>CM046724.1:2277905-7277905 GCA_025584915.1 Monochamus saltuarius
CGCTAAACTTAGCTGACCTATGACAATATTTTCTCGTACAGTGTCTTGGGGAGAGCAGAAGCGGAGTGTTGGGAATTTAAAAATATCGGAACACAGAAAGAGATCGTTTATTTTTCTAGAGAAGTATCAATAAACGCGTAGTTGGAGATTCTACAGAATTTCAGTATTTATTTTAACAGCGCGTCATAATATATTATGGCGGATACGCGCCGTGATTGCCCGCTATTTCAACTGGTCCCTGTAATAGCGGCAAATAAAATTAAGCCGGGCGAATAGCTTTAAAATATTTATAAAGAACGTAAAGGATAAACAGTTTTCGATAGTTTATTCGTTTGGATTTCGATTCGGATACACGGTGACTAAGCAGGTGCGCGAGGATAACCTGAAAATAACAGTTCGTGACCAATTAAATAGATTTTATCGAAGGACGATAGCAGTGATGTGTTTGTTTTGATCACCGCTTTCATCTATTAAAATCTTGTCCTATACAGGATGTCCGGGAAAATGGAGGAAATCTCTCGGATGCAGATAGAACATGAAAAAATAAGATGACTAGTTCCTATAATAATATTTCCTACAGGCCCTCCCTACGGATATACAGGGTGTTAAAAAAAGAGTGTAAAATATTTCAGGGGGTAATAGTATGAACCAAAATAAGCAGAAAAGTCTTAATAAACATGGGTCCGCAAAGTAACGGTTGCGGAGATATGGACCACTATTCGTTTTTCAAACATTTTATTTTATTAGCAATAAACAGACAAAGGAATCTTTTAACGAACAAAACACAAAGTTACAGATGTTCAAAGCGCCCTATGTCCATTTCCAAGCAGGCACGACATCTTCGTCTCAACGATATTCGAACTCTTTCGAAAACACCTTCCTTGGTTTGGATTTCTTGACACTTTTGATTATTCCGTAGCTGCAGCTCTTCCAGGGTATTTACAGGAGTACCTTACACTAATGTCTTCAAATATCCCCAAACAAAGAAATCTAAAGGGTTCAGATCAGGCGATCTTGGAGGCCATAAAACAAGTCCGGCCCATCCTACCCATATATGTGGAAAAGTTTGGTGTCAATGCTCTCTAACGGCCATGGAAAAATGAGCTGGAGCACCATCATGCTGGAACCACATTTGTTGCCTCTGATTCAAAGGAATGTCTTCCAAAATCTCATACAGTGTGTTCTGCAGAAAGTTGAGGTAAGCAGCGCCTGTTAATCGGTTTGGTAAAACAACAGGACCTAGAAACCTGTCACCTACAATACCCATCCAAATGTTTAATGAAAAACGTGCCTGATGTCCAGATTCTATTAGAGCATGAGGATTTTCGTCGGCCCAAATATGCGTATTGTGAAAAAGAAGAAGAAGAATGTTTGCAAGAAAACCAGAGTCTTCAGCATCATGACGTAGAACCAGCGGCAAAAATCAAACGTGCGTGATGATCATTTATTGGATTTAAGGCCTGTACTCGTTGCACATGGTATGGATAAAGCAGTTGCTTGTGAAGGATTCTCCAAACAAGAGGACCACTAATTCCTACCTCGGCTGATATTCTCCGCACACTCGTACCTGGATTCTGCTCTACCAGTGCTAGAATTTCTTCTTCTTGTCTAGGAGTGGATACCGACCTTGGTCTTCCGGATAAATTGCACTGTTTGCTCAAGGAATCGCTATCACGCAATCTTTGGTGAATTCTTCCAAACATGCGTTGTGAAGGAATCTGGCGATTTGGATAAGTGTCAACATAAAGACGTCGCGTTTTGGTGGCGTTCCCATTAGCACGACCATACATAAAATGGATGTCTGTTAATTCTGCGTAAGAGTAACCAGCCATAGCTAAAGAAAACTTGTGCACTTAGATCCTTATTTATCGCCGTTACTGACCTTCTGTCAGCCGCGAGGTTCAGTATGTAAAAATGTTAGACCCTTAGATATAACAAAGCTCTGTTGTTTGAGGTTTGGAGAGTATGCAACTAGCAATGCAGTATTAGGTTATGTTATTTAAGTGACTAATTTTGAACGTTTTATAGTAATTAAATAAAGTACGTGTTAGTGGATAATTATGACGAATCTGCAAGGAGTCAAAATGTAGTTTGCAGTGTGCAACAAAAGAACGAAGAACGAATACAAAATACTTCAGCTAACAGAATTAGCGGTTATCTATCAGGCACTTAGGTATTATTATAATAAAAATGTTTTTTTTTCGTCGTATCTACACTTGACAACGCTGCAAAAAACGACCGCACGGTAGTTGACATATTTAGCCTAGGCGGACGATGATTGTCATAGGCGCCGACTTTCCGTAGAAAAAGAGGGTTTTGCCCCATTTTTTAAACATTGAGCTAGAATTCCAAAATAATTTTTTTATTGTCTTTTAGACCTCCCTGAGCACGTGGTTAAAATGTTTGTACTTAGTCATAGTTAACCCTGCATATAAAAAACCTCTGTTACTATATTAGGTGTGTGGGGTGGTCCTTTCATCCATGTATGAAAGCAGTCCATTCTTTCATATTTTCACAGATCCACTTGAATAATGTTTATATGAATTTAAACAGTTTTTTATCACACATTTGTTTGTCCCATAGTTTATTTATTATTTATTGGGGTATAGTTTCACTAATAAATAATCACTAATAAAAAAACACGTACAAGTACAAGATGCCTAAACACTCAACACGACATATACAAAGCTGGAATATACGATAAAAGTAGAAAAATGATATAATAATATCAAAAAACATAAGTTACACATCACACAGAAATTGTAGTAATAACTGTCAGTCGCCAACAAATTGGTGGATATTTAGACGGGAAGTATAACTTTCCCTACTGATAAGATAATTAAAAAACTTGATTTTTATGGAGTACGCGGTTTGCCATTGAATTTGTTTCAGTCGTATTTATATAAGCGAAGGCAGTGTGTGCATGGTGATGGAGTCATGTCAAAATTTAGAGCACTCGAATACGGCGTGCCACAAGGATCAGTCCTGGGGCCACTGTCGTTTATTATTTTTATAAATGACCTTTTTTTCTACCTATCTCCTTACAAGATAGTTATGTATGCCGATGACGCCACCTAAATCAACGCATATAACGACACTACTTTACTTAATATAGCAATCAATGATTCACAGGATATTGCCGAGCAATGGTATAATAGCAATGGTTTAAAACTAAATAGAGATAAAACTCAAACAATAATTCTGTCTTCTAATAACTTGACTGCACAGGGTAATGACGTTAAGTTGCTAGGTATTACTATTGACGATAGATTAAATTGGTCGTCACACATTAACGCACTTTCCAATAAGATCTCTAAATACATATATCTGCTACGTAAACTTAAAGTGACTGTCAATCTGGATACACTGCTTATGACATATTATGCATTTATTCACTCAAATTTGAGTTACGGCATTATCCTTTGGGGAAACGCCACTAATGTTGGGAAGGTATTTGTACTACAAAAAAGATGTATCAGGATAATTGCTGGTGTCAATCCTCGTGAACATTGTAAACCTTTATTCATTCGGTTCAAAATAATGCCAGTACCGGCGATGTATATTTATTACAATATCTTGAGCATTCATAGTGACAGACACGTTTATTCCAAATACTCTGACTGTCATAATTACAATACCAGGACAAAATCTGCTAAAAATTCGCCTAACCTTATGTTATACAATAAATTGCCAGAAGATATAAAGAAATTAGAATTCAATCACTTTAAAACAAGAATAAAAAATACATTCTTCAATACGGTTTTTACTCTACCAATGAATTCTTGGATAACCTGTATCTGATCTAACTGCATTGATGTGTGAACAGGCCCACATTTGATTCTGTTCTCTGTTTTATTTATTTATTTGTTTTTTTATCAGTGTACACACTACACATGTGTATATTACTGTACTATTCTACTATATTCCATTTTATGGTTTATTAGTGATCTTGTCTTTTACCTTATGCTATGTATATGCTATTTTAAATTGTTTTGCATGTCGTTTTTCTTTGTCAATGTTACTCTGACTTGCTATATGCAATATTTATTTGTAATGTGGTTAAATAAACTTCTATCTATCTATCTAAGATCGACGTAGTTCTTGGTGGGTCACGGTGGTTAAATTGTACTATTAACTAAAACTTATACATTTATTAATAAGGTCAAGAAACTAGAGAGAAGTGACGCAATATCTCAGTCTTATTCTGAATTTCTACTTTGGGTACACTAACAAGACAAAACACTTCTCATCTCAAGTTCTAATGAAGCCGAATATTTATTTTTCATAAGACGAGGTTCGCATAGCAAACAATTGTCGCGAAGAGCTTCGAATTCCCTGCTCCGTTTTGTTTTCCCTGTCACTTGAATCCCACACAGAAAGCCTTGGTGGTTGTTTTCCGGGCACTGGCTGTTTGGGCTCGTCTTGTGAATGTGTGGATTCGTCCTGCAAGCGGAGCTTATAAGATTACGGGATTACTCCGTCCGCACTACTATAGAAATCAAGGATAACGCACCTCAAACAATAAAATCGGATCTAGAGACACCGCATAGAAAGACGGACCTACTAAAATAATAAGATATCGTCGTGAGTTCTTTTCTGGTTTAAAATATATCACCAACTTCAAATACTTTCCCCTCACACACAAAACATATTTTGTAAAGACGCTAGTTTTGTTACACAAAACATGGCATTACTGTATAAAACGAAATCGTTTTGTTTGTGTCTTAAAAAATAAAAGCTCTGTATATGGTAGAATACAAAAGGCAAAGCTTGCTTTGATCTCTAAATCAGGACGAGACCATTCTTCGCTTGCTACATTACTAGGAAAACGGCGGCAGGTAGTCAAAGAGCGAATATGAATTGCGAAATATTTGTTGCATATTATTAAAGAAGGTTCAAATAGTATGTGTAGGAAATTAAAACCTTTATCTGCTTTTGGCAAAATTTTAACAGTTGATGATTAAATTATATAAGATCAACTGATTTATAACTTATAGAAAAACAGTTTTAACATTAATGTTACGGGTTCAAAACGAATAAGAAACAGAAACATTTGTTAGTTTGTAGAAACGGGGAAAAACGTATTAATTATTTTTTTCTAACTTTACAAACAAGCAAGTTACAGACATGTATCGAAAGGTGGACAACAAAAGACGATAGGTCATTTTGGTATTGACCATTAATTTTCACGGAGGAAGAAGTTCATTCTTTCATCTCCTATAACGTTAACGTTAACGAGGTATCCTATAAAAACATCGAAATAAGTTCTGAATCGCCCTGAATAGTAAATATAAGTGAAATCAAACATGCCTTTATATAAACATATACTCATGTTCAAACAAAACACGATGGACATTTCTTCTTGGTATATAAGATGGGTTAACTATGACTAAGTACAAAAAATGTTACCACGTGCTCAGGGAGGCTTAAAAGACAATAAAAAAATTATTCCAGAATTCTAGTTCGATATTTAAAAAATGGGGCAAAACCCTTTTTTCCTACGGAAAGTCGGCGCGTATGATAAGAACCGACTGAGATGGCTTAAATCCATAGATAAAACTTACAGCTGTCAACAATATCTACTACCATCGTCGTTTTTTGTAGCATTTGTAAATGTAGAAACGAAAACTAATATTCTTAATAGTAATAATACCTGATAGATAGGTAACAGTTAATCCACTTAGCTCCAGTATTTTACATTCGTTTTCCATTATTTCGTTATAAACTGGTAGAACTACATATTCGCTCATTACAGCCACTCACTACCGATAAAAGACACTTCCCGTAGGTACAATTAGATAGATTAGATGCCTATTTATTATAACAAAATCGAACGAAAGGAATAATAGACGTTTTAATGTAACCGAGGGAGTCTTGTCCCATAACCTAGAAAACCAAACCGGCGAACTATATTGTGAGAAAGTATCTGCACTCAACATAAATATCTTTATTTAATAACTATAAAACGTTTAAAAATTAAAATAAGGCACTAAAAACTGAAGAAGAACACAAAATTACAACGTAAACACAGGAATTCAATTATGACATGACAGCGATACTGACTAATGAGCGACTGTTGCATGCTTGTAGAGTATGCAACCAACAAGCATTGGCGGCGTTAAATAAGGATTTAAAATAATATCGAAAACAAATTTTTTTGGCTTTATAAATAAGTTTGGAATTTTCTTGAAGGGTGATTCCGTTAATTCTTATTTTTCCCTATCCCCTCTTAAAATATTTGTACTAAGTCATAGTTAACCCTGTATAATAAAGGTTTTCCTAAACAAGCATATATTAATTTTTGCCAAATCAAATGAGACAGGTGTATTTTCTGTGCTAATAATAACATTTTTTTGAAGATTTATATGTTAATTTTCATAATATTGAATCAATTTTGCGGTTTCGGACACAAAGGAACGTCTGGCAGAAAAATATGTATACGTATCTTCCTTGGCCCCGTTCTGCGTGATCCAATAAGAACATTCCAAGGGGCGAGATGAAAAGGACTTCAAGGGGAAACCTACTTCTACTACAGCCCTTGGAGTTGAGTGCCACACTCCGAATATAAAAATGGGACATGTACCGACTTCTGCATATATACATACTTAGTAGTTATATAACTTTTACATATTCCAGGAAATAAACTCCAATATTCTCGGCGACTAAATCGGATGGTAATCGTATGATATTTTATGAATCAGGAAAAAATGAGACAGCCTTGACTGAAATTAATGATAATGAATCTAAAACTCCCCTTGCATATCTATCTGAGGGTAAGTAGTAGCAATTTTTTTGTAAATTATTACAAAGATGAATGTTTTTTAACATTCATCGATAGAGGTTTAAATATTATTCTGAAATTTCTCAATAATTGCAGGAATAATAAATCACACTCACGCAAAATGCGCTAATATTTATTTACATAAATATTTGACACAAGCCTACTAAGACATGAAATAGCAATATCAGCGCCTGAAAGAAAATCACCACAAAATACATTGAAACTTTTAAATTCAAATAACTCTTTTTATTACTTATAGCAAGTTTTAGGCTTTCAAAGCCGGTGCTATCATTTGATACATTCTGATGGCTGGGATTCTTTGACCTGTCCTGGTTGTTCTCGGGCTAAGCTCATATTGTGATAAAGGTGGTCTCCGAGACGTCTCGTAACTGGTCGCATCCCATGCTCCCAAACGTTTCACCGCTCTTCACTGTCGGCATCTTCAGTGGTGACACCGCCTCAATCGAGGCGAAGCTTTTGCAGAGTCACCACTGAAGATGCCGATAATGAAGTTACCGATCGATTACAGAGGCGGCTACGGGATGCCTCTGAAAACTACCATTACACTACTTAAGGCAGTATCTTATATTAAGAATTCATTACTTCTACCATTCTTTGTTCAATAATATAATTGCAAAAGAGTTGTCTAAACTAAATTCATTAATTTTTACAATTGTTGCCTATCTTTCGATTTTTTTGTCAGCACTAAAAAATAATCTGGTATGTGGTAGGCAACCCGCAAACGCACTCATCTGATGCAGCGAACTAATTCGTGTATCTGCGCTGTTGCTGAGTTAATAAATTTCCTTGATACAATAACCCGAGTTATTTTAAGAACGAGTTTATACTTTATTTACCTCAACTTCTAATACCTTGTATATGGCATATAATGTAAATTGTTGTGCTATTTTTATTTCTGCAGATAACTGCTCATCGTATTAAATACCAGCATGGCTGGCAAAAATAAAATTTCAAAGGAAACGCAAAAAACTGGTAATCCATAAATGAATACTAAGCATGCCAAATAGAATAATCGTCTTTATTACCGCAATTGACAACAGATGCTTCTATACAAGCTTCCAGAGAGTTATTACATTAATTGTACGATAGATTGATCAACACATATTTTCTCTCCTCTCCCTCTCTTTCTCTCACATATATTTTCCTAACGACTAACAATTTTCCAAATGATATTAAATATTAGTTATGCAAATTTTATCTGTGTATTACAGCTTTCTATTTTGATAAATGATTTCATGAGGGTTTTTCATAAGGCCATTAGATAAATAGGAACGTGAGTGGTTATTAAGAAAATGTCGTTGGTACCGTATACATATAAATGACATTTATTAATTATATTATAGAGCAAAGTAGAAGCAAGACTACATAATATGTTTCATAATTGTTTTATTTTCTAGTGGCACTTTTTGTTATCGCACAAGATATATTTTGTCATTTGTGTCGGGTTTCTAGCTACTGCTATTTAATTGCGAAACCTGCGGTGCAGAGTTAAATCCCAATATAAATAATTTAAAGCGGTACAGTTTTCTAGATACAGGTTAAACCTTACATAAGTACAAATATTTTAACTGCAGGTGTAGTTCGTCATATAGCATCAAGTGAAAGTCATTTTTTAGAATTCCAAATATTTACGGATATACATTTTTTTTAAATAATACCCACATTTTGAGGTCCGCACTGACATAATCTAATAAACCGTATGATTTGCTGAAGGCGAGGTTGCCATATTGGGTGTAAGATAAATAATTTTTTAACGCAAACTCAATTTTTGTGGTTGATTCTGATTTTAAAATACTTGTTTTTAGCAATAAGTAAAGTAAAATTAGGTAGGCACGCTACGCAATAATATTAACCCAAACAGTAAACAATTAATGGTCAGGTGATTTCCGGGCTGGTTGCCACGTCGTCGGTTTAGAACACTTGACGTTTCGAGAGACATATCGCTCTCTTCTTCAGAAGTTACTCTGAAACTGGAGATCTACTGGTCGTCGCACTATTTATATCAGGGGTGGTCACTGATCCATGATGTTCCGGTGAACGGATAACGGTGAGTAGAGAATCTGGGTTATATTTTCAATTTATTGGTGAAGTATAGGAGTGGTAAAGGGGAGGAGGTGGCCATTAATATTTTCATAAATAAACATATTTCAATCATTCTTTGAGATGCCTAGGAATTCTAGTTTTTGACTTTGTTGAAGCCTATTCCAAGGCATTACTGTAACACTGGCAACACTGTGGAATACACATTCACCATGACTCTTAAAAAATAAGTATCGTAGTCGGATCAGCGGTTCTCAATAAGTTATCAACTCAAAAATCCAAATTTATTTAATATTTTTATTCCTCATTTTTTTTTTTGTATTAATTATGTGTTCTACAGTAAATTGTACTGTTTGTTAAAACATTTGTACTTAATTAAGGTTTACCCTGTATACTTTCCTCGACAACAACGAGTTTTTGGTATATTTTTAAATGCAGTGAGCCAGCAGCTTTCCATTATAAACTCACATTTCCACTACTTATTTACAAACATCGTTTAAGAGGTATTGGGTAATTTCACATAACTGAACGCTACTATTTTTACTTGCGACAATTTCAATGTAAATATATGCAACGAGACCCATTATTATTCGGCAAAGTTTTACAAAATAACTTTTACACTACTTCCCATTACATTTAAACACTAATGTTTGATTCTAACCAGTAATAAAATACGACAAATTAACTTTATATTCCGGTTAGATTGCGGTCATTTTTTACTGATTTACTATGCAAACTGCAAAATGATTACTATTTGCATCGTCTAATGGCATGGATAACTCGATAGTTACAAAAACAAAACGAGAAATTAACAGTTATCGAAATAACATAAGTACGAGTTACGGTAATTATAATAAATATAGCTGTGCTGATAACTAATTTTATTACCATGTCCCGATTTAAATTGAATAACACGGTTGCCCTCTGAAATATAATTTCAATAGGAGGTATCTTTTAAAATCAGTACAGATTGAATTTAGTTATACATACAATTTTCAATAATTTTATATGGTAACTTTAAAAAAAGAATGAATACCAGAACTAAATTAATGAATTGAATACAAGATAGGGTTGCTCCATTATGAATTGTACATGAAGTAATAGGTGTGATGTCAAAATAATAAGATCTAGCCAAACTTACCTTTTCAGAAAGTAGTACCAGAGTTACAAAGTTTTAAAATTTCTAAAATAATCTTACAGTAATTGATGCATTTATAGCTATTTATATTATGTATCCCAGTGCAATGTATTTTCAGTACAAAAAGCACTTTACCTGAAACGGTAACAGTTTTCAATCGGTGCACTGAATATTTTAAATAGGATTATTTCGAAAACTGTTACTCCTAACAACTTCAACCTACCTACCTTTTTCAGGCATAACAGGTAGGAGAATCGATTGTTTCGATATTCAGATGGATACACTAAGCTGCAAAAAAGTTCTGCCATTTAAAAGAAACATGGTGTGCCACAAGTGGCGCCCTCTACTAGTGACGTCAAAATTAGAAACAAATTTGAATTTCTCGCCCACAAAAACCCACATTTTACAAATTTTATGTAAATATTTAGATTTTAGACGGAAGGGAAGGAGTTTATGGTCATGAAAAGTTCAGACAAGGCTTCGATAATGTTACAAATAGAACAGGACTAGTAATAGATAGAAAAAATAGACCTAGAGGGTCAAAATTCCTACCGAACAACAAAATATTCCTAAAAATTTCCGAATTTGAAATAGGTAATTAATTTTGAAAAGTTGAATTTCGGAAACTATGAGAAATTTCAGAATGACGTTGGTATAAGGCATGATGAGAGATCAAACATGATACTTTGGTGTCTAGTATCTCCAGTTTAGTGTTGACTCATTCTTTCTGATTCACCCTGTATATTTCGAGATTTCAGTACCTACCAAACGACATCAGAAATGTTTTTGCTAGAAACAGGACATACGATTTTATGAATTCCACTAGAGAGCAAGTTCAATGGCACACATAGTGACTGTATTATAAATTATAACGTTATTTTAACGTGTATAATAAATATTTTAGCGACAGTTTAATAGTGATCGAAATGTTACGTTTGAGAGCACCCTTTTTATTTTGCTTTTGATATTGCGTTGTCAAGTAATGGATAATAGTTTGTTCGATGCCTTACAGTTAATACGTCATGAAGCTTATTTGCCTTCTTGATCTTAGAGGTAATAGCCAAATATGCATATATATCACAATCAATTATGTCACTTTAATATTGCTAGTATTTGAAACTATTTTTTAACGGGTTTTTGATTTAAATAATATCTTCCATATAGAAAATTCTGCTAATAAAATCAAATTAAAATGAAGAAAAATATTGCTCTTAAGATGTGTTGACAGGATGCAACGTTCATAGTGGAGAACATTTTAAGAACAATTTTATAGAAATAATTGTAACACAAAGAATATACAGGTTTAACTATGACTAAGTACAAATATTTGAAGACGGGATAGTGAAGAATAAAAATTAACGAAATCGACCACATATATAAAGCGAAATTTTTTTTCGAAACTATATATTAATAACATTGTGTGAAACTAACTACTCTGTGAACTCTTTAGTCCACAGAGTAGTTAGTTGGGGCTTTCCCAACCAGCGTTGAATTACACCCACAATTACTACCCATATATTCTTTATTATTAGCTTTTGTAACATTTTTTACTGTATTAGAAAGGTATTTTAAGCTAATATAAATCAAATCTTCTACAATTCCTATCAATGAAGTCATATGTATGTTCTCTGATACCAAACATCTAGGCCACCTGAAGAAGCAATCCTAAAAATGCAGAAATAGGTCAGATCTCATCTATTGCGGTTGCATTTTCGAGTTCCCACTGTCAAAAGTGAGAATTAGATATTTATAGAGTGTTTTCATTAAACCAGGTTAGTAAATTTAGATAGATTAATTTATTTAGATAATTACTGAATAGAGCTTTGTCTGTGGAATTGTTCATTAGGATATCTAGATGTTTGGTATCAGAGAACATATATATGACTTCATTGATAGGAATTGTAGGAAATTTGATTTATATTAGCTTAAAATACCTTTCTAATACAGTAAATAACTTAGTTTAAAAAATAACTTTTGCTGATCCTTTTGGCGCAAGGTTTTATTCAATTAATTTTTATTTTTTCAGAAGTATTTGCGAAATACCAAATTAAACTAGAATTAAGCTTCAGAGAATATCTGCGACAATTTGTGTCCCTCAAAAATGTTTTCTCTAAAAAAATACATTATTTCTATAATAAAGGCACTATTAACGTTTGAAACGACTTGGCATTTTCCATTTATGATTTCAAATGGTATTTGCCTTTACTGCCACAAGTAGCTGCTTCGCTGCTGCTTACATTATGGTTTAATGCCTATTGCCTATTCAGCCAACCGTGTTGGTTATGGGCAAATAAATTTAAATTATTCCTTATTCAGAAAAAGCTGGACACTGAAGATAATCATCTTAATATTTACAATTCCGAAACGACCGTTGAAACCATTGTAAAAGTGTAAATTACCTGCCTATTATTTCCAGTTAATATTACGTTGGGGGTATATTTAGAAGAAATAATACGTAAGTTTATGTTTGTCAAATTTGTAAAACGTGTAAATAAATTTTTATTGGACATTTACAGTGTGCTGCATATCAAAAGCATTACATTACTTTTATTATTAACATACATATTTAATATAACATTTAGCGGAACCAAATATTTAGCTTATTAACCATGATATCTTAACATTTTGATGAAACATTCTGTTTATTTTCATAGAAAAGTATGATATCTGTAGTTCTAGGTATTTGAAGTTCTAAAAATATTATAAGGAGAGATGAGAAATTGCATATTTGCTCATTTAATTTTCTTTGGCTCAATATTGAATTTGCCATAGTCCACAAACATAACTTGTAAGTAAAAAAACGTAACAAATAGCTTGAAACAATATTTTCCATCATTACATTGTGTCCCTTCAGTTCAACCTTTTCTATAATGTAGATATATTATTGCCAGATATTCCTCCTCTTTCCCAGTCTTACTGACGTCTTGTTAAGTATTCTTGTTAGAATAACGATATAGGAGAACCAAGAGTAGCAGATCACAGGTCATATTCAGGGTTCTTATTAAACCCAAGTAATACCAGTAAGGGGAAGAATATTTTAGCTCAGACAGAGAAAGCTATAAGACTTATTTAAGTACAAAATAACAATAAATGCCTTAGCAAGGCACAACATCACTTTATTTATCTGTAACTTTTTTGTAGGACTTGTCTAGAATTAAGTAATATTCAAATAGATACCATGGCACGCAGGAATACTGGACAATGAATAAATATATGTAGAAAATTAACTACTGGAATCTTGTGCAAGTCCTAAACTAAGTAAGAGGGTTTTTAAACCAAAAGAGGTACTTCTAGGTAGGAACTATAGATGCAATAAGCCCCCATTTGTATAAATAAATTGTATTAAGCATTAACTTTGTTGTGTGATTTAGGTACAAATATATTGCTTATTTTATAGAAAAGTAGTGTCAGGTTATAGTTATTTTTACTGTTTAAGAAAGGTATTTTAAGCTAATATGTATCAAATCTCCTACAATTCCTATCAATGAAGTCATATGTATGTTCTCTGATACCAAACATCTAAGTATGCTAATGAACATCCACAGACAAAACTCTATTCAATAATTATCTAAAAAATTTAATATATTTACTAACCTCTGGAGTGTTACAAAAGCTAATAATAAGGAATATATGGGTAGATATTGTGGGTGTAATTCAACGCAGGTTGGGGCTTTTGTCCACTGAGTAGTTAGTTTCACACAATATTGTTAATACCTGAAAATATATGAGTAAAAAAAAAACTATCCATAAAAGGTAAAATTGTTTATTAATTTTTATTTATTTTAGTAGGTTGTTATGATATTCATTGACAGTTAATCAGTTTGACGTTGTCGATATTTCATTTTGACATTCAATTTCAAATAATTTTAATTTATTGGTATAATCATCTTTATAGTTAGATATTTGACTCAAGTTAAAGGAGGCCACCTGATGAAGCGATCCTAATAAAACGTAGAAATAAGTGAGATCTCAATTATTGTGGTTGAATTTCGAGTTCCCACTCCAGAGGTTAGTAAATATATTAAATTTTTTAGATAATTATTGAATAGAGTTTTGTCTGTGGATGTTCATTAGCATACCTAGATGTTTGGTATCAGAGAACATACATATGACTTCATTGATAGGAATTGTAGGAGATTTGATACATATTAGCTTAAAATACCTTTCTTAAACAGTAAAAAATGTTACAAAAGCTAATAATAAGGAATATATGGGTAGATATTGTGGGTGTAATTCAACGCAGGTTGGGGCTTTTGTCCACTGAGTAGTTAGTTTCACACAATATTGTTAATACCTAAAAATATATGAAGTAAAAAAAGGTTATAGTTATATTACGGTTTCCTACATATGGGCATAAGCACCCAAAGGGTTTCATAGGCTTAGTACAGAGACAAATGAACAACGTGCTTTGCTGAATGGCTACATGTATATGATCAAGCATCATTTTCCTTAATACAACTCACTTTCTTTGAAGTTCAGTGCAAATCCCCTTCTCAGGCGCTAATATGAAATATATCAAGATGGTTTATATTTGATTAGATTTTTTACCCTCACATAGCTCCGGCGTTATTATTCGCATTTCTCTTTCAGTAAGGTATCCATAAGCTTGCTCTTCCAGTTCACAATGTTTTACTAAATCTATGTTATGTTGAAAGTAAAAGACAAAATAATTGTGCAAGATATCAAAGCATCTCTGTAAAGAAAACTAATGTATATAGGAATGTATAAAACTAAACTGGATGTTAGGAGAAGGAGTACAAATAAACTTTTAAATCAATCAAATTATCTTGGTACATTTTAGCAGTCTTAAAATGAGCACTCAAATAACTTATTTTTTCATTTAGTGATGAGAGTTTATGGGTACAGCTAAATTCAGATGCTTTTTGAATGCCATCAACATGCCTTCTACCACAATGACATAAAGCCGAACAATTGGGGATATCCTAGTTTAATTAAACATGGGATCGGACAGTGGTCGCGCGGTTTAAGGCGTTAGTACTTGAATCGAGGTGACTAGACGGAGTTGGTTCGAGCCCAGCTGCCGGTAGACCGTATATAAGCTATATTCGTGGAGAGGATTGGCACCCTCTCTGTGGGTATGGTAGGGTGGAATAATGTTGGCTTGGGTCAATGTGAGAGATTGATGCCGGTTGATATTTGACCACCCCCCTAATTAATGAGGTTTTCCAGGTTTTCCTCATTCCTGCACTGAATAGTGGTTAGGGCCTACCAACGTAAGTCGTTCCTGGGCGCAAATGCGGCCTGCTTAATAATAATATGCCGCCCCCTCTCCCACACAAGTCTCCGACTTCTGGGCTAATCCCTGTGATTAGAATGAGGGGTAGAGATATTATTATTATTATATCTATTAAATCTGTAACTTGGAAGACATCGGCCGTGTCAAATATTGTTTTTGTCTTGGCATATATGTGATGAGCGGTTGAGCAGTCATAATTTAAGCAAAATGATTCTGGGTGGAAACCTTTATCTTGCGGCGAGTGTACATCTTAGCAGAGATTTAGTAAAGGAAAATGGGTTTAGATTTAATTTAAGTATGTTTATTGTCTTGTCTGAAGCTATTTATTTGAGGCATAATTAGCATAAAAAATGATATACAAAATTCAAAAAATTGCATCTACAGTATACCTTGTGAATGCAATAAACATTATGTTGGAGAAACGTCTCGGCCTATGAATGTTAGAGTTGAGGAACATAAAAATTATATAAAAAGACGGGAATTTGAAAAATCCAAAATTTGCGAACACGCTTGGGAAAACGGTCATTTGATATTTAGACCACAACAAAGAAATACAACTACAAATCACGTACTAATTAATTAAGTAAAACAAACAGAAACCTTAACAGCTAGTAAATTAGCGAATACCCCGTACTTCCGACCTCTCGCCGCACTTCCTCTACTTATGATTTCTTCCCAGGCGAAACCGAGGGAAGTCCTCGAGTAAGGTTTTCAACGGCAAACCACCAAAAAAAGAGACGCTATACAAGCACCTACTACGCATCCGTTCCATCAATGAAACAATTCAAGCAAGACCCCCGACGTGGCGGGGGCGTCTCTCAAGAGCCGGTCGTCGTGGTTGAGTATGTTTTAGCTGACATGGATGGCTCCTTAGTCTAACTGCTACTCACTCAGTAAAGTTAGTGGCCGTGCTTTGCTTAGTTTGCCTGCGATTTGTGGCGTGCTTTTGAGTTCCAGACCGCTGGTGCTCCGATAATGCGGAACAGGTGTTTTAAGGATATTGTTAGTGTTGATGGTCGTCTTTCGGAAAGTCAAGTGAAACGGGCGTAAAAGGTAAGATAAAAGTCACATTGTTTTTTATTTGTAAAGGTTTCAAGTTTTTGTAGCCTTGTTTTATGTGTTTTGAGGAAATAGAATTAAATTAATTAAACACATCTATTTAAACATATAATTAATTAGTTCAGTTAATTCATGGCTTAAATCACTTATTTTCTGTGAGATTTTTTCAAGAAAAAAAACCTGATTTAACTTGTTCATTAGAAGTTAATTTTTTAAAATTTATTTCTATAGAAGAAAATGATTTAATTATTGTTTATTTCTTTATTTTGATAGTTACATGTACAAGGTTATCTGGCATATTTGGCTGTAGGATAGCTCGAATTATTTATTTCTAAAGGTATAAAGTATTTACAGTTTTGATTTATAATTCATTAATTACTTCAATTAATTAATTACGTTAATTACTTATTTTTTTAAATAGTTTCAAGAAAATTCAAGTCTATGTTTAGTGATGTTGCAAGTTGAAATTTTTAAACTAATTGTTTGAAATGAAAATAATTTAAGCTCTGAAATTACTCCTAATTGACTCAGTCACATTGTTTTTTATTTGTAAAGTTTTCAAGATTTTGCAGTCTTGTTTTATATGAAGTATTTCCAGTAGATAGTGTTGATTAATTAATCACATCAATTGAAACATACTTAATTAATTAGTTCAGATAATTAATTGCCTTAATTACTTATTTTCTGTGAATTTTTTTCAAGAAAAAGACTAATTTAACTTTTAGTTGATTTTTTAAACTTATTTTTATATAAACAAATGATTTGAGCTGAAAAAATCTTATTAGATGAGAGAGAGAGTACAATTATTCTTTATTTAGACAGTTACATATACAAGGTTATCTAGCACTTTAGCTGTAGCATAACTTGAATTATTCATTTCTAAAGGTGTAAGGTATTTACAGTTTTGTTTTCTAAAGAATTTGGAGCAAACATAATTAATTAATTATAAACACATTCATTATTAATTAGTTTGTCAATTAATTAATTATAGTTCGATTAATTAATTGTTTAAATTACTTATTTTCAGAGAAATTTTTTCAAGAAAAAAACATAATTTAACTTTTAAATTTGTTATATTATAGACAGTACAATTATTATTGTTTAATTTTTTATTTTGACAGTTACATGTAGGTTGTCTAGCATATTTGGATGTAGGATAGCCTGCATTAATTATTTCTGAAGATACAAAGTAGCTTTGCATTCTAAAGAATTTGGAGCAGACAGAATTAATTAATTATAAACACATACCTAATTACTTAATTCGTCAATTAATTAATTATAGTTTGGTTAATTAATTTCTTAAATTACTTATTCTCCGTAAAATTGCCTACTACTTTTTAATGACGTTTTCAGAAAAGCAATATAGCATCATGATAAAGAAATCTGAAAATTTCCACAACATATACAGCGTAAATCTGAAATTTTTAAATTAGATGAATCATTGTCTTGAATGTTTAAACTGAACATGACCAAGTCGTAAAATGAAAAATAGTAATGAAAAATATATTTGTTTTTGATGTCATTTCAACAATTTTTTTATTTGAACTGAAGGAACATTGTAAGGAAAATAAAATATAATTAATTTATATCAAATTAATTATTAAATATTTGCTACTACTGAATTATTATATAGAAATCTAATATGAATAAATTTTATACTGCATCAAAATTTTTTCTTCACTAAATTGGTTTAGACGATTTTTTTATTTGAACTGTAGGTTTATTTGTCAGTAAAGATGAAATTAGAGTTTTTAGCATATAAAACAGGAAAGAGTAAATATATTTTTTCTAAATCTGAAACAATCTGTAGGGTCATGTCTTTGTTTTTGTTATTAACTGAGATACGTATACCCAAATTTATAATTTTGACCAGATCTATGAAAACATTATATTAGTTAAACTTTCATATCATATTATCTAATTTACTACTGCTTATATTCATTAATTAAAAATATGTTATTTTACCACTGATTATGATCTAATAAAGTTACTATGTTTGTAAAGGTGTGGTAAAAAATATTTATTTAATCAGATAATTAGATTCATGTTATCTAACAAATTTAAGGCAAGCTAATGTATGCGTACCTAGTTCAGTGTGCATTTTTATATCTAAATATCGTTATGTAATAATAGTTTTAAATAACTGAAGTTGGTCAGTGCTACTATAAAGGGAAGTAAGGCAGCGTAGTTATTATGTCATTTCTTCTGCTTCAGCTGCTTGTAACTGTATGCCCTTGAATTGCAAATAGTATCCTGTATTTTGGTAAAAATATATTTGTTAGGTACATATTTTGAAGATAAATGTTGCTTAAAAGGAAATGGAATATTAATATCTAATTATGTAAGTAGATACCTATACTATTATTTTTACAAATGGTAAAGTATTCATTCCCCTCCTATGTTTCCCCTCAAATAATGACGGACAGTTAGACCAAAGCCTTGCGATACATTTTGTAAATCAGGTCACAAATGATCACGGTCTATTAACTATAAGGTCGGGGCCATTGTGGCCAGGTGACGTCACAAAATTCCCGGAAATAAAGACAAAACATAGTCTTTCTCGAAAGATGGACTGAGATAGATTGTTCCATACGTCACAAAAGTCCTCAGTTTTCATTGGCTTCCTACTGAAGACTCCGATCGTGTAGGTAATAGATTGTGACAAATCGTGTCCTTCACGTTGACAACAAAAAAAAAACAGGTCTTGTAAGCGATCTGTATGATTTCATAATTTCGACAGAATCAAACGGAGAAGCTTCAGTGACGGGCAGTTTGACGAACAAATCGTCATCACAATGACGGTCACTTTACTTAAAACTGAACAAACTGGTGCTTGGCTAATCTTTGTAGTTTAAATTTGCTTCTATTTTCTAAAGCAAAACAAAGCAAACGTTCAGATTGTAAGAAAATATCTCTCCAGAATAATTTTATGATCAATCAAGATTTGATCTTCATTTGCCTTGCTTCATTTTTAACATAAATTGATTGATTTGCTAAAGTAACAAATAAAGATGTATTGTGGCTAGTAAAATTTTATCTTTGAAAAATACTAACATCTTCTGAACAGATTGTCCTATAATTCTGGTCTTCAATCATTCCTTTAATCGCTTGTAATTCATGAGGTTCAAACTTCTAAAACGGACTTTATCTTGATCGTACGTCCTTAAGTGAAGTAATTATAACAAATTATTCAATTAGTATTAAATGAATCCAATGCAACCAGCATGCTGTATTTACTGAAAAAAGGTGTACACAACCACAACATGTCATAGCTTTCAGCTTGATACCGGTGAATACATTCACTTGTAAAATATTGTCTATGAATTATTAGATTAGATTCTGTGGTAAGATCTAAAAAACGGGAAGTTGTTTTACATTATATGGGTATTGTACCTAATAAAAACTGGATGTGCTATTCATGAAGATAGATGCTAATAAAATACGTGGAGAGATTCCGATGCTTCGAGAGCTATAGCCACAAAAAATATTGTAGATTGAGATTTATTGGTTCGGGAAATGTCAAGTGTTGAATGTGTTAACTCTGTCCTACAAGTTATGATAAATTTCTGATTTGTTCATCAAATTTAAGGCAAAGAACTTTTGATATAAAAATAAATTTTAATAACAACAAATACAAATTTTATAATGACTTAGATTGTCTTACATGTGCCATTTTAAATTCATTAATACACTCAGTGCTATAATGACATTGTAAATCGAATTAGATTTTATTTAGACATTTATTAAATAAAGAAAACATGATTCATATGAAAATTTATTTATTAAATACATTGACAGTACATTCTTTACAATTGGATAAATTAATATTAGCTTAACAATTTGCTTGAACAGGTGGAAATATTTTTAGTGTGAACATAACTTTGGGTGTTGAGGGAATATCTTCGGCTCCCAAGGGAATATTCTAGCTTACGTCTAGAATTTTTACAACCGTTCGTTTCTTGTCTTTATATATAATTAGACTTCCAGTCACTATGTCTTTTTATACTCAAAAGATCCGCCCCACAATCGGCTAAAAGAGAGATTGAGGATCGCCGAAAACAGTGTCCAGTTTACGCATTTGGATTAGGCAGAAATCGTGCCATCAGTTTTGGCACGTTGCCAATAGTAAGAAAGAAGCGAACATTAACACATTTTTCAGTTCTTTATTTGACGTATTTGCTTACCAGTTCTACTAAATTGAAGCCATCAATATTTCGAGATGTTACAAAAAATTATCATCAAACCAATAATCAAAATAACCTAATATAAATATTGGCTACTTTTTTTTACTAAAATACATATTTGTAATATAGATCCTTCATGAGTAGAAATTAATCATCGTCCACATTCATTAAAAATCTGGATATTTCCTTCTTCGACAATTGTAGACAAAACGTTGTACGTAATACTTGGGATATTACATTATTACCGCACTTATGTGATTATATGGAAACAAAAACAAACAAATGTACGTATTGCTGATTTATGTAAAAAGTTTTTACTCAGTAGGTTCTGGAAAAAATCTCTCCGGGGCATAAACAGTAGGAATATCATTTCTCAATCAAATATCTTTTTAATTTAAAACTACTCGTGCAATATTACTTGTTCTTACTGCTACCGTGTAGTAGAACTTTTGTATAAAAGACTGGTAGTGTCTGCTCCCCTTTAATTCTCTTCCATTTGCCATTTCGGGCGATCTAATCCGATAAAAAGTTTCTCTCATTGTACCTGTCTTAATATCATTAAATAAATATCTTTAAATTAGCCAGATCCATTTAGATATATCCTGATATATGAATGTACGTCTAATAAAATGTACAGGAAAACAGTCTGACATCTGAACAGGCGGTTTTTTATTTCGCCAGCTTGATAAGTTGTTTTGGAACTCTATGAAAAAATGCGTGGGAGGAACTGTAACTACCTTGTAAGTCGTTAACTTTCTTGGTACGTCACACGCACCATTTTGAGGTCGTGGGGCAGGGCATTAGCATCGCCTTATTGGTTTTTCAAATTAATATGCAGTCCATTCGCGGAAGAAATTGTTTTTCTTGATTTTGGCTGTGCGTGGAGGTACCAGTTTTTAAGAGAATGAGTGTTAATTGGATACGATAGGATAGGATGAAAAATATACATGTCGATGTGGGAATAACATCTGATAATAAAGTATTCAGAAGAATTTATTTACTAAAATTATGGGCAATATACGATTTTTTACTGTATTTTAATGGCATTTCAGCTTATCAAAATCAATTTTAATAAAATTTCTATATATGAAGTTATATGTATGTTCTCCGATAACAAATCTGCATGCTAAGAAATAATTCCATAGACAAGGTTGAACAAACTCTAAAATAAAAATTCACTCAGATATGACCTATTTCTTCATTTCTATTATTGCTTCTTCAGCTGGCATCCATTATTTTAAATTGAATCAAGTACCTAACTATAAAAAATTAAGATAAATAGAATTTATTATTGTTATTATTATTGTGACGGATTTCCCAATCCGAATTTTTCTTACCGCCAGAAAAACAATCCGTTAATTATTCACTTATCTTTATTAACTACTCTGTACACTAATGAATTCTAATTACAGCTCAACTAAACACTATTTCACTTTTAATCGCTATCTAAATCGCTCTAAACACTCCAATTCAAGACTGTAATATAAGACTAACTAACTCGGCCGTTTATTCTTCTTTTATAGACCAAACGAATATTCCAGGTGTTTTCTAGTATCTCTAGATCCATTTTCTCGAACGACTCGGACGCTTATCGTCGATTCCCCATTTCTCCAGTCCCGCCTCGATACACGGCATTTTGTTTGTTTACCAGAATCGCGTAGGGGCGATCAGGGCAATCTTAGCATTTCGCAGAACCACAGTCGTCGAATTGGGTGTGAGTGGGGCAAATTCTGTGACATAGAATAACATTTGTGGTTTTAATTAATAAAGTAATTTGACATACCTACCTGATGTCAATAACTGTTTAAAATTTTGTTCATCAACGTGTATACACTATCACAAAAACGTTAATACTAAAATCTGATTCAGTATTCTTGATTAATCTTCCTATCATGTACTCATAATAAACAGACATTAACAAACGTGTTTCTAAGCAATTGATAACAGCATTTAGGGATGTTATCAGGCATCAGGCTAATAAAGATCTAATTGGTTAATTTTCCACATGTGTAACTGTAAATATCTCATTAGGCAGTACAACTTCTGAGCTCGAATGGTATTTGGTAAGAGAATAACAAAAGGACAGCGTTGTTATGGCAATGTAATTTATCTAATTTATTTATCTAGTTCTTCCATTTCTCTTATTTGAATTTAGTTGATATTAAATCATTAATTTTGTGTTCGAGAATATGAGTAGAATTGTCAAATAGTATCTAGTGACATAGATTTAATTATTTTCTTAATTAAACCCAAAAGAATTTTACTGTAAACCTTTGCTACATTATGTGTAAGAAAAGAAAAGTTTTTACTGTATTAGAAAGGTATTTTAAGCTAGTATTAATCGAATCTCCTACAATTCGTATCAGATTTGTTTATATTAGCTTAAAATACCTTTCTAATTCAGTAAAAAATGTTACAAAAGCTAATAATAAGGAATATCTGGGTAGATATTGTGGGTGTAATTCAACGCTGGTTGGGGCTTTTGTCCACAGAGTAGTTAGTTTCACACAATATTATTAATACCTAAAAATATATAAAAAGAAAAAGTGTTTGTAATGTGGGAATTATTTTGATATAGTACACGAACATTAGTTTTAAATCTTACTTTCCTGTAAAGACAGAGGGGTTGCTTTGAGCATTTTATGATGAAATATGTAACAATATGCTAAACGACGCTGTGCCATATTCAGCCAACAAAGTTGCTTTATACGGCCAGAAATATGATCAAACTTACATAAACTACAACAAACAAAGCTGACACATGAATTCTGAACTAGCTGCAAACGGCACTGTTCCCTCATAAGAATAGCGGGACTATATACTGCATCTGCATACTTTAGGCGAGATAAAGCCAAGGATTTGCACAATATTTGTGTACATTTCTGATTTATAAGGTGTCTACTCTATAAATGAGTTGTTTAACAAAAGTGTTTACATGTGAGCTTTTCTACATTAATGCTAATATCAATATGCTATTACCAGCAATTTTCCTTTCGGAAATCATTATTTTGAATTTGGACGCATAACATTTAGAGAATTTTAATTCGAGACCTATTCTTATACACTCCAGATTTGAAAAACAAGGATTGTGGTGCACTTAACTATTGAAATCTTGTAGTTCAGAGAATTGCACCAAATTGCGGAAAATCAGTCTCCTAAGGAAAATATATAGTGTTTAGAAACTGAGTACCAGTATGTGCAATATCAGCACCTTATTGGAAGAGTAGTTGTGCAAATTAGCCATTTTTAGGTAAAAAAAATCCAGCGCCTACACACGAGTAGCTATTCTTGGTCTTGTTCTCGAATTTCAAGATAAGACAAGATTTAAAAAAATGTCTTTAGATTAGCGAGACTCTCGCAAGACGAGATAAGATATGATCTTGCAAGGTAGAGCAAAAAAAAACTTTAAAATGAAAAATGTCATGTCTCAGCCAACACTACACATGAGTTAACTTCTTCAGTTTCATTATTTACCCCAAAAGAAGAATTATCAATAATTCTTGATGACTCAGCCCATCCACCTAAAATTTTGTTCATTCACATAGCTATCCAGACCTGAGTCTTATTGGTCATGACAAACTTATTCGGTACATGAAAAATCTGTTCAGAAAATGTGTGACGTACTCTATTACATTGATTTTTTTATTGTTTAGACCTGGATTGAGGGTATTGATGATAGTGAAGATTGCGTTTGAAACTTCGTTTTGAGATATTTATTCGGAATGTTAAAAGTATGCTTTTTAGCTGAACGCGTTGGACTCTGGAATGCTATTCTAAAACGTTCAATGTGTAAACAATATTTAACAAAGAATGCATCTTACGTTGTATATGGTGCCCCAGAGTACTTACAAAACTATTTTCTGTTGTAAATACCATCAACTTTAACTACACGTATAGTTTAAATATTGTTTTGTTCTTAAGTTACAGTGTCACTGAGGTTAAATTGATTATCATATGTTTAATTTAATAATTTGGTTTTAGCAGAATGTATTATATGGCATTTTTTTTCTCATATATTTTCAGGTATTAACAATATTGTGTGAAACTAACTACTCAGTGGACAAAAGCCCCAACCTCATTTTGACATTCAATTTCAAATAATTTTAATTTATTGGTATAATCATCTTTATAGTTAGATATTTGACTCAAGTTAAAGGAGGCCACCTGATGAAGCGATCCTAATGAAACGCAGAAATAAGTGAGATCTCAATTATTGTGGTTGAATTTCGAGTTCCCACTCTAGAGGTTAGTAAATATATTAAATTTTTTAGATAATTATTGAATAGAGTTTTGTCTGTGGATGTTCATTAGCATACCTAGATGTTTGGTATCAGAGAACATACATATGACTTCATTGATAGGAATTGTAGGAGATTTGATACATATTAGCTTAAAATACCTTTCTTAAACAGTAACAAATATTATATGGCACTCACGTGCTACACATTGTGGATTTCAAGGTATTTGAACCACTGGCGTACAAATTTGAATTCAGCTTTGATCCCCTAATGTAATGCGTTTAGTACATGTTGGAGGGATTCTGTAATTACCAGTAATGAAAAGATATTGTTTAAGTGGAGCTTAACTCGTATTACGTCGGTTTCAACCCCAGCAAGTCAGTTGGTCTTGTATACAATTATACCCTTGCAGCTTAGATAGGGATTAATAAAAATTACTGTTTATTGAAGCAAAATACCTTTTAATGTGGGCGAATTTTAAACCCCGAGTACCGAGTAAGCTTTTGCCTTCCCTTCCGGACCTATTTTTTTATGGGTGGGAACAGCGTATATGGAATACAAAGGGTAATGCTAACGAAAGGGAGCAGTTAGGAAAAAAAAGATTACGTATCGGATTTGATTGAAGTATTATCCAGTTGAGAAACTATTTTGTTTAACAGTGTTTGAAAAGTTGTACATTTAGTAACAAATTTGAGTTAAGGAAAGTTCTATTTTACCTAATGCGGAACAAATGTTTCCTGACGCAAAAAATACATGATAATTATTCTTAACTGGCACATAATATACTGAAAAAGAAAACTAAAAATGCTCCACCAAAATTAAAACTATTAAATTCACTTTTTCTAGAAGATGTAAACGAAGACGAATTATTAACACAATCCAAGAACTTAAAAATAAAAAATCTCCACTATTAGATGGAATTAGAGTAGAACATTTAAAATATATAGCTAAAGAATTTGTTGTACCTTTAAAATATATTATAAATTTGTCTTATAAATACGGGATATACCCTGAACCACTTAAGACAGAAATCGTTACTCCTATATATAAAAATGGGGATAGTCTTAATGTCAGTAATTACAGACCTATAATGGTCGATATCGCTAATATCAGTGTTAGCAAAAATTTTTGAAAAAACCGTAAAAAAAGATTTTTAAGTTATTTAAAAAGGTATAAAATTTTGTTACTAAAGCAATTTGGATTTACACAAGGGAAGTCAACTCAGGCTGCAATTATGACTGTAATTAACGAAATAAGTGAAACCATTGATAAATCAATACCTACTATATGTATATTCCTTAAAAAAGGCCTTTGATACAGTAAGTCATAGACAACTTTTGGATGTATTAGAAGGAATTGGGTTTAGAGGGATTCCTTATAAATTAATGGAGAGTTATTGGATCGGTTATTATTTTTTTTTTCGGAAAGTTGAAGGAATAAAGTGTTGAAATTATAAATTTTTGAATTCAGCAAGTTAATCTCTACAAGAATCCGACGAAAAAGTATAGGGGTTCTATTTAAAAAAATATCCGATGACGTCATCACGCGAAAACTAATGAACGTCGGAAATGCGTTGGTATAGAAAAAAGAGTCTTTTTAAAAAGCAAAATCGACGGGTCCGAGAAAATTTAATGAAACTTCGTTATTTTAGAAATAATGAATTTATTCCATACTTTTCTTCCACACTGTATATTAGCTTAAAATACCTTTCTAAAACAATAAAAAATAATTATTGAATCGCGATTTTTGATGATTCTTCTATATCATCTTCCATATTATCGTTGTAAGCAGAAGATTCTGACATTTTTCATAAATCACTGACACAATAATATTAACGAAAACCTAATGAACAAACTCGTTTCTATATCAACATGTCCTAAGGATTCTTGATCACATTTTCAAAATTCACAATTTTCAATAAAAAATTATGATAGCTATAGTTATTTGAGCCATGTTCATAACAGTATTAAAAAAAATCATGTGGCTTGGTGCATTTGTTTATCTCGGTTAGCGCCTCGATCAAAAAACCATATTTCCTAAACAATGTTAATATTGAAACTGTTTAAGCATCCAGTAAAGCATACATATAGGAGTATTTAAGATAATAATAATAATAATATCTCTACCCCTCATTGTGATCAGGAGAAGTGGCCCAGAAGAAACTTGTGTGTAAAAAAGGGCGGCTTATTATTATTATTACTATTATGCAGGCTACATTTGATTGGTAGGCCCTAACCACAATTCAGTGCAGGAATGAGGGAAACCTGGAAAACCTCATTAATTAGGGAGAGTTGTCAAATGTCGACAAGTATCAATCTCTCACAATAACCCAACATTCTTGCACCCTACCTTACCCACAGAGAGGGTGCCAATCCCCTCCGCAAATTATCTGGTCTGCGGTCTACCTGCCGCAGGATTCGAACCTGCCAGCATAGTGGCCACCTCGATTCAACGCCTTAAACTGCTCGGCCGCCGATCGACAAATGAAGATGGTTTAAATTAACTGCAATTGATGATTCAGCTGTTGAGATTGAGAATTTTTTTGTTCTACACTAATCATAGCTAATTTAACGACAGCACATTTCATATTAATTAACAAAATCCACAAGAGAGCTGTAAACTTCAAAATTGTCCACCAGCTCGTATATAACGACGAATTAACCTCACTGTGCGACTTGAGCAACCCTAACTTTATTACCAGAATTTCTAGCGGAGTTCCAGCTACACCTGTACACCCGTCCCGGCATGTAAATTAAACAAAAGCGGGGTTAAGTGCGCTGAAGTAGATGTAGAATGTCTGTTAGAACAAATTGGACATACGAGAAACACCACCAGAGGGAAATATATATCACTAGGAAATTTAGCGGAAGCAGTTCAAATTTAACGTGAAATGAATAATTCTAATTTGATTTACGACGAGAAAAATGATCTCTCGTTCATCTAAACCAAAAACAAAAGTGATAGTTGATGCTAATGTACCTGCTACAATAGAAGAGTTCAATTACAGGAAGCAAGGGGATACAATGAGGAAGGGTAGGATGTAACTTTTCGAAAATGTTGAGGGTCGTTGAAGGGGTCCCTTTAATTCACCGAGAGTGAAATCTTGTTTCCTGTCAGTGTTCTGTGTAAAGTGAGGGTTGAAATTAATGTTTAATTTCTGAAGAATTAGGACTATAAAGGTCAGAATTGATGGGACAACGTGACATAACTGCAAAAAACTTATGGAATACTTTTAAAATTCTTCATGTCTATCGAAAATAGTATAAATCCTTACTACATAATAAACTGAAATCATTTTCAATAATAAGACAGGATATCTCACTCTTAAATAGCAGAACTTCAAGAGTCTTTAGATAACCTCATTTTGAGAGTAAAAGTTCCTATGAATATGGATAATAAAACGCTTCGTTTCTGAGATACAGGGCGTGAACTTAATTTTAATAATAATAATAGATTTATTTGTCCAACAGAATATTGCCAATTATAGGACAAACCAAGCAAAAGAAACAAAATCACTTTAATTAATATTATAGAATAATTGATGACAGATAATAACCAAAAACTAGTAATGTATTGAAGATCAACTAAAATTACCAAAATAACAGATTACGGTTCATGCCAATATCTAAAAGCGACAAATAATGAATGAATATTACAGTGAAATATATCACGAAGGTATATGTACAATAATCGATTGTTGGGTCTTGGAACAAAAAAGTTAAGTTGACCCAGGATGTTTGGGGATTCAACATTATTGTGCAATAACATATACAAAAATTTAACACTGTAAAATTTTCTTCTAAAATGAAGTGAATTGATATTAAATCTGCTTAACAGTTGGTTGTAACCATAGCCTCTAGTTGAATATGCCACTTATAAATAGGTATCCATTTCAAAGAACACTATTCTAATTTAGATCGAACATAAGTAAAATAAAGTCTCTTAAGGACATTAATGTCTTAAAAGTCTTGATTCAATCAGAAAATGAATCCCAACATTCTCATAGACGAAGAAACAGTTAATTCAGTATGTCACACAAAACAAAGCGTATTATCATAGAGCACTCTCAAATCTTTAATTTCACTTACCTGAGTTAAAGCATCGGAACCAATTTGATAATCAAAGGCAATATTGTTAATTTTGCAAGAAAATGTTACAGTTTTACATTTAGAAATTGTTGAGATGATTCAATCTGCACCACAGAGCACATTTGCACATTTCATTAATATTTTAATACAATTATCTAGAATGCTGAGAATATTCATATATAACCATATTCTAATAAAAACTTACCGTTTTTATGTTCCCAACAAGAATATTGCAAGAATCATCGTTCCTTTCCATATTTCTCACACACGCACTTTCCGATCAATTCCCAGACGTGCACACGTGATTTAGCCCTTTCCTATCTCCTTCCTGGGCAGCGAATTTCCTTAAAAAGTCCTGAATTGCAAAGTGTCGCCTCACGCCACCTCGAAGGGATGGATGGCCATAGGTTAGTGGGTCCCAATGGCCGGCAGGATCCTCTTAGTTAAGAAGCGTGGACCTTGCCTGACAAAGGAGAAACATGAGGCATGCGATGAATACATCTGCCTCCAGGGCCTCGTTGGGCATTTGAGGTGTTGCGCGGTTAATTACTGCTGCTGGGGTATTTGTTGCCAAGTGACGGCGAGTTTATATAGGGGGAGTCACAAGGTGTAAAAAATTTGAGAAAAGATTGTTCTAGCCAAAACAAAGTTTTGATTCAAATAAATTTTTGTTCTAACTTGCCTCCTTAAAGCATGTTCAAATTTAGGAAAATGAAATCATCACTATGGTGAATCTTTTTTAAGAAAACTGTATTGCGTCGCTCACTAATATTAAAACTTATCAATGTTTCAGATTAAGCTATTTTTTTACTACAAAAAAATATTTAATTTCAGTAACTGACTCCCTTTTGTAAATTAACTTTTTACGAAAATATACAGATAAGTATGTTTTTTGGTAACTGAATTAAATACTCAACAAACCAAAGCTTTTGCTGCCATTAATAGAGTATTAATTATATAAGGGATTTAACAAGTCCTTAATCTACGACAGAAAAGAGAGTTGAACAACTTGGTGAGGCGTTCTTCAGCAATATTACTGGTCAATACTGGGGGTGATATTACCACAGTGAAGTGTTATGGCGTTTGGAAATTGACTACGGTAGCGAAAAGTTATATTGAAGATTCACTGTGCAGCAAGATGGCAATTCCTAAAAAAGTCTGGATCCTATCTGGCGAAGTTGGGGGTCCCTCCAGTCCTTATTGAGCAAATTTAAATAATCCCGATTAAAATAACAAGATCGTTCTTGAGATAAAGATTAATGTTAATAATAATAATTCTAAATAAAATCCTTTAAAATTGAATTCTAATCCTCTAGCGTGTTAAAAGGCCTTTTACGAGAGACGGCATTACATATTTTCGAAATTTGCATTATTATTCATTAAACAATTCACATGTTAAGAGAAGTAGATGCCAGTACTGATTTTCTATGAATATTTGGGGAGGAATCTTCTATGGTGGTATTGGTGTTGCATAACTTAATAATCGCACATAGTTACAACCACTCGAAAACCACTTGTATGACTTACAAGAAGACATTTTGTTGACTATTAGACACCAAATGTACCTACTTCCAACGGGATGGTGCACATTCTCACCATGTCAGAGTGGTTGAATGATAATTTTTATGATATAGATGGATTGGTAGGTTTGATTCTCCGAGAAGACCCGACTTAAATCCGCTACATTTCTTGTTATGGGGATTTTTAAAACAATGGATTTACAGCGCGGTAATTAACTCTACAATTATTTAATTAACGTTATTCCTTTTTTCTTTTCTTTTAAATAGGTATATACAGTAATAATAGACTGTTCTAGTTTCTCAGCTATTCTTTTTGCTAAGAGCAATGATTAAAATAAAACTTGAACAATAAATGTTTTTACGTAAATTTAGCGCTTAAAAAATGCTCATTGGTTGAAGGTCGTAACAGAAAATAATAAATCAACTACAACATAATTAATTGTGTTGCAAATTGTTACCGGGTATTCATTTGGAAACTGCAGCGCATTATTATTTGAATTAAAGAAGGCCAATAAATTGTTATAATTTGCTTCCTACAGTATAATGTCAGTATATTTCTTTCAAAATTTTTCCGAATTTAACTATTAGGAAGAAGAAGTGAAAAATTTAATGATAAGTTTTATAAACTTAAAATTAGTGATGGGCGAAATTGAATATAAATTGACCTTTAATCCGATTATTAAAACAATCTTTAGAATCCGATTATTGGTAATTCGAATTATATTAATTCCTAATTTCCTTACCTGACTTTTGTTTTCATTTAACAATATTATTCATAATTTATCTACATAATAACTGGAGTCTATTATACAGGGTGTTAAAAAAGAGTGTAAAATATTTAAGGAGGTAATAGTATGAACCAAAATAAGCAGAAAAGTCTTAATAAACATGGGTCAGCAAAGTAACGGTTGCGGAGATATGAACCACTATTCGTTTTTCAAACATTTTATTTTAATAGGAATAAACTGACAAAGGAAGCTTTTAGCAAACAAAAAACAAAGTTACAGAAGATGTTCAAAGTGCCCTCCGTCCATTTCCAAGCAGGTACGACATCTTCGTCTCAACGATATTCGAACTCTCAAAAACACCCTCCTTGGTTTGGATTTCTTGACACTTTTGATTAATCCGTAGCTGCAGCTCTTCCAGGCTATTTACAGGAGTACCATGCACCATATACCACATAAATGGGTAGGAAGGGCCGGACCTGTTTTATGACCTCCAAGGTCGCCTAACCTGAACCCTCTAGATTTCTTTGTTTGGGGATATTTGAAGACAGTAGTGTATGCTCACACACTATTTTTTTAACACCCTGTATGTGGTTATACCGTAGACCCTATTCTATCGTACAGCTGATTGCATAAGCTTGCAGGTTCAATTATCCATCCGATTATTTAAATAATCGAATCGGAAAAATCCGATTCTAAAATTTACCAGTTATGCGTATCATTACTTAAAAAAATACAATCAATAATATTTTTTTATAAATAATTAGTATAACAACATGAATAAACCTCCTAGAGAAGTTTTATTCAGTGATCCATTTATAATACCGTACTTATTAAATCATTTTCTTATAAAATTCGATTAAATTTCTACTACTACGCGTAAATCCTTATTATGTTTGCACTTTTGTATTCAAATCGACAATTAAGCCTGAGAAAATACACAGCTGTGAAACGTCTCTGCTATGGTATTATAATTAGAGCATTGTTGAATACTTTTACATGGTAATGAATTTTACCGTTGCTCAATAAAATTATTAGTTCCAGTGACGGTTAAAGCAAGCTCGTAGATTTCGTTTCCAACAACATATAAAACAACGCCAATCCAGATTGTCTGATTCAGTTGGGCTTGATTAAAAAAGCAGATAGAAAATTTCGATTTATTATGCTATTTAGGATATTACGCTAAATATCGTGATAACTCCCACACATAACGCAATATTCCATCTTTCACCCCCTCACATAATACATAATTTACGAAAATATAATATATAGGTTTATAAATATATTTAACTATAGTTGTATATATTCATAAACTGACATTTTTCTCCTTATTTGCCAGAAAACCATATACAGGGTGTCCGGAATATGAGTGCCGTAATTTTAAGGGCTTATATATCTGACTAAAATCAATAAAAAACTCTTATGAAAAAAAAGGTCTACAAATACATATCAAAAATAAAAATACAACTGCAATAATATGCAAAACTATGTTACGAAATTACAAACTGAGGTATAATTAAGGTTAAGTAAAAGCGCCTGTAACGTATTTTGTTCATAATTTGATTTTTGGATTAGTATTAATAAAGTAAACAATTGAAGTTTCCGAGAAATTCAAACTGTAACGTACTGTAACGTTCGACAACGTTGCAGTGTCAGGCTGCTGGTGCTAACCTAAAAGTAATATTAATGGTGCGTACAGCTAGAACAATTATTTTTTCTCTAGTTTTTATTTGATGTTTGTGAGTGCACATAAATAAAAATGGAACAATTTATAGTAACCATGACCAGTTAATTTGCGGCGAATCTAGGCAAAACTCTCTGAATACGAGACGTTTGTACGATAAACGTTTTCACCTAAAGAATCTGCGGAATGTTTGCTACTTTAGTTAAAAACACCCTGTATGTGTATCATCTTTTAAAGTTAGAAGAAAAACGAGTTTTTTCATAAAAGCCGAACCTAACCACTAATTCTCGCATTCAGACGAACATTGATATTTCATTTGGGGTTTTCCCATACATCTATTTTTAATTTTTGTAGATATAATTATAAGGCTATTGTTAACCAATTTATAACAAGAATTTAAGGTTTTTGTGAACGTTCATATTGTGGTGGTTAGAATTCGATACACTGTATAACTGCAAACAATAAAATATTTTTTCTATACCTTTCGTTGCATGATAACTTTATGCAATCATAACTTGAATCTTGCATATTACTTCTGACTGTACTAGTCTTCTCACTATTTGAAGTCATATTCCTTCTGATAAGCAATAGTGGTTATGATATTTATCCTGTTATTCTATCTAACATCTGTGTTTTCTTCCGGCAGATAATGCATTCCAGGAAAATAACCGTGTGTGCGTGAGGATATAAAGCGGAAGTTCACTAACAGGTAAACAGCTAAATCCACAGAGAAACGCGATTATTGCTCTTGCGGAAAATAATCACATCGAGGAACAGTACGAGGCCATTCCACGTCAGTTTAAGAAAAGTTACTGATAAGTTTATCAGAATAATGTAATGCTATGTTAAATATTTTACTTCCACCCACGTCAATTGTTATCTTTCTCAGATCTATATATGTATATGAAAAACAAAATCTTATAAAAATAAATTTAGTTCAGTAATTTTTCATAATATCAAAGGTTTATGAAGAGACAACATACTTTAAGAAGCACTGCTCGAAGATTACAAACATATTGAAATGTCATTACATGTGTCTGGCGGTAATAATCAGATAATAAGTAAAATATTAACATTAATAAGTTGCCATGGAATGTAAACAAAACCACGTGGCCGAAAACGCGATATCACAGGTGTGACGTCACATGACGTTCAGCGCGATTTATGTTTCCATAGATACAGGTGGCAGGTACGGGTGGTTTTTAACATTACCATATTTATTAGTGGTGATGTAATGACCTTACGGTATTGTTAAACGTAACTCATGTCTTTTACAATACATTACGCGATAATGATGTTGGTTACGTTCAGATATAGAGTTTTACTTGAGGTCTTTAACCCTGTGTATGATATTAAGGTTCTTTCAGTATTTCGATTGATCAGGAACAGTACTTGAATCGATGTTCGGTCGATCATCATAGTCGAAAGACTGATAATCAATGTCTACGTCATGATGCTGAAGACCCTCGTTTTCTTGCAAACATTCTTTTTACTAATCAGGCCGGTTCACAAGAAATGGAGTGTTTAATTTTCACAATACGCATATTTGGGCCGACGAAAATCCTCATGCTCTATAGAATCTGGACATCAGGCACGTTTTTCATTAAACATTTGGATGGGTATTGTAGGTGACAGGTTTCTAGGTCCTGTTGTTTTACCAAATCGATTAACAGGCGCTGCTTACCTCAACTTTCTGCAGAACACACTGTATGAGTTTTTGGAAGACATTCATTTGAATCAGAGACAACAAATGTGGTTCCAGCATGATGGTGCTCCAGCTCATTTTTCCATGGCCGTTAGAGAGCGTTTACACCAAACTTTTCAACATAGATGGATAGGAAGAACCGGACCCGTTTTATGGCCTCCAAGATCGCCTGATCTGAACCCTTTAGATTCCTTTGTTTGGGGATATTTGAAGACATTAGTGTATGATACTTCTGTAAATAGCCTGGAAGAGCTGCAGCTACGGATTAATCAAAAGTGTCAAGAAATCCAAACCAAGGAGGGTGTTTTCGAAAGAGTTCGAATATCGTTGAGACGAAGATGTCGTGCCTCCTTGGAAATGGACGGAGGGCACTTTGAACATCTTCTGCAATTTTGTTTTTTGTTTGTTAAAAGCTTCCTTTGTCGGTTTATTCCTAATAAAATAAAAGGTTTGAAAAACGAATAGTGGTCCATATCTCCGCAACCGTTACTTTGCGGACCCATGTTTATTAAGACTTTTCTGCTTATTTTGGTTCATACTATTACCTCCTGAAATATTTTACACTCTTTTTTAACACCCTGTATAATGCCATCGATATCTTCAGGAAAACTTTCAGAATTTGTTTGAATCAAGTTTAGAATAAAGTTTTAAACTTTATGAAGGTTACATCAATCGTAACATCATTATAAATTAAAGTACTGAAGAGTTAGTTATCCTATTATTTATTAACTAATTCTCTTTCTCATTTCGAATGAAACAAAGACTCCATCAAGTGGCATTACAGTTTGCAAACATAGTGTCATTAAAATATCATCATAGAGCTACGTGGACGTGAATCAAACTGCGCTGAAACGAGAGCTAATTTATTTTTTCTGTTTGGATCGGTAGCTTGGCAAGATAATTCAACCAGTCAGAAACCGGATTAATATAAACACCGATAAACAATCTGATGAAAGTGAACTGGAAAAATTACGAAATGGTAATTCGAAATGCTTCATCAGAAACAAAACAAACAAAAAATGGTAATGATTCCCTTACGAACCAGAAAAAGTGAAGGCAAATCGTTTCTTTCTTCGGTCAAATGCATTGCTATTGTATGCCAGCGTGTATACCGCTAGTGCGGTGTAGACCATTTAACCGCGGATCTAGTCAACCGATAGGAACCGAAGGTATCCGATTTACTTACCTGTTCAGTATTTCGTTATTAATTCACGACCTACCTGTTAACGTCGCTCCAAAGCCAGGTGTAAAAGGCGGTTTTCAAGTACTTTTGTGGTGTTTCTTTTGTTGGCACATGTGTTTGTTGTTACTCTAACAGTAGTATCTTAGTTCTCCTGTGATTTCGTGCACAAATAACTGTTAAAACATTGGAACGTTTCAAAACTGGATTATACCTTTTGCAGCGACACCGGTAAGTCAGCTAGACAGTCCTGTTGCATTTAAACCTCCAACGAAATTGTTTAAACATTGACCCCTTGAACTTTGTTGCTGAGTTATGTGATACAGATTGTACTTCAATGTATCGAAAACAAAGAATTTCAGTCAAAGAGGCAGTCAAGATTCTGTTCTCTCGAATTTCTGAGACAAGGGATTTGGTTCCATATAATTATGTAATTACAGAAGATCTGAGAGCGGAAACTATAACTATTATTAAAAATCCAAGAGTTGTTGTGCTGTTAAGTCATTTCCATACATCTTTTAATTAACAAACAAAATAAATATTCGAAGGAGTGTTAGTTAAGTAAATTAATGTATGTATATATTGCATTTTTTAAAGTTATATGCCGATTGCTTGTATAATATAAATAGCAAATAATTTCTTTGGCTGTCATGAGAATAGCCTCCAACTAATATATATTTACTAACTACACCAATACGGTATAGTAACTTTTTACTTTGTTGTAATGGTGCTTAATTAATATATATCTTTTTTTTCAAAAATGTATTTTGATTTTGAAAATCATTTAATAATTTTATTATGCCAGGTACATTTTTTCATTAATAACTTCTTTACTTTTAATTTTAGATATTTATTGAATTCAACCTTGTCTATGGAATTGTTTCTATTATACAGGGTGGTCCGTGTTTCGTGGCTCACCATTGGCATTTCAGAAACCGTAAATATACAGGGTACGTCAAATTACAAAAAAGTTGCACGTGGCCATTGAGGTCACCGTATTTCTCACTGTAAAATGTTCTTTGTGGTGTCTTTAGATACAAAAATCTCGCAAAAATAAAACACATAAACTAAGAGTAATATAAAAATAAAATTCTTGATGTTTTATTTATTCATTTTTACTAGTTAAATTCTCCTCAAATAAAATATCTTTTAAAAGGGGTTTGTAAGACACACATTATTCTACTATTCTAACCCCACATTTTAACAGTTATTTTGATATACTTATAAACAAAAGTGAACAATCTTATATGCAGAATGTACAATGTTAAGTTTATATTATAATAATATTTACATCTACAGTCAAATTGCTAAAATACGTATTTTGAAAGATGTACCTTCACATTTGTTGGTTAGACCGTTTCTGTCGTTATCTATTCTCATCCACTGGTGGATGAGATGAAATTCCTGTTATTTGTTAAGCTCTATATTATTCATATGTTAAATGTCTAAAATTATTTGTATTTGTAGGAAACACTATTTCAAGAATACGGCTCCCTTAAGATATCCCAAACAGATACAAGACATCTGCTGGCCTTGCTAAAATATTGTGAAAAAACTGAAAATAGCGATTTTAAAAAGTGCCATCTAACGTAATTATTTCATAATAGAAAGCGCTGAAATTTGGTACAGAGCCTAGTTTCAGTAAATGAAGGCTTGAATGAATAATGAACCACCCTATATTTTTGTTAATAATAACATAATAAACATTACTTGTAAGTTTGAATTTTACAAAATAAAGATATTACCATTTTGTAACAAACATAAGTATTCCAATTAGAATATTGCGGTTTCAATATATTTTATGTATAATTACATTATTTAGCTATTGGAGTCATAATATAATTTTAACTAATATGAATAATGTTATATTTCATAATTATTGTAAAGGTTTCAATTTTACAAAGTGAAGGAATAAATATGTAATTACGTACATGCTTTTGTAATAATAATGACAATCTCTCAAAACAGTGCGAAAACAACCAGGGCAGGTAAAAGTATCCCAGCTAATGCTAGGGATGTGCATTTTAACTCTGTTTCTGGCAGCTACCAGTTACCGAGGTCACGGCATAACAACCCGGAAAATCACCATGTATCAAATCTCTTAAAACAGTTTTTGAATGAAACAATTAGGAACTAATGTTAAAAGTTGAAAGTAAATTTCATTACGAATACGTCATCAGCTCAAAAGCAATCAGAAAATTAATTTAAAGAGTGCCATTGCCACCGTATAGTGATCATATAGCCTAGTGATGTTTTCAGTAACGTAAATTAATTTTCTTAATATCTTTTAAATCTGGAAAGTATTTGAGTTGTGCCAGTTATTACATTAATGACATAATTAAGAATTTGTAATATGTTTACCTAAAATTATTTCATTTGGCTTTCAGCACTTTTGCTGCTACTTTTTCAATTATGTTATTAAAGCTTCTCCGGACTTATAATTGACCAGCCAAAACCCCTTTCGGCAAGGGATTGCGAAAACTTTTATGTCCATGTTATAGAAATTTTCAAATGGAAGGAAAATTATCAAATTCATCGTTATATAAATATACATTCTCTGCTAGAGATTTGTGACGATAATTTCGAATTCATATTTCAATATTTTGCGCCAGAAAGCTCCACTCTACTAAGTTTTATATATTTACTACAATTAATAATGAAGTTATTGAGGAGAAACTAAAATAAAATTTCAACACCCAGTGTCTCGGAAGATACAATTTTGGACTAAGGTAACTTGATTTTAGTCCCTGGAAATTGTAGCAGCATTTTTTCTCAACCATGTATAACTAGTTATGCATATTTTTTCCACATCTTTAGTATACATTTAAAGCTGAACTAAATATCGACATTAACACTTTGGGATACGACTTTTTCAGATCATAATTAGTACAGTTCTCGCATATCCACATAAACAGCGAAAGGATGTTCTAAGAATTGTAAATATTTAATGAGACTTATTATCACCTTTACACGTTAAATGCATTCGCAAAGAAACGACCGCAACATTAGTGGTCATATCAAATTTCACATTTTAAAGCCAGCCTTTAGTATAGCTGTGGTTTCCAACACATCTCAATCACCATTTATGATTTGCGCTATTATAAAATATATTGCCGGTTGAACACAAATCATCTGTACGAGTAAATTTGCAAAAAAGCAGGTGTGCAAGTGACAGATTTTCTACATGATTTGAGCCAGTGATATAAAACGCTGATGTAAATTGGGACGCAGCCCAATGGTTTTCCATACTCCCAAAAATTTAAATTGCCTATTGCTTGCTTTATACATACATTTTACATGTAGGTGGTTACAGCCTTTTTTAAAATAATAGGATATATATCAAAATTGTTGTACAGTACTACTGTAAACTAAAACAATATTAAACTGAAGAAATACAGAGTGAACCTTTAATCTTTCTAAAAATATCGCCTATGTACTAATTAGTTTTCATCATAAATCATAATTTTATACAGGGTGTTTAGTACAATATGTGCCATACTTTAAGGCTAGCATAAAAAATGAATGCGGATTATATCATCTTACCTGAGTACCATTATGCTTCCTTAAGAAGTTAGAGGCCTGAGAAAGTACATTTTTATTTCGTTTGTTACCATAATTTTCTTATTAATTGGGTAATTGTATTCAAAGGAAAAGAAAGTTTTTTTATGACATTGTGTGTGAGTGTGGAAATCAATACATAAATCCTAACAAATTATAAATTTAATAAGTTATTACAGTTAGTAATGTCATTCTTATGAAACAGCACGACACACCACAGAGAAATATGACAACATGAAAAAACACAATATTTAAAAAATAATAAAGTAATAACAAACCTAATAGCACAAAAATATTAATTTTGAAATATCCACCAAACTGTCACTTGCTGGACATTACTAAGTATGTAAAATAACTTTTGAATAACTTTAAAATTTGTTAGAAATTATATTGATTTTCAAATTTAACAAATGCGCTAAACGCAGTTTTCTCTAAAATTGTGCATTTTGGCGACATGCAACAATAATACCTTTTACATTAATAGAAGGCTGATTCAATAATTAATCATTTTCTAAAAATCTCTATTCTTGAAACAATCTGAAAGGAATAATATAGTGGCCTAGGCTCTTAGAACGCCCTGTACATTTAAATCTAAATTTTGCTTTTTTATGTTTATGTTTGTCATGATGACAAAACGCTGTAGCAGAATAGCAGATGAATGCAATAAACATTTTATTGTACTAGTGCAATAAAGAACCACTTTTTCACTAAATATAGTTCAATAAAGTTTTGTTTTTGCATGAACGTAGAAAAACACTATTTAGTTCCCATTATTTGTGTCTAATAATGCTACTCGTAGTCTAAAAATGTGGCCAGTTATTTATTGAACACCCTGTATATATCCAGTTAATATTTGAAAATAATCGGAGAGAAATGTACGTGTTTCTATGTCATAGGTCACATTCTTTGTTTTATTTTCTAGACAATACATTTTACAAAACTCTCTTAAAGCATTAACAGTACATACTTTATCGACGTTTAGAATTCTATTATAGGTACACTTAAATTCCCGTGGGTAGCTTAATTGAAAACTTTTATGAAAAGATGAATGATTTTCTGTCACCAGACGTTGAAGTATCATCTCTTACAAAAAGTTGTACCGCTACCTATATAAAATATTACGCATTGACAACACCACATAAATTATTTAGAAAGTCTAATGGATTATCTTGTTAGGTTAATGATTTTAAGCCTGTGTAATGACACTTAACTGCTTCAAAGCAATTTTATGGCAATTAAAACACGACGGCTCCGAAATCAACAGATGACTGTAATTGCAGTCTTAATATTTTATGCAGTAGCAAGTCGCGTCGTAATTTAAGAAAACAAAAGTAACTAAAAGACGCGTTCTCACGTCCAGAATGTCCGTCTTATAGTAAATAAAGAAGGGAAACGATAAATTATCTGAAATCTTGGATATTAATGCGATATAAATAGAAAACGTATCTTCAATAAATATTTCATTAATTATTTAGCAACTTACTCCTTGGATAAAACCAAGAACGTGAGAGAAGCTGGTGGTATTAAGTCTGGCGTTTCCTCTTTTTATAACATGCCTCCTAGATAAAACTGCAGTGCTGCGAACAGAAGCAACAGCAGTCTTTTTACAAGCGTATAAAATATATACCTTTCTCAACCAGAACATTTATATTTATGTCACAATGTATGAAGTTTTCTCCATAAATTTCATCTATTAAGATCTCATTATCTATTGAACTCCGTTTTGCTGGTAATTAAGATGGAATTTCCAGTTCTATAAATATAGAAAACATGTATTTTCTGAATATTAGTTATTAGTAAAGAAGTATGAGAGGAATCTTGATGAAGAATGATACTTAGGTTGAAACAAGGTAAGAAATCATGCTTCTAATTTGCTCGTCCGTTTTGACTACGTATTATTCGACCTTATTTAATACAAAACAAGACTTGAAGTGGCTGTTTCATTTTTTAACTGACATAAAAACAAAAGTTAAAGATCAGCTTTTAATGGTTGTCCAAGGAAAACTCCATATATATTACATCTATTAATTTCAAGTCTGTGTTGTGTTAAAAAGATGTATGGCTGAGCATTATCTATATGTATACATATAGGAACCCTTTGAAATACAACCATTGGAAAGTGAATTCTTCAATTACATGGCTGATAATGTAGGCAACCAACTTTGCAAATGCTGTCTCATGTTACATAATCTTAGGTCAGCGAAATACTTCCAAAGTTGTCTGCATGCAGTGGCGCATCATGATTTTCTGGGGTCTCGGGCGCAACCTGGTGCGATGAACCCCGATTGACCATTGTCCCAACTAAGAATGGGATGATTCATTAAAATGGAACAATGTAGAACTTCATAACGTTTTTTTATATTTAGAATAAATAAAAATATAAAAATAAAATACCTACGGAAATAAAATAATATTATTAGGAAGGTACTAGAAAAAATAATCATCTTTCCATTTAAAAGAAAAAAAATATTCTTAGGTAAAGGAATCGCGGTAAAATACTCATATATTTAATAATTTACTAATTATTACTATTACTAATTAATAAATACTTCGAAACTGTTCTAGATATTTATTCAAAAATTAAAGAAGAAAGAATTAAATACAAAACTTTTGTGTTTTCTGAGAATAATATGGCGTTGCAAACTATAATTTCCATTATATATTGCGTTCACCTTCTCTTTTTTTGTGATTTAATTCAAAACTTCAAATGATTTGTGGAGTACCTACCCCAATCTACATGTTAAGTTTACTAATCTGCACAGGAAACTACAATGCGCTGTTGCCAAATTGTGTAAATTGTCCGAGTTTTACCTATTAATTTAAATAGTATATATTTAAAAAATGGATAAATTTAGGACCTTCCTATAATAGTTTTTTGCTTATTTGGATCCAATTTATTAGCTGTTAAAATAATGGCAGTTAAACCGTTTACGTCTAGTATATTAGTAACATTTTTGTAAATGAATACGCTCTGAAAAACTATACATACATCATTGACAAATATATAAAATAAATTTAAATTTACTAAACATTATTATTAGATTTTAAACTGTTTTTAAAAAGGTAACAGGACGTCCCATATTAAAACCCCACAAAAGTGAAGAACACTTGATAAATAGCAAGGCGTGGTATCATGTTTTACAAGATTTTCAGCACTTTTTTCTTACAAATCGATTGTAGATTACGAAACTTCAATAAAAATATGAGAAAAATGCAATTTAAGATAAAAATTATACAATACCGTTTCCAGATCTTACAGAAAGCTATATATGTTTTAAAAACATGAACACATATTTCAAAAACTATCGAGTATTCGACAAAACTTTACCATACCTTTAGGAATTAGATATATAATAGTTAGTCAACCAGTCAAACTTATGAATAAAAATAATAGATGGTGATATTCTTTTAAAATCCAAGTCACCTTTGTTTAGTGTAAATAAGAAAGACAAGGATTTTAGAAGAGTATCTCCATCTATTGTTTTTACTCCTAAGTTTGACTAACTGCAAGCACAAGCCATTTCAGGGATCTTCATATGAAATTTTTCAATTTGGGTCCTTATTGTTGAGATATTCGAGTCTCAAAATGGCGGAAAAAAATAGTTTTTTATTTTTCCTTAAAAACGGCTACACTTAGAAACTTTAATTTTGGTACACATTATCAGCTAGTCAAAAGCTATTTTGAGGTGGTGTCTATTCCTTGGCTCATGTTTCTAGAGGGCGGTAATAAGCAACCTCTAAATTTATTTCTTTTAAAACTTTTTCCTGCAATGGCCGATTTTAACAAAACTTTATTTCAAATACTTCATATAATTATACTACTTTTTTCCCTCTTGTACCGGCGACGAAAAGATGTTTAGAGTAAGGAAAACTATTTTTATATTTTTTCCGCGCAAACTGTTGGTTGTATCAAAAAATTACAAGAGGGAAACACCACCTCAAAATAGCTTTTGACTAGCTGATGTGTACCAAAATTGAAGTTTTTAAGTGTAGCCGTTTTTAAGAAAAAATAAAAAAAACTATTTTTTCCCGCCATTTTGAGACTCGAATATCTCAACAATAAGAACCCAAATTGGATAATTTCATATGAAGATAACCTCCACCCCCCCCCTGAAATGGCTTGTGGAATACACTGGTAACGTATTTGACCATCATTCTGGAACACCCTGTATATAAACACACTCACTCACTCAGGTTTTTAGAAGATATTAAAATTTTCCTACAATTATTATTTTATAATTCTTTTATTAACAGACAATTAAAATGTAATTTTGGTTTTTGAGAATGAGGCACATAACGATTTCGAGGCCCCCGTTTTAGCGACGCCCCAGGCGCGCACCCGTCTGGTAATCCACCACTGTCTGCGCGAGAAAAAGAAATATCTTAGCTTTCAAAATTTCTGGTTTTGTCAGAAAGTGAAATGTGTTAATTATTCATAAGACGAATTCAAATAGGAAGAATCCTACACAATAAAAGGCAACACAGTTTTGTCCTCTTTTATTCAGTATTTTTTTTAGTTTGAATGATACTGACCAACAGGTGCGTTTAAGCAAATTAATTCATTATTTGACAAGAGGCATCAATAAATATGTTTAACAGTAGAAATAAAGATCTGTTCTTGTAGTGTGTGGCACTACGGGTAAGAAAAAAAATACACTTTGCCCTAATTATTCTATGCAAAACTGATATTATTATCTTGAAGAATAATTTATTCAATTTAATTAATTTATAACTGGAAAAGTGACAGGTGGCACAATAAATCCATTAAAATTCCTCAACATTTCAGACACGTTTAATCTTTAAATGCAAAGACTTGTATTGGCCAAATTCTCAAGTCACGTAAAGAAAACAATCCTAATTTTTTTAGTGCATAACACTGTTATTATTTCCTCACAATGTGACAGTTCTTTTATGTTACTACATACTAGAGATACACATACTCTACAACATCGTCCCTTATGTGCCATCAGTTGCTCAAACATCTTGCACATTGGTGGGTAACTGTTGTGCTTTGAAAAGTACCGTAACATGTTACCTCAGGGATTCGACTATAAATTCCGATTGAGAAGTTTTTCTATCACCTTACATAGAAATCTATTGAACCCCAGCGCCCAGCTGATGCTGATGCTGATGCTGATCCGATTTGTACATGCTAACACTATTTACTAGAAAAACATATCTATTCTTCAAAGATACTAAAATAAAAATAAATGACAATAGTAGTTCTATAGTTCCTTCATAATGTTAATCATCCGCATACATGCGACATTTTGATAACATTTTTCATGGCAAATCATTAATGGAAATTAAAAACAACAGTGGCCCTAAATTTTAGTCTTGCGATATACCGCAATCGGTAAAAGAACTGTTGCCAACGCTAAATAATAAACGAATTTATTTCTATTCTACTACAAAATGCGAAAAAACGGTGGGCAAATTTATAATTCTCATCCCGGAAAACCCCCATATACAAAATTTTGTCAAGAAATTATGAGTGCGGCAAAAGGTTTTGCAAAAAAACTGCAAATAAAAATGTTATAGAAAGAGGTCTAGAATTATCCCCTGAATTTTTTGCTCATCATTTCCGGACACCCTGTATAAACTGTTTTTCTTATTTTTTAACATAGACTTGACCCTAGATGTTCTTAATGTCATTCTGTAACACCCTGTATATACATCTACCAATCAATCAGAACGTAATTAAAGTCAGTATCAACAATAACGCTTAAATGACGCTACAACCTGTGTTGATTAATGACTGAGTTGGAGTAGAAGAACCCGCCACTGAGACGGTAAAAATTCGTAGAACTTGAACTGCAATGATACTACATTCCTCCGGAGGAAATGGCGTCTAAAGACCCTAGTGTCTTTTTTCATCGAGAGCGAGATAAGATCTTGAAAATTGTACGCTTACCATTCTCTTTCAGCTCTGCATCGTCGACGTAAATTCCCAATAAATCCGTTTGAGTGTTATTTACATCTGCAATTGCTTGTTTGTACGGGTAGTAGCGAGGAAATATGTCACTTAACCACATATTAAAAGCAAGGTGAAACTGATTTAATGCAGTTTATGGATAAATCGTTGCAAATGATATATGTAACGTGAAATGCAGGATGTTCCATTATTACTTGTACACCTATCTCTATCCAAAATTGCTTCGTTTAGATACTGTACAGATGCAAAAATGCACAGGGAAAGATATTTTGTCGATTTTTTTACGAATAATATATTGTCAATAGAGGACAACCTCAACTGCCCTGGAAGTTTTGTTGGGGCTGTCACCCCACCCAACATGGATTGTAAAGGAGGCGATGACGATGGGGGTCACGCTGCTATAGCCTTAAGGGCGGAGAATGAGATTCCAGTATCCGCTTTGAGGGTTATTGAAGCAAAGGATAAATTAAAGTTGGAAAGGAGTTATACCACTGTTTTCCCTTCAAGATAGCGGTGGGAGAGGGCAGAGAACATGTTTCCCCCAGAATCTCTGATATGCTATACAGATGGATTCCGGTAGGGGATGAGTTTTCTGGAGCAGGAATATATCTGGAAAACCTGGACATCCGGCAGAGCTTTTCGCTGGGCACACACTCCACGGTTTTCCAGGCGAAGGTTTTTGCTATTTTGATGGTAGCAGGCAAGGAAGAAGTAAGGAATTGTGTGGAGGAGAAAATCTTCATCTGTTCTGATAGTCAGGCTGCACTCAGGGCCCTTAGCTCTCCGATGACGAAATCTAGTCTTGTTCAAGAGTGTGGAGATGCCAGACAAAAGGAGGTGGAGTTGGTCTGGGTTCCTGGCCTTGCTAGCTCGTCTCGGATCTAGGGCACCTTGCCAGGGACCCGAACCTTTTTTGGGAATTACGCGAGGTAGTATGAATAGTGCCCTTAATAAATGGGCCTATCAAACACTAGGAATTCGAGAAGGAACGGATGTAGACAGGCCCACGACTTCTTCAATGAACCTAATAAATCTAGGCCTTAGTTGAAGGTCCCTGAACCAAATGGTGGGGGTCCTGACAGGCCACTGCAGACTCAAGGCATTTGAATTTGATAGGCATAGAGTCCCTTATGTCCGGAATGTGGAGAGGGGGAAGAGACCCCTATCCATTTCCTAGGATATTGTGCGGCTCTTGGAAGACTAAGATAAAGGATCTTTGGCACCGAGGAGCTGCAAAGGGAAGAGATGAAGGGCCTGACTCTTTTTTGTAAATAATCTCTTAATAATACATGATTTGCACGAAATTTGGTACTTAGGGGATTTTTAAGATGAGAAATCGAAATCTTATCATAGTTTCGATGTACATTGCAGAGGGCGCCATCAGCAGCACTTCACCTACATTTAAAGTTTCATCACTTTTTGTTTTCAGCAATTTGTGATAGTGTCTTGTACATACCTTTTAAGGACACCCTGTATGCTTACCACCTTCGCAGTTGCGTAAGTCCTCCATTTAATTTTCCCTGTCTGCGTGTCAATGAATAAACATTTGGTTAAAATTAATTGAAACAACCACAATCTTGTATTAATTGGTGTCATTAAAAAATGATTTGAAAAAGGGTTCGATATGAAACCTCATTCTGATAAATTTTCCCGGGATGGAAGCTTGAGCACGAGTTGTTGTTTTTAGCAAACTTTTCTCATAACGAATAAGCAGATTAAATCTAATTTTACGAATATTAAAGTTCCATCAAATAATTCTCTCTACTTTCATTTCAAAGTTTGAAATTTATAGGCGTTATGAATCACATCCAGGATTCATAATTCCTTCTATTTTTAATTTAGTTAAATAATAGAAGGAAGCGTTTTCCAGATGTCAGTACATTAGCACCTTTTCACTTATGTTTCTTTGACTTTTAAGGAGACAAGAATAACAGAGCATCAGAAACTAAGAACAACAAACGCTGTACACTGTAAACATCTCAAATATGAGTTACTTATATGGAAAAATGTAAGAAAAATCAAATCAAAACAAGATTTTGTAGAAATTCTTTTTTAAATATTTGCTTCGTTATCTAATTGATCACTTTGGACTGTAAAAAGTATCGTATTTCTTACATATTTGCTTTGAAATTTTTAATTAAAAACAGTTAAATGCCATCAAAGGGTTAGATGTTTCTGTCTTTACTCTCTTTATAGGCATTCTGTAATGAATATTTCAGAGAAAAGCTTTTAAAGCAGAAACATATTTTAAGTACTTGTAATCCCTTACAGACATATAATATGTACACATTAATAATGATAAATATCTTTTTATATCACTTTTATTACTCATTTTATTATATAACACTTTGGAGAAAGGACTTTTCTCTGTCTGTTTATCAGCCATTTGAGACGTGAAATATGTCAACATGTTTACATTCTGCAATTTGATTAAGGTGTATAGGTGGATTTATCTTCACGCTGTCTCATTCACACGTCTGTTATATAATTTCTCATTTTCCAATATTGATTGGTGGTTCTGCACAGAACTGGATTCAGTTTACTAATGTACATATTAAAATGAATGAATGAATTAACAGAGTTCATATCGAACGTGTATCATTTAAAATTTAATATACGACGGTCCAAATATTACACAGTTATTGATTGATTTAATTTTGACTTTGACAGCTTCATTACTGGCGTCCAGTATTGTATCATACGTCTAGTTTTAGTGAAAAAGAATATTAATATGGGTGATTTTTATTCCGAGAGTGTCGTTTAAGATATCGATGACATTGCGCAAAGCATTGTCGATTCCCTACTTCCCGAAAAATTAAGATAGACATACGAGCAAAGTTATGCAAAACTTGAAGATTGGTGTAAAGGTAATGGAATAAAGAATAGCAGCAATAAAAAGATTCTTCTGCCATATTTCGAATATCTTCCAAAACATAGCAAGCCTTTATCTCTTTGGGTATATTATTCTATGCTATGTTCTGTTATACAGTGTGGAAGAAAAGTATGGAATAAATTCATTATTTCTAAAACAACGAAGTCTCATGAAATTTTCTCGGACACGTCGATTTTGCGTTTTAAAAAGACTCTATTTTCTATACCAACGCATTTCCGACGTTCATTTGTTTTCGCGTGATGACGTCATCGGAGATTTTTTAAATAGAATCCCTATATTTTTTCATCGGATTCTTGTAGAGCTTAACTTGCTAAATTCAAAAATATATAATTTCAACACTTTACTCCTTCAATTTTCCGAGAAAAAAATAATAACCGAAATTATACATTTTTGAATTCAGCAAGTTAAGCTCTACAAGAATCCGATGAAAAAATATAGAGGTTCTATTTAAAAAAATATCCGACGACATCATCACGCTAAAACAAATGAACGTCGGAAATGTGTTGGTACAGAAAAAAGAGTCTTTTAAAAAAGCAAAATCGACGTGTCCGAGGAAATTTCATGAAACTTCGTTGTTTTAGAAATAATGAATTTATTCCATACTTTTCTTCCGCACTGTATACATGAAGAAAAATACGGATATTAGTAAGTACGTCAATTTAATTGCAGTTCCAAAAAGAAAATCGAATTGATTTCGGTCAAAAAGATCTAAGATTTTAATAAAAGAAAACATAATTCAATTTTTGCTTGATACAACTTATTTTATGATAAAAGTTGCATTGATAGTGAGGTTTGCAGGTGCCTTTAGGCGTACTGAATTGACAAAACTGCACCTACAAAATGTTAAAGATGAAGGACAATGTATTCATATTATTATTCCGTTTACGAAAACAAAGATATCATGAGATGAAATATGGTGGAAATGGTTCGAAGATATATAGCGATGAGGCCAAGCAACACAGATCATACTTTTGTGGAGTACAGAAATGGAAAATGCATCAAACAGTCAGTTGACATTAATATTTTTTGGAAAAATGCCATCTAATATAGTATTGTTCCTGAGTCTTCCAAGTCCTCAACAGTATACTGGACATTGTTTTCGTAAATCATCTGCATTGTTGCATGTAGATTCAGGACTCGATTTATTAACTGTTAAGAGGCATAGTAGATAGTGGTCTAACACAGTGTCAGAAAGCTATATAGAAGATTCGAAAGAAAATAAAAAGAAATTGGCCTCTAATATTTTGGGTAACGTTTCAGGCATGGCCTTTCAACAAGTTTAAGCACTCAAGAAATAAACTTACTTTATAAAAATACGGCCCACTTCCTATCTGCTGGAATTAATTTAACAAATTGTTTCGTTGGTTAGTTTTCTACATGAACTGTCACTTTATAAAGCACAAATTAAAAAAAATACTACGGAATGAACATATGCCTCAGCAGTTTCATCTAAATGATTTAAAAGGCATTGGCTCAATATGTTTGTGTATTCATTTAACTACATTATTTTAAATCTGATCTACGTCTCCTCATCTTAAAGTAATTTCATAGGGATTTTTCCAAAATGTACGTAACTTGGGATTCTCTAATTTCAATATTGGAACATTTCTAGCAAAAAACGTATCTGCAAGTTGATAGGAAAATACATGGCCGTACAAACGTCTTGTCACTTTAGTATTAATAGAATAATTTAAAATGTATTCACCAACATTACAATATAACTCATTTGTGTAATTGGAACGAAAACCGAAAAGGGCTGAGTACGACTCTGTTAGAAGCCAAGCCTACCGGATTCTATTAGTCTGTTAGATTGGAATAATTTTCTAATTAATATGATTCTAATAAATCATCGAAAGCCGGTAATTTATTTTCTTTCTGGTGTAAAAAATCTATGTATAATTAAGAAAAACAAATTATCTCTCAATTTTTTTCCGGTGATATATAGGTTTCAGTTCGCCATGAATAAATGTTAAACAAGAAGTGTTTCTAAGTGTCTAAACTTCTTTCTGCACACATTTAAAGGTGGTCGAAACCAATCTTTTTTAATTATAATGAACATTAACAGATTTATAGCTTTTAACATATGAAGTGTAGTAGGTACAACATACTTTCTTAAAAATGCTTTGATTTAATATATTATAACTCATATTATATCCACCATGTTGTGATCGAGAGAAAAACCGGTTCATACTCAATTATCTTACCTATTAAAAATCTGGGTTAGCTTTCTTTTAGTATGGTGATATCTGCCTTCATAATTTATTATTAGGCATTGTATTCAGGTAATTTCTCAAGTAACACATACAAGCTTGAAGTAAAAATTAGTTGTATTATGCCTTCCAATGTGGTAAAAGGTATTTAAATATCCATTGTGAAGGCATTTCAATATCTCACTCCTTTTCTGTACACAAAAAACTCATTCCCTGTTTGGTTTTCGACTGGCTCACTGATTATAATAGGCTTGTTTTTGCAGCAGTTGAAAACGGTTGGAAAACTGTCAGAAATATTCGACCAGTTAAGTTGAGAACGCGTTACCATTGAATTTGACGCAATAAATAGTTGGACGGATATTTCCGATAGTTTCCAAACAGTTTTCAACTGCTGCTAAAACAAACCCAATGTAGTCCCTCTTTTGTCGTTCCGTCAATATCTATATTACGGAAAATCACATATGTTTACGGGAGATGAATAAGCAGACAAAATCTACATTTCACTCATGCATATTAAATCAACATATAATGAATACATATTTTAATAAATTAAATAATAGGTACCCCGCAAACTTCCTGGTATTAGTACATGAAGTTGCCTTACGTATATGAATAAATTTGTCTTTAATTGATGTGACAGTTCTCTCTAATTGCGAGGAATTTATTATTTATTTTCCTCTTGAGAAACCGCTAAAATAATTATTATTTTCTCAAAGTTAATAAGTTAACAAGGCTATAGATATTTTGAGATAAGAAAAAGATCAGGTCTATTTTAAATTACCATTGACCTTATTTCATAGAATAGAGGATTATAGGATTATGTGTCAAATTAGACAGACAAAGGCATGTCGATTCGATTTGTTTCACTTCAGTTAGTTATACTTAAAATACGATGGAAGTCGTCAATCAGAAGTCTCATCAAATCGTATCAACTTTATATCCTTTGAATTTTTTTTAAATCGACAAGAAGGAAGTCATAGTGGTTTTTAGGCTTTCACGGCCAGTGTTGTAATTTGATACATGGTGATTTTCCGGGTTGTTATGCCGTGACCTCGGTAACTGGTAGCTGCCAGAAACAGAGTTAAAATGCACATCCCTAGCATTAGCTGGGATACTTTTACCTGCCCTGGTTGTTCTCGGGCTAGGCTCTGTGGGGACAGACCCGCTATCGGTGTCTCTGGGCCTGTCCATATATTGATTTCGGTTCCTACTGTTGGTATTACGACTGCTACGGTCGGAACCGCTTCTCGGATACTGGTGGTCCTCCGAGGCGTTCCGTAGCCGCCGCTGTAACTGGTCGCATCCCATGTTTCCAAACGTTTCGCCGCTCTTCACTGTCGGCATCTTCAGTGGTGACTCTGCAAAAGCTTCGCCGCGACTGAGGCCGATAGGGACCTCGTTAGCGGTCTCGTAGTGTCGGTGCAGCTGCGCGCGCTTCTGCACCTGCGTAAACAGCCAGTGGACGGGGCACGATCGATATCAGCAATGACGCACGACCCGTCACGGTTGAGTAGCCGCGAAGGCGTGGCCAAGCTATTAGTCATCGATCCAGTATCCGAGAAGCGGTTCCGACCGTAGCAATCGTAATACCATTTCGAACAAAATCCACGAAATTCTATACGGGGATTCAATTTGGATAAATCAACCGTTCAACGAATTTTAAAGCCCAATGAGTATCATGACTACAAAATGCACAATTTCGAGTATTTGCCTGAGCGTCACATTGAAAACAGACTTAATTTTACAGATCAAATTGTAGTAAATGTAGATACTGTTGATCAGAACCTTTTTCGACACGTTCTTTGGACGTTTGTCAGTAATGGTTTGCAAAACAGGCGCAACAAACACCACTGGTCCATTGAAAATCCCCACATTGTAAATCGAGTCCATAAATGTGTGGTGTGGCATTATCGGTAGCCATTTAATTTGGATTTATTTTTATGAAATTTCCAACAGGATATATATTTATTATATTTAGACAAAACTTCGGGATCGGTCAGTGGTCGTGCGATTTAAGACGTCAGTACTTGAATCGAGGTGACTAGCTCGCTGTGGGTTCGACCCCCGCAGCCGTTAACCCGTATATATGGTATATTCGTGGAGAGGACTGGCACCCTCTCTGCGGGTATGGTAGTGTGGAAGAATGTTGGCTTGGATCAATCTGAGAGATTGATACCGGTTGACGTTTAACTAACCCCCTAATTAATGAGTGTTTTCCTCATTCCTGCACTGAATGATGGTTAGGACCTAGGTACCAACGTAAGTCGTTCCTGGGCGCAAATGCGGCTTGTTACAGAAAAATGTATTTATTGAGAGTTTATTAGAAAAAAGAGAGCTTTTTAACAGGAAAAAAATTGGGTAGGTGTCTGTCATATCCCAAAAGCTTACCTCATGTTTATTTAATTTTTTGTTTCCTCACAGTAGGCTCATCCTATCGAGTTTGAGACACCCTATACAGCAATATTGTTAGTTTTTTTCTTTAAAACTCTTTAAAAGTATTCACGCTGGTCCACTATAATACTATCAGAGCTATACAAAAAGCGGCCAATCGAGTGTTTCTTCTCGTCTCGCAAGACTGTTTTAAATCTTCTCTTGTCTTCAGCTGTTAAGGCTTGTCTTGATCATGCCTTGTCTTGTCTTAACAAGACCAAGAAAAAGCAAGATAAGATTGTCAGCACTAGTTTTTGCATCAAAAGTAAGAGAGCTTGAACGGCAAGCTTTCGGTGGCCAAACTTTATTTGCAACATATCATTGATTGTAGCATCTGGCTCATAACTAGCTACACAATTTCAAATCACTCTTTCAATAACTTTGTTGCAGGCTGTAGACGCCAGTTGGTTTTGTGGTAATTGAAAAAGAGAAAAGATATGTCCAAATAAAAACATATTTAAAATTAAATAAAGATAGATCTCTATGTATCTAAAAATAATTATTTTGATTATTAACACCATTTCTAGAATCATAATCCTCTCAGGATATTGCATATACAGCAAACAAGTTAGTTTGCTAATAACTCTTATATAAGGAAAATGAAATATATTAAAATTAATTAGCATCCTACAAATCCTACGAATATTTGAATTTTCTAGTTGAAAATGTGAGGCTCTGTTTGCTCCAGCACATAATATTATGTCATGTGGACTGCAGCGAACATTTTACGCCTTTCAAAGTAGTTGTTACTGCTTGTTACACTCACACGCTATTTTGATAACATTGTGTGTGCGATCATTTAACATACATTTATGTGCACTGCACAAAGCTACAATTGTCAACGTGCAAAAATATGTTTTACTGAAAGAACCTAACTGCTTGTTACCCCTGCGTTGGAATATTCCAGTGGGTCATATTTACATTAGATATGAAATGTGTCTAGTGGGCGTGCTTTCTCACTATACCTCTTCGAAAACTTCGTTTTTACATGGTTGTTTAGAGAACAGTGCATGGAAATATTGTTTGTGCAATTAGTTCTAAAATAAATAAAACGATCTTTAATTGTTTACATTCCAACTTAAATATTGTATTAAAATAATTGAATCGATGACTGCAGACACGTTACATGCCCACAAAAGCATGGAAAAAACATTTTACTATTATTTAGAATATACATATTTTGCTTAATTTTAACCATTAAACAGAGCTTCCTCAGTCGCGGAGAAGCTTTTTTGCGGAGTCACCACTGAAGTTGCCGACAGGGAAGCACAGTGAAATGTTTGGAAGCATGGGATGCGACCAGTTACAGCGACGGCTACAAGACGCCTCGGAGGACCATCATTATCCGACCAACGTTCCGACCATAGCAGTCGTAATACCCGAAATCAATATATGAGCGGACCCAGAGACACCAAAAGCGGGTCTGTCCCTACAGAGCCTAGCCCGAGAACAATCAGGGCAGATAAAAGAATCCCGGCTAAGGCTAGGGATGTACACTTTAATTCTGTTTCTGACAGCGACCAGTTACCAAGGTCACAATATCACAACCCGGAAAATCACTATGTATTAAATGATATCACCGGCCGTGAAAGCCTAAAAACCACTATTTCAGAATATGTTCCATTATCTGGTCTTTCTTTGTAGACTATAATTTTTAAGTATCCCCACAATAATCACTCGGATTGAAATTGAGTTACCTTGCTGGTCATTTTATGGCACCTCCGCGATCTATCCACCTTGCAGGAAACATTTCATTTAGATATTCTCGTACGGCCCTTCCATAATGTGGAGGGGCTCCATCTTGCTCCAGACATTATTTTTTTCTGGTCGCTGGGTTCGAGTTTCTCGTATCCGGTGAGGATTTTCTTGACACCAATATCGATAATTTTGTTTATTATAAAATCCATGAAGCATAAAAGGGGCTTCATCGGTGAACACAATCTCTTTGCCAAATTCCAAATCCATGTTAAATTTATTTAACACAGTGTTACAAAATTGAACATGTTTTGCACAAGTTGTTGAACGAGCTGCATCTTGTATGGATGACACTTTTTCTTATGGAGCTGTTTCAACACATAACGATGGGAAATGGCTTGCATCTTACCAATTTCCCGGCTGAACAAATGTAGGTTCTCTTGTATTGACAGACGCATATTTAAAGTGGTATCGTCATCAGTAGCTGTTTTTGACTGCCCTGTATGTAGCTTGTCTTTAACGTTTCCCGTTTCGTTATTTTTTTTAAACAATTTGGAAACTCGCATACTTCCCTCTGTGTTCTTTTCCTGTCACCATATCCCACCATCATTAAAACCTGTATTCTTTCCGTTTCACTTAATTCAAGCGACATTGTAACTTACTAAGTACTTAAGTACACAGAAAATTGAGTAAAAAAGTACATTTACAGCAACAATGCACACAATTACAAGCAATTGACAGCTAGTGACAGTTTCGCATTGTTCTGGTTTTGGCATGGTTAACTTGATGTTAATTATTTTAATAAACAGTGTCAAAAGCATAATAGAAAACATAAACTTATGCATTTTTCTCTTATGTGACCCAATTAAAATTGTACTATATCGTATTTAGAAAGGTCCGATGTAATAATTTTCATCAAAAAAAGTATAAGGCGTCGTTTAAAAAAAATAAGTCGGTTACCTTGGCAACCACATCTTATGTGCTACGAATGATTGCTTGATATTATTAAACGGAAAATAATTTTCCCTAACACTTTTATTGAAACATGTTTTTGATATGACGAATATTTTAAGAAATATAAGTAATATTCCACAATTTTTTACAGTATTAGAAAGGTATTTTAAGCTAATATAAATCAAATCTTCTACAATTCCTATCAATGAAGTCATATGTATGTTCTCTGATACCAAAAATCTAGGTATGCTAATGAACAATTCCACAGACAAAGCTCTATTCAATAATTATCTAAAGAAATTAATCTATCTAAATTTACTAACCTGCTTTAATGAAAACACTATAAATATCTAACTTCATTTTTGGCAGTGCGAATTCGACAATTCAACCACAGTAGATGAGATCTGACCTATTTCTGCATTTTTAGGATTGCTTCTTCAGGTGGTCTCCTTTAATTTCAGTCAAATATCTAACTATAAAAATTATTATATAAATTTAAATTATTTGAAATTAAATATCGACAATGACAAAAGTGAGATTAGCCTGTCAATGAATTAAATATGACATACCTACTTGAATAATGTTCACCCTTTATGTAACAGTTTTTATATATTTTTAGGTATTAATAATATTGTGTGAAACTAACTACTCTGGACGAAAGCCCCAACCAGCTTTGAATTACACCCACAATATCTACACATATATTCCTTGTTCTTTGCAACATTTTTTACTGTATTAGAAAGGTATTTTAAAAAATGTTGCAAAGCTAATAACAAGGAATATATGGGTAGATATTGTGGGTGTAATTCAACGCTGGTTGGGGCTTTTGTTCACAGAGTAGTTAGTTTCACACAATATTATTAACACCTAAAAATATATAAAAAATTCCACAATTGTTTCCACACTGTATGTAGCAGGTGTCTACGTCTAGTGGTCATTGGTTACTCAACTGAAATGGTGGGTCGCTTTGAGGTCTATGTTTGCAACTGCTAAATTGTAAAACTGCAAAAAAATTTACAAGACGATAATTCTCACGAGGCCTAAATTTTACGTTAGTTTGACATAAATCCGAGTAGTGTACGGTAGCAAAACAATAATAAATCACTAAGTTATGACAATGTCCGTTTCGTAAATATTTATTGATAATATCTTAATTAACCATAATTAATATAGACATGATTCGTTATTAAATTATCTCTGATAATAAACCACCTAGTTAATTATCACATGCCGTAACAGTGTTTTTGTAATAAGCCGATAATAATTATAGCCGTGAATGGTATCGGATGGATGGAGTACATGAAATCAGAGCTATTACTATTCCATTATTACGGTATATGTAATATACAGGGTGTACCATTGAAAACATTGCACTCGGCTTATTTTGAACTACGTTCCAAAATATTAAAATTGCCGTGACACGTCCATTTTGTTTTCGAGGGGGGCACATTTCAGAGTGAAATACAGACTCAACAAAACACCCCTCTTCGCGGGGGCGCATTCAACTTTAGAATCTTAAATGACACTCTAGGTCGAGTGACACCTCATTCGAAAGTGGTTTTAATTCTGGTTGTCATCATGTATTTTTTTTCAGTTTTAGGTCATCTGTTGTTGAAAAAATTTTTTATTTGTGCTTAAAAGACAATTTTGTATTAATCATTTGATTAATTGCTCAAAATGGCCGCCTGCCATTTCCACGCAATAATAAAAACGTTGTTCAACATTTCGAAGAACATTGTTAAGAATTTCGGGGGTAATTAGGTGGCATTCTTCAATGATACGCCGCCTGAGTTCTTCTAGAGGCTGCGGATGAGCGGCATAAATTTTAGATTTTAAATGTCCCCATAAAAAATCGAGTAGTATCAGATTAGGTGATCTGGGTGGCCACGCAATAGGTCCGTGGCGACCTATCCATTGATTTGGAAAATGTTGTTGCAACCAAACACAGTCGGATTGGTGTCACTTCAACAACGGCAATTATGACGATTAAACAAACCATTCAGATAAAACGTGCATTTGCAGGAAAAACGGCAATTTCGATAGCCTCATTTCTGGCAGGGTTTCAAAATTGTCGTTTTTTATTTTCCACTGATCCTGTTCCGCAGAATTTTTGAACCAAACTGGCGACGTAAACATCGGAGGGGTGTTTATTTGGGTGACGCTGATAAAAAATTCTTGCCCTTATCATTGTTTTTAAAATATAGAGAAGTTTCAACCCTTTCGTCTTTCGAATGTCATTTTTAGAGTTAATAATTACTAAACACTTTTCTTTGAGAACTGAATAGCGACTAAAAGATATTGACTGGCAAATTTGTTATCAGTACCAATTTTTTTTTTTCAATCTTCAAAATGCCTTTTGGGTTGTAAACAGTTTTTGCAGTGACAATATAGTTTTTCCTATGGCATTTTCAACAATTAATTAAATGATTAGGTACTACAAAATTGTCTTTTATTTATAAGTAACGCATATGTAACGTATAAGCATAAGTAACTTTTTTTTTTCAACAACAGATTAACTAAAATTGAAAAAAGTTACATGATGACAACCAGAATTAAAAACACTTCCAGATGAGGTGTCACTCGCGAAGGGGGTTGTTTTGGCGAGTCCGTATTTAACGCTAAAATGTGTCCCCTTCGAAAACAAAATGGACGTGTCGCGGCAATTATAATATTTTGGAACGTACCTAATTCAAAATACGCCGGGTGCGATGTTTTAAATGGTACACCCTGTATGATTGCATGTGAGCAGCTATAAGTACGGGCGAGATAATAATTTTAACTTCATTGTCTAATGATCTGAGTCAGTCGTTACCCCATTCATAAAACTGTTATTTATTAACTGAAAAGAACAGATTTTCGCCTCAGGTACAACATAATAATAACTTAATAGAACCGTTTTATTGGTACTGTAAATCTAGATACATAATTTATTTCTTTTGTTTCCGTATAGTTGTATGTACAGGGTTCTCGTAGAATAACGTATCATAAATTCTACACTGAGGAAAATATCGTTTAACCATTAATAAAGATTGATTATCCCCAGCAAGATATTTGCATTGAATGTATAATTTTGCCTACTAGCAGCTAAAATAGATTTTTTTCACTACTAACTTATTGCTGCATCTTCTTATTACAGCGACTGTCACAATATTTTATTATAAAAAGAATTTGTATTGAAACTGCTAAGTTTTCTGATGATTACTAGTTCTATAGTAATACCAGCAAATATTTTTTTTTGTTTCAAATAAATGAGTTTTAATTACTACTGTATATGATTTTGTTGCCAGTACTATGTATACTTCAAATAGTATTGTAACCTCTAAATTTGGTTAGCGTAGGAACACGTTACGTAGACAAACAAATTTTATTGTTATTCTTGATTGTACAAGAAATATCCTTCAAACAAATTTCACAACAACGCTTTACTTTGACGTTTGTCAATCGGCTTCGACTACTCAATATAAACTGACTTCAGCGGCGAAACCGATCCGCTTGTATAGGTTTTTAGGGTTCTACAAGTTTTCGGCGGTCTCGAGAATCAAATAGAATGTGACAGAGAATGTTCTAGAAAACGCCAAAATAAAGCCATCACAAACATTATAAATGCTAACATAAACAGAAACATAATCAACAAACTCAAAAGGTAGGTGAGCTTCAATTATAAATTCTAACGTAAACAGGAACAGAATGTTCTATGACGAAATCAGTCAGTCCATGTGAGGTGTTTGTATCTACATCATAGACACAAATACACCTAAACATACACAAAACGTTAAAAGTCTTGGACTCCCCCTCAGGCTTGTTAAATAAATCTTTTTGTTAGAAAAACCAAATACATTTATAAACGTATATTGTTCTCTGATTTTTTTTTGTGAAAAGAATATGTTCGATAAACTGAGCACTTAGAAAATTAAAAACGAGCAAATGCGTGACATTTTTGACACAATTTTTTAAATCCAAAAGAAATAACAAAGCAAGTTCTTTACTTGACTAATAGTATGACCTTCACTACGTTCCAATAGCATATTGACACGTCTGTGCATTGAAATCATTCAAGCGGTTAACGATCTCTTGCAGAATATTGTTCCATTACATTCTCTCAATGTGCAGTTGACATGTAAAATTCAGATGTTGTGATTTAAAACATTACAGGTGAAAATTATGTTTTTTTCCTTACTCTAAATGACTTGTCAGTCTGGAAAGTTTTATATCATGGAGAAAACTTTTATAATTGACCCAGTGAAGAGATATTCTTTCTGTTACTCAGATTTTTTTTAGACTATCTCAATAAACAGCTATGAAATTCGTTGAAAATTTACGTATAAAAACGGAGCCCTTAATAAAATCGTCGTACCTAGAAAGAATTTTGCACTGTTTGACCTTGCATTCATATTCACTTACAAAAAAAGGATTCATCACCAAAAAAAGAGAATTTCAGTTAATTCTATGAGCAAATGGTGGCCTCAAACATTTAATCCAGAAACTGATCGCGTTAAAATTAAAAGCCTCTAATCGCCACATCTCCTTTTTAATGGAAGTCTAACGAAATGAAACCGGAGTTTTTCTCGGGGGACGTCTCCCATTAAAAGTGATATATTAATTTTTAGCTGAGAAGAGCTGGCCGCGTCTCCCTTGGAACATAAATAAAAAAGTGTAACCGTTCTCACTCGGCCAAATAATAAATGAGAGAAATCCGAGGATTTAAATTATTGTTGACAACTTTCTTCCGAAGCTTTAATACAAGCGGGCCATATTTTATTTAGGAAGGTGCTGATATTTCGCAACATTTTTTTAGAGCTGTCTTTAAATAAAACATCTCCAAATTAGATTAACAAAGTTACTCGTAAAGCATACGGAATTGGGCCATAGGAATAGAAAAAAAGATTGGTGCCTGTAAAAAAAATTAGTTTCATGGTAATAAAGCTAAAATACAGTTATTTTGTGTAAAGAACGCATTTTTTTAAATAAAAAAACATGATTTCCTTTTCAATTATACACTTTTGGTGTTGATTTAATTATATTATATGATAAAACAATATTTCGAAGATTTTTTTCCAGTTGAATATCTGCTTATTTAAATCAACAACTTGCTCAGAAATTTCAAGAAACCCCCGACCCGAATGCCCCGACCATCATAAAATTACACCTTGCAAATCTATATCAAATAGTCAACATACACCGGTTTTGAGCTTATTAGCTCTTATCAGTACGCCACAAGGTGAGTGCAGAGTTAACTAACGACTAATCGTGGCTGTTCATTTATCTCAAATCCGACATACCTGAGTACACGAAATATAGCACAGCTACATCTAGTGGCCACCTATTGATAATTATTTTTTGTTTATAGGAAACAATTCGAATTTTCCCTTTCAAACAAATACTTTTTTCAACGATATGATTATAGTAGAAAATTTATTTTTTTTAATTTATGATTTTTCAAAAGATGGTATAACCTAATAAAATTTCATTTAAAAATTCAGATTTTGGGCTATAAAATCATAACCAAAGGACTCGGATATATCTCAGACAACACAATAACAACTTCTGGTAGCTGGAAGGGCCCGAAAATTGTTCCAGAACACATAATCTGTTTTAATTCATTTTGACGTTTCGTTTGACGTTTGTAAAATTTCTAAAAAGAGAGTAAACAACAAATTAGTTTCACATTTCTGAAGTTTATGCCGCGCAAAACGTATTTCGGCTGCCATTTGTTGAATGTCTAGAAAGGGGCGTAGCCTACTCGATCTATCCTCGTTCCACTCGAAAGAATCGCTATCTTCTATAAAGGGGCGTAACCGACTCAACCATCCTCGTTCCACATAAAAAAATCCGCTGTTTTTGACTGAGGAGCCTCGGGAAAATGGAAATTTAGCTAGGAAAACGCAAAATACGCTGTAGGCTATCTAGAAAGACGGCAAAAGGCGTAGCGTTTAGCCGTTGGGCACTGCACGGCTCGCAAAAAAGCCTTTGTGGCGGTAAAATGGGCAATTTTCGAGTCAACTGTGCCAGCGAGAGTTACCTGCAGCTTTTAATATATAAGGATAACTATTATTTTATTAAATAGAGCACCCTGGCTATTTTTATGTCATTGGAAAGACCCAAATGGTATTTCCAGTGACCATGACGGTGAGGAGCATTTCGAAAATGTATATGTGTATGTATGTGTATGTATATGTATACCTACCACCAACCAACTTAAATGAAAAATATATCATACGCCAATTTAATATTGACTTTGTTGCTCCTTGAAGTCATCGCTGCGTCTTGATATTTAGGTCCACTCTGTACAGCATTTCTCTTTGCAGTACTATAGGCGGCCTCTATGTGTTAGTCAGGCAACTACTAAGCGAGGTTATTAGCTCCTGCAGCGCGTTCTAGTGCGTCATCACGCAATGAATTTTAAATCACTTGTTTACCTCTACGCTGGCATGTCACAAATCTGATTTAATGTCAGAGGCAGGATCCAATCTACAATACGTACTTACAGACCATAAAATAATTTACATCTTCACAACATGTAAAACAAGAATGGAGTACTTTGCTGCAGTTCATAAAAAGGAATTAGCGTTTAATAGCAGCAGTAATCTCAACGTGTGAGGGCTACTGGAATGACTGGCTGGAACAAATATAGCACATTACGGAGAAAGCGGAATAGCTAGACAAAACATTGTTTAGGTAATTTGTATGCAAATGATTAGTAATCGTTAGATGGGGTAAATTTCATCCAAATTAAGAGACTTCGGTCCATGTTAGCGACGAGCCAACAAAGATATACAAATGATAAAGTCTTTGTAGTGTTTTGTTCAAAAAATGCGGCAGCCAAACATCCATATTTTCCAACTTTGTCCAAGTAATCTGCGAATATCGTAGTACGGTCGAATGGTTACAATCATAATGTCAGATGGTTTTTCTGAACATAGAACATTCGCGCATGTCGAAATGGCTCTCTTTGATATGGAAAAACCATTTTCGTCATGTACTATCCCCAATGAGGTTTTAGTGGTGACGTAATGCCTTAACTTCTCTACTGAATTCAAATTAAAAAAATATGTCGCAGACATTCGTTGTTCTCTACTGGACACTCCGTTTTCTTTTGCAAAAATGTACACAGTCTTCAATTAATATTGAAACAACTTTGCCATATGTCTAGCAATCCATTTCCAAGGCGTTTTTGCCATGCAAGCGCAAAGACATACATTTTGTCAAAAATAATGTACAGGGTGTCCTGTTTATCCAAAAGGCACTCTAGTCCTTTTGGAAAAATATAGTTTTTGCCAGCATTGCGTTTCTGAAATACTGTTAATATTGTTGCTTTCAACAGGATTTTTCTCAGTTATCGTAAAATCGGCTAGAGACATTGGCATTTGTACATGAACAAATATCAATTGTCTTAAGGAAAAAACGTGGGAAGCATTTTATTCTTGATAGTAGTGGCGTGGAAGGAAGCTGTTTGAGAGGTATAATTGAAGAAAATTTTAAAAGTCACAATTTTTAGATATTATTACAGCCTTGCAGAGAATAATTAAAAAAATAGTATATTACGACCCAAAAAAAATAAAGGTCAGTAAATTTGAAAATTTTATCAAGAAAGTATATGCTACCTCTTTTTTAATGTCGCATAACAAGATGTTCAGTAAAGAATGGACCATACTTTAAGGTTAGTTTCTTTAGACAAAAATAACTTATATAGGTACGTGATATAGTACTTTCTTTATTTCAGTTTTGTTATAGATTATTTATTTGTTGGGAAACTATAAATAAGTTTTTTATAAGAAAAACATAAATATGTGATAGTTTTTGAGTTAAATGTACAGAGCGTTCTGAACACTATGTGCCACTACCTTATTCCATTCCAATATCTCAGCTGTTTTCTAAGATACGAAGAATTCCAAAAAGTAGTTTTTTTAAATTTTGCCCTGTATCTCAAAAAACGAAGGGTCTATGAATGTTTAGATTACGGCATCTCTAGTTGGGAAATTGGGACAATCTGAATAGGAATATTGGAACACCGTGTGTTATACACAGCACCCACCTATTTAGATATTAACTTTATTTAGCGATCTAATAACACAAAAGGCCATTACCTTGTGGAATTTTAGCAACAATTAATTATAGTTATGAAATCATGGAACTCCCACAGAAAATAATAAGTATTGGAACTAATTTGACTCCAAACAAAGTACGTGACCCTGAATAAGAAAATCATTCGCGTCATACAGTACACACTAGGACTAAGAAACATAGTTATAATCCATTGTATTCTTAATAGTGTAAGTATTCTTGATCAAGTAGGAAAATTAGTAGTTTTAGGGCTAAATAGGTATACGTTAGCCATTAAATCTACAGGTAATGGCCTATGGAGACTCCTACTAGATTTTTACTTCAAAATATTACGATTTAAGCCAATATGCCTTAATAAATCGATTTTTACGCCCGGCCCATAACACATTTAGACAACGAATAAACATAGCGGTCCAAATAAAAAAACAATCGAAAGACAAAGTTGTTTCCTAAGGCTGTTGTGTAATATTTTTTTCACAATTAGTTTTTAATTATTTAAATTTAAAGAGTAAACTGTGCAAATCGAAAATTGGTTACACGAGGGAAGTAAGTCTGTCTTTCAGCTTTGCAACGATACCAAAATTATATCGAATTGATAATAATTACTCAAAATTCTATGCTAAATGCCGAACGTCTACAACTTCAGAAACGAATATATTTTAAATGCTGCAACCACGTGTTTTACTCAGTGGGATGGGTTTAGAGATTGGTAAATGCGGGCAGGACCGGAGTTCAAAGAAATACATAGTCACTTATAATCTATACGTTCTCAGTAGAGACAGTATTGAATTATTCGATCTTATGGAGTTCGGTACTATTATTTTCATTGATAGAAAGTTTTTGCACCCCATGAGGCAATATTATAAGAAATTGATATAAGTTAAGTTAATATTGAGAAAAACAGTGCGGTACAGCCAGGCAATGTTATTTCTTGTAGCGGAAACTTATGAAAATAAATGTTGTAGTAAATGTTTTTAATGCACTGTTTGTAATTATTAGTTTTCGATATCGGTGAAGACAATGAAATTTAATAATACAATTTTAATTAATTTAACTATGGTACAACATTTTAGCATTTCTATCTCCGCCCATGTTTAATAAAGGAAATGCCGACACTAAACCTAGTTTTCGTTTTTATACTGTTTTTATTTATTGGTGTGTACCGTGAGAAGTACTGTAGTTTTTTATATAAGCTGTAAAAAAACTACGAACATAAGTAAAATCGTTGATTTACAAGCGCGATGTAACGAAAAACGTAATAATTGTCAAATAATGTCCCAAGCATCGATAATTTGATTTTATTTTTATAAAATGCGGCCCTACTAAAAAAGTTGTACAAGTCCATTTTGGATGTCCTTCTACAAGATGGTTATATTTTCTTAAAAACAAAACGGCATAATTGCTAGGCAATTTTACTCCACCAAATCTAAATATTCTAAATACGTCCACCGTAAAGTCAATTGTAGTGGGAGAGCGATAATCTCCGCCTCCAGCCGTAACCGTGCACCCAACCCCGGAGCGCTACCCGAGGAGTGTACAGAGAACGGACCTTAAAGAAATGTTGATAATAAAAAAGATATAAGGTGCTAAAGTTGAAATTGTAATAATTACACTATCTTTGAGTATATCAACTTAAAAATTTGGGAATAGATGTTTTTGTATATGAAATATCATAATCTGTTTGCTGTTTTGACGTATTGCTTAGAGAGCGCCACATCCGCCATATTTGTGACGTGAATGTGAGCGTAACTTTTAGCCTAACGTTATCACGTTTTATTAATTATGCCTTTTGAGAACAAAAGGTATACTTGTCATTTGTCTCAGAAATTGGTCATTTTCGAGAAAATAGCTTTTCAACGATTTGTACAATATTTTAACGTAGTACGTGCCAAAATTCCCTTGCAAGATATGTTGAAGGTAGGTCGACAAGCAATAAAATTTGCACTGGTGTAAAATGCTACGGAGAGTATTTTTCAACATAAAACGTTTTTAAAACGGAAGTCATAGTGATTCTTGCAGCTCTAGATAGTCGTTCTGAATTAGTTTGTGAATAATTCGCAATGTGAACAGAATTTCGTCTTTTTTCTCTAAATTCCTAAACAGACTTAAATTGTTGTTTCAGATAGTAATCTATTTCAAAATCCTCCCAAATATTCTCGTTGCCCAGCACATGCATTGAAATTTAATTGCCAACAAATGACAGTCACATCTGTCATATCTGAATATGAAAAACTATTGTGTCTCAGAATTCTTCGATTTTGTAAAATAATTGATTTTAATTAAAACTGGATAAATACCTTACAATTAGAAATACTTATTAACTTTAATATAAATTTTGTCTAATGACAAATATATGTTTTTCCTCAAAAACAATGTAAGTTTAAGATTTTTAATAAAAAACGTGATAATGTTAGGGCCAAACAAGTTACGCTAACATTTACGTCACAAATATGGTGGATATTGCGCCCTCTAGGGAATATGTCTAAATAAAACACAGATTATGATTTCTCATATACAAAAACAGCTATTTCCAATTTTTACATTGATACATGGCTGGCTTAAATCGTGATATTTTGAAGTGAAAAATCTATTATACCTCCATGGACCATTAGTCACTGACCACGCTGTATATGAGACAGATTTAACTGGCAAATATTTATTGGGAAGTGGAAAAGCCGACCTTTAATATTGAACAGAAAAATCTAGTTAGTTTATGAATTCTTTGGTAAGACTGTACAAATGAAGGAAAAGATGCCCAGCGAAGTAAAACAATCGACAAGCGTGAAACTAGTAGCTATTTTAGAAAATGAGTAATGCCAAAGATGGCGGAAATCACTCGCTTGTAAGAACATTTCCTCTGAAAATTGAAACGTATTGCTAAACAAACATTTTATCATCTGCCTGTTCTATGGCTTCAGCAATAGAAATATATAAATGTTTTCTTTTTAATTATACACGAACATAGATTTAAATATTTAAACTTAAAATTGGGTAGAGAATTGTAACCAAGTTTTTTGTTGTACGAATTTGCCCACGCAAAAAGGTTGTAAAATATAAAAGTTTAATGATTTACGACGCTTTACCCTATGGTTTTGCTAGGCATACAAGTATTAGCATTTAAATCTCTCTCGGGCGGTATTTGAAAACTAATTTGTTTAGCTAAAATCGGGATTCAAATTAATTTGGGTATATTTCTGAGCATATACGAGCGCCCATTTAACATATGGGTGAATGGTTCCAAATGAAAGAAAACAGTTTGTTATTTTGGTTTAGAAACAAAAACATTATTGTTTAGGAAAAACTGAGATAAGCTTCATTTATCAAATAAAAACAAATCTTGGGAGGGGAAAGTTTATTTTTGCTATTATTTTTCATTTTATTTGAGTTTTTTTCAATTTGGTAACAGGAGAAGGGCAGCATTTCCAGAGAAATGACGTAAGTAATTCAAAGCGAGCTGTCAACGTAAACAAACTATTTAGAAAATGAAAACGCACATTGCAAGAGCAAAAATGTAAATTTTAGAGAAGGAAGATAATGCAACAAAAGAAAATTAAAAGAGGCCGCGATTATTTTGTTGAAAGGAGATAAGTGTGTATCAAACTGTTCAGTAACCATCTATCATTGTTGGCTACAGTTGTATCAAGAAGAAGTAAGTAACAATAAAATAAAAATCATTTAACATCTCTATGGAAGCAGATAAACAAATTTTAAACTGCCAAACTTGACATACGTTTAATATTTTTACTACTATTTTGAGAACGAAAACAGAGAGTTTTTCGAAACGTCAAAAATACGGAAGTGCGCGATAGTGATGTGTTTTTGTTATTTTTTACTTATCTGCTTTTTTCAGTGTGAGATTTTTGGTTAGGCAAACTTAGTTTCAAAAATAACCCTTGACTGATCCGTTTGGCGCAAGGGCTTATTTACTTAATCTTTATTTTTCTCAGAAGTGTGGCAAAAACCCATTAAAACTAAAGAAAAACTAAAATTATGCCACAAATAAATAGCTTCAGACAATACATTTATGGGTTTTGTAAACTTAAAAATATATATTTCCAGAATGTTGTTAAAGCTTCCATAAGAAATGTTTTCTCGTCCGCCCAAAATGAGTCACAGCTTGTGTCAGTAGCCCTTAAACATATAAGGCTTGCTACAGACTATGCGTGTATTCGCGATTCGTTATGCGCGATTCGTGATATGCGAGAAATTCGCGAATAGTGTCTTGTTCATTCATCCATTCATAAAACCCTACACACGATGCACGAATTCCTTACAAGCCACACATCGCGAATTCACGCATCATTCTCATTATTTTGGTCCAAATAATAATAATTTGTAACACCCTGTATATCAAAATGAATTGTAGCAAATTGTATAAGTGACACTATACAATAGTACGGGTATGATAAATTACTTTACCATACATGATGTAATTGTCGTTTCTCTTATAAATAAACATATAAACTTGTAAGAAATTAATGCTATGAAATAAAACAAAGATAAAATAATAATTTAAACATCTAAATTAAATAGATATCATTGTGATTAAAATAGAAAATTACGAGATCGAACGATATATTATTAACAGATGTCAAAATATATTGATTTGTTATTAACACCTTTAGGTACAGTTCTACATTCTGTACATGTATTTCTTTTTTGGTCCGGTTTCTATGCATGTAAACCTTATTACGATTACTTGTAAGATAAGAACACTTAACACTAATTGAGTGATTGATTAATAAATAACTTGATGATGTCAATTACATAGTACCTCTTATTACATTGCAATTGACATGTTCATCTATGGTGAAATATAGACTATTTTAATAGGGTTTCAATTGGAATTTCATTTAAAATAATACTTTGAATATTAATGCGCGTTTTGACATATTTGTTAAACGAATCATAAACGCTGTAGATAAATTCAGTCTATTGCAAACTAAATTAATTAATAATGTTAAAAATTCTCAGCTACCTTGATTTAGTAATGATTTGCGACAAATGCGTGATCACTAACATTTCCCGTTTAATTAATTTATAATAATTACCGATCTCAATATCGCAAGAAAATTGTGAATATAAAATGTTAACTAATGATAATTTTATCCGCAATCATGGTAATCCCCATAAAACAATTTGGAATGTTATAAATGGTCTTAAAAACGATATAAATGTCAGGTCTATTTACAGCTGAGGAATTTAACAACTATTTTGTTGGTATTGCTGAAAATATAATAAGAAAAAATTGCATGGATGTATAATTTTAATATTCAATTGTTAAAAAATATTATGAACGTGATATTAATTCCTATCACTAACTTAACTAGTAGTAGTATCACTCCTAATATTTTCCCAGATTAGCTAAAAATATCAAAAGTTGTGCCTATTCATAAAAAAATTACATAAAGACCTTTCTAACCATAGACCCATTTCTGTAATAGGTTATTTTGGTCAAATTTTTGAATGTCTTCTGAAAAGGCAACTTGTAAATTATTAATAATTAAGTAATATGTTCTTTAATCCTCATCAATATGACTTCCGTGATAACTGTTCCACTACTTTAGCTATTGATAAATTAATTGAATATATTAACGAGGATTTCGAAAAAGTTGAATGTGTATGCTCCCAATTTTTGGACTTAACCAAAGCATTTGATTGTATATCGCATCATTCTCATTGATAAATTAAATTTTACGGGTTTACTCACGATAGGTTAGAAATTGATGAGGTCATATTTCACAAATCGTAAGCAATTTGTAATTCATAATAATGAAATTTGAAACATATTAAACATGGCGTACCTCAAGGTTCTATACTAGGACCAAAACTATTTTTGATATATACCTATCAGTGATATCACCAATTCGTTAATTGGGTTGGTTGGTAGATTGTTTGATTGTGTTATTGAAAATTAAACAGTATGGTTTATTCCATTGCGGAAAGGGTAGATATCATTTCGGTTTACTTTATGAACAATAAATGTGCGAATAGAACAGCTCAGCTATTTAATGAACAACATCAAGACCGACATGTCAGGAGGAAGTATGTTCTAGAGTTAGTAAAAACATTTCAAGAGACAGGGACGTAGCCATTAAAAAAGGAGAAATTGATAAACCAATAGTTAATGAAGCTAGTGAAGGTGCAGTTTTGGGACAAGTTCATCTTGATCCTACATTAAGTACGAGGCAGCTGGCATCTATGTCTGGGATCAATCGAACAAGCATACTATTGTGAAGAAGAATATACATATACATTTTATATATATCTCTTGACTGAGTGTTTTATTTTATCCAAGAAAACTACATTCATTTTCAATGCATTAGAAATTTGTCGGGTGGTGAATTCTATAAATGTTTTAATATTCTATGAACTGACAAATTCTACAGCAATTGATGCTAATTTCAGGTCTCTAATTCGTTGTAATTATGAGGTCAACATCCATCCCAAGGGAAGAACCAACTGACCTATTTTAAGGATCCCTTCACTAATTGGTTGAATTTAATGAGGTTCCACTTGAAAATAGCAGGGCATAAAGGGTATCGTAAGCTGAAATCGTCTTTATTTGACATTTAACCCTTACCGAATAATATAATGAGTTCTGCAACTAAAAGCGAAATTCGTTTATTTTTGTCATAATAATTGTCCGGGGCGTTTTTAATTCTAAAAACAAATGTTAATTAATTAAAAGGTTTTTTTATGAATTTGTACCACGTACCGTGAAATTTACATCAATTTTATCTCAAATACATCCGAGGCAACGATTAATAGGGGGAAATTCTGACATTAACGAGAAATCCATCAAATATTAAGTATTTAGGTAAATTGTATAGAATCACCATGAGAGATTGATTCAAGCACATACAAATTGTTTTAAGCTGCACTTTAAAAAATAGTTATACAGAAGATAAAAAATATTTTTATCGATTTATTTAAAAAATGAAGTGGGACAAAACTGGACCTAGCATTACTCATACTTATATATTGACAGTATTTGCTATCTGTCAAAGCAACAATGGAAACATCCGGAAATTGACAGCAGCCAACTAGTTTTTCCTAATAATGGGTGTAGTAAAACTGCCTCTTCCCGACATGCAATACTTTACATTTTATTTTTTAACGTCGAAACAGTTAATTTTATCAAAAAAGTTTCTAAATGAATCGGCTTATCCTAATTTATTTAGGAAGTTTTTTGAAAGTATAGTTAAAAAAACTGAAAGGGGTAGTTTATTTCAACCTTTTCCAATTATTTTCAAAAAGTGAAAAAATATGTCACAAGTGTCTTTTGATCATGGTAACACTACCACAAAATTTTACCATTCCCACGCTTTTCGTTTCCGAGAAAAACAATAAAAACACTCTTTTTTCCGCCATGGTTGACTTGTGACCCAACGTTTATATAACAAACTACCTTTTATTTTCAACAAGGAATCACCCCCTGAAATGTTTCGCCTTTGTTTTGAAACACCCTGTACAGGACGCTTTATATCCTACTTAAAAAAAGTCTATGTGATTTCAGTTTACGCACAAAAGAAATGAATTGCATTTGGAAATATTAAGTTGTAAATTGTTTAAACTCATACCAAAGAATTTAATTGACTCTGAAAGTGTAAACAACCATCATTATTCTTTCCATAATTTTCGAACATTGACTTCATCTTTAAATCTTTTAAAAAATATTTTATAAATGTACAGATATCTTGTATTAACACTTATGTTAATGATAATATTAGTGATGGTGGGAAAAATTTCCCACCGGCAATTTGATGCAGATTGATGAATTTTCGACACATTTTTACAGCATTGACCGAAAAAGCTTATTCCATGATCGTAAAACTTCTTCAAATATTTGTTTTCGTATCCGGAATGAGTACGTATAGGTAACTGCCTTTGTCTTGGAGATGGGTGATTTTCAAAGAGGTTAATTCATTGCATCGACAAGCTTACTGCGTCTCCCATGATCGTTGCAATCTATAAAGAGTTCCAAATAAAACGCTCAGTGTATAAATTGAAATATTAAAATCGTGTATTTCTACCTTAACATGTAAATATTCCTCATTCGGTGCTTTTTTCAAATATTCTTCGATTTGGTTTCTCTTCTGGATTAGCCCAGAAGTCGAAGACTTGTGCGGCAGAGGGGGCGGCATATTATTATTAAGCAGGCCGCATTTTCGCCCAGGAACGACTTACGTTGGTAGGCCCTAACCACCATTCAGTGCAGGAATGAGGAAAACCTGGAAAACCTCATTAATAAGGGGGTAGTCAAACGTCAACCGATATCAAAATCTCTCATTGACCCAAGCCAACATTCTTCCACCCTACCATACTCGCAGAGAGGGTGCCAATCCTCTCCACGAATATAGCTTATATACGGTCTACCGGCTGCGGGGGTCGAACCCACAGCGATCTCGTCGCCTCGATTTAAGTACTGACGCCTTAAATTGCGCGACCACTGACCGGTGTGAAGTAAGTTTACTATACGTCGAAATATCAATACCTTTGTGCACTTTCAGCATTGATTTTAGCATGGTATATTTTGTCCACATCGAAGAGACTTCTTCTGTAATTGCTCCTTCTCCCATACCCCTTTTTCGCCAGTTATCGAATTCCACTTATTCCTTCTCCAACGCACTTATGCTTTTCGCTGGTAACAAATTCTCGGCATTCCCACTCATTTTTTATGTCGATTTTGCAATATTTTTCACTCTTGTTGACAAATAAACAAACACATATCATAGAAACGATTTCAAAACCATAATATTTCACCTGCTCTCACATGGCTTTTAGTCTCCTAATTAACCGGTTTTGGCCGTGGTCGTGGATAAAACGTTGAACTATTGGATGCGCCTCGAGTGTCCATTTTTTCTCTTGGATTAAAGGCTTGTTAATTCCCTTATACAGTTAATAACTATAAGGAATATATGCATAGGTGTTATCAACCCTAACATTGAAGGGCATTTAAACAATATTAACAAAAATAACATTAACTTTTTAATCTAGCAGCCCGTGACTTACTAACAAAGACCGTAGAAGAAAAGTACTGGCATTATTTTAGATTCATCTGTTACTCCCAATTTTTTTTTTGGTCCAGTCTTGGGACACCCTGTATGTATTCTGATTCCTTAAAGAATTTCTTTTTAACAGTTGAATTTTTATGAAGGTATAAGGTCTTACATTATTTACTGTTAGGTCTTATACAGAAGCAATAGTAGTGTATACATTGTTGCATAATGTATAAAGTTTCGATATGTACACCTGAAATAATGATAGTTTATAATCAGTGGCGGCTGGTGTATAGGTGCTGCAGAGCTGCAGAACTGCCAAAAAAATTAGATATTTGTATATTTTCGCGGCGTAATAATTACTAAAATTTATTAATAAAATAATTTGGTTAGTTGGTACAGCTAAACAGCGCTATACGCTGTGTCAAGCCGTCGTGCTTGCGTTAAAATCGCATTCTGCCCGCCGTCCTCTATTGAGTAGTAGACCAGATGAATTATCTGTGTTTTTACGCGAGCGCGTCGCGATACATTGAACTGGGCCACACGAGGTAGTTCTGTGCACAGATCAGCACACCCGTCCTCCCCCTCAGCTCCCGTAACAATCCACAATTGACGCTCGCAAATGCACGAATTTACACGGTCAGTGAGCTGCATTTTTTCCAGCAAGGGCAGCGTCAGTAAATGTTTCAATGTTTACTTCTCGTAGAATTACAGACGTAAATCGTACCTAGTTCGTATTTCCTGTTAATTTGAGATTTTAAATACTGTTTTGGTGTTTTGTGAATTTGTATATTGATTTCTTGTACTAATTATAAATATTTATATACTGTGATAGTGACAATGGATATAGTTTATAATTTAGTTCATGTGAAGCGATCTTTTAAATACTCTTATGAAGAAAAAATTGATTCAAAAAACAATGGTAGGCCATTGCCCGATATTGTTATTGAGACTGCAGGTGTCAGCCGCGGAAAAGCATATAAACGTCAATTTAATAGAGACATTTATTCGAACAACAATTGGATTTGTGGGTGCAAAAAATGCGTTATTTTGTTTTCCTTGCCCCTGGATCGTTTGACAGCTCTATCGGTGCTTTCCTTTGAAAAAATATTTATTTCACAAATTGATGGCTTCAACGAGAAGGTTATAGACAAGTTTGCTTCTATGAAGGATCGCAGGATTGAAAAAAATAAGTAATTAAATATTTGCAGAACACCCGTTTCATTTTATCACGAGCCGCCACTGGTTCATATCTTGATAGTTATAAATTCAACAGACACGCACATTATATATCATTCGAAAAAATGCCGGAGGCGCCAGTACGACACGCTATGTTTTTAAATATCGAGAATGGCGGTAACTCTGATGAATGTTCTGATGAAGTATAGATTTAATATTTTCTGAGCACTTCCTTTCTGAATAAGCACAGAAAATTTTAATAAAATTACTTACTTTATTACTATCTTACGAATTCATATAAGAACAGATTACTTTTTCTTTGAGGATTTACTTTGTTAATACGTTTTGATATAATGATATCGAATTTATTATATAAGGTAGGTTGGAGGTTATTATGAAAGATGATCTCAGTTATTGAACTAGTCTAATGTAAATTCTAAGAACTAATAATATATACCTACTTACTGCCTTTCAGTGAACCATAGGAATGCAATTGTTATTAAGTATATAAATTTTCTTAGATTTCTACCCATAAGAATAATTTTTACTTTAGTTGGAACGTGTAATTAATTCAAATTATTTGCAAAATTTTCTAAAATTATTATCAAATGAAGTCATATTGCCTGCTGCTTATTTAATATCTACATTATATTTCATTGGATAAGAATTTTTTAAATTAATTTAAATTCGTAAGTACCTACCTACAAAGGGTATAAAAAATATTGAATTTTCTAAGAAATAAATGAATAATAGGTAATAATACGTATAAAATAGGGTAATAATGGAATTTAAGATGGATTAATTGAAAAAAGCACAGTTAATGGTCTAGATTCTCTGACTAAGCCAACGTTTCGATTTTATTTCAGATCTTCCTCAGGGCTTCAATAAGAAACAGGAGATAAAAATTATAAAAATATTAACAATTTAAGATTTAAAACAAAAAAAAATAAGAACATTAGAACATATATATCGCAATAATGAAATACATTTTAATATTTATAGTTTATTAATCTAAACAGATTAATATTTTTGACGTTGCTGTTTCAAAAATTTCATTTTTATCTTAAATTTCTTACTTTATTATACTGAAAAATATTACAAAATTCGCCGTGACCCGTCGACTTTCGTTCTTAGGGACAGCTTTTTTGACAGTCAAGCCAACTCGATATGTTCATCCCTCTAATACCTAGCAACCCCAACTTTAACTTTAAGATTTCAAATGGAACTACCCCACTCGTGGCACATCATTTTAAAACCGTTTTCATTGCGAATACACTGATGCTTCATTTTTAGAATCAAAATGTAACAGAATTATTGGCTAAAAATGAAAAGTTGACAATAAAAATATGTAATGTATTACCTATTTTTATTGATGTGTCAATCAATTTACAAAAATGTCAAATAAAACAGTTGAAGCAAAAAAAAGTTTATACGAATTCAAACCTTATCTCTTTTTAAAATAACAAAAAGCCACTGTTACTAAAAAAGTCGCTGTTTTTTGTTTGTGACCAGTTTCTCAACCGATTTCTAAATACTATGCATCACTATGTTCGCAATGAAAATGGCTTCAAAACGATGCGCCGCGAGTGGGGTAGTTCCATTCGAAATTTTAAAGTTGGGGTTGCTAAGGATTTGGGGGATGAACATATCGATTTGGCTTGACTGTCAAAGGACACTTCTCCCAGGATCAAAAATTTACGGGTCGGCGAATTTTGAAATATTTTCGGTTTTCCTAGTTATAGATGGAGTTAAGTTTTCGTTGGAAGACCCTGTATACCTAAATTATAAGGAAAACCTTTTAGAGATACATCCTGTATTTCATAGAGCTAGGCACCCTTTTTTCCGTATATCAAAACTTAACATATTAACATAGGCAACTGGTCGCTATCAGTAATAGAATTAAAATGCACATCCCTAGCTTTAGCTGGAATTCTTTGACCTGCCCTGGTTGTTCTCGGGCTAGACCCTGTGGGTACGGCATCTTCAGTGGTGACTCCGAGACTGAAGAAGCTTTTGGCGAAACTGTTCCTAACTTTAGAATGTGACAAAAGGTAGCGAGGACAGAATATGTTAGAACGTTGCATTTATTTTTGTTAGTAATGGCGCTCCTGTAGTATTTCTATAACTAGCATATCTTTGAGATTAAATGATAGTGAGAAATAAAGAAACAATTTAACTAAATAACATGTCAAGGATATTATTTTTTCTCTGAAAATAGCAAAATTAAGCGGATTCAGTAGGTTGCTACCTCCTTCTAGTTTATTCAAAAAGGTATGTCGAGCACATTATGTGACTCACTTGAGTTGGAAGAAGTTATGGATACATTTAATGCAGTTTTTAAATTTATAACACAGAGAAATCGGTGGAAATTTCCATGTATTGTTATGTTCTTTTAATAGTTGTAAAATTTACATAATATACGGTGTAATAAAAAAGCAGGTCATCTAATTAACTGAACATTTTTGGTGGCAAAACTATGACGTTTTAACCATGCTTAGCTCTGGTATTTTAATAACTTCAATATTTTATAAAGTTCTTGCAAATGCCGTGAACTTTGTGTAAGTGCCTTTGGGATACGTGTTCTGTGAAACTGCGTCGGGTGATAGACTGCTTTAACTAACCCTAATTTTATTAATAAAGTGCTATGGACGGATGAGTACAGTTTTTCCTCGAACTGGCATTTTAAACAGGTTAGTTTCATACTACTTAAAAAACAATAAATTTCTAAACTAGATGTACGTAACTACAAACTGAATAATTAATTGTACTTACGAGTAATACTAAAAATTCATATTTATTTGTAAAACGTAGTGAAAACGTAATATCAAAATTATTAAACTGTAATAACCTAACATTCGAAAACATTTATTTATTATCTACATATGTTTTTATTAGCAAATAAATCAATATTTAAGGAAAATTTATTCATGTATATAGATTTAAAAAAATAGTTTTACTCCTTGTCGTTAAATAACAGTACAAAAACTAGGTAACTAGGTTATTGACCTAATAATACGGTAGGTCAAGATTCACTCTCGATAACTTCTGAGCATCAAATCAGAGGCGTGCCATTTCGGTTTCCGCCGGCCAAGGAGGCCTCCTGAGATCCCGTCTTCGAGAGGTGGATGAAGGGTGGATGTCGGTGCTTGGTAGGGAATCCCAACTGGGAACCGAATAGCTCACGGTCAAAACTAAGAGCCAGCCACGTAATGTGACGTTCGGGATTCTCGATGTTGCTTCTGCCTTCTGTTGCCGATACCGAGATGCCCCACGTCCGACACAGACGTTACTCAGCATCTAGAATCCATGAAACTTCAATCCGGCCGTTTCCTGGTCCTGATGGATTATCCAGCAGCCCCAATAATTGCGCAGGTATTGCCAATTCCGACATTTACTAATTTTAACGCTTAGAACTACGTTAGCGAAAACCCAGCTTCGACTGGTATTGGACAGTTTTCTGTCGACAACACGAAGGTTTTTTATTACTTAGTATTTTAACACGAAACACTTTTCAGCTTCTCTTAATAATTTACCCATTGGGTATAGGTTTTTATGTAATGTACGTAAATGGTTTATTACTCGGTTTATTATTAGATACGTTGGAGTTTTGTGATGTAACTAAGCTAATTTCTTTGCAGTCATAACAGCTGCATTTGCTCAGAGGAAAATCCACACGCTACTTGTCGGTTTAGCTTTAAGAGGCGATTTGTTGTCAATGTATGGGCAGGAGTGTAAGTATGGGTATCGTTTGATTGGACCCTATTTTCTACCGGAAAACCTGAGTGGACCGCATTACTTGCAATTTTTAACAGAATTATTTGATTATTATTATTTGATTTCATTAGATATTAACATTTTAAATTATTATTGGCTGAAGTTGAACTGAGCAAGAAAAAATGATATTCTAAAATAGTCAGTTTAGTCAATAGTCAACCGTTTATTTGTGATGTCTAAAACCTAGGTTGGTAGGTACTAGAAAAAGATTTCAACTTGGCAACAGTGCATCAGGTCGACATTGAGTTGAACTGTGAGCTGTAAACGACCAAGGCTGTGAGCGGTCAGTGACAGTCTGAAAAGGGGGTTTAAGTAATGATTTGAAAATATTTCTTTTCGGCGTAAATATGCATTTACATTTTTTTTAATCGCGTATTCGCATTATACTCATTATTCCCTATCTCCTTTTAAAATTAATTACATTATGACTGACTCACCCTGTATAGGTATGTTTGTTTCAATCGACAACATTATTCCATAGTAAATTTCTGACGGTAATTAATAATTTGTATTAATTTATACAGGACGTATAGAGATCGAAAGTTATATATCCTATAGTTACTGAGATATAACCTATATAAACATCAAAATTTGTCCACCCTGTACAGGCAGATCGTATTACTCCATTTTTGCTGGTCCCTTTACAAAACGATTCCTTCTCACATCGTCTTTAGAAACGGCAGACGGCCGGTAACGCTGCTTGCTTCACCTTAATGAAACAACATAAATTAAACGAACAATTCACGGACCGTATCTTTTCTCGCACCACTTACGCAGGCTACTTCCCGTAGTTATGATAATAATATCTAAGATCTGTAAATCCCCACCAAAAGGAGTCGTACCGCGTAACCAAACAATTGCCGGGCAATTTAGTCCTCTATTTGTAAGCAACACATCCAATTCGGTAGTGCCAACAGCGCCAAGTTTGAAACTACACCCACGGCCGTCTCAAGAAGATCACCATTATGCGTGTGAACCCACAACAATAGTTTCAAATTTGCGTTGCGTCACGCGTGAAAGTTTTTTACTATTGTTGTATTTTGCATTAGTGAATTATATTGTGACATCTGGTGCTGTAAAAATTCCAGTGTTGATGTGGTTCAGTTGGAAAACCGCGGCCGTCTTTTTTTGTAAATTAAAAATACAGTGTGGCACCGAGTCGGTTTTGTGTTCGAAATGTGGCCGTTTTTAACTTTTACTTACAATGAAGTTACTGGAGCGTGCCCATTAAATTAATAGTGTAATTTTTTTGGATATAATAAGCATAACGGATTAATTTAACGGATATTTTATGTATTTTGTTAACATCAGGGTTTTTTGAACTTTGCTCGAAATGAAACTAGAATTTCGTAAGTAAAAAGGATCTTAGATTGTATTGACACTTAAAAACAAAAGTAAACATAAATTGACACATTTTTATACTAGTCACTTTTAGCCTAAATATGGCGTGTCAATAAAATTATTACTAGATTTTCATATCCAGGTTTGACATACTTTTAAAGTAGATATTTGATACAACATTGATAATTATTTAAATGTTCCAAATTCATTTTACGCATTTATAGGCTGCCTTAAAGCCGCTGTTAGATACAGGATGATAATGAACTAAGTTTCAATAATACAAGGGATGGTTATTTAAGTCGTTTTTAAAGAAATCTCTAAGAACTTATTTCTAAACAGCTTTAAATTCAAGATTCACTTTAAGGTGTTTTATTACATCATATTATCACAATCAAAGAAAAAATATCCACTTTTGAATTATTTTTAAAAAATAAGCTCATAGGATAAGTATTTCTAATATTATTGACTTCACAAAACTATTCAATATTTTTTTAACAAATACATTAAATATACTAAGAATAATTATTAGAAAAAATCATTTGTTTCTTTACCTGTTTGAAAATTCAAAATTTCAGTTGTTTTAAATTTATTGAACATTGTGGTATATCTCGGAATATTTTTAAATAAGAAATCGAAATCGAAAAATTCTTTGAAATACAATAATTGTAACTTAAATGAACTTATCAAGCTTCCGAAATACTTTGGAGTCTTTACTTGTAATGTATGCCAATATACACGGTGATTCAGAAATATTAGGAAAAAATTATCATTTTTTGGGACCTAAAATTTTGTTTTTTTGCAAATATCTTCAAAACTCCTAAGCTGATTTTAATGCAATTTGGTATGGGGTTGTAGATAAGCTATCTAAGCATTATTAAGATAGCAGTTTAGTCAAGTATCATAGAGGGTGCTAGTTATGCGTAATGCCACTCAGTTTTTTTCAAAAATTTTTGTCTAAATTCTTTGTATTGCATTCGTTACGATGTTTTATTCTACACAAAAAAGTGCTCTTTACTTTTCTCATTTGATGTTTAATTTTCCAAAGTTGCTAGGTGCAACTATTGGTAAATGCAACTGCAAAATCAGTAAACAAGATGCAGCCTATAATTCATAAGGATATATAACAAGACGGATATTTTTCTAAATCCTAGAACAAATATTTTCTTCATTTAAGGCTTGGTACTCTACAATAAAATCTTAGGTTTATGGCTAAACTAGCTCCCTCTGTGATACTTGACAAAACTAGTTTTCCATAAAGTTTATATACCCAATTTTTTTTCTAGTATTTCTAAATCACTCTGTATGTACATGTGGTGAATATAATTGTACGCAAATTTAGCGAACTTGTTCTCCAATTAAGATAGTAACTCAAATTTCATTGATTTGCATTAAAAGTTTGATAGACAGATATTTGAAAAGTACTTAAGAACCATCCTATATGTACAGGGTGCCTGGAATACAGTGCCTTTTTTGCTGTATAGTAAATTGTATCAAACCAAACATAGCTGATTTAACCAAGGATAATAGAATTGTGACAGCAAACAATTTTGAATATGTGACAACGTCGCATACCCATAATGCCAGGAGTTCCTACATAATATTCACAAGTACTCCCTAACATGCTTATCGTGATTGTAAGAGCTTAGATCTTTTCTCAAGACAGAATCAAGTTTGAAATAATTTCTAAACAACGTATAAAAGTCTAATAGTCATAGAATTTTGTCCCACTTGATAACAAATATAAATTAGGCTAAAAGGGCTTTGCTCTCAATTGTACTATAGTTTAAAAATTCGTAAGCCTGTTTTGTATTTTATTGTAGTAGTATTCTTATTTTTGAAATGTATTTGTAGAAGAACTATTCGTATTAGACATTTTTTGTTGCTTTTGGTCAGATATCCAAGCCCTTTCGATATTGGCACTCATTTTCCAGACACCCACAAAACCATCCGAATAATTCTCTGGAAAAAAAAGTCACTTTAAATATAAGATTGCAGATACTTCATTATTGATATGCAAAGTGATGGATTTTTATTATAATTTTAGTTGTTATACTGTTTTATATGTTCTTCATCTATTCAAATTCGGTAAATTGAGCAATTGTCGTTCAATTCACACCAGTGACTTGTTGTCCTGTAATTTCCGCGTTTTCTTTTGTATTTTTGTAAGAGTCTGAATGGTTTTTGTCAAAATATGATTTATTTTTTGTGCTCTCTTGGATAACTTTAAAATAGGAAATATATAAAACAAATAAAAATAACTAAACCTTATCATTTCACAATCAAAGCATTTGTGAATTTGCAGCAAATTAATTTACTCATTATTTTTTACCGAGAAAAATCCATCCCATAACTTTGTCTATGGAATATTGCCACACCCTGTATAGATAGGCATTAATACAAGTAAATAAATAAAATTCTTTTTGAAATACGAATACCAGGTAAACTTTTCCAAATAACTAGTTTCTAGTTTCATTTAAAGTGTCCCTTAAACTGTTAATTCTCCTCATACCGCTTTTACAAGCAATATAAACATGTTGACCCGTAGACAGCCAGTTCATATTGCTATTGTGGTTATCGCCGTCTAACACTAAAGTGGGAGAAACACCTGAAGTTAACAACGTAATATAAACAATTTATTAATATAACTTTCATCTAGCGTATACTTCATACAGAGAAACTCAATTACACCTTTCCAAGTATAAATAAGAATTTACCAGTTATATAGAAAATAAAAGACTAGATTCCTGTTCGCCAGCAAGGCTGCGGACTTGCTGATCGGTAAATTGTCGGAACATTATCATCTAAGGGAGAGAGTTAGGAAGAATGTCATCATGTAATGGCAACGGGTCGCACAGTAAGGCAAGTGAAGCAAGGGGAACGACTAAGGAGATCCCAGACATCTTTGAATCCCGTGTCTTCGCCAGAAGTTCGGTTCAAGCCCAACTGTGATGTTGCCAAGGTGGTTAAGACTAGCGATCTGGGTACGTGGCTAATTTTTCATATAATCTGTCTCACCCTTATATCCTGTTGTGGAATAAAAGTACCGTGGCCGCAACATAAAGGTTTCCAACCCAACACAATCATTTAACAGTGAGAAACTTTAAAAAAGTTATTACACTTGTCATACATATGGGCGTTTTTAAATGAAGTAGCATTAGACCAAAGATTCCTTAGGTAAAAATCAATCGATTTAACCTAACGTACCCCAAGTCGCATAATAAAAAAGACACAGAGTGTCAAAAAATCCAAATATTTACATAGTTTGTAAATCGAGGGCTTTTGCAGGCGAAAAATTCAAATTTGTTTCTAATTTTGGCGTCACTAGTAGAGGGCGCCACTTATGGCACATCATGTATCTTATAAATGGCAGAACTTTTTTGCTTGCTTAGTATATCCATCTGACTATTGAAACAATAGATTCTCCTACCTGTTATATCTGAAAAAGGTATACTTTGTTGAAGTCGTTAGGAGTAACAGTTTTCGAAATAATCGGATTTGAAATATTCAGTGCACCGATGGAAAACTGTTATCGTTTCAAGTAAAGTGCCTTTTCTACTGATAGTTTGCTGCTTTTTCAAGTAACATTTTGATGTTACTTGAAAAAGTTGTTGTTCAGAACGGTAAATTATGGAAATTTGAAAAAGATCGGTCTGCTTTGATAAAATCTTTCTGCTTTGATGAAAAATGGTTTCATTAAGAATTGCCGATCTTCATGAAATTTTGCACGTCTTCATCATCTACCATTATGAACAACTTTTTCAAGTAACATTTTGCTGTATTTTCAGTAGAAAAGGCACTTTACCTGAAGCCAAAACAGATTTTACTCGGTGCACTGAGCATTTCAAATAGTTTAAATAAAGCAGGTAGGAGAATCGATTGTTTCGATAGTTAGATGGATACACTAAGCTACAAAAAAGTTCTGCAATTTAAAAGAAACTTGGTGTGCCACAAGGTGCGCCCTCTACTAGTGACATCAAAATTAGAAACAAATTTGAATTTCTCGCCTGCAAAAACCCCCGATTTACGCATTTTATGTAAATATTGGATTTCTTAAAAGGTTATTTACAAATATCGAAAATAATATTTTAACTTTGACACCCTGTATCTTTTTTATTATGCGACTTTGGATATAGGTATGTTAAGTGAAATCGATTTATTTTCACCTAAGAAATCTGTCTTATTTTTGCTACTTCATTTAAAAACACCCTGTATACTACTTTTAAAAAGGAGACGCCAATGATTAAGTCCTGTCAATATATGTTTTTTTTCAACCGTCATAATTTAAACAACATATGATACTTATTCTGGCAATCTTTAAGTCGTGACAGGTGTGATTCACTATATTTTGATCCCACCGTTAACTTTTTTGTTTTTATAGGTATATAAAATTGTGAAATACAAAAGTTGTACGATTTGTACCTACTCTTCTATTTACCCTTTACCTTCTCCTCCAAACACACTGAAAAATCGCACATGCCTTCATAAGTCCTCTCCTGCTCAGCTCATAGTCAATTGATTTATTTTGGTTAATAGCGGGAGAATATTTTGATATGTTTTCAAATATTTTAACTTTTCCCATGAAAAATTTCAGGAATTTTTGAAATGTTCCTTCTTGTATGAACGACTTTAACATTTTCTCGGTTATCTTCGACTTAGATTAGTATTTAAGATGCAAGAATTTGAACAGGGACCATTATTACAGAAACATACTTTATATATCTCTGATAATAAAATTATATAAAACGAGGACTGTGGTTGGATTAGGCCATCAGATTGCTAAAAGATGTATTTATTTAACACTAATTACGTTTTGACTTATATAACGTCATCTTCAGGTTGCTACAAGTTTCAAAACAAATCAAAATACATAGTGATATAAATTATAACGTCAAAAACAGGTAGTACCTATTTACCGAAAACATTTAGCCTTTTTCTGTGTAATCAAAGATATTATATGAACAAAACAATTGTTCCTATTTGATTAGATACATTTTTTCAGTTGTATATAACATGAAATACTAGTTTCACAACAAAATGATATACAGAGTGTTCAGAAAAAATGGTCATTTCAAACACTGATTGATTTTTGCATTAAATGTATAGAGCGTTCAGAAAGTGTGTACCGCTAAATTAATTCTTTCAGATTTTTTAAGGATACTTTTTGAAAAATTATTAGTTATTTTAAACAGTATCCGATTATTTTTAAACGCGGTAACCTGTCGTTAAAATATACTATTTTAGATAAAACTGCGTTTAACGTATTTGTTAGGCTTTGAAATCAATATATAAATTCTAACAAATTATTAATTCAAAACGTTATTATGTCAAAGAAGCTATTTTGCTTGCGATACAGGACAAGGAATATTGCTAAGGCAAGAACTATCATGCATTGTCAATCGTTTCTATTTGTAATTTTTATCTTTGCAATAAACTTGAACCTCACTTCACAGGTTTGTGTAAGTTTGAATATTAGAAATACCAAAACTAAATGGATTATGTGGTGTCGTTGAGTGAGAAATTATAGACAGAAGCGCAACCTTATGGCAAAATGCGTATCCACTTTTGGGCCCGAGATATTATTAGATAATAGCAGCTCTTTGGTTCTAAGATTCGTCAATTTATCGACAACTTATTGTTCACGGAGGTTTTATTTGCTTGTTAAACCATTGAATCACACAGAACACTACTCAAAATTTACTGTCGTTAACAACAGTTCTCGACAGACGGACAAATCTCGGGCCCAAAAAACCCCTACTGTAAAACACGGTGTAACATAACGGAACGTCAAACATGAAGGCCTTTATTTCTTGTCCGACTTTAAAAACATTTTGCCCTATAGATATTTTCTATTAGGGCCTTTGTTTTCAAGATACAGGGTGTTAAACTTGTAGATTGAATACGCATTTCGCCATTAAGGTTGCGCCTCTTTCTAATTTCTCACTCAACGGTGGTGTTGATAAGCATTAAGTAATTATACCATTTATCTGCTTTATTTTATGACTACTTTAAGCTTATATTACATTTAATTAAGAATATTATTTATGGAAGCGATCGCATTATGTTAAAAGTTATGCGATCTATTAACTTCTCATATTAAACCTGAACCTGACTGCACGAGGACTAACTAAGGGTTCAGGAAAATGTTGAAGCATAAACATTAAAATCTCAGTCCTTCTTACGACTGTCGAGAAGTATACTTATTAGGAAAGAAGCTTGTTTTTCCTTAGCTAATCGGTTCATATGGGATATTTGCAGATTTCATAGAGATACCACGGCTCTAATAAGCCAATTAAAGTCGTAATAACGAAAGAACTGCCATACTAACTGCGTCATTTGTATTTCAATACTGCACCATAACTGTCCGTAATTGGTTTCCAGGGCAGTTTATTAGAAAAATAGCGGATTTTAAAATTCAATACGTTTTACAGATCTTTGACCTAGTTATCCAAATAACTATTACAGTGCTTTCTAATTCGCACTGTACGTCAGTGATTTGAGAAAGGGCTAATCGTTTATAAGAAGGATTGAGTCGATATTAACTAAAATTTCAGTCTCCACATTTAATAATACGCCAAAGTGTTTTTTTCCTTGTAATGTATATTTTTATCTAAAATTATGTATTTACGGCAGTGAAATATCATCAGAATTTAAAAAGGTTAAGCAAATAAACCACTAAGTATGCCAAGAGTCACTCAAGAGACCGCTTCTTGATATGCTTATTGAAATAAAAGCCAGTGAAACAGAAATTCAACATATAATTTACTGTTCTTTTTTTTCTGAAATTTTAAAATGAAAAAAATCATCATAGTCCTTATTAGTTATTTTATTGACAATTGTTTAAATGTATTAGACTTTAAATTTTACCATTTTTATTATTTCATGTGGTTTAGCGGATTTTAATGTTAAATTATATAAAATAACTTCTAATTTTTGAAATGGCGTTTTCTACAAATACAAATATTTTTAGACATTTAAGAACTGAACAATATAAAGTTTAGAAAATAACAGGAATGTTATCTCATGCCACCTGCGAATATTCAAAGGTACTGAAGTAAAACAAATACATAGCGATGAAAAGCGGTCTAACCAACAAAGTTTTAAGTATCTTTGAAAATACGTAGATTCTTAAATTCAACTGTAGGACGTAAATATGGTTATAAGATAAACTTATTTAGTTCTCCATATAATATTGTTCACTTTTGTTTATAAATATGTGAAAATAATTCTTAAAATGCGAGGTAACAAAATAATGTGTGTTTAGTTACTGTTTTATTTGAGAAAAATTTAAATAGTGATAAACAAAACATTAAAAATTTTATTTTTGATATTATCTTATTAGATTCTTTGAACATTTTTTTTAAAGTTAAGAAGTTATGATCAATTTTGTACTCAGGAGGAGCTGTTTAAACTTTTGAAAGCTTTTCTACTTAAAAAAATAACTTTGAGGTTGTACAAAAATGAACTTTTGAAGGTTTACAATTTTTTTGACGATGTTGTGACATTCTTCATTTTTGAAGAAGGACGTAAAAATGTTTAAGTTTACTCATTAGCATTATCCCCATCATGTTTAAAGTTTTAAAAACAGTGTCACATCGTTATACATGGTAAATGAATCTATAACTAAAAAGATCACGTATTGCATAAAAGTGACCTTAGTAAAATATTCATCCCATACAGTCAAAGTTTTCAAAAATAAATAAATAAATAAGGAATGGAGAATAATTCGAAAACCAAACAGTTAAATTTTACAATTTACGAAAAATGGATATATGTGTAAAATTTATTAATACAGCGGCTATTCCATATTTTCTTGGAAACTTTGAAAGACTGTATCTCCTAAGCGTGAATATTGTACTAAGGTCATTTTTAAGAAAAGTGTGCTGTTTTCAGCTGTAGTTTCACCGGTACCATTTGTGCTACTTCTACTGCTACGTAGAAACACCCTGTATGATATTCTACTAGAGAAAACATCAAATCAAATAGAACTTATCCAATTCCCTTTCTCTATGTCTAACTCTGGAATACAGAAACATTTTTTATGAAGTGTATAACGTGTTGGAGCTGAACAACATCAGTTTCCAATAACAACTGCTGAAATGTGTGACAAGATTTTTAATTGTCTTGACTCATTCTCCAAATAATTGACTACCAGTGTTAGCGTTAGTCTTTGATATTGAATATTAATGACTGTGGTCGATGAAAACAGGTGATGTTTTTCACTTTGGAATGTGTTTGTACCTGTATTCCAAGTCTCTCGTTTGGTTTCAATCACAAATTAATCATTAAACAATGCTTACACCTGCATTTGAAATATTTTATTAAATTACTGAAATCAGATAAAAGCGATGCTGTCACAATAACCTTACATTAATTAGTTATAAATTGTTTTATATTTCTTTCTGCACAGATAATAATCAGATTTGAAAGTTTCAACCTAGTAACAATATCAAAACTGCTGACAGTTCCAATGATATATGACGGAATTTAGCAAATATTCATTAAATTAATTAAAGAAATAATGACTGCGCAGGTGTTATTTATTTGTCGCTAAAAGTTGGCCTAATTTTTTTTATCGCATCACTAATTTCTAATTACAAGCATACACACCATATATTGGCCTATCAAGAACTAGAACAACCCTGTTACAAAACAGATAACCAAGCAAGACTTGATGTGTTGATCGATTGCGTTACAAAATAGTTTTGAGTTATTTTTTATTTGCGAAATACCTTGGTAAGCAAGTACAGAGGAAGTTAATAAAATTAAAATCCATGATGCAAATAAACGGCTGCAAGTATAATGTAAGCGTAAATACTTGCGACTGAATGTAAATGATTGTGGTTGATGAAAACAAAGTAATGTTTCCTCTTGGAATGTGTTTGTCCTACGTATATCTCATTAAATTGCATAAAAGCAACATCGTGGCTAATATTTTTAACCTTTCCACATCATTTGAATACGATTCTTAAAAAAATTCTTCTGCTGAAGATAAACACTCGAATGTCGTCGATTTTGTATTGATCACCTTGATTTAAAACTAATGTAAAACTATTAAGGCTCTCAAAAGAAATTGGTGAGACGTGGCAATAATGTTTAAAAATTAACGCCACAGCTATACTCGAGTTCCAAAATAACAAAGAGTGATTCATTCGCAGTACTTAGATGAGTACAGGTGGTAAGGATTGCAGTGGATAAAATTCCATAGGCGTAACACTTGAGAAGGGTCCAAATAACACAAAATTACAGGTCGGTACTTCTGACCAGACCCACTTTATGTATGTAGACGCACTGAATCCGAATCTGAGGTCTTGTAGCTCTCAAAACTTTGAGCAAGTCTATTGAACGGCATCACTCATTTTTGCAAAATTTTTGGATGTTGGGACTCAACATATTTCAGATTCAAATTTAATTCATAAAAATATATGAGAAGAACACTTGATCCGGCCTAGAAAACATTTTTTTACCGTTTCTCACTCTCATTAATATGATTTTTTGTCATTTTATGTCAATTGTTTTTGCAATATTCGCAAATTCTGTAGTCATGAAGCTGACCAGACTCCAAATGTTGATTGATCCCATCAAATGCATAAGAGACATACTTAATTGAGATCAGAAAAAAAATTCTCAATTTTCTCGTTCTTACTAATAAGATTTTCACGTTTTTTTGCAGGTATTATTATTATTTCCATCAAGTTGGGATTCAGTGGTTCAAAATACGTAAAAATAGGTGGGTCTGGTCAAAAGTACAAACTACTTTTTTGAGTGTCGATGTAATTAGATTAAGTTAATAAGTTGGCTTGTTGTTAAATTACGGTGAATACCATCAAGAGGCTGCAAAGACATGACGTAATTATGCGTTGTCCCAATTCCCAATAAACAAACATATGCTAAAAAAACCTACAACACTATATATTATAGGTATTTTTGTTCACTAATTTATGACATTTTTAATGACTGTGCGTGATCTACAACCACTCTTAACTATATGGTAATGAGTTTTAATTACTGTAACTTCGACGGAACGTCAAACAATGGTAAGGGTTCAACATCCAGAGTCAATAGACAGAAACTATGCCATCTTATACGCATATAGAGGTAACAATGTGCTGTTATATCGCAATATTACAGAAAAGACACGGCACGTAGTCCATAAAGATATATCTTCACAAAAAAGCTGGCTTCCAATAAACTTAGTGGTTGCGTGTTTGTAGATAACATATGTTATCCCTTCTATAACGCAGATGAAGCAATGAATGAAAATTATGTTCATGTTGAAAATATGTGGTTTCTATTGATTATATGACGCAAAACTTCACGAATCTTGTTTTGTAATATATAAAACAAATTATTAATTGAAATTGGGCACAGTATTATTTAGTACTGACAGAGATTATTTATAATCTCTGGTATTGATGAAATAATTGACACTCTTCTTTCTGTTCAAGCTCTCGAGACATTATTGATCCTTCATCAGGAACGCTACAATAACAAAGGTCGCAAGCGTCAACAGAATAAAGCGTGTACCTTTTGTCAGTACTGTTTTGCCCAATCTGAATTAAAATGACGTTATTAAAGTAATAGAAAAACCAAAAAAATATATTGTTTAATTTTACTATTTTATTTTACACTTTTGCTAATTATATTGTCTGTAATTAATATTTGCGACTATGTTAAATAAAATTATTCAAACATTTGGGGTTTTTGGGTCGGTCAGTAGTCGCGCGGTTTCAGGCATCAGTACTTGAATCGATATAGCTAGCCGGTGGGGGTTCGAGCCCCGCAGTCGGTAGACCGTATATCAGCTATATTCGTGGAGAGGATTGGCACTCTCTCTGTGGGTATGGTAAGGTGGAAGAATGTTGAATTGGGTCAATGTGAGAAATTGATACCGGTCGACATTTGACTACCCCCCTAATTAATGAGGTTTTCCAGGTTTATCTCATTCTTGCACTGAATAGTGGTTAGGGCCGACCAACGTAAGTCGTTCCTGGGCGCCAATGTAGGCCACGTTTGCTTAATAATAATATGCTGGGGGGGGTAGAGACATTATTATTTAAATTAATACTTCATTACCAAAAGAAACACTAATGGAATTGGTTTTATTTTTTTTCTCTCGGGAGCTTGTGATTTGTTATAGCAAATTACAATTTATCTACAATGTGACATAATTTTTCGTTGGGCTGATTTATAATTATTTGTATTTGAAATGAGGTGCTTTTTAAAAGTAAAATAACAAAAGATATTTATCTGCCTCTTTCAGATGTTATTTTATGGAAATGAATATCAAGGCGGCTGATATTTACGAAGGGGGATGAAAATGATGTACGGAAAGTGATGAAAAAGTCTTCCCAAAAACAATAAGATTAATGATTTTATGAAATATACATCGCGATTAAATAAATTGGAATAAAATGTAAATGTTGTATATTTTAAATATAGAAATACATTTTAAAGATTGACAGTACTATTTTTCAAGATATTTATTTTTTCTTATTATATGAAAGACGCCGCGTTTCCTGCTTAGAATCGTGAGATATCCGGCTGACTATCATCGAATCCACAAATATAAATATTCTCACATGTCCATACATTGATTCCAATTAAGTCAAACTTCATTTCTCACGATGGAAGGAAGTAACGGAATTCGCATAAAAACGTGTTAAATTTTTCTTTTTCTTCCATACCTTACTATCGAGTTCTCCTAATTGGTAGCTGAACAATGCGTCCTTTACGCGACATGGTATTGAAGAGTACTTTTTTGTATAGCCTAGTGCGACATACCGATTTCTTAAGCAATCATCAAGGTTCTTGTTCGCATTTTATACACTGCTATTTCTTCTCTGGTGGTATCTTTTGCTTGTTTAATAATATCTGTCGAAATATACAGTACCTACAAAATAAGTAAACATTTTAAAAAAGTAGACTTCTGTGCTGTATAGTATTGCGGTTTGGCAGTAAATATTATAATAACAAAATGTGCATCTTATATTTTTCAGCAAAAAAAGGCACTACTACTTCTACGATGAAAATTAATGGAGGTTAGTTCAAATAAAAATGAGTTAATACACGATACCTAGTGTTGAAATAGCAAAAATTAAACTTCATTCACACCTTAGAAATCTATACAGTCTGATATTGTATAATTCTACATGGTCATTCTGACAAGACAAATCACAATTTGAATATGCTTCTTTAAATTATCACCAAACAGCATTTATTTTGCTGTAAATAAGTAAATTGAACCAAGCAAAATATATTTGATTTAACAACTTTTTTTTCTGTGATCAACGGTAACATAATTATGAAAGTAGAAAGATTTTGAATAAGTGACGTCACTCACATACCATGTTAGGATTATCAGGTGTTTGTACATGTCTTGTAACCAGAGAGTTTTACTCATATTAGACATAAATTAACGTGTCATGCAGCTGGCCATAGTTACTATAAATTGTCATTTTTGTCTCTATACTCACAAGTATCAAGCAAAAATTTTATTTTATTGTTTTTACTAAGTTCTAATAGCTACTTATATTTTCAAACTAAAATAAGAAATTGCAGTTTTAAGGACATTCAGGCTGTATAAAAAAAAACCATGCAATGACATAAATTAATTAAACCTTGGGTTTTATATGGGACTGAATAACGCAGTGTTGTCAAATTTCTATTAAAAAAAATCCCTAATGAGATTTTCGATAAAAATCATACCAAGCCACGAGATAACATTATCTCCTTAGCAATATATCCCATACGGGTGTCTATTGACACAAAAAAATTACATTAAAATCATCGCACCCTGTAAAGTTCTACACTGGTGTTCCGGATCAAATCTGTACATACTGTACATACACATGGTATATTTTGCTGTCTAGTATCTCCAGATTAGTGTTCTCCTATTCTTTCTGCCTCGCCCTATATAGGTAATTTTTAAAAAAACCTAATTGTTGAATAACGTCTGAAGCATTGAAAATTTGATTTTCATAAGCTTGTCCTTAATGAAAAAAGTTGTAAAGTCCATTTCAGACACTGAAATGTAACTTTATATTATGATGACTGGAATACACTAAAAGCTGCGCGAATGGGATTACCCATGATGAGCGCCATATTTGTTTTGTGCCTCTAGCAATGGCGGAGCAGTATGGGCTTAGCTGATTGTGAATTGAAATGAAATTGAATTCTGGATATGAAGAATAATGCTGGTTAATTTTACGGTCCTTTATAACATGACATGTTCCAACAATAACACCCACAAAAATACACCAAGAATAACACTAACGAGAGTGTTTTCACAAACAAAATAATGGGAAATTAAGAACACAATTCATATAGTACGTGCTGATGGTTGTCTCTCTCGCACCCACATACGTAACCAATGAAGTATGTCTTTGCTGAGTTTCATGTGCCTCCTTTTCTCTACTCCTGGGTGTGGTACCTTTATTTGGATGCGCAATGGAACTAAACGCATTCCACATTTCAGTGATTTCAGATGGACAAAATGATGCTCTACTAGATGGTAAACGTTTCATTTCACCTTAAAAAAAAGTGTAACTGAAATAAGCGAGATAGCAAAGCGATTTTACTGCACTACATAGATTCGATAGTCGCAGTCGCATTTAATAAATAATAAATTACTAAAAAAACAGCTCAATTAGCTATAAAGTCGTAACTGTCATATAAAGCAATTAAAGTAATCTAACTCTAACGCCGGAAAATGTGTAGCAGAGTAAATAAAATATATCTAATAATAAATTTACAATATATTAATTTTATATATTCCGACATTAATAGGTTTATGACACTTGCAGAATGACTTCAGGTACACCAGATACACGCCGTAAACGCAATAAAATCCAGTTACACGGACAACCGCGTTTATTTCGCGTTTTTGTCTTGTATAATAGTTACGGCAATTTGCGCAATTCCGGGCAAATTACTGCGTAATTATACAGGTACATAATTATAGATTTCTAACTTTTAATTTCGCCTGAATGATAACACTTTCGTAAAAATCACTTAAAGCAGCATGTAACACGTGTTGATGCAAGAGCACGGTTGTTACGCACTCCTTTATACAGAAGCATAAGTGAAACTAACAGACACCTGTTTGGCGTTGAAGTGTTTACACTTTTGATGGCATTTGTTGATTTTGTGGAACACCTGTTGAATGCGTTCTTCCTCAAATGATAAACTACACATATGTATATGTTGTAAGTTCTGTAAAAGCATATCAACAATGGATTTCTCCATATTGCTGAAAAATATCTACCATTTGGAATAAGTAAATTGACGTGTGTGAAAGTATGTCAAATGTTCTAAAATTGGTCTATAACCAAGAAAACAGATTGGTTTAAATCAAAAATAACATTGACTTGGTATACCTACTCAAGCATTTTTTTAATTTAAAAAAATAGGGAATAGAAAAATAAACTATAATAGAATCGTTGTCGGAAGGCGAAGTAGGAAATAAAACGTTGCTGAAACTTGACATATACCTCTGAGCCCTTTCTACTTGTTTGTATTATACCTAAGTCATGCCCCTTAATAAGGTACGACTAACGTTACGGATAAATTACCTGCTCTAGAGAAGGATGGTTATTAAGGTATACTTTTTGTCAAAAACAATAACAATAATTTATTCCAACGGACTATACAATATAGTATGGGAAGTAGTCAAAAATACAAGATACATATGTGTATGTCACATAATATAAAATCAGATAAAAAACACACACACAACAAAAATGTAGGTATCAGCTACAATATAGTATAAAATATAAAACACATAATATAACACAAATAACAAACTATAAATATAACAGGATTGAATAAAAATAACAATAACAAAATTTGTTATCCATAAACAGAGTGTACGGATCGTCAATAAGTTTATAGCAATAAAACTTTGTTACTTAAAGAAATCTTCAGCGTCATATAGGCATTTGTCAATTAGATAAAATTTTAACCTGGACTTAAATTTAAGCAGACTATCAATTTTTTGTATCTCTTCAGGCAAATGGTTAAATATTTTGAGTCCAAATACATATGGAGATTTTACAGAGATATTATAATTACAGAATGGCACATAAAATGTATTCTCTTGTCTAGTTCTGTATGTATGCAGAGTACTGACTTTGTTAAATTTATCTTTATTATTAAAAACAAAAATACAGAATTCAAGAATATAAAGACTTGGGAACGTTAGTATTTTATATTGTTTAAAAATTTCTTTACAAGAATACCTGCTGGGTACACCCGCAATGTACCTAATAATACAATGTGAATATTCTGAATGTTTTTCATCAGATAATTAGTAGAAGTAGTAGTAGTATTTTCCATATTTTAACCAACCAAATTCAAATTTCCAATTAATTCGGAAGTATCCTACAGAACTCTTCATATTAGAACAGCTAATTCAGTGATTGTATTATTTCTATTCCATTCTATGGAATAAAAATCTATGGTGCAATTTCATTTAAAGTTGGTAAGTTAAAGAACAGCTTACACAGTCTTATGTAAGACATTCTGACAAATATAGAGACCTATCCCGGGATCGGTCAGTGGTCGCGCGGTTTAAGGCGTCAATACTTGAATCGAGGTGACTGGATCGCTGTGGGTTCTACCCCTGCAGCCGGTAGACCGTATATAAGCTATATTCGTGGAGAGATTGGCAACCTCTCTGCGGGTATGGTAGGGTGGAAGAATGTTGACTTGGTTCAATGTGAGAGATTGATACCGGTTGGCATTCAACTACCCCCCTAATTAATGAGGTTTTCCAGGTTTCCCTCATTCCTGCACTGAATGGTGGTTAGGGCCTACCAACGTAAGTCGTTCCTGGGCGCAAATGCGGCCTGCTTAATAATAATATGCCGCCCCCTCTCCCGCACAAGTCTTCGACTTCTGGGCTAATCCTCGTGATTAGAATGAGGGGTAGAGATATTATTATTATCCTAAAGACACTTGATCAACTTGCTTATACTATATAAAATGGCAAGCATCGGAAAACATTATAACTATAATCAAATAAATCACGTATAATCTTTAAAAGGTCTTCTGCTTTGTTCAATTCCATAGTTACATCGAAGAGAAAACTTAAAGACTAGTCACTTATCTGTAATTGTTCACGGAGTGTCAGCAAATATACAAAGATTATACTAATGAATAGAAATCTAATAGCAATTTATTGCAGCATCATTTAGGAAGACAATACCACACATGCTGCGGATGTTACTGAGGGAAATAATACAAAAAACGATTTACCGAGAATCCATTCGAACTAGTCTTAACGCGCGTCTTCCTGATCTGACTCTATAATTTATATATCAACTTTTTCGAGAAGTGTCTAAGTTTATTTTATTTATACGTGTAAGCGCCGAAAGGTAGACCCTGAATTAATGGCTGCATTGTTTCCTGCCTTCATATTTGTACCGCGTTTATGAGTGGGTGGACGTTTATTAATTTTGGACGGTAATTGCTCTTATATGGTGTACCATAAATCACATAGATTGATTATATTACAGACCAACGTCATAATTACGTTCATATGCAATCATGTATTTTTTTATCTAAATGCTTTGTGTCGATTTAACGTTTCATTGAATTTTTGGGGCGGATAAATTGTGCACAGTTTATCTTTTTGCGCACAAGTTGCAAAAAATGTTATTAATTACCTATATAGCGGGGAATTATAATGCCAAAAAAGTACTACTATAAAAATGTTACAACGCGAATTACATGACTAAATATATGGTGTAACTTTCTTCTTGGGCGCTTCAAAGAACTAGATAAAGAGGAAACTGGAGAAAATTGGTTTAAATTAATCTACTTCTCATAGATTAAATCTTTCCATAATATACTATAATTATTCGAACGTTGAATATAATGTGATAAGGAACAACGAGCAACTGCGGACAACGTTGTTTCTAGGTTATTGCCCTTCATCAGCAGCAGCTTAAACAAACAAGAAGCAAAAAAAAGAAGGGCAAATGACACGACTATACAGGAGAATGACCAGCAGCCACCTATCCCTAATTTGCAGCATCGTGCCACACATCCTCTGTTTTGAGGACAAGAGTAGCAGTCGCTGCGGAAGAGAGTCCAGCGACTACTGTGTCAGGGTCTCAGCCAGAACAATACACGAACAAAAGGAATTAATCGCATCGCAAATATACAAGATTGAAAACATTTATCGGCTAAAGGAGGCTCTTCTTTTTTTTACTTCTTGTTTGTTTAACCTGCACTGCGCTGATGAAGGGCAATAACCTAGAAACAACGTTCTCCGCAGTTGCTCGTTGTTCCTTCTTTTCTGGATCCTTTAGCCGATAAATGTTGAAGATAATATTCGGTTTTAGGTAGTCTATATCTGCAACACCATCAAAAAAGCTCTCTTATGCCTAAATCGTGTATCGATATATGTATATACCTGATCAACAACGATATACTGAAAAGATAAGTATTTCCTTGCGAAGAATCAGTAATAAAACACATATCAAGGGCATAAGAGCAAAGACGTAAGCTATATTTTATATACCGGAGTAATGAATAATGTTTACATTTGCTAATCCATGTTTTTTGAAGTGTATTCTTGCACTGCAACATTTTCATGTTTGACAAATGTGTAGATTTATTATGCACCAATCAGTTTTTAATATGTTGTCTTCTTTCAGTTGAGGTGGAAGGCTATGGGCCATACAAACCAGTCCCGCCACCCAAGCCGCTCCCCCAGCAAGCCCTACAGTCACAGGAGCTTGATTGCTTCACGCCGCCCCCTTACAGAATGCCCCCCTACCCCTTATTCAACGAGCCGAACATCCCCGGTGCAGCTGGTTTAGATCTTCCCATCGCTTCTTCTAGTCCTGCGACTCCTCAAGGGCTTCACACGCATTCCAGTAAATTTCCGGTGAGTACGAAAGGTCATAAGAGTCACTTCGGGTTATTTGCGACAAATACTGTCATGGTTTTATCATCTATGTAATTGCTTTTATACCTTATTTGAGGTGCCATTAAATTGAATGCTTACGGTGGTGACAATATAGATTGGAAGATCTCAATGTTAATAACGCCATATTTACTGAAGCATATTACATATACTAACAATAAAAATGTCTTTTCTCAAATTTCTAATACAGTGTTTGGAAGATCGGTCGTTTTCTATAAAAATTACTACAGTAAGAGTTATGTGATAAACTCTTTAAAATATGTAATACTGATGAAAGAGCTTGTCTAATGCTGTTAGATTGTAGTGAGGCACTTGATCACCGCAGCTGCCATATGCTTAAAACTTTAGTCTCTACTCGTCGGAAGCAATAATATTCAGCAATATTGGCGAGCATCTTACCAAATATGTTCCAACTGGAGTGGTGGCATATTTATTCTTAATGTATTTTATGAAAATTCTTGAATGATTAGTGTTCGTTGGACGAAGGGCTATGTACTTTTTGTAATAGTTCAAATATAATGTAAATAAATTAATAATGCACATTAGTTTTTGTCTCTGGTGTATGCACAATTAGTGAAGTTCCCAAATCTTCGATATTATTGATTGTTAAGTTGCACAGTTCTTCGCGACGATAGGCTCCAAATATACCGACAATTACGGCAACTTTCTCCATGCAATATGCCCTTTTGCTTAAAAAAAGTAGCAAATTTGTAATATTTGCTTCTATACTGATACTTTATGACCATCCTCAGCTTCATCATCATGGACTAGTTTGACCAAAGCGTTGACGATTTCCACATTTTGAACTTTTCTTCAAAGTATGCCAAAAGCACTTTTTTACTGAACTTGCCACTAACATTTTTCAGATTACACAATCTCAAGAAACAAACAAGCTGTTGCTTTGACTTACTAGCAAATAACTTGACAATTGGATTTTTAAATGGTATTTTATAAGTTTAATAACGTAATTTGTAATATTTCATGGTGTTTGTAGAAAAATAGTGTATGGTTATTTTATTTTGTTAGAATAGATGTGATGGGTCAAACTTCCCTTTCACAAAATAAAATGTCCTTTTAGCACTTATATCATAAATAGCTATCCTACATTTATCCATCGTTTATTTGACTGATATGCACGGTGGCGTTTTTTGTAGAATTCCGAATCCCTTTCACTTTCCTATATTTAGAAATAAATTTATAGTTTCCTTCTACATCCACAAAGTTTTCCTTCCATCTATTTGACCGCCAACATACTGAGAAGTACAGGATAGTAGATATTGAAACCGTAGGTATGGCTGACACGTTCAGTTAATAAAAATTCAGGTATAAAAGTACGTAGCTGCGTGAAAAAAGGACTTTTACTCAAGCGGAATACTTATAAAATGTATAAAATATGAAACTCCCTGGGCACCATCATACGTCTTCTGTTGCTAGGCAGAAAATAAACTAATTCCTTAAGATAATCATGAAACGTAAACAAGCTGACATGCACAAAGTATACAGTCGATACATACCATATGTACAGATATAATAATACATGAAAGAAAGCCGTATTTGAAATAAGCTTATTTTTTTCTTCGTGTGATTTCGATGTTACGCCTCGTTTCTTATTTTAGAACTGTACTCACACGTTTCATATCAAATAACATTTTTGATGCTTTAGTATTTTTTTTGGTTTTGTTTTTGTTACTTTTATAGCTTGATGACTCTTCATCTTACCTTCACATGTAAATAAAACGACTATTAGGGTTATATAATAGGATAGGAAAAATATTCTACAGAAAAGTGCCTAGACTGTGCCATAAACTTATGCTTTGCGTAGGATTCACATAGTATAGATCTAATTTCAGAAGAATGAAAAGGCGTACCAAATCTCATCTTTATGAGAATTGTTACAAATTAAGCACTAGATCTTCCATATAATCATATTCTTCCATACAATTGGCCAATAAAGGCTTCAGAGGATTACATGTTATCATCAAATATTACTTTTCTGGCAAATTTTCTATTTGCATTCAGCTCCCCTATTTTGGTTATCCTTTTCCTTTCGATTTACCCATTTCTCTCCTTTTTATTTTGTTCAATTTCTTTATCCTTTTCCTTTGAAAGAAAGGTCTGCTTATATGTAATTACGGTAGCTGTAGCTTCTTTTCTTTGTACCAATCAAAAATTAGCAATGGAGATGGACAGATGCATCAGTAGCTCTACAGGAAACTGATTTACATTATCTTAACACATTTACAATAAATTTAAAAAAAACTACAAAAGTTAATAATAAAAGATATATAGGTAAAATATTTATGTGTAATTCAATACTTGGAGCATTATTCTCCAGAGTAAATTCATACAATATTACTGACACCTAATAAAAAAATACATAAACTTCTTCAATATTTTACTGTTAATATTATGGTCGAGCTTAATAATAAATAGTTTCCAATTTGACCTCTACCTGTCGGTGTCAATAGAGGAATACAATTATTTATTAGATTATGAGCCGTGTTGGCTAACTAACTCAACAGTAATAATTATATTTAGCATTAAGATTATTGTTTTCATGCAAATTCGATGAGAGTTTCTCACTATGTAAACGAACTATCCTAGCAATATTTTTAACTAGTCACATTCCGTTATTTTACAGGGTGGCGAAATAAACAAGGGTAATTCGTATTGTTCACTTGATTTCAATCGTTGGATCGATTTTCAATTATTTTCCTTTGCTGTCACCAACAAATTATTGAGTCTTCATTTGCTGGTTAAAAAGACTGACATGAAGTTAGTCATTTCATTAAATATTTGATAAAACATATATATTATACTTGTATGAAACCTTACGTGATAGGGTTTGAGAATTCTAAACAAAGAGTTGTCCTCAATTATTTTTTTATTAATTTGTTTATCATCCAAATTAATGTCGTTGACATTGTTGTTTGTTTACTCTCTCTTATAGCCTTTTACTGGACAGTGTAAGCAACAAAACACTTTCGCTGTTATCTAATATTCACTGTTTTGACACGACAGCCTTCATAATTAATAATGATATATTTGGCAAAAGTAACAGAACGCATAAACACTATATTCCATTGTGCGTTGTAAAATATTCTATATCTAGTATTCATGACACCCGAAAAGTATCCTCATTACCACTGCATTACTTAATAACAAATATTAATTACTTATCTAAAAAAACAGTTACTGTAGTCTTATTTGATGAGTAGCAATGTTTGCTCCTAACAGGAATGATGAAATAGTAAGTGCTTTTAACACTTCTCATGTCACTTTTAATCAAGTAAACAAATATTGAAAAGACTGCCTTTATGAAAAGCCGCAGAAAAAAATTATTTAATGACATTGAAAAAAGTGTGAACAGTGTTAATTTGGTTGATTTTAACATCTGGTTATGGACATCCTACAAATCTGACTTCATTAGTTTTCTTTACTTTTGTTGAAATATTGTCTGAAGCTATTTATTTGTGGCATAATTTTAGTTTTTCTTTAGTTTTATTGGGTTTTTGCCACACTTCTGAAAAAATAATAAAGATTAATTAAATAAGCCCTTGCGCCAAACGGAACAGTCAAGGGTTATTTTTGAAACTAAGTTTGCCTAACCAAAAAATCTCACAAGTGCGCAATAGTGATGTGATTTTTGTTATATTTTACTTATCTGCTTTTTTCAGTGTGAGAGAACAACGAACTTATATATAATATACTTTATTACATTTTTGTAGTTTATTCTACAACAAAATTGTAAGTCCAAATTTCTAGCAAATATTTCATTCGGTGTTTATGGACTGTGCGACTACCAAACACCTGACTCACTCTGTTTATTTCATCAAGCAGCTAAACAGTAAATCTATTTTTAAAGATAATTTGAGACAAGCATTAGAAAGCATACCATAGCTAATTTTAGCATATAATATGTAACCAGTTAAAATTAAAAATATAATTAGGATTGAAAGTTGACATAAAAATACAATTATAAAAATGCGTGTTCGTAAACACACCCATGTTTTTGATAATGTCTAAACATTCACCAATTCTGAAATGACCACGTCGAAATTAAGAAAAATGGGTTAATAGATAAAATTTTAATTCACTTAACTTTCGAATATATGCACTTCCAAATTGGATCAAACGATTAATTCAGTCACCAACTTATATGTCATTTCATAACACAGGAAGGCCTGGGCGTCTGTGAGGTAACTCGCGATTTTTTTATTTACCATTATAACTTTTACAGGAATAATTACATTGTAATGATTCATCCCAGTGTGGGCCACATTTTATGAATGGTCTTTAGCGTTCGATTATGACAGATGAACGTGATACCTTGTTTGAAATAAACTGCTCCACAAAAGTTAAAGAAGTTTACAAATATCGAGATTTTTTTTAAAGGTTGAGGTTTTTTGTTTTTCAAATGGTTCTAGATATTAAATAAAATGTTTAATTTCTTATCTGAGTGTTTTTTTTGCTCATCATTGAGTGACTTCTTCAGTTTTCGGCTCGTTCTTATCTTTGGTCTTTTTTTTAGGATTTTGGATCAGTCCTTATTTTGAGTTTATATAGCCAACTTTTATTCTAGACCTACAAATGTTGTTTTGCAATAATGCTTAGACGTAAACTGAGTGCAGCTGAAGCCAATAAGGCCATTGAAATGATCGAAGCGGGACGTCCTCAGAGATAAGTTGCTAACTTCTTTCAGGTCAGTGAAAGCGTAATTTCAAGGCTTGTGCATCGATATAGAGAAATAGGAAATGTAATTGAAAGACCGAGGAGTGGACGCCCAAGATCTACTACCCCTGCACACGACCAGCTTCTAACAGTATCCACCCGTCGAAAGCCTCTGAGTACTTGTCGGATCATGCAACAGCAACTTTGAAAAGCTTCTGGTGTTGCGGTTGAAACAGTTCTTAGAAGACTGTGAGATGTTATCTACGTTCACGACGACTTTTGAGAAGGGCTCCACTGACACAAAATCATATGCGACTTCGGTTGCAATGGACTAACAAACACATGAATTGGAATGATCAATGGAGGTCTGCATTGTTCACAGATGAGTCGAGATATGGTCGGTTTTAGGATAGTCGGCGTGTTCGAGTATGGACCCTTCCTTTGGTACGCAGAAATCGTAGAGCCATCCAGGAAGTTCATCAATTCAGAGGTGGTACCGTTGCTGTTGGGGTGGCATTTGTTTTAATGGGCGTACAGAGTGGTTGGGGCTTGATGGAAACATGAAACCACAGATCTACGTCGAACAAGTCGTCAACAATGTCATCCCTTTGTTTCATGCTGCAATTGGGCAATTTTTTTATTTCTCGACGATAATGCGCGACCTCATCATGCGAAATATGTTGTCCATGCCCTGGAACTTCATGGTATTCGGCACTTGGCACTGTCACCTCTATCGCCAGACTTCAGTCCAATTGAGCACGCATGAAACCAACTATAAAGAGCCTTAGATTCGCATCAACCACCCTCATATACACTTCAGGAACTTAGAGGGCTTTTACCACGCCTGTGGCGAGAAATTGATCAAAGCTACTTCAACAACCTGATAGACAATATGCAAAGGCGTTGCCAGGCAGTCATTGAAGTGCGAGGAAGACATATCCTGTATTACATTTTTTTGTAATTGTTTTAAGAATTTGAATTTTGTATTAAAATCACCAAAAATAAAACTAATAAAACAGTAAACTTTCAAGATAGCATATCAAAACTATTTTTGAACAAAAGTTGTCAATCTTTAAAAGAAACTCAAGATTTGTGAACTTAACTATTGTGGAGCAGTTTACGTTTGTCCAATGGAACAGTGTGTACGTCAGAATGTATAGCTGATTAATTTATAGTTGCATTGATCCGGCTTGCGTAAGGTAATTTATTAAATTTATTATTGTTGTTCCTTATTTTTTGCCCACGATGAATATAAAAGAGATATTGACACTTGGTAAACAGTTTATACATTAGAAAAAACTGTTTTGTTAATTAATAACGGGTTTTATACAATTCCACACATGTAAAGCAAATATTATTAAATTTGTTGCTGACAGTAAAAGATATTCCTTTTTTAGCAGTGACATATAAGCCTTTAACAGTTATTGTTATTTTAAAAATATTTATTATATTAATTGGTGTCGTAAGAGACAGAGAGAGGCAAATTACATGTCTGTGAGAGGTATAATTCAAGGTTTGTGATCTAAAATGGTGGTTTTTATTAGTTACAAGTAGGATGAGGACTTTTAGTACAGTGTTGAAATAAGGCCATTGTATTTGGATTGAAATTGCGTACTTAAATACTTTGCCACTTTCTTTTAGTAATAATACAAAGTCCGTCAATTCTTTGGTATATACAGGGTGATTCTTAACCTATATGCATACATTTGATAAATTACAGCTGAGGACAAATTATGACAAATAGTGAAAAAAAATGTAGTAATATATTTTTAGTATTGGAAGTTGGTATTTTTGCTATAAAATTTTGAAGAAAGTATACACAAAAAAGTCTGAGTATTTTTGAAGCATTACCAAACCCCACCTCTCTCTTACCCCTCCCCCGTTTTACTCGCCTCTGGACAAACTTCATAGGACTTATACAGTGTGTCCCACAATTATAGAACAAAAATTTCCACTTTTCTGCAATATATAAAAAAAAATATTCAAATTAGACAGAGTTGCCAATATTTTTAAATAGGCCACTCTATATTTTATAGATAACTCCTCTACAGATAAATTTAGCATTTTAAAGCGTCTTACCACACTTAGAACCTCCATATGTAACTGTTTCAAACAAGGTCAAAGTAGGTCGTATACGCGCAAGATGTCAGCGAAATATTTCCCTGTTTGCTGTGATATGACGCGACGAGATTACAGGTCGTGTTGGCCGAGACAAGAAAGCTTACAGCATTTGAAAAAGGCTTGTCTCGTCTTGCAAAATAGGAGTTAGACCTTTTCACAACACATTTTGAACAGTAATCACATCTTCTAGTAGGAATTATTCAAAAATTGTTTCCTGCTTACAGGTGAACCAATACAACAAGACACCATTTCATATCGCTAGGGGTACCTCAAGGATCGGCTATCGGCCACTATTGTTTCTAATCTTTATTGATGACATTGTTCAGAACTTGGGTTGCGAGGTACTTCTTTATGCAGATGACTGTGTGGAGCTTCAATCAAACGTGAACAAAATTTCTAACTGATGTTCTAAAAATATATTTCCTATGCATCTATCTGTTTCACGAGGAAAATAAATCCTATTACGTCTAACTACAACATTTATAATAACCTAATTAAGAAATGCAATAGTTTTAAAGATCGGGATTATCTTTCATGGTAAGCTTAGTTTTGTTGAAGAAAAAGCAAGACAACGTTGCCAACGAGGCAACATGACGATTTTCTCTTACAAGTGTAGTTTTTCTTTACTATTTCACCTTTAAAGCTTCCTGAAAAACAAACCAAGCTTCATTCAAGTGTTATCTGCTTTAAACACTTGCCTTCATAACTTGTTAAGCGATGGAACTTTGTAAACATGGCCTCAAATTCCATGAAGTACCTTGTTTTCGAGTCCTGTATAGTTAAGTCCTTCGCAATTACTTGCACTATAATTACGCCAATAGTTAGTGGCTTTCGTTCTCTTAATTAACCATCTATGCATCTACCTTGTTAAATTGGCAGTAACTCCTGTATTAGTTTGAGCGTAGGCATTTTTTGTCGATACCGGCCATGATATGTTCTTAATGAGGAGGCAGATGGATGTAGATATTAAAAAGTCATTACTATAGTCATTTTTAAAGAAAAAAACTAGATATTTATCAAGTAGTACAATATATTAGCAGTCAAAAATAAAATAACAATTTAACCATGTAGGTTAGAATTTTCTGTACTATTATAAATTATTCGATTAATTTTAAGTTATATACTTTCATGGATTATCCAAAACTTATTTTAAACAGCTATCGTATTTTTTGGTATAACTTGTTCAAAGATTGTGTCATACTGGAAGAAATTACAAGTGCTAAGACAGCTCATATCCCATATAGCTAAGAGTACAATGCAAGCGGAACAGCATTTATACTATATTCAACTAATTAAATAAAATATTATAACCTCTAAGTTGGGTTAGCGTGGAAACACGTCACGTAGACAAACAAACTTTATTGTCACTCTTAATTACACAAGAAATATCCTTCAACAAATTCACAACTGTCAAATGCTTTACTTTGACGTTTCAGTCATTCGCGTTTGACTGCTCAATATAAACTGACTCCAGCGGCGAAAATGATCCGCTTATATAGGTTTTTAGGGTTCTAGAAGTTTTCGGCGGCCTCGAGAATCAAATAAAATGTGGGCGAGAATGTTCCAGAAAACGTCAAAATAAAGGCATCACAAAAATTATAAATTCTAACATAAACAGGAACATAATTAACAAACTAAAAAGATAGGTGAGCTTCCGTAACAATATCTTGAAGTCTACCAAAATTCAGATTTAATTTTAAAAATGCCTACGAAAATTTTACACATAAGCACAGTATCAAATAACCTATTGCATCACCAACTCTCTATCTATACTGTAACCCGCAAATTACAAATTAACTGCCATAGAGGTTATCCAAAGCAAGTGGAGATTTTCTGCAAAGGCATTCTAAATTTAATGCTATAGATAAATAAATAGTGTGTACAGTGGAACCGCAATTGATTGATATTATGTGCTTCTAATGAAGTTAAATGTACTGTGGTCTGGATAACTGGAATATGAAACCAAAGTTAACATTTTGGCCTATGACTTCAATAGATGTAGAAAGATTTTTTTTTCTTGTATAAACATATCCTTATGGCGACATAAGGTATGTTTTTTAGTACAAAAATCTTGAAACATTCATAACCAATGCTTTTCACAACTTTTCAAATTAGTAAAAAATTTGTATTTGTACGATGTTGCTGATTTATTATACTTATTTGTTTTTAATAATTTCTATTCAATACTTAACCATTCATTTAGTAAAAACTTAATTTTATATAAAAAGTGATTGCTTTGTTATTGCATATTCATTGTATATTTGTGATTGTTCACATATATTCAGCACAAATTTAAAAAATATATACATATATTATAAAAGTTTTTTGTAGCATTTAATCATCTCTCTACTGACCATCAATACAGTTTGAACCACATGGTTTGAAATTAATTCAAAATTAATTTGATAAGAAAATGAGTCTCCATCTGTTTCATCGTCCTTTCTAAAAAAGTGAAGGTTCTAAAGACTTTCATGAGTATATCAAACGGTAAAAAATTGCTAGATCTCTACATAGCCATAATTGTTTCTTTAAATTGCTTGCAATAATAAATTGAAAACGTTTCGAAAATTGTCTTAATATAGAAAGAAATATTTACAAACTCATATAACACAATTTCAAAAACGCGTTACTCATTACTATAAATCAAGAATGCAACTGCTAAATCGCCTATAAATACCCTTGTTTAAATACTTACCTATACCTATTAAGGAAAATATAAAAATGCCTCTGAATACCAGCGCTTATCACATGTTCATCTAACTGTTATAAGGTATATATTACAATCAATTGATATGTATTGATAGGTATCTGTTCAATACTTGTCATTAACAGGATATTAATTATATTTGTTTGCAGTGCCAAGTTCTTTTATACATATGTATATGAATGTATCAATATTGAAATACCTATTCGTTATCTGAATGTATGGTTTACTCTAAAAATGTATTGCTTTATTTTCTATTTACATTGTTATAATAAATTTTATAAAGTAAGTACCTATATAGTTTTCTAAAATATGATAATACTCTAATGAGCCAAAATTCATGGGTAGATTCCTAAGGTATATATTGCGATTTAGCTGTTTAGTGTAGAATTATAGGAAACCATCTTCTGGGTTCACATGAGCTTCTTTCGAATTTGAACGGTGATTTGTATTTAGATTTCATACAGCACCTTTTAGTTGAGATGGAACTAATCGTTGTTTTTCTGTCCAAATACGCTCTTGATCAAACTCTTCGGGATCGTTAGATAGGTCGTGGAAGTCGAATGTCATGGCCTGCTCGTAACCGTGATTTCAGCCTCATGGATTTTTGCTTTTGCTTAGTTACTGAGTCATTTGCAAGTATCTCTAAAATAAGACAATTTTTTAATAACCGCGTTGATAAATGTATCGAAATTAGAGCTGGGCATTTTGAGCAACTATATTTTTTATTAATGCTTAATATTTTAAACGAATTAGGTTGGAGGTTAGGTTGATGTGCTTATGCTCATGTACAACAGAAATCACATGAGAACTTAACCCTTGTTTCGACATTTTTAAATTATTTTAATCAATTTCAACTGTCAGCATTGGAAATTTCATAGCCAAATATCTCAAAAACAATGCGAAATAGCGACTTTCATAGTGTTTCATGTGAAAAAAGTTGGAAAATAAGAAATTGATAGGAAAAAGAGATATCGTAAACTATACACTGATACAAATTTGTCTGTAATTTCACATAACTTTACGTGACCTACGTGATTTTCCAACAATTATGCTACATTCCATCGTAAATTTCCCTCACTATAATTTGCGTCGATTTATACAGTGTAATTTTTAGGTTGAAATTATAAAATATAGATACGAAATTTTTCCAATATTTTAGATACTTATTTTTATAACAAATATTGAAAAATATACATAGAGAAAACTTTTTCAATAACTAATATTATTTCACATACATGACTGAATATCAGTGTGTAAAAAATGTAACAATATGCACATGTTATATACCAAAGAGTTCAATCAGTTCAAATATTTGTAGGCATACGTATATATGTATATGGTCAGTGGTCGCGCGGTTTAAGGCGTCAGTACTTGAGTCGAGGTGACTAGATTGCTGTGGGTTCGACCCCCGCAGCCGGTAGACCGTATATAAGCTATATTCGTGGAGAGATTGGCACCCTCTCTGCGAATATGGTAGGGTGGAAGAATGTTGGCGTGGGTCAATGTGACAGATTGATACCGATTGACATTTGACTACCCCCCTAATTAATGAGGTTTTTCAGGTTTCCCTCATTCCTGCACTGAATAGTGGTTAGGGCCTTCCAACGTAAGTCGTTCTTGGGCGCAAATGCGGCCTGCTTAATAATAATATGCCGCCCCCTCTCCCGAACAAGTCTTCAACTTCTGGGCTAATCCTCGTGATTAGAATGAGGGGTAGAAATATTATTATTAATATCTGTGTGAAAAGAAATATTTTTGCTCGATTTTAGTTACAGTAAATTTATAATTAACGTAACTATAACTAATGTTAATATCTGTTGTAAGCAATTACTATTTTTACTGTTATAAAAATAAATATGTTGTTTGAAATGGATGTTGTATGGTGAGACACATGTAATGGAATAATTCAAACATCTAAAAACCGTTTCAGTTTCTATGACAACACATCACAAATGATTACAAACCACGTGATAAGGGTTGAGATTCTCAAATCAATCGCAGAACAATTCATATGCGAATATCCTTTTCCTCACTACGGCAATTGAGAGAGACAAGAAATCTATTTGCATAAGAGTTGTTCTTCGAGAATCACAGTCCTGGTCACGTGGCTTGTAATCATTTATGAATGCACTGTGTAATATTTAAATTGTGCACATATGACAAAATATAATCTTATACTTACTGTTTTACAAATGAATCAATCAACCGCAGCTGGCGCCTTCTATGGACTATAACAAAACTGTGAACAGATTTCAATTCCTCGATCCATTGAAGCCTAAACCCAAAAATTCTGTATGAATATTAGCATTTATTAAGAAATAAATGATAACAAACTGAAGTAAAATTTTACATTTAACACCCTGTATCACTTAAACTATCAACTTTTGGACTAAACGAAGTTCAGCTAAATCGCAATATTTTTACGTTACGAGTCTACTCATTACCCCGGAACCACCTTTTATAAAGTTTACATTTTTTTAAGGTTTAGAATAATTTTTATTAGACTAATATCCTTTTCTTTAAATTTTTACTTTTGAAAGCAAGAATTAAACAGCAGTTTTTAAGCGACAACAGTAGGCTGAAACGTATCATGAAATATTACCAATTGTTCCGTGTATACGTGTCTGTAATGCCGTCTTGTTTTATTGTAGATTGAAAGGGAAGTTATACTGTCAAGCACTGACAAGAATTCCAAAATTCCCATCCTTCACGACTACAAGAAGAGGACAAAAGCTTCGGTAGCGCCAGACGCCCCACCCAAACAAATGGCTGCCTGGACTCAAGGACAAATTCAAAACCACCAAATAATACCGGATCAGGTAAATATTCATATAAGTATACAGGATGCTCTTTAAATACTGAACTAATGAAGAGGGTGATTTGTTATGTAATTTTAAAGAAAAAAAATCATATTATCACCGAAATATGTTTTAAATAGTTTTGAAAAATTTCAATTACAATTACAGGGAAAAAAGTTATAGTAGTATCAAGATTAATACAACCCTAGCTTAGTTTCACTATTCCTCAAGTACAATAATAGTTTATTGATCCATTGACCTATTTTTATACATGGTGAGTCAGAAAGAACGGGTTAACACTAAACTGGAGATACTTGATTATATTTTACTTAAGATCGCCGTATTTCTCGCCTTAAAATGATTAAAATCGTGATGTTTTTTAGGTACAGACATCTCGAAAAATTAAACACATAGAGAAAAAGTAATATCGAAAATAACATTATTGATGTTTATCCACTTTTATATTTATTTTTATAAAGTAATAACTTTTAAAAAGCACGCACAGCAAAAGCTGTGTAAGACACATATTATTTTGCTATTGTAACCCCAAATTCTAATTATTTTCACATACTTATAAGCAAAAGTGAACAATCTCATATGCAGAACCATGTAAGTTTATGTTATAACAATATTTTCATCTACAGTTAAATTTTAAAAAATACTTATTTTGAAAGATTTCTGTACTTAAAAATTTGTTGGTTAGATCACTTTCAGCCATTATTCATTTTATTATGCTTCGGTACTTTTGAATATTCGCAGGTGACATTGATAACATTGCTGTTATTTGCTAAACTCTATTAATCAATTCTTAAATCTCTAAAATTACTTAAATTTGTAAAAAAGCACTATATTCTTTATTTCAACTTTTAAGTGATTTGAAAGAATAGTGCATACACATATACAGGGTGTTCCGAAATTAATGGGACAGAGAGCAAGAGTAGAAACTCGAAACTCTTAAAATTCTTAGAAATGTTTCAAAAGATTATTTTGAAAATTTGGATTACGGGGTTTTCTGGGACAAGAAACACGAATCCGTACTTAATTTTGCTGTAGACGTGTAGACGCTAAAGGACGCTACGAAAATACTCTTGGTTGATAAAAACTGGTTATAACTTTTTTATCAGTGTGTGTACGAAAGTTTTAATAGAAAAATATTGTTCTCCTATCTATTTTTCACAAATAAGGTATACGTATTTATGTCGATAAATTTAACCATTTTCGATGTATTTCTTGTTTTTCTATTGGATGCAATAATATAAAATATAAGTTTGTCCCATTAATTTCGGAACACCCTGTATATGTGTATGCACTATATTCTATATGCTTTAAATATAATATATTATAATCCTTACTATAGATTACTATAGAGTATTATTCAATTATTTATATAAGGTTTGCCACAGAAAAGAGAATGTATATTTATTATTACTACAATTAAAAATTATACACTATTATATACGATTTTTTGGCTGTTTATTGTATGTACGAAAATTTGTAGTTGCTCCTGAAATCGTGATATATCACACACATACATTATAATGTAATGTAACTAACGACTACACACTACACTCCTAGAATTACTAGGACTGGTAAACGAAATGAGATTTATATGCAAATCCCAAAATGCATCCCTAACGTATAGCCCTTTAAATTTGAAATAAAAATAGAAATTTCTCCCAAACATCTGAAGAATTTCCGCTCTTTGCTTCGTTCAGTATTTTTTACACTTCGTATTTTGATGACGTCTACGGTATCAGTGGACAAATAATTTAATTCTAAAGATTTTTTTCTCCTTATTAACACGATTAATATTAAACTAAAAAATTTGAGTGGATTCACCGCTTTTAATATTGTTAATTATTATTAAGCATTTGCATAAGCCAAACTTATGGCAAAGATTATGTCAAAAAGGTTGTTTTAAATAATTTACCTAAAAACCAAGATTGACATAAAAAGCTCCAATTTATTATTTTTTATTTTAACTTTATCTAGGTAAGTGTCTCGTCGACAGCAAATTGATATACATTGCTTTATTTAAAATGCCTTATTGAAATGTAGAATTATCAGATACTTATAATCTTAAATAATTTCCTTTCAATAGATTAATAGAAAATATTAATTGTAACAAAAAGCTAATAAACATATTAGCTTATTAATTTACATTTTACAATGAACAGAAAAATAGCTAAAAATGCAGGTACTGGTAATTTAAATAACATAAAATGTTAAATAATTATGCATTTATTTTTTAAGAATATATTTATAACCTCTTTTTCACCTTACTATTATATTGAATAATATTTAAATTATTAAGAAACTAGGCACTGCTGCCGCACCCTATACCTATAATTATTTTGACATGTTATTCTCTCATTTAAATACGCTTTACGAAAAAATCAATTAAATCAAACTAAGTAGACCTTTATCCACATTATGTAAAACTATCTAATACCTTTTGCACGATCCTAAATGTTATTTAAAGGCTTTTATAACTATAAATTCAATAAACATGCGTTCGAGAAAGTTACTTTAAAATTGCAATTACCTTATTCCTCGTCTAGTTTCTAGGCATATTTAGGTATATTTAACTTTCTTATATACAGATGCAATGTATTGGATCCTATAATTGTTTAATTCAATTTTTAAATTAGATAGGTATATTGTTGTGTTATTCTTGTTTAAAAAAGTGCTCATTTACATAAATTTTGTTGCAATAACAATTGAATAATTACCTATATAACTAATTTTAAATGTTATGGAAAAATACGTAGGGTAGAGTACGGATAGTTGAGCATAGGGGTAAGTTGATCAATCTCGGTAACTAAAATAGCTAATGGAACACGCTTGTGCGTTAAAGTAAATTAAAAATTTGTTTACTTTTTGGTCTGGACGCAAAACAATAACTACGATTAGAATGAGATAAATATTTACAGTATATTTAGTCCTTTTATTTTCTTGGTTTTATTCGTAAATTGAGCTTATCTTTAGGATAAAAATGTTGTATCTGTTTGAGAAATGGCGGGTATGGGGTTAGTTGAGACACATTGCTCAACTAGCCTCTCTCTATTTATAAAATATTATTTATTCATTACCTACTTCAAAATGCGTACTTTAAAAAAAAACGAATCAGGCCGCTGCTACTCCAGAGCTACTAAGAGCACCTGTAGATACCGTTCTAAAAAATTGTAAAACAAATGCAGTATCTATTGATTTTGAAATTCAAATAATAACTCTTGTAAGGTAGGTATATAAAGAAACTGCATAATCAAGAACAGTCTACAATGGGATATGTTGCGCCAATGAAACTTTTTAATAATGATCAAGAAAAATCTTTGGCGAAAGCTACAGGTGTACACTATTATGGATTAAAGACGAAACATGTCCTTATACTTGTCTGACACTGTGCTGTTGAGTATGATATAAAATTTTCAAATTCTTTTAGGTTTCTTAAGGAATTATCCATTAGATACCAGACTACTAATAATCTTGGGAGGGAAACTTCTTTTAAAGACACATGAGTTGTCAACGATTTTCTAACAATTCACAAATAGAACTTACAGTTTAGTTTAAATTTTTGTGTTTTTTTTTGACATAGACCTATTTGGTATAAAATATGTCTAGTCGCATAAAATATCCATTCCAAATTCCTCTGAATGCTGATTTCGTCTAGAAAAAACAACTCAAACTGCGGTACCATTCATTTGAATTTAAGCGTTTGCGTCTGGGATATGACTTGTAGTATTTTTTGTTCAGTTACAGGTGAGCTTACAGCAGTATGACTTTACATTTTGATATAGAAAGTAGGTTTGACGCTTCACCTCGCGTTGTAATCTCTCATCGACTTCACGTAATTTTGCATGGTTATGTTTATATAACAACTTTTTAATCGTAAACATAATTAGTACGTAGCATTTCAGCAAAACATATAAGCAGATAAACTAATTTGTTAAATATAAAAAACAGTACTAAATTTAATCCCTACATGCAGGTTATTTTGAATTCTGTATTTAATCTAAAAAATATATTATTTGATTGTTTATAACCCTACTGTTCGTTAATACAATGCAAATATTACACCGAAAAAAATTTTTGTTTTATGAAATAAATTATTTGTTTGTATAGGACCAAACAAATATTTATTTTTTGATACCAAAGCATTTTTTTTAACATCCAAAAATATTGTTTTATTTCACAACGTTATTTTTATATACATTTGAACAAATTGTCTAGGGAAATGAAAAACCAATATTTATTTGAAAATCAATTTCTAAAATCAAGTTTTCATAAGATTTTCAAATGAAATAACTACCTATTTATTTCACTCAAAAAAATTTAATTTTCTTACCAAATGATATTTTTGACAAAAAGATTTGTTTGTTTCTCGAGAATGAATTATGTTGAAATAAATTGAATTGTTTGCTGAAAAAAAAAATATTTTTTTCGGTGTATGAGCGCTTTTTAATTAAACAAAATAAAATTGGCAGAAAAGGTATATCTTGAATTACCAACTGGACTGAGTGGCGACCCATCCTTAATTCCATACAATTTTTTTTGTCATTTTCACGGATGACCTTGTTTTATCCGCAGAGTAATTCCATCCCTTATGCAATAAGTCCTTGACATTTTCAACGTAAGTTTAAACTAAATGTTTGGGTGGGTATTATTTATATTGTTCCAGTAATTACATCAAATCGTATAAATGGCAAAAGTTATTTGGAATTATATAAATATAATGTATAAATTATATAATAAAGACACTGTATTTTTGATGGTGGAAGATTTACCATAGGACAACTTTGTTTTACGCATGATGAAGCACCACGTTATTTTAGTGCTCTTGTGAGAGATTTTTTAAATCCGTAGTCTTCAGACAGTGTGGAAATAATTGCCCTCATAATTAGCCACTACGCTCACCGGACCTAAACAAATGTGATTATTGCCTTTGTTGAATCATTTTTTTAAGTTAAAAAAGTAGGTACGCAACTTTTAAAACTTTATTCAGTTCTTAAAACGTTGTTTGCAGAAAACTGAACCCACTATTGATCGGGGTATTAGTCCTCAGAGTAGTTCTTTCTCGAAATTCTGATATCACTGAATTATTACTATAATTTGAAAACAAAATTGCATCATACCATAATATATTTTTTTATTGGTGTTGATAGATACATTATTAAAACGTGACGTGAAGGGGTTTATAAATGTTAATAAAACTTTACATAAAACGTTTTCCATAAACGTTTATTAACTGTTTAATTTCTGTTATTTAAACATAGCTTAATCATGTTTAAAAAACGTTTTTTTTTAATTAAAAATAATGTTTGCTCACGCGAAAATTTTTCGTTGTTTCATCCTTTGGTTTCCAACTACTTTTAAATGTTTTTAAGCATATGGGCACGCATATGGTCAGTGGTCGTGTGGTTTAAGGCGTCAGTACTTGAATCGAGGTGACTAGATCGCTGTGGGTTCGACCCCTGCAGCCGGTAGACCGTATAGCTATACTCGTGGAGAGATTGGCACCCTCTCTGCGGGTATGGTAGGGTGGAAGAATGTTGGCTTGGGTCAATGTGAGAGATTGATACCGGTTGATATTTGACTACCCCCCTAATTAATGAGGTTTCCCAGGTTTCCCTCATTCCTGCACTGAATGATGGTTAGGGCCTACCAACGTAAGTCATTCCTGGGCGCAAATGCGGCCTGCTTAATAATAATAATATGCCACCCCCTCTCCCGTACAAGTCTTCGACTTCTGGGCTAATCCTCGTGATTAGAATGAGGGGTAGAGTTATTATTATAGTATATTATTATTATATTGGGGAATACTAAAACCCATTATTGATTTCTTGGTGATTCGAATTTACAGTAGGTACTAGAACATCTTACTCCGAATAATTATGTTTTTCTTAAAAACTTCAAGGTTTGTCAAAGTTTAGCAAGAGCAAAGAAGTTGTAGAATCAAATTCTGTATAATACGAGGATATGCGTTTTCAAATTGACCAAAGTAAGCAAAATATTTTAATCTCTATTTATTATTCTTGCGATGCCTCAATGGCCTTGAACTCATTTGCAAATTTATAATCCTTTATGTATGTATCTAAATTGCGTACCAAATTTGGTGTTTCTAAGTTAAAGTGCCACAAAGATATTTTTTTATTTCAAAATTTTAGACGCCATCGTTGCTTTTAAAGATAGGGGAATGGGCAAGTTGGTTAATTTACAATATGTTGGGCACCCCTACATGCTCATGTATTTAAATCTAACATCTAATTCATAAAAGACAGACACATTTTTTAACATTAACATGTCAGCATGTGTATGGTGTATGACTTGCTGTCATCGCTGTACACATCGCTAAATCTTAAATATGACGTATACTTTTAAACGGGTCCACCCTGTATCTCAAATGTCTAGGTGTCAGGGCATGGCATTCTAATTCCACTCTCCACGAGTTACTCCTATTCTTGGAAATCGAATCACGTACCATCAGCACACGCGATTGTTTAGGTAACTAGATATTTGATAACTACAGGCTCATTACCTTCTAGACTCATGTAGAAAGCTTGACATTGTTAAAGCATCACGATAAAGCAATACGGAGTAGTTGGTTCAACAATAAATAAATCTTTAAGGTTCATTTATGAAATGTATAAATAATATTTGCATAATCTTGTTAATTATTATTTTCTATTATGGGATAGAAAAACTGTTTATGAAATTTTTCTTCAGTGACAAATTCTGTAAAATTACATTAGCATTTTTATATAAGGTTATACACAGGGTGCTTATTAAAGAATGGGCAATACTTTAAGGTTAGTTTCTTTGGACGAAAATAAAGTGTTTGAAATCAACTTACCTTATCTTGCTTTTTAAGAAGTTATAGGCTAGAGAGTAGTTTTTTATTTCATCTTCTTACACTGATTTATATATCTCTGGGGTAATCGTATTCAAATTTTGTACAACAAATGTATGAATAAAGCCTTGTCCTCATGGACGCGAAATTCGCGAAAATTCTCGAAAATTTCGCAGATTTGGATTTAAATTATTAATGGCGAGAAAGTGTCAACTTACGCGAATTTCTCAAAACAGGAATATCAGCGCTAATTTCATCACTATGTGGGGTTAGTAAGTTTAACTTGAACTTCTGACAATCTATCATAACAGTCAATGACAGCTTTATAATGAAAATTATACAAAATACTGTAGTTGCCAACATTTTTTAAAAGTTGAAACTTTTCCCGCCATTAAATAATTTGTGTGAATTTTACCGAATTTCGCGTCCATGAGGACAAGGCTTTACTCTACAATTTTGGATATTAGAAAGTAACTCAGAGAATGCATTTTAGAAATCCTTTCTCAGACTATAACTAAGTAATAGAAGTTTTCCTAAAAATTCCTCAAACTGTAACATGTGGCAACATTGTAATCCATTACCAGATTTGTTAATCTCAAAGTATAGATCAAAATGTATAGTACATATGTATTGTGACTTTTTAGCAACCATGAAGTTCATAAGATGTTAGACATTTATGGCAAAACTGAACAAAATCCTCTGGCTACGACACTGTCCCTTTGAACACTTATTATAACTGTTTCAAACTTTATTATGTGTTCTCCAAGCTAAGCTCTAACCTGAGCAAAAGCATTTACGTCGTTATTAATTTATAATAAAAATAATAATTTCAAAACTGACACTTCAGGACCGTCTGCATTCCAAACTAAAAATATTTGTACCCAGATAAGTCCATTTAAATCTATAATTTGATATAAAGGACGCTTTAAATAATTATTTGTTCTATCATCCGATAAAGTTTCCCCATTTAAACCTTAATCAAGGTATTCACCGAAATAGGGCAACTGTAACTGATTCAGCTAATAAATGCCATACAATAGAAGAACAAAAAGTGACAGTATAGCAATTTCCTGCGCTGAACCTTAAAAAAAGTAGTAGGTATTCAATAAAATTGTTTGGAAGCCTGAGAATCTTCCTCGATGAAACAAACAGTTTAGTGACATTCTAAATAATAATGTTTGTGTTCCTGTTGATGGCACTGGACTATGATAAGGTCATGTACATTGTATTAAGAAACCATTTTGTGATTTTTTGTCATTACAAGGTCTAGACCTAATTAAACAATATTGTATGTAGTATGTAAGTTACTAGAACAAATATCAAAAACAATAAAGGTGATATTAATTTTGACTAAATGGAATATGTGTTTTACCTTGTAAGTAATTTCAAAACGGTGAACAGATAGTACTATTTTCGTAAATAATCAATTGCTGCATTAAAATAATCAGGTTATATTAGACATTATCTGAGAACAGATTTGAAATTTGGGATATTATAAAAGTTACGATAATAAATATATCTTATTATTTTGGTGTAAGGAAACATGCTATAGGGTTTAATTTACAGATAAGTCAATTTTTGATTGATCTACTATGAAGTTAAGGTATAGTTATAGTTTATTTAAAAAAAACATACAACTTTGTTATAGAGAAATTTTAGGTTTTTCAAGCGGAGATACCAGTAGTTCAAAAATTGATGAATGAGAGAAATTGAGGGAATGTCATTATTATTGCAATAGATTGTACTGTGCTTTTCATAACTTTAACACAGCTGTGCCCTGTTTTGACGTACACATTATAACAGAATATTATATGAATTATTTTCTTATTAGGTATTAATAATATTGTAAGAAACTAACTACTCTGCGGACTAAAGCTCAGACCAGTGTTGAATTACACTCACAAGATCTGCCCATATACAGGGTGAGTCAGTCATAATGTCATTAATTTTAACCACGTATTCGGGAGGGCTAGTAAAGGCAGAAAATCGAAAAAAAATTTGTTTACTCAACCTTTAAAAAAATAAACAAATCACCCTATAAAAATCAGTAACACGACGCTCCTGGTGCGCTACGAACTTTCTGATGACGCACCCATACGAGAATCGAATACCGTATCAAACCATCGATGCCACGTTTACATACATAATATCGTCTAACACATCAGCGTGTTATTCAAATTTACCTCCATTTAGCACTCTGCATTTCCCCCCAAATTTGTAGATCATGCCACACATTTGGAGGGGGGATGGAGAGAATACAAGCAGTAAGCAGTAGTTTGTTTATTTCGGTCTCACCTCACGTATTTGGCGTAAATTCACAATGCATAATTGTACGAATTCCGAATATGTGGAAATGGTAGTGTTATACGGAGAATGTTTACGAAATGCGACTGAATTTTATTAATAAAGTGCTATGGACGGATAAATGCAGTTTTACTTGAACTGTGAGCTGTAAACAGGTTAGTGACATACTACAAACTACTAGGACTACAAACTGAATAATTAATTGTACTTACGAGTAATACTAAAAATTCATATTTATTTGTAAAACGTAGTGAAAACGTAATATCAAAATTATTAAACTGTAATAACCTAACATTCGAAAACATTTATTTATTATCTACATTTGTTTTTATTAACAAATAAATCAATATTTAAGGAAAATTCATTCATGTATCTAGATTAAAAAAAATTGTTTTACTCCTTGTCGTTAAATAACAGTACAAAAACTATGTGACTAGGTTATTGACTTAATAATACGGCAGGTCAAGATTCACTCGTGCCGTTTCTGTCTTGGACAGTTTTTTGTCGACAACACGAGGGTTTTCCATTACTTAATATTTAAACACGAAACACTTTTCAGCTTCTCTTAATAATTTACCCATTGGGTATAGGTTTTTTATGTAATGTACGTAAATGGTTTATTACTCGGTTTATTATTAGACATGTTGGAGTGTTGTTGCAGGCATAACAGCTACATTTGCTCAGAGAAAAATCGACACGCGAGTGTACGGGTATCATTTGATTGGGCCGTATTTTCTACCGGAGAACCTGAGTGGCCCGCGTTACTTGCAATTTTTAATAGAATTATTTGATTATTATTATTTGATTTTATTGGATATTAATATTTTAAATTATTATTGGCTGAAGTTGAACTGAGCAAGAAAAAATTATATTCTAAAATAGTCAATACAACCGTTTATTTGTGAATATTACAACTTGACAACATTGCATCAGGTCGACATCGAATTGAACTGTGAGCTGTAAACGACCAAGGCTGTCAACGGTCAGTGACAGTCTGAAAAGGGGGTTTAAATAATGATTTGAAAATATTTTTTTTCGGCGTAAATATGCATTTAGATTTTTTTTTAATCACGTATTCGCATTATACTCATTATTCCCTATCTCCTCTTAAAATTAATGACATTATGACTGACTCACCCTGTATTCTTTATTATTAGCTTCAGCAGATTTTTTACTGTATTATAAAGGTGATATAAATCAATTTTCTTTCTCTGATACCAAAATAATATCTAGGTGTGCTAATACAAAGTTATGTGATCTGACACAGTAACAGTAATATATGAAAAATTCAGTAAGACAGCATATTACGAATTAGAATTGTCAGATAATTTTTTTTAAAGATTTTTAACCTCATAATAAATTTTAATTTTTCAGTTTAATACGTTTCTTATATAGGTGATATAGGTATGTTAGGTTAGGTTAGGTTAGGTTAAATCGATTTATTTTCACCTAAGGTGGTCTCATTTTTGCTACATCATTTAAAAACATCCTGTATACTAATCTATTCCAAGTTTTACTCCTGTATTAATTTAAATATGCAATCGCTTTGGACACCTTGTTTTCCAAAACATATTTTTAGTTGATTTAGTTTAATAATTAACAGAACCATTAACGCGTATAGCGTACAGTCCATTATCGAGATTCAAGTTTAATTAAAGTAACGATCGCGAAGGCAATTACCCTTCAAGTAGTGCGCTAATCATTCATGATTTGACTATCGTGGTAAATTACAATCATCCAGTTTAAAGCTCGTACCGTACTGTTTGTTCGCATGAAACATTGTTTTGCAACGCGATGGAAACGTGAAACGGTTTATTACAATGTAAATTAGGTGCAAAAGATATTGGACACGTAGCTTATGTTGAATTTATGTTTCGGAAAACAACGTAAAAGTCAAAAATTATTTTGCGGAATTCCGTCACGTGCTTCTGTATTTACGTAAATGTGGTAATAAAATCGATACCCATATAATTTCAACTTTCTTTGTCAATTTTCCAATAAGACATTTGCTTTTTCAACTACATGAGTAAAATCAGCCAATTAGGTCATTATTACACTAATAATAGCCTTACAGCTTTTCTCAGTTGTTAAGTTGCCTACCGAATTGTATTTGTCAACACCATGACATGATTTAAACGTTTGATTTCAGTTAACTATTTAAAATGCAATTCAAGCACTGAATAAGAGTTTAATGAAATAGTAGCTAATAGTTGATAATTATATAAAAAATAAGGCAATTAATTAACAAGTCTTTAATCCATGAGAAAAAAATGGACACTCGAGTCGCAGCCGTGAGTTACATTTTTTCGACAGAATTAAAGGCTGGTCAGTTTCCCGAATATCATTAAACGTTTTATCCATGACCAAAACCGGTCAATTAGGAGAGTGAAAGCCGTGTGAGAGCAGGTGAAAAATTATGATTTTGAAAATAGGTCATATTTGACAAAATTATTTTAATCAAGAATATTGATTATCAGCTAAATACTAGAAAGTCTTGTAATGGTTTCTATGACATGCGTTTGTTTATTTGTCAACGAGAGTGAAAAATTTGCAAAATCGACACCAAAAATGAGAGAATGCTGACAATTTCTACATTCCGGCTGAAATCCTGCAAGAAGCCTAAGAAACCCAAGAAGCAACAATTACGCATGTTGAGAGTTCACAAAGGTATTGATATTTCGAAGTATGGTAAACTTACTTCATATTTGAAAGTAGAACCAAGAAATTATAAACCAAAGAAGGGAAAGATACTGGAGTGAAACCAAATGGAACAATTTTTGAAAAAAGCAGCGGATGAGAAATATTTACATGTTAAGGTAGAAAATATACAATTTTAATATTTCAATTTAGACATTGTGCGTTTTATTTTGAACTCTTTACAGATTGCAACGATAATGGGAGTCACAGGTGCTTCTCGATGCCATGAATTTGTCGATAAATAGATAGATGTCATGAATTTGTCGATCTTTTTGGATATCACCCATGTCCAAGACAAAGTAAAGTTTCACGATCATGGAAGAAACTTTTTCGATCAATGCTGCAGAAATGTGTGGAAAACACCTCAATCTACGACCTAAGAATGCCGGTGGGAGATTTTTCTTGCGATATGTGGCTGGAAAATGTAATACACATGTAGGCATCAACACAATTTCGAAAGTTTTCAAAAATGACTGCATTTCTTGGGCTCCCTGATCCAGAAAGTTTTACCGAACATTTAATGAGGCATGTTTTGGCAAAGTTCTTATCCTTTTGTTTATTTCCCTCATTTTTGCCAATTTAATGGTGAATCAGAAAAAGAGTATAAGACAATATTTTGAAAAAATGAGGATAGGGTTTGTTCCACGTTACCTTAGTCATGCATAAATATAGTCAAGTACTGTCCTTATTACTGCTACCTTAATAAAACAGCACATATACGCATGCTTAGATGTCAACATAAGGCAAACCTAAATACTGCTTAACCCTAGGAGACGTCCAATAACACTCTATTTCCCCTAGTGTGGACACTTCAAGCGTTGCATGGTTATGACAAGGTGAATTGAAAGCCTGAACCCAGAAACACCCCGTACACGTATATCAAGTGCAAACATCCAAATATGATAATTAACATGCGTCGTAACAACAATATACCTTATACATTTTAATAAGTGTTTATATTATGGCCGTGCGGCACAGCTCGTTCCGGCTATTTTTTCCCCATTGTTTTCCCACTTTACTCTGCTGTCTGATTGCACTTCTTCGGAAAGATTATTATCACCGGGAAACGGCGGTGTTCTTGGTAGATGGCAGCACACTGGGAATGTGTGTGGACGTTCGTTCAGTAACTATTGTTGAGTTTGCTACGGTACGCGCTCAGTATAATTCCTTTAGGCATGGTAGAGTTCGCCTTGCATCCAGAATCCGTAAGTCTGCTTAGATTTGTCTAATTTGCACGATTTATGAAATAGAACGGTCGCTTTCTGGATCTGTGGTTCCGTAATTGCCGGTGTTACGTAATTTTTTGAATTCGTTGAAGTGTCAATAGCCCGCGCTACAGGGTGAGTCGAGAAATTTTGACGCCGGTCGACTCTAGCCTTGTGGGGGTTATGACCTTTGGAAATGGCACGGTACCGTGGTTTTATAGGTCGTAAAAGTTTCATTCATCTTTGTTGTACTGCATATTTAAAGCGTTTGTTAATAAAGTCAAATTGCTTAGGTACAGTTAAATATAAATATTTTTAGACAGACTTGCTAATAGAAATAATTGATGCAATACATATAATAACTTGTTTTTGGATAAAGTAGTTAGTTTTAATAATTACTTAAAACAAATACAAACAAAAACAAAAAATTATTTTAAAGTAATAATTTACTTAAATATTTATTACTGTATACAGCAAAAGTTAATTTAAAGGCGCCGTATTCTTGAAATAGTGTTTTCTACAAATACAAGTAATTAACAGACATTTAAGAACTGAATAATATAGAGTTTACCAAACAACAGGAATGTTATCTCATGCCACCTGCGAATATTCAAAGGTATCAAAGTATAACGACAGAAAGCGGTCTAACCAACAACCAACCAAACCAACCAAATTACAAAGTTCTGCATATAAAATTGTTCACTTTTGTTTATATGTATGTGAAAAGAATTGTTAAAATGTGGGGTTATAATAACAAAATAATCTGTGTCTTAGAAATGCTTTTTAAAAGTTATTATATTTGAGGAGAATTTAAATAGTAAAAGTGGATGAACATAACATCAATAATTTATTTGCGATATAACTTGTGTTTTATTTTTCGAGATTTTTGTTCCTAAAAAAACCATAAATTTGATCATTTTACTACGAGAAGTGCGGCGACCTTAACTAGATATGATTTATTTTTTAAATTAATACATTTTACAGACAAAATAATAATTCTAATTGTACTAAATAATTAAATAGAACCGATATGAGAAACATATTTCTGTTTTTGTACTTTATCAATTTTCAAAATTTATTATTTGATCATTTAATTTTGACTGAAATTCAAGTTTCCATTAATTAAATTTTTAAAATGTAGAAATTGTTTAGCTAAGTTACAGTAGCTAAATTTCATATTACTAACACACATATTTAGTATTTTAAGCAATTTTTTAGAATTAAATATATTGACATCATTAAAATGCGGAAATAAATGTATTTCCTTCGATATTACGTTGGTAGGCAAGAGGAAATACATCGCTAGAAGGGAAAAATCAGGCGCAAAAGGGAGAGTGGACTAACTCAATTGATCGGTGGTGGTGGTGGTTGTCGGGAAAAGGATTTGCATGCCTGCTTCTTATGGGGGTGTGGAGTCTCACCTACTGCGTCGACTACCAACGTTATACAGGGTCATTTAACCTAAGATACCTGTATCCCAAGTAGCATAATAAAAAAGATACAAGGTGTTAAAGTTAAAATTTTATTTTCAATATTGTAGATAACTTCTTAAAAAATCCAAATATTTACATAAAATTTGTAAATCAGGGGTTTTTGCGGGCAAGAAATTCAAATCTGTGTTTAATTTTGACGTCACTAGTAGAGGGCACCACTTGTGGCACACCATGTTTCTTTTAAATGGCAGAATTTTTTTGCTGCTTAGTGTATCTATCTGACTATTGAAACAATCGATTCTCCTACCTGTTTTATTTGAAATGGGTATACCTTGCTGAAGTCGGTAGGAGTAAGCATTCTTGAAATTATCCAATTTGAAATATTCAGTGCACCGATTGAAAACTGTTATCGTTTCAGGTAAAGTGCCTTTTCTACTGAAAATACAGCAAAATGTTACTTGAAAAAATTGTTCAGAACGGTAAATTATCAGTCATTTTGCGACTTCATTTAAAAACACTCACAACGGAGAAGGAGCGATCTACATAAAATCAAGTAAACAGGCGTTATTTTCTTTGACTTAACTGACTTAACACAAAAGTTTATTGCTTTATTATTATTGTTTGAACATTCCGAATTTATTTGGAAAATAATACATAAATTCACTAAAATACTGCCAAAACCTTCTAAAAACCAGTGTCTAATTTCTTTTCGTAAATAAGTATCCTTGTTTCGCATTACGATTTAGGCACCTGGCCAATTGACAAAGAACGATCCATCTTCATTGTAAGTTCTATTATCTGATTTTTATGTATGAGCGTCGAAAATGTCCCACACGTACCCCGAAGCGTTATGGTGTTTATTTATACCATAACTCGTTGCATTTACATGCTTCACTATAAAAGAGTATACATAATATTTAACTGTAATACGTACAGCAACACTAAATGAATTTAGAATAATGATGTGGCAACGCATACCGAGTGACAGGGCTGTCAACTATCCTTCTATACGAGCAAATAAGAACCACTCGTGCTCGTATCATCAAATATACTCCACGTCTACTACTAATGAAAGTAAATAGATGGATTGGTGCGTCCCGTAAACGACAAGTTGCTGTCTTTTCAATATACTGCCAAATATATCTGGATTTACAACTTTTTTTATGATGTTGCGATTGTGAAGTCAGCATTTCGCAATTTTTTTCATATACTTACATGTTTTTAATTTGTATGAATTTATATCTTAGTTTATTGTAGATAATAAAACGTGATAAGGGTTTTAGTTTACTCTTTTCTTGCAAGATACTTTGAATGATTAATTTGTTCTAATTAAATCTTACTGAATTGAGGTAAGGAGTTTATTGGTGTTTACTATATATGAGAAAGGCATGAAACTAAAGAACTGTAAAGCGTAGAGCTGTCACAAGCTTATGTTTCCGGTTCACACCCACCACCGGAAGTGCAGTTGTATGTTTATAAAGATACTTATAAGGTATATGCAAATACTCATTAAAATTATACCGTATTGCGTTAGGTTATGAATAACCTTTACCGACAGAAGCAGGTATATACTTATACTAAGAATCTGACCAAGGATTTGTTACAATTATCTCAGAACGATCAAATCCTTTTTTTACTCAACGTCTCAGAAGAAAGAAATTATGGTTTGGAAGTGATTCATTGCATGTTGTTTGATAAAAAGTGAAAAAGCCATATGGGTCAAGATCAGAAAATTATGGCAGATATGGAAAAAGCTCCCAACCAAACAATTTCTTTTTTAATTGCGACCTGAAGATAACTTTCGCAATCTGCTTCAGCAGTTAACGGTTGAATTCGTTAGTATCAGCTTGAATGAATACCTACCAGTTATTGATCAATAAGTTGCCTATCAGGACTAAGTAAACAATGACCACTGCAAAAAGGTACACTGTTGATACAGTGATTTTTATTTTCCTCAGAATAAGCGACACCTATACATTCAATATTTGAACTTTATCCTTGCAGATGTCTTTAGTAAATTAGTGATAATTCTCCATACAGGTCAATTCCTGGGTTTGTTGATGAAAATCATTAAGACTTAACGCATTCGAATCTTTCTTTAAAGTCAGGTGGACATCCAAATCATGGAAAATTGTTCATGTCAAAAAAATGTTGTGAATTCAACAAATAAATCTATAGAGTACGTCAGAAACGTCTGCATTTCTAGTAAATACTTCATTTTCTATTTCAAATAACGAACTGATTTAAAAAATAATGTGGCATTATACAACTCTGATGTATGTCTAACAATTGATTTTCACTTTTCCAAGACGCTCTTGTCATTGGAACCACAAAAATTACCAACTTATCCATCACCCCGATATTTAAATTTGAGGCTATGAGTATGTGAAAAGTATATAACAATCGTGCTCAGTCAGATATAAAAGTATGTATATTAACTTCTTTATTCCGATAATACTTCTCACTGAATTGTGAAACTGAAACATAAAACTGCAATTGAAGCAGCGACCGATATCCTACACCTACGACATACTTTTATAGGATAGAAAGCGAAAAAATAAGTATCATTTTAATACCGTAGGTGATTTATTTGTACCTACCTCGATCGATACGTGCGATATGATTTATTTTACTAATAAATCACTCTGTAACCCAGTTTCTCTTTCAACAATTGTTTCCAGATAAAATAATGGGTGTAAGATTACGATTCTTTTATCTTCTCACCCTACTGACCATCCGCATCCATTATATTAAAACTTCCATTGTTTATTTTTCCATTAAATGACAAAAAGCATAGATATAAAATAAACAAGAATGCCGATTCACGTTAATTACTATTAAACCAATATCGTTGCTTCTTCCTATAATTGTTTTCAAAAGAGTATTAATATACTGTATTTGTATTTTCGCGGCTTACTGACGATAATCTAACTTTCTGTAGAAAACGTTATTGTATATTTTGTTGTAATGATAATGATGAATGAGATTTAATATATAAACAAACTGTTTGGACTACATTCCACGATGTAAAAACCGCTTGATTTGCTCTTTCAGGCACATTCTGGTCTGATTCAAACCATTCAACAAGGCGCCGATCCCAATGGTGCCACGTACAGGGCAACATACCACCCCATTCAAGAATATTACAACGGACCTAACCCAAATTCCACGGGAGCTGTGCCAAGATCCTCGTGGCACACCACTGTGGATTCAAACAAACCAGCTCCCAGACCTATACCACCTGCGGATGATTTCCATAATCCCCAAACCATCTCAGTACAAATAGAATGTAAAGATCAAGTTCAAAAAGAACAGAAAAACCCTAAGTCTATGACCAAAACCTACCACACCATAAAGGATATTATATCAAATAGATTTAAGAGCAGCAGAGAAAATGAAGAGAAAACTGAAGAGACTGGACTGAATAACAATGCAGATGAAGTGAGGAAGACCCAAGCTAGTACTGCAGAAGAACAAGAGAACAAAAAACCACCATGTGATCAAGGTAAAGTAAAGAAACAAGTAATATTATGATTTAGTGGTTATCCGGTTTATTTTTAGTTGGTTATCAGAAACAACCTATGCAACAATACCAGTATAACCAGCATTACATTCAGCAACACATGCTGGCTCAACAAGCCCAGCAACAATACCAACAACAATTGAAAAGTCATCTTCAGTACAGCCAGCAGTTAGCCCAAGCTCGTTCACAAGAAATGTTAACTCCGCGACCAGAAGAACAGTTATACTACCAAAGCAACTACCCAAATAATCCACAGAGAAATGTGGGAAGATTCGTACCACAAACACCTAGCAGGGAACAGAATTTCGTCACAGTACAAGCTCACGTACAGGTAAGTTTTTGAAAAATATAATACTAAGGGTTGCTCAATGTAACGTTTCAGTTTCAGAATGGAAAGGAAACCCAACTGGAAGACCGGCGTCCCTTAACGGGTTCGGAACGTAGAAGTGCTCAACAACTGGAAAGAGACAATCTTAGGCAAAGAAGTTTTGAAGCAAGAAGGGCAGCATCTCAGCCTCAGTTAGCCTATGATGATGAAGTGAATCCTGAAGTTCAAAGTAGCAGACCTCCCCTTCAAGTGATTACTCCCGTTCGTAGAGGATCTCATGGAAACATTATGGAAGGTCAAATACACCCAGACATAGAAAAAGACAGCGACGATGGGGGATTCCTTAAACGAAAAGGATCCAGAGAAAGAAGGCTAGATCCTGCTCCTCAACAAAAAGAAGGTAATATGCAGAATGAGGGTCAATATTGTGAGAGTAAGAAAGAGCACAAACCTCACCTTAAAGAAGATCCCAAAGTTACAGATGGTCTACATGGTACACCTCGAAGAAAACTGGAAGGAGAAATAGGTAATTGTTTGAACCGCTGGAAATTTTAAAAGAATTTGTGAATTTCTTCATATATTTTAGGTAAAATTGAAGGAGTGTATAATGTTGGTCAAAGATCAACAAAAGTAGACGACGAAACGAAAATACCAAAGAAAAATAACCCTAGCTCTGCGACGAGTTCTGACTACGATAAAACCGGAGGTCAGTCGTCATCTAACGTAGACTCGGGAAGAGGTAGCGCAGCTTACAGCAGTGGAAGGAGACCAGGAGGTATAGATTTAAATGGAGAAACTTTTGATTCTGGACAAATGACTACCGGAAATAACTACAGGGATACTCACGGAACAGGTAAAATCGTAAAATATAATGTTGTTAGGAGTTGATTTAACTATTCTTCTAGTTCACGATAATGAATGGGTGGATATTGTAGAAAGCGAATTGAGGCACATTCTAGAGCCAAAACTCCACGAGTTATCCCTTCAAGGAAAGAATGCAGGAGTCGCCAATTCAACGTTTAGTGAAAGTATTTCCTCGATGACTCCACCGTTGCCACCATTGTCTCCTGGTGACCAGTCATCTCCGAACGAGACACCAAGGAATTCAGCTAGATACAAGCATAGCAGGTAAAGCAATTAATATAATAACTTCTAGCATCTAATGTATTATAAGTTCCTTTTGATGTTTGCTGATATTTTATAGAAAAAATGTTCTACAATTTTCAGTTTACCATTTGGAAGTAAACCAGATTATGATGGTTACAAAGGAAAAACTCACACCAGAGACGTACCCAGCAATTCTAGATGGAACAGTTCATCTCAAAAACACAGGTCAGCTAAAAAGATGGATCATGGTACCTCACATCGTGGAAAACAAAGTAAGTAAACTTCTAAAGAAGCTTGCACCTAATTTAACTTGCCTTATATATTTTGCAGTTTTTGGATTGGAAAATCTGGATATCACTTCGACAACAACAAGATCAATGGACTTAGAGTCAATCCTGGATGGTCAAAGTGATTCAGAAGGAGATATGAGCACGACGGATGCGAGAACCATTAGAAAACAATTAGAAGGCCTAGAAATGATGTACTCAGAGGTGTTAAAACTTCTAGGAGTTAACAAGAAACATACCGGACGTTACCAACCTTCAGACCCCAGGTTCAGCAAAAGAAGATATGGAAGCATGTCTTCCTTACCTTCTAGTTCAGTGAGCAGTAGACCAATAAGAGATAAGAGAAGAGCCACGGAAGAAAGGAAGAAAGTAAGGGATATTAGAGGAATAAACAAGAGATTCCAGAGGCTGGAGTCCCATGTAGTAACTCTAGCTAGATCTGTGGCTCATCTTTCCTCGGAAATGAGAACTCAGCATTTGATGATACAGGAGATGGAGAATATACGTGGTGAAATAGCAGCTTTAAGGACTCAAACTAACATGTTGAATATCAGATCACAGTCGGCTTCTAGAACAGTTAGTTCGAAGGAACTGCCTACACTGGCCAATCCCACTAGAGTGAAGAAGTTAACTAAGTTTTTTGGAGATGAGCCGCCATTGTTAAGATTATTTTTAAGGAAATTAGGATATGAGGTAAGTCGCACTTACGATTGGGTCTTACGTGAAAGTTTTTTAATTTTTTGACGTGTTTTCTTGCAGAAATATGCAACTCTTTTCGAGAGTGAACGAGTAGGTATGGTGGAATTACCGTACATGAGCGAAGAAAGGCTTCAGAAAATGGGAGTTCCATTGGGGCCTAGGTTGAGAATAATGCAAGAAGCACAAATTTCCGTTTGTAAGGATAATACTTTGTGTATAGTATAGACAAAATATTGTTGAATACAAAATAAGTCCAGATTCAAGATTTGTAGTGGAATGGAAGGTAGATAATAAGCTAAATCAAACAGTTGTATTATCTTGAGTGAAATATTATTTTAAATTTTGATGAAAAATCTTGAAAGTGGCGGCTCATTAAGTTATAAATTTTAGATTAGGTACATAAAGTTATGGCTACTAAGTAACTATTTATGCAACGAAATAAGTATTTTGTATTCTAAAGAATTGTATATTTTTGTACTCATATATGTAGTTTAGTAATACAGTAAAGAGAATGAGGTTTTTTACCAATGTTGAGAATGGTTTGTGGATACTTACACGCATTTCAATTGTAATGAAGATTTGCCAATAATACCAAAGATATATTCTTTGTACTCGTACTTTCCATATGTAATTGTTTTTTATTTAATAAACATTGTAATATAACAGTGGCAATTTATTACTGATACACCTCTGGAGTTTTCTTAAAAAAATCACCTACTCCTTCACATTGAAGTAGTTGTATTGAATATTCATTCTCATTTATTTTCGAAAATATATTCTGAAAGAAGCACCCACCCTTTTATATTCAGATTCTATCATGTTACAGAACAAAATATCATTAAATATAGAAGTATTTCTCGCAATATTTTTACATTTTCCAATATGTATCAGACATCCACATTTTTTATTTTAACTTTGAAGCTGTTAAAGGTAATAACATCTCTAAAAAAAAAACTCAATTCCGTGTGATGTTACCACTTCACAAAGAAAAGGTAGGTACAAATTTGTTCTGCTTGTAAAGATCCTGTGGGAATTGCTTGATAACTAGAATCGGAGAAAGTTTTAATTGGGTTCAAAAAACTCGATTGGCGATTCAACAGGAAAATTTTGAAATATTTAATTTGTAGATATATATAGCCTGGATACTATTAAAATGCAGGATAACAATGGGCTATACAGGATGGCGCTGAAATCTAGCCACCCTAGATTCTTAAGGTCAAATTACGAAGATTTATGCTAATTTACCTATATGCAAAAATGCACCTTAATGGCGCAGCAAAAAGCGTTGAATGATTAAAATTAAATTTGGTATATGGAAATACAGGGTGATTCAGTCATACTGTCATTAATTTTAAGGAAAGATCGAAAAAAATCGGTATAATACGAATATGTGATTAAAAAAAATTGCAAACCATTAAACATCATTAAAAAGAATTATATCGGACAGAAATAAGTTAAGTTTTAAATGGCGTCGTAGGCACTATATCAAATTTTCGAAGACGGCACTTGCCAATGATATATGGTGGCAACCATTGTTACGAAAAGTTTGAAAGCTTTGGATTTGTTACTTTTAAACGTTATGTATTTTTGCCCTTAAAAAGTATAAAGAAAATATGGAAAAGAACAATCCATTTAAAGAACTTGATGAAGCGACCAACAGAGCTACTTTGAACGTATTACCAAGAAAATCCCTGATTCAATATTAAATTGCATACAAAAAGTTTGTGAAGTGGTGTGAAGAAAAAGGCGTTCCGGAAAAATATACTGAAAACGTATTCTTGCCCTATTTTGAGGAGAAGTCGAAGGTTTGGAAATCTTCATTTCTACGGTCTAATTATTCTATGATTAAAACTATGTTACGAATAAATAGCGACATAGATATCAGCAAGCATTTTAAGCTCATTGGGTTTCTGAAGCATCAAGGAGAAGGTTATCAACCCAAAAATCAAAGACCAGAGACCAAATTGAACAGTTATTGAAGTGCGCACCGGTTGACGAGTATCTTATGATGAAAGTAGCTAGCTACTATTTTGGGAATATTTGGTGGCTGCTGTAGAGAGGAGCTTTGCCAGTTGACTCCCGACAAGTTGAAAATTGTGGGCACTTCCAGTTCAATATTGATTAAGATATCACATACCAAACCCAAGGTTCCACGAAATTTCACTATCGTTGAAGAATTTTATTTGGATTTTTACCGGAGATACATGGCTCTTCGTCCAGCAAATGTGGGACATCGGAAGTATGTGAAAGGCAAGTGTACGAAAAACGGTGGGATTAAATACGTTTGGAAAATTTCCTACTGCTATTGCTAACATTCTGCAACTCCCAAATTCTAACCTCTACACTGGACATTGTTTTCGGCGCTCGTCGGCAACCTTACCAGCGGATAGTGGAGCAAATTTAACGACAATTAAACGGCATGGGGTATGGAAATCTTTAACAGTCACCGAGGGATATATCGAAGATTCGTTGGAAAGTAAAAATTCGATTGTCCGAAAACTGCGTTCAGTGCCATCAATATTGGCGGATTCTGCTCAAACGTCAACTAGGAATAAGTAATAAGGATTTAATTTTTCAAATTGTGTGAATTGTCATATAAGTATTCATGTTAATAAAGAAAATACAAAATAAATGTAGGTATTGCAAATTTACTGTCACAATTTGACATTTACTTTAAGACACTAGTGCTTTAAAGTGATCATTTTAAAGCACTGGTCCTTAAAGCAATATTTTTAATGCTACACGGGAGTGTTACAAATTGAATTTTTAACATGTTTGTAGAAAAAACAAATTTAATATTGAAGTTACATCACTGGATCAAATTATAAACATTTCATTACAGCAGTGAAATATACAAAAAAAAATCCGTTCTGTCAACAAAAGACAGTCCGAGACATATCCAGTGATAATAAATCCGACAACAGTGAGTCTTGACCAACAGTAGTTAGGTCAATAACGTTGTTTTCAATGTCTCCTCAATGACAAATGCTAATAGGCACAGTTAAACAGTTGGCAGTCTAAATTTTCGTTTACGTTATTGACGGAATAAGTCAAAGTTTGTTCTCCTATATCGTCGAAAAACCACCTTCGAACTGCATTGGATACTTCATGCAGACATAGATGTGATCTCGAGTAGTACGGCCCAACTTTTCTCCGTTCTTCCATAAGTTACAATCTTCCCGTTGTTTACGAAGAACCGTACGTCACCTAACGCCCTAACAGTGTATTTTTGCATGTAGGTAAATTAACATCGTCCTCGTATTTTGGCCTTTAAAATCTAGGGTGGCTGGTACATGCATTTCAGGAACACATTGTATACAAATATTCAATATTAAAAAGAAGGGAAAAAGTGTAAAGAGCGGAATTGCTCAATTTTTTCCACCATAAAGATTTCAACTTGGTGCTTGATGATGAGAGGTACGAAAATTGTTTAGTTGAGAATGAAATATCAGTATCTCCGCCACTGATTCTATGTAAAATGCCATATTTTTGTAAAAAAAATGTATCCTTAATTTACACACAACTCCATATTTTACAGTGATATTCTGATTAATTAAAAAGTTAGGTATAAAGAAAACCTTCTTTCTCTTCCAAAGTTTTAACCTCCTGTAACTTGAAACTAAAACAAGCTAGAACTTCTTTCTTTTTTTTTGGTTCCTAGGATACCCACATGTTTGTGATATATGATGACGTATCGAGTCAACAAGTGGAAAAAAATTTCAAAGAAATTACGAAATAACGATTCGCACATTATTGATCAAACTGGAGTTTTGTTACTGTTATTAAAGTAATGGCATACAATGCAGCCTAAATTTGACACGCCCAATAGAAAAATTACAGTATAGCGGGTAATTAAAGAATAATATTTTGTAATTAAAAAATTTGGTAATACGTCTCTATTCATATTCTACGTTTAAGGATTCTAAATAAAGTTTATACAGACGACCATCGGTATAGGGGATGAGGAAACTTTCCATGTATTACGGCGTCAAGACGTCTGGCGCCGTTTGGTTTCAATCCAGCATCCAGTTCAATTGGCAAAGTCTCACCAGCAGGTCCACTTCAATAAATGTTAGTCGGACGTTTTGTAAAAAAATATGAAAATGGTGAAAAAATTTTGGTTCTGTTTTCCACTGAAAAGTGGAGCATGGGTTATGTCTTTAACAAATTTGGTGAGTACACCATTATATTATTCCAATCAAAAAATTGAACGTAAATAAATCTTTTGCTAGTTTCCTATATATCTAATATCAATAGTATATCACAGCAACAAATAATTTTGCTTATTCCTGTTCAATTTCAATTGGTATAATTACATATATACGGTCTAATTTGTAAATTGTATATTACGGTCTTATCCGACCTGATAAAATTAAACAAAACTTTAGAAGCAGTTGCAAATATCGCGTATATTATGGTCGGTAGTATTTGGCAAAAAACACCGCTATATCTTAGTCTAATTTTAAAAACATTTTTTTTTCTATGCCAATACTTTAATATGAATTTTCCTTTGGTTGACATATTTTTTACTGACAGAGATTTTTTCTCAAGTCAACTATAGGTACATGAAAATAGATAGAAAGAAATATTGTTTTCTATAAATACAAGTAAATGTTAGACATTTAAGAACTGAATAATATAGAATTTAGCAAATAACAGGAAAGCTAACTCATGCCATCTGCATATGTTCAGAGCCTTCGAAGTAAAACGAATATATAACGACTGAAAGCGGTCTAATCAACAAATTTTTAGGTACAGAAATCTTTCAAAATACGTATTTTTTATTAATTCAACTGTATGTGTATGTGTAAATATTATTATAACATAAACTTATAGTTCTGCATATATTGGATTGTTCACTTTTGCTTATAAGTATGTGAAAATGATTGTTTAAATGCAGGGTTAGAATAGCAAAATAATATCATGCAAATGCATTTTGAAAGGTATTATATTATATGACGATAACTTAAATAGTAACAGTAGATAAACAAAACATTAATAAATTTAGTTTTCATATAATTTTTGCCCTGCGTGTTTTATATTTTTCGAGATTTCTGTACCTAAAAACACCATTTGATCATTTTATACAGAGAAACGCCTTTTAGCGAAAAATTCATGGAAAAATATGTACATATTAAATTTAGTTTCAGAATAAAATTGTCAAATTATGTGAACAATAGATTTCTGCTGGTTATTAGACAATTCTGAGACCGGTTTGATGTGCAAACAGTTTGATCGTGTATGTGTTTTTGTGTTGTTTGCAACACTTTGAATAAATTCAGACTTTTGGATTTATATGTCCAACACGTGCAGTCTGTAATAGCACGTGTTAGATTTGTTTGGTAGATATTCATTTTGACATTTTCTGTTTTAAAAAAGGTATAAAGTAGCATTGTCTGTGATTAAAATTCAGAAATGTCAGTCCTCGTTTATTCAAATCCTTTGTTTTGTTTTTATTTTAAGGGGAGAATCATTATAATGCATATAATAATAATCGCTAAATATGCGGCATCTGTAGAGTATATATTTAAATATATATAAATATATATATATATATATATATATACAGGGTGTCCAGAAACTCTCCTGACAAACGAAGACCGGAGATTCCTCAGACAATTTTAAGACAATTTAACCCAATTCACCTAGTCCAAAAATGCTTCCTAAGGGAACTAGAGCTCTTTGAAGATGGCGCCTTGTAAATAGTTTTGTTTAAATACCTCCCGAACACTTCTACTTAGAAAAACAAAAACTGGTACGCTTGTTGAGCCTGCAGAGATGAATCGATTCCAGCAAGTGCGAATTTCTAGTACCGGTCATAGGCGTCCGTTTTGGGTAGGTCAACGGTTATTTTAAGCATAACTTTTTGTCTTTAACTTTTAAGCATTTGTGACTCTAGATTATTAAATTTTCAGGTATTCTCGTACTAAAAGGTACTCTTACTTTAAGCCATCAGGATACACCGTTTTCTAGAAAAATGGATTTAAAAAATTTTCGTTAAATTTATTAAATTTTCAGGTATTCTAGTACTAAAAGGTACTCTTACTTTAAGTCATCAGGATACACCGTTTTCTAGAAAAATGGATTTAAAATTTTTCGTTAATAATCTAGTGTCACAAATGCTTAAAAGTTAAATACAAAGAAGTTATGCATTAAAATAACCGTTGACCTACCTTTGAAAACGGACGCCTATGACCGGTACTAGAAATTCGCAATTGATGGAATCGGTTTATCTCTGAAGGCTAAACAAGCGTACCAGTTTTTGTTTTCTATAAGCGTTCTGGAGGTATTTAAACAAAACTATTATACAAGGCGCCATCTTCAAAGAGCTCTAGTTATAGCATTTTCGACTAGGTGAATTCGTTGAAATTGTCTTAAAATATCTGAGGAATCTCCGGTCTTCGTTTGTCAGGAGAGTTTCTGGACACCCTGTATATATTTAAATTAAAATTAAATATATATTCCATTTTGTTCAATACAATATCTAGCCCGGCGTAGAATATTCTGCGAGGCACGGAGAATTTCAAAATTATTCTCCTTTAGTTGATTGCCAGCTAAAATAGTACTTCTTTGAAGTAATTCTTCACGAGTATCTACCTCAGCTGCATTAACCAGATTCCTCATATCACCCCAGAGATAATAATCTAGCGGATTCAAATCCGGTGATAGCACTGGCCAGGCTATCGGACCACCTCTCCCTATCCACTTCTCAGGATACTATTCATTCAGTCAAAATGAGCTGGTGCTCCATCATGTTGAAAATACATCCCCACTCTTGTCTCTAAGAAAATATCCTCTAATAATTCAGGTAGGCGATTTTGTAGAAAGTCGAAATATCGTTGGGAATTCAAATTATTTGGTAATTCAATTGGGCCAATCAACTGATTCCCAATGATTCCCGCCCATAGATTAATAGAAAATCTATTCTAAAAATTAGTTCGCCGTACCCTCTTGGGTTTTTGTCGGCCCAAAATGGGTATTGTGGCTGTTAAAAACTTTACATCTGCTGAAATTTGCTTCGTCAGGCCACAATATCTTTGATAATTTCCATGCCCCAAAATCCATCGGCAGAACTGCACCCGAGCTGGAAAATCTTGAGGCATTAAATATTGCACCCTTTGAAAATGGAATGAATGAAGACCTTGCATTTGTGTCATATTATCTATCTAAAATAAACAAGAAGATAATTTTCGATATGAGGTTGGTACTTAACGTATTTATTATAATTGACTTTGGTAAAGATAATAAGTTATAGCTTGTGCTGTCATTCGTTGACATTGTTTATTTGTTGTTCTTTGTCATAATCAGATTTGGGAATGAATATAGTAAAAGTACTCATTCTAAAAATACTGAGTACTCTTTAAAAATATATCACATTCAAAGAGTACTTGAATCCCGAATATTTTTATTCAAGGGTTGATATTGTGTGAAAACAGTGCTGAATATTAACAATATTTACGTTAATAGTTTTTTTAAATCCAATTAAATACGTAACAATATAGGACTAGATCCTTCCTGTAAATTTTCATAATAAAAAAAATCTACGCGGTGTAGAACTAACTACATCTATCGGCCGTTCGCTACTCCATGCCGGACTGAAAATGTAACAGGCACGAAGCGTTCTACATGCAGTAGACACCATTGAAAGCTGTCGACCTTTATCGCGATCGGCGAGAAACGATATTTTGCAAACACGGAATTCCAGGAAACAACTACTCTGCGGGCTAATGCCCCGACCAGCATTGAATTACACCTGGAAAACCTATAGCAACAGCTAGAGTCATTCGTCAGACACCCACCAGACATATACCGGTTTCGAGCTTATTAGCTCTCATCAGTATGCCATAGGTGAGGTATCCGACGAATAATCCTAGCTGCTTTCGTCTGTCTAACCCGACAGAAGGGACCATGAGTACGCGGTGTAGAACTTTGTAAAAAAATCTATTACTTTACAACTTTATCTAGATAAATATTTTGATCCAGCCCTATGAAATACATACAATAAAGAAGAAATGATAAATTTATAAAGTTATAATTTAACTTGTAATTCTCGTGTCAAAGATGCCGAATCTTTGTTTGAGCTTTGTTTAGTTCGTCCGTGCCCCTGACTAAAAAGTGCATTGTGTATATACTAAATATATCTGTTTTTTGTTGTTGTTCAACGTATTTGTTTACTCGTGATGTCAGATTTTGTAACCTACGTTTTGTTTCTCCTGTTTTAAGATTGTAAAAGTTAGATAACTACGAAAGCTAGTGAAATAAAAAACCTGATATTTTGAGTTAAATATAGCAACTCGAGTGATCATGAACCTAATAAAAGTATGCGTTTTGTTATTATTCCAGGTTTTTGCTATAGTTTTCATAGCAGTCAGCATCAATAAAATGTCCAATGACCAGTCAAACGAAGACAATCTGTACTCAATTTTAGGCATTATCATGGGGATCTTCAATTTATTTACGGGTGTGATATTACTAATGGCTATAGTGAAGGTAAGAACAGTTGTCAGATGAAATAAGGTTTCTTGAGTTAAGACAACGTAATTCTATTGAAATATTTGTGTTATATTTGCAGCTTTGTTATTACTGCTATGATGATGATATACTTTGTATATTGTTTGAATTTGACAAATTGTTGTAAAAATATCGTAACATTATTTTGTATTGTATTCATGTATATGCATGTATATATGTATGTTTATATGTATATGTATGTATCTATGTTTGTTTCAAATATGTTTTTTTTTTGTCAATTAATTGTATATACCTGGTTGGCACATGAATAGTGTTAAATTGACAAATCCCATAGCATCTCTGTACTGCTCTAAATGGATAATAAATGATCTATCTATCTATCTACTAACCAATAAATAAACGATTTGTGTTTCAGGGAAAGGAAAAATTGGTTTTGCTTTACCTTCTGTTCGAGCTGTCCAATTTGATGATATTAACAATATTTGCCGCTTTCAATACGTTCAAATATGAGTCTGTAGTTTTGGGAGGAATGTTTTTGGTCTGCAGTAAGTACCTACCCTCTACCATGAGTTTTTTGCACTCCACAAAAATGTAAAATTGTGTTGTCCTTTTTTATTTGCCGCAGATTTCCAATCTAATACACAAATAATATGAAAGAAACTATGGCAAGTTTAACAACACCCAAAAGTTTTTGCCAAAATCACTACCACATGAGGTGACTAAAATGGGGAACACTTTTTTTGGAGGCAGCTATGTTCCAAAGACGTTTTTGCATCTTATACAAATACGTTTACGCCACGTTCGAAAACGGGAGAATGTGGTTGCCGCCTCTAAAAGAGAAACTGGAGAAACAGAGAAAGTTTACTAGATATACCTTTGTTGGCTAAATATTCGTATGTAGATCGGTCTCTTTCCTATATATTATTTCTGCCTTTATCACTACTTCTCCTGTTATATTTAGAAAACTAATAGTTAATATAATAGTGTAACATATAAATATGCAATAGAGAATTAGAATAATCCCAAGGTATAAAATTAGAACAACTGAGCGTTTACTGTCAACTATGGATGTTTCAGTCCCAAATATAAACAAGCGCCGCTGAAAAATTCGGTATTAAAAAACAGTTCAAATAATTCTGTAAATTTCGCGAATCAAAATTATGAATGTATGCCTCAAACATTTTTTTTATCAATTTTTTACCTAAAACCAATCATTATATATAGACCTACGAAATTTCATGCAGTACTGATGAGTAATAATATTTTTAAACTTCTATTGTAAAATAGCAACCTGAAACATGCATGTAAACATGTCTGCTTTTGCAAATATAACTTTGAAGTGATATACACTTAAAATGTATACTTAAAGTGGCAGAATCTAAAAATATCAATATACAAAATTGCATATACAGATTCGGAAATTGCGGATCTTTACAGAGAAAGTAGAAATTGCCGCTTCATCCCAGGGAAGGTACGAACTTTAAGAGGGGCGGCGACGTGCATTGTTCAAGCATTCCCCACTACGACGGTAATCGGTTCCGTATCGCCAACGCCAATTCGTCACTGCAAATCTAACTGTCCAGTCAACTGATGCCAGCGTTGTCAGATCTCATGCATTCCGAGGAAATCTCATGCTCTCATATTTTGATTATAAAATCTCATGCTTTTTAATAGACACAAAAACAAATAATAAAATTATTAAAATTAGTCATTAAAATCTACCAAAACAAAGACCTAACGAGAAATAAAGGCAAAATCGAGGGCAAAATTGAATAGATAGAGGTAGGTATCTACAATATTTGGGTACTTGAAATGTCCTTTATTGTAGACTGCTCTCTTAATAATTAGCAATGAATACATAAACGGGTATGACAGTCTACGGATATGCGGTGTGTGTGCTGCATTCATGCTGTATTGCAGTGATTCTTAACTCTATTCCGTCTGGAAACAACAGATTTTACGACCCGTGAGCCACCCTGCGTCACGTCAATTGCGCCTCAACGTTCGCCCGGCCTAACAATAAAATAAATTAGAAAGGTTACCTGGTTAATAACTTTTAAGTAAGTACCTGTAACTACCTACTTACAATGTAATATTATGATAAAATAGCAGAACATAATGCTTTTTATTGAAATAAAAATGGCATTACAAAAGTAATTAAAAATGAAGTTGTGTCAAGATGTGTTTTTTGATAAATTAAGCCATCTCATGCTTTTTCTCCAAACATCATGCTTTTTTGAAATTATTCTCATGCACTGAATTTTTCCCACCTGGCAACACTGCTTGATGCGAACACGCTGTGGTCGAAGTATGCGTGTAGCATGACACAAATACACGCAAGCGGCAAAATACAATTCACCATCAAGATCCTCACTTTCCAAATCTGTATGTAGTTCTTGTCAACATCTCACATCTCGCGCATATTTATAGCTAATGTATGTAAAATAGTGTCTACAAAAGAGAAAAAAAGGTATTTGTTTCTGTGTCCTTCCATGCCAGTGGAAAAATAACGGAACATTATTCTGGCTAGAACATTTAAACTCAAAAAAGAAACTATAAAAATTCTCAGAATTAGGAAATTTTAAAGATACTCTTCAACTCGAAAAATAATAATGTTTAAGAGTTGTAGCACTCTCCATTTGTTATTTTAGTTTTCTATAAAAAGTAGTCCGAAATGCTGAAAAGTCATCTTTCTGTGAGGTTTTCTGTTGTTACCTATATTACACAGAATACAGTTACTAACAAACTAATGTATTTTATCTAGCGTTAGAAGGTCATGTAGGAAACAGTTCACTATTAGGTAAAGGTTACTCCATAGTGAATTTTGAAGGTAATAGTAACCTTGATTGAACTTTGATCCCATGTAAAACGGATGAAGCCATTACAAACATTTTAAAGCTACTGTCACTTCTAAGTAATATGTAAGTAATATGAGTTGGTTACCGTAACCTTTAATATTCACTTTAAAGTTTGGCCAACAAGTTGCTTCTGTTTAATTTTCATAACGTTCCAGACACCAAACCGCTCCACGAAAAATTACAAAACCATGAAGTGATTTTCAATGTTGCGGATTACGTACTTACAACTATGCTAACATACATTGAAGTTATTTTTGGTTTATAATAATAATAATATCTCCACCACTCATTCTAATCACGAGGATTAGCACAGAAATCGAAGACTTGTGCGGGAGAGGGGGCGGCATATTATTAAGAAGGCCGCATTTGCGCCCAGAAACGACTTACGTTGGTAGGCCCTAAACGACCATTCAGTGCAGGAATGAGGGAAACCTGGAAAAACCCATTAATTAGAGAGGTAGTCAAACGTCAACCGGTATCAGTCTCTCACATTGACCCAAACCAACATTCTGCCACCCTACCATACCCGCAGAGAGGGTGCCAATCCTCTCCACAAATGTAGCTTATATATAGTCTAAGAGCCAGTGGCCGGCAACCTATAAGTAAATGATTATACCTGAAATTTTGCACAGTGAGTCTCTTATACCTATCACTCATGATGTGGGGACTCGCTAAGCCCGGCGAGGCCGACTCAAGAGTACTCAGGTACGAGAAGTATGAAAATGTAACCAACTTCGTTATTAAATTAACAAAGCTGCCGTTTGAAAATTTTAAAATATACAATTATTATTATATAAAAATAACAATGGCAGTTAATTACCGTGCTTCTAAGGTCATGGCAGACACTTGTGAAATTGGCAAAAATTATAAATTACAAAAGTATTTGATTAAATCTGATTTTTGACGTTAAAAAACTGTCAGAAATGTCAAGCATTGTAATCGACATCACCAAATCTCAGAACATGTGCCAGAAATAGAGGTTATTTGTTACTTATATTATTTTAATATAAAAAGGTGCTAAATATAATAAATAATAAAAATAAATGCCTAATTTGTTAGATCTGAAATTTTAAAATTTTCAAACGGCAGTTTTGTTAATTTAATAACGAAGTTGGTTAAATTTTCATACCTCTCGCACCTGAGTAACAGTTTGGTCGGCCGCGCCGGGCTTAGCGAGTCATCACTTCATGAGTGATAGGTATAAGAGACTCTCTGTGCAAAATTTCAGGTATAATCATTTACTTATAGGTTGCCGGCCACTGGCTCTTAGACTAATACGGTGTACCGGCTGCGGGGGTCGAACCCACAGCGATCTAGTCACCTCGATTCAAGTACTGACGTCTTAAACTACGCTACCACTGACCTATAGTGGTAGATTTACTGATTACTACGTAATATCCACTTAATCGAAGTTGTGGTACCAGGTTTAGTTACTATAATGCTACTTAGACGGGGCATTAGTCCTCAGAGTAGTTAATTTCTTACAATATTACTGATACATGTGATAAAAAAATGTTGTTGAGGTGGTGCTATATTTGCCGTTTGAAATTTTAATAATGTTATCATTTATTGAGGAAATTCTGTTGAAATAGTACTGTTACTGTCGCACATTTTTTAATGTTTTGTTTATTTTCAGTTGCTCTATGGTTTGGGCTGTATTCAATGATTGCGTACTATACAGAATTGGCTGAATACAACTGTGTTAAGTCGGGTGCAATAGAAATAACCTGTAATCCACACATCAATCCGCTGATGGGGCTACCTGAAAAAGCAATAGAAAGCACAGCGGTTTAAAGACACTGCCATTTTCACGAACCACGAGAAGCTGCAAGCAAAATGGGTTACTGGCGTTGTCACCTCTTGAAGTTTGATATGGAAGCTTTAGATTTCTATAATGTTGTACAAACATCTATACAGTGTGTCCAAAAATTTGGGGTCAATATTTCTCCAGGGTGTTGAAAAATATTACTTTTTCTTTATAGTGTCCTAAACATTTTTGGAAGGGGTTAGTGTACAGTGACAATAAATGAGATTTACCCAAATATACCTTATCACGAAGGGAACAGCAATAATTCTAGGTTGTAATGCAATAGTTTAGATCTAATTATTCAGTATGTTTAAGTATCGGCATTATCACCAGTGGTGTATAAACCCTGTGCCACTTTTCTCTTATTTACAATAAAAATGGTACACCACTGTCTTAATTATAAAAAACCGTAAGTTACTTTCAGTTTTGGTTGTTTTGAACTAATAATTATTATTTGCAATTTTTTTAAAGGCATTATATTCAAGTAGTTCATTTAAAATATCCCTGCATTTCGTAGTTTGTGCATATCTGTATAAAAAGCTGAAGGAGACTTGAAAATCCACTACTAAAATTTTGCAGTCGCCATAATTAACCATTTTCAGTATCTAACTTTTTCAAGTAACTAGTATTGATTTTTACTTTGTCAAATAATAATAATCTACTAAATATTTCTGTCAAAATAACAATTAATTAAAAGATGCCAAATTTATTTTTGTTTCTCACAATCTGCTATTATAGAAAATATATTGTTTCCCTGTTCCATGTGACATTATTTTTAAACGATTTTTTTTCAAAAATGAAACATTCTATCAATATTATTTACTAAAACTCTAAAATTTTATATTTTTCAGTCAAAAGTCGAAAAAGTTAAATTACAAAAAGTTATGGTATTTATCTCATCTGGCTCCGAGGTTATTTTGAGATAATCATCATCAAACTGGTTCCTCTAAGTAACTATATCTTCCTTAGGAAAAATGTTTGGACTCATGATTATATGAAGACTTTATATGAAGGGTGTTCTATCCCTGGAGAGATATTGCCCCCTAATTTCGGCACACCCTTTATAATTCAAAATAGCAAAAATACTTAAAATTAGTTAAATAAAATGACTGAAAATCGTCCCACTATCAACGCAGTCTCTAAACAAATTTCAAAAATACAAAATTCAAAAAACATGTTCCTGGAGGTTGACATAAAAACATGTTTGCCAAGCTATACTGTTTGCATTCAAATTAGTGATTTTTAGTTTGGATTCTGCAATTATAATTTTTTTTATGTGGGAACACTCGACTTTGCAATCCATATCGTATCATCATTTTTACGATATTTACATAATATGGACATTGCAGCAATATCTAAGTATATTTTTATGAAGTGAAAAATTCCTTTATTACAAAGCAAAATGTATAAAGGACTACAACTTTTAAAGTTCATTAATAATAAACATTTTCCAAACGTATTTGAAATTTATTATCTTCCCGAAATAAAATTCTCCATCTCTAAACCTCCAAGCTGTAAATCTTCAAGTTACAGTTGCTGAAATCAAAAACAAACTTTTTCGGAAATATATTTGCGGTTTTTTAACAAAATATATGTTTACAATAAGTTATTTATACCGTGAACTACATATAATAATTTATTCGGAAACCTATTAATTAAAATATCACATATCCATATAAATATTTGTAACTTCATGAGTGCTACAAAAACTATGCAGGTTATTTAAAGAAACATAATATAAAACTTCAGTTACACACACGCTTCATTTCAATCGTTTAAATTACTATTTAACTAACTAATTTAACTATTTAAATTAAAGTAATATACATATCTGGAACACGTATATAATCTTGTATAGAACAAAGATATCAAAATGAGGTAGGAACGCATATCGTAATTCTTGCTCGCTAAATGAAAGACGCTCTTCCACAACATGCATCATTACATCAAATTATTGAATAAATTAATACATATTTGACACACTATGTACAATGCGCATTATACGCTTCACATGAGATATATCAAATAACTCCATTTCCAAAATGATACAGTGAATATGCCTTTCCATACTGAAATCGTCTCTTATTATTCCTAAGGCGGTTAGCAAATGCAAGAGATATGATTGAACCAGATATCTGAAAAGAAAACATCTATTTTCAGAACCAGCAATAAATTTCAGTACTGGCATTTGACTACTTCAGTACATATTTAAACTGATCTCAGTATTTGTTTGAGTTTACATTTCAATAATAAATTGAGGTACAGTAAAATCGCAGTATCTTAAATATTAGGTAAAAATGATCAAGTACAAAACTGTTGTGATTGAACAAAATGCGAATGTAAAAACGGACGTTATGCAGAGTATTTCTAAATTGTGTGCAGAAAATTCAGGACATATTCAGCTCAAGTATGTATCCTATTTTGATCACAATAATATTTACGTTATTTCAATGTTAAATGTTATATTTCATCACCTTAATATTTTGGATACAGCTGTTCACACAGATACCGCAGGAGCAATTCAATGCCGGTCGGGACATTAGTCCGCGGAGTAGTTGTTTCCTGCAGTATCATTTACAGATTTAATAGCTCGTCGACAGGTCTGCGTTAAGTGCCTGCTGTAATGTAGGTCGCTTCCTGTAAGTCGAGCTAGTAGAGAGCCGCTTAGGCCGAGCGGGAAATAAGCAGACCACTTATATCTCACCTAAAATTACCTTAATTATACCCCCGACAATTTCCTGCATACAATTAAAAAACACCCAGTACACCGATTATACTTACCTCTGTAATAGAGAGAGTTAATGACATGATGCCTACAATTATCAGACAATGTTCCAGGTATTTTGAAACTAGGGCAGGACATGGCTCCTTATAAACATTTTTCGTATCAGTCTCAAAACAACTTCTGGGAATTACAGTCCAGTGGATAGGACCGTTCATTCCACAGCACCGAAGCTAAAAGTTATTTCAACATTAAGATATATTTATTTCTCTTATTTTTAAACGCTGATTATTATTTTCTTAAAGGTAGTTCAGATAAATGATAACGCTGATTGTACACCAATGAAAATCATTAAGTTGAATAAATAATATATAGGCAACTCACAATACAAATTATATAATACGGTGTTGCAAAATCCTGCCTTAAATACTTGAAATAGTGATTTTTACAAAATCAAAAATGATTTTAACCACTTAGTAAACAACAGGAATCTTATCTCATGCCATATGGGTGTTCTCAATTATACCAAAGAAACACATGTAGGAATTATTTAGGTTTGTACCAGTATTAGGAAGCTAAGAATAAAAAGTTTGTGTAAAAAGTCACTGGGTCCTGCATTAAATTCTAAATTTCAGTGCAATTCCAGCATAAGTTTAAAGAAACTTAGTAAATATGTGGACGATCCCAGAGATACCCATAGCGGGTCTGCCCTTCCTCCACAAAGCCTAGTCCGAGAACAACAAGGACAGGTCAAAGAATCCCAGCTATAACTAGGGATGTGCACTTTAATTCTGTTACTGGCAGCGACCAGTTACCGAGGTCACGGCATAACAACCCGGAAAATCAGTATATATCAACTAATAGCACCGGCTGTGAAAGCCTAAAACCACTGAACATAATTGACTCAGTCATTTTTAAGTTAGTAAATGAGTTCTGCTTTTTAGACATATTTTTAAATAAGAAAAAATCAGTCCATAAAAAAGAGTGCCGTCATATCAGCAGATAATGTTCAATAAGTTTTATTCTCTAGCGTTGTCGCACTTCTTTAGAAACACTCTGTATACATCAAACTATTTGTAATCACTTGAACATAGATTATTTTCAACTAAAATTAATTGAGACTATAAACAAACATTTACAATGTATTTTATAGTCAAATTAGTTTTCTATAAGTTTTTAAAAAATACTCACTCTGTGTTGAATCAAGTCAACAACCTCCTTATTTTCATAAACTGCATAGTTACTGAATACGCCATTTAACGTATCATTTAATTGTCTATCGAAAAGACATCTGTCGTTTATTTGGAAAAAAGAGGAGATGCCTACAGCTACTTGGAAGGCAAAAACCAAGAGCAAAATCACTCCATACTAAAATAATAAAGAAAATCTCACTTTTCGATTTAAAAGTTCGCCAACTAGCGGGAAAATGGAAAACAATAGAATTCTAGTCGTAGTAGGGCGAGTATAATCGCGGCAAGAATTTAGACGACTTACGTCACAGCTGACGATATGCAATTGTTTTTATTGTCAACATAATTGTCGATATTTGACCGCGTTAAAAACAATAAACTTTTGCAATTTAGTGCAAACATTTAGTGTAGTATACAGTTTTATTATTGTCAGTTTCATAAATATTTTGATGAAAATATACACAATTATTCATTTGTTCGTATGACGTAAGTCGTCTGAATTCTTGCCGCAACTATAGTTCTCGAGATACAGCTTTTAGCCAAGCTTAACGGATCATACGGTACATTGCTTAAACATTAAAAGGACATTTTTCTTCGGTAGAGCATTACAACTACAGACGATTTTATTTTTAATGTTGGCGGATAAATAAAATATAATAATTATCAAATAATGTATAATTCCAACCGCTAATGATTTTATAATAAGAAGCTTTTAAAAATGATTTGGTCCTAAATACATATAATTTAAAATGTAATGTTTACCTGTTACATCAGCTTAGATTAGTAGAAAAAAATACTTACAATAGTTAGAAAACTTGTTTTCTCTGTGATACATCCGTAACAACCAAAAACGGCAACCGCTATAATTACAGAGCCAAGAGGTATAGTCAGTACAGGGATGAGCACTATATTTTGATAGTCTTTAGGTATGACATACGTAAATTCTTCTAGGTTCACTTTGTACACTATCCCTATGGAAATTACAGATACCCCTACAAGCTAAAACAAAAAGTACTTTAAATAAATAGGTTTATCTACAGAAGTACCTGGTTTAAAACATCTTTCAACAACCAATTTTCTCTGATGCGAGAATGTCACAATAAGAAGCAACTAAACTGATAAAATGTCTTGTGATATAAGCGAGCGTGACACGGAAAAATTGAAACCGATTCGTAGAAAAGATGGAGGTCCAAAGCGTCCACGGCGTATTGCAGTAGTGTGGTGTATCATACACGAGGCTCAATTATATGCGTACTATGTACATGGTGTACAGCATTAATACCAAGGAACCAAGGTACCATGGCCGCCACGATCTCCTGGCTTTAAATCATTTGGACTTTGGACTTCTTTTTGTGTTTTGGACTGAAGTGGGCACTATTGATGATTTACACAAACGTATTACAGCAGCTGCCTATAACTTACGAGTTCAAAACGAACAAGCAGAAACATTTGTGTTAGTTTGTAGAAAATGGATAAGACAGGCCTAATATTTTGTTGTAACATCAGTCATGTCAAACCACAAATTTATTATATTAATAATTGATAATAATAGCGGCAAGAGCAGTTAAATTTGCAGTGTAAAATGTTATTTCTTTCTTTCCTTGAAAATTCCTTTCAATTTTTTTTCCGGTCATCGATTGCATGCTTTGCCTTGTTAGATTTTACAGTGGACCAATTTTCAGTGCCGTGCAGAAGAGTATTTTTAAACATTTTTGAACTGCCCTTTTTGATTTTTTTTTTACAAAATTGTGTTGGTAATTCAAAAATGTTTTAGATAAGTTGTGAATCACTCTGTGTAGCTTAAATTTTAGTGAAATGAATTTTAAAGTTTGTTAGAAATTAGTTATAATTTTTTCTAATATTTCGGATACCTATAAAAAGTTTTCGAATGATTTGCAAAACCTGTGTTGATACAGCCCGATCTTAAATTGAAAATGTTCAGAAATAACTTTAACCAATAAATTTATCTGCCGATTCTATTTCCATTCTCCACAATGTTTGTTTTAGGTTAGTGTCAGAATAAAAGATAATTATTACTACAAATTCTTCTGCCTCCAAATATAGAACAAAAATGACATTTCGCTGGTGCAGTAGAACACATCCTGTTTACTATTTATATTGGTACTATTCCAAATTCGTTAAATAACGGTAAATAATTTATAAATAGTACTTGCAAAATATACTGCAATAACGGTTCTAGCATTACCGTCATTAAACTTTGTTTTCTCTAATTATTCGTGAGCGTTTAGATATTTCTTATTCACGTATGTCAACTTACTGCGAGGAAAAAATTCGCCCAGAACACCAAACACTTCACTATGTCATCATCGCAGCCCATTTTACATATTTTTACAAACACAAATAAATTCGCCTTTCTTATCGATCACAGATAATTCGTTATCGGAATTATGGAAACTATATTAATTTAATTGCCGATTGCTTCGAATATAGATGCAGACTGAGGATTAAGATTGTTTTTTATCAGGGGAGTTTTCTTCCACGCGTGATCCGACGACCATCGTCGGGAGTTTGCACTACTTATGGCCAGCAAATTGCGGACCAATTTCGCCCAATCTCCATGGATGGGGATTTCTATAGGAACCGGGCGCCTTTACTTTGTCTATGTAACGGATTATTGTTACCTTCATGACACATCTACTCAGTTACTCAAGTTAATCGAAAATAAAATCGTTATCACCTCCTAATCAAATTGGTTCTAATACTGGTAGTTCCAGAACTGGTTTACACGTTTCAAACAAAGTGGTAGGGGTAAAAGGAAGGGATATACACATTTCAAAAGCAACATTTTTATTCTCAAACAACACTGGGAAAAAAATTACACTTGCCTCAGCAAAATACTTGTATAAAATAGAGGACATATAAACAATTCAATGCTTGTTAAGCGTTTTTTTATTATTTCATAAATCGAAAGTTAAGTGAAAAATATTGGATCCGAAAAATATTAGAATTTCATTCCAACGTTTAGTCCCTTAATTAACTTGCACATTCGTCTTAGCTAAGATTCTTTGATCTGCCCGAGTTGTTCTCCGGTTAGGCATTGTGAAGAGCGGACCCGTTTCCGGGACCCATGGACCATCCTATATAATAATTTCGATTCCTCTATTCTTATTGTTGTATTACGGCTGCTACGGTCGGCACTGCGCCTCTGATAATGGTGAGCATCCTAGACGTCACTTAGCAGCCTTCGTATTATGATAAATTAAATATAATAATAAGAAAACTTTAAATCCAGATGAAAAATAAAATAACTCATTTTATTTTTAACATTTTTCATATCTATTCCCTATAAATATAAATTAAGCAATGACCGAAGTTTTTAATTCAAAAACAAGCAGTATAATTTTTGTATACCACAACTTTTAACATTGGTTTTAAAGTGTATAGACTTTTCATTATAAGATGCATTTTTTAAATTAACTATGTAAATGTGGTATAAAAATGCACTACCAATTTTCTTACCGTTTTTCTTATTTTTGATGGTAAAATGTATCAATAAAATTCGAAAACAATCCTTGACACGTTTCTATGGTACGATACACATGCGCATTTTTGTAATCAATTGGCCAATACAAATAGCAGCAGATAACATTTTGAAATCAGAATATTGATAAATAAACAGATAAGGTCTGATAATGGAAATTCAGTAGCTATTGTAGGTACATTTATACAGATATGTACTTGTAGGTCAGGATATACAGTTTCACAAAGTACAAACACTTCATTTGGTCTACAGTAAAAAAAAAAATAAACTCTTGTGTTAAGACGGTCAGACAGATGAATAGATATACGTCCCACATTGCCAAACTGTGGAAATATCTGTTTACTTCATAATAATTTATTTGCTCTATCTTCATTATTCTCATATACAGAAATCAAACAAAAATGAAATAGATGCAGATAGTTTTGAGTCTACACAATCATCGTCCAACAGTCGGTCCACTCTCCACTCCTGTCTAAAATTTCCCTTCTACTGACATTCTTCTTCCTGTCTACCTAATACCATACAATTATTTTTTTATTATTTAGATTATGGCCAATAAAGTAATTAATATCTATCACACTAATGTCTATTGACTTACTTTGTTTGTTTAGTAGGACATTTGCATTACGTGGACCAAAGATCAAATATTGGGTACATTTATTGATTGACAAAATCGTTTTGCCAACGGTGCGTTATTACCAACTACTCTGGCATCTTGAAGTCGCATTAAAAAAGGCCAGAAACACTCATCCAGTGATGGCTTCATATTGCTAATGTCACCAAAGGTCCATTTGGAAGCTTAGTTGAGAGGAGGCTATAACTGATATAGCGAAGAGATTATTTCTATCTTACTCAGATTTTTTATATACTACGTCAAAAACAGCGATGATTTTTTGTTGAAAATTGCGTATAAAAACGGTGCCCGAAAGTCTCAACTTTTAGCGAATTTAGCCAACTGCAACATTTTCTATTATTTTCATCATAAAATTATCATTAGCTGTCGTGGTAGATTGACAGAAGCTCAAAACCAACTTATTAACCCCTTATAATAATGAAAATAGCGATAAAATTTTAGGATTTTCCGCCGTTAAACGAACACTGCGTTCAGGAGGACAAGGCTTAACATTTTAATCCTTCTTTTATTCATATCTCTTTTTAGTTTAGACTACAACTATCTAATATCGAAGAACCAGAAAGAAGTGGCAGTTAATCCCACAAAACATGTCTTCTTAAAACTGTCACTGTCTTATTAGCTATTTCATACAGATTCGGAAATTGCGGATCTTTACAAAGTAGAAATTGCCGCTTCATTCCAGGGAAGGTACGAAGTTTATGAAGCGCGGCGACGTGCATTGGTCTAGCATTACCCACTACTACGGTAATTGGTTCCGTATCGCCAACGCCAATTCGCCATTGCAAATCTAACTGCCCGGTCAACTGATGCCAGTGTTGTCAGGTCTCATGCTTTTGCATGAGATCTCACGCATTCCGAGGAAATGTTATGCTTTCATATTTTGATTACAAAATCTCATGTTTTTTAATAGACACAAAAAGAAATAATAAAATTATTAAAATTACTCTTTGAAATCTACCAAAACAAAGACCTAACGAGAAATAAAGGCAAATTCGAGGGCAAAATTGAATAGATAGAGGTAGGTATCTACAATATTTGGGTACTTGAAATGTCCTTTATTGTAGACTGCTCTCTTAATAATTAGCAACGAATATATACCTAAACGGGTATGACAGTCTACGGGTATGCGGTGTGTGTGCTGTATTCACGCTGTATTGCAGTGATTCTTAACTCTATTCCGTAAGGGTACCTACATTTTCTGGAAACAACATATTTTACGACCCGTGAGTCACCCTGCGTCACGTCAACTGCGCCTCAACGTTCGCCCGGCCTAACAATAAAATAAATTAGAAAGGTTACGTGGTTAACTTACAATGTAATATTATGATAAAATAGCAGAACATAATGCTTTTTAATTAAATAAAAATGGCATTACAAAAGTAATTACAAATTAAGCTGTATCAAGAGGTGTTTTTTGATAAATTAAACCTCATGCTTCTTTGAAATTATTCTCATGCACTGAATTTTTCCCACCTGGCAACACTGCTTGATGCGAACACGCTGTGGTGGAATTATGCGTGTAGCATGACACAAATACACGCAAGGGGCAAAACACAATTCACCATCAGGATCCTCACTTTCCAAATCTGTATGGCCATCTCTGGTATGTCCGCAAATTTTTTTAGTAAATATAGTAGTGACCTGTAATTTATTTATATATAATAATAAGAATTTGTATTTTATGGTGTCCCTATCTACACTCCAACAAATTCCATACTCCTACAACAAATACATAAATGTATCAGTAAACTATTTTTACTTAAACTACAATATATATGGAAACAAATGTCGATATCATTTATTATTACTCTTTCTTACTCTTTCACAAGTTTTATGAGTTCGTGTAGAAAATATACACTCGCGTTAAACAGCTCATCTTTTTAAAAATGCCTAGCAATACATTTTTTTTCTCATTAATCCTTAACTTTTCGGAAAAACTTGAAGAGATCAAAAAGTTAGTAAATGAATGGAACTTTTAAACATATTAAAAAACATTATCGATAAAAAATTATAAAAAAAAATGTCATAGGGGCTGATTATTTCAACCCCTTACAAAAATACTTCAAGGTTGAAAAAAATTGAAAAATTGTAGTTTTATTGACAGATAATGTTCACCAAGATTTCTTTAGCTTGATATACATGAAAGATAAAAATCTTTATACCAAAGACCCCTATTAATTTTCATTAGAGAACCACCTCTTACATTTTTTTGGTGTTATTTAGATATACCCTGTATATGATATTTTAAGTAAAATGTTTTTTATTTATCGAAAATTTAAGTAATGTTTTTAAAATACTAAATGAGAATTTTTTACAAACACTCCTGTAATGAAAAGCAAACTTTAATTATAACATTTTTGAGTGATTAGTAACGTAATCTTTTTCCAATATTGATTTTATTGTATTTCAGAACAATCAATAAACTTTTATCTTTTTTTATGCCGCATGGTTATTTCTCTCAGTGAATTATACCGGCTAGCACAAAGTATAAACCCCGACTATCTGTTACCATGACTTAAATTCAAGGTCACAACATTTTGCCCCTTAAACTTCAAAGTGCTGATAGTTTTGCCCCTGTGGTTGCTATTTCTCGGCTATACAGACAAATATAGCTAATGTGACATTTGACAGGTTATTGCTATTTTCAAGTTCCAGAGAATAAAAATCATGTTTTGTTATACATGTAGATAATTCCTTGATTATTTAATATGAAAGCTGATAAAAAGTTTCAAAACGGATAAAAGACGTGTAATTACTACTTATAGTTTGCGTGTGTCGTTCCTTTTCTTAAGCATTGCCAAAAAGATTTCAAATGGGAAATAATTCCCATAAGTACGGCCCTGCCTGAACCATTTTAAACTAAAAACAAAGCCATAAATTCGCTAGTTCCTAACCACCATCTTTACCAACGAGCATCCCATAAATCCTGTGGGTATTTTAACTATTTATCCGCTGTTTCCATGGAACTTGGAACACCTCAACTTTTATTAATCAATACACAGTTTCATACAGCGCTCGCATATTATTCCAGTCCCTAGTACCGTCAGAGAGTCGCTCAAAAAATAAACAGACATGCGATCGCGAATAAATTATTGGTTGTATAAGCTACGGAGCTGTTTGTACACGGTTTCGTTATACCGAGCACAACCGTTTCGTGGATTGCCCGACTTGACAGACTCTGAATCGAAGTAAACCGATGTTTTAGTCACTACCTACACGTCTCGCTTTTATTTGTAGTAATGCAATGCGTGTCGGCGTCGGACGAGACATTTCTGTCAAGTTGAAATTATCGTGTGTCGCAGTAGGCGTCTGTCATTTGGTAAGAAATGTAGTTTGTTAATGCACTGCAGACTTTATAGCTTGTATTTTGGGAAAATAAGCAACATTAGATACACAGACAAACCAATATTTACGTGACTTGTAGTTTCTGTAGGATTATTAATACATCGTTTAATTAGTTATGCAAATTTTCTGCAAGACCCTGAAAATTATGATTAAAGGTTCGCGCCAAAGAAATGCGCCTCCTGTTGGTTCTTAATAATTATTTATCATCATGAAAATTGTTTTATATGTATGTATGATAACAAACTTGACATTATAGATTTGTATTGTTTCTAGTACTATAATTTAATATATCTTACATTCGAGTGTGATTTGATTTTTTATGAATATACTTACTTGTGTTTAAACTTCTGTCCCATATTAGCCATCAAACTATAACAACATAGACGTCGATTGGATAGATTGATAATTAACTATATAAACCCAAGATCTTCCTTGCTATAGATAGTTGATATAATTTTCTAATAATTTATATTTCAAACATATCTGACATTTTATAGACAACTTTAAAGCATCCATTTTAGTTCAAAAAAGGCGCCAAAGCGGTAAACACTTCATTTTCATCTATAATATCCCTAGGACATAATGTACGAGATAATTTTGACAATCGAAAACACGTTGCTTGGTAGCAACCCATGCCTTGGTATTTTGCGTGTGTAACTTGAAAAAGGTATGCTTTGCTGAAGTCGGTAGGAGTAACCATTTTTGAAATAATCCTATTTGAAATGCTCAGTGCACCGAGTAAAAACTGTTATGGTTTTAGGTAAAGTGCCTTTTCTGCTGAAAATATAGCAGTTACTTGAAAATTGCGATCGCATGTCAAAATACCAATTGCCTATTTATAGTTTCCATCTCAAATTTTTGTGGTATGTCACAAAATTTTTAAAATAAGATTACTCGAAAACAGAGCAGTTTATCGGATTGAAATAGGAGTACCTTTTTCATGTAAAATAAACCAAAATTTGTAATTTTTTGATCTGACGACGAATATCTTGAGATACAAGAAAGTTAGAGCAATATTTACCCACTAACCCCCCAGTTTGGCACGCCTATGACCAATTATGAGGAACTATTTTCAGAAAATTAGATTCTCGATCTAATTGTGATTTTCAATGTCAAATTTGATTACTTTATCTTGATCCCTTTTGGTAATATTTGGAAAAAATTAAGTTTTGAGGTTGAGGTCTTATGATTACATAACTTTTTTTCTTACTTTTGATCGTAGACTCCACAGTTAATTTTTGGCAGGCTAATTTTGGGACACCCTGTATTGCCAAAAAGCTGTATTATAATTTTTATACATTATAAACACAACATCATGTTCTTGGTTAACTCCAATATCATGTTAGTAACTGAATGCAGGTTTATAAGACAAACTTGCAGCATATTTGATGCTCCATCTTCCTCTGACGCGCTATGAATTACCTTACCATGATAGGTTTTCTGTTAGTCGGTAAATATCTCAGAATCAGGAATTTTGGAAAACTTTATCTGTGAATCCATAGAAGACGTGCAAACTAGAGAACCGTCATATGAAAAAATGCAGTTTATATTCAAAGGCTTGGTCTTATTGTACTTTGTTGGTAGAGTGAGGAAAAGGACCTCTGAATAATGCGGACCCTAAGTCGACAATCAAATGTGACTTACATTTTATTAAATCAATTGGAGGGTAATGACAGGATCGACCCACTCATTTTCATTTATTTGAGGAGGTCTTTGGTCTAAGGGCATCGAACCTGAACCTGTTCATATTTGTACTTATCATATTACTGAATAGAAATTTATGATTGATAGATAGATATAATAGCGACTTCCTTTATACCTTTTTTTGATACGTACTACTCTATCTAAAAATTACAGACAGATGAATGACCTGCAAAACGTCAGTAAATATAGGTAAAATAGGTATGAATGGATTTATTTTATTTTAATAAAGTTTAATTAGCATTAATATATGTTTAGATTTTGTTGCCGTAATGTAAATAAACAAAGCTTTGTTGTTAGATATAACCATCTTCGTAGTAGAAGGTTTATACATGGAAACCAAAAATCAATAAGTAAATAGCAAAAATTATAATAAATATCTTGAAAATCAACAAATAACAAAATATCAAAAATTAAACGTGTATTTATGAAAATATTAACAAAATTACTTATTAAGTAAAAATAGAACAACAATAAATAAATAAAAGCTATTCAACATATAAATAACAAACTTCACGGTATAACCTTCATTAGCAGTCACTGTCTTCACCACTATAACTATTTTCAATATGCATTAAAATTGGATCGTTATGATCGATTTCAAGATCTAAATCTCGCATTTCTGTTCCTGACTCATGAAACGGACGATAAAATTTTTGAGAATTTTCTGAACTAGATGTGACTGTTTACTAGTTTACAAGGTCATTCAACTGTCTATAATTTCCAGGATAAACACTAATTTCAGAACAAAATAAATTTAATGCTGAAGTAGTCTTTATATTTGACCAGTTACTTCTAAAAGTACTGTTTCTCCTTTTCGTAAGCTCAATTCACATTTTTACCATTACTAATTTTATTTCAGGTTTTATTATTCTTTTCTCTCTATGAGAGGATCTGGGAACTGGTTAAACTGGAAGAACCTTTTCTTATACAGGAACATAAAGTTATACTAATTTCTTACGTGGTGCAATTGCTAAGCATTTTACTTCTAATATTTGGATCAGCTAAGGTAAGCATAAGATCTCCGCAAGCAGTTCACATTAAATAATCGATAAATACTGATCAAGAAGAATGTACTTAATAAAGAATGGATTAGAAACTGCTTCGAGTATCTACAACATCATATTTTTAAGTTTCTTTTAGAATACAGTTTGAAATAGTTGTTAAGTGTCAATATAGTTTCTTTTGCTTGGGGAAAACGTTAATTGCACCTACAAACGTGGCGTAGCCAGAAAACATTGTCTTACTTCATAAATACTGATACAAACACAAACTGCAAACAAATTATGTTAAAAAGGCTTTTACTTAGTCTTGTACCTTAGTTTACCATTTTTTGTAACATATTTTTGCAGTTTATAGTAGTTGTATTTTTATTTTAGAAAAACTGTTGGTCTTACCTTACTAACTTTCTTTAGAGAACACCAGATATGTCCAAGAGAGACATTTTGAAGATGTATCTAACAAAATAAAGTTTATTGAAATCGGTCGAACGGTGGGCATGTGACAGACTTGTTCCACTTTTAAGCGAGACACCCAAGTTTTCCTGAGCACCCTGTATACTGTGGCAACGAAAATTTGGTTGGTAAGGTTTTCTGGGGTCCTGGTCAAGAATTCGTAGGAATTATTCGAATGAAATAATCCCTAATATGGTTTTACGATTTTATGCCACATAAATTTTATCGTAGTCGGCCACGGTTTCGAATTTTAGAGAACACCAAGTTTATCCAGGATATATTTTTGATAGATGTATCTAATAAAAAAAAGTTTATTGAAATCGGTCGAACGGTAGGCATATGACAGGCTTGTTCCACATTTAAGCGAGACACCCAAGTTCTCATGAGGACCCTGTATACTGTGGCAATGAAAATTTGGTTGGTAAGGTTTTCTGGGGCCCTAATCAAGAATTCGCACAGCAGTTTATCGGATTGAAATAGGAGTACATTTTTCATGTAAAATAAACCAAAATTTTTTGATCTGACGACGAAAATCTTGAGACACAAGAAAGTTAGAGCAATATTTACCCACTGACCTCCCAGTTTGGCACGCCTATGGCCAATTATGAGGAATTATTTTCAGAACATTAGATTCTCAATCTAGGTAATTGTAATATTTAATTTCAAATTTGATTACTATTTATCCCAATCCGTTTTGAAAATATTTGGAGAAAATCAAGTTTTGGGGTCCCCTTTTAAAGAGCAATAGCTCCGTTAGGGGGCGTTTAGGGACCAATGTTTATATAACTTTTTTATTATTTTTGACTGTTAATTTTTTTCAAGCTAATTTTGGGACACCCTGTATACTTTATTTAGGTCATCCATCATATAAAATTACTTTAAAAATCAAAGTTTATTGAGTCTAGGTCCAATTGTGCTGAACTAAACTAATTATAAATTGCCACTTGAGTGAAAGAGTTTCGATTCTGCTTCGCCTATTTCGTCCATTATTACTTATTATGCAAAACCCGCCGTTTCTATAATTTATACTAGGCTTGTTTTTGCAGCAGTTGAAAACTGTTTGGAAACTGTCAGAAATATTCGACCAGTTAAGTTGAGAACGCGTTACCATTGAATTTGACGCAATAAATAGTTGGACGGACATTTCTGATAGTTTGCAAACAGTTTGAACTGCTGCTAAAACAAACCTAATGTCTATCAATAACCACTGTCAACAATCCACTATATTGTTACCTACGTGTGAGCTCCGAGCGGGATCATAGCCGACCGAGCAATTGCAATACAAGACATGATCTTCAAAATCGAGCAAGAACGAGTAATTAAAAAGAAACTTTTTTCAAATTTTGCTACTATTAAACGGTACTTATACCAAATTTGACATTTCTAAGTTACAGTGTTGGCCTTACCGTGAATACCAACAGGATGCACAGATAAATTTGGTTAAATTACACCTAGTATATAATTTAATATTATCTGTTTAAAAGAAGGCCAGCGAAAACGTAATAATAAGTTAACTGACGTATCGTGGCTGATTTTCGTATTTACTTCTGTCTAGGCGTCATTTTATTAAATAGATTACTAAACTAAAATTAATAACACATTAATTCCGCTTTTAGTCTAAAAATATCCTTAACTAAAGAGAACATATTTCACTAACGGATATCAGGAGCCGCAGATGTTTAGTTTAGAAAGTTTATGGCATCATAAAATTATACGTAACAATAAATAATTAATTATTAATATTATCCGTTCTAAAATATTTACAGCGAAAAATAAAAATTGGTATGTATCTGTTAATATAATTTGAATTTCAGGGAAATCCGTACTATATTATACCGTGGTTAATTTGTACTGCACCTTTGTTTTTCTCTGCAACCCTATACGCAGTACTATATGTATCACAGGAAGAGACAAGTCAGATGTTCCTTAATTTCATTGTTGTAGGTAAGTTCCAGGTTTTTTTGCGCTATTCAACCAACAAAAAAGCTTATAAAGCATTTAGTCTGTACCTACTTTAGACATAAATACAAAAAAAATGGTTTGAAGCTTATAAGTACTTGTGGTAAATCTTCTATCTTCGTTAAAATTCATTTCACATCACATCGTGGGAGTTGTAAGCAAACTGTAACGTAAATATATCAGAACGAATTACAGAACCGCCTGAAATTTCATAATATAAAATACAAATGATGAAAGAATAAGAAATATACATCACATTTACGACATTCAAAACTATTACTTGTTTCCCTTATGAAACAAACAAAAGCTTCTTTTGGTTATTTGTCACTGTAGAATACTATATCCTCTTGAAAATTGGAAATAAAATATGTGCAGGAGATTTTTTCACTAGCCAATATTATCCTCAACTCTTACAAAGTTGCAGGTGCAGGTGTACCACACGGTTCAAATATGAGCCTATTTATTTTAGAACCTTTAGTATTGATCTAAATTGTTCATCATATGTCACAAATTATATTCCATAAATGGTTTAAAGATATTTTCAGCCATTACATTCACAGATGATGCATGGCACTATCATTAATTTGAACAAATTAGCTCATTGATGATGTGAGTTCAATAAGTATGGCCAAAGTATTTTTGCGTTCATAACGTCATAATAGTTTTTCTAATTGAGAACAATCTTTCTTTGTTTTAGGTATAATATGGTCGACATGGTACGTTGTTATAAAATTTCACATAGAGAATCGGTCCAAAGCTCTATGAAGGTTCTTCATTGTCGCAGAGTAGAAGAAGATGAAGCCAGAATGGCCGAGACAATGATTGTGACTTTATAATACACAGTATTCATATTTGTCCATTATTAAATATTTTTTATATATGACTCTGTTTAAACAGAGGAGTACCCTCAAGACTGTCAATAAAAACTTTCATGTAGGATATTCCACTATATTTTATCAAATATAAGCGAAAATCTTTCGTCTCGTAATGAATAACGGTATCTTGGGTACTGTTTCTGATTTAGTGGTGCTATAAATTATAATAACAAATATAATCAAGATATTTAAAAGACTTTTCTATATTTCGTTCAATTTGTAATTTAATTAGTGATCAGAATAGATCTAGATATCTATAAATGCTTTCTAACGAATTTTAAATTTATTTTTTAACAATTTTTAAAACGTGGTGACTCATTTATATTTCAGATATCAATTTATTAATAAAACTTACTTTTCTCACACAATGCATATTAAAAGACAAATCAAATAATTTTAATTATAAAAAAAACTGGCACTTTATATTTTCAAAATGAAGGCAAAACATCAAAAGTTTATGTGAAAAAAATATCATTAGGTACTTCATGAAGTAGAGATCATTAATGTTTGTGGAAATAAAGTAGAATCACCCTGTTTACACGGTCGGAATTCATTTAAATTCATACGAACATCTATTAAAATTTATAATTAAACAGATACCTACTGTTAGTCCGTACTTTGTTGATGACTTACATGTTACAAGAAAACAGTACGTGTCCCTTACAAACAAATACGCATGGCTAGCAAAGATAAAACTTATCTATTAATATATATTACACCCACTAGCAGATACCAGTACGTACATACCGAAATCTATACTTATACTAATCATTTTTAGCTTTATATTTACCTGGTTCTGATTGACGAAATGAATTTCCTAAATGATTTCCTATATAACAAAGAAAAGAACAAAATCTATCTAATAGGGTGCCTTCATTCCGTAAGTACAACAGCATTTCTATCTGTGATTTTTCAACTTTGAGCTTTAAGGTTATGGTATGTTTTGGATTCTGGTCACTAGTTTCGGATATGGTAGACAGGGAAGGACCCATTACCGCATCAGATTTGGTTTATACAGTGATTCATTACACTATACATTTTATTTTAGTATTGCTCTTATTTATTGGTGCTTACGTAGTGAGTATTTTATTATTTGACATATTACAAATGGGTGGTATGGGTTGACGAAGTAGAGGTAGAGATAGAGCAATCAGTATCTATTAGATCGCGAAAATTGATTTGAACTTGCTTAAATACCTTTACAATGATGTACCAAAAAATTAGATGTAGAAAGCTAATGGCAGGGTAAAATATACACTCATTATCGAAGTAAATTTCATACTTATTCTAATTGATACTAGTTCTATCCTCTTACCTGTGTAAATGCCATGGGAGTCTACATAGGGGAGGAAGGGAGTTCAGGGGCACTTGACCTCCTAGCATCAATGCACAAAATCAGGAAATCTTTCACTTTTCATTATTTTTATTAATTTGAACTACCTACCTCATGCTTTTCTATGCACCCTAACAAATCTTCAGCCATCAAGTAAATAAGTGCACAGTGGCGGCTCGTGTCGTTTTGCAGTAGCGAGGCAAGCAGGCTGGGACTGTTCCAAACACTTATAATATCGTTAGCATATTCCTCACGTTTTCCTTGTCTTTGGTGGTACTTGAGGCCCTGAGTATTGCCATTTCACATTACCAAGTTACAGTATACACATCTGAAACTTAACTATACCAGACTTCCAAAATTATAGAGAGTGACTAATGTTATAAACTTGCTCACAACTTATAGCAGGCAACACAAGGAGATATACATGCAGCCCTTATATTTTTCCTACAAAATCGTGTGCCGCATATCTCTGAGAGCATACCCGATTACACAGCTTCTGCTACGCATGCGCTGCGGGCGGGTATATCGTTCGGGCGCAAATAAAAAGTGGTAAAGAAGTACAACTGTGAAACGGAAAGTGATGGAAACTCGCGGAAGGAAGATTGTATTTTTAAAATGAGTTTTTGACAAAGAATTCTATTGCTATATCTTACAAGATGAAACTTAGTCCGTATAAATGAAATCGAAAAGAGTATACTGATAGAAAGGACGAAATAGTGATATGGCGAAGAAACTATTTAAAATAAATATTAAAAAATAAATAATACCTGGATCGAAGAATATATTAAATTTTGACGAAAACATGGGCATATGAAGGTCATACGGAAAGCGGTACGATATGATATAATAAGTGTTAATGTGTGACCGTTATAGTGACAGTGCTAGTAACCAATAGTAAATAGTGTGTATGTATTCTAAAGCCTTTTGTCCTTTTGAATGCGGAATTCGCAAATACTTGCGCGATTTATTTAACGGTGGAAAAATTTCTATTTGTAACAAATTTTGTCAACTACCTATAACATTTTCTATCATTTTCATCATGAAACTGCCATGGTAGCTTATCAGCAGTTCAAAACAAATTTATTAACACCACATAATAATGAAAGGGGGAATAATATTTGTAGTGTTTGACAGTTTCGCAAATTGCAATTGTCAAAAGTTGAGTTTTTCCCGCCATAAATAATTAAAACAGAAGTTGCAAAATTCGTGCAAATATCTGTAAATTTCGCGTCCATGAGGACAAGGCTTAAGTGTGATATCTGCGGAGTGCGCATCAGGTAGGTGTAAGAGGGTGGTAGTGGGCAATCGCCGTCCATAAGGAGAGGGGCACATTTAAAGTAAATTGTTAATGTGCTAGGTTCAGCCGACGTCAACTTATTTTTGATAATTTTGTGTGCTTCAACTCTTCTCAAGTGACACGCTTAGGTAATCATACCATCTGTACCTTCCGTACTCATCTCTGTGTTGTGAATTAGTCACTCTCTATTATTTTGGACCTTGGATAATTGATAATACAAGATAAAAACTTTAAATTTTGAAATGCTCTTATTATTTTTATTTCTGACCCGGATATTATAAGCTTATATCGTCATAGTTACGCTATCAATAAAGAGAGTCATAACTCCCTTGGGACATTATAGATTCTATAATTCCCTCTATCCTAATATACATATACGTAACATAGCAACAACCTAGCAACAACAAAACTGGGAATTTTTCCGTTTTAAAAATAAACAATATTTTATTGAAATCAGTCAGAAATAAAATTATCTATGTACCAGGGGAATTAATGAGCCTTAATAACCTCAGGCAATTGCTGTCCCTCGGGCCGGAGGCCCTCGGGACGCAAACTTTGCCATCGGTAATTAAGGCCCTTATAATTCCCTTGATACATAAATAACCATTATTATCTAACGCCTCCAAATTGGTGAAAACTGTTATATAACTGTTTCTACACTAAAAACAATTAATGTTATGTAATGTAACTATTTTTGTCATTTTTGTATATTTTTTATATCTGATCATCCTCAAATTTAGTAGGCCTATGAAATGCTGCTCCTCGCACGCTTCACCCGTCGCACTTGTCTACAAGCTGGCGATTAGTCACTGTCTACAATTTTGGAAGCCTGGTATAAAACGAATCGAAACAATATAATTTTAATTACAATGCTCTGGAATTTTAAATATATTAATAACAGAAAAGAAACCACTAAAAGGCCCCTCTCCCACAATTGTGTACCAACAGATTCCATGCTCTCCATCTCCTTCTTACTTTTATGTTATTGGTATGAGGCATGCCACAGATGCGTCCTTATTTATCTTATTGTGCTTATTTATTTATGTATTTATTTAGATTACACATAGTATACATAGGAATTACATAACCCATGCATTCTAATGTTGCTACTGATGATGATTAAAGTAAGCAGGTAGTGATTCTTATTTGCTACTTATTACTTTCAACTTTTTACTGAGGCACGACTGCCTTATCGTACTGGCCGCCACTGCTTGAGCCTCCTTACAAATTTTCTGTGGACGCCCATGGTAATTGCCTATTAGTTTTTAATTTTTAATGCGTTCTAATACATTTGCTGGAACATTAATTGTAAACGCTACTTTTTCAGGAGATTTTATGTTTCCTTATACCCTGGTTATGTGCAAGTTTCATCACCTATACTTACATAACAGCATTGACGTTAATTTCACTGAGAAGCAGGAAATTGCGCATATATGATTTCTTGTTATATTCAATGAATTTTACCTATATATGTAAGTATAAAACTGATGACGGTTTAACACGAACTAATCAAATGATATATAGGAATAATGACTTCACAAATACACAGAGTGTTCCCAAAAATACTTGTATAACACTTGACCAGAAGCTCCTAAATTGAGAAAAGATCAGTTGAAGTCAACTTAGCAATATCCGAAATTGCTTTATTTAACTATTCGTTTTTCTTAAGAACTAGTTTCTGGATTTTAATGATATTTGGAATTTAATCTAACAGTATAAAATTACGGTTTCTAGTACAATGACTCAGTGGCGCACCAACAAATTTCACTTGGGGGAGAGGGTCCCCAAAACGACTGCAGGTAATCCACTGAGACTGATTTTTTTGTAGGAATATACTGTCAATTGCTTACAAAGTAATTGTGTTTGCTTGTGAATAACTTTTCCCCTAGGTCTGGGGAGTAGATTAACCCCCAAAATCCTTCCTGGTGCGCTACTGTTATGATCGGCTATAAAAATGTAAAACTCATAGAAACGAAGTCATATGTATTTGAAGTTTTTTATGTATTGGAAAATGTTTGTTGGAAAACCGGTTTTGGCGAAAAGTACAATGAACAAAAGTTGGCAATATGTATCTAAAAAATAAAAAGAAAATATTTTGTTGAATACACATTAATGGGTGATTGCCTGTAAACTGCAAAATATAGAATATCAGTGGTGCACTGTGTTTGGGTTTAAGCTCTAATGACCGAGATATATGTTTTAAACACTCTTTGATTTAGTTATATTTGGTCGCTAATTACATTTTTATGATTATATAAAAATCCTATAATTAAATTATTTTAAATTTAAACTGCCATTTCCCTGGCTTGTATCTTCATAGCTTTACAGTATTTAAGCGTAAATTAAAAGTGTATTAGGCATGCTTAAACAACAACAACAAATAAATAAATTGAGACGCTGCAAATACCTAACTTATTTTACAAACCCTAATAGACAAATTAATTAAAAAAAGTTGTTCAAATCTAAAAAAAATTGATAACTTCCGTGCCCACAATCTACGTGCAATTCCGCTGCACTTACAAAAACACCATTAATGCCTATGAGGCCAGAGGTTTATTTTAGTAGGTCAAAATAAAGTGTTAGCATTGCTTAGTTGGATTCCAATAAGTGTTTGTTCTATAAATGCATTTATTTTTATGTTAAAATATAAGTTGTGCTACTTTTTTGTGTAGTCACATTAAAACTCTAATTCCCTGGCAAGTAAATATGTATAATAAATATGAGCATTTGAAATAAATAACTAGGATTAATATACTTTTGGGTGTAAACTTTACAATAACACTTGATGCGTTAGAATTTAATTGAACAGAAATTCATATTTTGTCATTCCCTGGTGTCATTACTCCAGAATAATTCCAGTGTAATCCGGCAATCATCCTTCTGGTGATGCAATTTTACCTAACGGTATAACAGAAAAAATATATAAAACATAAAGGTAGGATGGAGAAGTTTGCGTTATATGTTAAGGTCGCCGTATTTCTCGCCGTAAAATGATCAAATTTGTGGTGTTTTTAGGTACTGAAATCCTGAAAAATAAAAACACGTAGGGCAAAAGTAATATCAAAAATAAAATTACTGATGTTTTGTTTATCCACTTTTACTATTTAAACTCTCCTCAAATACCATAATAACTTTTAAAATGCATTTGTATGATTCTTTCTAAGAAATGTGTTTGTTTCTAAACCAAAATAACAAACTATATTCTTTCGTTTAGAGGCCCTGATACACTTTAAAAAATGAAATTGGATGCTATCTAAGGTCTCAGGGTTATGAAAAGGTAACCTGTAAGATGGCCACCGGTGTGAAAACAGCAGCCGGAGATAGCAGCCTGAACGCACGAAGATGCCGAGGAGTCAGTAGCGTACGTTGCATTCCGCTACCGCTAACAGCGTGACGCGCGAAGTCAGAGACCACAGTGAAGTAAAAATTAGATTTACAAACATAGTAAAAGCCGGAAATGAGTATTTTACAACAAAGAAGTCCTTAATGCGACGTAGTTGTTATGTCATAATTCTATAAGTGGGAGGGTTAAAATGTCTAAATATAAACAATTATTATTTAACAAAATATTACTAAATTTATCGATTTTCTCTGGCTTTTAGGGGTTGAAATAGGTAATCTATAATAACATAAATAATTCCTAAAAATCTAATCCAAATTGAAGTTAGTCATTATACTGGCCCTATATATCATTAATTTCAATACGTAGTGTAGGTTGAAAAATGATCATAATTTATATATATTTTATGATAAAATTTTATCGATTATATTTATTTTATTGTATTTAGTAATGACATATAGATTATTCCATATCGTCGATTTGCAAAGGGAGCGCGGGGTTGAAAATGACCATTATATTTATTTAATTGATAAATTTTACTGTAACTTATAAACGACGGTTCGGCACACATTTTCCGTTGGAGGACACAATAGCAATGACATATAGATTACTCCATAAAAATATCGTCGATTTGCAAAGGGAGTGCCGGGTTGAAAATGACCATTATATTTATTTAATTGATAAAACTTTACTCTAACTTATAAACGACGGTTCGACACACATTTTCCGTTGGAGGACACAATAGTAATGACATATAGATTGCTCCATAAAAGTATCGTCGATTTGCAAAGGGACTGCGGGGTTGAAAATGACCATTATATTTATTTAATTGAAAAAATTTTACTCTAACTTATAAACGACGGTTCGGCACACATTTTCCGTTGGAGGACACAATAGCAAAGACATATAGATTACTCCATAAAAATATCGTCGATTTGCAAAGGGAGTGCGGGGTTGAAAATGACCATTATATTTAATTAATCGAAAAAATTTTACTCTAACTTATAAACGACGGTTCGGCACACATTTTCCGTTGGAGGACACAATAATAATGACATATAGATTAATCCATAAAAGTATCGTCGATTTGCAAAGGGACTGCGGGGTTGAAAATGACCATATTATTTATTTAATTGATAAAATTTTACTCTAACTTATAAACGCCGGTTCCGCACACATTTTCCGTTGGAGGACACATTAGTAACGACATATAGATTACTCCATAAAAGTATCGTCGATTTGCAAAGGGAGTGCGGGGTTGAAAATGACCATTATATTTATTTAATTGATAAAATTTTACCCTAACTTCTAAACGACGGTTCGGCACACATTTTCCGTTGGAGGACACAATAATAATGACATATAGATTACTCCATAAAAGTATCGTCGATTTGCAAAGGGACTGCGGGGTTGAAAATGACCATTATATTTATTTAATTGATAAAATTTTACTCTAACTTATAAACGCCGGTTCCGCACACATTTTCCGTTGGAGGACACATTAGTAACGACATATAGATTACTCCATAAAAGTATCGTCGATTTGCAAAGGGAGTGCGGGGTTGAAAATGACCATTATATTTATTTAATTGAAAAAATTTTACTCTAACTTATAAACGACGGTTCGGCACACATTTTCCGTTGGGGGACACAATAATAATGACATATAGATTACTCCATAAAATTATCGTCGATTTGCAAAGGGACTGCGGGGTTGAAAATGACCATTATATTTATTTAATTGATAAAATTTTACTCTAACTTCTAAACGACGGTTCGGCACACATTTTCCATTGGGGGACACAATAATAAAGACATATAGATTACTCCATAAAAGTATCGTCGATTTGCAAAGTTAGTGCGGGGTTGAAAATGACGATTATATTTATTTAATTGAAAAAATTTTACTCTAACTTAGAAACGACGGTTCGGCACACATTTTCCGTTGGAGGACACAATAATAATGACATATAGATTACTCCATAAAAGTATCGTCGATTTGCAAAGGGAGTGCGGGGTTGAAAATGACCATTATATTTATTTAATTGATAAAATTTTACTCTAACTTATAAACGACGGTTCGGCACACATTTTCCGTTGGAGGACACAATAATAATGACATATAGATTACTCCATAAAAGTATCGTCGATTTGCAAAGGGACTGCGGGGTTGAAAATGACCATATTATTTATTTAATTGATAAAATTTTACTCTAACTTATAAACGCCGGTTCCGCACATTTTCCGTTGGAGGACACATTAGTAACGACATATAGATTACTCCATAAAAGTATCGTCGATTTGCAAAGGAAGTGCGGGGTTGAAAATGACGATTATATTTATTTAATTGAAAATTTTACTCTAACTTATAAACGACGGTTCGGCACACATTTTCCGTTGGAGGACACAATAATAATGACATATAGATTACTCCATAAAAGTATCGTCGATTTGCAAAGGGACTGCGGGGTTGAAAATGACCATATTATTTATTTAATTGATAAAATTTTACTCTAACTTCTAAACGACGGTTCCGCACACATTTTTCGTTGGAGGACACATTAGTAACGACATATAGATTACTCCATAAAAGTATCGTCGATTTGCAAAGGGAGTGCAGGGTTGAAAATGACCATTATATTTATTTAATTGATAAAATTTTACTCTAACTTCTAAACGACGGTTCCGCACACATTTTCCGTTGGAGAACACATTAGTAACGACATATAGATTACTCCATAAAAGTATCGTCGATTTGCAAAGGGAGTGCGGGGTTGAAAATGACCATATTATTTATTTAATTGATAAAATTTTACTCTAACTTATAAACGCCGGTTCCGCACACATTTTCCGTTGGAGGACACATTAGTAACGACATATAGATTACTCCATAAAAGTATCGTCGATTTGCAAAGGGAGTGCGGGGTTGAAAATGACCATTATATTTATTTAATTGATAAAATTTTACTCTAACTTCTAAACGACGGTTCGGCACACATTTTCCGTTGGAGAACACAATAATAATGACATATAGATTACTCCATAAAAGTATCGTCGATTTGCAAAGGGACTGCGGGGTTGAAAATGACCATATTATTTATTTAATTGATAAAATTTTACTCTAACTTATAAACGCCGGTTCCGCACACATTTTCCGTTGGAGGACACATTAGTAACGACATATAGATTACTCCATAAAAGTATCGTCGATTTGCAAAGGGAGTGCGGGGTTGAAAATGACCATTATATTTATTTAATTGAAAAATTTTTACTCTAACTTATAAACGACGGTTCGGCACACATTTTCCGTTGGAGGACACAATAATAATGACATATAGATTACTCCATAAAAGTATCGTCGATTTGCAAAGGGAGTGCGGGGTTGAAAATGACCATATTATTTATTTAATTGATAAAATTTTACTCTAACTTATAAACGCCGGTTCCGCACACATTTTCCGTTGGAGGACACATTAGTAACGACATATAGATTACTCCATAAAAGTATCGTCGATTTGCAAAGGAAGTGCGGGGTTGAAAATGACGATTATATTTATTTAATTGAAAAATTTTTACTCTAACTTATAAACGACGGTTCGGCACACATTTTCCGTTGGAGGACACAATAATAATGACATATAGATTACTCCATAAAAGTATCGTCGATTTGCAAAGGGACTGCGGGGTTGAAAATGACCATATTATTTATTTAATTGATAAAATTTTACTCTAACTTCTAAACGACGGTTCCGCACACATTTTTCGTTGGAGGACACATTAGTAACGACATATAGATTACTCCATAAAAGTATCGTCGATTTGCAAAGGGACTGCGGGGTTGAAAATGACCATTATAGTTATTTAATTGTTAAAATTTTACTCTAACTTATAAACGCCGGTTCCGCACACATTTTTCGTTGGAGGACACATTAGTAACGACATATAGATTACTCAATAAAAGTATCGTCGATTTGCAAAGGGACTGCGGGGTTGAAAATGACCATTATAGTTATTTAATTGTTAAAATTTTACTCTAACTTATAAACGACGGTTCGGCGCACATTTTTCGTTGGAGGCCACATTAGTAGTGACATATAGGTTACTCCTTTAAAATGTCGTCGGTTCGCATGGGAAGTGAGGGGTTGAAAATTATCCTTCTGTTTATTTTATTGACTAAGTATTACTGTAACTTCTGAATTTGCACATACATATTTTTACATTAAATGATGCTATATATTTAACGTTTTGTTCATCTCCCCATAAGCCATATTTATTTTGAAATTGAGTTTGTATTTTTCTATCTCTTCATTAATTTGAAAAATGAATTTAATAAACCTTGTACATTTTCCGCTGCCTAAATCGGAAATGCACAGTTTGTGAATGGAGTACCTGGGGATATATTTATCACACTTAATTATATAGCTTATGTTTTTTGGTAGTGGTATTAGTTGCTTGATAAAATGAGATTTGTATCTTTCTCTACGTTTATTCCAAGAATCTTCAGATGTTTTTTCATTAGAGCTATCACTGTCACACAATTACACACACTACACACAATTAAATATCGGGCATTTCATGAGCATTGCTCATTCTTTCTTGTCCTCCTCCATTTGATGACATTATACAGCTCTATAACAGGCAATAGAGAAAATATTTTCTTAAAATTTAATTTAATATGGCTTCATTAATATATAGGTGGTATATATATAGAAATTGTACTACACATTTTTAAGCATATTTTATAGAAGCTGGTGGCATATGGGTATATACTTATTCATTTTGTAGCACCTAACACTTGTTGGTCTCAGAAGTGAACCTATTCAGGATATTAGTATCAAACACCAAGTTATCGATCGTTTCACGGCACATTGTTTAATGTTATTAGCGTAAGAATACTTTTGAGTAGGTACTACGACTAAGTGCAATAATCACTTGTCAAACTGTTGCAAATTCTTAAAATTTATAACGGACGTAAACATATCTTTAATAGATATTAATATTGAGCCCGGTTCTGAAATAATTATTCACAAATCTTACTTATTATATTTATGAAACGAGCACAACGCAGTTGGTTCTCAATTGAGCGCTCATCAGAATTTTCCTTTTCCTATATCTATTATAGTTTTCTTATATGCTTTCAAATACTTTAACTATTGCGTGGATATTGGCAAAACTAAAATTACTGCCAGTTTTTGTTTTGTTTCGAAAATAGCAGAAAACATACGGAATACAGAACATGTTTTCCTTCTTAATAGTTTTTTCTGCTGACTAGAACATCTTACAGTTGTGGCTGTAGAATAAAAATATTCCCTCTTTACGAAACCTGCTGCAATGTACGCAATTGTTTCATTAAAATATGCATAATCGTCCTATTACATATTTATGAAATACAAATATACTTTTTTTACTGTATTACAAAGGTATTTTAAGCTAATATATATCAAATCTCCTACAATTCCTATCAATGAAGTCATATATGTTCTCTGATACCAAACATCTAGGTATGCTAATGAACAATTCCACAGACAAAGCACTATTCAATAATTATCTAAAAAAAATTAATCTAGTTAAATTTAGTAACCTGGATTAATGAAAACACTATAAATATCTAAGTTCACTCTTCAAAATGTGAAAACTCGAAAATTCAACCACAATAGATGAGATCTGACCTATTTCTGCATATTTAGTTTCTCAAAATATTGTTAATACCTAAAAATATATAAAAAAGTATACTTTTGTCACGAACAAAGCTAGCTTTTAAAAATGTGTTTCCTCTATTATATTTTAATGAAGATTCAGTAAGATTTCAGTTTTATATGTTAAATGGTTTTATTTGTGTCAAAATTGTTTACTCTTTCAGTCAATTTTTTTTACCTCAATAAATGTACATTTAACGTACATGTAGATTATTTCCGTCAACTTTAAAGCCTTAATATAATTAAAGGCTCTCTGAGAAGTATTGTTAAACATTTGTTTCTGCAAGTCGTGTTTGTGGAAGCCTAGACCGCGACCGCCTAGTGAATTTTCTCCTTAACTGGCCGTAAAAATATCGAAGATTTTGGATTACAATTTATTCACATTAAAACACCTCGTATGTCAGTATCTCTAAGAAAAACATTGTGTTGTTAGTCTACTATTTTATTCTATTAATAGCTATATTCTTTTATACAATCTTTTCTTTTCCAACTCCATTTACCGCCAAAAAAAATGTTTTTCGAAACTAGTGTTCCTTTCTAAATGCTAACAAATTATGATAAGGACGAGGCTGAGTAATAGTCCTAATTTTATTTAATTAATTATATTATTACACACGAAGATGCTGTAGGGACCTATAGATCTAATTTGTAATACCTATTGAATACTTTTTACATAAATGATATCCCAGCGAATACAGACTGGAAATTGTACATTTTACATAATTATAAAATGTAAACACCTAGGCTAAATAATAATATTTAAATTGATATTAACAAAATGAAAATTACAATAAAGGCTCTTACAGAGATAAACCGATTTCATAGTCAATCAATCAATAACGAAATATATAATACCATAATTTAAGATAACAAAAAATTTATATTTATTTTAGTATATAAACTAAAAAAAAGGAATGGAAAACTAAATTGCATGTTACTTATTAAAATAATAACAATACAGGCAAATTATAAAGGTTAAGAAAAACAAATTCTTATTTATTACTGAAGAATTTATAATATATTTTTAGTAATATATAAATTTTCATAATATGCGTTTATACTTATAGGTGAGCAGGAACAATTGATATATGTCCAATACAGGGTGTCCGGAAAAGACGTGTACAACGGAAGACCACAGACTCCTGGGTTCAAAATAAGCCGATTTAGCCCAATTTACTTATTTCCAAAATTGCTTCGTTTAGCCGCTAGGGAGCGCCAAAGTTCGCGAAAATTTTTTGTTTATTCCGAATATCTCGAAAACGACTTGATCGATTTTAACCATTTTTGGGCTACGCAGTTATACGTCTAACCGACACTTTTTGACATTATTTAAAATCTTTTGCAGTAATTTGAAATATAAGAAAAATCATGTATCATGCAAATATAAGCACATATTTTTTAAACCCTGTACAATTACTCTCAGTTTTTCTGTTAGTAGATGACTTTATTTGGAAACTTTTTTTATACTTTCAAAATTTTGAACAGATGAGCAGTTTAGGCAGAAAACATATTTTTCGTATGTCAACAATATCAGCATTCGTTCTGCAACAAATAACGAAGTACCAGAAGCTGGCTCTGATATTTTAAGTATCAGTTGTCTGTCAAATCTAATCAGCTACTGAAATTAGTCTCTCGGCTTATTCTTCTTTCTCAATTAGTTACTTTAGATCTTACTTTATTTGTTGTTGTTATTGTTGTGTTTGCTTCTGTTCGTCATTTTTCAATATTTCATCATGGATACGTATACATATTCCGAACAAGTAGATATGCTTTTGGTTTATGGATTTTGTCAAGGTAACGGCCGCACAAGTGTTAGGGTCTACATGGACAGATTCCCTCATCGACGAGTGCCAAATCATCAAACTTTTGCCAACATCGAAAGGCGACTTCGCGAATTTGGTTCCTTCCACCAAATGAATGCGGCTCAAGGGCGTCAACGTACTACGAAAACTATAGAGGTGGAGGAACAAATCCTAGATAAGATAGAAGAGAACCCAAAAATTAGTGCAAGACGCATTGGACATGAAATAGGGATACCAAAAACCATAGTTCATGATGTTTTGAAGGAGCAATTACTACATCCGTACCACATTCAATCGGTACATGAATTGCTACCCATTGACCCCGAAAAACGTTTAGCATTTTGTAATTTTATACAAGATCAAAGAGCCCATGATATCAACTTCAGCAAAAACGTTTTATTTACAGATGAAGCATGTTTCACTAGGTCAGGCATCATTAATAACCACAACAAACACGTTTATGCTGATGAAAATCCACACTGTACTGAAATAAGACATTTTCAATATGAATTCAGAGTAAACGTGTGGGCGGGAATTATCGACAACTTTATTATTGGCCCGGTTGTGCTTCCACATCGATTGAATGGGGTCAACTATTTAAATTTTTACAGCAAGTATTACCTAATTTGTTGGACGATTTGCCGTTATTACTTCGTCGTAACATGTGGTTTATGCACGATGGTGCACCTCATTTTACAATACCCGTTCGTCAATATTTACATAATCTGTATCCTAACAGGTGGATCGGAAGAGGAAACGATGCTCCTATAAAATGGCCACCTCGAGCACCAGACTTAACCCCTTGCGATTTTTTTGTGGGGTGCAGTAAAAACTAAAGTATATGCCTCTGCAGTTAATAATGAAGAGGAATTGTTTAGGCGAATCCAAGACGCAGTTAATATTTTACGAGGTAATGCAGGAATCATGGAGAGGCTGCACTACAACTTCGTAAAACGGATTACTTGTTGCATAAGAGAAAACGGTGGTCACTTTGAGCATTTATTGTAAAGTGATCATAACTCTCTTTTGTTATATTTTATTATCTTGTATTTATTAAATAAAATATAAATGAGAGTTTGGAATTTTCGTTATTTGTTGCAGAACGAATGCTGATATTGTTGACATATGAAAATATTTTTCTGCCTAAACTACTCATCTATTCAAAATTCTGTGAGTATAAAAAAGTTTCTAAATAAAGTCAGCTACTAACAAAAAAACTGAGAGTAATTGTACAGGAAGTTAAAAAATATGTGCTTATATTTGCATGATACATGATTTTTCTTACATTTCTAATAACTGCAAAAGATTCTAAATAACGTCAAAAAGTGTCGGTTAGACTTATAACTGCGTAGCCCAAAAATGGTTAAAATCGATCAAGTCGTTTTCGAGATATTAGGAATAAACAAAAATTTTTATCAAACTTTGGCGCTCTCTAGCGGCTAAACGAAGCAATTTTGGAAATAAGTAAATTGGGCTAAATCGGCTTAATTTGAACCCAGGAGTCTGTGGTCTTCCGTTGTACACGTCTTTTCCGGACACCCTGTATATCGACAGATCATAAAATAAAAAAAATATATTTTTTAAAAATTTAACTCATTAATTATATTCTTAGACAAAATACAAATAGTTTTACTTCTATAAAATTTTTCGATTTACTGTAAAATTAAAAAGTTACGCGACGTATTGTAAAGAGTAGAATTTAATGTTTACTTGCTAAATCGAATAGGCGTAATTAATAAAATTAAAATTGAAAAAGAAACTATAATATTTCCAATAGTGGAAAATAATAATCATTACGTTTTAGTTATTATTCAAATTAATGAGAAAAAATTTGTTCTCTTAGATCCAATGGGCGACTGTGTTTATAAGCGAAATAGGTATTTCAAAAAATTTTTAGATATTTTAAATTTAATAAATTACGTCGATATAAATGAATGGACAAATACAACTTTAGAGCACATACAACAGACAGATTCACATAATTGTGGTCTTTTCGTTATACACTTTTTTCAGAGTATAGTTAATAATAAGCCTCTCACGGAACCGAAAAATATGGACGAATACCGCAAAGAGCTAAAATCTCTCCTAATACATAGTTCCTCTGATGTAAAGAATAAATGTTTATTCTGCAACCGTGACATTACCGAAAAATATTTCCAGTGCATTATGTGTTTGCGATTGATTCATACGAAATGCGTTCTTTCTCAACAAGACAGAATAGACGGACTGATACCAGCTGACAAATTTAAAAACAGTTTGTGTGATCTATGTCGACAGTACTGAGACATCCAATAATGTAGCTAACAGTTCTGTCAATGAGTAATGACTATAGATGAAACGCTTTAACATCACATATTTTATTAGACAATATAGATCGAGTTTAATTTTGAAAAAAAAACTATAAATAAATTATTGATATTTAACAAAAAATTCCAAACACTTAAAACTTTTACAAATATTTATTATCAAAAAATGGAGGAAAATCCATACACCCTTATACCATCGCAACTCAAAGAAATCGCCGTTTTCAGAAGGTATAGTTATCAATAACATAAATATAATGGTCATTTTCAACCCCGCACTACCATTGCAAATCGACTATACTTTTATGGAGTAATCTATATGTCGTTACTAATGTGTCCTCCAACGGAAAATGTGTGCCGAACCGTCGTTTAGAAGTTAGAGTAAAATTTTATCAATTAAATAAATATAATGGTCATTTTCAACCCCGCAGTCCCTTTGCAAATCGACGATACTTTTATGGAGTAATCTATATGTCATTATTATTGTGTCCCCTAACGGAAAATGTGTGCCGAACCGTCGTTTAGAAGTTAGAGTAAAATTTTATCAATTAAATAAATAATATGGTCATTTTCAACCCCGCACTCCCTTTGCAAATCGACGATACTTTTATGGAGTAATCTATATGTCGTTACTAATGTGTCCTCCAACGGAAAATGTGTGCGGAACCGGCGTTTATAAGTTAGAGTAAAATTTTATCAATTAAATAAATAATATGGTCATTTTCAACCCCGCAGTCCCTTTGCAAATCGACGATACTTTTATGGAGTAATCTATATGTCATTATTATTGTGTCCTCCAACGGAAAATGTGTGCCGAACCGTCGTTTATAAGTTAGAGTAAATTTTTTTCAATTAAATAAATATAATGTTCATTTTCAACCCCGCAGTCCCTTTGCAAATCGACGATACTTTTATGGAGTAATCTATATGTCATTATTATTGTGTCCCCTAACGGAAAATGTGTGCCGAACCGTCGTTTAGAAGTTAGAGTAAAATTTTATCAATTAAATAAATATAATGGTCATTTTCAACCCCGCAGTCCCTTTGCAAATCGACGATACTTTTATGGAGTAATCTATATGTCATTATTATTGTGTCCCCCAACGGGAAATGTGTGCCGAACCGTCGTTTATAAGTTAGAGTAAAATTTTTTCAATTAAATAAATATAATGGTCATTTTCAACCCCGCAGTCCCTTTGCAAATCGACGATACTTTTATGGAGTAATCTATATGTCATTATTGTGTCCTCCAACGGAAAATGTGTGCGGAACCGTCGTTTATAAGTTAGAGTAAAATTTTATCAATTAAATAAATAATATGGTCATTTTCAACCCCGCACTCCCTTTGCAAATCGACGATACTTTTATGGAGTAATCTATATGTCGTTACTAATGTGTCCTCCAACGGAAAATGTGTGCCGAACCGTCGTTTATAAGTTAGAGTAAAAATTTTTCAATTAAATAAATATAATGGTCATTTTCAACCCCGCAGTCCCTTTGCAAATCGACGATACTTTTATGGAGTAATCTATATGTCATTATTATTGTGTCCTCCAACGGAAAATGTGTGCCGAACCGTCGTTTAGAAGTTAGAGTAAAATTTTATCAATTAAATAAATAATATGGTCATTTTCAACCCCGCACTTTGCAAATCGACGATACTTTTATGGAGTAATCTATATGTCGTTACTAATGTGTCCTCCAACGGAAAATGTGTGCCGAACCGTCGTTTATAAGTTAGAGTAAAATTTTATCAATTAAATAAATATAATGGTCATTTTCAACCCCGCACTCCCTTTGCAAATCGACGATACTTTTATGGAGTAATCTATATGTCGTTACTAATGTGTCCTCCAACGGAAAATGTGTGCCGAACCGTCGTTTATAAGTTAGAATAAAAATTTTTCAATTAAATAAATATAATGGTCATTTTCAACCCCGCAGTCCCTTTGCAAATCGACGATACTTTTATGGAGTAATCTATATGTCATTATTATTGTGTCCTCCAACGGAAAATGTGTGCCGAACCGTCGTTTATAAGTTAGAGTAAAATTTTTCAATTAAATAAATATAATGGACATTTTCAACCCCGCAGTCCCTTTGCAAATCGACGATACTTTTATGGAGTAATCTATATGTCATTATTATTGTGTTCTCCAACGGAAAATGTGTGCCGAACCGTCGTTTAGAAGTTAGAGTAAAATTTTATCAATTAAATTAATATAATTGTCATTTTCAACCCCGCACTCCCTTTGCAAATCGAAGATACTTTTATGGAGTAATCTATATGTCGTTACTAATGTGTCCTCCAACGGAAAATGTGTGCTGAACCGTCGTTTAGAAGTTAGAGTAAAATTTTATCAATTAAATAAATATAATGGTCATTTTCAACCCCGCAGTCCCTTTGCAAATCGACGATACTTTTATGGAGTAATCTATATGTCATTATTATTGTGTGTCCCCCAACGGAAAATGTGTGCCGAACCGTCGTTTATAAGTTAGAGTAAAATTTTTTCAATTAAATAAATATAATGGTCATTTTCAACCCCGCAGTCCCTTTGCAAATCGACGATACTTTTATGGAGTAATCTATATGTCATTATTATTGTGTCCTCCAACGGAAAATGTGGAACCGTCGTTTATAAGTTAGAGTAAAATTTTTTCAATTAAATAAATATAATGGACATTTTCAACCCCGCAGTCCCTTTGCAAATCGACGATACTTTTATGGAGTAATCTATATGTCATTATTATTGTGTCCTCCAACGGAAATGTGCCGAACCGTCGTTTATAAGTTAGAGTAAAATTTTATCAATTAAATAAATAATATGGTCATTTTCAACCCCGCAGTCCCTTTGCAAATCGACGATACTTTTATGGAGTAATCTATATGTCATTATTATTGTGTCCTCCAACGGAAAATGTGTGCCGAACCGTCGTTTATAAGTTAGAGTAATTTTTTTTCAATTAAATAAATATAATGTTCATTTTCAACCCCGCAGTCCCTTTGCAAATCGACAATACTTTTATGGAGCAATCTATATGTCATTACTATTGTGTCCTCCAACGGAAAATGTGTGCCGAACCGTCGTTTAGAAGTTAGAGTAAAATTTTATCAATTAAATAAATATAATGGTCATTTTCAACCCCGCACTCCCTTTGCAAATCGACGATACTTTTATGGAGTAATCTATATGTCGTTACTAATGTGTCCTCCAACGGAAAATGTGGAACCGGCGTTTATAAGTTAGAGTAAAATTTTATCAATTAAATAAATAATATGGTCATTTTCAACCCCGCAGTCCCTTTGCAAATCGACGATACTTTTATGGAGTAATCTATATGTCATTATTATTGTGTCCCCAACGGGAAATGGAACCGTCGTTTATAAGTTAGAGTAAAATTTTTTCAATTAAATAAATATAATGGTCATTTTCAACCCCGCAGTCCCTTTGCAAATCGACGATACTTTTATGGAGTAATCTATATGTCATTATTATTGTGTCCTCCAACGGAAAATGTGTGCCGAACCGTCGTTTATAAGTTAGAGTAAAATTTTTTCAATTAAATAAATATAATGGTCATTTTCAACCCCGCAGTCCCTTTGCAAATCGACGATACTTTTATGGAGTAATCTATATGTCATTATTATTGTGTCCTCCAACGGAAAATGTGTGCCGAACCGTCGTTTAGAAGTTAGAGTAAAATTTTATCAATTAAATAAATAATATGGTCATTTTCAACCCCGCACTCCCTTTGCAAATCGACGATACTTTTATGGAGTAATCTATATGTCGTTACTAATGTGTCCTCCAACGGAAAATGTGTGCGGAACCGGCGTTTATAAGTTAGAGTAAAATTTTATCAATTAAATAAATAATATGGTCATTTTCAACCCCGCAGTCCCTTTGCAAATCGACGATACTTTTATGGAGTAATCTATATGTCATTATTATTGTGTCCTCCAACGGAAAATGTGTGCCGAACCGTCGTTTATAAGTTAGAGTAATTTTTTTTCAATTAAATAAATATAATGTTCATTTTCAACCCCGCAGTCCCTTTGCAAATCGACAATACTTTTATGGAGCAATCTATATGTCATTACTATTGTGTCCTCCAACGGAAAATGTGCCGAACCGTCGTTTAGAAGTTAGAGTAAAATTTTATCAATTAAATAAATATAATGGTCATTTTCAACCCCGCACTTTGCAAATCGACGATACTTTTATGGAGTAATCTATATGTCGTTACTAATGTGTCCTCCAACGGAAAATGCGGAACCGGCGTTTATAAGTTAGAGTAAAATTTTATCAATTAAATAAATAATATGGTCATTTTCAACCCCGCAGTCCCTTTGCAAATCGACGATACTTTTATGGAGTAATCTATATGTCATTATTATTGTGTCCTCCAACGGAAAATGTGTGCCGAACCGTCGTTTATAAGTTAGAGTAAATTTTTTTCAATTAAATAAATATAATGTTCATTTTCAACCCCGCAGTCCCTTTGCAAATCGACAATACTTTTATGGAGCAATCTATATGTCATTACTATTGTGTCCTCCAACGGAAAATGTGCCGAACCGTCGTTTAGAAGTTAGAGTAAAATTTTATCAATTAAATAAATATAATGGTCATTTTCAACCCCGCACTTTGCAAATCGACGATACTTTTATGGAGTAATCTATATGTCGTTACTAATGTGTCCTCCAACGGAAAATGTGTGCGGAACCAGCGTTTATAAGTTAGAGTAAAATTTTATCAATTAAATAAATAATATGGTCATTTTCAACCCCGCAGTCCCTTTGCAAATCGACGATACTTTTATGGAGTAATCTATATGTCATTATTATTGTGTCCTCCAACGGAAAATGTGTGCCGAACCGTCGTTTATAAGTTAGAGTAAAATTTTTTCAATTAAATAAATATAATGGTCATTTTCAACCCCGCAGTCCCTTTGCAAATCGACGATACTTTTATGGAGCAATCTATATGTCATTACTATTGTGTCCTCCAACGGAAAATGTGTGCCGAACCGTCGTTTATAAGTTAGAGTAAAGTTTTATCAATTAAATAAATATAATGGTCATTTTCAACCCCGCACTCCCTTTGCAAATCGACGATATTTTTATGGAGTAATCTATATGTCATTGCTATTGTGTCCTCCAACGGAAAATGTGTGCCGAACCGTCGTTTATAAGTTACAGTAAAATTTATCAATTAAATAAATATAATGGTCATTTTCAACCCCGCGCTCCCTTTGCAAATCGACGATATGGAATAATCTATATGTCATTACTAAATACAATAAAATAAATATAATCGATAAAATTTTATCATAAAATATATATAAATTATGATCATTTTTCAACCTATACTACGTATTGAAATTAATGATATATAGGGCCAGTATAATGACTAACTTCAATTTGGATTAGATTTTTAGGAATTATTTATGTTATTATAGATTACCTATTTCAACCCCTAAAAGCCAGAGAAAATCGATAAATTTAGTAATATTTTGTTAAATAATAATTGTTTATATTTAGACATTTTAACCCTCCCACTTATAGAATTATGACATAACAACTACGTCGCATTAAGGACTTCTTTGTTGTAAAATACTCATTTCCGGCTTTTACTATGTTTGTAAATCTAATTTTTACTTCACTGTGGTCTCTGACTTCGCGCGTCACGCTGTTAGCGGTAGCGGAATGCAACGTACGCTACTGACTCCTCGGGCATCTTCGTGCGTTCAGGCTGCTATCTCCGGCTGCTGTTTTCACACCGGTTAAGATGGCCACCACGTTCTGCAGATTTAAACATATGTAGCTTTTTTTGTGGAGTGTTCTTAAAGCAAAATTGACAAGAGTCCAATAAACATTCGTTCGACAAAAATTTTAAATGCAGACAACCTTTTTTATAGTCGGTTACTGTACCACTAGAAAGAGTAATTTTATAAGAAATATTTCTTTACTCATTGTGGTCAAATGTTGAATTGTGGACATTTATTGTATAATAGTCATTCATGTTCTGAATAGGAAGGTATTTATTATTTATTTATTTTTAGTTCTTTGCTGGTATTCCTGGTACGTGGTTTTTTCCTACCTCAAGACATCTTACAGGAAAAGAAAATTGTGCTCCTCTAGTATTTATTAGAACTGTTTTCACTCATTTAAAAAAGACGATGAAATGCTATAAATATTAGATACTGGTGATAGAAGAACAGAATCATATGCTGATATAGAAAATAAGGAACAAGTTCTATAAGAATGTCAATTATACTGACTTAGGATGTTATCCGATAAATATGTATCCTATGCATGACTATTTTTTATGTTGTATTGCATACAACTATGTTTAAAACACAAGTATTTTTTTATAATTAATGATGGTGCTAAGTACATTTAAAACAAGAAAAACCAAAGTGCCAAAAATTATGAAGTTATTCATTTTAAAAAATATAATTATTAATTAATTTTTTTAAATAATAATTAATACGAACATTTGCTATACAATAGACAATATACAGTGTGCAGTAAAATTCCAGCATTTTTAGCTATTTCTTACAAAATGAAATTTTAATTTATTTACATATTCTGTGAATTATTGCGCACAATTCCAGTTTTCTCAAGTATGAACATGTGTTTGTCAACTAATAAAAAATTTATACAAATAAAAACAAATGGATTAACGCAAAAGATACCTCAAATGCCTAAAACACAAAACGTATTACTGAGTGTAAGCCAAATATTTTGTAGTTAGATATTTTATAGAAGTAAGTACAAACATATACAAGGTATTTCAATTTTAAGTGTTCAATGTTTGCTCTATATGCTGTTTGCTAATGTGATGTATTGTTATTTTGAAAATAAACATAAATTATTATTAGTTTGTTTCTTATACAGAATCTGTGATATTAAGGTCACTTTAAAAATATACCTACATCATCGACTTAAACTAGAATAAATACAAATTGAGAAAATTTTCCTTCAATTGAAAACTGAAAAAATATTTAAGATACCTAAGTAGAACAGTTTTTGAAAAAATACTTAAAATTTGTCTTTTTTTATTTCATATACTTTTTTATTACTAAAATCAAAAGGTCCAACTACTGTTGGAAGGTTCAAACATCCTCAGGACTACATGATTTTCATGTTTTTATAAAAAAAACTTCTGATTTTCTTATATGGATCAATAAATAGACGGTAAAATTGTTAGCTCAACGATTTATCATGCTTGAATTAGTTGATTTTATTAAGCACGCCGTTTTTACACGCAAATTTAGTAAGTTAGAAAGAATATCTCTTCAGTGTGTCAATTATATAAGTTTTCTCCAGGGTGTATAACAGTTTCCAAACTGACGACTGACCAGTCATTGAGAATAAGAAAAAAAAACATTTTTCATCTGTTATGTTTTATCATAAAATCTCGTGAGTTTTACATGTCAATTGCAAATTTAAAAAATTGTATACCTATAAATATTTTCACATCCCGCAGAATTCTTTTAAAACACTAGTAACACCTGAATTTATTTAAAATTTTAAGTATTTTTCACGGTGTAACACAGTGATAACGTACAATTCAGTTTTTCATGTTCTGTGGCGGATTTTTTCTCCAAATTTTAAAGGAAATGATTCTACTAGGTGTTTTTTGTGCATCTTTAGGTCCTTGAAACGCCAGCCTTAAAGTTCAAAAGACGTCAGTTAACAATTTATTATATTTTGTTATAAGTAAACGAAGTTAATGTATTCACATACAAAATTTCATTATGCTATTTTCCATAAAGAAAAATCGTATAAACGAAATAAGAAAATTAAATTTGAACTTGAATTTCGTTTGATAGTCGTATATTTTACATAACCTAAACTAAAACTAATTCAAAAGTGATTATCAACAATTTAGTGACTGAAATAAATTCACCATTCTAAGACAATGGATATAAAAAATCAGAACTTCGTTGAACAAATAACTTTCAAACGTCAAATAGTGATTTGACACTTTCGCGGCATGTTCTGTTATTTGATCTATAATGGTTTCCGGGTTGTCATGCCGTAATCTAGGTAACTTAGTTAGGATTTTTGACCTGTCAGCAGTGGCAAAGCTGTAGGATGAGTACTTCTGAGATACAGCAGCCGCAGACCATAACGGGACATCCGGTATATAATAAACAATATTATACCGATAGCACTGCCCTGTGGAATACCAATATTAGTCTCCAGTATATTAGATTTAACAAATTATACATTTAGTCCGGTCCGATCCGGTAGTTTTTATTGGGAGGAAAACTAAGTACTCGTCTCCCAGAAAAACTGAAACAAAACAGTACACAGTGCGATTTTTTCCATTATGAATCATTCAACCGGCGGACCAGCTTTCCAGCCGCAGACTTCTTGGTAATTTATTTGATTCAGGGAATGCAATTAAGGGCAATAATAGAATTCGGCGTCTAGTGTCTGGCTCTACTTATGCCAATATTATAGTTAATAGACAGGGTTCTAGCCTCACTGTAACTATTTCTATATTTAGTATCGGTTCCGCAGTGCACTTGGTAAATCAGAAAATTCACCGCGATCAGTTTTTTTCAATTGATGCGTACGGTAGACACGTAACAAATGGTTTTTGTTCCATAGAATTTCAGGTAAGTGAAGTTTTTGGTAATGTTTCGATGACAACGGTTGCATGAGACTTTCATTAACATGTGTTCAATTAATTTCTTACATTGCTGCAAAGGTACAAGAAATTTATATGCAAAGTTGCAAAATATATTTTTTCTAATTTTCACATATAAAGTGACACTTTTTAAAACTGATTGACATTATGAAACGTCTTATTTTTTGTAACTAGTTGCATAAAGTAAAATTTTATGCAATTGGTGACGAAAAATGTATTTCAAAATTAGTGACAAAAAGAATTATTCTATTTATTAAACTGTTATAATACAAGTTAAAAACATAAATTATAAATTAATTAATTATTATAAATATTGATAACACAATTATTGCAATTATTCAAACTAATTCCCGACGACATATTTTTTCATTGCTCGAACTTGCTGTTATTTGGGAAGCGGCGCACATTGCATAAGATGTTTCACCAAATATTTCTTGCGCTATAAGTTTTTTATTATTCATGGAATTTTCAACATATCCCTCCGCAACAGAGCTAGATTTCCAACCTCCGTGCCTCTTTAATTTTAAAATATTAGCGCCACTGTCTGCTAGGAAAGTGGCAGAGCTTCTTCTGAAGCAGTGGCCAGTATATAGAACAGGATTTGAAAGACCAAGAAATTGTGCAATAACTTTTGGCAGACTGCTAAATGTGTTAATTCCCACAGGATTTCTGGTACATTTTCCATTCGCATATTTTGCAAAAAATCTGTTGTGTTTAAGAACCTGGGGACACAACTTAATATATTTTCTTAATATTTCAACAAGATTCGTATTTTCAATGTCTCCAGTGGTAATTGCAAACTGCCGTATAACTTTTGTTTTTGAAGGTGGGATATCAACACGAAAATGGCTTCCTTCGTCTATAACATTTTCAACTGGAAGAAATGTTAATTCTGCTTTTCTGCATGCTCCTGCCATTCCAATTATCATTGCAACCTTAGCCATTAAGTATTCTTTGTCATCAGCTTCCACTAAAATTTGACAAAATCTTCTTTAATAAAAACTTTTGACTTTTTAGCACTGTACTCGTCCGCTTACCTTTTAATATATGCTACCAAATTTGTATATTTTTTAATATCAATATTCCTTTTCAGATTTAGTTCAGACCTTAACATTGAGTAAAGTGTCCATAATGTGGAAACTTTTAGATCTTTCTTACCCTCAAAATATGCAAGTAAAACTTTCTCATTAACATGTTTAATTTTCTTCTCTTCACACCACGTAACAAATTTTTCGTATGCCAAATCATAAACTGCCTTTGACTTTTTGGGAATTACTGATAATAGAGTATTACCCTGCTGCCTCTTCAATATCGCTTGGTAGCTCTTCAGAACTTGAATCACTCATTTTTTAAAAATAAAACTAAAAATATAGCAATCTCGCTAAAAACATTCCGTCTAGACTTTTTACAAAATGTCAAACTGACAACTAACATGAAGTAACAACAACAAACTAAATTTATGTTTTCCAAATTTTTGTCAATTATATTAAATTTTATTACTTTCTTCAAAATTAGAAAAAATCTTGTATGCAATACGTTACGAAATGAAATTTTGTGTAACTTGTGAGTTTTTGCGAAACTCACTTCGTTCGTTCCGCAAAAATCTCACGCGTTACACAAAATTAGGCATTTCGTAACTGATGGCATAAATAGCTATTTTAAAACTGTTCATAGAACTGCTTCATTTGGCATTTCTGAAACTTATTTTCATACAAGTTTAAAATTGTTGCAATGAAAATTATAGATAACAAAGACTATGGTGATTTCTAGTTAAATATTATATTGAAGTTGTATTTTGAAAACAAAAGCAATGAAGGAAACGAAAAATTGAAGTATTTAACAGTATCTTATTCAAATTTGATGCCTAGCCGGATTTTTATGTCCAAGTGTTTTACAAAACGTTTGACAATCGTTTGACTGTATTATCTTACTGTTAATAGTTTTTTAAAAGAATTCTGTGGGGTGTTTATATACGATTTTCTTATCGTACAACAGGTGTATAAAGTAATAGAATTGCCTTTAAAAATGACGTATGACACATTTTTTAAACTTTCTATCAAGTAACAAACGGAATTTAATGTCGATATCAGATGATAGCAATGAGTTTTCCAGAAGTGCCTTAAGAAAAATAATTTTTTTTCTTTAAAATATTTGGTGTAGGAAGTTTTTACGGTAACTCAACAGAAGCTTATTTTTTAAATAAAAAATCATTTGTTTGCTGTATTCACATTAGTAGATATTTTGAGAATATTTTTTTAAATTACCATTAGTCCAAGGAAACTTCACCGACATCATTTTTTTTCTTTTCAATTTATGAGTAAGAGACACGTAACAAATGATTTTCGTTCCATAGAATTTCAGATCAGAGGAGTTTTTGGTAATGTTTCGATGACAAAACTTGTATAGGACTTTTAATATGTTCAATTAATTTGTTTCATTGCCTGCAGGAGTACAAGAAATTTATATGCAGTCATTTTTATAAAACTTTGAAATTTTTTTTGAAACATTCATTGGTTAAAAAACACATCCCCATCTCCGAAAAAATTATGGCATCACACCGAATATACATAAGTAATAAAAAATTTAAAAAATATGTTTATATTTGCCCCAAAATTCCCTATACACAAAATTTCACTGAAATATCTCAAAAGATAAGGATGTCCTCAATACAATTAAATTTAAAACATCATTTTGCAGGTCACAATTTTAAGCAAATTGAAACTTGACAAAATCCATTTATTTGACTTAAAGTATGGCTCACTCGTTTCGGAACACCCTGTATAATAAATACTGAATCAAACTATATATTTTTTAAAATACTACTGCTTCATTTTTCAATTTGTTCAGTTTTGTTATGGTTTACAATCTGAAATATGGCAACCCTATATACAGTGATGGCCAGGAGTACGGAATAAAATTAATATCTTTTGAATGAGAGATTTTCTTTAAAAACGCCGAAACACGTTGATTCTTCCCATCTCTCGGTTATATAATAATTAATTTTTCAACCCCTAACCTCCAGTTACCCCTACTTTTTTTTCATATGGAAACATAAAGCATGGGGGGCTGAAAAGCTTATAGAAAACCGAATCCGGCCATACCAAATAAACACGTTTTGCATTTTCAATAGCAAGATTTTTAGGGTTGTATAAAACACCTACTTAACAAGTGAAATAAAATTTAATTATTCAGTGTTATCCTCCATGAATTTGCACAGAATAAAACAAAGAATTTGAACTGCAGCTATCACTGCTAACGTAAAAAGATATATTTTTTATGTTGCGTTTTTTGGTATCACTTACTTGCCAGGCTCTTTGGTTAATTTTTCGCTTTAGTTGTAAATTGGAGTTCGAAATGTTACTATTGTGGCAAAATCAAATTATTTACTGAATCCCAATGGCATTGTCAGAAAGGCAACGCATCGAAATTGATGTGGAAACAAAATAAGAAGTCAGGCTGAAGTGCGCGATTTATTTAATGCGAAATGTTCCGAAAACCAAATCTCGCAAGGGACAGTTAGTAAAATAGTTCACAAATTTGAGGAAACAGTACAGTACAGACTGGTCCAAAACTGGACGGACACGTGCTTTGAATGAAGAAAAGAAATTAGACATTGCATTAGAACTTGTTGAAAATCCTCATACTTCAACTGTTTCATTGGCCCGCAATCACGATGCTTCTCGAACTGCAATTCGAATGTTTTTGAAACAAGAGAAATACCACCCCTATAAGGTATGTCTTGTCCAAGAGATTTTGGAAGACGATTATGATAGGCGATTATAATTTTATGAGAAAATGATGAGACGGTGTGACGACAACAATGATTTTCAACGAGACGTATTTCTTGCGGATAAAGCTACGTTTTATTTAAATGGAGTGGTTAACAGGCACAACTATCGCTTTTAGTCCCAGGAAAATCCACACAGGACAAGCGAATCGCATACGCAGTACACACAGAAAGTTAATGTATGGGCAGGTATCATCAACAACAGAATCTTGGGCCCATTCCTTTTTGAAGAAAATCTTACTGCCGCACGCTACCTGGATTTCCTAACATTTAACCTGATACCTGCTCTAGCTGTGATTTTTCCTTATGAAATTGATCGAGATATACTGAATGAAAGAATTTGGCTCCAACAGGATGGAGCTCCCTTACATTTTGGTATTGATGTCCAAGGATACTTAAATGAAAGGTTTCCAAATCATTGGATTGGTAGACGAGGTACAGTTGAATAACCGCCAAGATCCCCCGACTTAACGCCCCTGGATTATTTTCTTTGGGGATATTTGAAAGAACGAGTCTACCAGGACATACCGGATAATATTGAGAATTTAAAGAATAAGATTAGGGCGGAGATGCATAATTTACCAGCTGAAGTAATTCGGAATGCTGTGGGCAGCTTTTACTATAGTCTTGGAGAATGCCAAATAGTGAATGGAGGACATTTTCAGCATTGAGTTCATTTTTGTAAATTATCTAGTTGTTTCAATTTCTAAACGAGAAAAAAACTTGTTATTGAAAACATAAAACTTGTTTATTTGGTATGGCTGGATTCCGTTTTCTATAAAATTTTCAACGAGCCCCATCATGCCTTATGTTTCCATTTGAAAAAAAGTAGAGAAAGATGGGAAAAAATCAAGATCAGTTAACGTGTTTCGGCGTTTTTAAAAAAATTAACTCATTCAAAACATATGAATTTTCTGGCACTTCTGGCCATCCTTTATGTATTTAATACATTGATATCAATGTCAAATACAATCATCCAATTACCATTATTTTTGTATTTTTGGTTGCATATACTTTTCTGTACTTGTAGTAGCAATAATTTATCGAGAAACAATTATACCTGTTTAATTTGCCATTTATCTCTTCTTAATATAAATATATTTAATATTGCTCACAATCGCATGAGAATGTTTTATTTAGAAAACAGGATCAACTGTATAAAAACCTATATTTTAATATGAAGCATAAGATACGTAATATATTAGAGAAAACTAGCGGAGCCATTTTTTAAACCCATTTCCTGAGCCATTTTTGGAGTTTATACAATACCTCGTTAAAAGCCCACCCACATAGTGCAAAAGTTCCTTAACATTCAAGGTTAACGGTTCGTTGCTTAACAATTTCACTCCTCTAACAATTAGGAATGATATGTGGCGTCCATTGGATAAATTGTTAATATTAATTTTGATTTTGAGTCATTAAATACGGTGATTACTTCTAATTCACGTTCTTTTTAAATATATTAGATCAGACGCCTTTAAACCGATGTCCGCTGAGTCAAGGGAAATTGTTGGAAACTTTTTTGTTAAATAAAAAAAACGTAGACTTGTTCATTGGATACGATACGTTAAAAATATATACTTATAATGATAGAATATGCATTTTTTTAATGAAAAAACTGTAAAATCAGAAACTTCAATTTAAAAATCTGTGACTATTATTTTAATAATAAAAGGGGCATTCCACGCCAACTCAGCAGTCGATCCCACATCACCCTGTCAGATCTGGATCAAAATTGGTACATCGATTAGTACTATCGAAAAAAGGATATTCGCAAATTTTCAGCCCCTAAAACCGCTTCCTGTCATCAGGGGCCCATAGTGAAGTTTTCGACCATCATTTCACCTCCAGGGGTCTGAAATCGGTTTTTCGTGTACTGACGCGGCATTTTGGTCTAAAAAAATGATCAAAAATACATAGGAGAAGCCAAATTTCACGTAGAATACGATGCCATCATCCGTTTTCCGATATCTAGCAAAGGAGCCCGGAAAACGCGCTTTGATAAAAATCTGATATCTCAAACACGTTTTAAAACTGGCTGAAAATTTAACAAAAGGCTCTTCGATTATAGCTCTTTCGAATGTTCATACGCGCGTGGTGATCATTATATGTAAATAAAAAGTTACACGCGTTTTACGGGTTTTATATGGGATTTTCCGTAATTTTTCATTATAACCGCTCCACTAGCCCTATCCAGTTGGGTAATAATTGGATTTTTCCTCATCAAGCATCTCTTTTGTCCCCTGTCATTACAAACACAGAAATTTCTCTCCAGCCAGTATTAGAGAAAACATTATTTATTCAATGATTTCTTTCTCAATTTTTCGTCAATTTTATGATTTTTGAGCAAATTTACATTTTCTGCAGCCTACTTCTATTATTTGTAAAAATATGAATATAATATAACGAATGAAAATCGCAGTAAGAAATAAGAAAACCCACATTACAATCATTGTTGACACTAGACATCTCGATATTATTTTCACTATTTTACACGTCCTTATAATAATAAATAATAATAATGTTTTCTCTAATACTGGCTGGAAAGTGAAATTTCTGTGTTTGTAAAGACAGGGGGATAAAAGAGACGTTTGGTGAGAGAAAAAATACAATTATTACCCAGCTGGATAGGGCCAGTGGAACGGTTATAATGAAAAAATTACAGAAAATCCCATATAAAACCTGTAAAACGCGTGTAACTTTTTTTTACATATAATGATCACCACGCGCGTATAAACATTCGAAAGAGCAATAATCGAAGAGTCTTTTGGTAAATTTTCCGCCAGTTTGAAACGACTGTATTTGAGATATCAGATTTTTACTAAGGTTATTCGCGTTTTCCGGACCGGACTAGATATCGGAAAACGGATGGCGGCATCGTGTTCTACGGAAAATTTGGCATCTTCTATGCATTTTTGATAATTTTGTAGACCAAAATGCCGCGTCAGTACACGAAAAACCGATTTCAGACCCCTGGGGGTGAAATGATGGTCGAAAACTTCACTATGGGCCCCTGGTGACAAGAAGCGGTCTTAGGGGCTGAACATTTGGGAATATCCTTTTTTGCAATAGTACTAATCGATGTACCTATTTTGAGCCAGATCTGAGAGGGTGATGTGGGACTGTTGAGTTGGCGTGGAATGCCCCAAAAGTCATTTATTTTTCTTATTACGTGCTATCATTTGTTTCCTATAAGATTTTAAAAATGTTCCTACTAGTTGAAACTGTTCTATATTTAGTAAAGAAGCATTTCCACATGTACCTCTTTTGTGTAAAATAACTAATATTTTCTTCGATGGAGAAAGTGCATGATTTTTACAGCAAGGAACAGCCAGTTCAATTGTCGGTCATCTCACCTATGGCATACTGATGAGGGCTAACAAGCCCGAAACCGGTCCATGTCTGGTGGTGTGTCCGACAAGGGTTCTTGGCTGTTCACACAGATACTGCAGGAGTAATTCAATGCCGGTCGGGGCATTAGTCTGCGGAGTAGTTGTTTCCTGCAGTATCATTTACAGATTTAATGGCTCGTCGTCCAGGGCGAGAGGTCTGCGTTAAGTACCTACTGCAATGTAGGTCGCTTCCTGTAAGTCGAGCCGCTTAGGCCGAGCAGGAAGTAAGCAGACGACTTATATCTCACCTGCATAAAATAAATTAATACACAATTCCAAAGGTAAATAAATGAACTAGAGCAGCGTAAACAATTTAAAAAATTTAGTTTTCATGCTAAATTTACTTAGCAGCGCATTTAAATGTCAACAGAATTTCACCATTTTCCTCCCCATTGCTACTCCTTCAATCGTGGAATGCGCGGATCAATTCTATCGGATGCAGCACACTTTTGCGCTCAGCGGTCGTAACTGAACATTTATTACATTTTGAAACGGTTCCAATTTTGGGATAATCGTGTAAATTATTCACAAAACATTTGTTAAATTTAGTGAATTAACACCAAAACAAACATTCCCGGTTTTTTATCACCTGTGAGATAATTTTCCGCGTCCTCTATAATGTTACTATTTACAGTTTGTTTGGTGTCTATCGTTGTTGTTCCAAGAACCTAGATTATTAAATTGTTATATTTATAAAAGACAAGAATGTTATAAACAGTTATAATGAGTACATAGGGTCGTTGTTTTCAACGCATCTATATTATTTATAGAACAACAAAAATGTCCAAGTATAGCGCCAGACAGACTTGAGACATTACTTATTGTAACACCACTCTTGTTAACAATAATTGGTGTTTATCTTCCGCTTGATTTGAAAAGGCATCTAACGGTATTGTACGTTCAACATCGAATTTTTCGTCTACGCGAAATACCGCCGCATTTTTCCATTAAATTCAAATATACCAATAATTTTAAATATTATGTAGTGGTTTACCTAAACCGAGTGATTTAATTTTTCTGAAATAAGACTGTATTTCCATCCGAATTCAATGGCGGCTCACCAGGTACGACGTAGATTTTTCTTTAGTTTTATTGGGTTTTTGCCACACTTCTGAAAAAAATAAAGATTAATTAAATAAGCCCTTGCGCCAAACGGATCAGTCAAGGGTTATTTTTGAAACTAACCAAAAATCCTTCTGTTTTCGTTTTCAAAATAGTAATAAAAATATTAAACGTATGTCAAGTTTGACAGTTTAAAATTTGTTTATCTGCTTCCATAGAGATGTTAAATGATTTTTATTTTATTGACATACGTTTAATATTTTTATTACTATTTTGAAAACAAAAACAGAGAGATTTTCGAAACGTCAAAAATACGGAAGTGCGCGATAGTGATGTGATTTTTGTTATTTTTTACTTATCTGCTTTTTTCAGTGTGAGATTTTTTGGTTAGGCAAACTTAGTTTCAAAAATAACCCTTGACTGATCCGTTTGGCGCAAGGGCTTATTTAATTAATCTTTATTTTTTCAGAAGTGTGGCAAACACCCAATAAAACTAAAGAAAAACTAAAATTATGCCACAAATAAATAGCTTCAGACAATACGACAAGATAACGCATGCTATCAATGCTTAAAATGTAGTTTTAAGGTACTGGTGTTATATATTACATACCGAGATGGAAAACTTTTAACCGAGCTTTGTATACTATTTTATTTAGAACCATACCTTTCAGTCAAACATACAAACTTAAATTAGTTGCATTTTTGATAGATTGTCATCAAAAAAGTGTTTTCGAAGACAATAAGCGATTCAGAAATTATTTGTACTCCTCCTTAACTGAGAGATGCCGCTGAAAGTTTGGAAAAAGATTTGTTACTTATGAAGAGTCGTGCAAGGTACGATAAAGTTTATGATGTTTCCAAGAGTTGGTGCTCGCAAAAGCTGTTTCTGAAACTGTGCTGGCATATTTCAGCGAAATTGCCAAAATCAAAAAACCGTCAACCCTTTGGTCCGTTTACTCAATGTTGCGCACTACTTTAAATATTAAAGATAAAGTGGATATTTCCCAATTTTCGAAGTTATTGGCATTTTTGAAACAACAAAATCTAGGATATGTATCCAAAAAGTCAAGCACTTTCTCCAGTGAGAACACTGCGGCGATTTTGAAAAATACACCTGATGATATGTTAAGTGCAAAGGTTGCACTCGCAATTGGTGTATCAGGTGCATGTCGAAGTGATGTTTTGGTGATTTTAATAAGGATACGATAACACCTCACTTACAGTACCTACAAGGCTACAATTCAGCGCAATATGGCAGCAATATAATTCCAGGATTAATCCCTATTACACTGCAACTTGTTCATTTAGATACAGAAACAACGTGTAACAGTTGGCAACCGCCGAATTCAAGTCTTGCTATGTTGCTGAGGTTAAATATTTGCTCTCATCGCCTCTAAATGATTTCCTTTTCTTCTACGTTATCCTAATTCATCTATTGTAAACATAGTTATGTAAACAAAGGCAACGATTTGAAAAATTGAATTTGTCCCCGATAACCGTATTTACTCACATGCAAAATATTCACGTGGTACGACACTCGTGTAAGTCTAAAAGACTTGACAAGTGATAACAGAAGTTATCAACACATGTATTATCAACACATGTAAGTGAACCCATCTTGGTTATATGTATTAGCAAGATTTTTATATTTCAGTGATTTAATTAAGTTTCGAGTGTGTTGTGTGTAAATACAGAGATATTTATTTTCTCTCAAAACTTGATACATATTTTTTTCATTTTGGATAGTTGTTAAAATAATAAAAAATATATATAATACCTACCATCTGCTTTAAAAAACGAACAATTGTATCATTTAAAAATTAACAAAATCTAAACGCATTTGTTTACATATTCTGCAGGATTAAAGAAATAATTATAAATAATTCTGTGTACAAGAATTTAATTTTTTAACCACCTCCAATGGTTTGATCATGAAACTCTACTTAAATCATTTGATCTTTCGTTATTGTCTGTCAGAAGAGACTGTTCTGCATTAACCTTTTTATGCAAACTTTTTGACTGTAGTTGTCTATTGCAACAATTTTCAATTCATGTACCAAGACTTCAATCTAGATGTTCGCATATATTTTATTGCAAGACACCTAGAACTAATATATTAATTAAGTCACCTGTTTATAACATGTCACAATTATTTAATTCGATAGCTGATAGAAGCGATATTAATTTTGAGATTTACAATGTTTCGTAGATTTTATAATTAATTTGAGCTCTAGGGTACATTAATTTAATGCAAATAGATAATGACTTAAATTATATGTAACTGAATGTTTTTATTAGATAAAATTTAAAAAATTAGATAAGTACAATTTTGAAGGTTATCTTATTTACCGTTATTCAATACTTGCAAATATATTTACTTTATTTACTTATCGCTGCAAAATCCTACCAGAATATACTGTTTTATTTTAGAGACAGTTTCGCAAATTTTCCATAAGACATGTATTTGATGCAACAATTATACTTCGTTTATTATCAAAAAACCTAGAAACAGTTTATAGATTACGTGAAATAAAATAAGATTACAAATTAATTGATACTTTTTTAATTTTCCTTATACAAAACTGTCATTTTCTTTCTTTATGTTACAGCTAAAGTGTAAACTCGATTTGTTTTTAAACTTGGTTATTAGCGGATACTTTATAAACTAACCCCTTGGCTAATTTACATGCAATAATCAAAAATATTAAAACAGTTTTTCTGCGTTGGTTTATAAACTATCCATTTTGGTCTGACTGAAATAAAAATAATCATTCTGTTAACATAAAGTAACCAGTTATTTGGACAGCACCTATATAAACCAGCCAACAGTCTTCTCTAAGTAATTTCATAAACACGATTTGGCTTTTGGTTTACTATACTATAAAAAACAGTTTAACAAAATATAAACAGAAGCTGACAATTTTTGGTAAACTTCAATCCTCAAAAATGAAACCAATGGACACGGAAAATGGATAGGATTGTTTTTTTAATGGCAATCACCTTTTTTCTTATAGCACGGTATGAAAGCTTAAATCTTTATAATTAATTTGATGTGCAATATGTTGGGAGTTGGGAGAAAAATCGAAAAAACAGTAAATTCAGATTTTCCTTCTTTCAGCGGGACAGCTGAATTTAATAGTTGCTGAAACACCTTCTCATCAATACGAAGGAGTGCATGCAAGCAGCTCTTTGTGAGAAACATTTGAACCATCAATTTTCACATCCTTGGATTGACAAACGAGGGGAATTTGAGAGGCTTACAAGGTCTCCTGATTTAACCTCCGTTGACTTTTCCTTATGGGCATCAAGCAAGTGCCATCTGAAACAATCAGGAATCTGCAGAGAGAGTTTGTGGAGAGGCTAGGTCATGATCAAGCTGCAGGTCAGCAGTTTTCAGAACCTTTGATTATTTAAAATGAAAGTCCGTTGAAAAAGATAAATTCGCAGTTTACGGTTTTTTCGATTTTTCTCCAAAACATTCTCCACCAACCCACATGTTGCACACCAAATTAATCAGAAACACCTAAGCTACGGTGCAATAAAAAGGGTGGTTCCCATTAAAAAAAACGTTATCCCCTCCCGTCGCCGATAGTTAGATTTTTGAAACTTCACCAAAGTTCATGTTCCAAAAAATAAAATTGATCTGTCCGAGCGATTCTTTCAAAATACGCATGCGTTTTGAGACACACTGTATAATAAAAAAGCTAAGAACTGAAAAATAGATCATTAAAGATACTATAACAGTATTTACGTTAAACGTATCTCTATGGGGTACACATGCAATAGCAAGTACCAGAATAGCGAATCAGAGTAGCAATAAATAAATAGTTATTTCTAGAATTCTCCTCGGTATCACCAACAGACAGATTCCGTGTATCAAAATGAAATAGATATCAATATAACTAAACTTTTACCGTAACTGGTTTAAACGACCTTTAAGTTCATAGTTAGAGAATTAATGAAGTAGGTCAAGGTTAAAATAAATAGCTCCAATCTTGGTCTCTACCTAAGTTAAATAGCTCATAATTACTAATAACTGGTTTTGATGACACGCGTACAATCTATGAGACCAATTTAGTTACGAGTTATTTAATTTAATTTCACGGAAACGTGATATCAGATTTGGATTGCGTGTGTGTCTCTATGGGCAACAATTATTGGAAAAATACATAATACATTTTCCAGAAAAGCCTGTTCACTGTACCCATGTTATTTAATGCACAGTAGACCAGCACCAGTACGTGCTATCACACACAATAACCGTCACAGCAGGTCGTGTCGGTGATCTGCATTTTATATGCCTGGCCGCGCTAGTCCGACCTAAGATCGGTTTCCACAAGAGCCAAGGATGTTAGAAATATTTGACTAGTTAAATTGTGGATGTACTTCACTGAATGTAACTCAAGAAGTAGTTGAACGAACATTTCTGACAGTTTGAAACTAATCGCTGACTGAAGCAAATATACTAAAATCGTCATCATTATACTCGCTGCTAAAATCCATATTATCTATTAGATATATTATCTTAAGCAAGTACAAAAAGTTGCCGGCATTTAAAGAAGTTGGATATAAGCCTAAAAAATCAGAAACTTTCTTGCAATCGGAAATATACAGATTTCTGCGCGAAGCCGACAATGAAACATACTTATTAAAAGGTAAATTCTGTACATATTGATTATTATAAAATCTGTAACTTAATAGAAAGATCTTATTATAGGTAGTTCTAATTATTGGAATTTCGGATGCCTGCAGACGTGACGAATTAGTAAAAATGAAAGTTAAATATATTGAGGACAAATAATCCTTTTTGATAGTTACTATTCTTGATTCAAAGATAAGAAGAACTTTTTGTTCTAGAAAGTATGTATCCTTGAGAAATGACAACACACCAGCACGATTATTCTTAAAATATAATAAAGGCAAGTGTTTTAATTAAGTGATAGGAATGAATGTTATTGGTAAAATACCAAACAATATTGTTAATTATCTTAACCTACCAGAGTGTCACTTATACACATAGGATTGCTTTTGCCGAACACCGGCTACTTTATTGGTCTATGGTGGAGGTGATATTATACAATTGAAGCAACACAGGGGATGGAAGAGTTCTACAGTTTCAGTAGGATACATAGATAATAACATCAATGAACAAATTTAAACAATGTTAACTAGGCCATCAAATAATGTACAAGTAATTGAATGTAGCAATCGCAGTGATGAAAATTGTACCATAGAATATAGTCCTAATATGCCTTCTGCATCAGGAATCCTTATATATTAAAAGTTGTAGGTAACTCTCACTCGCACACTTGACTCGAAAATTGCCCATTTTACAGCCACAAAGGCTTTTTTGCGAGCCGTGCGGCGCCGAACGGCTAAACGCTACGCCTTTCACCGTCTTTCTAGATTGCCTACGGCGTATTTTGATGCCGATTTTTTCGCGTTTTCCTAGCTAAATTTCCATTTTCCCGAGGCTCCTCGGCCAAAAACGGCGGATTTTTTATGTGGAACGAGGATAGTTGAGTCGGTTACGCCCCTTTATAGAAGATAGCGATTTTTTCGAGTGAAACGAGGATAGAGCGGGTAGGTTACGCCCCTTTCTAGACATTCGACAAATTGCAGACGAAATGCGTTTTACACGGCATAAACGTCAGAAATGTCAAATTAATTTGTTGTTGTTTACGCCCTTTTTAGAAATTCAACAACGAAATGTCAAAATTAATTAAAACAGATTATGTGTTCTGCAACAATTATCGGGCCCTTCCAGCTACGAGAAGTTGTTATTGTGTTGTCTGAGATATATCCGAGTCCTTTGGTGATGATTTTATATGAATTGGTATCTTTAAATGTTATGTAGCAATATAAGCGCTGAAATAATATGGCAACAACATGTGCAAAGGTTGTAGTATGGTAGCATTTAGATTTATCAGTCCAGAGGACGGTGGTTTGATTCCCGCACAGACCAACTTTTATTATAATAAATTTCTTATATTTTTTACTACTTCATGAATTTTTATAATTATAATTAATATATACAAGAAAGAAAAGACAATAATGCTTTTATAGAAACTTTAAATTTGGACCTTCTAAAATGTCCAGCATGCCTTAGGTCTGGGTTTAAAATTCAATTTTATAGCAAAAATTGCTCAAGTTTCAGTTAAATACGCCGACCAAAATCACCGAAACGTCAAACGTATGCTCCGGCGGTGACATCTCGGAATAAAACGTAGGAAATTTGGAAAAATGGGCCGACTGGAGGCCGGCAAAGACCAAAAACTGTAAATTTGAAGTCTAGAAAGTTTCCCGTACCCGAGCGCTGGGGTTTGAGGTCGTTTTTACATTGAACTTTGCATAAATACGAGTGAAAACGTGGTAAAAATGAGCTAGACAATATGGCGGTAGTCATTTCATTGCCGTGTCGCTTCAATTTATAGGGTGATTCAAAAAGGCTTGATAGACAGTGTTAAAATAAAAATTGACAAAAAATTCCAAATTCGAGGAAATTTTCGGTTTTTTCGCTTCGGAACGGTTGTCGAACGTGCGAAAGACTGTTTCGTATACAAAGTGTAGAAAAAAACCATCTATTAAGACACTAATTAACGGAGCAAATACAGAGTGTTTAAAAATAACGAACCATTCTCTAAAAACCCTTTAGTCATGGAATTAAAAAAAATTATTTTAGCATCACATAAAGAACACCTGATTTAATATTTAAAATACAGGATGTTGAAATAAATTAACCAAACTCGAGAAAACACTAAAAATTACCTAAATATGCCAACCACTCTCCTAAATTATAGAGTGCCAGATTTTCCTCACCATAGAGAGTTCAGCCAACGTCACATTTACATTTTACTATTCACAGGCGTGGAGCCGCGCGCAGTAATAGCAATTAAGTAAAAGACACTACGCAGTGGTCATGTTATGAGCGCGGCAAGAGAACTTTAGCCAGAAGCGATAGCCGACTTGCCACCTAACAAATGAATTTGTTCCATTTATTATAATTAACTCTCTTGTTGTAATAAAGTTAATAATTGACTGCCACTTTCGAGCAATAATGTATTACTTTTCGTTCTTAATACATAAATAACTATTTTCAAACTGTTATTTTACAAAAGTTGTCTCTAAGAAAGCGACAAAAATATAAAAGATTGCACTGCACATCAGATAGATACAGCAATGGCTAAACCTACCTGTATTTCCAATTCAACTTTCATTAAAAATGTCTTCACAAACAATGTTTCAATGCTTTGTTTCGTCGCTCTTCATCGCCCTAGACCACATTTTTTTGGCACGGTGAAATATTAATTATTAGGCGCTGTATACTGTATTCGTGCATAATAGGATAATGCAATACTTCTTCCATTTGGAATCGAATGAAGCGCTGAATACAATACATGAAAAAATGTGAGTTTACTTTACCATTGATATTCTAAACGCCCTGTATACATTCTGCAACTTTTTAGAACAATTTGACCGGTGAGATGCACTTTCTGTGGCCATTTCACGTTCCAATTTTCCAATTTTATTCAATACCAATGCTATTTAACACAGCAACACCTAATATCTTGTAAACGTTTGTACTGCATTGTTAGAAAATGGAAATCGTATATACTCGCGTCAAGAATTCAGACGTCTTACGTCATAGCTGACGTTACACATTTGTTTTTATTGTCAATGTAATTTTCGATATTTGGTCGCGTTAAAAACAATAATTTTTTGCAATTTAGTGCAATATATAATGCAAACTTTTAGTGTAGTATATAGTTTTATTACTGTCAGTTGCAGTTTCTTAAATATTTTGATGAGAATATAATGAATTATTCAAATCAAGCAATTTCGCCATTTAGTATAATAACTCTTTAATTTTTCCACTGAAGATACCGTAATAGTAAAACTAAAGAAAGACTTTTCCATTCCGAGCCGTTTCATTAAAAAGCTATTAAATGTGAATGCATGTGCTTCCAAGTAAGATAACGAAAGTTAAATAAGTTATTTTTTATTTGACCCGTAGTTCAACCGTTCAATTGTAACTATAAGAAGCTAATGGTTTTTTAACCACGACCAAATAGCTAATGTAGAACGAAATAGTCCTGAGATTCTGGGAGATCGAGGCACGTTTAAACTACAATTAAAGTTAACCAAATTGGGCAAAATAGTGCTGACATACCTACAATTGTTACCAAATCCGTAACACTACATTTGAGTGGGTTCATGCACAAAAACTATACGAATCGCATTGCAGTCCGAGAACTGAAGTGAGCCTTGACTATATTTAGAAATTATCTGTGCCTTCTGATCCATAATAGTTCCTTTTTATGAAATTTACTCTTATTAATTCTGCTATTAATAGTACAGTAAAAAATTATTTTTGTTAATATTTTTTAGACTAGTATTTTTGAAGGAAGAAGCGAATATTGTATTGCTAGACTTTAATTTTAAGGTTGGTACTTCTAAAACCATTGTTCAACGTTGTCCATGACAAATTTGAATTTAGTAAAGATGGTATCAAAGAAAAAATAGCAGAAACTGTTTCAAGTAAGCTTTGATGCTCATAATGACAACAATCATGACAGTGATAAGAATTACGTCTTCTTACAAATGATATCAACAACTATAAATTTTGCAAAACATACTAGCTTAGTATGACAGCTGTTATGCTAAGACTCATTAAGGAAATATGAATCAAGTGATATAAAAATTGCATTCTAAGATGCTGAATGCAATTTGCGTTGTTTTGTTGCAAAATTCTCACATACCTACATCTAGAATCTGGAATTAAAGGGAGGGCAGCAAAAAGGCTACAGCACTTAGGCCCCATTGGGCCCCTTGTACCTCCTCCCATTAGGAGATCAGTCCACCTGAGCCGCCAGTCTAATAAGGAGAAAAAGGTGGTGACGTTGCTCAGGGGGATCTCTCTAATGTAGGCCATAGAAGACCATCGCTCTCCCAACACGGACTCTCTTATTGACGAGATGGCAGTGCACTCACAGAGTGCATGGAATATTGTCTCGTCTTCCTGTTTGCAACCCCTACAAAGAAGTGTATCATACTTCCTCATGTAATAGAGGTGCTTCCTTAGCCAACAATGTCCAGATTGAATGCCTGTCACCAAGTGAAGATTTGCCCTAGACATGGCCAGGTACTTTCTGGCTATATCCTTGCAGGGGTACTCTAGGAACTCTTTAGCAAATTGACAGTTATTTGTGTCATCCCACAGTGTCCTAAACTCTTTGATAATTTCAACAAATGCTGAGAACGGAAGCATACTGGTAGGACCAGGTCCAAAAATATTCAGACCCGATGCACTCCTAGCCAACTTGTCAGCTACTTTATTGTCATTGCACCGGTCGTGTCCCTTTACCTAGCATACAGATACGTTGTTGTTAGCTGAGGCCACTACTAGTGCCTGATGGCATTCCCATGCTGATCTGGTTGTTATCTTATGATTACGTAAGATCAGTAGTGACTGTCTACTTTCTGTGTAGATTCTAATGATTTTGCCCGTTGTATGTCTACGGGAAATTTCTTTGACGACTATGGTTATCCATTTCCCACTGATAACGAATATGTAAGGATCTGGAATAAATCCCACATTCTACACCTTCCTTCTTTTTTAACCCGTCTGTGTAGATGTTGATAACATCTTCACTGGCGGTCTCTTCATTCCTGATAAGTACCGTGTAGGGTCTGTCAAACACAAACTTGAGAGAAATACTATCAGTGTCTGCCTGCAAAAGGGGCATCTTTCTGACGACCCCACTCCACAGGCGACTCCTAGCTTCTCCACATCCCACATCAAGTGTAATACCAGTATTTATGAGGCGAAGCATAGTTGTCGCAGCCACTTCTCTTAGATAAATATCCAAAGGTGGTAGACATAGCATCACCTCCATTGCTATGGTAGGTGTCTTAACTTCCCCATTGTTCAACCACTGACCAGTGTCTGCAAATCTAACCATATATTGTCCATTTTTCACATAATCTGGGCTTAGACGTAGCTATCATATTATCGTTGAATAGCCCTGGTAAAGAGAAAAAAATATTATATATCTTAAATGCGCCAAAATACCAAGAAAACTATATTTCAATTATTTCATTCAAACACGTAACCGTCACATGTAACTGATATTTCTGGAGATGATATCTGTTTTTCCAGTCACTTAGTGGTACTATTGTATTCATCTCGACTACATTTTTCGACCTCTTTTTGTCGTATCTCCAGAAGCGAAACGCTAAATACAATAATGAGGTTTTCTCGTAACCACCGACATAAAATTTACTATCGGACAATCAGACAAATTGTTTAACAACTATGAAATATATTTTTATCAACTTCCTCGACGATTCCTATTTTTGTTGTGAGGAACGTGGATGCAATTTAAGTTTTATTGAACTGGGAACATTACGTAAACCCACGAAATTTATTGTCAGTGCCACACTTGGCCGGGGAAAAAAAATTGTAAACAGTTATTCCTTATCGGGTTTTTAAAAATATCCACGCACCAATATTCTAAATATTTATTTAAAATATATACGAGTATATATATATATAAACTAATAAGGAACTATATTTAAGTATTTAGTCATAGTTCAAAATTGAAGATAAGGATAAGATATTGTAGGTTATCTGTACTGATCACAAATTAATCTCACCACGCTATGCGTTTTTATGTCATTTGAACTTGTGTGTGTGTCGATAAAAAGAAAGGTTGTATACCAAGTCAAAACTAGAAAACATTACATACAGGGTGTTAAAAAAAAGTGTAAAATATTTAAGGAGGTAATAGTATGAACCAAAATAAGCAGAAAAGTTTCAATAAACATGGGTCCGCAAAGTAACGGTTGCGGAGATATGGAATGTTTTATGTTTTTAGCCCCTTTTTTATTTTGCAAAAACGTTGTGTATTTTCTTATAATAGTTGGTTGATGTTTAGTGAAATAAACAGTACGTATTTGACAGTTGTTCTCAGTGCACAAGTTTTCTTTTGCTATGGCTGGTTACTCTAACGTAGAATTAACAGACATGCATTTCATGTATGGTCGTGCTAATGGGAACACCACCGAAGCGCGACGTCTTTATGTTGACGCTTATCCAAATCGCCAGATTCCTTCACAACGCATGTTTGAAAGAATTCACCAAAGATTGCGTGATACCGGTTCCTTGAGCAAACAGTGCCATTTATCCGGAAGACCAAGGTCGGTATCCACTCCTTGAGCAGAATAAGAAATTCTAGCACTGGTAGAGCAGAATCCAGGTAGGAGTGTGCGGAGAATATCAGCCGAGGTAGGAATTAGTGGTCCTCTTGTTTGGAGAATCCTTCACGAGCAACTGCTTTATCCATACCATGCGCAACGAGTACAGGCCCTAAATCCAATAAATAATCATCAAGCACGTTTGGTTTTTTGTCGCTGGTTTCTACGTCATGATGCTGAAGACCCTCGTTTTCTTGCAAACATTCTTTTTACTGATGAGGCCGGGTTTACAAGAAATGGAGTGTTTAATTTTCACAATACGCATATTTGGGCCGACGAAAATCCTCATGCTCTAATAGAATCTGGACATCAGGCACGTTTTTCATTAAACATTTGGATGGGTATTGTGACAGGTTTCTAGGTCCTGTTGTTTTACCAAACCGATTAACAGGCGCTGCTTACCTCAACTTTCTGCAGAACACACTGTATGAGTTTTTGAAAGACATTCCTTTGAATCAGAGGCAACAAATGTGGTTCCAGCATGATGGTGCTCCAGCTCATTTTTCCATCGCCGTTAGAGAGCATTTACACCAAACTTTTCCACATAGATGGGTAGGAAGGGCTGGACCTGTTTTATGGCCTCCAAGATCGCCTGATCTGAACCCTCTAGATTTCTTTGTTTGGGGATATTTGAAGACATTAGTGTATGGTACTCCTGTAAATAGCCTGGAAGAGCTGCAGCTACGGATTAATCAAAAGTGTCAAGAAATCCAAATCAAGGAGGGTGTTTTCGAAAGAGTTCGAATATCGTTGAGACAAAGATGTCGCCTGCTTGGAAATGGATGGAGGGAACTTTGAACATCTTCTGTAATTTTGTTTTTTGTTTGTTAAAAGCTTCCTTTGTCGGTTTATTCCTAATAAAATAAAATGTTTGAAAAACGAATAGTGGTCCATATCTCCGTAACTCTTACTTTGCGGACCCATGTTCATTAAGACTTTTCTGCTTATTTTGGTTCATACCATTATCTCCTGAAATATTTTACACTCTTTTTTTAACACCCTGTATAAGGAGGGGATTATATGAAATGAAAATTGACAATTGTCGACGTTTCGTCACTTATCGTGACATCCTCAGGACACTATAAAATTTAATAAATTCAAAATTACATCACAATTTATAAATAACAAACTTAACATTAAAGTATTACAAAGTGTGTTTAAAACATTACAATAAAATGAATACAACAATATCTATATAAACATGAAAAAAGAAAACACAATTACACTAACACTAACAATTATTATATGCCACAGATTTAAAAGCAAAAGTATTAAAATTATATAAACACCAATAACTGGCCGTCAATTCTAATAAAATCTCATCATCTGATGAAGACGACGATTGGGTATACATATTGCTGCGACTTTAAGTTTAAAACTGTGGCCAAATTCTTAGAACATTGACATTTATGAACGAGAAGAGACCCTGGTGCTTTGCTCCAACATAAACACTGTCACACTCCTCCTTGCTCTTGTCTTGGAAGCGATCAGCCCGGCGTGTGACTTTTGTCTTTTGTCGTAGACTGGCGTGCCGCTCCAACATAAACGTGCACTAAAGACGGAGCTGGTCAGACATTTCTGACAGTTCTGAACCAGTTCTCAACGGCTGTTGGAACAGACCTTAAGATTAAATTATGTGTTTTAGGTCATTGATTGTATCTCTCTATGTAATTTTCGGTTTTTTGTTTATTTCTTTGCAGTCCATCTGTATAATTGGAACTGTATGTCAGGGCAGTATATTTATTTTTAAATAAATGTTCTACTGGCAGAGCACAAACCCCAACAAGCGACCAAAACGACATCGCGACAGCGTCTCAAGCACCCCCAGATCGCAACACTCGCGACATACTTTGCAGAAGAGTGAACTGCTGCGTTGGCGCCGGTACAGCTCAGTATCCGAACAAGTTCTCTATAGTGCGGTTCATAGGATGCCAGTGACTCCCATATTAAAGTTCCAACGACTCTAAAAACACGTATTTTAGCGGCGCGTTGTGATGTCTACTTATGTTGTTGCGGGGAAACGAATGTGGAAGAGGAATTTTAGTTTTGGCGACAGTGTTAGTGATACCTCGCAGAAATCTTTAAGGTAGATTGTTACCCTCACCAAACACCTCTGAAGTAGCAGAGGACGCGGTAAAGTAACCTATTTTTTAAAGGAAGAAACGGAATGTTCGAAACTAAATACAGAGTAAGAAGAAAATGTTAGTAAAAGGATAAACTGTGATGTTTATTAAAGAAAAAAGTACTGTACTTTTAAATAAAAATAAAAAATATACAACCAAAATTTATTGAACTAGAGATATGTCTCATCAATCATTAATTGTATAATAGTAAATATAGCATAACAATCCTGAATTTTGTTAAAGGTCAAACGCTTCATGATTTTATCGACTTTTTAGTATAAAGTTTGAATATTTTCAGTCCCTTCTGTTAGGAGAATTTTCTGTGACTTAGAGACCCAATCGAATTTAAATATTCATAAAGAATATACTTTGATACTACTTCGGAAATGCCGCATAAATTTAACGGATTGACGAAGAGAGTATTCCTCAGATAAATATTATTTTAGATTATGTACTAAACTTTTAAATTTGAACAATTAACTCAAAAGAGTTAATTTTTTATTTTATTGAAAATAATCTTCTGAATTAAAAAAAATATATTTATTTTTTTCTTCTGTAAATGATGGCTCATCGCCCAGGTCGCTTCCTGTAAGTCGAGCCGCTTAGGCCAAGCAGGAAGTAAGCAGACCACTTATATCTCACCTATTTTTCTATTATTTAAAATTCTAAGGGTATTAGTTATCTGTGGTTTTAGTAACCAGTTTCTACTATTCACACTTCAAGGGCTATTACATTGTTTTTTTTTATTTTGGGACTAGGTATATGAGGGATAAATAAAATAAACAGATATAACCGATAATACCGATATTACCGACACCGATATATCGATAATTTATCGTTATTTGACAGTCCTTATGGAAAATAATAATATCTCTAGCCCTCATTCTAATCACAGGGATTAGCCCAGAAGTCGGAGACTTGTGCGGGAGAGGGGGCGGCATATTATTATTAAGCAGGCGCATTTGCGCCCAGGAACGTTGGTAGGCTCTAACCACTATTCAGTGCAGGAATGAGGAAAACCTGGAAAACCTCATTAATTAGGGGGGTAGTCAAATATCAACCGGTATCATTCTCTCACATTGATCCAAGCTAACATTCTTCCACCCTATCATACCCGCAGAGAGGGTGCCAATCCTCTTTACGAATATAGCTTATATACGCTCTACCGGCAGCGGGACGCGAACCCACACCGATCTAGTCACCTCGATTCAAGTACGGACGCCTTAAACCGCGCGTCCACTGACCGATCCAAAAGTGTTATAGAACTATTTAAAGTAATTTAAAAATTAAAATAATTAAAATATTGAAGTAATAACTTCAAATAATGAATAATTGTTATATCACAGCGTGTTCTACCTACAAGTTGTCGCTTCTCTTTATAAGATCTGTGGCCTTTGTTATTCACCCCCGGAAGGATTTCATTCTATCTCAACAGATGTTGCCCACTTCGTGATTGTTCCCTAAATTTTAGGTTACTTTATGGTATAAACAAATCTAAAACCTACGAAAATGTTTACATATAAGTTCAAGTTTCAAGCTACGGCTAAACGTGATTCTTCATGAGTCAAAATATTATCGATATTATCAAAACTATCGGTAGCTACCGATATTATCACTACTATAACGTCACTATAACGATAATATCTATATTATTGGTAATATCTATAGACTGTCGATAATATTGATAATTTCGATAAATTGTCGATATTATCGATAATTCGATAATTTTTTATCTGAATTATCGATAATTATCGATATATCGATAAATATTCCCAACCCTATGAGGGAGATATGTATGATGTTGAAATTTTCAAAATAATATACAGATACCAAACTAATGGAGATATTTAAGCCATATTTGGTAGGCAATATAGGTAATTAAAGTGTCATAAAATATGTTAGTGCCAACAACCAATAATGTAGGTGTACACTTAGTATTCATAATTCAGAAATAAATGTTATACGTCGCTATACCAAACTGTATAATATTAAAATCGATTAAAATTTTATTTTAATTATTAATGTATTTTATTATTTGATCATTTTGTAGTGTCCTGAAGATGTCACAATAAAAGTGAAGAAAGGTTGACAATGAAAACATTTTGTGTTTTCTTTGAATTTTGGCCTTATTCGACTATAGACCACTATTTTCAAACGTAGCGTTGAACAAATTTGAATAAAAAATTAACCTATTTTTATATCTGTTACGATTACACGGTAATTTGACTTTTTCAATTTTATTTTCGTTTGTGTCAAAAAACAGTTTCCGTAATAAAAAATAATTCAAGGGGGAAATTATATATCTATGGTAAAATTGCAAATTAATTGACAACATTTATTATGCATTCAAAAGCAACGAGTAAAATAGTTGAGTGTCAGTTGATTTTCACTTGTTCATAATACCATATAGATATACATCATCTCGCTTTTTTATAACCAGTCTATAATAATATTAATAAAATGTGTTTTTTTTAAATAACAGAATAGAGCCAAATTTCAATATATCCGTAACAGATACAAAAATAGCTCAAGCAAGGTACAATTTTTGTTTGAAAAGTCATAAATGAATTGAATATACAAGGTGGTACAACTTTTATTTTCTAAATTAAGAGTACTGATACATCCTCCAATGATTGTTCAATGTTAACATTATTTTATGGCTCACTGTATACCAAATATGATTTAAATATCCCCAGTACTTCGGTTCCTACACAAAATTGTCCATATTTTTTCTTCCAACACCCTGTACCTCTCCCAAATTAAAACGGTTTATGTAACAAACATTACTTTTCGAAGTTCTGCTGACTCTTGAAGTTTGTTCTATTAAAACTGAATCACCCTGTATAAGCTGTACTTACACACTTTGTTACAAAGTGGCCAAAAAATCCCAGCCTCATTTAAAAAAGTTGCAAACTAACAAAAAAGACATTTACCACTGATAAGTTGAATTTGTAGTTGTTTTTAATCGTCAAATTGTGTGTTCTATGTCATGAATGCTTGACTTAAAATAATGCAGATACCCACTATCTTAAAAAATATTTTGCTTAAACTTTGGTAATACTTCTTAAATATGAAGATAAAAATAATGGATAGTATTTTTTGTAATATGGTAAATATACAAACAATGATTGGTATGACCAAATAACGCGCACTGAACTTTTAATTATACAAACATCAGATTTAGGCGTTAAGAATTAAGATTGACCTAGACTGATTAAATAAAATGTGTTATTTTATTCATAAAATATTATTTATAGCCTATTTAGATGATATTTTGACATATAAACAATCTTTCAAATACCATGTGTAATAACAAGAAGGATCTTGACACAAAATCGGATGTAGGCAACTTATGACGTTAATTGAATTTTATAAAAGACGCGAAAAATTGAATCATGATTTGATGATTATATCTTACTAGATACGTGTCATATACATAAAATAACTATAAAACAGTTCAGTTTCAAAATTCGGGGCATCAAAAAAATATCACCCTGTAAACTATTTCAAATAGTAATTTGCACATCCGTTGGCTTTCAGAAACGTATTTAATGTGCTGAATTCGAACGAATTAGGTATTATTAAAAAAATAATAGTTGTTGCTGATTGCTTATATTTGTACAAACTTTTATATTTATTTTTGTACCCCAAGTTCCTTAAAAATGTAACATTCCAACGAATTTATTCGATTTTCATCGAATTTTAAATGTCCATATCATCGTTCTATCGCTGTTTCTTGTTGTTGTTGTTGTTATTAAAGAGATCGAGTACTTTGTCCAATCTGAGGTCGTTATTCCAGCTCTTATAATAGTTATATGTACTAACAAATACTATAGGTACATTTATCGTACTGTAATTTTCGACTTGAGGTATAATCCCATCAGCTGATAAGAGTAAAGCAAATACGAAAATAAAATACGGATATTAATACACGAGTAGCGATAATAAGGGTCAGTCGAAGCCAAATGTAAATGATTTTTACAGTCTCCTTTTCTGTCTAGCATAATACAGTACATCCAAGTCCAACTTGTAATCTAAAACACGTAGATTTGGCTGCTATCCGGCGCATAAAAAGTTATTGCTTAATATTTATTAATTTCAGACTTCTATTAAGAGGGCAAAATACCTATAGTGATTTGCCCTGTACCTAATAGATCAGGTGTATTGTTAAGGTCGCCGTATTCTTGAAATAGTTATAGATATTTAAGAACTGAATAATATAGAGTTTAGCAAATAACAGGAATGTTATCTCATGCTACCTGCGAATATTCAAAGGTACCAAAGTAAAATGAATATATTATAGAACGCGGTCTAGCCAACACATGTTTAGATACAAAAATCTTTAACAATACGTATTTTTTAAAATTGTAACATAACCTTATAGTTCTGCATATAAGATTGTTAACTTTTGTATATAAGTATGTGAAAATAATTGTTAAAATGTGGGGTTAGAATAGCAAAATTCTGGTTTAACTTCAAATTTTTTAGCTTTCATTGACTCATATTTAGCAAATTGAGTTCTAAATGTTAATTACTTTGGTTACGAATCCACCACAGATATATACGCTACATCTGGTATCCCACAGAGATCAGTTTTGGGACCCTTGTTATTTATTATGTTTATAAATGATGTTTACATCTCTTTATGTGAATGTTCTGTTGTATGCTGACGATTTAAAGATATTTGCACAGATTAACTCACTTGATGATTGTTACCTTTTACAAGTAGATCTCACAAAGGTTGATTTATGGTGCCAAGAGAACAAATTGCCGCTGAATATTGCAAAATGTAGCGTAATGACATTCACAAAGAAAATAAATTCAATAGATGCCTATACCATTAATAATAATGCATTAAACAGGTGTGTTGAATTTAAGGACCTTGGAGTTATCTTCGATTCTAAATTGAATTTTGTTGCACATATAAATCATGTATTGTCGAATGCCTACAAAAATTTGGGATTTATATTTAGAAATGCTAAATTTTTTAAGAATACATCTACGTTGACCACCATGTTTAGTGCATTTATCAGACCAAAACTAGAGTATGCTACAGTTATTTGCTTGCTCCAAAGGCTTGAGGTTTATAGCGTTTGGACAAATTTTCGAAATAATCAAACAGGATCTTTTCATTCGCCCCGTTCTTAATTTTCTTCCCATCGCATCATTCGCATAAACGTGCATAAGCTTGTTCATACTTCTAACGCCTTCGTATACGCAATTGTCGCATTCGTATACATATGATGCCGTTATCCCACTTATTAAATAAATAGCTATTATGTATCTATTACATAAAAAATCCCTTTAACAAAACCATAATCCATTGTGTATATACACAAATTAATAAAACACAAAAAACATAACGAGAAACAAATACACCAACGCCAAACAAAGCGTCAATAGCGGTTATGTAACGGTAGTTGGCGGGATGTCGCGAACGATGGAAACATGTGACGTCACATCGCCCACTGCACTGATTGAGGGCGGAGCAAACTTTAGGTATTAATATCTACTTTGTTTTTGGCTCAATTTGTCTCATTTTTTCAACATATGCTTAAATTGGTTAGATCTGTAACAATATCAAAAAATTCAGATAAAATTTGATAATACCAAATGATCCCATTGCATTAAAACTTATTTGGTGATGCTATTGCAATCAAAGAAAATTTTTGAATGCCTCTCAACTGTTCTTGTAACACCTGGTTTTCTTTTGTTTTAGATGGAATTCGTACACAGCCTATTTATTGCTACCATTCTATTGGGACTTACGGATGGTCAGAGCGATCCCGCCGATTCCTTCCGAACGAAGAAATACTGCGGCAGCCATCTTTCAGCGGCATTATCAGCGATCTGTAAAGGCAACTACAATTCCATGTACAAAAAACAGGAGGGTAAGTGTCGAATTGACGTTACCAATGTCATTCAAGTTTTACCGTTAAGTTGAAAAACCCAAAGAGTAATGTAGATGCAAAAAATATGCATTGTGTATCACCGATGTTGCAACAAATATTAGGAGGAATTTCTCGAATTAAAATTAAAACAAATAAACAACAGTATAATTTTTTCCTTCATTGACGACAGTCCATTGAAAATAATTGGGATATAGATGACAATTTGAAACCTTTCAATAGGTAATCTAGATACATATTTTTACATAAAAAATATTATTTTTCTTCCACCAGTAGCGTGCGTATGGACAGATGTTCGGAACATTTTAATGAAAAAAATGGTACGCCAATGTTTTTTTAGAAACAAAAACTATTTCTAGAATCCTTGTTCAATTTACAACAGAAAAAGGTTTTTTATTTGTTTTCGTTTGACACACCGCCAAACGAACGGCATTCTAATTTGCGGAGAGGATGACATAGGGGGACATTTAGAGTAAACTGTTAAACTAAATCTAGGTTCACGCAACGTCAACTTATTTCTGGTAATTTTGTGTGCTTTGAACCCTTCTTAAGTGGCACACCTAGGTATTCATGTCCTCTGCAACCCTCACCTCCTATACTCATCTATGTGCTGTGAATTAGTCTCTCTCTGTTATGTTCGACCTTAGATAATTGATAATATAACATAAAAACTTTAAACTTGGAAATAACTCTATCATGCTTATTATCTAATGTTTAAAATTGGCAAAAACCGTTATATCACTGGATCTACTAAAAATAATGGATGTTAATTAGTACAATTATTTTTATTGTCTTTTTTGCATATCTGAGCGCCTTCAAATATAGTCCGCCTATGAACTGTTGCTCCTGGCACGCTTTGCTCGTCGCGCTGGTCCACAAACGATGAGTCACTCCCTAGACTTTCTGTGGTTGGGCATGGGTACAGTTTACCGGCAAAAGGCAATAAAGCGCGGCATATTTCTTCGCAAAACAAATAAATATGTGTTTTATAACACATAAAATGTATGTCGGCCAATTCATCAAAGAAATAATTTACCATATTTAATTATTTTGTAAAAAAATGTATTGAAAACTAGCTTAAACACCTGACACTGACATGGAATTTATGACAAACTGACACATGCCAACTAGATTATTGTTTTTTAATTATAATTCCCAAGTCTATTGCACAATGCTAGAAAAAATATAGACTGGGCCAGTGTCATATTGCCGGCGACCGCTAATTCATGGCTGCCCTAAAAGGTCCAGAATCGCTAAAACTTGGTTGTATTGAAGCGTGAAGATCATTTGTTTACTGTGATTGGTCACATTCTTTAATGACATTTAAAATGACAGCAAGTTAGTTAATTTCATATTGCAATGCAGCCATCATATTTGCACAACCGCCAACATAAAACAAATTAATAAAATATCCATTTTCTGGACCGTAAGACTCTAGGCAACGCGGGACCTGTCACGTGACTTATATCATGAACCGACGCAGTCTATATTTTTTCTAGGTTTGTGGTCTATTGTAATGAATTTAAGCAGAATTAACTTATCAATTTATCCAAAAATCAGTGCTGTACAATTTTCCTTGCTAAAAATGAGTATTTAACAGCACGAACGTCACTGATGATAGTTATTATAACAGAAATTTGTACACGTAAAAGTAGTCCTTCACTATACACTGTTGTTTACCAAATTGCATCTGAATAACTCGATCGGTTTTCGAGAAATAAAGACTATACAGCCGGATTCATGAAACGGGCGTAGCGCTAGTCGGACTAACGAGTTTACGCCCGTGTAAAGCGCGTTAGTTGGCCTAACTAGCTCTGCGCTCATTCACAAAACATACGTTGCTAGGTAGCGAAGCATGCGTTGCTAGGTAGGCTGTTTATTTACGTCCATATTTGCGCCAAAAGTTAGACCCAGTATTGTACCTGTCTAAAAATCGCGTAACTTCGGCCTCTAGTTCCTTGCGTTTCCCATTGTATATTTAGTTTAGTTTATTCAAAAACTGTACTTTTCAGTGCTACGGATTAGTTAACATATCATAAAGTAATTATTATACATAGTAGTGAATAGGAGTTTGCTTTTTATTTAAATTAGTGCAACAGATGCGTAAATTTTTCGCGTAACCTCCGCTAGTCTGACTAACGTTACGCCTTGTTGATGAATCCTTATGTATAGTATTTAAGTCACAAAATTTTAAACAGCCTGTATCTCGAAAACGAGGCACTCTCATTTTTAAACATAGATTTTCTTAACATCATTATGTCACACCCTGTATATCACTCTCGTTTTTTCTATTATGATCGTAGAAGTCACTGCAACTTCTCAAAATCGCCATACAATGGACCGCAACCGTACAAATGACTATTTTTCCAGTTTACCAGAAGAAGAGCTATTGGGACCCTCAGTACTCCTCGGGTATGCCCCACGACACCAATTCCTACCCCTTCCAGTCGAGGTCGCAGGCAACGTCCGTCATGAGCAACTACCGACGACGGCGACGCCAAGTTCACGGCGTCTATAACGAATGCTGCGAGAAGTCCTGCTCCCGTGAAGAACTATCCGCATACTGCGCCCCACCATACAGAAGGCGGCGATGAAATTGTGATAAAGTGTATACGTGCGTAGTGTTAGGATATCGTATTTAGGACAGAAAAGACGATTTTTCAAATTACACCACTTAAATTAAGTGGCGACGTTTGCAAATGTTCTGACGACAAAAAAAGTCTCAATTTGTAGAAGTTAAGGAAACTGCTACCCGTCCATAAAAATTAGACAGCTTATGTCCTAGAAAATGTTATCAATAAATGCAAAAATGGTTTGACATTTAAGTAATACGAACCAAATAGTCGCGATGTCAAAACTAGTTACCCTTCTAGAACTAGAAAGAAGCTGTTGTTTAAAGGTGCGTATTCACTTATTATTTGTTTGTGATTCATATGACTGACTTATTAAGGAAGATGAAGATGGAAAAGCCAAAACCACAAAACATTCACTGATATGTAAGACTATGCGTGAATTCGCGATGCGTGGTTTGCGAGGAATTCGTGCATCGTATGTAGGGTTTTTATGACTGGATTTTTAACGAACAAGACCCTATACACTATGCACGAAATCCATATGACTCACGAATCGCGCATCGCAAATTCACGCATAGTCTGTAGCGGGCATTAGAAGTTACATTAAATTCAGTAAATCATAGAAATTGACAAGTTGGAAGTAGTGGAATGGGTACTTTAAATGTACTGAAAAAACATGATGAGCTGGAAACCTACCTGTTCAAAAAACTGAGCATTTTTTACCTATAACTTATTTCATAAAGCATCAATGAAAAATGGTGCATTAAATTTTACTAAATATAGTTTGACTAGACTACTGGATGATGATACACTTATGTCTCATTTCGGTGCAATATTTTTGTTATACCGGGAAAATGTTCTGTTTTACAAATCAGTTTCCAGTTCTGATTCAACTTATCTTGTGAAACGTTAGGAAATGAAAAAAGTAAAAGTATTTTAGACAGCGGTGTTGTCAAAAATGTAAAACCAATAAAAACTTCTGCACTCTCACATTAAATGATAACTAATCATAAGCAAGATGTTTATTTTGTCTTTTTTTCGCCATCACTGCTGTGTTTATTGATAACGTAATATAATTAACTTGTTTAATTTAGTTAAAAAAATGTGTATACTATAAGCTAAGAGATCACAACCTCAGTACGTACTAATTAATAACTAAATTATAAAGTAATTGCCAAGAAGATATCGTTATATTAACGACGTATTTACGGAGCAATCAATACGAGCCGATCCTTGAGATATTTCTGTTTCTTTTTCTTCGTATTTACTACATTCAAAGTAAGGACACGCTTCTGATAGTCAGTGTAATGCTGAATCAGCACTGAATTTATCTAAGCTTTGGTACGTAAAAAATTTGGTACGTAGTTGAAAAAATATTTTATGATTTTGTAGTATTCACTAAGAAGCCACGCTAAATGCAACCGTTTCCACTTATACAGCCACCATTCCCCTAAGCTCGCTATAACCGTATGATTTCCCTTACATCTTCCATCTTTGCCGGCCTTGTTATTCTCATCGCCTGATTATATTTTAACAAAAGCGGTTACTGCGCACTCTCTTCCTAATTTACATTACGTTTAAGTTATCAATTATTTTCAGAAACAGTGTATTATACAGAATATAACAAAAAAAAGCAGATAATCCCGCTAACTGCGTATTTTTGGAGGCAAAATATGAAATATGATATTTTATGACTTCATCATGTAGAATTCTGTTTAGAATATTTCATCACTCTTGATAATTTTTCATAAAACTTCATTTTCGAGATATATTCAATTTTTGACATGCAACGTGTTTTAAGTTATTTTATATTTTGTCCCAAAAATGTCGCCTATGCACTATGGTCCACTGTTAATGGTTCACCTTATTGTACTGAAAAATATACATTTGGAACAGTAAGAGAATTTTACAAATCTTTTATGGTGTAGCATTATTTCTTCTATAAATCTTGCAAATAAATAAACTAAAACCTTACCGAAAAGAGGCATATTGCTCTAATAAAAAAAATCAAGCATTTAAACAATTACGACAAATACAGGGTGTTAAAAAAAGAGTATCAAATGTGTCAGGAGGTAATAGTATGAACCAAAATAAGCAGAAGAGTCTTAATAAACATGGGTCCGCAAAGTAACGGTTGCGGAGATATGGACCTCTATTCGTTTTTCAAACATTTTATTTTATCGACAAAGGAAACTTTTAACAAACAAACTTACAGAAGATGTTCAAAGTGCCCTCCGTCCATTTCCAAGCAGGCACAACATCTTCGTCTCAAAGATATTCGAACTCTTTCGAAAACACCCTCCTTGGTTTGGATTTCTTGACACTTTTGATTAATCCGTAGCTGCAGCTCTTCCAGGCTATTTACAGGAGTACCATACATTAATGTCTTTAAATATCCCCAAATAAAGAAATCTAGAGGGTTCAGATCAGGCGATCTTAGAGGCATAAAACAGGTCCGGCCCTTCCTACACATCTATGTGGAAAAGTTTGGTGTAAATGATATCTAACGGCCATGGAAAAATGAGCTGTAGCACAATCATGCTGGAACCATATTTGTTGCCTCTGATTCAAAGGAATGTCTTCCAAAAACTCATACAGTGTGTTCGAATATCGTTGTTAAAAGCTTCCTTTGTCGGTTTATTCCTAATAAAATAAAATGTTTGAAAAACGAATAGTGGTCCATATCTCCGCAACCGTTACTTTGCGGACCCATGTTTATTAAGACTTTTCTGCTTATTTTGGTTCATACTATTACCTCCTTAAATATTTTACACTCTTTTTTTAACAACATTTTCTGACCATGGGCCTTCAAAAAAATAACGTAACAGATTTGAGGAGAATCCTTTTCATATAATGATACAATAAGGATCGATAGGTTAGGTAGAATAATAAAATAGCCATAATAACATACGGTTAATATCGTAGCCTACTACAGCAACTAATCTTTCTCAGAGTCAACATGTTGAGCCACTGCTAATAAATAATTACTGCTCTGGTTTACATAGAAGGCGCAAGTACGATGTTTATTGTTCTGTACTAATGTACTTACCATCTTTATAGTGGAGTAAAATCGCTTCTCTATCTCGCTTATTTCTGGTAGATTTTTTTTGGTATAACCAAATGAAACGTTTACCATCTTGCAAAGGAACAATTTGGGCATTCAAATAGGACTTCGACAACTTTTTTCAGTAGGGACGAATTTTTTAAAATCGATTTTCGATGCTTTGGATGTTATTTGACAATTATATTTTTCGTAACACACATCGCGTTTCTTCATAATTTCTGTCTAACTTTATATAAAGAACTATAGCGCTTATAATAGTACACACCAATTTTTGATAACTTAAAACCTTTTCGAAACAATTTGTAGCGGAGAGCTACATTAATTATTGAAAATTGATCAAAGTATAGTTATATCGAGGTAAATGTCAAAGCATAAAAAAGTTCACTTCGCTAGATGTTACGGTTTTCATAAAAAATTTGAAAATTGGCATATTTTTTACTTTATGCTTTCGCATAGTGAAGTTTTTAATGCACAAATTTGCTGGTGCCGAATTTGGAACTAATTTCCTTGAAAAGGCTTTAAGTTATCAAAATTTGATGTATAGCATTAGAAGCGCTATAGTTTTTTATATATTGTGAAAAAATTATGAACATAGTTAAAATCGTTGATTTACAAACAACAAATTGCGAAAAACATAATTGTCAAATAACGTCCGAAACATCGAAAATTCTATTTCAAAGAGTTTGTCCATATTAGAAAAAAATTGTAGAAGCCTATTTTGGATGCCCAAATTGTACCTCTACAATATGGTAAAAGTTTAGCTCAGATATATCTACCTTCTTTAAAAAAGAGGGCATAATTGAGAACCGATTTTACTCCACTATTAGTAAAAATTGCTAAATAATTTGACTTGTTTTAACTGAGGTTGTGACATACATAAAAGGATATGCTTTCTTGTCCGAGCATCTTAAGACAGGAAACATTAATTTGTGATAGTAGAAAGCGCAGTAAAGACCATCAAAACAAATCAAAATAATTATGTTTAGCGTATGCAGAAACAATTTTCTTATACATACCCGTAACATATATACAGTGTGACCCATTTCAAATGGAAACAAGCCTGTAAAAATGGTAATTATTATCCGATTTATTTCGGGTTTTTTCCAAAAGAAGGAGCAGTAAAAACTGTATTCTGGCACAAAATATTAAAATTTGTTTTTTGTTTTCAAGGCCTACTTCGATTTTTTTTCACGGTGGAATTTTACAAAAACTGTTTAGCGATTTTTTTATTTTAAATCTAACTACGGCACTGGATTTAGCATCCCGTAAAACCGTTTTATGCCAAGTTTCATAAATAAATATTTAATATTGAGAGATTTATAACAATTTTAATGCAGGCTTCATTTTATTAAATACTTTTATAGCAATTTAAAAAAAATGCAAGTTGGCTATGAAGAATGAATTAAAAATTTTGTTAATTAATTTTACGCTTTTAATTAATCGCATTAAATATAAAAACGTATAATTAACAGTTACCAATAATTAGGTATTTTAATAAACTAAAATAACAACGGAAAATTACCGCGTTTCATTAAAACTAGGAGACAAAAATACAATAAATTTAACGTCAAAATACAATGAAATCTTATATTTTTGTAGCATCTACGAGGCCACCGTTGATTTCGCACTTTTCGAATCGCTTACGAATATTTTTTTTTACATTCTGTAGTTGTTCTTCATAAACTTGTATTGTTATTGCACACAACTCTTCACTTATAAACACTGAATATTATGATATCACATAAAATGTTAAATAGTTAGGAAAGTAGTACAAATTTAACTGAAAATGAACATTTACTCTTTCCTGTACTGGAAGTTCATGTAATATATTCCAAAATTAAATTCATAGGAACTGCAAAAACTGTATGCTTTTCATATTTCCGTCAAAAAGAAAAGACCACTGATTGTTTCATTGAGTATCCCAGTACAAGAGTTGGATGGATGTCCTGTCCATAATGATCACCAATTGGATTAATGCTACATTCCTAACCGATGGATAGGTACAAATAGTCCGCTAATTAAATGGCCACCGAGGTCTCCGGACTTAACGCCGTTGGAGTTCTTTTTATGGGCTGTCATAAAATCCAATGTTTATAAGTCACACCCAGGCAACAAATACGGGTTGTGTGCAAGAATAAGGTAAGCTTGTAACGAAATTACCCTACAACAACTACAGAATGTTCAAAAAAATATTTGCAAGCGATTCGAAAAGTGCATTCAAATCAACGGTGCTCATAGAGGCCACAAAATTTAAAAATTATTGTGACGTTAAACTTATCGTATTTTGTACAGTAGTTTCAGTGTAATGCAGTCATTTCCCTTTGTTATTTATTAAATTACCTAATTATTGTTAACCGTTAATTATAAATCTTTACATTTAATTTGATTAATTAAAAGTGTAAAACTAATAACTCACTTTTTTAAATCATTTTTCATAGCCAACTTGTATTTTTAGAAAATTACTATAAAAGTATTTAATAAAATGAAGCCTGCATTAAAATTGTTATAAATCTCTCAATATTAAATATTTATTTATGAAACTTGGCATAAAACGGTTTTACGGGATGCTAAATCCAGTGCCGTAGTTAGATTTAAAATAAAAAAATCGCTAAACAGTTTTTGTAAAATTTCACCGTGAAATAAATTCGAAGTAGGCCTTGAAAATAAAAAAATAATTTTAACATTTTGTGCCAGAATAGAGTTTTTACTGCTCGATCTTTTGAAATAAACCCGAAATAAATCGGATAATAATTACCATTTTTACAGGCTTGTTTCCATTTGAAATGGGTCACACTGTATATACTCTTAATAACCGTCTACCACTCACAGATAATGAAAAAATATTCAAAATGAATAGAGGAAAACTATCAAAATTAACAAAATAAAACAATTCATCATGACTATTTACGCTGTAAATTAAAACATTTCCAAAAGTCATGTAGAAATTTAAATATCTTGCAGCGTAAATATTATTCGTAATACTTGCAATTACCACATATTTAAAAAAAAAATAATGAAAGAATTCAGATACAAATGATGCCAGTTTATTATATAATTTATTTTGTCCACGACTATATTACAATAATGTATAACGTTATTGTGTTTTTTTTTTTCTGTGAACAAATTTAAATTATTCAATGTGACAGTATCGGAAACTAACAAAACAAAAATTCTCCGGTGTTAGCAATTGAACCCGAACCTCCTCTGTGAAGGCCAAACACAATACCAGTTACAACAATATTTGCATGTATGTTATGGGTCATGTTCATGACACATGAATGTCAAATATTGTATAATTTTTTCAGTAAAAGCTTTTGCTAAATGGACAAAGTATAGTCTCTATTTGCAAATAATGACTGTAATTCACTCGGGTGATTTACAACACTCGTCTACCGCTCGTGCCTAACCTTCTAAAAACATTATAGATAGATATACGGAAGCTGCAGGATGTTCCATTTAAAATAAGCAAGTAGATGACTACTTCCGCTATAACTGGAAGTGCTACAAGAATGGCATTATTTTATTTAAAGAGAACATCCCCGAAAATCTCGAAGTCTAAATTTTCAGAATTGCAATCAAAGTAGTCTCTGAAATATATTCTATATACTGCCGCACACATAAGTTTCTAACCTAAAAGACATTCTACTTTTAAAGGGATGAGATGGTGGATTATTAATAGGACTTGTGGGAGGATCAATGATCAGGGCTTGTTACAATTGGGCCGTTATTAATTTAAATAAAATGTAAATAACATTGAATACATCTAGATTTCACATTTATTATAATCAGTATGAATGCATTCCTCTATGTTTCCTTGGTAGACGAACAAATAAATTGAAGATTGCGTAAATTGATTAAACTGAACTTTGTCTCCTTTTAACACGTTCCTTGGCAAAACTGTTACCACATAGTGAAACTGAAGATTATTTCCATTGCCAAACTCAAGATAGCTTTGTGACACATACGATACAAAGAATACGTTTGTGACAATTCTAAATAACAAAGTAAGCTGCGGAATCCCCCATGAATGTCTTCATAACTATTTGTTTACAAAAAAAAAAAATGAAAGACGACATGACTAATTAAGAACTAAATGCGAAAAATTTGAAATAGATTCGCTTTGTATTTTGTGTATTTATATCTTCTTTATTCATTTTTATTTTTTCTTGTTACATTTGTTTATATTTAATATTAATATTGTTTAACATTAGATCAATAATCAAATGTTCTTGGGAAGTGGTTGTTGTTCATTGTAATCATTGTTTTATTTGATATAGGTATCAATTTATACTATTTAGATCCATTATCTAACTGTTACCTGATCACAATAATAATCATGATGAAGTCATATTTAATTAAATGGTATCTCGAATGCATGCAAAACAAATGTTTTTTTATATTAATACACAAACTGTTTTAATTAGAATTGAACAACTATTTTGGTTTGTTTGGTCTTTACTGCGGAATATTATAAACCAATGGTTTATATAATAAATTAATAACAGTCATTTAGTGATATAATAATTTCCTTTGTGATATTCGTAGATTTACTTAGATATAACTTTACAATTTTGTTGTTAAAATTATTGAAATTTTTTGTTAAATATTTTCAAATTTATTTTGTGTAAATGTGACTATTTATAGAAAAAAAAATAAAAAATATTTAGGAACGACATTAGTTTTCATTCCCTAGACTAGACCTTGGCAAGTTGAACATAAACATAAATTGGGATACGTCAAACGCAATGCAAGGAAAACTAGAACTAAAATCTAGAAGGACTGTGCTAAAAAGTTTTTATGTATATAGTGCTTGTACGTAAGTAATTTTCTAATTTCTTTTTCTCTGGCACAAAGTTATTAATTATCTGGCAGAGTCGAGCTCAATGCCCCCTGGAATCTGATATTTAATGCAACTACTTATTAGATATAAATAAACATAAAGGGATCAGTCTGAGCATCGTCTGCTAAATCGCAGTGACCATGCTTTATCTAGTCCACGGGTTGGAGACTGTAGTACGCGACTAACAACACTCGCGGCGCATTCTCGTTCCAAATATAAGTTGGTAGGACTGAGACCAATTATTTATTTATTCTAGGATTGGTATACCTGGCGCCCTATAAAACGCCGGTTGCTGACAAGATGGCCACTGAGCTACTCAAGATTGCTCTACCATTATTTTCACAGATGTTATTTTGATTTCGTCGTTTGTGGTGTTTGGTGTTATTTGTCGTAGTGTTTTCGTGATGAAATTAGAAACTGCTGTGCTACTTTTATAACATTAAACTGCATCGTCACTGCAAAATTTATGAAATGATTTTGGTTTAAGCATTTTTAATTTAGAAATCATACCCTTTTTCTTTATACGTAATATATAATATTGTTTTTCTAATTAGTCAATTATATCCATGTTTTAAATTTCAAATAAACTACTGATTTTTTTATATTTTTGTTTTTCTTCTCGATAGCAAAGTTATTATAAAATGCAATATAAAAACTTAGTATCTGTTATTGATAACTATTGCTCTAAGTTATTAGATATAAACCTCAATTAAATTTCCCGCTTCAAAGCAATGCAGCGCCGCAGGTGTTGTTAGTCGCGAACTACATACATTTTTAAGCGGCCTATCTTTTTTTGGCCAATGATCTGGACGGATATTCTCTAACTTAGCATTCGAAAACATATCGTTATTGATACTCTTAGCGTTTTAATTCGTATAGCAAATCGACTTACTCACTGTTATGGTATTCTGTAGCTAGACGACTTCGTTTTCATGTTTTCGACTAGCACATACTGGCAATGTCGCATACTACTAGCTACTTTTTACTTTAAGTTAAAATCCTGGTTGTCACTGCACATAATTCACTGAAATTAAATTTTATATTATGTTCATTAATATGCGCGAATTGATTACTTGTGGTCAGCGCCAAATTTGTTTTGTGCCTCCTAGCGATGGTGGAGCAATAAAGATTTAGCTGATTGTGATTGTGAATTGAAATGAAATTGAATTCTGGATATGAAGAATTATTTGGTGCTATTATGCTGACATGTTCCAACAATGAAACCCACAGAAATACACACAGAATAGCACTAACGAGATACAAGATAAAAGAATGTACTGGTTAACCACACTGTACGCCAATAACGAGTTTACAAACAAAATAATGGGAAATTAAGAACACAATTCATATCGACATCCTGTTTTCTTAACATGAATAATTTTATGAAACTGAAATCGGATAAATCGAATGGATCATCAGCATTATACCGCTGACGCATATTTTCCTCCTTTTCGATCTCCTCTATCAAATTTATCAATAACATGTCCTCAGTTTCCATTTTAAACCGAATCGAAAAGCAGTTAGAGAATACCAAATTGCAGATCCTTACGTGAATTGACGTCATCTGCGCTATGCGTTTGAAACGCTTAGCGAATGATAGTTAGTTAGAGAATAGCCGTCCAGCATTTGACTAATATACAACATATGACCATTAAATATATAGGAACAAGACAACATTTGACGTGTGTAGGCAATCGTGAACTCTCAATCTCCAGGAGGCATTGCGATCAATACCAAATACTTAGCGAATTAACAGATGATGCTAGTCCAACTTGCCTTATCTAAAAGCACAACTTGTGTAACCAATGCGATAACTTTTTCCTAGACATTTTATTTTCGCAATTAATCCTTACATGTTTTTATAAAATTATTGTGTCTCAATTGAAACAATGCGACTCAACTCTGAAAATTAATGTTAAAATCATACTCTTGATCTTTCTGGCTTCATTTATAACACAGAGGAATTCATTAGGGATAGGTGATATTAAACGTTGCAATTAGAGAAAGAATTTTTTTTATTTTCAACAAGCTCTTTACAATAACAAGGATAATAAACCTCTTTGGAATCGCCATATAGAAAAATACATCAGTTCCAGTCAAAACTATATACACGAAATATATAAATTCTATAAAAAAAAACTGCTAGATCTACACATCATAAAAAATCGAAGCCAATGGATACCTTATAACAAAGGCAATAAAGGTACACATTACCTGTATAGATACAAGTATGGTTGTCAACTTAGCTTCGTGTAAAGGTCCTAAATAAAGCAAAACAAGATTTATAAGTGTAAAATTATTAGTAATAACGTAACCGTCTTTTTCCTGCCATTGAATTAACCTAAAAAATTTGAACACTTTGACGATCAATTTTCCTAATAAACTGAGATCAGAATAAACAAAATTAGTTGTACTTATCTCTAATCTGTCTGTCTTGGAATTAAATTTAGGTAACCTATGTCTAGGGCAGGGGATAAAGTGAAATAACTGAGGAGAGGAATATAGGAAGTTAAAAATTTGAGGTATGAAAAATAATAGAGAAGTTTTACTAAAATGTCCGAGAATTCCTACTACAGCAAATGTCATTCCAGAGAAGTAACAAAATGTATCACCAACAAACACTCGTGAAGGGTACCTGTAAACAAATTCTCGATTAGGTACTATGAATCAACCACACACTGAATTTGAAATAAACGTAGCAAATAAATAAGGAATCGTAAAAATGGCATATATTACACCATACACCTTAAAGTAATAAGTAACAAGATATAAATAATTCTAATTATTTTAATCAATTGAAACAGATGGCGTGTGGTCCGTTTCACATTACATTAAACGCGAAAAACAGAACCGGCCCAACTAGCATTCTATCATTCGTAGTCTATGGTGAACTATTTATGACTGTCAAAATATCAAAATAAAAAAAAAGAGGTCAAAAAAGCAAACGATGAAGTGATTGAAGTGTTTTTGTAATTCCTGGGCAATAGTCCAAACCTAATATGAAACCATGAATACTTTAAAGCAATACGGATTTGAAATTTGTCCAGACCAAAATAACCTCCCGCTTAGTAAAAGCGGATTAATAACTTAGGTTATGTAGTGTAATAACAAATAAATGTATACTTTTCGTTTAAACTTGAAGAGAATATCCATTTGGATACTACTCTTAACCCAGATACTCCTAATACTGTCGTATATTTTTTTACAAGTCGCACCTACTGAGCCTAAATCGGAAATTAAAATATCATTTTTAAAAAGCAATGACGATGTGAAAGATGCAACTGCAACATATCATACGTTAAACACCAATATAATATTAAAATCAGTTAGCACTAAACACAGTTATATTGACTTTAATTCGAGTTTGTGTTTTAAGCTCGGTACAGACTTGATATCGATGAAAATTTCTAAAGAAATTAACTGGAAGTGTAAATGTTTACCAGGATGGCATGGCAATGACTGTGGGCAACCGGAAGTATTATGGAGAGCGATGATAGCTAGCAGAAAGCCTATCAAGATTAAAGGACCACGGACTTTTGAAAGACGACTTATTTATCTGTTTGAGATCGACAGATATACGGAATACGTGGCCGATATAAGGATAAATGAATTAGGTAGGCAACACATTGATTATCACAAATTTATAAAAAAAATATATAATTTTTCAGTCATCTAAATCACATCATTTATCAGTTTAATTTTAGCATCTTTTTTTTATTTTCCAGGCGACATTGTCGATTTATTTATCCTATATGAAGATCCCGGGTCCAACTATTTACAAAGCAAGTTAAACAACAGATTTTACAAGGAATACCAGGATAAAATTTTATATATCCAAGACAAAAGGGAACACCTGTGGAGAAAAGTAAAGGGACGATTGAAAAACCTGAGAAACGACGACATAATCTTATCAAGCAATTTAAACGAAATACCCAATCGAGATGCGCTGACTTTCCTCAAATTTTACGATCAATGGCCTCAACCCATAAAGTTCCGCTTCCGCTGGTCAGTGTTTGGATTTTTTTGGATGCACCCCAGTCGGACTATTATAAGTGGCGGGGCGTGTACCGTTTCTTTTTTAAAAGAAATGTTTAGTAATAAGTTGAGCCTACTGACTGACAACAAAACATTATCAAATCAGGTATACAAAGGTATAATATTAGGTGATTTGAATCATTATGGGGGATGGTTCTGCGAGTACTGCAACGATCCTGCACAAATTGTTGAGTTTCTGGCCCGTAAGCCAAAAAATGTGATAAATTGGGATAGAATAGATAAGCAGAAAATAGATAATAGTTATATAGAAGACTTAATTGAAAACGGTGTGTATATAGATGGAAAGACGCAACTTATAAAAGCACATAAATATCGGGATAGTTATTTTGCACCGCATTTTGTAAATGAGCATAACTGGAGATATGATTTCTTACTTATTAATTTTTATTCAAAATTAGATTATTACGAAGGATAACTCGGATTTTCCTTCGTAAGCCATGTAAAACTGTAAGCTGTGTGTTACTTTAAAATTCTCTATTTATAAGACGTTAGTTTTTTTTTATACAAAATAGTTTGATTTATATTGTGTTAACAAAGTATTAAATAAATGATATTACTTAAATATTGTGTTTTATTTGAAACATTTGTGTTTTCAAATTTATTTTCACTTTCAAATTAAAGCAAAAATTATTTTTTTAGTGTTACAGTTAGGCAAATCTACAAATACAAGTGGATTTTTTTATCTACTTTTCCAGAATGATATATTTCAAAAGGATATAATTTTAAAGTCACATTTGGATAATACTGACTTATAAAATTCTTTTGAGTGACCTTTTGATAACATGCTATTTTCATAATAAACTAATTTTTAAGTACTGATGTTTTTAATTTAGACACTATTTCTTAGAGTTGTACTATATTAAAATAATCATAATTGCTTTTTGCCCCAAATTTCAAAAACAAAAATAATACGATATTACTTTAATCATAGTGTAAGATTAAATAGCTAAGTTATAAAAGTTTAAAACTACTTACCAATTATGCTTTAAAAGGGCAAAGGCTGTGGCCGTATAAGGTAACATAAAATACAAGCTAAATTGGTGAGCCTTCCACAGCGATCCTGATAATTCTATGATATTAAAGACAATAATTGACAGTGCGATAACTATACTTTGTCCAACTTCCAATCCATTGACGCCTGCTAAAATATTGATTGCATTTGTACAAAAAACAGCTAGCATTCCCATGTAAATATAGTAAAAAATCCCAACATCAACGGAAAAGCCTAAAAGTTCTCTCAATGGCTTTGGAACTATGATTGTTGTAGAGTTAAAATTGACATAATACACCATTAATAGAGGTAGAGATGCTATGGTTGGGAGAAGTAATTTGTGTCTCCAACGTAGATCTAATACGTCATCGGCAAATCCCAACAGTAACATACAGCAAATGGATAGTAGTGCCGCAATTAATTCAACAAACTAAAATAATAGATGTTTTGTTTAAATACTTCTTTGAAATTACGTGTTACCTACCTCATCGTGTGGAAAAGCACCGTTAAAAAGACTGCTTCCAAATGGCACAGGGATAAATAAAAACATGGTTATTAAGAAAGTGCATCCTGTTACTACTCCTAGAGATTCGGGACTACAAAACAAATAATATATTCAAGATTTTGATAATACACATAACCTTACACTTTTTCACTAGTTGTTTTGCTCATATCAATGCCAAACAAGTTTGCTTTTATAAACATATCTTTCAGTTTCGGTATTAACCGCACTGTAACAAAGTATGTTACAAAAGACATTATTAAATTAACAATAACTGGAAATAACATTTTCCAAGTTAAATCTGTATCAACATCTGCCGCCATTTTTTAAATTGATAACACAGATTACTGATTGATAAAACACAGCATAGACTCAGACAGTAGACAGACACATCTAGTTCTATGACACATAAGAAATCCGTGGTCTATGATTACAGAACACAGAATATTTTATAGAGTACAGAGCACAAGGTTTTTAGAAACTGTAACACCATAGAACACAACCAAAGACTATTAGTAATGGTAGAGTGGAAGAGTTGTTACAAAGTTCATATATATGAACTTTGGTTGTTATATTAAATATTAATAGTTCCTTATTCTAATATTTACATTCTAGTAGTTCTAATAAAATTGAAAGGATATTATTTAAAGTCAAACAGTGACTCATTTTCAGTTTATACTTAAATTAAATTTAAGTCATTTTCTGTTTCTAATTTTTGAAATAACAGCTTATAGTAACACTGCAAGTCAGACTCAACATTTCGAAAAAGAAAAACACTCAGTCATTTTAAAGAACACTTATTTGTTTCTAACCCAATTTTTTTTTTTTCATATATTTTCAGGTATTAACAATATTGTGTGAAACTAACTACTCAGTGGACAAAAGCCCCAACCTGCGTTGAATTACACCCACAATATCTACCCATATATTCCTTATTATTAGCTTTTGTAACATTTTTTACTGTTTAAGAAACGTATTTTAAGCCTCCTACAATTCCTATCAATGAAGTCATATGTATGTTCTCTGATACCAAACATCTAGGTATGCTAATGAACATCCACAGTCTATTCAATAATTATCTAAAGAATTTAATCTATTTAAATTTACTAACCTGATTTAATGGAAACACTCTATATATATTAACCACTGAGTAGTTAGTTTCACACAATATTGTTAATACCTGAAAATATATGAAAAAACTATACATAAAAGGTAAATTTTATTTATTTTAGTAGGTCGTTATGATATTTAAATTCATTGACAGTTAATCAGTTTGACATTGTCGACATTTAATTTCATTTTGACACTGTCGACATTTAATTTCAAATAATTTTAATTTATTGGTATAATAATTTTTATAGTTAGATATTTGACTCAAGTTAAAGGAGGCCACCTGATGAAGCAATCCTAAAAATGCAGAAATAGGTCAGATCTCATCTATTGTGGTTGAATTTCGAGTTCCCACTCCAGAGGTTAATATATATAGAGTGTTTCCATTAAATCAGGTTAGTAAATTTAAATAGATTAAATTCTTTAGATAATTATTGAATAGAGCTTTGTCTGTGGATGTTCATTAGCATACCTAGATGTTTGGTATCCGAGAACATACATATGACTTCATTGATAGAAATTGTAGGAGATTTGATATATATTAGCTTAAAATACCTTTCTTAAACAGTAAAAAACCAATATTTTTTGTGTGCATTTAATTTACATTGTTAGCATATTAATTTTATTTTCTGATTAAATCTTATCTCATCAAATACCAAAATGCATCGTTTCTTCCTAGCATGCAAAAATTGATATTGCACAAGACAAGTTGTTGGAAAAAACGTTTTTTGGCGAAATTCTAAAGAACATAGCTGCCTGCCTTAAACTTCCTAATCCTGAGTTATACACTCGGAATTCATTTCATCGTTCATCGACAACAGTGTTGGCAAACTCCTTAGAAGGAATTATTGTGATCAAATAATTGGGAGCCTGGGCATCAACGGCAGTTGCCGAACATGTGTGGAAGATTCAGTATCAAATAAAATATTAGACTAACTGAAAAAACGTTTGGGAAAAGCAAGGGTTCAGGCGATGCATGTTGTCAATAAAATAGAAAATAACACCATTCCTCTAATAGTATGAGTAGCACTATCACCAATATGGTTTCAAAAATAGTACCCAAAATCAAATTGTACCATCCAACATAAACATGACTAATTGTAATAATTGTATTGAAATTATTAAATTTTAAATAAAGTTTTTAAATAAGCTCATAGCTTTCTGCCTGTTGTTTTTAATGTTTGACGTTTCATTACAAATGTTAATCTCTTTCATTCTTCTGAAGAAGAGATATAGGTAGGGTTGTCACATGTCCTCAGCTTATGTGTCCTTCCATCCTTACTTTTACTAGAAATGTCCTTACTTGGCCGAAATGGTTAAATTCGTATTAAGAATAGAAATACCTGAATGCAAATAGAAGAAATATGTAAAAAATGCGTTTAAATTCTAAGTAAATAGACAAAGTGGCGAAGAATGTTCTTACTTGACAATTTGAGAAGGTACGAATGTCCTTACTTGAATATATGAAAAGGTGACAACCATATATACATATATAATATGGTTGTAACATTTTTCCGGGTTCCTTTCCGCGATGAATCTGCATGGTCCTCAAAAGAACCATTTGTTTGGCAACGTTTCGGTAAAATCTCATTTACCATCTTCAGGTCTTCTTACTTCTGCTTCGCGTTACTACGTTCGGCTTACTGATTCGGCTATAAACACTTACTTTTTTTACTTGTTGCATAAATAACTATTTTCTACGTTCATGTAAGAGACAAAACTTTATTGAACTATATTTAGTGGAAAAAGTGGTTCTTTATTGCACTAGTACAATAAAATGTTTATTGCATTCATCTGTCATTCTACTACAGCGTTTTGTCATCATGACAAACATAAACTTTCAAATCGACGTCATATTTTCCTAGACTTAGTGTCATCACATATATTATGTTTTATATAAGTATTAATAATTATTATTATTTATTAAGTATTATAATATGTTTTTATACATTGTATCCGTTTGAATATTTGTTAGTTTGTTTGTAACAGTTATGACGTTTATTTATATGTCTTAGAGAATAAAATATTATTGAATTTTGACTTTTAATCTAATTAAAACATTTTTTTGGTTTTTACATGAACGTAGAAAAAGTATTGTATGCAATTTTTACAAAAAGTGCTTACCTTTTGTACTTGTTGCATAAATAACTATCAATAGTATATTTCTTAGGTGGTAGATTTGATTTTAAAGGTTATATATTTCTTATGAGTTATTGAGGCTACTCTCATGCTCTCAGAATTTGTAAGAATATGTTTTGAGTTTAAAAAATAAAATAAGATAGTCATACCTTAGTACTCTAAGAGCATAAGAGAGTAGTCGCTCAAAATATTACATATTAGATCAATAAAAAGTTTTTTCTACGTTCATGCATAAAAACAAAACTTTATTGAACTATATTTAGTGAAAAAGTGGATATGTTTATTGTTTTCATCTGTCATTCTACTACAGCGTTTTGTCATCATGACAAACATAAATGTTCAAATCGACGTCACATTTTCCTAGACTTAGTGTCATCTAAATATCATTTTTTGGTTTTTGCATGAACGTAGAGAAAATATTGTATGCAACTTGTACAAAAGTGCTTATTGCACTCGACGTGTTGTCTTACTCGGCCTGACGGCCTCGTTGGACAATTTCACGTTGCGTGCAATAAACACTTACTTTTTGTACTTGTTGCATAAATAACTATTTTCTACGTTCACGCAAAAAACAATACTTTATTGAACTATATTTAGTGGAAAAAGTGGTTCTTTATTGCACTAGTGCAATAAAATGTTTATTGCATTCATCTGTCATTCTACTACAGCGTTTTGTCATCATGACAAACATAAACGTTCAAATCAACGTCACATTTTTCTAGACATAGTGTCATCTAAATAACATTTTTTGGTTTGGATGAACGTAGAAAAAATATTGTATATTAAAAATAACTATTAAGACCCTCAAGAATGCACTGATAGATGTAGGTACGTATAACTGAATTTAACAACAGTAACATCTCTTATTTATATATAGGCACATATTTTTTAAGAAACAGGTAAACGCTGTTTTATTTACTAATATACAGATTATACTAAGCTAGGTTCATATTTAGTAAAATATTGAATATTATTGTTATTAGTAGAATATACAAATTTAAAAATATACAGGCATTTTAAGCTGGAAAATACTTAAGTAATGAAATTGTTCTCTCATATAATCTGCCATTCTTATCGCTATCCATTGACAAGCAGTTCTTGTAGCAGAGAGTTCAAAAACTAAGTTGGAGGAGTTGAATCTCACTGTTCAAATCAAAGTGAAGAGACCACTTCTCCACTTACTCCACAGAACTCACATGAACATAAAACTGCAGGTATTTATACGATCAACTTGGGTGATTCACATCCGAATGAGATGTCACACTAGACAGTCTTCGCATGGAAGAGTTAGATCTGGCAATGCAAAAATCTGCTAAGACCTACACCTTCCACCTAAAGACTGCCTGCAATGTAAATTGTTACTTTCCATTTTTTCCAAGAATTTGGTAAATATAACAGTCAGTTAACCCTTCGCCTTTCTGCCTAACTATTAGTCAGGTATTAGTTATACCTAGAACAGATAATACAACAATTAGGTTTCTAAATTTTCAGATATAAATCACATTTAAAACAATTAATACAACAGGAAAATTTGTTCAGTAACAAAGTAGGTACTTAATTTCAAATCTATAAGACATTGTATCAGTTGCATATGTATTGTCTTACCCAGATTTTTATATTTGTTAAGTGATGCGATTTGATATCGCCAACGTAAATCAACAAAATTTTTCACACAGTCGAATATAAAGCTCTCGTACAGATTTGGGCTTGGCAACAGGTAGATACAGTTCTTTTCTCATAAAATTTAAAGGAAAGATATAGATTTATCTTATCTGGTGCTTTATAGTACCTGTTGAAATCGCGTTTTAACAAATAGAATTTATGTCACAATAGTAATATGGCTACATAAACACAACATAAGTAAAAATGTGGAGAGATTAGTTAGATTTCTGTTAACCCCGTTAGATATGGCAGTGTTTGAATAAGACAAGTCATCAAATATAGAAACAAGTGCCACCTGCATACCAGACGAGTTATCTATTATTCAATGATACCAGGAAGAAACCACTTTAAAAAATTGTGAGAATCGTAAATAATTATAGTAATTATGTATAGAAATTTTATATAAATACCGCCCATTTCAATTACAAAATTTTTATCATAAACATAAAAACTCCTCAGTAACTAATATTTAAAAAAAATGTTCGATTTTCTACATTTCTCTTAAAGATCAATTCATTATAGTTTATTTTACTTAGACATTCTAAACATTTTATTTATTTAATTATTTTCAGAGAAATTTGTAAGACCGAAAAAAATACGTCATCCAACAATTCGCGTTCATACAGTAACAGTTTACGTACTTTTATTTGCTTCAGTTATTTTTATCTCCTTTTCTAAATTTTGATCGTATGATTCTTGAATCATACACATGGTCTCTGATAGGGGTCATTTTTCGACCCCTATTTATACAAAAAATCTTATTTTTGATTGTAGAATTGGACACTAATTATGGGACACCTTGTATATTTCGCATAATAATAACAATGCATGTACAAATTGCAGAATGTATGTTTTTTTATTTCTTAATATATTTATTATTATCTAAAAATATTTTGATAAAAGTTGAAATGCTGACAAAAATTGTAAATAGAAGCATACAAACTGAGAGGAAAAAATGTATGTACCAATTGCAAAATTTGTTTTTCTTTAATTTCTTAGTATATTTATTATCTAAACATATTTTTTGATGAAAGTTATTTAATGCTGGTAGAATTTTGCTAAAAAAAAGTAAATGGAAGCATATAAACTGATAGGAAAAAATAAAAATGCGTTAAAAATAATGAGAACATGCTTTCTGAGAAATATTTTGTACCGATCAAAAGGCTTTATGAACATGAAGTACAATTGTTTCAATAAATCATTTAAAATTTTAGGAAATTGGTACACGTGTTCTTGCAAACTATGGAAACAAAAATTAAAATTAGTAACAACACTGAAAAAAGCATAATTCTTAAAATTTAATTGTTTAATAATACGGTTCTATATAAATTATAAAAAATATTGACTGATTTTCTCACACCTTATTGTAAAACTTACTGAAGAGAATTGTATTATATAACCTTATAACATAAATCATATTCTCTAAGTTGATTCTTACTTAAATTGGCACTAAACCATCTCATTTCCAGTAAATTTTATCCATAAGCACTTAATAACGTTAAAATTAGAACCCTCCATGAATTGGCAAAAATGTAAAGCACCGAGAATCCTACTTAAAATAAATGTAATAAAATACCTGCCAACGAATCACTGAAATGTCACCAAAAGTACATCGAAAAATGATAAAGAAGTAGATCACTTGGTATTTATACGCGAGCCGATCCTCTATTGATATATCGATAAGCGATTGATTGCTGGAATCAATTTTTATTCCACGTTGGCACCTTTGCGCAATCCACCAAATAGAAGCTTTTTGCACAAAAAAAGGACCAATACTAGATTGACGTCTGACTTAATTATTTGTCAACAGACTTCGTACTGACAAGTGTTTTCTAATTTAGATTTAGATAAAAACTTTATTTCACCTTTTATCTCTTTGAGCAAATAAACTTAAAGAAATTAAACATTGGTGTACGTTCCAGGAAAGTATGATGTATAGGCGAATAGAACTTATTAGAAAAATTCATATCTCGCCTCTCTCTATATATATACGTCTACTAATTTTTGCTTTGTATAGATAATTGATAAAAGATTATTAATCCGCGGCAATTATTACATCGTGCTGTAAAAATATCTTATTAAGTGTTTGCTGCATAGAAAAAGTAAAGCGTAATAACTACGAATACGTGTATGTATAGTTATTTTTGTATCTAAGAACGCGAAATGGTAGAATGGACGAAGAAATACCAATTCGAGATCGCAAAAGCACTTTGCGATCGAGATACAAACAATATTTTTTCGAAAACCGCAATAAAATAAGGCAATTATGTTATGTACAAAATAGTTATTTATGCAACAAGTACAAAAAGTAAGTGTTTATTGTACGCGACGTGAAATTGTCCAACGAGATCGTCAGGCCGAGTAGGACAACACAGTATACAGGGTGTTTCAAAACAAAGGCGAAAAATTTCAGGGGGTGATTCCTTGTTGAAAATAAAAGGTAGTTTGTTATATAAACGTTGGGTCACAAGTCAACCATTAGGGAGATATCGCATTGCAAAGATGGCGGAAAAAAGAGTGTTTTTATTGTTTTTCTCTGAAACGAAAAGCGTGGGAATTGTAAAATTTTGTGGAAGTGTTACCATCATCGAAAGACACTTGTGACATATTTTTTCACTTTTTGAAAATAATTGGATAGGGTTGAAATAAACTACTCCTTTCAGTTCTTTTAGCTATACTTTCCAAAAACTTCCGTAACGACGTAGAAGAACATAAATTAGGTTGAGCCGATTTATTTAGAAACTTTTCTCTCTCTTATATTTTTTTGATAAAATTAACTGTTTTGGCGTTAAAAATGTAAAGTATTGCACGTCGGGAAGAGGCAGTTTTACTACACCCATCATTAGGAAAAACTAGTTGGCTGCTGTCAATTTCCGGATGTTTCCATTGTTGCTTTGACAGATAGCAAATGGTTTGTACTTCCAGGTGTCGGCCTGTATCAAACCTTCTTTTTTTTTAATTTTCCGAATTCACATAGCCTTCGATGAAGCTTAGCAAAAATATACTGTGATGAGGAATTCTACGATTAGGATACGCTTCTGCATAAACCTAAATAATCGTAGACAAATTGTTAGCTTCAACAATTCTTATTCAGGCCACGAATACATGCGCCACGGAGTTCCACAGGGCTCTGTTTTGGGGCCCTTGCTTTTTATTATTTATGTTAATGATGTCTTCCCATTTTTATTACCTTTTCGTAGTACGTTATTTGCCGATGATACTACTATTTTTACGTCTGCCTATAATCTGACCGATCTTTCATTGCTTTCCGACGAAATGATTGAAAAAGCACAAAAATGGTTTTCAGCCAATAATCTTAAATTGAATGACACTAAAACGCAAAATTTAATCTTTTCTACTCGCAACAATATATCTCAAGGCAAATCTGCAAGAGTACTTGGTGTGATTCTAGATGATTCTCTTACGTGGACTGCCCATATCGACCATCTGGGAACTAAACTATCAAGTATTTTATTTTTGATTCGAAGATTGAAGCATTTCTTGAGTGACGACTGTTTGATGATGTGTTATTATTCACTTTTTCACTCGCATTTGAATTATGCTATAATTCTTTGGGAAACAGCACAACTTCCGATAAAATATTTAAGTTGCAAAAGAAGGCTGTACGTTTGATGACTAATTCTTGTTATACTGAACACTGCCGACCACTTTTTAAAAAACTTAAAATTCTACCGTTACCATGTCTTTATATATATGCCACTCTTCTTGAAATTCATTCTCAGAAACACCTCATAGCTATGCGACAAGATCTGCGGACAATTTTATGATTCCACGTTATAGACTAACCAAATCAAAGAAAAATTCCTTAAATTTTCATTTATATAATATTGTGCCAACTAGTTTAAAGTCCTTGAATGTTAAAAATTTTAAACACAAAATTAAATCATTTCTTCTTAAACATTGTTTCTATTCTGTTAATGAGTTTCTAAACAGTTCTGATATGCATATATTATGGTAAGTGACCTTGTCGCACCTTCTTAGAACTATATGTTTATATACTTATCTTGCTTTGTGTTTTTTAGTTTGTAATCTTACTGTGATGTTTTTTTATATATATATTATGATTTTGTGTATACCTATACATTTTTTTTGTATTTGACTTGCCATAAAAATTGTACGTAATTTAACATGGTCAATAAACTAAACTAAACTAAACTAAACTAAAGGCGACAAGCATGTAAAGAATTTTCATTTGCCCGGCCGTACATAAAGTGCATGTCGGTCATTTGTACATTTGTGAAAATAACTATTTTTGTTGTATTAACTTAATATTGAATCCCAACGTACTCCGCAATCAAACACATCACACAACGAAAGGCAAATTATCCCGTAAACCACTCTCAAAATGTTAAAATAGTACAAACCATTTGAAAGTATAGTTAAAAACTGAAAGGGGTAGTTTATTTCAACCCTTTCCAATTATTTTCAAAAAGTGAAACAATATGTCACAAGTGTCTTTTGATCATGGTAACACTTCCACAAAATTTTACCATTCCCACGCTTTTTGTTTCCGAGAAAAACTATAAAAACCCTCATTTTTCCGCCATCTTTGCAACGCGATATCTCCTAATGGTTGACTTGTGACCCAACGTTTATATAACAAACTACCTTTTATTTTCAACAAGGAATCACCTCCTGAAATTTTTCGCCTTTGTTTTGAAACACCCTGTATAGTATACAGTATATAACAACAGTATATGCTCAAATTAAATTCTAAATAAAAATTTCCGACATAGCATACAATTTAAAAAAAAGAAAGCCAACTTTAAAATTGGGGTTAGTTTTTAGTAGCCGGTTTTTTTTGCCGGTGAGTGTATTTGAAATCGTTTGAACCGTGTTTGAATCGTTCGGTTTAGGTGCGGTAACTATCATAACTATAGCAACCTAATAAACAATAAAAATTAGTTGTTTGAAAAAGTAGTGTCAGAATTATATTGCAATTCATATTCTGAGTGTTTAATTCGATATGAACTCGGAAAGTGGAAGTATTGGAAGCGGCACAAAGTTCTGTTTCATGATTAATCTCCAAAAATTCGTCGAGACAGTACGAGATTCCTACGAGTTCAAAGGGTGGTGTAGTTTAAAGAAAATTCAATAAGTGTCCGAAGCGGTATTACTGGCATATTTTGAATATAAAATTAAACCTTCAACTATGACAAAAAGTACACTGAATGCCAAAGAAAATAATTTGATCACTGCAATATAGACGCTTTCAATATATCACTTAAAATGTATATTGTTTAATTAATAAAATCATACCTATATAAGTTTCGAAAAAAATTGTTGGAAATTGGAAAAAAACCTAAAAAAAAATTAAGTTTTGACACCGTGTATCTCGAAAAAGAAAGCCCTGAGAGAAAAATGGGAAAGGAAAAAAATGTTTCTTTTTTCAAGAGGAATTTACAGTTTTCCGTTGCGACACTTATTTAGGAACACCCTGTATGTATATATTTTATATGGCCATAGTAATTATACCAGGTTCATTCAGAAATATTAAGAAAAAAGTGTACATAATCAACTCGATCTAGTAAACGACAAACGTGAAACTTGAAAGCTACATGTTTTGATAGTTTTGAATTATAAGAACATTTTTTAAACAAGCATGATAAATACATTTTTACTTTTTTTTCAATCTGTCGATACATTATGTTAGTACTATAATAATGGAAATGTTTATGCCTTCTAAAAATACAAACAATTTTTAACAAAATACAGTAAAATAACATTGTACACAACTAAATGTAAAAATAAAGTAAAGGAAGAGGAAATAAACTCTTTATACTGCCGGTAATTGATATAAGCACAGAGGATAATAATATAAAATCCAATATGTAAATTTTTTTTTAAAGCGTCATGAAACATTTTTTACCTTGGAAACATTTTCGTTACGAACTTTTCCTTGTTTTGCACTGGAACAAATATTGTGTTCAACATTTAATTATTAGAGTAGCTTTAGATTAGAGACAAATTGATAAAAAGCCAAGTAATATATCCAACCAAGCTATACCTCCACGATAAAATTTTCCTACATGTAGGTTAGCGGCGTTTTTAAAAAAGGCAATTATTATAAAGCAAGTATGGCATGAAATTATTTTGCAAATTCTTGGTATTTTTCTACGAACATTAAAATATAAATACATTTTACTTTTTACACTTGTACCATTTTTATTAGCGTTCTGAAGTAATAAATGTTGTGTCATAAAATAATTGCTAAGGTATATATCTCTATAATATTATAAAATGAAGTAAATAAGTCGCACAAGTACAGCAGATGATTCATTTTAAGTGATTTTCTTAATTTCGATCGAAAAATAAGTAAATTCTGAAATCTGTGATTGATTGATTCGTTAAAAATTACAGCAGCAATTATTACAGATTTTCTAATGTTATTTTGTAAAATATCAGTTACAGAAAAGTTCCAACATGAAAGAAAAAACGGTAGTCTCGCTTTTAATATTTAATTATTTATTTAGTTAAGTGTATTTGGAAAAACGAAAAATCATTGAAAAAGATTCCAAATTGCAAGCATTATTGATATTTTGAAATTTCTCAGATGTTTTCTATTGTCTTTTCTCATACAGGGTGTACCATTGAAAACTTTGCTCCCGGCTTATTTTGAACTACGTTTCAAAATATTAAAATTGCCGCGACACGTCCATTTTGTTTTCGAGGGGGAGACATTTTAACGTGAAATACAGACTCGCCAGAACAACCCCTTTCGTTGGGGTGCATTCAACTTTAGAATCTTAAATGGCACTCTAGGTCGAGTGACACCTCATTCCAAAGTGTTTTTAATTCTGGTTGTCATCATGTAATTTTTATTCAATTTTAGTTCATCTGTTGTTGAAAAAAAATTTTACTTATGCTTAGAAGTAAAAGACAATTTTGTATTAATCTTTTAATTAATTGTAAAAAACTATGAAAAATTTCAATTTATTGTCACTGTAAAAACTGTTTACAAATTTAATATTATTTAAAATTTAGTAGTGTTTAACACACTCGAAAATCTGTAACACAGTAACTCCTAGACATTAAAAAATAATAAAAAGAATAACATATTTATGGATGGGACAGATGGGTTAAAAAAATGCTATCGGCAGGAGGAGGGAAGAGGAGAAGAGGGCGCCCCAGGAAGCAATGGTTGGATGAAGTCAAAGATGATCTGAGGAAAATTGGTGTGACGGACTGGAAAGAAGAAGCAAAGGATAGAAAAAAATGGCAGCGAAAAATCGCAAAACTTTAAGCCAAGGGCCACTAGGCCTGTAGCGCTATTATATATATACAACATATTTAATTTATCATAACAAAAGAATAAGAAATATTCGCAAAAAATGCTATTAATCTAGTACCTAATTATTCTAGATTACAATAATTACTAATAGAAGAGTAATGATATAAAAAATTTGATACTGTTTTTCCGCGGTTACTTAAAAAAATAAAATTGATTGAACAGGTAATTTAACAAAAAAAAACACAAATTTTCACAGTCTTTATTTTTTTCTGATGCTCTGTATATCCTATTCTACACTTTTCGTTTAATATCAAGACCTCCTAAATAACCGAACTAAAATATTTGTTTCTTATTTTAGTTTATTTATTCAAGAAATCGTAGAAAAGCTATGGAGAAAAATAATTTTCTGAAATATGAAATTTAGAGCTTTTAGCTTCAGAGATGTGCATAACAAAACTGCATTATCAGATTTTTGATAAAAAAATCACTAACATGATTTCTGGAAAAATAATTTCCAGATCAAAAATATTGCGGTTTATAGCCGTTGTAATAATAATAATAATAATATTTATTTACACACAATATAAATTACAGTAACAAAACAATTGATTTTAGTTAAATGCGATAAATCTACTAATACATCAACTTACATTAACATAAAGAAATATTTTTTTAAACAATACAATAATCCATTAAGTAACAAAATTTGCTCAAAATGTACAGTAGGACTTAGTTTTCACTTTTATAAATACCTGTGCAAATACAAATATCACAAAGACAAAAAGATTGTCTGTAGTGACATATAACGTATGCAATAACTAATATAAGAGCATTGCAAAAACCCCAAAAGCCAAACTTGTCAAGGGAATTATACTTAACTCTCTTTCATTTAACAGTTATTGAGTTGTTGTTGTTATTAAAAATTATGAAAACTTTCCTGATAATTAGACACAAAATATGAGACAAGAAATAAAAACCCTAAGTACATCATAGAGAGTCCTGTATACAAAAAATAATTCATTGTAATAACACAATTCAATCAAACGTATTTCAAAAACAAATATCGCAGCACATGGTGTATAAAACTTTTTTCATGTTAAAAGTAATTGAAACATAATTCTGCAGTTTACTCTTCAATTCTCTTCACAAACTGAGCCGCCCGAAAAAAATTTAAATGAAATATATGCAATTGTGCTGTACTTATATCTGTCTAACTTATGCAGTGTAAATTATTTTATTAAGTATTTTATTTCATCCAAGGACGATTACGGCAAATATTTCCTTTTGTCGACCGTATCAATTAAAATATGTACGAGAATTAAGGTACATTATATTTTGAAATATTTGTAGTACAGGTGCCGATAAGCGTTTTATTAGTTGTTGTGAAAAATAAATATATTTTAGACTCCTTATCGGTATCGATAACATTTACTTAATACTTGATATGGCTTCATATTTTCAATAAGTAAGGCAATTCATGTATTCAATTTTATATAAATAAAAGAGGACACATTCCTTGTAATACCCATGCAATTTTGCAAATATTTGAATGTTTTTTATAAGGAAGATTTACAATAAAATTACATGTAACTACAAGTTCTTAGTGACTTGAGCGAACTTTTTTTAATAAATGTATATTTTTAATCCTGAATGCACCAAGGGTCGGTATTGGGGCCAGGGCTTCTGATATTTACTATATTTCTATCGATGCGTGCAGAAACGTCACAAAAAATGGGGAAAATTTGTTTACTATTGTTTAGAATACATTTTCCTTCATTTTAACCATTAACAATTATATTATGGGCCATTTCTAATATAACAAAACATTGATTTTATTTTAAAACAAAAATTATATGTTGCTTTATGCATGCCATAGTATAAGATGAAAGTGTCATAATTAGTTTTATTTAAACAAGTTTGTATGTCAGACATGCTACAAAAAAATTCTTAACGTTTAATGAGTAGCAGTTGGCTAAAGAATTTAATTGTAATATTATTGATAAGTTTCTACAAATTTTTCACATTTTTGTATATGTTCCATTTTTGTCGATTTGATGGGATTTTATCAATGGATAGGCGACTTTAGATGGCAACAGTATGGTATTTTTCATGTGTTTAATTCTTGGGATTGCCTTTCTATTTACTTGGAAAATATTAGTTTCCATTTTCACCTGTTACACAAACCACTACACAGAATAGAACAAGAATATTTAAATAAAACACATTACAACGAGGTCGCTAGAATAACAAATGACCCACCAATTTCATAATAATAATAATTCTAATCACGAGAATTAGCCCAGAAGTCTAAAACTTGTGTGGGAGAGGGGGCGGCATATTATTAAGCAAGCCGCATTTGCGCCTAGGAACGACTTACGTTGGTAGGCCCTAACCACCATTCAGTGTAGAAATGAGGGAAACCTGGAAAACCTCATTAATCAGGTAGTCAAATGTCGACCGATATAAATCTCTCACATTGACCCAAGCCAACATTCTTCCACTGCCATACCCGCAGAAAGGGTGCCAATCCTCTCCACGAATATACTTATCTACCTGCTGCGGGGGTCGAACCCACAGCGATCTATGATAATTCGTTTGGCTGAATGCACACCATGGGACCTGTTTTTAAATTCAGCATTTTGATATGCTGGATTCTTTCTAAACCATTTAGAAATCAGAATTCTTTAAACAAACCAATAAAAGTACGTTGGTGGATTCCATCACACCAAACTGCTGAATGTAAAAACAGGCCCATGTCTAAATTTCATATTCCTATCATCTGCACTTAAAGTGAATAGAGGACTTATGCTGTTTGTTCATAGTATGATGCTTTGTGACCTCATTTTCTACAGTAGGTAATCTGATTTTAAGCAAAAATAGACATGTATTATTTCTGCTTAGACCAATTTCATTTATAAATTATTTTTTAGGAGAGCCTTGCTATACTTGTATATAATTACAATTTATTTAAAGTATACTTGTTATACCATATGTAAATAAGTATATCCTATTTACCATATTTTAATACTGGTTCACTTTGTATAGTACTTGCGATAATATATTTGGTAGGTCACAGATAAATTTCAAATATGTATAATAATAATGTTGAAATTCAGTTCAATATATCCAAATATTTAGTCTCTCCCATATTTATTTTTGCGATGAAAATGATAATGGTTTGAACGGTAAACAAATACATTACAAGTATTTGCGAATGAACTAGGTGAATTCTCTGAATGAGATCATTCCTTAAAAAAATAATTTATGGACCCAAAACTTTTTTCGGACAGGTTAAACCTACATTGTTTTTAAAGAAAAAAGTATATTTGTCATTAGTCTCAGAAATTGACCATTTTCGAGAAAATAGCTTTTCAACAATTAGCTGCATACTTTATTGTACAATATTTTAACGTAGTAGGCGGATTCCCTTGTAAATTGGGTATGTTGAAGGTAGATCGTCAACCAATAAAATTTACACTGGTGTAAATGCTACAGACAGTATCTTGCAGCTCCAGATGGTCGCCCTGAATTAGTTTGTGGATAATCCACAATGTGAACAATTTTTTCGTCTTTTTTTCTCTAAATTCCTAAACAGATTTTCTAAATAGTTGTTTATCAGGTTGTAATCTGTTTCGAAATGCTCCCAAATATTCTCGTTGCCTAGCACGTCCATTGAAATTTGAATATCTTACATTTAGAACTATTTATTAACTTTAAGATACATTTTTTTAATAATTATTAAAATTTAACCTACTATTGTACCTACAAGGAACTATGCAGCTGATTGTTGAAAGCTATTGTCTCGAAAATGATCAATTTCCAAAGCTGCTTTTTGCGACGAAATGTGTTCAACCCGTTCTTTTATATATATTTTCAGATATTAACAATATTGTGTGAAACTAACTACTCTGTCGGCATACCTAGATGTTTGGTATCAGAGAACATACATATGACTTCATTGATAGGAATTGTAGGAGATTTGATATATATTAGCTTAAAATACCTTTCTAAAACAGTAAAAAATGTTACAAAAGCTAATAATAAAGAAAATATGGGTAGATATTGTGGGTGTAATTCAACGCTGGTTGGGGCTTTAGTCCACAGAGCAGTTAGTTTCAAACAATATTGTTAATATCTGAAAATATATAAAAAACTATACATAAAGGGTAAATTTTTTTTATTTATTTTAGTAGGTCGTTATGATGTTTAAATTAATTGACAGATTAATCAGTTTGACATTGTCGACATTTAATTTCAAATAATTTTAATTTATTGGTATAATAATTTTTATAGTTAGATATTTGACTCAACTTAAAGGAGGCCACCTGATGAAGCAATCCTAAAAATTCAGAAATAGGTCAGATCTCATCTATTGTGGTTGAATTTTCGAGTTCCTAGTGTCAGAAGTTAGATATCTATAGAGTGTATTCATTAAACCAGGTCAGTAAATTTAGATAGATTATTTTTTTTAGATAATTATTGAATAGCGCTTTGTCTGTGGAATTGTTCATTAACGTACCTAGATGTTTGGTATCATAGAACATACATATGACTTCATTGATAGGAATTGTAGGAGATTTAATATATATTAGCTTAAAATACGTCTCTAAAACAGTACAAAAAGTGTTCAACTCGGTTCAAAACATATTTTTTTAAACAATGACGTCACACGCGTCGCTGTTTAAACCGTGCTTAAAACATCCACTGAGTCCGGTTTGAACTCTTTAGATGCTTTGCTATTGGTCTATGCAGCAGTTGCCTAAAAAGTAGAGATTTGAAAATCGGTGTGGTAAAATTTTTAGCTTAATATTTAAAATGATTGTAATTTTGATACTTCTTATTCTTGTTTATTTAAAAATAAGTTGGTTATGGACTATTGTATGTACCTCTGCAAATTTAAACGTAGATATTCTTAAACATCCTGAATTAATCCAAAAGCGTAATCAAATTAATTTTCTGTATTAAATTTCATAAACCTGTCACTTATATAAGCATGTTTTTGATTTGCAGTTGCCAAAAACTATTTCTATGTTTTTGTTGCAAATTTCACACATTTTCAAAATATATGTACAAAAACATACGGAAATAGGTTTGTTAATAATTTCTACCACTAATATAATCGTTCTATTTTAATCCAAATCTAGTGTAGACAATAGTGTAAAAAATAATCAAAAAATGTGAGGGTGACATCAAAGAGAAACAAATATTTGATGACGTTACGTTTTGAAACTATACATATTCTTGGTGCAAACATTAGTGACGTCACCATTGAATACGTTTTGAAACAGTCGATAAATACGGTTCGTCACAAAAAAAAACAGCTCAAGACTAATGACAAATATTTTTTTCCTCAAAAACAATGTAGGTTTAAACATTTTTAATAAAAAACGTTAGGGTCGAAAAAGTTCACATTTGCGCCCTCTAGGGAATACATCGAAGTAGACAGATTTTGATTTCTCATCTAGAAATAACTATTCCCAAATTTTCCAACTTTGACTGTGTCGTTTTTATTATCAACATTTTCTTAAGGCATATTAAATCGTAATATATTTTTGTCAAAAATCTAGTTGTCTTCTATGAGTCATTACTTACGGATCGCCTTGTATATTACGTTGTGTTTATACAAAATAATCTATTAAATTTGATTTTACAAAATGATTTTTTTCTATTTATTTATTTCATATGCTATTTATTTTAAAATAAAAACTCTAAAGCCTAGTACTTAACCAAATTCTTATTATTATTTTCTACTACTCAGACTGGTGAATTTCAGTTTTTTAATGTAGTTTTTAAAGTAACAGAATATACAAAATAAACATATTGATACTGTTATATCAAAAATACTTTAGCCAGTAGGTAAAACTGTACATCGAAGTGAACATCATAAACGATTCCTAATGATGGTTATGATGATTCTCAAATTGTTTGTCATAAATCTCCTCCCTTTTTCCTTGAGCATCTGGAAAACAAAGAAATTTATAAACAGTAAAAAAATACATCAGTGATCAGATTATTATTTTTAAAATGTTTCTTGTTTGATTTGAGAAAATTTCATTTTGAGATTGATAATAGTACCTACCTTTTTCATGTAGTTTGTGCCTGTGGTGATTTTCATTTTTATTTAAGCCTCGTAAATGTCCATGATGGTTATCTAAAAAAAGTTTATTAATTGTGGAGGGGAAATTATAAAAGCCCGTTACACAGGGTGATTCAGTCATATTGTCATTAATTTTAACCACGTATTCAGAAGGCCGAATAAAGACAGAAAATGACTAAATCGCCTTGTATAATAACTATATATCATATCCGTTCAAAACTGATTTAAACTCATACGTAAGTACAACTGAAAAACAGAAAAGGATATACTAATGACATTAAGCAAAATGTTTACCTTTCTCCTGAAACCCGTGCTTTTGATGCAGATTTTCTCGTCGATTGGATGATTTTAAATGCCCTTGGTGTTCTGCTAAGCAAAATTGAAAATACAATTTAAAAAATTTCTATTACAAATCTAATACTAAAATTTTGCTCACCTTTCTCTTGTAGTTTATGAGATTCATGCATATTTTCTTTTCGATTTGATACATGTAGATGTATATGGTGGCGATCTAAACAAACCAATATGGCTTTTTCAATATTTAAGGTGAAATATCATTAAATTATAAAGCCCCACGGGGAAAAAAGTGCCATGTGCGAAAGACTAGACCACCACTGCTATACGTTTTCAAGATTACTGAATCCGAATCAATCTGGTGTCTGTTTGACTAATTTCGCTCATTTTCAAGGTCATTTGAAGGTCAACTCTTGTTTTTTTGATAGTAATGCAAAGTAATATAAGCGGAGTCATAAAGAGCGAAAAATGTCACATTTGGATACGTGATTTTGCAATTTTCAAGGTCATTTGAAGGTCAACACATTTTAAAAATAACTGCATTTTTTTTGGATATACAATTGGGTTATTTTCTAAGGTTACTTTCAAGGTCACTTAAAGGTATAATTCTCCATTTGAACTTTCCATGGTCGTATTCATTTTTTATTATAACGGACACGCTTATCACAGAACTTCCTGTGGAGTGATTTCCTTTTTCGATTGACACATTCCATTTCTCTTTTCAAGCTTCAGCAGAATTCTTCTAGATGAAATCTCTTTCCTCGTTCTTCGAGTTCGAATTCAGAAACTGTATTACCATTAGGGGTTGACCTTTGCATGTCTTTGAATATAACCTTTAAGATCAAATCCAAGGACAGCAGATTTTGTTCTTGGATGACTGAAACAGCTTTTATAAACGTCATTCCCTTGATATATCACCATACGGACAAATATTAACATGAAAAGTTCAAAAGGAGAGGAAAAGGAGAAACTACTTCCAAAAATAACAAAATAATCGTGTATCCAGACCTGGAATTTTTCGGTTTTTCAGAATAGTCAGGCACAAAATGCATAAAAAAAGTATTGACCTTCAAGTGACCTTGAGCCCGACCTCCAAAAATTCTTCCAAGCGTGAACTTTTTCACTCCTTCTGAATCCATTTAAAGAAATTGCATTACAATAAAAAAAACTAATGCTGACCTTCAAATGACCTTGAAAATAACCCAACCTCGTCAAACAGACACTAGCGCCTATTTTCAATGATAGTCGACTCTATAAAATAAACTGGCATTTTGTTTCTTCATAAACTATTGTAATTACACTTGGTCAACATCGACTTCTACATTTTGATAGGTAGGTAGAAAAAATAATGAAATAGGGCAAGAGGGGTAATAGAGAAATAGAAACAAAATAAAGAAAATACGATAATGAAGTAGAGAAAGCAATCGGAAACAAAATCCCAGTACATATTTGTTTTCAGTGACCGACGAAAACATATATGAGTGGTGGTCTAAGCTTTCGCACATGACATTTTTTCCCGTGGGGCTGTTATTCAAACTTTTTGGAAAAGTTTGTAAGAAAGTAACTGTTAATATCATCGAAATCGTTTACAAAGGGGTTTACCTTTCTTTTCAGGCAATTCATGAATTTTACCTTTTATAGCTGGTGCTTCTTTGGTAGAACCTGCAAATAAAAAATTCACTCATACTTTTCATTTGTTTTCCTTGTAATATTAAAATGAATTAGGACTTAGTATACAGGGTGTCTCAATTTTAAATAGCAGGAAGAGTCTTTAGAATACCTCATTTAGAGACTAAATGTTCCTATAAAAAAAAATTATTTATATTTTAACGAAATTACAAGAGTCTTTGTATTTGAGAACAACACTGAAAATCATCGCATACCTATTAATTCCAGCTGTGGAGATACTTACGTATTTTCTGTTTTTCATATTATTCAAAAGCATTCTGGAATTAATATGCGGCGATTTTATGTGTCGAGGTCTTTCGACGCAACAAGACAATTTTTGGCGGCGGTTATTTCGTTAAAAAATAAATTAATAAAATTCAACGCTCTGTATTTCCGAAAAGAAGCATTTATAGAAACTTTCAGTCTCAAAATAAGGTTTTCTAAAGGCACTTGACGTCCTGCTATTTAAAACTGAGACGCCCTGTATAACGCAGCACATAACTAGAAGTAGAAGTGAAACCTGCTACAGCAGAAAATACCTACTGATTCAGTAGATCATTTTTGAGATACAGGGCGGGGAAGATTTTGGAAGTAATTTTTTCAAAGACCAACGGATTTGATTAAAATTTGACATACAACTAAAGAATAAACAACATACCAGACTCTCTCTTACACTAAATATGACATATCAGTGGTATAGTTCGCAATTTAATACATACAAAATTGATAGATAAGTACTATTACAGACATTTCTTTGATGATATTCCCACATTTTTTTGCAATTTACTTACTTACACTTTTGTGTAAAATAAAATTTTACGTAATATAACAAAACTTAGATTGGGAAATCCACAAAAAAGTTACAGGATAAAATGTCACCGGAAATATTTGCAACTAGTGCCCTCTACATTGTACGAAAAAACTAATAACACCAGAGTGTTCGGCATCACCAAAAACGTACATGTTTCAAATTTTAATTAAATCCGTGGGTCTTTAGAAAAAACATTTAAAATTTGATTTTCCAAAATTTTCTTGCACGCCTTGTATCTCAAAACTGAGTGGCTTTGGGACATACGTTTATTAAGCAAACCTCACTTATATTTTACTGTTCTGTCGGCCCTACCAATATTGCCGTGTCTTTTTGAAAAACCCTGTATATACAAAAGGATTAACCACAAATGCTAAAAGAGTATAACCTGCATTTGGATTAAGGAAATTAGAATTAAAATTATACTATGCATTTTATTATATCCTCTCACCTGAACCAAAAATTGGGTCCACAAAACCATGTATTGCGTGTTCGATTCCAGATACAATTCCTGAGGAACTATTCACAATAATAGGCCCAATGACAGGGATTGAACTTACAATATGACTGGAAGTATTAAACAAGCCTTCGATGCTAGAGGAATTTCTAAATATGTTACCAATTATAGGAATATTCGACAAAAGTGAAGCTGTGAAGTGTCGTATGGTATCCAAGCTTGCACTAGGAAATATCCTTGCAATGATATTGAAACCATTTGAGTTGTTAAGGCCTTGCATACAATCGCGAATAGTTTGCGGAAATCCTTCGCTGCTCGTAAATCTAATGAAAATTCTGATAACCGTCTCTATCATTACGACAGGATTTCTAGACACCAACAAGGTTAAAATATCTGATATATTAATATTTCTGTACACAAGGTTATTGTTGTTTATAGCTTTTAGAATTCTTGTTATCCATTGGAGAGCTTCAGAATTGTTAAAGGCTCTGTTTTGCGATTCTATAAGATCCAGAGCCTCATCGACAACTTTCGCAAGGCTTGTACTGCCCCCATCTGGTTTGTAATTGAGAATAGCAGTTATAACATCGTTAATTGAAGCGTGACCGTTAGTAGCTTTGATAACAGTTGTGATCACAGTAACTATGCCATCAATTCCTTCTTCGGATCCTCCACTTAATTTTGCCAACAGCTCCAACAGTTTATCTGGTGAGTTGAGTTGATTCCTAAGTATCGTTGCTAGGTTGACACGGGTGCCAAGTTGTGTAAGCAGATTAACTAATGCTTCTACACCACTGTCAACTCCATAGAGTCTACTTAAGTTTAATTTGAGGTCCAGTGACTGTAACTGTTGTTGATAATCGCTGAATAAATCTGCGAATGCTAAATTCACGTTTGCAAACCAGAGTACGTTTTTATGAATGGTAAAAGTACCTTGGCCTCTGAAAATAAATCTTAACGTGCTATTTAGTTGTGTCATGAAGTCTATTGAAACAATAAAATTTCTGTCGGAAGATTTAACGTCTAGTAACTTTAAATAAGGAGTTTTTGCATTAGCAAGATCTTCACCTTTATTAATACTTTTCCCGTATTCCTCAGCGACTTTAACGAATGTTTTAAGAGAAGTTAGTTGCTTGAAGAATGCACTGAAGTCTGACTTTGACGAAATCCAGAGAACCTCTTCTGTGTCTGTATTTTTCTCGAGAGAATAGTATTTGTCTTTACCAATGTTTTCCACTATTGCGGTTCCAGCTTGACCGTTTAAAATTACTGTTATATTCGAGACATAGTCCTGTATAACAGCTATATAGGCTGATTGTTTTAAATAAGCAACCAGTCCTGCGTCTCCATTGTAGAAGACTTGAATATCCGAAGCGTTAGCTGAAAATGTGAATTTCATGTAAATGTAGCTATAGAATTTTTAAAAATAGTAAGAAATTAGAAATCAAGGAAAAATATTATTTTAGAGAGCGTCGTTTAGTCTCTAAAACTAATATATTTCGACTTCAAAATCTGGCAGAAAAAATGGTGAGATTGGGGTTGTTGGTTTACATGAATCAACTGTTCAGTCCAAATATGTAGTTGTCTATATGCTAAAAAATTGTTTATAAATCAAGGATATGGTTCAAATTCGCAGATTTGTTTTCTATTTTGACATTTGCATTTGATATTAAAAGGTAACTGCATTTCTCAAACTAAAGAAGGGCCAAAGTTTTAACTAAAGAAAAAGTTGAACGGTTTCTGTTGGATGCTCCTGATGACCATGGGTTGCTTGTAAAAAATGTAACAATATTTGGGATTTATGGTTATTGAAGCGATGAGCTTCTTTCCCCACCATGAATGACGTAAGCAAATACTAATTATAATATTTGTGTTATCGAAAATAACAGTTGCACCATGGTTTTTAACATATATTATACAAATAAAACTCTGATACTCTAATGTAAATAATGCTATAGTTGCGGAAAGAATTCGGACAACTTAAAAAAAAACATTTTTTGTATTTTAGTGCAAATATTTAAATTAGTATATAGTTTTATTATTCTCAGTTGCAGCTTCCTAAATATTTTGATGAAAATATAATAAATATTATTCATTTGTTCGTATGACGTAAATCGTCTGAATTCTTCCACAACTATACTACTAATTGACAGTTAACCTGTAAAAATTTTAGTTAGTAACTTGTAAAAATAATCACACAGTGCTTTGATAAATTGACGTTTACAAATGAGCAACAAATAAAAAAGATAACTGTTAATTTTTTCCTCAATACCGCCTTACAAATAAGTACCTACATCAATAGAATTTTAAAAATTAAGTACCTATTTAAAAGTGTGGTGTAATTATAGAAATTTACTGTTACTATTTATAAACAATAAATAAATCTAATTCATTCTGAAATGGTGAATTAAAAATTGCAATAATTTCTATTTAGCAGATGCGTAGCTGTTGGAATAACTGGAGTACCTACCGCTAATACTTGTCTTATCGTGTGATAAGATGAAAATCCTTTAATTCTAGTTAAATAACTGAGTAATAAAGTATAACTTCAAGTTGAAAATATTGCGATTTATGGTAGCTAAGCAATACGCTAGCTAAATAATAAATTAAGAATGCAACTAAAGTAAAGAAATTATTACCTAATTGTTTAGTAAATCATTCAAAATTCAAAATCATTGAAAATTTAATAAAGCATTTCTGTTTTTAATTAATCAAATAAATAATACATTTTCTTACAGGGCGATCCGTTGCAAATAACCTGGCAATGCTGATTTCCATTTCGATAGGCCAAATGCTTGAAATAAGAACTGGAATGAGTTCTAGTTTCAATATTCCTATATGGATCTAAATTGCGTGACTTCTCGTTTCTGTGATGTTTATTTTGATGAGATTTTTCTTGCAAATAATTATGTACTTTGTGGTCATCTACAAACAGGATAAAAAATAATTGTATCTTGTGTTAAAGCACTTTTTTAAAGGAGCTCAAGTTCCAAGTTCATCAATTGTAATATAAATTATGTAAAACTGAAAATATTCATATTTACCTGTTTTTACGGCGACAACCAAAACACACAGAACACAAAAAACAAACCATATTTGTAGGAACTTCATGCTTCGACTACATTTAATAGTAATAGTAACAGAACAATGCATATATTTAGTAATTACTCCCTACTTATAGTTTTTCTTAATATTTCAAATATTTTAGGAAGGAAAACTTTATTATTTGTCACTAGGAATTCTCCATTTTTAAATACATACACCATTTATCACATTGTTTTCGATAAGCGAATAGTTGGAATAAGAAAATTTGCATAGAATGTTAGAGCAACAAAATTAGACCTTGTAGCTTAATTTTACGTTCCTGTTACGAAAATCTCAAAAATATAACAATAAAAAAAGCAACGGTTGTACAGGGTGTGTCAACCCTCGTCATTTATAACACAATAATTTAAAAGAAAAGCACAAAACTATCACGCACTGTATTTCAGAAACTAAAGAGAAACTAAATTCGTGTTGCCAGTCAAGACAAGAACTACTTCTCATATTTTTTAATGAGGAATATCTCTTCCCAAGAATAATGGTAGGTAGCCAAAATCGTTTGCAATAATAATAATGGCACTCTTTAAAATTAATTTTGCAATTTCTTTTGAACTGTTGACGTATATTAGTAATCAAATCTACTTTCAACTCTTAATATTAGTTCTTAGTTGATGTTTCATTTATCAATAGAGATTTAACGAAATTTCTACTCAGAAGTTCAAAAACTGTTTGAGGGAGGGTCATTATTATTGCAAAACATGTACGTGCATGTTTTTTTAGACATATTTGAAAACAACGTTATGGCCTGAATGACTTCCTGACAAATATTACTGTTAATCATTCTTACAGAATTCATAAGGTTTAAATTTAATTCAAAATTTTTGTTTCTTTTACTCATTATTCCACAAAGCTTTAGGATCCTATATAACCATTTTGTGAAATTCATATTTAAAACTAGCGGGAAAACTTTATATTTTCTGAAAAATATAAATTAGACAGACTATTTTGCTCAATGGATAAGATAAGCCTTAAATTTAGAATATCTACGAAATTTGTTAAGTCATAGAATAGGAGACTATTTATGTATATTACCATGTAAATGCATTTTCTGTAGCGCTAAGTAATTTTAATAGGATTCCTTTAAAGTAAAAAAAAAATACATAACATTTTTAAAACACTAGCACGTGGAGTACTAGTATTATTGCATTTCAAGACGCTTGTCGATAAACATATTGGTCATTTTTCACAAAGAAGAAGATTCACGTTCACAATTTTCACATCTAACTACAATTTTTTTATCAAAACGTCTTTTAATTTTTTTAAATAAATAATGGTAGACATATATAATAAAAAAAAAATTTCATTATTTAAAATTGGTATTTAAACAATTCTTTTAAAATTCCTGAATTAGATACACATAAAAAATGTTGTGCCCAGGGAATTATTAAATTTAACTCACGATTTCAGAAATTGAGAACAATTTTATCTGAAATAAAAACGGACCGCATTTGTGGTGAAGTCACAAATTAGGCAACCAATGTTACAATTGCCATAAGAAAATTGACGCGAAAACTTACGTTGTAAAATTCGACCTTAGGGAAAGGCAACTTAAAAGTAAAAGTGAAATAACACCTACTATATCGTTTTCTTATTCAATTACCACACTTTTTAAGAAATATTTTAGAATAGTTCGCCCAAAACTAGAATATAGTATTTTAATATCGAATTTCAGCGAAAAAAATTCTTTAATATTTCTATTAACAATGAAATAAATAAAATTCCAATGTCTCGTTTTGGGTCAGTTAATTTGATCCTTAATATAGGTTCCACAAAGATTATTATCATAACACTTGATTGAATTGTAATTTTTTATGACACAAAGTACTGCAGGTTGCATACTACTTTGACGACATACTTATGCCGTTCATTCTTGGGTTATAATCATGCACTGAAATGTACGATATGGAATGCGTTTAGTCCATTTGCGCATCCAAATAAAGACACCAAACCTAGGAGCAGACACAAGGAGGCACATGAAACTCAGCAAAGACATACTTTATTGGTTATGTATGTGGGTGCCAGAGAGACAACCATCTGCACGTACGATATGAATTGTGTTCTTAATTTCCCATTAATTTGTTTGTAAACACGTCATTGGCGTACAGTGTGGTTTCTTCTTTTATCTTGTATCTCGTTAGTGTTATTCTTTGTGTATTTTTGTGGGTGTTATTGTTGGAACATGTCATGTTTTATAAGGGACTGTAAAATTAACCAGCATATAGCACGAAATAATTATTCATATCCAGAATTCAATTTCATTTCAATTCACAATCAGCTAAGCCCTTACTGCTCCGCCATTGCTAGAGGCACAAAACAAAATATGGCGCTGATCATGAATAATCCATTCGCGCAGCTTTTAACGCATTCCAGTCATCATAATATAAAATTACATTTCAGTGTAATCATGCAACAAAATTTAGAAAATAATTTGTCCCGTGTATTTTTTGTTAGTGATAGTTGCGGTAAGGAAATGATAGATGTCGCCGTTTTTCATCGAAGAAAGTCCCTATATTGGATTTAGGGAAATTACAGTTTATAAGTTGTCTTCATGATTTTTCCATTGAACAGTGAAGTTAGCTGCATTTTTGTTTTGCATTCATCCGGCCGTGTCAGTGTCATTTGTTTATTTTCTTCCAGTTAGATAATTTTTATTGTATATTAGGTATAACATATTATATTTACTACACATTCTTAGAGTAAAAGTAGTACAAAAAATGACAGATGCAATTCAAGTTAGCTCACTGCCTTTGCCACCCATACAATACGTGAATCAATACTCGGATGAACTAGTTAGACGAGGTAGGGCCCCCAAACCACCACCACCTATTCAAGACACATATCACATGTTTGGTAATGCATTTAATCCCGAGGAAAGCATAATTAGACCTTTAGAAAGTCAGGTAAATTAATTTGTTCCAATGCGAATACACATTCTCTGTTTCGATGTTTGTACCAAGTTCTGATACATTGAAATTAATTAGCTACTTTCTAGATTTAATCCCTTGGGAATTTTGTAAATTATTTTGAAAAATGTATTAAATATATCTTACACAAATGGATGCTTAACTTTAAACTAATACCATGTTTCACATCAATAAATAAAGGATCAGTTCATTTCAAATTTTCAGGGCATTAAAAGATTGTACCCTGTCCATTTCGACAGAAGAAGAGAGTTGAAGAAATTGAATCAGTCCTTACTAGCAAACTTCTTAGACCTTCTCGATTTACTAGTTAATTGTCCTGAATCTCCAAGGCGCGCGGAAAAAGTTGAGGATCTTAGTTTGTTGTTTATACATATACATCATTTATTAAACGAGTTTAGACCTCACCAGGCTCGAGAAACGTTACGGGTTATGATGGAACTTCAGAAACGGCAACGAATAGAGACGGCAAATAGGTAAGAATGATACAACTTCATTCTTCTTTTGAAGTATCCAGAGAGCATGCAGAAATATTTTCTGTAGCCAACACTTTGATGTCGAATATTTTCAAAGTTGAACGTTGATATTTTAATAGGTATACCCAACTGCCAAAAATTTAGAGAGTGACTCATCGCTAGTTTGTAGACAAGCGCGATGGGGGAGTATGCGAGAAGCAACATTTCATAGGCGTACTAAATTTGAAGGAAATCAGATATAAAAAATATGCAAAAAGGACAAAAATACAGCTATAAATTGTAAGCAGTTTTATAACATCATACACTCTCTAGATTTTTGGCTTTTGGGTATAGTCGACACAGTTTGCTGTAGTTTATGTAATTAATTGCAGATTTCAAAAACATTTGGACAAAGTAATGGATATCCTCCAACAAGCAATACAGAACCTTCCAGAACCCATGGAAATAGACTCTAAACTTATGATTGAGACAGATCTGTTAATGAACCAAGAAAAGTCTGATACAGCCGAGAGCCAAGCAGATCCTTGTTATATTTTAGACAGGATTATGTGTAATATTGTTGATAATATGCAGTAGCTTTTAATTTTATGTTAGATATGTAATTATTTTTTTGTTAATATATTTTTTAAAAAACCTTGATTGCATATTTTCATTTATAAAGTACTTTGAACTACTGAAGAATTTAAGATTTTTTTTTAAATTGATAATTTTAAAGTAACAATATAGTAATTAAAACTAACACTTATTAACAAATAAATGTGTATTAAACATCTGCAGTGCTAATTATTGCTACAAAAACATTAAATGACCTTCGAACTGTTTACTCGCTTTGTATTACAATGTACTCCTGAAATTCAATTTAAAATATTTTTATAGTTCATGATAAGCAGTATCAAACTCCAAAGTGTTATTGATAACTGTCCACCTTCATTTTTTATGCCAGTTTAAAAAGTTAATAAACATATCCTAGTCAAAATGAAATATAAATTAGTACCAAGTAAGTTGCCGATACTCTGAATTTACTAACGTGTCTTTTAAAAGTATATGAATTATTTGTAATGTTTTCAGATATTCTACAGCCGTATTTTCAAAAATTACAAGTTCATTTAAGGGCTTGGATGGCAAGAAAACCTGGCACAGCATTTACATTAGTTATCTTATCTAGTGTACTTATATTACCGTTAGTAACGTCCGTAGCCTTAACCCCATTCGTTATATTATTAAACTTGAGTAATTTCTTAACTACAAAAGGTACAGTATTTTCATTTGAATGAATAAAACATTGTATCAAGATTTTTTTAGGTATTGTATATGTGCTTTATATGTTTCTCTTCCAAGTAATGACACTGGCAGTTCTATTAGCAACATTATTTTTCATCGGATTTGGTTTTGCAACACTTTTAAGTTTATTACATTCGTATAGGTTTCTTTATAAATAAAATTATTGTATTTTTATTATTCGTTTTATTAACAATAATATATTTAGTACAATATAAGATACGCAATTGCTGTGTAACTGAAAATTGTTTATAGAGTGTTTGGAAAAGAATGCACAATACTTTTAAGCTAGCTGCGTTGAACAAAAATAATGTGATTTAAATCAACTTAACAATGTTGCTTCCTAAAGGAGTTATAGGCATGAGAAATTACTTTTTTATTTCATTTTTTATGTTGGGTACTCAATTTTTTGGGAAAAGAGTTGATTTAAATCACATTATTTTTGTCAAAGGAAGCTAGCCTATAGCCCATTCTTTACTGACCACCCTTTATATAACTTACTAACTTGAATAATATAACAATATATTTAAGAACATTTTTTTACTGCGTTGTATAAACTATTTACAATATCATCCTTCGATACTGCTTCTGGATCCAGTTCAAAATGTTGAATCTTATTACCGGCAACATCTAAAATAGAAGTTAAGGAAAGCAAGTGTTCTCAATAAATACAATTACACAAATAATATCGCGTTTTATACACTTTCTGTTACAAAAATTCTAATTATTCTCTAAAATACGTAATTTTCACAATTTCACTAATCTGAAAATAGAGAAAGGATACATCCACTAATACTGGACCCTTTATAAAGGAATGTTGTATTGGTCAATATCTTATACATCTGAACTTCATCCCTAAAAATATATAATTAATATGCTACTACTAACAAATTACTTTTGTATTTAAATACCGCATGTTTGTTAAATTTCTCTTCTTTTCATCAATGTTTGATAATTTTAGCTTTAAAATTTCTAGTTCTTTTTCGTTTTTAGCAATTTCCTTATATAAAGAGTTTTGTAATACTTTTAATTTCCCCTGAAATATAAAAAATTAAAAACTTAAACTACGAACAAGTGCTCATTAGTTTCTTACTGTTTTTTCAATAAGTTTTTCCAAATAATCTTCATTTTTGGAAACAGTTTTAAACACATTCTCATTGTAATTTTTCAACCACTCCTGAGTGTCATTGCCGCAGCTAATTAAATCTAAAATATATGAACATTTACAACCTATCTGTATAAAATGTTTGTGTAATGACACTAATGACATATATATACCCTTGGGGTTCGCGACATGACCATTCACTATATTTTTTATTTCATTCGTCGAATAAAAAAACCGTGCTAAATATTCTATCATTCTATCTCCGATGGGTCCACATATCTCTATAAATTCAGCTACGCTTACATCTGCCATAATAATTTATATAGATTTTAAAATTCGATTCGCACAGATCAATGCACAGTACAACGTATTTTTAACCCTACTTTTATATTTCAAATTTCAAATTCAAATATTGCCGGATGACAGATTGGTGATGTCACACCAGTGATCACAAAATATTAACTAGAAGAAGACCGGGTTCCTTATAAAAAGAGAGAAACACAAACCGTAGCACCTCTACCGAGCGTCAGGCCAAACTACAAAAGGCCTTCGATGGCAGGCCGGCCTTGATGAAAGATAACAGGGTCAATTCGATTTCATTATACAGGGTGTTTTATGTATAAAGGTAATATTTCTGCCATCAATAACTGACATAATTTTAAAATAAAAAATTAAACGAAATATGAATTTACTAATCCACAGTATACCAGCAAAACACTTGAAAATGCTGATAAAAACATAAAGTAAACTAAATAAATTCATGTTAACTTAATTTTGTTACTTTAAATTATATCAGTTATTTATCCTAGAAATATTACCTAATAAGTTAGGTAAAATTACTAAGGCATTACTAAAAATATATTTTATCAATATAACAATCATTATACAAAAATATTTATAAATTATTTCAGATTAGTTAAAGTAGTATCTCTTTGGGCATACATTTTTTTTGACATTTGTAGGGCATTCTGAGAGCATTGCGATCAATGATCAGATCTTACTAATTAAGCATTTGTCATTGTCATTTATTATAATATTTATTACTTTTACCCCTATCACGAGTTCTAGCTGGTGAGTTGTCGATCGTAATGCCGGTTGAATCCAGACAGTCCAAACAGCCTACAAATGTCAAAAGTTGTGGATGTCAACTATTAGACAGATCTCATGTTCCTATATATGTAACAATTAAATGATTAGATAAGCGGAATTTACATTATACGAGTGCGTGGATCCGAGCTGCATATATTGACGACTACTTGAAAACATTTAACGTTCCCAAATATACATACTATCGTTTGCAATAATAATGACACTCATTAAAATGAATTTTGCGATTTCGTTAGACCTTCTGATGTATTTGTAATGAAATCTACTTCACATTTTTAATATTAGTTATTAGTTGTTTCACTCACCAATTGAAATTTAATGAAATTTCTACTCAGAACTTCCAGAAGATCAAAGAGTGTCATTATTATTGCAAACGATTGTACATATCAGAGTTATCAAAGTCCGCAGCTCAGATCCGAGCACTCGTATAATGTAAGTCCTGCTTTATATTAGGTCCGCTATCAGATTAGTTAAGGCAATAAATTTTGAAGTATACAGGTATAGTCACATATGAGATCAATTTTATCGGCCGATTTATTACAAATATCAAATCGGCAGATTTATCTATTGATTGAAATATATCAATAATAATTAAAGCAAGTATAAAAAAGTATTTTTATAATTATTGTGGGCCTTATTTCAAAATAACTCAAAGATTATTAAGGATAAAAGTGTCTAAAGTTGTGTTTTGACACAAATGACTTACAAAAACGGAAGCTATTGATTATACTAATGAGTAAGTCTACTAAATATTCAAAAAATGTATATAGTTGCTGCAAGAATTGAGACGACTTACGGCATGACTAACGTTACAAAACTGTTTCTATTGTCAATATAATTTTCAATAGTTTCTAGGGATTAAAAACAATAATTTTTTGTTACTGAGTGCAATATATAGTGCAAATACTGTGTAACATATAGTTTTATTATTCTCAGTTGCAGTTTCTTAAATATTTTGATGAAAATATAATGAATTATTCATTTGTTCGTATGACGTAAGTCGTATGAATTCTTGCAACTATATCTTCCGATTACATTATTTACAAAAATAACGCAATAATATGTTCTATGCTACAAGAATTTGTGAAGTAAATGTTTGTCTTTCGTATGAGCCTGAGAATGAAGGGACTGTGTTGAGATGACTACAGAAATATCAGCCGTCATTCTCACACTGCTACTGCAGAATCGGAAACGTGAACCAGTTGAATAAATCTACTTGGAACAGAGGAATTGTCACCAGTTATTCAAATTATTGAAAGGAATGATTTAACTCATCTCTATTACAAACACATGAGTAATATTTAGTAAAGCCGTTATCCGATTGAAGACAACGCAACACTAATTCGACTCAACTGCAATTGGTCAGATGTCATACACTCTAATTGCAATTGGACGACTCCCATTAAGGCGACTGTAGTGCGACCTTGATAGGATTTCTTAACATTGTTTACGATAGTTGCTAAGAAACTGGCATGCCTAGTTGTTAGACGATCTCCACAAAACTGATCACACCACAGTCGCCTTAATGAGAGTCGTCCTATTGTAATGAAAGTGTACGATATCTAACAAATTTGCAATTGAGTCGAATCAGAGTTGCGTGCGTCTTCAATGAAATAATAGCCTAAAACTGTTAGTATACATAATACATTAGTGAGTGATACTAATTTACAATATTCTAAACCAGTCTGCATTGCTTCTTATCCAGTCCAGTCATAGTACTTCTCAGTCATTAATTCTTTAATTTTCTCCAACTTCCAGACTTAAAAAAACCAAAAACAAATTTTTATTAATCATAACGTTTTAAAGACGGTGGCTATAATCAATTATATTAATGTTTTTTAAAAATTTATAATTTCAATATCGACAAATGGAAGAAAAAAAATCCAATAAACCTATTTTACACAGTTGTACCATTGTCTGCTAAATAGTGTTGCCTTTGCAATACGGCTGCTGCGATTTAACAGAGGATGGTTGAACAGTCTTTATTTTCAAGTTATTTATTACCTTAAAGCAGTGGCTTGAGGTCCATAGAAGTGATGGAAGCATTGCATCTCTGCTTTCAAAACAACATTGCCTGGGTTCGACATCAGGTGACCTGTGTAGTCGGCAGTTTAAACATGTCGTAAGCTCACCAGCAACCCAAGTCAACACTACATTGAAAGCAATATATTGTAGATTTTTCACCGGACATTTTCCTAATGCATATCATGGACGTTACCAAACAGTTAAATATTTAACCCTCTTTCCAATTTCCATGTGTAATAAATGAAAATTTTCTATATTTTCATAATCAAAACCAACTTAAATTGACCATGCATTTGTCGATCATCTAACCCGCAGAGGCTTTATTATTCAGTGAAGCACATCCTATCTCAATTTTTCCATTTAACATTACTTGCCGTTGATAGTTTTCTTCTTTCTTCTCTTAGAAAACAGTATCTACAAAGATGCTTTTATTAATAATTTATTAATTTATATTTATTACTTTAGTGTTTATTCAGTCAGAAAAATAATTTGAAAAATAATAATTTAAATGAGTTTAATTCATGTACATATTGTCGAAATAAGAATTCAGACATTTTACATCATGGCTGACGTTACGCAATTGTTTTTATTGTCAACATAATTTCGATATTTGATAGCATTAAAAACAATCATATTTTGCAATTTAGTGCAATATATAATGCAAACATTTAGTGTAGGATATAGTTTCATTACTCTCAGTTGCAGTTTCTAAAATATTTTGATAAAAATATGTATAATGAGTTATTCATTTGTCTGTATGACGTAAGTCATCTGAATTCTTGCCGCAACTATACACTGTATATTCAAAACAATTTTAATTACTACTCACTAAAATATTTGCTAAAGCTCTTCTCTGTGAGTTTTGTAGATTTATCATATTTCTTCACACAAAACTACAAATATTTTCAGAAAAAAAAAACTGAATTGGGTGTTCCACAAGTCTATAAATCATACACGGCAATAATAAATGAGGTATCTTGAATATCTTCTTTAAATTTTCACTTGAGCCCATCTCAGGTAACCTAAAAAAAACATTAATTACTTTGTAATCCGTATTTTCGTTACTTTTTAAAAATCAAATATTAAATTATTTGATTGATTTAAAATATTAAATTCTTTTTATTATGAAATGTAAAATTGTTACGTATTTTGCACGTAGATGCATAAAGCAAATATATTGGTTGCTTCGGATGTATATATTTAAAGTAAATAGCGCAATTTATTTCTAAGGATGTTGAATTTCATTAAAAAATAATAACTTACCTTTGGTGATATATAAAAAATAAATTACATATAATTTAAAACCTATTCCATAATTTTCACTCGCCACGCGTTGTCAACACCCATTCAACACCAAAACAAATAAATTTGATATTTGACATTAGATGATGTCGGTTTATGAAAAATTTAGCGGTAAATTTGACGACAGCCAATGATTAGCCGAAAAAATCCGTCAGGGTCCAATCATTATCCAGCAAATTGTCAGGACCCAATCACACGAATCACACAGACCTGTCAGGCCACAGAACACTAGTCTCAGGCTGGAAGGGCGGTCCTGTTGCTTATATTCCTATCCCACCTTCACCCCCATGCCAGTGATGTGACATTAGACCACGGTCTATTAACTTCTATAGACCATAGCATCAGACTACTACGATCCGTCCCATAGACAACAGACAACTAACAGATGAACAATTTAGCACAATGTGCAAAAATAAAAAAATTCCATAGAAAAACTTTTGAAACATCGCACATGATCGCAGACCAAGAAGTCTATATTCTATAAGACTATAAACAGATTTTATCTGTTATTCTATAAGTGAATGTTCAATAATAAAATTTGTAATTATTTATTATCGCGTAAAACTCTAATTTTAATTCCAAAATTTCTAATTTAATTTACCGCCGAAATAATCTAACGTATTTTATAGTTACTTTTCCCAGTGTATAAAAGGCTCCAGTTTACATTCCGTTTATAAACGAAGAGAGATGTATTTAGTCTAGGGTTGAGACGTCAGGTGAATGATCTGAAATGAACATCCATCTTTTATATATTTCGTCACAAACCTAGTTTTTCTAGGTTTGTGTATTTTGTATTTTATGTACCTTAATACTGACGTCGTTCTCTTGGCCATCTAGGAGACACCTATATGAACTACAACCAGGTGAATAACAAACATCCTCTAATATACAACAACGATAGGCGACAAGAATTTCTATGTAAAAAATGGATCCGTGGTCTGTGGTACTAACCTACATTAATCCTAAATGTCAAAAAAGTGGGTGATGAAAGGGGTTATAACAATTTAAATCATTTTTTCCTTTACAAAAGATGTAAAATTACTTATTTGAAAAACAGTTGTATATAGTTTGCCTAAATGGCTTCTAGGGTTCCAAAATTATGTTCAAAACAAAAAAAATTAAATGGTTTAATATATCTAAAAAAGGCGAAACAGGCCTGTTCTGAAAATAATTACACAGAGGCATATGAGTATTTTGTCAATTATTTCGAAAGTTTAAATGATCCGACCCTTTCCAGTACTGCTGTTCAAACAGCATTTACAAAGCTCGTGTGCAAAATTGGTGTCGTTCTCGAGGAAACAGATAACATAGAGGAATTGTTAAAATGTTACTTGCAGGCCATAAATTTATTTCCTAACAACTACATTATTTTAAATAACTTGGGAGCGTATATGTTCAAGTAGGTTAGAAATATGAAACCTTGGAATGTCAAAATAATCTAATAACTTTTAGGGTTGGTGAAGTAGATATTGCGCGCAGGTATCTAGAACTGGCTGTAAAAGTAAATAAGAGTTATTTGCCAGCTGAGAAAAATTTGATGCATGTAAAGTGGCATCAGATACCGCGGTGGCATTTTCGAATGTTGAATGATAAAAAACGAAATATGGCTTACAATAAAGCCATATCTGAAACTGTTGCTAAAGGATATACAGATATTGTGGACATTGGAGCTGGTTGCGGACTTTTAAGTTTAATGGCTTCTTGCAATACTTTGAGTAGTATAACTGCTATCGAAGAAAATAAGACACTTTACAAATTGTGTTTGGAAATATTTAAGGAAAACAATTTTGATAACATTAATGTATTAAATTGTTTGTCAACAAATCTCTCAGGTAAAAGTAATTATACATTTCTATAGGTGGTTTTTCTAAATGTTGTATGTGACATTGGTAACACCAGAATTTTTAAGGCATCCAAAGGAACATTCAGAGTAAGTGCAACTTAATAATAACTGAAATTTTTGACGTGGCATTTTTTGGTGAAAGAGCATTGGAAAGCATTTTTCATGCATTAGCCGTGATATGTACTGAGGAAGACTTCAAAATTGTACCGTGTGGAGCAAAATTGTACGTTACAGGTAACATATAATTGAAGGTTACTTATACTATTTTTTTTTTAATGATATTATTCGTTTAGGAATTCATTGTAATGAATTAGCGAGTAAATACTGGTATATCCCTTCAGGCATTTCAAGCATCTTGAATTTGCAAAATATTTGTATAAAACAACGTAATCCAGATCCGTACGAAGCCGAGCACCTTTTAGATAAAAAGGTTGACTACATGACAAACACAGAAGAAATATTCAATATAAATTTTTATAATCTTGAAGAGATATGTACGATGTTAAGGAATGAGTATCATCAAATCATACAATTGAAATGTAGAGCGGGGATTATACATGCGTTAGCGGTTTGGTTTGATTTACATCTAACTGAAGAAATTTCTTTAACGACCAATCCTTTCAAGGAAGATAAAGTAGATTGTTGGGAACAAGCAGTGTTTTATCTAGATCATCCTATTTTAGTAAGAGAAGGGGAGGTACTTACACTAAAAGCGACGGTTGTGGACTGCAAATTAAAATTTTCCGTCATTAACGGAGGGACCAACCACGCAAAATGCTTTGAGGTTTCAAAGGAAATAATAAGTTTCATGAACGATAATTATTTAGTGAATTCGATAGTGAACATGGCATTAAAATTTAATACTCCAAACTTCGAAGTAAGCATTTCATTAACAAACTGTTATTTATTATACTTTGTTGTACTTTTGTTACAGGTGGCAGATTCAAATATATTTCCATTATTTGGACTTCTTATGGCAAAAAATGGTTGCAGTGTGTACCATACAGTTAAAACTGGGCAGGATATTGAATTCCTAAGACACGTACTAGAACTCAATAACATCTCCTTGGACAAATTCTCAATTAGAGATGAGAAATTTTCTGTTATACTGAACCAGAATATATCACGAAAACAGTGCATATATTATTTTGAACCCATCAGTACTGATGGATCATTGGAGAACATTTCACCATTGGACAAACATAATGAAATAACTCTTGTACCAAAACGAATTGGGATCAGTGTGCAGTTAATATATTCTTCTTACATCGATCACTGCAACCTTATTAAAGACGAGAATGTATTAAATTTTCGAATCGAGAAATATATGAACCAATATTCGGTAAGAATGTACTAATAGTTTGTGATAACAATTACAGGAAAATTATAGCCTTCGTTATACTTAACCAACCAATCAAACTTAAGAAAACGTACAGCCAATGTTCCGCTAAGCCCATTATAACCATATAATGTCCATTACGTTTCTCCATTTCTGCTTATCTCGTTTCTCATTGCCTGATTCTATTTGAATATAAGCAGACATTTTGCACTTTCTTAGTTCCATATTTACAAAGTTATTGTCAATTGTTTGCAGAATCAGAGTGTACAGGGGATTCACTTATAGTGTCATTAATTTTATGAGAAAATGGGAAAAACTTAGTATAATCCCAATATGCGATAAAAAAAAATTAAATGCATATTTACGCTGAAAAAAAATATTTTAAACCATTATTTAAACTTGTCTCCAGACTGTTACTTATCGCTGTCGGAAGTTCAAGTCGGTGTCGGTCTGACGCTATGTTGCCAAATTTAAATATTTTTCTAGTAGTTATGGTAATGTTAAAATATGTAATGAATGCAGCAAACTATTTTAATAGTTTTAATTTAAAATATGTTTAATATTGAAGTTACAAAAATTTCCGCGGATCAAATATTAAATCATTTACAGTTCATTATATAAATAAGTAAACTACTAAGAGACGCTAACAAGTTTTTCGTATATGGAAAAAATTCTCATGCTGTCAACAAAGAAACAGTTCGCGACTTATACAGTGATAAGAATTCGACAACAGCAAATCTTGACTTATCGTATTTAGGTCAATAACCTTGTTTTGCTGAACAGGGCTGTGGAAAAAGTTATAAAATACATTTCAATAACGACATATTTTAAGAAACAATTAGATTTGTGGTAGTTTCGAGAATGCTTTTTTTTGTGTGTTATTTGGTACTGATCACGACGAAAAAGCCTGGAGAAACGGAAGTAAGGTATTTAATTTTGAACCATATTCATAATCAAATGCAATTTGCATTATTTGAGAATATTAACACACAAACTCAACTTGATTCTGCCTTCAAGAACATAACGAAGTCACTATCAACATTTTTGGTAACTTAATTGCCATCATTTATGGCATAAATAGAAGTATCAGATTTTTTTGGGAAAGTCGCCACCTAGTATTCTCACCCCAAAACTTGACTAGTTAGATATTCATATACAGGTGTTACAAAAGACTGGATTGCTACTTCAGGGGCATATTCTACACTTTTAAAAAAGACTGAAAATATGACCATTTAAAACTGTGCCAGTATAGTTGTTTTTTTATCATAATGCGTGACGGTAAGTCACAGTCATGAAATTTGGCAAGCAGCAAAATAATTAGATTGGACATAATTCTGTTAAACAGAAATTTTAAATTAATGACATGAAGTATGGAGGGATACACATGCTTATTTGCTACAACTTGTTTTGTAGTATAAAATTTCAGCACAGAAGTGTCATATTTGTAAAAAGCAACATTTTTTTGCAAAAAAATGTACCGTTTTTTAAAATCGCTTATATGTAAACATATTTTATGTGATTGGTATGTGGTATAATACATTGTTTTGTTTTAGGGTAACGAACATCCAAATTTGGAAAACTTGCAGTACACGGAATATTCAGATCCTGTCATTTTCGCTTTAGAAAAAGATGGGGAAAGCTCTTGTGATGTTGTGGTGAAAAGGGAGGGATTGATAAATGCTTTGTACTTTTGGTATGAAATGAACCTGTTTGAAGAGGTTATGTTTTCTACTTTGCACAGTAGCCATTTTAAAAAAAGTTGTTTCTTTCTTCATCATCCCAAGAATGTTAAAAGAGGTGACACTCTTAAAATTCTGATGGCTATTGATGGATCGTATTTGAAACTTAGTTTACAATAATTGTTTTTTTACCTTAAGGTTTATCTAATAAATCTTTTAAAATTAAACGGAATGTGTAATTATATCCCACAAAATGTAGCTGAATTTGTATTTGAAAATATTTAGTACCATACTAACATTTAGTACCTGATCAAAATAAAGAAAATGATTGTATAACACAAATATGAACTGAAATATCAAGGAATTTCGAATTTGCAAACAATAATCAATTATTTGGAAAAAATTTATACGAAAAAATTGTTTAATTTTGTATCAGACAGGGTGGAAAGTTGGTCATTTTGATGAGGAAAAAAACATTTTTTACAGTGGCGGCTGGTGAGATTTCAGGTACCTATGTCATAACTCAATAACCAGCCATGGGACCCAAACCAAACTTTAGGATATATGTACTGTGGCAATATAGACAACTTTTGTAGAAGGAGAAACTGTTTGCAGTTTGCAAAAAAAGTTTTAAAAAAATTGCTGCTTCACCTAGCAATTTTTAACTTTAATGAACTATTTTTTTTTTCATAAATTAGATGTAATTTTATCGCGACATTTCAAATTTTATTAAAAACTAATGATATTTGTAGAATTTATAGCGTTTTTTTATAAACTATTATAATAGATTATAAATTTCAAAACACTATAAATTCTACAAATATCATTAGTTTTTAATAAAATTTGAAATACCTCAATAAAATTACATCCAATTTATGAAAAAATATAGTTCACTAAAATGGAAGAAGGCAATCTGAAAATTTCTAGGTGAACGGCAGTTTTATTTAAACTTTTTTCGCAAACTGCAAAAAGGTTCTCCTACAAAAATTGTCTCTATAGTCACAGTAGATATATCCTAAAGTTTGGTTTGCATCCCATGGTTGGTTATTGAGTTATGATATACCAGAAATCTCACCAGCCGCCGCTGATTTTTTAAAAATATGTAATTGTTTTACATAAAAATGAACAACTTTCCACTGTGCGAGCTTTAATTCTAAAGCTACTTGCCAAAAATAGTGTCATTACGATGAATATGGAGCTCAAAATCAGTAATTTACTAATTTCAATATGGTTGTCTAACTATAGAACGCTCTTATGTAAAAAAAAATTTTTTCTCGTTTAGATCTGACAGGTAACGATCACAATCTTAACGATCTACAAACGTCAAAAGTTATGAGCAATATCAACAATTAGGCACCATCTTTTTCCTATACATATATTTAATGCAAAAATTAATCTCGAGGATGTAAGGAACTAAATCAATATTGTCATTAAAAGTTACCAATAACACCAATAGATTGGAAGCAATTGTCGCCAATTTATTAAAGTTAATTTATTTAGTCAAAAATTAAAAAATGGAAAACATGCTTAATGTATGAAATTAAAAAACTACTGGAAATCATTCATTTACAATTTTATTCCTTAAACGATAAAAAACTAATACTTAGGATAGTGGTAGTATAAACTATAACATAATGAAATTCTGAACGTCGACTTAAATAGTAATATTAAATATTTTCATTTGACCCTAGTTAAACCACCCCTAGATTTGCAATTGTAAAGCAAATCTCGAATGCTTTCAATATCGACAGTTTATCAATTTTTATAATTACAACGTAGCTATCACAATTTGCCTTTTTCTGTTATTAAAAATTTAGTAACAAGTGGTCCTACAATATCTGGATTATTGTTATGAATATCGTGGTAACCATCAACATATTCGATAGAAACATTATTCCACTTTTTTAATTCATTAACGAGAGGTTCCATATGATTTTTTGTGAAGGAATGTTCTCCGAAAATTATTAATATAGGGCAGGTAACTGGGTCTTCTTTTAGAGTTTCTATAATATAGCGAAAGTCATGTTCAGGATTAATAAAGCTTTTCATTCTTTGGTCGAAGGTAAATGTGTATTTTCCATCTTCTGTTGGTTCTACACCTCTTTGGAGTAAAGCGGTTGCTGCTTCGACAGTTAGAGGAGTTCCCTCTCTGCCGTTTAGTAACTTATTCAAAGCTTCCTGATAAGTGTATGTAGGCGGTTTCCCTGATTTTAATTTCTCTATTAAACTAATACTGTTATTAAAACTGTCGATAAGATAATGCTTATATTCATTAACAGCTACTGGGTACATGTGAACAGTGTCTAACATTATTAACTTTTTTACCAAATGTGGGTACAGTTGACCAAACAAAAAACCGATTTGTCCTCCATAACTATGTCCCATGATAATGTACCTTTGTCTTTTAAAAAACTGTGCCAGCAATTTATAAACCAGTACATAATTTATTGTGTATATAGGTAAGTATTTTGGAAAATGTGAGGACTTCCCATGGCCAGGTAAATCAACACATATATAGTAGAACGAGTTTGGAAGATATGGTATTAATCTGTCAAATGCCCCAGCATTGTCCAGTCGTCCATGAGTGACTAAAACAGCTTCATCTTTGTCATCACCCCAAGCTTTAACTGAAAAATTTGAATATTTTAAATTCTAATTTGAAATTAATCAATATGCTGCTACCTGCTACATGTCCCCAAGGCACTGGTACATTAAATTCACTTATTCTCTTTGAATTATTCATATTCTTACTTAACCCTGTTTGATAATGTAGTATTGCTGGCGTTACTGCTAAATTTATGTGTGAAATAAATACATGGATTTCTGTTTAATCAATTGATCTTGAACTTCGCACGCAAATTTCAAAGGTATACTGTATTTGACTTTGTACTATCATACTATACAATCGGACTGTGCCATGTCATTATTATCTGATTTCAGTTACATAATTATGGCTTCGTTGATTCATAGTTTTTAAAGCAATTATCATCCATTTATTTGACGACTATTAGGTAGTATTCCAAAATATATATTTAAATGTCAAAATTTTTATGGTTATGGCAACCATAGAAAAAAGTATTTATTTTTATCGTTATCTATGGTGAGAGCACAGTACATTGGCTGTGTTCAACGCAAATCTTTTTCTATGGTTCAACCAAACGTCAAAAAATTAGTAGCTGGCGCACCTAGCGCAGCGCTGTAATTAGAGCTAAGTTCTGTTAAGATGAATTAGGGCGACTGAACGACAAATTTTCGATTTTGACATATGGTGCTTTTTAATCATAACGAAATTATTTATCTGTGAACAAAATTTATATAACCTCCTGCTGGGACAATATTGTGCCGGGCGTATTAGGTTTTATTTTTATTTTTCATTATTATGGAATATGATTTACTACCTACCAATATTTGCATATAACGATTATTGAAATGAAAATGATGTTAACTCTGTTAATTTCAATGAATTTTGTCATAAACAAATTTGGCCGAAATCAGCCCTACTTAAGCGCACACTTTTTTATTATTTCTGTACATACAAGAACAAGATCATATATATATTACGAATTATGGTGCAGACTACAGCGGTAGCCATTTTGGTTCTTTGTTGCAAAATATATATTTTATATAGAGTTCCTACACACGAGGAAGTAAATTATTTGTAATATAAAAACATTGGGGAAATATTACTGACTGCAGTTTTGCTGCCAAATAGTTTATAATATACATTCTTGACAAACTAGAACTGAAAATAATAAATACGAATACTTTCTATTTATAGCGTCTTAAGTGGGGATGCGTTTATTATTTGGGGGTGTACCAGTTTTGCTTTATATATGACTTAAATTATAAATAAATATTTATATAAATATTTTCCTTGTAAGCCCTACGACAGTGGGATAGATAAAATTTATAACTTTAGTTGTCGAATATTTCTGATAGTTTGAAACCAATCCGAATTCCTTGCGCTTGAACAGACCTATTTTATAATTAAAATGAATGATGAATATAATTCGACTATTCCGTCATAGGTAATAAATACCTATGTATATACTCGTATATGACCAAAACATATACTGAAAAATAAGAATCCTGTCGATAGGAATCGAAGATTCAATAGATTTATTATTTTCAAATTTATTTTGCAGATTGTATAGTGCTGAATAGGATCTATTGATAACCATTTATTCATGAGCTTTTTCAATTAGGAAAACAATGGAACAAAATGAGACGATATAAAAATATATATTATCAATCTCAATATTTCAGATTGTGTTGTCAGATCTGCCAGACGTGAGCACATGTATCAAACTAGCCATGACTGGTTCGTCATTATTGGGATTTATTCTCAGTACAGAGGCGTTCAGAATTTACGAGTATTTCATACTACTGATATATTTCAATAATTATATTATTACATGTAGGTAAGGTAGGTATATATTATAAATAAAGTAACGTGGGTTAAATTGATTATTATATTTTTATTATAATTTGTAAACTTGTTTGAAAAAAAAAACTAAATCTACTTTTAGTATAATTGCCTATACCTATATATTATTTATATGCAGCGAAGTTAATAAAATCTATGTTTATATTAAGTGCCTAGAAATAAATAACTACCTATACCCTGAACACTTAAAGGTATGTTAGAGGTGGATCAGAAATTACGCAGAGAACTAAATTGTTAATAATAAATAAAATACGTGATAGTATTACATTTATTTTAAATGCAAAATTTATCTTCTACGCTATAATTGTATAAAAATAGGTCGTTAATTTGTTCTTAACTCTTAATAAAGCCAAATCTAAATCATGAATAAACAATCATCTTGGGCTTTACGTTATGTATTTGCAAAAGTAAAAAGTATTAAGTACCCACTAAGCATGAAACATTACAGCATATCTGTGCAACGTTGCATACAGCTGAATTTGAGTTGAATTACGATACATAACTAATGAAAGTTGTGGAATGCTTTGAACAATGTTTCATAATATAATATTATTTAAAAATGTTGAGGGTAAATTAATTCTACAACATTTCTGCAACGGATTTGCATATCTTTTTCATATGGTATTATTTAGTTTTTTTTAATCTATAGTTACTCTCAGAAATATGCTTCAGCTAAACGAGCGTGCCAGTTTATAAATATTCTATAAAATTGTGTAATCTGCGTTTTTTTGTCAAAATCACGAAACGATTCAGTTAATTATATATATATTAATAGCCGACAGATGGCGCCACTTATATCTCCCTGATACTGTGTAATCGAATTTTGGTAGGATATCTACAAGATTTGAGCTTTGGCAATTGGCACGATTGGCACCACGGGCAAGAGAATAATAGTTTCCTAATTTATGCTTGATCATAAAATCCCGAAGAAAATATTACACCCTGTAGTGTATACTGTATATTTAAATTTAAAAAAAAATCAATAGGTACTCCATTCTTACCAACATTCCAAATGCAGTGTCTGGAATGTTATAAAAGAACATTGCACTGCGACTTGTGTGCAATATTAATAGAAATTAAAATGCAATTTGCTAGTAATGTGTTCCCTTAGGAACCTTACACTGCAATGTTTCTAGCCTGCAGAATAAAGGTCCCTGGGACATTGCATACAGTTAATTATAAGTCTGAGAGCAACATTACAGCTAGTACAGAAATGTTTCTATAACATTGAAGAAATTTAATTATGTTTAGTGGGTAAAATTATCAAATATCAAAAAATCTGAGCAAATGCAGAGTAGGTACTGCCAATAATTTGGTATTAGTTGTAGATATAGATAGATAGTTTATTTGACCATGTTACATATATACATATACATTTATGGCAAGTCAAAGAAACAAATGGGTACACAGATGTATATATAAATATAGTATATAACAAACATAATAACACAATACATCATCACAAACAAGCCAAAATAACTTCACACGGGGCGACATATAAAACAGTAGCAATTAATTATTTGTAGTCTGTGTTAAGAAAATCATGTACTGTATAAAAACAGTATTGGATTAGATGCCTCTTAATTACAGTTTTAAAACATTTTAAATTCAACAATTTGCCAGCAGTTGGCAATTTATTGTAAAGTTCAACATTAAGAGAATTGGATTGCGACCTTGAAAGTCGGAAGCGATCCGCTCTAATTGCATTAGAATTTCTTGTGCTATATATGTGAATGTCTGACTGAAGATAAAAATTATTAATATTTTTATGTATTTCAATTAATGTGTAATATATATATATATAGGCAGGGTAAAGGCAAGATTCTAAAATTAATAAAATGTGGTTGACAATGTTGTCTGCCGCTCAGATCAGCTAGAACTCTAATAGCCTTTTTCTGCAACGAAAAAATCTTACTCGACCGGCTAGAGTTACCCCATAAAAATACCGCATAACACAAACGGGAATGAAAAAATGCAAAATAGGAAGAAATCAAAGTTTCAAGACTAACTACAGGTTTTAATTGACGTAATAAAAAAAACAGTACTCGCGAGTGACTTCAAAAGACTGCCGACATGACCTGTCCAATTTAGACCATCATCCAAAACTATACCTAGCAGCTTTACTTGTTCACCTTTCACATTTGCTCGGTTTGAAGAAATGGTAAGCCTCTGGGTTTTTTCAACATTTACTGTGAGTTTGTTAAACGAAAACCACTGCTCTGCTTGTTTAACTAATTGATTTAAAAGCATATTTAACTGAAAAATGTCTCTGTGTGATATCAGCAAAGTAGTATCGTCAGCGAATAATATACATTTATTAGGTAATAAAAAGTAATGAAGATCATTAATAAATATCAAAAACAGAATTGGCCCTAAAATGGATCCCTGTGGTACACCATGCTGATTCACTTTAAATTCGGTCACATTACCATTAATTATTACACATTGAGATCTCTCCATTAGGTATGACTTGAAAAAAACCAGTGGCAAAAATATATCATGAAGCTTCTGAACTTCCTCATATAAAACTGAAATTGTTGAGAAAATTGTGTTGTTTACAATGCTAAATCGTCTCTAAAGGCAGGAAAGAATATTCTACCAGTAAAGTTTAATTACAGTTTTAATTTTATTTAGATATTTCTAAAGGCAAATCAATGGATGTTCTAGAATCCATCCTATCATTTACGCCTTGTCCTTAAAATATTTGTGATCTAGAAATAACGTACCTTGTAGGTGATAAATAAAAATAGCAGTACATATTCCGAGAATGATTTAATAAATACAGGGTATATTATTTTTTAATACCTTCCTGCCCTACCTGCCTTTGAAATAGGTTATCTATAAATTCATTTAAAAAAATTATTTTGTCTGCTTGTGTTTATCAATTGTTTTAACTGTAAATCCCTCTTACTGATAACATTATTTGTAGAAATTAATAAAAATAGTTATATATATACATATATAATATAATATGACGATAATTAAGTAATTTTATATAGTTTTATATTTATTTATAAATATATATGATATCTAAAAATACACATCGCAGCATAAAATGATTTTAATTTGAAAACATATGCGCAAAGTTGGTTGTTTTAATTTTTTCTTATTATGCAATATAAAGTTTTGCTAAATATTGCTGTATTATTTTTTTAGGTGCGTTTATCAATTAGATAATTTGATTGTAGATACCTATTTATTCTATAGGGATATATTTTTCCATTAAAGAAATTACCAATATTTTACAGGGTCTTCAGTTTTTTAAATAAATATATTGCACTAATTCTACATAACATAATTTTGCTTGAAAATGTTAATTTATTTATTGCTAATGTTTCATGCGCCAACATATTTCCAAGACCTACTTAAACTTTTCCTGTACCTACGCCAATGTGTTTCGTTCAAGTCTGGGAAAATAGTGATTGATAATATAAGAGGCAATTCGAGTTTGACTGTTTATACAGGTTCAGGTTAACAATAGCACATGCGACAGATTGAATCGACTATCATGTGTTTGCACTACAGCTTTTCAAAGTTTTCAGCGAGTCTGATTTCAGGATGACAAACTTTGTTTTCTCGAATAATAGCCAGGAGAACAAGGACAATGTTAACCTCTGTAAAATGTTATGTATAGAAGCTATTCACACGTGACACGCAACATTCGTTCTCTTTTTGTTTTAGCTTTACCTAGAAAAAAATGGTACGGACTAACTATTTTTTCTAAATATACAGTGACCCGTTTGAAAGTAGGGCACTTCCCTAAAAGTTTTATTAGTTGGTCGATTCAAAGGATGATTTTTTTTTCAATGATAGAGCTTCAATACCCTACTCTGGTGCCAAATTTCAGACTGAAAATTAAATTTTCAAGACCTACTTCGAATTTTCTTTAACCGCAAAAATAAGAGATTAGCGATTTTTTATTTGAAATCTGGGAGCGCTACTGGATTTAGGATGGTTTCAAACGGGCGCGACCAAATTTTAAAAACCGTACAGGGCGTTCTCGGATAGAGGAAATGATTCTTTCGTAAAGAACAAAAAATTTTGGTGGTGAAAAATAGCTTTCTGAGATACAGCGCTACTTGTTTTTAAGAAACAAAATCTGCCACGATTTCAAATCGATAAAATCCAGTAAGTCTTGGTAATTTGGAAAAAATGATTTCTTTCACCAATAAAGAAAAGTTTCTCGGAATAAAAAACTGAGTATATGTGCAAAATTTCAAAAAAAATGTCCTAAGCCTACTTTGACTACCCGATTTTCAGATTTTTTAAGTATCCTTTGTATATGAGATACAACAAAATGTAATTAAAAATGGTTTTTCAGAATGAAGAATTGAAGAAGCGAGCAAATTATCAAGGCTTACTGGATATTATGGAATTGAAATCATGCCAGAATTTGTTTCCTATACAGATTCGGAAATTGCGGATCTTTACAGAGAAAGTAGAAATTGCCGCTTCATTCCAGGGAAGGTGGCATTGGTCTAGCATTCCCCACTACTACGGTAATCGGTTCCGTATCGCCATTGAAAATCTAACTGTCAGATCAACTGATGCCAGTGTTGTCAGATCTCATGCATTCCGAGGAAATCTCATGCTTTCATATTTTGATTACAAAATCTCATGCTTTTTAATAGACACAAAAAGAAATAATAAAATTATTAAAATTACTCTTTGAAATCTACCAAAACAAAAACCTAACTAGAAATAAAGGCAAAATAGAGGCAAAATTGAATAGATAGATGTAGGTATCTACAATATTTGGGTACTTGAAATATCCTTTATTGTAGACTGCTCTCTTAATAATTAGCAATGAATACATAAACGGGTATGACAGTCTACGGATATGAGGTGTGTGTGCTATATTCTCGCTGTATTGCAGTGATTCTTAACTCTATTCCGTAAGGGTACCTACATTTTCTGGAAACAACAGATTTTACGACCCGTGAGTCACCCTGCGTCACGTCAACTGCGCCTCAACGTTCGCCCGGCCTAACAATAAAATAAATTAGAAAGGTTACGTGGTTAATAACTTTTAAGTAAGTACCTGTAACTACCTACTTACAATGAAATATTATGATAAAATAGCAGAACATAATGATTTTTAATGAAATAAAAATGGCATTACAAAAGTAATTAAAAATTACTTGCTTCTTTGAAATTATTCTCATGCACTGAATTTTTCCCACCTGGCAACACTGCTTGATGCAAACACGCTGTGGTCGAAGTATGCGTGTAGCATGACACAAATACACGCAAGCTGCAAAATACAATTCACCATCAAGATCCTCACTTTCCAAATTTGTATAAGTAGAGTTGAACCTCAGAAGGCCATTTTTCAACATACAAATTTGTTGTCCTTTTAACCTTTTAATAGCTGTTTCATCTGTCCGGCAACACCCTGCATATTTTTTAAATTTTGGTCAGACCCATATGAAACTATCCTAAATTCAGTGGTGCACGCAGATTTGAAATAAAATCGCTAATCGTTGAAAAAAATTGATAATAGAATTGAAAATTTCGAAAAAATCTAATAAAAAATTGTATATTCTCGTAAATCGAATAAAATCAAAATATTTCGTAGGATGTAGGTGGTTCTTGTTTTAAATAATAAATTGCAAGTGTACGATGTTAATTTCATATTGATTACATATTTAACAAACAAAATAATCAATATTGATAAAATTTTCATAGATATGCTATAATTTGTTTGTTATTAACATCTGGTTTCAAATACACCCACCAGTCCTGTATGTATACGTTCCAGTAAATTCATAATAAAAATATGTTATAAAACAAATAATTAACAATTTGGGGTGACAAATAAAAGTATTAAATTGTGACAAACAAGATAGTCAAATTTTAGATTTCAGAATACATGCTTGAAAAACGTTATGTTTTCAATTTGTATTTAAATTCATATATTTATTTTTTAGACACGTTTCCAGGTTTTTGTTTTCATATATTGCCCTTTAAAGCGGAAGATTGAATATGATGGATGACTTAACTTCTATATTGCTTCCTGAATTTGGTTTTATTTTATTTCTAAGACGTTGAAAATTTGCATTAAAAATATATAATGTATCTCATTATTATTTTGTTTTATAATAGTTAATATGTGATATAAGCGCTAAATGTGACATGTCAACGCTTTGAACGCTTTGGACAAATTACTCCATGTTGAAAGCGATGGTGAACATAGAGAATCAGGACATGAGCAAATATTACAAGCTTGTTGCTTTTTTGAAGCGATAGGTCGAAGGATATCGACCGAAAAATTCGAAAGTATTGATCAGAGAACATATCGACAAATTTCAAAAAGTTCAGGCGTTATTTCCCTTCGAATCTGCATTATTTTGTAATACCATAAATAATCTTCACAATGAGAATAACGAATTCTTATAAACCATACTATTTATAGACGTAGTCATGGAAAGGGGTTTCCGGAACAGATTTTCGCTAAATGTATGAGCGGGAATTGTAGGAGATCATTTAGTTGGACCACATTTTTTCCCAAATAGGCTAAATTGTGAAATATATTTAGATTTTTTAACGAATGACTTACCACTTCTCCTGGAAGACGTACCTCTGCAAGAAACAAAAGGTGGTTGCTCCCCGCCACACTTTAGTGTACCAGTGAGGGAATATATTGATACGGAATTTCTTAATAGATGGATTGACCGTGGTGGATTTGTGGAATTGGCACCTTGATCACCAGATCTTAATCCCATGGATTTTTTTCTGGAGGTACCTCAAGACTCTTGTTTATAACGGACCAATAAACACCATTGCAGAATTAAGAGAAAGAATAATCGAGAGTTGTAATATTATTAAACAGAAGCCCAGAATAGTTTTTCAAACCCGCCAGTCATTTTTACGAAGAATTAATTATGTACAGAAGTAGCAGGGAACCACTTGGAAAGTCTAAGGGCGCCGTATTCCTGAAAAAGTGTTTTCTACAAATATAAATAATTTTAGACATTTAAGAACTGAATAATATAGAGTTTAGGAAATAACAAGGATGTTATTTCATGCCACCTGCAAATATTCAAAGGTACCGAAGTAAAATCAATATTTCACATCAGAAAGCGATCTATCCAATGAATTTGTAGGTACTGAAATCTTTCAAAATACGTATTTTTTAAATTCAACTATAGATGTAAACATTGTTATAACATAAACTTACATAGTTCTGCATATAAGATTGTTCACTTTTGTTTATAAGTATGTGAAAATAATTGTTAAAATGTGGGGTTAGAATAGCGAAATTATGTGTGTCATATAAATGCATTTTAAAAGTTATTACATTATTTGAGGAAAGTTTAAATAGTAAAATTGGATAAACAAAACATCAATAATTCTATTTTTGATATTACTTTTGCTATACGAGTTTTATTTTTCGAGATTTCAGTACCTAAAAAACACCACAAATTTGATCATTTTACGGCGAGAGATACGGGCACCTTTAAATAAATCTTGTTTTCGTTTCCAAAGCACGCTTTGTATTTATTCTTGCTACGTGATCTCATGAAAACTTCAATGGCATTTTTCTCGAAAACGGTTACTTTTAGTGAATTGAAACAAGAGTACCTTTTTATAGGATATTTAATGGAATTTTATTTTGGCATATCAAAATAATTATAAATAAAAAAAAATTAGGTACCATATTTTTCACGTGAGGGTTTAAAGATGTTGTGGTTTACTATTATTATTTTTTTTTCATGTTTACGGTCCACCTTAATGCGTATAACAACTGTACCGAATTTGAAGAAAATCTGTTTACTACAAAAAAGTTATGCCAGAAATAAAAAATATTTTTTTTCGACATGCCATAACTTCGTTATTATTGAGAATTTGAAAAAGTATTACATAAGCTTATATGACTATTTTAATCAGTAGATTAGGCTCCCGAAGTTTGTGCGCATATCCTCCGAACACCCGTATATGCGTAAAATATTGTGTGTATAATTAATATAATAATATCTCTACCCCTCATTCTAATCGCGAGGATTAGCCCAGAAGTCGAAGACTTGTGCGGGAGAGGGGGCGGCATATTATTATTAAGCAGGCCGCATTTGCGCCCAGGAACGACTTACGTTGGTAGGCCCTAACCACCATTCAGTGCAGGAATGAGGGAAACCTGGAAAACCTCATTAATTAGGGGGGTAGTTAAATGCCAACTGGTATCAATCTCTCACATTGACCCAAGTCAACATTCTTCCACCCTACCATACCCGCAGAGAGGGTGCCAATCTCTCCACGAATATAGCTTATATACGGTCTACCGGCTGCGGGGGTCGAACCCACAGCGATCCAGTCACCTCGATTCAAGTACTGACGCCTTAAACCGCGCGACCACTGACCGATCCAATATGATGAATATAATTAATATGATTAATGCCGTTGAGTGAGAAATTAGAAAGAGGCGCAACCTTAATGGCGAAATGCGTATTCGATCTACAAGTTTAACACCCTGTATCTTGAAAACAAAGGTCCTAGTAGAAAATATCTATAGGGAAAAATGTTTTTAAAGTTGGACGTTCCGTTATGTTACACCGTGTTTTACAGTAGGGGTTTTTTGGGTCCGAGATTTGTCCGTCTGTCGAGAACTGTTGTTAACGACAGTCAATTTTGAGTGTTCTGTGTGATTCAATGGTTTAACAAGCAAAGAAAACCTCCGTGAACAATAAGTTGTCGATAAATTGACGAATCTTAGAACCAAAGAGCTGCTATTACCTAATACTATCTCGGGTCCAAAAGTGGATACGCATTTTGCCATAAGGTTGCGCCTCTTTTTAATTTCTCACTCAACGTTAATACTTAACAAAATTTATATGACATAATCTGTTTAAGCTAATATTTTGCTTTTGAATTAAACACCCTTGAAAATTTGAATTCAAAGTGAGTTATCCAAAATGTTTTAAATCTTTAATAGAGGTAGTGGGCAGGCAATTGAGTGGAGTTGATTTCAAAATTTAAGCTTACTATTATTTGTTCGAAACATTAGGAATAAACCTAGTTCTGGTTATGAGATTTGTATCGGTTCTCGCCTACTTTCCCAAATCCAGTGAACTGAACAATTGAATGCGAATTATGTGAAGCGCGATTTTCAGCACTGGATGGGGTTGCGTATACAGTATAAAGTGCATGCACTGGTCCGTTAACGTAAATACCCAATCAGCACTTAATCCCTTGTTTTCGACTTCGAATAAGCACTTTGCGTTGGCCGGCATTTGTTGTAATATAAAAATAGATTTTTCTCAATCAGAATACCAGCAGGTATTTCGCTAATTCGAACTTATCTAAGCGTTTAATTAACTCTAACTCGCTGATATCCTCAATAATTTCCATTAAGAGTCCCTGAACGATCTTGTTTATCATCGAAGCGCTATATTATCAATAATTTTAATGTTTCTAGGTACACAGTTTCATATAGCAAAGAGAAAAACTATAGATTTCTGGAAAAGCATAACTTTTTTATGCATCGCCACATGTACAGGGTATCTTAAACTCGACAGTATGTGTCTCCTACTATGAGGATACAAAAAATGTAAATAAGATTATTAGAGATTTTTTTCTGTATCATTTGCCGTTTAAAAGTTATAAGCAATATCGGCATAAAGAATCTCAAAAGAAATACCACTTAAAAATTAGCAGCAGAAGGATGAAATAGTCGTTGGAAAATAATTGAATGTTCCTTGTTTAAAGTGCATAAATATCACAAAATGCTTGTCATTACTACTAGTTTATACTTTATGGTCATTACTCAATACGAACGTCAAACGTAACTTTTGTGCTTACTAAATATTTTTTTATTCAGAAAAAGTTGATATGCTGCTAACTGCTGTTATAGTTATATCAAAGTTTACAGAATAATTATATGTTGTTTCACTTTCGAACACGCCCCGCCCTACCAATTCCGCTCTCCTCGTCCGTCTTGGGGACCGTTCGGTACCCAGAATCCTACACGGTAGCCGACGATAGAACTGTAACGTGTCGAGTGCGATCGATATGGTGTGAGACAAAAAACCTTGAATATTTTCTTAGTGTTTATTTTATTTTTCTTCTAAAAATGCCCGTGATATATTGTACTGTGAATAATTGTCCCCCAAGACGCGGTTTTTCGTTTTTCCATTGTTCAAGGTATATATTTTATATTTCATCAACTAATATAAAGAAATATGTCACGATATAAAATTTTACGCGGTATATCGATAAAAATTACAATCTTTATTTGAAAGATTGTCCTGATCAATGCTATAAAAAAATTAGAATTTGAAGCAAACATTTTTCAAATGAAACATCAAACATTGTTTTTGTATGAACCAACAAGTAAGTTCTTTGTACTGGTATTTATTAAAAAAAGTGTAATATGCAATAATTATGTAAGTAGGTACTTAATTGTGTCATGTAAATTTTACACTCAAGCATTTTTGGTTCAAGCAGAGTTTCTGATAATACCAAAACTATTTTGGCGCCAAAATTTCAAGATGCTGAAGTTCAAACTGGTACACCGATTCTAAGTGATACCTGTGCACAAACAGTATATAATAAAGTATGTAAGTAACATTTTTAAATAAATTGAAATAATTTGTCGCAAATTAATAAATATACGTACAGAAATGCCCAAATCACTTAGATAATATTAAGTACTAAAAAATTACCTGGACATTGGGTTTTCATTTCAGTATTTTTTTACTAAAAACAATATAGTTTATTAAATTACAAAACAAGAATATAATGCATTTTTATTATATTTCAGATCAAGACTGCCAAACGTCACAAACACTTTCGTGTAGGAGCCCAAGAAAAGCTGCATTAAAAGAGCAAGTAAAAACATATACTGCAACATTTTACTTGTAAACAATATAGATTATATTATTTCCTATTCTAGTTTTAAAATAATGTATATTGTCTTTTTAAATATTTAATTAAACATTTTATTGCAAAATTTCTTTATGGCTATATTATTTTTATATAGTAGAGTACGTGTATATTTTATTTCAAAATTTACAAGTGAATATATACCACTTCCAAGATTAACTAACAAAACTTAATACATTTAGCTACCTTAATATTTTATAATATTTATATTTATTACATTACAAATATTTTATTTATACAATAAGTAGCCTTACATCACACTTTTGGAATATCCTCGTATATATATATATATATATATATATATATATATATTTCCCAAGGAAAATAAACTACGTTTTAAGTCCCTCGTACTTGGCCATTTTTGCGGCAGTGTTTACGTGCAGCGGTACGGCTTTGATCTCAATACATCAAAGTGCCGACAGAGAGTGGTATAACTTATATTTATTCAGTAAACTTTGGTTATATAGAAAAGGTATCCAGAGCGTCATATTCCTGATCACAGAACCTTGACAAGATTGGAGGCTAGCTTGCAACGAAATGAAGATGCATTTTTGTTCGGAAGAATCAAATAATTGACCAAAGGGTAAGGAACAATATTAATCCAGCTGGACTGTTACAGTATTTTCAACCAAATCCATGAAATTCTATACGGCAGGCTACCCGGGAATTGAATTTGGATAAATCAACTGTTCAACGAATTTTAACGTCACGTTGAAAACAGACTTAATTTTATAGCTCAAATTGTAGTATACTTAACATTTACTACTACTTTTAATTTGTTTTATTAATTTCTAAAAATTTTAGGCTCATACTACAATTTTCTATTTTTCTCTTCAGTATAACTTCATAACAATTTTTATATTAATAACCGGCATTGAATAAAACTGTCGAGTTACATATAGGTGGCATACAAAAAACATTTGTTGTTGTTTTAAATCATTAATTATTATTAATGAAAATGGGTAATCATTGGACCTTGACTTATTTAAATACGACCCTGATGTTACCCCCACCCAAGTCACCCAGTCACCGGAAAACAGACAGTCTTTGAGTAAAATGTAGTCTTTGTTTCCTCTATCCCTTCCAAAATCTCTAATTATACCAACAGATAAATAAGAATACAATGTACCTATCTATTAATTTATTTACAGTTTGTTATATAAATACATGTATTCTGATACCTGCAGAATGTACAGATTTTAAAGTTATCACAGTTGTTTTAATTTCACACATTTCTTTTGGTAAACTTTATGCACATAGGCCACATGTAACGATGTGAATGCAGCTCCTGAAAAAAATCAAATGAATAATTAAAAAATTATTTTAGTAAGCAGAAATATAAAAATAGTTACAATTACTGACAGTAGTAAAAAGAATTACCGCTTAAAATAAATGAACAGAGAACATATTAATATTTTAGCATTTTAAATTCATGTTATGACTAAATAAATATTTATATCGGATACAAGAGTAGGGGGATGTGAACGATGAAATTTTGAATGCAGTTTTATTAAAAATATAATAGCTATATAAAGAAGCCCACCTGTTGATGACCTTTTCTTTCGATTCAACTACTTTCGGTCCGTTGGTCGTTTCTTTTTCGGTCTTCTTCTGCTTCTTCTTTCGTTCTTCCTGTAAGACAAAAATATGTGTTAAAAACACGCAATTTTAAAACCAGTTTCAGGAATTTGTGAAATGAAATCTTGAAAAATTTCTATTTGCTTACCTCTACAATTTCTCCAATTTTATAAGTTTTTAATTCCCTCTTGGCATCGCCAGAGTGTCCAAAATCGTCAAAAGCTTTCGTGCAATCTTTGCCAGCCCATTCTGTAATAAGCTCACCTCCTCCAGGATGCTGAAAAATAAAAAAAATATATGTTGATAATGTATTATTACTTACAACACTTTTTATATAGCTTGGTTACATTGCATAAAATTAATCGCTGTTTACAAAAACCGTCCATTTCGTTAACAATTGTTGACAAATAATAAAAGATTATTACTATTTGCATGGGTTTTAATATCCCATGTCTCTACTTCGTGATTACAATAATTATATACCTTTAGAAATTTGTGGAGACTACTTGACTTTTTCGTAGTTATTTCAGTAAGATAAAAATATTTTGTAAGTGTTAAAATATCTATTATACATTGATTATTGTTTTAGTAATTGATTGACAATCAGTTCTTGGTAAGAAAGAAAATAATGGTGTAATATGTGAAATACTTGGTTTTTACTTAACCACGTCATTATTATCAGTAGTGCATAGTGTTATACAGGGTGAATCTTAATCCATACGCATATATTTGTGAAATTATAGCTGAGGACAAATAATGACGAATACTTAAAACAAGATACAGGGTATCCCTAAAAGGTTGGGACAGCGTTTCGCCACATAAAGTATAGCTGAAAATAAGTCGATTTAACTAAACTTGCCTTAGTCCAAAAGTTGATAATCACGGAGCTACAGGGCGCCAAAGGTTAAAAAATGAATCGGGTTTTCTTTAATAACTTTCGACTGTTTCACGTTAATCTCACGAAATTTTGTATCCAGGGGTTTCTTGGGATGGAAAATTCAATTTTATTGTCCATTTTGGTATATCTTCTAGAGGGCGCCACCTGAGACGATTTCGAACCATTTAAACCGTTACAACTTTTTTGTTCCACTTAGATTTGATTCTATTATACATTTTTGTGGGGAACACTTAAGAACAAGGTCTATTCTGTCGTTATAAATAACAAAAATGAGCTAAGAGGACGAATTTCTGCTACGCAGAGTACAAATAAACTTTGTACGAAGAATAAATCTCTGCATACAAGAAAATGGTGGCCATTTTGAGCATTTACTTTAATTATTTATGTTTGCGTTTACTTATTATTTTTTTTTTTTTAGTACGTATATTAAGATCACTGCAAACAATATATTTAGATGTGTGTGTGTGAACATTTTACTAAGACATGTTTAGCAATATCATCATATTTTGTCCTAAAGAACTCACCTCTGCTAATGGCCCACCTTGTATTTATATTAGCAAATTGAAGCCGGTCCTGTTAAAAGCCGCGTAATCCCGAACTGTAACGATCACTTGATCGGTGGATAATAGATTTGGTTTCATTGAAGTTATGCAATGCACGTTGCAATATCTGATATTCTTAGAAGCCATACATTATCGTAAATAACTGCTTGCATTGCGAGGGTATTCCCCACTGGATTTCACCGTTGAACTCTCTGATTTAATTCACCTTCTCGGATAACCGAAATCGACGCGGTAACCTTGAGCGACAACCAGTTAAACCTTTGTATGTTTTGTTTTCAGTACACCTTTTCTTGTAGATATAAAAAATATAAAAGTCCCAAATCGTTTCAGTTCCAAACCTAGCTCTGAAACGAAAAGGTAATTGAATAAATTTTAAGCATTCAGAAACTTGTGGGTCAACGAAATTAGGGAATTACGGTTACAGTACAGTTTCCAAGCTAAATAGGGGTAACTTGGCTATTTTAAGAGGTCAGTGGAATATTTTAAACGAATTTGCATAAACTAAATTTCGACGGACTGTCAGAATCTCTTGCGGTGGCGGTTTTTCAGTTGCAATTTTCAGCAGCCATCGCCAGTCTCGCGAGACCTGTGTTTCATAACTGCCGACTAGTTTTAATGCGAATCCTGTCGTTCTTTAACTTGGTACTCTGTATATATTTTATATACAGGGTGTTACAGCAAGAAAACCTAAGGGCAGGTTCTATGTTTAAAAATAAGAAAAAAGTTATTATAAACGTGGATCCAGAAATGCTTCGTTTTCTAGATACAGGTTGTTTAAAATTTTCTGTCTTAATGCTATAGTCTTCAATTCTCGAAAACCGATCAAGATTTTGAGAGGAGATTTGGTACACCACAGGGTATAGTGAAGGGCTACTTTTTCATGTATACATTTCTCTTTTAATTTACTAGCGTCAGTGGCATTCCTGCCGTTAAATACTCATTTTTAGCAAAAAAATATACGCTACTGATTTTTGGACAAATTGGTATCGATCTCTTAAAACCAAGTTAATTCTTCTCAAAAAGTGTCCTACAAAAAGAGATAACACAGAGTGTCGAGTGACTTGTTTAATCTAGTTTTTATATATTTTTGTACTTAATAAGTAAATATGGTGAATTGTTCCTTTGAATAATTGGCAGACATACATTCTATGTATGGAAAAGCAAACAAAATTCGAATGAAGCTAGGCTTCTTTCATTTAAAATTAAAATGGTACGCCACTGTCTTAATTATAAAAAACTGTAAGATACTTTCTATTTTGATTATTTTGAACAAATGCATCGTATTTAAGTAATTGTTCTTTAAAAATATCTCTGTAATTCGTAATTTCTGCATGGTGAGACCTATAATGCTTCAGTAATACAGCGTGTCCCAAAATTAATACACCATAGGACAAGATTATTTGTGGCATAATTTTAGTTTTTCTTTAGTTTTATTGGGTTTTTGCCACACTTCTGAAAAAATAAAGATTAATTAAATAAGCCCTTGCGCCAAACGGATCAGTCAAGGGTTATTTTTGAAACTAAGTTTGCCTAACCAAAAAATCTCACACTGAAAAAAGCAGATAAGTAAAAAATAACACAAATCACATGATTATCGCTCACTTCCGTATTTTTAACGATTCGAAAAACTCTATGTTTTCCTTGTCAAAATAGTAGTAAAAGTATTAACCGTATGTCAAGTTTGACAGTTTAAAATTTTTTAAGTGTCAAAACAATATTGATATTTCAAGAAAATACTGCATAGGCGTACTTAGAAATAATTGGAGGGGATAAAGGGTACTGCATCCCTCAGTTACCTCCATTCGCCGTTCGATTTTTTTATCCAAAATTACATGATAAGTTTGTCGGAATAAGATAAAAGTACGTGCAAAATTTCAAGTCTGCATCTTACAAAACAATGGAATTATTAACAAAAATAGTTTTTTAAACTGCAACTTAAACACCATGTAAATTGAAACACGGACGTCCAAATAAAAAATGGCATAAGGAAAGTCGCATTATTTTTGTCCAAAGAATATGTGGTTATGTATATAGACTTCTATTTTGGGACATCCTGTATAAACCAATAATTCCACGTCTCGTCTAGAGCTTGGGATTATTAAATCCTTTCAGAAACCTACTTGAAATATTTATATTTATCTCTACAGCTGTTATCGGAAATTTATTAATTGTATAACCCAATAAATACCTACTTAAGTCTTACGTGTAAGAGGAAGATTAGGTGACGATGTTTCATGGTAACAACTTGTCAGATAGTTGAAAGATAAGAGCAATTGTGAATATTATTATCAGGAAAGCAAGTGCTGATAGTTTATCAGGGATTAATTAATTAATAATTAAAATATAATCGATGTTAACGGTATCAGTGCCAAAAAAGTTGTACATAACTTCAGCATTACACGTAATGTTGACATTACACTTTTCCAAATGTTTATCTGTCTAACAGTTTCGTGGAGCCATAGGAATAATTCCGTAAAGAAATATTATGAATGCATCTCTCATTCATTAAATAAATGATTTTATAAACGGAATAAAAGGCAAAGCATGCAGCAAGACAATATAATAATAACCTCGTTATTATCACTATTATCAGTCAAGAAAAATATTTGCTTTTGCAGTATTCTTTGTTATGATGATTCTATGATAACACAGATTTATATTTACCTGTCACAAAAATATGTCGGATTCAGACACTATCTGATTTATACTTTTATAAAATAAAAAATTAAAAGTACGAAAGCTAATAAAAAATATATAATTTAGACTATTGAGATTGTTTGTTTTTCTGTTATTAAATATTTTTACATATTATTCCATGGCGTTTTTAATGAAAATTGTTACCATTTAAATTTTAAAAGCAATCTTTTGATATAAGAGTTAGTTATTTTGACTGTGATACTATTGTTGAATTTAGTAAGAAATGCATGTTATCTTATAGAACTGCTTTAAATACTCTCACTAGTAGAGGGCGCCACTTACGACAAATCATGATTCTTTTAAATGGCAGAACTTTTGCGGCTTAGTGTACCCATCTGTCTATTCGATTCTCTTATCTTTTTGTCTATCCTTGTTTTGTCCTATTTGAAATATTCAGTGCACCGAGTAAAAATTGTTTTGGTTTCAGATAAAGTGCCTTTTCCACTGAAAATACAGCAAAATTTTGCTTGAAAATGTTATTCATAATGCTAAATAATGTGCCAAATTTCAATAAGATCGACAAGGTTTGATGAAGTTGTCATCATCTTTAAATTTTCAACCAAGATTCAATTAAAGAACAGTTTTCATCAAAACAAGCCGATTTGCTTGAAATTTTACACGTCGTCATCATTTACCATTATGAATTATTTTTCTCAGTAATCTGAAACCAAAACAGTTTTTACTCGGTGTACTCAATATTTCAAATAAGATTATTTTGAAAATGGTCACTTCTAACGACTTCAACAAGGTACACTTTTTTCAGATAGAAGAGATAGCTTCAATAGTCAGATACACTGAGCTGCAAAGAAGTTCTGCCATTTAGAAGAAGCATGATGTGCTACCCTCTACTGATGACGTCAAAATTAGAAATAAATTTGAATTTCTCGCCCCCAAAAAAACCCGATCGAAAATAAATTTTAAACTTTGACATCCTGTATCTTTTCAACCCTCAATTTTATTACTAAGGTAGGCTCCAGCAAATTATTTTGTCTGCAGAAATCTATTCTTGTTCTATGTTCCATTAATTTCGGGACACCCTATATATTTCAGTGCTTTCCGAACAGGTTAAGAATGTTATACATTTTTACTATTAAAATTTGTATTTCAGATTTTCCTACAATGAAAATTAAAAAAAAATCATCATGTTAATTAGCAAACAGTGAGCAGTGTAAAAAGTTTAGAAATACTGTAAAACATTTTCATTATTTGATAATTATTTCCTTAAAATGTATGTGTTTTGTTTACATATTTGTATATAAACAAATTTTATCGATATCATATAAAAAGTTTAACTAGTAATACATTATTTGTTGTATATTATTTAACTATGATGAACTCATTTTTGATTTAGAAAAACTGTAATGATGAATACAAAATATAAAGATGTTTCTTGAACGTATGTTTTTATTTTTATTTAAAAAAGAGTACTCACGTCATTTAAGTAGTCGGTGACATCGTAGACGGAGTCCTTATAAATAATCCATACCCTGTCGGTGTCCTTGCCGTTGTTTTTTGCACATTCCGCCAAAGTATAGTAAACAGTTGCATTTGCATCAGTCATTTTGCGGTTTAAAAAAATAAGTTTAAAACTAAGATTTTATAGGAAATAAATTAGCTACACTAACTTAATATTAACTAACTTTTACTTGGTTGGAGAGCAGCGTAGTGCGTACTCCTCCAAGAAAAAAGTGAGAATAGTCGTGGTGACTGTTTTATAAGTTCATATAGCCAGCGCCTTATATCTGTTATCTGGGAATTCCTCGTCAGAATATGAACCGAAGCTTGAACTTGTCGACCAGCGATATCTTATAGCGATCGAGCGCGAAAATTAGTTAAAACGAAAATGTACTAGGTACTCCAGACGGAGTAATAATAGCTATATTTTATGACAGGTGATTCAATTTATAGATGTAATGCGATTATTAATTTATTGTTTTGAATACTGCGACGACATTAAAGTCACTATATGTTGATTATTTTCACGACAAGTCAAACTTTATTTATCTATTATACAGTGCTTTCGAAAAGTAACGAATAAATTCATTATTTTTGAAATTTGAAGTTTTCGAAAAAATAGCCAAGACGATTAATAAATCCTATTTGGACATTATCAATAACTTCAGGAGGTATACGATGTATCTCGTGACGAATTCTTGCTTTTAAATCTTCTAAATTAACCGGTCTAGTAACGTATAGTTTGCTTTTTAAGTATCCCCACAAGAAATAATCTTGGGGTGTCAAATCAGGCGATCTGGCTGGCCACTCAATCAGCCCCCTTTCTCTATCTATCCAACGATTCGGGAACAGTTTATCTAAATAAGCACGGACAGGTGTTGCATAATGGGGAGGTGCACAGTATTGTGAAAATTATATTTTAAAATCTTCAAACATTATTTTCTCAATTTTTCAAATGGCATGGTCAAAATTAGGGGTTGCTATTTAAAAAAATTGTCGATATCTCGAACAACGATGACGTCACAAATGTGGGTCGTATGTCAAAAAGTGCCAAAATCGACGTGCCAGGGGTGTTTTTCGATTACTTCTTAATTTCAAAAATAATGAATTTATTATTTTAAAACAGAAACATACCTATAATAAAATACAAAAAAGCATATACAGGGCGTTATGCATAAGAACCGACAGAGAGCAGGTACATGTAGGGGGTTCCAAAATATGGCAAGTTAAAGTCGCCGTATTTCTCGCCGTAAAATGATCAAATTTGTAGGTACAGAAATCTCGAAAAATGAAACACGTAGAGCAAAAGTAATAACAGAAATAAAATTATTGATGTTCCATTCCACCTTTACTATTTAAATTCTCCTCAAATAATATAATATTTAACTTTTAAAATGCATTTGGAGGAAACATTATTTTGCTATTCTACCCCACATTTTAACAATTATTTTCACATACTTATAAACAAAAGTGAACAATCTTTTACGCAGAACTATGTAAGTTTATGTTATAACAATATTCACATCTAGGTACAGTTAAATTTAAAAAATATCCATAAAACTATGCCAAACTTTTTTCCAGTGATCGAATTTAAAAAGAATGATAATATCCCGCGCAGAATTTAATTTAAAACTTTTTTACTCTTTAAAAAACTAAGGTAAGTGTTAGTTAGTTAATATCTGTTAATATTTCTATCTTTCAATTTTCTTCGAATAAATGAACATTTTATTTAACTACGCAAAGTGTCTGTTTTAGTGGATAATCCTGATGGATCTGCAATGAGTGAAAATGCAGTTTGGATCGAAAAACGAATGTAAAATCACAGCATTATACTTTAGTAAAATGCTACAGCCAAGATTAACTGTTACATATCAGGTATTATTATTATGTTCAATTTCGTCGGTTCTACAATTATTGGAAATGTTGACAGAATCGACCGCATGTTAATTTCGGACTATGCTTTTCATAGGCGCCGATTTTCGGGAGGAAAAGGTTTTGACCACATCGAGTTAGAATTCCGAAATAATGTTTTTATTGTCTTGTAGGCCTCCCAGGGCACGTGCTTAATTTTTTTTTACTTAGGGACAGTTAACCCTGTATGTATATGCTATCAGTAGGCTGTTGCAATAACTTGTATTTTATATAACAGTAATATATGAGTACATTTACCTGTACTTTTTATCATTTGTTTAAATATTTTGATGATATTTTTTTAATTGATCATTTAACTGGCTAAATAGTAAAATTCGGGTTAAAACGTTAAAAACTTTTATAACAAATGTAAAAAGTTCTAGTCATGATGACTATGAAATAAATTGCAATATCCATTAAGTATCATTAGCACTATCAAGCATCTGCAATAAGAGATAAACTTCTTATTGCAGATGCTTAATTTACTAGGCTTACAATAAATTTCAGATGTCAAATAGCTTTAACGGGATCAAATAAGGCATTCTAAATCGCACATCGATGTTGCCACAAATCAATATGTATAGTGGACAAAAAGGAAACGATGATAATAATGACATTGTACCTACTTATGTTCTCAAGAACCTAATTGCGTGAACAGCAGATAATCAGTCATTTAAATGACGATTATCTGAAAGTATTATATGCAAATTTAAAAATTAGGTTATCTGAGATAACAAAGATTATTGAAAGGCTTTGTTACTTTACGACTTTGAATAATGACTATACAGAGTGGTTCAAATTGGTCGGTTTTCAAGTGTTACTGCAAACCTGTTATAAATAGAACATATAACTATTTTTTCGAGAAAATAACAAAAGTGCAAATCACATGTCTCTATCTGTTACCATTGTATGCTACAAGAGGTTTTTCGAATTTTGGCTAAACCGACTGATGCCTTTTTCTCGTTTCCCTTTTAAAATATCTTAAAATGGTTTGAACATTCTACATACACTTTTTTGAGATATATTCGATGGCATCAAAATAAATGCAATAATATTTTTAGCTTTTGTGATTGACCACAACGTGCGTGTTTTATCTGGAACACCCTGTATTTTATTTCAAAAACGGAAAAAGGACTAAAAATGCATTTAAACTTTACTTATTATTTGTTGTGTAGATTTGCGGAAAATATAAAATTTTCAAAATACCAACGATATTTAAGTTATCTGTGCCGATGGTTCTCCCCATGATCCCAGAATTATTGCAAAAAAAAATCCGATTTTCTAACGATTCCGGGAGAAGAGTTATTAATTTGTTAATTAGCGAGATTGCAACAATCGAACAATTAACAATTATATTTGCAAAAATCTTGAGCCGATGGTTTGCCTTAATAAGCCAGAAATCCTGGAAAAAATTCCGGTTCTCTAGTGATTTCGGGGGTGGAGTTTTTAATTTGTTAATTAGCCCAGTTACAACAATTTAGCAATAAATAATAAAGCTAACACCAAAGTGATAAAGAGGGGCCTCGAAAACCCCCGAGAGAACATTTTCCAGACAATTTCGTTGGATCGTGTGTGACATTTGCCATATGTTCAACAAAAATGGGTCATTTGTTAAATAAACAATTAAAAATTTGCGAGCGTACAGAGGTTAGATGTACCTTTTGTTAATAACAATTCCCTGGACATTTTGAAGAAAACCGCATCTCAATCGGACCTCTCCGCAAAAAGTTGCAAGTGAAATGCTAATTTGACGCGACTAATAAACTTCATAGTCTGTAGCGGGCCTTAGTCAGTGACGCAACATAGTTTTTATAAAAAAAGTTATACCATAGTGATGATTCCACGCTACTAACTTTTTTTATTTTGCTAGCTACACTGGATAATAGCGTTGAGTGAGAAATATTTCAAATCAATCCTTCCATCAGTTAGGGAGAATGAGAAAAAAACTATTTTCCCTTTAAATTTCAACACCCTGTATCTTTGTAAGGAGGCATGACAGAGCAAAAATTTATTGGAATAAAAACTTTGATTTGGCGAGAAGAATCTTCAGTAAATTTTTTTTACACCTGCTTCTGGTTGACCCTGTATACACCTGTGTGTTATTGTGCAAGCAAAGGCATGTTTGAGGTTATGTGTACACATAAAGACCCTTAAATTGACGTGATCCTTTGAGAAAAGAGATTCATTAAATTGGTTCATTGAATCGAAAAAATACTATTAAAGAAACAAAACAGGAAAGAAAATGGGAACATGACTACCTTCAAATGCAGCTTCTCTAGCTTTAGCCAATATTTTACTGATATCGATATGACCTAGACTGTCTTTACAACTTTTGTTAAAAATATCTATATTTAGATTAAAATAATAATCGATTTATCAGTAATACGTGCTACATGTCACCACACGATTTATTAAAATGTATCCCTCTTCTACATTATACTGTCTGTAATAGTCTGCATATCATGATAAATTTATTGGATGACCATGATGATGATATACATGACTGGCAATTTGCCAAGGAGAGTATTATGTCACGTCCATCACAATAATTTGAAGCGTAGTTTGGTCAAGTACTGGATTTATTTTCTTCAGTTTTGTTTCACCAGATAGTGGCTGCGGGGATTGAACTCACAGCGGGCTAGTCACATCCATTCAAGTACTGACGCCTAAAAACCGCGCGACCACTGACCAACTTAGGAAACATGAATATAATACGAATACACAATTAAAAAAAATAAATGCATATTTAAGCCGAACAAAATATTTTCAAATCAATATTTAAACCCCTTTTTCAGACTGTCACTGACTCAACTTCCAGTTAAACTCGGTGTCGGCTTGACACAACGTTGCCACATTTAAATATTTTCCTTGTACCTGCCTACTTACTGTAATATGTAATGAATGTTATAAATTATTTTTCAAAAGTATGGAATTGACGTATTAAGTTTCAGTTTGAAAAATATTTAATTTGAAGTTACAAAACTTAAATTATAATTTATAAAGAAAGGCTGAACAGTTTTTTGTACTTAAAAACTGATAGTAATACAAAAAAACTCTCGTGCTGCCAATAAAAAAATAGTCCGATTTACTTTATTTGGGAGTATCAACGTAAGAGTTCAACTTGATTCCGCTTTCAAAAACATAACGGGGTAATATATGTTTTCTCTTAACTCATTTACCTACTGTATAAAATTTTGCGGAGCTGAACTTGTACTACGAGGGTATGACGAATCTCAAATTTCTCAAATCCAGATATTTTTTTGTGAATAGTGAATTTAACGTCAAAATGTGACAAAGCGCTTTATGAATACCTTAAAAATGCAACAATTTTTAAAAGCACCTCAAAAAATATAAAAATGAAATGTTAGATGGCATACTAATAGTTTTTCATTACATTATTCAAGTACTCAATTTTAATGTACATGTTGTTATTATGCATGTGGTCTTGACGTTGCGGCAACTGAGTTTCGCTTCAACACTCAAACCCGTCATCAGAAAGTTTGTAGCGTACCACAAGCGTCGTGTTACCGATTGTTATGGTTTCATTTGCTTATCTTTTGAAAGGTGGAGTAACATTCTTTTCGATTTTCTGTCGTTATTAGACCTTCCGAATATGTAGTTAAAATGACTGAATCGCCCTGTATATTATAGTTATCAAACATAATATTAAGCTTCAAAAGACATTAAGATATCACAGTGACTCTAGTAGCCTGCGCAGAATGAATAAAATACAGCAGTAATCTCATATTTTTCCAGTAAAATATATAGAATATATCAGCCAAGTCGTTGAGTGATAGCCAAGTATAATATTACACTGTTGTATTATACTTACACCAACATTTTCAAATTTGTGTTTAATCTAACTACGAAAGTCGAACGAAACGTACAAAAATGAAAATCAAGATTTTACTAACTCGCCTGCTTCGTTCACACAAACTTCATTTAAAAAGAAAAAAGTTTAATCTGCACTATTTTAGCTGCTAAACTCATTTTACTTTTAAGTTAGAGAGCAAATTCCGGCATCTATAAAATAGTTTTCAAGTTCATAATTCCCTCTACTTTTATGCTTTATGCCTCTATTTTATATTGTTAGCATTAAATTGGTAATCTTTTACAAAGTAGGATGTTATCTCAAGGGATAAATCAGAAACTAATAGCATTAGTTAATGCATAATTCCAGAACAAATTATATTGATGCTGTAAATTTCTATAATACATTAACAAGAGTAGAATGTAGAAATTCAAAAAGAAAACAACTGTTGACTGTTTCATAGGTTTTAATGTTATATTTCTGACGTCACGATGAAAAGGTATTTGATTTGATTCTCAAAAGCGATTATACTGATTATAGTAGTGATTCTTTCCTTTACATTTTAATTCATATCAAATATCATTTGAATTAAAACATGTTTTTGATTATAGCAAATGTTCAAAATGACCTCACTCTCTTCAATACATTCATATATTTATTTTCAGAAATTTGAAATATGCCATCTTGATATATGATTAAAAATTGTTTAAGAATAGAAGTATTCGAGATAAATATTTACTTCGGAGAAAACGATACCACTGTAACTATAAACAACATGAATCAAAGTAAATCCCTTGTTATCTAAACAATTTCTAATGACAAATTGAGGTAAGTAGAAATTTCTATTTTACTAGTACTATAGGAATGCTTATCAATGATATAATTAACAAATAAATCAGAATACCATAATAAAACGTAACTACAAGCATTAACGTGAATTACAGTTATTTTTTTTTTAACCGCCGAAACACATTAACTGATATTGATTTTTTCCCATCTTTGGTTTATATAATAATTAATTTTTCTTCAACCTTCTAACCCTCAGCTACCCCTATTTTTTTTTTAAATGGAAACAAAAGGCATGAGGGGGCTCGTTGAAAGCCTTATAGAAAACCAAATCCAGCCATACCAAATAAACAAGTTTTATGTTTTCAATAACAAGTTTTTTTTTCATTTAGAAATTGAAACAATTAGATAATATCTCTACCCCTCATTCTAATCACGAGGATTAACCCAGAAGTCGAAGACTTGTGCGGGAGAGAGGGCGGCATATTATTATTAAGCAGGCCGCATTTGCGCCCAGGAACGACTTACGTTGGTAGGCCCTAACCACCATTAGGTGCAGGAATGAGGGAAACCTGGAAAACCTCATTAATTAGGGGGGTAGTCAAATGTCAACCGGTATCAATCTCTCACATTGACCCAAGCCAGCATTCTTCCACACTACCATACCCGCAGAGAGGGTGCCAATCTCTCCACGAATATAGCTTATATACGGTCTACCGGCTGCGGGGGTCGAACCACACAGCGATCTAGTCACCGCGATTCAAGTACTGACGCCTTAAACCGCGCGACCACTAATTCTAAATTAACCAGAAAGCTTGGCAAGTAAGCGGTACCAAAAAAACGCAACATAAAAAACAGATAATTTTTGCGTTAGCAGTGATAGGTACAGTTTCAAATTCTTTATTTTATTCTATGCAAATTCATGGAGGATAACACTGAATATAATTAAATTATATTCCACTTGTTAAGTAGGTGTTCTATACAGCCCTAAAAACCTTCGTATTGAAAACATAAAACTTGTTTATTTGATATGGCTGTATTCGGTTTTCTATAAGCTTTTCAACGAGCCCCCTTATGCCTTATGGTATATTTGAAAAATGAAAGTAGAAGCAGCTGGAACTTAGGAGGTTGAAGAAAAATTAATTATTATATAACCGAAAGATGGGAAAAAATCAAGATCAGTTAACGTGTTTCGGCGTTTTAAATAAAATTCACTAATTCAAAAGATATGAATTTTATTCCGTACTTCTGGCATCCCTGTATTTTGCCTGAAGATATAACCTTTTCCAAGTTAATTTTTACAAATTAAATGCCAATATCCTGACTTTTAAGTAGGTATATCTACAAAAACATTATTTGATAATCATATTGCACTGATTATTTAAAGATAAAAGTTCATTAGAGTTGAAAACATGATGTGTACTATTTATAACAAACATAAAGGTAAAATCGGAGTGTTTATTTTGATTCAAATTGAATATGGTTATTGTAACAGAAAATGCCGACAAACTATACATGTTTTGCATTTAATGAAAATGTATGTCGTATATATTATCACACGTAAATTATATCGAAATGATAATAATACTATATCGTAATTAGGAGAACTTATTTGTGTTATAGCCTTGCTTATAGCTGAACGATAAAAGGTTATGCAGTTATAGGTGAAATATGATATTTCCTAGGTAAAAATAAGTTGGTTTAGCCTAACATACCTCTGTCCCAAATCGCATAATAAAAAAGATACAATTAAGTACAGGGTCAGTACGAAACGTGCTTGATGATCATTTATTGGATGGAATAAATGATCATCAAGCACGTTTGGCTTTTTGCCACTGGTTTCTACGTCATGATGCTGAAGACCCTCGTTTTCTTGCAAACATTCTTTTTACTGATGAGGCCTGGTTCACAAGAAATGGAGTGTTTAATTTTCACAATACGCATATTTGGACCGACGAAAATTCTCATGCTCTAATAGAATCTGGACATAAGGCACGTTTTTCATAAAACATTTGGATGGGTATTGTAGGTGACAGGTTTCTAGGTCCTGTTGTTTTACCAAACCGATTAACTGGCGCTGCTTACCTCAACTTTCTGCAAACACACTGTATGAGTTTTTGGAAGACATTCCTTTGAATCAGAAGCAACAAATGTGGTTCCAGCATGATGGTGCTCCAGTTCATTTTTCCATGGCCGTTAGAGAGAATTTACTTGGTGTAGACTTTTCCACATAGATGGGTAGGAAGGGCCGGACCTGTTTTATGGCCTCCAAGGTCGCCTGATTTGAACCCTCTAGATTTCTTTGTTTGGGGATATTTAAAGACATTAGTATATTCCTGTAAATATCCTGGAAGAGCTGCAGCTACGGATTAATCAAAAGTGTCAAGAAATCCAAACCAAGGAGGGTGTTTTCGAAAGAGTTCGAATATCGTTGAGACGAAGATGTCGTGCCTGCTTGGAAATGGACGGAGGGCACTTTGAACATTTTCTGTAACTTTGTTTTTTGTTTCTTAAAAGCGTCCTTTGGCGGTTCATTCCTAATAAAATAAAATATTTGAAAAACGAATAGTGGTCCATATCTCCGCAACCGTTACTTTGCGGACCCATGTTTATTAAGACTTTTCTGCTTATTTTGGTTCATACTATTACCTCCTGAAATATTTTACACTCTTTTTTTAACCCATGTATTACGACCTGAATGTGTATAGTGCAAAGAACAACGTCTTTGTGAATTTAGTTAATACTATTCAATTTCACTTTAACTGCCTGTGGAAAAGATATGACTTCATGATCTGGTTCAGTTGTACAATTATTTGCTACTTTTATCTCTTTATCAATTAATAAGCATTAATCATCTACGATAATCACCTTTTATTGTCGGAATATTACTTTTACTAGCACTGTCTTCGATTTACTACAAGGATGTCAAACTAATCCCAAACATCAGAGTAGTATTATCAACAGACACACTTTAAACCAGATATATCCACATACTTTCAAGACTTGTCAATGGAAATTTATCAACTCGGATACTTTGTATCACATAATTTTGTAATATATTGCAAATAAATTTTAGAAATATAAGTATTGTCTTCGAAAAATGTATCATGTTGATGCAGGACCAATAGATTTTTTACTCCTACTTCCGAGTAGTATCAAATATTTTATTTCAAAACTAGACAATCTATACAGTGTCTTCGAAATGACAAAAGCCTTTCTCTCGTGAAAATTACGTACATGCATGCAACTGCATATTCAGATGCAGATACCACACCTAGACGAGTGAGGTTAACAATAACACTCCATCCTAATAAGGTCCTGTTTCAGACATTCAGGCAATTATCTTGGCTGATGCAGTATTACCCGCTGGGATGTTGTAATGGAGACATGTTAATTATATCTTATATTTTGCACCGGTTCTTATTAATTACAGAGTGTTTACAAAGTAATTGAACGGTATATAAATCGAGCCATGCGGAATCGATTGGAAGACATATGTTTAGAAATAGCTTACCACTATACTGCAAAACATTTTTGGGTACCGCTGACTTCAGCATAGCTACGTCTCTGTCTGCAACAAGTGCTCGAAATGACTTCTTCTATTTTCTATCGGTCAGTGGTCGCGCGGTTTAAGGCGTCAGTACTTGAATCGAGGTGACTAGATCGCTGTGGGTTCGGCCCCCGCAACCGGTAGACCGTATATAAGCTATATTCGTGGAGAGATTGGCACCTTCTCTGTGGGTATGGTAGGGTGGAAGAATGTTGGCTTGAGTCAACGTGAAAGATTGATACCGGTTGACATTTGATTACCCCCCTAATTAATGAGGTTTTCCATGTTTTCCCCATTCCTGCACTGAATGGTGGTTAGGGTCTAAGACGTAGCGAACCAAGGACGATTGCCTTCTGCATTCTGCCGGCTAAGATCTCTGCCGAATTTCGACAAGCCGGTATGATCTTTAAGTCAGAAAGCAACGTATGTCTCATTCCACCCAGGACGCCTATAATTAGCACCACAATCTTAACAGAGTGGTCTGGATACAGCCTGCGGAGCTCGGAGAGAAGATCTCGATACTTCCTCCGTTTTTCCTCCTCTTTTTGGACGATGGTGTTCGCTGCGGGAGCCGAGAACTCAATCACAAACATCGTCCTAAGCTGGTGGTCGAGGAGGACTACATCAGGCTTATTGGCTTGAATTTGCCTGAGGGTGGGGAATGAATAGTTCCAATAAATTCGGCACTTCTCATTCCCCACAACGGATTCTATATCCCCCGGAGCATAAGGCAGCACTGGCGTCTCGTCTATCTCATACGAGTGTCGTAAAAGATAATACAACACCCGTAAGGTTAAATCGTGTCTTTGGATATACGCTGTGGCCGCATATACCGGACAGGCAGACAGGAGATGCATAAGCGTCACCGGCGCCTGGTAGCTGGTATCAGGAACCTCGATACCCACGACACGACTACGATAGACGAGTGTGTTAATTACACCATCTTGGCAAGCCATTATGAATCCCTCGGTCTCAGAGTTCAGCCCCGCTGACCTCAAAAAAGCAAAGGTCAGCCTTTCAGATAAGCCAAGCCCCTCTAGATGACGGTAGAAGAGACCATGCATTGGCTTATCCTTACGTAGCTGCAGAAGATGTGCTTCTGCAGCTTTAATTTGTGCTTTTAACTGAGCAGGATCCGACTGGGTGACAGAGTCTGGATTTTCCCGCTCAGTATCGAACACGAGACAAAGTTCATCGGCTGCTCTTCTCGATGCCTTATATACAAACGCTCCTATCCCTGCTGCTTCATGGTCTTGGATCATGCAGAGAAGGGGATCTGAGCTCCTGATGACTTTACAGGCCTCCTCCAAAACCACTCTGCCCTGGAGACACTCCAAACTCAAGAGTCCACGGCCTCCCCGATTTCTTGGGAAGTATAACCGCGGAACGGACGATCTTGGATGCAAACTCCGATGGAGATGCATCATTTTGCGGGTCCCTACATCGAGTTGCCTCAGCTCTTCTTGTGTCCATTTCACTACTCCAAAGGAGTAGTTTTATTATTATTATTTCTCTAAACACCTAAGCTCAAGACAGTTAACGTTTTTTATATATTTTAACCACTTGCAAAAATGTCCCCTTCGAGGATAATATCCAGTTTGGAAATTTGTTGATTAGAGTAGTTAACTTAAAATCTTCGACTAGTTTTAAAATTTGATTTTCAGCAACTGGTCAGGGCCTTCATCACATCTTTGACGTGTTTGTTGGAGAGCTAAAAACCTAGCAGGTGCCGGTGCATGCCTGTTTGGAAAACGTTGTACATAAAACTGACTTGCAGTTTTAATTTTTGGCATCTTGTTCATTATTTTTTTATTATTGTTGTATTGATGGCCCATTTTGATACGTTTACTTCACGTAGACTATCTTTTACAAAATGAAAATACTAGGACATAGTTAAAAGCTTTGAAAATAAATACTATTAATAGTTCGTCTTGAATTCAAATAACAGAGACTTACGTATGTTTTCGCATTGAAAACTAAAGAAAGCTTTTTAGTTAATGTAAATTTAACATCGAATTAAAAGTGTTTCTGTTCAGCACGGAAATGAGTGAAAAACAGACAACGCGGAATCTTTGGACACCTGTGTAGATTATTGTGTTCACTTAGCTTTAACGCAAATTAACGTTTGGCAGCTTCACTTTTCTTTTTTATATGTACCTACTAAAGGTAATAGATTTTATAACGCTTCTATTAATTTTATATTATTTATATTATTTCCCAGTTTCATAGACGAATTCCTCTAAAAGGTTAATTTGAGAACGTAATCTAATAACTTATATTAATTAGAGAGTGGAGGTAAGCGATCTCTTTACATATTATGGAGAGGAATTTGAAATATTTCAACTATTACAGTATCGAACAAGATAGGATGAGACCCTATCCTGAAGGGTCTAACTTTTGTCAATAAAATTAATATATGGTTAGGTAAATGGAGGGATGGGGGGCTATACCTAGGTGACGTGTAGTAGGAGGAAGTATTATTTTACTCTATTAGGACTTAGCTATTATTTTCTGATCCTGGACGTTGACGTAAGACATTTTTCGTCACCAATAACAGTTCAGGGCATCTCAATCGGACTTCTCCGCAAAAAGTTGTCCATTTTCACTATTTTCATGCTAATTTGACGCGACTATCTAGGAAAAGATTGGCACTCTCTCTGCGGATATGGTAGGGTGGCAGAATGTTGGTTTGGGTCAATGTGAGAGATTGATACCAGTCGACGTTTGACCACCCCTCTAATTAATGAGGTTTTCCAAGTTTCCCTCATTCCTGCACTGAATGATGGTTAGGGTCTACAAACGTAAGTCTTTCCTGGGCGCAAATGCGACCTGCTTGATAATAATATGCCGGCCCCTCTCCCGCACAAGTCTTCTACTTCTGGGATAATCCTCGTGATTAGAATGAAGGATATTATTGTTATTATTATTATACAAATGTTAAAAGCGTGTATGAAAAAAAGTCTGATATAATTTAAACTATCAATATTTGGAAAAGGCTGTTATAAACAAAGGTTGGGTTTCCATTAAAAAAGCATAGTTAGCGCCAGTCCACGCAAAACTGAACTGTATGTCCAAATACATTTTTATTTTGTGGAGTTACAGGAATTAGGCAACACTGTAAAAACAATTAAGTTATCTATTTTATTGATCTACATGTTGGGGTTCCCCGCACTAGAACACGCTGTATAGTAATCATAATTAGAATCGACTTCTGAATAAAATTTTATATATTCTTATAGTATGGAATGCGATGGTTCAGTAGGTGGCGCTTTATTAATTTCGTTATTTCATCTCAGATTTTAGGGTGAAAACAAAATAATTGAGTTTTACCAAAGAGAACTCGCCTCTTGATTATATCAGTCCTACTTTATACATTTTCGGTTTTATTTATAACAACTTAGGATTACGATAAAATGAAGCGACTGAAAGGAAAATAAATTAATCCATTAGAGGATAAAAATTCGAGCAAACAATATCGAGCGTTAAAAAACGACCTGGGAGATTATTCCCCGACACGTAAGGTAAATTTAAAATATTTTAAAACGTGTAGGTGACATTTGCTCACGCGACTATCGCCGTGCTTTTTTTTCCAAAACGTAGTAATCCGCGCAATTACAGAAAATTTGCCTACCACAAACAATAACTGTTCGTTCCCATAAAGTTTAAATCTGTTTGGAGTTTTCAACTCTAACACCGTTTACCTAATGCTAGAGGATTTACAATGTTATAAAAACAAAGCTAGTGCTATAACCGAGAGAAATTAGTAGAAGGCCTTTAAAGATGGGCTGCAATTATACCAACTTATTTTATTAGTTTATTTTATTCAGTACTAGGAGTTTCAATAAATAGTGTAAAATTTACGTTTATTTTAATCAGTAACTAAATTTTCTTTTCGTTGGCTAACTACCACAAACGATAAAATTTACTATCATTTCTAATTTTTTTATCATAAATATCTCCAACATAGTTGTTTATTCATATATTTTCAGGTATTAACAATATTGTGTGAAACTAACTACTCAGTGGACAAAAGCCCCAACCTGCGTTGAATTACACCCACAATATCTACCCATATATTCCTTATTATTAGCTTTTGTAACATTTTTTTATTGTTTAAGAAAGGTATTTTACCTGATGAAGCAATCCTAATAAAATGCAGAAATAAGTGAGATCTCATCTATTGTGGTTGAATTTCGAGTTCCCACTCCAGAGGTTAGTAAATATATTAAATTCTTTAGATAATTATTGAATAGAGTTTTGTCTGTGGATGTTCATTGGCATACCTAGATGTTTGGTATCAGAGAACATATATATGACTTCATTGATAGGAATTGTAGGAGATTTGATACATATTAGCTTAAAATACCTTTCTTAAACAGTAAAAAAAATAGTTGTTAATTATTGCTAAATTGACAAATATTGTAATGTTTCATAATTTACAAGGTGTCCAGAAAATTAGTGGCTTTATTTTGCTTTTTGATAAATTGTACCAAACAAATAGTATACATATTATGGAATTAGTTTATAATGCAACAGAATATAGCATGAGTGAATTTTAGCGAATTTATTTCACGTTTGCCATAATCGTTCATTATAAACGAATTTCGAACGCTATTTTATAGTCGAATTGTGATTTTAACAGACAATTTAAGTACTAAAAACTTAAATTTGTTCTAATCATGAAATTTTTATTTGAGTAATCGTACAATGCCGAAGAAGCTGAATCAAGTCTTATTCCAAAAAAATCAGAAGATGTCTATGAAAAAGAATTGGATGCGACTTAGTAATATCCCAACTAGTAAAATAAATTTTATAAAGATTGTATAAGTTGCTATAAAATAAATTTTATAGAAGCTTCAAATTCATATAAGGTGGTTAAATACCTTTATACACAAACCTAGAAAAAATATAGACTGTGCCAGTGTCATATTGCCGGCTACCGGAAATTCATGTCTGCCCTAAAAGGTCCAGAATCGCTAAAACTTGGTTTTTATGCCAATTTAAGTTGGGTGTATTGTAGCGTGAAGCTCATTTGTTTACTGTGATTGGTTACATTCATGTCACATTCTCTAATGACATTTAAAATGATAAGTTAGTTAATTTCAGATTGCAATGCAGCCATCATATTTGCACAACCGCCAACATAAAGCAAATAAAATATCCATTTTCTGGACCTTAAGTCCCTAGAAAACGCGGCACCTGTCACGTGACCTATATCATGAACCGCAGTCTATATTTTTTCTAGGTTTGTGCCTTTATACGATACTTATAGAATCGAAAAGGCCCTACTTTTATAAAACACTTTGATAATATAACAGTTCTATAAAAAATGTATACAACACTTTTAAAATAATTTTATACAGCAACTATAAAAACGTTTTGTGGCTGTATTTTGGTATTATTTAAAGAAACATATATTTAGTGAAGAATATTAAAACTAAATCATTTTAAGATATGTGTATAATGCAGATTCATAATTATGTGTGCTTATATTTAAAAATGGGGTAGTCTAAACTCAATGGCTATCATTTGTGTAAGTGGTATATAGGTATAATACTTATAATATTAACATTTCAACCATCCCGTGTAACTATATTTAATGATCTTGTAAAATAATCTTTCAAAAATAGTAAAATCATGTTTTAGATAGAATTTTGAGACTTCCAACTAATTTTACATAATGACGACAGTCGCTGATTCAACAAAAAAAATGTTTACAATCCTTATATATGTATATATTTAAATGCTGTATAATGCATTATACCTAATACTTTTACAACAATTTTAAAGAACTGAAACTTATTTGTTCTATAAAGCACTTTGTAAAAACTATTATAAAACTTGGTATGGATAAAGCAGTTGCTCGTGAAGGATTCTCCAAACAAGAGGACCACTAATTCCTACCTTGGCTGATATTCTCCGCACACTCATACCTGGATTCTGCTCTACCAGTGCTAGAATTTCTTCTTCTGCTCTAGGAGTGGATACCGACCTTGGCCTTCCGGATAAATGGCACTGTTTGCTCAAGGAACCGGTATCACGCAATCTTTGGTGAATTCTTCCAAACATGCGTTGTGAAGGAATCTGGAGATTTGGATAACCCATGTTTATTGAAACTTTTCTGCTTATTTTGGTTCATACTATTCATACCTCCTTAAATATTTTACACTCTTTTTTTAACATCCTGTATGAATATAAGACCAAAACTCGTGAAATTTCAGAAGTTTTTATTTTACAATGCGGGTAAATGTACTTGTAACGCTATTGGCATTAATACATTCGGCCTAATTCCCCATTCATTTCTCCGAACTTCCGCTACAATTTTATCAAATAGTGATATGATATTAGGACTATTAAAAGCCATGGGGATTGGAAGAGTGGCGCTGTTGCCGAAGGATATGAAACAGATTCACTATAAAATAAAAACAGAGTAGAAAAACAAACCGACAAACTGTATAATTTAATAACGCGAATGAATCAAATGCATTCTGTTCTGTTTTAGTACATCTACATGCATGACTAAATTCTCCTAATAATTTGTCAATGCTTGATATGTGCTACAATTATTCCATAATTTAAAACATTTTACACATTTGTTGTAGTATTGAACATATTAAGAATGCATTTTTTACATTAATTTTAATAGGTATATAAATGTAAGAAACCATTAACATGATTATATTAATTGAAAGAAATGAGTAAGAAAATAACTTTCGCCAAACTCAATATTGGTTCGAAAAAATTGATTCGCATATCTTTTATAAAATATGGCTCACTAAAAAAGGCTACCTATATTAATATGATAAGAGTACTGCTTCCCTTATGCTAAAATACATAAATTCTGTCAAGTTCTTTATCTTTCCTTTTTTAAACACATACATTATTCGATTATTGGGTTTCACCTATACATTCCATAAAATTCAACGTCTTTTAATATTCGAGGCCTTAAATTTGACACTGGTCGATTCAAGTAAACCAAGAGTTTAGCCTGACGAAATATCAGATGTATTTTGTGGTATACGGTAACTGCAATGTCTCAATCACTGTTTGTTTGTGAGCGCTTTTTTCGTATTCCTAATACAGTTACCTTATAATGGCAATATGGAAATCCAGAGAATACAGAGAATTTCACAGACATGAAAGCGTGATATATTTTTCTTTTTATGTTTTAAAACTCTGTAAATACAGATACCACCTAAGAAATTACTACTTATTAATATGAATATCTCAACTTTAAACTCATTTCTATATGTCTTCGTAATATGCTCACGAATATTGATGAATGTGGAAATGACTAAATAGTGGTCATAATAACTGAAGAGAAATAGTGAAAAAAATGTTTTTCAGTGACGGAGATGCCAATTTATTTTGTCGTAGTCGAGTTGCCTCAGAGGCAGCATATATGCGATATTACACTTCTTGGTTATTCGGTAACACACATCATAGTTTTTACGTAACACTAAAAATAAAAGTGAAGCGGATTTAGGTCGGGCGATCGAGAAGCCACCCAATTGGACCACCTCGGCCTATTCATCGTTCGGGAAACACATGATCCAAATGTTGTAGCACTAGTTGCGGAAAATGTGATAGAGTAGTATTGTGACGAAACCAAATATGCTGTCTAACGTTGAGATTAACTTATTCGGGGAGTACCGGCAAATTGTTACACAGAAATGGTAAATAAGGAGCACGAGTTAATCGATATTCTCGAATGAAACGGCAAATAAGTACTCCGTTCACAATTCCAGCCCACATATTTAATGAAAATCGTTGTTGAAAGTGTGTTGTGTTGTGAATATCATTACATGTGAAAATTGCTTGATCCACAACCAAAAGGTTTATGGTAAAGTTACTAAAGTTTGGGTTTAAGTGCTACTGTTGTAGTAACCGTTAGCAAAAGTTCACTTGAAGCAGATCACTTGGAAGTAAGGATTGTACTCGGTGTAGGTACATGAAATGTAGAGTAAGTCGTGCTTTAACGTTCGCCAAACTATGGATTGTGATATTGCAAATTACGCTGCTGTTGTGTTTATACCAGGCTATTCCTCGATGGCATTTAAAATCTCTTCTTCGAGATTCACAATATGCCTAGGTCTAATGGCTCGCGTGGATTTTATTTAAACCTTTGTGTGTAAGTTTATTCAGATATAATTAAAAACTGACCTAAGCAATGCTCTTTCAGTTTTTAGGAAAAGTTTTTTGATAAACATTCTAAAAATTAGGAAAATTAATCTTAACACTTTTAAGTATGCAGGGAGCGCATTCGCCGAAACAGAGGACAGCCGTTTAGTATGTAATAAAAATGGTTTAAGAAATGAAGACATTTGATAACAAGAACGCAACTTTTAGAAAATGTTGGAGTTATTAAAATACCGGAGGATTCAAAACGCTAAATATTTATTTCAATTGTTCAAATCTTAAAAGCCAATTTAAAGTTATGGCGTAAAAAGGAAAAGCAATGTTTCTAAGGAATAGCTTGGCATGCCATGAAAAAACAATTGTCCTTAGTTTCCATAGCAACCGTAAATATACTTCATTAATTATCACAAATATTGTAACACTTGGTATATAGGTATGTTTGGTTGAATCGACTCAAAATTAAGTATTCTATCATCTGCTAAAATTATTGTGACGACTTGCAAGACACCCTGTATAATCACATAAAAATAATAATAATAATAATAATTTATTTGTCACTGTAGCTGTTACAAAAAACAGATATGGCCGTCAAATCAAAGGAGTATAAGTCAATGAAAAACATTCAAGACAGCAGAGAAATACATTGTAAAAAACAAACAGTAAACACAAGTTGACTGTACTACAAAAACAAATTACAAAAAAAAATTACAAAAAACTCGGAGAAAATATGTTAATTTAAAAATTCTTCAACTGAATAAAAACATTCAGAAATTAAAAATTTCTTTAGTTCAAGTTTGAATTGATTATGTGTTTTTACATCCTTAATATATCGTGGTAATTTATTATATATTTTAATGCCTGAGTAATAAGGTGACTTCTCATAATAACAATGACTATGTCGAGGAATACTAAGCATACCACCATGTCGAGTATTATAGTCGTGGTAGCAATCGTTAGTTTTCAGTTTTTACAGACCGAATCTTGTGAGCTTTCCTATGTTATATATATAGATGCAGGGCACTGTCAAAATATTATTAGTAGTGAAACACTGCTTACAAGTGCTACGTGGAGATATACCAAAAATTAGCCTAATTAAACGTTTTTGAAGAATAAAAACTCTGTCTATCATAGTGCTTCTACCCCAAATTACAATGTTATATGAAAGATGCGAATATGCCAAAGCATAATATGTATTTAATAAAATATGCGGCTCAAATACCCGTTTTAGAGTATTTAAAGCAAAATATGCACCATTTAGTTTTTTACATACTTGATTTATCTGATGATACCACTCAAGTTTACTGTCAACAACTATCCCCAGAAACTTTACGTGTTCAGTCAGGACCATGTCGTATTGCAAGTTATCTGGTATTATACCACGTTTAGAAAAGTAGATGCTTTCTGTTTTTCCAATATTTAGAATTAACAAATTATTTTGGCACCAACTGCTAAATTGTTCAATCACCTCCGAGACTGACCGTTGCAACTCCGCAGGGCTGGCTGCTGAGACCACTACAGATGTATCATCGGCATACATAGTCAATTTACCTGATATATAAGTTGGAAGCTCATTCACGTACAATGAAAAATTAGTGGCCCGAGCACTGATCCCTGCGGAACACCTAGGCGCATTGCATGGTTAGTAGAATACGTATTTTTAATTTTCACACGCATACTACGATTGGATAGATAAGATTCTATCCACCTGAGGAGGTTCCCCCTAAATCCCAATGCATATATTTTGTCAGAAATAAATGTTTTCCCAACCGTGTCAAAGGCACCAATGAGATCAAAGAATAACCCTACTACATGCATTCCCTTATCCAACTCGTCATATACATACTGCATAAACTGAATACTAGCAGTTTCAGTAGAATGGTGTTCCCGAAAACCGTGTTGGCATTCTGTCAATATGTTATATTTATTTAGAAAATTAGATATAATTTTATGCAGGATTTTTTCTATTATCTTTGAGATAATACTCAAAATTGAAATCGGCCGATAATTGTCAATATCATTTGAATCCCCTTTCTTATACATAAATAAACTCGAATAGGACTACAACTCATAATAAAGTACTGCTACAAATACTAAACATATCGTCCTGACTTGTTTACTTCTTAGTTTTTGTAAACACAAATTTCACTTGATAAATTTTTATAAATTTCGAAAACATAGGTAAAATGTGATACTGGTTTTGGTACAGATTAAACATTTCTTATTAAACAGAATTTGATTTAGAATAGTTCGAACTTTTATGCTGTAACAGAACAGCTATACTACCAAAATACTACGTGAAATTAAATTTTGAATTAAAAGTAGATTTAAAATTCTCCGTGGCAATTAATTTTATGAAGTTCCTTAATCAGCATCATTAAATCCCGCCTAGTCTTAATAAACGATTTCCTCGACTAATTTCCCGAAACACTTTTCTGGAAGTTTGTTGCATCTCCTTGGACTCAATTTACTTTGCACCCTACACAGGTATCGATCTGGATCCCTCTGATATGATTACGTCAGCTGTTCATAAATAATTGAAAAATAACGAGGACTGCAATTTTATACGTAAACTAGTTAGATAGATGCCTCACGTATTACAACCAGCTTTCAGTATTTCTTTTTTCGAAATTGAGGCAAATATTTGTAGATATCCGTCATAGTTACGTATCGATTACGATTAACTTTTTGTTTGTTTGCTGTTTATGTTACTTGACTCTTGTTTCTGGTGTCAAACGTGAAGTACTAAAAGAATGCTTTTATGTGGCTATTTGACGTAAGGCCAATGGCTCTGAGCAAAATGTGTGACGAGACACTGTTACTGTGTTATTATATTTTTTAGATGTTTTGCACAGGGTGACTTGCCGTGTGTGTCAAGAAATTCAGAGGAAGAGAGCATAAAAAATGTTGTATCATAAAACAAAGCTAAGATTATCGACGATGCTTAAAAATTGTGTTTTGACTTTTGACATTTAATACCTAGATATTTGTTTTATCTTGGGAATATTACATTTAAAATCTCAATTAGTCCGTCGAATGTTAAAAATACAGAATATTTATGACGTTTATTGTAGACGTAGATAAAAGCTATTTCCTGTGATATTTATCTGTTATCGATATCTTCTTGTCATTAAATACCTAGTATGCAAATGACAACCCATATCATACGTGTATATTTATTACACTATCAGTGTAAAGCTATCTAATGACATTTAATAAATTTACGTGGTACCTACGTACTCATGAATATCAGATAACTATTCGAAGTTTTATTTTGTTTTCAATTTGGTATAAATATTTATTTAGCTATGTTTTGGACAATTGTCGAAGTTAAAATATGACAGCAACAATTGCCAAAACTTCAGATACAACCTTTATACACTGAAAAGAATAGTAAATCTTATAGAATTGTAAACTTGTGTACTACAATTTGTTGTGATTATAACTGCAGCCACAATTTGTAGTATTATTTCACAAACTATTATATTTACAATTTTGAAGTAATAATGTCCAAACACTATTTTACTACAACAAATAGGTATGTTAATAATACTACATATATTGTACCATTTACTAAAAGTTTGGGAGTTTATTGACACAAAGACTGCAACAGCTTACTTGCATTGTTGAAATCCTCACTAGAAGGTCTTATAAAAATATTTGTTAAATATATTAATATATAATATCTCTACCCCTAATTCTAATCACAGGGATTAGCCTAGAAGTCGGAGACTTGTGCGGGAGAGGGGGCGGCATATTATTATTAAGCAGGCCGCATTTGCGCCCAGGAACGACTTACGTTGGTAGGCCCTAACCACTATTCAGTGCAGGAATGAGGAAAACCTGGAAAACCTCATTAATTAGGGGGGTGGTCAAATATCAACCGCCATCAATCTCTCACATTGACCCAAGCTAACATTATTCCACCCTACCATACCCACAGAGAGGTGCCAATCCTCTCCACGAATATAGCTTATATACGGTCTACCGGCAGCTGGGCTCGAACCAACTCCGTCTAGTCACCTCGATTCAAGTACTAACGCCTTAAACCGCGCGACCACTGACCGATATTAATAATTACTATTAAATTATTTAAAAAATTACACATTAGTAATTGTTGCTAATTCTGTTGCAAATGAAGAATTTCAGGAAACAATTAGTCTGCGAGACAAACAGCCAAAGTCATTCGTCTGTGTCACTTCTGACATATACCGGATTTGGTATAGGGATAGGGACAGGCAAAAGATCTCTATCTCTTCGTCTATCACACCCAACAGAAGTGAACCCGAGTACACGCAATGGCTGCTGGAGCTTTGACATATCCGACGGAAGGTCAAGAATGCGCGAAGTGTAAGTGTCTGCATTTGGCGACTTCGGGCTTACTCCATGCTGAACTTGGAAACAAAAACTACTTTCATACAATTTGTAGTAAATAATATTAAAATATGTTTCTGTAGTTTTGAAGAGGAGATAAACTAAATACTTTTTTCATATATTTTGAGGTATTAACAATATTGTGTGAAACTAACTACTCAGTGGACAAAAGCCCCAACCTGCGCTGAATTACACCCACAATATCTACCCATATATTCCTTATTATTAGCTTTTGTAACATTTTTTACTGAATTAGAAAGGTATTTTAAGCTAATATAAATCAAATCTCCTACAATTCCTATCAATGAAGTCATATGTATGTTCTCTGATACCAAACATCTAGGTATGCTAATGAACAATTCCACAGACAAAGCTCTATTCAATAATTATCTAAAGAATTTAATCTATTTACTAACCTGATTTAATGGAAACACTCTATATATTAACCTCTGGAGTGGGAACTCGAAATTCAACCACAATAGATGAGATCTGACCTATTTCTGCATTTTTAGGATTGCTGCATCAGGTGGCCTCCTTTAACTTGAGTCAAATATCTAACTATAAAAATTATTATACCAATAAATTAAAATTATTTGAAATTAAATGTCGACAATGTCAAAATGAAATTAAATGTCGACAATGTCAAACTGATTAACTGTCAATGAATTTAAATATCATAACGACCTACTAAAATAAATAAAAAAATTTACCTTTTTTGTATAGTTTTTTCATATATTTTCAGGTATTAACAATATTGTGTGACACTAACTACTCAGTGGACAAAAGCCCCAACCTGCGTTGAATTACACCCACAATATCTACCCATATATTCCTTATTATTAGCTTTTGTAACATTTTTTACTGTTTAAGAAAGGTATTTTAAGCTAATATATAACAAATCTCCTACAATTCCTATCAATGAAGTCATATGTATGATTTTTTTCATATATTTTCAGGTATTAACAATATTGTGTGAAACTAACTACTCAGTGGACAAAAGCCCCAACCTGCGTTGAATTACACCCACAATATCTACCCATATATTCCTTATTATTAGCTTTTGTAACATTTTTTTACTGTTTAAGAAAGGTATTTTAAGCTAATATGTATCAATTGTAGGAGATTTGATACATATTAGCTTAAAATACCTTTCTTAAACAGTAAAAAAATCATATGTATGTTCTCTGATACCAAACATCTAGGTATGCTAATGAACAATTCCACAGACAAAGCTCTATTCAATAATTATCTAAAGAATTTAATCTATCTAAATTTATTTACTAACCTGGTTTAATCGAAACACTCTATATATATTAACCTCTGGAGTGGGAACTCGAAATTCAACCACAATAGATGAGATCTGACCTATTTCTGCATTTTTAGGATTGCTTCATCAGGTGACTCAAGTTAAACAAACCTCATTAATTTTTTATTTATATTTTATCGGCTCTATCAATATTGCCATGCCCTTTTGGAACATCCTGTGTAAGACTTATAACATTAAACAAAGAACACATAAAGACACGTTCAATTAAAGAAGAAACGGCAAACCAAATATCAATAACGTAAAAATAAATCTCTGCAACTGAATACTAACGATCAGGTTCCTCTCTCTAAAAGGTCGAGAAATAATTGCAATACGAATCTATACAATTTATAATTTCGTTTTTCGGTTAAGTTTCTTTGTTCAGGGCTATTGAAATGAATTTACCAAATAATCTCGTATCAAAGAAGAAAAACAAAGCATTCGTAATCGAATTTTTATCTGGAGCCAAAAGATCACATGATGTTACTCAATTAGTTTAAATTTAGGGAAAAATTCGAGCAAAATCTTGGTAAATGACAATAAAGAAAGGTTTTTGCCATTTTTTATTGATATTTCCATGTATCATATTATACATAAGTATTAAAATATTCATAATATAAATCGCGAGGGTATAAGTTGCTGCTAAATATTTTATCTATCAAAATATGCATGTTTTCCATTTTGGCCCCCCTGAAAAATTTTTCTGAGAGTTCCCATGCAATGGTTTTTTTTTTGTATCAAAATCATACGTTCAAAAGACGTATGTGTGTTTACTGCTTTCAGTGTTCAGACTGTGTAACTATACTACTATATTTGAAGCTACTTTCGGATTTAAGAGTGTTTCAACTTCAGCTGAAACAAGTCGCTGAAAATTAAGCGCCCCGCTTTGTTTGTTTCTGATATATTAGGTAACTGCGGCACGCGGTTAAGGTTGTAGCTAAAATCACACGGAATTTAAATGGTAGTGTAATTAGGCAGAAAGTTATAGCCATCGTTCATTGTAACAACTGATAAACCTTGCCGGGGTACAAAGCTGAATGAGAATTTATTCGTAAGATTTATGTACGCACATTTTCTAGATAATTGGGAATGGGTATGCAATTACTAGGGAACAAAGATTGCTAAATTGAAATGCACTTCCTATCTATGAAATTAATGGATTTTCGCGATATTTCAGAATTTACTTAATTAACTTGCTTGAGATATTGTCTTATCCTATTTTTTGTGACATGCAACTACAAAATAATCAACAGTGAATTCGTAAAAAAGTACAGCCGGTTTCATCTTTTCCCTGACATTTGAATATTCCAAACATACGTCCAAGTAATCTATTCAAATCGTTCAAAATAAATTTATTGAATACCTTTATTATAATAAATATCGCACCAATACACCGGTTGACCATTATCTTGCTATTCGAAATCTTAAAGTACCACGACTTGTGTGTTGATAGTAGAAGGGATCAAATTATTCAAATGTTTTTGTATAAAATTATAACTTGTATTGTGGACAGTCTTTACCTACTATCTAAATTACAATTCTATTCTCTGTCTTTAAAATTTTCTTGAACTAGGTATATCAATAACATCGATATTAGCGATAATTCGATATCTCTCCATTTTGTGTATTAATAAGCGATAGTTCCAAATCGTTATCGTCACTAGTGTTGTGGCAAAATTAAAAAATAAGGAAACTACAAGACTAAACAATAAAAATAAGTTTTTGGAATAGGCATAAATCATGGTTAATACAAGCTGTTGGTTTTGGAGAGCTGCAAACGAATTTTAAAACATATACAGTGGAAATTGTAATTGAGGTTTATAGTCTAAGAGCCCGTGGCCGGCAACCTATAAGTAAATGATTATACCTGAAATTTTGCACAGTGAGTCTCTTATACCTATCAATCATGAGGTGATGACTCGCTAAGCCCGGCGAGGCCGACCCAACTGTTACTCAGGTGCTAGAGGTATGAAAATTTAACCAACTTCTTTATTAAATTAACAAAGCTGCCGTTTGAAAATTTTAAAATGTCAGATCTAACAAATTAGGCATTTATTTTTATTATTTATTATATTTAGCACCTTTTTATATTAAAATAATATAAGTAACAAATAACCTCTATTTCTGGCACAGGTTCTGAGATTTGGTGATGTCGATTACAATGATTGACATTTCTGACAGTTTTTTAACGTCAAAAATCAAATTTAATCAAATACTTTTGAAATTTATAAATTAAGCAAATAACACAAGTGTATTCCATGAATTTAGAAGCACGGTAATCGTCTGCCTGTGTTTTTTTTATATAATAATAATTGTATATTTTAAAATTTTCAATCGGCAGCTTTGTTAATTTAATAACGAAGTTGGTTACATCTTCATACTTCTCGCACCTGAGTAACTCTTAAGTCGGGCCGGGCTTAGCGAGTCCCCACATCATGAGTGATAGATATAAGAGATTCACTGTGCAAAATTTCAGGTATAATCATTTACTTATAGGTTGCCGGCCACTGGCTCTTAGACTATTAGTATACTCGCGACAAGAATTCAGACGACTTACGTCATACGAACAAATGAATAATTCATTATATTTTCATCAAAATATTTAAGAAACTGCAACTGATAGTAATAAAACTATATACACTAAAAGTTTGCATTATATATTGCACTAAATTGCAAAAAAATGATTGTTTTTAACGCGACCAAATATCGAAAATTACTTTGACAATAAATACAAATGTGTAACGTCTGAATTCTTGATGCGAGTATAGAAATTTCTGCAAATTTGTTACTTTGCATTTTACGAATACCCTGTAAATACTAAATCATATTTTATTTCGGAATATTCTCAGGTATTTATAGTAACTTGCTACAAAAAAAGTTGTTTTAATTCTTAAAAACTATGACGTTAACTACAGTTTACTACAGTTGCAAAAAATGTACTGTCTTCCTATTTAAACCCAATTATTTGAAAAACTGCTAAATTGAGATAAAGGAAATTTTGTGAATTGGACGGATAATCTAAGAATGTAGTAATACATATACTGAGATCCATTTAAAACACATGTTTGATTTGTTATAAGTGTTTGAAGCACTTCGTATATATCGAAGTGAATCTATGTTAAGAAATTGTTGACTCATTCTGTACACATTACTATAGAATTTTAACTGTACTAAGTTCCCACTAACGTTAAATGTAGTTTATACTTAATAAAATTGCAATAATTTCCTAACAAAACAGAATTTTGGTGTACGATTAGGAAATTCATTATATTAGGACATAATCATTTATCACTTATGCTGTAAAGCCTTCCTGAAATTTTGAAACTGTGTAAAGAGAATTCCAATAAAGGGCTCACAGTCCGTTGGTGTCAAGGGTTATTAAATTGAAACGACAAATTTGTATTAAACAGCTAAAGTAGGTATATCTATTGATTTAGAGGAATACTGTCAGTTGAAATGATGAGAGATAAACAATATTATTTCATTGCATCATTGTAGTTGAATTGTCTATCGGAAAAAATATTATTTTGAATAATAAAGGAATATAAATTCGAAAGAGAGTGATGGAAATATTCAAATCAAGCATTTGTTTTTAATAAATGATTATAGTTATTTTTGTATCTAGAACATTCGAGAACGCAAAAGCATGTCACGTTCGAGATAGAAACAATATTTCTTCGAAAATTGCAATAAGAGTATAATGGCAGCAATTTAATTTATATTTGAAATCGTTTGAATGAAGATAGTTTAGGCGTGGTGACTATCATAACGATAGCAAGCTATTAAACAATAAAAGTTTGTTGTTGGAAAATTTAGTGTCAGAATTATATATTGTATTTCATATTCTAAGAGTGTTTAATTCAAAATGAGCTCGGAAAGTGAAGACGAGCATTTACCAAGGGATGTATTGAAAGCGGCACAATGTGCTGTTTCACAATTAATCATCAAAAAATCGTCGAAACAGTACGAGATTGCCTACAATGAATTCATAGGGCAGTTTAGGCAAAAAAATCAAAATCTGGTTACTCGAAAAGACAAGAACCACTTAGTATCAAAATACTAATGAATATGAATGACTTTTGAATATTTTTTACATGACTCACAGGTGAAATAATGTTAGTTTTTGAAACAGTTTTATTTCATGTATATTTTTCAGTTGTAGTTATAAAGGTAAATGCGAGTATATATAAAATATAAGAAAATTTGTCTACTCAGTAAAATTACATATATTTTACAATCGCTTCAGCCTTCAGCTTTTTTATGCCACGGTGTATGTCATTTCGGAATAGAAAAACATTCTTTCCTACCTCTTCTACTTAAGAAATGTACGCCTTATTGGAGTCTCTAGGAGCAACCGTTTCCGTTAAATACTAATCTAAAGATTTTTCTTTAGTTTTATTGAGTTTTTGCCACACTTCTGAAAAAGTAATAAAGATTAATTAAATAAGCCCTTGCGCCAAACGGAACAGTCAAGGGTTATTTTTGAAACTAAGTTTGCCTAACTAAAAAATCTCACACTGAAACAAAATAAATATTTTATATTTTGCATAATGGTAACAATTGCTTTTAGTCTTTTATGTATTAAAATTATAGTGTCTTAAAAAATCGTGAAGTGAGTGAAAGCTATTTTCTCAAATCAAGAAGGCCAGAGATACGTTTGAAAAGACCCTAAATGAATATTTGTTGCCATAATCGCTTCTATTAAGTGAAAGCTCCCAGGCAAAAGAAGGGTATTTGTAGATAAAGCAGTCTGCTAAATAAATATAAATCTCTGAGGTTCCTTAATAGTGCCGAAAGACATTACCTTAAACGGTTTCTACACAGTTGGTAGAAGTAAACAAGATCGCTCCAATGTAGCGTCGTTACATAAATGAGATTTAGGAATATCTTTTTTGGGCAGTTGCATCGTGTGTTTCCTACGCTCTGATCTTTTTTACGTCTGTGCATCGCTTGAGTAACATGCATTTGCATCGAGAAAAGTGAAACTTGGTTTGCCGCAATATTGAAATAAATATGAAATTTTATCTCTCGAGTACTTGGACCCTTGTGAAAATCATAGGCGTCACTAGAGGGGGAATACCCTGCTCTCTTAGTTATTATTTAATTTAAAATACTATAAAAATGTGAGATATATTTAAAAATTTAGTGGGTTAAACAAGGTATGAAATGAAACAAATATGTTTATTCACGTCATTATTATTACATAAATATAAGTTTTTTTTTAGTTTCTCAGAAAATGTATACTGCTTTTCTATCTCTAGCTAGATTTTTGCGGTTGTGAGGGTATTTTTCGCCCAATGTTACAGTGTTGTATATCTGATTGAGTTATTATATTATCTACGTTGTTATTAATTATTGTTTACTGAATGGTAAATTTCTTGAGTTCTGAAAGCTACAATTAGTCATGTGCCTAAAGCAATTACACCATCATCTGTTCAAAATGTACGTCCCATTGGGTTGCTACCTATAAGATATCGAGGAAAAGTACCTATTTATAAACAAATAAACTCTTACTATAGCGCATAGCATAACGTGCACAACATTACATTTAAATATTTGAGAGAATTACTATAGATTTATTGACCGAAAACTAAAAACAGTTCTTACAGCGTTTAGCGATTGGCACCCTCTCTGTGGGTATGGTAGGGTGGAATAATGTTAGCTTGGGTCAATGTGAGAGATTGATGCCGGTTGATATTTGACCACCCCCCTAATTAATGAGGTTTTCCAGGTTTTCCTCATTCCTGCACTGAATAGTGGTTAGGGCCTACCAACGTAAGTCGTTCCTGGGCGCAAATGCGGCCTGCTTAATAATAATATGCCCCCTCTCCCGCACAAGTCTCCGACTTCTGGGCTAATCCCTGTGATTAGAATGAGGGGTAGAGATATTATTATTATTATTATTATTATTATTATTATTATTATTATTATTATTATTATTATTATTATTATTATTATTATTATTATTATTATTATTATTATTATTATTATTATTATTATTATTATTATTATTATTATTATTATTATTATTATTATTATTATTATTATTATTATTATTATTATTATTATTATTATTATTATTATTATTATTATTATTATTATTATTATTATTATTATTATTATAATGCAGTTACCTAGAACTGCATGTCATTGACCTGCAATTCGTTTTCAGCAAACGGCCAACTTCATGAACAGAGCAGTCGAATACATCTAACGCAATGTTTCACATTAACACTGTACGGTCATGAATCCTCTGCTGTTAGTAATCAATATGCGTCGGTTCATTTACAATATCCGCGGCCGATGGTTAGGGTTAATTTTTAATCAAAAATTGTTTCTTCGACTCACGTCCATGTTCACATAAAAAAGATAAACACCTACACCAACGTAGCGGGCCTCAAATAATGTTAGCAATGAATGGGAAAAAATTGCGTAATTGTTTTCTGGAAACATGAACGCTGTGGATCATGTAGCGGTTAAATAGCACTTCTGTCTTCAAAAATTGAGTAAAATGTTATCGGAAATTAAAAGCTTCGAATCAGGTTTCTTTTGTTTCAGCCCACTCTATCTACAAACCAAATATTTGAGATATTTGTTTGTTCCATTTTAGGCACAATTTGTTGTAATCTTCATGTGCATGTGGGCAATGCAGTTATGAAAAATGTTCCTCATTTGGTGAATAAATGTAAGCAAATATTTCTCGGTTTATTACAGTATACAGGGTGTTTAAAATGTCATGGCAATATAGGTGATAGACCATTGAAATTTACCGAAACACAACACATTCGGAAACAGACTGATTAATGAAAATAGTTTATTACCTCTTTGAAGCGCGCACTTATCTCAGCAACACCCTGTATAGATTTTAAATGCGTAAATAATACAATTAAATTTTGAAAAGATTCTAGACACAATATTAATGACTAGATATACAAAATTTTAAAGATGCATGAATGTAAATATAGATGTAAACTTACCTAATAACTATAGTTATAAGGTAAGTTTTAAGGTAAAACCACGTTTTATTCTGTTTCTTAAATGACAATAGATATTTATATTACTACTATTATTATTTTTTTGAAAAAAAAATATTACAAATAGTTAAAACTAATGCTTTTACTATTCACATAAAAAATCCGAAAAATTTATTTTATTTAAAAAACAAAATATGTTTTCTGATATAGACAACTTACCTTATATGTTTTCCATGACACTGGAAAAAATGTGTTATGCTGCTTGCTGGCAAATGCTTTACGAGAATTTTAATTTCTGAGAGTACAAACAAAGAGCTGTGTATGCGTAGATCCAACAAAATTGAATTGTTGCTGGTATCAACAGCTGATACATCATTCAGAAAACTGCTCAATCAGAAAATGCGACTATTTTAGTATCCAATATTTACACATAAAACATGATACACCTGTACATACGTAATGGCTCTTAAATCCAATCAATCCGAGTTACTCATGCGATGGACAATAGTGTAGATCCTATAAAACATAGAGCTCCCATATGGTCAAAAGGCACCATCGCGCGACATGTCAGATTAAATTTCCAGCAAATGGCAAAATCCCGATAATTTTTCACCGCCGAATTGGAAATACCTCACCCACGCGTTCAACCTTTTCGAAAGATGTCTGTGCAGAGTGGTAACTCCTCCAAAAGACCATCCTGGTGGGGGGACAAGGCAAATGGGGAGATTCCCCTATATATAAAAGTAGATTTCAGCGCGCAACGTTCTCATTTACGCTCTGACGGGGTGTCCAAGTTATCCAATCCTGCGTCGAAACTGAAGTAGAGGCACGCTCCTGAAAGTTTGTAGTTTGGGCCCCGACAACTTCGAAAAGTGCGCGCCTGGGAACGGTTGATTTTGAAAAAGACGACGGCTGTCTACGAGAAAGGTGAGTGTCGCTTTGATTTTGGTTCGTATCGACTGTCAATAATTCATCAAATATTGAAACTAGAGCATATCGCAGGACATTTCTTTGCAGTTTTCTTGATACATTTCACACACAAATATATAAGGTGAGGAGCAACGCAACTTCAAAATTATTGTTTTTAAACGTTTTTTGGTTACAACATTTTTAATACTGGAACGATTTTTTTTTAATTTGGCCCACTCGTTACTTTTTTTATAAATATGTAGTTTTAGGCAAAATATTCTAAAATTGTAAGTGCGCTAAAGAATAGAAAGGGCACATGCTAGACGATGACATCTTTTTTAATTTTATTTCAAAAAAAGATTTTCTCTCAAACGGTTGGTTTTGAAAAAGACAACGGCTGTCTATGAGAAAGGTGAGTCCCGCTTTGATTTTGGATCGTATCGACTGTCAATAATTCATCAAATATCAATATCCGATGAATTATTGAACAAGTAATAAATCGCAGGACATTTATTTCCAGCTGTCTTGATAAATTTCATACATAAATATACAAGGTAACGAGTACGCAACTCCAAAGTTATTGTTTTTAATACGTTTTTTGGCTACAATATTTTTAATACTGGAACGGTTTTTTTGCAAGCGCCCTAAATAATAGAAAGGGGAGAGTGACAAAAAGATCACATTTTTTTATTTCAAAGTATTATATTAATTTTCAATTTTTAAGGAAATGCTTTCAAAATTTCAATTAAATAAAAAGGGAGCTGCGCATTTAGAAATAATTTACCTCAAACTGGATTTCAATAAAAGTAAAAAAGGTAACAAATTTGAAAGAAATCATTTCAATATTAAAAAAGTTAACCAACGAATTGAAATCAATTAGTTGATTTTAATACATTATTTTTTCACCCCCTAAATTTTGTGTGTGTAAATTCCAGACATCTTGTATATAAACAGGGTTGTGAAAATAAAAGCAAAACATTCTCCTCATAAAAACTCTTACACTAACTTAAATACAAAAAATTATGTATATAGGATCTATCGGGAATAATAATAATTAATAATATCTCTACCCCTCAGTCTAATCAAGAAGATAGGCCCAGAAGTCGAAGACTTGTGCGGGAGAGGGAGCGGCATATTATACCTCCAAAAATTCAATATTTAAAGGATTTAGACAGCCTGGAAGTTATTTTTTAAAATAGGCAAATATTTCGCTAATTTTATTTTTCACTTAAGGTCGCCATATTTCTCATCGTAAAATCATCAAATTTATGATGTTTCTAAGAACAGAAATCTCGAAAAATAAAACAGGTCGAACAAATAATAATATAAAACTAAATTCTTGATGTTTTGTTTATTTACTATTTAAATTATCTTCAAATAAAATAATAACTTTAAAAAAGCGTTTGTAAGACACACATTATTTTGCTATTCTAATCCCACATTTTAACAATTATTTTCACATAATTATCAACAAAAATGAATAATATTATATGCAGAACTGTGTAAGTTTATGTTACAACAATATTTACATATACAGTTAAATTTAAAAAATTGCGTAGTTTGAAAGGTTTCTGTACCTAAAAATTTGTTGGTTAGACAGCTTTCTGTCGTTATCTATTCGTTTTACTTCGGTACCTACCTTTGAATATTCGCCGGTGGCATGAGATAACATTATTGTTATTTGCTAAGCTCTATATTAGTCCGTTCTTAAATATCTTAAATTATTTGTATTTGTAGAAAACACTATTTCAAGAATACGGCGCTCTATAGCGAATTCTTTCAAAGCTGGTACACTTTATTTGTGACACTGCGCTTACGCAAAAAAAAATACATCAAAATTGTCAGCTTGAGTAACTCTGTAGGTACTGCTGTGATATTATTTTTATTTGCAGTGTGAGTTGGTAAAAAATATAATAGAAATCAACTTAGATATCTACTTTAAAAAATTATATTTCGAAAAAGAACAACCTTGGGAATATTTTTTAGCGCTTAATTTATATATTTCTAATATTGCTTCTTAAGAAGGATCATATTTACAGTTTATTATCTGCTATTAGAGATTTTTAATTATTACAAAAATAAAAATATTACAATTTCGCAATCACACATGTATCAATTTTGAAAGTTAAGTTAATGTTACACCTAATCTTGCGCATTTATTTTAAAGCGTCTTCTATGGAAACTAAACAATATTAATGCACTCTAACTTAGCTAGGAACTATAACAGAAACCTATTAATCATACTGTTGTCGCGTCTGATTGTAGTTGTCTGTATGATTTGGGAGTTGAGAGCAGGTGAACGTTATGTAGTATAACGGTACGTTAAAATTTAATTTGACACGTTAAAGGATAAGATTGGTAGCACCCGAAAAGGCAACGAGCGTTAATAATAACTGATAGATACTTTAAACTGTGTATCATGTACATGATTGTAACTAACGTCTTTGCATACACATAATAGAAGAAATGAAACTGAACAGTTTCAGAGTAACTTCTGAAGAAGAGAGCGACATGTCTCTCGAAACGTCAAGAGTTCTAAACCGACGACGTGGCAACCAGCCCGGAAATCAGCTGAGTCAAACTACCGCAGACAGAGTTCTAGAGTAGAAAGTATATCAAAACCTTAAGTAAAAAATTTGTAATAAACATAGGGTCGTAGCTGGCTCCTTAACGAGATAATTCCAGAACGTATATATCTAATATTCCACACATTTCAATCACAAATTGGCCACATGCAGTTAGCATCTAAAGACTAATTATTAGAAGTACCTACTACTCAATATTTTACGAACAACAGTGACCCAACAAAATTATTTTAAACGTGTTTTATTTAAATATAGTTGATTTTATCAAAATTTTTCAAGAAGTCACTTTGATAGATAACTGAGCACTATACGGAAATTGTATCCATTTGACAAAATTAACAGTGGTGTAAAAAATACTTTTGAAAAAGATTTACGTTGCCACCTCCTCTATGCCACTGTTGTTCGTAAAATATTGAGTAGTATTTCTAATAATTAAGCAAATTTGGGAATGAAATGTTAAAGCGTTTTGGAATTATCGAAGATAATGTTTAAATTGAATGAAATTTTAACGCCCTGTATCTCGTTAAGGAGCCATCCACAACCCCATGTTTATTAGGCATTTTTTTCTTTAACTTTTGATATACTTTCTGCGCTAGAACACCGTCAACGGTTTTTTTAATCACCCAGTATTATGTACTATCCGTTTTGACAATATAAGAAAATTTAGGACCGTTCTCTACAATCGCCCTGTATTAAAAGCAGAAATATTGAACATTCTAAGCTCGCGACGGGTAGCCTTTTCGCGAACGGCTGTCTGAACACAGTTTTTCTGTGCTTACTAATGCGCTATACATGTTAGAAAACAACTACCTACTAATACATTCCATCATAATTATTACTTATGAACGGCTTATGCATAGCGCCATATTTCATTCGATATTGCTTCCAACAAAGCTCAGTGCAACATTAAATAATTACCACTACATCAATTATAATAAAAAAATGTAATAAAGTTTTTCACTGCGAAGGGAATTAATTCGTATCTATTTGTAAAAATGGCGAAGGCGCCAAGGATAATCAGCGTATTTAAAGTAGGTATAAAAAATTCTACAGAATATTTTACAATGTTCTTTGTGACTGTAATATATATTTTTAACTGTTTTGCTGCACTTGGTTCATAAGCAAGAAAAATAACCCAAATTTTATAGGTACCCGCTTTCAGGATTCTACTTTTTCAATTATACAGATTGATTTACAATTGATGAACAATCTATACTGCTTTTTAGAAATTACTTGAGTGATCGTGTACAATCTGTGGTTGTTAATAACAAAGTATCAGATAAAGCTAGAATGTCAACCGGAGTACCTCAAGGATTTATTTTGGGTCCACTTCTTTACACTCTCTACACGCTGAACTTTGATCATTATCACACCTACTTTACTACTACTTTTATTTTTAGAATCGTTTATTCTCTTTAGGATGTGCGGAATAACAGTGCCCTGCTGATGCAGTGAACCGAGCGTTATTCCTTTTGTCTATATGTAATATGTTTTGTAATACCTACTTAATAACATTATTGTAACTATATAGACAAATAAAATTATTATTATTATTATTATTATTATTATTATTATTATTATTATTATTATTATTATTATTATTATTATTATTATTTATTATTATTATTACTATTTAAAACAACTTGCCTTAATAAAATGTTGATAATAAAAGACATTCTGCATGAAAACAGTTATTGCAAGTGTCAATGTATTCTTCAATGTAAATAAGTTAATACGACAAAATGTATGTACCTATGTACAAATTATTTTAAGTTGAAAAAAATTGTTTTTTGACCGCCCATACCTCAAACACCTTTGAACCCACAACGATGTAATCTTGTACAAGGGGGTTTCTAAAGGTGCTGATTAAGAATATCTTACTAGTTCTTTTTTAAAAAAATCGCTAATACTTTTTTTTTGAAAAATTGATCCCCTTTCTCCATCTTAGAATCGGACGCCTCTGACTATAATCAAATATAGCTACGTCTAAAGATTCACTTTAAAGGTATATATTTACCACCAAAGTTTCAAAGTATTCGGATATCAGGTGAGCGAAATACCAGGGTGGCTTCATGAAAAGTGGGACACATTGTAAATATATTATGTTTAATATTCACTACTCGTAATTGTAACTTTGCTAGTTATTCTGTTTGTTGGTAGTTCTAATAATTTATATTTAGCTATAAATTGTATGTAGTAATTTGATTTATTTATAATATTGAAAAAATAACAAGGATGTAAATTGAATTTGTAGAGCCCTGAAGATGTAATAGAAATAACGAAACGTCGATGATTATAAAACTGTTTTTTTTTGGGCGTTTTTGCGTATGGTCAACAAAATAAAGTTAAATATTCAAATAAAACTTCCAGTCATAAACATATTTTAAAAATAACATACTTTTTCATATACAAGGTCGGTCATTTAAAACTCCCCATTTCAATTATATCACCATTAATCTTTAAGATATTTTAGCAATCATGGTATCATTTTGCAGGTATGTTCAACGACTAAGTCAATTATTTAATTAAAAAAGAAAAACAATTATTTCTACAAAATTAACAGAGTGGAAAAAACTTCGAAGGCAACTTATGATTTAAAAAAATAGGTTCTGTATTCCGCTGTTTTTATTTTTAAAATAAAGTGATAGTTACAAGATGTCTCTATAGTGTCTCATTTTCATGCGATTGTACTTTGAATCATATTTTTTTATACAATGAAATATATCAGGTCGACATTAAATTGTCTTTTTAATTATATTAAAATATAACTGATTTAGATATTGGATGTCTTGTTGTTTGTTAATTATGACTTCTTGGTTCTTTTTCATTTTAATAATCTCTTCTTATCACTTATTGTCTTCCAATAATTATTGTTTTATCAAAATTATCGTTAAACCTGTTTTTTTTTAAATTAAATTCCAAATTGTCTGGTCTAATATTCTTCCTTCTTCTTCTTTCATTATTTGACACCTGAAATATTGTAAACATAGTTATACGAATTGTTATATTGGAAGTTTCTTATATATTTTTTGTGTTTTGACAATTTTATCCTATCTAGCATGATTTTAAAATACTTAAACTTTATTTGCAAATTGTCCCTCTAAATCTCTGAACATATTATAAATTATAATTTAATTTAATGGTCTGTTTTGCTTTCTGGTTGTATTTATTTATCTCTGATATGATACATTTGGGTGGACTGAAAAAGACATACTTTTTTCTGTAAGTACTGCCTGTTCAAGATATTTACATTTGTATATTTTTTTGTATTTTTACTTATGCAACTTTTAGCTTCCTCAAAACGTTGATGAGGTAAAATAAAGTCTTTTAGTAAACTTTCCACTATCTTTAAACTGGGAAAGGTATATTCTTTATTCAAAGTATTTTTTTATTTGATAGGTACTACATTGAATAGGATTTTTTCACTTCACTTATTTCGCTCTTATGCGTGGCAGGTTTCGGAAAAAAAATTGCTAATATATCCTTCAAAATAAAACGCTTGGTAGAAAGCTTTCTTTTACATAAGCATTTTCTGGGATCAACCCACCTAGTCCACTTTCACCGTTCAGTATCTCAAAAAAATGTAAACGACTCACATAAGACAGAAACAAATCCATCCTTCATTATTCAACCAAATCCACTGCTTCATGTACGTCGTTATAGAGAGAAATTTTTCACTTACCCTATGTTTTGAATAAAGTAAATATAGCGTTTACCATTTGCTACTGATAAATGTTTATTTCTTAAAAATATTTTTGAGATTTGTATTAATTTTTTCAGTTTTCAGATCACTGTTTGATTAGAATCAAAACTGTTGATTGCTCTCTATTGCAAAGGGACATAGAATCAAGTAAATATGTATTAATTCAGTGACAAAGTATATTTGATATAAATATTTACATATTATTAACATCCATGCATTCTTATACATAATTTAACACTTTTCTTTTTTAAAATGAGACTAAATTTAAGATGTACTCAAAGAATAATGTTTTGTTAAAATATTGTTAAAATATTATTAATTATAGAATAGGTTATTCCTCTACGGAAGAAAAATGTCATGCAAACTGTCGAAACTCTTCAAAATAAATTTATTAAATATTTATATTACAAAAAATATAATAGATGTCCAGGTTTTGTTCGTTATTAACCTTTTGATGAGAAATTAAGTGTGCTAAGATTAAATACAAGGATATATAAAACTTTTGTTTCACTACAAAATACTACTTGACTATCTACTCTCTCAAACTTTTTTCTCCATATTATCAAATTATTTTTTTATAAATATGTCCCACAAATAATTATTTTAGTCAATTATCGGCTTAACTATCGTCTATTAATTTTTTCACTTCATATCTCTCTAGAAGGAGACGGGCAGTGAAGTATCCTGGTTTAGAAATAAATGTTACCTTCGGAGTCCCTCAAGGATCGGTTTTCGGCCCGCTATTGTTTCTAATCTTTATTGATGACATTGTATGGAACCTGAATTGCGGGGCCCTTCTTTATGCAGATGCCTTCAAATTGTATCGGTCTGTGTGATATTAATGACTGGTTTTTTTTTTTACTGTTTAAGAAAGGTATTTTAAGCTAATATGTATCAAATCTCCTAAAATTCCTATCAATGAAGTCATATGCATGCTCTCTGATACCAAACATCTAGGTATGCTAATGAACACCACAGACAAAACTCTATTCAATAATTATCTAACGAATTTATTATATTTACTAACCTGATATACTCTATATATGGAGTGGGAACTCGAAATTCAACCACAATAGATGAGATCTGATCTATTTCTGCATTTTTAGGACTATATTTCTGATCTTAAAAAAATAGGAAACATATAGCGGTAAATATATTAAGTACCTGAGTTTATCAGTTTAACACTGATAACATTTATTTACTTCAAGGGGTACCTGATAGCACTTTACCAAGTTGATTCCATCTTAATGACACAAGAACACGACGCATGCGTAATTTGTTGGCCACTGCATACAATAATTGTAACCCGAAAAAGGGGTTACTGTGGATGATAAACTAACCTGGGTACCCCATATTGACAGGCAATTGCAAAAAGCCACTGCATTCTTTTCGATTTACAGGAGACTCTTTGGGAAAATGTGGGGGCTTAATCCAAATGTTATATTGTGGCTTTATACTGCAGTGGTCAGGCCCTCTTTCACTTACGCTGATGTGATATGGTGGCCTGCAGTTCTACAGACCAGGGCTCAGGAGCGGGGATCTATGGAGTACGACCAAGAGCGAATTTATTTCACTCCTTGGGGAAACACGCCACGGTCTTTCAGGCTGAAGTATTTGCTATATCAGCATCATGTAAATCAGCATATTCAAGTGTGCATCAGGCAGCTTTACGAGCGCTTGTGTTCTTCAGGATCACTCTCGTGTGGTCCTGGAATGTGTCAGAGCTCTTTCTCTTTTGGGAAGGGTCAATCGTGTTAAGCTGACCTGGGTTCCGGGTCACAGTGGTGTGACAGGTAATGAGAGGGCTGACATATTAGCCAGACAAGGCACGAGCAGTTAATTTGTGAGGCTTGAACCAGGTTTAAGGTTACCACAATGCCATCTCGCAAGGTCCATTGATAACTGAATCAAAAAGCAATCAACTGAGGATTGGTCGGTTGGATCCTGTTTGCGTTAGTTCAGGCTACTACAGCCCATGGGCTGACGCAAACCGAAACTTTATTATGCTTAACAGAAGTAACATGAGGATCCAGAATTAGTCAGTCAGTTCAGTTGTTAATGTACTCTCGGTTCTGAACCAGTTCTCGACGGTTGTTGGAACAGACCTTATATATCGTCTGATAGAGCGCTCACCGTAAGCCTTAATGGTAAAAAGACACAAATATCTTGGAACGGCTTTTCTGTCTCCTCAAGACATTAGAGAGATTCCAGCAGAGCTGGTGCTCGCTTTTGCGCCCACCACAGGGCTGTTTTGAACTCTATAATCAGAAGCACAACCCGAAAAATCGATTGTCCATATTTGCTAGCTGCATTATAGTATTATACTTCTCATTCTGCCATCTCTGTACATAATTAGAGAGATAGATAGCATTAAACAAAACGTTTTTACAAATTAGCAAATTATGTTACATAGACTTGTTTTACTATAAGTTTGTTTTTTTCTTTTATTTAGTTTCTTAGTTTGTGTTTTATTTGCAATTCTTTTGTGTTTGTTTAGATTTTTTTACAATTATCATGGTATCCCCGCCTATATCCTAAATAATTAAATAAAACATTATGGATCATGTCTTGGTTTTAAATTAATCCAAAAATAGACTGTATCGATCGCTGATATTCGAATTATGGATTTAATTTTATAACACTCGTAAAAGTTTTAATAATTCCAGCTACCCCTACGTCTGAACTTGTCAAGTTTCAGGCTTAATGTTTAGTATAAAATACCAACTTACCACAGATTTACGTCAATCATGCTTTTAGTTTCTGATGGCCAATAATGTTTATATAAGTAAGATAAAATCCCCTTTTTGCCAAAAATAAAAGCTGCAACGTCTAGAGTATGGATTTTGTAAAGGTGTCTCGACAAATGCATGAAAAAGTTGCTACTTTTAAAAATGGTTTAATAGACGATAAATAATGTTATGGCTTTAAGTGGTGTACTTATTGATTTTTTCTTTTAAATAAGTAAAAATAACTTTCTAGATGTAACTTGAACATATAAATTTTAAATTTAGATAGTATAGGTATCAGTATAGTGAATTAGGAGAAAATTTCGTTTCTTCGAAAATACTTCTTTGTTTAATAGATAAAAAATAAAATCGATTATTTTTTTAAAGTAAAGTCACACATTTACATTTCTAGAACCCTGAAAATGGCTTAAATATAAGCCGAAACGTTGGCAATTTGTAAAAAAATTAATTTTTCTACTACAATTGACCTATTACCAGACTAAAATAACATCAGTAAAAAAAGTATTTTTAACTTTTCGTATAACCCCTATAACTCCCATAAAAAAATTTTTTCAAACATAATCTCCTAGGAAATTTAAACTTACATTATTTCTGACTTCTGCAGAAAATTTGAAGTAAATCCGTGAGGGGGCAGCACATATTTATCCTGTCCTTTTCAAGTTCAAAGAACTTACTACCTTACTGCTCATTTGCTCTAAAATAAACATCAGGCAACAATTGCTCTAGGAAAAGAAAAAAACTAACTCTATAAAATATACAACCGCCTACTAAAAAAGTTGAATCAATTTTTCAAACTTGCATGAATTAATAATAAACTACATATCCGTAGAAAACTACTGGTATGTTGTTATATCGAATATCAATTATCTGACTCCTAACTCCTCCATCCAGCGACTAGAAGAACAATAACACCGAACACCAATTTGTTTATAGAGCAAACAGCTGAACTCATTAATTGCAGTTTGAAGTTAACTAGTTCAGTTGAGGAGCTGATGCTCAAGTTTCAGTTTTTAATTATCTCTTAAGCAAAATATTTCTTGTGTTCCCATGGTAAAGGTTTTACCGTAGAATGTAGAAAAGAAGTGCAGGTACTTCTATAGGATGCATATCCAGGAAAATAAATAGAAAATCAATTACCAAAAGTGAGACAAGATATAGATGTTGCACTTAGAAATAAAAAGAGAATGACTGAAGATCATATTATCAGATAGAAAATGGTACAATCCTACTACGTTCATAACTCATATTACATGTGGATTGGATTGTATGCTTAACTGAAATTTGATTAAATTTCTTGCCTTTTTTATATAAACATAAAACAATCTTTTTGGAAACTGAAATCCTCACAAATCACTTATTCTTTTCTTGTTATTTTGTATGTGCCAAATAATAATAGAAAAATTTAATTTACATATTGTTATTAATAACTAGTAATTTTTAATATACTTTAAAATTAAGGAATTTCTGATAAATCTATTTTCTCTTTTGTAGTTGTGTTCTAACAACTGTTGCACATGTTTATAATTATATGAAATCGTGTGCAAAAGTGAATGTAAACAATTCGGTAATAGTCTTGAAAATAAAACACTTCTTATAAAATATTTTATCCTTCTTAATAACAACCCTTGTAGCATTGTAGCCATCATTTTAGGAATCATCTGCTGAAGTTTGTGAAGAATTTACACAAGTTACTGATGTCTCTTCTTGTAAGAGACAGCTATATTTTCCTTCCAATATCAACATTACTTTCTGCTACAGAGAAGCTCTTCCATCCACCATGCCGTTTATTGTTCATAAGAGAAGTAGCTTTATTGGCTTTATAAAGTTGTTGAAGTGCGCCTCATACAATGGCCAGTGAATGCTTCTAGATTTGCGATATTCAGGAATTAAGCAAGTATTGAAGGTACTTTTGCCAAAGTGTTAATTCTAACAGACTGAGAAGTACATTTTTGATTGGTATATCTTAAAAAGAAATATGTCTTGTGTTAAGCAAATTGGGCGCAGAGAAATATATTTTCTGCATTCCAGCAATAATTCTGACTCCACAAATATGATTGTGATGTGATTGTGGATAAAACGTTGTATTGCATTCGTGTTTTAATTGACTTTTATCTACTTAAGAATATTAAACGCCTAAAATGCTACTTAACACACTTATACAATAAATAACTATATTGTTCACCCTTTTTATATAGATAGTTTATATGCAATGCTCGTCATACCAATTAGGCGGAAACAACAGTGCTACTGATTTTTCAAATTACTGAGCCAAATCACATCACGCATTTATAACTATATTATTTTAACAATGTTTTTCTGATTGTTATTTACAGTTATTTACCACCTATGTCAGCTTTCTTCTTTTTTTATAGAACGCAGTATTTACGGAAAAAGCATTCCCTTCTGTTTTGCTTAAAAATAAAAAAAGAAGAGCTTTTGAGACAAATGACGTCCACAGTACTAAAGACAATAGTACAACTTATCGTCACTAAAATTTTTTTTATCACTAAACAAGAAAATTAGTTAAAATGAGAAGTATCAATTTTGTAGGCAGAAAACCGTGATTTTTTCAACATTTTCATTAATAACTAAACAATGGGATAACTAAACGACCTGAAATTTTAACACACTGTAGAGTAATAGTGAGGTAATATTATATCTATTGCCAAATTTCAATTTTTTTTTTCGCCCCTACTTTTTCTTAATAACGGTTACCAAACTCAGGGGTCTATTTCATTTATTTCGATAGTTGGGTATTTTCGTCTACTACGTATAACATCCTAGGGCTAAACAATACAAACTTAAAATAGTATAAACTGATGTTGTTTTATACTCTGGTCAGTGAGTCCGACATATCAGATGGGCATCTTTGGTGGCCTCAAGCTCCAGCGGGTATTCCCCCGAGAAGTCCTGGCGTTCAGGACTTGTAAACCTGTTACTGAAGCGCGAGACAAACCATTGTTTCCGCAAAGTCTATTATTTACGTCCTCTTTTATAGTTAAAATGGTTTTACATCGTAATTCTCTTTATAAGGAAATTCATATAGCTATTAATTTGATTTTATATACAGACGATTCAAGTTCATCAAGTGTCAAAAACCCACAGCAGAGCATCGATAATATTGCGAGATAAAGCATTGTATTTGTATTTGTATTGTTGATGTTTTTTTTCCCTAACGCATTGTATTTATTGGTTATATTTTTTGTTCTACTTATTTTTACCGAACGCAAGAATATTTTTTGAAAACTGCAATAAAATAGAACCATTGTGTTATGTACAGCAAAATAATTTATACTTGAAATTGTTTAAACCGTGTTTGAATCAAGACGGTTTAGGCGCGTTGACTATCAGCAATCTAATAAACAATAAAAATTAAATGTTTGAAAAATTAGTGTCAGAATTATATATAAAAGTTTCATCAGTGCCCTAAAAACACTTTTAACACAAATTCATACAATATTATTTCTACAAACAGCATTGAAAAGAATTATCCCGAGTAGAAATAAGTTTTAAATAGCATCGTAATTACTATATCAAATTTTCGAAGTGGGCGCTTGCCAATGATATATAGTAACCATGGTGGCAACCATTGTTGTGTTCATCATTTATGAAAAGTTTGAAAGCTTTGGATTTGCCACTTTTAAACGTTGTGTCTTTTTGCCCTTAAAACGTGTAAAGAAAATATTGGAAAAGAACAATCCATTTGAAGAAACCGATGAAGCTGCCAACCGAGCTACTTTGGATTTGTTAGGAAGAAAATACCGGATTCAATATGAAATTTCATGCAATAAGTTTGTGAAGTGGTGTGAAGAAAAAGGCGTTCCTGGAAAATATACTGAAAATGTATTCTTGGCCTATTTTGAGGAGAAATGGAAGGTTTGGAAATCTTCATCTCTATGGTCTAATTATTCTATGATTAAAGCTATGTTACGAATAAATAGCGACGTAGATATCAGCAAGCATTTTAAGCTTATTGCGTTTCTTCCCAAATAATCAAAGATCTTGACCAGAGACCAAATTGAACAGTTTTTGAAGTGCGCACCGGATGACGAGTATCTTATGATGAAAGTAGCTACTATTTTGGGAATAATTAGTGCCTGCCGTAGAGAGGAGCTTTGCCAGTTCACTTTCGACAACTTGGAAATTGTGGGCACTTCCAGTTCAGTATCGGTGAAGATATCAGATATAAAAACCAAGGTTCCACGAAATTTCATTATCGTTGAAGAATGTTATTTGGATTTTTACCGGAGATATGTGAAAGGCAAGTGTACGAAAATACCCTGTGAAAATAAATATGTTTGGAAATTTTCCTGCTGCTATTGCTAAATTTGTGCAACTTCCAAATTCTAACCTCTATACTTTACATTGTTTTTGGCGTTCGTCGGCAAGCTTATCAGCGGATAGTGGAGCAAATTTATCGACAATTAGGTAGCATGGGGGATGGAAATCTTCAACAGTCGCCGAGGGATACATCGAAGATTCATTCAATAATAATATTGGGATTGTAAAATTTACCAGTTCTACCCTAAAAATAGATACTTATCAATTTATTTTTTTATGTAATACCCTGTATATTTATGTGTTATTTCTGTACTTCTGCCCCACATAATCTGATTCTGAGGGCAATTATTGCTCCCTCTCTGAAATTATCTATGGACGCCGTTAGTGCTTAAGTTTTAATCGTACTCTTCATCAGATAGTGTAGAGTACTGACCTAAACATAACAAATCAAATTAAATAATTAAACCCGCTATACAGCGTGCAATTCTTCTGTCTCTTGCACGTAGATATGCGCTCTGAACAGTAACGTATTGCAAAAGCCGTCGTATCTGAAAGACCCTTGCACTTTCAAAATATTGGTCTCGTTCGATTTTTATTGCAGCTTTTCTGCATTTCTGGGGAATAATTTAGTGATTTGTATGGATACGCACAAATTCCTAGGCTACAGTTTCAAATTCAAATAGCTTCTATTTGATTGTTGAGCTTGCAAAATATATTAACTGAAACCTTTATTTTATATGTTATGCTGTTTGTTATTGTCACTTATCAAATTTGAATAAACAGTTCAGATTTTAATGTGCATTCGGGTTGCATTGCAATTGTTATTTAACGACTGTAAAACAAACTGCAAGTCAGAATTTTACGAATAGTATTTAAATTGCGATCCATCGCAAAAAGAATTGCGGGCTGTAAAGCGGCTTTAAGGTTTACCTAATGCATGTCTACATTGCCATATTCCAGAAGAAGTAGATATTATTTATAAAATATATTTTCTCTGATTTTGATAATGGTTGCAGATACCTCAACAGGAAATAAATTCGGATAATTTGGCTATTGCACGAACCAGTAATTAGTGGGTAATTGTGAAAAGCTGACTTGTCTATAAATAATCATGGAAAACGCAAAATATCACGGCTACGTAATTATGATAATACCAGCGCTATTGCCTATAGATGAGGCGAAAATTCACCAACGCGTAAATGCGATAACCTAAAAATATTTGCACAACCTAATCGTGCTATAATGGAAATATGGTTATTATAATTCGGTATTATAGTTATTCGAACATAAAAGAGCTGCAGGTCTATTCAGATTTACAAATCCAGTTTTTCCAGTTACATTATGAAACATTTATTTCTGTAGTTCATTGAAAAATACTTTGCATTCTAATAAAAAAGACGTTTATAAAATTTTCAGCTATTTGAACTCGTTAGACATTTATGTCCAAAAGAATATAATTATATAAAATATAAATTATAGTATTTATTACTTTATCGATTTTTACTACGCTGACCGATGTCCAGAGAGAGTAATGCTAGATCATAAAACGTTTCCACAGTTGGAAAACATTTTACGAAATAATGAAGATGCTTTTTCTTCAAGAAAGTATAAAAACATAAAAAGGAGTACAGCAAATGATGAGAATGTTGCCAATGATATTGGCTATTTTGAGCAAAATCCGCAAAATTCAATTCGATAAGCTTCGACTGCTCTTCGTATTTCTAAATCGACGATTCAGTGTTAAAAAATGTGCGTTTTCATGATTACATAATACAAAAGCTAACAAATGATGACTGTCATTGAAGGTTAAATTTCATTACTCAAATAATAGTAACAGCTGAGGAAGAAAACAACTTCTATATTCATATATTTTGGACCGACGAAAGTAAATTCTAAAGTAATGGTCATTGAAGTAGCTATTATTGTGCTGAAGCAAATCCGCATAGATTAAATTGTTTTCTGTGCTGCTTAAGACGTCGTCTATAAGCAAAGCTCAGATAATATCGACCAGTTGAAACAAAATATAAGATTAGCGTGTGAGACATTGACAGAAAGTGTAATACAAAAAGCCACAAAACGTAATATTTTTAAAAGGTTTAATTGTTGTTTGGATAACAATGGAAGATAAACTGTAAATTATCTGTATTTATTCTTAATTATGTGTTTGTTCTTTATTTTTGTTACGCTGTTACTGTTACTATTGATAAATATTATTTAATCAATTACATATATCCATAATGCAATAATATATTTATTTTTCATATATCTTCTTCAATCTCATAAATAATATCTTCCTTATTCATTTATATCACTCCTTATTGATTATATTGAAACAATGTACTTAATAATTATGAACATTACCCTTAATATCTAAACTTGGTCTTATTGAACTGCAAAAGTTTGTAAATAAGTAGAAGCTTACAATCCTACCATTTAGTTTCTAGTTCAACTGCGAGTATTACTTGCAAAACTACTAGAAGATAATCTTTTAAACCAGTATAATTATCACGGTGCTTTGCCCTTGGATTTCAAAGTCGTTTAGAATAAATCAGGTAAAATTATGTAGTCATAACTGTACCATTAAATATCTAACAGTACTTGGAAAATAGGGTCCGCCAAATATTTATTATCCTTGATGGTTAGATAGTTTAAGCTTTATTTAATGAGTAATAAAAGATAAGCTGATATCACAATTGATTCTTATTTAATAATGCTGTCGAATGTTGGCATTATAATTGAAGAGCGTTGTTAACTGTCAATCACTTTTACAAAGTAAATAAAAGGTACATTGTACTACACATGGGGTGTTCTAACTAAGAGAGTTTTTCCGAGATTTACTTTATTTTAGAACAACAAGTAGGTATCAATATTTTTGATGACTCCAGATGTGTACAATTTTTATTTTGATTATACAAAATGGCCACGGACACCATCGCCAGTAATATCAAAAGTATAGTTGTTAAATGTGCATTGCAGACATGTTTCTCGAACTAGTTGGAATGTCTGCTACAGTGGAATTTTCTTGAATTGGAATCACATTTTCTGTCATGGACACTACTGCCGTTGATGGTCCTGGTCGTAAATTGGGTCTTATTTGTATGCACTGTCACATATTCTAAACATTTCATTAGATATTTCGGTCCTATGCGCCACGGATTCATCAACATACTCTTCAACGACAATTGATGACTTTGAACCACCATGTTTCTTTAGTGTCATCAAGTCTCCTCTAGATTCAATTAAAAGTGTAGCAGACGATCTTCAAGTAGAAGAAAGTTGTCTACTGTTTCAGGTATTTTATAAAATTCGTTTTTACCAACAATCTGATTGATTCATTTTCCATTGCGATATGCAAAATGTAGGGGATGATCCTTTGCTGCTGCTGGACGAAGAGCTATGTAGGTACATTCTGTAAAATTTAATACATTTTTAGTAACTATAAATCTCCTGTTTACATCATTCTTTGTTTGCTTAAGTTTCACAATTAATAAGGTTGCCAAATCTTAAATATCATTTAATGCTGATTTTACAATTTCGACAAGCTCCTGCTATCCTAAATACAACAACAACTTTGGCCATTAAATAAACTTAATCAGGATGTCCCTAAAAGGTTGGGACAGCGTTTCGCCACATAAAGTATAGCTGAAAATAAGTCGATTTAACTAAACTTGCCTTAGTCCAAAAGTTGATAATCACGGAGCTACAGGGTGTCAAAGGTTAAAATATATATCGGTTTTCTTTAATAACTTTCGACTGTTTCACGTTAATTTCAAGAATAAATGACTTGTCATTATTATATTCTAAGCGCATAAGTTGAATCACTAATTGATCAATTATACTTCATTACGAATATATTAGCAAATACATTATTGATTCTATATAAAAATTACCGTATTTATTTAAATATACCCTTCAAGCTAGAAAATAAATCACCGTATATATGTTATTTGTATGGCATGCTTACGTAAATTGGGGGGTAATATTTCCCGCTGCCTTATAAACGTACATGCAAAAGTAGGACGGTTTAATTATTCAAAAAGCTGTTTTATCGCTTCTGAAACAAATACTTTATGAGATTTTCATGAAGAATCATTATTCCTGGAATGTATTTAGGGAAGCTTAAGCTCTAGTCAACCAGACACAGCTGAAAGTTTGTCAGCAGGAAACTTCCGTAAAGAGCAGTAAATATACTTGTAGTAAATATTTCACCAGAACTATCTCACGAAAAAGTAAATATATTTTGTAGGAACGTAAAATCGATAAGTATTATTCATGTTTGTAATATCCTTAGGGGCATATTTGCTATAACTATTAACAAAAGAAAACTTTTAAGGTATTGGAAGATTATATAAAAGGAATATTACCGTATACAAAAAAATCCTGACGTAAAATTGTAAAAAATACCAATTGTCCTACAGCATTTCAATATAAAATAAGATATTTACAGTAGTGTCCCAAAATGACATCTATAAGTGTATCAGGAATTTGGTGCACAAGCAAACATCCATTTCAGTTATTGAAGAATTATGTGTTATATGAAAAAAGTTTAACTGCAAACAATGATAAAGCAATATTGTCAAATACATCAAGTACTGGCAATGTGCATTATTTTGTAATATTGGAGATAGTACGGAGTATCAGTAGCCTTCGTAAATGTAATTTTGATTACTTGGCAGACAATGACAAGTCAGCCTTTCATTTGATTGAAAACAGATAGTTGTTTTACTTTTATTTACTTATTTTAATTCCTCTTACGACGAGGATCTATGGAATGATATTCCCCAGAACTTTATTGTCTCATTTGGAAGGTAATAATGCAAAAATAATTTCCAAATACATTTAATGTACTTTCCAATTTTCATGTTACATATACACGAATGCATAAACACTTATGACAATTACTTCCAGAAATCTAACAGTTTCCGGATTTCGGAAATGACCAATATTCCGTAAATATCATAGTTTCTGTCTTTTCTCTTCAGCTCAAAGCCTTGACCAGAGATGTTAGCGTGATCTACAAACTGAGTAGTTAATAAAACGTAACAAATCATTTACATAAATCAGGAACAGCAAAGGTCCAAGCACATACCCTTGTGGTAGGTACTCTTGCACTAAGAGTGAGTTAAGTAGACCTGTAATTGTTTTGGGTTATTACGTCAGTGTTCTGAGTTATAAAATCATGGTAATGCAATTGTAAGAATTTTACAGAACACGCAGTCAGTCAGTTTGGTATGACCTAATTTTCTGAAAAATTCGATTTGCTCGAAACCAGAATTAATGAGTTGTCAAAATTTTTTTTTTAAACGAATTTGATTAGAACTGAAAAAATGTTCTCTTTTAACGTAATTGACTATCTGAATTTTTAAAACATTTTCAAAGATCTTTTCAAAGTAGGGGTTGGCAGAAATAGGCATGTAGTTTTAAGGATCATTGTAATTTCTTTTTTGTTATGTTGGAACTACCTTAGAAATGTTAAAAGAATTCGGAAATACATTTTTGGAAGTACTGATATTAACTGAACCATTAAAGGTTGGAAAAATTGTAGGTTGTATTTATTTTATTATTTCCGTACAATATATTGCTATTAAATGACACTCCCTCAAAATAGTTTTTGAACTACTGTTCTGAGTAGAAGTTTAATTAGATTTATATTGGTCAATGGAACAACCAAAACAACCTGCCAAGTTCGTTTTCAAAGAGTGCCATTACTATTGCAATAGAAATAAACATCTTTTGAAAAGTAGAGTGTGAAAATTATTCATGGTTTCAAATATAATCATATTAATGTAAACGATTTTCCACGTTCAGGAATACGATCAGACTTTGACGAATATCGTTTGAATGCTTTGATTTATAATGATGACCAGTTGACCATGGAAAATTTAGTGTATGGGTCATGTCAAAATAAAATAGAAGTAATCTGAAACGGTTGTTCCCTTTTCCTTTGTTTGACTCATCAGTAGCATCGGCTGTTTTCGTTCCAGATTGTTACTGGTAACTTCATTTCTAAATAAAAGTTCATGTATGTATTAGCTATAATTTTGAATTCGTAAAAAACGTTACGAATTTATACCTACGTCAAACCAGTGGCGGTTCGTCGTATGAAGCAACTGAGGCCGGGCCTCACTGTAAAATTTGGCTTTCACTGTATATTTTAATACCCCATAATTTCCAATCCGATTGCCTACTACATTTATCAAAAATCAATGTAACGAAATAAAATAATTGCTTCAATCTTAGCCCTCGTATGTTATAACGTACCTCTGGTTTACATTTCAATATTCCGCCGTTTCTGTTTCTACTCGCGTGGGGAGTCCGGGTCACCCACCAATCCCACCACAGTGAGGCCGAATTTTGCGAGCCTCAAATTGGGTTGCACATGGTTATACGTTATGGTGAGACGGTTAAAATGGATGTTTTTCGCTCCATGTCCGCTTGAGACTGAGGCCAGATTTCTGGCGCCTCAAGCTTTTAGTTCAGCGGCAAATGGACAATGTGATAGTGACTAGTGACCGTAGGTAACTTGTGAACTGTAGATTATTTACGTGTGTGACGCGATTAATCGATTGTTCAAGTGTTAATGAATTTTTGAATTTCCAGTGGTTAGTGTTAGTGGTTGATTAGTTGAATGTGACTCCTTAAATATTCTGAGGATTAGTTGGTAAGCGCGGTGGTAAAGTTTTAAGGACAAGGCAAGTAGGATTAATTTGAAGAAATAGAAAACAACTTCCTTATAACGTAAGAATAAATTTAACATAGAATAGGAACCTAATTTAAATATATATTATCGATAGACTCGTCGATAGTTATTTATAATAATGAATCCCTCTCACGATATTGTTTTAATCTCTATTTGAGACGGCTTTTTCAATACGTAATGAAATAGAGAAATGACAAATTTTGAATAGTCCGCCAACGCTTTAAAATATCCCGAATATGCAAACAAATTTCCGGAAATATCGTTTGATTGTTTACTACAAAAGTATCCAAACATATTTGACATAGATAAGTTGAAAAACGAACTTTATGTTTTGTACAGACAAACAATTTTATAATTTAGAAGTTCAGAAAGCGGTAGGAATATTATACAACCATACAAATTATTTTGCTTGGTTTTAATAATTCCCGCAATAAGTGTTTCAGTAGAATGAAACTTTTCGTGTCTTAAGCGCATTAAGACTTACTTAAGAAATACGATGAAACAAGAGCGCTTAAACAACTTATGGATGATGGCTATAGAAAAAGAACGGTTGCAAAGTCTTAGCGTCGATTCCCAATTTTATGAAGACATTATAAATAAGTTTGCGAATTTAAAAGCGACGAATAGACTTGTTTTATAAGAAGTGAAAGTATTGAAATATTTTTGGTAAAAGTGGCTTTGTTTTGTATGTAAATAGATAAGTAGTTGAACATTGATTTTTATATTTTTCTATATTTTTTTGTGTTTTAAACAAATAGGAACAATTTTTTAGTTAGTAATTGCTGAAATGCTGAAACATATATTTTTCTCTATTATTTATATTGTAAATAAAAATCGGAGTTCTGATGTTATTAAGTTTTTTAATTTATGGTTCCTCAAGGGAGACGTGTAAATTTATTCCTATTTAGGTATTTTTTGGGCCTCACCTGTTGCAGCTACCACGAGCCACTGCGTCAAGCCAATAGTTAACAACATTAAAAATATCGCAAACTACTACTACTGTGGAATTCTTTAATTTTAGTCTTATGTCCGAAGATAACACAAATATTTCAGTTTTATACAACAACATCAGCCCTACACAATTTACTATGAATTGCCTGATCCCATCTCACACTTTTTTTGACGTTTCACCACATCTAATGAATTAAAGCAAATTTTCAGGCGTTCTTTGAGGCGGATACAAATATGTGGCATTTATGTCATGTCATGTTACAGTTTCAGCCGTAATAGTTCCACGGAATTAAATGTATCTGGGGGCCGCCTGCCTACAATTCCTTTTTTCATCCTTCCGAGCCAATCTGAAGCGCGTTCGCTGAAATATAATTTCTTCCAACGGATACCGTTTCTGTTGTTTCATTTCTGCACATACCTTTCATTCCTCCTGTTTGTAAGTTTAAATTAATGGTGCGCTAGTAAGACTGGATTTAATAAAGAATCGAGAGCGAATGGGTCTGGAAATGTTATAGCCAGGTTTCGGGTTGGATTTAATAATATATTTCAAGATTTATTTCACTATATTTTCTCATAATAACCACTAATGAACTAATTTTTGCGAAATATGAGTCTATTAAGGAAATATAGTGAATCGCGTTAGGTTCAGATTAGGTGTTTCGCGCTAGTTACAAGATGTAATTATAATAATAGATCTATCGTTAAAGGCTTCCTTAAAAAAATCAGAGTATCAATAATACTGTTGCATCTGTTCTTGTCAGTTAAAGAATATACATATACAATCAATAGAAACGTAACTTTTCTGTTAAAATTGTCAGTGTGTGCAATGAGAAAAAAAATCACTAGTAGTAGGTAAAAATACACTTGCCTTCATCAAAAAACTTGTATATAATAGAGGACAGATCAACAATTCAATTGTAGCATCTAAATCAAGGTTTCTGAAAACCACTAGTCACAAGTGAACAGATCATCTAACTGTGGCTACCAGCATTGGCTAAAATTTCTTGCTGGAGTATCTTAATAGTGTTGCTATAGTACTACTAAATGTATTTCTAATACATTAAGGACAAGTGAACATTAAAGGTTACTTGACTGATCGAAACAGACCATATTCGCACAGTGAATAACAAACTAACGCTCTCAAACTCGCATGGTGACGGTGTTCATAACCATTCTTGAATGAACTGATAGGTCGATCTTTATATAAGCGCTTAGAGTTGAATTTCACTGATGCAATAATATTTGGTTATTAAAATTACCCAAAACACACAAACTACACCGCCTATATTCATGAGATATTTGGCGGTGACAAGCGAACAAGTTCACTTATCCCATGAACATAATTAGTTGTGGTACCGATCTGTGACAATAATGGGTTCCAGTTATAGCAATAATGTATGTTTCAGTAATCATATTTACCAACAGTTAACTACAAAATAATTATTACAAGTAAACTAATGACTTACTGGTCAGTGAATTTTAAAACTGAATAAAATACTTTAATGGCCACAACTGATGTAATCGCCTATCAGTGGTATGCATGTGTAGAAATGTTATGTTACTTGTGGGTAATATTTTTTAGCAACGTAGTTTACTTTGAGGATTTTTCTCAGTGTGTAAGTCAAAAATCGTTGAAGTTATTTCAAAAGTAACTACGCCACTGCATTTTACTACTAGAGGAGTCAACTGGAATAAAATATTTGTCACTGCATTTTAATATTTTTAAGTATAGTTCAATTTGTATACAAAATTGAATGTATAGATAGATAAGATTTACTTATTGTATCAATGGAGCAAATCATAAATTTTACATTTTAAATTTCATTTCTAAAGATGGAAATATTTCCGATTCTCAAATCTTTATCGGGCCATGACGTGTCTATTAAATTGTTAGTATTCTTGAATGTCGCATTCTAAAATTTTTAGTAGAATTTACGACGAGTGGTGTCAGCCACTTGACAATACGTAAAATATGTTATCCCTTCCTTGTGTAAAAGTTACAGGTAAAATTTAAAAAATGCCAATCAGGAAGAAATATATTTTCTGCCCTCAATGGCACTTCAAGATAACACCCAACTAGCAAAATAAATTTTATAAAGGTTGTATAAATTGCTATAATGTAAATCTTATAGGAGCTTTAAATACATATAACGTGGTTAAATGCCTTTATACGATACTTATAGAATCGAAAAGGGTCCACTTTTATAAAACACTTTGGTAATGTAACAAAATCCTATAAAAAATGTATACAACACTTTTAAAATAATTTTATACAGTAACTATAAAAACGTTTTGTAGACTGTATTTTGGTATTATTTAAAAAAAAACATTCTATTTTTTAGTGCAGAATATTAGAACCAAATCATTTTAAGATTGGTGTATAACGCAGATTCATAATTATTAGCACTTATATTTAAAAACGGGGTCACTCAATGGCGATCATTTGTGTAAATGATAGATAGGTATAATACTTACAATATTATCATATCAACAATCAGTGTTTCAACAACGAAAATTTTATTGGGTCGCAAATTTTATTGATAAACTATAGGCTTTCAACTAATTTTCCATAATGGCGGCAGTCGCTGATCCACAAATCTTCAAATGGCGGCTTATAATATAATGATTTATTTAAAAATGGCGGCTTATAATATAATGATTTTTATTCCACATAGCATAACAAAATATTTTAGTCTTAAATTAGAACTTTATGCGTGTGTGCGCAAGTAGATAATGTTTGCATCGAAAGGAGTTGCCAAGTTTTAAAAAAAAAAAATAGAAATTTAAAATATTATGTAAGTACTATCATTATCTATATTAATATTGTTAGGTATTAGTATTAGCTAAGTATTATTAGTTCATTATAATAATAGGTATTTAATTTAAAACTAACCTAATTATTGCCTTACCAAAAAATTAAATCAGTTACTTTCTCGCACTGGTTTATCGTATTTTTTAGCAGCCATAAAGCGTTTTTAATGAGAATTCTCGAACATGGACACCATCATTATTTATATAATAAAACCTATAACTAAAATTGAACGTCGGCACGTTTGACTGGAAACGTTATACTTTCAAGAATTTGTTTGTATTCTTTCTTGATTAGTGCTTGGTAATGCACTATACCTTAGGAGTTCAAGAATTAAGGTTAGGTTTGGAATTTTATTACGCGGTATATACAATTATTTTGTTCTCTCAAGTCACAATTTCGTTCTACAACATATTTATAAAACACATACATTATTTTTAAGGATAAAATATATACTTGTTATTAGTTTCAGAAATTGGCCAAACAGCTGAATAGTTAATTGCATAATATTTTAACGTAATTTATTGTTCATCTTTCTTCGTAACATACACTGAAAAATATGTTCTTAAAATAAGAAGAAAACTAAAATGACAGTTTAAAAGATTTCTCTTAAACAGTAACATAATAAATACTATAAGCTGTGTATGAGTATCAGTATTATCCGTTTAGTGTATGCACCTACAGTAAACAGTTGTATGAAGCTGATATAAGAGACATATTATATTTAAGTGTTGGCATTTGCATAATGACTTAATATTGCAAAATACATTATTATTATTGTCAAGATTCCTATCAAGAAAAAGTAAATCTAGTAACTGTATTTCTTAGGTACGAATTCAGAAACTTACATCTATATTTTTTGGTAGTCTGATACCGATAAAAACCATTACTTCAATTTTGAGCACAATTGTATTCACACCGAATCCTTTGAACAAATTGTTCATTGTTTATGTTTCGTTACCCTACAGTTAATGACTTTAAAATAGCATACTGGTCCCTAATTGTGAGGCATCCACTTTACCACGCCAATGCGGGTGCTTGTGTTATGATTCCTCAGATTGTTTTCCTTAGGAGTTTCCTATTGCTATGCTTTGCTCGTTGCCGTTCTGCTAAGAGTACAGCTGGGGATAACTATTAAATTATCGTTTACGAAGCTTAACCAAGAAATTGAATAATGGATTTTATATTCATATATGTGAAAATAACAATTCTTTCATAGCTTCGTCATTTCTTCAATCGGTACTGCAATGCACAGTAATTGTCTAATGCGGCAAATCTCATACTCTCGAAAGATCATAGAAATAATATACAGGGTGACCCATGGAAACATACTAGATTTTTCACTTCAAAATGATACGATTTAAGCCAATACGCCTTGTAAAATGTTGATAAAAAATATACAGGGTGTCAATCAAGTTTAAAAAGTGTTTTTTTTGTAATAATTACACCGTGTTTGGCTGTAAATAAAAATTTAGGCATTAAGTTGTAAAGCTTAGCCCATCCCTGGTAAACTAAAATAGCTAAATATGTTACAAGGTCACTAATTTAAGAGGCCCGTCACATTAAATTTTTATTAAATTATATTAAGCACTTACGTTAAAAGTTATTGAACTACACACGTCAAAAGTCTTGGACTCGCCTTCATTCTTGTTAAAGAAATCTATTTGTCAGAAAAACTAAATAGGTACATTTATAAAAGTATATTGTTTTCTGAATCTTTTTTTTTGTGAAAGGAATATGTCCGATAAACTGAGTACTTAGAAAATTAAAAACCAGCAAATGTATGACATTTTTGACAAAATTTATTAAATCAAAAATAAGTAACAAAGCAAGTTCTCTACTTGACTAACAGTCGGTATGACTTCCTCCACGTTCCAATAGCATATTGCCACGTCTGTGCATTGAGATAATCAAGCGGTTAACGATCTCTTGAGGAATATTGTTCCATTCCCCATTGCCGCCCTACTCATCTGCGGTCGGAGGTCGCGCGAATATGATTATGCTGGGCGTCTGCAGGCAAATCACATAATTTTCTGGGATTCATGTCAGGAGAGTTCGGGGAGGCTGGCCGGTAACCGTATGATGTATTGATATGGCTGCTTGGAGAGGATTGGCGAAACCACTTCCAGCTTCCATAGTGGGTCATGGTAGGAGGAAATTGTGCTTAAGTCCAATCTAAATCTACTTGATATGTCCTGACTACCCCCCTAATTAAATGAGGGTTTTGACTGGTCATTGGTCAGTGGCATTCCTGCGCGATAGTGGTCGTACGACAGTTGAATTCATTATCGTTCCATAAACACCAAAATTTTGTGGCCTGCTTAATAATAATATGCCGCCCTTCATACGGAGGAATGTCCGGTCGACGGGCAAATGTGATTTAGTCCCTGACGGGGTACGACGGTTCTCAGGACATTATATCTCACAGTTCTGCAAAACATTACGGTAATTCATTCGTCTGTGAGTGAATAATGAAATGAAGTCTTCACCGTCACATGATCATAGGACTGCTCAGGTAATCAGCCCAGTTTTGATATGCTGCTTCTTCGCGTCTGTAAATAAGACCCACCGACACTGACGTAAAAGCTAACCCCGCTCGCTGACTGGGACGGCAGTACGATGCCTTGCCAGAGTGGGGACCCACAGTCTTCAGCACGTAAATTTGCTCGTGGAGTCAGTTCAAATAGAAACAAGATAACATGGCGAAACGTACTCGAAAAGTGCCAAGAGCTGAAGCCGAAGATGCTGATGTCTACGGGCATATTAAACGTCCACTACAGAGTTTGTTTTAATAGATACTGAGGTCATTCTTGCTCTGGTAAACGCAAAAATTTCACGTCCTGGCATTATAATGTACAAAAACTCAAAGAAATACATTGTCAAACTGACCAGATTTGTAAAAACATTGGTAATAAAGTAAAGGTTCATGGCCTGCAATTTTTTATTGTCTTTTTTGTTCCCTAAGTACAGGTAGATACTTTTATACCACATTAAGAAACCACTAAGTTTAATCGAATCATTTTATATACAGGGGGTTCACAACTTTTGACGTTGTGTGTATTTTCTAGTAAATTTCAATTATCATACACCAGATTTTAATATCGCTATGTATACCTTATATTATAAATGCATACTTTACAATGTGACACCATATGTAACAATTTCTTTACCCATCCCTGTTAAAACATCCTTATTGCTTTTTTCCAATAACAGTCCGCGCGGCACAGAGAAATCCCCATTGTATTTCTTAATTTTCTCTGCTTCCAGATTATTTCGCACAATGTACATATGATAAAAGGTTTTTCACAAAGGATTTATTTTTAAATCAAAATCCACTACCACATATTATGTATGGAACCATTCCGACTTTCAAGTTTCGTTAATTAAATTTTCTTGTGTTAATCCTAGCGTATATTATCATCGATAATCCTATTTCGACTCATTGGCACGTTTTGCCAAAATAGCAGAAGTTGCAGAAACTATACAGAAGTTCTTAATCAACTGATGATTGGGAAGTACATATATCTGTTGTTTTAGGGAATTCTCAACAAGATAGGTATCACGTCTAAATTTGTATACGACTATCACAGAGTAGGTGATAAACAGGAAAGTTAATATTAAATTCCCACATATAAATTCCACAGCATAGATCTGCTATGCTGATCTGAAAATTCTGTTAAACAAAAGTTGAGGAATGATATATCTCGAGATACTAAAAAAATGTGCATGTTCTATGTAACTTAGTTTAGGCATAGTTTAGGCATATAACCAGTTAGGCTATTCCTTTTATGTGATCAGAGCCGACATTAGCTATGGCAGATCATATACTAGGGTTATTTATAATATTGCTGTGCTAATTATTCAAATTTCTATTAATACTAATTTTAATACTGTGATAATAAATGCATTATACGTTATTAGTGGTCTTATCAATCATTATAAAGTTCAGAAGCCTATAAGCCTCTGCAGGTGTTAGTTTGGTAGATTTATGCTCTCCCACAATCCCTAAACTTTCTTTGCATTACTGACACCTTTAACATGTATATTTATATATTATTTAAAATGCATTAAAAATGGTACAACTCACTGGTACATAAAATTACGAAATTGACAGCTACTTTAGGTACAAGTGGAAGTGCCATGATCTTAAAAATGTCATGGCACAAATGGCAATTGTTAAACTGTAATAATAACTTGAATAATTCCACAAATTATCAATTAAAGTTGTAGTATACCATGGGCCCTCTCATGATTAGCTTGTTTGGACATAATTTTATCATTAGTTTATTACATGGTGCTAATTTTAGTTATATATTGACATCCTAGATAAAAAAGCAGACGTAGTCACGTAGCATAGTTGAGAGTATATTTCCACAGGAAAATTAATAATTAACGAGAACTATTTAAAAATTTTAAATTAGTTATTTGCCGAATTCCGTTAAAATTTCACAAACATACGCAGCGTATATTAAGAGGCAAGAAAATCAGTTAAAACTTTGTTGAGTTGATGAGTTTGGAACTTGATGAGTCAGTCATTTGTATAACAATAATGTGACGTGTAACCATCTTCGTTTATTTTCCTATTTCCTGTTTGTTGGCATAAGCAAATTTAAGCTGTCTACCTCAGAAGCAATCAAACAATGACATGTTTAAATGTGGTAGAATATTATTATCTATTTATAGTCACATGGAGCATATTTCTTCATACCGTTATTCATTGGGTGCTTTGTCTTGAAGATCGTTAGAAACTTATTTTAAACAGTAGTTGTGCCATTTTTTATTGGCACTTGAGATAATGGTGGCAATCTGATATTTTTTCCCATTTTGCCTAAACAAGTGACATCGATGTAGGAAGAGTATGATTTTAATAATAATACAACGCAAAAATTAAATCTTATTTGTTTACTTTACTTTATTTAGTAAAAATATACATATAGACTAAATTTAAAATTTACGAGTTGCTTATAGTGCCTGCACAACTAACAAACCAATCTAAACTATGTTGCAAAAGAAACTCTATACTAATCATTTCACAATTACGTATTTAACTCTCCACAAGATGGTTCTATGTATTGAAACATGTTACAATTATTTCAAACCAATGAACTGAAGTGTCCGATATTACTCCCATGACTGGGGTTACCCCAATTTTCCCTAAATATAAGTTGTCCACCTTTTGTTTCCTTTTATGATTAAGCAAATCGGTGGAATTGATTATAGGTCGTGATATGTAAAGCCTCCTTCAAAAAATGGATTTGCTGGCATATCGCTTTTATTTTCCTTCCTTCCCCTGTTTTCAAATATAATATAGAAATCCAGATCCTGAAAAAACAGGGCGCCTACCGAGCTCTTTCAGGTTTTATTGAAGCAGTTAATACGATTAAAGTAAAGGCTTGATTCCTCGAACAATCCACCGCGGAGAACTGACACTCATCCGTTGAGATTTTTTTCAGTATTTAAGTGCGATTGGTTTCTGCTCAGCTCCGTGGCTTCGCAGTACACAACGGACCTGTCCGTCCGAACTTGTGGAGTGATTAAAGCGGCTCGTGCGGCTTACTGATTGCAATTTAAATGATTCTAATTAGTAAAATATGAGTGAAAAATTTGTCTTTCTTTCCATTGCCAAGTAATCTTCTACCTACAATAATATTAAAAGCGTCATCCGTCATAGAAGGTAAAAATACTACGTCTGCTGAGTTATGTATCATATTTCAGGTTATACATACTTGTATAATAAATATAGACAATACCAATTATGCTGCTACATATGCACTCGATTAACTTGTAGTAATTTTTTAGTGGTATAAAATATGTTGCTTCTTGTACCTACATGGCGTTTCCATTAAAATCTGATAATTTTTATTACTCTATTACCCAGATCATAATATCTATTACAATTTTACAATTTGAATGTCATCGTAAATATTGAAATCAAATTTTACCGCCACAATGCCGACAGTTACGGATTTGTATTCTGTTATTCTCCGTTGACAAATAAATTATGTATGATCTGTCTGTTCTATGCTCATGGTCGACACTGTATTCTTCTCTGTGTATTGTATGTTGTGTAGTCGACACTCTTTTATTTATGTGTTGTATGCACTGAAATGTACTATATCGAATGCTTTAAGTCCATTGGGCATATAAATAAAGGTACCAAACCTAGGAGCAGACAAAAGGAGGCACATGAAACTCAGCAGACATACGTTATGTATGTGGGTGCGAGAAAGACAACCATCTGCACGTACGATATGAATTGTGTTCTTAATTTCCCATTATTTTATTTGTAAACACGTCATTGGTGTACAGTGTGGTTAATCAGTACATTAATTTATCTTGTATCTCGTTAGTGTTAATCTTTGTGTATTTTGTGGGTGTTATTGTTGGAGCATGTCATGTTTTATAAGGGACTGTAAAATTAACCAGCACATAGCTCCAAATAATTCTTCATATCCAGAATTCAATTTCATTTCAATTCACAATCAGCTAAGCCCCTACTGCTCCGCCATTGCTAGAGGCACAAAACAAAGTATGGCGCTGATCATGAATAATCCATTCGTGCAGCTTTTAGCGCATTCCAGTCATCATAATGTAAAATTACATTTCAGTGGTTGTATGTTCTTCTTTTTCGTGTTTTGTGTGCAGTGGTACGCTGCGTTGGTACGATTCGATTTCGATTACTACGATTCGAATTTGGATAGTTTGCTGTCAAAACGTTATATTTTGTGGTCAAAACAAAACTACTGTTATGTGTTAGTACTGTTACTGTAGTAGTCTACACAATTTGTTTTGATTTTTTTTTTGATAAATTTCCAAAACAATATCTGTGATTACATATTTTATTTTGCACTTTTTATATTTTTTCTGTAAAAAAAATTCCTAAGTATTTTTTTAAAGAAAATTCATGTGTCTTGTTTAAGCCAATCTACAGATATATGCTAAACATTTTCAAATTTGACTGTAAAAACGGGACGGTGGACAAAATAATGTTAATTTTGTTTACTGTGTTTTATCGTCTGTAACTAGATCTATTACTATTAGAGCCAAATCTATTGCAATTTTTATGATGATCTATTACAGAAAATTTTTCAGGGTGGCAACACTGCCGTCCACACGGTCGAGGTCGCGACAAGATTCAGTCACAGCTTAAATAACAATCAGCTCACAGACTCCTATGACCGGGAACGTCTCGCGCAGATCTTCGCGCATGCCGCCATATTGGGATACAACCTTTCAAATAGAACCAGGGCCGTCTTGTGTTCTATTTGTGTTACTTTGTGTTTATTGTTATTTATCATGATGAGTGAAAGAAGGGGAGGACATGTTTGTGCCGTGTGTGGATAACAGTAGTCGGGTGTGTGAGGATCATTTTGAACCCAGGATGTTTACGAATCATTTTCCCAATCGGTTGAATAAAAATGCAGTTCCTACATATTATTTCCTTCACTTGAGGGAAGTTCTAAATATTTTTCAGATCATACCTATTCCCTGCCCATGCTAGTCACCCTTAACATAAACATTCTTCAGGATATGGTTTTATGCCAAACTAATGTCTTGGAAAATAATCCAGGTATTATATAGAGTACGGCAGAAAGTTGAACACAATGAAAACATTTTTGTTTCAAATTTTAATTTAATAAGTTTCACTTTTGTTTTGTTTTCTTTTTTAGTCATTAGCAACGTAATGTTAATAAATTACCTATACGTACTTTGAAAAGTAATTGTACATTTTATGTTAATAATGGATCCACGTAGGTGTGGTATTTATATTAATCAAGCTCCCAAATTTAGGTAACATTTCCTATATCTATATTTTAGTAAAACAAAAACAAAAATATTTTGAAATTCAAGTAGGTACACAGTGCAGTTAAAACACTTTCTAAATTGGGCAACTATTTTTAATCCGGTCCTGACTTGTATCCCAAAAGACAGAGAGAGAACAAGCTTCAAGGACAAATTTTCACGTTTTAATACTTCAAAGGTGCCGCCGTAGAGTCTGTGAGCTGATTGTTATTTAAGCTGTGGTTCAGTTGCAACTTGCAAGTGAGTACGCGGCTTAACACGGCTACACGTGGCCACGTCAGGTACAAATTCCATTTCGCACAGATCAAAGTGACGGATAGTTTTAATTATTTTATTACAACCTAGTTTAATGGCGCCGTACTTCCGTTTGGCAATAATTAAACCGTTGATAGTAATGAAAACGAGCAGCGCTCCGCTCATATTTATAGCCTGGCTTCTAAATCACTCCAAAGGTAATCTCTAAACTGGAACAGGGCGGTTAGAAAATTGTATTTGTTTGATATTCTGATATTGCAGGGAGTTGACGTATCTTAACTTAATGAAGCAGTATTTATAGTGCTTGGTGCTCGCAGGGGGAAGTTAATATTGTTCTCAGTCAGCCTACAAGCCAGGTGTATTTAAAACAAATTTATATTTTGTTCCAGTAAAATTAATTGTAGACAAGATTCGCTTTTTTAACACACATCTGTGAAATAAAAATCTTCTATAATGTAGAAGATTTGAGAGAGGGGGCCGCATATTATTATTAGCTAGGCCGTATTTGCGCCCAGGAACGACTTACGTTGGTAGGGCCTAACCATTCAGTGCAGGAATGAGGAAAACCTGAAAAACCTCATTAATTAGGGAGGTGATCAAATATAGATCGGTATCCATCTCTTACATTGACCCAAGCTAACATTCTTCCACCCTACCATACCCGCAGAGAAAGTGCCAATCCTCTCCACGAATACAGTTGATATACAGTCTACCGGCTGCGAGGCTCAAACCCACACCAGTCTAGCCACATCCATTCAAGTACTGGCGCCTTAAACCGTGCTACCACTGATCCATTATTGAATAGTTAATATGGCTTCTGACAGCTTAGTTTTCTTAAATAAATTAGATATATTGATATTGTTAATTTAGGTTAAAGCGCAGAGGGATGAATCTATTGGAGAAGGAGAGACGTGGCAACAATGCCCGGATTGGTTAAGTACAAGCTTTGGTAATAATAATGACACTCCCTCAAAACAGTTTTTGAATCTCTGGAAGTTCTGGGTAGCAATTTCATTGGATTTTATTGGTGAATGAAAAAACTAATATCTAATAAAAGTAGATTTCATTACAAATACGGCAGCAGTTCAAAATAAATCGCTAAATTTGATTTAAAGAGTGCCATTATTATTGCAATATATTGTACATATATACGTAGTGGTTAGTAGTACATGGTGAATGCTATAGCTGTGTAATTTACTGTAGGAATTCGGCGAAACGCAAAATTTTGATAACGAGTGTTTTACTACGCATATAACCAAGAAACACCTATTCATTATCTTCCGCATAAATGTCATCATGTCTATCTTTCCTACTTCATTAGCATAGATGGACAGCAAAAGTAAGGATTGATGGTCCAAGGTTTCTTGGATTGAAATTAGTCAAAAGCTGATAACACCACCACCAAGTCCATCTGAAAAACACAGAAAAGGAGCAGCTCAATAGAATTTCGAAGAACATGAACAGGAAAAACTTTGGGTCGTATATGTCGCCTGTAGTTCAAGTAACTTAAGATATACGAAAAGCCTGATCCATTTGGAAATGGCCTTAACCTCATCAGTGTATATGGGAGAAAGGAAAACGGTAAGAGCAGAAAAGGAAAACAGCCAAAGGTGCAAAACTGAACACACAAAGAAAGCCAAGCAATTAGAAAACATCAAACAGTCGAGATGCGATTACTCTTCTTCAGTGTCGGATGATATGGTTTTGCATTATTTATCAAATGGAAATGAGATGGTTACATGAAGGCTCCATATCTTATAATAAGGTTTGTCAAATCTACGGTACCAAAGTTATACAAATAATAAAATAACAATTGGACCTATGTACCTAACTGAAATAAAAAAACTTTGATACTAATTACAAATTATTTGTACCGTTAATATATTAGCACTATCTAGCATATTTGTATTTGTACAATAATGCCGATTTAAAACAATTTACACACCTTTAATTTGATATTTTTGACGCCTATCCTAAATAATAATAATAATATATTATATTATTCACTGATTTCAACGAATCGGGAATAAACTAACAGAACACAAATTCTTCCGGTGTCAGCAATTAAACCTGGACCTCCTGTGTGAAAGTTACCCACTGTAACAGTTAAAGCAATATTAACTTTTCTCCGAATGATAGAAGTTTACTAATTGAAGTTTTATTTGTTTTTTTAAGCCTACGGCTTGTTATATGCTCGTCGAATGATATATTGAATATAATTATTTGTAGTGTTGAATGAGACCAGAAATCAAATCAAAATCTGAAATAATTTTATCCTATTGCAAACCAAGACAAGAGTTTCTTAAAAATCTAGTTCGATCTTGCTAGATCATGCCATGTAGTCTCGTGAAAGTCTTCTGCAAATTTCTTGTCTTGCAATTTTGCAAGATTCTTGTGAGACCCTTGTATACAAATGAAAAACATATAACTTTATTACGAATGTCTTTTAAATAAAGTATATAACTACAACAGAAATGCAATATTTATTTTTCCCCTAATGTTCACTTAAATATTACCACTTTTTATATTTACAACTTATAGTACAATATTTCGTGTCTTATCCCGCAATACTTTTTTTAAATCCTGTCTTACAATCGGAACTGTCAAGTCTTGTCTTGGTCTTGTATTGTCTTGTCTTGCTATACCATCAACATCAAGAAAAAATAAGACAAGATACCAACTCGATTTATTTGATCAAAAGAAAAGTCATAAATTAGTTGTTTGTGCTTTCATTGGATATTTCTGTGATTGTTGCATATGTTCTGCACAAATTTAAAAAATGTACTTATGTTTTAAAGTCTAAAGGGTTCTGATTACATACGATCCAATATTTATTTATCTTATACAACGAGCTCGATACTTTGATTATAAAATATCACCGAATCCATTTGCTTGTTCCTGAAAATACACATAAAATTGAACTGTGAACGTTAAAACTACGACTTAGCTAATTAACGTGTTATCAACTTGTCCACTTCATTTCCCATCGACTAATCAAATCATTTTGAACGTTATAACCGATATTACTACATGATCGTAAAAGATGTCTTGTTTTGACTGCCATCAGATGAGATGGACATAATTTGATATATACTACACATGTATCTACTTCATTAAATGTAATGTTGAAATTAATAGCTCGCCTATGACATGGAGTCATTCATATTAACTGCAGATAGTGACATAAAGTTAGATAGATCTACTTCGAAATTTTATTTCAAAACAATATACAGGGTCCGCTACCTAAAACTCCACGGGCCTATATCTCCGATATTTTATAAGAAACCTTAGCGATCAAGATATCATTTTGTAGATCTGTTCATGGCCTTCTAAGCCAACTATTTATTTTTTTACAAAATGGCCGCCTTCGAAAATTTATTTTCTAATGATATTTTTTCTTTAATGCACTGAGTAAAAAATTATTATGCCATCGAATGGGTCATGAAAAGAGCTTTAATATGATATAAGGGACAATAGCTTTTGTTACTGTAGTTTTGTTAAAAATGGTCAAATCCTGTTTGGCTTTCAAAGTGCAATGGCATGTAAACTTAATAATTCTGTATTTACTACATATTTTCGAACATTTCCACAAACAGCAGCACATCTTGCTTTTATTCCATTCTTCGAATCATTAGCATCTCTTGGCTCTGGCTGATATATACATTATTTTTTAAGTATCTAATAAACAGTAATAAAGTACTAAGTAGGAGAATCTTGAAAGCTTAAAAATTGTAAATGCAGTAAATATTAAAAAATTCAAAACAGTAAGTCAATAAAATCTTTGCACTCCTAAAAGAGGGAAACAATCGAAGAAAATTTATGATTTTTAAAAAATTATAATTTTTTTCATTATATAAAATATATTTTTTCACTGTAATTAGAAGCATAAATAATAATAATATATCTACCCCTCATTCTATTAAGCAGGCCGCATTTAAGCCCAGGAACGACATTGGTAGGCCCTAACCACCATTCAGTGCAGGAATGAGGAAAATCTGGAAAACCTCATTAATTAGGGGAGTACCCAAACGTCAACCGGTATCAATCTCACACACTGTCCAAGCTAACATTCTTTCACCCTACCATACCCGCAGAGGGTACCAATAGCTCCACGAATATAGCTTATATACGGTTTAACGGCTGCGGGGGTCGAACCCACAGCGATCTAGTCATCTCGATTCAAGTACTGACGCCTTAAACCGCGCGACCACTGATCGATAAAAAATATATCCCGGTAGTGCTTTTACATTGTACTTTCAAAGCCAAACATAAGTTGACCATTTTTAACAAAACTACAGTAACAAAATCTATCGACTCGTGTATCAAATTAAACTCTATTCAGGGCCTATTCGATATTATATATTTTTTTATACAGTGCATTAAAGAAACAATTATCTCGGCAAAATAATTGTGTAAAATGTAAAAACAGTTTCTTTTTTGTAATTAAATAGTTAGCTTAGAATGCCTTGAACAGACCTACAAAACTATACATTGATCGCTAAAGTATATAAAAAAATAACGAAGATACAAGCCTGGGGAGTTTTAAGTGGTAAAATATGACAAATCTTAACACAATTAGTTTTGAACAACTATCGCAAGTTATTTGCTATATCAATACATACAGGAATTTAAAAATATTTGAAACCATATTTGTAGAGATTTGTTATTTGCAGTACATTACTAATTATTTTGAAGATAATATGAATACAATTTGAAAGAGACGTTAAAGTAAAATCATAATACATAAGTTAATCCAAAACTCTTACATATTGTCTATTTGTGAAACTATATATTTCAGAACGATTCCATGTAAAACAAAATTATTTGAAACTCGAGATAAAGCTTCACTGAATAACATTGTTTGTATTTTCATTTATTCAACTGTCAGAACATACACGGAACTTGTGGCTTACCAATTATGTGCAGAACCGACAAAAATAAATATTTACGGATGCGTTTACATATTTAAAAAATTAATAATTAAAACATCCTTAATTATTATTCCACGTTTAAATTTTATTAAAAGTTGAGCGACTTTTAATAACTTAAATATTTTAAAATTAATGAATAATATTAACAGTTTTTAAATAGATCCTTGAGTAGGGTATTCTTCAAGGGAAAGAATTAGAAAATATGATCAGAATTATAATTACTACTACAGCATAGGGTGTTAAAAAAAGATTGTAAAATATTTCAGGAGGTAATAGTATGAACCAAAATAAGCAGAAAAGTCTTAATAAACATGGGCCCGCAAAGTAACGGTTGCGGAGATATGGACCACTATTCTTTTTTCAAACATTTTATTCTATTAGGAATAAACCGACCGGACCTGTTTTATGGCCTCCAAGATCGTCTGATCTGAACCCTCTAGATTTCTTTGTTTGGGTATATTTGAAGACATTAGTGTATGGTACTCCTGTAAATAGCCTGGAAGAGCTGCAGCTACGGATTAATCAAAAGTGTCAAGAAATCCAAACCAAGGAGGGTGTTTTCGAAAGAGTTCGAATATCGTTGAGACGAAGATGTCGTGCCTGCTTGGAAATGGACGGAGGGCACTTTGAACATCTTCTGTAACTTTGTTTTTTGTTTGTTAAAAGCTTCCTTTGTCGGTTTATTCCTAATAAAATAAAATGTTTGAAAAACGAATAGTGGTCCATATCTCCGCAACCGTTACTTTACGGACCCATGTTTATTAAGACTTTTCTGCTTATTTTGGTTCATACTATTACCTCCTGAAATATTTTACACTCTTTTTTAACACCCTGTAAAAAAGTAAGGTAGATGGTGTAAATATTGTATAAGTTAATGTAAACAGTTTAGAATATACATATAAAAGAAACCACTTTTAGCCATTTGTAGTTTTCTCACTAAAATATAAATTTATCAACATCTATTTCTATGTGAGCACCCTGATCTAATTTGAACATACAGATCTAGTAGATATGAAAAAAGCATTAATATTTTCTAAAGCAAAAGTATCATCTTCATGGCTACCCAACCGCATCCAATCTTAAAGAACGAATTTTTTATACTTTTGATTTCCTCATTTTCATGTTTTTTACGTTTTGCCGTTAAAACGCCGTCAAAACGTAATAATTCTAGACCTTAAAACAATTCCTGGCTTATGTTCATTAAAGGTTTAAAACGTTTCTGATTAAGTAGTTCGATTTAAACTTTTATTGCCATTTCCACTAATAAAATACTTGATGGTTTTAACTGATTTGTGATAATGCAATTCTGTTACAACGAACAAAGCATGCATTATTTCCTCAATTATCTTAATTGAATAGAACAATGAAACAAGGTACTAAGATATTTAACAGATTAAAAAATAATTCAAAGTACAAGACATAGTTTCAAATACAATCAGAACAGTCAATATAAAAGAGGATCTTTGAAAGGGTATTCTACTTTTCAGTTGAAATAAGCGGTATGCAAATGATATTGTATTTCTATTTTTATAAGTACATCATTATTAATACCATTATACAGGGTGTCTCTAAAAGGTTGTGACAGCGTTTCGCCACAAAGTATAGCTGAAAATAAGTCGATTTAACTAAACTTGCCTTAGTACAAAAGTTGATAATCACGGAGCTACAGGGTGTCAAAGGTTAAAAAATAAATCGGGTTTTCTTTAATAACTTTCGACTGTTTTACGTTAATTTCACGAAACTTTGTATCCAGGGGTTTCTTGGGATGGCAAATTCAATTTTATTGTCAATTTTAGTATATCTTCCAGAGGGCGCCATCGGCGACGATTTCGAACCATTTAAATCGTTACAACTTTTTTGTTCCACCCTGTATATTATTTTGAACTAGAAAAATCTCTTCACCAGTCTTTTATAGTTAAGAAAGGTTACCTTATTGAAGTCGCTTGGAGCAACGGTTTCCGAGAAAACCACATCTAAATCTATTGTTTGCAGTGATCTATAATAGTCACATAGTCTTTTCTTAAACCTACATAATCTTATCTTATTTATTAGCACTTTAGGAAACAAAAAATTGATTTAAATTCCTTTTTTTAAATATGAAATTATTTAATTTTGTTATTTCACAAGGTAGATTATTATCATGAGATAGGATGTTACCAAATTTGTTGGTATACAGTAAAAAAAAGCATTGGACCTAGAATGGATCCCTGACCAACTTCAAGAAATTCAGAATTAATTTTTGATAAGAATTTACATAGACAGACACTAAGTACTGTCTTCGTTCTTCCGGAATAGAAGTCACCTACCTGTTTGCTACCCCACGTAGCAAGTTTTTGGGACTAACGCAGTCGAATGCCCTAATGGCATCACAGTATATGCCAATAGGACACTCAGCTGCTTCAATATATCTTATAATAAAATAATAATAAAGCAGTATTTGCAGATTTATTAGACTGGAAATCATATAGCTACTAAACGCATATAAAAAATAACACATTCAATAATATCTTTGTTTTATTTGATATCACTAATTTGGTAAAGGAATAAAAGAGGAAGAAAACTGCTCATACTCATATTATGTACAGTAAAATTGTAGAAAGTTTCAAAACTGTAGGTTATATCAAGTTATTAAAGACATATACATATGTTTCTGATTGGTAGTGCTAATAACATTTTTGAGGGAAAAATATATTTGGATAAGTAGCTACAGCATTTTTCAGATCCCACCATTCAACAAAACGATTTTACATAAAACATAAGAGGTTTATAATGGCAATCAATCCATTGTAGGAATGGAAGGAAGGTTATACTCAAAGTGGGAGTGCTAGAATAGCTCCTCTCGCAATGTCAAACAAGTGGCACATAAATTATTATTCACATTTCACTAATAGGGGTACTATAGCAGGTGTGTACTGTATTATTTACATCAATAAATCTATCATTTTCAGTAAAAAGATTGCAGGTTATTTTAAATTACATTCTGAAAATTGTTTAAGATCTGATATTTTCATATTTCAGACCACTGTAAAAAACTAATATCACACATTACATCTTTTGTAAATATACAATTATTATTATTTAAACAACATTTTTTCCTACAAAAATTGTCTTTGTTATTATGTTTGATCTTTCTTTTTTCTAGTACTCTTTGATAGATGTTTATCATCGAACTGAAATATGCATACAACTCTGAAAAGTGAACTCCTACTGTAACTATTTCTCGTTATAAACGCCTAGTCAATATCTATAGATAATTCAGCTAAACCGATGGCTGTCGTTTGCGTAGTTCTTTCATTCATGAATATATTCGACTGATATCAAGGGAGATATAACGTAGCAAGTTTAATAGGTTGATAGGCGAAGCTCTGGAACATGCATCTATTATTTACTGGAAAGGCAGACTCGCTTTAGTTTGTCAGTTTTCCTTACAATTTATTTCCATTCGTTCTCATATCATCTGACTGTTTATAATGAAACCGCATGTTAAAAACACAATTAAAGTTAATGATATTTATTCCGCTCTTGCCCTGAGAGACACAACGTACAGTTTACCTCATCTAAAATATAAAAAAGCAAAGGATGCCGACAAAACAGTCCTGAAGTATCTGGATATGTGCATAGAATATTTTCAAGATTCTATACACGGTGTTAAAAAAGAGTGCAAAATATTTCAGGAGGTAATAGTATGAACCAAAATAAGCAGAAAAGTCTCAATAAATATGGGTCCGTAAAGTAACGGTTGCGGAGATATGGACCACTATTCGTTTTTCAAACAATTTATTTTATTAGGAATAAACCGACAAAGGAAGCTTTTAGCAAACAAAAATCAAAGTTACAGAAGATGCCCAAAGTGCCCTCCGTCCATTTCCAAGCAGGCACGATATCTTCGTCTCAACGATATTCGAACTCTTTCGAAAACACCCTCCTTGGTTTGGATTTCTTGACACTTTTGATTAATTCGTAGCTGCAGCTCTTCCAGGCTATTTACAGGAGTACCATGCACTAATGTCTTCAAATATCCCCAAACAAAGAAATCTAGAGGGTTCAGATCAGGCGATCTTGGAGGCCGTAAAACAGGTCCGGCCCTTCCTACCCATGTGGAAAAGTTTGGTGTAATTGCTCTCTAACGGCCGTGGAAAAATGAGCTGGAGCACCATCATGCTGGAACCACATTTGTTGCCTCTGATTCAAAGGAATGTCTTCCAAAAACTCATACAGTGTGTTCTGAAGAAAGTTGAGGTAAGCAGGGCCTGTTAATCGGTTTGGTAAAACAACAGGACCTAGAAACCTGTCACCTACAATACCCATTCAAATGTTTAATGAAAAATGTGACTGATGTCCAGATTCTATTAGAGCATGAGGATTTTCGTCGGCCCAAATATGCGTATTGTGAAAATTAAACACTCCATTTCTTGTTAACCCGGCCTCATCAGTAAAAAGAATGTTTGCAAGAAAACGAGGGTCTTCAGCATCATGAAGTAGAAACCAGGGGCAAAAAACCAAACGTGCTTGATGGTCATTTATTGGACTTAAGGCCTGTAGTCGTTGCACATGGTATGGATAAAGCAGTTGCTCGTGAAGGATTCTCCAAACAAGAGGACCACTAATTCGTACCTCGGCTGATATTCTCCGCACACTCGTACCTGGATTCTGCTCTACCAGTGCTAGAATTTCTTCTTCTGCTCTATGAGTGGATACCGACCTTGGTCTTCCGGATAAATGCCACTGTTTGCTCAAGGAACCGGTATCACGCAATCTTTGGTGAATTCTTCCAAACATGCGTTGTGAAGGAATCTGGCGATTTGGATAAGCGTCAACATAAAGACGTCACCCTTCGGTGGCGTTCTCATTAGCACGACCATACATGAAATGCATGTCTGTTAATTCTGCGTTAGAGTAACCAGCCATAGTGAAAGAAAACCTGTGCACTGAGAACAACTGTCAAATACGTACTGTTTATTTCACTAAACATCAACCAACTATTATAAGAAAATACGCAACGTTTTTGCAAAACAAAAAAGGGGCTAAACAACATAAAACATTCCATGTCTCCGCAACCGTTACTTTGCGGACCCATGTTTATTGAGACTTTTCTGCTTATTTTAGTTCATACTATTACCTCCTTAAATATGTTACACTCTTTTTTTAACGCCCTGTATAGATGATGCTTATTTAAGCCATCTAATTCGATTATAATATAATAGAGGATACTTCACTTAACGAGAACGACACTTTTATAGTCCGCGATGCGCCTAAATCGCGACCGCTTAGTGCATTTCCTTCTTAAAGGTCCAATTGCTATTTCTTTTTTTTAATTAGACTTTTTATTCAAATTAATTCAGATAATTTAAAAGTATTCTTTTAACTAATGATAATTCAATTATGAACATCTTTTGTTGAGAACTTCTCCAAGTTTTCTGTATATTAAATTAAATTTGTAAGACTTTAATTTTCTTTCCTGCCATCTCTTAAGATTTTAGATGTCCAGCTCCAACAAAATCGTGCTACTTACTTCAGTAAAACCGCCAGAAATTTTTAAGCAAGTTTTAGTTATAACATATTTAGGAATTAATAATTAAATATACTATAACTCACTAAGTTCAAAACTAGTATAAAGAAAATCATAGTACTCGTACTACTAAGCTTCTACTTGTGTACAAAAGAAACAAAATATTTCAAGTATCTCTTGACAATGAAGTACAAAATTTAATATTCCAGCAACAAGTGGTTCATTGGCACAAATCTCCTTTAAATTGTTTGGTATTTGTACGACATATTATCTTGTAAAAAACTGAGTTTAATATCCTTCTAATATAAGGCTGAACCTTATTGGAATATCGATTTCCTTGTAATAAATTTCATTTAAAAGTGAAGGTAGGGTAGAAATATTTTTAATTTTACACAATTAAATATCATAAGAAAAGGTGAAGAGTTATTTATAACACTTGTAGTATATTCTATCTTTAACTTATTTAAATATACAGAGTGTTTGGAATATGAGTACCATAACTGAGACGGCTTATACAGTGAGCGACAAAAGTGTGGAATAAATTTACTTAAAACTTAGGTGTCCGTTTTTTGTAAAATCACTCGATCCCGTCGAATTTTGACCGCCATTTTTTCGAAGACGATTAAAGATGGGTAAGTTACATAAAAAATAGTTAGAATTTTATGACAAATTGAATAAAAATACAAAAAAAGGAACTCTCCATTTAAAAAAGTTCACCATGATATCACAACTTTTTTGCTTCACCCGGTATACATGAAAACTACTTACAAAATGCGCAACTTAAAACAAAAATGACAAAACAAGTATTTCAATTAACTACATTAGATCACTGTAGATTTAATGGAGACCTCGTATTTCTATTTAAATTAATGAAAAACTTGACAGATTGTGCTCAGCTTTCATCTGTCAAACTGTCATGATGCACCTATTAACACTAGAACTAACTGTTTATTTGACGTAGATTTTTATAGAACCAAATTAGGCTTGAAAGACTCGATTGAAGAATCCTTCCACCGCTAATGTGATTTTTAGGTGGTATTTCTTTTGAGACTCTTTATGACGATATTGCTTATAACTAAACGGGAAGTAATACAGAAAAAAATTCTCTAATAAAAGTTTATTAGAAAAAAGAAAGCTTTTTAGCAGAAAAAAATGTATGTATGTTTCTGTTGGTGTTGGAAAAGAATTGAATGCTCGTTGTTTCTCAATCTCTTTCTTGATATAACTCTACAGTTCTTTTTGATTTTTTTTGTGACTCACCGTAAATTAGGAAACATTTCAACTTTTTCCGAATGAGAACAAATTATACGTTTGACGTTCGTATTGAGTAATGACAAGTATTTTATGACACTTATACTTCATACAACGAACATTCAATTATTTTTCAATGGCTACTTGATCCTTCCACCGCTAATGTGATTTTTAGGTGATATTTCTTTTGACATTCTTAAGGACGATATAACAATATAATAATATCTCTACCCCTCATTCTAATCACAGGGATTAGCCCAGAAGTCGGAGACTTGTGCGGGAGAGGGGCCGACATATTATTAAGCAGGCCGCATTTGCGCCCAGGAACGACATACGTTGGTAGGCCCTAACCACTATTCAGTGCAGGAATGAGGGAAACCTGGAAAACCTCATTAATTAGGGGGGTAGTCAAATGTCAACCGGTATCAATCTCTCACATTGACCCAAGCTAACATTCTTCCATCCTACCATACCCGCAGAGAGGGTGCCAATCCTCTCCACGAATATAGCTTATATACGGTCTACCGGCAGCTGGGCGCGAACCCACACCGATCTAGTCACCTCGAGTCAAGTACCGCGCGACCACTGGCTGACCCATTTGATATTGCTTAGAACTTTTAAACGGGAAGTAATACAGAAAAATTTCTCTAATAAAAGTTAAGCTTTGGAAAAAATATAATTGATGACGTCATTAGCAGTTTCTGTCAAATCCCAAAGATAATACTTTCTATTGCAAATGGAGCTTGCTTTATTTAAATTTTTTGTATCCTCACAGGAGACTCATACTATCGAGTTTGAAACACCACTTTATTATATGATTTTCCTTTTTTTTGTACCTACGATGTTTCTGAGAATAAAGACGAAAAGAAACTACTGTTGTATCATACTGAATAAGTATTATATTAGTAATGTACTATTGTGTCATTTGACCTGTTATATTACTAAACTATATAATAAATAAATAAATGTTACCAAACCAACCAAAAACACGTATTTGACATAATGAAATTATTAAATGACTCAAAATTCAAATTCACTTTTAGACCACATAGCCACAAAGTTGCTACTAGTTTAGTCAGAACAGAAAATTTCGCATTTATTTATTTTCATTGTAAATGTCACCAACCCAGACAGACTTCAATGTCAATTCAGTTAAAATGATTGATTGCATTAGTGCTCCCGCTTGAAGATTATTTATTTAATAACTTTAGAATACAACTGTATAGCTATCTGTCATTTAAAAGTTGTTATTTTAGTTACGGATTCCATTGAGATAAAGCCCGGGCTCCAGAGGACGCAAATGAACTATTCAAAAGTATACTCGTACTTTTCGAATACCCTTTCCGGTACGCTTTCACACAAAAAGTTCAGCTGACAAGCGGACAGTTTCTAAAAGTTGGCTATGGAGGCGGGCGACTCGACGTTGGTTTTTTCTAATTCTTTACAAAAATGAATTATTTTTTATAGCGTGATGTTTTTGGCATATTAAAACGCCAACTTTTGGTACTGGAAATGGCATCCATTTCAAAGGCGTGACAAAAAATCGTTTAGTTCATTAAATTCTAACCAGTTACGGATAGAGACCGAGGATTCACGACTTTTACCAGAACCGTACTCAGTTTTATTAATGCAACAAGGCGTTGTTGAAAATAATCTCGTTAAATTGCGTGAGGATTTTCAAAGTCTCAAACATGAGTATTATGAATGTTATACATTCCATTCCGTGTAAAACTAGTACCTAGCTATAAATCTGGGATTTTGAACATTTTGTTGTTTTCTCTTACTTCACTATAAATTAAAACGATAACACTTTTAATTTTGAAAATTCTGTTCATGCGTTTGAGTAGAGCAGGAAAATTAAAGGTTATTGTGAATTTGCCGTAGTTTAAGTATTGCTATTTAATTCTTCGATCAAAGAAAATATGAAAAATTATTTGAAGTAAAAACTAGTAAATCTACGTTTTAGATCAAATTCGATATTAATTTCTATTTCATACATTTAATACTACTCTTTGATATACAGGAAATTAACGATAAGTTTAGCCAAAATTCACCAACACATATTTTATCGATAAAAATAAGTGGGGGTTTGTTATACAATTTTTGATTTAAAACTTGATAAGGGAGTTACAGTGTGTTAGAATTTTTTTAGCCATAACCTAAATACAAGGAATGAAAAGTATGTGTCTACTTATTCTCAGAAACAATAACAGTTCCCGAGCATCGACATTTTATGACTTAAATTGTTAAAACGAAAAAGAGTAACCTGGTATAGTGGTTTTTAACAGATCCACTATAGGTGTCTCTGGGCCTATACATATATTGATTTCGGTTCCTATTGTGGGTATTATGACTACTACGGTCGGAACCGTTCCTCGGATAATGGTGGTCCTCTGAGGCGTTCCGTAGCCTGACTCAGTCGCGGCGAAGCTTTTGCAGAGTCACCACTGAAGATGCCGACAGTGAAGAGCGGCGAAACGTTTGGAAGCATAGGATGCGACCAGTTACAGCGGCGGCTACGGAACGCCTCGGAGGACCACCATTATCCGAGGAACGGTTCCGACCGTAGCAGTTGTAATACCAACATTAGGAACCGAAATCAATATATGGACAGACCCAGAGACACCGATAGCGGGTCTGTCCCCCACAGAGCCTAGCCCGAGAACAACCAGGTCAGGTAAAAGAATCCCGGCTAATGCTAGGGATGTGCATTTTAACTCTGTTTCTGGCAGCTACCAGTTACCGAGGTCACGGCATAACAACCCGAAAAATCACCATAATATATCAAATTACAGCCTAAAAACAACTATAGGACCCTGTATATCTAACAATTTAACATTTTTTATATACATTTTTTAATATAATCAACGTTTCTTCAGTTTCTATACTGAAAACCCGTTAAGTTACCATTTGATAAGGAACTGCCACTCTTAAAGTTTCTTTTATTAAAATTGCTCTCTCATCGTTTTATATTCTAATATCTGCGAATAATTTCCAGATAAAAGAAATAGTTAATAGTAAAAAGACATCAAAATAGATTTTGCTCCATTTCCACTCCACCTAAACATTAGCATCACAAAGAAAGAAATTACATTTTTCTTTTTCTCGGAATCATTAAAAAGTATTTAATATTCGCATGGAACCCTCGCTGCTATTTAAAATCGTGTTTTTCTCTTTTCAACAGAAGTAGCTTTCGTGCACGCAGGGGTATATCGTCTGCTGAAACCTCGCTGATTACCATTTGTTAAACCCTCTTAAAAGGGACGCTGAAAGACTAAAGAGGGCAGGGTTCTAGCTCGTTGTTACGGCACATGATGAGACCGTTTTCCAGGCATAATATGTCATATGGAAAAGTCGGACCGCCGTTACAATGGACATTACAAAATTATAATAATAATAGTACGATTTGGGTTTAAAGTATAATAAAACAAGTCTGTATTTAATAAATGCCACTAAAATCTTGTGTCACATTGAACTCGCTACGCAGGATGCTCAGGGATAAGGGAATAAAAAAAACAACATAATAACTGCCGTCAAACCATCAAAGGCTTCCGCGTTTACCCTGTGAGCCGTAGACAGAATCGTATTTAGGTTAGATACCGGTACTCACTTTCGTCAGTGTCAGTTTCAGAAAATGAAAAGAAAAACTGAGTATCATTAGCATACATATGAACTTTCGAAAGTTTTAATACATTTAAGAAATCTGTGAACAACAGAGGACCAAATATTGACCCCTGTGGGACCCCAGTTTTCACTTCTCTGGAACTAGATAGACCATTATCTAACTTAACCATTTTTTGCGATTAGAAAGATAACTTTTTGTTAATCTAAGAGCATCTGGACCTACACTATTTTTTTCAAGAATATAATATAATGTATCGTGCTGAATGGTATCAAATGCCTTTGTAAAGTCTAATAACATCAGAAGATAATTGAGTCCACTATCAGTTGCTTTAAGAATATCTGCTGTAGCACAACTGTGACCATTGCATATTTAATGTACTACATAACGACACCATAAAAACATATCAAAAAGTATACTTCTACGCTTTAATAAGAAAAAACACTAGTACTAACATTTCTACTTGTACCAGGTTGAGGTTGTTCTGAGAAATCCTTTCTAGGTTCTCTCCATTCCATATTATATATGCAGTATATAATACCACAATATTTTAAGGGCAAAAAAACGAGTAAATACTATAAGAGCACTAAGTAATAGATAAATTAAAACAAACACTCGGTTATTCACACACAACACCGAGTACTCACAACACTAATTTATTATTCACAATACTGTTTAATCAATTATATATTTACAGCACTAATTTATAATGAGCCAACAATAACAGTAATTAAAAGACACCTAGTATATCACGAAAGCACACATTATAACACACTCAAGCTTACGGAATCACCTAGAACTAGCACTGAAAAGTACTGTCCTACACTGCCAGCAAAGTAAACAAGTAATAATCTAAGCTGCATTGTTAACTGCCCTCTTTGTCTTCCTTACTAAAAACGTTATTTGATATCTGTTAAAGGAATAAAATTTATAAATACAAGGTCCAATTACCGTGATGTACAGAAATCGGTTACCTTGTTTTTGTGAGATGTTACAACGTTGCATTCAAATAGCGGCATGCAGTCGCCGTGTCAATAAGTTTCAACATTCAAGCAGTGGGTCCGATTGAGGTAAAATAATACTGATTGATGATAAGAATGACATTACTAACTACTACTACTAAAAATAGTTGGATCCTAGATCATCTGTCATATGAATATTGATGGGAACTAAAGTTCGAGACCGTTATGTGCCTAGTGACATAGCGAAGGATGATTTTAGCTGTTTACTAGAAATGATGATCAGACCATTAGTAGTGTAGTTCTTTCTCAGTAATTATATACAACGAATAATTTGCATAAATTCATTTTAACATATATTAGAAAATAACGTTATAGAGTTTTGAGAAAGTTCAGAACCTGTTGAAAAACTACAAGAACTTTGTGGTAATTATAGAGCTTTGATATGCTGCAAACGACTTGTATACTACCCTTAATTTTAAATACAATAAAATGTCATCTCAAGCTAAATGAAATTTTAATTAAAACAGATATTTTCACATTATGAAAGAGATAGCAGATGTTTATCTTTTTGTTTTTGTTTAATATGACATATATAAGAAAAATAATTAAATTTTGAATGATGAGGATAAATACAACCTTAATTATTTGTGGTTGCAGTTAAATAGAATTTATTTCAAATTACAGTTACTGCCAAAATATACGTAGATTGATTTAATTTCAAAAATATATTTCTAAATTACTTATTTAAAAAACATGATTGATTTCTAATGTACCTCACCAGCTTATTTACTAACATTACGAAAATGTGTGTTCATTACGTTTTTTTGTCTTTCCACCTCGAAATAATCTCGCAGCAAAAAAACCGTGGTGGCAAGTCTTCAATTAACTTCTGCAGCACTGCTTAACACAAGTTAGGTAGCATTTAATTTAATCAATTGAAGTTTGTAATTGATGCGGTTAGGATAAACTTAAGGTATGCTGATAGGATGTCTCAAGTTTAAAACTAATTCCCCTCTCCTGTTTGAACCGTCGCCATTCTTGGGTGTTTGTAAGTATCGCAGGAAGGTAGCAACGGAACTTCTTCTTTGATTTATCTCGATCGGTATTTAACTAATTAGAGAAGTAGGTACTCGCGTTTGTAAATTGAGAAATGAAGTTTATTTCTTCTAAAACGGTTATCAAACAATCAAAATAATAATAATAATAATAATAATAATAATAATAATAATAATAATAATAATAATAATAATAATAATAATAATAATAATAATAATAATAATAATAATAATAATAATAATAATAATATGCATATCCTGTCGGCCTGTCCGGTTTATGCGGCCACAGCGTATATCCAAAGACACGATTCAGCCTTACGGGTGTTGTATTATCATTTACGACACTCGTATGAGATAAACGAGACGCCAGTGCTGCCTTATGCTCCGGGGGATATAGAATCCGTTGTGGGAATGAGAAGTGCCGAATTTATTGGAACTATTCATTCCCCAACCTCAGGCAAATTCAAGCCAATAAGCCTGATGTAGTCCTCCTCGACCACCAGCTTAGGACGATGTTTGTGATTGAGTTCTCGGCTCCTGCAGAGAACAACATCGTCCTAAAAGAGGAGGAGAAACGGAGGAAGTATCGAGATCTTCTCTCCGAGCTCCGCAGGCTGTATCCAGACCACTCTGTTAAGGTTGTGGTGCTAATTATAGGCATCCTGGCTTGCCGAAATTCGGCAGAGATCTTAGCCGGCAGAATGCAGAAGGCAATCGTCCTTGGTTCGCTACGTCTGCTCAGAACACACGATTTACGGGCGCAATGATTACTGACTCCACGGAGTGGAGAGTGGTCATTGCTTGACTCTTCAGAACATCTCCGAATGTGTCGAAGCTTCGGAAGGCGTGACTGAAAAAAATGTATAATAATAATAATAAAATCTACAAATAGAGGTACAGCGTATGTGGAATTTTAAAACAATCGTGATACCAATTATTGTGGGTACAACGGGTTATGTTACAACAAAGTTCAAAAATTATTTGACAGAAATTCACATGTCAACAGCTAAATTTTAGAAACACCAGGACTTTTGCTTTGGCCCCATTCCTTAAAATTTATGTACGCTTGTCCATAGATTGTCTATAGCTCCTTTGCCACTTTCGTGACAATAAACTTTTGCAGACAGCATTTGCTGCATTTTCTATTTGAAAATAACTCATTTCAGAACAATAGTTCAGAACCAGTAAAATTTCATCTTTTATGTTAGGGTCGTTTGTAAACAGTCAGACGTCAAGTATTGTCAAAATAAATGGATTAAGAAATACCAAAAAATTAGACTTAATTTTTATTTTATGCACCGTATGGGAGTAGATAGAATGATACGCCACGCTAAAGTTAAATATCTTTGATCAGTCTCAGACCCCATTGCAAGGCCTCACTCAGTTCAGGCGCAAATCCGTCAACAACTGGTAAGTGCTTTTTATCTTTCATGTAGGGTAAAAAAACTATTAATACGGTTAGTTGGAAATAAAAATAATTAGTTTTTAGCTATTTCTTAGGTGAAATACATTAGTCTAAGGATAACTAGTAAAAAGTTGCACGCGTATGTATTAAATATAGTATATTCTACCTAACAGTATTAATTTACACACACCATATCTAACTGCACATTCAAAAAGTGCTAAAGTGAAGGCTTTTAGTATATACAGTTAATAAATTAAGTAGTAAGGCCAGGGCTTTATGACATCGCGTCATATATTTAGCAATACAATTTCCCGTTACCACATATTTTCCCTCCTATATTTATCTTTACAATTAATAGGTTACACTAAACAAAACAAAAACTGTCATTACTTATAATTATACCAGAAAGCTCTCTGACAAATGCTTAGCTGTCTTAGATAAAATACAAACGAATTTCAAGCCTGCTTTGTTCTGCCAATAGAAGTTCTCTTACAAAAAATTTATATAATTTACAATCCAATTTCAATACTATATATAGCAGTGAAACTACTCGTGAATGATTACCATATATTCATTGTTAATTATTATTAGTCAACTGATTAATTTGTAAGGTTAGCATAATCTACAAAAGTATAATATCTACAAAATATCATTGCTACAGTACAAACTACGTAAAGGCTTCACTTTGGTTCGAGAAATTTTGACGTCCTCAAATTAAATATTTATCATCATTATTTATTACTTCAGCTCTACCGTTTTTTATTTCTATCACAAAAAATCAAATATGTAGCAGTGTTATCGCAATGGCATCTACATTCTGATATTCTTGATGACCTACAAACGTACGTTTGTAACTGGGCTTTTGTTGCTATACGTTTAATGGAAATACAATACTGATTTTTGCTAAATATATCGGATAAGGTCTCAATGTTGTGTAAAAGTTTAGAACCTACGTCGTCAAAACAAAATATTTGACTATTCGATCCTATAAGATTGCCCATTCTATCACCACATCTAATGCCACTTGACTTTCTGTCTGAATATTCTAAAATCACACTGAACTTTTTAAAAAACGTTTCCAACCATGTTTCTCTTTATTGCCTAATATCATAATCAATAAAGTGAAGTTATACCTCAAGAATAAACAAGTATCTCTCATCTTTATTCCATATTCTATACGTGTCCGTGCATTGTATTACCTTGCGGTATTCTCATGACTTGGCCTAATTGTTAAAGCGTTGCCCTTTACCTAAATAGTTTGATTAAGAAAAAGTTAATATTCTTGGTCAAAGTAACTTGATATTGGGTCTAGATGTAGGCGTTTGGCCCCTAGGTCTAAGCGTTGTATATGATAAAGATTGCAGAGGTAGGTGGTAGATTGATTACAGGATTAATAAATAAATTATGTTTTTATCGGAAACATATTAGCGACTATAGCGCAGGATGTTCGTAGAAACTATTAACTTTAAGTTTGGATTCTGATATCCAAAATAGGAAATGGCTTCTTGAAATGAATACAAGTACAAATAAATAGAACAGCTGAGTCTCTGATATGCAATGTGTTTTGTGTACGTGATTCAATGAAATATAATAGTTATTTATGAGATAAATGCTAGAAGTAACGTTCTATTTTGTGAGAAAAGAAGATTTCAAATCTCGTGATATGGAAAGTGACGAAGAAAATGAATTTCTCCCGGCAGAAATCGAACAAGCTGCTAATAAAGCCACTTGAGTTTTCGTACAATCGTTTCTTGACATGATGTGATCTGAAAAATGTTAGTGATCAGTCCAGAGACATCAACACATTTGGTAAGATGCCTACCAATATTGCCGAATTTCTAAATTTGCCTGATTTACCTTTATACTGGTGATTGCTTCCGACGATCTTCAGCTTTGTTTGTTAGCAGACTCCAGTGCTAATATTACTGCAATTAAGAGACACGGTGAGTGGAAGTCCAGTACAGTAGTGGAGGGTTCTATAGAAGACTCGTTACAAAACAAATCACCAATTTTTTTCCAAAACTTCGACGGATAACATTACTCCCTACCGTGGTGCAAATTTCAAATAAATAATTACTACTACAGCTACTAATAAGATTGTTTATGGAATTACTTATTATAATAGCAGTGCTAAAAGTAAATTATTTTTAACACCAGTACCTGACAATATTCCTCAATTTTATATATTTACTAATGTTTGTAGGAAGAATATTATTTTGACTGAAGAAGTAAAGTTTTTGATTAGTAAATATAAAGAGTGTTCTTGTCCTTATTCAAAATTTTGATCGAAATCTAACAATGAATTTCTATATTAATGGTTCATTGATGAAGTAAGGTAAATGCTATTAAGAGAAAATCTAAAATTTTCAATTGCAAATCGATTCCTTTCAAACTTGTTTCATTAGTCCGTTAATTACCCTTTAAAAGCTCATGTTAACATCGTTCTTGAGCTATTTCATCGGCACGAAACAGGATATTTTAATGGCAGCTTTACACATACTCCACATTGCTCGACGGCACTTTGTTGATGGTAGTTGTCCTATATATCATACTTCATTAAGCATTCATCTTTGATTTGTTAAAAAAATATATGACACAATGCATACTTGGGTTATAAGTAAAGTATGCGTTGGAAATTTAGAAACATCTGTTACTGCAGCGTTTTGTTAATATTCACCGTAGAGGAATAACAATAAATTACTTATTCGTACATTATGTGTCATTTTGTAATGTAGTCACTAACTTAATCTAATTAGGACAATTAGGTGCCTTGAAACAATCTAACAATACTAAACTTAGAGTTGAAACATCTTTAACATGTCTCATAACACAAAATTTCCAACCATTATACAGCGTGTTCCGCATAAGAACCGACACAGAGCAGGTGAATGTAAGGGGTCCCAAAATATTGCAATTTTACGAAAGGCGGAGTTACAGGCCTTCAAAATGGTTCCAAATATTTCGAAAAAAAAAATTATCTTTGAATTACTTTAACTTAGACTAACCCGTTGTAAAATTTTAAAAAACTGTAAGGTTTTCAAAAAAAATGCATTAATTAAAAAAAAAGAATTTAATAGTGTTTATTAGAAGAAATCAAAAAGTCAGAAGTAGGCTTTGTCTTTAAAATTTGACAGGTAGTAATAAAACTATTTTATTTCTGCTATTGCGACGAGTGATTCCTCATAAAGAAACATTTTCTAATGTTGACTGACGGGCTCGAGAGACAGGAAAGTTTGTTGAAATTTTTGTTATATAACACCATAATTTTTCATGATGTATGTACAATGACACGCTCTTTCAAATGGCATGGTCAAAATTGGGTCTATACTCGCGACAAGAATTCAGACGACTTACGTCATACGAACAAATGAATCATTCATTATATTTTCATCACAATATTTAAGAAACTGCGACTGATAGTAATAAAACTATATACTACACTAAAAGTTTGTATTATATATTGCACTAAATTGCAAAAATGATTGTTTATTAACTCGACCAAATATCGAAAATTGCGTTGACAATAAAAACAAATGTGTAACGTCAGCCGTGACGTAAGACGTCTGAATTCTTGACGCGAGTATATTTAAAAAAATTGTCGATGACGTCATATCTCGAACAACGATGACGTCACAAATGTGGGTCGTATGTCAAAAAGTGCCTTTTTTAAAAACAAAATCGACGTGCCAGTGGGATTTTTCCGAAAACTCAATTTCAAAAATAATGAATTTATTCGTTACTTTTCAAAAGCACTGTATGTATTAGTTTGTAGGCTTCCGTGGCTGTCGTTAATGGTCAGGTGATTTCCGGGCTGGTTGCCACGTCGTCGGTTTAGAACACTTGACGTTTCGAGAGACATATCGCTCTCTTCTTCAGAAGTTACTCTGAAACTGGAGATCTACTGGTCGTCGCACTATTTATATCAGGGGTGGTCACTGATCCATGATGTCCTGGTGGGTTGGTCACTGATCCATGATGTTCCGGTGGATTGCTTTCACGGATGAATCGTTTCCAAATACCGGGCAGATCCACACCACCGTCCCTGTTGAAATTGTTCGGATTTTTGTGAATTTCTATAGCTTCTCTGTATAGTCGGGGCCAAAATCTTCTCTCTCTTACTAGCATGCTGGCTTCACTTAGCTCCACCGTGTGTCCCGTGTCCGCTCTATGCTCTGCTACTGCCGATTTTTCCCAGTTGTTATTTTTGAGGTGACTCTTGTGTTCCTTTAACCTTGTGTTGATGTGCCTTCCTGTCTGTCCTATATAAACCTTTCCACATGAGCAGGGGATGCTGTACACACCGGGGCCCTGGAGATGGTCGCTGTTGCAGGTCTTCGGAAAAGCTGCCGCCACCTTTTTCACAGTGCTGAATACTGTGTTGATATTTCTTTTTTTCAAAAGACGTCCGATTTTATCTGTCTTTTGAAGAAAAGAAATATCAACACGATTCATCCGTGAAAGCAATCCACCGGAACATCATGGATCAGTGACCAACCCACCAGGACATCATGGATCAGTAACCACCACACCGGAACATCATGGATCAGTGACCACCCCTGATATAAATAGTGCGACGACCAGTAGATCTCCAGTTTCAGAGTAACTTCTGAAGAAGAGAGCGATATGTCTCTCGAAACGTCAAGTACCGACGACGTGGCAACCAGCCCTGAAATCACCTGACGCACTGTATATATAACACTGTTCTATGAAATGCTTTGATTGATGAATTAAATGCGTACATAAATATTCGTTAAAAAGCATGATATAAATGTATCCATTTAGAGATAGATAGATAATAAAATATTTGGTGAATGCCTGAAAAACGTTGGTTATAATTTTTGCAAATAGATCTACCTATGTGATTTATGAAAGCTTTGTTGATTTTTTTGTACGAACATGACACTAGTACGGACGTAGAATGTTGATTTATCCGTCTAATAATTCACGACTGATCCTGGTGTCGAGCGATATAACGAACACTTTAAATTTATTTCTCAATTATCAATTGGGATTTTATATTGTCTGCAAATACGTTAACACCTTCATCAAGTTCTTTACGGTTGGCAAAACAGTATTAGTGCGTTTCACGTGTAGCAATAATTCTTTCTGATTTATTGTAGTTTGTAAAATTGAAATCGGTGTGCCTAATGAATACAATAATTCCTTCGAAAGTGGCATTCTTCTTTTAGTATACAGTATGCTCCAAAAGTATGGAATAAATTCAATAAAAACGAAACAATTATTTTTTGGGAAAAATCCTCGAACAGGTCGATTTTTAATTTAAAAAATACATATTTTAGCGTAAAATGCGATTTTCAAATGTCATTTGTTTTCGAGTAATGACGTCATCGATTTTTTTTTAAATGGCAACACCATATTTTTTTCCTTGATTCTGAAAGATCGTTTAATTCTCTATCAGACAGTACTAAAATTGTGCCCTCTTACATAGGAAAGTTTTCGAGTAAATGACGATTGAATGTTAGAAAACGTAAATCAATTAAAATAAAGCAAAAACGTTATCAAGTTTAGTTCACGTAGGTGAAAATCTTTGCAAAGTGTCATTGTCACACCGACTTTCTAATAAGTATTGTAAGCGACATAGAAATTAATATTCAATTTAAAGTATTATGGCACTTTTAACTGTTACTCAAAGAATTGAAATTTTAATTCTTATCGGATGCGGGAATATTACTAGAACTCCCTAGAGCAGGAAGTTTGCGATTTATTTAATGAAAAATATCCAGATCGCCCTATCAGCCAATCAACAGTCAGTAAGGTAGAGTCTAAATTTAGAGAAACTGGCAATGTTGTAAATATTCCAAAACCTGGACGTCCAAGCATTAATGAAAATCAGAAACAGAACATTTTGATAAGTATGGTGGATAATCCTCATAATTCTTCACGATTGGTTGTATTAAACAATGACACTAGTCAGAGCACAGTGCTACGTATCTTGAGGAAGGAAAAATATCATCCCTACAAAATTCAACTTGTGCAGGAACTCAATGAAGATGATCCCGATCACCGCTTACACTTTTGCGAAATTCTAATGGATTTATGTCAAGGAAATAGAAATTTACACCGGCAAATACTTTTTTCAGATGAGGCCACATTTTGTCTGAATGGTACAGTAAACCGTCAAACTTGCAGATATTGGAATCGGGAAAATCCTCATTGGATGGCAGAGGCACATACCCAACACCCTCAGAAATTAAATGTGTGGGCTGGAATAGTTGACGACAGAATAGTAGGGCCTTTCTTCTTTGAAGGAACCCTTACAGGACAAAGATATTTAAAGTTTCTAGAAAATGACCTTGTTCCAGCCCTTGCAGTAATTTTTCCTAACGATAATGACCCTGACATTCCTGACGATACCATATGGTTTCAGCAAGACGGTGCACCTCCGCACTATGCGCGACCTGTACGAGATTTTTTGTACAACTGTTTTCCTGTGAGGTGGATCTGCAGACGCGGACCGATAGAAAGGCCTGCAAGAACGCCAGATCTTACACCTCTTGAAAATTTTGTATGGGGATACTTGAAGTCAAAAGTGTACATTAATAAACCACGTAATTTAGAAGAACTTCAAAATCGCATTCGGGACGAAATACGCAGAGTTACCCCAGAAATCATTCATAATGTGCAAGAAGAATTTCTTCACAGACTTGCGCATTGTCAAGAAGTTGGTGGATGGCAATTCGAACATTTAATTTAAGTATAAAATTTAATCAATTGTATTTTATTTTAACATACCTCAGAATTGTTACTTTTGTATGAATAAAATTTACGTTTTCTAACATTCAGTCGTCATTTACTCGAAAACTTTCCCATGTAAGAGGGCAAAATTTTAGTACTGTCTGATAGAGAATTAAACGATCTTTCAGAATCAAGGAAAAATAAGGTGTTGCCATTTAAAAAAATCGATGACGTCATTACTCGAAAACAAATGACATTTGAAAATCGCATTTTACACTAAAATATGTATTTTTTAAATTAAAAATCGACCTGCTCGAGGATTTTTCCCAAAAAATAATTGTTTCGTTTTTATTGAATTTATTCCATACTTTTGGCGCATACTATAATATAGGGTAATTTACAGCGTACGTCAAAACATTTAGAAGATACGACAATAAAAATATTGCAAGTTTGTCTTAAACCCGCCTCCAATTGTTAATGATTTAGAAGTTACAAGTTGTTGAGGTACTATATTACTGTAACTTACAAAAGAATACTATTCTGCACGCTGAGTTACAACTTATCTAAAAAAAAAACAGAGAGTCGTGCAGTGATAAACTAGCCATAGTGGTAGGTTGTAGAGCTTCACTTGAAGAGTCTTTCGTTACAAAGAAATAATCACACTGTATTTTCTAAATGATCTATTCTGTCTTTATAGTATCGCAACCCTGTCTTATTTTTTAACGCAATTTCTCGCGAAAACTGCGTTTTTAGACATGTTCTATATCTAAAAGGCGATCCAAGCGGCTTCTTGGGTAAACAAACAGAATCAGAAAGTCTTCACACCCGCTTCCCTTCGAATACTAATTCTGGTATTCACGGTGGTGCGTAAACTTGCGTGAACGGGTATAAATCAATCGCTCAAATTGATTTGTGCAGACGAGCTTATCAAAATATTGACAACTCGTGCGGAACAAATTGCTTTCTAAATTCTCAGGATGCGATGTTTATACAAGACGCCTTCAGACAAGTTCTTGCTTCTCTAAGCATTACCTAGAAAGTAAGGAGTTGGTAGCCAGGAGTTAGTTTATTTATATTTTCCAGCGTTGATCCTCTCCGACAGCAAATATTTTCGGTTACTGTCACACATTAAGGGTCTTTGTTTCCTTTTTTTCTATAACACAATAAGAGAAACTTTAGTACTCTTATAAAATTTGTTTTGGACTCTAAATTTGGAAGTATCGCTTTTGTATTCGATAATAGTGTTCTTTCTTATGAATACTAAAGAATAAAAATTTATCAAGTATGCAAAAACGACTTCGTTAAATACTGTTACAATTGACAAAAATAAGACTTAAAAGTGTTAAAATATTATGTCTCAAATGTTAAGTAGGTCTCAAAGGGGGACCGAATTTTGTAACTTAGGCTTAGTTGCCACCTTTTTTATTGTGAAAGTGAAGACGAGGCGGTATTTGAAATTAAATATCGACAATGACAAAAGTGACATTAGCCTGTCAATGAATTTTAAATTAAATATGACAAATATCTACTTAAATAATGTTTACCCTTTATGTAAAAGTTTTTATATATTTTTAGGTATTAATAATATTATGTGAAACTAACTCAAATAATTTTAATTTATATAATAATTTTTATAGTTAGATATTTGACTCAACTTAAAGGAGGCCACCTGAGGAAGCAATCCTAAAAATACAGAAATAGGTCAGATCTCATTTATTGTGGTTGAATTTTCGAGTTCCCACTGTCAAAAGTGAAGTTAGATATTTATAGTGTTTTCATTAAACCAGGTTAGTAAATTTAGATAGACTAATTTCTTTAGATAATTATTGAATAGAGCTTTGTCTGTGAAATTGTTCATTAGCATACCTAGATGTTTGGTATCAGAGAGCATACATATGACTTCATTGATAGGAATTGTAGGAGATTTGATTTATATTAGCTTAAAATACCTTTCTAATACAGTAAAAAATGTTACAAAAGCTAATAATAAAAATTATATGGGTAGATATTGTGGGTGTAATTCAACACTGGTTGGGGCTTTAGTCCACAGAGTAGATAGTTTCACACAATATTATTAATACCTAAAAATATATAAAAATGTATATCGATAAGGCGCGTTATTTTTATGGAAGTTTACATTATACGAAAAAAAATCCTGAGCTGTACAATTTTGGTGAAGAGAAATACATATTTTATATTATACTAAAATCTAAATACCTGTAGATACCATATACCTACTCCTATTCTACTTATAGCTTTGTAGCCTAACTTGTACTCTCTCTCCATCTTCCTATTCATGTTCTTTATAGGAAACATATAATGTTGTATTTCTCAGGCAGAAGTAAGTCATGTAAAGGGTATAATTAGGGTTTATTTCGGTAATAATGTCTTAATAATCAAAAAATTATTCTGTATTTTTTTCAGGCACAATTAACTTTTTGGTATAAAATTCTTGACGACCAATTATTAACTTTCATATTACTTTAATTTTTTCCCCACATGAAGGAAAATGCCAAAAAATATAGGTAAACTTTTGCTATACCTACGGAATAGGTCATGAATATTTTTTTAACAAGTCAGAAGTCAAATTAATGTAATTTCAACTTCAAATGTTTTTTGGGAAAAGAAAAACAAACTTGAAACATCAAAATGTTAGAGAGATGGCTTTCAAAATTTTGAAGAAACCTTAGCTACATTAGGATTCAATTTAAGTTCAAATTGAAAGAAAAACGTCCTGCTTTTTTACCTATTGTTTCATTAACAGAAAAAAGAATTTGGACAACCCTGTACAATCACGTCTAACGAACTGATTCACTCCAAATCATTCAATTGGTGCTGTATCAAGTTTGTCGGACTTCTCAATTTTTCTCAATTGATTTAGAGTTTGATATTTACACAAGTTCTAAGGGCACCTCATAACTTTATTTTTGTTGGAGTTTGTTGTGGGAAAAGCGTATTTCGCTGATATTAAGCTCTCTCATGTAATTACATAAAAAATAGAAAGTTAAAGAATGAAAGAAAGTCTTACAGAGCAGGTTTTTTTTATCTTAGATAAATATTGCGATAATATAAAATTTAAAAAAATGAACACGAAATTCACTGGGTAAATTATGGCTGTCATAAGATAAATGGCCTAAATTAATAATTATTAACTCTCCCGTTGAGAGAGGGCAACTGTTTTCTCTTCTGTGGGAAATTCATTAGTCTTTGTGTCTTGTTGTATGGGTTGCAATTTAACCTCAACACTAGTTTGGCTTTACTTATAACAATAATTTCATACAAAAATAAAATACTGGTCAATTTTTTTTTCGTATTGTTTCATCTCATGGAAATACCTGACAGAACCGTATTCAGGGGGGCGCTAGGTGAGAAATGTAAGAAATGGAAACATATTTCGAATATAAAATATAAGGCATTTCAACTCACATTTGAAAATAGATAATCGCTAAAATTATGTTAAATAAAAAATGATTGTTATGTAAATAAATGTAGAAAAAGTGTAAAATAGATAAATTAACTTTTTTAACATATTTTTTAGGTATTAACAATATTGTATGAAACTAACTAGGTACTCTGGGGACTAAAGTTTCGACCAGCATTGAATTACACTCACAACATATTCATCCATATTCCGTTTATTATTAGCTTTTGTAATTTCCTTTACTGTATTGTAAAGGTATTTAAGCTAATATAAATCAATTCTCCTACAATTCCTATTAATGGAGGCATATGTAAGCTCTCTGATATCAGACATCTAGGTATGGTAATTAACAATTCCATAGACACAATTATGTTAAATAAAAAATGAATCTATCGAAATTTACTAACCTGGTCTAATAAAAACATTCTATACTTGCTCAAGTTCACTTTTGAAACTGTGGGAACTCCCCCAATTTTGCTATACAAACTATTATACCTATAATATAGTTAGAGATTTGACTCAACTTAAAGGAGGCCACCTGAAGAAGCAATCCTAAAAATGCAGAAATAGATCAGATCTCAACTATTGTGGTTGAATTTTCGAGTTCCCACTGTTTCAAAAGTGAACTTAAGTATTTATAAAATAGAATGATAGGTCTTAATTGGTGCTATGCGTTATCTGTTTAATAAAATTCAAATCTGTACGAGTGATTTTTCTTTGCAAAATATGTTGGTTGCCTGGATAATTACATAAACCACAACAAAGGCCATTCGTCTTACTGAAGTTAATGTACAAAATGAAGAAGGTATAATAAATGATGTCATTATGTGAAGACAATTTCAGCAACGTTTCAGTATCAACGTTTAGCATTTTCAACAATAATTTACTACCTGTACATGTTTTAAATGATCGTTTAAATGCAGGTCTGTATAGAAGCAACCTTTTTGATTTTATTCTTTGATTTATCAGCACAATGGTGCATACAGAGAGGTACAAGTAACTGCTTGGTTAAATGGATAGGTCAATAAGGTCCTATAGCATGGCCACCGCGTTACCCAGATCTAAATCCTTTGGACATTTATTTATAGGGACATATGAAGCATCTTGTCTACCATGTTTATATCACTATCCGTCAGCAGTTACCCAAAAGAATTCGGGATGCAGTTAACCAGAAAACAAATGATACAAATCTCATCTCATCGAGTGACGGAATCTTTAATTTGTCGATGTGAGACTTGCATTCGAGAATGGACATTTGGAACAATTTGTATAGCCTGTATAGATTTGTTAATTTAGTTAATAAAAGTTAACTAATGTTAACGATGTCATCAGGCATGAAATACCAGTGACGAAACCTTCTGTTCGTTAAAAACTACTGTCTAACCATTGTATTTTTCGTGTAGAAGTTTCATAGAATACCCTCTCAGGCTTCATTTAGAACAAATAAGCAAGACATGTCGACGGAGAAAATATTGTGGGTAGAACGATATAACTGAATGAGGTCATCTCTTTTTTCTCTCTCAGAGAGAAAGGGAAGTTTCAACAGACCTAGACGGTTTTCATATAATAAATTTTGATACGCTGGAATCAACTTTGTGGCATTTTTTGAACTTTTTCCAATGCCATAATGTCTTTAACTAGATATGGACACCAAACCAATACACAATACTCTAGACGAGGCCGAATATATGTTTTGTAAAGGCGAAGGAACAAAGCAGGGTTACGATTTTGAAAACATATCCTCAGCAAGTACATTTGTGTGTTAGTTCTTTTAACCACACATGAAGTTTGCTCTGACCAACTCAACTTGGAATTCATTACAATACCCAAATCACATTGCTTTTCCACTGCTGTTATTAAGCCATATGATAGACGATAACAGAAATGCGGATTGTTATGACCGATATGAAGAACTGTACATTTACCTATATTCAGTGGTAAGGACCATATAGTACACCAAGTATTAATTGCCGTTAGATCAGCTTGTAGAACAGCGTGATCCGAGATGGGATTTCTATAGAGCTTGCTATCGTCTGCATAGAACATGTGTTGGGCATTAATTATGTTGTCAGCAATGTAAATAAGGAAAATAATTGGTCCCAACACAGATCCTTGGGGCATTCCTGAAAGAACGTTGGACCAGTTTGAGAAAGAGCAGTTTACTCTAACCCTGAATTTTCTGTTGGTCAGAAATGCACCAGTCCATTCAAATGTTTGACATTAACCCAGCTACCAGCCAAAGTTTATCATAGAGTTTGTAAAACACCCCATATATGAAATTCCATTGAGGTCGGTTTAGTGGTTGAGGAGATATTAGCAATAAACAAAATTTTAGACTTAATTCCAAGAGACTATTTCCAAGGAGCCTAAAAATTTGAATTTGTGAAAACAAAAATACCGGTAAAACAATTTCTCAAGCTGACTGTATGCACTAATTTTTCCTAGTATTTCTAAATCAGTCTGTATAAGAAGACATTTTCTTTTAGAGCCTTATCAAGCCTTCCCTGAAAAAATTGGCTAGCTACGGCTCTGTTATGATAGGTAATACTTAAAAAGATGACATTAAATTAATATTTGGTAAATACAAAACCAGTGATCGGTGTGAAATTATATTTCATTTTTTTTCTTGTTTAAAGACGGCTTTCCAACCGCTAAACCAACATATCCCGAAGTCATTTTCCCAGTGAACTTCATTACTCCTTGCTGCAAATTCTCATTTCGAGACCCAAGACTTTCTCAGTAATAACGATCGAGTTTATGATTAATTTAAATGCTACTGCAAATGCTTTGGTAATAGTCCGTAAAAAATACATCACCCTAAAGACTCTATTACCTCGTTAAAATATGTTCTAAATTAATTCTGGGTGTATCTCTCCCTCTGCAGATGCGTTGATGGGCAATTCCTCGGATTTTAAAAATATAATTAGGCAAATTCCTGCTCCTGAAACGAGCTCTCCTGCTGGTAAATTCTTTAATTAACCGGAGGTGTAATGGTGCGGGATCCTAGTTTTGGTTTATCTTCTTTTTTTTCTCTACAGGATAATTCAGAAACATGATAGTAACTTTTCTAATCAACACTATCTAATAATGATACTAAATGAATTGTATCATAATATTTCTATATTTCAAAGGATCTTTCTATTAAACAGCTGCCTATTTAGGTCAACAACTTATTGCTCAGGAATGTCAGAACACAACTGCGGGCTAATGTGTGATTTATTATTCGTGCATACATAATAACTTTTCCAACACTTGAACACCTTGTATTTCTTAAACCAACGACATTCGTATAAGGCATGGTGAGCTCAAACACAATATTTTGCTATCTAGTTATCTCCAGCATAGTGTTGACCCATTCTTTCTGACACACCCTGTATGCTGCTTCATTCAACATCGTGTGAATATGTCCTCCGCCTATCATACTGGTACACATTGGTACGCAAAGGTCAACGCGACAAGACACATCGAGTTCTAAAAGGCACTGTGTCGAGTGAAATAACTCATATTCTGTAAACTCTGGTTTGACCAAACATTTAAAATTGTCTTTATTAAAATTAAAGTAACAAGTCATTTACATATACTAGCCATTTAATTGGAAGTTATTTCACAAAACTTTAAGTTGTAAATAAATATTTTCTCATTAAATATATTGCACAGTTGCAAATTAATCTTCCGTTGTTTGTTCCCTGTTGTAATTATAAAGTTTCCGATACTTTAAAGACTTTCGTTTCATTTCGGCTATTTATTATACCTGCAGAACTTCAATTAGAAAATTTTTTGTGATTAACTTTTAACATATCGGTTAATCGGTCAGTGGTCGCGCGGTTTAAGGCGTTAGTACTTGAATCGAGGTGACTAGACGGAGTTGGTTCGAGCCCAGCTGCCGGTAGACCGTATATAAGCTATATTCGTGGAGAGATTGGCACCCTCTCTGCGGGTATGGTAGGGTGGAATAATGTTAGCTTGGGTCAATGTGAGAGATTGATGCCGGTTGATATTTGACCACCCCCCTAATTAATGTGGTTTTCTAGGTTTTCCTCATTCCTGCACTGAATAGTGGTTAGGGCCTACCAACGTAAGTCGTTCCTGGGCGCAAATGCGGCCTGCTTAATAATAATATGCCGCCCCCTCTCCCGCACAAGTCTCCGACTTCTGGGCTAATCCCTGTGATTAGAATGAGGGGTAGATATATTATTATTATTATATCTAAGAAGGAGTGAGTCCTTGCCTTGCCTTGTTATCTTAGCAGGAATTCTTATATAAATTTACCTTTTCCGTGTGACACTAAATATTTTTCTTTAATTTTCGCCCTCCTGATAATTAAATTTGAGAAAAATTGATTATCCCACAGTTTTTTTCCCACTACCTCGAACATATTTGTACGTGAAGTAACTAAATCTAAAAGTAATGAAGAGTTGAATATGGTAAACCCGTAAAGAGAGTTTTATTTTATTTATTTCCAATAAAATATTCAACGGGCTAAATGACCAATAACAGGATAGTCAAAAGAAGTAGAATCTAATACACATGCACAGAGAAAAAACATGACTTAATATGGAAAACAAATTCACAATTAAACAAAAATAACGCAGTAGGTAACAATTAGTTTAAAAAAATAATATCAGATATAGTTTTAATATTTTCAAACAAGAGAATATGTCAAGAATGTGATCCATACCAAAATAATTACTCATTTTATACATGAGTGTATTTAACAACAAATTTTGACGCACAGTTTCAAAAGTGAACTTAAGTATTGGACGTTATAGAATATTTTCATTAAGCCAGGTATGACATTTTGTAGTACATTTAGCTAAACTACTTTTTATCTTATATTATTATTGAATTGAACAGCTTTGTCTATGGAATTGTTCATTAACATACCTACTATTTGGTATCAGAGATCATCAGTGATAGGAAATGTAGGAAAATTGATAGTTTAAATATCTTTACAATACAGTAAAACATGTACAAAAGCTAATAATAAGGAATATAAGCGTATATATTGTGGGTGATTGTTATACCTAATAAAAAATGTGTATATAAAATTAACAATTAAATATTTTACTATTAAAGGAAAAGTGGCAACTACTGCAGAAGAATTTCAAAGCAAATTGTATTTTAATTTGAATTAATGTTAATAAAACTTTGGTAACAAAACTACTGATTATTTGTAACCTTTTCCAACGTTTACCATCATATTTAGAGTTTACTTATCAAAATGTAATGACAAATTATTTGTTTGTAAAGAAATTATAATGAAAGCCAATTTAATGCATATTTTAAATAGTTCAAATTATGCAAGTCAGTTCAAGAATTGTGCAGAAGACTGAAATGAGCAGATTCTGAATGCTCTCACCTTAGACATTTCAGCAAATGCCTTTGTTATTCTCTCTATTTTCCACGTGTTCAATTTAAAGATATTACGTAAGGCACGCCAAATTCAATTTGTTCATATTGTGTGTGGATAAGGGATATGATCTAAATCAAAGCATGTCAACGCGAGATATTATATTTGTTCTAGTGATCGTAAAACATTGCCAATCTTCACTGGGGAGCGGTATAAACCTAATTTGAATAATATTGAATGAAATGTGGAACACCTGGCAACGATATTAAAAGCTACCTAAATCTTATGTCGTGTCGATATGCAACGAAAGACAATTTTTATGATTTTAAGAAATACCACTGAAAAAAAAAGGATAGTAAACGCTTATACAATTGTAGGCCTGTGTACTACAATGTGTTATAGTTATAGCTCCAGACACAATTTGTAATATTATTTCGCATACATGCTTACAATTTTGTAGTAATAATATCCAAAAATTGTTTTACTACAACAGAAATGTTACTAAAAACTACATACAGATTTGGAAAGTGAGGATCTTGATGGTGAATTGTATTTTGCCGCTTGCGTGTATTTGTGTCATGCTACACGCATACTTCGACCACAGCGTGTTGGCATCAAGCAGTGTTGCCAGGTGGGAAAAATTCAGTGCATGAGAATAATTTCAAAGAAGCATGAGGTTTGGAAAAAAAAAGAATGAGATGGCTTAATTTATCAAAAAACACCTCTTGACACAGCTTAATTTTTAATTACTTTTGTAATGCCATTTTTATTTCATTAAAAAGCATTATGTTCTGCTATTTTATCATAATACCTCAAGCGGTTTTGGAGGAATCTAATTTTTACTGTTTTTTAAATTAAATTTCAACACCCTGTAGATTGGTAATGAAGCGTTTGCGGACTGATGTTTATAGGAACTTTTTTATTAAAATGACCTGAGCGATCACTCCCTTAAATATTATCTTTTTTGAATGCCCTGTAAGCTTTCATATGTGAAAGAAAATTAAGAAAGCGCCGCAATATGCCTATATTATTTTGCAAATATTCAGAAACTCAAAAGGTCTTACGTGACTATCGTATAAATCTTGGTTTGGTAGATCAACTTCCTATTCGCACATATTGAAAGGAATAAAATTATCTAAGTTTGCGCCACAGGATAGTTTGACTTTCAAATTCACTGGCCAATCAACGTTTGCTCTTGCCGAAACGGTCCCAAACAATTCGCGCCCATATGTTACCATGCACAGAAGATGTGTCTGATTTTATGTAAAATAAAAATAAAGGTTTCAGCTACGTTGCACGTTACTTTATATAGAAATAGAGACGCTGAATACTTTAAATATAAAATGGTCTTAACACAATACCTCTCGTATTGATTGATGGAATGTTTTTGCTTTAAAAAATAATTGAGAAATCAGAAATTTATTTGATTTTAATTTAAGGCAGTTGTTAAAAACAACATTAGTAGTTATCTTATTAGTTTTGAAGTACCCCAGGGCTCTAACCGGGGTCCTCTACTCTTTTGTATGCTTATTAATTAACTTTCATTGCTATAAATTTAAGACAACTTGATTTCTTTTATACAGGGTGTCTGTGAAAGGTTGGGAAATCTCGGGGCTGGAGATACTGGTGACCAAAAAAAGTCGATTGAGCCGAATGTTGCTGGTTTCAAAAATACAAGGCGTTCAATGCTAGAATTTTATTTTGAAATATCTCAATAACTTTGAAACCTGTCGGAGTATTAAGAGTGGGCAATGGTACCTGATATAGATGCCAAATTTAATGATTTTTTTCATGCACCGGAGATAAATAATGAAAATCTAACAAATTTCGGACTTGCACTACTATTCAAGGATTAATTTTATTTTTTTATTTACTTTATATCAACGAGTTTTTTAAATCAAATAAATAATTTTGCACCTATGTAGTTTAACAAAATTCGTATAGATGGCGCCTAGCACCAGTTTTAAACTATTTTATTTAATTACGTCTATTAGACAAACCATATACAGGAAAACAGTGAAATCGGACTTCAGCAATATATTGCAGATTCTAAATCATGAGTTGTTTAATTTTTTATCCTATGAATCCAGAGATATCTCTAATAATCTTGTTAAACGGTTTAGCTCTCCCCACTATTCTGGATTGCAGACTTGGAATCTAGTGGTATCAGAGCCGGCGGCGCCCGTTTACGCTTATCTCGCGAATTTTACGTGAATTTTACAATTATATCATGTTTGTGGTAAAATTCGCAATTCGGTAATAATAATTCGGCAATAATTCGATATTTATGTACTATTTCTTTTATTTGTCTATACATATAATAATTAATATTGTATGTAATATAAATTAACCATAATGCTTCATAATTTATATTTTCCACAAGAATATATACTTATGAATTGAAAAGAAGCAGCCACACAAAAATAAATAACTATCTTCATCACTGTTTTGTTGCTTACAGAAATCAATTATTATTGAATAAGGAAGTGAATTGATTTTAAAAGTTTATAAATACACATTTTCTATTTTTCTAGTATTTAGCTTTTCACAAAAATTTCAATAGTCCAATAAAATAATAAGTATGGAGATTCTATAGTAATAATTGTCATTTAATAACTGATTATTTAGCCATGTAATATTGAATATCATAGAGATAGTTCAAAAATTAAATTGACAAAAGTGAACAATGCAAATTTGCACGAATAATTATTATTAATTTATAGCTGTTTTATTGATTTATTTCTTGATAGTTCAAATATTTTTGTAAAGAATATTCTTTGTATACAGAGTGTTCCGCATAAGAATAGACATAGAGTAGGTGCATGTACGGCGTGATCTAGGGGTTCCAAAATATTGAAATTTAACCAAACATACCTATATATAAAGTTGCATAGTTTTATTACTGTCAAATTTAAAAGACAGATTTTTTGATTGCTTCTAATAAACACTATTAAAATCTTATTTTAATTAATGCATTTTTTCTTGAAATCTTGAAAGTTTTTTTAAATTTAACAAGAGTAAAAAAGTGTTTCAAATAAAATTCTGCGTGAGATATTATCATTCTTCTTTTCAAATTCGATTAATGTAAAATCAATGAACACCTTGTGTGTTTCAAATTACTTGAATTCATTGTCAAAGAATACCAATTATAAACTTAAATCACGTACCTACCAAATTTGATTATTCCAAGTTAAAGTAATTTAGAAATAATAGGTTTTTTTTTCAAAATATTTGACCCCACTTGGAAGGCCTATTTAGTTAAATTGAAATATTTTGTGACCCCCTATATACACCTGCTCTGTGTTGGTTTTTATGCGTAACACTCTGTATAAATACGATGGTGGGAATTTATACTAAATTGAAAATAACTGTAGAAGTTATGATTAAAATTTACTATGTATTGTACATGATACATACATTTACATTATGTACATGTTATTATAATGAATTATATACATAAGTAGCACAAATGGTACCGGTGAATCTTCAACTAAAAGAACACGTTTTGGATAAAAATGACCTTCAAATGTTCACTCCTTAGGAGACAGAGCCCTCATTTTCCAAAAAAATATGGAATTTGAAAACCGAAAAAGGTATAATAGTATGTATAGTATGTATAATTTTACACAAATTTTCTACCAATGCATGTGCAACTTTTCAATAATTTTTTCGAAAATTTTTGCTCCTTGGAATATGTTGAAATGAGAATCCTTTAATGTATCAGATAGCCTGGTTTATTTTAAAACGTTTATTTCTCTTGCTTTTTCGCTTTAATACTAACCGTTTAACAGAAAAATTAAATTCATTATCATTCTCATTATAACGATAAGTAGCAAAAAAGAAATGAGGGGAAGCTTATATCAACCCCTTAAGGGCAGACATTTTCGAAAAACTATTGCACATGCATTAGTATTGAAAATTTTACTTTTATATCGTTTTTTAGTATTCAAATTACCTATCTTTTAAGAGGTGCTATGGTAATTTTTATGCAAACGTGTTCTTTTTAGCAGTAGATTCACTGGTATCATTTGTGCTACTTCTTTTGAATATACTCGTATTTAATTATATTACTAAATCCGAAAGCAATATTATAGTATTTATTTTGCCCGTACTTACTCTTTTTTTTGCAACCACGTTTTTTACGCCACGCACTTAGACGTAAGTGTCCCTTTTCGTCGCATTTTGATCTTAAGAATATAGTGTGATTCACTGGTATATGCATTTCAGGGACGCCCTGTATTTTATGAGTAACAGTAGTAACAACTATAAGTATATAATTTTCATTATATTTGTCAAATTATTTGATGTTAGTAACAAATAATATATAGTGTTACAACTGAGCTAATATTAAAATGGTCATGAATTGGAACTATATGTTAAGCATTATTAATTTTAACAGTCCACGCGACGCCACGGACTGTTCCTATTCGTAATTCTAAAATATGATACAGTGATATACCCGATATACCTATTTTGCCTAACTGTAACGCCGTCTACTTAAGTCCGAGTTCGACTCTGTCGAGCGTGTGTCATTTTTTACTGCTGCCCAGATAATTTATTGCTTCTAAGGACATGCCTACCGGTGATACCTACCCCCCTTCCGCGACCGTAAGTTTGACGAATGTGTCTACCATTGCCCACTCTTAAAAAAATTAGCACAATTATGTTTTTTGGCACGGCAATTAAGCATTTTTAACTAATTTTGACGTCACTAGTAGAGGGCGCCACTTATGACGCATCATGTTTTTTTTAAATGGCAGAACTTTTTTGCTGTTTAGTGTATCCATCTGTCTATTGAAACAATCGATAGTCTGACCAAACTTCAGTAATGTATTCTACATATGGAAATAATTGTAATTTGTCATATAACATGCAGTTTTATAAAATGAAAATTTGACACTTGAAAAACTAATGTAAAGACTGGCATCACAAAAACTTACATTACTTTTCGGACATTGTTTGGAATAGTATAGTTCAGATTCTCTATCCATAGAAAAATGGTTCATGTTGGTATTCTTTCTCCAAATTTAAATTGTGGGTAAAAGAAATATTTTTTAAAACTTTAACTTCCCTACGAAGTTAACCACACTTATCGTTAACATCAAATTGGACCCCTTATAGTGTTCCGTCTACGGCTAGTAGATTTAAAACAGGTCTTTTTATTTTCTAAGGAAACGCCATTGGGAATTTTAAAGTGGTATGCACACTATTGTGCAGTAATATGCGATTAAATATGCACGACAATTTCGGATAACTAAAATGTTATGCAAATGTAATTTGGGCCAGCCAAACCAAAACCGTATTACAAATATATTGAAATTCACACTTGGTTTTATGATTATTACAAATATAATTACTGGAAATTCCATTTGCTGTTCCGTTAAAACGTCGGCGTGTGTTTTATCTGCTGGCAGAATTAAAGAGCTGTTTTGTGAATTTAAATATCAATTTACACTAGAGGTAATTAGAGCTATTGGAACGTGCCTCGAAAGCCTAGGGGAAATTGAAAAAACCTACAGGCGTTAAGCGCCTATGGCTTTTTTGTCGTTCTGATCACATTATGGGGAGATCGGTTTTATTTAATTTCATTTAAATAAATCCATAATGAAGTGGTCGACCGTTTCGAAGAGCTGTTTGGATTAATTTTGCTTTTATAGGATGCATAAAAAGTGCTTTACAAAAAGTAAATTATTGCAGCTACTTCGGAAAACGCTGCAAATGGTTTTTCCTTCAACCGTCCTAAAACTATGACATTTTTTTACTATCAGGAGTCTCTAAGGTTGACAATTTCCTTACTAAGTAAAAAAAGATGTTCAGATGTTCTGAAATCAAAAATGACAACAGTGCTTGGTTTATCATTTCCACTATCAACTTCACTATTCTTTACGCAATATTTTCTTTATTCGTAAAGGCAGATCAACACAATCAGCGCGGCCTGTGATAGTGTTGGATGCGTGGCAGGATTCATTTTTTATTTAACACGCGCATTTGATAGCTTAAACTTTGATTTTATTGAAAATAAATTGTTTGATTTGGGTTTTAGAGGTATATTCTTGGGATGGCTGGTGTCCTTTTTAAAAGACAGGTCAATGTTGTAAAGATTAGAAACGTGTCATCGGATTGTCTTAAAACAAGCACTGAAGTGCCCCAGGGGTCTGTCCTGGGTCCACTGATATTCTTATTGTTTACGAATGATGTGCCTAAATATATACACACTGACATGTTAACAATATTTGCAGGTGACACGTCTTTGCTGGATTCAGGACATACTTTTGAGGAGTTGATTTCGTCTTCGGAGACTATTACTTAAATATTATGTAAATTGGTGCATCACTAATGGCCTGATACTTAATTTTGAGAAAACAAAGTGCATATACTTTCATAACATGTAGTAAATAAATAACTAAATTTAACTTTTAATAATTCAAACTTAAAATCAACTGATTTCACAAAATTTCTTGGGATTGGTGTAGACAAAAATCTTACGTGGTCAACCCATATTGACTTGTTAAGTGAAAAACTTAATAAAGCGTATTATGCTATCTCTCGCATCAGAGATTATTTGCCAATTTGTGCTGTTATTAATGTGGTCAACCCATATTGACTTGTTAAGTGAAAAACTTAATAAAGCGTATTATGCTATCTCTCGCATCAGAGATTATTTGCCAATTTGTGCTGTTATTAATGTAAGTCTTGTGTATAGTCACCTAAGTTATAATGTGGTGTTTTTTGGTAATGCTGTAGAGAGCCAAAGAATATTTATGATCCGAAAACGCATAATACGTAAAATGTTTGTGGTTCCGGATAGGGAGTCATGTAAGCCTTATTTTATTAATTATAAATAGTTTAATTTTCCTTGTATATGTATATACAAAATATTGTTATACGCAAGAGAACATGTGAATAATTTAGCAAAAAGCAGTTCCTACCATGACTATCTTACTAGACATAGAAACGTATTGTGCATTCCAGGGCACAAAACTACCAAGTTTGAGAAATCTCCACTCTACATGGGAATAATGCTTTACAATCACCTAGCGCCGCATTATAAATTAATGACAGAAATAGTTTTTAAAACTAATGCAAAAAATACTGCTTAAGAAAGCTTATTTATACTATCAATGAGCATCTTGCTGACTCATTTGTGTAGTAGATTGTTTTTGTTTGTAACATTTGTTGTAATACTGACTTCTCCTACATATTTATGTTCAATGTAGCTTTCCGCCACAGAGCTCCATCTCCATCCTATGTGTCTTTTAAGACAAATGAGGTCACCACTACCATCAACTAAAAGAGTAGCAGATGTTCGTCATAATGCATGTCCACTGTACTCTTTCCAGTTGTCCAGCTTCAAAAATTTTGGCACTTCTTGCGTGATGGAACTTATTTTATGAATACTAACCACCATTCAACGACACTTTCCACTAACATATCTGAGAAATAATTGACGTTCTACCAATCCGGGTGGAAATATAAATTATCAGGTGCACTATTCAAAAAGCTTGGACATGACTCACGAGATTTTCTGGAAATAGATTTTGTTCAATTATTCTCACTCTTCCTGATATCAAATAAAAAAACTTGATACGTAAACTTTATAGCAAATACTTTTTTCTGTTCATAGAAAATGCATTAGTTTCTTGTTGCGTCATTTGACACTTTTATACAATGTTCTTGTTGTAAATTCACATTACTGCTATATTTCAGATCTCATGTTGTAATATGAATCTTTACGACACATATTGTAAATTACTATTAAGAACTTGTTATATGGACAGATAATAAAACTTTTACATCTGTTTAAATGTGATATAAAGATCCTATTATTATTGCTTAAATAATATCTGTGGACAATGGCTTGATCTTCTAATTTATGATAACCGATGTAGCAATAAACTAAGTAAATTATAGTTAGCTGTAAAAAAATTTTAGGGACCCTCTCTTGTATACCTCCAACGTTTATACATAGTGATAAGCAGATAGATCCAAGTCAGATTTTAACTTTGGTTATTACTTGTACGTACCCTTTACCCACGAAAGCAATTATTGCGCTGCCTAAATATATCACGTAGGCTCCGTACAACCCGCAAGAGGACGAATTAGTTATAACAAATTATAGTAGGCTGGTTGACTAATGATAATCCGTTGTTTCGATGACCAAGGCACAAGATAATTAATAAGAATGAGAGTTTATAAAACTATCACGCATGTTATACGTTGGCGCATGGGTATAGTTTTTAATAGAGTTCAATATCACAAAATTATTTGTAAGTGGTTGAAGAATTTCTAGATAGAGAAAGAAATTAATTTTAAGGGTATGGTCATGTCCAAAGATAATCTATTTTGGATTCGTGGATGAGAAAAGAAGCAATGTTTAAAAGTTGTTGAAAGTAGATTTAAACATTAAAATACAAACTGTGAAATTATTACATTCTAAACCTAATTAAAAATTAGAAAGACAGTAACAAAACTGAACAAACAAATAACTTAATGTTATATGTACCCATATAATTTATCAGTTGCTTTTTTATGGCAGTTTTTTCGCAATTATAGTTAAGCTCTTGATTTGATCGAGTGCTGCATTTCAAAATAAATAGAGATATGAATATACATCAAGATTTACTGAAAGTTTCGCGATTCATTGTGCTTTCTACCACCCCCTACAATATTTTCAATCTCAAGATGAAGGTTATTGCCACTTCAGCTAGATCTATAGGCATGTATTTTATGCAGTTTGATACTATAAACGTCATTGAAAAATGCCAAAGAAAATAGTACAATCAAAAAGAAGATTGCAGTAGGAAAATTCTTGACTACGCCGTATTGTAGTAACTGCATATCGAAAACAGTGGCACAGAGTAGTACAATAGTTCGGTGGAGCAAATAAAAAACTATGATGTATTAACAGATAAAAGTTTTGGTAGCGTTCGAAAGTGGGAATTGATCAATATGTTATAGAATTCAAAAGAGCAATTTTTAAAATGGAAGTGTAATTTGTTTAATAATTTATCGTGGTTCAGTTCTGTGTTGATCTTTATCCATGTTATATTATTAGAAATGAGAATTGGAAACATTTATTTGTAAATTAGGTATGTTTATTTTATTGGTATTCTTTTGTTTTAAATTACTATCAATAACTAGCTTATATACATAAATAGTTATTTCTCGTATAGCTTACCTAAATATTTGGTATCATAAAGTATACCTATCAAATTTTATTGGAATAATAACGTTATAATTTGTTCATGCAATTGTATATGGCATCAGATACCGACAACAGTAAAGTTCATTTTACTTTTGTAGTAAAAATCTGCTGTAGAGCTTCATTTGCTGTTTTAATTACATCTGGAGGAGTACAAATAGACTCATTCCCACTATCGGAATTCGACATTTTTAATAGCTTTACAACAAATTATTAAAATTTTAAACTGACAACTTGAAATTGATCACCGAAATTGCCATCCATAGGTAACTATGAATATGCTTTCGTTAGTGAAAAGATTTGGATTAATGAAAATTAGAGTTAAAACATTATCTTTTTCTATTTCTGACATATAAAGTATCTTTTGTTATCGAAACAAGTGTTGTACTTAATGTAACTAGTTGCATAATAATAATAATAATAATAATAATAATATCTCTACCCCTCATTCTAATCACAGGGATTAGCCCAGAAGTCGGAGACTTGTGCGGGAGAGGGGCGGCATATTATTATTAAGCAGGCCGCATTTGCGCCCAGGAACGACTTACGTTGGTAGGCCCTAACCACTATTCAGTGCAGGAATGAGGAAAACCTGGAAAACCTCATTAATTAGGGGGGTGGTCAAATATCAACCGGCATCAATCTCTCACATTGACCCAAGCTAACATTATTCCACCCTACCATACCCACAGAGAGGGTGCCAATCCTCTCCACGAATATAGCTTATATACGGTCTACCGGCAGCTGGGCTCGAACCAACTCCGTCTAGTCACCTCGATTCAAGTACTAACGCCTTAAACCGCGCGACCACTGACCGATAATGAAAACCATTATGCAACTATTTACGAAAAGTTCGTTATGTCACTAATTGCAAATAAGAATTAAACAAAATACAACAGAAAAATAATAAAGTAACTTTTATTTAAGTCAGTAATTTTATAAATAACACTTTATTAATTATTATAATTTAATTATAAATATTCACAATGCAGTTGGTACAGTTAGTGAAACTAATTCCAGAAGAAATCTTATTTGTTGAACTTGCAGTAATATTCCGTGATATGTTATTGGTATTACTCGGTTCTCCAAGAATATCACCGGAAATTGTTTTTTATTTTCTATAGAATTTTCAACATATCCTTCTGCAACAGAATTTGACTTCCAGCCGCCGTATTATCGCCCCAGACTCTGCAAGGAACGTGGCCGAAGATCTTCTGAAACAGTGCCCCGTGAATAATTCGGTAAACCAATCATTTGAGCAATCATCTTTGGTAACTGACCAATAGTATTAATTCCTACTGGTTGTACACCACATTTACCATTTTCTATGTTTAACAAATAATCTATTGTGTTTAATATTTTCTAGGCGTAGGTTTCTATACATCTTGATAATGTCAACGAAGATTAGTCCTTCTATTACTCTAGTTTTTGTATTTGGAATATTTACTCGAAAATACGTCTCCTCACCTGTAACATCTTCAACACGCAAGAATGTTCATTCTGACATCCGACATGCACTGGCTATTCCCACAACCAACACAACCTAAAGCAAAAAATGCGGATTAGTAAACTGACAACTAAATGAAGCAATTATTAGTTACCTTAGCCATTAAAAAATTATTGTCTGTCCTCCACTTTCGTCAAAAACTTCGCAATATTTACTTTTGTAAAAACGTTTGATTTCTTAGCGTGGTATCCATCGGACTGCCTTTTCAAAAATGCTATCAAAGCATTGTATGTTCTAATGTTTATACTTTTTTTTAAATACAGCTCAGTTCTCAACATGGAGTACTGTGTCCATAGCGTAGAAGCTTTCAAATTCTTCTTACCTTCAAAATATGCCAATAGTACTTTCTCATTGACGTACAGTAGAACCTCGATTATCCGTGCGCGGCTGATCCGTGCGGCGGATTCTTCGTGGCATGCGATGTTTATGACTGACCGCTATCCGTGCGCGGATTTTCCGTGACGGGACGAAAAACGCGCTCGGAAACAAAAAAAAGACGAGTCCGCTTGTTTATGGCATACGCAATACGCATTATTTACTTACGCAGTCTAGCATTTGGTCCGTTTACATGCAAACAAAATGAATCGGCAAAGAATCAATGAAAAGCGCAAACGTAAATATGTTAATTTTTGTTTTACATAATGTACATATGTATGCATTTAATAGGTATGTGTAATAAAGTTCATATTTTTTGCAAAATTGGTGAGTTTGAGCGTTATTTCGATTAACCGTGTTTTCGATTATCCAGCAACGATTCGGTCCCGGCCGGCCCGGATAATCGAGGTTCTACTGTATTTTACTTTCTTCTGTTCACGCCATTTCTCAAATTTTTCATAAGCCAAGTCATATGCCGCTTTGGATTTTTCAGGAATCAGTGAACATACCGCATTTCTTGCCGCTTTCTCGATATCGCTCGGTATATCGTCAGAATCTGACTGTAAACCACACATTTTTCTAAAAAATGGTAATATCAACGATCAGCGTCTATTAAATGTCAAGTCAAGCCAAATGACAAAAAACGTTCTTACGTATACTCATATTACACGAAAAAATGTTATCCTTAGATTAAACTCGTAATCAATAGAGTAGGAAAGTATTTTTTGCACTAGTGCAAAGAGTAAGTTATTTTTACTACTTTGTTTTGCAAGACACGACAAGATTTTTTCAAATGTTGCACGGATGCATATCGACAACAACAATATAAAATATTTCCAAAACAACTTTTGAGCTATATTCCATATTGTTCGATATGATTCTTCTCAGTACATTCCTGGTTGCTAATTGAATTTAGTCTTAAACTTAACTCAACTAATATTCAGCTAATGTAAAAGTAGGAGGACCACGTTCCGTCCAAAGTCTTCTATTTTAATAATTTTCGCATTCCCAGTGCAAATCGTTTAAAGAAGTTTTGCGCATTAGTTCCTCCGCAACAAAGCGAAGTTATTTAAGAGTTGTTATTGTTACGGCTTCCACCGATACTCGACGAAAAAACTCATTACCAACAGAATTTACTTACGTTAAGGACGTAACTTTTTGCAAATTACTAGAAAAGTTTCGGATTTAAAACAAAGGGATGTGGAGTCGGGCTCTACGAATCCAACTTTCTATAAAGCTCGGACACGATTTGAATTTATATTATATATACAAATATTTTCGCATAGGATTATTCTTCTCTAGAGGTTCAGCAATATAGGAGTTAGTGGCAGTTCTCTTCGCAGAACTTTACCCAATTTAGCTCGGTATACATCACGAAACGTAAAACGTACTTTTATGATCCCAATCCTATTTGATAAACTGTAATTACCACTTATTTGCTAAACTTCTGCTTATAATTTCAGGGATAGACGCTTTAAACTGGCGTTTTATGGCTTTGAAAGTTTTAGGCATTATTTTGGAGAAGTGATTTTCATTAAGCCAGTTAAAATTACTTTTTAATAGGTACCTTTATTTGGAATATTTTATAAGCAGTTTGAACACTGTTTTAATTTTGAGAACATTTCAATTTTTATTGCCAAGTACACTGTAAAATATCAGGATAAGTGTATGTTTGTGCTGCCCCCTCGGATTTACTACACATTTTCTGCAGGAGTCAGCATTAATCTAATCTTATATTTCTCAGAAGGTTATGTCTCAAAAAGATTTTTAATAAAAAACAATCTTGCGACCTTGAACATTTTCCTTGATTTCTAATCAACTGTTTAGCATAGACCACTTTGCCCGCATAGTGTTTTGAAATATGTCTAACACATAGTTGATTCATGTAAACCAACAGAACATCTTCTGCTTCCGTAACCACACCATTTCAAATTCAGTAGTATATTCACACTAGAATCCTTAACTCCTCCTTGGTGCTTTCTTTCAAACAAATGATAGAGGAAACGATTTGAAGATGGTCAGCGAACTTCTACCTAGGTAACACAGTTCCACAAAATTTGACACTTTAGGATATCGATCAATCCTGAAGTACTGCAGCAATTCTGCTGAAGGATTAGGATTCAGCACCAAAAATCTAGAAGCTATAATGTCTGATTCAGATGGAAAACGATGGTTCTCTATGATATTTAAGGTTATGTTATAAAGACCCCGACTTTTTTTGCTCATTGCTTCTTATGCCATCATTGAGTACCTACTGCTTTTCGCCTTAACATATTCAGTTATTTCAATCCGATTTTCTTGTCATATACATAATTAGTAAAGTTTAAATTAATTGCCGAGAAGTATTTGGTTATTATAATTAACACTAATTAAGTTGTTTTAATATCTAGTGACAATTAAAATTTGTGTTTCAAATGGTACTGAATTTTACACCACGCCACGCCATTGCTATTGAGAATAAAATGGTTAGCACATTTTTTTAAAGATACGGTTTATTCCTGTACAAATTTAGACTTTTATATTTTGCTGAATTAAAGGTAATTAAGAAAAATCCGCTTTAAAGTAATAATTTTAACACCTTATATCTCGGAACCCTCTCTGCGGGTATGGTAGGGTGGAAGAACGTTGGCTTGGGTCAATGTGAGACATTGATATCGGTCGGCGTTTGATCATCTCCGTAATTAATGAAATTTTCTTCATTCCTGCATTGAATGGTGATTATGGCCTACCAACATAAGTCGTTTCTTGGTGCAAATGCGGCCTGCTTAATGTTAATATACCGCCCCTCTCCCGCACCAGTCTATAACTTTTGGGCTAATCCTTGTGATTAGAATGAGGGGTAGAAATATTATTATTATTTACTAAGGATATGTCTCTTATTCAAATGAAATCATAATTATTTAAATTCTTAATTAACTGCTAATTTGTTTTTCTCCCTTTCATCGCGTAAGAAATTTTAGTAAAACAGTGTAAGATTTTGTTGGTGTATCTTTGCCTAATCTGTACCTACTGCTCTCTTTTAAAAGTGCTTCAATTCATCACAAAGCGTAAAAAAAGCATTAGTTACCAGTCAAGCATAGATGTTATCTTTTTCATTTGGCAAACAAATGAACAGTGGGAGGAGCAAAGGGTGTACAGACTTTAATTTGATTCCTTTTGCACCCCCTTTGGGCACAGTCTGAGTTTCTGTTTGGGGATATTTTAAAAGTTTTATTGCGGGATGTAATCAACACTTTTACAGGAATTGAGCTGATATTGCATTCTTGTCGATTAATCCCTTAAATTTTACTACTTTATACAAAGATAAAGAGCACCAAAGAATCAAATTGGTCCAGTAACTTTGTCTCATGAAAGGGGCGGGCCTTGAATCAGATCTGATTGTTCTTATTCTTTGCCGAGTTGTTTATGATGTTGGCCTAATAAATAATCCAAGTTTTCGACCTCGAGAACCGAATGGTTTTTGTATTTTTATTCGATTTTCTATGCCATTCTAAGTCGACATCCGCATTCGACTATAGCAAAGTTTACAGAATAAATATATAAGTTGGTTCACACTCGAACACGCCTCGCCCTACCAAATCCGCTCTCCTCACCCGTCTCGGGAATCGGTCGGTACCCAGGATCCTACACGGTGGCCGACGCTAGAACTGTAACGTGTTGAGTGCGATCGATATAGTGTGAGACAAAAAACTTTGAATATCTGTTAGTGTTTATTTTATTTTTCTTTTAAAAATGTCCGTGATATATTGTAATGTGAATAATTTTTCCTTAAGACGTGGTTTTTCTTTTTTCCTCCATTGTCCAAGGTATGTATTTTATATTTCATCAACTAATATAAAGAAATACGTCAAAATTAGAATCTTCAATTGAAAAATTGTTCTGATCAAAGCTATAAAAAAATTAGAATTTGAAGCAAACATTTTTCAAATGAAACATCAAACATTGTTTTTGTATGAACCAACAAGTAAGTTCTTTGTACTGGTATTTATTAAAAAAAAGTGTATTATGCAATAATTGTGTAAGTAGGTACTTAATTGTGTTATGTAAATTTTAGATTCAAGCATTTTTGGTTCAAGCAGATTTTCTGATAATACCAAAACTATGTTGGCGCCAAAATTTGAAGATGGTGAAGTTCAAACTGGTATACCGATTCTAAGTGATACCTGTGCACAAACAGTATATAATAAAAATGGTATGTACAGTAACATATTTAAATAAATTAAAATAATTTGTCTCTAATTAATATACATATAGAAATACCCAAATCACTAAAATAATATTAAGTACTAAAAATGACCTAGACATACTTATACATTGAGTCTTCATTTCAGTAATTTTTTTACTGAAAAGAATATATAGTTTATTAAATTACAAAACAAGAATATAATGCACTTTTATTCTATTTCAAATTAAGAATGCCAAACGTCACAAAAAAAATCAGCAAACAATACGATTTATTTATAATTTATATAATTTATTCTCGGGAAATAAATCATTTTTGGTATATTACTCACTTCTTATCAAAAATAACAATCTATTTGGTAAGAAGATTCAATTTTTTGACGAGTATTTGTTTAATTGAAACAAATAGATATTCTATTTGAACATCTTTTGGATCGGTCAGTGGTCGCGCGGTTTAAGGCGTTAGTACTTGAATCGAGGTGACTAGACGGAGTTGGTTCGAGCCCAGCTGCCGGTAGACCGTATATAAGCTATATTCGTAGAGAGGATTGGCACCCTCTCTGTGGGTATGGTAGGGTGGAATAATGTTAGCTTGGGTCAATGTGAGAGATTGATGCCGGTTGATATTTGACTACCCCCCTAATTAATGAGGTTTTCCAGGTTTTCCTCATTCCTGCACTGAATGGTGGTTAGGGCCTACCAACGTAAGTCGTTCCTGGGCGCAAATGTGGCCTGCTTAATAATAATATGCCGCCCCCTCTCCCGCACAAGTCTCCGACTTCTGGGCTAATCCCTGTGATTAGAATGAGGGGTAGAGATATTATTATTATTATTATTATTATTATTATCTTATAAAAATTTAATTTTAAAAAATGATTTTCAAATAAATATATACCTATTTTTTTATTTCTCTAAACAATTTGTTTAAATCTGTAAAAAAATATCGTTTTGAAATGAAAAAATGTTTTTTGATTGAAATGAATGTGCATTTCAAATCAAATAATGTGTTTATTAAATTCAAAAACTCATATTTTTAATTGAGGGATGTGGAAAAAGATAATTTTTTAATTAGTTTTGTAAAGTTTGTAAATGAAGTTTTATTAGGTTATATAATGTTTTGAGAAACCGTAAATTAAAAAAACTCAATTTCCTAATAGAGTCCATCGGAAAAACTGCTGGTTTGAAAGAAAAAATTCGAACAAAATCAACAAAAAATAATTGTCAATAGGTGGCTGCTAGATGTCGCTGTTCTATATTTCGTTTATTCAGCTATGTCGGGTTTAAGAGACATGAACAGCCTAGGCTAGTGAGTTAATTCACCACTCACTTGTGGTGTACTGACGATAGCTAATAAGATCGAAATCACAGTTGTATCCTGAAATTCCCGAACAATAAGTTATTGACTTAAATATGCAGTATGCAGTTGTTTAATTGGAAGAACACTCTTTGAAGTACACAAATATTGTTTTATCGTAGGATATAATTAAAGCTGTTTTTTTGTGACGAACCGTATTCATCGACTGTTTCAAAACGTATTCATACGTCACTAATGTATGGCACCAAGAAAATGTATAGTTTCAAAACGTAATCAAATATTTGTTTCTCTTTATCACCCTCACACTTTTTGATTACTGTTTACACTATTGTCTACACTAGATTTGGATTAAAATAAAACTATTATTAGTGGTAGAAATTATTAACAATACCTATTTCCGCATGTTTTTGTATATGTATTTTGCAAATGTGTGAAATTTGCAGTAAAAACATAGATATTGATTGTAGCAACTGCAAACTAAAAACAAATAGGCACACATGTTTATATGAGTGACAGGTTTGTGAAATTTAGACAGAAAAGTAATTGGATTATGCTTTTGGATTATGTAATTCAGGATGTCTAAGAATACCTTTAAATTTGCAGAGGTGCATACAATAGTCCATAACCAACTTCTTTTTAAATAAACAGGAATAAGAAGTATCAAAATAACAACCATTTTAAATATTAATCTAAAAGTTTAAATCACATCGATTTTCAAATCTCTACTTTTTAGGCAACTGCTGCATAGGCCAATAGCAAGGCATCTAAAGAGTTCAAACCGGACTCAGTGGACGTTTTAAACACGGTTTAAACAGCGACTTGAGTGACGTCATTGTTTCAACGCAAAAATATAATGTTTTGAACCCATAGACCTTATAAATCATGGACGCGCCCAAAACCGTTTTCTGCCTATACAAATCGTTGATGCTCAGATATGTGCGACAGAGATAGAGCTACTCCGGGCAAAAACCCACAGATCATTGGCCGAAAAAAACAAAAACCGTAAATGACAGGCGTATGACTTTTACGGTGACAGACCGACTCCACTATGGTTTATGAGTATTTAAAAACTATTGCTAATAAACACAACTAAATCACAAAAGGCACACAAATCATTAACAATATTAACAGGAAAGGTTTTGTCAGGTTATGTTTATATATTTTTCTGTCATAGAACATCTGTTTTTTCCCGGACTAGCTTCATCCCTCTTGTACACATCAGGACACCGGACCTCTCTTTCTAGGGCCGGTCCATGATTTATAAGGTCTATGTTTGAACCGGGTTGAACACATTTTGTCGCAAAAAAACAGCTGAAATCAATCATCAGTAGAAGGATATCACTGAAAAGGAATTAATGTTTTTAAATGGAAACAAATGCTTTCTTTACATAAAATAACTGTATTTTTGCCTTTTGAAAAACTTGATTTGGTATCAGGAAATAAATATTTGTTTGACCCTATACGAGCAAATACATTTTTTTTTATTGTACAGAGACGGTTCATGGGGTCTATTCTTGACTTTCGAAGACTGTATGCAAGTTACATGATTCTGTATCTCTTGTCAAAATGTAGCAAATTTACTTTGAAAATATGCGGCTTAGTTCTAATCGAAAAAAAAATTGTCGAAAATTACTTGTTTTTTGATTTTTGACAATATTGCGTACGGTGCTCGAGATGGAAAATTTGAATTATTCATTGGGCCAATATCATAAACAAATCAGATCTACCGAATCTGACGCAAGGTCTGATGTGTATGGTTACTGGACTAAATGTTTCACGCACCCTCTCGCTTAAACATCAAAAGCGTTAGAAGGAATAATCAGGAATAAAGGAGCGACCGTAAACATTAGGCCTGCGGCGTTAAAATAAAGTATAAATTTATCGGGCAATTTAAGACAGCTGGTGAACGGGGAGCACTGAATGAAGTTTTCATTAACATTATCAAATTAGTCACGGAAATTACCGAGATTTATTTCAACAAGTTAAAGCCGACCACGGGACGGTTGCGTCAGTCAGCTTCTGCATACATGAATAACTTTGCATCCGAGTTTTCAATCGGTCGATACGAAATAATGTATTCGTACGGCTTCCTTAGGTTTTTACTTTTTATGTATACAGGGTGTTAAAAAAGGAGTGTAAAATATTTCAGGAGGTAATAGTATGAACCAAAATAAGCAGAAAAGTCTTAATAAACATGGGTCCGCAAAGTAACGGTTGCGGAGATATGGACCACTATTCGTTTTTCAAACATTTTATTTTATTTGGAATAAACCGACAAAGGAAGCTTTTAACAAAAAAAAAAAAACAGTTACAGAAGATGTTCAAAGTGCCCTCCGTCCATTTCCAAGCAGGCACGACATCTTCGTCTCAACTATATTCGAACTCTTTCGAAAACACCCTCCTTGGTTTGGATTTCTTGACACTTTTGATTAATCCGTAGCTGCAGCTCTTCCAGGCTATTTACAGGAGTACCATAGACTAATGTCTTCAAATATCCCCAAACAAAGAAATCTAAAGGGTTCAGATCAGGCGATCTTGGAGGCCATAAAACAGGTCCCTTCCTACCCATCTATGTGGAAAAGTTTGGTGTAAATGCTCTCTAACGGCCATGGAAAACGGAGCTGAAGCACCATCATGCTGGAACCACATTTGTATGAGTTTTGGAAGACATTCCTTGAATCAGAGGCAACAAATGTGGTTCCAGCATGATGGTGCTCCAGCTCATTTTTCTATGGCCGTTAGAGAGCATTTACACCAAACTTTTCCAGATAGATGGGTAGGAAGGGCCGGACCTGTTTTATGACCTCCAAGTTTGCCTGATCTGAACCCTCTATATTTCTTTGTTTGGAGATATTTGAAGACATTAGTGTATGGTACTCCTGTAAATAGCCTGGAAGAGCTGCAGCTACGGATTAATCAAAAGTGTCAAGAAATCGAAACCAAGGAGGGTGTTTTCGAAAGAATAACGAACGTGGTTTGAACATCTTCTGTAACTTTGTTTTTTGTTTGTTAAAAGCTTCCTTTGTCGGTTTATTCCAAATAAAATAAAATTTTGAAAAACGAATAGTGGTCCATATCTCCGCAACCGTTACTTTGCGGACCCATGTTTATTAAGACTTTTCTGCTTATTTTGGTTCATACTATTACCTCCTGAAATATTTTACGGGATCTAGCCAAGTGATTGCCTTGTCCTTAACTTTCTTTTTCATTAAATCAACATTATTTTATTTCTATCTATCTATTCTTAAAAGTACAATGTAACCAATTTTGAACGAAATAAACTGAATGAGAAGAGCAACCATCATGTTGAGAGCAAATCTATACCCATCAACTATCATATCTGCCAAAACCTTGAAAGATCGTTTAACAAAATTTTGTAATACGAATTTTGTAAATAACCAATTAAATAAAAAACAATTTAAAACTCTATAGAAACTGAATTAATACATAAAGTAGGCAATACAAAATTCCTTATTTGTTAATTCTAATATACAACAAACTGGAAATCAGTTATTGATATTTTCCAATACTTTCACAGGTTTAGGTGACAGAAAATAGCAGTTGAAGAACAAATACTTCCCATAACTTCGTTTGCCTCCTGTGGTGTCGTATCGTTAACAAACGCTTTTGGTTAATACCTTGTTTATTGTTGGACGGAACTGTTTTCCCTGTGACAACTGTATTTTTAGACACCAGATAACCCATGACCAATTAACGTTCGACATTCTTGTTTTAATTAAGAGAAAGTTAGACGTCTCCAGCAGTCGAATTTATTGCAAATTACTTCACTGCCCGATAGAGGCTATTTTAAATCACGATGTTCATTTAAATTTCCTACCCTTAAGGTAACAGAAATAAATTATACACAAAAATTTAAGAAAACAGGAGAGATGCGATAGTTTAATATACAGGGCGTTAAAAAAAGAGTGTAAAATATTTAAGGAGGTAATAGTATGAACCAGAATAAGCAGAAAAGTCTCAATAAACATGGTTCGCAAAGTAACGGTTGCGGAGATATGGAATGTTTTATGTTTTTTAGCCGCTTTTTTTAATTTGCATAAACGTTGTGTATTTTCTTATAATAGTTGGTTGATGTTTAGTGAAATAAACAGTACGTATTTGACAGTTGTTCTCAGTGCACAAGTTTTTTTTCGCTATGGCTGGTTACTCTAACGCAGAATTAACAGACATGCATTTCATGTATGGTCGTGCTAATGGGAACGCCACCGAAGCGTGACGTCTTTACATTGACGTTTACCCAAATCGCCAGATTCCTTCACAACTCATGTTTTCACCAAAGATTGCGTGATACCTTTTTCTTGAGCAAACAGTGCCATTTATCCGGAAGACCAAGGTCGGTATCCACTGCTAGAGCAGAAGAAGAAATTCTAGCACTGGTAGAGCAGAATCCAGGTACGAGTGTGCGGAGAATATCAGCCGAGGTAGGAATTAGTGGTCCTCTTGTTTGGAGAATCCTTCACGAGCAACTGCTTTATCCATACCATGTGCAACGAGTACAGGCCTTAAATCCAATAAATGGTCATCAAGCACGTTTGGTTTTTTGCCGCTGGTTTCTACGTCATGATGCTGAAAACCCTCATTTTCTTGCAAACATTCTTTTTACTGATGAGGCCGGGTTTACAAGAAATGGATTTAATATTCACAATACGCATATTTGGGCCGACGAAAATCCGCATGCTCTATCTAATATAATTGTAGGTGACAGGTTTCTAGGTCCTGTTGTTTTACCAAACCGATTAACAGGCGCTGCTTACCTCAACTTCCTGCAGAACACACTGTATGAGTTTTTGCAAGACATTCCTTTGAATCAGAGGCAACAAATGTGGTTCCAGCATGATGGTGCTCCAGCTCATATTTCCATGGCCGTTAGAGAGCATTTACACCAAACTTTTCCACATAGATGGGTAGGAAGGGTCGGACCTGTTTTATGGCCTCCAAGATCGCCTGATCTGAACCCTCTAGATTTCTTTGTTTGGGGATATTTGAAGACATTGGTGTATGGTACTCCTGTAATAGCCTGGAAGAGCTGCAGCTACGGATTAATCAAAAGTGTCAAGAAATCCAAACCAAGGAGGGTGTTTTCGAAAGAGTTCGAATATCGTTTAGACGAAGATGTCGTGCCTGCTTGGAAGTGGACGGAGGGCACTTTGAACATCTTCTGTAACGTTGTTTTTTGTTTGTTAAAAACTTCCTTTGTCGGTTTATTCCTAATAAAATAAAATGTGGTCCATATCTCTGCAACCGTTACTTTGCGGACCCATGTTTATTAAGATTTTTCTGCTTATTTTGGTTCATACTATTACCTCCTGAAATATTTTACACTCTTTTTTTAACACCCTGTATAAATTATATTTATTTTATATATTTTGTTTTCATATACAGCAAGTCTGTTTCCACAACAGTCAGGGACTAGTTGTCATAAATGTTTGTCCAACTTGCTCTTATTGTGTCTAAATTTGTTGGGCTAATATACAAACCATGTAAATCTATTTCAGGCAGTGCAGTATCTCTGTTAATTTTCATTCTTTACATATTTATCGATCTTGCTAACATTAATTGAATCCGTTGGATACGCTCTGACCTGTAATATAGCTTTATACCATACAAAGAATATATGTTCAGTGCAGATGCATTCCATTACGTACTATGTGGAGAATCTAGCATCTATTACATTTAATTAAAACAGGCTTTAAATGTCTTACTGATATACCAGCTATACGTCTACTCAAAGGATAACCCATGCAAACAGCGCAAAAAGAAACACATTGCAGGCTGTAATTTAATCTACCAATTAATCAGTGTGCATATCTGTGAGACGTACTAGATATTATTAAAAATGTAACACCTGTGTTTGTGTATTGATTTACTCTTGAGGTACCTGAATAGATTGCAGAAAATGTATTTTTCGATAGGCAAACTAGACAGTTTGCACAGTTGTCCATTAAGGTTTAGAATCTTTCTTTTCTTATTCCAAAATCCTGTAGCACTCTCACATTTCATTATATATTGAGAGCAGACCAGTAGAGAGATTTAGAACCCTTTTTGGCAATCTTGTTAACAATATTAGACTCCAAAGAGGTTAATGTGTGGTTCTGAAACCTTGTGGTTCCTCAATTTGTCTAAATTTTTCTTGACAATTTTAAAAATTCAATCCAACAAACTACTTCATATTTCATTTATTTATGTTGATTTGTTACATTATTATTATTGTGATTTTTATTTTATATTGCTGTTCTTGTATTTATATTTCAGTTTAAATCATGAAAAATTCGTGACGTTTCTGCAGCTTTTCAATATCTCAATGTACCTAATAGATTTATATCAAATTCATTTATTTCTGTATTCATAGTTAAAATGACCATTTTAAAAATTCATTTGCACTTTTTTTCACACAAACTGATTGTTAAGTTTTCCTTTTGGTAAGCTTCCCGTAAACACTACATATGACTCTAGGAGAATTTTATGCCATAATTCCTCTAGCAAAAACAAAAGGATGCATCAAGATTTGCTTTTGTTTTTTTACTTAACCCTTTATATTCCTCTGTAAATAATTGAAACAATCTTAGAAAAAGTTTGAAGATTATTCAATTAATAAACAACAGAATAATATTGAAACAACCGATTTCTAAAAAATTCTTGCTATGGAAATAAAACATCCACTTCCAATTTAATAGTTTTGACTAGAAAGATGATAAATTTGCTGATGTGAAATTGACCATCTGTCGTATTTTCGGCACCATCAACGTTGCGAGCTTTTCTCAAACCGGTGAATAATATAAATATCATTTTTCATAAAACTATTAGTTAATAATCATCACCAACATCGTTATCATCATCATCATCATCATAGGCATCAATGTCGTCATTCTCATCATTGACATTGATTCTCAATTTTTCCACTTGCGGCTCGATACACGGCATTATTTGTTTGTTAACCAGAATCGCGTAGGGGCGATCGGGGCAATCTAGCGTTTCGCGATACCACCCGTCGAATTGGGTGCGAGCCAAAAACCAGGAAAGCTACGTAGAAGTCTCATGACTGTAAAGTAACCAGGCGTAGTAGAAATTACGTAGCAGTGACTGTAACTTTGGTGCATGAAGTAATTTATACATGAAAGTAGCAACTTTGGTAGCGGTTACGAATGGTTACTCTCTGAAGGTTCCAGTGTCTGTTAGTGTTAATTTAGTGCTAGTTGGAAAGTAGGGGTTGCCATTTAAGATTATATAGTTGTGGTAGCAAGACGTGAGGATGTAAGTTAGAACGGGTTAGTTAATACATTATTTGGAATAATGGTTTCGAGGGATTATTGATATCTTTTTGCTTCTCAGATATAGCCATGGAAAGTGTTCAAATTGTCACACTGTACTTTCCTGATTTGAACGCAGTTTAATTTTATTAAACACTATGTAGTTAAAGTCAAAAATGCTGGTTTGTAAACACAAAAATTTTCTACAAGGGAGCTTTAATAATTAACATAATCTTACATTTTCTTCTGTCCATGTTTTAACAGCCTGATAAGAAACGAGTTTTAAAGAAGACACAACATTCAAACTAAAGTTTGGAAAAAATGCCTGGCAAAACTTGATAATCGCTTATGATAACTTTGAAATGAATGCGAATCCGCTCTTCTCGCTTGTTGAAATAAAACGGCGCATAACGTTAATCCCCCTCATTTAAAATGTGTTAAATGTCCCCTCTATGCACCGTTTTAGTTTCAGCATACAATTCAATTAAGGCCGGCCACGACTGGCAACAAATACGCAATCTGCATTAATTTGCATGTTCCTCTTATTTTGAAACGGGACACAGGAAGGACAATACTAGACGTCGACATAGACGTATTCATTGGCTTCTGGTGACACTGTTAAGGCTTGATGACGGCTACAAATACGTGAAAGAGCAAATTGTTGGAGAAATATTTGTAAATGTGTCGAAATTGCTGAATACCATGTAAAAAATAGGGTTTCTGTTGATGAGCTTTTCCAGTCAAACATTAAGTTTGAACATATAACGTTTAAGATAGATTTTGTTTGAATTAATATGCTTTAATTAATAACAGAATATATAAAAAAATTTAAAAATTACTGTTTAAATTTGTCTTAGGAAGATATGTGACATAAAAGTCTTTGTGTCTTGTTTACATGAGTTGTAGTGTAGCCAAAGCTAAAAGTGTGTGAGTGTAAAATATTTAAGGAGGTAATAGTATGAACCAAAATAAGCAGAAAAGATCAATAAACATGGGTTCGCAAAGTAACGGTTGCGGAGATATGGAATGTTTTATGTTTTTTAGCCCCTTTTTTATTTTGCAAAAATGTTTTGTATTTTCTTATAATAGTTGGTTGATGTTTAGTGAAATAAACAGTACGTATTTGACAGTTATTCTCAATGCATAAGTTTTCTTTCGCTATGGCTGGTTACTCTAACGCAGAATTAACAGACATACATTTCATGTATGGTCGTGCTAAAGTGAACGCCACCGAAGCGCGACGTCTTTATGTTGACGCTTATCCAAATCGCCAGATTCCTTCACAACGCATGTTTGGAAGAATTCACCAAAGATTACGTGATACCGGTTCCTTGAGCAAACAGTGCCATTTATCCGGAAGACCAAGGTCGGTATTCACTTCTAGAGCAGAAGAAGAAATTCTAGCACTGGTAGAGCAGAATCCAGGTACGAGTGTGCGGAGAATATCAGCCGAGGTAGGAATTAGTGGTCCTCTTGTTTGGAGAATCCTTCACGAGCAACTGCTTTATCCATACCATGTGCAACGAGTACAGGCCTTAAATCCAATAAATGATCATCAAGCACGTTTGGTTTTTTGCCGCTGGTTTCTACGTCATTATGCTGAAGACCCTCGTCCTGTTGTTTTACCAAACCGATTAACAAGCGCTGCTTACCTCAACTTTACCACACTGTATGAGTTTTTGGAAGACATTCCTTTGAATCAGAAGCAACAAATGTGGTTCCAGCATGATGGTGCTCCAGCTCATTTTTCCATGGCCGTTAGAGAGCATTTACGCCAAACTTTTCCACATAGATGGGTAGGAAGGGCCGGACCTGTTTTATGGCCTCCAAGATCGCCTGATCTGAACCCTCTAGATTTCTTTGTTTGGGGATATTTGAAGACATTAGTGTATGGTACTCCTGTAAATAGCTTGGAAGAGCTGCAGCTACGGATTAATCAAAAGTGTCAAGAAATCCAAACCAAGGAGGGTGTTTTCCAAAGAGTTTGAATATCGTGTTTGAGACGAAGATGTCGTGTCTGCTTGGAAATGAACGGAGGGCACTTTGAACATATTCTGTAACTTTGTTTTTTGTTTGTTAAAAGCTTCCTTTGTCGGTTTATTCCTAATAAAATAAAATGTTTGAAAAACGAATAGTGGTCCATATCTCCGCAACCGTTACTTTGCGGACCCATGTATATTGAGACTTTTCTGCTTATTTTGGTTCATACTATTACCTCCTGAAATATTTTACACTCTTTTTTTAACACCCTGTATATCGTTGTGCAGGAGAAATTAAAATGATACCAGACATTTCAAGTGTTTGTACGGTTGTGCTATAAATTGTGTATTAGAGGCACTCTAAAGGATATTTAAAAAATACATGTTCAAATGAAGCTCCGGATGGACTGTGAAAATGTGTCTTAATCTCGGTTTTGATATGTGTGTGATAACTTTTATAAATATTTTTGAGATGGCTATTTTGAAGAGGTTAAACCCCCTAAACCCCCTAACTTTGCACATGGTTTAGTTCTGTATTGACTTGTTATCAAAATGGTGTATGTACACTATTCAAGAAAGAGTTGAATACATTTATCATTTCTTTCGGAGTAATGATAGTGCTGCTGAGAAAATTTTGTGGAGATGAAACTCTGGCAAACAAAAAAAGGATCATTCAAAATCCAGCGAGAAATTAAACAGTTGATGTTGCTCTTTTGGCCCTCAAAGCCTAAAATAAGTAGTTTTCCGCTCAATCTGCAACTTCCTGATAACATTTTATACAAATTTTAATAAATCCTTTTATTTCTTCGTTTTACTGTTAGATGTGTAACCTAATAATATCTTAAACCATCCTTATATCCGGCCTTCAACTCTCAACCCTCTTTTAATTAACACAGTCAGCATCGTTGCGCAACATCATTTTTATAGCCGGATGATTACACATTTTTCCTTTCTTTTATGTGTGAGCCCCCCGCGAACTGCCTACGACTGGTTTTCATTAATCCGCTGAATTATTTCCAAGTCCAGGACGAGAATAGGCTAGCATTGAGCGTAATGGTGCGGTTTTGGTCTTGCCCTAACAGTATCGACTAAACAGTTACAATAATTATTCTATATTTGAGCAGTTATGACTAGCGTAACATATAGGGTGATTCGCATAACACATTTGGGGTCTAATTTTGAAGGCCTATAACTAGTTCCAACTAAATTCAACGTTGTATATAGGTAAGTTAGATAAAATTGCAATACTTTGGACACTGTTAATACCCCTGCTTTTTATTGTTTGATATGTGAGAAACACTGTATGTCGTTTGAGTAATTCTTGAAAATGGCGAATGCGCCAATGTTTTATAGGTAAATACTTTTGTCCAATTAAGACAACGTTATTAACTCCCTAACAACTATAACAAATTATAGATATTCCAATCGGTTAGTAATATAGAAATTTCTTACCCTTAAAACGGTAAGGAAATGACTCATTACTTACTTTCACTTCCACGCTAGTCGAAAAAATACTTTTCCGACTAGAAGCATGTGTCACTTTTCTGAAGTATGGCAATGTTATATTAAGCTGATTTTTAAAAAAATAAGTTAATACAAACAACTGGTATTTATTTTATTAAATTATAACATAAAGAAACATATTAAGAACCAAAATTAATTTATTAAATAAAATTTCTGTATGGGATAACATATTTGCAATTTTTCCTTGACCATGTAACGAGTTCTCCACGTATCCTTCGGCTACGGCACTGGATTTCCATCCTCCTAATGTAACAAATCCACCTGTATTTGCTAGCAATGTAGCTGAAGTACGTCTCAAACAATGTTCCGTAAACCCGTGAGCATTTTCTAATTTTAAAAAAGCCGCTATTTTTTTGGGAAAACCTCCAATAGCATTGTGGCCGCAAGGTTGATTTGTAATATTGCCATTCCTTATTTGTAAACAAACGATCGGGATCAGAACCAATTGTTTTGTGAAGATCATATTAGTTTATTGCTTTATTATTTTTGTCCATTCCGATTTTGTAATTGCAAATGTTCAGGAAGTGTAGGTTGTAACTTTGACACCCTGTATCTTTTTTATTATGTGATTTGGGATATAGGTATGTTAGGTTAAATGGATTTATTTTCATCTATGGAATCTGTGGTCTTATTTTTGCTACTTCATTTAAAAACACTGTACCTATATATGTAAAAAAATATATTTTTTCGTGACTTCGATAATACGGTACTAGTTTTTTGTTGATTTCACCAAGTCAAGGCCCTTTTAAGCATAAATCAGTGGGTTATAAGCCAAAAAAATAACGTGTGCTTACCAGAGAAGATCTCAAAGAATTCTTAGATACGACCCCTGATATCCTAATTATGGGGCTTTCTGTAGGTTGTAGAATTGAGGAACTTGTAGCTATGTCTATCGATGATATTGAAGACAGGGGAAGTGTATTGGTTGTCACAATTCCAGATACTAAGGCTTATAAATAAAGAACATTCACTGGTGAGATGTAACTGGCCTGCTACTTCCTGCTCGGCCTAAGTGGCTCGACTTGCAGGAAGAGACCTACATTGTCGTAGGTACTTACCCGCAGACCTCTCGCTCTGGGCGATGCGCCATTAATTCTATAAATGATACTGCAGAAGACAACTACTCCGCGGGCTAATGCCCCGACCGGCATTGAATTATACCTGCAGTATCTATATTCTTCTTGAGAGAGATTTTTGTTCTTATCATTGAGTAATAGCACTAAAAATAGAAAGGCTTCTGTATTATACTTAGTTCATTGAAATATATTATAATAATCTCGTTAGTTATGTTAAATATTTCATTTCTCTAAACCATTTTTCATAGCGACCAAGCTTCGTATTTCTTCCGTGATTTCTCTGACACGAGATTGAAAACAACACTGAAAGCTTCATTCTCAATATCTGATGGCAAATCATTACGTGAAATTATGAGAAATAATTCTGTGACAACTATAATTATGCCTGTTGCTTTTTCTTACAGTTGTAGATAAAACGTTGCAAGTGATACTACTTATTATCAAGCCAATAAAACAACTCAATTATCCTTTTAACAAATCCATTACCATTTTTTAAATCGAACATATAAATACAATCGTTGAGTTTGGAAATTCCTACTCTTTCGTGTAGAACCTTTTAACTGTTTTAGATAAAAAATGAAACAGCATAGCTAATACCATGCATTTAGGGGATAATATGTTTATTAGTTTTCAACATTACGCCTATTATGATATACCTATACTTTTGCATTATGAATGCCTTCCTTATACAAAATGTAATGTAATGGAAAATGAATTTCTAATAGCGTAATTGATGTAATTATCAATTAACGTCAGTATTGTGTTACTTAAAAGCCTAGCCAAGTAAAACTGGAAAGAGAACTGGGAAATGTTAAATTGTACTGCTTTATTCATTAAATACTGGATGAGATTTAGTTTTTTCAAGATAACTTGTTATTACAAAGTTTATAACTTTAGTGAAAAAGTATGAAAAAATGAATGAGGTCTTTCTTATAACATTTTTTCTTAATTATTATATTTTCATAATTTATCGCGTATAATTTTTAAAGAAATACATTAGTCTTTTTATAATTTGAAAACAACAATTGAAGAAACGACACCCAGATTTAGAAAAATCTGTTAATCCATTTGAGTAGAACAGAAATAATAGAGTTTATGGTGGTTTGTAGTTGCACATTTAAGTATATATAATAAATTTCACTTAATTATACAGAGTGGTTTGTCTTTTATGGCAAATTAAAGCCAATATCGGTAATGACAATGGTACATACGAGTATGTACATTTCCCAATGAAATTGTATAAAGAAAGTACATACAATAGAGATAAGACAAGCAATTAAATTATAAAAAGTAAACAATCAATTTTTAACTGAAGAATATTAATTATTAATACCTAGATCTTTTAGTTAAAGACCAACAGAGAAAGATATTTAGCTTAAGGAAACGGAAGAAATCAATAGAAAATATAAGTTACGAGAGAAATCAATATAGGTTAACTCTTATATTAGTAGAAATTATTCTGTTTATATCGAAATATTGATAAACTATTAATTTGAAAAAGTTTTATTCGAGTCATGGGATCTCAACGTGTGTGTGTATATACAGGCTGTCTCACCGATTATAACATTTCAGACTACTTCGATTTCAATTTTGAAAATTAAGCTTTGATGTTTCCAGGTCTGTTTTTTTAAATAAAATAATGCCATTCTTGTAGCACTGTCGGTTATAGTGGAAATCGTCATCTACTTGCTTATTTTAAAAGGAACACCCTGTATATTTTTCCACATCTGAATTCTACACCTAATCTTAGGGAGACTTATATCAAGATTCCTCATATCTATGTCTAATTCAAAATTGTCTATTTTTTACATCGTACAATGGCAAAGCCTGTCATTTGTTACAGATATTTTGAAAACTGTTGAAAATTTTAAACGTTTTAATTTTACACAATGTGATTAATTCTACAACAAACTGTTGTAGAGTTGAGTATTAGCCCTAGAATGCGTTGTATAAAACGTTATTAAAACGTGACGTGAAAGGTTAACGTTAATAAAACTTTAAATAAAACGTTTATCAACTGTTTAGTTTTTGATATTTAAACATATCATAATAATGTTTAAAAACGTTTCTCTTTTAGTTAAAATAACGCTTACGTTTAAATGTACAATATATATTTTATTAGTGTTGAAGAATGCGTTATATAAAACGTTATTAAAACGTGACGTGAATGGTTAACGTTAATAAAACTCTAAAGAAAACATTTTGTATCAACGTAATAAACATTTTTTTGTAGCTAAAAATAACGCTTACGTTTAAATGTACCATATTTTTTATTAGTGTTGAAGAATGCGTTATACATATAAATCGTTATTAAAATGTGACCTGAATGGTTAACGTTAATAAAACTCTAAATAAAACATTTTCCATAAACGTTTATCAACTGTCTAATTTTTGGTATTTGACCATAGCATAATAATGTTTAATAAACGTTTCTTTTTTAGTTAAAAATAACGCTTACGTTTGTTTAAATGTACCATAATATATTTTTTATTAGTGTTGAAGAATGCGTTATATAAAACGTTATTGAAACGTGCCGTGAAAGATTAACGTTAATAAAACTCAAAATAAAACGTTTTCCATGAATGTTTATTAAATGTCTAATTTTTGGTATTTAAATAGCATAATAATGTTTAATAAACGTTTCTTTTTTAGTTAAAGTTAACGTTTACGTTTAAATGTGCCATAATATATTTTTTTATCAGTGATGAAGAATGCATTATATAAAATGTAATTAAAACGTGACGTAAAAGATTGACGTTAATAAAACTCTAAATAAAACCAACTGTTTAATTATTGGCATTTAAACATAGCATAATAATATTTAATAAACGTTTCTTTTTTACGCGGTGTAGAACTAACTACATCTATCGGCCTAATAAGCTCGAAACCGGTATATGTCTGGTGGGCGTCTGACGAATGGCTCTAGCTGTTGCTATAGGTTTTCCAGGTGTAATTCAATGCTGGTCGGGGCATTAGCCCGCAGAGTAGTTGTTTCCTGGAATTCCGTGTTTGCAAAATATCGTTTCTTTTTTAGTTAAAAATAACGCGCTTACGTTTAAATGTTCTTTAAACGTAAGCGTGCCCATTGGGTAAAGATCTAAATCTTATCATCTTAATCTAATCGTTGTCTTTGTTTCAGCAATAATGCGCCATGTATCACCATCAACCGTCAGTCTGGGCAAGATGCTTTGGGCAGCCCTGTTAGCCTGCTGCCTGCAAATCAGCGTGGCCGTGGTGGCCGACGACTCGACGGCCACCAAATCCGGGGATGAAAATCTACAGGTGAGATTTGTATTAAAAGTCCATTTGTACCTGTCTACGCGCACCGGCATGGATAAGCCGCGCATTTGCGCTAGGAAATATGAAATGTCAAATCCGGCCAAATGGGACATTATCGGCGTGTTTCGTAATATTTTCCGAGTTGGCGCGGATTTTATGAGGTGCAGGACACTTTTTTAATCAAGATAAGAACGAAGCGGTGTCTGCGTATCGCATTTCTCCCTGTTTTCAAGCATTTCAAATAAAAAGTTTGTAGAAGCGGCACATTAACATTGAAGTACGTTTTTACTGTATTGTAAAGGTATTTTAAGATAATATACAGGATGTTCCCTAATGACATGCGATCATGCGAATATTTAAGGAAGTGATTCTACATTGAAAATTAATGATAGTTTGCTTTATAAACTATGGTCCAAAAATGATCCGTTAAAAAAATACGTTGTGTTAAAGTTTTAGAAAAAACTACCTTTAACAGTTTCGTGCGCACGAGCACTGACTTTAATATTTTTAAAGAAATAAATGGTACTTCTTTACTGTATTAGAAAGGTATTTTAAGCCAATATAAATCAAATCTCCTACAATTCCTATCAATGAAGTCATATGTATGTTCTCTGATACCAAACATCTAGGTATGCTAATGAACAATGCCACAGACAAAGCTCTATTCAATAATTATCTAAAGAAATTAATCTATCTAAATTTACTAACCTGCTTTAATGAAAACACTCTATAAATATCTAACTTCACTTTTGGCAGTGGGAACTCGAAAATTCAACCACAATAGATGAGATCTGACCTATTTCTGCATTTTTAGGATTGCTTCTTCATGTGGCCTCCTTTAAATTGAGTCAAATATCTAACTATACAAATTATTATATAAATTAAAATTATTTGAAATTAAATATCGACAATGACAAAAGTGACATTACCCTGTCAATGAATTAAATATGACAATACCTACTTGAATAATGTTTACCCTTTATGTTAAAGTTTTTATATATTTTTAGGTATTAATAATATTGTGTGAAACTAACTACTCTGTGGACAAAATATGGGGCTTTTGTCCACAGAGTAGTTAGTTTCATACAATATTAATACCTAAAAATATATAAAAATAAATGGTACGTCAACGATTTGGTCCCAGATAAAAATGATTTATGAATTCGTTCAATTTGAAAAATAAGATTCCTCTTGAGTTTTTCGACTGCAATGCGCCGTTTTTGTGAAGAAAAAAAAAACCGTTGGATTGTCTGAGAGAATTAATGTAATTATTAAATACAATTTTGCAAAAAATCTAGTTGGCCTGGAATATGTCACTTGCTTTGTGATTTGACATTTCAATCAACTTTGTCGTTAAAATCTGTTTGCTGTGAATATTCTATTTTTACAAACTCGCTAATAATGGTGAACTATTCAAATGTGGAAATGGTGGTAATGCATTACGTGTATGGGTTAGCCTATTTATCACGAGAGATATCCCAATCGTGCTGTCAGATAATCGCAATTTTTCTAATATTTACCGTCGTCTTCTTGAAACTGATAGTATCCGAAAAGGTGCATCTGAAGGTAGACCTCGAAATGTAAGAACACCCGAAATTGAGGAGGAGGTGTGGTTGAGGCACATTATCGAAGAACATCCTGAAACGAGTACGAGAAAGATTGCTAGAAACTTGAATATTGGTAAATAACATAATCTCTCTATGTTTGTGAAAATTTGTCTATTCTTCTGCTACAACAACATTTTAATAACTTTTTATTGCGGCTTTAACAATTCAGATTTGCCCAAAGAAATAACTGTCCTATTTAAATAATAGCGGAAGATTTTCTATTCCATACATTCATTTGATTTGCGACCGTCATAACCGATCCAGAGATTTACATTTAGATTAATGTTTTACGAATTAATTTTCCGTTACAAAATCTCACTAAAGTGGAATCGGATGGATGAAAACGCATCCGAATAGCTGTTACGATTAAGATAATGACGAATGACTGGAAAGTGACATTCATCTGAATTAATTTGAATTAGAATTTTTTGTAAATATTTGAAATTTCAAGTTTCATTTTATTTTTTAAATTTTTTGGTGCAATGTCCGCTATCTTTGAGATTTGAACAAAAAACTATTTATTTCCAATACTGATCAAAATCAAATGGGTTAAGGCGTCAAATGAAATATTGGAAGGCAATAAACGTACTTTACGGTACTTTAATAAGTTTTTGTAGATACAATTCTTTCCAATCAGCAATAAATTCCAAAAATATCCTATTAACAGAAATGTAAGCACTTTCTGTGGTCAGATTTAAATTCAGCGCATCAATTCCTTTATTGGCCAATGAAGTTTGTGAAGTGCGCCTCATACAATGGCCAGTATACACTTCTGGATTCGCGATATTCAGGAATGAAGCAACTATTGAGGGTACATTCGCCCATGTGTTGGTTCCAACAGGCTGGGAAGTACATTTTTGATTGACCTATCTTAAAAAGAATCGCTCTTGTGTTAAGCGAATTGGGCGCAGAGATGGGGTATTAAAATATACAGTGAAAGCCAAATTTTACAGCGAGGCCCGGTCTCAGTTGCTTCATACGACGAGCCGCCACTAATAACAACCAGAAGGTATAACAAAACCTACCACGTTTTATTGAGTAGGTACTGAGAAATATCAAGTCGTGCATGTTTTTATTAAATTCCAATAATTCTCACTGTACTTAAGAATATTAAACATTCTTGCGTGGACAAAATGCTACTTAAAACACTTGTACAATGAATAACTATTATTATCATATAATCCATAAACATAAGTTTTCTCCCACTATAAATAGTTATTAGGCACATAAAAACCAAACAAAACACAACTATTCGCTAAATTTGTGCTTACAGAGAACAAGTTTTCACAGGCGTTTAAACAGATGGGAAATATTTCACATGGAATCACCATCGAAATAAACGCCAAATCGAATTAATAACTAAGCATTCGATTGTTAACAGTAAATGCCAGTATTTCCGCCTGATTTGTGAGCTACACGAACAGACAGTGGGATTTACATTTAAATTAATATTTGACGAATTAAATTTACGTTATGAAAACCACCACGACTTCATCATGTTCGTTGTGTTTCATAGTTTATTAGGGTTAATGTAGGCGTTTCCGTTACAATACGTAAACATAATTGGACAAATGTGGAAATCAAAGTAATTTATTTGAAATATATTCGCTTTGTACATACTGAAATTAAACGCTTGATTTGTGAAACGACGGTAAATATAAACACCAAAATTATCCCCAATACAGAAGCAAGCGTAAATCAAATCCTAATTTAAAACACAATTTTATCTTATGTAGTAAATGTTCTTCATCGGAAGGACCCTTCAAAAATTTGACAATGTTATCCCGACTGAGCACTTTAGACTTTTTGGCTCATCTCATAGTCTTTACTTTTTCGTTTGAGAAACGCTTCTAGTTCATGAAACTTTCTCCCATCTGTATTATTATAAATTGTCAGCATTGATTTTAACATTGACCACTTAGTTCAGGGAATTAGAACTGTACGATTCAGGATATAAGAAAAATAAATCAATATCACTTATACTAGAACGTGGAAGAATAAATACATACCATGTATTGAAAGTAAGCCAACATTATAGTTTCATTTATATTTTTGTTTTCAACTTTCAGCCGCTGTATTAATTTGACATATTCTTTTTTATACTTTGGTTCCGACTGTGTTCTTCTTTCCAGGTTTTCATTCATTTTCACAAATTAATAAATTTGATAAACCAACAAAATTTGGTTTTCATATTTCATTAGGATGAAATAAAAATCTGTACCTATCACGTGCGTTATTGGTGGTTAATAATCTTGAGCAAATTAACAATCCCTCGGGATTGCAATCTGTTGCCCTCGATAATTAACGTCCTCATAACTCCTTTGATATACAGGGTGAGTCAGTTTATAATAGCAGCACTCTAGGATTCGATAGAGAATCTTATTTTAAGTTAAGTATGTTGTATGAGCATATGTTGGAAAATGATTCGTTTTTGAGATACAGGGTGTCAAAGTTTCATACTTTTTAAAGTTTTTTTCCACACAGCTCCTACAGTTCTCGAGATAATTTATTCAAATTTTTATTATACAGTACCTATGACAGTCTACAAGTTCTGACATGCTTAAAAGATTTGAAAACGTACAGGGTGATATTTTTTGGGGAGACATTTTATCGTCCAGAACTTTTTCGTAGTGCCTGACTGTTATTTGTAAAAATTTTGGATATCACGTTAAATGTAGAAACTTTTTTGTATTTTGCATTTTTATCGTAATTCTAACCGTTGTCGGGTAATGTGAAAAAGTATCTGAACGGGTTTTATAAAAAAAAATTGTACTTATTCATAAAAATTTTCACAAAAAAAATTTGTTTACAGAAACTTCATCAATATAAATTATAAAGGTTACATACTTACAACAGAACTTTTGCCACTATTTACTTATTTATTTATTTTATGTCACGTTTCATACCATTCTAAAAACTAACTAAAATATCGCAAATTATCCAGAGAGGTGGATTGGACGTGGAGGTCCAATCGAATGGCCCCCACATGTCCCAGATATAATACCAATGGATTTTGTTGTGTGGAGCTTTCTTAAAAAGTGCAACTCCTGTTCAAGATATTGGAGATCTTAAAAGACGTAGCATGCCTGTGAAGACATAAGAGTTTATCAATAAGTTGCAGCAAGAAGGTCTATTGAAAGGCGATGTCGATTATGTATTCAACAAAATGGTTCGCATTTTGAGAACTTAATTTGAAATTAAAATTATTTAGTTACAATTTTAAGTTAAGTATGTTCATATAACATACTTAACTTAAAATAACGTTCGGTATCGAATCCTAGAGTGATATAGTATAAACTGACACCCTGTATAAATAACTATAATTACCTTGTATTAGTCTGAATAGCTCCGTTCTATTCAAAATTGAAAATTATTCACCTTTTTTGCAGCCCGAAGGACTGAGCAGGCAGTGGGAAAGAATGCAGGGAGGTTGGGGACTCAAAAGCAGCTTACCTATAAATGATCAAATAGGATACTCGACACCCGACCGTGAAAAAAGAGCTTGGCAAAACTTACAGGTAATGTACGAGTATGCAGTTCCTTCTTGAATTAAGCTTAGAAGTAAACTGCCTGCCTCTTTAATTTTAAAATATCAGCGCCACTGTCTGCTAGGAAAGTGGCAGAGCTTCTTCTGAAGCAGTGGCCAGTATATAGAACAGGATTTAAAAGACCAAGAAATTGTGCAATAACTTTTGGCAGACTGCTTAATGTGTTAATTCCCACAGGATTTCTGGTACATTTTCCATTCGCATATTTTACAAAAAATCTGTTGTGTTTAAGAACCTGGGGACGCAACTTAATATATTTTCTTAATATTTCAACAAGATTCGTATTTTCAATGTCTCCAGTGGTAATTGCAAACTGCCGTATAACTTTTGTTTTTGAAGGTGGGATATCAACACGAAAATGGCTTCCTTCGTCTACAACATTTTCAACTGGAAGAAATGTTAATTCTGCTTTTCTGCATGCTCCTGCCATTCCAATTATCATCGCAACCTTAGCCATTAAGTATTCTTTGTCATCAGCTTCCACTAAAAATTTGGCAAAATCTTCTTTAATAAAAACTTTTGACTTTTTAGCACTGTACCCGTCCGCTTGCCTTTTAATATATGCTACCAAATTTGTATATTTTTTAATATCAATATTCCGTTTCAGATTTAGTTCAGACCTTAACATTGAGTGTCCATAATGTGGAAACTTTTAGATCTTTCTTACCCTCAAAATATGCAAGTAAAACTTTCTCATTAACATGTTTAATTTTCTTCTCATCACACTACGTAACAAATTTTTCGTATGCCAAATCATAAACTGCCTTTGACTTTTTGGGAATTACTGATAATAGAGCATTACCTGCTGCCTCTTCAATATCGCTTGGTAGCTCTTCAGAACTTGAATCACTCATTTTTTAAAAATAAAACTAAAAATATACCAATTTCACTAAAAACCTTCCGTCTAGACTTTTTTACAAAATGTCAAACTGACAACTAACATGAAGTAACAGCAACAAACTAAATTTATGTTTTCCAAATTTTTGTCAATTATATTAAATTTTATTTTTTTATTACTTTCTTCAAAATTAAAAAAAATATTGTATGCAATACGTTACGAAATGAAAATTTGTGTAACTTGTGAGTTTTTGCGAAACTCACTTCGTTCATTCCGCAAAAATCTCACGCGTTACACAAAATTAGGCATTTTCGTAACTGATGGCATAAATAGCTATTATACGACTGCCTTGCAAAAGGGGGTTTTGCACGCGGAAAATACGCCCTGAAAACGGTATTTTGCACACGCCGTGTGCTAAACATTTTCCACACGTTTATGTCATCTTTGCACACGCCTCTCCAGATTGTGATTTTTGTTTGATGTCACCCAAATTATGCAATGTTTCAAGTTGGCTAAGTCTCCTTTATTTTGTTGATTAGATACGTCAAAAACTGTTAAATTCCCGAAGTTTGGGCGTGAAAATGTGTGATTCAGAAGAGATTTTACAGAAAGCATGCGAAATATGTTCGGAACTGCTGCCCACAAAATCCAGAAGCAGGTATGAAGCTGAGTTAAGCCGATTTATGGACTGGCGACTAGCCAAAAATGTCCAGACTTTCTCAGAAAACGCAGTAATGGTGTATTTTGAAGAACTATCTAAGAAATATAAATCTTCCACGTTAGCAATGTTCTTAATAAAAAGGAGTTAAATTAAAAGTTGTATTTAATTTATTTTGTTAATGCGTTGGCAATTTTAGTAGTAAAAACGATTTAAATTAAAATTTGATTTTTGTGGTCTCTGTTTGCAGTCGTATAAAAAGTATCGTAAAAAAAACTCGTTTGAAAACCTCTGTGTGAAAACGTGTTGTCCTACTCGGCCTGACGGCCTCGTTGGACAATTTCACGTCGCGTGCAATAAACTTTTTGTACTTGTTGCATAAATAACTATAATAGTAAAGTAAAGGTACAATTATTTAATTTTAACATTAGATTGGCTATCTTTTCTACTAGAGAAGATCTATTACCACGCATAGTAGGTATTTGATGATATATAATCTTATTGTGGTGTTCTTGGTCTGTGTTTTATCGAATTTGGATTGTAACCAGTAATTTTCAGCAGTTGTTGTTCTTGCATAGCATTTTTGCCAATTCGCTAACAGCGACCTGTTCAAATTATTTGTTATCTTTTTGTTCTTCACATTCTTCTAATAGCCTCAGCAGAGGATTTAGTCCCTAATATGTTCGGCTCGATTTGATATCAGTATATGAAAAAGGAGTACAGGACAGCATTAACTTTCACAGTTGGCAATTTAACCAACCATTTACTATTTGTACAGTTTTTTGAACCGCCTTGGCAAGTTTTACTATAAACACTGGATTATATTTAATGCTAATTATTGGAGAGCCATCTTTATTTTTCTCGATTGGAAAAAAATCCAAGAGACTCTCGAACCTACTTCTATAGCAGCAATATGATAGAATTTACGCATAATATCTTCAGGGGTCCTGGTTGCAAGGCGGGCATCTCAAGCTGTTAAAAAGACCAGTCATAATCTTATAGTCATTATAGTACTTCTCCTGTAAAAGTTTGCACAAAACGCTCTACATAGTCTTTACTGTTGCTTCTTTGAATTCTGTCCCAGCTTTCTTTCTCATATTGACCGCCCAATCTTTTAATATCAATTCCAGTTCTTCTTCGCTTCTATGCTCATTTAATTCGTATTTTCGGCAAAGCTCCATAAATATCCCCGTGTGTTTGTGACTGTTGGGATATTTTTTGGAATTGTTTCTTCAATTAGCGCGTGAATTGAAAATTCGCATTGCCAAAACGTGACATTTTGGAATTCATTTGAAATAGCTGCCAAACTTAAACAGGTGTCACAGTGTTATATATTATGATAGTGATTGAAAACATCCCTGAATGCTGTTATCAGTTAAATTCTCGGGTTAATAAACAATAAACCAGCAATTTTAAGTAAACTTTGAACCATGTCCGTATACTTTAAATGTTAAAAGTAAATTAACTTTTATAATATTCGTTTTTTGTCAATAGGGTGTTTGGGGGAAACGATTCGCACCTTCTGAAGACGACCTAACTATTCAAGAACTAGCTTCAATATTGGAGCAAGACAGTAAAGAAGCACAACCACTCGACGATAACGAATTTGACATTCATGAAGACAAAAGAAATTGGGACAAGTTCGTTGATGGGTGGGGCAAGAGGAATAAATGGGAAAAGTTTAGAGGTATGTAGGAAAGTAGAGATAGTCCTTTAAATGATAAAACCATGAATCAAATTTGAACTTTGATTAAACTGTAGGTATTCAGACGAACTGATATTCTTGACAATGACTACTGTGCTGATGTACTGTATGAAACATCAATTCCTAAAAAATTTATTTAGTTCAACATTTGGTCTATCAATTTCTTGTCATTTGTATCTGTTGAATTATTTCTTGCAGTATTTTTATTATTACGGTACTTGACCACTGAATGTGTTTTATTTTTTAGGTTCCTGGGGTAAGAGAGAACCCGCCTGGTCCAATCTCAAAGGTATTTGGGGAAAGAGAAGTCTGTACCAGTATGCTAATTAATCAGTCAAAACAGTGATAGGGTTAGTAATCTTTTATCTGAATTTGCAACTAAGGTTAGCTTTCATGGTCTTCTGGATAAGTTTTTGTAATTTTGTATTAAATATTTTTAATATTCAAATCTTATAATTGCCCTATGAAGACCTATGTTACTGTATTTAATTTGCTGTCAGGAATCCAGGTTTTTAACATCCTGCATTACAATGGCAATACGTTCCACTAAGTCTATCTAATATAGGGTCTTATACTTTCATTTATGTAGACAGCTAAGTCAGATTATACAATAGAAGGGTGCTCTAATTTAAATATGAACATATTATGTATATGCACCAAAAGATCAACAATCCTTTCGAAATCCTGAGATATCGAACAAAACCCCGAGAAATCGTGCGAAATCACAAGAAATTCGGCGTTATCTGGAGGCAAATTTATCCGTAAATACTGACAATACTGTGCCATGGTATGACCGATGAGTCGAAAGCATGTGGTGCGCTACACGTATCACGATTGTTTGGGACTACTGGGAGGCTGATTATCTTCAAAGTTTAATGTTTAATGTTTCTTTGTTTCCTTTTACTGACATTGCACTTTGACGTTAAATTTTGAATTAGTGCCCCCATCCACTAGTTTATCTAAAAGTTTGTAAAACCGGACACCCTGTACCTACCTGGGTGGTGGGGGAAGTCTAGGGTTAACTCAAGAGTTAACGTCGGCGTTTCATACCTTGATTACCTTGTGAAACAATTTAGCTATTGTGTAAAACGTAAGAAAAAAATCATTATTTATATGAAAGTTGTTCATTTCACATATTTATAAACCAATGTCGGAAGTCGCCATCTTATGATGGCCAAAATATGATGATCTAACCCAATTTACAATAGGCCAAAATTTGATAGTACTTAATTGAATAAGGTATGAAAGAAAACAATGAATTTATGTTTATGAAATAAAACCTTAAAATCCTATCCAAAGAACGGTTGTTCAAGACATAATTTTTAAGAAAAAAAGGCCAAAGTGTAAGAATTGTTGATTAAAAAATCAATACACCAGTGCACAAAAAATTTATGACAATTTAAATGCATGTGAGGTACAGTGGAAATTTCTATTTTGCGAAATCTTGTCACAATTTTGATCCCACTGGTTACCCCCTTGATATTATCTATCAAATTATATCTGTAATTCCTTGTCATTTGTCTCTAAATTATCCATCAATATTCTTATACTTTTGTTGTGATACTTCATGAATATGTATTTTAGGTAATTATTTACATTAGCGTAAACTTCTCCAATCTTAACAAAAAAATTCCTACCCCCCTATTTTCGAGGGTGCTGATCACGAATCTGAAATCAGATTTCGGCGCTCGCATGTAGTTTTCGAAAAAATAATTTTTCAAAATTATAACCTCTATGTATACATTACATTAGGTTGAAATTGCAATATAACTCCTATATATTTTGACAAGAGTGTGACGTCATGAACTGCAGAAGGCAGAGATGTACATTGCAATTTCAACCTAATGTAGTGTATAAATAGACTACATGCGATCGCCGAAATCTGACTTCAGCTTCGTGATCAGCACCCTCGAAAATAGGGGGGTAGGAATTTTTTTGTTAAAATTGGAGAAGTTTACGCTAATGTAAATAATTACCGTATTTTATTTTATTTTCAGGTAAGATTCAATAACTAATATCAGTGTTTCTTTACTCCACATACCCATGAAAAATTCTCTAGGCCAAACTACTGGTCCTCTGAGAAAACCACCAACAATTCTGTTAATTTAGTGATACCTTACGATGAGTTTATAAAAATTATTTATGACCATTTAACATTTCTCCATCTTAAGTATTTATTCCATTAAGTTAATTTCAAAACGTGTGTACGTAACGATTTCAATTTTCAATGCTGTGTTGTGTTAAGTAAATGACTTTTATAAACCCGTAATTAATTAATGTACTATACAAGATGTTATTATTATATGTAAGAGTGATTAAAAATGTGTTATGTATTTTTGAAAAAATATTTGTAATTATACCTGAGACCTAGCTGTATAACTGTAACATTAACAATGTAACAATTTATTATAGCTGATTAAATACATACTAGCATCTGACTACATTCATTTCTTTATTTTGTCCCCCAGTGTTACAGAAAGTTAATATAAAATTTAGCCCTTGAATTAAGGCTTATGGAGAGCGCTCTATCAAACGATATATAACATCTGTTCCAACAACCGTCGAGAACTGTTCAGTACCGTGAGAAATGTTTGACCAACACCGTCTTACGTCGCATTCGCCGAGAGTACATTAACAACTAAACTGACTGACTAATTCTGGACAGTTCGGAATCGATTCTTGCTGTGTTGGAACACACCCATAGTTTTCGCTCAGTAACTCCTTAACGGATAATAATAAAAATATGCGGTTTTTTTTAATAGACTTCAAATATTATTTTACGTCGGCGCTGTGTTTTTAAATTTTGAAAAAGTTTAAAATAAATTTTTTTAAAATGAATTTTGCATATTTTCAAAATTTCAAAACACAGCGCCGACGTAAAATAGTATTTGTAGTAAAACCGCATATTTTTATCATTTTTCGTTGAGGAGTTACTGAGCGAAAACTATATCCCTTTGGATCGAGCGCTCACCGTAAGCCGTGCAATAAAAAAAGATAAAACGTGTTGCCTCGTAAGTATATGTATAATAAAAACTTTTGAATTAAATTCCGTGTAACACCGAAAGAATGTAATTTTCCCAGTTTTAACTCGCCTATCGTTATTTATCCATCCTGAGAAACAGTTTTTCAATTTTATTTTTGTTTTGCTGGTGTATTATATAGGGCGGTGCATTTTAAAGGGGACTTTCATAGTTTAATATATCTAGAATGCTTGGTTAAAAAGATGCAAGCTTCTAAATTTACAAAATCAGCATAGCACAAATGACGTAGACGGACAGTCGTCAATATAATTTTTTTTCGTTCAATGATCTGTGTCAATTGTTTTCATAGAAATTATGACAAACGTCAAATTTCTGTTAAGGTATATACGTATCATTTTTAAATTTATAAATCGATACAACGTAAAATAATAAGTATTGTGTTTTTATGGTAAAAGTGTAGGAGTAACAGTCCACTATTAATACCTATATGTACCCAGTTTTGTGAAAAATGTAAAACATTTACACACAAAAGCTTTGTGTGAAATATTGGAATGGTAATAACAGTGCAGCATAATACGTACATTTATGCAAACCAAATTAATTAAGTAGGTTCTATTAAAACATAAGTTTACAGTCTCAATGTCAAATGTCAAATTCTGACATTTATGGCCTGATGTGTATGTTTCCAAATATTAACATTGGTGTCACCACACTATAGCACATTACAGAATTCTAGATTGAAATGCTCGTGATTGACAGACCATCATTTACAAAATCGCGTCGTCTGAAAGCACGGCTGCTGCGATTTAGCCGACGATGGACAGACAAGTATTATAAAGAAGCCGCGATTTCGAGGTACAATAAAATATCTTGGAGTATTTGTGAGGCCGTGTGCGACCTCTGAAAGGTGATAGGCGAGTACATAATTTCCTGTATGGTAGAACGTGATTAGCCCCAAGTTGTCAAATAACTGTGTTTGCAGACGTCTGTTTTAGTTCATCAGCCACCACACTACTTTATTAAGTAGTGGAGAAAATTGACACTATAATGTATAATACAGATTTAAAATCATCCTTAAATAATTCACAACATAACCTTGCTACAAGAGAGTCTCAGAGTTTCGGTTCTACGCGAAATGTATGCAAAGAAATATAAAAAATATAGTAAGAGAAGCACAGCACAGATTTTCTAACCTTTTGGGCAAATATTCTTGCGTATGTTTTGCATTTTTGTATACTTTTTATAACTAAATATCAATCAACGATTTCAAAATTACAAAAACATATATTACCTACTCATACAAAACCGATTTGTTGAATTGTTGTTGACCTGCACACCCAGACTTATTAAAAAATTGTCTTACCGAGATTCTGCACTTTTCTTCATTCAAAATAATAATATATTATTTTCAAACTGTTCTGGTACTATTTATGCAGTAAAAATTATAGAAAATTATTAAAAAACACATAAAACTTCACACTCCTATTATGCAAGTATTTGTTATTCACTCCTACAGTAGTTCCGGAATCTATCAACAGATGTCAGTCACTTTGTGAAGACTCTGTCTCTTATCTAAAGCCGATGAAGTTTAGGAAATTAATATTTTCAGTGTTTCTCAACTACCAACACCAAATTTGGTCCAAAAACTTTAGAAGCAATTTAATTCATACTTATCCAACTACACATTTTGCCGATATAAAAAGAGAGGCAGCAAGTAAAAAATAATTTATTTATTCTTAACAGACTACTTTTTTAAAACATCTATGAATGTTTCTCGGGGTACTGAAATATTTGCAACCATCCTCATTTTCTTTTTTCCGGCAGCTTGCTGTGCCAAAAGTTTCATTCTCCTTGTAACATCACCCCCATACTAAAAATATTTTAAATGATATTCCTGTCCTGCAGAGAATAAAATTTGTATTAACTACTTACTAATTTAGCAGTAACATCTTTCCTGTATGCCTTAATGGTCTCCCGAGCTAAAACCTTCCCACCCACAGCAGCTTGCACAGCAATTTGTACCATTTGTCTTGGAATTATATCCTTCAACTTAAAAACCATCCTTTTCCCAATAGTTTGTGCCTTTGTTATGTGAACAATACTACTTAGCTCGTCTACTGCTGTACCATTTAACAAAATATTTAACTAAAACATGATAAAGTTGTGTGTTCGGTTGTGCTATAATATCGTATTTATGCACCTTAACCAGATTACTTTTTTGGTATCCGTTGTCCTCATAATCAAAGCTGGCATAACCAGAGCTTATGGTTTTTAAGGTATCGTGGAAGTCTACAATAATTTCACACAAAGGAAGTTCATACTGCAACATAACTCTTTCGTTGTCTATATTTGTCGCATTTTTTTGCACAGCTCGACGGTCCATACATAAGGACATTATAGGGCCTAAGTATTCGTCGGGAGTAATAATTGTGCCTAAAATATTCCTAGACTTCACACAAATGAAACATATTTTCATAGTAATACGTTTTAGAAATAAATATAACACCATATGGTAAACTGATCTACACATATAGGTAGTGATTTCTTTACAAGTTTTTACATGTAGTGTGCTTCCCTTTTGTGATGTTCACCTTTTTTGTCATAGAGTACTTGATGAGATCTATCATTTTATTTTTATTCTATCCCAATTTCACAACTCCTACCCTCAAAATATTTTATCAAAATTTTGAAAAATAAAATGCTGATAGTTTAATTCAATTGGATGTATTCCTAATTGCTAATACTAAAATTTAATTTCAATCGTGCATACAGGGAGTTTGGTTTTTAAAACACAGATTACAAAGACCCATGTTAAGTACAATAATTTATAGTCTATTTTCAGCCGCTTTTTTATAAAAATTTATAGATAACGATAGTCAGTGCATAGAAAACTATGTAAAAAAATTGTTGGTTACTAAGATGCAGTGTTTTAGATGCAATGCAGTAATGTTTTGTTAAATCCAATCACATCGTCACAAAAAGCCGAGAATTTTGACTGTACTGAGTATTTTGGACATTCAATTGGCTATTTTAGTCTTAATTGTTTTAAAAAATGATAATTGCCACTTTATTTTAAAAAAAAAACAAGCCATTTTCAAGTTATTACGTTTTAGTCACACGAGACCACAATACAAAAAAAAATATATAAGAATTTGTGTTGCAAATACATACATGTATGTAAATACAGTGTGTTAAAGTAAAAATTCCAAAAAGTCCTTCTACTTTTCATTGTAACATTTGCTTTGAAAAAATGGACATTTTAAAAATAGTATGACTTATACAGGGTGATTCGTTTACGGAGGGCAGGTCAAGGTTATATTTCTCTCAAAATCTACAACTTTCTAATACTTAGGTAATAGGTGTTATAATAAAAATTACTTAAAATGTAAAATATGAAGAACTTTTGAGAAGGTCTTTCACATCCCATTGAAAAATATAGGGTGTTCCATTTGAAAAAAAACTTGCCTTTGCCTTTTAAAAATATACCATTTGTTACGATTTTGTGAACACTCTGTATGACATTTATAAATAGTAGCCACTTCAGAATTTATGGTTAACCTAGTACAATATGTGTGACAATTGCTTAGATTGTATCTTAAAAAACGAATATATCAGCAACGATCAAGTGTCATGCATAAATATATGTCATTTTTTATATTAAAATATTAATATCTCGATGGCGATTTTTGGCACATAGTACCTATTATAAAAAGTTGCCTAATTCTATATAAAATATAAGTATCTATTCAAATACAGGGTGTTCTCAAAATATTTTTAAATGTCCATTACTTGCATCCTTACCCAAACCTATTTTGAAATTTATTGTCCCAAATATATTTTAGCGGTAATCAACTTTGCGTTCATTCACCCCGTACATAAATAAAAATACGTAAATATGAAATAATCGGAAATTACAAACATTGTGACTGAGATCAAGAAATTATGCTTTCAGTATTTGCCACTTTAAAAATTTCACGGTCATTCTTGAATCTTGGACGTGACCTACCAATTTTGGTAGATCACTGTCATCAGTAAACAAGCCAGATGTATTATCAAAATATAATTTTGATAGCAAATAACTGTTAATGTTTTTTCTAAAAATTGCCAAATTCGAAAGTCAAAAGTACACCATGAAACTAAATGCTGAAATAAAAATTACAAGTAGATCTCATTAAATACACCATGCTGAAAAAAAAAAAATGAAAATCCTACATATTCCAAAATACAAGGTGCTGTCTTAAATGAATCACACTGTATTTACTACTATCTACTTAGTACTATGTTCACTCGTACCTAAAACCATGGGTTCATACGATTCTTCTATTTTTACAGGATCAGGAAAATGTGCTGGATTATTTACAAATATAACATTTGATCCATCTTTTATATTTTGCTTGGTAGGTTTAAGAATAATTTTATACGTAACAGATGGTGCTGTAATAACACATTCCGCTCCGTACTCTTGTTGCAACCTTTGGGAAAATACTTCTAAATGTAAGAGACCCAAAAAACCCACTCTCCAACCTTGGCCAAGGGCAGGGCTAAGAAATATTTAAAAATTTAGGTGCATTACTTTTCTTTCCAAATTCCTTTGCAAAAATTTGACAGTGCTTATTACCTTGTATCAATATCAACTTTTACGGAGGAATCATTAAGAACCAACTTCTCAATAGCACCTCTTAAATTTACATGTTGGGATTGATCCATGGGGTAAATTCCGGCAAACACCATAGGTTGAGATGGATGAAAACCTTGTAAAGGTTCCACAGCTGCATCTTTAAGATACAGAGTATCTCCAATATAAGCCTCTTTGCTCGACCTCATATTACATCCTAAGAGGCCTATTTGGCCTGCAACTCTGAAATGGAAAATAAAAATAACTCATTAAGTATTTAATAAAAAAGTGGCGTTAAAACACAATATATAAAAATATTACAATTTATTTACAGATACTTCATGTGGCCTCAACAAAGACAATGATTTCACTTCGTAATCCTTTTTTACATGGTAAGTAGAGATCACGTCTCCTATAGAAATAGACCCATCTTTGATGTACATTAAAGAAAGAACCCCTCTGTATTTATCATAGGAACTATCAAACAAAAGAGCTCTAAATTTAGCGTTTCTATCTACAGGTGGGCTTGGTATTTTATCAACAATTGCGTTCAAAACTTCTTCAATACCAATACCTAACTTTGCAGATATCTGCAAATAAAGAAGTTAAAACATCAATTTAAACAAAATAAAAAACTTACCCTTAATACACTACTTGGATCAATGTCGAATAAAAACTTTAGTTGATTACAAACTCTCTCTGGATCCGCATTTTTCAAATCTATCTTGTTAATAACTGGAATTATTACCAAATCACTTCCAAATGCCAGATAAAAATTTGCTACAGTCTGAGCCTGCACGCCATCATTGGCATCGACTAATAATATTACACCTTGACAAGAAGAAAGACTCCTAGATACCTACAATGCAGTTAAGTATTATTTTTCCTACAAACGGCTCGAAAAGTATCAAACCTCATTAGAAAAGTCTACATGACCAGGTGTATCTATCAAGTTCAATAAATAATCTTTTCCGTTGGAATTGAAGAGCAACGAAGCACTTTGTGCTTTTACCGTTATTCCTCTTTCACGTTCTACTTGTAATTTATCAAGAACCTGATTTTGACCTTTCTTAACTGCTCCGGTATACTCTAAGAGACGATCAGCTAAGGTACTTTTTCCATGATCAACGTGAGCAATAATACTGAAATTTCTTATGCGTTCAGGAGGTATTTCGGTAAAATCAAATGTTGTTTGCTGACTATATTTTCTACTGAATTGAAAAATCCTGAAATATACAATACATATACAAAAAAATGTACCTAATCTCTTAAACTTACTTTTTAATATATAACGATTTTGCACAACTCCTGTATTTCAGTACTACAGTTATTACTCGATACATTTCTCTTGAATTTAAAAATTTAAAATATGTTAAATAAAATTTTAAAATTAATTTCTTGGTTATCTTCTTCTTCTTTTCTCTTAATTTTCGTTCTTCCCCTTGGACGATTTGGACCTTAGGCGAATTTTTTTGAGCTCCTGGTTGTAGTTTTGATTGACATAAAATTGACAGATTTTTTGACAGTGGTTTAACTTTGGTTCTAAATTCGTGACGTCATCATTATTGCCAATTGAATACACTGGTTGTGGGGTTGTGCTTCATACACGTTTAAAAATATTTGTTAATTCATGGAGTAATAGTTATGAGTTGCACTGTCGTGGCACTGTCTTATGAAGTATCTTCTTCATCTGAGAGACAATGTATTTAGCTAAGCGTCCAACTTATAGCAATAAATTTTCCGAAAGTATTTCTAATATACATATCTCAAAAAAGCATGAAGATAGCATATTGTAAAAATTTTGAGTCGTCTAAATAAAGCAAAGCGAATATTAGATTTTTTCGCGTAAATATATTTGGTATAAGCATAGATTAAATTACAAACATTTTTAAAAACAAGTTTCAAATAATAAAAATATAAATGATGTAATATTCAACTAATAGTTTAATATTCAACTTAACTCAAGTATATTAAAAACAGTTGTAAATGGTGTGCAAATGAAAAGTGTACTGTGAACAGATTATTTTTTAACAGATAATTTTTACATTCGAATTTCACTACGATACAAAGACAAAGTGGAAAATTAATAAAGAGGAAGAAGAGGAAATAGTTGAAACTTCATGATTGTTTTTATTACAATTTGAGAGAGATGAGAAACAAAAATATATAAATAAGATTGTAAATATTTACTGCAGTTAAGATGTAAAGTTAAATAAGTTGAATGAATTAAGTCATGCAACCTTATTACAACTTGAAAAGTTTTTAAAGCGTTTTTATATGTTTAAAAGTGTTTTATCAAGTTTTTAATTCCAATAATTGAGTAAACAAAAAAAAATGGCAATTGTGAAAATGGAAGTTGACACTGAAATTAATGAAGATATTAAGCCAAATATAGAACCTTTGATTACTGAAGAGCCTTTATTAGGTTCTGTGACAACTTTTAGTAATACTGAAGGTCCAGAAATTAAAAGCCAACAGCTCAGATCCAGTGCTAGAGTTTTCAAAAAAATGAAATTAGATTTAACAACACCTCCGGTTATTGAAAAATGCGAAAAGAAAGAGGAAATTAAACAAGACATAAAGAAGTGTTACAGACCTTTATGGACTTCAGATGATAAAACTATGTTTTTTGAAGCACTTAATGAATTTGGAAAGGATTTTGAAAATATTCAGCTTTACATAAGCATGAAGTTAAGAAAGAAAGGAGTTCCGGAAAACTTAATAAAAACGAAAGATCAGGTGAGACACTTATATTATCGATCTTGGCATAAGATATCGAAATATGTAAAATTTTCGGAAGGCATTAAAAAAATTGCTCAAGAATTATACAGCCTCATAAATTATGGTGAATTGAGAAAAAAAATAGGGTCTGTCAGTGAGAAATGTTTGTTGAAATTAAATGAACTTATTTATAAGGGATCTACAATGTTACGAATAAAAGGCAAAACTATTAGAGTCAAAACTCCTATGTGTAGAGCACTCAGAAAGTTAAATCAACTGGATGAAAAATATGATGAAATTAGATTACCCAATAGAGTGACTGTTGAATTACGACCAAAAGATATGACTTCATTTTTAAAAGTGCAGACCATGGCCCAAAATCCAAGAATAAGAACAATTTTACCATTACAAAAAAGATTAAGCAATTTAATTAATTGCATCAATAACAGGTGGAAAACAGTTGAAGCAAGGATTTATGACAAAGCGCTAATTTCAACAACTCCTATAACGGACAACTGTGTTCCTCCAATTAATGTTTCCGAAGAAAATAAGAAATTACTGACTCCTACTTTAAGGCTTACTCCACCTGTTGACAGCAAAATTAATGTTCTTTCTATAAATATCAGTGAATACTTTACCAGAAAAAGTATTTGCTTGCATTCTTATGAACACCGTATTGGCATTGCCAATGCAGGCTACACGTTGTATAACGAGAGTAATTTTAAATTAATAACTAAAAATAGCTCTAAGAAAAGCTGTAGGCCAAGAACAGACAGTATTAGTGAGAAGCTTGAAAAATCACTACAGAAGAGTACTCCAACTGTCGAAGAAAATGAAGTATCTGATGCAACAGAAAATGAACCCAATCCAGAAATGAACAAAGTTGTTATCGAATTACCAAATAAAACACTCACATTACAACCTGAACATCAAGAAACTGATGATGAAACATTAAAAATAAAAATAGAAAAGAAAGAAGAGCAGCAAAATGATGCAGTGAATGATCAAAATCAAGAACTAATTGATAGGATCCGAAAAGGATGGACTGAACATGACAGTGAAAGCATAACACTAGGAGAACTGTATCTCATGTTTGGAACAGATTTGAAACTTATTTTGGAATACAGTTGGGAAAACAATGTCTTAAAAAATGAAACAGTAGAAACCGAATGTAAGCAAGAAAATATAGAATTGAATGGTGATATATCCAATGATGGCTCAAAAAAACTTGACCTCAGTGATTCCTTATCGAAATTATTGTCTGTTGCGAAACTGCATTACCGGAAAAATATAATTAAATGCCCTTGTGGACACGTTTGTGGCACCAAAAACAATGTTCACTTAAAGAGAGCTATGGAGTCCAAAATTCGAAAAATGTTAACTGATATCGATAAATGCGCAGATGAAGCTGAAGATAAGATAACGTCGGAAAATATTTTCGAAAATGAACAATCATTTGTAGCTGCCCCAGTGTATATACAGCCAAACATCCAACTGTCACCTGCGACATATTTTCATCCACCGAACACTCAAATGGTTCACTTGGTATCGCAAATAAACTCCATACAAAGACTGAAACCGAGGTATTGCAACCGCAGAGGCAGAAGACCTCGTTCTAAGCCGGTTGTGGTAGAACGAAAACTCCCGTTACTTCCAAATAAAATGGAGAGTGGTCATCAGATTGTTAGGATGAATATTATTTCACAAGATTCCACCTCAGCAGAACAAATTAACTTTGATACTAAAACTGTGAAAACAGAAAGCCAGAGTATTTTTATCAACCAAGATCAACCTCTATCGAATCCAGTCTTCCCTGAAGAATCTCATTGTGCCACGGATATTATCAGCAAATCTCTTAGCAACAGTGATGTAGTGTTGGAATTAGCAAATGACAACAACTTGCTGCCATCTACTGCACCGTCAAGTCCATCAAGAATTTTGAAGGAAGATAACCAGTGGATTAATTCGGAAGTAGCAGATTATTCACTAAGTAGTTTGTTGGGCCACCTTGAATCACCCATAAAAGCAAACACTTCTGCCTCAAACTTAACGAACTATGATTCCAGATTGTCACAAGACGTCGATGCACAAATAAGTTCCTTATTAACAGAAAGTAGCTTAGATTTTTCGGCAAACTTTGCAGATCTTGCTGCTCAAGTAGCTAATGAATCGAGAAAGTAAGATCATATTAGATTTTTATGTCGTAAGCAGATAATAAGTCTGATTTTTAAAGGTGTACAGTTTTTATAATTTAGTTAAAAACAAAATTATGAAAAATTTAAATTACATTTAATGACTTATTGATACAGAAATGAGTGTAGAAGTACCTAATACAGATTTGAATATTGATAAGTTTTCAAAAGAAGGATGAATTAATTTGCCATATTACAATTCAGTTTAAATGCCAAAAAGTGTTAAATTTATATTTTTATGTGGTTTTTCCATTATTTTATAATAAAATACAAAATTCTAGTCCTAAGAAAATTTTTATTGTAATTTTTACTATTACTTATATGTTCTCTCGTGAATTAAATAATACCTATATAGTATATGTAAACGGAATATATATTTCCTCATAAGATTGGACAGCAGAATGGAAAGTTTTTTCTGATTATCAGCTTATATTTTTGATCAACATTTTTAGTATTGGTTACACAATTTTATTATTTGTTAAACGATATATGTAAATTACATACTAAAATTGTTACTGAAATTGATAATATATAATGAAACAATTAATTTGAATTTTCCATTTAAAAATGTTACTGATTATTAATTAAAATAGTCAAAACTTGTGCATTTTGTCTTGTTGTTAGAAATGTATTTTTATTGTACTTTTTTGTTAATTTTTGGTAAAGATATTTATTAAACATTAAAGGTTTATGTGATAAATTATGTAGTGTGTTAGTATGAACGAATAAATCTGGATAAAAGTATGTTTTATTTTCCTACTTGATGTAGACCGCAGTCTTTTAATTATAAAAATTAAATTAATATATAAAATCGTAAATATTCTGCTCATCACAAAAGATGTTAAAGCTATTTAATGTTCCCGCCTTTACTAAAAATCCCGTACGAGCATTATACATAAAAAAAAACTGCGTTGCATTCTAGGCAATATTTCCTATTTGGTTTAAAATTGGATAAAGTTTAATAAAAACAGAGTAGTTATCTGATAATTAATATATTTTATCAAATTAGAATTACAAATATAGGTAAAAAAAAACGATAAATTAGAAAATCGGGAAATTGATGGTTCGGGAGAATATAATGCATAAGGTTGTGTAGGAGGGAGAAGCAGTTCAAGCTTGTTGATTTGACGGCTTGGCGTTGTATTATAAAATTTGTAAACAAAATGCTAAGGCCAGTTGGCTGAACTATAGTATTTTTCAAAGTGCAATTTTATAAAAAATAAATATTTTGAAACATCATCTATGTGTTCACGTAAAAATGGATAGCGGTAAAACCGATAATGAGAGGGAGTTAACCTCAACCGTGGGTAACGTCCTGTCAGTGTCCATTAAAGATGAAAAAAATGACACAAGTGGAAGTGATGCTACTCCAACGTCGTCTACTGATGCGAATACTACATCTACATCTGCACAAATAGGTGTGTACAGTGTGTTTGTTTCGTTTAACAGATTTTTTTTAAACATTTCTTTTAGTGTCAGATGACCCCATCAGTAGTACATCTTCAGATGTTGATTTAAACAAATCTAAAATTTTGGAAACTGTTACACAAAGTACAGGAGAAGTAAGTCAGACAGAGATGGAGGAACCAGAGAAAACTTCTGTAGATCCTGAAACTGACTTGTTAGAGATGAGCATATCAAGCGTTTCACGTGAGAGAATAACTGAAGACGTGGAAGACCTCGTACATGACTTGGAAAGTCTACTTGGCGAGTCCACCGATTCATTTAATATCCCAATAAAACGAAGAGATGAAGACAAATCTCTAGTAGAAAAGGAAACCACAAAAATGTCTCATAAACCTACTGAAAGTGGAGATGCTTTATCATTAGGTATTTATATTTAACCATATTTTATTTTGTTTCACAAAATTTGAATTTATTGACAAGCCGATCGGTGCTTGCAGACTTTGTTGCCGATGTCCAAAGCATATTTTGTATGATCAAGTAATTGTATAGATAATAATAAAAAAATTCGGAAAAATTATTCTTGTGGCAACCCTGAAAATTGTCTTTTTTTTGTAATGCCCTTTGAAAATAGTATTTGAAAGTATTTTGGGAATTTTAATTAAATACAAGATAAATATTAAGGTTGCCGTATTTTTCGTTGCCAAATTTGTGGTGTGTTTAGGTACAGAACTCCCAAAAAAATAAAACGTGTAAAACAAAAATAATATAAAAAATAAAATTCTTGATGTTATGTTTATTCATTCACTATTTAAATTTTTCTAAATAAAATAATAATTTTGAAAAGCATTTATAAGACATTATTTTGCTATTGTAACGTCCTACACTTAAGTATTTTCTAAATAAAAGTGAACTATCATATATGTAGTACAAAGTAAGTTTGTTATAACAATATTTACTTCTGCAGTTAAATTTAAAAAATAAATACATATTTTCAAAGATTTCTGTACCTACAAATTTATTGGTCACACCTCTTTTTCTTGTTATTTATTTCTTTTACTTTGGGAGCTTTGAAAATTCGCAGATGACACGAGATAACATTCCCATTATTTGCTAAGCCTTAGATTATTCAGTTATTAAATGTCTAAAATTCTTTGTATTTGTAGAAAACATTAATTTAAAAATACAACATTCTTAAATATCGCTTGAGTTTTGCGAAGTGAATATTAGTAAAGGGTAAAATTTTGTCCGTTTTAAATTATCAATAATTTTTGATAATGTCTGCCTATGGAATATTTAGAAAGGCCATAAAAGGGTCTAATTTGTCTGCAAAATGTATTAGGTACATGGAATATATATTTTCTGTTCAGTTTTTCTCCGATGCAAATAAATAAAATATATTAAAACAGTTTTTGATATAATGGTTGACTCACTATGGACTGTATATTTTGGGGATTGGTACTTACTAAATGAAAAATCAAAATTTGTTTGTAATTTTGTATAAAAAAATATGTACCATAAAAGAATTATGATAATTTTTTGCAGAGAATTCCGCATTAGAAAAAAGTAATGAAATTATTCAAAATGATAAAGAGAAAGAAATAACTAAAGACGTAATAAATTTTTCATTAACAGAAGAACAAATAGAAACAGCTGAAAGCAGCAGCAGCAAACAAGAAACCAAACTTTGTAGCATCAAAACTACAAAAAATTACAAAATAAATGTATCTTCATTTGAGGATAAAGAGCTCTTCGTTTGTACTACTCTCGAATCAGAAACTAGTATAGAACATGAGCATGTGATAGCAAACCAACAAGAAGAACAAACCGATACTGTATCTGATGACAATGAGACTATCGATGAATCAGATAATGTAGAAAGTTCAAAGGTTGAGGATACAGAATATAATACTACAGCTAAAGAAGGATGCGTCGAAGAAGTTACGGAATATGTTTCTACAGCTAAAGAAGAATCCGTCGAAGAAATCAAAGATGATGTTAATATAGATCAGGTTGTTGAAGTACATGAAACGGAAACTGAATTAAAAGTTCATGGTGAAGTTATCGAAGAAGCAACAAGCGCAAAGGAAGCTGAAGACACTAAAAACGATGAATCGGTTGATAAAGGCAGTGAAGAGACCGATATTTTAAGTGCTGTAATAGAATCTGAATCTGCTCTTACTTCCAATGCTTCTTCGGGGGATGGTAAAATTCAAACAGATGAAACTGAAAAGACTGAAGAAGTCGATACTGTTTGTGAGACAGAAAGTATTTCAAGAGACACTAAGACTGAAACTGTTGAATCTGCTGATAATGAAGATAAAGAAATAGAATTGTCTCAAAATGAAGAGTTGGATACACATACAGTTGACAAAATGCCCACAGAAGTAACACAAGATGATAATAACGACAATTTAGAAATAAAAAATGTACATTCTGATAATGTTCAAGAGATTAAAGAATCTGAAGAAATTATGCCTGAAATATGTAACGTAACTTGTGCTACTGAAAATGAATTAGAAGACCCAATTATAATAGAATCAGATTCCGAAAGTCCAAATCAAAATGAGATTGAGATCCTTGAACAAAGTAATAGTGAAAAAACTGAAGAAATAAAAAGCACTTCTGTAGAAATTGATCATACTTCTAATGATGCAGACTTGACGACTACTGTACATGAAGAAGACTCTATAAAATCAGTGCCTGGTAATACAGAAAACATTGCAGAAAAATCAATAGAAAAAATCAAATCAACTGATATGGAAGAATCAACCACCGATGAATTAAAAACTCAAATAAACATTCCAAAATCCTCGGAAACAATAAATATTCCAGCGGATTCTATCAAATATAAGAAAACTGTTGAAGTTGAAGAAGTAATAAATGCAGATGCAAATGAGTCTCCACCAGTACAGTCATTAGATGAATCAATTTCTAATTCTAATGATTCTGTTATAGAAGTTCCTTCAGAGTCGGATGCTCCAAAACCCATCATTGACAATGTCAATATAATTACTGAAGAAATCGGCAACACGGTTGACTCTAATGAAATCGATCTTACTTTAGAATCTAATGGAGAAGACATTTCTCAAATTGCAGCAATTGTGGAGGATGTGCAAAACGATGACACTAAAACCCTAAGTACAGACATTGAGAGTGTAACTGAACAATCAGTCGTAGAAATCAATGAACCATCAGTAATTGAAGAAGTACCACCACCTTCAGATAATTTATTAGTAGATGATAATCAACAAAGTTTATCATATGAAATTTTGAAAGATAATTTTGTTGAAAAAATGGATGTGCAATTATCAGATATTGCTTCTAATGTTAAAGAGCTTGTAGAAACTGAAATTAAAGTATTAACTGAAGACATTGATGAAAAATGTGAAGAAAACTTTGATAAAAAATGCGAAGAAAATATCGATGAAAATATTGATAAACAATGCCAAGAAAACATTGATAAAAAATGTGAAGAAAACATCGTTGAAAAACGTGATGAACAATGCCAAGAAAACATTGATGATAAATGTGAAGAAATCATGGATGAAAAACGTGATGAAAATATTGATGAACAATGCCAAGAAAACATTGGTAAAAAATGTGAAGAAAACATTGATAAAAAACGTGATGAAAATGTTGACGAACAATGCCAAGAAAACATTGATAAAAAATGTGAAGAAAACATCGTTGAAAAACGTGATGAACAATGCCAAGAAAACATTGATGATAAATGTGAAGAAATCATGGATGAAAAGCGTGATGAAAATATTGATGAACAATGCCAAGAAAACATTGATGAAGAACGTGATGAAAATGTTGATGAACAATGCCAAGAAAACATTGATGATAAATGTGAAGAAATCATTGATGATCAATGCATAGAAAACATTGACAAAAAATGCGAAGAAAGCATTGATGAAAAATGTGGTGAAAACATTGATCAAAAATGTGAAGAAAACATTGATGAAAAATGTGAAGAAAGCATCGATGAAAAATGTGCAGAAAACATTGGCGAAACATGTGAAGAAAAAGAGTTGCAACCTGAAATCCCATCAAAGAAGATTTTGAGTGTTGATGATGATGAAGAAAGTAAAACAGTGAATTTGACAGATGACGAAGTTTCGAAATTAACAGAAGATATTACAAAAACAACCAGTGTCCAACCCCCAAGTGAAATACCCATTTCACAAGAAGAAACACCATTAGAATCTAAAGATGTAGTAGCTGAAGATATTTCCATTGTCGAATCAAAAGATATATCTGAAGAAATACAAACTAAAAATATTGGTGAATCACCTTTAGTGACAGTCGAAACTGTAGAAGAAGGTAATATAGAGTATGAAGAAACCATTGCTTCAACAGATGATGTTTGTGAGTTTTCTATCGGAACATCTAAAGATGTAGACCCAGAATTAGGTAGTGAAGATATTAAATCGGTCATAGTAGTTGAAGAAATTTCTGAAACTTGCAATTCTCAATCGGAGGACGATCCTGTTAGTGTTCTAGAAGAACTGTCAACTGAAGTTGATAATCAAGTACAAGATTTTGAATGGGTAGAGGATGTAATACCTGAAGAATGTGAAGCAGCTAGTAGTACAGAAATAATTCAAGATGATGAAATTGAAGATACTGCGAACAAGGTTATCGAAATTTTAGATGATGACGATTCTAAAATTATACAATCAGATAATGTAACCTTCTTCTCACCAGCCGTGGATTCTGATTCGAATGATACAGTACCTACTTTGGTACTCGAACCCGATGAGGTTAACCCATCACCTGAACTAATACACCCCGAAAAAGAAATAGACCAAATTGAGGAATCATCTTTAGTGGTTCATTCAACTAATGATCCAGAAATTCCTGATAAATTACCAGAAATTGAGGACATTCTGAACGACCAAGGGAACGTTGATGATGTAGTAGAGAATATTGATATGCAAGAAAATTTAGAAACAATCTTGGCTGTGGCTAGTTTACAAGATACTGAAAATATAGAAACCGTTGAAGTGCCTGTCGAGCCCCAGATTTCTGACAAAGAAAGAAGAGAAATGGAAGCATTGAGGATGGCAGTTGAAAGCATAACCGAAACACCTGTTGATTTTGAACAGGTAGAGGAAATAACAGAATTAGTTGAAAATGTTGAAAATCAACATTTGCAGCAGATTTCTCCTGAAATTAAAGATGTTGATGTAGTTGAGAAACCTAATTTGAAATTAGAACTACAGGTAGATAGTATAGACAAAACCAAAATAATTCCAGAAGAAATACCTGTTCAGAGTTCAACAGTGCAGAATGCAGAAGTCTCCATAAATGAAACCGAGGTTAAAGATGATGTCAAAATTGAAAAAAATCATTTAATACAGGAATCAACCAATGTTGAGGAAGTTGTGCAAACCATTCCTGACACATCAGAAGATAAAATTAGTACTAGTAGAGAACCTCAAGAGAGCACTGCAGTTTTACCGGATTCATCTCAAGGTACTTCAGTAAGTGAAGAAATTAAATTAACAGAAAGCTTCAAAGAAAAGGATAGTAAAGTTAAATCTAACGAAAGGCCTAAAAGACATAAAAAATCTTCAACGGACAGTAAGTTAGAAGAACTCAGTATAAATGTGGATGTACCTGAAAGAGAGAAACCTTATAGCCCCAAGGTTACTATTAAACCTATTAGGGTGCCTGATGAAGAGGTCAGTACCACAAGTGTCTCTGATTCAGAAATTGGGAAAGGAAGTCTTAAAATGACGATAACTAAGCAGTTCGATAAAATGCATTCAGTTTTGAAAATTTGTGAGTCTGACAATTCCGAGTCTACTCAGGAACAGGACGAACCGATCCCTAAACTAATCATCAAACCTAAGATGCAACAAGTTGAGCAGCAGCATAGTCCGAAGATGTCTACAAGAAGTTCAAAGCAAATGTATTCCCCGACTAGTTCTACTCAACGGTCTGGAAGTCCTAGAATTACAATTAAACCGGTGATCAAACCTGATAAAGAATCAGTCTCCCCTATCAAAATAAAAATTAAACCTGACGAGGGTTCTAAAAAGCATAGTCCAAAGTTGAACATAAAACCAGTAACTAAACCAGAAGAAGAATGCAGAGAAAACATTCAAAGTCCGAGGAAAGTTACTATTAAACCAGTTGTGAAGTCAGCTGATGAAATAGAACAAGTCCAGAGTCCAAGAATCACTATTAAACCTATACCCAAACCGGAACTTGATAAAGAATCAGTTTCTGTAACTCCCAGGTTGAATATTAAACCGATTAAGAAACAGGACGATGATGACCTTGAAATTGAAAGAGAAAGGTCTAGTCCAAAGATAACCATTAAACCCCTCGTTAAACCACCAGAACCTGATACTCAAGCCACAGAAGGTGATGATTCAGTGAAGGAAAGGATAGTGTTGAAAATAAACAAAGGCAACCTACCCACACCAACAAAAGAATCCAAGAAAAGGGAACACCCCCCGGACGACGAGAAATCCGAAAAACTTGCTAAAATCACAGTAAAATTCTCAAGGGGTGGAGGCCACCCTCATATAGTTCAGCAGTCAGAAGAATCGAATAAGAGAGCCTATGAAGAGCAATCACCCCCTGAAAAAGTAAAAAAACTGAAAACAGAAAACGAATCTCCTGTCCTAACTAGATCTAAACATAAAGATGTGTCCGTAGAACAAATCACAAGCGACACATCAAAAATTAAACAAAGAGATGCCGAAATACACATTGTAGAAACTAGGTCAAAACATACTCATTCAACTAGCGAAACTCCCATTGAAGCAAAAAGAGCAAAGCTGCGGGACACCCCGGAGACTTCTCACATGAAGCAAAGAGAGAGTATTAACGATTTATCGAAATCTAGGGCGAACAATGAAAACAATGACGATGTAAGGATTATCGAGAGTAAGCTCGATTCTCCCATTGTCATTAGCGAAGATTCTAGGTCGCAAGATAGCGGCAGTTGCATTATTGTGGAAGATGTAAAAGATCCTTTGGGGAACGTACCGGTGTATGAGATTCCCATGAAAGATACGCCTGAGACTCCTATTACATCTGTAAAACAGGATAGTGCCAGTTCGACCCCAACTATTCCTACTACTCCAACTCCTAGGAAACGAGGGAGACCGCGAAAGGTAAGCCTTGGTATAATACTTGTTTTAATTCTAGAAGCTTTATATTGATGTTTTAGTGTAGTTGTTATCATTTATTATAAGAAATAACATCTACGTCTACATATGTAGACTGTGTTTGATTGGAATCCAATAAATCTTAGCAATGATTACTAGAGGGGTAGGGAACAATTTTAACTGTCAAATAATCAGAAATTTAATACATTAACAATTAAAGTAAAAGCTGCTGTAGAATTGACTTCTTGCATAAAAATCTGACTATTTTATATAAAATCACTGAAAAATAAAATGACCATAAAAATAAAACAAATTTGATGACCGATTTTGTTCACCAAAAAAAAATATATAATAATAATAATATACAGGGTTATTTAGAACTTATCTAAAATAACATTTTTGAATGTACAGAAGACTCTTACAAATACAATTTTGCAAAAATAAAATCAAAAAGATCAGTTCAAAAATGATTTAAAAATACACTTCCGTACGGCACTGGAACCTGATAAGGCATATAATCGGCAACCGAACAAAAAAGAGTAACCGCAAAAAAACTTTTTTTTGCCCGTTTTTGCGTAGTGTGTAGCAAGAACGGGGAAGGTCGTCCAGAGGTCTCCGTGGGCTTAAATTGATCGTCATAAAAAATCTAGGTGAGCATAATTCGATTTTTCCAACCCCCTACTTAAGGGGTGGAATCCACCCCTAAAACGAGAAACCGCCAATTTTTACCAAGAATTGATTGACCATTTTCTCACGTTTCTTGTTTTAGGGGTGGTTTCCACCCCTTATAGTAAGCCGGGCAAATATTGGAAAAATCGAATTATGCTCACCTAGATTTTTCATGACGATCAATTTAAGCCCACGGAGACTTCTGTACAACCTTCCCCGTTCTTGCTACACACTACGCAAAAACGGGTGGATTTTGCGGTCACTAAAGATATACCCAAGGAAAGAAATAAATTACATTTTACAATACCTATTTTTATATAGAAAATTCAACTGCTTTTGCCGCTATTGTTATTAATTATTAATAGAATTAATTTGTGGTTTTAATTAGTAAAATACACATATCTGATGTTACAAAAACATTTTGGGCTCATCTTATCCAGTTTCTATTTCTTGTTTGTTTTGAACTTGTAAGTTATTGGCAGCAGCTATGATACATTTGCTTGGATCATCTATAGCAATGATTCCCAAAGTGATCTATATTTACCCCTAGGGGTCGACCCGGAACTGCATGCGATCCATGTCAGCAATAATTAGAGTTGCATGAGATGTAAATAGGGGTCCATGAAAATGGATCCTATTTAAGCAGTTTGTGATAGAAATTTTGGCTTTCCATAAATGGTATGACATAAATTACCTGTGAAGTAAAATTATTTTTTTTTTATTTATTTAGAAAGATAAATGCTTATGAAACATGATGATGATCTGGAGCTAGATTTGGGGAGCTTTATAAATCCATGTTTTAATCGTGGGAAAATTCCAGATCGATAATGGGATCATTCTTCATCAACAGGTGAAACAAAAAACTGAATTTCTTTAAATTATTAATTGTTCTACTGAGTTCAATCAACCTATTTTGTTTTACTTATAAAATGATTGTTATACTTTCGTTATTAAATTTTTTGTTATTATTTTCTTATATATATATTTATCGAACATCAAACTGTTTAAGAATTTTTATTAATTTCATAGTAAACAATTATTTTATTAACTACACACAATTTAATATTCAATATTAGAAGTGGTCCGCCCAAAACAAAAAAAATTGGCATGTGGTCCACGAGACAAAAAAGTTTGGAGACCAAAGACCTAGATCTATAGTGTTCAGTGCAATATATTTAATTTTTTAAATATTCAAGTCAGGAGATCATGGTGGCCATGGTACCGGTCCTCCTTGTCCAATTCTCTGGTATTAATGCTTGGACATGATACAGATATAATTGAGTCTTGTGTATGATACACCACACTGTTGCAATACACTGTGGACGTCCTGGACTTCCACCTCTTCCACGATTCAGTTGCAAAACTCCCGCGTCACGCTTGCGTTTGCGCTACACTTGCACTTATTGCACACCATTGTAAAAGTAGCTGCATTTGGTACATGTTTACCGGGAAATTGTTCTGCTAAAGCATTTTCACTTTACCATAAATTAAAACGATATTCATCACCTACGAGTTACTATACCCGTAAGCCATTTTTGATATTTGAAAAACTAATGTAAATACTTGCATCACAAAAATGTTAATACTATAAGTAATAAGATATTTGAAATCGCCCGGCTAGAGACTACAGTAGCGCAGTGATGTAAAAGTTGAAACTACTAGAACTTCAATAATTTTTTTCTCTGAAACTATAAGGATTTTACAAAATTTTTTTTTAAGATATTGACCTCATTTTTCATGAGGCATCTATTCCCAAATTTTTTTAGATAAGTTATAAATCACCCTGTAATTATGTTGAACAAAATAAAAATTATGATAAATGATTAATGAAATAAAACATAGCATGCAATCTTAAGTATGAAAATAAAAAAAATTATTTTGGCTCGAAAACAATTAACTGTATCAAATTTTTGATTTGGCAGTTGAATTTGTTCAAGAACCTGTTTTCCCCTGCCTAATATTTTCTGAGATAACTGTAAGAAATCAGACAATCCGTATATTAATAGCATTTATTTGCTAGGTACCTATAGTCGTCCGAGAAGAGTTCAAGGAACAAGAGGAACCACCTAAACCCGAACCGAAAAAGGAGGAGCCGCCGCTGGTGCACGAATCGGGGCGTCCCAAACGAAGCTGCAGAGGACAGTCCGTCCGTGCGACCCTGGGCATCAAACCGAGGAAGCCGCGTGGCCCCGGCAGGGGCAGAGGGAGCAAAAGGGGCATGGGTTCCCGCGTCGTGCCAATGAAACCCGAAGAGGTGAGTTTACCGTTTATTTACCGTACTATGCTACACTGCAGCTGAATGGTTGTTTTTTCTTTTTAGTTGTCGAAATAAAACAACTGGAGCATTAAAATTACTCTCATGTACCTATTGTACATAGAAAAAAAAGCTTTATTAAGAAGTCTGATTCTAATTAGAAAAACAATATTTAATTATTGCACTATAAAAAGTTTTTTTCAATGGGAGAGTGCTTTGGATCATCCAACTATTGCATAAAAGTTTTTGTCTGTCAAACAGATTGTGCATTTAGTTGTTTTAGAGTATCTTTAAGTTTATGTTGTGTATTTTAACAGTTTTATAAATTGTATGAGAATTTGTATTTTATTTATATGTTATATTGACACAAAATTCCTATTTTTCTACTTTGTGGCAGTTAGTGCAGAATAAAAGGATAATATATGTATTTCATGTAGTTATTGTTTTTTTTTAACGGTTGTTTGGCTATAATAACGTTTTGCCGTTCCGAGCAGAGGCAGTTGGAAAAAATTGAAGTGGTCATATTTTGATAAGAATGTTTGGGTCATGTCTTTACTTACTGTCCATTTAGATGTTATGGAGAGTAAAATAACCTCCGAAAGTCAAAGATTCATCTTTAGGCAGAAGCGTGGGTATTATATTTTTGGAAAAAGATGCATATATTCATTAGTAGTTCCAATGTCTGTGGTTGAAAAAAAGGACACCGACACCAGTGTCAGTTGCCAAATGTCAAACATGGTAACATGCGAGAGAGAAAGACAAAAGATAAAGAATGAATCTCTCAAGTTCTACAGTGATGTCACATTTCTTTCAGTAGCAAAAATGTCTACATTATTTTATTGTATGGTATTGAATGAAACAACAAAATCAAACATGAAATGTTTACTTTGTATTATTGCAAACACAAAACAAATTTTAAAATTATATTCCCCAGATGTCAAATATGTGGCAACATCGCATCGTTTCTTGTGCAATTTGTCTAATGCTGCTTGTAGAATATTTCTCAATGATATTTAAACATTTGATCCTCAGCAGCTAAGATTTTTGGACACCTATGCATGCAGGTATAGTGAAACTATAAACGTGTTGCAGCCACAGTATTTCACTTCGCTTTGCAGTAAACGATCAACACGTCGTGTATCTTATGGTTATTAAAATATTCCATTTTTGTTTACATACGCACTAGACCGTTACCAAAATACTAGTTACTAAAATACAAAATACTAAAAAACGAACCAAATGACATTACGGTTGATAATAACAGCACAACTGTTTCGCCAGATTAACAGGTGACATATTGCAATGTTGTCATACGTTACAAATTAGTTAATAGTGCTTCTGTACTTTAGTTTGTAATTTCGAAACATAACTTTGTATTTATATTGCATTTTGCGTTGGTATAAGAATTTTTGAAATGCATTTGTAAAAAAATTATTTACTTTTGGACATTACTCTCATAAGAGTTTTTGGTCAGATATATAAGCCCTTGAAATTACGGCATTCATATTCCTGACACCCCGTAATGAACAATTACTATTGAAAGAAAAAGTGGAACCATGGAGACCTTTGAAGATGCATTGTTTGTCTTTATTGAAGTTATACTTCTTTGCGCTCGTTAGACACATTGGGATGGGATGTTGATCGAGAAACCGCGTCACGCTCAAAAGGAAGAACAAATTTGGAAGACCAAATTTTTAAGAACAAATTTTTAAGAACTCATAATAATAATATATATATATATTTTTTTAAGAATTTTTTTTTTACGTACGTTTTTTTTAAGAATTTTTTTTTGTTTGTGCGTGTTTTTTTTTAAGATTTTTTTTTAAGAATTTTTTTTTTTGTACGTACGAGTGGGTGTATGAAAATGGCCAAAGAAGTATGACTTCCACCGTCTGGTCCGACGCAGACAATTTTTTTACAAATGCATACGTATAGGCCTATTTTTGTCACGCATTACTCGATTTCATTTTTGACATTTTGCATTTTGCTACACTGGTGTCGGTGTTAAGGATCAATCTGACATTTATTCAATTCTATAATTTTTAAATGGACTGCGGGAAATGGTTACGAATAAAACTTTCATGAAGAAAGCATTTCAAATGAAATTGGTGAAGTCCAAGATCCAACCGTGTGATTACAACGTCCATCTGTTTTTTAATTAGAATGTAATTTTAGTAGATGATTTATAAAAGCGGAATACGTTTCTGCCGGGTTGCCTATCAAAATATCGCCCCAATTATTATTTCTACTTAATGAAATCTGACAAAACGTCAAAATTGAGGAAAAAAGATTCTGTGTTGGGGGATATTTCCGGGGCTGCGACAATATTATAGTTTTAAATGTTAATAGTTTAAAAGGTTTTGAAGAACTGCATAAGGAAATACCCAAATAAGTACAATTTGACAGATGCCTCTGTGACTCAGTGTGTAGGGTCGATGGTTCCATTCTCAGACAGAGCAACTTTTTATTTATTTTTATTTAATATTTATTGGATCTTTTGATTAAAAACTCTATATTTATCAAACATATACCGTTATACACTTGTTTTATATTGTGCTTTGCAAGAACCAGGCTACAATTAAAAGTTGTATATGTTTAATAAATTTAAAATTTTTAGCACGTTACGCACTGAGTTACTGAGGCATCTGTCATATTTATGCTTATTTGGGTGCTTCCGTATACAGGTTTTTATAAAGTTTTGAAATGTTCATATTAACATTTAAAGTTATAATATCGTGGGAAAACCTGCGTAATTCCCCTTGTCGATGTGAATGGCCTGAATACAAAGTCGTTTTTAATCAATTTTGGTGTTTTGTCCAACAAATGAACGATAAAAATTAATAAAAAAAAAACTGGGTCTGCGTCGGACCAGACGGTGGAAGTTATACTTCTTTAAAAAAAAAAAAAAAATTCCTTTCAAAGCCTGAACGTACAAAAAAAAAAGTCCCAATGTGTCTAACGGGCGCAAAGAAGTATAACTTCAAAAATAATTGAAAATACTTGCGGCCATATTTTGATAGGCAACCCGGCGGAAACATATTCCTCTATTAATAATCATCTATTAAAATTGTTTTTTAATTAAATAAAACAGATGGACATAGTAATCACGTGGTCCAGAAATGGAATGGAATAAAAAAGTGAAATAAGGGTAGCTTTACTGGGATCTGGAAATAGGTTGCACATACATGCAAAAAATATTTCTTTTAAGCTATACTTTTTCAAATTTTGTTTTAACGTTATATTTATGTGATTTTGTTGTGTTTTAACTTTAAGAAAAATTTCATATATTAAAATAATCTCCGTAAAGTGTTGATGGGATAATAAGTTTTACACACATTGCATATGCAACCTCGTCCGGGATCTCAGGGGAAGATATCCCTATTTTACTTTTTTATTTCTCTAATTTTGCTGGAAACGTTTTCATTATGCACGTTCTCTTTGTCAGCATAGAAATTAATCCCTAAACAACGGGTTTAGTCTCATACAATAAATTGCTACTTTAATTTTCATCAGTCATCACTGATTATGAGTTTTATTGATTTGGCTTTTCGATAGCTTTGCCAACAAAATTACGTACGACTCCAATGTATAAAGAATATTTTATACGTGCACACATTTAAGTCGAAACATCTTTAAAATCTCCCTTTATTGTATAATTTGTGTTAGTGGGGCGATCCTTTACAGAAAGTTGCAATGATATATTTGTATGAAATCCTGAAGATTATCGTTAGAATGCCGCATTCATAATTTTTCTTTGTGTAAAATGTTAAGTATTCGAATAATATCAGAATGTACAGCAACTTGTAAAACTGGAGAAGTTTAAAATTATCAGGGAATTTCAGAAATTTGGAATGATTAGGGAAATGTAAGGGTGCATTTCTGCAATTTTCAGGGATTTTTTTATATTCTAGTTGATATTTGATTCTTTTTTCATTATACTTTTTTAATTGTGATACTTTTATATTTATCTTGTCTGAAAATCTATTTGCCAGTTTTATACAGGGTGTCCGAAATAAATGCAACAAAAGTTGGTCAGAAATTCTTAAGAGAAATTTAAGGGACCCGTATTTTTTACTTTTGATAAGTGCGGCCCCCTTTTGGAGATATAGCCCCCTGAAACAAGCCCCTAAAAATTTAATTTTTTTATATCAGAGCTAGACAAAAAGTTTTTAAATTCCCTGGAGTTTCTAAGAGGCTACTAATTTTAAAAAAAATTAAATATGCAACTAAAGTTCGGTGGCCCCAAAGGCAAGGGAGACCCCGAAAAAGTGTCTTGTGGGGGCCCCTTGCCAAAAAGCTTATCAGCATCGCATTCTACATGTCATAAAATCCCTGTGTACCAAATTTTGGTGGTTCTTGTGCGATATAGCTCTGAGATATAAAAAAAATTAAATTTTTAGGGGCTTGTTTCAGGGGGCTATATCTCCGAAAGGGGGCCGCACTTATCAAAAGTAAAAAATACGGGTCCCTTAAATTTCTCTTAAGAATTTCTGACCAAATTTTGTTGCATTTATTTCGGGACACACTGTAGATTTGGTGTATAGCTATCTAACACAATTATTTACAAAAGGAAATAGAATAAAACAAATTCCATTGTATTTTTAAAAAAAAATATTGTTTATTTTCAGTAACAAAAATTAAAGTTGAATAAATTAATGCTATTAGAATTTAACAAAAAATGCACATATTTTTGAATTTTTTTTTAATTTTAGCTGATTATAATAATCTCATTTTCTTCTAATAAAAAATCCCTTAGTACAACTGGGTTTACCCTTATTTTGTATTTACACAGCAACAATCTTTTGCTAAAATCAAACAAAAATAATTCTATTCGGTGACAACTTATTACTAAATTATTTCCCAAACAATCATACTTTGATAAAAAAATTTTTGGTAGACACTTACAAATTGACAAGTCATGGTGGATATATAATCATTTTCAGACTTAGAACAAGATTATTTTAAATATTGTTAGAATTTAATTTTTTCAAAACAACCAGGATTTTAATACAAATATATTTTAACTGCAAGATCCGACATTAAAATATATCAAAACGAATTAAATTTATAATAAAGCTATATGCAATTGTTAATAACGGTTTTGTGAGTTTTTTTAATAAAATTAACACAAATCTAGTTAGTTTATTATTTTATAGTGTCGTTTCCTAAGAATTCTAGAAAAAAATAGTGCTACGGTGGAAAATACATAGTATAATATTTAAAAAAATATAGTGTTGGATCCGAATTGCACAAATTACAGTTTTACCTTATATTTAGTGAACAATCAGTGTAAAAATTAAAAATTTACGAAGTGTCAAATATTTTAGTTGGTGATGTGGATATAAATTGTATTTACGCGTAAAATAATAACTAAAATTTGTGGCAACATGTGATCTAAATAATTGATGTATCCCCCTAAATTTAGCAAGAAATTGAAGTTATTTAACGACATTATTGAAGAATTTAAAAGGATATGGAAGAAATAATAGAAGAATAGAAGGTTAAATGAGGAAATTTGATAGATATAGTTAGATTTTTTGGGATTTTAAGATCATTATATTTAAATACGAAATGTAAGATGTGCCTTTTAAATATTTTAATGGTTTTTAAGATTCCAAATGTTTTACATTGTGAACATTTCATTGCAATTCTGAAAATATGCATACAAAGTCTAAATTTCAAATTTATTTGTGCACCGCATTTTTACGTATTTTGAAAACAAGAATTAATTATCTAGTCTTTTAAGGAACATAAAGTTGTGATAAAAAAATAGTAACATAATTATATCCAGATTACTATAAAGTAAGTTTATTTCAGTACACAGGGAATAGAATTTTAAGTATATGATTAAAAAGGAGAATCGTTAACATTTATTACGAGATGTACATTAAAGGACTCTTGAAATTACATAATTATGTAGTGACTTCAATTAATAAAATAAAGTTTTCATAGTAATTTTAATTTTGCAGCAAATTTACAATATTAATTCATTAGGTAAAAATGTTTAATCCATTTAATTCAGTGTGTACTTCGAAATATGTAAAAACCAATTGAGGTTTATCAACATATTTATTGCATTGATGTAATAGTTTGGGTGGATTTTGTTTTATGTTGCACCTTGTACTATAGCATAATTTTTTCCTGTTAAAATTAATATAACATTTGTGATGTTCTCAACTAATTGAACATGTGGTACATAAACAGAGAAGCAAATACCTAGTAGTTCCAATAATTGTTCTAAAATAGATACTGTTTATCACTGATGTATGTATTTGGCATTTAGAGCTACAAATTCAGCTCACTCAGAGTACATATTAAATATAAATGTGTGCTGTACTAAAAATAGACTGTTCACCTGCAGTGCTTTATTTTATTTTGGTCAAGTTCAATTGTGTTAAGGTTTATGGAATAGTTTTTTGACAGAGCACATGCTTGTACCATGCCTTTTGAATTTATTTACTTGATTTGGTATTTTAATGGCATGTCAGAGTGTTGTGAATACTCAATTGACATCAGCTTCCAGAGTAAGTAAACAGTTTCAAGCTAATCTAGCACTTATATTGCAAATAATTTATGAGGGAGAAGTGTAAATAAATAATATTAATAATAATAAACATAATGTCAGGAAATTGCTATTCGATTTATCCTTAAATTAGTATAATTTGGCATTACTTCAAATACATAGGCAAATGAAATTTATTATTTTATGCTCACATCACTTTTCTATTTTTATCTTACATTTCTCATGAAAATTTCACTGGTATAGCTGTCGCCGAGGCAAAGTATAGCTCCTTACATTATTTATTTTTTCATTGACAAAATGGACCCCCGAAAAATCACTTTGCTGTGTACAGGGTGGACCATTGATATTGGGTCATAGGACAGGGGCGACATCTTTGGGACAGAAGATGAAGGAATGTTGTGTTTTCAATGTTGAAATTTTTTTGTAATAACTTGAGAATGCTCAACGGACTCACCAAATTTGGTATGGAAATATTGTTTAAGAAAAGGGATCATAATTTCTATATTAATCAGGTTCTGTTATCGAGGTCACTACATTAGCAAAGCCTGATGAAGAATTTCTCTTGTTTTCTGTTGAAGAAGCGTTCTGATTAGATTGAGTACAATTTTATCCAGGTGACTTTTCTACATAAAAAAGGTACACTTGGTAGGACTTGCTAATTCCTTCAGTTTGCATGCAACTTCATGCTATTGAAATTTAATTTCAGTATTGTAATACTACAAATTAACCAATTATTTTATTATATAAATGTTCAGTATAACTTTGGAAAAAATAACTATTTTCTCTTGATAAGTTGCAGTTTTCTCAAAAACACTTGAAATTATCAGATTCTACAAAATATACCGTTTTTACGTAGGAATTACGCTCGGATAAGATTTTGTGGTGCCCTCTATTAGGCTGAACCTGATTTAATACATAAATTATGATTCTTTTTCTGGAAGAGTGTTTCCGTTCCAAATTTGGTGACAATTACAAAAAAATAATCTATTTCCACAGCAACATTTAAATGATATATTTAGCTATACCTTCGTATTTTGTCCCAAAGACGTCGCTCCTGCTCTATATATCCCATTATGAATGTTCCACCCTGTATAGATAAATGAGTTGTAAATCGTATTACAACACAAGTGTCACTTTCACATACCACAGAGAATAATATTTTAAGCCTGTAAATCAAATATTGTTGTCGTTAATGGAAAATGTACTGATAGTGTTTCAGATAAGGAAACAATAAAATTTAATGATAGGATAAGAGTTAACAATATGCTAAGATGTGATCATTTGTTTATTCTCAAAATTTACATGTACATATATTGTGTCACAATTTTATATGTAGAAAATGTTACAGTTTGTGACCAAATTTATTTAAGAAGAGAAAACTTGTACAGAATTGATTTGTTAAAACTAAATAATATTGGTAATTTTTATAATAATACCAATAGCTATACAGGGTGTGCCATGTATCATGTATAAAAATTAAAATACAGTTTCCCGACGGTATTTGTAATATAAATGTTGTAAGTATACAAAAAAGGTCTATCATTGCGTTAAGTTCATTTATCCAATGAAAATTAAGGTCAACCGTGTATTATAATAATAATAATAATATCTCTACTCCTTATTCTAATCACGAGGATTAGCCCAGAAGTCAAAGACTTGTGCGGGAGAGGGGGCGGCATATTATTAAGCAGGCCGCATTTGCGCCCAGGAACGACTTGCGTTGGTAGGCCCTAACCACCATTCAGTGCAGGAATGAGGAAAACCTAGAAAACCTCATTAATTAGGGGGGTAGTCAAATGTCAACTGGTATCAATCTCTCACATTGACCCAAGCCAATATTCTTTCACCCTACCATACCCGCAGAGAGGGTGCCAATTTCTCCACGAATATAGCTTATATATGGTCTACCGGCTGCGGGGGTCAAACCCAGCGATCTAGTCACTCGATTCAAGTACTGACTCCTTAAATCGCGCGACCACTGCCCGATAATTATTGATTGAATATCTTGGAAAGGGTTTTATGCAACCTTATTTCGGTCAATATAATCTAATACTAAAAAAACGTTATCTTGTCACAATAAATCTATGCAAACCAGCTGATTTTGTATTTTATTATTAAGTTAGATCAGTATTTATTCCGTCCTAGTGACTATTTTTCGATGAATAATTGAAATTTAATTTACATGGAAAAAAAACGCAAATGGTACTTTTCTATTACAAATATCATTAGAAGCTGTAGTTTAATTTTTATACAATGTACAGCTATCTTGAATATAAAACATGTCTAAGTTCTGAATATATACCTACCTACATTTACAAAATTAAAAATATATTGAAAAATATATTAAACTACGTCATTGTGAAAAAAATTCAGTTGCGCATATGAATAACCGATTTGAATATATGAATAGGTAACATTTTAATTCTATTTATATACTTTGATACATAGTTCACAGCTTTTATGTTAATTTTGACTAATTTTTTTACCATTCAGAATTTCAACAAGGTTTTTGAATGGAACTAATTTAAATATTTGTAAAATTTAGTCTGGATAAGATGAATTATCTGTTTTAGATGTATGTTGTTGCCTAAAAAATTAGAAAATCCGTCAGTTTTATATTGTTTATTTAATAACAAATGTTGCGTGTGACCTTCAGTCTTTTTTTGTGTATTATTCGGTTTACTAACCACAACAAATTGTGTAGGACTTCGTTTCTTGATCAATATTAAATAAAATTTTATATTTCTAATACATATCTCGTAATTCTGTTGAGTAAAGTCGATAAATTATGTAATTTAATATCTCTTTATATATTTGAGGACATGAGTTCGTACAAACGCTAGCAAAAATCTATTTCCTTATTACAGCTAGGTATATCTAATTGAAAATGATAACTTTAAAATGTATCAGTATATTATTACTTTAAACATTTTCATCAGTACAAATTTAAAATTACATCTGCAAATACTACAGTCTAAAATTATTAGGTAAGTATGGTAAAATTTGATGCAAAGAGCTAAATATTGAACACTTATATTTTGATAAAAGAAAAAAAAATCCATAATAACCTTGATATTTAAATTTAAATACTGGATTACAAACTGCATTACGCATACCCAATTAGTGCTATATATAACTGCATATGATGCTGATGATTATGATAAAAATTTGTTTATGTGATAACCAAAAAAATAAAATAAAAATGTGGTGTTAATTTTAAGAGCTTATAGATACACGAAGTTAAATTAAATTTTATTGAAATTTGTATATATATAATATATGTTGTTTTTAATAAGATATGCTATAATTTACATATTTATGGATATTTTAATAAATATAGGATGTAGACAAGTATAGAACAACGTATGGTATCAGTAATAATGCACTACAGTTTTTTTTTTAATTTTTGGTAAATATAAATTTTATTAAAGGAAGTAAAAAAGGTAGTTATATAGCTGAAGAGAGTGTTATATGCAATAGCACAGAAAATATAGTTAGCTATATATTCTGTGGTAATAGTTGATATCCAATATGTATTTTTAGGAAGGTTAAAACCTAGAACACATTTTTACAAAAAATAAAATGCATTATGACTTTGAACAGGGCCGGCTTATGTTACTTGTTACATCTAAACAAGTTGCCAGAAATCATTTAGGTAGGTAGATTGTATGGGGGCTTGCAGTCTTTTTCTAGTAGAAACATATGTTTTCTTTTCAATTTGCACTGAAAGTTTTATTTTCTTATTTTACATTTCTGGTATTTCAATATTTTTTAAGGCATGAAAGTCTTTGTCCGGCCCTGTCTTATATATATAGTTACCAATAAAAGACCAATTATTAAGAGTTCAGCACAAATGTACATTAGGGGAATAAGGGATATCTTGTTTACAATTTAAGTCACTAATGAAACTACCCCTAAAATTATATTTGTGTAAATGCTCTTAATATACTAATTTATTTTGTTTTATTGTAGGCACCTAAGCTAAGCAAGGCCAAACTTAAGCTGATCCAAGACAGTTTGAAGATCGAATTACTGCGGACAGATGACTTTGTTGAAAAAGATAAGAAGATTTTGGAGCTGCCACAGGTCGTGGATGAAGATATTAAGCCCCCCGCGCCAGTGTTAGCGCAGCGGGAGCAAGTGCCTAGCGAAGTACCATCCGTATTGGTACCGGAGCCTTCGCCTCAGGGCCCCATTGCCTCTCCAGCGTCGCTACCTGCCGCCTCTCCTAAACCTGCGAGTTCTTTGTTGACCACCGAAATAGCGGATTCCACCAGTGTTCCTCCTGCTACTCCATCCACGAGTCAGGTGGAGTCTGCGGAGATTGTCATGGTTGATGAAGAGACGCGTATGAGCGCTGACATTAATAGCAGAGCCCAAACACCAGCAAAGCAGGTAGGTTTTTTTTGTCGTAAAGTATTTGTCTTTCATGTCTTGGTCTTTACAACATATTAATTAGATCAAGTTCAGTCATTAGGCATGGATGTATATCGTTGACTTTAGATTGATATACATTGTTTCATTAAAAAATGCCTCATTCTAATCAAGAATTAGCAGTTATGGCGTGAGTATGTGCATTTAATGCCATTATTGACGCTCCGTTTAGAAGTATATTTAATATTTCGTGGGAATAAGTTTGAACAATTTTTGCAGAATTATTTAGTATCGATTTATGGTAAATTTATTATTGATAGTGATTTTCAGTTTCAATAGTGTTTTAATACTTTTAAATTTTGTATTTGGCTCTAATGATTGTTAGATAGTGTGAACTCACTGTTTATAACCAATATCACAGCATCTGTTTAAACAAGTATTCTTTGAAAGTGACATTAAATATACAGGATGTTAGAGGTTAGACTGCCATAAACTAACAAGCGATGGTATACAGTTATTCATAATCTTATCATAATTTTGAGCATTAAATGGCCATAAAATGCAATGTTTACCCTTTTTTCAATTTATTTATGATAACAATTTTAATAGAACAATTTCTTTGTTAATCAGTAAAATTTGATAAAGTTGATATCACGAAATGTGGCAACAGCATGAGAATGTACTCAAGGATCGGCCGGGAGTACAGGTCAGTTGGTATCTGAACTGCGAAGTGTTAATGTGTTGCTTGTCGGAAGTGCGTTTGTGTGTCACTATTTCTTTAATTTGTCCTTGTTTGTTAAAATGTTTAACATACATGAGTATCGCATATGTTACTAATTCTGAGAGAGCATAACGTATTTATTTAGATTATTTAATATAAATACAGTCTAACACCCTGTATATTGATGCTTATAATTTACTACAAATATCAAATCAACTCTTAACACCTTATCTTTATGTTAGACGAATTAATTTGTGTTGAACATGCCAAAGTTAAAATGGATTTGTTTTTGAGGTTGTACCATCCGATGTCGTTATAGAAGAATCTCAAAGTTCCGTGCAGAGCACAGCCACAACCGAGAGCGGTAAAGCAGCTTCGTCCAGGCCTAACAAAGCGCCACGCCTCGAAGTACAAGAACCCGAAGGAGCGGTGATATCCGCGGATCAACTCACCGAATACTACTGGAACGGCAATGGGCCGTTTATGTTACAAGAGCAGGTAGCGCAGTTCCTCGGTATCAAATCTTTCAAACGGAAATACCCCGGCATCATGAGGAGAATGTTGGAGATGCAGGAAAGAGACTTTATCCGTGAAAGCGGCTTGGCGTCGGAACATATGTGCGACCTGGGGCTTACCGCGGTTAACAGTGCCGATATATTGGACATTATGTACTCCGACTTCCAGGAAAAGTACGAGGAGTACTGCAAACATCAGAGAGATCGGCAGGCGAAGGAGTTAATTAACAAGCAGAAGGCCCTGAGTTTGGCAGCTAGTCAGGACAAGAATAAAGCCGATATTACGGAACAGGCTGTGCAGTCAGCGGCCCAGTGGAATGCCTCATTTAACAAGGTATATTTTTTGTAAACAAGTGGTCAAAAAAATATAAAAAATTATACCAATTCAAGGAATGCTGTGAATTTTGGAAATTTTTGATCGTAATATCATTTCAATACCTTCTTTTCTTCATACATAGCGTTTTTTTTAAAACGTCCTGTGTCTCAAAAATGGTAGGAGAAAGCACCACCACTTTTGCTTCTTTTATGATGTCCTGAATATTTATAGTTAAAATCGGGGATATATAATTTTATTTTCAGACGAGAAAAGAGCAACGGAAAGCTTGCATGGATCTACAAACATTGACGGTTCATTACCCAAAGGGGAAAATGAAACAAATCAACAAAGCTAAGGTCGGTAATTATCCAGTCGCGTTGGTGCCCGGTCAGTTCACGGATTACTATAAGGTAAGCCAGTGTTTAAAAAAAAAAAAAAAACTTCAAATCTTTCCTTTCAGAAATTTACACCGACGGAAATCAACAACCTACCGCTAAACACTTTATGTTACAATGAAATAAATATCATTCCTCCAGAGGAATCGGAGGACTCCGGCTCCGAGGGGTCGGATTCCGATTCCGATTCAAGTTCATCCAGTTCCGATTCGTGTTCGTCTTCCTCTGGAGTAGAGGATTGCAAGTTATGTAAGCATACCCCTAAGAAAGGGCTATCTAGTAAGTAATCACATCGGTTTATTGATATATTCCATAACATATATCCATAGAGAGTAAGATTTAGAAAGGATGTGCTTCGTTGAGTTTTATTTATCTTGTATATATTTTTCTATTTTTTTTTTAGAAGAAAATGCATATTTTAATGTTCTTTTATAATAAAATCTTTCACGTACAAGTTTTTCTCATTTATTCAATATGAAACCTAAAATTAATATTTCCATGGAATTTAGCGTTTTTTAATTTGCTTTACATTTATTTTTTTAATATGAGTCATAATTTTAACGAGGTATTCAGAAGGTCTAGAAAGACAGAAAATCGGAAAAAAAAATACTTGGCCTTTTAAATTGAAGCAAAAATCCCCGGTAATATAGCATTTCGTATTCCTAGGGACATCACAGTGTCAAGCAGTGAAATGAGCAACGTCACACCTGCGTTGCCACATCACGGCTAAATGTTTGTGTTCTTTCATAGATTATTATGGTAAAATAATACATAGGGTAGCATAAATGCCTTGTAAGTGACTAACTATTTGCCAGACTACTACCCTTGAGCCCTTTTGCATATTAATTCACTCATACCGTGCCCCCCCCCCAAACAGTACCCATCCCCCCCGCTGATTTTTATTTATAAAGCACCCCAAAAGAAACACCTACCATGTCCACGCTGTTGTTTCTGGGTAATGCTAAGAGTAGTTTCAATAAAATCAGCGGAGGAGGGGAGGGGTACTGTTTGGGGGGGGCAGGGTATGAGTGAATTAATATGTAAAAGGGCTCAAGGGTAGTAGTCTGGCAAATAGTTACAGGATGTTTATGCTACCCTATTATATTATCATAGGGACTGTGGAGTGAATAAGGGGGAGGGGGGGGGTATTTGAGGTTCCGTTTAGGGTCATATCGACTGTTTATGACTTATACTTACTGGCGAAAAAAAAAAATCTTTTTTTTATAAAAAAACAAGAGGCCAAAAACCGGCCTTAGATGCCCTCCTCCTTTATTACAAAAGTTTAAAGTAGATTTCATTACAAATACGTCAGCAGTTTAAAACAAGCCGCCAAATTCGTTTTTAAGTGTTATTATAAAAATAATAAAATGGAAGTGGTGACATATTCGGCCATTTTACTTTTTGCCAAATTAACGTTGGCTGTTTGTTTTTTTACCAGTGACACTCATGTTGCCATATAGCAAGTATTCACCTATACTATACGTTACACTTCACTAAATACTACTTTAAATGTTTACTATAAGGATAAAAGTAGACTTAATAAAACTCAACACCGCGTTATACAAGTTCTAGTATGATTTCAGTTAAAACTAATACTTTACGTAAGAAGTCTCAAAAATTCCTCATATTACAAACTTTCTCGTAAACTGATAAATGGAAAACGTAATAAAATGGAAGTGGTGACATATTCAGCCTTTTCACTTTTTGCCGAATTAACTTTGGCAGTTTATGTCTTTATTTGTACCTTGTCGGCATATCATGCAGATGTTAACCTAAACTATGTCAATATCAGAAGTCATTGACACTGAGATTTTAAAATAACGTGTCATACAGTAATAAAAGAGCAAATTAAATTTAAAAAATTATTTTCTCTTGTAGTTAAGCTCTCTGCCACTACTTTTTATTTGCAGTTGATTTAAATTAGTAATAACAGGTGACACTGAATGATAAGTTGATTATTTATCTGATTAATAAAAATAATTTCAGTTTAATATTTAAGAGGATACATAAATATATATGGAGTGAGTTGGGAGGAACGCATCAAACTCCAGGAATGGATTGTACACGTTAGAATAATAAGAAAAAATCAAATGTTTTTATGTGATTTTCATTTGTTTTCAAGCCTCTAATTCCACGTATCATCAAGACATGCAGCAATCATGACAGCTACAGATGCCTCACCCTGTATAGACAGGGTGTCCGGAAATGATGAGCAAAAAATTCAGGGCATAATTCTAGACCGAAAATAAATGCTATTTCTTTCTATAACATTTTTTCCAAAACTGATTATTAACGGAGTTACAGGGTGTTAAAGTTAAAACTTTATTTTCGATATTTGTAAATAACTTCTTAAGAAATCCAAATATTTACATAAAATTTGTAAATCGGGGGTTTTTGCGGACGAGACATTCAAATATGTTTCTAATTTTGAAGTCACTAGTAGAGGGCGCCACTTGTAGCACACCATGTTTCTTTAAATGACAGAACATTTTTGCTACTCGTTCGTTTCGTTTTGGGAAAAAATATTATAGAAAGAGGTAGCATTTATTTTCGGTCTAGAATTATCCCGTGAATTTATTGCTCATCATTTCCGGACACCCTGTATATTTAAATTGTGCAAAAATGCAAAAAATATTAATGCAAGAAATAACAATAAAAATTTGTTAAATATTTAAGATTCTAGTAAAGATCAGTTTAAGTGAATCTTAAATGAAAAGACAGAAAAATAAACTAATTTCTTAAAATTCATATGGTATTCCTCAAAGTTCCTATTGGGGCCCAGTGTAATATGTGTATCCATTGCTGCTGTGTTCTTAAATACTGCTATTTGAAATTGTAAGTGTTATATATGTTACTTAACAAGGAGGGGAAGAACGAGGAAAAATTAAACCAATTTGTGGATTAATTTGTTTATTTAACATGCCACAAGTGGAGACATAATAAAATATGTACACCCTCAAACGACGAACTATGTGGTGGAATGCGAGACACGCTTTTAAACAGCATATACCGGATCGTTTAAAGGATGCTTTGAAAACAAGTATTTACAAAAGTATCAAGATTTTTTTATCTTTTTACTTTTTTGTATAATTTAAGGCACATTAATTGAGTATAATAATTTATTTATAGATGTATATTTTTTTTGAGAGAGAATAAATTAAAATGAACACTTGACTGAAACATTGGTTTCAATAAACGTAAACAAATGTTTCACTGCTTGCTTTGTTCAGTCAGTCGCATAAAATATTGTTTTGCGATGTTGCTTCATCGATTTTCTTATTTTTCGCACTTAGTAGACGGCAGCTAAAACAAAAAATGCGTAAATATTACACTCTTACAAGAAATACCGCCATACGTCCTTATTATATAATACATTTTTCTCTTTTCGATAAGAATAAATGGCGGTACTTTAATGTTATATTTTGTTATAGTGCGTTAGCAAAAAATGACCCATAACCAAGAAAAAAGTGCGATTGTCAGAAATTTTTGGATGTAAGTGAGATTTGTTAGTAAATGTAGGAGAAAAAAGTTTTAAGACAAATTTTTTCATTTAAATAGTGTGGATGATGATCAGTTATTTACATGGTAATTTTATTTAATTAGTGTAATATTCCTAAGGATTTCTACGTGTCTAAGCTTAGCTAAGTGTGATCTTAAAATATGATTTTCAAAATAGTACTAATGTTGACTATATGTAGTTATTTGCTTATACTATTAATTCAATTGATTTAGAATAATGTTAAAATTATTTTGAAAAGTACAGCTATCTTACAGTTCAAATATCGTGCAAGTTATAAGAACTGACTTTAAATATAAATAAAAAAAACACAAATGCATAAGAAATATAAACATAGACAAACAAGTACAAAACAAAAACTATATAGATCAGTCTAAACACAAGATTATTAAGGTTAATATTGACATTCATTGTGAAGACTACATGGGTTCAAACGAACATGAATTTTACCAAAAAGTTTCTTTGCCTTTTTCAAAACGACGGGAATTGTAGGTTTGAGTGGCTGGGTCAGTAGCATGGGGCCTGCTTGGTTGTTGGCAAGTAAATACGTATAGCTAATCGATGCCTATTTAACGCTCGACGTCTTCATAACCTAACTTGTGAGGTCAAATTTATTGTTTTGCAGTCATTTGTAATTCAATAAATATTAAAACAGAATAATTATAGCAAATTGATAAAGAAATTTGAAAATGTTACTAATTTCGCTTCTTCTTCTTCTTCGCATGGTATTATAGCGTTGCCAACCAAATTTGCAAAAAATTCTCTGTTCACTTTTTTAAATGTTCCTAGATTTACACTTTCCCAGATTTAAATCGGCGAAAATTTTTAAATAAGTTATGGCCATTTCCACCGCATTGCCTTTTAAGTGTAGTTAACTAAGGGCGGTTAAAATTTTAGGCCTAGTTTAAAATAGTAATGTTTCCACCGCACAATTATTAAGTTTCATTTGTAAAGTCTACCTAAAAAGCCAATATTCATAATTTTTCGGTTTTTTGCACAAGTTGTTAGCTTCATGCCTATTTCTTAACCTCAAAAGTGTGACACTTCACTCTCACTGTTCTGACTTTATGTTGTTCTGCTAAGTTCTGTTTTCGAATTGGTAGGATTTATAATGGAAATAATTCCGAAAACCCTGATTGGCAAATTTTAGCAATGAAGAAAAAGTACATATTACTAATTAACATAATAGCAAATTATAAAAGTGCGGTGGAGAATAACAAAACCGATAATGTCTGTACAAGAAAAATGATAGCAGGTGAATTTAACTCACTGTCGCCAAATAATATTCACAGAACAGCAGAATTATTAAAAAAGTGTTTTAGAAATAAAAAAAGTCCGTTTTATGGGCGATACAGAATTATTACTAAAGATTAAAAATAAATGTATTTTTTTTGTAATTTTATCAGTGATTCTATTTAAGAGCTTACATAGGTACGAGTATTACTTGGAAATTCAAGATCCTCTTCGATTAAGGTCAAAGTATGCAGCTGTTTCTTTATACAGCCGGTATCTTCTAAAGAAAGTTTAATTATCCATCGTATGGAAGTGATCACTTCTCTCGTACACTTTTCGAGGAAACCCATACTCTATTATTTTTAATATATCTAAATCATTATTAAATATATCATTTTCATCATAGTTCATTATTTTTGTTTATTTTTCAGTGGAAATAATAAAACCAAATGATTGAATTAGGTTATGTAGAACCTTTAAGTATCGTTAAAAGAGATAAGCCTAGAATTTCGAGGGCTTATATTTAAGAAGGTTTAAGACATTTTATGTCGGGTTTAGTAAACGGTGGAAGGCAAATTGTATTTTTAAGGTTCCTTAAAGCGTAGCTTAAAACAAACGGTGGAAATGGCCATTAAGAAGATTATATATTATATAAATAAACAACTAAAACATACACGTATTATTGTTTTATAAATAAATAACAAAATATTCTAAAATAGCATTGAAGTATATAAAATATACAAGAATATAGTACAACAAAATATTATACAACGCACTGTATAAATTTTCGGAACTTAAATTTAGTGATTGACTACTATAAGAGATGGAGTTAGAGGAAAATATTTTTTAAATAAATAATTTTTGGATTTGAAATTAGTTTTGAATTAATTTGTCGTTAAAAACTATTTCTGTAAAATTTACAACAGTTCCTCTATTTCTCTAGATGCGCCGAAATTTCTCTAGAATACGGAAATATCCGTAAAGTTGGCAACGTTGTATTAGGTACTGAATTAGTTAGCGCTCAAGTTACAGTGGTCAAAGAAAATATTATGATTTGTGATAGATATTCTCTTAATTTGAAAATAATGCGGTTATTTTACAAAATAACATTTCATTAATAAGAACTACTATAATAGAAATGACAAGCTTAATATGCAACTGGATAACTATTTAGAAGTGTTCTAGGATCATTCAAATACGAAACTAAAACAAGCCTGACATCTTGAGGTAATGTCGTTAACTTTGTTGAAGTTGTAAGTGCAATACATTCACGCATATGATTTACGGTAAGTGCATATTTCCTAAAATATTTTAAAGTAATTTTAATGCTTATTTTAAAGTTGTGGTAGGCAATAACAGTTGCATTTATGCAGGATGATTTTTATGTTGATTATATAATTTTCTCCTCATTAAAATAAGCAACTTTTCATATAACTTTTTTGAAGTTTCTAAAAATAAGCTAGAAAAGTAACAGTTAATGTGTCAAACGTTCTTTAAAGCAGCCTCATAATTAAACAAGTAACATCTAATTCATTATTCTCAAAACACTTATCAAACAATAGTTTTAGTCCTTTCATTTCGTGACAGGATAAATGCAATGTACAAAATATAACAAAGAAAAAGAATTTATTGGAACAAAAATCTATTAAAATCTAATTATTATAATTACTATATTAAATTTTATATTGTTCCTTGCAAATTTTTGGGAATTTCCAATGTTCATTTTAAGACTAGTAGAATATATTTAATTATATAATCAACTTAAAAATGACCCGGTAGGTACTTATATTTGTTTCTACTGAATGTGTTCATTCAGAAGGCTTCTTTTAAAATTTAAATAAAACATACATTTTCCGGTTCTTTAAATTGTGACGATGAGCGAGAAAAAGCGTGCTTCATGATTAGCTATACATATTTAACCTACGCTGGTGGTTCGTGGTTAGTAAGGGAACTTACCGAACGGCCTGATGGGGTGTTTGTCCCACAGGAACGTCCTCTTGACAGGGGAGAGGTAAGAGTCACGGAGATAGAAGGGGGATCTGCCCCAGGGGCTGTATGAGGAGAGGGGTTTCAAGGGGGAGTTCCACCAGAAGGGATCACGAGTGACAGCGGAGATTGGGAGACTGGGAGATGGGTTGAGGAGCTCATTGAACAGACTCTTACTTGGGGAGTAAATTGGCTGTCCAGCATAGTTAAATGCTACTTCACTAGGACGGGGAGCATATCTTCCAGGCTGCAATCAGAGAATCAGTCAATTGCTTGCACATTGTTTAGTTTATTTATTACTTTAAATTAATCCCATCAACTGTATCGTATCGTTGATGATCGGTACGCGTGGGGGATCGTTACATTACCTTGATTGGTGTTGGGGAGAGTTTGTCTCCAATGGATGGCCACAGAGTTGGGTAGAGTTTATCGAGCTCGGCGAGACGATCCAAGTGACTGAGCAAAGATCTGTTGGGGTCGTATCTGTCTGCAGATGGAGGTGGTCTCTTGCTGTATACGAGATACAATGGGTAGCGAGAGAATGGGTACGTGGTATGGAAGATGCTGCTGGGCCATTGGCTTGGTTCGCGTCCCTTCACACGGTCAACATGATCTTTCCAGGCTCTATCGGCATCGAAAGGTTTTGGTTTCGTAATGTGGAAAGCTGCGGCATATGTATCGATTATTGTTTGTTTTAATTCATAGTTAATCTGGGCAAATGTGGGCATTATCGATTTTCTATTCAAAAAAACTATAAGGGGGGCATTCAGGCTTGTATATAATCAAATGGGAGCAAATAGCATGCATAATCAAGGCTTTATAATAAAATTTTGTGGTCTAGGTATGACTTCAATAAAGTATAATTTTTATTTAGGTCTTAAATTATAGACCAATAACACTGATGTGTGAAAATTACTACCTACTACCAATGGTGGTTTTAAATTTCAAGTAAATCGATGGGGTAGTTTTTGTTAAAAAATAAAATAGTAAGAAGAGTATGTAAAATACAACCTGAGTAATAAAAAAACATGAATTTGTGATAGAATACGACACATCGTTTATAATATGCACAGGATGTTTCAGGAGGAGAGGTACATACTCAGTAGATACGGTACTGAGTATGTTCAATTTCAAGCAAAAACATTCCTATGAACTTAGGTGTGGAAACGCTTCGTTTTGTGTAATGTAATTCATTTTTTAAAATTTGACATCCCATAATAATATATCCTGTAATGTATTGAAGTATGTACATCTCCTCCCGAAACACTTTGATAATCGTGTTCTGCCATAATGAAGTGTTAGTTAGTAGCAATGGAATGTTAAATGCTCAACCAATTCTTACCTCCAAGGCGACCATTTCTTCGCGAATCCCTCAAAAAAAAGTTCACAGCAGCGAGTTTGAGAATTCGCATGAAAAAAAACTATGTTCGTCCAGAGGGAAAGGTGTCGAAAAAAAAATATGTGGATCGCCCTGGCAAATGCTGGAGCGGCGGGTATGTTAAAAAGCCTCGCTAGGGTTCAACTCAAGCGGACAAATCGCGGTTAATACAATTGACAGAAACTACTTGTGCAAAAGTTTAGGTTCGTAGTATTTGGCCATAATTGGTAACTATGAAACCAGTAAAATGTTTAAGAGACGCTGTTAAAAATATTAACTTATTTATCTGAATTTAGACCGCAAATTGAGGAGCAAAAAAATGACAAAACGATGAACATTCGCTCAGAAATCAGAAAAAATATGTCAAAGTTTTTGCGATTATATTCATTATCACTACTACGCGTTAGTGATACATTTTACAAACTTGTTCTTGACAATATAAACAAATGCGTTTTGAAACAATTGTTTTCCTTACAAACTTAAAAAATTGCTTTTGACAGTCTGATGTTATCATTTACTCATTACTAGCGATATAATGTACATGCTTTTGCAATAATAATGAGACTCCCTCAAAACAGTTTTTGAACTTCTGGAAGTTCTGAGTAGAAATTTCATTAAATCTCTATTGGCAAGTGAAACAACTAAGAACTAGTCTTAAAAGTTGAAAGTAGATTTCATTACATTAGACGTCAGCAGTTCAAAAGAAATCGCAAAATTCATTTTAAAGAGTGCCATTATTGCAAACGATTGTCCCTATTAGGTTGTAAGAAAAAGAAAAAAAAGTTTTTAGCCTGATACAAGTATCTGCCAAATGAAAAATGTTCCAATATAAACATAGCCCAACTTTATTTAGACTATGTACACTATTTCAAGTGTACTAATTTTTAAGCTTGAATGAACCACTAAGGAAGTTTACGTAAACAAGTGCGAGATGGTGGGTGATTAATTTTAGTCAAAGTTACTACATTGGCAGTTGGAAAAGTTAATTGCCCATTACAAAATTCAAAAATACCGGCGTATTTTTAGCGGACCTTCAAAACTTCGTGGAGTTATGAGGCATAGGTGTAAAAATAGTGCTGACGAATGTCTGAAATCTAAACATGTTAATTTTAATAATTTAAAGAAAAAACTAGCACAATAAAATAATGATAGTGTAAATGTGTTTTGAAGTGTAAAAAAATACCTGGAACTAAAAATTTTCATTAACACAAAAATGGTAATTTGAAAGTTAACAAAAAATGTTATAATTTAAATAATATTGCAAAAAATAATGAATTAAATTATTTATTTTAATTTTTTAACCCTTTCTTACGAAGCGCATCTTATATCTGTGTATCAATAACACAGGTCCACAAAAAAGTGGTGTGTTCTGAGGGTCCCATTATAATTTTTCTATGTATTTTTTCCCGCTGAACACGAATCTGAGGTCAAAATGGAGGGTTGCACAGCAAATTTTAGAGAAAACCCATAAAAACGATAAAAATCATATCAACAGTTTACACAGGTCCATAAAAAAAGTCATGTGTGCTGGGAGTTAAGGCCGCATTTCATTGAGGCAGTCCTAGTCTACTGGTGACTGAGATTGTACAGCGACCTAGATACTCACGTGGTATAAAAGCAGAAATCTAATTAGTCTATATAGGATCCCGCATAGCTGGTCCCGCTTGAAAATGTAAATTATTACAAACATGGCTTGTGCCGCCTGAGCTCGAACGCAAGCTCATCGTGTACCAGCTTGTGTGAGTGTATGACCATTTGCTATACTACATTTCAAATTTGGCTGGACCAGCCGGGCTGCACTAGCCTGGCTGGACCAGCAAATGGTCATACACTCACACAGGCTGGTACACGATGAGCTTGCTTTCGAGCTCAGGCGGTACAAGCCATGTTTGTAATAATTTACATTTTCAAGCGGGACCAGCTATGCGGGATTGTATATAGACCAATTAGATTTCTGCCTTTATACCACGTGAGCATCTACGTCGCTGTACAATCTCAGTCACCAATAGACCAGGACCAGCCTCAATGAAATGCCGCCTTTGCACTTGTTTCAGCCATAGGCCTAAGCCGGACCAGCCTCCATGAAATGCGGGCTTAAGACTATATTTTTCTTTTGTATTTTTTCCCGCTGAACACGAATCTGAAGTTATAAGATTGGGGGCTACACAACAAATATTTGAGAAAACCTAAAAAAATCGTTAAAAATCACTTTCTCCTAATTTATTCTGTATACTCTCTAAAACTGAAACAATGAGAAATGCTGTGAATTAGTGAATATTTACTATTTTACAGCTATAAGTATACCAAATAACTGTAAAATAATAAATATTCACTAATTCACAGCATTTCTCATTGTTTCAGTTTTAGAGAGTATACAGAATAAATTAGGAGAAAGTGATTTTTAACGATTTTTTTAGGTTTTCTCAAATATTTGTTGTGTAACCCCCAATTTTAACTTCAGATTCGTGTTCAGCGAGAAAAAATACAAAAGAGAAATATAGTCTAACTCCCAGCACACATGACTTTTTTTTATGGACCTGTGTAAACTTTTGATATGATTTTTATCTATTTTATAAGTTTTCTCTAAAATTTGCGGTGCAATCCCCAATTTTGGCTTCAGATTCGTGTTCTGCGGGGAAAATACATAGAAAAAATATAATGCGACCCTCAGCACACCACTTTTTTTTGTGGACCTGTGTAATCAATGATTAAACCTTGAGAAAATTTTTGTAGATGACTTATTATGAATGATGATAACGTAGATCCAAATACAATTTGTTAATGTTAATAACGTATTTGAGAAACAAAAAATTAGTTTCGAAAGATGAATAACGATTTTAGTCACATATAATTTTGATTTAGAGACTCGGACGAATGATAATTATCTTAACAAAAATGTTGGTAGTAGAAGACAACTACAAGTAGAATGTGTCAATTATTGCGTGTGAACGGTGCTCAAGCGTTTGCGGGGCCACACAGAGTCGCTTTTTAAAAATTTATTATTTCCATTATGCTGTACATAACATATTATTATCAAATAGTTACACAGAGTAAAGTAAGTATAATACACAAACGAAGTGTGCCGAACGAGCGACTGCAGCAGCACGGTGTACGACAAGGACTCGTACTTGGCCTATAAGCTAGGTTATTGTTCATAAAGGCACTTGATGCGGTAGATAGTGGTGAACGACCGATGAGAGACGACAAATACGGCCTAGTGCTTGTACTCAAACCTACCGGGCCGGTATCTGTCGAGCGTTCCATAGTTGTGGGGGAAGATGGCGCGTGGGGAGTAGCCATAGGTGTCTCTGTGGAGTGGGTCGTATCTGTAGCCAGGTACGTGGATGCGCTCCGCGGCAGCGCTGGGGTCGTCGTAGATGGATTTGGTGAAAGGCCAGCTGGAGGACAACTCGGGGAGGTCGCTCAGGGGGCGGAAGACCCCGCGGCGGGAGTAGATTGACTCGGTGGCCCTTAAGTCGTCGGATCCTGGAAGCCGCATAACCAATTAACAACCAACAAACACAAAACCCGTATTAGCTTTGTTCGAAGTACACCAAAATCAGTTTCCAACCGTCAAACGTATGTACATGCTTTTGCAATAATAATGACACTCCCTCAAAACAGTTTTTGAACTTATGGAAGTTCTTAGTCGAAATGTCATTAAATCTCTATGGATGAGTGCAATAACTAAGGACTAATGTTAAAAGTTGAAAGTAGATTTCGTTACAAATACGTCAGCAGTTGAAAGGAAATTCAACAAAATTCATTTTAAAGAGTCATTATTATTGCAAACGATTATACATTGCATCTCAAACAATGCATATCCACTTTGCCACAGACGATTGGAACTATTTCAACTGGTTGCGTCAATGTTTACAGGTAATTAATATTTTACATACATGTAAGGAAACAGATACGAAATGGAACATACAGGGCGTACCATTGAAAACTTTGCACCCGGCTTATTTTGAACTACGTTCCAAAATATTAAAATTGCCGTGACACGTCCATTTTGTTTTCGAGGGGGACACATTTTAGCGTTAAATACAAACTCGCCAGAACAACCCCCTTCGCGGGGGCGCATTCACCTTTAGAATCTTAAATGGCACTCTAGGTCGAGTGACACCTCATTCGAAAGTGTTTTTAATTCTGGTTGTCATCACGTATTTTTTTTTTCAATTTTAGTTCATCCATGGTTGAAAAAAAAATGTTTACTTATGCTTAGAACTCTTTTGGAATATGTCTTTGATTTGATTTTCCTTATCTTCTTAAATTATTATGCGAATGTCCAAATTAACTATTCAGTGCAACGATGCCCTTATCTGTGGAGGTCATTAATTCAGTGTAGGACCTACATATTTAGAATAATGTTATACAAGCTAATTATGAAATTTGACAATTCAAATCGCCATTTATTGAGCTGGATTTGAACCTGCATCTACTGACGACACGTTCCTTTATACAATCACTATACTCATGAGCAGAGGCAGTAGTACAACAATTTGGATTATTCATCCTTGCTACAAAAATATAAATATATATGTGGCAAATTTTAACAAAATAGTTTGTGTAAAAGCGTAAGTTCTACGCCAAGAGTAATTGGGTGTAAAAACTTTAACGAAAACAAATTAACAAATACACCAGTATAGTATGTCCAATATCAATTGTCAGTATCCTTGGACACATTTAATGAATACAATAATTATTAAAAATGGTTTCTTCTTTTTCTTTTGAAACCGGGGATAGAGAAATATCGCAAGCAAATGTAAATCAGCGATCGGCCAGCGTAAGGATAGGAATTAGTTTGGAAATAAATAAAGATTTACCAACTGACATTGGATGAACTATATCTTAATAAAGATCTTCAACTGTTTTATTAATTTTTTAAACACTATTATATTTTTTAAGATATTTTAGTGAAACTTGGTACAGAGAAAATTTTGGAGTTATACCTTTTATAATTACTTTGTTTTTGTGAAAAAACCTTGATTACATTGGCATCTATTAAAATCGTTATCGTAGGAAAACATTTGAATTTCTATGGGATTATTTTTCTTCAATTTTTGAAAAGAAAATAATGATATCAGTAGAAAAAAGACTGTTTTGCTTCTCTTCAAGCACACAACCACTTGCATAGCCTTAAAGCTTCTTAAAACGTTTATAGCCCTTAAATGACAGTGTGAAATAAACTTTATTAAATAACACATAAAACTAAGACTAACACAGAGCTGAAAATGGAAAGAAAAGTTCATACGTTACAAACATTCTGAACTATCCGACATATTTCAGGACACACAGACATTTTCAAATATTTCTGAGTACCAAATATTCAAGAAAAACAATTCCACACGTTTGTGAAGTATTTTTTGGCATTCGCGTGGTTTGTTGAACTGTAAAAGATACTAGTTATTTTAGTTTATGTAATAAAAGTTATTTTTCTACAATACAGTTTTAATTTCACATTTCGAGATGTGTTTTTGGCATGAGTATGTCGTGAGGGTTATGTAATATTGTCTGAAATTTGGCTTGTCTAAGCGGTTGGGAATTTGATAATTTTGAAAAACAATGTAGGTACCAACATTAAAAATAAACATCAGGGTTAGTCATATGTTTTTAAACTTATTTATAGGACATATTTTCTTGAGGAAAAAGAACTGAATACGTATTTTTCTGAAACTCGAATTATATTTCAAACGGTTTTGATTGCTTTTACTCGAGTTCATAAAGAAATATTTAATTCTTATACCGCGAAGATTTTTGAAAATGTCAAATTACTGTTTTGGAAGAATTTTCAAAGTTTGGAAATAATTCTTTCTGCCCCAACTATATCCGATATTCATACAACAGTTATTATGGTCAAAGGATGCAAGTAGAATGAAATATAATCATTTACCTTTCAAGGATCTGACGAAGGACTGCCAAAACTTAGCCCTCTTTGAAGGCGATTCGTTCAGGCTTATCATTTCCAAGTGGTCTTTAAAGGACATGGTGATTTTTTCTCTTAACTTTTACCTTTTCTCGGCTGCCCTTCGGTCGTTCGTCTCTGAAATATGAAGAAAATATTCAATATTTGTTTCACATGATCACAAATCTACGTATATACAATACGAACTGTCTAAAGATATTCTAATTACGATTCAAATTAAATTTGGAATATCTTTAGACGATGGTATAAATGCGTCGAAGATGGAGACCGTTGATTCAACCTACTTACATTTATTTTATAGACATATCTCAGACCTACTTTCGTAATATTTATTTTCAGAAATCTTTTGAAATCGGTTAATTTCTGTGACCCATTTTTTGATATTATTTACGATCTGTGATCGTATAAAATTAAAAGTTAAATGAGCCAATGGTATTCTAGTTTTATCGAAATTTTCCATAAAAATCTTTCATTTGGTATACATTTAATCATAACAGAGTAGCTCTATAAATTTTCATCTCTAATATTGACATTTGGGTGCCCTTATTTGGATTAAATGTACAATTCCCATATATAAAAACTTGAAGCCATCATCTATAATTTATTTCCAATATAGTAGTTACCCAAAAAACTTTTTACGATATCCATATAGAAAATCTCACTGTTTATTGAGAATAGATTCAATTTATTAGATAAATCGTGGTGTGGATTGTTTTATCTGCTACTTGACAAACAGTCTAGGCCTAGGCTATACATTTCTTTCTTTATTTTGACCCACAACATTCCTTCTTTTTACAGTAGCACTGTATCAGCAACACATCATTTCTTATTTCTGGTAAGTAAATAATCAAAAATTCATAGCTTATTTATGAAATGAATACCTATGAATCTTTCCGTATGTTATTTTTCATGTTTGTTTTTTAACAGCTCTGAAAGGTTGAGATATTTTCAGAAAATAATCAGTAATGATGTATACAAAATATAAAATTTTCTCGATAAATCAAATCAAATCATTAATGTTTGAAGGCATTCCTCTCAAAAATATTCATTTAATTGAACAAAGTGTTATTATAGATTAGTTAAAATCGTTTCTAACTAATATCAGTTTTCTCTTTTTTGAAATAAATGGGCTCGCCTTAAAGTTAAAATAAATAAAAGGGATGTATTGGAAGTAAAAATTACCTTATGCAAACACAGTTAAATATTTCTTGTGAGACATTATACAGTGCTTAAGTAGTTAAAATAACAAACAAATGTAAATCTGGGGTATCTCAAGACCATCCTATTCCACAAGTTCACGAGCCAGGCAAGGTTAGAAGTGGTGAGTGTTAAGTTAAAATCGTGTTGTTAATCGTTAAGCAAGCATCTTGCCTTGTCGGATCGTCTAGCTCTAGCTGATAACAGCTATGTAAATACCCACTAGGACGATTCCCAAAAAATAGATAACTAGAGCCGATATCTCAGCTGTGCCCATAGTGTCGAGTCGTACGCGTACTAATTTGGCAAGCGGGAACGGTCAAATTTTTCGGCGCTGCTGTTTTCGGTTCTATTTTTGAAATCAGCGCAACAAAGACCCGCTCTCTTTCGCAAAACGCTTATTCCGACACCCACCTCTGGATTCTGGATATTTTCGGTACGTTTACAGGTGGCGGATCAAGGTGAGGTCTTCTTCTCTTTGCCCCTGGCAAAAATTCAATATTAGTAAACAGTGGCTCCCCACATATCCTGACCTTAACGATTTTTTTCATTTTTGCGAATTCTGTCATCGGTATCGGGTTACACCCAACTGATTCGATGTTAATAAAAGTACTCAGCACTGACACTGTTTTTATACACTTTTGCACTCATTGCGTATCAAAATACAAAATTATGGATCACAAAAAATTGATCGATCAAATCAATACAACTTGTTCACGAATAGAGCCTAGAAATCTTTCAGTTTAAAGGAAAAGAATCTTAAAAATATTCTAGGGACTATTTGACATGATCTCTATTTAATTAAGTTGTCCGAATATTAGTTAACCATTAACTTTGGTGAAAGAACAAATATATTAGAAACAAAGTTCAGCATTGTTTAAACAAATGGAGCTAGTAACATTATATTTTTAGTACAGTTTGGCTTTTGAAAATATATATTTTATTTTTAGAGGTGTCATCATTGGCGATCAGACCACTTGATGATTTGTCATGCGCTGAATATTCGGTATTGATCACACTGCTCACAATTGTATGTAGAATAACGTGACAGTAACATATAGAACAGCCGATACAATTGTGTAAAGGCAGCTTTGATTCTTCAAAGAGAGATTATTAAACCATTAGGTCTAATTTATTTGTAAATTACGGCATGGAGAATTTCGTAAAATATTGGAATGAAACTAGAATTTCTACTCTGTCAATTCAGCTGCTTCAGTTTTTCATACAGATAGTTAGGATCTTCCAGTAATTTCTTGCAAAAAGAAGTATGTATTATGTAATGTAACAAGATTTACACGAAAAATGGAAGGAAACACATTTAAATATTGCTGTTTCTTGCCAGTTTTCCGTCGACCAGACGACTTTTGCGATTTTTTGGAAGGTCAGCTCGCGTATCGTTCCGAATCGTACCAATAAACTCGATTAACGTCTATCTGGTCGGACGGTGGGTATTAAATTCGCATACTCGACGAACCAATGTAGGGCATGGCATGCCAAACTCCGAACACTGCTCAGAATAGATCTCCAAATTTAGAATCGGCCTCCACTACGCTGTATCAACTAATATTATTCACGCTTCACGTCATATTCTCAGTTACTAATCATAATGCGGAGGTATTACATCTCTGGATCCCATCACTTTAAAGAAATGAGGTTTCGAAAAATGAGCGAACAATTTTTAGATTTCTTTTCAGATATAGAGTGCTAGATGTTTTACTGCTGAAATCAGTGGCTTGTAATAAGATTTAGCGATTTGGTTGTGTTGCTACTAAAGCTATTGGTATTACAGTAACTAGAGTCTGGAAAAAATCATGTTCGATTATGTAATCTATTACACAAAGCTTAATGCAGCTGAAATTTGGATATACAAAACGTGTTGTTACTTGGAAAATTGATTCTGATCTATCAGGCAGATATTTAAAGGTTTATTTTAATATGGTTATTATTGTAAATTTATTGTGATGCTTTTTAGTAAAGCACAGTTGTTTTCATAAGTGTTAAAATAGGAGTTTAGATATAAATAACAGTGTTATTGTTTATTATAAACAAATATTCGTGGATGTGGAGGATATTGCTGGTATTTAGTTTAAAAGTAATTTTGAAAATAGCTGAATAGAAAATTGAGGTATATTTTTCGAAAGATTATTATGTAATTCACGTGATTGGACAAAGTTTACTTTGGATTGCCTTCTGGTCTCCAACAGTATAAAAATAGAGTTAGTGGTTACATAAATCTTCTGTCAAACCTGCTCGATTTTTACCATAAATCCAAATCTCTCTATAAAATCGGTCTCACTGATCGACGCATTTATACTTACAGGTGAGGCTTAGCAAAAACTTTTCGAAAACTAACACTACAGAGGCACTAGTACTGACCTAAGTGGCGATATATGCGAGTCGTGTTCTGCGACTGCTGGTGTTCGGCACTGACTGCAGCCTGGTGAGCGTCGATTAGCGTCTTCGGCGTCCAACGTCGCCGACGTCACGATGAGGGCGGTGTCCGTTCCTTACCCCGTTCTCGTCGTGCCGCCATTCAGGGAGTATTTTGGAAAGTCCACGCACTCGGGCCGATTGTTGTCGTGCTATACAGGGTAAATACGAAACTGGGGCCTGATCAGTGGCCAAGCGCCGTCAAATTTTTCTTAATAGGGACATTCCCCATTAGGTTAAGTTAAACAAACTATGCTTTTGCGTATCTTCAGAGATTTTTCTAATTTTAATTACGATTTATTTTTATACGATCTTGGAAGTATTAATTTGATATATAACATTTTGTCTCTTGATGATATATCTGAATTTTTGAATGTAACTATTACTGATTTGTTTAATATTCATGCACCGCAAAAAACGGGTTAAAAATTATGATGGAATTGATAGAAAGTTTTTGTTAAATACAGGGTGTTAAAAAAAGAGTGTAAAATATTTAAGGAGGCAATAGTATGAACCAAAATAAGCAGAAAAGTCTCAATAAACATGGGTCCGCAAAGTAACGGTTACGGAGATATGGAATGTTTTATGTTTTTTAGCCCCTTTTTTATTTTGCAAAAACATTGTGTATTTTCTTATAATAGTTGGTTGATGTTTAGTGAAATAAACAGTACGTATTTGACAGTTGTTCTCAGTGCACAAGTTTTCTTTCTCTATGGCTGGTTACTCTAACGCAGAATTAACAGACATGCATTTCATGTATGGTCGTGCTAATGGGAACGCCAACGAAGCACGACGTCTTTATGTTGACGCTTATCCAAATCGCCAGATTCCTTCACAACGCATGTTTAGAAGAATTCACCAAAGATTGCGTGATACCGGTTCCTTGAGCAAACAGTGCCATTTATCCAGAAGACCAAGGTCGATATCCACTCCTAGAGCAGAAGAAGAAATTCTAGCACTGGTAGAGCAGAATCCAGGTACGAGTGTGCGGAGAATATCAGCCGTGGTAGGAATTAGTGGTCCTCTTGTTTGGAGAATCCTTCACGAGCAACTGCTTTATCCATACCATGTGCAACGAGTACAGGCCTTAAATCCAATAAATGATCATCAAGCACGTTTGGTTTTTTGCCGCTGGTTTCTACGTCATGATGCTGAAGACCCTCGTTTTCCTGCAAACATTCTTTTTACTGATGAGGCCGAGTTCACAAGAAATGGAGTGTTTAATTTTCACAATATGCATATTTGGGCCGATGAAAATCCTCATGCTCTAATAGAATCTGGACATCAGGCACGTTTTTCATTAAACATTTGGATGGGTATTGTAGGTGACAGGTTTCTAGGTCCTGTTGTTTTACCAAACCGATTAACAGGCGTTGCTTACTTCAACTTTCTGCAGAACACACTGTATGAGTTTTTGGAAAACATTCCTTTGAATCAGAGGCAACAAATGTGGTTCCAGCATGATGGTGCTCCAGCTCATTTTTTCATGGCCGTTAGAGAGCATTTACACCAAACTTTTCCACATAGATGGGTAGGAAGGGCCGGACCTGTTTTTTGGCTTCCAAGATCGCCTGATCTGAACCCTCTAGATTTCTTTGTTTGGGGATATTTGAAGACATTGTGTATGGTACTCCTGTAAATAGCCTGGAAGAGCTGCAGCTACGGATTAATCAAAAGTGTCAAGAAATCCAAACCAAAGAGGTGTTTTCGAAAGATTTCGAATATCGTTGAGACGAAGATGTCGTGCCTGCTTGGAAATGGACGGAGGGCACTTTGAACGTCTTCTGTAACTTTGTTGTTTGTTTGTTAAAAGCTTTCTTTGTCTGTTTATTCCTAATAAAATAAAATGTTTGAAAAACGAATAGTGGTCCATATCTCCGTCCACTTTGCGGACCCATGTTTATTAAGACTTTTCTGCTTATTTTGGTTCATACTATTACCTCCTGCAATATTTTGCACTCTTTTTTTAACACCCTGTATATACAAGCAAAAACTGAAGGTAACTGGAAAGCTTACAAAAGGCTTAGGAATATGGTTAACTCAGTGATAAAATCTGGAAAAAAGCATACCTTTATTACAAGTTTAAAACTGATCCTAAAGCTTTCTGGCATACTTTGAAATATTTGAGAATTAGTAAAAATAATGACAAAATTAATTATTCTCTTTTTGGCAATACTTCCTTAATGATATTTCTCAAAGTATGGGCGATCAAAATTTTCTTACTAATAATTACGTTAATAAACATTTTGGCACTGACAGAAATTTTCAATTTTCAGAGGTAGATGTCAATGCAGTGGAGAAAGTTTTTGCTAGAATCAAGTCATATGCTAAAAGATGTGATGTGATGTGATATAAACTTTAAAATGCTCACGTTGCTGTTTCACCTGAGTGGTTATATAACTTTTTTTGATTAATAAATGTTTAACTATTGGCACTTTCCCTGACGTTTGGAAAGAAGCTCATGTTATTCTAGTGCCTAAAAATAATAATCCTATTAATATTTCTAACTTCAGAACTATCAGTATTTTGCTTACGCTTTCCAAAATTGTTCAAAAGATAGTTCATGAACAGGTTCTCAATTTTTTAAACAATAACACTAAATTGCCTCTAACTCAATCTGGATTTCGTGTTAATCATAGTACAACAACTGCCTTCTTAGATGTTAGTAATGAAAGCTAGGGATGACCACAAAAATATATTTTTAATACTTCTTGATTATAGTAAAGCTTTTGATACATGAATACCTTCTACATTATGTTTAAAACTTAAATATTTTAGCGCTAGTGATTTAGTTGTCTTTTAGTTTGTGTAGGTGAGACATTCTCTGATATTTCTGAAATATTCAGAGGTGTACCTCAGGGAAGCATGTTGGGGCCGCTTTTGTTTTCAGTTTATACTACTGACTTTTCAACATTTTTGCAATATGCTTATTATTATCAAATATATAAATTTATAATTTATTTATCTCGGGCATTGATTTTGCAATGCACATCAACTCCGATCTAAATGTTATCTCTACTGTGTCCAATACTCATGGTTTAGTTCTGAATGAGAAAAAACTGAGTTACTTATTTTCGGACCGCGTCGGAATGACATAGTTAATTACCCTAATCGTAATGTTGTCCTCCATGTAAAAACTTTAGTTTCGTCTACGTGTTGTTGGGATTTAGGTATCTACCTTGATACTGATCTCAGGATTCAGAAAACCTTCTCCAAATATGACAATATGAATTTAGTTTTTTTCTATTTTGTTCAAATAGAATATTTCTGCTGATCAGTGTCGTTTGTATTTTTTAAGTGTTTTCTGTCATCAGTGGAGAGTTTGATAATTTCTAAGCTCTAAGTATTACTACTGCTGTGTCTTAAGTTTTACAATAAACGGTTTGGTTTTAATTCCGCTATAAATAATATAAGTTAGTATGAAATTTATGTAGGTATTATTATTGTTATGAGAAATTAACCAGTGGCAGGAGGGAATGTCCAGAAATAGCGTAGAATTCGACCCACTTGTGCTTGGTTAGAAAATTCTGGGGAAGGTCGTACGCGTATTTGAAGAAATTGGATACCAGATTCGGTATTTGAGTTTCTGGCAAAATTTCAAATTTAAAAATATATGCGGAAAAATGGCGTGGGTGGAAAAGGTGTTAGTTCTAATGGATGTGTGAATGTATACAAAATTACATAGATGCTTAGGTATTCGTTAACGATACCACCAAAACATGTATCAATATTCAATAGTACCAGAGTATAGAATGGACAAAATATCAGTGTTCTTTCAAAGCAAAGCGTTGGATATCATTCAATTTGTTTGTCATGTCAGTATGATATAGAAAATAATGATAAGCTAGCCTACCTCAATTTATTTGTAGTAAAGTTGCATTTGATTCGATTCGAACAGGCATTTTTGTTATCCCTCAATTTAGCAGTGCAGTTTTACATACTAACAACATTAATATAGAAAGAATATTATATCATTTAAAATTAGAGGCAGAGTTACACGTGAAGCATAATAACATACATCTCATGCCAAAACATAAATATTTTATTTCAAGTAGTTAACTAGTTGTCATTTTATTATAAATATAATATGTCCTTAACTGAAATTATAATTTGAGGAAACATTGAAACAGGTTTTTTAATTTTATATAAAAATGTGTGTATATTGATAAAAAGAGGGTAAAATTCTACAACAGTTTTTGTTTAAATATACAGGGTGTCTATGATATATTGCTAATATCCTTAAACGTGTATTTAAGAAGGAATAATCGGAAAACAGGATAATCTAGTCAATGGTCTAGATTTTCTGATTAAGCCAACGTTTCGATTTTATTTTAAATCTTCCTCAGGGCTACAATAGAAAACAAGAGATAAGAATTATAAAACAATATTGACAATTTAAAATTTAAAACAAAACAAAACAAAAAAAGTTATACATACATATCAACAATTTGAAAAAACATATTAGAATACTATTAATTAAACAACAAAACATTAGATTAAAACATTAATTTAAAAAAGCAATAGCAACCTTACCTAGTGAGACAAAACCAGAGTCAAAAAGATAAAATTATTATTCATCATACAATGAATAAGTCAATAAGAAATGCTTTTACTCAACGATATAAATGTATAGTGGTAATAGCAATAAAAATAAGACGTTGACAACAAAAGAAAGGAATGATGTACTGAATGTTCATGTTATAGGTATTCTCATTTCATAAATTTCTTAATGATATCATTATAGATTACGCTTAAATTTTCAGCATCAGACTTCTTGTTATTGGTATTATTTTGAGATTGTACACACAGCATCTCGCTAATAAGCCTTTTTGGTAATTATATTCCTTATAAAAATTTTAATTGAATCATTATTAAAATTAAAATTATGGTTATGTTTGAAATGATGGAGAGCCAATGCTGTATGTTCTTTTTTGTTAATATATTTAGGGTTAGATGACGATTTATGAGAGCTCATTCTATGTTTGATATTTTGTTTTGTCTGTCCAATATACATCCCTAAACAATCATTACATTGAATACCATAAACTACGTGCGACAGATACGATTTTTCTAGTTTGTCTTTCATGGACGAATATAGTTGCCCTATTGTCTTGTTATGGTAAAAAACAACAAGCATATTTTCACTATTAAGAATCATTTTCAATTTTTCTGATAAACCTTTAACATAGGGTATCTTGACATATCTAATATTATTATCTAGATTATTTGTTTCTGAATTCACACCTGAGCCATTGTTGTTATTAATATTATTATTATAAGCAACATTTGTATAGAATTGAAATATCTCGAATACCATTAAAGACAGATATAAGGAAGTTTAGTAAAGAATTGCCCTAAAATTACGCGTAGAATTCAAGAATACAAGAATATACAGACTGTTCCATTTAAAATAAGCAAGTAGATGGCAACTTTCTATATAACCAGAAGTACTACAAGAATGGCTTTATTTTATTTAAATAGAACACCTCCAAAAATCGCAAAACCTTAAGTTTCAAAATTGAAATAGAAGTAGTCCCCTAAATATTTTATTGGGCTTCCACCGAAAGACACAGACCTGTATAAAATTGCAAGATAAGTTCCTCTTGACATTGATATGTATACTCATAATTTTCAACATTTAATTTACGTTTACTACTTTCTATAACTTAATTTTTTAAGTGGTATAACTTTTTTCATGTTTTGTAAGGTTCAAAAATCGTACTGTCGCTTTAAATGGGCTTTTAATTTTTTTAGTTGGTGATGCGCCAAAGTAAATAAGCTAGTGTCACCTAAAAGTGTTCAGAATGCGCCGACCTTTTAACAGTGACAAAAATAAAACTACAAATTCAACAATGATGGATTGAATATTTAAGTCAAGGTGAGATTTTTTTAAATTTCAGTAGAGGTCTAATTTCTATAACTAAATTGATCACATAAATGAGAATTTCAATAGGTTTCAATAACAAAGAATTTAAATACAGCATCATACTCACACTAGTCACAAGTCATATATTATAGGTAATAAACAGTCTATTTAGGGCGAAGGAAATAAAATTCATAACAAGGAACCTCAAAACCAGATTTATTAAACGATATTTGCAATGATGTGGCTAAATATAACATTTTCAATCATTCTGTTTTCTACAGACGATTTATCGGTTAAAGTGAATGAAAATATACTTATGTTGTACTGTTATTGATGGTACCACCACGTGTTCTTGTGATGATAATTTTGAATTACAATAAATTAATGTTTAATTAAATGAATTAAGAAACACCATGATGTTTAAAAGTTATAATAGGTGCAACTAGGTAGATACTGTACCTTTTTCATATTTATGTGTAAAAGAAAGAAACAAAACAAATAATTTGATGTTATGATATTTATACAGGGTGTTCATAAGTTTATACAAAAAATTCAGAGCTAATTTCCTTTGAAAATTTTAAAAGGTATCATTCATATAAATTTTTTAAAGTACAGTCTCCCTTAAAAAGTTACAAGAGGAGGGTCCTTAAGGAACACTTATGCAGCACCCTGTTATATTGAACGTCTGTGTATCAGTTCCACTAATGATTTTTCAAGTAAAACAAATTAGAACAGCTTATAGAATTAAATAGCAGGTAGCCTTGGCATCTGTTTAAATTAAAGTAAATAAGCAATGCCAAAGAATGCACTTCACTGCAAAGATAATTAATTGTAATCCTAATTTATGTAGGTATGAATGTCTTGTTAATGATAAGTATTATCGGCACTGGTTTAAATTCTCCTCTTGTTTCTTTTTCATGTTCTAATTGAAACTCTTCATCTATTTTTGTGTTACAATTACAAGCTGTATCACATAAGAGGGCCACTCCCATGTATCTAGCTTAATATGCCAGACAAATCGATCAACAAGTCAAAAAATGTCCTAATCAACAGTGTGCTGTATCATACAAGGGGCTCAGTTATATCCGTAAGATGTACAGCGTGTCCAGAAATCATCTTTTGTGATGAATTTTTGATATGGGAATTAATGAAGATATCTTTAATTGTTTTGGAAATACTGTAGCAGCCTTATTCGAAAAGTATACGTTACGTTAAGCTATACATTATTGTCCGTGGCAGTGCTTGATATCAAGATATCGTTTTGAAGATATTGTTTCTTATTTTGAAGCCTGTACAACAGAAAATTTCTTATTTCATTTTTTTCATTTGCTGCTCACTTGATCTATATTGTGATTATTTGGGGCAACATTGTTTATTAAATATTTCTAAAACTAAATTTCTATTTAAATTTCACATTTGATGATCTTGTTCTATATATTTTTATTAGTACTGATTTATAAGATCTGTCAATAAAAATATTCAGTTTCTTGGAAACGTATCGGTTTGGCAGAATTTTAACGTTCCAGTATTTTTAGCTTCTAATGTTAGAAAGTCTAGGCTTAACTTAAAAATATTCATTCTCTTAAAGCGGATGAAATAATATAAACACTTCAGAATATGACGTACGCTCAAAGATCTATATTTGAGATGGCAGTGAAATCATGGAGGCGTAATACATAGGTGCAAAGACTTTAGTAACCTTTCCTATTATGTTATTTCTCTGACACAGAAGATTTTGCGAGGTGTATTTGCTGTGATTACTTCTTGAAACATTTTTCTTGTAGGTAATCATAAAAGTTTTCGTTCATATTTAATTAAATTTGTATTTTTGCATCACCCTGTATAACATGTTTTACTCCTGAGTTCCTTTATTATTAAAACAAAAAAAGTGTTTTAACAATCTAAGAAAATGATCTCACCTTTTATCCTTTGTTTTTTTATGTCTGCAGAAACATTTAAGTAATAATATATAATATCTCTACCCCTCATTCTAATCACGAGGATTAGCCCAGAAGTCGACGACTTGTGTGGGAGAGGGGGCGGCATATTATTATGAAGCAGGCCGCATTTGCGGCCAGGAACGACTTACGGTGGTAGGCCCTAACCACCATTCAATGCAGGAATGAGGGAAACCTGGAAAATCTCATTAAGTATGGGGGTAATCAAATGTCAACCGGTATCAATCTCTCACATTGACCCAAGCCAACATTCTTTCACCCTACCATACCCGCAGAGAGGGTGCCAATATCTCCACGAATATAGCTTATATACGGTCCACCGGCTGCGGGGGTCGAACCCACAGCGATCTAGTTACCTCGATTCAAGTACTGACGCCTTAAACCGCGCAACCACTGACCGATCCAGTATTTAAGAATATATCATTTTTCTACGCTCATGCAAAAAACAAAACTTTATTGAGCTATATTTAGTGAAAAAACTGGTTCTGTTTTGCACTACTGCAATAACAATTTTATTGCACTCATCTATCATTCTACTACAGCGTTTTGTATTTGAAGATTTTAAAATTTAATTTTCACAATACTGTGCACCTCCCCATTATGCAACACCTGTCCGTGCTTATTTAGATGAGCTGTTTCCGAATCGTTGGATAGGGAGAAGGGGACTGATTGAGTGGCCAGCCAGATCGCCTGATTTGACACCCCTAGATTATTTCTTGTGGGGATACTTAAAAAGCAAAGTATACGTTACTAGACCGGTTAATTTAGAAGATTTAAAAGCAAGAATTAGTCACGAGATACATCGCATGCCTCCTGAAGTTAATGTCCAAAAGAAGTAAATATTAATCGTCTTGGCTATTATCAGGCAGCCAACGGTGCCCAATTTAACAATTAATTTTGTCGATTTCTTACATAATTATTATCATTTTCAGTATTGTGAAAATTAAATTTTAAAATCTTCAAACATTATTTTCGTGAAATTGTTGTTATGTAACACCATAATTCTTCATGATGTATGTATGTAGAATGGCACGCTCTTTCAAATGGCATAGTCAAAATTGGAGGTTGCTATTTAAAAAAATTGTCGATGACGTCATATCTCGAACAACGATGACGTCACAAATGTGGGTGGTATGTCAAAAAGTGCCTTTTTTAAAAACAAAATCGACGTGCCAGGGGATTTTTTCGAAAACTTCTCAATCTCAAAAGTAATGAATTTATTCGTTACTTTTTGAAAGCACTGTATACGGTTATAAATAAATTTATTTTTCATTATCAAAATTTGTAAACAGACTAATGAATCACCTTGTATTTACAAGAATGTTAAAACCGTGCATTAATATCCAACAATCTAATAGCAATGAAATTTATTCAAGTGCTCCACTCCAATAATAAAACCAAGTAAAATCATACTAAAACATATTTATTAGCCCACCACGAGCAGCATTTGGGTCATCAGAGACGCAGTTATATTTATACATTTTTCTGGTGCATGCGATTTACTTTGCAATTTATAAATAATAACTGAACCTCCGAACGGACGTTATTCAAACGAAATTTTTATCGGAAAATTATTTTCGATAGCTAGAAATCGAAATGATGAAAAACAGATCCTGGACGGCAAATATGCAGTACGTTTTGGTCCGCCCACGCGATGGCGTCACGTTTTATATTATTCTACGACGTCATGGGCAATATTATAAAAAGATGTTCAGCAAATCGTCGCCAAAAATCGTTGTGCCTCTTTACGGTAGCCCACCATATATGCAGGATATCGGAAAATAAGCCTACTGGTTCTGTTGCCAAGAAATGCCTACTTGGTTTTGTTGAATATGGGTGGATAGATACATAGATCTATTTTTAATCGGCTCGTTTATCTAAAAGGCTTTAAGCTGTAAGTTAATAAACTTACTCTAAGGTTTGTTGCTATGGGTTGAAGAAATTAGTGTGTTTTTTTTGAGCTAAAATTGTAACTACACGAGATCACGGTCTACTCAATAGTATTTGTCAGTATCACTCATACATTGATCCTTGTGTTTTTTACTTGTTCTTCTTTTTAAATAAATAAGTTTGACATACAGTAAAACCTTGTGGATCGCGAATGTCTGATTTGCATATTTAAATTTATGTAGTAGCCATTCCTGTCACCTTTTGTTTTGTCATTTCCAGTCACAAATTTGCTGTTTTGGATAATTAGAAACAGATAATAAATTACAGAAACATCTCAATTAAATAATTTATGAATATAGTATAGTTTGAAGTTACCTACATATTTACACTGTGAAAAAAGTTGATGAGTAAATGAAATTTTTTTGGTGTGTAATGTAGAATGTGGATACTCGCGTCAAGAATTCAGACGTCTTACGTCACGGCTGACGTTACACATTTGTTTTTATTGTAAACGTAATTTTCGGTATTTGGTCGCGTTAAAAACAATCATTTTTGCAATTTAGTGCGATATATAATGCAAACTTTTAGTGTAGTATATAGTTTCATTACTATCAGTTGCAGTTTCTTAAATATTTTGATGAAAATGTAATGAATTATTCATTTGTTCGTATGACGTAAGTCGTCTGAATTCTTGTCGCGAGTTATAAAATTGCCGTCTTAACAGTTTTGCATACTTTTTATACGTTTTAAGGCTTACGGTGAGCGCTCTATCAAACGATATATAACATCTGTTCCAACAACCGTCGAGAACTGTTCAGTACCGTGAGAAATGTTTGACCAACACCGTCTTACGTCGCATTCGCCGAGAGTAAATTAACAACTAAACTGACTGACTAATTCTGAACGGTTCGGAATCGATTCTTGCTGTGTTGGAACAAACCCATAGTTTTCGCTCAGTAACTCCTTAACGGATAATGATAAAAATATGCGGTTTTTTTTAATAGACTTCAAATATTATTTTACGTCGGCGCTGTTTTGAAATTTTGAAAAAGTGTAAAATAAATTTTTTTAAAATGAATTTTGCATATTTTCAAAATTTCAAAACACAGCGCCGACGTAAAATAGTATTTGTAGTCTATTAAAAAAACCGCATATTTTTATCATTTTTTGTTGAGGAGTTACTGAGCGAAAACTATATCCCTTTGGATGGAGCGAAATGTTACAACTGTTCAAAATTTTGTCCACCGACTTGTAAACAGATTTGGGCTCGTCTCGCCCGGTGTCTACATACACACAAATGTTACAGTCTCCACTTCGATGCGATCCACTTCACTTTTTAAATATCACCACAAAAAGAAATTCAAAGGATTTAAGTCAGGAGATCGTGGAGGTCATGGTGCCGGTCCTCCTCGTCCAATCCATCATGTACTTCATCAAGGTATTCCTGAGCATTTAGTTGATAATGGGCAGCACCATCGTGTAAGAACTACATTCGGAGTTGGATACCCCATCCATTCAACTTGGTAACATGAACGGTCCAGTCAAGTGATCATCGACAATCCCTGACCAAACATTTAAGAAAAAGCGTTGTTGAAAATGATCCCGTCGCATGCGGATTTTCAAAATGCCTAACATGAGTATTATGCATGTACAATCGTTTGCAATAATAATGACACTCTCTTAAAACAGTTTTTGAACTTCTGGATGTTCAAAATTTGCCAGGTACTTATTCGGGATTATTTTCAACAATATTCTCTAAAGCTATTTATTTGTGACATAATTATAGTTTTTCTTTAGTTTAATTGGGTATTTTGCTAAACTTTATAAAAAATAAAGATTAATCGAAGAAACTCTTGCGCCAAAACGATCAGTCAAGAGTTATTTTTGAGAGTAAGTTTACCTAACCAAAAAATCTCACGCTGAACATGCAGATTGTTAATTTTTACTTATCTGCTTTTTCAGTGCGAGATTTTTTGATTAAGCAAACTAGCTTCAAAAGTAACCCTTGACTGATCCTTTTGGCGCAAGGGTTTATTCAATGAATTTTTATTTATTTCAGAAGTGTAGCAAAACACCCAATTAAACTAAAGAAAAATCTTCAACAGTCTGAAATGTGTTCCTCAGCTGCTGCAATACGCCGAGGACGCTCTGGATCTCCATCTCCTCCTCGACTCGGTTGCAAATTTCCAGGATTACGCTCGTGTTGCACTACCGTGGTAAAAGTAGCTGCATTTAGCACATGTCTACTGGAAAATCGTTCTTGGTATAGACGAGAAGCTGTTAAAGTATTTTGTCTTACTTCAAACGCAGTCCAGCCCTGAACTTTTACTACGAAACAACTTAAAATTTTAAGAGGCGTTGATTCACATTCACATTGAAGCATATTGATTGCTGGACTACTTAGTTTGGATAAATTGAAAATATACAAGTAATTTTCGTTTAAGAATATTGTCACGGAATTTGCCCCGCTCGCACCCAATTCGACGACTGCGGTATCGCGAAACGCGAGATTGCCCCGATCGCCCCTACGCGATTCTGGTCAACAAACAAATAATGCCGTGTACCGAGGCGCAACTGGAAAAATGGAGCCGAGAAGCGTTCGAGTCGTTCGGGAAATGGATCTAGAGATGCTAGAAAATACCTGGAATATTCGTTTGGTCTATAAAAGAAAAATAAACGGCCGAGTCAGTCAGTCTTGTATTACAGTCTTGAATTGGAGTGTTTAGTTGGAAATTTCCTGGAGATTCAATGAGATAGTGATTAATTAAATAGTATTTAGTTGAGTTGTAATTAGTATTGAGTAGTGTACAGAGTAGTTAATAAAGATAAGTGATTAGTTAACGGATTGTTTTTCTGGCAGTAGAAAAAGTCGGATTGGGAAATCCGTGACAATATTTAATCATTTATACTTATATCATTTCCTTTTGCTTTTATTCATTAAGTAAAAAACATAATTCCTTAGTTAGCCGTATATCTATATTTGACATGTTCAATACAAATTTTGGATACTACTACTCTGTTTTACGTAAATTTGTATTTTTAGTTCAAGTAAATCTCAAAACACTCTTGCATACTTTAGGCCAAGTACACGTCATACGTTTAGAATCAAACGAAAGTGTCTACCAAATATTTAAGTGATACATCGCGAAAGTGTGTGTATTGTCAAGGATCTTATACTACAGTAAATCTCCACATACCTATAGATATTTTAAAATATACAATAATTGTTCTTTTGGACTTTTTTAATGATCATATTTATTACTACCTCTAACTAGTTTAACAAATTAAAATTAACCTATATTTAACTAAATCGAGTTTTATTACCAAGATATACTTTTTACTGGTCATTACTAAGGGATTTAATTATATCCAGTTTAAAAACTTTCTTTGATAAGCCAATTATAACAGCGATAAAATAAAAATAGATAGTATACAGCATAAATTAGGAAGCAAATATTGTTTGTTATGAATTGGGCTTACAGTGTTTTGTTTGATAATGAAAATCTACAATTTTTAAAAATGTTGCTATAAAGTTTGACTTTTCACAATGACTGTATGATTAGACACTAAACATTTTTCTTCTCAGACTTATTTTTCATTACTAAAAATAGCAATATTTAATCATGGTTCATGATGTACGTACTCATGTAAGGTAACCAGCATACGTACTTGGATTTAATGAGTTGGTAAAGTTTGCTTTCACAACTTAAGAAGTATAAATAAAATTAATGAATTTGCTGACGTTAGGCCGTGAATGATATTTTCAGTCCGAATTTAAAAATAGAAAAGCACACAATGGATAAGCTGCCAAAAAAGCTACATAAATATATATCAAGTATCATGTAAAAATGTAAGAATTGTTTTAAGTATGTCAGTTGCTTATCGCAGGAAGAAATATTTGTAGATACGTTAAAGGCACCGTACCTATTATTGAAATAAAGTTTCCTACAAATACATATACTTTTAAACATTTAAGAACTGAATAATATAGAGTTTAGCAAATAATAGGAATGTTAGCTCATGCCACCTGCGAATATTCAAAGGTACCGAAGTAAAACAAATATATAACGACAGAAAGCGGTCTAACCAGCAAATTTTTAGGTACAGAAATCTCTTAAAAATTATTATTTTATTTGAGGAGAATTAAAATAGTAAAAGTGGATAAACAAAACATCAATAATTTTATGTTTGATATTGCTTTTGTTCTACGTTTTATTTTTTGAGATTTCTGCACCTAAAAACACCACAAAGTTGATCATTTTACGTCGAGAAATGCGACGACCTCGAGAGCTCGTTTTCTTCAAATAGTGTTTTCCTTTTATTACTGTTTAAGAAAGATATTTTAAGCTAATATGTATCAAATCTCCTACAATTCCTATCAATGAAGTCATATGCATGCATATGATGAGATCTGACCTATTTCTGCATTTTTTGGATTGCTTCTTCAATTATTATATAAATTAAAATTATTTGAAATTAAATATCAACAATGGCAAAAGTGACATTAGCCTGTCAATGAATTAAATGTGACAATACCTACTTGAATAATGTTAACCCTTTATGTAAAAGTTTTTATATATTTTTAGGTATTAATAATATTGTGTGAAACTAACTACTCTTATATATTATTTAAATATCTTGTACCATTTTGATTTTAACTGCACTGTATTGTATAGACAAGCCGACCATTACTGGAAAATACATAGTATTGGTAATTTTTATAAAATTTACAGAATTTTACATGATTTGCTTCTAAATTTACAGAGTGAAATATAACTATTTCAATATATTCTGGGCATAATTGTCAAATAATATTGAAAATTTCTAATAACGCAAATATAAATAATTAAATAATTTCTTTTAGTTTTACATACACTTTTTAGAGTGTGACCGAACATGGTTTTTTTTAGGAATTTATTTTTTTGTTGAAAGAGAAGGGAAACTTTAGGCGCGAAAAGGAAAATCAGTCTCCTTACTTGCATGATGCTTATAGTTACAATTCTAAATAACTCAATTTATGTTTTTCGTCGAAGTTATATTGTAATTTTTTAATATTTTATGCACATTTCCAAATGTATTTTTTTATAGATATCTGTTATAATTTGTTTGGTAGAGATAAAACTCTGACCCAATTATATATGGAACAAAAGCCATTGTCATCTTTAAAACACTGATTTGTTTGCGATAACAAAAAATACTATCGGACTGACAAAGCGACTGACGTAGTTTTTGTTGTAAGGTAATTTGTTCGAGATCATTATCTGTATTAAAAATATGGATATCTAAAACAATTGCAGCTGTATGTTGCGGGTTACGCATATGGGAGGAAATGATTCGTTGAAATTGAAATCATTGTGATTTTTTGTATATAGCGAAATCTATATAATACGTGGATTTAAAATTTCACAATAAGGTATCAAGTTGCGTATAAATATAGGTACTGTTTTTGTTATAAAGGTGCTTCAGAATAATGCAAAATGCAACTGAATTTTTTAATTGCTTAGAACAGTTCAGAGAGCAGTACTCAAGTGATCGCTTTTTGAGAAATAATTCTTAGCCATTATAAGTAGAGAATATGAGAATAACACAGGTCCACAAAAAAAAGTGGTGTGTGCTGAGGGTCCCATTATATTTTTTCCCGTTGAACACGAATCTGAAGTCAAAATGGGGGGTCGCACAGCAAATTTTAGAGAAAACCCATAAAAACGATAAAAATCACATCAAAAGTTTACACAGGTCTACAAAAAAAAAGTCATGTGAATGCGGCAGAATAATTGATTTGGAGAGGGGTTGCGATGCGCCTTGTACTTATACCGGGACTACGTTCTACCATATTTAGAATTTCTTCTTCCACTGCTAGACCAGGAGCAGCCTCTCAGATGTAATTCTCACACTGGGAAACATTCCAGTTTCACGTGCATTGTTGAAGACTGTCTGGAATACATTTCTATCTAGCACTCTTCTGTTCGGGAAACGACGTCGATATTCAGCAACTGCATGATTAGTGCTACCGTTGCAATACCCAGAAATAAAAATAACTGTTGATATTCGACTGTTTATTAGGCTTTTTTGATCACTTTTGTTAGGAGTATATAGTTAGGAAGCGAGACAATTTCACCCAGGGAACGACTACCTAACTTAAGTAGAGACCATGTTAAAATAAACATTGATACAAATGAATAGGAACGTTGTTTTAAGTGTTTAGTCGGACCGTAAATGATTTTTACAGTGCAGAATGACTTTATTTCTTTTAGACAGTTCGAGGGTGAATATGTGCGTGCATATTAAATTAAGTTAAAGAAAGACAGAAAGAAATGTATTTACTGACTACGTTAATACATTTAACAATATTATAGTAGCAAGTCAGTATAAATACAAACATTGGGATATCAATGCAAAAAGTCACTCTATAATACATTAAAAAATATTGTTATTAAATAGTGGACTAGACAATTGTTTTAGTAACCTGTGTTGTGTTGATTATTATTAGGTGAGTTACATCACTGAGTACTTGGCATGCTTAACATTTGTTTATTGGCTAAGTTAGTAGTTGATTAATTAAATATTTGAGATTATGAGTGCTAGTGTATTACTGACGAGGCCGGCCTATTATTGTTTTGTATTTTTATTGGGCGTTAGCTGCGTTGAGCGGGGGATATCTCGGGGGCTGCTGGCTGCGTGTGACGTTCTGGTTTAAGACATAGTCTTGCTATGAACTATCTCTGCAGAGGTGGTCTGGTCAGTGTACATTGTTGTGTTGTTGATATCCAGCTGCAGTCTGGGAGAGAATATATTTACTAGTTGATCTAAGTAGTACATGTTGATGTTTAGAGTATGTGAAGGTATGCTTGAGTACTCATGTGTTTCTCTCTTATTTGTTGAAAGGTTCTGAGCTTATTGCAAGAGCTGCATGCCAGTGGGCGATTCCGACGGCAATTCTATCCTGACCTAAGCTCAGTAAGTGTTTTGGTTATTCTTTATACCAGTACATAGTTATATAGTATTAGTTGTAAAGCAACAAATCATAATCAGTTACGTTCAATGGTTCACGCCCTGTATGAGTAGAAACGCCCCTGACGAATTATATGAAGTAGGATTTATATAAACAATTTTGCTCCCTAAACACCCGTTTCGAATGTCGCCCCACCCCCCTTCCATCACCCTGTATATGTTGCATGTGGCATAATGAGAAGCCAATGTGTTACTTCATTATCCAATTAATATTTATTTATCTCTATTTTCACTATCAGTGGAGAAAGCCTACTCTTTTTAAATTTTGATAAACTGAACTGTTTTTATAAAATTTTGTAAATGCACCCGCTTACGCAATCAATGAAAATGTATTTATCGATATTTCGAACTTCATATCATTTACAAAAAAAAAATAAGTTTTTGGTGTTAAAACATCGCGTACCTAGATTATTAATATTGTAATGAATCGTAGGAGTCTGTCAACACATCGATTCATCGACATTTAAATCAAAACGATTTAAGAGGAACATCACTATTATCATAACAAACAAACCGTCTTCTAATATATAAAACGTAAACGGTATTTATATAAAACGCCGACCATCTGCTAATAGCACTCTAAAATTTTTTTCAAGGTTTGAAAACAAATATACTCGTTTCATTGATTTGTTTCTAAATGTAGGTACGTCATTTGTTATGTAGGCGGAATTTTTAATTTCCAATTGAAAAATATCGGGTTTGATCCAAAACATAAATTGCAATTACATAGTCTGAACCACATAAAAACATGTATGATGACAGTATTTATCGTTAAATACTGGTGTTTTTCTAATATTTGGACAAATATTCTTCTTTCTCCAATTGAAAAAAGTGCCATGTCGGATATTACGATTATTAATAATTTTTCTATGTTTGAAGTTACTCTTCGCATGAGTTTGCATTCTTCAAATGTCTAAGGAGTTGTTAGTCCTTTCTAAAAAGGATTTATGAAAAACTTTAATGTTGTACGCGATATATCTATCAACATTTAAAATAAAATACTCAAGTTGACTTAAAAGCATGCTACTTCAGATATTTAAATCTTATTTAGATGGTAGACACCAATTTGTTGTGTTTTTGCACATTGAAGTTTGTATTACATACATGGGGTGTACCTCAGGGGTCGATTTTAGGTCCCTTATTGTTCATGATTTATATCAGTGATATAGTTCAAGATCTTGATTGTCACTCACTTACGCATAACGATGTACAGATAAATATAAAAAGATTTATGATTTGGTTAGCAGCATTCTGCAACTCATATTCAGAATTGGTTTGTAATAATAATAATGTATTTCTAGAAGTATAGCAACTTAAGTTTGTTTAACTATGATCTAAGTGTTTTTGACCGTCCTGACACAGTAAAACACATTGGCGTTTATTTTTACTACAAAGGTCGCCGTATTTCACGCCGTAAAATTATCAAATTTGTGGTGTTTTTAGGTCCAGAAATCTCAAAAAATAAAATACGTAGCACAAAAGTAATATCAAAAATAGAATTCTTAATGTTTTGGTTTTCTACTTTTACTGTTTAAATTATTCTCAAATAAAACATCTTTTAAAAAGTGTTTATCACACCTTATTTTGCTATTCTAACCCTACATTTTAACGATTGTTTTCACATACTTACATCTCCAGTTAAATTGATGAAAATACGTATTTTGAAAGATTTATCTGGCTAAAAATTTATTGGTTAGACCGCTTTATGTCAGACGGCATGAGATAACATTCCTGTTATTTGCTAAGTTCTATATTATTCAGTTATTAAATGTCTAAAATTATTTGTAGTTGTAGAAAACACTTTTAAGAATACGGCGTCTTTAAGCATTGATGCATATCTACAATTCAATTTGCCTAAGAGTGAGTTTTTTACTAGAATGTTTTTTTTAATATTCACCTATGCTAGAATTGTACAGAATTCTGGCTGTAATATGTTTCTATCAAACCTTGAAGACGTTGTAAAACTCTATATAGATTTTGTGGGAAACCCGAACAAACAAAAGATTGTGTGAAATCAAAACCGAGGATCGTCAATATGATGGCACCATTTTTAATTAACGAGTTCGGGGAATTTTAAATATAACTTTGTAAACCTCTAGAACCAGGATGTAGGATGTAAGGATGTAACAAATTGGAAATAACCGGGAAAGCCGTCTATTCTCCACACAACAAAAAGTAATACTAATATAAAAGTGTACGTTGATTATTTTTAAATAAATATATATTTAATGGTTGACATATTTATGATCTGGTGCGAACTTGATTACAGATTAAGCTTTACGTTTTGTCTTTATAGTAGTTCTCAAAACTTGAACTTCTCTTAGAACTTTGTCACATACATTTATACACTTTAATAAAAGCCATTTTGAAGTATTTGGTTACTATGCAGGTATTGTATAACTCAAAACTAAACATCCTTCCCGAAATATACTGCGTTCTTGCATCTTGACATTGGCTATATGTTATAAAAACAAATAGAATATTTATAGACTCGTGGCTGTTTAGTTAATAAATCACAAGTTTCGAATAAAATTTATATTACGGTAAATTTTAACTCTGATATAACGAAAACGTAGATAATTATGTTCCTAAAATACATTCTAACGAAAACAAAATTATCTTACGACATAGTATTTAATTTTGGAATATTTAAGTTTCCCGAGTATATTTGCTTCACTTACATTGGCGACTTCGCCATTTTCTCGTATAATTTTACGTATTCAAACAAGTTAATAGTTGAATCTGTTATTAACTATCAAATTTTCTAAATGTAATTTATACAATCTATGTGTAGCAACAACACATGTATGTACATAACAGAAATTCGTTTATTTTGTATTTGAAATATACAATTTGTCTAATTATTTTTGGTAAATTTTACAAAATTTAATTCACCAAAGATTGCTGGTGGTTCTAGTTTTTGTAAATCTCGTATAAAAAATATGTATAAAATCCCCTTATAAAATGTTATGTGTCTGCTGAGTTTATTAGAGAGAAATTAGTTCTGTGTCATTAGTTCCGTTTGACGCGCCTTGTAAAACCTGTTAAAATGGTATCATCGGCATTAAATACTTAAAATTGAGTAGTTTAATATAAATTAGGGAAAAAACGAGACCCACGGTACTTGTGGTACTCTTAAAATATTGATGTAACAATATTACGAACAACAAACGTATTTTTTATATATATTTAGGTATTCATAATATTGTGTGAAACTAACTACTCTGTGGACTAATGCCCCAACCAGCGTTGAATTACATCCACAATCTCTAACCACATATTCTTTATTATTAGTTTTTGTAACATATTTTACTGTATTAGAAAGGTATTTTAAGCTAATATAAATCAAATCTCCTACAATTCCTATCAATGAAGTCATATGTATGCTCTCTGATACCAAACATCTAGGTATGTTAATGAACAATTCCACAGACAAAGACAATATTATTAATACCTAAAAATATACAGGGTGTCTTAATAAACATGGGTCCGCAAAGTAACGGTTGCGGAGATATGGACCACTATTCGTTTTTCAAACATTTTATTTTATTAGGAATAAACCGACAAAGGAAGCTTTTAACAAACAAAAAACAAAGTTACAGAAGATTTTCAAAGTGCTCTCCCTCCATTTCCAAGCAGGCACGACATCTTCGTCTCAACGATATTCGAACTCTTTCGAAAACACCCTCCTTGGTTTGGATTTCTTGACACTTTTGATTAATCCCTAGCTGCAGCTCTTCCAGGCTATTTACAGGAGTACCATACACTAATGTCTTCAAATATCCCCAAACAAAGAAATCTAGAGGGTTCAGATCAGGCGATCTTGGAGGTCATAAAACAGGTCCGGCCTGAGAAATCTTTAATTTTGCGAAAACAAACACAAGAGACTTTTTCGTTTAGAATGAATCAGGCAATATGAAATAAATGTAAGGCAGCAATAAGGAAAAAAGTTACGTAAAAAAGCACTCTTTATTTTTTTCAATTGAAACTTAATTTTCCAGAAAAAGTTGATAAAGCTGTGGTACCTACTACCATTGACAAACTTGTAAAAAATATGAAAGCGTAAAATGAAGAAGGTGGCTGAGAAGGTAATTCAAACAGATTAAGTGAGATGTCGATTCGTGATTACGCTGTCACATTATTTTTTCCAAGAGATTTAAAAAATTACGTAATTTTAAAAATGTTCAATTATTATCTGTTTATTTGCTAAAGATAGTACCATAAACTTGAAATTATTTTGCAGAACATCAAGCTTTAAATAAAGAAAACATTTGTTCTATAGCACTTTGAAAAATATTCGTCTTGTAATATCCTTATCAATTATTATGGGCTTATAGATATATATTTTTCAGTTACATTTGCTAATGGTCGCACTACAGCTTTAGCAACTTTTTCTGGAAAATTAAACTTCATATGAAAAAGAGTAAACAGTACTTTTTTGTAGAACGAAACGTTATTTCGAATGCAATGGCAAAGAATTTAGAAAAAAAAAATGTTTTTGAAAAAAAAACTGAGTTACATTAGGCTTAACTACCACCCTCTGTGGTACTTGACAAAACTACTTTCTTAATAGATTATCTACAACCTCATACCAAATCCCATTAAAATTGGCTTAGGGGTTCTAAAGATATTTGCAAAAAAGAAACAGAATTTTAGGCGCAGTTTCAAATAATGTCAAATTATTTCTCATGTAGTTTCTATATTTAATTTTTTTCCTTGTTTCTGAATCACCCTGTATTGTAAAAAGTGTTTTATATGAATTATTGTAAGATAAAAAATAAATTTATTGAACACAACCCTTTACTGATTGATATGGTACAAGGGTTTATTTACATTGACATTTATTTTTAAAATGGTACTTACAGTTGCAATAGTAAAAATATTTCTCAGGAAAAGAACATGCTATAATCGAAAAAAAATGACAAAGGTAATTAATAAAAGAAAACACGACCTAGCCACTACTATCTATTGTATTCCTACCGCGTGTTCCTCGTCCACGTGGCCGATGCATCGGTGGAACTTACACGCTACAAATTCCAAACAAATGAACAGCGCTTAGTGCGTGTCTGCACGTGACCGCCACACGCTTCACACCCCCATCGTGCGGTTCTAAAAGCACGCCGTGAATCAGAGAATCCCGTTTTTGTTGGCTCTAAAAATATTGTGCATTATGCAGTTGTTTACCCGGGCGACTCCGTTTACCAAGTTAAAAAGTCGTCGTCACCTCGTCAAATATAGCTTCCAATTACCTGTTTACCAATTTGTACATTGGATGCACTTACGGTTAAAAAAAGATAATGAGGGAAAGTGGTAGAAAATCTAATAACCACATACCAAATCTAACATATAAAATGTAACATATTCCATACTTTTCTTCCACACTGTACAACATGTAACATACAAAAAAAACTTAAATACAGTGTGTACCGTATTTTAGGTTAACACCTCTAGAAATGTAAGAAGGTTGTGTGTGTTTTGTATAATTAGTACTCTGAAGGAAAGTTTGATATGACAAAAGCCTGGCCTACTATGATTATTTAAAAGCGTTGTTTTTACAGAAAATAGTATTAGGCATTTTTTTTTTATCAAAAAGATAATATTACCAAGCTATTCAGCACCCATCAAAATACAGATATACCAAATCTGAACGAAAAATATCTCTTCTATGTTTCTTTAGCGGTGCAAAACGAAAAATCAGACAACTAAAAATTATAGTAAGGTTAAAGATTGCCATACAAGTGAAAACAAATACCAATCGAACAAAGAAATAATAAATGCATTACTTTTAATTGCAGCCATTAATCTAAATTAAATTTTAGTTTTCTCCATCATATCTTCTTCCAGTCGAACTCATTTTTCCAATCGTCTTCTTAAATTTTATATTATTTTATGCGGCTGCAGTAAAAACAATCAACAAACAAAAAATGTACCTATTAAATCGTGAATAATTTGATACATAGTGATTTTCCGGGTTGTTGTGCCGTGACCTCGGTAACTGGTAGCTGCCAGAAACAGAGTTAAAATGCACATCCCTAGCATTAGCCGGGATTCTTTTACCTGCCCTGGTTCTTCTCGGGCTAGGCTCTGTGGGGACAGACCCGCTATCGGTATCTCCGGGCCCCTCCATATATTGATTTCGGTGTCTATTGTTGGTATTGCGACTGATACGGTCGGAACCGTTCCTCGGATAATGGTGGTCCTCCGAGGCGTTCCGTAGCCGCCGCTGTAACTGGTCGATGCTCCCAAACGTCCTCAGTCGCGACGAAGCTATTGCAGAGTCACCACTGAAGATGCCGACAGTGAAAAGCGGCGAAACGTTTGGAAACATGGGATGCGACCAGTTACAGCGGCGGCTACGGAACGCCTCGGAGGACCACCCTTATCCGAGGAACGGTTCCGACCGTACCAGTCGTAATACCAACAATAGGGACCGAACCTGATTTCATACGTAGATTACGATTTCTTTTCTTTAAAATGTTTCCCCGCTAAATTTGATGACAATCAGTTCTTGAGTTATTACAAAGAAACGAAAATATAATTTGACGATCTTTTTCCACAGCAACATTTTATTAGGGCATATTTGGCTATATTGTGGCGCCCCTGTTCTATGGCCCATTATTAATGCTCCAATCTGTATATGTTTAATTTAATATTGATGCAGTATCTGTTTCGTCCCATATTGTCGATGTTTCATATTTATCTGATGATTTTTTGTAAGCTTGTTTTAATTTATGCGTAGGAAACCTTTTACGTTCTTTTTTCACGGTATCTTCGAAATGCGAAGAGTTCGATCAGGAGAGGGTGAATCTAATTTCGTAAGAGCCTTTGTTCCGGACTTTCCTAGTTCGGCGTATCAAGTCCGCGTTGCGGAAGCGGATCCGGGGTAGCAGTCTGGTCGACTTTATTGGATGTTTACTGCGTGTTCCGGAACGAATCCACTCATGCATATAAAAGCGGAGCTGATATACATCCATACGGAGTCCTTTCCGACGGGTCGGGTCACGACACGCGAGGTTTTTATTGTTGGAAACTATGGTCTGTTCGCCAGGACAATCGTTACTCTTCATATGTGTAAAGTGTATTCTTGTCTCGACGTTGACTCATATTGAAACCAATCGCTTATGAAATTAACAATGAAGACTTTTTTAAACCTTCATATTGCTGCCTTAAAATTATTTATTTATTAATTCATTCTTAACAAGGAATTATGCCTCATAACGCAGTTCTCTTTGATGCATAATCTTTTACCATCATCTCAACATAGTTTTCCAGGCAGATCAACTACCACCAGTCTGCTGTCCTGTTTAAATCATTGGTCCCTTCCTTTTGTTCGAGAAGATCCTCTGGATGTTCTTTACTTGGATTTGTCCAAGACCTTCGTTGAAATTTCCACATATTCTTTTAAAACTTGACCATCTACCAATTCGAGATGAGCTGAATTCATAAATTTGCAAGTATTTGTGCAATACAACATTCTCTCTTCGTGTTAAACCAGATTATTCGTCTTCACATCAAGTACGGTCCGGAGTTCCACAAGGCTCTGTTCTAAGGCCACTTCGGTTCCTAGTATATTCGGCGGATCTATATTATCCCTCACAGTTTTTATGCTGACGATATCAAAAATATATTGGAATCTTCTAGAACAGCACAACATCATTCGAAGTAATCAGATAGCTGTTGATGACTGGTGTAAAATTTGACTAATTCCACTAAACTCGAATAAATGCATTATACCTTACATGGGTAACAAAAAATCCTATCACTATTACACCATAGATAGGTCTAGTGTTAAAGTAGTAGCGGAATAGAATGTCTTACGTGTAACAATAACAACAAATCTTTCCTGGTCCCCTCATATTTCCAAAATCACAAAAAAAAACTACTCAAAGATCCTACACATTATTTAAAGCTTTTCAAAATCTCAGCCCTAGATTGTTTTAAAATGTTAAAATTACAGTTTTCAATTAAATTTTAGTATAAATCTTCTACAGGGTGATTTAAAATAAAGTAGCAAAAATGAGACCACAGATTCCTTAAGTAAAAGCAAAGTTTACAGAATAAATATCGATTTAACCTAACATACCTATAACCCAAGACGCATAATAAAAAAGATACAGGGTATCAAAATTCAAATTTTACTTTCGATATTTGCAGATAACTTCTTAAAAAATCCAAATATTTGCATAAAATTTGTAAATCAGGCGTTTTTGTGGGCGAGAAATTCAAATTTGTTTCTAATTTCGACGTCACTAGTAGAGGGCGCCACTTGTGGCACATGATGTTTCTTTTAAATTGGAGAACTGTTTTGCTGCTTAGTGGATCCATCTGATTCTTGAAACAGACGATTCTCCTACCTGTTATGCCTAAAAAACGTCGGTAGGTTGAAGTTGTTAGGAGTAACAGTTTTCACAATAATTCTATGTAAAATATTCAGTGCACCGATTGAAAACTGTTACCGTTTCAGGTAAAGTGCCTTTTGTACTGAAAATACAGCAAAATATTACTTGAAAAAGTTGTTCAGAACGGTAAATTATGGGAACGTGCAAAATTTCAAAAACATCGGCCTGCTTTGATAAAATCTTTGTACCTACTTTGTTGAAAAATGGTTTCATCAAACCTCGCCGATCTTCTTGAAATCCACGTCTCCATAATATACCATTCTGAACTACTTTTTCAAGTAACATTTTGCTATATTTTCAGCAGAAAAGGCACTTTACCTAAAACCAAAACAGTTTTTACTCGGTGCACTGAGCATTTCAAATAGGATTATTTCAAAAATGGTTACTCCTACCGACTTCAGCAAAGTATACCTTTTTCAAATAAAACAGGTAGGAGAATCGATTGTTTCGATAGTCAGATGGATACACTAAGCTGCAAAAAAGTTCTGCCATTTAAAAGAAACATGGTGTGCCACAAGTGGCGCCCTCTACTAGTCAAAATTAGAAACAAATTTGAATTTATCGCCCGCAAAAAAAACCCTATTTACAAATTTTATGTAAATATTTGGATTTTTAATAAGTTATCTACAAATATCGTTATCGTTAAGTTATCGTTCATAGGACTGCCTACGTCAGAAAAAAAAATAACTAAAAATAAAATAACTCTCGTTGTATTTTAATGAAGTGGTCAAGATGTAAAAGGAAAACTTTATGTGTCGTCTTTGTTAAAATTGATATTGACAACAGTTTTCTAGTAATCGATGATTACTATGTTCTAATAAATTATTTGGCCGAAAGCAGCACATATCAAATTACCATAGCAAACAAAAGGTATAACATAGAGAATGGGATTTTGTTTTATCAATAACAGAAAAAAAAGTTTCATTTGTAGATGCCTTTTAATAAAGGACATGTAATCTCTTAAGGATGCGTTTTAAACCGCATGTTAATAGGAACTTTTTAGGTTTAGGTTTGGTACTTAATTTTAGAAATGCCCTGCATAATTGGGCGCTTGCCAATATGATTTACAAGTCGATGTAAAGCAGCAGGCAGTTATATCAAGAAACTGAGCTGAGTACAGCAGTCTTGTTTCGACACTTTGCGCTTATAGTGAAATTATACTAAAAATTCGTTCTCTCCACATTAAAAAGCACAATTGTGTAATTAACACATCACCAAACATAATTTTCAAAGATGTTTTGACTGTCAGTTTAAAATTTAGTCCCAAGGCAGTTACCATGATTTCATACTCACTGATTTGACGCTTATTTTGTTCGGAAACGAACGAAAACAGCGGTTAACAGGCTCCTAAAATCTTTCACGTCGTTGTTAAGCAAGTAATTGACCCATCGAACAAGCTAATTTAAGGACATGCCAGAACATAAGGCAGCACTGAAACCAAAACTAATTTCGATAAAACGGTCTTAGAGGGCAATATATCCAGGACTGAATCGCGCTCCGGCCTGATTACTGCAGAAATTTATCGACGCCCATAAGTTCTCCTTATGCGTTTAATAAGAACCGTCTAAAGGAGCCGTTTAGCAATGGGTGGGTCCCTGACGTGTGTTATATCCGGGCCCGGTAGCCATGGTTACGTAACGTAGCTTGTTTCATTGGCTAAAGACCGGAAGGAAGGAAGCACATCCGCCCCACAGGCTCCACCCGTATAGGTAACGGAGCTCGATTACGCGAACAAAGAACGGCAGGGACGAAAAGGGCATACTCTAGAGTTTTTAAAGTTAATGGAAGAAGAGAGACAGATAATCGTTATAAGTCGCGAAGCGGGGCAAATGGGATAAGTTTTCCTAGTTTCCTTGGTGTCCTTAATTTATTCGCTGTCTCGAGAACAGGATATGAGCTGTTTTTTGAGTTTCGGCTGTCGAGTTCGGCAGCGGTGGATTGCTTCTCTAATGACGGCTGACTGAACGATAGTGATACTAGAATGTATAGCTACATACAATCTAAATTTGGCAGATCAATTATTACACAACTATTTGGTTACAGGGAAAACAAATATCTTACAAAAAATATATTGGTGATGGGGCTAAACAGATCTTTGATCATGTTTCATGATATGCGAAATGAGCAAAAAATAAAATATTACCAAAATCTTTTCACCAATTAACAGTCTTCTTGTCGAAGGGGAAAAGGGTTGTGACAAAAGAAAATAAATACCACAAAAGTGGACTGCCATTATGGTTTAGCAAATTACAAACTTTTAAATTCTATCAAACTTTCAATCCTAAAAATGCAGAAATAGGTCAGATCTCATCTATTGTGGTTGAATTTTCAGTTCCCACTGTCAGAAGTTAGATATCTATTGAGTGTTTTCATTACACCAGGTTAGTAAATTTAGATAGATTAATTTCTTTAGATAATTATTGAATAGAGCTTTGTCTGTGGAATTGTTTATTAGCATACCTAGATGTTTGGTATCAGAGAACATACATATAATAATAATAATAATAATAATAATAATAATAATAATAATAATAATAATAATAATAATAGCTTTATTGCCCAACAGAGATCCATTTACAGGGCAAAACTTAAAAATACATTACATAACGTGCTCTAAATAATAATAGTAAATATAAAAAAAAATAAAATAAAATCTACACTTGGTCTAGAATACACAAAAGAGAAAAATGGGTATGTGCTTAAAGATGTATAAAAATTATTATTTTATAATTCATTAGAATAGGTTCTTATTGCATTAACCAACAACGATTTCAATGTACAATTGTGTATATCACACGAACAGCAGTACTTATTGAAATTTGTACACATAACATGAATAGGTGACTTCAGTAAAATATTAGTTCTAGGTTTGTTACATCTGAATGTTATATTAGATCTGGAATTATAACTTGGTACCAAAAATTTAATATCTCCAAGTATATCAGAGCAATCAATTTGATTATGCATTATTTTATAGAGAAAATGATGTACAAATTCTTCTTAATTCTAAGCTACAGATGTTAAACCGGGAAAGTAAATGAGAATAATTTATTCCTCTTTCAGGGTATACTCCATCAATTTTATATGACAAATACTTCAAAAATTTTCTCTGTACCTTTTCAATACCAAATTTCTGATTATTATAAAACGGATACCAAATTAAAGTAGCATATTCCAGCTTAGAACGAACATATGAAAAGAAAAGTGTTTTTAAAGCATGAACGTTGGTGAAATTATTGCAATTTCTAACAATAAATCCATACAATTGCATAGCCTCACCTGACTTCATTGCTATGTGATCATCAAAAGTAAGCTTTACATCAAAAACTACACCTAAATCTTTATGAGTGCTGCACCGAAATAATATATCACTGCCAATACTATAATAAAATTGAATTGGAGAAAGTTTCCTTGTATAACTGACCGCTTTACATTTTGATATATTTAGCAAAAGTTTATTTTTAACACACCAATCTCTAATATTATCCAAATCATACTGTAAATTTAAACAATCATCTAGGTCATTAACAGTCAGAAATATCTTTAAATCATCCGCTTAGAAAAGCTTATAACAACTTATTACATCACTTAAATCACTGATAAACAGAACAAATAAAAGTGGTCCCAAGTTTGATCCCTGCGGAACTCCTGAAGTAGCGATATATTGAACAGAATTATAACCATTATATGACACATATTGTACTCTTTTCCTTAAATATGACCTAATAAAATTTAGCGTATTTGGATGAAAACCAAGACATTGCAATTTACTAATTAAAATTTGATGATCAATTTTATCGAAGGCCTTAGAAAAGTCTGTGTAAATTACATCTGCCTGGCCACCATTATCCATGGTATTTAAAACATATTGCGTAAATACTGCTAAATTTGTAACTGTAGACCTGCTAGCAATGAAGCCATGTTGACTTTGTGAAATTTGATAGTGTACAGAAGAATAAATACGGTCATAAATTATGATTTCAAAGACTTTAGCAAAATTTGATAAAATCGATATTGGTCTATAATTTTCAATACAAGCTCTGTCACCATTTTTAAATATTGACAAACCTTAGCTTCCTTCCATCGGTCGGGAAAAATACCATGCTTCAAAGAAAGATTAAATAATGTACATAACGGTACAGCCAAAACTATATATATACATATGACTTCATTGATAGAAATTGTAGGAGATTTGATATATATTAGCTTAAAATACCTTTCTAAAACAGTAAAAAATGTTACAAAAGCTAATAATAAAGAATATATGGGTAGATATTGTGGGTGTAATTCAACGCTGGTTGGGGCTTTAGCCCACAGAGTAGTTAGTTTCACACAATATTGTTAATACCTGAAAATATATAAAAAATCGACCAACAAATCGAAAATTTTCAAGCGAAGCAGGAATAAACCTAATCCAACTTTTTATGTCTTTCATTTTGTTGTGATTGTTTTCTATATATGATTATAATTAAAATCAATATACCAAAACTATATTAAAACAAACTTTGATAAGGTCCACAAGGTTAAGGCACAGAATGTTAAGATTAGATGTTTTTTTTTGTTAATACCAAAAACCCTCGACAGTGGCGATCAAGCAATTATTTCGCCGTCTCTGATTGGTCAGTTACAAAAAACAAAATTAAAAATACCACAATTCCCAAATTTGTATCCATGGCAAGTAATTTGTATCATGTTATATTTAACTTTAAATTCATAAGTATTAGGTAATATATTCGTATAAGCCTAAATATTTATTACTGTGTATAGTAAGTATCGTGAGGTTAAAAACTCTTTGGAAATATTGCAATTACACTCTTTCTCAATAAGAAAGCTTCTAATTGTTAAAGTTATTAGATCACTTAATTTGTCATGAGAGTAACTAGATGGTCAAATATTTCTTAATGCGAATATGGAAAGTGTGTGAGCCCTGCTAAAATAAATTTGATATGTACGAGCATTGTATCTCTCAATTATTTTAAAAATATAAATACGTTTTATTAATTTAAAATAAGAATCAATGATTCAGATATGACGCCGTTGAATCGTGAAGTAAACGTAATATTAATCATCTCCAAAAATTCGTAAACAGATGAGTTGATGTCTAAATTTAATCATATAATATAGGCAAATTAGGTCAGTATCTTCTAGACTTCAAAACATTTGATTTTATACTTATTGCCTCTTTTGTGTTGATTTATATGAATCAGCTAAACATATATTTCTTTTTGGAGGCGTACCTATTTAATTTTAGAAAGATCAATTTCATATTAGTAAATTTTATTTTAATACCCATTATTTGTGTAAACAGAAAACATGACATGTACACATCTGATAATTTTTATTTCTCCATATAGAATTATTTAATCAGTTTGTATATATCTGGCAATGGCAGAGCTTTGAAGTAATCGCATCCGTATTTTTCCAATTTGAAATCTTCCTCTTTACCCACCCATCCGTAAAAATGGTTCATCGATTCCGGTATCTTGCTCAGTTTTCTATGGTCCTCTTTTACCTCCTCCTTCACAGCAGCCAAAAATGTTGACTTTTCAGTTTTTTCGTGGAGCATCTGTTTTAGACATCTGAAAAGTACAACAAAAAAAGTAATTGTAACGGATCCTAAAGCAAAAATATCAAGAGCTTTAAAACTGCCTGAAATCTTTATTCTACAACTTCGTGCGATAAAATATTGTCAAATATGGTGCTTAAAAACATGTTAAAGAAAAACCTTACTTGTATTCGTCTAGTATCCAACCCCAGTTGTGTTTCCAAATTTTGGTACCGTCATCTTCCGACTGTATGTAGACCTTCCACATCTGTTGGTCCCTAACAGGATCACGAAGTTTAGGTTTTTTGTCCGTCATGATTAGAAATAGAAATAATTTGGTTTTGAACTGACACAGGAACTGAAAAGTATATGACGCTTAAGTGACAGTGTCACTTTTGTTGTTATAAATTTAAAACTTGTTAAGCGATTTGGCTTAAATTTCTATGTTTACATATATGGGACAAGTATTTTATATCAAACATATAAAATCTACAGAAAACTCTAAAGACACAAGCCTTGAAGTCAGCAGTTTTAGACCAAACTGTTGGTTCAGATATGTTGACGATACGTTCATTCTTTGGTCTCTTGGATGTAACAACATGGTCTTCACTATGGAGTTGGAAGAAAACATTTGTCTTCCATTCCAAGATGTCAATTGTGTATTAGAACACAGTATCTACAGGGAATCTACCTACACTGATAGATAGAAACAAAATATCATAAACACAATTAACAATTGATGAGCCAGAACAGTTAGAGGAAGAATTCCATCATCTACGATTGGTTCTTAGAGGAAATAGGAGTATGGAACGAGGCACCATTAGGACACCTAAGACCAAGAAAATGGAATGATATATGGCAACAACCATTCTACCCCATATACGTGAATGTTTGTCAAGACAGGCTGCATCTTAAGAAAACGCAGTATTAATAACCATCTACAACACCTCAAGAAAGATAGTGGCAGCCCTTTTCTAAGACTAATTGCAAGATTAATACACTTCAAGGTCCTGATGTGCACCCGTGGATATGAGGCGTTGGACATAGCCGAGACGCGTTAACACGAGGTTGCAAGAACACAAGTGTCATATTGTAAGTAATTAATAACAGTAAGAAGTTAGCAGTATCGGTTGGATATGGTGCAAGAAAAATGTGACAGAACTTTGTAAAGACAACCTGCACATCACACAATACTTATACAAGGTGTCTCGAAATTAATGCAACATAAAGCAGAAGTAGATTCCTGACGACAAATTAATGCGATATAGCCAAACTACAATATTGTGTGAAACTAACTACTCTGCGGACTAAAGCCCCGATCAGCGTTGAATTACACCCACAACATCTACCCCATATATTCTTTAGTATTAGCACTTGTAACATTTTTTACTGTATTAGAAAGGTATTTTAAGCTAATATAAATCAAATCTTCTACAATTCCTATCAATAAAGTCATATGTATGCTCTCTGATATCAAACATCTAGGTATGCTAATGAACAATTCCACAGACAAAGCTCTATTCAATAATTATCTAGAGAAATTAATCTAAATTTACTAACATGGTTTAATGGAAACACTATAAATATCTAACTTCACTTTTGACAGTGGGAACTCGAAAATTCAACCACAATGGATGAAATCTCACCTATTTCTGCATTTTTAGGAATGCTTTTTCAGGTGGCCTCCTTTAGGTTGAGTCAAATATCTAACTATAAAAATTATTATATAAATTTCTTTTTAATACAATTTTTTATTTGTAACAAGTAGGCTGGGAACAGCCATTTAGTTACGTTCAGGTTACTCGTAGACCGTAAGCTGGTGCATGTTCCGCGATGTGACGTCACAAGCGATAATGTCGCTGCATGTACCGTTTGCTAGCCTCGTTAGTTTCGATATTTTTATTTTTAGTTTGTTTTGATTAAAACAGTTTTTAGGCATTTTAATAGTTAGTAGGTATTTCTCTGGTCTTAGGACTATCATTTTTCAATCAAATTAAAAAACAATGAACAAAAGTGTTGGAGTAACATATTACATACATTTCTTTCTGTGTATATGTGTAAAGTATGTTATGTAAGATTTGTCTGCTAAAAATAAAAACGCATTCTTATTTTGCGCTTTCTACATATTCCTGTCGTTTTATTTAATCGGTTTATTCAATCTGAAATCTTGCCGTTACTCTACCTCTAAGGTGCTACGTTCAATTAAAAGCAAAAATTAAAAATAACCGTTTACTGACCAGCTACACAGACGTTCGCGTACTAGAATTACTCACCGATTTTACTCTCACCGGCTTAATCATAACTTTAGAATTTGCTGAAACGGTCCACCTGCGCCAAAACTTATTTTCGTGGTCATTAGCCATTCCTGAAGTTTTTCGCAGGTGATTTCACCGTTTTTTATACAATAAATATAGCACCATTTTTGGACTTGTGCTTCTGTACAAAAATAGTAGTTAGTACAATACTTACTTTTTGTACTTGTTGCATAAATAACTATTATATGACTGTATATTAAAATAAATTAAACAAATACATAAAATATCCAAGCATATTTTTAGTCCTATCCACCTCTTGGAAATCGGTGGCTCCTTTTAGATCATTTATATTTTTCCTTGGTGCATTCTGTATTCTTGAGAATTTTAAAGAGTATTTTGCATATTGAAAATCTGAATGAAAGTAGTGTGATAAAAATGTTGTTAATTTAAAAGTTGAGTTTTTATCTCTAGTTCGTGCACCTCGATAAAAAATATACAGGGTGAAATTTTGCGATCTGAATTTTATAAGTTATTATATATTTCTTTACAAAAGAAAACGGTCGCCGTATAATAGTTACACTAAATATTGACGAAGAGTATGAGTTAAATGATTTTTTCTCAACCATTTTGTCCATAACACGAAATTGCTTATTATTCTTATTATTCTCATATTATTACTTTCATTTTTGACAAATTATGACTAATGATATCCATCTAACCAAGTTGACGTGACTCTTCCCTGCAGGATAATAAAAATTGATTGTTCTACTTTTCCGTAAAATAGAAATCCTTGCGTGCGCGATCAACTGTGGCGGATATAATGTACAGGATTTTAATAGAGGATCACATGCGTGTTGTGTTCTTGAATTGATTTTTTTGTTGTGCGGATAACATGACAAGTTAAAAAATGTTCGTTGAATCCCTGACTTTGTCTTTGCTTACTATGGTTTAAAACAACATTAAATTTTTAGAAGAGTCTTAAAAATCTAATGCAAAATTTATAAACTTTTTTCACTATTCCTTTGGCACATTGCGAATACATTTATTTAAATCGTTACCGGTTACATCTCTGTTTAATACGAGGTGAACCAAAATTATTTTATTAATGATACAAATAATATGTGAACGATTAAAAAAACTTGATAATGTTCTCTTGTATTTTGTTGCAAAGCCTCCTAGGTGCTCCATTCTTTAAATTTTTCCCAATATATGAATTTTGGGTGGAAGATACATTTCAAGTATAACTGCAGTTACCTTGTGCAGAATATTATTTCAAACACAGGATATATGTTTCTTCAACTATTAAAATGGCCGGAATGTGGCCTTGATCTTACCCCCATCGGAAATATAGCTGACCAAGAGAAGTATTCATTATCATCTTGAATTACAGGAAATCCTGAGAAACTTGTATCTTGTATTGCTTGCTGAATAAGCTGCAAGTCGACTGCATGCTGTTATTGTATAGTGCCTTCATAAATGATGTCAAGCCACGTGACCAGGACTGTGATTCTCGAAGAACAACTCGTATGCAAATAGATTTCTTGTCTCTCTCAATTGCCGTAGTGAGGAAAAGGATATTCGCATATGAATTGCTCTGCGATTGATTTGAGAATCTCGACCCTGATTACGTGGCTTGTAATCATTTATGAAAGCACCGTACAAAGTGGCCTACTATGAGGATACAAAGAATTTAAAGCAAATTTGGGATACCTACTAGATTAATTTTTATTTCAGATAATTATTGAATAGAGCTTTGTCTGTGGAATTGTTCATTAGCATACATATGACTTGATAGGAATTGTATGAGATTTGATTTGTATTAGCTTAAAATACCCTTCTAATACAGTAAAAAACAGGTATTCAGTATGATCAACGAAATATACAGATATCTAAAACTGAACAACAAAAATATTTTCAGATTCAAATGTTATAAATTTGTTGTAACAACTGCAATCTAAAATTGTTTACTCTTTTGAGCTAATGCTGTTTTATTGTTTAAAAAAGCGGTAATCACAGTAAAAGAATCGATTAGAAGAGCATTTAAAAAACCCTGACTAATGGAAAGTTATAGGTACCCGTACAATAGCATGCATGTCGTGCATGGTTGATATTGATAGTAAAATTGAATTATCTGATTCAGATACATTAGTGATATGTACATTAAATGACGATATCGTATCTGCACGGAATTCTCGGAAATTTCTACGATTTGAAGAATTTTTTTTTTGGTAGTAAATGATATGTTAATATATCAGCGCGATATATCTAGTCACTTTAAAATACTATTTACGGAATATGCTATTATCACAATGCAATTGTTAGAAATAACGATGAAGATGACCAAATAGTCTTGGTTGTTGAGAAAACTGACAGTTATTTTTTCGGAAAAAAATTATTTCTAATAAAAAGTTTTGCTTATCTTGGGAAACGATGACCAGATCTGTAATCAAACATAGAGGACGTGTGTGACATTTGGTGCCTATTTTTTGGAAGAAAATCTTAATTGGAGGAAATTCTCAATAACTTTGTTTTACCAGAACTGCACATTACACAATTCTGGTCAGAAGCTGGCTTGATGAACTTTTTCCCAACAAGTGAATTTAACGCTATTAAAGAATACTGTGGCCTGCACGAGGACCTGACTTGATTATTTCTTATGATGATATGATGACTATTATAATATACATGATACAAATATACAACAATTAATACACAAATATATATAAGTATACATAAAAACACAAATCATACAAACAAATTTCATGTAAAAAGGTGGACATATATAAAAAAAAACCGATAAAGGCTGAAAAGAAAAATACAAAGTATTATGTAAAAATAACATAAGTACTCAAAAATGCTAAAATGTAGTGAAAATGATTTGATGTAGTTTTACGTATGATTGAAATTTAAATTTATTAAATTTTTGTATTTTTTTTTAGTTCAGTCCTAAGCATGTTATACAGTTTTGGTTTGATAAAAAAATACGTACACCTTTTGTGTGAGTTTTTGTAAATAAGGGTAGTTGTTACCATTATCAGCGAAGAAATGATTGTATATCTATGTATACAAAGAATTTAGAAAAAGTTTAGAAAAACGTGTATTTCTTGAAGGTCTACAAATCGAATAATATTTACTTTTAAGCTTGTTAATTTTAGTTCTAATTTGCTATTTATATTGTTTATTTAGACAAACCTGTTTTTATAATTAAATTAATTTAATAAAATAATAGTTGAATTGTTTTTACAATGTCTATCTCCGTAATGTGAGATAAAAATCGTGGCATCTGTTGTTCTTTCTTGACTAAACCTCGTATTTATACATTTCTCGAGTTTTCAAACAACCTTATTCAATAAGGTTTTTCCATAAAAATAGGCACTATGATTATGCAATTCTTTCATTTTGAGGTTTTTTGAATGATCTGTATATTTGATTACATATCTATTTAATGGCCATGACTCCAACACAGGAAAGCTTTTTAAGAATAACTTTTTCTCGAAAAATTAACAATAAAAAAAAATATTACAAGTGTGGAGATCCCCATCCGGAGATACACTGTATATTTGTTAAGTAAATAATCGGCCACTAGTTTGACTCAAAATGACGATCTTTGAATTGCTATCTTATTAGTGAGAAACTTAACATTTTTGAATCTTCAAGAAACAAGCAGAGGAGCTAAATCTGACAGTGATACATATTTCAGCATCGACTTTTCTGTCTCTTACAATTTCACCTATCCGGGAACACCCTGTATAACCTCGAAACGTTGTCAACTAAAAATTTATAAATTATATAAAGTAAATATGCCTTTCGGCGTTAAAATATGCTGCTGCGAACATTTCCAGGCTAAATTTATTCCGATGCACTTAATTACAGTCTAAATAAGGAAACTGAGTGAATTGGATAACGTTTACACAGGTGTTTCAACTTGTCTAGTTCTCATAATAATTTTAATAATAAAATATCGTGTCGGTGTTTGTTCGATATGCGGTGCAAGCTGCTGGATCACACTGTGAATCCTCCCCATTAAATTCTACGGACAGAAATCCAACTCCGGAAATATGACTGCGATTTGCTTCCACGTCCGGACCAACTTTCCGAATATTTCACCATTATTTACGATCACAAAGCAGAACGGATAGACTTTCATTGTTCATTCAAAGTCTCCTCTTCATCTCTTTCGGACATGTTTATTGTGCCCCTCGGGTTGTTGCGGAGGAGGCTTTTGAATGTCGCCCTTAGAGTATACTATTCCCTACTTTAATAGTGGTCGTCGTAAGTTGTTTTACCAAAATTTGATAATTCTTTTGATTCTTCTATTTTTACTGTATTGTAAAACAACGACCGAAAATCTAGAGAGTGACTAATCCCTAGCTTATAGCAAGCGCGACGGATGAATAGTGAACATTTATTTCATAGGCGTACTAAATTTTAAGGCGATTAGATACAAAAATAGTTATTTATGCAACAAGTGCAAAAAGTAAGTGTTGTCCTACTCGGTCTGACGACTTCGTTGGACAATTTCACGTCGCGTTCAACAAGCACTATGTACGAGTTATATACAATATTTTTCTACGCTCATGCAAAAACCAAAAAATGTTATTTAGATGACACTAAGTCTAGAAAAATGTGACGTCGATTTGAAGGTTTATGTTTGTCATGATGACAAAACGCTGCAGTAGAATGACAGATGAGTGCAATAAACATTTTATTGCACTCATTTTAGTGCAATAAACATTTTATTGCACTAGTGCAATAAAGAACCACTTTTTCCACTAAATATAGTTCAATAAAGTATTGTTTTTTGCATGAACGTAGAAAAATATACAAAAATGATAAAAATAATTGCTTTACAGAACATTTATTATTTTTAGTAGAAACAGCGATATAATAGTTGGCGAATAGGTGGCGCAAAAGTCATCACCCTATCGGAAGTTGTTATAATTTTTGCAAATGGCGGCAAATGTCAATTCTGCTTTGATATTTGTGAAGTAAACAGATACAAAATACACGTCAACAAGACATGAATTGCTATACTCCTCAAGAATGCGGAATAATTGTTTCGATTTTTTTGCGGAATAATTCGTCGGTTGTGTTGTCGTCCGACACCAACTGGACAAACACTACGGCGTTTATCAGCTCGCCTTGAAGAGTATGAGACAACACGAGATGCTGTCAGGTCTGGCCGGCCCCGGAGCAGCCGTTCTGCTGAGAATATCGCGGCTGTGGCTGAAGATATCGCAGAGGACCCCGGAGTATCGACCAGACGACGTGCCACGCAATTGGGCAACAATCGGCGGTCTTTACAGAAAATTTTGGTTAACGACTTGAAGATGTTCCCTTACAAAGTGCAGACAGTACATCAGCTGTTAGGTGTTGACCGCCAAACGCGTGTAACCTACGCTCAGGAAATCCTGAATCTCCACCACGAGGAAGACAACTTTTCATCGAAAATCATCATGAGCGACGAGGCCCATTTCCATCCCTGTGGATATGTTAAAAAAAAAATTATCGTTTTTGGGGCATCGAAAACCTGCGTATAACCCACGAAGAGCCATTACACCCGCTCAAAGTGCCTAGCGTAACAGCATGGTATGCGACTGAATTTTGTAGTAGAATTTTGAATCACGTTTTTAACTACTCTTCTCGAATTTCAGGCGGCGTGCAGCGGATGTCTTCTTCCATCATTTTCTATAAATAATTAGTGACAAAACTTTTACTGTTGGGGCTGTGACAGCTACAAACGATGTATGTTTAATGTCATGCAGTAATGGCTATGTTGATAAATATTTGTAATCAGGTAAAATGCTTGATTTTGTAAATAAAATAATAAGATTTTGACAGCGTCATCTCGCTGCAGCTATTTATTAACTAATTGAAGCACTTCCTTAATAATTATTATCTGTTTGTTCTAAATTTTCAATAAGTGCTCAATATTAGCTTCCTTTGGAATTTTAATAATGCTTTACTTACTACATTTATCAAGTTAAACTATCTGCGAAAGTTCTTAAGATAATTTAAAATTCTCAGAAAAACTAATACGTCAATGAATGAATTTATATCTTGATGTACCAACAAAAGTCATGTTAAGGAGATTGATCTGTTTGGGTTCGATTGTTTTAAATTCCCTGATGTTTTGAATTCCAAGATGTTGGCCCACAGTAATGATTACCTCATTTTCTTAAACAGATAAAGGCAATTTATGTTTTGTATTTACTTCACTGCTATACAAAAATCTCAAAAATTAAAAAGATACTCTTTAGTCTGTACCAAAACTTAGCCTTTCGAATAACGTGGAAGTCTAACAGTTTATGCCAACCATCTATGTATATTTACTGTAGTTTAAAAAAAAATTACACGTCTAACCTTAACAAGAAAGAACTAGACAACAAAATCGACAGACAAAACACACAATGACAGCATATTAAGTGGTTAGTTTAAATCTTAGTATGATTCAGAAATTAGAAGTGTGACTATAATACAGAGTGTCCCCGTTTTTCGTTCTTAAAGAAATGATAGAACATGGAAATATAATAGGGGTCTTTTGTATATGTCTCAACTTTAAAAAAATATTTTAATTTCTGTGTTATCTACTAAACAAATATTTTTTGTTCAAACTTGGTATGCAGAACTCTTAATAAAATGTTATATTTTAAAGTGAATAACTTTTTTGAACTAAAGCCAGTGGCGTAGGTATGGGATCTTCTTCACCCTTGAACCCCCTAAACTTCTATGCTAATGGTGAAAAGTATATTTTTACTGTACATATTAAAATGTGATTCTGTTCTGAAAAAAGTGCTCTTGAGGAAATTCACTAAGAAACTTTGTTTTTTAGATATTTTGACTTTTTCTACTCAGGGTTATTTCATGGGATTACAAAGATCTTACAAAAGTTATAGGATTAAAAAGGCATTGCTTGTTTTTAGTTTTGTAACAACAGTATTGACAGATGTCATGTCACATTAGTTGGTTTATTGTTGAAATAGGTTGGGTAAATACGATCTACGAGTATTGATCCAGTTCCTTGGTCAGCTCGATCACCGGATTTCAATCCGCTGTGTTTTTCATTTGAGGCTTTTTTAAAGAAAAGTGTATGCAGGTGCGGTGTATAATAGAGAAAATCTATATCGCATTCGAAGAACTGGGGTGAATTAAATAATGACATGATAGGTACTGCAATTTCATAGGATAACTCTGATTAGAAAAAGTCAAAATATCTGAAAAACAATGCTTGAGAAGATTCATTAAACATTTTCTCAATATTACTTTTTTTCAGAAAATATAATAAAATTTTAAAATTTTTACTGAAAAAAATATTTTTCATCATTAACGTAGAAGTTTAGGGCGTTCAAGGGAGAACAACACCCCGTACCTACGCCGCTGGCTTTAGTTGAAAAAGTTATTCACGTCAAAATATTAACTTTTTATTATGATTACTGCATACCAAGTTTGAAGGAAAAATATTTATTTGTTTATAAGATAAAAATGAAAATAAAATACTTTAAAGTTGAATGTCCTGTATCAGGATGGAGTGTCATAGAAAAAAATGTTATTGGAACGACCCCTATTATTTATTTATAAAGGCTGGTGTTACATACACATAAAAGTGTTTACACGCGTCAAATAACAGGAGTAAAAAGCTATTACTTTTTCATGCCCTATTATTTTCCATAGTTAACAACGAAAAATGAGAACACCCTGTATATGATACATAAAATGTGAGTGTTTGGACACTGTAAATATATACATTGAATGTCTATTTCTACTCTCTCTTGAAAAATATTGTATAACATGTCAAAAGCCTACTTTGATTAGTCCAGATAGATACTATTGCCATAAATAGTAAGTATCAGCGCGGCAATTTTAAAATATACATATAAATATACAATATTATAGGTTAAAAAATTAATTTTTAAACAAAACACAAATAATATAAACAATAGAATTCATATAGTAGTACTTCTTTGCTTCATTCTAACATAATTCTGTTTAAAATTAGGTAAAATATAATATGAAATGTGTCACTATAGTTTTACTTAAATCTCAGTATATTCCACATCCGATATTTTTTTATCAACATTTGTTACGCAAACATTGCATGTTTACCTTTCGATGATTACCGTACACATTCATTTTATTTCAAATGTCAAAAGATATGAAAATTAAGGACGATAAGGAGAAACAAAATCTATTTTGAAACAAAAAATAATAGAAAATTATCTAAAGAAAACAAGCGTTAACGTGTCATTAAAAAAGAGATACGTAATAAATATGAAATCAGTTTCTAAGCTGAAGTTAAATATAGTTATCTATTTTATAAAAGCAGATAAATAATAAAATGTAGAGTTTCTAAAGATCAATATTTTGTAGGTAACGCGACTTCTTTAATCACTTGAGTTTCATAACATAATCTAATGGATTTATAATTTATACACATGGATTTATGAACAGAAATATGTAGATACTTGAAAGTTATAATGGCTCTTATAGCAGTCACTCGGTCTGCATTTCTTCAAAATGATGGATTTAGATCAAGTGTCGTTTAAAACACTGCCGCAATTAGACATATTCCATAATGCCCATATAGATAGATATATTTATTTGTGAGTTGTAGATTCTCCAGTTTGAAGAACATGATCCGTTACACTTGAATATACAGAATAGAATTCAAAGTGTGTGATTTATATTTTTATTCATATAGTGACCAGACAAATTAAGAAAAACATATTTGAAATATAATAAAATGTCTGAATATATCTATACAGGATGTCCCAAAATTAGCCAAAATTTAACTGTAGATTTTAGGACCAAAAACAAGAGAAAAAATCGGAGAAGGCCCCTAAGAGAGCTATAGCCCCTGAAAAGGGCGGCCCGAAATGTGTTCTTTTCCAAATATTTCGAAAACCGCCCAAGACAGAACAATACAATTTTGAACCGAGTGTCATCATTAGAGAATAAATGTAGTGCCAAAAATAATTTTGCACAAATAGTCACAGGCGTGGCAAACTGAGGGGGTCTTGTCAGACTAGTCAAACTGTTCCTGGTAGTTGTGACAAAATACTGTCAAATGTTTTTTACCTATTATTTGTAAAATTTTAACTTTTAATATGTTCTATTAATACTCCAAAAATTTTAAAAATATCTGTATATAATTGTTCAAAACTTAATTTTTTAATCCGACGGCGAAAATTTCGAGATATGAAAAAGTTACGGCAATATTTATCCAATAACCCCCTTCAAATTTGGCACGCCTATGACTATTTATGTGGAACTGTTTTCAGAACATTGGATTTGCAATCTAATTGTGATTCTCAATTTTATATTTATTACTTCATATCGATCTGTTTTGGAAATGTTTGGAAAAAATGTAGGGTCCTTCTTTAAGGTGCCATAATTCCGAAAAGGAAAAATGTTTGACAGGCCAATTTTGGAACACCCTATATATAACGTACATTTTTCATATAAATTATTATGTAACTTATTATATTGGCTTTAAAAATTGTATATTTTTTAAGTAATGCTTTTTAGATAAAGAAGAAACACGGCTATATAATGATATACACTTCAAATGACTGCGGAAAATATTTTTAATATTTGTTAACGCAACGTTATCATTTGAAGGTTACAAAAATGACAGAATTTAAAAAGTTGTATCAAATTATTTGAAAATTTATCAGCTTTATTTATTTTTATAGATAATGGAAATTTTATAATTCACCTTAATCTAGCTTGCGTTTCAAATCCAAATTTCGGTTAGATTTCATGTTGGACTTATCTGAAGAATAATGTTGCGAAATACTTTTATATTCTAGAACGCCAAAGTATCTTTCTTTTGTAGAACATAAAGCAATTGTCAAAATAATTTGCCATTTTTTTAAATCTTTTTTATGATTTTATTTATCAAACAATATAGAGTTGAAGTAATATAACACTTCAATACAAAACAGTAACTATTGTAAACAGGACGATTATAATTTATTTTGCACTTCATGTAAATTGAAAGTGCCGATATTGCAGTGAGTTAGATTTATGTTAGATCGAGTGCTGTCAGTTGACGTAGCTTTTAGATCTGGGTGTACAATGAGGCTTTTGCTGTTATTGATTGTTTAAGTTTACCGCGCACGTTGTATTATTGACAAGTTCCGTAGGCTCTGCTTAACCTGGTAACAATTTATTTGCGATTGAAATTTTATTTTCTATAGAATCTTCTACATATGTCTCCACTACCGTACTAGAACGCCATCCCCCATGCCGTTTAATGGTGGTAATACCAGTCCCTGCGTCGGCTAACAGAGTGGCGGAAGAATGTCTAAGGCAGTGTCCTATATAAGTTTCCGGATGCGACAATTTGAGGTAAGTTGCTATTTCTTTTGGCACTTTTCTTATTTTGTTGACGCCAATCGTTTGATTCCTGAGAAACTTTACTAAAAAAATATTCGACATGTAGTAACTGGCGGACAGTATTTGCGGCATATCTTCACTTGGTCTGGACTTGGAATCACAAAACACCTCGGAGTAAGAGTTTTGGAATCGGGAATTCTTTAATAATAATTAAATCTTTGTCTTCTATATCATCGATCGTTATCTTTAGTAGCTCATCTCTTTCCAAAGCTCCACAAACACCAATTATTAAATCGACCTGGAAAATTGTCCAAAATTAGTTAAATCGATCGATTTATATTAGATTGAATCATCTTTTCTAGCAGAAATCTATTATCAAGGGTGCTTGATAAAATCTCTCAATTTCCTCTCGTTATAATTCTTAAAATATACCAGTAATACAGGTTCGGACACTTTTTTAATTTTTTTCGAACTACACCACCCTTTGACTTCGTTGTAGGCAATCTCGTACTGTCTTGACGATGTTTCGGGAATTAATTGTGAAACGGCACTTTGCGCCATTTCCAGTACTTCCCCTGGTAAATGCTTGTTTTCGCTTTCCTAGCCCATTTTGATTTAAACACTCTTAAATATAAATTACAATATATAATTATGACAGTACTTTTCCAAACAATAATTTTTTATTGTTTATTAGGTCGCTGTCGTTATGATAGCCACCGCGCCTAAACTGTGTTGGTTCAAACACGGTTCAAACGATTTCAAATAGAAATTAAATTGTCGTACGTGACACAATTGTCTTATTTATTGCAGTTTTCGAAAAAATATTGTTTGTATCTCGAACGCAAAATGTTTTTGCATACTCGAATGAATATTTTGCCTCGTTAAGTTCGGCAAAATTACTTCCATTCTTGAACGCAAAAGTACCATTTTTTGTTCTAAATAGAAAATAACTAGCGTTTATTTATTTATTTATTTATTTGGGATACTTACAGGACAAGCCCAAGAATAGTATCCACTTAGATAATATAAAAGTTATTTCATATATAATAGTATACAATAATATAAGTAGAGAAGTATACAATAACATATTTAAATTAATATTCTAAATAAAGTAAACAAGAGAAGAAAGGAAAAAGTGCATTATTGCAACTAACAGAAATAAAAATTACTATACTAAGCAAAGTAAATGAATAGAGAACATATATATATTTAGTTTTCTATGTTACATAAGATCTTTCTTTAATTTGCTGTTAATGGCAGCGTACGAAATTGTTTGAAAGTCAACATCAGAACAGTAGCGGTTCGCCAATCTCATCATTCTACAAGAAGGTGCATTTTGTGAGTTATTTGTTTTCCTAAAAGGGATATTAAAGAGATACGTGGATCTAAGGTGCGGAGGGGCAACACTAAAATTAATACTGGCCAATATTTGAGGAGCATCAATAGCATTAGTGACTAGTTTATACATAAATAGGAGATCATTTAAAATTCTCCGATTCTCTACACTTAATAGATTAAAATTGTGTCTCACAGCATCTATATTAGCGGCAACTAAATTATAATTATACTTATAAGCAAGGCACTTTAAAAATTTCTGTTGAACAGTTTCAATTCTCTGAATAAGTATATGAAGAATATATAGGATTCCAAATTGTAGACGCAAAATTTATTCTGCTATAAATATATGCATAATATAAGTGTAAATATGAGTTAACTTTTCTAAAAGGTCTCGTCTGTCGATTTATAAAGCCTAACAACTGAAAACATTTAGTTATCAAATTATTAACATGCGAATAAAATATTAACTTCTCATCAAAAATTACACCCAGATCCTTAATCTCTGAAGCTTTTTTATGTGACAACCGTTGATAACGTAATTGAAATTAAAAGGTGATCGATTTCTTGTAAAGGAAATGCATGAACACTTGTTAATGTTTATGAAAAGGCTATTCTCTTCACAGTACTTTAAGAAACGTTGCAAGTCCTCCTGCAAATGTAGACAGTCAAATAGAGATTTAACTGTTGTAAATATTTTTAAGTCATCTGCATATAGAAGATATTTACAGTAATGAAAACATTCACTAATATCATTAATATAAATCAGAAAGAAAAGAGGACCGAGATGGGATCCCTGAGAGACTCCAGATATAGTAGATAAAATATTAGATTGTACTCCATTAATTGTCACATAAAACTTACGATCAGATAAATAAGACTTTATCCATTTGAGAAGAACTCCATCTATGCCAACCATTCTTAGTTTAATAATAAGTATATCATGATTTATTTTATCAAAGGCTTTACTTAGGTCAGTGTAGACAGAATCAACCTGTAATCTAGAATCTAGGTTATTACGTAAATATTCGCTATAAGTAAAAAGATTAGTTTCAAGAGACTTTCCAGAGAAAATCCCATGCTGTTCGGGAATTATTTGACATTTAACTAATGAAAAAATATATTTATAAATTAATTTTTCAAACAGTTTGGCAAAAACACATAATTTACTTATAGGACGGTAATTAGCAACATTGTTTTTTGATCCACTTTTATGTATAGGAACAACAGAAGACAGTTTCGTTACACAAAATATTTTCTTATGATATTTGGTAATTATAATGCTTCAATTGACTTTTATCGAACTGTTAATAGTGACCTTGCTTTCATTCTGTATTTCATTACTTAATAATGTAGCAATGAGCAAGAACTTAACCCCATTTAACACCGTTTTTATTTAAAAACGTATGATTACATAGCGGCAAAATTGGTATTCCTCGTTTAATCGAAGAGTACCGTGACGACCCCAAATAAAAACAATGGGAACGGGCAGATGCGTTGCGGGTTGTTAATCCGCGAGCCACCCTCAAATAGAGTTTAATCGTTTTGTTGAAGCGATATCTACTTTAAACACGGGCCAGCTGATATTGTTTTGATCGCCCTTTAACTAGTGTTTACCACCTGCATTTTTATTACCTTTGCTGTTAATGCTGCTTGTTAAGGGTTCATATGAAAATTGGTCTGTGTCTGTGATTCATCGAGTTACAGTCTGGTAATAGAAAATCTACTAGAGAACTAATACTAGTAATCATACTAGTATTAGTAGTGGCATATTACCCACAGCATATCCACGGGACGTACATTTTAGGTTGATATGTCCCAGGGCCAAGTATGAACGTCCATGGGACATCCAAGAGCGCAGCTCCCAGAGACGTCTTTAAATTGTCGAGGCGAAAGCCGAGTTGGACAATGCGTCGAGTGCATAAAACACATCGATTTCGCAACGAATACCCTACAATATTTTTTGTGAAAGCGGAAATTTGATATTTTTAAGTTTTTATTTGTTTTTTTTTACTGGATTAGAAAGGTATTGACTATGTACGCACTATAGTACTGTTACTGGTGTAGCTTTGTAACAAAAGGGATATTATAATTTTTAATCTAAACTTTATCTGACGTTTAAAAATTGGAGGTCCCTACTTGTTTCGTCCATGAGACCAAGACAAGATCAAGAGAAAGCAAGACAACAGTCGCTATATACATATCTTTAATACCTGTTTGTATTTTTATTTGCTTTCTAAAATTTGGTACATATCACTGTGTCCTATTTAGAATCCTTCAAATATTGTTTTTCTTTCTTTTCAGCACTCTAGAAACAATTCTTCCATTATATAACTTCAACTCTCAGTATCATCAGTAGCAACATATTATTTTTTAGATACTTGACTTCTAATTCCTTATATTTCTCACCAGTTCTTCTGTCCTTGTCCTGCAATAACAGGTTACCCAATTTATTATTAATTTTAATATGCTAAGCGAAAAACAATGTTCGTTTTACTAAATTCGATAAGATTTAAAGATAGGTAGAAATAAAAATTACCTAGGAAATTTTTTTTAAAGCTTATCAGTATGTCATTTATTTTCGAGTGCTTACAGCAGATACGATAAAATTGATCGGATATTTTAAATTTTCAAATAAGATTAGTTAAGAAAATAAATACTAAAATCTGATATCAGGTAAAATGGTTTTTTTTCCTAGTAGGATCGAGTTTTCTAAATTTGAATAAGACATAACATTTTCCAAAAAGTAAACATCTTTACCTCTTCTTTCTCCTAGGTATGGTTAACAGAATAAAATAGAACATAATACTCTTTTCCAGAGATCAGAAAAAGTACATTTATTTGAGCAACGAAAACAGAGATAGCATTTCTCCAAAAAAAACTACACCATAGGATAGTTTTAAGTAAATATGTCAATAGCACATAGACAGTGAAACGATATAAAAGAAAAGGAATTGTTTTTTTATTAACGCTAGTTATGTGTACATTCCAGGAGTGCTTTAGATCAAGTTGTAATTCGTTTCTCTAAAGTATTTGAAATTGCTCTACACAACTTGCTTTATTCACATGTCCAAAAAGTTATCAGTTCTTGCCAACATGGATTTATGATGGACAGATCAACTGTGTTTGATATGTATCACACATTATATTTCTCACAACCTTGACTCAAGTACGCAAGTTGACGTGGCATTCCATATGGTGGATCATCATGTCCTAATCCAAAAGCTGACGTTTTTTGGACTACCTGATTTGCTGCTGCAATTATTTAAATCTTATTTAAATGGTAGACACCAATTTGTCCAGTGTTTCGGTTGCACGTCTGGGTATCTGTTACATCGGGTGTGCCTCAGGGATCAACTTTAGGTTTCTTATTATTTGTGATTTATATACGACATAGTTCAAGATCTCTACTGTCACTACCTCATCTGTGCGGACGATGTAAAAATATATAGCAAGATTAATGATGGTAATGGCATCATGAGTGTCCGTCCTGATGCAGTGAAATCCCTAGGCGTCTAATTTGACCAAAAATGAAGCTTATATTTTGTTTTTATATTACGTTGTTTTTTTATTTCTTATGTTATTTTTAATTTGTCTAATGTCTTTCCTCACCCAGTTAATGGATTCTCTGTTGGGGGACGTATTAAATAAATAAATAAAATTGGTAATCCTGTACATTATAAACACCACACTGTGTATTTAATACTGCTATCAGCAGAAGATGAACGGAACCTACGAAAAGAACGGAAAAACCATTTTGATTGTCCGACGAAGAATGCGCGAAGTCGAACAGTAAACGGTATTTCCGGTGGTGAGTAAATCCAAGCTAAACGTCGGCAAATCTGCGTGAAATACGGAGGGCGGATCGACAGCTCACGCTCAATTGCCTTTGAAAGACACCCCATCAATGCCGGGTACCTGGCCGGTGGGGCAGACTGTGACATGGTGACAAATGGGGGCCAATCAAGGTATAGGGGGAGAAAGAATCGTCTTCACATTCTGAGCAGAAAGCAGAGGTGTGAGACCGTAAAAGTCCTGAATAAGGCAATTTGTCTCAGCCTAGTGTACACACAGGGATATGTTTAGTCTAATCCTCATCCCCTTTAGGCCTACCAACGCCGTCTGTCCATCAGGATTGGGACCGCTTTTATGTCTATTTATCCAAATATTTAGTGACGATTGTACTGCTGAATTGATACACATTAATACAAACACTACAATAACAAACTGTAGTGTGTGTATATACTATGTATCCAGATTGCACTGAAACATCAAAATGGAACATTTAAGAACACAATAGTATGATGTGTTACAACATAACTCAGAAGATAAGTGAAAAACAGAATTATTTAATGTAGTAAAACTGAACCACGAACTAAAACAATATTTGATACAGCATGATGGTATTCCGTTTAGATTTATTCAGTTCATCGAAATTTGATATAGTGGTCATATTCCTTGTTTTCGCCAAAAATTTACAGTTATGTTACAAAAAAATAAGATTGAAATGCTCAAAAGAGTATATCTTTGCACAATACTTACTCCAGTAAGTTAGAAATTGAAATATAAAATAATAGCAATGGCAGTTATAGATAATTAAAATGCTAACATTTTTTAGTAAATATTTCGTTATGTAGGGAATGATTCCTACAGCCACAAAGAGACTTTCATTATAAAAAAAAATTAAACGAAATTTACAGTGATACGAGGGTAGAAATTTATTTGAGTAACTTTGGACGAATTTCAAGAAGATTTCCAAAAAATGTTGATTATCTTTCATGCCATTTAAGATAAACAATAGTCAGTACTATCATTATATAACCAATACCATTCTCAAAACCTAATATTTTTCGATCTATATTCTCAGTCGCTTCTTATTATCTTAAGTGGCATACCTATGCCGTAAAATACAATCAACATTTTTGTTGAGTAGAAACTTTTGGAAGGACATCCAATTTCTAGCTAGGTATTTATTTATTTTTTCAGTACGACCATTTAAGACTTGGAACACAACCTAAGTCATTACAAGACTCACACACATCGTGCTCTATACACAAATGCTCTGTAATGTTAGAGAACACTTTGAGCAATGTCACCTCTGCTTAGAAGTAAGTTGCCAGTCTTGATTCTTTTTCCATGCAGTGATGGCGGATTTAATAAAACCATAGCCACTCCTTTAAATATTGGTATTAATTATTAGAGTGTTAATTTATTTAAAATTATTAATAAAAAAATCTGTACTAGTAAGTAGTAATATTTATTAAACATAACAAATATATGTATATCTAACATGCACATAGAAAGTTGTATAAAGCATGAAACATATTTAAATATTTTTTGAAAATACGTTGTATGTTCGGGCAGCTATATTGGATTTTTTAAATCAGCTTCAGAGAGTCTCTCATACACTATTTTACAGCACAGTTAAACCGTACACACACTTGAAATGTCTCGTGCTACTTTAGTTTCAACTGCACTACAATATCTTTAACGCACATAGACGTGCGTTGGAGTGTGTTTACCATAACTATCTCTGTAAAAATACATAATATTGAAAATTTTTATTAAACTTGCATAGCTTTACACAATTTGCTACAAAGTGAAATGGAACTATTACCATACGTATATTCTCTGAATAACAGAACTGTTACGCACTTTAGGTATTAGTTCAATTATTATTGTAAATTTCGTTAATATTTGTAAAATGACAGGAGATAACTGTAAAATTATCATTTCTGTACCTAACCTCCAAAAATCTAGAAGCAACAGTTTATAAGCGTACTAAATTTCAAGGCGTTCATTTATAAAAAAATATACAAAAAAACAGTTAAAATATTTGTATTACATAACATCCATTATTTTTAATAGATAGTGTTATGACAGATTTTGCCAATTTCGAGACATTAGACAATAAAAATGAGAGTTATTACCAAATTTAAAGTTGTTATCTTGTATTATCAATTATCCAAAGTCGAAAATAATAGAGAGTGACTAATTCACAGCACACAGATTAGTACGGGAGATGAGGGTTGCAGAAGATATGATTACCTAGGCGTGCCACTTGAGAAGGGTTCCAAGCACATAAAATTACCAAAAATAAGTTCTCCCCCGTGTCATCCTCATAAACCACCTAAAGTGAGGGCGCAGTTTTTGAGTGAAATACAGGATGCTTTAGCACAAGTTTTTAGAAACACAATTTATAGTCATGATGGGTGATATAAACATAAATTTATTAAATACTGACACATTTGAATCAAGACTGTTTTCGTCAATTACATCGGATCTCCAGTTAAAACAGATTATCAATAAACCAACACGAGTAACGGCGACATCCGAGTCACTGTTGGATGTTATTTGCATAAGTGATAATTTAAATGTGTATTTGTGTGATACTGTTGATTTATATGATTGTAATTCAGATCACTCATTAGTGTTTGTAACTTTACAAATTGAAGGAGATAAACCCGAGCGCAAATTCTATACTTATAGGGATTATAGACATTTTGATTTGAACTCTTTTGCTTTGGACGCTATAAGGATTGACTGGGAAAATATTGTAAACATCGATGATATAAACTTGCGTACGGAAATTTTCAGTCAGGTTGTTTTGTCTTTGTTTGATGTACACGCACCTTTGCGTACGATAAAAATAAAATCTAATTATGCGCCTTACATTACATTTAATTTGAAAAAGATGATTCAGCTTAAAAATAGGGCTCATAATAGATATTTAAAAACTAAGTCTGAGGCTCATCGGCGTTACTATGTAGATATGAGAAATTATGTTAAAGGGGCTGTTACTCGAGAAAGAGAAGCTTACATTAAATATATTCTTAGTAATACTACAAATAATTCTAAACAATTGTGGAAACATTTAAAAAAATGGGGTGTATGTACTAGGCTGAGGGGAGACAGTCTTCCCAGTCATCTTATGCTGCCGGATAATATAAACGATTATTTTTTAAATGTAGCTAGTGGCTCATATTGACATGAATTTAATTCAACAATTTACTCAGAACACCTTTAGTCATAATTCATTTTCATTGCGTGCAATATCTAATAATGATATTTTGATTGGCTTGAATAGTATTAAGAGTGAAGCTTATGGTATAGATGGTATCAATATAAAAATGATAAATTTTGTAGTTCCTTACTGCATAGATGTTGTTAGAAGTATATTTAATGATTCTGTTAGTAGGGGGGTTTATCCAAATTTATGGAAGATCGCGGATGTAATACCATTACCGAAGGTTACGAATCCAAATACATTCAATGAATTACGACCTGTATCCATACTACCAGCATTTTCAAAATTATTCGAGAAAGTAGTAGCAGTTCAGATTAAGGCTTACTTGGAGACTTGTAAAGTTTTACCAGTGGTGCAGTCCGGATTCCGTAAGGGTCATAGTACCTCTTCAGCATTACTAAAAGTTATTGATGATATTTCTGTTGCATCGGATTGTTCAATGTCTACCGTGCTCGTTCTTTTGGATCAAAGTAAAGCCTTTGATTTGGTATCCTACGATTTATTAATATCAAAACTATCATTTATTGGATTTGATTATGCATTGTTATCATGGTTTTACAGTTACTTACATAATAGAATACAAAGAGTTAAAATCAATGACGATATGTTTTCACAGTTGAGACCAATTGAGAGTGGGGTACCACGGGAGCATTTTGGGTCCTATCTTATTTTCAATCTTTACTTTCGATTTACCACAAGCAGTAAAGTGCGGGCGGCTTCATCTCTACGCGGATGATATTCAATTATATAAGGCTTGCACATCTTCTGAAGGTTTGGAGTTAATTAATTTGATAAACTTGGATTTGGCAAATATTTTTGATTGGTGTACAAAAAACGGTCTTAAAATAAACCCAAGTAAAACAGTCGCAATGTGTTTTGGTAATAATTCGCGGAGAGATGAGGTCTGTTCTCATGATTTAGTTGTAAATGGATCTCCGGTGCGCTGGGTATCATGTTCAAAGAACTTAGGGTTGTACGTCGACATAAATTTAAATTTTAATGAACATTTAAGTCATATACATAGAATGACCTACAGTAAGTTGAAATCTCTATATCACTTGAAGAACAAATTAAATGAAAACATAAAACTTAAACTTGTTAAATCGTTGATATATCCTCACATAGACTACTGCAGTATGGTTTACTACTATTTCTTACCAAAATATAATAGGGACAAAATTCAAAAAATTCAGAATTCCTGTATAGGCTATGTTCCTTTTATGAGTCATATAACTCCTTATTTGCAAAGATTGTCTGAACCAAAAATTTGTAATAGAGTCATGTATCTGTATCTCGCTTTTCTTTATAATTTGATACATTCAGGGATTCCCTCGTATTTGCACGATGTTCTTAAATTTTGTTTTTGTTCTGATATTCATGACATTAATGTTAGAAATAATTACTACACTATACCACAACATAGCACGAGTAAATTCGAGGGATCCTTCTCATATATGGCCCCCACTCTCCTTAATAAAGTGCTGTATGAGTTGGATTTGCCATGGTCAGCTCATTAGGCATATTAGGGCTTTAGATTGTGGGCAGAATTGATGTTTGTAATTATACTGCTGATGTTTTGTTATTTTCTTTCAACTGTTTTTTTCTTTATATCTCTTTTTTTGTAGGCCTTGTTGCCTTAGTAGCGTTAAAATTGTATTTACTTTAGAATATTGTGACTGTAAGGATTTGTATGGGAGAATGGAAGAACGGCTTCGCCGAATTCTCTCCTTTTGTGTTAGCACAATAAACATTTATTTATTTATTTTATTTATTTATCCTCTCCACAGAAAGTGTTTCAGTAGAACGAAACTTTTCGTGCCTTAAGCGCATTAAGACTTACTTAAAAAGAACTGTTGCAAAGTTTTAGCGCCGATTCCCAATTTTATGAAGACATTATAAATAAATTTGCGAATTTAAAAGCGACGAATAGACTTGTTTTATACGAAGTGAAAGTTAAAACATGTTTGGTAGAAGTGGCTTTGTTTTGTATGTAAATAGATAAGTAGTTGAAAATTGGTTTTTATATTTTTTCATATTTTTTAGTGTTTTAAACACGTAGAAACAATTTTTTAAATTATTAGATGCTGAAACATATATTTTTTTCTATTATTTGTATTGCAAATAAAAATCGGAGTTCTGATGTTATTTAGTTTTTTAATTTATGGTCATAGCAGGGCTATTGGCGAAGACCTCCATAATAAAAAATGGTCAACGCGTCAAGGAATATTACCTCAGAGGAGACGTGTAAATTTATCCCAATTTAGGCCTCACCTCTTGCAGCTACCACGAGCCGCCACTGCTGTGAATCTGTATGTTTTCGACAGTTGGGTATAATAAGGTAAATATTATGTAAGTAAGACATTTTTTAATGTACTTGTTCCTAGGTACTATTATCGCGTTTACCATTCTGCGTATTAGAAAGAACATTAGGTAACCCTTCGGTCGCAAATCATAGAGCGGTCCGGAAGGGGAAAGCCGTGCGGAATAGAGTGCTCTGCGTGCCGGCGCCAATTAGCCGGCTGAAAGACGATCGGCGCAGCGCGACGCTCCTCGCGGCCGCTCTTTATTCGGACGTCGACTCGAATTTCCGGCTTCCGGCCGGCCGGCCGTCGGAACAAGACTTTACACTCTCGCGTTTATGATGCACTGCACCCTCCGCCGCTCAATTAGGCCGCGGCACCGCATCGATTTTCAATTTGCCGCCACCTCCCGTCCACCGCCACGTACGATTTCGACACACGTGCATGCAGGAACAATGCCATCGCAAATGGATACCGCACATCAATCAAAATACGCTGTCATAAAGTAATGGGAGGCGCTCCTAACCGATCGAGGACGGAGTGCAGGAATAAAATCATATTTGAATCGTCAGCGATTCCATTATTTAAAAATTATAATACAGGGTGTTTCCTAAGTAGAGGTCGAGAATCCAAGGGTGTATTATGTGGTCAAAATAAGGGCTTTTTGTTATACAGGGTGATTGGGTGGGAACCCTCAATATTCAAAAGGAATGTTTAAGGGGCAAAAATGAACAACAAAACCTAATAAACATATATAGTGCATTCCACTAAGCTATCGCAATGCCCAGAACGACCAATGAGTCGTTCCACAAAGCGACTACGGGCGTCTTGAGACGTCATGAGTTGACGTCATCTCAAACGACCGCTTCGAGCTCACCACGCCCACGGTCTTGAGGTGTGTCAACACATCATTTGTCATAAATGGCGAGAAAAGTCAAACAAAATAATTAATGTCAAGTCTATGGCTGAGATGGAGAAAATAACTTTATATACTGTGAAACAGGCACTGTTATTGAGATCGAGGTCCCAGTTGCTCAAGCAAGACGTGCAAGAGATGGTATGTAATTCAGTTATGCTTTTATACTTATTTATTTTTAACAATATTTATTTTTCTTACAGATATTGCCTTCGCAACAAAATTGATGAATGCTGCTTTCCAACAAAAATCAAATTCTTTTTGGTAAATCTGCTGAATTTGTTGTCAAAGACGTTGCATCATCTGTAGTTGAAAGGGCATTCGAAGAGGAAATAAGTCAGTGCAGCTTAGAATTATATATGCATACATTACATTCTTAGTTACATTAGTAAAATCTATGAGTAAAACCAATTTCAATATATAAAAAATATATATAATTACCTTTTCTACCTATCCGTCAAACTAATAACTGACAAATATAGACCAACATGGATCTCAACTGCTCACTCTGTTCCACTAGGATTAAAATCCCATCCGTGAACAATGCGCAAGAGCAGTTTTAACCTAGTGGAACGGGTAAAATTGCGATGATGAGAATGAGCCTTGCGATCGCCTAGTGGAACGCACTCATAGTCGAATATCAACGGTTACTGAGATAGATATATACTTGATTATGATTTGAATGCAAGCATTCAAATCATAATCCAAGATAGTCAGGATTTCCCGACTTAAATCTATTTTTGCAAGTATCATACTTGTATTTGAGCTCAAGTAGGGCATATTTTTCGTAATTGTTTTTGTATAATTTATCACTAATTCAATAACATTTAAATCTTTTGTAGGTTTACCAATAAAAAAGTAAAACCTATGTAACTTTTTCCTCGAAATCACTTTCCAGTATTTTACACCTATTATAAATCGCTTCTTACTTTTCATCTTATGATTTTTGTGGTACTGTTTGACGAATATAAGGGACAAATTAAAATAAATACAACTTCCCCAAAAGCAAGAATTGGACATGGTCTAAGTCATTCACCAGCCCAGGTAGACATACAAAACTAACGATTTCTAAAACACCGCTTCATAACCGTTTAACAGAAAGGAAAAGGACACATGTTTCTTGCCTTTTTATATAATGCAACTTCCGCCGCGTCGCGAAGCAAAGATCTTTAAGGATCGGGTCCCGCCTTAACAGGACGATGAATTACCGATTACACAACGGTGTACGAAAGTTCACGTCATCCTAGATAAAGGATGGCCATTCGCTCCATAAAAGTCAGGACAGAATCAATATTTGCGGTTCGAGACACCTGGGGGACAAAACACGTGTATGGCATTGTTTAGTCGGTTCTGTAAATGACTGTGTCATTGGCCAGCTTCCTATAAGGATTTTGTGATCCATTTTTGACATCCTGCTTGTATTTTGAACAGAAATACTAATGATTCAGGATTAGAAGGAAGTTATAGATTAGACAAAGAAAAGAAAATGAATACGTCTCCACAAACAATAAAAAAACACTGGTATCATTTCGAATATTAATATCTAAAGATATTAAATTGAAGAATCTGTACGTACTGAAAGAAATCTCGTACCTTTTAAACAAAAAAACAAAAAGTGTTGTAAAAGGCTCTAATGTGAACAGTTTTCGAGAGGGAGAAATAAAAGTTAAACTTTTAACTCTTTATACCTAATTAATGGTAATGTATTGTGAAACAAAAATAAAGTAATGTATTGTGCGGTGTGCAGTGAGTGCAAGTGCAAATTTAAAACCGAATCGCGAAAGAGATGGATGTCCAAGGCGTCCACGGCGTAATGCAACAGTGTGGCCTATCATACACAAGGCTCAATTATAAGCTTACCATGTACAGCATGTCCAAGCCTTAATACCAAGGGATATGACGAAGAGGGCCGGTACCATGGCCCCTACGATCGCCTGACTTAAATCATTTGGATTTTTTTTGGGGATATTTAAAAAATGCATTGTATCGCACCGAATCGAGCACTATTGATGATTTTCACAAACGTATCATAGCTGCTGCCAATAATTTACGTGATCAAATCAATCAAGGAGCAGTAACATTTGTGTTAGTTTGTAGAATCTGGGTAAGACAGGCCCAAAATTTTATTGTTGTAACAGCAGGCATGTCAAACTATTTTATTAATTAAAACCTCAAATTAATTCTACTAATAACAGAAACGACAAAAGCACTTGAATTTGCTGTATAAAATAGGTGTTATAAAATGTTATTTATTTCTTTCCTTGGGAATGTCTTTTAATTTTTTGTGCTGCGCCCGCAGGTTATTTATTAATGTGTGTCAATTAATTTAAATTAGTAAAAATAATAATTAAATCTCTTAAATATGAGTTTAAGCACGTGATAATTTTACTCAAATATAAAAAAATCCATTTGAGAACACAAAATGGTTTGCTGACGTCTAAATTGAGCAAAAGGAAGCTGGATAAAAAAATGGACCAATTGCGTTACTATAACAACACTGCTTCTTCTATTATTTTATTTATTAGTAGCGTCATTTTAACACTTTTATGTCATAGTAGTTATTTATAGTCAAAAATAAAAAGTTTATCGGTATGTCTCGATTTGGAAATACGTGAGAAGATAATAAGTAGAACGTGAGAAGATTATAACATTATTCATTGTCCTTTATTTTCCTCATTTCTCAAACATAAACAATATCCGGCTAAATCTGAGCTCTTATAGTGGTACCCCCGATAATATTTAGAAAACAGTTTTTAAAACTTGCATGTTGCATACAAAAATATTGCTTATTTCGGTTCAATTTGTGACCTGAATAATGGCGGTCAAAGCCATCCTGTATAGGAATTAACCTATTCTTCGTTTCACATAACAATTTTGATTATGTCAAAAGTATACTTTTAGGTAGAAGAAAAAAGCATTGGCAAATAGTTGAATGTTGTTTAAAGTGCATAAATGTCACAAAATGCATGTCATTACTCAATGCGAACGTCAAACGTAATAATAATAATAATAATAATAAATAATAATAATAATATCTTTATTCCTTAAGACAAATATATACATTTGTATCGGAATTGTCAACAAAAAAAGAAAAACATGTTAAAATATAATATAACACAAACATTTAAATTAAGGTTATTTACATTTAAAATAATCGTCAACAGTATAAAAACATTTTTCTAATAGATAAATATTGAGTTGTTTTTTAAAACATGATAGATTTGGAGAATCTTTTATAAAATTTGGCAACTTATTAAAGGATAAAGAGCGATAATACCGCTCGATGAAATGAAATGAATTGGGATTAATGAACCTATTCAGTGGTCTGAAAGGCACCAGGTTTTTTTTATGGGGGATTTTGAAAAATAAGGTTTACGGAACACAAAATCACAAAACGCTTGTAATGAGTTATATGGCGAAATGTTAATAAACACAGCCCACAAAGAAGTCAGGCGATGATTGGATATGTGTCTTGAAATTAGAGGAGGTCATATAGAGCATAAAGCATATGTATGTAGTATGAGGGCGTTTGCCTCATTTTCTAAGTTTAGTTATTGGTATCATCACCTCTTGTTTGTTAACTGTATTAAAGGATTATCGACTATAATAATTTTATTTATTCTTGATGACATTTATTCAATTATTTTCCAACAACTACTTGATCCTTCCACCGCTAATGTGATTTTTAAATGGTGTGTATTTTCAAACCCTTTAAAACGATATTGCTTATAACTTTTAAGGTAGTAATACAGAAAAAATCTCTAATAAAAGTTTATTAGAAAAAAGAGAGATTTTTAACAGGAAAACAATTTGGGTACGTTTCTGGAAAAAATATAATTGGTGACGTCATTAGTCGTTTCTGTCAAATCTCAAAGATAATACTTTCGATTGAAAATGGCGCTTACCCCATCCCATTTGGCACCACGTGTCCCAAATTTTATTAAAAATTTTTTGTAACCTCACCCTATGCCCATACTATCTAGTTTGAGACGCCCTGTACATCAGATAATACTGAAATGTTTTAAGCGGATTGAATTTCATGGCATTAGAGAGCATCATTTTAACTATAAAGTGTCCAGAATAACGATTTTTTAAAATTATACAGGGTGAGTCAGTTTTTTGTAGACAAACTTTAACAGAAGATAGAACACATGTTTTTAAGAAGAAAAGTTCCTATAAACATATGTCGTAGAAGGCTTCGTTTCTGAGATACAGGGTGTTGAATATAATTTTTTGTTCTCGAATTTTGATTATAACTTATAGAATGCTTAGATTTTTATCATATTTGGAGGATAATGCCTATTAATTAAGGGACATAAAACAAGCGATAAGAATCTTATAAAACTTGCACAGTGTCGTAGTGGAGGGGGTGCTCAACCCCTTTCTTAAACAGAACTTCTACGCCAATGACTATTTTAAAAAACTGTTATTTTCATGATCTGCATACAGTTTACCAAAAATAATGTCCCTTGTTTAACTTTACAAATGTCTAGGTGTTGGCGATTCAATCGACTGCGGCTAAGCACTCGATTCGTCAACCCTCGATAAATGTAAGTGCTTGGTAGTTGTAAAACGCCACGTTCTCACCGTCGTCAAACAGCTTATTTGTTCGGGAGGATATCTAATATCCTACGCCAGGAGGCATGGCTCGCCCTTTATTAGATTTCGCACGTCGCGAGGGACAATATTGCGGGATCAAACGGCCATCACGGGAGTAATGCTTTGTAAATATACTTTAGTGCGCCCTAAATAAATTATGACGCATGTAGCTGCCAATAAATGAGGCCTAACTAGTGTCGGAGTCGCTAAGTCATGTATGGCTTTAATTATGTTGTCACGAGTGATGTATCTTAATTCCAGATACAATCAATAAGAGCGAGATAGATAGATGTGCGTTGGATAGATTAATTGACGGGATAGAGGAATAGTAACAATGAAGGGATTTGGAAACGGTTTAAATATAAGGTGGAAGAAAAACTACATATCTCCTACTCATGAAACTGGGAGCAAGACTCTAGTAAGCAAATTATCATCCCTAAGCATTTTGAGTACCTACTATCCCTAAACTGTTTGAGAACAGCATTTGCAAGTATTTGACTTCCTCTTTCCAAGGTACACTGGTAGATGAATAGTTTGGATTTGTCTGTAGTAAGTCAACTGAACTTAATCTTTCTTTAGTTTTATTGGGTTTTTGCCACACTTCTGAAAAAATAAAGATTAATTAAATAAGCCCTTGCGCCAATAAAACTAAAGAAAAACTAAAATTATGCCACAAATAAATAGCTTCAGACAATATCTGAACTTAATCTTTTAACATACGCTAACTGATGTCAAGTTCACTCTTTATCATGATGTGCTCTTGCATAAATTATCAGCTCTTGATTTGAATCGCTCATTCGATTCAATGAATATTTCAGGGTTTCTTCACACTTCCATAATTTTGTATTTTTCAATTGTTTAGACTGCAAAACGAATTAAATAGTAACGGAATTATTCAATAAATTTTCACTGAAGCTACTTCTTCTATACATTAATAAGGCAACAAATGTTATATGACCTGGATCACGTTTCTAACTCAATCTATTCTTTGCACCAAGCTTTGTTATTACACAGCACAACAAATCGCAGTGTCACGAATGATAAAATGATATAAAAGTCAAACATCCTGAATAACATGAAGGCAATATATTTAATTCAAAACAGCAGTATTTCTTTTTCCTTCCGACTGAGATGAATATTACAAAAAGTGATTTCATAAAAAGGTACAGGGATTTCCATTGTTTTGGCGATAGCTTATATAGAGAAGGGGACGAAGTATTTAATTCTTCGTAAAACTGCTGACAGAGATTGCTGTTCATAAGGCAGCCCCGGTTTATCCTCGTCGATTCTGCTCCCCTCGAATGATTAAATATAGCATGATATTGGTTGGCATGTCCTGATCCACTTAGTGGAGCGTCTATCAAACCTGCTATATTATGTCGCTTGTAATGCTGAATGTCGTGTATATAATGTAGCTACATCTAACTGTACAAGGTCTGACAAAATAGTTCCTGGATTGATTTTTCTTTATAGATTTAAGAATGAGATGTGTTCAATTTTATTTTTTTCAAAGTAGCCTTTCTGTCTAATCACATACTTCTCCTAAAGGCACTTCCACTGCTGATGCTGGAAGGAGGTAGAAACGAGGTTTTCCGGAATTTTTTGTAGTTGCTCCAATTGTGTTTTATCTTAATTGTATCAAATAGAAGGGAGTTGAACTTGAAAATCCGACATGGGTCAAATCGGGCGTCGTACAGGGATTGACGAAGAACTATCATATTGTCTTTTTGTACCAAAGTCATGAATAACAAATATCGAATGATCAGGAACATTGTCATGATGCCATTCCCATCTGATCCGTCCCATTCGTACTATGTAAAACTGGACATTTCTAACCAGTCGACCACTGTCGATGATCGACCAAATCGATAGTTACATTTCAACTCCAAGCGAGACCGTATCCAACCGAGAGTAACCACCACTATTACTAAATTCGTAATAAAGTTACATGTTTCTTATTTGTATGCAAGACTTTAAAGGAATAAAACTTTTCCAAATGCAGGATTTCTTGTCCCAGCACCAATTTTGCTCCATCATTTTGGGGCAAAATTTTTTGGTTTTCAGATTTTTAACTTTATGTTTTTGTTTTTAGTTCTGGCACTTTGTCAATAATAATTATTCAATTATTGCCAATATTAATTATATTTACAATACTTATCGGAGTCGTACATTTTTTTTTTTCAGCATACAATTAAAAAAGTTAAAATTAAAACACAATTTATTCTCGGGGAACAAATCTTTTTTGATGTGCTCACTTTTTTGTCAAAAATAAATTGATTTATTTAATTTTTTTATGTGTATTTGCTTAAATGAAACAAATAGTTATTCCATTTGAACGTCCTATGAAAACTTAATTTTAAAATATAACTTTTAAGCAAATACCTATATTTTTTTCATTTCCTAAACAATGAGTTCAAATCTGTATAAAAATAACGTTTTGAAATAAAAAAAATATTTTTCACTGAAATTAATATGCATTTCGAATTAAATAAAGCGTTATTTAATTAAAAAATGCATATTTCTAATTGAGAGATGTAAAAAATAAAAAATAATCTAATTCTGATTGTAAAGTTTTGTAATTAAGTTTTATTAGGTTATAAAACTCAATTTTGTAATATAGTCGTATTATCGAAAAAAGTATTTATTTCGAGGAAAAATTGTTTCCCGTAAACAGACAGTAAATGTCAATAGGTGGCCGCTAGATGTAGCTGTGCTATATTTTGCGTCCTCAGATACCTTTGTCGGGTTTGAGAGACATGAACAGTAAGAGTAAGTCGTCAGTAGCCGCTCACCTGTGGCGTACCGATGCGAGCTAATAAGCTTGAAACCGGTATATGTTGACTATTTGCTATAGATTTTTTAGATGTAATTCAATGCTGGTCGGGGCATTAGCCCGCAGTTGTTTCCTGAGCAATAAGTTGTTGACTTTTTGGCCCAATACAAACAAATAATTTATTACCATGAAACAACATTTTTTTATAGTCACCAAATTTTTTTTCGGTGTGTACGAACATATTGTGAACGTAAATCTGCGATTGTACACCGACTAATCAATCTTTGGCGCTACCCCGAGTTTTTCGCAGTCATCAGACCATTAAACTATTAAATATTCCGCGTGGTGTTTCAGCTTGCTCGTTCAACAAGCTTTATAAAGTCTTTTGGAGCTCGTTTATTTTCATTACAGTTGTCTCGACAATCCCCTTTCACCCTAAACATATTGTGCTATTGGGGTGGAACGTATAACGCACATCCGTCAATATAAATGAATTGTAACAAAACACACCGACTTTTTACTAGGAAATTGTGAAAACGTACTAGTCAATTTGAAGATTTATTGTAATTTTTCACGTTATAAATACATTTGTTTTTGGTGCCCTCATTTTCCAAGATGGTGAAGAATTTTGCCATAGTAACATGAACACAATTAAATAGGTAGGAACTTATTTAAAAAAAAATCAGAAAGGGCAGTTCGAAAATGATTTAAAATACACTCCTGCATGGCATTAGACACTGGTCCTCTGTAAAACCTGACAAGGCAAAGCATGCAATCAGTGACCGGACAAAAAATCGAAAGATTCCAAAGGATTTTTTTTAAATTTAATTTTTGTATTTATTTATTTACAATATCCAACGGGCAATGCCCAATTACAGGATAAGGAACAACACAAGAAGCAGCAAAATACATATGAATACAAATAAACAAGCAATACAACGACAGAAAAGTATGATATAAAACAAAAAACTTATATGTAGGTATATATACACTTACACAATCACATATTTACTGAAAAGTTACATACAACACAGTAAACTCATAAAAGCTCAGAATAACACTTTTTAAAATGGATAATACTTGAACAGAGTATTATATCTACACGATATTCAATTTTAGAATATTTAATAATCATCTGGTGAACAAGGTCAGGTCGCTAAAAGACAAACCCATTTAGCCTGTAGTCAACTGCATTTTGTTACAACTTTTACTGAAAGTCATAACATTTCATTTGGTAGAATTCAAGGACAGTTTGTTAACAGTGCGCCAGGAGTTTAATAAATCAAGATTTCTTTAGATATTCATGGCGTCTAAAACATTATCGATGGAGCAAAATATTTTTATATCTGCGTACAATAAATATCTCACATTTAACTGAGAAGCAACATCATTGATATATAATGCAAACATTAGCGGTCCGAGGATAGAACCATGCGGAACATTTGACCTTTGGGAGAACTCAACAGATGGAACTCCAAATATATGAGCAAACTGAGTACTGTCAGATAAATATGAATACATAAGTCCGAGTAAGTCTGATGAAAGCCCAAACGAACTCAGCTTAGTCAGTAACAGTCCATGATCAAGACGGTCGAATGCCGAAAAATCGGTATAGACAACATCTACCTCTTTCCCGATCAATAGCGTCACTAATAAACTGAGTAATGCATACCAAGTTAGTAACCGTCAAGCGTCCTTCTATAAATCCATGCTGAAATGAATGAGGAATGAAATAAATAACACCTATTTTATACAGCAAATTCAACTGCTTTTGATGTTACAAATTTTGGTCTCGTCTTACCCAGTTTCTACAAACTAATACAAATGTTTCTGCTTCTTGTCCGGTTTGAACTCGAAAGTTATTGGCAGTAGCTATGATACGTTTGTGTAAAACATCAATAGTGTACACTTCGATGCAATACACTTAATTTTTTAAATATCCCCACAAAAAGAAAGTCCAAAGGATTTAAACATTTTCTACACAATGATCATATATATATACAGTAAAAATGTTTGTGTATTTGAATCGCAGAATGAATGCACTGTCTTATTTCTGAAAACATACTGCACCGCAAGTATAAGCTTAGCTGTGCACATAACGCACATACAAAATACAATTTCTTGAAGGTAACACCTAGTGAAGTAAACATTTAATTTTTTTTTTTTATACTCTTGACTACATTTGCCACTATAAGTCAGTGTTCAATAATTAATATAGCTCTCACATAGTGAAGTTGAAATTTTTTCGGAAAGGCTTGAAGTTATCACAAATTGATATGTTACGGAAAACATAATTGTCAAATAACATCCGATGCATCCAAAATTTGATTTTAAAAAGTCCAGTTTAATTTAATTATACCTTCTTTTTTAAAAAAAAATCGGCATAATTGAAGTCGATTTTACTTCACTAATTTAATAAGCATTAATTTGGTAATTGAACATTATTTGGGTGCATCCACCAGTTTTTCCTAGTGTTAAACTAGGTTATTTTTACAACAAGAATTAATTTAATTTTTATTTTTTTCATAATATCAAAGAACGCAGTTATAGTCAAATCTATTATTTAAAAAATTGGAAACATTCTTTTATATTTCTAAATTACTCTCTAATATATATGCTAAACTAAACAACATAAACTTTAATCTGGATGTTCTATAGTTAGTAATTTGTATTTGGGTAAGTTACATCCAGTGAGCCAGAATATTATAAAGAACTAATGAAGCATCAGCATCCTTTGTAAAAAACACGTCAAACGTGCTACCCCACGAACAGCCCAAGCTTCTACAAGGCAGTATTTGCGTTTGTAAAATTTTATTTTCACAAACCAATATAAACACGGACGTGTGAAAGGTATAGGGCATTGTGCGGTGGTAATAAGGTTATTTACGTTATATCGCTCGACAAAGGGCAAATAATTTGAACGGACAACAGAGGGCCTCTAAGCGTTTATTTCTCTAAAGCTGTTTTAATCCGGTTTACCGAGCTTTAGATCACAATGGATGTCTGTGAAATAACACATGGTATACTGTAGATGTCTTGATAGATTCCAGAAAGGAATGAGATAATAATGATGGTCTTTGTTGATTTTTTAAACCCAGATGTGCGAAAGAACGCTTTAGTTGTTATTTTAAAGCTAGTTATTATGACTAGTTATTATTATGAGTTACTGTTTCTAATGTCATTACTTAACGTATGTTCCTTGACTGTAAATTTCTTTGTGAGATATAAGTAGTCTGCTTACTTCCTGCTCGGCCTAAGCGGCTCGACTTACGGAAGCGACCGACATTGCAGCAGGTACTTAACGCAGACCTCTCGCCCTGGACGACGAGCCATTAAATATTAAATCGAATATGGTGTTATAAACAAAAGTCTAAATCTCATAAACTCCTTTAATTTATTTTGACTACCGGTTTCGTAGTAACCAAGACTACATCTTCAGGTCTACAAGGAATTTTAATAAAACAAGAGTTGTCAAGCTATCAAATACCAACGTATATGTCATAAAATATTACATTAATTATAAATAAATAATATGTCATTCAGTTCAAGAAGCTAACAGAATGAATGAATTCTTCATTGAGTGTCATTATTATTGCAAAAGCATGTACTTTTTTATGTAAAAGTGATGGAAAAAACAGACGTTGGTATCAGAAAATAAAATACAGTGCGTAGCTAAAGTAAAAGTAAAGTAAAATAAACCTGTAACATGGTTACTATCAACTTCTACAACTTACTACATACTATCCGTTTTAGTAATCAAGTCATTTCACTCTTTAAGTATGATAAATATTATAACCGATACTCTTCAATAAAGATTAATTCTGAAGTGGAATTTTTGTTTTGCATTAAAATATTACTTCATTTAACATTATCACCTTATCTAATATCCAACGTTAAATAATACACTTACTCTTTTTAAAGATGTGTAAATTTTAGATAAGTAACTAACGTGATATCAATATAAATAAATATGCTAACTGTGTTTTTGTTCGTTGTTACAGCAGGATTCTAGAAATTTGCCATGAACTGAAGTCACAAAGGATACATAACATTTTCTTATCTTTAAATATATCTTTAATTTCTTGAAACGTTTAATATTGTTGTAGCAGTAGGTATATATATTTACACCTAGGTCCATTACATCAGATATCAAGGCATCATCGATAAAAAAACACACAAACAATGTGTGATCATTTATTGTTTAAATTGATTGAAGGACGTATGTACCTAACTTCGTGCTGAAGTGTCAATAATTATTGTAAATACACAAATTTATTAAAAATTAAGACTTGTTATGATATTTATTACACATATACTTCGTACAACTTTACAGCAAACATTCATTATCGAAATAAAATTAAAAGCCTTTTTAATGGAATTATAAACTATAAAAAAATACCTACGTTCGAAAATAAATCAGTAGTTTTCGGCAATCGAGTGATTTTTCAAGTATTTCAAATATAATTACTAATAGTTTTTTTTTATATATATTTTTAGGTATTAATAATATTGTGTGAAACTAACTACTCTGCGAAATAAAGTTCCAACCAGCGTTGAATTACACCCACAGTATCCACTCTTATATTCTTTATTATTAGCTTTTGTAATATTTTTTACTGTATTATAAGGTATGTTAAGCTAATATAAATCAAATCTCCTACAATTCCTATCAATGAAGTCATATGTACGCTCTCTGATACCAAACATCTAGATATGCTAATGAACAATTCCACAGACAAAGCTCTATTTAATAATTATCTAATGAAATTAATCTAGCTAAATTTACTAACATGGTTTAATGAAAACACTAACATCTAACTGGAGGTTAGTAAATTTAGCTAGATTAATTTTTTTTAGATAATTATTGAATAGAGTTTTGTCTGTGGAATTGTTAATTAGCATACCTATTTGTTTGGTATCAGCGAACATACATATGACTTCATTGATTGGAATTGTAGGAGATTTATATTATCTTAAAATACCTTTCTAATACAGTAAAAAATGTTACAAAAGCTAATAATGAAGAATGTATGGGTAGATATTGTGGGTGTAATTCAACGCTGGACGGGGCTAATCCGCAGAGTAGTTAGTTTCGTGCGGATTTTCATCTGACCAATGATGTTCATTGTGACAGGTATGTATTCCATCACGAGTGAATTAAGCCTCATCAGTGAACAAAATGTATTTGAAAAGTGTATGGTTTGCGTTTATCCAATTGCAAAAATGCAACCGCAAATCATTATCACTGCCTTGAACATTCTGAACGCGCTGAATATGGAAAGGTTTTAAACTGTTTTTGTGAGTAACTTCCCATGCCGTAGTTTGATTAATTTGGAGATGGGTTGGCGCCTTGTACTTACACCCGGGCTACGTATTTAGAAATTCTGCTTCCACTGCTAGATCAGGACCAGCTTGCCTCTTAGACGTAATTCTCGCACTCGGAAACATTACAGTTTCACGTGCATTGTTGAAGACTGTCTGAAATACATTTCTATCTGGCACTCTTCTGTTCGGGAAGCGACGTCGATATTCAGCAGCTGCACGATTAGCGCTACCGTTGCAATACCCATAAATAAAAATAATAGCATATTCTCGATGACTAAATGTGGCAGGCATTACATAATTTTCGATATTTGGTCGCGTTAAAAACAATCATTTCTTGCAATTTAGTGTAATATATAGTGCAAACATTTGTAGTATACAGTTTTATTACTCTCAGTTGCAGTTTCTTAAATATTTTGATGAAAATATAATGAATTATTCATTTGTTTGTATGACGTAAGTCGTCTGAATTCTTGCCGCGAGTATACGTAACAATCGAAACGAAAATGTCAAAAATTGGTAACAATCAATTATTTCAAATGACACACACCAAATGAAAGAAACAGAATATGCTGTAATAAATTATTGTCTCAATAGATCAAATAATCATATTTATCCCTACATACTATATGTATACTCATGGAAAGACAAGAAAATAACGATTTCAACTGGTCCATGGTCAACTATGGTTTTTATGTTTTAACTCAAATATTAATAAAATTTCAAAAACATTATGCACACCTCTGGACTTTACTTAAAAAAGTGTTTGAAGAACGTATTAATTATGGTTTTCTAACTTTATAAACAACCAAGTTACAGACATGTCTGGAAAAGCGGACAATTTTCATTTGAACAAAAGCCTATAAAAACATCGACATTTGCTCACCTGTACAAGTATGTTGAACATTCCAAAAAAATTTTTCGGATGAGTTCTGAACCGCTCTCTATGCCGCAAAAGTAACCCGTGGATCTGGCTAAACCCATAACACGGCCGGCCGGGGCATTATTTGCTTTATGATTTTTGTCATCGCAGTTATCTGGTGTTTCGGGTCGAGTAAATCCAGGCCACGATGATGGATGGACACGGCATTCTGCCGGCTCCGCTTATTGCAGCGTCATGTCCACGCCATTGACTCCCATATGGAAGGACCTTATCGCCGGCCCGATAGGATTGACTTGTCCAGGATGTAGATAAGCTCCCGCTCGTCCCGTTTTATGATGTATTTATTACAATTATTACAGCGGGGGAACAGCCACTCGGAAGTGACGCGCTGGTCCGCGATTGTCGGTTCGAAACTGCGTTTCCACCCTACGGTCACAACCGCCTTGATAACATTTACATATGCTGGATTGGGGCTGGATCCAAGGATCCCGAATGTGTATACAGGATTAATGTCATTACAGCATAATTAATATTGCTTCGCGATGGATACATGAGCGGGTTTTCGCATGAATATTTATTTTTAAATCGTTTTTCAGCAGGGATGGGCATTTACGCGTCAACTTTAATTGTCAACGTCTACGTGTAGACTTCGCGTAAACTATGTAAACAACGTAGACTATGTAAACAATGTAGAGAATGTTGAACAGCTGTTCTGTTTAACCTAAAATTTTTACATGATACCGTATGCTTTTTTATATTCTGTGTAATTAATCATTTAGTGTTAGTGTTTTGTTCTTTTAAATATAGTGAATATATTTAATAATAATAACAAAATTGAGCGGACGAAATATCAATTCTAATTTCGGCTGGCTACGATTCGAATTAGTAAAATCGAATACAAAATATGCCGCAAAATTTTTTTTTTAAAAGTCGGTGGGCTTTTTGTTCGTTGAAATCTCTGATGGTGTAAAAATATACATTGCTATGGTAAATGTTCCCAGAAAATGCAAAGAAACGACGCGACAAACTCGAATTCGAATTTTTTTTTAATCATTATGTACAATTTTGAGCTATTTATTAAAATTTATACTTTAATTACTCGAAAAACGTAAGATTCCATGTTACATTAATAAACAAAAAAATTGCAAGTTGAAATATACTACATACTATAATTAACAACTAAATAAGTTAATAAAGTTAATATTTAATAAGACATCTACAATATTTTTTCGTTTCTTTGCATTTTCTGAGAACATTTACCATAGTAATGTATATTTTTTACACCATCAGAAAGTAGAGATTTCAACGACCAAAAAGCCCACCGACTTTTTTAAAAAAGCAGAAATATTGACGTGAGAATTTTCGATTGAAAATTAGGGTGTTTTTTCGATATTAAGTCAAAATAAGGTGAAAAAATAAATATTTTAAATCAAAAAAATTACAGTATATTTGGGACATAAAAAGTTTGCACCAAATTTCGTAAAAAAAAATTTTTTTGTGAAAGAAAAATAAAAACCAAAAACTTGGTTATTTTAATTTTTCACATAAATTTTGAGGTTATGTGAAAAAAGTGTATATACAAAAGTTGTAGATCTTTTTATTACCTACAATTTTGCCATTTAACTTTTTTTGATAGGACTTTTAGTTTTGCCAGAAATCGAGGTAAACCATTTTTTGCCTTTAAAAACTCACCCCCTTCCACTTCACGACCTCAGATCGCCCGTAAATTATTTTTCCCTTCATTTTTGTTGTATTCTCTTCCTTTTCCAATGGGTTTCATCCTACTATTATTTTTTTTGATTTCAAAAATTATCGACCCTGGTCTATTATAAAAATGTATTATTTGAATGAAGCAATACATTGAACTGAGGTTTTTCTCGAATGCGACTTCCCACTGAGCGTCGTGTGTGCAGTTCATTATGAATGAAGAGTGTAGGCAGATGAACGAATCTACGGGAATCAGCGGGAGCACGTTTGCACCGGACACTACAAATTGGTTTGCTGGCCGACACCACCTGGCAGACGCACGAATTGCAGGCGTTGGTAATGGATAAAGTACGCCACCCGTTTTGGATTTTCTATTTACTCATCATTTCACGGATATTTCCTGCAGATCCGCTTGAATATCCTTTCTGTGACTTAATAATGCGAATTACATCTACTGAATACGATGCACCATTATCCCTCATAAGTCTGATTTTTGGTCTAACCAAGCTATGAGACATTTATACAGGGTGTTTCATAATATATGCGCAGGACTTCAGGATGTGATAGCTCGTCCAAAGATTTGAAAAAAAGTTTGTATTAACCCTCTAAAATGCACAATTTTCGAGATGTCTCCAGAACCGTTTATCGTACAGAAAACAGCTCTTGTAAGCATTTACTACTCATAATAAGCTATGTTCTGTGCGAGAATTTTTTTTTCAAAGTCATAATTGGTGAAGATTATGTTTTTCAACATAAAAGTAGATTTTTCTCGAGAACGGTCAACTTTAGAGCTTATGACCAAGAGTACATTTTTTATGTAGAAAACAATGGCGTTTCAAATGGGTGTATCAAAACCGTACTTTTTCCAGTGGCGTAGAAGTTGGAGACAAAAACACCCACTTCCCCTTCAAAATCTTTACCAATTATGACTGAACATTTTTTTTCTCGCACAGAACATAGCTTATTATGAGTAGTAAATGCTTACAAAAGCTGTTTTCTGTACGATAAACGGTTCCGGAGATATTCGCAAAAAGCGAAATTTTCTTTACAATTTCAACACCCTGTATCTCGAAAATTGTGCATTTTAGAGGGTAAGTTAATACAAACTTTTTGTCAAATTTTTGGACGAGCTATCACATCCTGAAGTCCTGCGCATATATTATGAAACACCCTATATTGTGATTTGAAGGCTATTGCTAAAGCAATTTTGTAGAGACAAGTTCATATAAACAAGTGACCTAAAATGCTTATATAGCTGAATGTACGAGAGTTGAATTCTGAAGAAGATCTTTTAATATTTTCAAAACAATAGTAGGGATCCTAGACAATGGCATGGTAGAGATTATTTGAATATCTATTAGCATATATGATATATGTGTCGTGTTGTTGTTGTATTCATCATCAAAACTGTCATAAATAGATTTTAAAATGGAACTCCATCAACATCCATTTTTAAAACAGTTTTCACTTTCTGGTTTAGAGCATTTAGACATGGACATCCAAAAGAATATGATACAAATACACTACACTTAAGGTTAGATTTAATCTTGATTAACAAAACCATTCACGATTTTCAGCAAGCAACCAAATTTTTTAGGAATACTGAAATCTTTGGTTAGTACGGAAAATATCGGAACACAACCTAAATTTATAAAATAATTTTGAAATTCAATTGTCCATGGAATTGATTGTTGGTAAGGTAATGATATTTGTTCAAATTTCGTGACATGGAAAGTGATCTAGAAAACGAATTTCTCCCGGTAGAAGTCGAAGAAGCTGCTAATGATTTGAAAAATGTTAGTGACAAGTTTAGTGAAGAGCAGGATGAACCATTTCTCATGCAGAAAGTCGTCGTAATTTTCGGTGTATTTGGAGCTTACGAAGAACTGTGCAATTTGACATTCAATTCAAACATCGAAGATTTGTGAATTGCACTAGTTATGCATATACCAGACACAAAAACTAATGTGAAACGAAATTTCATTATTACTGGTAGGTACATGATACTTGAACTATTATAATAAGTACATAGTACTCTTCGTCCAGCGAACACTAATGATTCAAGAATTTTCATAAAATACATTTAGAATAAATGTGCCATAACTCCCGCTGGAATCAACACATTTGGTAATATGTCTGCCAATACTGCTGAATTTCTAAATTTGTCTGATTCTCACCTTTATACTGGATCTTCAGCTAGTTTTTTGGCAGATTCTGGTGCTATTTTACTACAATTCAGAGACACGGTGGATAGAAGTCTAGTGCAGTAGCGAAAGGTTGTATAAGAAGACTCGTTACAAAACTTCAGTGAATAACATTACTCCCTACCCTGGTAGTTTCACAGAAATAAATTATTACTACAGTTCATTTACTTTTAGTACCAATGCTTCAAAATCATATTTTAGACATTGACAATTATACTTTTACTGATGTTTGTAGAAAAAATATATTAAAGCCTTTCATCATTATTATTATACAATTTTATCTCAATAAAACACCTTATATCCTTCAAACTGATTATTATATTTCGGTTTCTAGTTGTTCCTTATGTTTACCTTTTTCGATTTAAGTGTTTTGGAAGGTTTTTTTATAATTCTAAATATATGGTCTTACGGACAAATAATTATACCTGCCAAATTAAATCAGTTGTTTACACATCATGGTATAAATGATAATGATTGATTCAATTAAAATGTAACATTATCTCATCTAAGATAAATTCTACAAACAGAATGTTAACAAAGTTTTATCTCTAATATTATTTGACAGTTTAAAATGTTTAATTTATAAAGACGTGTACGGCAAATTTAATCCAATTTATACAATAAAGTAAATTAAGCTATAGGTCAATAAATGTGTAACTGTCATTCACACCCATTAATTAAAGAATATTAATTATAAACCAAACTGAAAAGAAGAACATTAAATTCAAATGTACTTATTTGCAGATGTATTTTCATTTTAGTTTAATTTTTCTTATTTCATATTTCCCAGCAGTAGTTCACAGAATTTAAGTGGGTATAACATCTATAAATATAGCTAAAAATAAATATTAACAAAAGTATTTTCTGTTATAAATTTAATGACTGACAAAATATGTAAACATTTACAGTAGCTAGCAAAAATATATCAATATTTTTGAAAAGTACACATGTTTAGTTATGTCATATCTATAATAACTAACTTTATGAACACATTTATTTTATACTTGCAAGATCAAGGGTATCTGGATAAATTATTTGTATGTGTTACTAGCAAAATGATTTAGAAAATATTATAATACAGGCAGGTTTATTCTTTTGTTTTTTTCTGAAAATACTGCTTGTCATAAATTCTGAGAAATTGGCCAAAGCCAACTGTCTCCTTATTATAAAACACAGTTGGTTTGTTTACTTTCGAATTTTTAGATAAGTGACAAACCTAACAATGTATTTTAAAAATTGTCATGTCAAATTTAAAATGTATTTATAATTTTTTGCTGAGTCATTTTATTTATTTTTTATTGTTAACTCAGGCCTTTGTAATTTTATCTAGAATCATCTTATATTTTAAATTAATTACGGAAAATAAGTACCTAGTTACTATCTTTTGAGATTTTGTTTGTTTAATTTATTAAAAATAGTGAATTGTGATTCAATAAGGATTAGTTAAAATGAAAAATAGAAAACAGAAATATTATTTTCGATTTTGATGGATAACTGACATGCTGATAAGATATACGAGCATTGTCTTACTAATTATATGTACAGGGCACACATAAGAACCGTCACAGAGCATGTGTATGTAGGGGAGCTCAAAATATTGCAATTTAACTAAATATACTTATATACAAAGTTGCACAGAGGCGGAGTTACAAGCCTTCAAACTGGGGCCAAATGTTTCGAAAAAAATTAATATCTCTGAATGACTTGGAATAACCAAATTTGGTACATGTTTTAACTTTTTATTGGTATTCTTTGACTATGAGTTCAAGTAAATTGGAACAGTACAAGGTGTATATTGAGGCCGAGTCATCCCTAAAATTATACCAAACTTTCTTTTCCATTGGTCGAATTTAAAAAGAATGATAATATCCCAGGCAGAATTTAATTTAAAACACTTTTTTACTAATGTTAAATTTAAAAAAAGGCATTAATTGAAACAAGATTTTAATAGTGTTTATTAGAAGAAATCAATAAATCAGTAGTAGGCTCTGTCTTTAAAATGTGATAGTGAAAAAACTATAAAATAATTGTTCAAATTATTAATTTTTTTCTGATACATAAACTTACTCTTCGCTCGCTACTTATAACGTTGCATTTATTCGTAATACGATTCCTTAAATCTTCTCGGAATTTAATAAGCAATTTGCATATTTTTTGTATTTTATTACCAAAATATTATTCAGTTCATTTTATGTGTACTGTGTTAGTTTTATGTCATTCTCTGCAAAAATAAAACGTTAATGAATTAATAGATTTATTACGTCTTTCCCAATCACAAAAACGCGAGAAATACAAATGGCGATTATGTGACGTCACAGTATATGAACACGGCATGATGCTTTATACAGATTCGGAAATTGCGGATCTTTACAGAGAAAGTAGAAGTTGCCGCTTCATCGCAGGGAAGGTACGAACTTTAAGAGGGGCGGCGACGTGCATTGGTCTAGCATTCCCCACTACTACAGTAATCGGTTCCGTATCGCCAACGCCAATTGGCCATTGGAAATCTAACTGTCCGGTCAACTGATGCCAGTGTTGTCAGATCTCATGCATTCCGAGGAAATCTCATGTTCTCATATTTTGATTACAAAATCTCATGCTTTTTAATAGACACAGAAGAAATAATAAAATTATTAAAATTACTCTTTGAAATCTACCAAAACAAAGACCTAACGAGAAATACAGGCAAAATTGAATAGATAGAGGTAGGTATCTACAATATTTGGGTACTTGAAATGTCCTTTATTGTAGACTGCTCTCTTAATAATTAGCAATGAATACATAAACGGGTATGACAGCCGACGGATATGCGGTGTGTGTGCTGTATTCACGCTGTATTGCAGTGATTCTTAACTCTATTCCGTAAGGGTACCTACATTTTCTGGAAACAACAGATTTTACGACCCGTGAGTCACCCTGCGTCGAGTCAACTGCGCCTCAACGTTCGCCCGGCCTAACAATAAAATAAATTAGAAAGGTTACGTGGTTAATAACTTTTAAGTAAGTACCTACTTACAATGTAATATTATGATAAAATAGCAGAACATAATGCTTTTTAATGAAATAAAAATGGCATTACAAAAGTAATTAAAAATTAAGCTGTGTCAAGAGGTGCTTTTTGATAAATTAAGCCATCTCATGCTTTTTTCTCCAAACCTCATGCTTCTTTGAAATTATTCTCATGCACTGAATTTTTCCCACCTGGCAACACTGCTTGATGCCAACACGCTGTGGTCGAAGTATGCATGTAGCATGACACAATTACACGCAAGCGGCAAAATACAATTCACCATCAAGATCCTCACTTTCAAAATCTGTATGCCGTGACATGAATGTCAAAATCCAACTATCAAAGTCAAGTTATTATATGTTTTGTTGGTGTGTATTGTGTATAATATCCATATAATTATAGTAAATAATGGCAACAGAGAGTGGATTTGTTAAAGGACAATCAGATAACCTGCCCAAAATTGTGAAAAATGACTTACGGTGAAATGATCCTCGCAACAATATAACGCCGTTGTGTTCGATAGTGTTGCATTCTCTTTTTCGTCTCTCTGAAGTTCAAATTCGCATTTTCTCATTTTTAGGAACTGAGAAGAATATTTTTTCCGGGGTGGTTACCGTAGTGTTTTTGGACTTTGGTACCACACAATGCTTATAAAATTTGTGTTTTATTGGTTCCATCCCCTTCGGCAGTTCAAAACTTATGTTATAATATTGGACACCGCACAAAGACCACAAAGTTCGACGCTAACCACAGATTACAGATTACGGAACGAGTTTGCTAACCGACTTAACTAAACCTACGTCGATTTGACAATTTGACATGTGTCACCATGGACGTTTTCATATATTGTGACGTGGACCAATCAGAATGTTGTTTCCGAACCCGTGACTATATTTGAATAAATTGACATATAAAATAATTAACAAGAGAACAATTCTACAGAATTAGCAAGATATTCTTGTTAAGTATTTATCTAATATATAATAAATAACAGTATTTGTACGCACTTAAAAATTTCATGCAAATTGCCTATTGGTGAGGAATAAACAAAATCCTTCAATGTTCCCCAAAGAAAATAATCACATTTATTGAGGTCTAACTATTTATTTGGAAACTTAAAATTCAAAAAGTCTTTAACAGTAGCACTAGAATGGGGCGATGCCCCATCATGCATAAACCAAAACTCTAGTCTGAGTTGCAACGGTAAATCTTCGATTAAGTCACGAAGAATATTTTGCAGAAAGTCCAAATAATTTTCGCCATTTAATCGATTTAGCAAATTAACCAGTCCAATCAAATAACAATTCATAATACCGGCCCAAACATGTATCTTAAACTCACGTTGAAAATGTCTAAGAGTTATTGCATAGGGGTTTATATCGGAATATTCGTGAAAGTTGTGAACATTTGTAATTCCTCTATGAGTGAAACAAACCTCATCAGTGAAAATAATTTTCTGGTGAACATTAACATCCTGATGCAAGATAAACTCACAAAAGGTAACTCGTCGATTCAAATCGTTGCTCTTGCACTTTTTGAATGTGAAATGAATGTATTCTTCACAATCAATTTTCTCGAGATAAACGTTTAGTACTTGCGGTTCATCAACTGTTTGCAAAATATTTTCTTCATCATGTACACTAGGACGTTCTCGGATATTATTGAGAAACTTCCTGTCTCTCGAGCCCGTCATTTAACATTAGAAAATGTTTGTCTATGGGGAATCACTTAATTTGGAAATCCCCTACGAGCTTCTTCCATTTCTACAGTTTCTTTCACAGAAACCTAGCATTAACATGTGAACTTGTTCACTGAATGTAAATTTTCCAGCCATTTTCAACAACAAACAGTGGCAGAAATAAAATAGTTTTATTATTAACTGTCAAACTGGTTTTCTTCTAATAAACACTATTGTTGTAAATCTTGTTTTAATTTAATTTTTTCTTGAAAACCTGAAGTTTTTTTAAAATTTAGCAAGAGTAAAAATGTGTTTTGAATTAAATTCTGCGCAGGAAATTACCATTATTTTTAACAATACCAAATAAAGGAGTTTGGTATAATTTTAGGGGTGCTTCTCTCTCATCTTGAAAGTGTTTCAATGTACTTGAACTCATAGTCAAAGAAAGCCAATAGTATCAAATGTATTATGCGGAACATCTTGTATAATGTATTCACATAACTCGCAATAAAACCTTTGAACTGCATTCAAACAAATCTACTGAGAAATAGGGGAGACCGGGTACGAAAGTAACACGGGTTGATTGTAACAGTAAGCCTATTGTCTTTCTAAAGAGGTTTGTCTATGATATTATATCATCATAGAGTCGGCAGTGAAATCTACATTAACTTATTTGGACAACAATATCCGTCGTATGTTTTAGCTCGAGTTAAGACCTGCACTGTGCAAAATGGTATGCAAAGTAAGTTTTCATTCTTTATCTTAATCTACCATAATCCTAGAACTGAACGTTGTTTTGAATTATTTTATTGGCTTGTTCAGTTAATACCAATATTGGCTATAACCTGAGCATGGTATTTTAGTTAAAAATGATCGTTAAAAAAATTGTAAGCAAGTATTCTGTCAATCGCGTGAAAAATGCGTAATGGGACGATTGTAACAATGCCATAGGGGACGATTGTAACATGTTACAACCGTACCTCGTATTTAATACATATGATCAGATTTGTCGTATTTAAAATGATAATTCTGTAGATATCCAGATAATTACTTCAAAATTTGTTATACTGTGTGGGAATATACAAATTCATTCTCTTTATTTAGGATGTCTAACAAAAGACAACGAACAACAGATCGTGGGAAAGATTGTTATGGATTGGGAAAACTTGGTCCATCCCAAATATGGAATATGGACGAGTCTGGCGTAACAACCGTGCAAAAGCCAGATAGGGATAGAATTCTCTATTATTACCACAGAAAAATTATTTTTATTTTATATTTTGGTTCATTATTCTATTTTTTTATTTTTATTTTTTTTTCAAATAAAAATATATTATGTACCTGCACTACAACTTACTTTTAAATAGGTAAAATCAATAAACAAATACCTTGTAAATAATAACTTTTTATACATAGATATTACATATTATTCATATGTTACAAACGTCCCCATGTTCTGTTACTTTTGACCCATACCATTGGGTAGGTTGTAACGACGTACACTCTCTACTTTTTTGTTAATTGTACATCAATATGAACTCTAATTACTTCAACATTATTTTTCTTCTATATATAAAATGCCAAGGTAACGACTTATAGTAAGTAAATTTATATAACTTTGTTAATTTTTTATTTATCCGGCTTTACAAAAATATGTTTCTTTCGTACCTGGTCTCCCCTACTTATAGTATGACACTTATAAATTCTTTACAGTAGTACATGATACCTACTATCTTGTCTTATATATGAGTAGTTCATTCAAAATGCTCACATTTACCACGCTTTTTGCCTCAAGTGGGCAGAACTAAAAGCACCAAACATTTAAAGTCAAGATTAAATAAATCGACTTCCCAGATAAGAATTCCTACTAAAGAACCTACTGCACTTGCAAAATACTATACTTTGAAGTGAATACGAATTTTGAGAATCCTTCAAACCGGCAGTGATCTTCGACTGTCACGCCTACTCCTCAGCTTTGTTTACAGTAGCTTTGCTGTGCCTATTGTCGCTACGTCATTCATAAATTTCGACTACTAAAAGGACGTACGATCACCAAACCTCAAACTGACATTTCTATGGCACACCGTTTACCACCCACGGTCGTTTCGTCGCTCTTTCAAATAGCCTTCACATGTGCCAAATGAAATACCCACCCACTATAGATTTTGTTTGTATCAAAGAATACGTTAATAAATTATAGAGCCAGAAATAGAAAGTTAAATTACAAATTGCTTTCAATTGGGTACAATATGTTTCAGTAATGAGGGACCTAATTTTTTTATTTTGGTAAATGTAAATGAAGTTATACAATGTGATTTGTTACTTTGTTTCGAACTTTAAAGTGTAAGGTGTGTATATACGAGTTCAGAAACACGTTTTCTCCTATTTAGAATAAGACAGAAAGAGGTAAACTGTTGTTTTAAAACAGTATAACAGAAAAATTAACATTTCCATGGTTGCCACACTTTGGAAATGTCTGTTTGCTTAATTTTATGTGCAACCTATATAGATGTCTGTCGATGTACTTTGTTCCTGTTACACAAAAGTAATGGACATTCTATATGAAGGTCTTTAAAAAGTTACTTTATTTTATTTATTTAGGTATTTATTTATTTATTTATTACATAAAAAACACAATTATAAAATAGGAACCCATTACATAAATACCGAGTGCAATCGATATCGTTATACGTGTGTTAACGACAAGTTTTGCCAAATATTTAATGGCGTATTCTACCCATGTATCCCTATAGAGATATAATGTGTCAAATATTTCTATTATTATTCCTGTAACTTCACTGACAAAAAAGATTGTATGATAAAATTTGGGGTATGAAATTTTTAGGGATTATTTTTTCATGGACCTTATTCCAAAATATATGCCATTGGGGGAGTAGGGTATCTATTTTGAAAGAAAAATCATACGCTGCTGTATCTAAGAATTTAAACTTAACTAAACTGAACATCAAGAATAAATTCTACATAAGTATATAAATTATTTTTAAAATGATTTTAATATAAATCTTATTATACAGCACATATTTATTTCTTTTGGGTCGCGCTTCATTGCTTTTTGTCACAAGGTAAGCGTATTGCGATTCTTGGGTAAACTAATCAAGTAAAATCATAAAGTAAACTAACAAATAATTTATCTTTATACTAATTGTTTTGTATAAATGGGCCCGTCAGTGGTCGCGCGGTTTAAGGCGTCAGTACTTGAGTCCATGTGGCCAGAGCGGTGTGGGTTCGAGCCCCGCAGCCAGTAGAGCGTATATCAGCTATATTCGTGGAGATGATTGGCACCCTCTCTGCGGGTATGGTAAGGGTGGAAGAAAGTTGGCTTGGGTCAATGTGAAAGATTGATACCAGTCGACATTTGACTACCCCCCTAATTAATGAGGTTTTCCAGGGTTCTCTCATTCCTGCACTGAATGGTGGTTAGAGACAACCAACGTAAGTCGTTCCTGGGCGCAAATGCAGCTTACTTAATAATAATATGCCGCCCCCTTTCCCGCACAGTTCTTCGACTTCGTCGTGATTAGAATGAGGGGTAGATATTATTATTAAATGTCTCTAAAAACACCTTCAATAATTGAGTTTTCCATAATCTTAATGAGGCTGACGGCCCTTTTATGCTACGTATGCAAAATACAAGAAAACGGTAGGGAGCGCAACCCAGCACATTATAGGAGGCAATGACGTCACACAGCGGTTTACGCGAGTCCATGTTCTCAAATTATAAGACTTTAGAGACGCTAAAAATTATATTTTTTTTTCTGATCGCACTAGAATTACCATAATCAAAAAATGGTATAATAAAATGCTAAATGACCTTATTGTGTAAATTTATAACCAAATCTTTCAGAAGATTGTTAAAATGGCAAAGGTTAGGCATTTTACAAAAGGAAACAATTTATGCTAAAAAAACTATTATACTTTTATTATTATTATTTAGTTCAAACTATTCAAACTAATAAAGGTAAGAAATTAGAAACTGATGGAACTACAAAATACTTTAATTTTTGTTGACGAGGTTAAATAAAGTTCAATAAATTGTAAAATTTATCAGTTTTGTTATGAATATTGCACCACAAATCAATAATTCAGTAGAGAAACTAGCAGGTCATGAGGCAAATAACTTACTTCACAATTTTTTAGAAAATTGGTAATTTTCGGAAAAAAAAGTTGTATGTTATTTACTGCATGACTTGCTAATTCCTATACTTACTCTAAGAAATTGTTAATTTATTGTTCAATAAATTGTTATACAGGGTACAGAACTTATCCAAAATAATTTAGGAATCGATATATAAAACAGTTTACAGAGGTAAAATTTCTGTGCGATTGCCTCCGACCTTGTTGTTGGTCCTTTACCATTCCCTCCGCGTCACACACAGCCATCCGAACTTCTTCACGTGTTCGACGTGGGGACCAGACAGTTCTTATTTATTTTTCCGTTTCCCGGCCTTTACGGGCCGTAATCCGGCTTAATTTTCGTCCGGGTAGTTTTTTGTGCGTCCCAGTGAACCGACGCATTAAGTGGGGGGCGTGAAATGGACCAGCGGGGTTCGGATGCGAGCGAGTTTTGTTATTTTTATATTTTATTGGTGCCGGCCGAGAGGGTCAACTGGCCCGGTCGATTGAATTCCGTCAAATAAATCAGGATCAAGGACGTTTTTTACGTTACATTACTCGATTCGGACATTGTTAGAGACGCTGCTCCGGATGTCATTACAATATCAATAAAAGCGGACTGGATTAGATTAATTGGAGTGTTTTTGGGTCCGGGCTTTGGTGCTGTTGGAAAGAACGAAAGGGCTTCTCTTAAGGCTGGGGTACATTGTTCTGATGTGATGTCTGATGCCACGTTACGTTAAAAAGGATTTTGAACTGGAAAATTGTTCAAATGGGTCTGAATCTTTATAGGATAGTTCTAGAAGTACTCGACCTGACTAATACATAGCGATTGATATTTAAAAAAATACAGGGTGTCCCGAAATTAATGGGACACAGAGCAAGAATTGATTCCTTACATCAAAATAATGCGATTAAGCCAAACTTACCTAGGTCCATTTGTGGCTAATAAAAAAGTTACAGGGTGTTAATGGATGGGTGTTTGCAAGGAATATGTCTTCATGGTTTGCCTTTGCAGCAAAATATTCATAGATTTTATGTTCTAGTTCTTCATGAGCTGTGCAACAAGCTTTCTGCAACACGACTCATTGACTTATTCTCAGTGATCTTTTTTGGGATGAGATAGACCTAAGAAGAAGAACTCGTATTCTAGTGCAATAATAATGGCATTCTCTCGTAACAGTTTTTTAACTACTAGTTAAGCTAAGTTTTGAGAGTTTAGATTTCTATTAGTGTTTGTCATATCTGACTATTTATTGGCTTTCCATAAACCTTTTAAACTATGCATAGCACTTTGACAGACTCAAAATCTCCGTAATAAGTTTGCATGATGCGAAAAGTTTTCAATTTCTGTTTCCCTACCTTAATACCAGTTTCCGAAGAAATATCATGTCTAAATCATGATATTGTTTGATTTAATGACAAATTAAATAAACGGGCTGCTATTCAGTATAAAAATATATCACCTGATCAGAAGAAAACTAAAAACGGGAAATTTAATAAATCTGAGCTATGTCTAAAACGATCATGATTTGGCAAAAAATGTTTACTGTTTAATATATTTTATTTTTGTAAATATTAGATCATCAGTTCTAGTCATCGGTATACTAGTAATAAAATAAATATCTGATACAGTCAATGATAGATGTTTGAAATATATTGAAGATTTTAGTTAATAAAACACATAATTCTGTAAACTGAGTATAAGTATATTACTATCATTTTCGTTGAATGTGGTTACAATAGTTTTGGTTACGATACAACAAAATAATTTGAAAAAATTTAATTGAATATTCTGCCTCTCCACATTCATATTTATTTTTCATTGGCAAAGACCCAAATAGGTGTCTAGACAACATATTTTCTGAAATTATTTATGTGAAGCCGTATTCAAACAAATAGATTTTTCTTGGGTACGTTGCCATTTTCTAAAAAAAATATTAAGGGAACCCCTCCACAATGTCTTTTGAAAACTATATTTGCTATCAGCTGACGTAATTGTATCATAAGTTGAATTCATTATCAATAAACAAATGAACGATCAATATCGAATGATAGATTGCATTATTCATGCTATTCTATTTCAGTATCGATAATTGCAAATTGGCCCCTTGTAGAAGCGTGGGAATAAGATAATTTAATAATCTTATAACAATACACCGATCACATTATATGAATTATGGTCTAATTGCATTATTTCTTTACAGAATATATGATATTCCTTCAACTATCACTTGGGTAATTTAAACTATTGAAAGACGTTTGTCGTTCTTCTATATCTAATAACTTCTGATAGGTAATTAGAAATTATTGGGTATAGGGGGATGCAGTTTAGATTTGTACATTGTAATATGGATATAGAGTCCTAGAACTTACTCACCTGCAGTACATCAGTAGCGCCAGGATCAGTACGCCAATTTGGTTGCGTCTCCTTGTTATGTACAGTTATTTCTCGTTCGTGGTGTTCAAATGGAAAATACTTGAATTTAACTCTCAGAAAAATTACGAAAATTCACTATGGGTTTTAGATGACAATAAATACCTGTATTTTGTTTGTTTTTGTTTTTTGTAGTTTTAGAGAAACTCACGACGAGCTATTTTTGTAAACTTCTATTATGTAGTAGGTACCTAAATACATATTTATTTAAAGTTTTTTTGTCTTGATATTTATGATTTACTAAAATGTTATTTTTAAGGTTATTATTAGAATTTGCTAAAAATTAAAACTAATTTTTCTTATTGGAAAACTTCTCTGTTCTCTTCTCTGTATTATATTTTATAATCACTTTAATTCTGTAAACACTAGATATTAGATATCTATACAACAAGTGAGTTAAATGAATATTTAAACACAAGAAGAAAGTCCTTCTAGTTAATAAATTCAATTAACTTACGTGGTGTATACAATATTTAATCTAATTGTGACACGTTATTGATATTTAATAATAATTGTTTATTAGTTGAATTCATGTGTAATTCATGTCAGCACTAAATATTTTTGTCTTGAGTTGTTTGAAAGTGTCTGGAAGTAATGGAACAAGATTCAATATTATCAGATTGTGTAACAGATGATGTATTATTAGAAGAATAAGCGACATTATGTAAAGTAATTCCAGAAAAGTCCAAGTTACTTTATGAGAAAGAGTATCTACATTCATTTCTTCGACTGGCGCAACACAGAGCAAGCAAAAGGTAAATGATGAAAATAATGGCTTACATATCTGAAAAATCAAAAAGTGTGAAACCTTCATCACTATGGTTTTGTCATTCACAGTTCAACAAAATGTTGTCTGTTATAGAAAATGTGGACATAAGCAGGGTAGGCTTAAATTTTACCTATATGTATGTATATAAAAAAAAAACAAAAAATATGTTTTTGTGGGTGAGATGTAACTGGTCTGCGACTTCCTGCTCGGCCTAAGCGGCTCGACTTGCACGAAGTGACCTACATTGTCGTAGGTACTTAACCGCAGACCTCTCGCCCTGGGCGATGCGCCATTAAATCTATAAATGATACTGCAGGAAACAACTACTCCGCGGGTACCTGCAGTATCTGTGTGAAGGGTTCTTGGCTGTTGTGGTTAACACAGGATTGTGTTCTTTTGTGTTAAAATGTGTAATTATCTCTTTTTTTTAAGTAGATGTACACCACTTATATCAATTTGTCAAAATTATATTGTAATTTCATACAATCGGTAGTAAATTTAACTTCCAAAAATAATTTATAGTAAGTAGTTTGCATGGAATAAGCAGTTGACATCAAGGCATGTGTAAATAAGAGTGGCCCCAGATTAGAGCCTTGGGGTACTTTATAAAGATTGAAGAAATTTATCAGAGTGGATTGTCTATTACTTACTGTCACCATCAACACTCACTGTAAGTTTAACTAGAATTATTTATCTTTGCCTTATTTTTGCAATGATCCAATGGTTTAGCAAGAACGTGTACCGCACTTTTTTAATGATTTGATGATTGATTAAACAGTAGTACCATTTCAAAATCAACTAAGTATTCCAATTAGGCACACTCGACTTCATTCACACTGAACAAATATTAAATTTCTACGGCTTACACTGCGTTGTCTGGCGTACACATTACGATTCATTGTATATGCGTGAAAAGGGTTTCAATATTTTGGACATTAATTAATTGCCACCTATTGAATTTGAAGACCAGCGGTCAATCCTATCTTAAATACCACAAGTTTATTTTGCTCTGATGGTCTTTTAAGCATCCCATACCGAGAACGATGGTCTGGTAGCACTGTTATTTGTCACTAATGACCGCTGGAAACGTGTGTGGCCAATTTGAATACTACTGTGAAATTACCGTCGATTTTTTAAACATTATTGGTGGCAGGCTATTCGTTTCAACACAGCCTACTTAATACCCATCAGGCACAGCCATTCGGAATCCTCGAAATGCCCTTGATGCGCTATTGTCCGAATTCAAGACGGTTGGTTATTAATCAAGAAATTTCGACTAGTTAATGAGATACGTCCTAATGAATGTAGACAGGCATTGCGTTTGTATAAAAAATATTTTGATAAAAGGTTTCTTTAGTTGTATTGCTGTGAGCAATTACTCAAACATAAGTAGGTGATAAGCTTTTAGTCTAAATTAAAAAACTAGATATTAGAAGACATTAGACTGTGGTTTTTATTTGTTTTGGTGAAATGTAATCAAAGAAATTTAAAATTATTATTCTGTTCATAGTGAATAGACTGGTTAAAGTATGCTGGATTAAGGGTACTTACTCTAGTTGGCCAAATATTTTTATTATTCAAGAAGTTTTTATTGATCTGGTAACATCTTTAAATAATAAAAGAAGAGAAACAATTTTCGACACAATGGCAATGTTTCGGCCTATATTAAAGCCATCTACAGGGATTTAAAATAACAAGTTACGTATTTTAAAATTACAATAAAATATCAATAATAAACATAAAAAATACAACTATTATATTATAAAATTAAATTAGAGGTAAAATATTAAATTAGACAGTCGAACTTTATAATAGAATTGAAACAATGTTATAATAATTAGGTATTTATAGTTAAAGTTTTTTTTTATCAAAATGATCATTCAGAAAACTTTTGAAAGCAACTTATCCTCTGAATTTAAACTCTTAAGGCACGCTCACAAAGAATCTCTGTCAAACGATCACTCTCCAAAAAAAAAAACTTTACAGATACATACTATCCCGCCTAAATTCAAACGAGTTTTTAATGTCAGCTCATGCCATGCCCAAAGAACAACATGGTTTCGTACCAAATCGATCAATAGGGACAATTCTAGTCAATGGACCCCTGTACCTAAAATAACACTGTTACACAAAGTTATGACATTTTGGCATGCATGGCGACCTGCTCCGTTGTATAGAAGATTTTCTCTATGACAACACTTTTTGTGTTCGGGTTGATGATTGTGTTTCATCCATGCATCCAGTGATTAACGGCGTGCCGCAAGGTGCACTTTTAGGGCCTCTCTTGTTTTTGGTGTTTATTTCGGATTTAGTTTTTAGTGCTTCATATAGACTCTAAAGTTTCATTCTATACTGACCGTTTTTAAATCAGGCAATATTGCAACAAGATGTTACTGCACCTAATATTTCTGTTAAAAAAAAAAAAATACTTGATGCTTAATTTTTCAGAAGCTTACTACTATATAATGCGCGTATACGTTTATATTTGTCATTTCATGTACTTAATATAGGTTAGGTATATATTTTCATACTAATGAAATATGAAAACTAAATTTTGTTGGTTTTCAAATATCAACTGACAAGTTTGTAAATAAAAGTTTATCAAATTTATTAATTTTTGAATATGAATGAAAACTTGGAGAGAAGTGAGATTTCAGGCAATTTGTTAGAAAAAACTGACAAAGCTCGTGCCGCCCTAATACCGACAAAGTCGGAACCAAAGTATAAAGAAGAATATGACAAATTCCTGCAGTGGCTGAAAGTTAACTGTATTGAAAACAAAAATTTAAGTGAAACTATAATGTTGGCTTACTTTCAAGACATGGTATGTATTTATTCTTTCACTTTCTAGTATAAGTGATATTGATTTATTTTTCTTACAGTCTGAATCGTACAGTACTAATTCCCTGTGAACTAATGGTCAATGTTAAAATCAATGAAGACAATTTATAACAATACAAATGTGAGGAAGTTTCATAAAATTGAAGCATTTCACAAACGAAAAAGTAAATGCTATGAGCCAAAAAAATCTAAATTGTTTAGTCGGGACGACATTGTCAAATTTTTGAAGGATGCTTCCAATAAAAACATTTACTACATAAGGTAATGCAGTAAACTATAAGAATTATACATTTATTGCTCTATTTTATAGGTGGTTCTGATTATAGGTTATTTTGGGGACTGTAGAGGTCAAGAACTTTTGAATATGAAAATTAATCATATTGAAGATAGGGACTCGGTTATGGTGGTTGACATTCCGGAAAGTAAAACAGATATCCATAAGAAATTTACAATTGTGGAAGAAAACGTGTTTTCTGCATTGGGTCTAGTGAGGAAGTATATGTGTCCGTCGGGTTCAGAAAGATTTTTTCTAACATATCGCGAAAAGCGTTACACAGTTCAGCCCGCTAGGAAAAATACATTTGGAAAAATGCTAAGCAAAATTGCTAGTTTTTTGGGTCCAGAAGCTATCACGGAACATTGTCTGCGGAGGACTTCAGCGACTGTCTTGGTCAATCCAGGAGTAAACATGAAATTAAAGTTATATGGTGGATGGCGAAGTTCAGCGGTAGCAGAAGGGTATTGGGCCGACAGCATGGAATTGAAAAATAAAACTGCAAGAATGTTGGGTGGCATTCAAATGAAAGAAGTGGACCAATTATGGGTAACTAGGGATAAACAACATACAAACAAACGTTTAAAAATTAAATATTATCCAATTAACTCCTGTATGAACTATAAACATTCATTCAAGTGCAGTAATACTTGGTATCAAGTGCAGCAATTTACTAGCTACTCAAAATAATTGTGTCAGTCCTTGTGTAAAGTATACTACTTCAATTAATGATTTAGAAATTTATTACGCTCTCCATGTTAATCCCCACTTGCTACCAATTTTCTTTCAGCGGTTTTTCCGGACATGGCTCTCGGAAAACCACGAAAAAATTTTCCACTCGGCCTAGCAACCAGTCAGTAAATAAACACGTGGTCCTTGATATCATGATGTACTATGTACTTTTAATTTAATTAAAAAAGAATGCTTTATATTTTATAGATGAATCTGATATGATTGTGTTGTATTAATTTATTAGCTAAATATCGACCTGTCATGAAAATTAAACGTGCTATTTATCAGTAAATTGTTTGCTCAGCTTATCAACTACCTACCTGCTAGTAATTCACTTTACCCTCCCCCCCGGGCCCGGAATAAATACTGGGTGCCCTGATACATAACGGGTGTGCGCGAACCTTTAAGGTGTTACACATTTTGATGGATTATTCTACTGATTTGTAGTCAAGTGTAGTCAACTACATAAAAAAAAATTTTGGTGTCTGTAAAAAATACATATTGTCAATTGGAAATAAATTATTTGTTTATATATATTATTTATTTCCTGATTCTAAATATTTTTTTCAGAAAAAAGCAAAAATACAGTTATTTTCTGTAAAGAAAGCATTTGTTTCCATTAAAAAACATTATTTCCTTTTCAACAATGAACTTTTACTGTTGATTTAATCATATTCTATGATATAAAATATTTGTATATTTCAAAGGATTCTTTTCCAATTAAACAACTGCTTATTTAAGTCAACAACTTATTGCTCAGGAATTTTTTTAAACAACTGCGGGCTAATGCCCCTACCAGCATTGAATTACACCCGAAAAATTTATAGCAAATAGTCAACACATATAGATCGGTCAGTGGTCGCGCGGTTCGTGGAGAGCATTGGCACCCTCTCTGCGGGTATGGTAGGATGGAAGAACGTTGGTTTGGGTCAACGTGAGAGATTGATACTGGTTGGCATTTGACTACTCCCCTAATTAATGAGTTTTCCAAGTTTCCCTCATTCCTGCACTGAATGGTGGTTAGGGCCTACCAACATAAGTCGTCCCTGAGCGTAAATGCGGCCTGCTTAATAATAATATGCCGTCCTCTCTCCCGCACAAGTCTACGACTTCTGGGCTAATTCTCGTGATTAATATGAGGGGTAGAGATATTACTATTATTATATCGGTTTCGAGCTTATTAGCTCTCATCAGTACGCCACAGGTGAGTGGTGAGCTAACTAACGACTAATCCTGGCTGTTCATGACTCAAAATCGACATACCTGAGTACGCGAAATATAGCACAGCAACATCTAGCGGCCACTTATAAACAAATATTTCTAGTTTGTCTTCATAGGACACCCTGTATCAGCCGCTTTAGTATCGATAGACTGACACTCTGTATACCAACCTTAATTTCAAAGTCGATACTGAATACTAATACCCAATACTAAATGGGTATCTACTTATAATGTCAACTTAATATGAATTTTCTTACTCGCCATTTGTATTTGGTACACCACGTAGGCTGATTAAATATTTGTTGATTTTTTTATTCAGATTAATTGCTAAATCAGATTTTGATTTTAACCTATCAGAATTTATATACTCGTGTTTTATATTATTTTTTTAATGATGATGTGTTGTCGAATGTACTTTATCGATTACACATATTAGAGTGCTTTTTACATCTAGCGTTTTTGCTGACAAGGACAAATTATTATTAATGTGTATTTTCGTACCGTTTCATGAAATAAAAATGTTATTATATTTCGGTGGATGAGGTACAACGCGCTCATTTTTATTGCGTAGCGACATATTTTTAATAATCGACAGTACAGCAATCGCACAGATTGAACATGCCGATATTTTATGCGTAACAAGGGATGTATTATAATTTCGATATTTGTTACCGCATTTCGTGTCATGCTGAAGCTGTTATTAAAATACCATATGACGTAAGAGATTCGTTATCAAATAATGAGCTGAATCCTTCTCGTTTACCAGACTTTAACCGGCTCGACCTTTAAGCTTTGTAATACATCTGAAGAAACTATAATACTTTTTCTACAAGCGTGCGTATTTAACGTCTTTATCATACACATTTTAGTTTGGAAAGTGTCATTTTCCCAAACGCATACTTGAGTATAAATTTTTAGAAAAATATAGGTGGGTGGTGGCAAAATATGAAGTCTCAGGTTATTTCTTCATAATATTAGCAAATTTGTTTGATATTATCCTTTAATTTGCATTTTTTTTTAAACAAAAAAAGAATTAAATTAGAAATATTTTATTGTGAAGAACTCTCGTATACATTAAGGTGCCCGTATCTCTCGCCGTAAAATGATCAAATTTGTGGTGTTTTAGGTACTGAAATCTCGAAAAATAAAACTCGTAGAGCAAAGTAATATCAAAAATAGAATTATTGATGTTTTGTTTATCCACTTTTACTATTTAAACTTTCCTCAAATAATGTAATAACTTTTAAAATGCATTTATATGACACACATAATTTCGCTATTCTAACCCCACATTTTAACAATTATTTTCACATACTTATAAACAAAAGTGAACAATCTTATATGCAGAACTATGTAAGTTTATGTTATAACAATGTTTACATCTATAGTACCTAAAGATTCATTGGATAGATCGCTTTCTGATGTTAAATATTGATTTTACTTCGGTACCTTTGAATATTTGCAGGTGGCATGAAATAACATCCTTGTTATTTGCTAAACTCTATATTATTCAGTTCTTAAATGTCTAAAATTATTTATATTTGTAGAAAACACTTTTTCAGGAATACGGCGCCCTTAATAATTGTTGTAGCAATTAAAAATAACATTTCGGTCAATTTCGATCTGTGTTTTCAATTTTATGAAATCGACACTTTCCATTTATTTTCATGACCTTGTAGAAAGAACTTTGTCTGCATCGAGAATGAAAATAATAATAAATTAATAAAGAGCATGCAAATTCCAAATTAAATGCTAAACAATAATATTATAATACCGTTTTATTGGACATCGTCCAATTTTACATCCACTTACACTTGTTAAAAATCGTTGACATATTATCTACGTGTGCATATATTTTTAATCCCATCATTTGACATAGATATTTCTAAACATTTTATGATAAATATTATATATTTACTCTGTTGTGATGTATTCGTGGAATTATACGTCCAATTCATATTTGACATGAACTGAGAACATTTTATAATCATACTTTTTCAAATAAGAAATGAATAGCCCTCAAGCATATTAGGAAACAAATTGTATAATGGCTAAAAGCTCTCCCTTTATTTAATTGTAAATCTATGATTTTATGTTATATCCAATAATAATCACTACTAATCCTTCATAAAAGTCTTTATCTATTAATCACACATACAATTAAAGTGCATATACAAATTAAATCTATCCCAGCTACATACAAGATCATTATCTATTAATGAGTAATATGGGTTCATGTACCTACCTGTAAGTTTAATAATTTATTCATAAATGTACACTCGGCGCAACATAAAAATTTCCAGTCCGAATCCGTATCATATTTTGTTTAATTATGAGGGTTTAACCGCTTGTCCGTCACTGTGTGCCTAAACAAAACCATTGTTGGCACGATCTAATTGTTGATGTCATCCAAAATTCCTATTTTATAGCCCACCGGCTCACTCCCTCAAAACTAGCATACGTGTTAGGTTGGAAATCTTAATGTTGCGACTATTGCATTTATTTGAACCTGATTAATCAGATATAAATATCATATATTATATTTTATGGGTGGCAGTCTTAAATGATTCCAAATTTCAAAACAAGTTGCTGCGTTTCTCAAATTGAAGAATGCTCACGAATATACTAGACACTATTTCCGTAGAACTTCAGTTACATTATTAATAAATTCAGAAGCTGATATCACATCTTTACAAATGCATGGGGATGGAAACCTTCAATCAGCTGTTACAACAACATTGTCCCTACTGCAGGTACATCAAGTGCTGGTAGCAATTTTATAAACAATTCAACCACTTTGGAGGATTCACTAGTTCATAAACCATCTACTAGTGGAAATACTTCAACCTACATAAACGAAGTAAATGTTTGAAAACAAACAGGACAAGGGGTATCTCTTACAGACAGTTCTAATTTCACTACAAATGTTTACAATAAATAAAATTACTTTAAGAATGAATTTTTTATTGTGACACTTTAGTCCCTGAGAGCTGTCACTAAAACTACGCCTTTAATGTCAATCGGCTAAAAATTCAAATTTTTAAATGTACCTATCCGATCAATATGTGTCTTTGGTTTTAAACTGAGATCAATGTGGATTATGAAATCCAAATATTTAATTTGTTAAATCCATTCAATTCTGACAGCTACAAGTTTCAGTTGCCTAGTTGTCTATATTTACTCGACCCATTTATATTGTGTATTGCTATCGTAGCCTTCATGTCATGAACTAATTTTTCAAGTTACGCTGTTAGCCTACTGTTGGTCCCACATTAAAACGAAAATATATGTTGTCACCAGTCTAGAAAGTAGAACTTGGTCAGTCCACCTGGATCAATGTCAGCTTTAAGAGGATTCTGATAGATTTTGAAATAGGACGTTTAAGAGTATTTTCTTCAAAATACAGGGTGATTCTTAGGGTATATCAAAATTTTTATGGAGATGTAGCATCAAACTTATTTCAAATGTATATATTTTTTAATATTCCTGTGAAAATAATACCTAACCCATCTGAACAATCTTGCAAAGTATTGAAGAGAGAATACTTTAAATGGATCATTATTGGTATCATCACTGAACATACAGTTCTAATAATTATTCTATACAATGTTTCATGTCGACAATTTGTTATGTTTGTATTTTTATTTACTAAAGTACCCTCTGACCTGAACCCATTTATAATCAAAAAAAGAGATGGTCAGAGATTAACCAGCACCCGTCCAGACTTCTGTATTGGTGGAACATTCCAGTTGTTATATCTTTATTAATATATTTAACGTGTTACATGGACTTGTTATTTAATCTGAATTGATCATTACATGCCGGAACTTGAAATTTCGAGCTCTGCATTGATAGTTCGAGTTTAAACTTGTATTTGTAAAGAAAACAATAAAGAGTAGCAACATCGTCATAGTTTTTCTATAGTGTCCTTGGTGTTAAAACTAGATCCCTAAATTTTCATCGAGATAATTCATAGAGCTAAAACACTTTAACGTGAGTTGATTTCACCAACAAACTATCAAACCGAAGGCTTTGATTGAGCCTTTCAGGATGCGGTAATTGCAGATTGCGGTTGGGCGGTTAAACACAGCTGTCAGCAGCGATTCCAATTCGTTCTGTCCCGGAATTATGTAGGCTTCACTCCACCACACCGGATTGGGATCGATTGACACGCCCAGCTTGGTTTTACTTTTGCAAATTGGCGTCTGTCGGAAACAATAGATAGTGATTTAACTTCCTGATGTGTATTTTGTGGTAATTAACTGCCTGTAGCTTTAAAAACTGAAATCGAAGTAGGTCAACTTTTAATATATTTCAATCTGCAATGCCTGTGTCAAATCTAATGCTAATAAATGGCTTCCTGGCGACTTATCTTTCATTATTGGTAGTATAAAATTCGAGATATGACTGAAGTATGAGTGTTCATACTTCAATCAAGTTTACAATTTTTATAGTAATAAATTTCTATTACCCAGATTCCTCATGTTGATTACAACATAGTACTTTACGTATTTCGGTATAAGAACGGTACCTCGAAAAGTGATATTTATTACACAGATAATGGCAAGGCTTAAAATCTTAAATCACTTAGATTTTATAGTTGCCACGAACAAATAACTCAAATAAATGTTAATAGAAGAATAATATTTTATATGCCTAGACATTGGATACTAACTTATAATTTCACCTGCAATTTAATAATTTAATATTAATTATTCATCAAAGATGGCAAAACCGTTCTATCAAATAATTGGATCCTTTACCTGCTTTTCCTGTTGATGCTATCCTTGAAGATGTGGCTCGACATTTTTCTTTTCAAAGCTTAAGATGTCGCAAGAGAAGAAATAAAAATCACTTTAGTAATGGAATGTCTTTTATTTGTATTCAATAAATTACTTTTTGTACACCAGGAGGAAAACAAACAGTGCGATAACACAGTCGATATAAGTTTGTTTACCCTATCTATTCTTCTATACACAATCTACTTAACTATTTACACATATACACTTCTATCTATTTACAAAATATTTCGAAAAACATTCACGTATGACAAACCATCGCTCTCATGTTATACTTTGCCAATGGCACAAGAAGAAAATAAACAAGAAATAATAATTGACTAGATTCATAAATTGACGTTATACTGTGTAACAGTCAGTGGTCTCATCTATTTTCTTAGCTACCTACAAGGGGAATGTCTCTTCTTATAAACACAATCAATTAGCTAAAAAGGTTACTAGATGTCGTTCACATCCACAAAACCTTTTCGCTCCAAAAATTTCGAATCATTGCAAATTAATTTCCTCGAACAAAATACAAACTACGTCATACATACTAGTTGTCTTTCATGTGCAAATAAAACCTTCTTCATAACCAAAATTAATCATACCTACGGAAAATTTGTCCGACTTTTATCAATATTATCTCAGTCCCAAAGTTCGCATTGATTTAGATTTGCGTAGAAACATATTTCTATTCTGATAACACGTAAATAATTTATTTCGCAATAACAGTAACAAATATACAGGGTGGATGGAAATAATTTTACATTCACCACCAAACTCTCGGTTGGCCATACAAGAGGTGAGGCGCCGGATGGGATCCCATCATCATGGGACCGGGAACCTGCAGACCGTCAGGTTTGGGGCCACCGTTAAGGCAAGGCTTTCCGTCCCTTACTAGAACGGGGACGGCTACCCTTCTGGGGGAGGGCAGAGGGTTGTTTTGCTGGTCGTGCATGCCTTTCTCGTGTTGCGCCCTTTTGGTCTTGTATCTGGAAGGAAGAACGTGGTTGATCTAACTTTGCTTTTGAAAACTTAAAACCTATTTTTAACTGATTTTTGTAAGCACAGAATTACTTTCCAAAATATTATAGACAGATAACTCTTTTTAACTGGTAATGCAATAGAATAAACTGATAATACAATACAGAATACTGTCATAGCTGGGTTATCACCATACTCATAATTATTGCCATGCATATTATTTTGTCTGCATTGTTACTGTAGAAAAAAGTAATTGGTTGATCTAATTTTACTTTTGGAAATACTGAACTATTCTTCAAATGTTGAATAGAAGAAATCTCCTTTAATTGATTCATTATCGTCATTGTCATCATCACTGAATAAATGAAACTACTTATGATGCTACAATTATTTATTGTGGAAAATGAAATTTAACTGATTTAACTTTTCTTTTGTAAAATTTTGTAAGAATCTGTCAACTGATGATAATCATTATCATCATCACCATCATCCTCAGCATCATTATAATCATCATTAAATAACTAAAAATACTTTTGACCTTGACCCTGACGCTTACTGCGGAAAATGAAAATTGGCAGATTTTTTCGTTTGTAAATATTACACTAACACTTCATTACTCTTTGAATTAATCAGAAAGTAATTAAACTTGTAAGAACATTGATAAATCCTATTTTGTAGATATATGACCTATTACGATAATAAATTTCACAAAGTATTATTGATTTTCTTAAATCAATACCCATTATTTTTTAATTCCGTGAAAATGATAACTTTAAAAACACCTTTATCTGATCAACAACGATTACCCAACACTTATATCAACAAAACTGCGACTAACCTGTGATTTTGGAACCAAATTTTGACTTGCGTTGGAGTGAGTCTTATGATGGAGGCTAAATGTTCCCTTTCCGGTGCAGATAGGTACCGCTGTTGCCGAAACCGCCTCTCCAACTCGTAGGTCTGCGCTTTGGAGAAGAGGACCCTCCTCTTGCGCTTCTTATGGCTACCCGGTTGCTGTTCTTTAATATCTTCGTGATCCTCCTCGTTTTCGTTTTCACTGAGGCCGTTGGACACCGTCGCCGAAGAGATTTGGTTCGGTGGTAAACTACTGTCTTGTAAACCGTTGGGTTCGACGCTGGACCGTTCCGATATGGCAGGGCTGGTGCTGTCAGGACTTAGCTGAGCAGGATGAGGTTGGATGCTGATCTGCTGCTGAGGATGGGGAACTGAAAAGAAGGAAAATTGGGATAGAATAAATAGTATTAACCTAAGTACGTAAATTAAGTAGATATTGTTCGATGTAGAGAATAATGATTCTATCTTAAATCAGTCCGCATGCAGTTCGTTACACAGGGTGTTTCTTAAGTAGTGGTCATAAATCCAGGACCGTATTATGTGGCCAAAAATAAAATTTATAATTGTAGGATCTTAGGACAGCCATTGTCCAGCTATACCGTGTCAAAAATTTATAAAATATCAGTTTTTAATTTGAGTACCATCGACGATTATTTCTCAAAAAATACATATCATCCTGTATAATATTACAAATAATATAGGTCATCAATAGTCATTGTATTATTTTCGCTTTTTGTTTTTTACACATTTTTGTATTCCAAACCGATTAACAACAAAATTGATTCATTTGATCCTGTGCATTTTTACACAGTTACAGAAATGACCAATTACGTTTATGGCCTTGCACATGGATATGGTACTGGGGCTAGGCGAATTTATATGGAAAGCTTTCCAAATCCAAGAATATCCAGAAAAGTTTTTCAACGTCCTTCGAAGTCGGGCTCATTTCGGGTAGGTTCAATTCCTGGAAGACTTTTGAGTGTTAGAACGTCTGAGGTAGAAGAAGCTACTCTACACGAAATTGAAGAAGAGCCAAATATTAGCAAAATCGTTGCAAATCTAAATGTGAATCATAAATTAGTTTGGTCCGTTTTGAAGCATGAATCGTTATACCTGTATCACATACAAAGCGTTCAAGCCTTACTGCTGCAAGACTATTCTGATTGCCTGCAATTTTGCCACTGGATTTTGCAAAAAATTAAAAAAAAAAATGATATTACCGCTGGTATATTGTTTACCGAACTTCCGCAATAAACACGTTTAGTCTGATGAAAGCCCTATAATGCCATAATGGAAACTCGATTTCAATTTGGGTGTTATTGGAAATTTTCTTGATCGACCGCTAAGACAAAGAATGTGGTTTATGCACAACGGAGCTCTCCCACATTTTAGTTTAACTGCCGTGAATGACATGATTGGAAGAGGCAGTCAAGAAATAGGTCAACCTTGGCCACCCAGATCACCCGATATGAATCCCATTGATTTTTTTTGTTTAGGTACATCTCAAGGCATTTGTTTACAAGGTTCATATTGAATCTGAAGAGCACTTACGTAATCAAATTATGATAGCTGGTTGTGATGTGATAAGAGCTACTCCTGGAATTTTGCACTTGTTTGAGCTGCAATTTCAAGGAGATGTGAAGCATGTATGTTGACCATTTCCAGTAAAGTAATTCCATTGTTAATTAATTATTTTGTTATTATTTTAAATAATGTAATGAATATAGTAAAAATGCGCTTGATCAAATAAATCAATTTTGTTGTTAATCGGTTTAGAATACAAAAAGTGTACAGAAACAAAAATTGAATTTAATACAATGGCGCATATGATGACATATTTTATTTGTAATAAATATTATACAGGGTGATGTATTTTTTTGTAATTAATGATCGATGACACCCACACCTCCCCCATTGGTAAGTTTCTAAAGCTGGTAATTTTTAGCTTCATACTGTAATTGAAAATGCCGTGCAGTTACAATAATTGATTAGCCTGGCCTTAGATTCTTGAAGTAGACCATAGAAAAGAAGAAATGAATTGAAGAACAAATCGTAAAATAATCGCGTGTAAGTGTTCAAGTAATCCTAAGCAACTTACTTCCACCTCGATGTTGTACTAATCCTTTTTAAGTTTAGTTAATTTAGTAGATTAATTGATACGATTATGTAAGTACGAGTAAAGTACAACGGATTAGTGTAACACAATATATTATTGTCTTCCTATTTATACTATTCCTTTTATAAAAATAAACATCCAAATCGTACCGTGTCTCGTACAGTAATACCTACTACACCTATTTCGAAACGTAGCCTCTCTATTTTAGATATGAAATGAGACCGTGCAGATTATTTTGTTTGTATAATATCATTGACACGGATGCTTTGTTTGTGTAAGAAAAAATACAAATATTTAAACAGACAGATCATGTATAAAACGCACGATGGAACTTTGTTTTCAAAAGGCACGTACTTTTCCACATTTTACTTTTTTATTAGAGCAGTCGAAGATGTTATCAATGAGTATCACGAAATTGTTAAGACGAACATAGCACTAACTATGAAAAACAAATTTTGAATTTTTTGAACAACATACTCAAAAACTATTAAAACCGTACCTGAAATGAGGGGGTTACGTGGAAGAGCAACCTGGTTGAACGTCGCCTCCTCGATATAATAATATTGTTAATTATTTATGTTTGCAAGAAAAATAAAGACACATTATTATTATTATTATTATTATTATTATTATTATTATTATTATTATTATTATTATTATTATTATTATTATTATTATTATTATTATTATTATTATTATTATTATTATTATTATTATTATTATTTGCCGGCTAAGATCTCTGCCGAATTTCGACAAGCCGGTATGATCTTTAAGTCAGAAAGCAACGTATGTCTCATTCCACCCAGGACGCCTATAATTAGCACCACAATCTTAACAGAGTGGTCTGGATACAGCCTGCGGAGCTCGGAGATTATTATTATTATTATTATTATTATTATTATTATTATTATTATTATTATTATTATTATTATTATTATTATTATTATTATTATTATTATTATTATTATTATTATTATTATTATTATTATTATTATTATTATTATTATTATTATTATTATTATTATTATTATTATTATTAAGTGAATTTCATTATTTTTAGATCATCTAAATTTAAATCTAATCTAATCTAACCAATAATAGTAAAAATTCGATATTATTAAAATGCTTAAAAAATCTACAAAAATCAAATACAGTAAGTAAAAAATAAGCTTTAAGTCAGTATTTATATTGATATAATCTATTTTATAAACGTTTTGCTTACGTAAATGTGTAAAATAATGTTTTATGGAAAAACTAATTAAAAGTTAGATTAGACGGAAATTATTTCAAATGGAGTGATCCCAAAAGTTAAAGAGGCATACATATTAAAGCAAATTACCTGTTTTGTACTGTATGTGAACGAATTATAAATTCTTCTGATAAAACTAAAGTGACAAGACATTTGAAGAGCCATGCCTCATTCAGCGCTGAAGACTGTTCTATATACTTACAGACGCCTTTCTTACAAACAATATTCCATTAAACAAACTAGAGAACCCCAAGATACGTACGTTTTTAGAAAAATATATGGACCGAAAAATCCCTCGTAAAAGTACATTAAGACTAAGATATGTCGATAGGGTTTACAACAATGTACTGACATTGAAGAAATGCGGACAATTTCGTTTATTTCACTTCATATTAATTTGTGTAGAGGAAATGACCGTTTAACGTCTATTGTTGATAACGGACAGTATGAGAATTTGTTGAGGCATAAACTCCTGCTAAACCTTTACATATGTTTTCTAAAATGGTGTACTCTGGTCTGGTGATTTTATTTCAATATGCTATGCATTTCTTTTTTTCATACCTGGGCGTATATTATTGATTCCAATTTCCTAATCGCGAATATGTTGGTCCTCCCTGCAGTGGCGCCCTCTACTAGTGACGTCAAAATTAGTTAATAATTGTTATTTTCCGTGCCAAAAAACATTGTGCCAATTTTTTTAATACTCCAACCGGTTTCAAAGTTATTCAGATATTTCAAAATAAAATTCTAGCATTGAACGCCCTGTATTTTTGAAACCAGCAACATTCGGATAAGGCATATTAGGCTCAATAGACTTTTTTTGGCCACCACTATCTCCAGCTCCGAGATTTCCCAACTTTTCAAATACACCCTGTATATAGGGTGCAGGGGAAGAACCGAAATAGTTATCAATTATATCATAATTATGCTTAAAAATAAATGTTTTTATTAATACAAAGTAAGCTGTTATTTCCCTGTATACATCTGTAAAATGTTAAAGATATACAAGCATACAACCATAATTAAATTCATAGTGGATCAAATTTGGAAACTTATTCATATCTTAATTTCCCAATGTGGCCCTATAATAATAAAAACCTGCTGTGGTCGTTACCCTGTATGACGATATATCTATTTTACATTCTGAGATATTATTTTTTACTTATCTGATAAAATCAGTTAATGTTGTAATATTACTTTCTTATCTCATGTAGCCTTCATATATTCTCCTCAAACTTCATTAGGCATTTAATTTTTATATACATTTAGGTCACTTCAGTTTATATTTTCAACATTATTTTTTAAATTTTTCTAATACTTTTGTATTGTGAATAAACTTCATCGATACACTTTCCATTTGTAACAGTTGTCTTCTTTGTCTACGAATTATTATTATTTTTTTAAAGTCTATCTAGATACATTCTGTTACTTTATTATAAGGTTGATGTTGAAAAAATATTAAATTAGCAACAACTACCCAAATAACAGCTAAATACTTAGCTTGCAACGTATTTTTTGGAACACCAGTCGCACAATTTGCCGTATTGTATTTGTCAAAACAGTAAAGTATTACAGTTTTTTAAAACGTTATAAAAACAATCTCCCGCTTTTTAAATTCCAAAATTAATGATGGCGTAATGATCAAGGGTGGTGGCAAAAACCGTCGGCAGCTGCCCCCCAAGACAGAACAGCTGCCCTGAGAAAGGCGTGACTCCGTCGTATTGTGACCCAATGCAGTAAATTTGCTTTGTGCGGCGAACCAACCCCTGTTCTAGTCATTTGGCCGTGTTAATGTATCTCTGAACGTTATGTAATTGCCTCCAGAGAGAAAGGAATGAACCCCTCTCGCAAACCAGTGATGTATCGGTGTCAGGATCCCATTGAAATTCAATTCGATCTACCCCAATTGTCATCGATCCGGGTCACCAATCATTAGTTTTATTGGGTCGTTCGAAACTGTGTCGAAGGTTACCCTCGTGGGTCGCAAAATGGGATCTACTTTTGGCGATGGTAACAAAGAAGGTATTACACGTTTTGTACAAATTAATCTATTATAGTGGAGTAAATCTCGCTTGTAGATTTTTTTTGAGGTATAACCAAATGAAACGTTTACCATCTTGCAGAGGGACATTTTGGGCATTTGAAATGGTTTTTTACAGAAGGGGCGAATTTCTAAAATCGAATTTTCGATGCTTCGGATGTTATTTGACAATTATGTTTTTCACAACAAATATCGCGTTTGTAAATCAACGATTTTATCTATGTTCATAATTTTTTCACTTATGTAAAAAACTATAGCGCTTCTAATGCTATACACCAGTTTTTGGTAACTTAAAGGCTTTTAGAGAAAATTAGTTCCAAAGTCGGCATCAGAAAATTTGTGCATTAAAAACTTCACTAAGAAATTTATATCTATATGTATAGTTCGATGCAAATGACTACAATTGCATCGAAATAGGTAGTTTTTCCATAAAACTTTATTTTAGACATTTACGCAAACAAAACGTTTATAAAATAGATCATATTAATATAAATACTGACTTAAAGCTAATTTTTTCCTTACTGTATATACATACATTCGCACGACGCACAGTGGCGCTTTACCCAAATTACTGTACACCCCTTAGGGTTGGGCCGTTTGAGGTGATTTTTTTTATAAATGTTCGTTATAAAATTCCCTATCGATCTCTCTTTCTCAATTTTCGCTTTGAGTCTTCATTTTCGCGGAATTTGACTCCAAAAATGAGTTTGCATGGAAAGAACTAGATTTCTCGCACAAACATGACCTTACGGAACACGAGATTGAGATTTTGCCGGACTTTTTTATGGGAAAATCATCTTGGAAAGCCCTACAAGACTGCCCACTTAGATTTCGGGGAGAGATTTTCCATTGCCCTTAAAATGGCCACAATCATCCAAACATTTTCACATATCAGAAATCGTTCTACTGAAAACTGGGAAAGTATTGGAAATTTCTCATCTCACAAAAATTATTTGTACACATTCGAGGAATCCGCAAAAATTTTTCCAGAATTTTTGGACACATTTTTGGACATTCACCAAAATGGCCACATACAGAGATTTTCCGAATTTTCCCGTAATTCTGAAAAAGGTCAGAAAGGTTCCATAAATGATTTTGAACACTTTTTTGGGAATTCAATTTTTTGACAAAAGTGGCCATTTTGGATACATTAGTTCTTTGTTAATGAGAAATGATTGATTTTTCCTGGAACTGTTCGGATGGAAATGGATGATTTCTCCCAGAAATCTAAGTGGACAGTCTTGTATGGCTTTCCAAGACGAGCATTCCCCCATAAAAAAGTATGGCAAAATCTCAATCTCGTGTTCCGTAGGGTCATTTTTATGCGAAAAATCTAGTTTTTTCCATGCAAACCCATTTTTGGAGTCAAATTCCGCGAAAATGGAAACCCAAAGCGAAAATTGAGAAAGAGGGATCGATAGGCAATTTTATGACGCACGTTTTAAAAAAAATAAACTCAAACGGCCCAACCCTAAGGGGTGTACAGTAATTTGGGTGGCACAGTGGCGCACCTACAAAATTCACTGTCGTGAAAACCTAGCGAAGTAAACGGTTTTTGAAAAAAGAAGGAAACTTTAAAAGAGACAAGATTTTTTCAAATTGTGCAAGATTTCTTGTTTCAGTCAATACTAATCAACCATTCGGAGAAAGTATTAAGAACCTCAGTGCAAAACTAGCTGCAATTCCACGAGGAGGAGTTTTTCCACGCAGTTTCTATACGCTTATTCCATGGTTTTAAAAGTGTTTGGAACGACTATAAACGAAAAATAACATGTTTGTACTTAACTGATCGAATCTAACTTTTGAATTTGAATGCGAATCATATTAATCTGTTGCCACATATTTTCTGTAAAGGTGTTCATATTTGGAATTCTGAGTTTGATTTGAAAAAGAGATTTATTCACTATGCAAAAAAGAAAATTCTTCTATTGTTATGATTAGATATTTACCATTATCTGGGAATAGGGGCCAATATCTTGGGAGGTGTGAAAGATCTTGAGTTGAGTACATTGAAGTTTCCGAGGATATTGGGTCAATTTCTTGACTACTGTTTCTATCTAGCTCTAAAATATCGCTTATCGCGAATCCAGCTGGTTGCCTTTGGTTGCCCATTGTGTTTCCAGTTGTTTTCATGGAATCCAGCAACCTGTAACAAAAAATACACTGTTAAATAATTACAATTCTTTACAATACAGACAACAAAAAGAGCATAGAATACTTCTCCGACCAAAAATTAGAAAAAAAGTTATCGTCCCCTAAGGGATCTATGGCCCCTTAAATAGGGGACCCAGAATGTGATTTTTTTCTAAATATTTGAAAAACCACTTGAGATAAAACAATAAAATTTTGAACTGATTATCTTCATTAGATAACAAATCTAGTGTTCCAAAAACAAATTCGCACAAATAGTCAGTAGGCTGTGAGAAAATATTGTCGGCTTATTTGACACATATAAAAGTTTATATTTAAACAGTAAAATACTATTAAAGAGAATATCAGTAATGTAATTATTGGTAAATTTTTGAATTTTAATATAGCCTATTATACTTCAAGAATTTTTAAAAACAGATATGTAATATGTATCAAATAATCTAACAAATATCTTTTCAAAGCCTACTAACAACAATTTGACCGCTTGTATGTATGTCATATCTAATATTTTTATAGTATGTCACAAAATTTATAAATCAATATTATTCGAAAAAAGAACAATTTATCGAAGTGAAAGAGTACCTCTTTTATAAAATTTAAAAAAAATCAAATTTTGGGTTTTCCTTTTGAGGAGGCGTTTACCGATCTATGTTTATATATCTTTTTTTTCTTAATTTTGGTCGTATAATCCACAGTTAATATTTGGCAGTCTTATTTTGGGACACCCTATATAGCTATACACCTGCAGTTAAATCATTTTTCTGAAATTTTGGTATAAATATTAGCATTTCAAGGTGTAATTATGAACCAAATCCGTTATGTAATTAGGTTAGTTAAACAGTTTTCATCAACAGGCTGCATAACCTAACTTTCTACACGCTGCATTACCTAACTAAATCGGATTTAACATTAATATTTTACAATATGTGCCTGCCTTGATCTTATGATGGCTAACATTGGTAACCAGGAATACGCAGATATGCTGCTGATTTATGGAGAATCTCGTGAAAATTCAGCTTTAGCAGACCGTTTTCAGTCAGGTTTCATCCTAGTAGAGAATATTTCGCTTGCATGGGACAAATAGCACGGGACATGGAACAGTTACAATGAAGATGATGGTCGTGAACGAGCTTGTGTTTTACAAGCCAAAGAAAATATCATGCACACCATAAAAGAAAATCCTTTCGCAACTCATTCAATAGCAGACCAAGAAAATGTTCCTCATTGATATGATATGAAGTAATTAGTATGAATAAAATGGACATGGCGATTAGAAAATGCTAGTGCAGAAATTAGAAAAAATAACGCTTTATTAACTTGTTATATACCTAGCGTAGAATCAGATTTTGAGTTGAAGAGATAATTTTGGTTAATCCAGGTAGGATATACTTTAAATTTCATATAGGCAAATATTGAAATACAATCATAAAGTTACTAATATCACCACTTGTTTAAATTCATTGACAGGTGAATCACTTTTGACATTGTCGATATTTAATTTCAAATAATTTTGATTTGTTGGTATAATAATTTTTATAGTTACATATTCGACTCAACTTAAAGGAGGACGCCTGAAGAAGCAATCCTAAAAATGCAGAAATAGGTCAGATCTCATCTATTGTGGTTGAATTTTCGAGTTCCCACAGTTTCAAAACTGAACTTAGATATTTATAGAATGTTTTCATTTAAACCAGGTTAGTAAATTTAGCTAGATTATTTTTTTTTTAGATAATTATTGAATAGGGCTGTGTCTGTGGAATTGTTCATTAGCATACCTAGATGTTTGGTATCAGAGAACATACATATGACTTCATTGATAGGAATTGTAGGAGATTTGATATATATTAGCTTAAAATACCGTTCTAATACAGTAACAAATGTTACAAAAGCTAATAATAAAGAATATGTGGGTAGATATTGTAGGTGTAATTCAACGCTGGTCGGGGCTTTAGTCCGCAGAGTAGTTAGTTTCACACAATATTGTTAATATCTAAAAATATATAAAAATATATAAAAAAAATGAAACAAATACTTATGCTGTTTGTCGAAAATTATTTTGTTTTGATAAGCTCTCGACTAATAATATAAAGCATGAAACAGAACCGACTATCTGAACATGATTTATGATTGAATAATTGTGCTAACACCTACATAGAATTAAAAACACAAACACATACATTCACGTGATCTTTGTACATGATTCCTTTAATTTGTAACGAATTTTTTAAAACCTTCTCCCATTTTTCGGCAAATTCTTAAGTAAGATTAAGACCCACGCATGACTTTCGCCAGTCCTCCTGATTTAGAAAACAACGAACCCTCAAAATCCATTCAGTTCGAAAGGGGAATATGTTCATTTAACGGAACCAACCTATTTCGGCAAATTATTGTAAACCTATCAACTTAAAGTGCTTATTGTTGATTTCACTGTTAGAGGACACCTGTTTATGGTACTTTAAATTGCCCGAACGTGACTTCTTACGTTTCCATCGGATTTACCTCGATTGACACCTGTGAATTGGAACCGTAAAGGTAAAATTGTCAGGTTTTTTCCGAGCACCCTCTCAATTCACGCTTGTTTCATTCACAAAAGTGGCCTGTAAGTGCCTGTGGAGTTGTTTCCTGTTTCTCACAGAAGTTCCGATTCTGTGCTTTGGAATGTGTGAAATGCGATGAATTTTTGAATGAAAGTCAAAATACTTGATACTTTTCTGAGAAAAAAACGTGCGAAATCCAAATTATGTTTATATAACACTAAATATTTGATAAAATACGTAATAGCAATGATTTTAATCATATGTTGCACATTCTGGACATTCTTTTGTAGCTTAGATGTTAAAATTTGTTTTATAATAACTTCATATATATTTTGCTCTATTATTTTCTATATACAGGGCGTCCCAAAATAGGCCATACCATTAACCACATATTCTTATGTCATTTTTTATTAAGGCGTCCCAGTTTCAATATACAGAGTGTTAAAGTTACGTTTTATAAAATTTATAATTATCCATTTTCTTTTAATTAGGTACCAAATATTCATTCAGTAAGTATTACGATTTGTTAAGTTACCATATTATAATAATATGTAGATATATCCGTAAAGTTTCACTTTCACTTGAAAATGATCGATAGTGAATGATAGATTTATGGGCACTACAAATTGCCGTTCTTCTCCAAAACGGAGCATTTAAACAAAAAATTACAAGAGAGATGAAATGATTAGAAGAAAATTCTCCGTATGACATTTACAGAAAAAGCTACATAGGCGTACTTAGAAATAATTGGGGGGGATAAAGGGTACTGCATCCCTCAGTTACCTCCATTCGCCCTTCGATTTTTGCAGTAAAATTACATGATAAGTATGCCGGAATAAGATAAAAGTAGGTGCAAAATTTCAAGTGCGTATCTTACAAAACAATGGGATTATTAACACAAATAGTTTTTTAAAATGTAATTTTAACACCCTGTATATTGAAATAGGGACGCCCAAATAAAAAATGGCATAAGGAAAGTCGCATTATTTCTGTCTAAAGAATATGTTGTTAATGGTATGGCCTTCTATTTTGGGACACCCTGTATATAGGGTGAACCTTACATAATGGGTCAGACGACGAGCAGAAGCGTAATTATTATGTAAAAGTAATACAATTAATTGGACTATGCTATACCAAGAATTAAAGGTACTTGAGATATAGAGTGTAAAAGTTTTTTTTGTTTTTCTTCAATAACTTTTGCAAAAATAAATGTAATTGAACGAAAACTGACGAACAAAATTTTTTTTACAGGAAATTTAAAGAAATAGTTAATGTAACTCTTGTTTTGACGTGTAACTTTTTTGTCCGTCAGTAAATTCTTATTTTCATTTAAGTTTATATAAATCTAAGATTTTTAAGTAAAAAAAGATTTACCTCATAAATGATGTTAAGAGTTAAGAGTAATTGGTTTCTAGATACCGGCAATTACAATTAGTAACAAATTTAAATTTTTTTAAGATTAATATTTCCAAAGCTTATCAATATGATTTTATGGATTTGAAATGGCAACATTTTGTTTCACAAACAAGTGAATCCCAGAAAGCCATATTTCTACATTAACTTCTTTTGTCTACGAAAACTTAATGATTTTTACACTACTTCTACTACTACTATAATACAAAAGGTACCTACTGTTAAGTTCGCCGTATTTCTAGCCGTGAAATGATAAAATTTGTGATGTTTTTTAGATATAGAAGTATCGAAAAATAAAACACGTAGGATAAATAATATCAAAAATAAAATTTTTGATGGTTGCAACGTCAAGTAGGTATTGTTAAGTTTTCAAATTAGTTTTAATTGAGATTGAAAATATTATTAATTATTAGCAGTAATAGAAATTGCATTTTAAGCATGTTATAAAATTTTTAAAGCGATGTTACTCGAGAATAGTCGATATTCAATATCGAATTTTTATACCGTGCTCTTAAATGCAACTACAATTAGATAGCAGCATAAAGTTTTTGTAGTATACCATGACAAAAATTGAAAGTTAGGGACAGATCAGCAACGTCAAGTATTGTTAAGTTTTCAAGTTGTTTTAATTTATATTGAGCATGTTATAAAATTTGAAATCGATGTTACTCGCGAGCAGTCGATATTCAATAGAGTACGTTGTACTTTTAGAAAAACATCAAGTTTTCATATTTTTCATTCAGAAGTTAGAAAAATTCACGCATTCAGAGATTAAAGTAAACTTTATCATTTGATCAAATTATGTTCCCGCACCTTTGGTATAAATTTTGTAATATCTTCTATTGTATCTATATTGTGAAACATAAAAAGTTTATTAACCAAAATTTCATGACTTAATATCAGGCCATTTTTAAATTATTTATAATAAAACTCATTTTCGGGTGATAGATCCCTTTGGACGTGTTTGAGAAAAAACTGTACTAAAATTTTCTCATCTTTAAACTTGTTCTACATGCACTGAAACTTTGAACTTTGGCACATCTTGTATATTCGCTTCCCCAAAAGCAGCAAACAATGAAATTAGTGACATTTCTCTATTTAAAGTTCAAGATTTCAAGATTCTGAACAGATGATATTAACTAGAGGCGAAAACTAACCCCGGCAGCGCTGACCTGATCGCCGAAGAGCACCAAGCCCCCGGAAGAAGAGCTGGAGCCCACGGATGGAGCAACAGCGGCGGCCACGCCAAGAAGGCAGCCGCGGCCGTCGACGCCGACGTCGAGGTGGGCGCCGGGACGTCCGGAGCAGACGCTGGCGGCATCTTGGGGGCCTCGCCGCTGGTCTTGTCCTTGTCTTCAGCCACTTTTATGATTTTATCACAGACACACCGACACCCGTTCCCGAGAAGCTGCGGTACGCTTCGCACACTTAAGTGGACAGACACGCGAACTGTAGAGAGCTTCTGGAGAGCCACTGAAGAGTGCTGAAGAGCCACCCTTCACTCGAGGGTCTCTCCAAGGCCCTCGACGGCTCTCGTTTCCACCAATGGTGTCGGCGGACGGAAGGGTGGAGTTTCGTGGGACCAATGAGGCGGCGTTCCGTAGAAGCAGGCTCTTCAGAATGTGACTGAACGGTGTTTAGTTTATACAAAGGAGGACCGGAGCCCGGGGATTTGGTAGAGTGCTAGTTTTTCTAGAATGTATGTTATTGTGCTGTCGATGGTGGGTACTTTCAATTATTGTAGCGGCATAATGCAAAATAGCTATAAATAAGCCGCCCATTATTCATTCAAGACGCATGTTTGCAACCCTTTGGGCCAACGGCCGCGACCACTTCACCGTGTTTGCTGAGTTGAGAGCTTATTAAATAAAAAAATTAAGAGGCTCATTGTAATTGTTAATGCATCTGTTCTATATATGCGAGTAATTCTTACCAGCATCTAAAGTCAACTAAGTAGGTATGTGTTTATCAAAATTTAATACCTATATAATCTTATTTTTTAACTGTATGAAACATTTTTATAGATTTTGATCAAGTATTTGATTCTTATGAACACAGAATATTAAATAATTTAATTTTGATCCAATTAGTTAAGGTGTTTAGTTTATACAATGTTTTCTTCAAAAACAAGTAATTTTAAACATTTAAGAAATCAATAATATAGAGTTTAGCAAATAACAGGAATGTTATCGGATGCTACCTGCCAATATTCAAAGGTACTGAAGTAAAACGAATATATCACGACTGAAAGCGGTCTAGCCAACAAACTTTTAGGTCCAGAAATCTTTCAAAATACGTATTTTTTTAAATTCAACTGTAGATGTAAATATTGTTACAACATAAACTTGCATAGTTTTGCATATAAGATTATTCACTTTTGTTTATAAGTATGTGAAAATAATTGTTAAAATCTGGAATTGGAATAGCAAAATAATGTGTCATACAAATGCATTTTAAAAGTTATTATATTATTTGAGGCGAATTTAAATACTCGTAGTAAAAGTAGATACACAAAATATCAATAATTTTATTACTTTTGCCATACGTGTTTTATTTTTCGAGATTTCTGTACCTACCTAAAAACACCACAAATTTGATCATTTTATGGCGAGAAATACGGCGACCTTAAAATAAAAATACATATTAAACCATTATATCAACAATATATATTATATATAAAGAGCAAGTTATAACTTGAAATAATACCAAAAACGCCAACAAAAAATCAACATAATGATTTAATATACCTAGAGGAAAGTAGCCTAATTTCGGATAGGTATCGCTATGTTAGAGACATTTTCATTACTGCTGTGTGCTAGTTACATATTACCAATATTATATGATAAATAGTTGTATTAACTCCCTATAGGTGAACTGTCAAATTTTTGTGATTTTTATGTTTGATATTTTGCGAATGGCGTTTTTGATATTTATTCACATTTTAGAGGCTTGGATTTATTGCTCGGTAAGTACCTATAAGATATAATAGTTGTATGTTTATAACGTAAAGTTATTTTCTTTCATAGTTTTGACAAAAGTACCTAATTTAAGTTAAAACTAGATTTGCTCCTAATTTCAAATACTAAAATGCGCCCAATTTCAGGTATCGGAAATTAGGCGAGCGCTAAGAAAACCATTCCGCATGACCTTGCATCTATGTTTCGTGTTATTTTTTTTCGGAAAGTTGAAGGAATAAAGTGTTGCAATTATATACATTTTTGAATTCAGCAAGTTAAGCTCTACAAGAATCCGATGAAAAAATATACTGGTTCTATTTAAAAAAATATCCAATGGCGTCATCACGCGAAAACAAATGAACGTCGAAAATGCGTTGGTATGGAAAAAAGAGTCTTTTTAAAAAGCAAAATCGACGGGTCCGAGGAAATTTCATGAAACTTTGTTGTTTTAAAAATAATTAATTTATTCCATACTTTCCTTCCACACTGTATATAGATATCCGGGCTGCATGTATTTTTCTTTGGCCTGACTGCTATCAATTGTAAGCAGGTTTATAACATGAATCACTCTCTAGATTTTTGGCGATTAGGTATAGTATCAAGTAAATTTACGTTACATCTACATCAGTTAAAGTTTAAAAGATATGTAATTTTCATAGATCTCTGTGCCTAAAACTTCGTTGGTTAGACCGTTTTTTTTTTGTATTCATATATCTTTGAAAGGTACCTTTGAAAATACTTAGGTGGCATGGAATTTGAACATTCCTGTTATTTGATAAGCCTCGATCTTTCATCCAAAAATTACACACGTTTATTAATGTATCGCGTTTTTATATCTACGTTACGTTCTAATTCGGCAAAATGTTAAGTAACAGGCAAATAAAAATGAAGTTCTACAATCTCCGCCGAATAACTTGAGGTTTTGGTTTTTTTGTATTCGGAACTTTTGAGTCATTCACACAAAGGTGCGAGATATTCTAATAACAACGTAGTATCTAACCCACTAGTATACAATTATTTACTATTCCAAACATAATGAAACGTTGCACAAAAGGTGTCCATTGACAAACTTCCGGTTTACCTGGATGTTGGATTCTTCAAAATGACTTTTTACACCAATTTGAGTGTGGCAATTTTGTCTATTCAGTTAAACGTTCCTTTGATTCTTTATTTGAAAAGGACTTCTATTTCCGATGCAGTAACATAATGGTAAGTGTAGGTATTAAGAATTTTGCAAATTGTAATTGATTTTCAATACCTAACTATGGATATTATTTTTAATTAAAATGTACTTATTTTTTTGTCTATGGTATAGTCAATTTTAATAGAACTGTGGTTTATTTTTGTTTTGTTGTCTCTTTTAAAATTTACTTTTCACAGATGTTGTTTACTTGTCTTTGGAAACATGTTACATTCCCAAAGATTTTTTATACATTTTTCATTAGGTATATGGTAAAAACCAAAAATCATCATTTAAATAACATTATTAAATCAGTAAACCAACCTTCTATAGCTTATCGAGCATTTCTCATATTCCCATCTTGCGAGAGAGATAGACTTATACATACGCTTTTGTAAAACAAGGATAACAATGTATCTTCGCATATCATGGGCGTATCTATGATTTTATCTTGGAGGGGGTAAAGTTGTAAAGACTTTTGTCAAATAAAAGAAGTTAATATCCAATATCAATAATAAAATATAAATTAAAAATTTATACATTGCAGCAGTATTATAAAAATAAAAGATAATGGAAATTAAATTAATTTTTCTATTTTTTTTTTTACTTGCATCTCAATAATTGAAATGTCTAACTTAATATGTCTATGTATATGTAGAAGAGCAAGGATTTTTTATGAACAGAATAGGGAAAGAGAAAGTTTTTGCTGGGGACGAAAGCATATTTAAAAATATTGTATTTTTCTAGATCAGAGGTATTTTCAGCATTCATATATGCAGCAACATCGAGCAAAATTACAGAATTTAGATTTGAAAGTCACATTAGTAAACGCTAAATACTTATTACTTATAGAAATATTACTTATTACACAATTTAATATTGTTTGCATGCAATTATCAAGTAATTCAAATTACAAATACTTCACCTCTGTTTTATTCGAAAATTATAAAGTAATGGATTTCATTTCAGTAAGCTTCTTGGGGGGGGTAATTACCCCCATTACCCCCCCCCCATGGATACGCCCCTGTCGCATATCAGCTGTATATACATCTGTTTCATGCGTTGCCACTTTTTCTTTAACAGTAAAAATATGTACCTCCATTTGTTAATTCAAATGCTATTTAATAAAACAATAAAACTGAACTAACCACGAAACTTTTATTTGGCAATATTACACTTCTTAGGTAAACATGATATAGACAAGAAAATTTACGCATTTTCGAATTATTGAGAAATTTCTGAATTAGATGTGACAACTCTGTCTACTATTTTACTAGGTCATTCTACTGTCTATATTTTTAGATGAGGTATTGGATTGCTATACTCGCGACAATAATTCAGATGACTTACGTCATACGAACAAATGAATAATTTATTACATTTTCATCAAAATATTTGAGAAACTGCAACTGATAGTAATTAAACTATATACTACACTAAAAGTTTGCACTATGTTTTGCACTAAATTGCAAAAAATGATTGTTTTTAACGCGACCAAATATCGAAAATTACGTTGACAATAAAAACAAATGTGTAACGTCAGCCGTGACGTAAGACGTCTGAATTCTTGACGCGAGTATATTAAAATTCGAAAAATTAAATTTTTAAACGACAACGTCAAGAGTGTTACTGTCTACTATTTTTATAAACTGGTAATTTTCAAAGTACTTCTAGGTTTTTGAATATCAAAAAGATATTTGCTTTATCTATTCAAATAACAAAAGAACTAGTGAGGCCTTATTATGCTTATTAAAGTTTAACAATTTAATTTTGAGTTGCAAAACTTCCATTTCCAATATTGTGCTGAGGCCGTTGGTGTAAAATTACCTAATACAAGTTTCATTCGAGGAATATTTTTCAAAATTGCTATGACGAGCGGTAGATTAAATATGTGCCTAACAGAAGATATATCATTTTATCTCAATATTAACACGTTAGTTACACATTAAATATTTAACTACGGCGTTGATTCCCTACTCTCAGTTGTATTCATTTATTTAATATTAGTATGTGCAATACTGAACTAGAAACGACTTCTTCACTTATAAAGAAATGAGTAACAAAATACGATTATAGCAAATATGACTTACTAGAATATTTTCGCGAAATTTGGCACTTACAGTGGCGCTTCTACTATTATGGTTTAGGGAGGGGTAATTCAGAAGTCTTATAAATGAAAACAAAATTTTTGTATAACTCAAATCTTAAAAGCAAATTTAAAGTTACGGCGTAAAAAGGAAAAGCTCTGTTTCTATTAAATAGGTTGGTATGCCATGAGAAAACAATTGTCCCAAGTTTCCATAGCAACCGTCAATGTAGATCAACTGTCAAACTATACGTTCGAATCTCAGTTAAAGTGTAAAGTAAAATGTAAATATCTTCATTTCTTAAACCATTTTTATTACATTGTGAACGGCTGTCCTATTTTGGCGAATGCTCTCCTTGCATATTTAAACGTGTTAAGATTAATTTCCCTAATTTTTAGAATGTTTATCAAGAAACTTTTCCTAAGAACTGAATTAGCATTGCTTAGGTAAGTTTTTAATAATACCTGAATAAACCTATACACAAAGCTATCCACGTTTAACTCTTCGCTTTTACAAAGTAGAAAAACTATGTTTATGAAGTTCTAGGTAAGTAACGAAGTACCTACTTTGGATTTTATTTAAATAATCCATTTATTCCTAATAAAAAAAGTATAGAAATATTTGTTGCAAAAAGTTTTTTTTTCTACACTTCAATAATTGTAGAGAAGCACGGTTAAATTAAAAAATATTAAAATATTTATTAAAATTCATAAATATTGTAACACTTGATATACAGGGTGAACCTTAAATAAGTACAAATATTTTAACTGCTGGTGTAGTTTGTCATATAGATCAGTCTAGTGAAAGCCATTTTTAAAAGTTTCTAATATTTACGGATATTAATTTTTTTTTTAAATATCCACATTTTGAGGACCGCTGTCTTAACCTACCTAATGAACCATATGATTTGTTATGAGCTTGCCATATCTTCTCTAATATAAATATTACGTTTCCCTTAACGTAATAGTAAAGTAATACGGTTAATTCTATTTAAAAAATACTTATTTGAAGCATAAGTACAGTGCGTTTCATTAACTTTGATAACATTTTGATCAGCTGTAACTTTTCTGTTTTTAAAGATATCGGAATGAAGCAAAAACCATATTGCATAGTGGACTAGCAAGTTTTTTCTTATTTGAAAAACAAAACAAAAGACCAACGATTTTGAGAGATCTTAACCTAACTTATATTTTTTTAAATGGAACGCCCTGTATATTATTGGATATTTGGATTCTACTCAAAATTCCAAGCATATTTTAATAAGCATATCCTATACCTATCTTCAACTGTTTCTGAGAAATAGTTTTACAAACATGTCAAATTATCATAAAAATCGGTCTACTTGTCTACCATTTTCCTCAACAGAGCAAAACAGTAAGGCTCGATTGCTACCAGCACGGCTCAAGCAATGCTGAACTTCAGCTTTAGCTCAGTGCAAAGTGTGCCATGAACAGGTAGAGAAATTTTTATGATAATTTGACATGTTTGTAAAACTATTTCTCAGAAACAGTTGAAGATAGGTATAGGATATGCTTAAAATATGCTTGGAATTTTCAGTAGAATCCAAATATCCAATAATATACAGGGCGTTCCATTTACAAAAATATAAGTTAGGTTAAGATCTCTCAAAATCGTTGGTCTTTTGTTTTGTTTTTCAAATAAGAAAAAACTTGCTAGTCCACTATGCAATATGGTTTTTGCTTCATTCCGATATCTTTAAAAACAGAAAAGTTACAGCTCATCAAAATGTTATCAAAGTTATTGAAACGCACTGTACAGGAAAGTTGGGTATGTAGTATGATACGCAGCAATATTAACATACATTTTAACTGCTTAACTGACCTTACTATAAACGATTAAAAATGAATTTCCGCAAGTTAAATACTACCGTAAAGTATTTAGGAAGATATTACGTGATATTACTATGTCCAATGTTCAAAAATTATACATAAACGTGCACACAAGCTTACCTGTTTGTTAAAAAATTAACTATTTAATCAGTAATTCATATTTTACAAGTTAAATGCCATTGTACACTGTTAGAAAGTGACACAAGACACAACTTCCTTAAGTTATTTTATGAATAATAACGAAAAACTATGATTTTCACACAACATATTAAATTTAAAAGTTTCTTCAAGCAAATACATTTGTGTAACACTGGCAACACTGTGAACCACACGTTCAATCTGAAGCGCTATGACTCATAAATGTATGAAAGTCAGCGGTCCTCAACAAGTTTTCTACAGAAAAATTACAAAATTTATTTAAAATTTCACTTTTTTATTTCTGATTTTTTTGTAAAAAAAACTATTAATTATGTGTTCCACACAGTGAACTATACTGCTGGTTAAAATATTTGTACTTATTTAAGGTTCACCCTGTATAGGTATGTTTGTTTCAATCAACTCAAAATAACGTATTCTATCACTTCCTAAAATTATTGTAACCACTTCCAAGACACCCTGTATAAAAATTTACCGATATTGATTAAGAACTCTCGAGATTTGAATAAGTACAAAAAGTATTTTTTTTTTTCAAAACAAGTTTTATTGATAAAAACGTACATTATATCCGTTTTAATTATTAATTATTCATGAACATGGATAATCATTAGTCACTAAAATTTGTAAATACAACCCTGATGTTTCCCTCACCTAACTCTTTCCGTAAAATTTAGTTTTTGCTCTCTCTATCCCTTCAAACCTGCTCTTTGGTCTAAACAAATGCTTATTATATCACAATTTTTACTAAACAAACTGAAGTGATAATAAATCCGATAATACCACTTCTCTTAAATCCCAAAATAATTTACTTTAATACCATTAAGCAAACCCTTGAATTATCAAGACACTTCAGCGTACTAATAAGCACCGGTCATAAATTTATTGAAAGTTTGGAAAAACCCACAGAACAGTCGAAGGCATTTGGGCGACAATGAAGATTAGAGGACTATTACCACTATTACACTTAAAATTCGCCGGTACCTGTTAGATTTCGAGCTTTGCGGCCAAACGTCGACGTAGAAATAGCCGTAATAAAAATCGCGTCGTTTATAGCAGTATTTCGGCTTGGCCCAGGTCCAGAGAAACACCTGTGTAGTCCGAAGGAAGCCCAGGTAAACGGCCCAGACTGTTCGTCGCCGGACCAAAGACCACCCGGGTTCTGTAGTAAAACTTGTAGTAAGATCCGGTTCATTCATGTAGGGCTCCGCGTCCCAGTGGCGGCTCGTCGTATGAAGCCACTGAGGCCGGGCCTCACTGTAAAATTTGGCTTTCACTGTATATTTTAATACCCCATAATTTCCAATCCGATTGCCTACTACATTTATCAAAAATCAATGTAACGAAATAAAATAATTGCTTCAATCTTAGCCCTCGTATGTTATAGCGTACCTCTGGTTTACATTTCAATATCCCGTCGTTTCTGTTTCCACTCGCGTGGAGAGTCCGGGTCACCCACCAATCCCACCACAGTGAGACCGAATTTTGCGAGCCTCAAATTGCGTCGCACATGAGAGTCGAGACTGAGGCCCGATTTCTGGCGGCTCAAGTTTTTAGTTCAACGGCAAATAGACGATGTGATAGTGGCTAGTGACCGTAGGTAACTTGTGAACTGTAGATTATTTACGTGTGTGACGTGATTAATCGATTGTTCAAGTGTTAATAATATGTTTTGAATTTCCAGTGGTTAGTGTTAGTGGTTGGTTAGTTAACTGTGACTTCTTAAAATTTCTGAAGGTTAGTTGGTAAGCGCGGTGGTAAAGTTTTAGGGACAAGGCAGGTAGGATTAATTTAAAGAAATAAAAAACAACTTCCTTACAAGGTAAGACTAAATTTAACATAGAATAGGAACCTAATTTAAATATATATTATTGATAGGTTTTTCGATAGTTATGTATAATAATGAATCCCTCTCACGATATTGTTTTATCTCTATTTGAAACGCCCTTTTCAATACATAATGAAGCAGAGAAACGACAAATTTTGAATAGTTGGCCAACGCTTTAAAATATCCCGAATATGCAAACAAATTTCCGGAAATATCGTTTGATTGTTTACTACAAATGTATCCAAACATATTTGACAGATAAGTTGAAAAACAAACTTTATGTTTTGTACAGAGACGAACAATTTTATAATTTAGAAGTTCTGAAAACGGTAGAAATATTATACAAGGATTTTAAAATGATATTTTCGGAAACATACAAATTATTTTGCTTAGTTAATGCTTAAGCGCATTAAGACTTACTTAAGATATATGATGACACAAGAGCGCTAACACAACTTATCGATGATGGCAATAGAAAAACTGTTGCAAAGTATTAGCGCCGATTCCCAATTTTATGAAGACATTATAAATAAATTTGCGAATCTAAAAGACCGAATTTTTAAATTATTAGTTGCTGAAACATATATTTTTTCTATTATTTATATTGTAAATAAAAATCGGAGTTCTGATGTTATTTAGTTTTTTAATTTATGGTTACAGTAGGGCTATTGGCAAAGACCTCCATAATAAAAAATGGTCAACGCGTCAAGGAATATTACCTCAGGGGAGACGTGTAAATTTATTCCTATTTAGGTATTATTTGGGCCTCACCTCTTGCAGCTACCACGAGCCGCCACTGCCGCGTTCAATTCTACATTCTTCGGCACTTGTACACATCCCCAAGGCAAACAGATCTGAACTCATTATGTAGTACCCTTTCTTGAAAGCTTGGAGTAATGCGATTATCGTTTATGCTTTTTATGGTTAATTTTCGGCGTTTAACTGGACAAAGATCTGCAATGGAGTTACTTAGGTACCAAAAATGAATGCCAAAGTATACAAAAACTATACTGATAGAAATGGGGTACTAGAAAAAACATCTAGTCTAGTGTCATTTGGTCAAACCTCAAATTACACTATTTTTATGAAGCATTTATGATGTATGATCAACCTAGAAAATTTTAAGTCGATCTGATAAGTATAGTCGATATATTTTCATGAATTTTACATTATTTTGTTTTCGATCATCTGTACCTAACAAATGTTTCTATAAAAATAGGTCTACTATTTTGTGTTTTGTTAAACTGTTTTTTTATATTTAATGAAACAGGAAACTTTCGAAATTACTTTATTTAATCGATTCTAACCATGTTTATGAAATTAACTAGAGAAAATAGAGAAATAGGTAGCTAGTTTATATACCATCCAAAGAACTGGCTGTTACCAGAATGATAGTTTTCATCACAGCTAGACCAAATTGGATAGTTTATAAACTAACCAAAGAAAAAATGCTATTTTAGTTACTGTTATCATTTCAAGTAAATTAGGCAAGCGAGTGAGTTAGTTTATAAAGTATCCGATAATATTGTGGAATATGAATTTTCTATCAAAATAACCAAGGGTTCAGCTACTGTGTACACTAGCCAGATATTTTTTTTACTTTTATGAGACAATTTTAGGTACAAGCATTTATAAAAATATGTATCAAGTCTTAAACTGTTTTCCAAAATTGGAACAGAAAAGTTATAAAAATTAATAATAGTCCGTCGGATAGCACCAAAACCCGAGTAGAAGGAAAACAGAATATAAGTTTATTTTTTTATATAAAAAATGTTATAGATATATTTTTCTGTAATGTGAATTATCTATCCCGTCTAACGGCCCTTCCTTCACATGCTCATATCGGCAGAGCTACAATTTATCAGCAAAACAAAAAAGGATTTAAGTGATATAAATTAAACAAAATTTATCCAAGCTTGTCAAAGGCACTGAATTGATTGGCAGGGATTACAGTTTGTGTATTTAATAGGAAATAATAACAATGATGTAGTATGTCACTGGCATTTTTGATAATCATGCTTTTGAGAACAAACAACAGACATGCAGTCGGATACCTCAATAATCAACGCTATTTTTAAACACCACAATACTATATTGTAATTGTACACTTTTTATTATTGCTTCTTGTACTTTGACTTTAATGATATTAATTCAGTGAATTCAACATTTACCTGTAGAATTTTCATCAAATAGTTCTTTATGCCAAATATCTAGGACTGAGAAATAATCTAACTAAAAGAAATGAGTCCTTTGTCAGGACGAAAGCACTAACCGACATCAGCTAACTTTCAAACCATTCGAGAGGACTTCAATATAGCAGAGGATATGCTTGTTCGCATCCTCTCCATGGTATAACTAAGGTTACGGATATTTTTGAAGTTGTAAATGAAGTGGTAGCAGACTGACTATGGGGATTCGATAAATGTTCCTGTATTGTCACTGATGGAGCTAGAACTGTGATAGGAACTAAAATTGGACTTGTAGGACTCTTAAAATATAATAATATGAATTGTCCTGTGACACACTGCATTATTCACCAACAGGCCCTATGTGGAAAGTCCTTAATAACTAATAACTAATATTATAAAAGAGGCAATCACGCTTTGACTCACAGAAAGTTCCATCATTTTTTGGCCAAAGTAGATGTTACTTATGGGGACTTGTTATACTTCATACCGATATTCGTTGGTTGAGCGTCGGCAACGTTTCTTCACACTTGAAGGCTTCTATAAAGGTAATATAATAAACATGACAAAGTTATTGATTATTTGAATAGTAAATCGAGAGGATACAAAACAAAAAAGCTGCAGTACTAGAAAGAGCACATCTTGAATTTTTTTAGTTGGACTTCCGATAAAGAATATTTATTTTTTTATTTATTTCTCTGCGCCCAATGATCTTAACACGAGACAGATTCTGTTTAATTTACATTATTCAAAAATATATTTCTCAGCCTGTTGGAATCAATACATTGGTGAAGATACCCTCAATAGTTGCTTCATTCCTGAATATCGCAAATCCACAAGCATATACTGGCCATTGTATGAGGCGCACTTCAAGAACTTTATTGGCCAACAAAGGTGCTGATCTTACAATTATTAAATGCTATGGTGGATGGAAAAGCTCCTCTGCTGTAGCAGAAAGTTATTTTGAGGAGTATATATCTAACAAACTTGATATTGCAAGGAAAATCCAAGAAAAATATAGCTGTTCTTTACAAGAAGAGACATCCGTAACTTGTACAAATTCTTTACAAACCTCAGCAGATGTTATGCATTCCGAAAATAATGGCAATTACAAGGAAGTTAAGTATTAACAAAAAGGAAGTTAAATGTGATAAGACAAAATTACTATTACTATAAATGTTAATAAGTAAATAAATTATATTTTTCCATTATTCTACTAGTGACATAAGTTACTTTATTCCACTATTGGATAAAATATCTCTTTAGACGGTTTATATGAGTGGATAAAAATCCAATTATAAGGTAATTGTGATTAAAACATTTTATGCAACTTGTATCCGGATCTGTTTGTGAGAGAAATGTATGGATTTCATGATTTTTCAGTAAAAGGGATTCAGGATATCCCCAAATGAGTGCTATTAAATGGATGGTTTCTAAATATCCTACAAATTTGAAGACTACTTACGCGTAACGATATTCATCCTCGAGGTGTACGTAGTCCGGCGGTATAATATGCCACGTCGTGTCATAAGGAGAACATTCTTCGTATCCGCTGCCTGCCATAGTGTGCACCACAAGTTTCTCGGTTCTTTATACAGAGCACTTAGAACCACACTGGCACTATAGCAGATAGATGGGAACTTATCAATACATTGCAACCTCTGCCAGGTGGACGGGTCTTGTACACATATTTATATAAATACGATAAGATATGATATAAAATTATTGACAGGTGCCGGGCTATATTGGTACATATTGTTCCAATGGCTGTACGTACTTGGTGCAGTATGCGCTGCAAATGTCCCAGTTATTATTTATGTTTTTCTTCTTCTAGATTGTCGAATGAAGTAATTCTTCTTGGAGAACTTCATTCAGAAGACAGTTTATGGGCAAAATTGACCCACAACTTTACAGGATGTTTCATTGGGAAATGTCCCACTCACTATTATTTATGTTGTTCTTCTTCTAGGTAACCAAATGTAGTAATTCTTCTTGGAGACCTTCATTCAGAAGATTGTTTACCTGTCGTTGTCGGGTCTAACCATTGTCATTATCGCGTTTTAGCGATTTTAGTTATTTTTTTAACTTTTTTAAAATATATTTTTACATATTAACAGTATTGTGTGAAACTAACTACTCTGCAGACTAAAGCCCCGACCAGCGTTAAATTACACCTACAATATCTACCCATATACCCTTTATTATTAGCTTTTGTAAGTTTTTCTTTACTGTATTGTAAAGGTATTTAAGCTAATACAAATCAATTCTCCAACAATTCCTATCAATGAAGTCATATGTCATGGGTTTAAGGCGTCAGTACTTGAATCGAGGTGACTAGATCGCTGTGGGTTCTACCCCCGCAACCGGTAGACCGTATATAAGTTATATTCGTGGAGAGGATTAGCATCCTCTCTGTAGGAATGGTAGGGAGGAACAATGTTGGCTTGGGTCAATGTGAGAAATTAATACCGGTTGACGTTTGACTACCCCCCTAATTAATGAGGTTTTTCAGGTGTCCCTCATTCCTGCACTGAATGGTGGTTAGGACCTACCAATGTAAGTCGTTTCTGGGCGCAAATGTGGCCTGCTTAATAATAATATGCCGCCCCCTCTCCCGCACAAGTCGTCAACTTCTGGGCTAATCCTCGTGATTAGAATGAGGGGTAGAGATATTATAATTGTTATATTATTATTATGTATACACTCTGATATAAATATCTAGGTATACTAATAAACAACTCCATAGACAAAGTTGTATTCAATAATTATCTAATTTTTATTTTAGATAATTATTAAATAGAGCTTTGTCTATTGAATTGTTCATTGGCATACCTAGATATTTGGTATCAAAAACCATACATATGACTTCATTGGTAGGAATTGTAGGATAAACTTGTTGAAGTTTTCTTGTTTCATTTTCTGTTCAAACTTTGAATTTTCCTGCAGTAAATGCCAGAAAATCCAATTTTTTGTAAAATTTGAAATAATTATCAATTTTTAGTGTGAACTAATTAGTATTTTATGTGTATAAATTATAATACTAAAAATAATGTGTTTCGTTGTAAATTTGAATGGCTTTTATAAATTGTTTCATTCAGATAATAATCGATTAGGTAATAAATTTGATTAAAAAGAAAGATAAAATAACTAACAGACAGTAATAAAAACGAACAGCAATAAAAACGAACAAGAAAAATCAAAAACGAAAACAATTTTAGGACGCACTACAAAAAATGGTCAAAATGACCACCGTTAAGTGGCAATTCGCTCAATCAGTTGCTCTCGACTGTCAATTCAATTTCAATATACTTACCTTCGATTTGAAAAGTTTCACAGGAAATAACCAACAGGATTGATGTCTGGTGACCTTGAAGGCCACTCAATATGCCTACATTGCTCACCCCGGCCTATGCAGATGTTTGCAAAATTGTCGCCCATAATTTGTTTTTTCTCTAAATGGAAAAGTAGTCTTACGTATAAATAAGAATTAATTGTGAATTTGATAACAAAAGTGGTTTTATTAGTTTTTACTTGAAAAAATCTCTTACAGACTGATATTTGATCGGACAATCAAACATGAAGACTACAGAAAATTCTCCAAAACTCAACTATTTCTGCTCTACTTAAATGTCTGAAGGGGTTTTCCAAATACTACATACAGGGTGTTATTTTTGAGAATAAAAAAGTTAAAATGAATTATGCCACCAAATCTACATTTCTGTTTCGGCTGCAAATACATTTTTTTGTGATATAGGTATGTGCTATACAGTGTGACCCATTTCAAATGCAAATGTGCCTGTAAAAATGGTATTTATTATCCAATTCAAGTCCGGCTTTTTCAAAAATATGAAGCAGTAAAAACTCTGTTTTGGCGCAAAATAATAAAATTTGCATTCTATTGTCAAGGCCTACTTCGAATTTTTTTTCACTTTTGGAAAATTTCAATTTTCAATAAAAATCTAATAAAAATACATCTTTTACAAAACATACTTTGACACGAAATATAAATTCAGAAGAACAAATCCGAAGCGCATAGAGCACGACATATGCGGCTGACGTAAAAAGTGAAGATCAGCTCAGCACAGAACGGTCCGCGATGCGCCTAAACCGCGACCGTATAGAGCGTCTTCTCCTTAAACTCTCTTTATGAGAAACATCAAATGAACTGGAAACGTCCAAAATCCAGCAAGGTCCCAAATAACAAAAAAAAAAACACTTTTAGCACATTTGAACTTTAATCCTCCATCCCTCCATACCGAATGTTCCATTCTGGAAAGCTTCTAAATCCAAACTTGGTGGGGCTTTAAATCAAAATATTCCATTCTTATACAGTTATTTGGAAATACTTGGCACAAATTTCTAAATATTACCTATAAATTGGAATTGGGTGTAATGTTTACCTTTATATATCAAGATAACAGAAGGTACAGGTAAATACTATTTTTACTTATACTTTTTTAAAATAAGCCTAGCGGTTCAAGACATATTTATTTTCTAATACCACAGATTTGGGTCTAAAGCAGGATCTTACTTATCCAATTTTGTTCCTAGTATTTTGGATCACTGTGACACGTCACGCAACAGGGCAATATGTAACACAAAAACAAAATTATAATTTACTTGAATTAACTACTAAGTGCAGTAGTTAATTATTTATTTATTTTACACTTTTTCTTTATTTATTGACAAAGTAAACATATTTTATTTAACAATTTTAGAGATTATTATTTTTTAACGTTAAGTTGACTGTTTTTTCATATTCCAAGTATGTTAATATTTTTTTTTCCACGGGCCTCATCTGGCGCCCCTTTGCTATGACCCTGCCTAATGCTCATTAAATAATTTCGTCATGTGATCCATAAAACAGTGGGCAATTTAATTAAAAAATAGGAATTCGAGGTACTCCAATTTTCTATAATAAAAAACTTCAGTAATTAGTATCAATAGATATAAATTTATTATTTATACCTATATATTTTGTATTACAAATTTTTATCATCAAAACTATATTTTAGCTGAAGTTTTTGGTTTCTAGATTATACAACACACAACACATCACTGCTCTGCTAAATTAATAAACGCGCTTTATCTATTTTGTTCCATTGCTCGTTCGCACCACTGAAATGTACGATATGCGTTTAGTTCCATTGCGCATCCAAATAAAGGTACCACCACGGTACCACACCTAGGAGCAGACAAAAGGAGGCACATGAAACTCAGTCAAGACATACCTCATTGAGTATGTATGTGGGTGCGAGAGAGATAACCATCTGCACGTACGATATGAATTGTGTTCTTAATTTCCCATTATTTTGTCTGTAAATACGTCATTGGCGTACAGTGTGGTTTATTCTTTTATCCTGTATCTCGTTAATGTTATTCTTTGTGCATTTTTGTGGGTGTTATTGTTGGACAATGTCATGTGACTGTAAAATTAACCAACATGTAGCACGAAATAATTCTTCATATCCAGAATTCAATTTCATTTCAATTGACAATCAGCTAAGCCCCTACTGCACCGCCATTGCTAGAGGCACAAAATAAATATGGCGCTGATCATGAGTAATCCCATTCGCGCAGCTTTTAGCGCATTCCAGTCATCATAATATAAAATTACATTTCAGTGGGCAGCACACTATAGTACAAAACAATTGACGTGGCCGTCGCTAAAGGCCCTGGTGGACTGTGATTTAACTTCGGTTCTGAAATGTTTGTGAGATATTTATGAATATTTTTGTTGGAGATAAACCGTTTATTCTGCCACACGGATTTCTTAAATTAAACTTTAAGAAATCCGTGTTCTGCCATAATTATTTCATGACGTCACACTGGTCAAAATAAATAAGTGTTGTAACTTTAACCTAATGTAACGTATACATAGAAGTTACCACTTTGAAATAAATGTTTTTCGAAATCTAGACGACCGAAAAAAACTAATTTTAGAATCGTGTTCAGCACCCTCGAAAATAGAGGGTTGTTTTAATCTAAATTGGAGACATTTCTGCTGTTGTAAATAATACGGTACAATCGTGAAAAATTCACTACACAAAAGTAATAAACTAGAGAAATAGGGGAGGGGAGAACGAGCTTCGACGAATGCGCATACACATTTCACTAGGACGCTACGGGCACTGCCATTTTGAATTCATGTACGTCACACTTTTAGCTTTAAGTCAAGATATTTACAGATAACGGTCGGACGAGAAACTGAACGTTTCGTACACAAACCTAGAAAAAATATAGACTGTGGCAGTGTCATATTGCCGGCGACCGCAAATTCATGGCTGCCCTAAAAGGTCCAAATCGCTAAAACTTGGTTTTTATGTCAATTTACGTTGGTTGTATTGTAGCGTGACGGTGATTTGTTTACTGTGATTGGTCACATTCATGTCACATTCTTTACTGACATTTAAAATGACAGCAAGTTAGTTAATTTCAGATTGCAATGCAGCCATCATATTTGCACAACCGCCAACATAAAACAAATAAAATATCCATTTTCTGGACCGTAGGTCCCTAGAAAACGCGGCACCTGTCACGTGACCTATATCATGAACCGACGCAGTCTATATTTTTTCTAGGTTTGTGGTTTCGTATTTCGAGCTAGGCGTCAGCTGCCAGCCAGATAAGCGTCTATACAGGTCGCCCAATGTGAAGGTTGTACGCTTTAGCCTTAATCTTCCACCTTATCTCTGATAATCACTCATATAATGCCATTATGAGAATTAATATATAACTGAAAATTTCAAAAGTACATATTTGTTCATATTTCATTTAAAATTTAATGTGTTTCTAAATAGAAATTTTGAAAGGACATGTTAAAATAATATTATCATTCCCCCTCGTATAGATGATTTCAAAATGGCAGCCTCCTGTATTATTAAGTTCGCGCATCTTGACGCTCATTCTCCCCTTCTCTATTTCTCTGTAATTAACCCATTTATTTAGGGCATGTACCGTAATTCAAATATTTTAACCAGAACCCCGGTTCAGCGTCTCTTAAATCGTTTTGTGGATTTACCGTCCCTCTTTTCAACACCAAATTTCAGTTACCGTAAATAACCACAGTAACATTTGTTAAATTACTGAAACATACTTAAGTATGTGATTACGGTACACGGCACACGGCCTTATAGTAATTTTTACATGTGTCGGTTGGCGATACTATACCAGAAATAACGAAATAGCAAATCAAATAACCCTATGTGATGCGGGAGACGCGCGGGGATGTTGTAGGTTGTACTGGTTGTCGTCTGTGCTGTGCTGTAGATCATTGGTAGCAAAACACAAAATTTTATCTATGGAAACCCTGGATCACTCGAAACAGTTTTGTTCACATACTTAACAACTTAACACTTGTTTTGTTGTTCTTGCTTCCTTAATGGTGAGTTCGGCTTGGTTTTAATAATCTGTGGACCTGACTCCCTTTTATATGTTTCATGCTGACTCCTATGTTCGTCTATGTAAAGCATGTGGGATAAACAATATTAATTTTTATTGGAGATAGAAACTTATAAATTGTTGTATGTATTTGCATAGAAGATTTAGGAGGACCTTGAAATGGAAGATCGTCCTGCTAAAGGCAGAGGGGCAGCCCTTTTAAAGGCTTTAAGGGAAAAAGCAATTGGACAATCAAAACCAGCGGAAACGACTGTGCCAGAAGAACCTCCGAAGCCTAGAGGTAGAGCTGCGTTATTGCACAAATTGCAGCAGAGTCGTTTAAAATCTGTAGGAGCAGCATCTACTTCGGCAGAAGTCACAGCTTCTCCATCATCTCAATCTACAAGTGGCTTAACTAGCAGGATAGAAGATGTTACAAAACAAGTAGCCGAAATAAGTTTTGTAGAACAAGATGTTGTTAGATACAAAGGTTTGTGTTTTATGAAGCAAATCATCCTAAATATCTCTAGTTGCTATGACTCTTTTATTGTTTTTTGTAGGAGAAGCAGGAAAACCGATAAATGTATCTGCGAATTATATAAAGTTGCACGTCAACAAGGATAGAGGCGTATATGAGTATGAAGTGAAGTTTGACCCCGAGCTGGACGCAAAAAATAAACGTATCAAAATGGTGAATATCATTATGAGGGAAATGGGAAGTGCAAAAGTTTTTGACGGAGGTAATGTTCTGTATCTACCTCAAAAAATTACAGATACCAGACAGACGTTCACAGAAAATCTACCTGGACCAGACGGAGACCAGCAGATAAGTACAACCATTATATTTAAGCGAAAAAAAACATTGGGAGAAAGAGAGTGCCTTCACCTCTACAACGTTCTCTTCAAAAGAATTATGTATGTTTTACTATATACACAAATGGGGAGGAACTATTTTGATACTGAGCACAAGTATCTGATACCTCAGCACAAACTGGAAGTGTTTCCAGGTTTTGCGGTTACAGTTGATGAACTTGAGGATGGATTGTTATTATGTCTTGACACTCAACATCGAGTGCTTCGTACAGAAAACGCTTACGAACTCTTAACTGAACTGAAGTGTTCAGATCCTCGCAGATTTAAAGAACTTGCCACTTCTAACATTATAGGGTCTTGTGTTTTTACAAGATACAACAATAAAACTTACACAATAGACGACATTGCTTGGGACATGACACCACTAGATACTTTCCCTACAAGAGATGGCAAGAGCATCTCTTTTGTTGATTATTACAAACAGCAGCATAATATTGTGATTAAGGATGTCGGTCAGCCGTTATTGATTAACAGAAAAAATGTAAAAGTCTCTGGAAGTTCTGAAAAAGTTGAACGCATGGTTTGTCTCATACCCGAATTGTGTTACTTAACGGGACTGACAGATACGATGAGGAGTGATTTTAGGGTAAGCATTTTTATGATAAATTTAAAATAGAGAAATTAAAAATTTAAAGTTATAATTAATTTTATATTTACTTACTGTCACTAAAAGGTTTGTACAACACTCCACCAAATATAACGGCTCAAAATAAGTCGACTTTAGTCTTGTCCAAAAATTGATAATAACGGAGTTACAGGGTGTCAAAAAATAAGTAACATTTTCCTTAATATCATTCGACTACTTCAAGGTAATTTTGTATCTGGGGGTTTTTTGGGATGAGAAATTCAACGACAATTTCGTTGTATTTTCTAGAGGGCACCATAAGCGACCATTAGGAAACATTTAAACTGCCAAAACTTTTTTGTGCCACGGTGTATTTCACTTTGGGCTGGAAAAATCATTTCCCCCAACTTTTTGAAGTTATACTTCTTTGCGCCCGTTAGACACATTGGGACATCCCAATGTTGGTCGAGAAACCGCGTCACGCTCAAAAGGAAGAACAAATTTTTAAGAACTAATATAATAATAATAATATATATATATATATATATTTTTTTAAGATTTTTTTTTTACATACGTTTTTTCTAATAATTTTTTTTTTTTTTGTACGTACGAGTGGGTATATGAGAATGGCCAAAGAAGTATAACTTCCACCGTCTGGTCCGACGCAGACAATTTTTTTGCTTAAAAAAGGTCAAGTTAACTGTTTTCAATAAAAAGGGACTTAAATTTGTAAATGCATAAAGAAAAATTGTTAGTTATTTTCAACTCCACTGATAAACGAAATATTTATCATTAGAAGCAATTTTTGAATATTTTAGACTGGTTACACTGTTTAGATTGTTTTTAGAAAGTATATTTTTTACTCTTGTCGATACTCTTTGCAGTAAAATCGTTAAATAAACGTAATTTAAAATTGTAATTTTTTTCTTTAAAGACATATTTCTTGCTAATAGATGATTGCTCCTAATGGCAACTGTTTCGTTTATCAGTGGAGATATTGGCACGGTAAGTATACCTTTTTTAATCAGAAAAGTTGGAGAAATAGATTTTCCCATATTTAGCATATTATTGCAGTTGTATTTTATTTTTTAAATGTATTTGTAGACAAACTACTGTAGACACATTTTTTTTATTGCTTTTGGTCCTTGAAATTACGGCACTCATACAATTACTATGATCTGAGGGTCACTATGACATTTTTCAATAAAACTAAACTTACTGTTTAAACAAAATTTAGACTTTTTACTTTCAGTACTTGTACTTAATGACACAACCCTGTATATTGTTTTAAAAGATTATGTCTATTTTACCTCTTATTTTTATTTTTGTTATGAATCAAATGACCTAATTATGGGCATTGCTTATAGGTGATGAAAGACGTTGCTCAGTACACACGAGTAACCCCCAATCAGAGAATGGCGGCGCTACGAACATATCTGTCCAACGTCAGAAGCTCCGAGAAAGCACAACAAATTCTCATTGAGTGGGGATTAAAGATTGAGGGTGGAACGATAGACATGCACGCCCGCCAGTTAGATAACGAAACCATTTGGTTCGGGGGTGACCAAATGCACCGAACCAATAACAACGCAGACTGGAACAGAGCTATCGGTGAGAATCGGGTGACGGGCCCTGTAGATATGCTCAATTGGATCGTATTTCATACGGACCGTGACACCAAATACGCAAAAGACTTTAGTGATACCATGACAAGGCTGGGCGCTGTGATGGGTTGCAGAATCGCCCATCCTAAAATTGTAAGGCTAGGCGATGATAGGACTGATAGCTACATGAATGCTTGTAAGCAATACATTACCAAAGAAGTACAGGTAAGTGCTGATATTTATTTATGGATGAATGGAAATTGAAAATTTGTTTTTATATAACATTAGGAACAGATAGATTCTTAAAAACAGTATTATACAGGGTTTCTGGAAACTAAACCAACTAAGAATCCACGATTTTCTTTTATTTTAAGAAGTTTAGTAAATTATTTATGAAAACTCATGTACCATTTTCGAGAAAAATGTAATTTTGTATGTTCCTTATTAATTTCATTCACACGCGCCGTTATTTTATTGGCGAACGGTGGCCTTGTATGGATTAGGATCGAGCGGTATTATCGCTCTTTATCCTTCATCTTTATAGACCTGGGCGGCCTCGTAGAGGTGGGTTCCCTTCTCCAGTCAGCCTCGACCGCTGTTGCGGCCGATGCTGGCGGCTCGAGGAACCGCCTCCTGCCTTGTACACAGTGGCGGCTCGTGATGAAATGAAACGGGTGTTCTGTAAATATTTACTCACCTATTTTTTGAAAGTCAATTCAATCCTGCGATCCTTCATAGAAGCAAACTTGTCTATAACCTTCTCGTTGAAGCCATCAATTTGTGAAATAAATATTTTTTCAATGGAAAGCATCGATAGAGCTTTCAAACGATCCTGGGACATTGAATTTCGAAGTATTGATTATTTTTAAAGTTGAAAAGCGTCTTTTAGCTTCTGATGTTGACATGGGTGTTGTTGCAACAATTTCTAATATTTTTTTTGTTTCCCGAAATGTTTCGTCTAAATTATTTTGTGTTTAATATTAATTGTCCCTAATAAAGCTAATTCCATTGTATTATGTAGATGGCTTTTGAAGTTGTCGTGCTTTCAGTTAAGTGCACCAAATCTGTCACCCCTACCTCCGTCCATGCTTTATTACCGCCAAAAAGTAAACAAGGAAAACAAAATAACGCATTTTATTTTGTTGCACCCACAAATCCAATTGTTCTTCGAATAAAATAATGATAAATTAAATTGACGTTTATATGCTTTTCCGAGGCTAACACCTGCAGTCTCAATAACAATATCGGGCAATGTTTTTTAAATCAATTTTTCTTGATAAGAGTATTTAAAACATCGCTTCACATGAACTAAATTATAAACTAAATCCATTGTCACTAATATAAATATTAATAATTAGTACAATAAAACATTATACAAATTCACAAAACACCAAAACAGTATTTAAAATCTCAAATTAACGAAATCTGAAATAGGTACGATTTACGCCCGCAATTCTACGAGTAGTACATTCACTGATGTTGCCTTTGCTGCGAAGAATGCAGCTCACTGACCGTGTAAATTCGTGCATAGGCGAGTGTCAATTCTGGATCGCCGCGTGAGTTGAAGGGGAAGACGGGTGTCCTGAACCGTGCACAGAACTACCTCGTGTGGCCCAGTTCAATGTACCACGACGCGCTCGCGTAGAGACCCCGATAATTCATCTGGTCTACTACTCAATTGAGAAGGGCGGACAGAATGCGATTTTAACGAAAGCACGACGGCTCGACACAGCGGACAGCGTCGGCAGGCGTAGGATGCTGTTTAGCTGCACCAATTAACCAAATTATTTTATTAATAAATTTTAGTAATTATTACGTCGCGAAAATATATAAATATCTAATTTTTTTGGCAGTTCTGCAGCTCTGCAGCACCTATACACCAGCCGCCACTGGTTGTACATGATTGTCCCGTTGAGTTTAAACTTAATGTTTCCTCCTACCATATACCAATTTCTACAATTTATGAAAACTTATCAAAACTTGATGTAAGAAAAGGTAATATCATTATTCGAATGTATTTTATGTTACTTCAGGTGTCCCCCAAGGATTCTATTTGGGACCTCTGCTATTTAATGTATTTATTAATGATATAAACCACTGCTGCAGTCATAGTAGTGCTCTAATATTTTAGATGATTTAAAGCTTTTTCACGTCAATAGCAGCATGAATTACAGTCCGACTTGAATAACCTTGTCAATTGGTGTACCAATAATGGTATGGATCTTAATGTCGGAAAATGTCATGTCATTATCTTTATCATTAGTCATTATCAGAAAAAAAGTCGAACCACCTTGAATGAATTATTCTATTACAGATCGTTGTATTCATTTGCCCTTCGATGAGGTCCGATCGTTACGCTGTCATCAAAAAAATCTGCTGCACGCAAATTCCTGTGGCATCTCAAGTGATAAACTCGAGGACTTTATCCAACCCTCAGAAAGCTAGGTCCATAATCCAAAAGATAGCATTACAGATGACCTGCAAATTAGGGGGTACTCTGTGGACAGTACGAATGCCATTCAAAGGATGGATGGTTTGTGGTATTGACGTATATCATGGGTCGAAAGAGAGTTCGGTTTGTGGCTTTGTAGCGAGCCTTAACGAAAGCATCTCAAGATGGTATAGCGTGGCTCTTTTCCAGAATAAAGAGCTGGGTGACTTCTACAAATTGGCATTTACAAAAGCTCTGGAGACATGGCGAAATGAAAATGGCTATTACCCATCAAAAATTGTTATAATTAGAGATGGAGTAGGCGACGGCCAGTTAGACCATTGCCGGCGGTATGAAATCGAGCAATTCGAAAGCTGCATTAAGCAATTTGAACTAGAGACAAAGCTATGTTTCATTGTGGTCCAGAAAAGAATCAATACAAGAATTTTTGCACTAGGTAGAGACAGTGCGGAAAATCCACCTCCAGGAACGGTTTTGGACCATACCGTTACCAGACGGTACATGCAGGACTTTTTCTTGGTCCCTCAGAATGTGCGTCAAGGCACGGTTAATCCTACTCATTACATTGTCCTTTATGACACATGCAATTTAAAACCCGACCACACCCAAAGACTGTGTTATAAACTTTGCCATTTGTATTATAATTGGCCAGGAACCATAAGAGTACCAGCACCGTGTCAGTATGCCCATAAGTTGGCTGCATTGGTGGGTCAGCACATTAAAAAGGCTCCAAGTGCGACCCTTGCCGATAAGCTTTTTTATTTATAAATGCTGTGTTATTTCCAGGTATACATTTTTTAGTTTTGTTTTCAATGTTGTTTAGTTTGTGAGTATTTCTTGCTGATATCAGATGGGTGGCTATGTTTAATTGATAAGTACAGGGTGTTTTAGAATAAATTATGTTGCAGTAAATTTTTTAGTTCAATGTGATTGAGTTTTCCATATAACTGAAAATTTAAAGCTGAAGAAATATTTTCCATGAATGAAAACCAGAATTAATTTCTCTTATTTCTTTTCTCACAAATATTAAAGACCACTCCAAACGAGCACTTCCAGTCTTGTTAGGTACATACAAAATATTGTGTTAGTTTTTATTTTAATGCTTACAAATAAAACAAGAAAAAGTAAATCTACTTTGTTGTACATTATTCTCAAACATCTTGTACGTGTATCTCAGAATTATATGTTAGTTTATTTGACAAAAATTTTATGTTAAATTTATGTTAGTGTAACACGTATGTCCCTCATTTTTGTGGACTGGTGCTCAAAAGGTATAAATTTCAGAAATTATTAAGATTAAATATTGCATTAATGTTGACGTTGAATATTAAAACATATACTTACGAAGAAATTAGAAACATTAGTTTTAATATTTTCATCTTGATCTACTGTGTTCGGCATTTGATTAGAAAAGGTTTTTATTTTTATGAACATTTAAGTGCGACTTATAAATGTAGTTTGTGGATTTATAAGCAGTCTAAGCTGCACCTGTTATGTTAACCATGTAACTAGTAGTATAATCTTGTTTTTTATGAAAATAGAATATTTTTTGTATTAAAATTTTTGATATATCTGGTGTTTTAATTTTTCACTTGTAGCCTTATATTTTGACATGGTATATAATTTAAATTGTTTAGAAAATGCTAAAAATAATATCTGCACTCTATAAACACCGTTGTCCGTAAACCGAAGAATATGCGATTTCAGTAAAAAATTTCAATGTGAAAGATCCAAAATGGCGGTGGCTCAGAATCTGATCGAGAGTTTATGGGCGTATGCAGACGAGTCAGCCGCGAAGTAAGAAAGTCGGACTGAATAAAACCACAGTATAAGGAGACCAGTAAAAACACTCGGGCCGAACTAATAGCCTTGTTCGCGGTAGCAATTCCGAACTAGTTCAGGATTAATTTACGGATCTGCTCAAGCGCAGTTTGAATTTGATCGTCCGAAATGCAAACTGCGCTTGCGCTCATCTGTAAATTAATCCTGAACTAGTTCGGAATCGCTACCGCGAACAAGGCTAATAAGTCGCGCATAGCAGCTCGCGCATCCATTTCAAGCTGCAGAGCCCTCAGTTTACATCCAACTCTGGGAGTGCGAACATCGGTTATACAGAGCCGTATTAATGAAACATTATGAGCCTAAATCGAGGAATGAGTCGCTGCGCAGCTGTTAGATGTTTAAACACATCATCAAACAGTAATCTAAGTTTCTTTAAATTTGTTAAAGATAGTAGACTTACCTCAAACTCAAATTGTGCAATAAAATGAAAATATACTTATAAATGTTATATTGGATACCGATTATCAAAAATCAGATATTTTACAAATTAACTTCACAAGATATATTTGTGGATATCTAATAAAGAAATGTCTACCAAAACATTCTTGCAAAACATGTGAATATAATTCACACACACATGCAAAACAATACGAAAATTTAGATGATACCACTTTATATTGCTATTCCAAAGCATATAACAACTCAGAATTGGAAAAATTTGGTAGTTTGTTGTTGATTTTATCACAATCTTGGAAATTTTGTTTCAAAAGAACATTGAAATTTTTTCAACAACTCCTGATATTGTTAAACAATTTTTAAACGTGTCATGTCAATATTTTCCGTATATATATTTTGCATTTATATGCTAGGGTTAGATTATATTATACATTAAAATATATTTACAGAAATTTCAAATTAAAGAACAGAAATAGAAAACTTATTATTTGGAGGCACAATTAATTTTTATGTTTTATTTTATTTACCATGTGTATAAAATATTATTTACATATAATAAATGTTTTACATAGAGCAATATTTTTTTATTAATAGATCTATTTGTTTAATTGACTTACGTACGTGCATAGATCATTTACGGGAAAAATATCATAAATTATTTTTCACCAAACGTCAAATTTTAAATTAAAAAAATCACAAAAATTCATTATCTCTAATATTAAAAAAAGTAAGTAAATAAATAATATATATATTTTAAACTCATCTTTTTTAAGTCCAAAGTAAATCGAATTTTCACACTGTATGTTAGTAGCGGTAAATGATAGTACATGTTGATTTATCTATCCATAACTGTATAATTAATTATTACATATTGTGAATAGATATAATGTAAACTTTCATGTAGAGTAAATGTCTACGCTTTTACGCACAAATAAAAAAAGCTCTTATTCCGGTCCTGATCACCGCTTCTGTAAATTCCGTCGAATGCGCTATCGCACTCACATTTCGAGGTCACCGCAGAGAACTGAAGGCACTACAAAGTGCCGACAATGGAGTGAAGCTGCTGGTCTACCTATGCTGTGATAAAACGCTGACTAATTGCTGTTAGCCGCTGAATATTTTTGCAAGGCAAGAAAATTTGCGCTTTCTTCGTAAGCGAAACGCTGACGTATTTCTGAGGTTATGTTATTTTCTCTGATTTACAATTTCCCAAGAGTTATGCTTTGGAATTTCAATGAATGTTTTGCTCTGGGTTTGCTTCTTATAGAATATAAATAAATTTTTCTTTAGTTTCGCGCAAGGGCTTATTTAATTAATCTTTATTTTTTCAGAAGTGTGGCAAAAACCCAATAAAACTAAAGAAAAACTAAAATTATGCCACAAATAAATAGCTTCAGACAATATAAATAAATTTGTTTATCACCTATTACATAATTTTTTTTATAATTCGCCCTCATCCCTAGACAACCGACAAAAAATATTCAAGGGGCTTCTGAATCAGGCTCTAAAAAGTCATAATTCACCACTAACATTGAGCTATTATATATTCTTGGAATCAAAATAAAAATATATTAAGATAAAATTACCAACGTATAGATAGATAGAAAACTTTAATTTTTGTTGTACCATAAAGTTAACAATATTTTCTCATATATTTTATTTTTAAAAAAGAACTAGAATATGTGATAGTTACATCTACATGGAATACTAGAACACTATACATAAAGTGTGACCTACTTGAAACCGAGCCACCCCCATAAGACCTAAAATAATGGCCCAATTTCAATTATCTTGCTGAATGTTGTCATCAACAAAAAAAAAAGTTATTTTTACTTATTTCGATATTTTATTCTATGGAACATTTGATAAATACTTAACAAATTTATTATTCTGTGTAATAGATATTATGACTTTTTAGTATGACAATGTAAGGTTATGTTACATATATTTTTTTCGCAACTCCGCGGAGAACAATCAGCACACTATTCGGTGTTGTTTAAGCGGCTGATTAAAAGCCCTGTTAGCATTCTAACAGTTTTTAGTTAGCGGCTGACCTCGTCTTTATTTACAGGAATTTTGTGACGTCACCTGGCCCCTATGGCCCTGATTGTAGAGTTAATAGACCGTGGATGTAAAAGATCATTAAAAGACAGTCTGCTTATTTTATATCTATGATTTAATGACATTTACAGTAGAAGAAGAAGAATGGTTTATATTGACACTTGACTAATCTTGACATTGACAGCGGCTTCGGTCGTTTTAAATATTGTACCTAGTTGTTAATAGTTTACCTAATTTAAATAATTAGGTACATGTGCGTTGTACTTAAATAAATGGCCATAATCGTATACACTTTCCAGTTGTTTCACCACATTATTGCAAGTATTTAATAGCTATGGGAGCTAGTGGTTCTCAATTCCAAGATACATTTTCACAAATTATAAATGACGAACCTATTAATTCTTTACTGTCTGATGAAATTCATCAGTTAACTTATAACCAGTTCTTGGAATTTCTTGGGGAATTAAATTTATTGTAAGAAATATTTGTATAATGGAATTTTCACCGTAAGTATATTTAAAACACTTATTTTTAGGTCAAAAAAATGTTTGGACTCCAATGGCAATCAATTAATTTTTGCAGTAAAAAAAGATACTGACTCTACAATTTTTTGGAAAGCAACTGTTCAAATTGCTTGTGTGAAGATTAACTCCGAAACACAAAAAGTAGAAACATTTAGACTCTTATCCTTAACGGAATTTATAAAAGTATTTAAAACATTTAAATGCCAAGCTGCTGCTGTTGCACAGTGCGAGAAGTATAATATTATTTTCATAATTTTACAGTAATTATAAATCAATTATTTTAGAGCCGCTGGATTCTCAGATCTGACTATTTCCAACTTTTTGGACCAGGTAGACCTAGATTTTAAAACAGGTTCAGAAGAACCTAACGAATGTTGCATTTGCTTTGAGAGAAAACAGGAAGTAATTCTTCCTTGTGCACACAGTTTTTGCAATCATTGCATTGAAGAGTGGTATGTATTATTTCACCTATATAAAAGTATGAACTCTTCAACTAAATATAACGCAAATAATATATAACTAAGGGGCAGTTTTTCTATCTAATAATAAAAAAATACATGTATAAGATGTAGTGACATATTTAGAATCAATTGACACATACTTATATTTGGCAGAGTTTGAAAAACCAGCCTTTAATTGAGAGTAGTTCAAATGTATCATTACGAGATGTTGCATTCGTATTTTTCTAAATTTCCCTGAATATATTGTAAATATTGTTTGTAATAAAGGCTGATAAGAAAACGCCAAGGTTGAAGCATTTATAAATGTAAATACAGAACACAAAATATAAATAAGTACATTACTATTCTATCTCCTATTTATTTATGCAGATATGACACAATTAAAACAAATAACCAACAATGCAGAACAGACATCTGCTATCTATATACAGTCTTCATAATTATTTTCTAGGAACGAAATTCATGGCACTTGCCCAATTTGTCGAGAGAAGTTAGAAAGTACCGATGATACATGGGTAATGTCGGAAGTTCCTAAAGCTGAGGAAATTAGTACAGAAATACGTAACAACCTCATGGAACTAACAAATGATAGGTCACCTCCATGTAGTCCTTCTTAAATACTATATTCCTAAACTCTTCTTAACATATTTAATGTTATCGTTTTTAATAGTTTTAGAAAATTTGTGCATTATAAAAGCAGCACTAGTCATGGGGGTTTTAATTCTGCAAAGAAGAAAATTTTTTTCACAAAACAAGTTTCTGTTTATTGAGGAAGTTGTTATAAAATTACATATATTTGTATAGTATAACAATAACATTTCAGTTTTGTAATATATGCTTGTTTTAACAATGATTTTTGAACGTATAAATTTTACAAATACGTTTATAACATTGACTTGTTAAAAATATTTCATTATTATACTGATGTAATTTTTTCATCTGCTTTTTAAGATTGTTAATTCATATTTTTCATTTGTATTGAATTTTTTTTTTATTGAAAACTGCATATTATAAAATTAAATATATATATTTTTTTATTTACTTACACGTGTAATGTGAAAAGTTATATCTGGATTTTGTTTGTATGTACTTTGAAGTAATTTTACTCTTACACAATATTGTATACAATATTGAATGGATGTGAACTAAGGTATCGCATAACATGTGAAATTATGTTTATGAGCTTTAATTCTTTAAATCGGTTTTAATGGCAGCATATTCTGTTGAAAAAAAAAAATATTTATATTATTCAAGATTTTTTTTGTCTTATTAAATATGGTAAATTATCGATGTATTATGCACTGAAGTATTAGGTATATGAAATGGAATTTGTATTCAACCAGATTTATCGAATTGTAGAAAAAGTGTTGGTAATATGTCGTTTGTGATTTGCTAATAGTCGAAGATCTGATCGCGTGAGTACTACGTCCATCTACTTTTAATTAAAATGCAAGTTTAATAGATATGGCCGCAAGTAATTTTATTCTTATTTCCCCTCAAAACCTCAGATGTTTCCCTTCAACTGTTTCTATTGTCACAGAATTTGCCCCGACAATGCCGTGTATCGAGGCGCGACTGGTATATTGAGAATCGACGAGAATCGTTCCAGACATGGATCTAGAGCTGCTAGAAAATACCTGGAATATTCGTTTGGTCTATAAAAGAATAAATAGCCGAGTCAATCAGTCTCGAAGTAGAGAGTCGTTATTTGGATATTTTGGAGAGATCAATTAGAACTCAAGAGCGATTTAGATAGTGATTAAATAAATAGTGTTTAGTTGAGTTGTAATTAGTATTCGGTAGTGTACAGAGTGTTAATAAATATCAGTAAAAATTAACTGTTTGTTTTTATGGTAAAAGAAAAAGTCGGGGGCAATATTGATCCTTCGTTAACGTCCAAATACAAAATTCTTGATGTTTTTAATGAGGGTTGTCTGTTTTAATAATTTTAAATACTTGCGGCCATAGGCAACCCGGCAGAAACATAGTAATCACACGGTCAATCTCGTACTATGCTTTTTTTAATAGTAAATATAAATAAGTATAGGTTTATGTGTTGAGAATATTTGTTAAAAATTACTTTACTGTTTAACATTTTATATAATAAATCAAATTGTACGTTATGTATTTTTTTTTTAATATTTATTCTATCTGTAGATATTAAAACAAAAAATATATTTTGACAAAAATAGATTTATTTTGCCAATTTAGTCAGCAGATAAAGGTAGAAAAAAATAATAAAAATTAATGACACTTTAATATTATAAGTATATATACACAGCTAAATTGATATAATATGATTCGCAATATTTAAAATTTATATAAATAACAAAAAATTAATTATCACAACTTAAATATGTTTAATCACATTGTATAAATAACCCATTAATTTACCCAATTCAGGACTATAAAATCCTGCTACTACTACTTTTTCTTTTTCATCAAGGCTTTTCGTCTTTTTTCCTCCTCTTCTTTCTTCATATCCTCCAGGTCCTCCATTATACCTGTAACAAATTCATATATTACCTCTTTAACCATAAAAAATAATAAATGCAGAATATTTTAGAGCCAGTAGGTTGACACAAACTGCAATATTAGGACTGTCACTGACCTAATAGGTCGTGGAGAATCTCAACTGAATTCGACTGAACAATAACGCAAGGAACTGGTTATGTAGGCATGTAGACCATTTTATAAATTCTTTTACTATTTCTAAAAATACCAAAATCTTGGGAGGCAGCAGTTCTATCCCCTCAGGATACTAGAGAAGCTCCAACAGAGTTAGTGATCTGCTTTAAACTTGCTACGAATAGCAGCATGCACAATGGGTCAGAAGACCTGAATGCCACATTTACAAGTTCAGATTTATCCATGAGAGTTTGTTATAACTATACCAGACTTCCCAAATTGTAGACAGTGACTAATGTTATAAACCTGCTCACAATTTATAGCAGTCAACACAAAGAAATATACATGCAGTCCTTATATTTTTCCTACAAAATCGCGTGCCACATCTCTGAGAGCATACCCGATTACACAGCTTTTGCTACACATGCGCTGCTGGCATTTCATTGGCTGCGACGAATTGTCGGATCCAACTGTTTCATTTCCAGCGCTATCATGCGCGGGCAAAATTTCGGGTGTATCTTTTCAGGTATTACACCCTCGCATGGCAAAAATTTCAACTATACCTAGTCTTTGGTTTGACCAGATTTGAAGGCTTTTTAATTTTTTTTTATTAAAGACTGATTATACAGGGTTAACTATGACTTAGTACAAATATTTTAAGAGGGGATAGGGAAAAATAAGAATTAACGAAATCACCCTTCAAAAAAATTCCAAACTTATTTATAAAGGCAAAAAAAATTTTTTTCGAAACTATATTAAATCCCTATTTATCGCCGTCACTGACCTGTCAGCCGCGAGGTTAAGTATAATCTGCCAGAGGTTAGGTTAGGTATAATATGCCAAAGTCAAAGGTGTCAAACATAGTGACAGGTCACCGCATTGACACGCTCCAAAGAAAAAACTACAAAATGTAGATTATTATTTAATGAGAAATACGGTATGGTAGCACAGAGAGGCAGCACCTATCTTACTAATATTTATTTCCAGGATTGATACTTGGAGAGATTTGAAGAATGTTTAATCATCTGTTTTCTTGCTTGTTTAAATTAAAACTTGCAAAGATTTTTGTACTTGCTGTGGACCTCTCCTTCCTCGATCGTTCTTTTGTGTAAATCGAGGTAACTACTTGGTTTGGCGGTCTTGACCAAGTCCTATTACTTACGTCGAAAAAGCACAGATGATAACAACATAATACACGCAAATCTACACAAATACATAAAAACACTGCCACACGTTTACTGCCACGGCATAAAACAGCTGTTCGATGTGGTTCAAAAGTATTCAGCATAATATTTTGTATACTGGAAACGCGTCTTTGACGCTGTTGCACGATAATATGCATTTGTCACACTCCCATAAATCAGCACCTTATCCGTCATCTAGGCATTTGAATACAACATGTTTGTAAATACACAAAAAATACGCAAATTAAATTTTCGAAAAACAAGTACTGAAAAATTATTTCAAACTATCAGACTGTAAGTATACTATACATCTACAGACGACATCTGTAGGTCACTAATGCCAGGTGCACTCTTCTTCTTTTATGGCCTACTCACGGCACATAAACAAGGAGAAGAAGAAGAATTTTTAATTTTCATGTGTTGTTAATATTAATAGTAGCAACAATATTAACAGTAATCGACGATGTTTGCATAAAATAATTAGTAATACTTTAAACTATAACATCCCAAGATGTTCACAGTGTTCTGTAAAAATTACCCTTAGATTATAGCTAACTTCGCGTTTCTGCATTGTTTGGAGCATGGAAAGTAGGCAACTAGCAATGCAATATTCATAACCTAGAACTTACTGTTACTTTAAATCAGCTAAGTGACTAATTTTAAACGTGTTATAGTAATTAAATAAAGTATTTTATGTCGGATATGTTAATTATGATGAATCTGCAAGGAATGAAAATGTAGTTTTGGCAGTGTGCAACGAAAGAACCAAGATCCAATACAATATACTGCAGCTAAGCGGATTAGCTGGTATCTATCAGGTACTTAGACATTATTATTTTAATAAATATGTGTATTTTCCTCGTTTCTACACTTGACAATGTTGATAAAAACGACGCATGGTTGTTGGCATATCTAGCCATGTCGGATGATGATTAATTGTCATAGGCGCCGACTTTCCGTAGGAAAAGAGGGTTTTGCCCCATTTTTAAACATCGAGCTAGAATTCCAAAATAAATTTTTATTGTCTTTTAGACCTCCTGAGCACGTGGTTAAAATTTTTGTACTTAGTCATAGTTAACCCTGTATAGTATTTGACTTAAATTTTAAAATAATGCAAAAATAGGTAACGAAATTGCAGGATTTTAAAAACAAATGCATGACCTCTATTGGTGATTCAAGCTAAGTATTACGCCCTCGCATGGCAGAAATTTAAACTATACCTAGAGAGTCGTTGGTTTGAGCAGATTGTAATACAATAATCTTGAAGGCTTTTTTAACTTTCTTTTATGAAAGACTGATTATATAGTATTTGACTTAAATTTTAAAATAATGTAAAAATAGGTAACGAAATTGCAGGATTTTAAAAACATGCGTGACCTCTATTGGTCATTCAAGCTAAGTATTATGCCCTCGCATGGCAAAAATTTCAACTATACCTAGAGAGTCGCTGGTTTGACCAGATTTGAAGGCTTTTTAATTTTCTTTTATTAAAGACTGATTATTATAGTATTTGACTTAAATTTTAAAATAATGCAAAAATAGGTAACGAAATTACAGGATTTTAAAAACACATGCATGACCTCTATTGGTCATTCAAGCTAAGTATTACGCCCTCGCATGGCAAAAATGTCAACTATACCTAGAGAGTCGTTGGCTTGAGCAGATTTGAAGGCTTTTTAATTTTCTTTTATGAAAGACTGATTATTATGGTATTTGACTTAAATATTAAAATAATGCAAAAATAGGTAACAAAATTGCAGGATTTTAAAAACAAATGCATGACCTCTATTGGTGATTCAAGCTAAGTATTACGCCCTCGCATGGCAGAAATTTAAACTATACCTAGAGAGTCGTTGGTTTGAGCAGACTGTAATATAATAATCTTGAAGGCTTTTTTAACTTTCTTTTATGAAAGACTGACTATATAGTATTTGATTTAAATTTTAAAATAATGCAAAAATAGGTAAAGACATTAAATTCCTAAAGATTTAAGGTACTAATATTACTACGTAAAATTAAATTTTGAATAGAAATTTACTTGTACATTCAATGACATGGCATAACATGAGTAAGCAGAAATAGTCTAAATATAATTCAAGATCGCTACGAAATAAAACTAATAATGAACAAGAATATCAACGTTAGATCAGAGAAAGACTGTGAAAACTCAAATAACACTAACCTATCTTTGTGCTGATGACCTCCTCCTTCATTTGTTGCGCAAACGTAGACTCCATATTATCAACATCATCGTCCACATCTCGGTACCTCGATTTGTCGTAACCAAATATTTCACTGATATATCTCGAGTAGTCTTCTTCAGCATCATCGTCATCAATGAAATCATCCATTTCAGAATCATACTCGCTATCGTCATCATCCAAAATCCTTCCTATAAAAAGAGAACATTGTTATTATTAACAAAATCAATTCTTTTTGGCATATATTGGTACCTTTTTTAGCAATAATGGGTTTATTCTTGGGAAATTCTTTCCTTCGAACGTCCGACGGTGGGAACTGCTTGGGCTTCAGATCCTTTGGAGGAAATTGTTTAGGCTTAAGGTCACTGGGTGGAAACTGCTTCGGTTTAAGATCGTTAGGTGGAAACTGTTTGGGCTTGGCGTCTTTTGACGGGATCTGCTTATTCTTAGGTTTAAAATCAGCTGGTGGGGACTGTTTGGGTTTAGCGTCTGCCGGAGGTTTGTACCTAATGTCGCCAGGTAAGTATCTTCTCTGCGGTTCTTCTGGTGGCGTTTTTTTAGGAATCAGATCTTTCGAAGGGCCATCCTTAACTTTTCCGTTAATTAATGGTTTGGGTCTGTCTTTAAGGCTGTGATTTGCGTTGCTGCCGTTATTTTTGTAGCTTTCTTGATCCCGAATTGGTGGTTTCATACTACTAGAAGGTCTAGGTTTTGACGGAATTGGATTAGAAGTTCGACTTTTATCTGAACTTGGTACAGGTCTGTCCAGACTTGATGATGTCGATGGTTTCCTTACTATTTCTTTAGGATTGGTTGTATTTGGTTTAGCAGTTAGGTAACTAGCAAGCTTAGAGTTGGAGGGTGTGGCACTGTTTACTTTCGGAATACGACCATCTGATGTCTGAGGTTTCTGATCTGGATGCTTCATAGATTTATCTCCAAGTTTTGGAATTCGGTTACTGCTTGAACTGCTCGGTTTACCGTCGGATAATTTCCTAGCTTCTTTCCTTTGAAGATATTCTTTTTCCTTTTCTATTTCCTTTTTCTGTTTTTTGGTCAATAATTTCTCTTCCTCCTTCTCTTTTTTCTCAATAACTATTGGTTCAAACTGCTTCTTTTCAGCAATTTTCAATAAATCTGCAATAAGGAACTACCATTACAGATAGATGAGTTGCGATAGCTGCACTTTATCAGAGAGTACAATTACCAGACAACAATCAAATATTATTTATCTCTTCTCTGATATTACCTCTATTCTGTTTATCATGATTCAAAGCAATGAGTAAATATCCACTCTTGCTTTGAGCCATTACCCTAACATTTTGCATTATTCAGTTGATATAGAAGAAAAGTTTCCTACCTCAACATGAAGATGGCAGTACTCGCCAAAATTTCACGCATTTTGGACGTGCAGTTGTTGTTTGACAATCGTTTGTCGATGTGAGTGTTTTTGTGAAAATGGAAAATATCGGATAACATCGCTAACATTCACTAAATGGTGCTAGACAACCATCGAATTAAAGTGAGAGATAGCAGAAGTTATAAATATATCCAAAGAACTTGTTTGTCACATATTGGATCAAGATTTAGGCATGAGAAAGCTGCCCATGTATTGGGTGCCGCATTTGCCTAAATTACACAAAAAACATGTTCAAATGAACATTTCCGACGCTCTGATGGTGCAGTTTAGGCACAATAAATCAGATTGGTTCCGATTATTGACTAGATGAAACTTGGATACACCATTATACCCTGGAAACTAAAACACAGCTAAAACTGTGGATTGCGAATTAGAAATGGCTTCAAGAGAAATTTTTTTGTTCTATAAGCTAAAAATTGCGCTCAGAGGACAGATATTTTTGTCAAATGAGGAAGTCATCAACTGCATAAACAAGTGATTTTGCAGAAAAAGATGCCGGGTACTATTTGGATTAAAGAAATGGGAGTATCACTGGCAGAGAGAGAAAATATGTTGTATCTTTGTTAGGGCGGAAACTTTTCAGACCACCCTCATATAAGTACAGAAAAAACAAAGACAAATTAGAATAATTTCGCCAAGTATTTAAAATTGTAGTGTATAAGGACCAACCTGTTTTTATCAACATGGTTTTTAAAAAAATATATATATTTACATTATTAAACTTATTATGCATAACACAATATGTTTTGAAATAATATCTACATTCTGGTAGTCAAGTTGACATTATGCAATAAGAATTTATCTGTTCAAAGCTTAAATACTCTGATGTATCTGTTACTCTCGACACCTCAATCATCAACAATATCTGTAACCCCTGGAGTATCCCAGGGTTCTGCTTTGAGGCCCCTACTTTCCATATTATGTATAAGTAAATTATATTGTTTAGATTTTTTATATTTTACTTCCTGTATGTGAGGAACAAGAAACTTTATTGTACAGTTGATATGGAAGCAGAATACTAAAGAAAACGGTTTTTATTCGCTATTGAAATGCCTAATCTTTTACTGAGAAGCTTTTTATTAAATAGCTTACGTGATGGTATATTATTAATGTTTTTTCATAAATTATTGAATACAATTTTGATTACACTCCGATATCTTTTCATGTTCCTTGAACTAAAACTCGATACAACGGTTCTATCTTGACACTACCAGAACAAATATCTACTTAAATTTCTTCATTTCATCTACCTATAAAAACTAAAAATTGCATATATACTTGAATATTTGGTTGTACAATTAACCAACTGAAGAATATTTCCCCTGTAGAATCAACTTAATATGTAAATATTTTAATATATGTAAATTATATCTATTTGTAAATATGTAGGTATGTATATTATGTTTTTATACCCATATGACTATGTATGTTGTGTACCTACAAATATATCTATTTTATATTAATAAGAGTAAAATAAAATAATTACAGAAGACTAAAAGTTTAAGATTACCTACTTACCAGCAAAATTCATGGGAGGAGGAGCCGGTTTATGTTTCTTTGGCGGTGGAGGTGGAGGCAGTGATGGAGATTGATGCTCATCCGGTTGATCAGGCCGGCCATAACTAATTCCTTCTTCATCGTCATCATCTTTATGTTCTTTATGTTTCCTTTTCCTCTTGTGAGGTAACAGAGCTTCTTCTCGTTCTTTTTCCAAGGCCGCTTTCACTCTATCCTTAGTGTTATTTAGATTGGTACTTACTTTCTTTTTGGTCAGATCAAACTTGGGTTCGTCGGGCATCTTACTATATTTTTCCATCATTTTATTATAAAAAGCGGATGCTTCCTGAGAAACATATCCGTAATCATCTTCATCAGGTTGCATAGGACCTGCTAATGTGACAGCTGTGTTATCATTGTCAACGGCATCTTGTATTACAGACTGATTTGCTGATTTGGTCCTTTTCAACATAACATTTACACGACGAGTTGCTTTTTTATCCTAAAATAAATGTTGGTTTATATGCTATTACAAAAAACAAAAATTTAATAAAAAAATTATGTATTACCTGTGCCCTTAATGCTAATAATTCCTCTCTCTTTTTCTTGTCTTGTTCCGCCTTCAATTTTTCCTCTGCTTCTTTTCTAGCCAAAAATTTTTTTATATTGTTTGACAATTCTTTAGCCTTTTTTTCTTTTTTAGGAGGTTCAAACTTAGTGCTGTAATATCGTCCCTACAAATAAAAAAATATTGTTTAAATAAATGATTCTTCTAGAATTATTATTTAGGGATTGCACAAATAAAAACAAATTGAAATTACTCACCCCATTTTTATTTAGTTTCTCGTTTTTTTGCGCTGTATGCAGTAATTGACCAAAATCCATCTTTCTGGACCGAACTACACTTTAAAACAACAGAAAACTAAGGTAAAACTTTATTTATGTCACCACATATCGAAACTTTCCGTGTACATGTCAGCAGCCATTATCGAAACTGAAACAAGAAATAAAACGAAGATAGGCACAACAGATGTAAGCGGTCTTAAGCAATTTTTCACGATCAGTCAGTTAAACCATAGACAGAGTTAAACTAAATGAATTTAATGTCAAACAAATTTATAGAAGATACACTGTTATAAATGACATAAACATAAATTGCTTTTGAAATTAAGACCCCAAAAGGGTAAAATATCTAATAAATCAATTAATAATTAGATATATGAAACACAGGTAGGTACAATGGTCGTCAGCTTAAAGTCACCACTTCCAAGTTTTGTCCCTTTCTAGCACCGTGTATAATAAATGGCACTAGAAAAGAATGGACCAAGGAACTGGTGACTTTAAACTAAATTCATTATTAATTACCACATATGAAAATTATACCTGCTCAGATAATTTATTTAAGATTTAAATTAATGGATGCTTTTATAAATTGAGCAAAATATAATTACATTTGATTCATAGAATTTGAAAATTAGTTTTCAACTGAAGGACAAAGACAAACAAAAAGTATTCTCTTATCTATGCTATATGCAAGACATTAGAAGTCAGTTTTGATCTAACAAATTTTGATAGGTATGAGATTATGAAAACTAATTGTTAAACGTCAATCATATAAATATTCTCAATTTTCCAGCAAAAAATGGATAAATTATTTGAAGTTAGCCACATTTCTTTTTAGTTTTGTGATTTTACCCACCCATTTGTAGGTTAACTCGGATCCTAACGTATCGATACGATACCAATTCGGTATTCTGTCCAATCGCTAGCCGAAACAGTAATAAAAGTCAACGTTGAATCGGTATAGATACCGCGTATACCTAGATACGAAAAAGAGCGCACCTTTCCATTTTTATTCTTTAATTTATTGCCTACGTTTTTAGACAAGTACATTTTTTTTTATTAAAATTATTGCGTTTATGTATATATACCACTAGCTTATAAAAACTAATGGTTAAAACAATATATTGTTTTATTACATAAATTTAGTAACAATGAAAATAGGTATTTTATATTTTTCAGATTATTTCTAATTATTCAATGTTTATCTTTAAGCTGTGTTTCTGTTATGTCGTCTCGTTTATTCCAATATGGAAAAATGTTTATAAATTCTAAAGGTTCAAGACCAGCTACAACATGTTTGATTGGAATCGACATTGTGCGATCCTTTTCTTTTGCATAATTATTCGCAATTTCTTTCGCCAACTTTAATTCTGTTTCAAATAACTCTATATTACTTTCTGAAGTCTTCCATCCTTCCCACAACCATATTTCTTTCTCATTGTCCAATAAAAATAAAGCTGGAAGAAATAATGTAATAAATAAAACGGAATTTAATAAAAAATAGTGTTTAATCTAACAGAGACTGTTAACATACCAGGTTGATCAGCTGTGTACAGATGAGACTGTAGAAATGGAAATGCAGCTTTATGATGTTTGCTTCTTAAAGGATATTCCACCTCGGTGGCTAAAAAGTCTCCAGTAATAGAATTAAAATAGAAGAGCCTAGGGCTAAAACTTATGCCTGCGGGGAATTTTATATAACTGCTGGTTTCATCTTCAAACAACTTTAAGAATAAATTATCGTCATATCCATCTGTAATTTCTACCGTTTTGTAGTTTGTCCATTGCTCATTCCTTGCGTTCAGCTTTATTTGACTTCCTAGATGTCGATGTTCGCTTGGAACTGCTGCGCCATACAAGTAATATACTGTACTATCACTTGGATTAAGTAGGAGAAAAATACCCCTGCTTCGCAGACTTTCTTTCAAACAAGGCAGTTCATATAAATGAAGCTCGCTGGGTAATTCACCTCTAACCATGAATAATCGTTTCACATTGGGATTAAATTTATCGTGCGAGCCATTAAAAACAATCAGATATTTGGAAAACATATGGAAGAACAAAGCCGGTTCACTCCACTGGCAGATCCGTTCAACGGCTGGATTTTCTTTTTCTATTTCCGGTGGTAGAGGAGAATACCCCTTTGAAGCATTACTGCCTTTCCAGTAATAATATAACTTGTCTTCATTTGTTGTCCCATTTCCAACATATTTCAATGTCCATTGGAGTATATATGTTTCTTTATCAAATAGAATTCCCTGATTTGCAATCTCTACTTTTTGTAACTTGTCATCAATAATTCTCCAACAATTTAAAGCCTTGGTACTTTTTATATATGACTGGTTTTGATTGTCACCACTATCACCAACAATACCTCTGCCTACATTGTGATAATCAATGAAAAAATATGGATCTTCTTGTGAGTTCTTTAGCATTTCTTTTACATCACATACTTCCATTTTGTTCAATATAGACGATGGGATTAAATGGATAATGAATAGGTATGATAAAAGGTATTAATTTTTATCTGCAGATAAGTACATACCTACTAGCTTGTGCTAGTTTAAATTGATGATTTAAAAATGTTTTTTTCCTATCCCTTATTAAGTATTGTAATTTTTTTATAAAAAATTTGTAAACTACAGTAAAACATTAAGATATGCATCTTCCATATACATACGTTTTATATTCTAAAGTACTCACTCTGAAAATACGACAATCTAAAAATTAATTAATAACTAAAACAAAACATGTAAAATGGGTTATGTTTGTTTATAACGGGGGTTTACGAAAATGGATTGTAATTATTGTGATTTGTGATCGGGAGCACCACGGGAGCACTGATAAGTTCTTTCGATAACAACTGATTGGCTATATTCAAAAACTTGCTACAAATTTTTAAAGTCAACCAATCAGCTGTTTTAAATTCAGGTTATAATCCTAACCATCCTAACATCATATCATCATAATATAGCGAAAAAATTCCTGTAAAGATTTATACATTTTCAGTCAGTCAATATGCAACCCACTATACACCTCCAAAGAGACATGATTTTAATTTACCAAGTAATTACTAATCAGACATCAGAACCATTGTCTGACAAATCGCGTCGCCTCTGTAATATGTGGTAAATATGTTAGTATTTGGTGGTATTTGGAAACATACACATAAGGCCCATAAGGCCATAAATGTCAGAATTTGACATTTGGTATTGTGACTGTAATCAGATCTATGAATCAGATACACTTAATAATACTTAAGTGTTATGTGACTGTAATAACTAATCTTTTAATAGAACCTACCTATTTATTTTAGTTTACAAAAATGTACGTATTTTTATTTGCTATTTTACATTAAAATATGCGGTGATATCATTGCAACATTTCACATAAAGTTTTGGTGTCTAAACTAAATATTTAAATTTTTCATAAAACTGGGTACACACGTATTAATAATGGACTGCTACTCCTGCATTTTCACCATTAAAACACAGTACTTATATTATTTTAGGTTGTAAACCTAGAAAAAATATAGACCCGCTTTCTGTTATATGGGTCACGTGACAGGTTCCGCGTCGCCTAGGGTCTTAAGGTCCGGAAATTGGATATTTTATTTGCTTTATGTTGCAGTTGAGCAAATTGCAAATATGACGGCTGCATTGCAATATGGAATTAACTAACTTGCTGTATTTTAAATGTCATTAAAGATTGTAACCAATTACAGTAAACAAATGAGCTTCACGCTACAGTACAACCAACGCAAATTGGCATAAAAAGCAAGTTTTAGCAATTTTGGCCCTTTTAGGGTGGCCATGAATTAGCGGTAGTCGGCAATTTGCCGCTGGCACAGTCTATATTTTTTCTAGGTTTGTGGTTGTAACAATTTATAAATTTAAAAATGAGACGTAAACAGAGACGTACACCTTAACAGATATTTGACATTTGTCATAATTTAATTTTTATGAAACAATTGACAACTATGTACGATTATGACATTTGTGCTGTAGAGTGCTGCCGCGCGAGTCACTGCAAACGGGCAGACTAGAAAAAGCACGGCTGCTCTATTTAGCCGACGATGATAAGACGAAATTTAGATAAGATTACAGGCCCTAGTACTTTAATAATTTCCCACATATTATTTGATTTATTTCTTATTTGTTTTGGTAAAAATGATTTTTCTCTGTGTAACAAATCATTACTCGCACTTTCCTTTTTTATATTTGATGCATTGTTCTTGAGCGCGCCTCTGGATTTGTTTTTACAATTGAAAATGTAATTTTCTAATAAACAAATTTATACCAATTTGGAGGATGCTTTGTAGAGTACCTACTACAAATCTTCAAACAAAATTGTACATGTTCAGTTGAACACAAAAGTTTCCTAACCTGTGTGGCTACAATTACGAATAAATTGGTAGAACTGCCTACATTTTCTCAACCTTTCCACTTTGAGCGGCAATAAAACGTAATAGAAATTGAGGCATTCGTGGTGTGCAGTGGCAGTGCATTTCTTTTAGTACAACGCTTCGAAATACATTCTCCGGTACTAACTTAGTGTAACTTGTTAATTAACAGGTAGGTATAATTATCTAACAACTTTTTTTTAAAACTAACTCGTTATTCACATATGTAACTTTTTGTGTAGTGGCTATTTTTTTACCCATGTCGTAAAGATGGACAAAATTTAATCGTCAATCATTACAAATACCTGTTAATGCTTTCATAATAAATAATAAATTCATTTGACCAAAGCTGTTTTTTTTTGCAATGAAATGTGTTCAATCCGGCTCAAAACATATTCTTGCGTCACAGACGTCTCTGTGTTTAAAATGTCCACAGAGTCCGGTTTCAACCACTGAAATGTAATTTCACAGATTTGTGTAATTTTATATTATGATGACTGGAATTCTCTAAAAGCTGCGCGAATGGATTATTCATGATCAGCGCCATATTTGTTTTGTGCCTCTAGCAATGGCGGAGCAGTAGGGGCTTAGCTGATTGTGAATTGAAATGAAATTGAATTCTGGATATGAAGAATTATTTCGTGCTATATGCTAGTTAACTTTACAGTCCCTTATAAAACATGACATGTTCCAACAATAACACTCGCAAAAATACACAAAGAATAATACTAATGATATACAAGATAAAAGAAACCACACTGTACGCCAATGACGTGTTTACAAACAAAATAATGGGAAATTAAGAACACAATTCATATCGTACGTGCAGATGGTTGTCTCTCTCGCACCCACATACATACCCAACGAAGTAGGTCTTTCCTGAGTTTCAAGTACCTCCTTTTGTCTGCTCCTAGGTTTGGTACCATTATTTGGATGTGCAATGTGCAATGGACTAACGCATTCCATGTAGTACATTTCAGTGGTTTCAACTTTTTAGTTGATTTGCTATTGGTCTATGCAGCAGTTGCCTAAAAGTAGATTTGAAAATCGGTGTGATTTATTAAATATTTAAATTTATATTTAAAATGGTTGACATTGTGATACTCTTATTCTTGTTTATTTAAAAAGGAGTTGGTTGTTGATTATTGTATGTACATACCTGCAAACGTATTCTTAAACATCCCGAATTACATAAATTTCATAAACCTGTCACTCATATAAACATATTAGGTATTTATTTTTAGTTTGCAGTTGATAAAATCAATTTCTGTTTTTGTTGCAATTTTCACGTTTTCAAAATAAATGTACAAAACATGCGAAATAATACAGGTACTGGTAAAACAGGTAATACTTTAAATTAATTAATGAAATTGTGGTAAATATGTGGTAGGGTAGAACAGATACATTTGAAAAAGACATAAAGGTAACATACCTATGTAATTGGCTGGTATTAAAAACGCCTTAAACATAAACGTTAATAATGCACTTTGTACTCTAATCATAACAAACACAAATAATATATTTTATATATGCAGTGCGTATCCAGAGAAGGGTTCATTATCATCCCCCAAAAATCAGATAACTATTCTGTTAAATGACAACAATATGATGAAATTTATAATTAGAAATAATATTATTTATTAATGAGAAAACTTCAATTTTCTTATATTTATAAAAATATGTGTTAAAAAATTTGTCCAAAAATATACTTAAGTGGGCCCTTAAATGTGGCATGTCCCCTCCCCTCTCATCAGGTTTTAACGAGGGTTATAACCATTGGTTTTGTAAGCTTCCCTATCATACCTCTCTAATGCTAGTATTCCAATTCCATAACTACCTTTCTGCTTAGTGGCTCAGCCAAATAATGACATAATTTCCGTATTGCTTGTTCCTAATTAATTCGCTTTTGCAGCGTATTGATACAAAACAAATCCGTAATGCATTTACTTACACTAGACGTAATTAAACCTAAAACTCTGTGTGAATTTCGGGGAAAATAATAGCATTAGACCACCTGCTGAGAAATTACCAATAATAAATCAATACGGAGGGTGATTCATGTTGCACAGGATACCACCCCGAAAGTGATGAACACAAGCGACCTGCATCACGTTGGAACTATAATAACCCTAACCCAATCTTCCCTTGTCCATATATCCTTAAAAAGCAACATCCACCAGTGGAGTAGTCTAACGGGTCTCGTATTTCACACCATGAATGTTTTTTATTAATAAAAAGTACTTAGTCATGTTTAATTTTGATCATAGAATAATAAAATCAAATATAGTAAACAAAAACAGCCGAATTTTGGTATGAAAAATGTTTTGGCTTTTCCATTTTGACAGAATTGCCTTTACGAGAGAAACTAATTTTATTAGCAACAGGTATTTGCGATTTGGTAGATGTTTTGAAGTTTTCAAGTAGTATTTGAGTGTAGCTTGGAACAAATGTTTATTTTAGCGTTATTGTAGGAAGAGGAAGACAGGGAAGTAAACTAAGAAAAGGAGAAAATTTTGGGTTTGTCCTATCAATAAAAAGATAAAGCTCTATGGTGAATTTCATCATTATTTATCTTCTGAATTGGAGAGATATCAAACACTTCGCAGATCAGTGTCACCTGACAAAACACTTGCAGTGCTATTAAATTTATGTTTTCAAGGAAGAACCAAATTTGGTACAAGATTTTTTGATCATAGAACTTATTTATTTAGCATGACTTATAGTTGACACAAAGAACCTCGCAACACTGATTACTCACATATGTGTCAAGATTGTAACACATAATCTTATAAGCTACCTGGTAAATGATCAGCTAGTAGCTCCACAGATGCCCTCTTTTGTTAAAATATTAATTTACATGTTGGCTCCATAAGTAGCAAAAGTTATCTCTAACAGTAACGTGAATATTTCTCCCTTCAATTCAGGAATTGATAGTGGATTGTTCTTAGATTCGACTTTTAACGTCGACACAATGATCTTACTGGCCAACTTACAATAGAATAGTGAATATTTTTCACTGAACTCTCACTTTTAAAAAATAACCCAACAATTTGGTGGCGTTTCTGTACATTGTATATGCCTCCACTTTTTTTTTTTTAAATGTACACTTCTCAAATGTCGTGCCATACAACGAACCATCCACACCTTTTTCTTTAAAAATGATTTGCCAAAGATTAGAAAAAGTATGGTAAGCTATTGGAGAAAACGAAATAATTTTAAAAATGAACAAGAACGCATTGATAAAGGTTTTACATAAAACTTCACATTGGCGAAACATGGATCAACGAGGGAAGGAACACATAGTTAAAAAGTGCGGCAAAATCATAATTTGACAAATGCAATAGCAATAGTAGGTTGGTCTACTGGTTTAACAATGCCATCTGGAAAGGGTCGTCTTTGATAGTGACAATGGGGAACCGATATTTCAGTCAAAAAAGGATAGTACCACGAAGAGATGAATGCAGTTTTTGAAACGTATAGTATTGAAAATTTAGAACCCCAGTCTGTCGCCGGTATGGACAATGCTCCATACCATAGTCGAAGATCTGTAAAGAAATGCTACGGCAATCATGGCCGAAAGCAGAACTCTAAGAATGGTTTACGAGAAAAAAGAAACCCGTTTGATGAAAACGAACTAAAACCCAACAGTACAAGTAAAAGAAGACATAGCGTAATTTTTTTTATATATTTTTAGGTATTAATAATATTGTGTGAAACTAACTACTCTGTGGACTAAAGCCCCAACCAACGTTGAATTACACCCACAATATCTACCCATATATTCTTTATTATTAGCTTTTGTAACATTTTTTACTGTATTAGAAAGGTATTTTAAGCTAATATAAATCAAATCTCCTACAATTCCTATCAATGAAGTCATATGTATGTTCTCTGATACCAAACATCTAGGTATGCTAATGAACAATTCCACAGACAAAGTTCTATTCAATAATTATCTAAAGAAATTAATCTATCTAAATTTACTAACCTGGTTTAATAGAAACACTCTATAAATATATATAATTTCACTTTTGACACTCGGAACTCGAAAATTCAACGACAATAGATGAGATCTGACCTATTTCTGCATTTTTAGGATTGCTTCTTCAGGTGGCCTCCTTTAAGTTGAGTCAAATATCTAACTATAAAAATTATTATATAAATTAAAATTATTTGAAATTAAATATCGACAATGACAAAAGTGACATTAGCCTGTCAATTTTAAATTAAATATGACAATACCTACTTGAATAATGTTTACCTTTTATGTAAAAGTTTATATATATTTTTAGGTATTAATAATATTGTGTGAAACTAACTACTCTGTGGACTAAAGCCGCAACCAGCATTGAATTACATCCACAATATATAACCATATATTCTTTATTAATAATAATAATAATAATAATAATAATAAAGGTCTTTATTAGTGTTTACAAAGAACACACAACATCTGGGCGAAGTCTAGCTTTCGCTACTCTACTTAACCCAGTATAAGGTACAAAAAAATATAAAAACTAACATAACAAAAACAACTTAATGCTACTATTACAATCATTATAATTCAAATATTTTTTTATCATTAGCACGTTACTGGCAAGATAAGAAAAACTCTTTAATTCTTTTACGGAAACTGTTCAGAGATAGAATCTTTAGTTCATCATTAAGGCTATTATAAATTTTAATAGAGTTGTAAGTAAAAGATCTTGTAAATACCGCCGTGGAGTACCTTGGAGGAGATAATTTAAAATTATATCTAGTTTGTACTGGGTGTGTCTCATACATAAAAATAAACTTATTTCGAAGATAAGAAGGAGTAGAAGATTGAAACAAACGATACACAAATACTGACATATGGTACTTAAAAACATTTTCAATATTAAGCCAATGCAACTCTTTTATTTTAGCTGATACTCTATCAAACCTCTTCAGACCAAACACAAATCTGCAACACGAGTTCTGAATTTTTTGAATTCTATACTTTGTTACACTGTCCAAACATGGAAAATAAAGTTAGTTCTATTATTTCCCACTGTCAAAAGTGATAATTAGATATTTATAGAGTGTTTTCCTTAAACCAGGTTAGTAAATTTAGATAGATTAATTTCTTTAGATAATTATTGGATAGAGCTTTGTCTGTGGAATTGTTCATTAGCATACCTAGATGTTTGGTATCAGAGAACATACATATGACTTCATTAATAGGAATTGTAGGAGATTTGATTTATATTAGCTTAATATATCTTTCTAATACAGTAAAAAAATAGCGAAAAATAACAGGACATTTAAATTGGACGATGTAGAAATAATGCTTAAAAGAGCAATTGCAAAAGTAAATGCGGAAGATTGTTCAAAAAGAAGAATAAAAATGCAGGATTTAGATCTTGAAATCAATCCAATTAAAATCCATATTGGAAATAGTGATAGTGATAGAGGTGATGACAGTCACTGCTAATAAAGGTTATACCCTGAGGTATGTTATTTACACGTTGAAAAGTTTTTATTTATTTATCTAATTAATTGTCGTGTTTTATTTTTACTTGAATAAGTAATTTTCTTAATATTTTCATTAATACAAGTTTAATATTTTAATTTTTGTTATTTAAATGTTGATTTTTGGTTTTTATGTGGGAAGTGGTGTGGAAATTTGCTTACTTAATAATAAAGCTTTGCGAAAGCATAAACATGTTACATTTATTTACATTACAGTAAAAACTGTGTGACTGGAAAAAATGTATATAAAGTGCTGTCATTATTTTGACTTTCCCTGTATGCCCTATCATTTTGATCACTTGTTTGTGTCCGATATCCATTATTTTGTTTTTTGTTTCATTTTATAAAAGGCTAGAGGCATAATTGACGTACCCTTCGCAGAGTGACCACTGGGGTGCCACTGACCCCAGCGCACACGTACTCAGTCTCCCGTTTTATGAAAACCAAATAAAACACTGTCATGCCCACTCTTACTGTTTGACGGCGAAATTTAGGGGGTGATAATCGACTGAGCCGGGGAAGAAGCGCACAGGACATCTCTTTTCGTTATTGCGGTGAGTAATGCCTCCCGGACCTACCGTTAAGATAATGTAATGCTATTGTGCATTCCGCCTTCTATTTCAGAATTATTAGCTCCGGGATCCGCACGTTTCTCGCGCCAACAAAAACTACAACGTTCCTAAATCAAATCGGGCCGTGCATAGAATTGTTCCAAACAATAATTAATGCCTATAAATTAGCTACTGGATTCAAAACCTAGGCGCTGTTGGCAATGGAGGAGGTCTAAGTGAAGTGTTTCTTTTTTGTTCAGTATCCAGTTGCCCTGATAATAACAGATAATGAGATATATGATACTAGTTTAGATTTATTTTATCTTGATTTAGTAATGAAAGTCGAAAATATGGTATATTCGCGATAGTCTAAAGCCGAGGGGTAAACCACTGCTTAAAATTTGCACAATGAAATACCATTTTATTAAAAATATTACTCGTAAATACCTTATTTTCCCAAAAAAATACCTCATCAAATAAGCAAATACCTCAAAAATACCCAAAAACCACGAATTATCCTCAAGTGCCCAAATAATACCTATGACTATTACCCAATACTACCCTTAAGTACCTAAAAATCCCGTTAAGTACCCAGAAATACCGAATAGTACCCAAAAATACCCTTAAATACCCAGATATCTAAGAAACGAAAAATACATTAAATGACCCACGATTTTACTTAATATACCTTTAATTTTCCAAAACTGTCTTTCATTTCCTTAGAAATTATTCCAGTTACAGATCTACGTAAATAATATAGATTTTTTAAGGGCTTCTTTGACTCGATCTGAATACATCTGGAAAGAACATTTTGGATTACATAAAATGTATCATAAACCCATCGGCGCACCCAAGAAGGGTGCCAATACCTACACCATGCCCCCTTCAAGCTAACTAAAAACAAACTTCTTCCTCGTCTATGTAATCATAATATTCGGTCTATACAGGCTGTTCCTAAAATTATTGTCCGGATCCCAAATACTCATCGGGTACCATCGGTGTCTCCAGTACAACCAAAATCTTTCATTAGCAAGTGTAAATACATGGGTATCGAGGGAGAATTCAATTTTAGCCCCAGCTTGCTTTCCGTCATGTATGATTAGAATTAGATAATTGGCAGTTGTTTGCATAAAAAATCTTTTATGTTAAATAGAATATGAATGTGATAGGAAAACCTAATTTAGCAATATTTTAATTTTTATTACAGACTTGCATTCTCTTTTTATTACATATTTTTCATCAATAGAATATGTCGGAGAAGTTTGACCAAACTTATCGTTAACACGTCATATCGAATAATATGTAATATATTGATTTAAAGATAAAGTTTAAGAAATTATACCATACTAAAATTTGTTAACAGAAGTGGGAAATGTGCTAGTATGCGAGTGGATATATTTTGCGTAAATGCCTTATAAAACATTCATATGATGACTTGTTTATATGGTACTGTACTGTACAATCTATTGAAATAATAATGGCACTGTTTAGTTGAATTTGCTATTTATTTCGAACTGCTGACATATTCGTAATGAAATCTATTTTCAATTTTAAACATTAGTTCTTAGTTGTTCCATTCACCCACAGAAATCTATTGAAATTTCTACATAGAACATCCAGTACTGATTTGAGGAAGTGTCATTATTTTTGCAATAGAATGTATCTAATTCGAATCACCATATATTATTTTCCAAACTAAAGGCTTACGAAGACAATAAAAGGCCACATAGTGGTTTAACAGTGCCTCCAAAAAATTTTACAGAAAATATTCTATCTATTTTTAATAATTTTTATATTTGCCATTGCGTCGGTCAGTTGTTTACTTATATTTAAACTGTGCCATCGGCATAACGCATACGCGATCGCCATTGTCTTTAAAAATTGGCGGGAAATTACTAGTTTTCTCTTAAAATACCCATTAATTATCTTCGTAATACCCATTAAATACCCAGTAAATACCCATTGCTACTTTCATAATACCTAAAAATACACAAAGTACCTATAAATACCCAAAAAATGCAAAAAGTACCTATAGCTTGTACAGCAAAATACCTCAGTGGCTTCCCTCTCGTCTAAAGCTAGTTACGGACAGTGAGCAATAATATAATATATATTTATATATATTATACTATAATATATATAAATATATTATATATATATGGCTCCCTGTATTTTTCATCGAATTAAAATTCGAGTCGGTAGTAATCTTTCTTTTATAAAATTTTACTTATTCTGTTTACAACTATTCTAAGAATGCATTGAAAAAAAATGTTTTCGATGAGATACTTTCTGTTGTTTTCGAGACTTCAGAGGATCAGGAAAACGTACCTCGTAGACTTGACGCAGAATTTATTGAGATTATACAGTCTGCATAGTATATGTTCTCGTCTACGTTACTTACGATGTAATTTTTTAAAAGTTAATAGGCGCTGTTCGGGCGTCTCTTAAAAATTAATGAAACCTGCAAAGCAAGATGATAAAGTTAACAACCCCCCTAGAGACAGGGTTTATGTAAAAATTTAATAAACTTGGCGATGCGTCGCCTTTCTCCATTTGCTTTAAGGACCGACCTCCTTAAATTAGGTTTCTACTCTCTACTATCATAACGCTGGGCAAATACATTTAGTCTATTGTTGGCGTAGAACCGCACGGTGATATAAAAATGTAACCATTAGGGCGTAATACAGAAACAAGTATTTTTTCTTTTCATTAAAAATCTGTGCAAGTTGTAAGAAAAAATCATTGTGATGACACATATATCGAGTAGAGTAGAAAGCTAAAGGCTGGAGTTTCAAAGACGAAGAATTGTATCTGAAGATGCATATAAAAAAATCCATCCAGAAATGTAAAGTAAAGTCACAAGACTTTAAAGGAAGGCTAAACAAATTTATTATAGTTATTTGTAGTAACTATCGTTATGTTTTAAGTTCCTCGAAATCTGAAGCAAAATGACAATATTTCAAACCGAGGGCGAGGCTTAGAAATCGTTTGTAGTAATTTTTATTTCATTTGTAGGTTCTCGGCATCTACAGTAAGGTCACAATACTTCAAACGGAGACTCAATCGTATTTAGTTGTTTGTAGTAACTTTCATTTCGGTTGTAGTTCCTCGAAATCCAAAATAGAGTCACTATGCTTCAAGTGGAGCAAAAAGTCGTTTGTAGATATTTGTAGTAACCTTAATTTTGTTTGTAGTTCCTTGAAATCTTACGTATAATCACTATACTTCAAACAGATGCTAAATAATGGTTTGTAGCAACTTTCATTTCCTTTTTAGTTCTTCAAAATCTAAAGTAGAGTCACTGTATTTCAAGTGGAAGCTAAAGAATCGTTTGTAGTTGCTTGTAGTAATCTTCACATCGTTTCTAGTTCCTCGAAATCTAAAGTAGTCACTATATCTTGAGCTAAGACTTAAAAATAGTTTGTAGTAACTTTCATTTCGCTTTTAGTTCCTCGAAATCTAAAACAGAGTCAAAGCAGAGGCTAAAAAATTGTTTGTAGTTATTTGTAGGAACCTTTATTTCGTTTGTAATTCCTCTAAATCTACAGTAAAGTTACACTCCTGTAAACGGAGGCTCAAAAATCGTATTTAGTTGTTTGTAGTAACTGGAAATTTGACGTATAATCACTATACTTCAAACAGAAGCTAAAAAATGGTTTGTAGTAACTTTCATTTCGTTTTTAGTTCTTCGAAATTTAATGTAGAGTCACTGGATTTCAAGTGGTAGCTAAAAAGTCATTTGTAGTTGTTTGTACTAAACTTCATTTTTTCATAGTTCCTCGAAATCTAAAGTAGAGTCACTATACTTCAAGTGGAGGTTAAAGAATCGTTTGTAGTTGTTTGTAGTAATGTTCACAGTTTCTAGTTCTTCGAAATCTAAAGTAGAGTTAGAGTAACTTGCATTTCGGTTTTAGTTCCTCGAAATCTAAAGTAATGTCACTATATTTTAAGCAAAGGCTAAAAAATCGTTTGTAGTTGTTTGTAGGAACCTTTATTTCGTTTGTAATTCCTCGAAATCTACAGTAAAGTCACAATACTTTAAACGGAGACTCAAAAATCGTGTTTAGTTGTTTGTATTAACCTTCATTTCGTTTGTAGTTTCTCGAAATCTAAAGTAGAATCACTATGCTTCAAATAGAGACTACAAAATTATTTGTAGGAAATTTCATTTCGTTTTTAGTACTTCGAAATTTAAAGTCACTGCATTTCAAGTGGAAGCTAAAGAGTCATTTGTGGTTGTTTGTACTAACCTTCATTTTGTTTATAGTTCCTCGAAATCTAAAGTAATGTCACTATATTTTAAGCAAAGGCTATAAAATCGGTTGTAGTTGTTTGTAGGAACCTTTATTTCGTTTGTAATTCCTCGAAATCTACAGTAAAGTCACAATACTTCAAACGGAGACTCAAAAATCGTGTTTAGTTGTTTGTATTAACCTTCATTTCGTTTGTAGTTTCTCGAAATCTAAAGTAGAATCACTATGCTTCAAATAGTGGCATTATACTTCAAGTGGAAGCTAAAGAGTCGTTTGTAGTTGTTTGTACTAACCTTCATTTTGTTCACTATACTTCAAGGGGATGCTAAAAAATCGTTTGTAGTAACTTTCATTTCGTTTGTAGTTCCTCGAAATCTAATGTAGGGTCTGTATACTTCAAGCGGAGGCTAAAGAATCATTTGTAGTAACCTTTCTTTCCTTTGGAAAAGCAATGCTGGATGACCCCATTTTAATTTACTTTTTATTGACTATAGTTTTTTGCAGGCAAACTAATTTGGAAAAATATTTACTTTATTGTTAACTTGCACAGTGTTATTTAGTACTGTGCAGCTTTGCTAATTTATAAAATATATTTGAACTTCATTTGTTCCTTACCTATTATGTTAATAATACACCTATATATCTGGACACCCTGTATATAAGTCAACGTCCCTTCGTAAAAATCAATGCTTATTAATTCCTACCCCTTCTAAAAATTAAAAACAAATATTTAATTTCTATTTAAATTCCCTCGCGACGCTTCTCAGTGTTCGGCGTCCTCTGTATCTTCTTTATTACTGTCTCCGTTTATCTAGAACAGTGAGCACCTTCTGATATTCGATGATTAATTAACATAGGAGAGGTAGTCTTAATTCCATTATCAGTAACCCCCAACCGTTTTTCCGTCGCTTTTCATCTTTTTGAGGGGGAGGCGGGCTTTTGCCTAAAAGGAGTGGCAACCGAGGAATCTGATAATATTTTTTTATTTAAATAACCGTTCACATCTGTTCCTGTCACAAACGTGAAAAATATTTATTTCTAGTCGTTCAATTTTAATTGAAACGTCAGTTACACATACACGATGAAACAATTTTTGACAGTTGATACGAATGATTGGAAATATAAGAGGACCTTCTTCAGGTAAAAGATTCGTGTATATAATGTGTCCCGTTTTTCAGGTTATCACCTTTGGAAATGTAAGAAGGCTGTGGAATTTCGACAAGCTACAGTTAGTACCTTGCAAGGAGGTTATATTCTACTAACCATTTTATTGATGAGACAGAAGCTTGGCCTACTACAATTTTTTGGGTCTTTTTGCCAGAAACACTAACAATTACAAAATTATTACAAAACTAAAATTTAATTTAGATTAACTTTTCGTAATTTTTTAAACAATTTAGTATCCATAAATTATTACATTTTTTGTACGTTAATAACTTTTACGGTGGCCGCAATTTAAAGTGTTAAGCTTATAGTGTATGTGTTCTTTGTCCGATTGGTATTTGTTTTCACTTTCATGGCAATCTTTGATCTGTTTATTATAATAACAAGAATGTTAATTTTTGTCGTTTCTGCATTTAGAAACGCTACTAAAAGATGGCTGCATGGTAGTAGATATTGTTGAGAGATGTAAGCTTTATCTATGAATCTAAGCCATCTCAGTAGATGGTTATCATAAGCGCCGACTTTCCGTGGGAAACGAGGATTTTTCCCCATTTTTTATATATCGAGCTAAAATTATGGAATAATTGTTTATTGTCTTTTAGGCCTTCCTGAGCACGTGGTTAAAATGTTTGTACTTATTCATACTTAACCCTGTATAGCCTTCAAATAATTACTCAACGGAACATGATTAAAAGGTCAACAAGTTTTGTTTCCCGAAACAGGAAAGTAGGATGCATTCAGCTCCTGCCAGAATTCCTGGCCTCCTGCCAAACGCTTGTAATAACCTATATAATCTTTTATCGATTAAATGTATATCGAAAATTAATTTAAAAACAGAACACCGATATATCCGTTTCCGGCGTACCATCTAGAGGATGAACGTTGAGAAATATTTTCTAATAAAGATTTTTATGTCATATATCATGTAACAATGGAGAAGAAAGTGTCTACCTCATATTTTACAGAAGTCTTCCCTTATTGCGTCTCCCATTTTAAAGTACGGGACAGATTAGATGAATTGAGCGAACGACTCAGCTTAAATCAAATACAACTACATGAAAAATATTACAGTATAGAATTTGCCAAGTTTGTTGGCTATAAATGATTGACCTTTTTATTGAAGATCTCGACTTTTAGAGAATTTTATAAAAATGTAATTTCGATAATATTTGTGTACAGGGTATCCCTAAACTGCATGAACCAGAATCTTAATGTATATAATTATATTCAAAACTGCACCGTTAAAGCGTTAGGGGACGCCAAAGTTTTTGAAAAATATCGGTAATAGGCTATAAAACGGAAAAGCGTTCAACGAGTAAAATGAAATTCGGTATATGAAAATATATTAATGAAATACTTTTCTTGATGTAATTAATGATAATTACATTTTTGTTACTAAAAAATGTCGCGTCGTTTTAATCTAAATGAAGAACAAATGTAATAATTTACGTAAAATTATCTGTCGTAGTCGATAAACTAAAATAAATGCAATGAAATGAAGCTGTGACATATACGTTGGCCGTTTGTTTTTCTGTCAAGACAGTTTTTACTCGGTGCACTGAGCATTTCAGACTACCGACTTCAGCAAGGTATACCTTTTTCAAATAAAACATGTAGGAGAATCGATTGTTTCGATAGTCAGATGGATACATTAAGATGCAAAAAAGTTCTGCCATTTAAAAGAAACATGGTGTGCCACAAGTGGCGCCCTCTACTAGTGACGTTAAAATTAGAAACATATTTGAATTTCTCGTCCGCAAAAACCCCTGATTTACAAATTTTATGTAAATATTTGGATTTCTTAAGAAGTTATTTACAAATATCGAAAATAAAATTTTAACTTTAACACCCTGTAACTCCGTTAATAATCAGTTTTGGATAAAATGTTATAGAAAGAGGTAGCATTTATTTTCGGTCTAGAATTATCCCCTGAATTTTTTGCTCATCATTTCCGGACACCCTGTATAGCCTTTCTCTTTATTAAAGTTGTCCGTAAGCATGGACATATCAACTTCTGGTAGATTATCAGTTTACTAAATTCAGCTTCAATTGAACATATGCTAAAATATTTACAACACAGTATCTAATAAAACAACATAGCACATTTTAATCTGACCGAGTATTAGCGTGTTTGCGGTAGACCTCCAACTTTAGAGTTGCGTATAGTGACGTCACAAGCAGGCGCATATCATATACTTCACAAAAACGCATAAAAGAAATTTAACGGAACAAGTCTACTGGATACTGGCTTATGACGGCTTGCACTAGAGTTCAAGTGCATTTTAAAAAATAATTATAACTCGACAATTCATTTTATTAATTCTGGGGATCAGATATCTACTATTAACCCTAAAAAGTGACAACTCACTTAAAGCTACATCATGAATTGTTTGTAATTTAAGGATTCAACAGTAGCTAACTTTTCTAAACAGGCCATATCAGCATGATATGTAATTTGTAGTTCATAAAAAAGACTTACAAGATGTATGTTGTACGAAGAGACATATTTTATATGAGACGTCTGTGCCATACTGCAATCTCTAAGTATTTACAACACGTCGAGACGTAAGGAATTTTCAACTACGCTTTAAAAGTGTCGCAAGTTGTTTGGGCTGAAGACTGAATTGATCCTCTGACGTTTCAAACTTCCCTGGAAATTGATTTTTATCTATTAATTTTCTGATGATAGCTGAAAAGTTGTCCGATAGATTTTCAAGATGCACGACTCTTTCAGAAGCAATTGGAATTGTAGTATAAAATATATTTAAAGTAGTCACAAATTAACTCTTTTATTATTTCTGAATAGGGATAAGTGTATAATAAACTTTATCTACAATCAGTAATTAAAGTAGGTTTTTCTTGCTTGACAGTGACAACAAAAAGTTGACATTTATTGAGGAGTGTCACTTTATTGTTGGCCAAGTGATAAAATCTAGCAAACGTTCGTCGTCTATAGCAACCAAGTAAACAATTGCCAAATTTTGAAAAATTTAGTAGAGATAACTTTAGTTGAAAAAATAATGGAAATTGAACATAGTGATATCCGGAGATTAGTAATGCTGCAGAAACTATAACTTTGGGTTTGTCACCAGAAAAACCAAAGAAGTTATACGAGAAGCAATACCTGTTGTTTTACCAAACCGATTAACAGGCGCTGCTTACCTCAACTTTCTGCAGAACACTCTGTATGAGTTGTTGGAAGACATTCCTTTGAATCAGAGGCATCAAATGTGGTTCCAGCATGGTGGTGCTCCAGCTCATTTTTCCATGGTCGTTAGAGAGCATTTACACCAAACTTTTCCACATAGATGGGTAGGAAGGGCCGAACCTGGTTTATGGCCGCCAAGATCGCCTGATCTGAACCCTCTAGATTTCTTTGTTTGGGGATATTTGAAGACATTAGTGTATGGTACTCCTGTAAATAGCCTGGAAGAGCTGCAGCTACGGATTAATCAAAAGTGTCAAGAAATCCAAACCAAGGAGGGTGTTTTCGAAAGAGTTCGAATATCGTTGAGACGAAGATGTCGTGCCTGCTTGGAAATGGACGGAGGGCACTTTGAACATCTTCTGTAATTTTGTTTTTTGTTTGTTAAAAGCTTCCTTTGTCGGTTTATTCCTAATAAAATAAAATGTTTGAAAAACGAATAGTGGTCCATATCTCCGCAACCAAACCCATGTTTATTAGACTTCTGCTTATTTTGGTTCATACTATTACCTCCTGAAATATTTTACACTCTTTTTTTAACACCCTGTATAACCTATTTGTGACATGGTGTGAGTCGAAGCCAATTTATAAATATTTAGAAAATGTACTTCTCGTCTATTTTTGTGAGAAAGCAAAAACTCTAAAACTAATCAAATAATGTACAAGTAATTCAATGTGGATCAGGGATTATTATTAAAAACTGTTATTTCAGCATCCAAATTACAAATGCTAACAAATGAATTTCTTACCTTTGTTCCATTTTATATAATTAATGTTCTAGTTGTAATAAAGTTAATAATTGAAACGTTTTAATTACTGCTCCCGAGTATTCAAATGCCACTCTCGATCAATAATGTATGATTTCTCGCCTTAATACATAAATAACTATTATTGGGGTTCTTTATTAAAAAAAATACATTGATAGTTAGTTAACTGAGGTTAAGTAACATAAGTTTTCAGGTTATATTATTATTTAACGTTTTAAACAATTTTGTGCTAAATATGTTGTCAGCGAATGAAAAGAAAATAAAAAAAACGAGCGAAAAAGTTTTCCAAGTATACACAAAAAGAAGGACCGGAAAAGGAAATCCAGAGCTTTGCCAGATAAATTCTCACTAATTAAAATCGGTGCAGAAATAATGCGATTTGCTGTGTAAACTGCGATCCTTCATAAATCCTCAGATTAATATTTTTTGGGGATATTCAAACTGAGTGGCGTTTGCAACTGGAATGGTGCTAATCCGCGTCTTTGAACAAACCTAAAATATTTTCCAACTACCCGTCTTATCTTGCAGTCGTTAATGTTGTAGATGTTTTACAGGATATAATTTGTATCTCGCAATAAATTGCACAACTTTTAAGTTAAATTGGTGAAAGAATATTAGGAAATGACGTGTCAATATTCCGTGGGGTGATTTTACACGAAAAATTAATGCCACAAAAAACTATTACATTTTTTCGAATACTGAAAATTAACGAAGTAATAGCGTGAATTTTATTTATGAAAATTTTCTAATAACTTCTTTGTGAGGCTACCAATTTTTTGTCTAATTTTGTACAGGTATCACTAGTATTCCTTTATATTCACGTTCTTAATTTGACGTATATCCTCTAACCAAGGATCTAAGGCTAAGGTTCCAAGGGCCTAAACTGTCCTTGGCCTTCAGATAATGACAGAACTTTCTTGTTTGAACATTTTTATAAATATGAAATCCATACGTCAGCAACTAAAATTTTTAGAAGTAAAAAAATGTTATACTGCAATACCTTGTATTTCCGTTAATATTAACATAGTAGTCCAAGGTATTTGGATAAAAATCGACCGGAATAGCGGAAATTTTTAGGCACAGCAGATATCGAGATGCGGTTTTCTGCATTGTGTTCAGGAAGGTCCCAGGAAAAAAGTCTATATCGTCTGGTTTAGCCATTTTTTGAAAAATGCCTTCTGGGCCGGAAAATGCATTTTCCAATTGCATCATTACTTATACCATTATAGGAACGACTGGAAACTCGGAAATCGTTACTCGGGGGTTTTCGGGGATGCTGAATTCAATTCTGGCATTGAAATTACCCGGGGGCGGCTCTGCGGGGGTATCCGCGGGGTCATTCTGGGGGGGAAATTGCATAGTCCATGGGCAGCGTTCCAAACTCGTTACTCGGGGGTTTTCGGGGATGCCGAATTTAATTCTAGCATTAGATTTTCCCGGAGGCGGTCGGGGGTGGCTCTGTGGGGTTGTTTGGGTGTGATTGGCGGGAAATGGCAGCGTCCATGAAAATCACTCTAAAATCGAAACTCGGGGGTTTTTGAGGATGCCAAATTCAATTCTGGAATTAGACTTCTCCAGGGGCGCTCGGGGGTGGTTCTGTGGGAAATGGTAAAGGAGAAAGTGAAAAATCACAAATTATGAAAATAATACTTTATTCAAATAACAAATAGGAGTTTTTATTAATGTTGAATTATTCATTATAAACTTAAATTTTTAACTTAAATACTAAACATCTTGTTCAAACTCTTCTTCTTATTCCCCTTCTTCATCTTCTTCATCGTCACTAGTCTCGGCCCCGTTGGAAGTGTCTTTTTGGTTTTTGAGCAATTGCCATCGCAATGCTTGCATGCAAGTGAGCAGTCCAACCCCCCGGGTAATTTCAATGCCACAATTGAATTCGGCATCCCCAAAAACCCCAGAGTAACGAGTTTAGTGCGATTTCCATGCACGCTGCTATTTCTCCCCCAATTCACTCCCCGCGAATCCCCACAGAGTCACCCCTGTGCATCCCCGGGTAATTCTAATGCCAGAATCGAGTTCGGCTGCCCGAAAACCCCCGAGTAAGGATTTTCGAGCGATTTTTCCGAGTTTCCAGTCGTTCCTATAATGGTGCAAGTAATGATGCAATTGGAAAATGCATGTTCCGGCCCAGAAGGCATTTTTCAAAAAATGGCTAAACCAGACGATAAAGACTTTTTTCCTGGGACCTTACTGAACACAATGCAGAAAACCGCATCTCGATATCTGCTGTGCCTAAAAATTTCCGCTATTTTTCGTAACTTTCCTGAACTATAGAGTTAGTATAGCTCAATATGAACCCGACACATACTGTTACTAACTTATCTAAAAAAATATTGATTCCATTTTTCATGACGCATTTATTTCCATTTTTTTTTTTGATAAGTTGTGAATCGCTCTGTATAAGTGCATTCTTAATGTTTTAGCTTAAACTATTATTAGGTCTGTGGTCTTCACAGAATAAACTAATAAATACATCAATTAAAGTATGCGATTAAAACATATTTCTGTTATTTACTAACTTTATTTTTCACTTGTAATATTTTATAGAACATTTCACTTATGAAAACTGTCTTTTAAGGGATAATATTAATGGATAAGAGCAATCAGTCCAGTATTAAATTCCAGTTACAGAACATTAGCTAACTGTCTGTATCTGTTTCACAATAAACTTGCAAATTCGTCGGTATCCTCCGGATGTTCCTTAATCAGATCCTCGTAAGTCTTAAAAGTTTTGCGCCTGTGACAGGTAATAATCAGGCCAGCACAGTAACAAGTCGTCGTCAGCGACAGTACAACCCCTAAATAAGCCAAGTGCCTGGTAAACTCCCGCGTTAACAGACGAGATTTCGGCGTCACGAAAACCTTAACTTGTTGCATTTTAATATCGTCTACCTCGCACGTGTAATTACCGGCCTCCGCGACGGTCACATCCAACAGATACAGGCTGCTGAAGATGTCGACGAGGATGTGAGGGTTGCTCACGTCGCCAGGTTTTAAAAGTTTCCCGCGGTTTTTCCACACCACGGTGTTCTCCAAGGAAGATTCGGGGCAGATGAGGGTTAAGTGGGAGTTTTCCGCCAAGACGAAAGTTTTTCGGTATTTGAATCCTTTGGTTTTACCTTTTTTCCAACCTGCGTTGACGCCTTCGGCGTCTGGGTTGCATGTGCCGTCGCAGCTTTCGTCTAATGTGAAATCTGGAATCACTGCAGTTAAGTTGCTTACTTCAGGAAAGACCTTGAATAGTCGCTTAGACCTGCACGATATTGCGTTTGCGTTTTGAAGATAAATTTCATCTGAGTTCTCTGTGGAGTTACCTTTTCCATTTTTTGTAATTTTTATCCTACAAAATCCTTGCTTCTTCCTTATGCCTTCACCTTTAGGTCGACCGCATACTTGGCATATCCCCCAGGGATCCCACTGGGTGATGATTTCCAAACCAAGTTTCAAGTCATCTCTTATGCGTAGAAACTCCACACCTTTCGATTCTTTCAACAAAGTATTGATCGGAGCGAAATAATCGTCGTGGTATTTTCCCCAAGCCGTAATATTTCCAGTTTCAATTTCTGTAACGTTTACGTCCTTCACGAGGAGGTCCACCAGGTAATTGTACTTCTCGCTCTTATCCCTCTGCTCCAATCCCAGGCAGTAGTAAAGACCCGCGTCTGCTTCCGAAAAATTGTTAATAATCAAACTGTGTTCGGTGTTTACGAGCACCCTGTTTAATTTCATTTCATTTTCCATAGTGAGCGAGACTTCATGAGGTTGGGTTAATCCCAGTTTATCTATTTTATACCAGTTCCTTGGCTCGGAGTCGTCGTTTTCGTTGCAATAATGGCATTGTAATATTAGCTTTTGGTTAAGCGTTGCATCTATTACTGTGTAGAGGTCCGCCTTCTCGGTGGAAACTGGTCGATTCCTATCTCGGCATTTTGTGTTTTCTTGGGACAATGTGCTTGTTACAGCGCTGAATAAATATACAACGAGGATTGTTCGCATGGGCTATGTTATATAAGTTAATTTTCTAATTAACTGTCAACCTCTGTCATATGAATGTTCGGAACTATGCAAGAGTAGGTGTTTAATCCATAATATGTATACTAAACTAGCCCGATAACGCTCGAGAGATGCTGGAGTGATATTAGGTGGCTTATGAGGTTTCCTATGTTTTGAGTTGACGCACACGTTAAGTGATTGAATGCAGCATTTTAGGTTAAATAAACAGTAGTTATTTATGTGACAAGTTGGGAAAATTCAAGATTTCTCTGTGCAAGTATTTGTTGTACGTATTATTGACCCAACAAACATTTAAAGTTAAAATTACGTAAATATGACCTCTGAATTGGTCAAACATTTTCATGACCTATTCCGTATAGGAAAAGTTTACCTATATTTGTTGGCCTAAAGTACTAAAGTAATATGAAAGTTAATAATTGATCGGCAAGAATTTTATTCACTCTATATAACTGTGACATACTCTTTTTCTTGGAAGATTAAGAGTTGCGCCTGATTTGAGTAAGTTTAAAATGTTTGTATACTTTTTACAATTGCTGTACGTCTCTACGAGAGATAAGGGTTACGCAGAGGCAGTTCCAGAAGTTTAAGTTTTTGATACCTTTTAATGCAAATCTTAATACGAGTTTGTCGGCTTAACTGAGGAACTTTATGAATTTACAAGCCATAAACTTCTTTACAGAAATTCTTTGGGCTCTTAAAATTTCTTTGAAACAACAAAGAACATGTTAATAGACTAGTGAATTAAATATGAGGATGTATTTCTATAAAGAAAGCGGGACCCGGGATTTACCAAATTTTAACGAGAAAGTACGGACCCTTCCTTAAAAAAATATGCTATTTTATGTAAATTTTTAGGCATTAATTATGTTTATTTTGCGAGCAGAAGCAATTTCTACAAGGTGTCTCTTACTCCAATTATTTCACGATACACAACGTTAAAGTTAAAAATATCTTCTGAACAAAAGATATTGAAACAAAACATTACAAGTTTTACGCGAGATGTAAGTCTTGTAGTGCTGAGCTAGCATAGCTACAAACAGAGAGGGACTCACTATATTGTCATTACCATTGAAATCTTCGAGCTGTATCGCCGTTGGCGATTACGATAATTGCAAGAGCGGAATTTCAGGAAATACGGCCGGAGTTTTCAATAGTACCCACAATATAGTCTGTAGCTCTCTGTGTGTGGTTGTTCTAGCCCAACATCGAGTAACCAGCGACCTCAAGATGTAGCCACTTACATCTGGCGTACTCATGTGCTACTGTTGGCATAACAGAGTGCTAGCAACCATCAGTTGGTCTCTGCTATGGCATACTGACGAGAGTTATTCCAAGCTCGAAACTGGTATATGTCTGGTAGCACCGCTAACGACTAACAGTGTATATAAAGAAGCCCACATGCCACTTTGATAGCGGCAAAAGTTACCTGCAACTTTTATAACGACAAATGCACTAGTAGTTTTTTCACTTATTCATTTTTTAATCAATTATCGTGGTGTCCATTATGTGACCGCAAATGGATTACGTCTAAAATTTTAGAGGAAGATATTTGCCCAGTTCTGTACTATATCTTTAAACTGGGTGAAGATAATGATCAAAGACAATAAATTATGTGACCGCAAATGGATTACGTCTAATATTTTAGAGGAAGATATTTGCCCAGTACTGTACTATATCTTTAAACCGGGTGAAGATAATGATCAAAATTTGTATAAATATTAATATCAACGTATCTTGATATAAACCGTACGTACAGTGCCTTCATAAATGATTACAAGCCACGTGATCAGGGTCAAGATTCTCAAATCAATCGCAGATCAATTCTTATGGGAATATCCTTTTCCTCACTACGGCAATTGAGAAAGACAATTAATCAATTTGCATACTAGTTGTTCTTCGAGAATCACAGTCCTGGTCACGTGGCCTGTAATCATTTATGAAGGCACTGAAGTAATTGCCACAAGATACCAGAACAGCTTTGGTGTCTATGGTATCAATTTTGCAAGTCGTTTGCATGATTCTTGCTAGACTCTTGCATACAAATGAGGAACATAGAACTTTATTACCAATTTGGTAACACTGGTGGTTACTTTCGGTTGGCTGCGGTCCTGCTTGGACTTCAAATATAACTAGATCGTCGACAGTGGCCATTTGGTAGACCTTATAAAGTATAGAGATAGTCAAGTGGCAATGAATTTATAATTAGTTCGGTTAAGCAGAATTCAACCTAGACTCAGTAAACTTTGATTTTAAAAATAATTTTATATGCGGGATGTACTTTAAATAAAGTATATACCTACCATAGAAATGCAATTAGCTAATGTTTACTTGAATATTACCCCTGCTTATAGTTACAAGACTTCTTGCCGTAGTAATAGCTCTTGTCTTGTTCTGTTTTTAAATCTTGTATTGTCCTCGAGCTATCAGGTTTTGTCTTGACTTGGCTTGTAAGACCAAGAAATAGCAAGACAAGATTGCTAACACAAATTATTATTGCAGTTTTAATGCATTCACCAACATGTATACGCGCTTTTCTACTAAAGAAAATAATTACTAAAATACTTGGATAGTTGTCTGAAGATATTTATTTGTGGCATAATTTTAGTTTTTCTTTAGTTTTATTGGGTTTTTGCCACACTTCTGAAAAAAATAAACATTAATTAAATGAGCCCTTGCGCCAAACGGGTCAGTCAAGGGTTATTTTTGAAACTAAATTTGCCTAACCAAAAATCTCACACTGAAAAAAATCAGATAAGTAAAAAATAATAAAAATCACATCACTATCGCGCAATTCCGTATTTTTGCCGTTTCGAAAATCTCTCTGTTTTCGTTCTCAAAATATTAATAAAAGTATTAAACGTATGTCAAGTTTGACAGTTTAAAATTTGTTTATCTGCTTCCATAGAGATGTTAAATGATATTTTATTGTTACTTACTTCTTCTTGATACAACTGTAGCCAACAATGATCGAAGTTTACTGAACAGTATGACACACACTTATCTCCGTTCAACAAAATGATCGCGGCCTCTTTTAATTTTCTTTTTGTTGCGTGATCTTCATTCTCTAAAATTTTTGCCGAATCCCATTGAATCAAATGACTATGATGTTCCCAAGCATGTAAGCAAGTTTTGGATTTTTCAAATTCCCGTCTTTTTATATAATTTTTATGTTCCTCAACTCTAACATTCAAAGACCGAGACATTTCTCCAACATAATGTTTTTGCATTCACAAGGTATACTGTAGATGCAATTTTTTTAATTTTGTATATCATTTTTTGGACGCGTTTTAGACAAAAATGATCGTAAAGTATTAGTTGTCTGAAAAACTGGTTAGGCAAACTTAGTTTCTAAAATAACCCTTGACCCTCCGTTTTTGTCATACTTATTAGAAAACTTATTCATTTATCTGAAAATTAACCAAAATATATAAAACAATCGAATGCTGTTTGAATTTTTTATTCAGCGGTGTTTTCTGCCTTTTAATTTTGTAGTAATAGTAATCCTCCTTCCTCAAAACATGTAACTTATTACATCTCTTGTTGACGTCTGGCAAATCCTTCCATATATTCGTATTTAAAATCGCGAGGCGACCTTTTAATCCCGAAACAAAATAAGCTTCTTTAAACGGCAGTAAATGCGAAACGGAACTCAGAGTTAGTATTCCATAGTAGTTTGCAGAACGAAATCCGGCCTTCAGCCATAGTTAGCTTGCAAAACTAAGCTCCAGCCGGATATTCTTGCCTGTTCCTTTTGAGTGTCGCAATGGAACTGGGGGGAATGGCTCTGTTCGGTCCGCACGCATGCCAACAGCTAAAACAAACAGACAATTAATTTATAGAATGTACAGTGGCCGCAACATAAGAATAATTTAGATCTGAATACTGATAAATGCAAATTCATGACATCTCATAGAATATTTAGCACCATCAATTATGATTACACCTTAGACAATGTTATAGTCAACCGAATTTATGAAGTTAAGGACTTAGGTGTAACTTTTGATGTCAATTTGACCATTTCTTATCACATATCTAATATTACCAAGAAAGCTTTTGGTAATAGGTTTTGTTATTTGCAATGGCAAAGAGTTTACTTCTATTAATACCATTTGCAAACTCTATTTTACTCTTGTAAGGAGGAAATTAGAATACTGCTGCTTTTTTTGAAATACTCAAAGATCTAAATAAATTATTGCTATGGTAAAATCTATACAATGAAGATTTTTGAAATATATTCGTTTTAGAAAACATAATATATCCCTCTAGAAATTAAATATTCATTGCTTTTGCATGAATTCAATTTCACTTCTTTATATAAACGTCAAAATGTTACTTTCGTATAAAGTTTTTATATAAGATCATACATAATCTGACTTGAATTACTGAAGCATATACCTATGCTTTCATACACCTAGGTTACTAGGTTTACTTCAAGAAGTAGTACCTTTTATTTACCTACTCCAAAATCTTTCCACCATTTCAGTAGTCCTATACATATTGCTAGTAGGATTTTTGAATTCTGGTAATGCTGATATATTTTGTATTAATTTAAAACAATTTAAGAAACAATTATTTTCTGTGTTGTAGAACTAAAAACGTTTTTCTTCCTCTTGTTCATCTTTAATTTTACTTTTCCTTTTTTTTATATCACTAATTTTAGCAGCATTCTTATATTTTTGTGTTTATTATTGCTTTTTAACACTCATGTATCTTTTGATATACTCCTGTAAATGGGTATCTGCCTGCTGGATGTAAAAATCAATCACGGGACAGCTTTTCTCTGAACATCTTGACAGGTTTTTCACTTGACTAGTGAAATTTCAAACTTATCCACCATGAGAAGTGCTCTACAAATTGCGTCTTTTTCTCAGTGTAAGAAAATATTTCCGATTGGTGTTCCTTTTCTGTCGCAGGCACTTAAAAACTGCATTTCTAGGTATAACCCGCTAAACTCGTATTTAATGGATCAAAGATAGCGAGTCCATAACAAAGGAAAACCATCAAATCTAAGCCAATAACCTTTCAGCAGTTGTTCATATCTCGCGATGGCTCTTTTATTGTAAAATCTAGATACTTCCAAGTCATACATAATCTCTCTTTATAGGTGCTCTAGGTCGAACAATGAATCTGACATCTGCAATATTCAAGCATCCGTGTAGATTTATATCAGATTCAAGGGGTTCAGTTTTATTAAGACTGAACAGGAATTACTATTCTGCTCTTTTACAGGCTAGGGAATATTAACAGAAATGGGGTCTGGTGTATGCTGTATACTACACAACTAGCAAAATAGAACTTATACAATAATTCGATACCTTTTCCAGTTTGACAATAAATAATTCATATATGCCTTATATACATGTGAATGTACAACTTGACGTTGCCCGCTGTTGCAGACCAGTTGAATTATTCATACGTCCGTCAATCAGATATTCCACTGAATACTCATTAACCCGTAAAAGACTAACTACTAATTACTACGAAAATGCCGCCCTGCATTTTGCAACCGATTTTGCGAAGGGTGATTGACGGTACGGTACTGAAGTCAAAATACACAAACAGGATACGACGTAAAAATTAGTAAATAATTCTGTTACGTTTAGATGAAATGATGGTTTGTGTTTTTGTAGTTTTAGAATCATGCAAATATACTGGGTGCCCGGAAATGATGAGCAAAAAATTTTGGGGATAATTCTAGACCTCTTTCTATAACATTTTTTCCAAAACTAATTATTAACGGTGTTAAAGTTAAAATTTTATTTTCGATATTTGTAAATAACTTCTTAAGAAATCCAAACCATTTTTTCAATAATCCTATTTGAAATGGTCAGTGCACCGAGTAAAAACTGTTTTGGTTTCAGGTTAAGTGCCTCTTCTGATGAAAATACAGCAAATTTTTACTTGAAAAAGTTGCTCGCAAGAAGATCGGCGAAATTTGATGAAACCATTTTTCAACAAAGCACAAAGAAATTATCAAAGCAGGCCGATTTTTTTTAAATTTTGCACATCCATAATTTACCGTTCTGAACAACTTTTTGAAATAACATTTTGCCGCATCTTCAGTAGAAAAAGCACTTTAACTGAAACGATAACAGTTTTCAATCGGTGCACTGAATATTTCAAATAAGATTATTTCGAAAACTGTTACTCCTAACGACTTCAATAAGATATACCTTTTTCAGATATAACAGATAGGAGAATCGATTGTTTCAATAGTCAGATGGATACACTAAGCAGCAAAAAGTGTGCCATGTGCCATAAGTGGCGCCCTCTACTAGTGACGTCAAAATTAGAAACATATTTGAATTTCTCGTCCGCAAAAACCCCCGATTTACAAATTTTATGTAAATATTTGGATTTCTTAAGAAGTTATTTACAAATATCGAAAATAAAATTTTAACACCCTGTAACTCCGTTAATAACACAGGCCCGAACTCCGACCTATGGTTCCCCATGTATTTTTGGCTCCCGAAACCGATCCCGGGGTCGGTATAGCCCAGACGTTCCATATTTGCGCCCTACAGTAAAAAAAATGACCAAAATATGGCCATTACCTGGAAATAAGCGCAAAGCTCTATCTCCGTGCCATTGAAGGGTCCAAACATGTATCAGTTGTTGGATAGGACCTCGCACATCCCAATTGTCACTTGAGGGCCACGAATTGGCAGAAAATTGGTCCTAAAAAATTTCAAATTGTCAGAAAAAATCATATGATTTCACCGTATTCAGGAAAACGCGAAATGTGGCGGTACAATGGGCAATTTTCGAGCCAAGTGTGCGAGCGAGAGTTACCTACAGCTTTTAATATATATTATAAGGATGACTTGTATAATATTTAAATTGGCACAGCTTCAACTGCACACGCAACAAAATATAATCTTATACTTTCTGTTTTATGAATATCCCACAAAAGTCCCTCTGCGCATGTGCAACAGAAATCACATGAAAACTTCTGTAAAATTTCATAATAAATTGAGTAAAAGTAAGCACATTGTATTACCACACTATTTCTGAAATTTCCTAATTTTATTACGTACAAACACATACATCTGATTATTCCTTAATATACGAATAATGTAAATTAAAATTATTATCTCAAAAAACATCACAAAACATGGAAATTTCCACCCATTTATATCAGTGTACACCTAAAAAATCTATAGTAAACAGCCACGGTTAGCCGTCAGTGGTGTCACCAGACATATACCGGTTTCAAGGAGAGTTCACTAAGTATTTCCAGTCCAGCAGCGCTTCTTTTTAATACCCCGTAAAAATACTGTATCATTAAAAGATAAAACTCATCAAAATTTTGTAGCAAAAAGCGTTGTCACATTTAATTGTTTTTAATAGCGTTTGCCACGCTTTGTAGCTAAATACCTACGTACTGTAAACGTCATTATGAGGCGCTCGTAAATTTCCTTGTTCATCCTCATGTAAGTGTAAAATATTACCTGTAGAACTTGGTTAGTAATTGAAAATAGTAACGGGAACAATTTACTCGTGATGTTTAAAGTCATTAGTGGGTTATATACAATTTACGAAGACGGAGCTCATGTATTTATCCCTTCTATAATAACCATTTTTGGAAAACATGGAAATAGGACATTTTGATATTCTTAATGAAATACGTTACGTAGAAGATTCCAATGGTTGCCATTGAGAAGCGTGAATTTTTTTCTTGGGTATACATTAAATGTAAAAAATTAAAATTTGGCAAAAAATTAAATTATTTTTGTAAAAATATCTGACGTGTGTTTTACTTAAAAAAAATAAAAAATTATAAATATTAAAAATGTTTATTATCTACTTTTTACAAAAAAGTTAAATGCTAAATAAAATGAAAAATATAATATTACACGAAGTAAAACATTAACAGTGCTTGTCATTGATTTGACATTAGAAACAAGATTATTGACTTAATGTCAAGACTCGGATTGCCGGATTGTTGATCACTGAATAGGTATGTCTTGGACTATTTGTTGTTGACAGAACGAGGTTTTTTTATTATTATCTGTATTGTAATACAAAAAACGTTTCACCTCTCTTAATAATTTAACCTAGTTAGTATTGGATTTTATTTCACTATTTATGAAATGAAATGTGAATAGTTTATTTTGATCCTTTGGAGTTTTGTAATTACAATATTAAATATTTATTATGTTGTAACTTATGGCATTAATTACATATTACAATAAGTAGGTACAATAGGAAAATATTTAAATTTAGCAACGTCGCGTTTGGCAAAGGAGGGAATTTTTTTTCAGGGTGTTCATATTATAGATACTAATTTTTTCTTATCTTCTCTTAAAATTAATGGCATTATGACTGCATTACATTGTACATATAATATGAGATAATTTTTTAAAAAAGCAATTCGAATCGATGAGTTTTGACCGCAGGACAATGTTCAATGTTTGCGTTAAAAAGTCAGGCTGCTTTGGGATTTTTTAAGTTTAACTTTTTTCCTAAAGATAGAGAAGAACAATAATTGTCATTAATATGCTTCTTGAAAGCATGTTAAAATAGTTCAATGCATTTTGGCCACCAGAGAAGAAAATATTTGAACGGAATAAGGCTGAAATATCTAATGTAATTTATTGCTTTTATTTGTTTTGATCTCTCTATTCCTCCATTTCTTCTCGTCAGATATTTCTAGCTGCTGATTACCGAGATTTATATAATTAAATTTTAGTGTTGGTGTCACACAGCAAAAACCGAGAGGTGTATACTGTAGTTGCCTATCATTAATTTCTCTAAGCTTCTGTTGCTGAAGGAACATCAGTACTAATATTTTCCCCCTTTTGTTAGAGGTCGGATGCTTTATTCATGGAAGATGACAATACTGGTAGTCACTCTAAAGCCTAAGCAATAAATATATATTTAGTAGAGAGATAAACAGTGCGATTTCGCTTAATATCTGAATAAAGTACTGTTTTAAACGTGACGGGAAGTTTTAAACCGTGTAAATTCCCGATTCAGTTAATTACAAGCAATTTTTTAACTTTACCGTGCCTCATTTTTTGCTAGAGTTAAGAAAAATTTTGTATTTTCATGTTTATTTTTGTTTCTTTGCAGCTTTTCAAGAAATAGTGGTAGTAGACTTTGGTTCAAGCACTAAATTTAAAGGTAAGGACAAATTACTGTAATAGCATTTTTTTTTTATTTTTACACAGAAATAAGTACGTATATATTCGTAACTCCAATTAATATTCTTCACTCGCATGGGAATGTATGTACAATACATCTTGTCGATATGCTTGAATATATGCATAATATATTAACATAATTCTACAAGGTGTCTCATAATTAGCTGCCAACCCTGAACAGGCTGATTCTATGATCAAAACTAAGTAAAAAAAGTTCATATGAACATGGGTCCGGAAATGCGCTTCCTAAGGGCACAGGGACCCATTGAAGAGGGAGCAATGGAAATCATTTTTTTGCAATATCTCTCAATCGCGGTGTGCTAATGGAATGAAATTTGGTATACACAGCTAAAAAAAAGAATATTCAAAAATTTCTTAAAAGTGAAGAGCAATAATTTTGCAAAGAAATACGTTATTGATGAGATGGCTACAGCCATGTTCTTAATCCTATTGAATTCAAATAAATATCATTCAAAAATTTGACAAAACAGTTATAGATGTTATAAAAGCGAGGTGAATGAAATTACATAAGTTAATTGAAAAAAAAAAATGCATCGAACATGTTATAAAAATTGAGGGAGACTTCGGTACATCTTAGGAAACATTTTATTTCTTTAGCAAGTCACATCTAAAGTGAGGAAGTATCGTCGGAAGTAGAGGACCAAAAACTGAACCCAGAAATACCCCATGTGTAGCAGTGATTTCAGTACCACGACATTGTACGCTTAGAAATCTGTTAGAAAGGTAAAATTACAAAGGAGATACCATGATCCAACTTATCAAAAGCCTTTGACATATCTGTATAGGCGACGTCAACCTGTCCACTGCTATACAACGTATTATAAATAATAAAGCAATACAAACAAGATTAGTTAGAGTAGATCTACTGGCCAAGAATCCATGTTGGCACCAATAAATTTGCGATTCAACATGAAAGTGAAGTATATTGTGAATAACAACTTGCCAAAATTGCTCAAGATTGAAATAGGTCTGTAGTTCTCCACCAAATTTTTATCGCCTTTTTTGAAGATAGAGAAGATCTTAATTTTAGTCCACATAGATGGAAAAGTTGCAGTTTGAAGGGCCAAATTAAAAATAATAGTCAAGAGATGGCAACAAAATTGCACAGTATTTCAGCAAAAAAATAGGGAATTCCATCTGGACCTGTCGCTACCTTATTCTTAAACTATCTAGAGCTTTTAAAACATCACCATCAGTAACTACGATAATATACGTGGTAATGATAATAATAATATATTTAATCCATTAAAATAATAAAAATTACATTGGACAAGTCAATTACACAACAGTTACAAAGAACATTAATAAAGTACAAACACCGACAGATATTAGACAAACATAGTAAATTAAGATAAACATTGTAAACAATAACAATTCTGTTATGTGTATAAAATAATATTAAGGATCACCCCTACTAGGAATACATATCTGACACTTCGTAGCAATACTTCCACACAAGGTATGCCTTAAGTTTGGTTTTGAATAAGAGGGTGATTTTTCGTACAAACTTGTAGCATGATGTATCAGAATTACGTTCATAAGATGTTTTATCTTTGGCAATATATAATATACATTTCTATATGTATATGCTAGGAAAAGTCAATATGTTATTTTGAACAAAATATGGTCTACAAGATTCTTTTTGGGGAATACGAAACATTAATCGAATAATTCTTTTTTGCAATATTAAAACTCTGCTAGCATTATGACTGTTTACATTACCTCAAAGTATAACATTATAGGACAAATGACAATAGATTACGGAATAATATGTTAAAAAGCTGGGCAGTATCAAACATTGTTCTTAACTGTATTAATATATAGTACATACATTACTAATTTGACTGCTCCAGCTCATATCACAGTTAATAAACGTTCCCAAAAACTTAGCTTCATCAGAACCCTCTATTATTGTGTCATTTACCTTAACTTGACGAACCGCGTTAAACTGAAAAAATCGCATGCATACGATTTTTCCTGCATTTACAATTAATAAGTTTTATTACACCATTCTGTAAATTGACAAGCTTAGATATCCAAAGAATCTTGCAACTTTTCTGGACTATTTTCATGTGTTGCAAGAGTGACATCGTCAGCATATAATATAACACACTCTGTGTTAAGATATGCGGGTAAATCGTTCATAAAAATTAGAAAGATGAGAAGATCAAGTATTGAGCCTTGTGGAATCCCTAGTTCAATTTCCTGTATGGTTGATAAATTATTATTTAATTTTACATACATTTCTGCCCTTGAGTTATGACATTAACCAGGCCAAAAAATTATCCCGAAATCCGACTCCAGATAATTTTACATGCAAAAAATTGAGGTTCAACGAATCGAAGGCCTTTGATAAATCGAAAAATAATGCACCAACACAATTACCTTTGTCAAGTTGTTTATAAATAAATTGAGTAAAATCATAGCAGGCAGTTTCAGTAGATTTATTATGACAAAAACCATTATAGCATTTAGATATTATCACAGCATAACGAAACCAGCAAACGGACTCGGGCAAATAGTTTCAGACGCGCAGGATATGGCGCGCAGCTTTCTCAGCATGTGGAGCACCATGTAACTGTCAGTATAAGCGAACGTTCGTTGGGAGAGGAAGTAAGATATCATTCATCAAGAAAATGCCTTCTGTGACGCTGGCGTATTGCCCCAAAACAATTTTTAAATAGTCCTGTTTAATGCTCCTAATTCATAAAAATTTCATAACTTCATTTTTAGCTAATTCTCCTGATTTAATGAAACATAATATTGTTATTTTCCACCCAGTAATACATTTTATTGTAGATGTTACATCTTTTGCTTTTGAATCAGTTATTTGTGATTTCTGAAACATATCGAAATAGGTTCTAAAGAGATCGTTTTCGTCACTTGTAAATATGTACGCATTTTGATATTATGGTTTTCCAAATTGACTCGAGAAATTTAAAGGGTCAAATAGGTTGCTGAATGAAGCACTTTAAATCTAATATAAAGATTCATACACGATGCATACATTAAAGAGAAAATTTGCATCTTCAAATCCACAAATTTTATCAATGTCTCTTGTAACTTGCTTTTGGACTAATTTCGTCTACAAAGACCATATATAATTTATTTATATAACTAAAATTTTCAAATTTCTTTTCTAAAATTTTGAGAACGTCATTAATTTCAGGGGCAATTTTGATATACTTTATAAATTACTGTAAAGTTGACGCAGTAAGTAAACAAAATAATTTAACAAGTTTCCTTTTATATAATTTGGGACCGAGAATATATAGTGACAAACAAATATTTTTGAAATTTTTGGAATAGCTGCCTTTGCCTTTCTACTATGTTCAGACATTTGCACATTAATTTTGGATTGTTTGGAAATCTATATATGCCTCATAATAATTTCGTTAAATTCATAACAACCATGGAGATCCTTTTGCAAGAGAATTTTGAAATACTTTCTGCTCAAAACAATGTTGTGAAATAGTTTGTTACATTATTTAAATCTTTATATTTTGTACATCCTTGTAAACATTTAACTATAAATATATATATCATTTATATGCTAGGTTTATATTATGCAATAAAATGTGTAAGTAGAAATTTCGAAGTTGTTAATACAACCAGAAAACAATAATTTGGAGACATAACTGAAAAAAAATAATAGTAGGTAACTTGTTTTATTATTATTATAAATTATTTGTATTTGCATTCTAATGCATTTCATGTCAAGGAATGTAATTAAAATATGTTTAATTAAACCTTTGCAAACAACAAGACTCACGGTCTTGTTTGTATTAAATATTTGTTAAATACGGCCCTGCTAAATGTGAGAGAGATATAGGAACCGGCAAGCACCCGTGCCGCTAAACGCGCCTGTCTGAAATAGATCAAAGTACCGACAGTCGAGTCATTTTGCTGGTTTCGTTATGCTGTGATATAAATTTATTTAAATACGGGTACATTTTATCGTATACTACTCTCTCGATAACTAAAGGGTGCGACACTTTACAATCTATTTCAGAAACGGCTAATCCTAGTATCATACAAGAAAGATACATTTCCGTAGAGCCTTTAATGGCAGTTTTGAGAGACTTTGGCAGTTTGCGCAATTTATTACACACTAAAAATCGGTTTCGTTCAGACCTACCTACGGAAGTCCATTGTTCGAGTGCAGTAGGCGAATGTTTAAAGCATATAATTTAATTTATAATGCAGATGTAGCGCGGGCCGCTCCCGCTCCCGCCCCCCGTGACTACGCCATTGAGTCACGCAGCAAACTTTTATAATAAATAATCCGGAAACTCGCGCAGCCGTACAGTTTGAAATTTTATTACGGGCGTACACTCAAAAGAATAACTTTTGTTGACAATTTACTCCGCCGCTTTACATTAAGGCCTGCGTGGTAAATTAAGCCGTCGCTGTTATCACTAAGTGGAGAGAGCGTTCCCCGACACAATGGCATATTTCCAGTAATTATTTAATGGATATTCCGCCAAGGAGAGCTAATAAAGACGGGGGCCTCCCAATTTGATTTATGCCTTTTATATCGTCGGATAGCTGGTACGTGGGCGCCCGCCCCGCGCCCCCCATATATGGAACGCCAGATAGCGTTTAGATAAGGCTGGAAGTGTTTCCGGGTAATACGGGACTGCGGCTTCCGGCCGTCACATAAACCTCCGAATGTTAACATTTTTATTCGCGCGCAATAAAGGCGCTTTTATCATTCATCTGCCGTTATATAATAAGATAAAGGTCTGTAAAACAATGTAATGCGCTTTCTGTGTACCTACGGCTGTTATCGACTGATATATAGGGCGATTTTTTTATAGGAGCGTATTAATTTTCGAAAATCAAAATATAAATTTCGAAAATTTATATTATTTTGTGTTATTTGTTTACCGCATCTGTGTTTCGGTAACATTTAAGATAAATAAATAAATTGAGTACGCGGTGTAGAACTAACTACATCTATCGGCCAATCGCTACTCCATGCCGGACTGAAAATGTCACAGGCACGAAGCGTTCTACATGCAGTAGACACCATTGAAAGCTGTCGACCTTTATCGCGATCGGCGAGAAACGATATTTTGCAAACACGGAATTCCAGGAAACAACTACTCTGCAGGCTAATGCCCCGACCAGCATTGAATTACACCTGGAAAACCTATAGCAACAGCTAGAGTCATTTGTCAGAAGCCCCCCAGACATATACCGGTTTCGGGCTTATTAGCTCTCATCAGTATGCCATAGGGGAGGTATCTGACGAATAATCCTAGCTGTTTTAGTCTGTCTAACCCGACAGAAGGGAGGGATTATGAGTACCATGACCACATAGATGTAGTCAATTCTACACCGCGTAACCAGATTACAGATAAAAAACACCGTCAAGTTGGCATTTTCACAATGGTTACTATGGTACTAACAAAATGAAAAGTATGTTCGAAGATAATGAACTCGATGATGATTCAGAAGAAATCATTTGTACTCCTTCTTAACTGAGAGAAGCTGCTGAAAGTTTGGAAGATCTGTTACCTAAGAAGAGTCGTGCAAGGTACGATAAAGTTTATGATGTTTTCAAGAGTTGGTGGGTGGAAAAAGATATTCAGAGAGTTGTTTCTGAAACTATTATGCTGGCATATTTTAGAGAAACTGGTTTAATGTTACGTATTACTTTAAATATTAAAGATAAAGTGGATATCTCCAAATTTTCAAGATTACTGGCATTTTTGAAGCAACAAAATCTAGAATATGTATCCAAAAAATCAAGCACTTTCTCCAGTGAGAAAATTGCGGCGTTTTTGAAAAATGCACCTGATGATATGCTATCTATAAAGGTTGCACTTATATAAGGTGCATGTTGAAGTGGCAAACTGTATAAAATAAAATTGGCTGATGCTAATATCGTGGAAACATTAAAAACGTACCAGTCAAGAGTATTTATAGTGAGTAACGAAGAATGGATAGCATTGATTAAAAATATGTTGCACTTCGTTTATACGTTCTAAATGAAAACTTGTTTTTACAATTAAAATTTGGTAAAATCACTCCGCAGCCATTTGGCCACAATTGGATAAGTTAATTTCTCGAAAAAATGCAGTGTTTCTAAAGCTTTCGGATTGTGAAACATACACGGAACGCTGTTTCTGAAGAACGGAAGCCGCACTATTCGTAAATAGTGGTGGTGACATTATCCAGTTGAAGAGATTAGGGGATAAATCTTCCGTAGTGGAAGTGTACATCGACAAGTCTACAGATTCTCAGGTTAAAATTACTACAAGAATATCTGGCGAAATGCCAAACTTCAGCACTAGAAACGTTACCATTTCTACGCAGGATGTTCAGCATGGATTAACAATTTCTGTTGCCGCTTATAGCTAATCGAATGTTACCAATATATAATATTTTTGAAACAAACATTTTGGTAAATGTCACTTTCCATCTGGAAGGTATGTTAGGAATTGTTTTAGAAAAAATATATCATGTTTATTTTGACAATAGAAAGTAAAAGTTTGTGCAACAATTTCAAAATTTGACTACTTTTATATTTTTTGGTTTAGGGCAGTTTTTAAACTTTATCAATCCACCTGTCTTTTTCTGCACCATTTTTATTTTTCATTGAAACTACCCGTGCCAAGTGCAAAGATTGAATTCTTTTCCATTAACGTGTTAACAAGGCCTACATCTTACGTATCCAGTTCTGGTCTCGGGTTATTCAAGACGCAGCGTCTAAAGCCCAGGAAAAAGATAACCGAGTAAAAGAATGTGTCTAGCCAGTCCACCTACATCGTTATATATATTATGAAAGGTAGCAAAACGGTGGAAAGTGCGCCTGGACATTCAACTTTAAATTGAAATTTATTTCTAAACTGAAAGCCGAGGACAATGTACGAGTATAGAAACGCAGCCGCAAAATTTATGGGGACAGTTTACACAACAAACAAAATTTTAAATTTTTAGAAAGAGGAATATCCTCAGGGGGTTCATTTTATGTATAAAATAAATATGAAATAGAAGAATAATATTTTAGAAATCTTATATTTCTATACTTTTTAATCAAGTTAAATAAGAGATCTCCAAATATAGCGAGTAAAGCGATAATTTTTAAACTTTAGCAACCTATTTCTCATAAACCACGGACTTTCGTCTAAAACCTTAATCAGATTACTCAATAAAGCTCACGATGAAAAATTACAGAGGCAATATATTATATGAAAAAAAAATGTTATGCGAAAAAGAAAACTGAACCGTAAAAATATAATCGACTAATCTAAGAATGAAAATCATTGCGGAATATAGTTAATAAAAAATTGAATATAACAAAAAAGGACACTGTGACTTGACTTTAAACATTATAATCATGTCTAAAACCTTAATCAGATTACTCAATAAAGCTCACGATGAAAAATTACAGAGGCAATATATTATATGAAAAAAAAAATGTTATGTGAAAAAGAAAACTGTTCCGTAAAAATATAATCGACTAATCTAAGAATGAAAATCATTGCGGAATATACTTAATAAAAAATTGAATATAACAAAAAAGGACACTGTGACTTGACTTTAAACATTATAATCATGTAATTGATGAACCTAAAGTGCTCTCGAATATGTTTTTTTTGCTGAATGTATTGCTATCATTGTTAATAGATCTATTGATCTGTGTATTTCAAGCCAACTAAAAACAGTACTCGTGCTCCCTATTTATAAAAAGGGAGCACCTGATGATTTTAAGCTAATTTCTTTGTTAAGCGTGTTCTCTAAAATTGTTGAAAAAAATAGTGGCTAGAAATAGTTTCAGAACAGAGAATATGACATGGGAATCTTCTTTGATCTCTCTTCTGCTGTTAATAGTCTATATCGTATTTCTTTTGTCGATAGCTAATTAGAAAAGCTAGGCATACGTGGCAATATTAACAAGTGGATGATTAAATTTTTATCCGACCGAAATTTGTGTGTAAAGGTAATTTTGTATATTCAAAGAACAAAAGCTTATCATTGGAACTCCACTAGGTAGTGTACTGGGACTTCTTATTTTTTTACTCTATGCCAATGATTTACCCGAACACATTAGGTTTTATGTATGCGGATGACACGTCATTATAGTATGGCGATACGTGGAATACATTTTTCCAATAGTATTTTTAAATTGATAATTATCTTATGCGGCTACAGTAAAAACAATTAACGTACAAAAACGTAATTAATTATTAATATTAAGTAGTTAAACAATGTTAGTTATGTAGAGTAATTTTAAATTTATGAAAACGATTGGGAAAATGTGTCCGCCTGGAAGGATATATGGTGGAAAAAAACTAAAATTTAATTTAGATTAACGTATTGTAATTTTATTTTACAATTCCATTAAATTTTTTGTAAGTTAATAGTTTTTAATGTAGCCGCAATTTAAAGTGTTAAACTTGTAGTGTATGTGTTGTCCGATATTTGGTTTCACTTTCATGGCAACCTTTGACCTGCTTATTATAATTTTTAGTTGCATGATTTGAAGTTTGGCACCCCATAAAAAACAATCAATATACATTTGTCGATCAAATTTGGCATATGGGTATTTTGATGGGTGCTAATAGCCTGGTAATATTGTCTTTTTGATAAAAAAATGCCTAACATCACTTTCCCGACCCTTTTAAGAAAACTTAGTAGGCCAGGTTTTTGTCAAATCAATAAAATGGTTAGGAGAGTATAACCTTCCTTCAGGGTACTAATTGTAAAACAATGGTTTGATGAAATTCCATAGCCTTCTTGCATTTCCAGAGGTGTTGTTAACCTGAAAAACAGGGCACACTGTATATATATGGAATAGATCATTTGCAACACTTTGTTATCATTTTTATTTAGTCTGCTAGTTTTCCGTCATATATTCACTGAACTTCTTATATAATTATTTTTTAGGAGTTGAAATATTACAAATAAAGAATGCAGAGATGCACTATACTTTTGTTACATTAAGACTAATGGCGTTAGTTGTAAAACAACACCGTGGTTACTAAGCAGCAGCAGGTGTTAATTGCATAATTCAGTTTAAAAGGTTCCAAATGGCAATAGTAAAATGAACGTAAAAACACGAAAACGTAATATTTTAGGACCCATTACAAGGATGTTATAGTCGAATTACGTTCCGTAAAATATATATCTGCCTGTCGCAGAAAATAAAAATGTGTCTAATTCATTTAGATGTAGCAATTTTTTACATAATTTTGGGCAAAAAGCTTTGCTCTCACGATGTTTAAATATCAATAAATATTGTATGTGAATGTGCCAGTTTAATCGGCTAGGTAGGGAAGTATATTTAATTTATTTAATTACATTGGAATTTTGCAGCGAATTAGTTAATTTATCCAGTATACAAGGTGTTAAAAAAAGAGTGTAAAATATTTCAGGAGGTAATAGTATGAACCAAAATAAGCAGAACAGTCTTAATAAACATGGGTCCGCAAAGTAACGCTTGCGGAGATATGGACCACTATTCGTTTTTCAAACATTTTATTTTATTAGGAATAAACCGACAAAGGAAGCTTTAACAAACAAAAAACAAAGTTACAGAAGATGTTCAAAGTGCTCTCCGTCCATTTCCAAGCAAGCACGACATCTTCGTCTCAACGATATTCGAACTCTTTCGAAAACATCCTCCTCGGTTTGGATTTCTTGACACTTTTGATTAATCCGTAACTGCAACTCTTCCAGGCTATTTACAGGAGTACCATACACTAATGTCTTCAAATATCACCAAACAAAGAAATCTAGAGGGTTCAGATCAGGCGATCTTGGAGGCCATAAAACAGGCCCGGCCTGATCTGAACCCTCTAGATTCCTTTGTTTGGGGATATTTGAAGACATTAGTGTATGGTACTCCTGTAAATAGCCTGGAAGAACTGCAGCTACGGATCATTTATTGTATTCAGCGCTTCATTCCGATTCCAAATAAAATGTTCTGTATTTACCCTTAACATTTACCAGATGTAGAATGTTATTTGAGGCATTCATAAAATTTTACTATCTGATATCTACATTAAATTGCCTGTTTTATTACGATCACAAAAATAATAAACAAAGATTTTAAAAAAAATGTTTAAGGAGAAATGAAATCAGTAGTAAACAGCAACAAAAAATTAATTTAAAAAAATAGTAAATATTAAATACCATTATACTTTTACTTATTGTTTTTCAAATTAAAACAACTAATTTAATGTGAAATCAGATGGCGTCACTTTATAAATACCTCAAGTAAAATCATCTATCTGAACGTACCACCCATCAGCATTGTTGCAGTAATCTTCACGAGCGGATCTATATTGTAAACAAGGGAATAAGTTGCGTTTAACAGTACCGTAAGTTCACCACATCACCACTAATAATTCTGACATTACCTACACGGTATTTACAATATCTATGACTCAAAAATGCAATAAAAACGCAAAAACACAAAAAACAAACGCCTGTTTACATCACCAACCTCGTAACCTGCACCTGTATCCACAGAAACAAACGGCGCTGCAGGGCATGTAACGTCACACAAATGTATCGCGTCTTCGGCCATGTGGTTTTGTTTACATTCTATGGCAACTTTAAATGACTACATCACTTGTTTTGTTATTTTCATGTTTAGTGCATGTACATAATTTTCTCGTTGAAAAATTGTTTACAGTTACTATATTCGATGATAATTACTTCCAGAAACAATTTTACACCCTAAATATCCATAACTTTATTAAAACTTGAAATATTTTTCATATTTATAATTATTTTTGATGGTAAGTAATTTTAATTCATTAGTAAAAACGTCCAGATTTTTGCTGTAAAAAACGGCTCGTACATGCACTAAACATGAAAATAACAAAACAAGTGATATAGTCATTTAAAGTTGAAGGTAAAAACAGTTGATTCTGTGAGTATCAGATTTTTATCTCGCAGTCAACACGCTCGTTTAATAAAAAATTAAAAACTTCAAGCAAAGTTTTCTTCTATAAAGAGTGGTCTACTCAGGTCAACTTGTGGCTGAATTTTGTCTATAATATGTATACTTAATTCCCGCGGAGCATGAATTTTTAACTCTCAACAGTTAAGACGCTAGAGTCGATTGAAATTCACGAAAAATGACTAAAAAAACACTCATTTTCAGCACGCTGCTATTATTCAAAGGGATCATCCGAGACAATTATCTTCATTTACACTGAAACTATTATCTTTCCCACTCTGAATTCCGTCTTGATCATTCAAATATCAGAACAGAAAAATTTGACAGCAAAAATTAATAAAGCTTAAAAATAGCAATTTTTAAGAGTCTTTATTTAAATAGGCGAAAACAAGCGCTTGTAAAAATCAAACTCGGGTAAATTTTGTTGTTTGGGACCCTAGAGTAGAGTTTTTCAAAGTTACACCAAAATGCTAAAATGGGTCGGCAACAATTTTTATTATTTTCAGACAATTTCAAATGGAATGATGTAATACATTTGATATCAATATAAAATTCATGCAACTTACCCATTAAGTCGATCCTATAATTAATATTAATCGGAATTGTAATAAAGTAAGTAGTAGTACATTGTTTTACACAATAATTAAAACAAAAAAATACATCATTGCTCAACAAAAGTTGTTTAGAAAAATATGTAGTGAATTCTTAACAAGAATATTTTTATTGAGTTTAAGTTCATATTTTTATTTCCGTTTTTCTCTTTGTAATGAGGCGGGGTGTCAACACCCTGTGCAGTAAATTAAAGAGATCCATTCATATTGATGTCATTGGGAGAACGGGTGTAACTCAAAGACCGTGGTGGGTAATTACGTCTTAATTCAGCGAAGTAAATTTCTCATAAAATTATAGGCTAGCCAATCCGAGCTGTAAATACGGCAGACTTCGGCGTTTTACAATTAAAATAAGTCACTCGCCGCAATCTTGATAAAATTTATTCTAGGAAGGTAATGCTTTTCCTCTTAAAACCCATATAAATTCCACTAAAAGGGTATCAGAAAGTAGCGTAAAAAAGCGGGTGATATTGAGCTGAAGAGGGTGAATCTTATGAAAACTTCCATTTGAACAGTATTTTAAACATCTGACAACGTCTGTATTCTGATCTATATTGGGTATCGGACCAGAATTCGTCTGAATTTGTAACCGAAATTTTCAGAACGGTGATCCAAGGAAAGAATTAGGTAATGTAAATTTGGTAGACTTTACAAGGTGTAAAAAAAAATAAGAAACATTTTCCTTGTACAAATATCAGGAAATATTCTTTGTCTGTGAAAGGTTGGGAAATCTCGGAGCTGGAGATACTAGTGACCAAAAAAAAGTCGATTGAGCCAAATATGCGTTATCCGAATGTTGCTGGTTTCACAAATACAGGGCGTTCAATGCTAGAATTTTATTATGAAATCTCAATAACTTTGAAACCTGTCGGAGTATTAAAAAAAAATTGGCACAATTATGTTTTTTGGCACGGCAAATAAGAACTTCTATGCTGTGTAGTACATTTTCCAGCCAGAAAAATCTCCCACCGACATTTTTAGGGCGCATATTGATGTATTTTCGACATATGTCTACAGCATTGACTGAAAAAGCTTCTTCCGTAATAGTGAAACTTCTTGAAATATTTGTTTCCATATCCGGAATGAATACGTACAGGTAACCCCAACAAACATTTAATCCTAATAGACTACTACACAAGAAAAATAATCCTAAATTGATCAAGATTTACTACTTTCCTCCATAAAAATAGTCTTCAATGTTACAAAATCTTATAATACCAAAATTTTAGTCAAAAATTTGTTAACTAAGAGTAATATAATGACTTCCAAGTAAAATGAAATATATGTCAATTTATATAGTTCGAAATTACATATTGTTTACCTATTCTATGTTTTCAAATGCTAACATTTCAATAATGTGTAAGACGAAGTTATAATTTACTTAATTTCGCATTGACTTATAGTCTTTCTTTTTCTTCCTATCCCTGTCCGCTATATGAATGTATAAAATGAAACATATAATGTTGTCTCTCTCTGGCAAAAGTATGTCATATAAAGGGCATAATTAGGGTATATTTTGGTAATAATGTCTTTTATATTTTGAAATTTTAACATAAAATTGGTCCGTATTTCTTTTAGAGCCAATTATCTTATTGGAATAAAATTCTTGCCGACCAATTATTAACTTCCATATTACTTTAGTTTTTTTCCCCACATAAGGAAAAAGGCCAAGGAATATAGGTAAACTTTCCTTATACGGAATTGGTCATGAAAAGATTTTGACCAATTCAGAGGTCAAGTTTTCTGTAATTGCTCCTTATTCTATGATCTTTTTTTCTCCAGTTATCGAATTCCACCAATTCCTTCTCGTACACACTTTTCTTTGCGCTGGTAACATACGTAATGTTGTTTCTTTGGCTTCTTGCTGGATTTCAGCCGGAATGAAGACATTCTCAGCATTCTCACTCATTCTTTGCGTCGATTTTGCAAATTTGTTCACTCTTGTTGGAAAATACACAAAGGAATGTCGTAGAAACGATTCCAAGTTCTAGCATTCAGCTGGCAATCAATATTCTCGATTAAAATAAATTTGTCAAATATGACGTTTTTTAAAACCGTAATTTTTCACCTGCTCACACACGGGCTTCACTCTCCTAATTGACCGGTTTTGGCCGTAGTCGTGGATAAAACGTTGAACATTTCTCGAAAAAATGTGTCCATTCTTTCTCGTGGATTAAAGGCTTGTTTATCCCATTATATAATTAATATCTCTTTAGACACTCATAACATGCGTCAAAAATTAAACTTTTACTGACGTAATACAATTCGTAATAATTTGTTTGTATAAATATGTATTGACTGTATGGATTCCTGTTTTTAAAATGATATAATGTCCCATAATTATTATTTAGAGGCAGAGTATTTACTACGTTTTGTTTAGTAGGTAAGTATATTCATTGATCACATAATAAGTACATAAAGTAATATAGTGATAAGTCATATTTAAAAAAGGTAAAACAACAAGTAACAATAAAAATTATATAGAACATATTAACAACAAACAACAATATAAAAATGAAAATATAATTAAAAATTAACTGTGGGAGCATCCATATATTCACGAACAGAATAAAAACAGTGATCGAGCATAATTCTCCTAATATTATTTTTAAATTGAGCATTGTTTAGCATTTTTACATGTACTGGAAGCTTATTGCAAATATTTAGATTTAATGAATTACGTTGCGATTTTTGCAACCTAAATTTAGAAGTTCGGAGTTGTATAGCGTTTCTTGTTAAATAATTGTGAACATCCGAATTAGTTAGATAGGAGTTAGATTTTTTATGTATTTCAATCAATGAAAAAAATATGTAAAGCGATGGCAGGGACATAATTTTTAACTTTTTAAATAGAGACTTGCAATGTTCAAAAGATCCGACTCTACAGATTATGCGTATACCTAGCTTTCTTCTGGAGTTTAAACACACGATTAGCCATTGGAGCATTACCCCATTACATGCATGTCATCATGTAAATGATTACTAGAAAATATAATAGTTTGTTTTTTCTTTAGTTAATTTAAGGTTATTTGAAGTAAACCATGATTCGGCTTTAATTAAATCATTTTCGGCCAACCTCAAGACTGTATCTCTATGTTTATTAGAACATGTCAATGTCGTGTCATCTGCAAATAAGATACACCCATCCGGATACATGTGATAGTATAAGTCATTAATATAAATAACAAATAACAGTGGCCCCAGTACGGACCCCTGAGGAATTCCATGCCGAATAGGTGCGTAATTGGATAAACTATTACCGTAGGAAATACATTGAATTCTATTGGTTTGTCAAAGTTATTTAAGTAATTTTTGGTTTTAATAGGTACTTTTCCCCAGCTAAATTAAAGTGTAAACATTATTTCCTTCACATTTTAAATATATTATGTAACAACACAGTTGTTGAAGGATAATTAGATTAAAGTGATTCTTAAAAACTCCGGGTCCAACTTTTTTTTATTATACCTTAAAACTTGTTTTCCATTTTTGCAGATATATTACATTCATCGTTGTATCATTAAACTACGAAACATCCCCAGACAGTCCTTTATAAACTTCAGTTGTAACCTTAATTATATCCTCGATATTATGTAACTACTAAAGACCTAAACAAAAAGCTCGGTGAAACATTTTAAACTAATTGTTCACTAATGGCAAACTGCAATTATCTTTAATGTTTTATAATAAAAAAAGAATAAATTACTCTATAGATTAACTAAACCTTTTCAGTTTCAGTTCATTGCAATAAATTTTTCTTTAATTCTGGAGAAAGCATATTAAAAATAATTTGTCCAATAAATGTACCCATTTGAAGTTGCCTAAATGATAGTTAATGTGAATAAGCTTTCTTAGAAAAATAATATAGTTATTATTAAACAATTTCATTTACATCATTAGAAATGTGTATGCTAGAAGTAAAAGTGATGGAGCTGTTTACGTTCTAAAGAATTCTTAGTTTTTTTTTTGAAAATTATTAGCTATTTGGAAACAACATTTATTGTTTTTAAAAATTTCAAGCTGACGGTATTTACACTGACCTGACAAAAGCATTTGATAAAATTCATCACAAAATGCTCTTGAATAAATTAGATAATTATTGTGGTTTCTCTTACAACTTATTAAATCTTATAAGCTCTTTCCAACAGAGGTCTACATGTTGTTAACCGCTGTTGCAAATCTGCTGATGTGCGAACCTCTACGTTAGTCCCTCAAGAATGTAATTTGGGACCCTTATTCTTTATCCTATTCATTAATGACATCATTAATAATTTAACTGTGCCCTGTCTGATGTATGCAGAAGATCTGAAAATTTTTAGTACAATTAAGAACTCTGATGCTGCTGAACTTCAGTATAATCAAACGTCAAGCCGATGGAGAGCATCCCTTTATTGGGTTCCAATAATTAGAAATGCTTAACGGATTTGGTCTTGAAAGTTTGGAAAATCGACGTAAAAAGGTTTATTTAATTTGTTTACATAAAGTAATGCATAATGGCATTGACTACAGTGTCATCTTGAGAATGTTAGGCTTTCATGTTCCCAGAATTCAAGTAAGACAATTTAACATGTTTTATTTGCCATCTTTTAGGACAAATATTTTGAAACACTTTACAGTTCATAATGTATGATTTATTTAATGAAGTTATTTTATGACTTGTAACATTTTAACTCTGAAAAGACTGTTTTGTAATTGTTGTCTTTATCTAGATATTTAGATTTTTTCATATTTGTCACATGTGTGTCATGTCTAAGTATTTCCTTGACCTTCCTCCCTGACAAAACCCCAACCCCCCTCCCCCCGTTAATCTTTTCTGTTTCAGGACAAGAAGAAACCATGACCAAGAAGACCACCAAGAAGAAGACGAGAACATAGATAACCCGAACCCTATCCTTACCTAGCGCTCGCATCTCCCGAACCGTAACAGGCTCGGGAAGAAGAGCATCCTATGGCTACAAGCCACTCACAAAAACCCACTCCCAACAAAGACCACCCCCGGGGGTTTAGGACGGCCGGCGAAGAAAGAACCTAGAAGACACGAAGAGCGCCAGAAGAGGCCCCCCTGCCGGCGGGGGTCAGCCAGGGCAGGAGGAGGTTCCTCGAGCCGCCAGCATCGGCCGCAACAGCGGTCGAGGCTGACCGGAGAAGGGAACCCACCTCTACGAGGCCGCCCAGGTCTACAGAGATGGTGAAGGATAAAGAGCGATAATACCGCTCGATCCTAATCCATACAAGGCCACCGTTCGCCAATAAAAAAACGGCGTAACAACGTCTAAGTATTGTGTAAATTGCTTTATGTATGTTTTTTTTATTAATTGTTAGTTTCCCTATTCTCTGACTGGGTATTTGACCTGTTGAATAGTGTAAGTACAATGAATAAATAAAAGCTATACGAGTACTTATTACATATCGGTAAATGCACCATTTTAGAGAAAACTGCATTTATAGTTTAATTTATGAATGTATTAATAACTCTACAATCTCGGATATTCATTAAACAATGGACCATACTTTAAGACTAGTTTCAGACGAAAATGTAGTGATTTAAGTCAACTTACTTTAGTACAACTTTGCTCCCTTAAAAAGTTATAAACCCGAGAAGGTATTTTTAAAAATCTTCTTCTCATACCTACAACTTCTATTATAGCTTAGCATAACAAATCAGTAGACCATTGTAAGGCTTATGTAGACCGTATATGTAGGAATGCTGCAAAGTTATTTCTTAGAGTGAGAAAGATAATTTATGTTGTTTGTCTATGCTTATATTAAAGCAACACATCCATCCATGTAAATAGTGTACCGTACAGAGTAAACATTTTATCTGCACCTGTTAATCATCCTCAAATTAGGCGTTGATCGATATTTGTAGTAGATAAACAGCTCAGATGGATAATCTGCACTGAGAGTACGATTTGCTTCTCTATCGTATTCGGTCCGATAGCATTTCACTCGGCATTTCATTAGCTATCTCCTGCTAACGGCAGATTCATTCGAGTTCTGCCATGTTAATGTTTATGGAGAAAAGTTTTGAATTTATAATAATATTTAATTAACAATTGTGGAATTAATAACAATCGTTAATCAAAATAACTTGGAAACGCATAGGAATTTCGACACGGAAGAGGGGAAATTATTTTTGGTAAACTGTATGTAGATAATGGAAATAACAGTTTCTTTAAAATATAGCCATTGGCGTAGAAGTTCTGTTTAAGAAGGGATCGCCATCCACTCCGCCACTGTGCAAGTTTTTGAGCATTCTTATCGTTTGTCTTGTGCCCCTTAATTAATAGGAATAGGCATTATCCCCCAAATATGAAAAAAAATCTAAGCATTTCTTTATAAGGTATTGTTACGGAAGCTCACTTATGATTTAGTTTGTTAATTATGTTCCTGTTTCATTAGAATTTATAATTTTTGTAATACCTTTATTTTGACGTTTTCCGGAATATTCCAGGCTATATTCTATTTATTTCTCGACACGTTCTCGAGATCGCAGAAACTTCCAGAACTCTAAAAACCTATATAAGCGGATCAATTCCGCCGTCACAGTCAGTTTATATTGAGCAGCCAAACGCGAGTGACAAACGTCAAAGTAAAGCGTTGACAGTTGTGAAATTGGATTGAAGGATATTTCTTGTATTATCAAGAGTGACAATAAAGTTGTTTGTCTACGTGACGTGTTTCAACGATAACCCAATTTCGAGGTTACAGTATAATGAAAATTCGAGAACAAAAAATTATATTCAACACCTCGTATCTCGGAAGCGAAGCCTTCTACGACATATGTCTCTAGAAACCTTTCTTCTTAAAAACATGTGCTATATCTTCTGTCAAAGTTTGTCTACAAAAATCTGTCTCACCCTGTATACCAATTTTTTTTCTAGTATTTCTGAATAACTCGGTAACGGTCTTTGGTTATTGCCGTTGCAGCCAATGAAGAGGACTAAAAAAATTCCTGTCGTAGACTACATTGTACTGACGTACCGAATTTTTTTCTGCTATCTAAGAAGATGGCATGAAATATTTTTATGTCGCACGAGAGCGTCTAATGATTTTTCTGGCGAACTAAACTTCTCCAGTTTCCGTTGAGTGAAAAGAGGAGTTATACTGCGAGGCGGGCTGCGTGATGCTATAAAAAAACTATAAATTATACTATTTGGAGCCTGCCTTGAGACTGAACGGCAAAAGTTACGTGACACGACGCGAAGGGACAAGATAAACTACTTGACAAGAGGCAATCGTAGCCGTAAACTATAGTTTATCTAATAATCTGATGTGATTTGTGGACCCAGATATTATGTTATAGTTACCCGGCTGCTTCCATGATTCTCTTGGAACGCCACAGTTATTTTAGTTTTACTGGTTTACGTACTTATAAATAAATATATTTCAGTTTTACTATAATATGTTTTCGGGACACTGAGGGGCACCATTAAAGCGCGATAAAAGAACTACTGAGTAGAAGCCATTTACAATATTCTTGACATTATGTGTAGATATATTTCAGTATTATTATTGTTTAGTAGTAGATCTAGGAAACTTTGGTACTATACTTTGTGCTACTAGTTGTTTGATAGTATTGATGCTTTCTGTTCCATTCTAATTGAGGTAGTTATTCAAAAAGTAATGTTTTCCAATGTGCAGATTGATTGATCAAGCTTTTAACTTATAATTTGCGCACACGTTAGACAAAGTACACTCCAGTGCGACGACAACAGAACTATTAAAGAGAGTGGTGCATTTTGTAGTGTAACAGAAAAATCAAGCTAATACTGAAGCAAACAGAGTTCTGACCCAGCCTAGTTACATGCTTCTTACCTTACACAAAACAGAGCAACTATTAACTGCAATTTAAAATTGAAGAAAAGTGAAAATATTTAGATACTTATTACCTACAATACTAAAGCTGTACACAAGAGAATAACTTAAGAAAACTTTAACCGGGACATAGAATTGTAATTTATATAGTAGATAAGGATTGTCCACAATACTATTTATAATTTTATGCAAAAACATTAGAATAATTAGATTCCTTCTACTATCAAGTCGTGGTACCTACTTTAAGATTATTTCGAATAGCAAGATAATGATCAAACGGGGATTGGTGCAACGTTTCTTATAATAAAGGGATTTAATAAATTTATCAACAATTCCAATGGTTTGCTTGGACAACTGTTTGAATGGACTCCAAATGTCAGCACCATATTCTAGGCAAAAACGAGTAAAGGTATTATATAAGTAGTTTATAAATATAATAAATCTAATAGTTTATATGCTTCAGCATTGATGTCATTATTAAAATGTAAGTTATTTTGAAAAGAAATGCCTAAATCTTTAGTGACATAGTGGTGATGGCACGCTAATGCCTTTTAGTATTCTGCTTCGTAGGATAATAGCGATTTAATCTCCACTATTAATTTATAAAGCTGGTGAGTTTTTCCGAATCACCCGGTACATGCGAGGAACTGCTGAGAGTAAAGCAATTTCGGATGACAGAGCACAAAACACAAGCAGCAAAGCAAATACAAAACTTTAAATTGTGTTTTCTTGTTTCCTTAATTTTTATTCGATTTTTGAATTTTTTTCTTAACGTTCCTAAACAAAGATGGTGTTTGGCGGAATGCCAGATAAGAGATTAGGTTCAAGCGAGAGCCTCCTTTAGGCAAAATTGAAAAAAGCCTCCTTTTCACGATCATACGAGATGAATGAACTTAATAGACTCCCACAACGAATATGGAATATGGAAATGCAAGCCGTAACAAAGAAAAGAACTGATTTTTATAACACTTTCCCATTATACGTAATTTATAATTCGGGAAGCAAAAGTTGAAACATTAATTTTAATGACATTAATAGAAAAAATACTCGTAAGATTTATTTAATTCTGTTATGATAGTACCTGATTGGATAGGCCCGCTGCTATATTTTTGGTTCTGGGTTAAGGACCGTTATTCAACGGATTTATTTTAGCAGTAGTTAGATAAACCATCTACAGATAATGAATGCGTCATAGACCAACTGTAAATTCTAGATATTAAAATATACCGTGTGAGGCATATTGTCTTAGTCTGAATGTCAATATTTATTTATTTAGGATTCCAACTGCCCAGACAGAAAAATTCCAATTATAGGGCAGGAATTACAGAAAAAGAGAAAAAATATACATATATAAAAAACAAAAACAGCAACACATACAATAAATATGATTTGACATTCTTAAAGTTAATATATAAAAAGGAAAGAACAAACAGTAAAAAACAAAAAGTACAAGAATACAATAAAAAGTGAACTGAAAACAAAAAAAATCAACTATAAATAATACAAACTGTAGCAGTGTACGATAAACATAAGATTCATCTCCAAATACATCGTCTTATAGCATTAACACAACAATTAAAATATCAAGCTGAGAGTGATATTTCATATAATTAGTACACATACTATGAGTAGGTGAATTTTTAAGAATGTTTGTTGTAGAAATAGGCAAATAAAACAATGCATAGGTGCGAGCCTGAACATGAGGAAAGTTAAAGTAAATATTATTCAAAATGTCCGGGCAATCTACCATGCTAGATAAAAGTTTATACAAAACAAATAATAGAAAAATAATCGCGATGAGAGGTTAAGTCGTTAAGATTAAACCTGGCTAATAGATCAGACTGTAGAATGCCACGAGGTGGATAAACACCTTTTACTCTAAAACCTAAATATTTAACAAATTTCCTCTGAACATTTTCCAAGCTGGTAATATAGGATGTCATATTAAGGGTTCCAGACAACTGCTGCATACTCCAATTTAGGTCTAACATTAGCATTATAAAGTAAAGTCAGCGTAGATATATCAGAAAAGTGTTGAGCATTTCTTGTAATGAAACCCAAATTTTTATAAGCAGCAGATGTTATATGATTAATATGCGGTACAAACGTTAATATTGAGACAAATATAACACCTGAAGTCTTTAAACCGAATGCATGTTTAGAATAATATTAAAAGAAATACAGGGTGTAGAAGCAAAAATTTTAAAATTGATTTTTCTCAAAATTTAAAATAGTTTTAGAGACTTGTCTTTGAAATTTGGTATAGATGCATATAAATATTTGGTGTAACATTGTTGATGATACTTGGACCGTATGAATTACTAGCGTGTGGCGCGTATTTGAGAATTCTGCAAGATAATTTGCCAGGCTTGTTAGAAGACGTTTTACTAACAGTTAGGCAAATGGTATATGCCCGATGGTGCACCTGCCCACTTATCCCTACGGGTTAGAAGCTTCTTGAACGAACATTTTCTACATAGATATAATAATAATAATAATATCTCTACCCCTCGTTCTAATCACAGGGATTAGCCCAGAAGTCGGAGACTTGTGCGGGAGAGGGGGCGGCATATTATTATTAAGCAGGCCGCATTTGTGCCCAGGAACGACTTACGTTGGTAGGCCCTAACCACTATTCAGTGCAGGAATGAGGAAAACCTGGAAAACCTCATTAATTAGGGGGGTAGTCAAATATCAACCGGCATCAATCTCTCACATTGACCCAAGCTAACATTATTCCACCTTACCATACCCACAGTCAATCCTCTCCACGAATATAGCTTATATACGGTCTACCGGCATCTGGGCTCGAACCAACTCCGTCTAGTCACCTCGATTCAAGTACTAACGCCTTAAACCGCGCGACCACTGACCGATCGTGGATAGATGGTGGATAGGTTGTGGCAGCGAATTTTCTTGGCCACGTCGTAGCCCCGACCTTAACCCCTCAGATTTCTTCTTTTGAGGCCATTTAAAAGATTTAGTTTATAAAGAAGAATTTTTATCCCGCGCAGACTTTCTTCAAAAGATTCATGATATTCTTAATGTAATTCGGAACAATGAAGGTACTTCATTTAAATTAAGACGATATTTAAATAGGGGCATAAGAAAAAAGAAATTCATGTTTATGGTGGACGTTTCGCTCAGTTATTAAAGTAGTTTTTCCTGTAAAAATGTTGTGAATTTGTTCATTATTAAACTATTTATTTAAAATTTGTTGTAGCTAGTTTTAATATTGTTGATCATCATCATAAAGTCAACGTGCATTGAAATATTGAAGTCCGAATATCTTGAAAACGGGGCGGTTTATTGAAATGAAACAAGTATTCATCTGCATTATAAAAAAATGCAATAAGCATACTTACAAAAAGGTTTAAGCTGATCATATCGGGAAAACACACTGGAAGCAACGCCCTGAATGTGGTATATTGAAAATTTTCCTCAAAAAAACCTCTTTATACCGAATTTCAAAGAAAACTTTTTGAAATATTGAGAAAAATCAATTTGAAAATGTTCGTTTCTAAACCCTGTACCTTTTTTATATTGACATTAGGGCTAAGACAGTATGGCTCATACGGTATATTTTAATATCTAGAATCTGCAGTCAGCCTGCGGCGCATTCGTTATGGACCGCCCTGTATAAAACTAAATGTGTAGAAAAGAAACACGGATGCAAATTTAGGCGAACGAGCAAGCGGTGAATAAAACAGGGTAAATATTTATCGAGACATAGATGGCACAAATCGCAATGTACCTTTGTTAACATACATATTTATTTAGGTATCTTTTCTTTTCTCGGTAAACTGGAATGTTTCATCTTTACCTATACAAGATAAATAAGGATAAAGGTGAATTAGAGGCAGGTCCCGAACTTTTTTAATATGGGCCAAAAACAAATAAAACTTATAAAGACAGAATTTCACGTATAAGGCGATCCTGTCAGAGGAACCTACGGTATCGAACTTCTTCTTTGGCCACGTTCTCTGGAAGCTTTAGAAGAGCGGGATTTTATTGCACATGGCTTGCTTTGATAAACCGTAGAGTCTTTTCATCCGCAGAGAAGTTTTGTTTAATTAATATATTACTTTGTGAGCTTAGCGAAAAATTCATGACACTCTTTTGATGCCTGATAGTAGTTGGAAAAGGTTAATTAAATAATCCTCTACACCAGACTAACCCATGGTATTTTTTTATATACATATTGTTATTTTGACATACAAAGATGTATTTAGGCAGTACATAATAGGGGTTTACGAAAATTAACTGGTAGTGAGTGACCTAACAACACATCATTTTCTTTCTATAAAGTTACAAGAAAATCAGAATACAGAGTAATCTAAAACGTCAGAGCTCAGCTAGCAAAGTTGTTCTATAAATTTAGAGTAATAGGAGTTTTATATTCTATTAATATTTTATAGTTGTATTTAGAATACTAAATTGTTGCATTAATGTGGCACATGAGACTATTTTGCCTTCAGAAACTGAATTGTTTTTTAAATTTGTTGCAAGAACGTTCTTAGAGCATAATTTATAGAGCACTTATAAGATAACTGCTAATGTAGCCCTGTAAGTGTGTACAATAACACAATTTTACAGCAACGGTGCTTATAGAATCAAATTACTGTAAAACCGATGCAAAATACTGCTTTATAGAATTATACCATCTCCTGTGACACTCTTATAAAATTATTCTGTAATGTCGCTTATAGTTTAATTATAGAACTATTGTATAAGGCGTTGTTAAGTTACAATTCTGCTGCGGAGAACAAATTACAAATATGGAAGCTGCTATCGAACTTAAGAGAAAAAGCTCTTTAAAGCAGTTGTAGAGAATAATAACACAGTTGTTATAAAATCATTATAGAGTAAATAAGTAACAAAAGCCTTTTTGTTCCATAAAGAAACGCTATAGAACTATCATTTTTTATATATGTAGGTTTCCCATAGCCCCATCTGACGAGACCTGCCTGTAATAGTACGAAATATTTTGATCAAAGTATAATGGGGAAATTTGTATAACATAGTCGTGACTTGTAAAAATTATTATCTGCTTGCAGAAAGAAAATTTCATTACGATAGATAAGATTTATTTGATTGCTAAGACAAATTGATTTTCTTATAGAAATTTAATAACATATTTAATTTAGACCATTCCAAAACATTTTCACTTTTAGATGTGGAAGTTAAAGAATTTTAATAGATTTATTAAATAAGATTGAAATAAGTGAAATTACCGCAATAAAATATGACAGCACTGTGAATATTAAGTAACTACTTAACTAAGCAACTCCTTACAAAGCATATTTGCTCTATAATCATTGCAATGGACACAAAATGTCATATTAGTGGGATTCCATTGAAAGTACAAGATAAAGCCTTTCTTTCTGTCGCCATATTGTGAAGAAGGAAAAAAAAATCTTAATTAAAAACATGTACAATATAAATAGGTGAAATAATATCAATAATATGGGTATACTTACTTTCTGACTATTTTATGTACAGTTGGTTGTTTAATTCATCAATTTAGAAAAAAAAATATTTATTAAATTTCCAGCAAATATAAGGTTAACTGAGGGCGCGTCAAAAAATTACCATTATTATTACATATTTCACGATAAAACTTTTTCCGCATTAAAATGTACTGCTCCCTGATGGACAAACAAACTAAGCAATTCATAATAATGTAAGTAAGTACTCCTATGCAGGCTGATTAGGCCCATCTTATTTTGTTTTTAAAAGATACAATTACGATTTTAAAGTTCTTTAAATATAACACCATGCAACACAAAAATTGTATAGTGAAGTGCTATAGAATTTTTATGAGATTGCTTTGTAACTGTGTTATAAAAATTCTTTAAGACTTCTATAATTATTTCCTGCAAGCTTTACAGAACCGCTTAAAGAACTAAAAGGTTCTATAGAACGGTGCCCATTTTTATGGTATAAGTGCTGTAAGAACGTTTTGAAAATGTTCTTAGAACAAACATTGCTCTATAAAATTTGCTCTGGAAACGTTCTTACAATTTTTACAGAACAAGAAATTGTTAGCTGGGAGTGAACTAACAGTCTTAAGAGTTATAGTCCTAACTAATTTTAGCTTTACCACAATTATCAGCAACATTTGTTATAGTTAGGTAAGTACTTACCATTTTATTTGATCAAACCTCAATTCAAATTGAAATGTTCTCCATTTGAACACAGCGAACGAGAGCTAATTAAACACAATAACGCTACACGACCAACATGGCGTAATGACGTATCTTAGAACAGTTGATACACTGCAGCTGCGCAGTTGTACTTAACCAGTCAGGAGTGGGGGTATTAGAACACAGAGATGTGTTAAGTTTACACAAAATGGTGCACTTTTAACACATCACTGGTAAATATTACACAAATTCAGTATAGTATTATAAGCACATTTTGTGTATAAAAAAGCCGTAGTGTGTAAAACTATTAACACCGAAATTTTACACATCCTAAATTAAACACGGGAAAATCTCACTTACACAGCAACTTTTTTTACATTGAGTGAATATACAAAATTCTTCTGTGTAGTAAATTATAGCAAACTGACTAACATCTGCTCTCATAGTTTTGGAAAAATAGCATGTTCCAGAATTTGCCCTCGAAAAGCGAAATAAACATGTAAATAAAGCATTTTCTTGTAAATATATTCAAACAGTGTGGGTCGAGCAAACTGCCTCTATAATACCTACCTGGCGAATATTTTGTTTTTTTAGCCGGATAACTTCCGGTTGTTTTTACATGGCCGCAAGTGGGTCGACCTAATGTTGAAAAATAATGACGTAAATTCCTATGTGCCCGAATTTTTCATTATATGTAGAGTTTGTTTAGGACCTTTAATATATGATACTGGGGATTTGGCAACTGTCAGAAGGATGGACGTAGACGGGAATGAAATAGCGGTCTGGCGCAGGATATTGTCCAGGGAAGTGTACGGAAAGAATAACAATTTCGTTAACGACCCCGGTCTTGTCGTCCGGACACTTAATTATCGATTCCAATTGCGAATTTTTCCAATAAATTTTATTCCCCCCTAAATTCCTACCGTCGGAGGGTCGTTCAGGTAGAAAAGATGGATATTACCTTCTCTGGATTACATCCACAGGGTGGTGGCCTTTACAGTTACAATGTATTATCTACGAATTTGTGCGCCAGTGCCTAAAAGTAAAAATGAAACATTAAAAACAATGAAAATATTTATTTATTATACATTTTAAAGGTACAATTATGTAAATTGTTAAAGTGATTACTGGAGGCATCCAGTTTCTCTCCTCTAACAGCAATGCAAGTACTAGTAGTCGGAATGAACTTCTTTTAATTTCTTATTTGGTGTATCTTTCTGACCCATGATTCGTTTTGCTATTTCTGTTCAATAGAATTTTTTTGGACAACTGAACTTGATCGCCAACCTCCATGTCGCTTTAAAAGTGTCCAGAATCTGCCAACATTGTTGCAGAGTTGCACCGGCAAGCAATGGCTAGTGTATTCATTGGCGTTGGAGAGTCCAAGGAATTTCGCTATCTTTTTTAGCATACCTCCAATTGTGTTGAATCCAACTGGCAGGATTCAGCATTTATTACTTCGATATTTCAAGAAAATGTGTCCCATTGAGTGGACGAAGTTTTGCGTACTTACGAAATATATCTATAAAATGGATACCATCTATTGATCCCTCAGTAATTGTAAACATTCTTGGAACATGAGATTTTGTGTTCGGAATTTTGACAGATGCCATAAATGATTGACATAATCTTTTATGACATCAACTGCCAAAAATGTGATTTCTTCCCTCCTACATGCTCCAAATACTCCAATGATTAAATCAACTTTGGCGAAACAGCAATTCTTTATCCTCTGATTCTTTCATAAAGCGTTTTATTTACAGCTTCGTTAATGTTTAATATCATTGGCTGATATCCGAAAACTTTCCTTTTTAAAAATGCAATTAAGTTTGTAAATTTGCTAATATCTACATTTTTGTTCAGGGAAATCATGATGCGGAGTATCGAATATTTACTCCGCAAAGTTAACGGTCTTAACGTACTGGAGAGCTTCTGGAAATAGGCTAGTAATACCTTTACTGTAAAATTCTTAATGTGTTTCTTTCGTCTCGGTTTCAAAGTTGTAGCAGTTTTCGTCATTACATCGACAACAACCATAAATCCCGAATATTGTCCTAATTTTCGCAAGCAACCAATGGTGGCTTTTTTTACTGTTTAAGAAAGGTATCTTAAGCTAATATATATCAAATCTCCTACAATTCCTATCAATGAATTCAAATGTATGTTCTCTGATACCAAACATCTAGGTATGCTAATGAACAATTCCACATACACAGCTCTATTCAATAATTATCTAAAGAAATTAGTCTAATCTAAATTTACTAACCTGGTTTAATGGAAACACCCTATATATATTAACCTCTGACAGTGGGAACTCGAAATTCAACCACAACAGATGAGATCTGCATTTTTAGGATTGCTTCATTAGGTGGCCTCCTTTAAGTTGAGTCAAATATCTAACTATAAAAATTATTATACCAATAAATTAAAATTATTTGAAATTAAATGTCGACAATGTCAAACTGATTAATCTGTCAATGAATTTAAACATCATAACGACCTACTAAAATAAATGGGTAGATATTGCGGGTGCAATTCAACGCTGGTTGGGGCTTTAGCCCACAGAGTAGTTAATTTCATACAATATTGTTAATACCTGAAAATATATAAAAAACAATGGTGGCTTCTTTAACACTTGCGTTGGGCTACGGTAGCGCTTCCAAAATTTACGAGAAATTATTGAGGATTTTTTTGTAATCGGAATTGGGATATCTGTTTGTAGTGTTATATACTATAAGTTAATTGAAATCAATTTTCCTACTTTACATTTTATTAATTAGGAACATTCAAATTTTATCGATGAAATAGTTTCGGAAACGTTGTCAAAATAATATTTAAAGTAAATTATAATGAAGTAACAATTTGATTAAAGTAACCTTCAGATAAACGTTAGTGCAATGGCACTGCAATTGTACTGTTGTATTGTAATTGTATGGTGTTAAATATTATTTACTCTGTTACATAAAATTACTGTGGACTTAAGACGTTGGGGAATTTTTCCGCTGTAAGTTGGCGACATGCAAAAACTCAAGATTCTTGACCATCACATGAAGAGATTATGTTTATGTTTTTGTCAACTACGTCTCTATCTACGGAAATGGATGGTTTTTATCATTTGCCGAATAGTAATTAAAAGCCTACAATCTGCAGGAATATATGGTATCTTTGAATGTTTGGTTAAATGAGGCCCCACTAATTTCAGCAAGCTATCAAACATTGCCACTGTCATTCGTGTGTAATGAAAAAATAATCGGCATTGTCATTTCGCATTTCTTTATATAAATTATTGAAGTCACCTTGCATGTGCTTTCTGCGATTAATAGGTCGCAGTTTTTATACATATTGACGTCGCTGCGAATAAGAGCAGCAAATGTAACTGTTTATTAACCAAACAGTTCCCTTCATCCATTTGTTAAAAACAAATCAATTCTAAACTAAATATCTAAATTAGAACCTAATATAAAAACTTAACCTGCAAAAATGTGAATCTTCTGTTTACTGTCAAAAAAGCTGTTTTCTGATTGGTCCTTGTATGATTGTTGGAAAAGGAAAGGTAAAAGCTAAAATGCTTTTAGCTTCTGTCATACAACTGCAGTACAAAGGCGTAACTGTTAAGTTTATCTGAACGTTACAAAAGTCATCCGTATTTCTCGCCGTTTTACTTCAATATCTTTGAATATTTACAGGTGGGATGAGTTAACATTCCTATTATTTGCTAAACCCTATATTATTCAGTTATTAAATGTCTAAAATTATTTGTATTTCTAGAAAACACAATTTCAAGAATACGGCGCCCTTTGTAATAACTTTTCTGCAGTACCAATGCAACCGCACTAATTTTATGTGATTGAAGCTTAAGGCGTATTCGGCTGAATTGTTTCATTTGCTCTGCAGGAAAAATGTCGATAATTATTTAATTAAATTAAATCATTTCAGTGTACATAAAAGAACAGTTGTTAGTTTTCACACAAACCAATTTACAAACAGTTTAAGCATTGTATAAGCAGTAAAAATGAATCAATGTTACATAAAACTTAGTTGCCAGTCAGCCCGTCGTGTTGTCTACTGGAGGAATAGATATGAAGGAATTAATGTTGAATTTCAAAATTACATTTCCATTTCCCGGATATTCTGAATTTCTGAACATAATAATTCAGTTACATTGAATGAATAAATGTCCAGCAACATGCCAATAAATATTTCCACAATGCACTTACCGCTCACACAAGAATTCTCTGAAGTGGAGGCTATTTTTGGTCAACTGGAGAACGTATCGATATAATTCCAATTGAGACAGACAATTTACTAGCACTGGGAATATAGTGGGTTGCGTAAGACTCAGTACTTTTCTTGATAAGATTTCTTTTATGTTTTTTTATAAAACTCTTTAAAAATGTACATTTAAGTTATCTCTTCATCTTGAAAAATATTCTTGTACGATGTGACGATAATATCGAGAACGATCCTAAAACACTGATTGAAATTAGTGTAGACACACAATAGTGTATAGCTTTTTAAAAGTTTTCTATATTATGGCGAATGCGCCAAGAATAATAATAATAATACTTTATTGGCCAAGAAGAAGATACAAAATTTGTACATATGGCAAGTCAAGTATAAAAAAAAGAACAAACAGGTAATAAGGTAAAATCACTAACAACTTATAAATAACATAAATAAAAAATAGTATAAAATAACATACATAGTCAAATATATATAAATATAAAAAAGAACAGATGATACACCACCAACAACAACTATAATTTACAAATGTAATTTACGTACGTATTTATTTATTTTTATTTAATACACGTTGTTGTGGCCCACTGAAATGTAATTTTATATTATGATGACTGGAATGCGCTAAAAGCTGCGCGAATGGATTACTCATGATCAGCGCCATATTTGTTTTTGTGCCTCTAGCAAAGGCGGAGCAGTAGGGGCTTAGCTGATTGTGAATTGAAATGAAATTGAATTCTGGATATGAAAAATTATTTCGTACTATAATAATAATATAATAATATCTCTACCCCTCATTCTAATCACAGGGATTAGCCCAGAAGTCGGAGACTTGTGCGGGAGAGGGGGCGGCATATTATTATTAAGCAGGCCGCATTTGCGCCCAGGAACGACTTACGTTGGTAGGCCCTAATCACTATTCAGTGCAGGAATGAGGAAAACCTGGAAAACCTCATTAATTAGGGGGGTGGTCAAATATCAACCGGCATCAATCTCTCACATTGACTCAAGCTAACATTATTCCACCCTACCATACCCACAGAGAGGGTGCCAATCCTCTCCACGAATATAGCTTATATACGGTCTACCGGCAGCTGGGCTCGAACCAACTCCGTCTAGTCACCTCGATTCAAGTACTAACGCCTTAAACCGCGCGACCACTGACCGATCCAATAATATGCTGCCATAATATGCTGATTAATTTTACAGTCCCTTATAAAACATGACATGTTCCAACAATAACACCCACAAAAATACACAAACAATAACACTAACGAGATACAAGATAAAAAAGAAACCACTGCACGCCAATGACGTGTTTACAAACAAAATAATGGAAAATTAAGAACACAATTCATATCGTACGTGCAGATGGTTGTCTCTCTCGCACCCACATACATAACCAATGAAGTATGTCTTTGCTGAGTTTCATGTGCCTTCTTTATCTGCTTCTTTGGATGCGCAATGAGACTATTAGCTCTCATCAGTATGCCATAGGTGAGGTATCCGACGAATAATCCAAATAATCCAGTCCGGCATGGAGTAGCGAACGGCCGATAAATGTAGTTAGTTCTACACCGCGTACTCATGGTCCCATTTGTCGGGTTAGACAGACTTAAAATAGCTAGGATTATTCGTCAGACCTCACCTATGGCATACTGATGAGAGTTGATAATCTCGAAACCGGTATATGTCTGGTGGGCTTCTGACGAATGACATTAACTGTTGCTATAGGTTTTCCAGGTGTAATTCAATGCTGGTCGGGGCATTAGCCCGCAGAGTATCCTGGAATTCCGTGTTTGCTCTAGTTGATGTTTCACTTATTTATTTTTTAATCAATTATTGCGGTGTCCGTTGCCAAAATAAATAGTTTGATATTTAATAATTGTACGCTCAAATAAAAATGTATTTATCTATAGTGTTTCATAAATAAAGTTTGCTATGATTATAAATTAATTATTCTTTAAATTGTCCTGTCGAATTACACTCGATGTTTGTTTTGATACCGAGTAAAGTGTTATTTAAATTCTAAGCAATGTCTTGATTCGAAAAACTGTCAAAACAACTCATTAAACAACTCGAATTTGCCTGGTAAATACAAATATCTTGTTCAATTATATGCGAATGCCGTTCATTCTGAATCACCCTGTAAATGATCAAATTCTATATTTAGGTAGTGTAGGTTACTTGTATGGAAAACTTAATCTTTTGAAAAAAATTGACCCGAACGATTCAATTCATCGTCGGATTGGCCGCAAAAGCGGAGGAACACTTGTGCTTTTCCTGCACTTTAGAAATTCTAAGGGAAATTAAACCACAACTTTTCAGCCAAACATCTTTAAAATCGGTCCCCCATTTTAACACTTAAAAATACAATGGCGTGTTTTGGCGGAAGTCTCAGCGATCCGGGTTGTAGGCAAGCAAAATAAAAGTTCTCCTCTTTAAGGGGCTGAATGGATCAAAACTTTCTGATGGCAGGTTCCTATGGCTGATTAATTAAAATTTTAAGAGAGGTTTTCCTGAAGAACGCAAGAATGGTGTTGGGGGATAGCTACTGGGCTACCACCGTCTCACAAAACTTAAATTGTACAGGGTGATTTACAACTTATCTAAATAAAATTGGGAATAGATGCATAATGAAAAATGGAGTCAATATCGTAAAAATTGTTTGTAAAATCCTTATAGTTGATGAAGTTGTTGTACTTTCAACCTTTACATCGTGGGGTTGCTGTAGTATCTGGCGCCATCGGAATGTATTCTGTCTATGTTTTGTTCTCATACAGATATGATGTTATTGGTTGAGGTCAAGATGTTGATTACATATTCGTTGGCGGTCTTCTTATTCCTGGTAAGTACCGTGTAGGGTCTGTCAAAACACAAACTTGGGAGAAATACTGTCAGTGTCTGCTTGTAAAAGGGGCATCTTTCTGACGACCTCATTCCATAGACGACTCCTAACTTCGCCACATTCTACATCTGGTATAATACCAGTATTTTTGAGACGAAGCATAGTTGTTAGTTACTTCTTTTAAATAAATATCCAAAGGTGGTAGAGATAGCATCACTCACCTCCATTGCTATGATGGGTGTCGTACGCATAGCTCCAGTTATGCTTATACAGGCAATCCTTTGTACCTGGTTGAGCTTTTGTTTAGCTGTCGTCTATTGGACTTTCGGCCACGCGACAATAGCTCTATATGCTAATATTGGTCTCACAATGGCAGTGTAAGGTGGTAAGATCATCGGCATAAGCGATGGTATAGATGCCAATTTCCGTGTTGAGGTGGCATAGGAGACTGTCCAGGACCAAGTTCCATGACAGTGGTGATAGAACACCACCCTTCGGGCAGCCCCTTGCAGCAATGCCTCTTACGAAGGCATCCGCCACGCTGATTTGTATGGCTCTTTTAGTGACTATATTTGATAACCAACCACAGATGGTAGGAGGGACTCCCTTTCCTTAAGAGCTGATTTGATTTTGAGGAAGGTTGTTTTATCAAATGCCTCCTCTATATCTATGAATACCGCCAGGGTGGACTCTCTATTGTGCAATGATTTTTCGATCCTACCCACCACTTGGTGAAGGGCAGTGTCAGTGGATCGCCCCGGAGTGTATGCATGTTGATTAGGATCTGACTACCCGTCAGTACACTAACCCTTATGTATCGTTCGCATAACTTCTCCATCTGTTTCATCAGAAACGAGGTTAAGTTGATAGGTCGATACGTCTTTGGGGTGGTGTAGTCCAACCTGATTGTTTTGGGAATGAACGCAATTTTCACTTCCTTCTAAATCTTCGGAATGTAGAGGTGTGCAAAGCACAACCTAAATATTCGTTCCAGGTGCGGCAGTAAAGCATCCAAGCCTCATTGTAAAATAGCTGGATATATGCCGACAAAGCCCGACAATTTGAAAGGTGAAATGATTTGTACTGTCCATCTTATTTTATTTTTGGAGATAGTCTGGTTGGCAATCTGCCATTCCATGACCGAAGGTTGATTCTCAATTTAGTTTGGCCATTCTTCCCGTTCCACCGGTATGGATTCTACGAAGTGGGTTCGCATCAGCAGCTGCAGACTTTCATTTATATCGGTGATACTCCTCTCTAGTTAGTACGCCCAAATCATGGTGTCTCTTGTCAAAGGACTTTACAAAACCTATTAGCATTTTAATTTTGAACTCCTCAAAAGCTTTGTCGTGACATAAAACCACTGGTTTTTATTCAAAAAATGTAATTAGTTAATTAGTGTCTTTTTTTAAATAATTTCATATATGTATTCAGTATACGAGTATTTCGTAAAAAGTAAATAAGAAAAGTTTGAAATGTGTGAAGTCAAATTAACCTTTCCAAAATTAATTTACCTTTTTACAGGAAGTATTAATCGCTTTGCAAATCGTTTTTAAACGAAATTTGCGTCTGTCAATATGCCTATCTTTGTGTAACAGCAAATAAACGAAACTTTTTTAATTAACGGTCTTTTCCATCTTGATCAGTTCGGTCAACACGTAGTTCGAAAGAAAAATTTATCTTTTAATGCCCACTCCTCGATTTAACAAATGAGATATAGTTTCATAGTAACTAATACTTCAATATTGAACGGAACCAGCCTTCATCGGGGTCGGTCAATATTTGGCGGAAATTGGAATCTTTGTGTTAAAGTGTATCTTATAAAACTTTAGAGCTCAACGAGAATAAAGATAATAAATTTTTGCTGCACTTTTTCGTACTGCTATTCCAACAGCAATTTGACTTCGGGGTTGCAAAATGGAAAAATGAAATGAATTTTCGTTTAGATTTGCCTTTCAGCAGTGGCGCAGAAATATTGAAACAGAATAGAGAAAACTTCATATAACTTAGGGCGACCGAATGTGGAGCTTTTTATAGTTGCGGCAAGAATTCAGACGGCTTACGTCATAGCACAAATGAGTAATTCATTATATTTTCATCAAAATATTTAAGAAATTGCAACACTAAACTACAAAAAAAAAGAAAACAGTTTTTAATACGACAAACTATCAAAAATTATGTTGATATTTAAAACAATTGCGTGACGACAGCCGTGACATAGGTCGTCTGAATTCTTGCCGCAACTATACAATGTAGTGTATTACAAAAAGGAATAATACATTATATACAGGGTGTTTCCTAATTGCGTGTAGAAAATTCTGGGGTATTCTATGGTTAAATTTAAAGTAATTTTATTAAATAAGTATAGGATCCCAAACACATCATTCCTAAATATAGGATTTTCAAAATTAAAAAAAAGTCAATTTAAAATTCATAACTTCTAGAGATATTTTTGAAAAATATTTAATTTTTTAGTATGTTGGTAGGTATAAAATAAAAAAAATGCAGCTTTCGTAAAGTTCCAGTGGTGTACCTCTGTTAAGAAAATCAAATTTATATCTAAACGGCTAGAGATACAAGGAGAAAACATGTGCAGAAAGAAAAATGAATGAAAATGCAATGGAGCATATGAAAACCAATTTTGCTTGCATGATTATACAGGGTAATATACTTCTTCTAATGTAAAAAGCCAAGATAATACCCATAACCCCGCCTCTGGTACCTTACGTAAGCTGCAAATTTTATATTTAGTACCTACCAACATACTAAAAAATTATGCCAATTTTGTCAAAAATATCTCGAGGCGTTTAGAAGTCATGAATATTAAATTGATACTTTTGTCAACTAAAAAATACAATAATTTAAATAAGAAATCTAGTTGTTCTTGACGTAAAACAAAAGTCAACAAACATTTTGTCAGATTCGACATAAACTAACTTTGTTGTTATTGTATTGCTTTTTTAAATTTAAACCTCCTGTATATTTTATGGTTTCCTAGATGTCATTGGTGAGTCATGAAAGAACGGAGCACCTGGTATATCACTGAGAAATGTACAGTTCATGTAGTTCTTCAAATTTGCTTAATATATATCTCATTTTAAAAATGTCGACTACCTACTTATTACAATATTTTCGGTTCTGGAAATTATTACAGGCGCTAATTTTGGAACATCCTGTATAGCTCGTTTGAGGGTTTCTTTAATTATTGATCAAATTGTTTTTTAAGCAGCGCCGAAAATGTGCCCTCTTCGATCCTCGCACTTTTATACCACTCAGCCAGAGCCTTTTAGCGGAATTTATATAGGTTTTGAGAGGAAATGCATTACCTCGCACTGGAACTCATTTCAGAATTGAAATAAATGAGCCGTTTTAATTCCAGCCGACAAACGGTTTTATTATTTATCTCAATTTTAAGCTTTATAGAGTCCGAATTAGTTTCCAATTTCGGGCTTTTACACTCGCATAATTATTAATAGGAAAATAAACGGGGAACTGACTGGGCGGGCCGGTTTACCGAGCACATTGGTTTGGCGCACGCGATTTTGAGAAATTGTGGCTGGTTTCGGCCGAATTTATGGGTTTTCGTTAAGTTTTGATTCACGGGTTGGTCAGTGGTCGCGCGGTTTAAGGCGTCAGTACTTGAATCGAGGTGACTAGATCGGTGTGGGTTCGTGCTGAGCTGCCGGTAGACCGTATATAAGCTATATTCGTGGAGAGGGTTGGCAAATTTTGATTCACGGGTTGGTCAGTGGTCGCGCGGTTTAAGGCGTCAGTACTTGAATCGAGGTGACTAGATCGGTGTGGGTTCGTGCTGAGCTGCCGGTAGACCGTATATAAGCTATATTCGTGGAGAGGGTTGGCACCTTCTCTGCGGGTATGGTAGGGTGGAAGAATGTTAGCTTGGGTCAATGTGACAGATTGATACCGGTTGATATTTGACTACCCCCCTAATTAATGAGGTTTTCCAGGTTTCCCTCATTCCTGCACTGCATAGTGGTTAGGGCTTACCAACGTAAGTCGTTCCTGGGCGCAAATGCGGCCTGGTTAATAATATGCCGCCCCCTCTCCCGCAGAAGTCACCGACTTTTGGGCTAATCCCTGTGATTAGAATGAGGGGTAGAGATAATAATATCAAAATACATTAAAAATGCCTATTTACTTTATTTAGGGGATGATACAAAGCCACATGTGTAAATTTTAATCAAAAATTCAACTATATGTTATAATTTAAAAATCCTACCTGCATTTTTATAACTACCTATAAAAACTCTTTCAATGAGAAAGTCTTGCTTTCCCATATAAAATAAAGTATGTGAAAGATATCGTTGTATTCCTTTTTTACTTTGTAAATACAATGTCATTTTATACAGGGTGTCTGGAAATTATGAGCAAATACATAGTTTTCTACAAGCTCCGTGACGTACTTTGGCAGCTGGTAGTTGGGTTAATAACTAATATTAGCAGCCTCATTTTTGTTCAGTTTGTTGTCGATAGTGGGAAATTAGAGACCAAATTTCAAATAAACCACCAAATTTTCTCAATTGTCGACTTATCGTGACATCCTCAGGACACTATAAAATTTAATAAATTCAAAATTACATCACAATTTATAAATAACAAACTTAACATTAAAGTATTAAAAAAGTGTGTTTAAAACATTACAGTAAAATGAATACAACAATATCTATATAAACATGAAAAGAGAAACCACAATTACACACACACACTAACAATTATTATATGCCACAAATTTAAAAGCAAAATGAAGGAAATGAATGAGTCATTTCCTTACCGTTTTACAGGTAAGAAATGTCTATATTACTAACCGATTGTGAATAAATTCTATTCCTGACAGCTACCAGTTACCTAGTCACGGTTTAATTATTCTGAAAACCAGACAAATTCAGTTACGGATTACGCGTTTCTACTTTATATGTTATTGAATTTGTAAAGTACTGGAAAAAATATGCAAACAAGCCTACCATTATGTTTTACATCGTTTGTCTAGAGTTGATATATCTGAAATTCTCCCCCAGCATTACAACGGTTTATTTGTAAATTTGGAACTTTATACGGCCCGAAATACATATTCGACAATAATAAATAATACTTGCTTGGGTAATGTGTTGCGAGCGCTACATCGGTACGACTCATTTTTTGTAATAAATTTCACATTATCCTCGACGGCAATTTCTTCCAGCATCTCCGCCAATATTCGTATCAAATATCTGAAAGAGAATATAAGTCCCTCATATTTTGCCTAGAAGACACCGGAGTATATTAAGTGAAAATATACTCATGCTCGGAAAATGACTCTACACCCGGCAGGTATCTCGGGCGCTAGATCGATAGAATTCAGAATAACCGATCTGGATTACGCTACGGCTTCCTACAAAAGTTGGCTTAGCCTAGCTGTATGCAAATGTTGGAAAGTGGCGGGTGCAAGAGATGAATAACAAACAGATACATCATAATTGCACAGTTGATTACGAGAAGTTTATCATTGGGGCTCTCCGGGACGTGCTCATAAAAATGCAGGCCGGAACTTCCGAAAGGGTTCCAGGGATATGTCCCAGTGAGATCTCTATTTCGATGTAATGTAGCAAGCAGCAACGTAATTGCGTATGAATACAACTAACTACACTCTTAAACTTACACTTTTCTTCAAATTGGAGTAGGACAGAGGTTTTTAAAAAACTTGTTCAGAACTGGTTCAGAACTGAAATAAATGCTTGACCAACTCTGTCTTACATCGCATTTCCCGAAAGTACATTGACAACTGAACTGACTGAATAGTTCTGGTTCGGAATCGATTCTTGCTGTTGTTGGAACAAACCCATTGTGTTTGCACGGGATTATAATTGAACATAAAATATAGATAAAGTGTAAGTTTTAGGCATTCAAGTATGACTAATCTTCCGTGTTAGCTTGGGTTCACTTGTTTGTTATTAAGCAAAGGCATCCAAGTATGACTAATCTTCCTTCGTGTTAGATTGGTATATCCATTGGTACCAACCAGCACTATAGTGTTCTCTAGTGAGATTCTGTGTCTCTCTTTCCAAGCATGTCCAGCAACGACGGATTTTTCAAGCTGATATAACCGTATGTACTTTGTCAGAGTCGCTGCATGGTACCAAATACACTCCCGTTTCTAACGGACTCAATTTGTTTAGCGTAGTATTTTCGCGATTCTGTCATATTGGGGATGTATGGTAATGTGGTGGTTGTAGTGACTTCCTCCTTAGGTCTTGCTGTTTGCTCTAACAGCTCTAGCGATGTCTTCCTTAGATTATACATTTCCTAGGAATATAGATCGGAGCGAATCTATTTCTTCCTGCCGATGGTCCTCATCAGCCAACGTTAATGCATGGTGAACTAGAATGTCGAGAAATGGTAAGACTTTGTCTTGTTCTACTTCCATGGTGTCCGATCTCTCCTCCTCCACCTCTCCGATTGCTTTATTTAAGCTATGTCTGACATCCACATACTTCGTCTGGAATGAACAATTCTACGAACAAAAGAATGGTGTCGCGAGTAGTCAGTCCACTGAGTCCTGTAGTGGAAAATCTCGTTATGGAAAACTTTGGAAAGAAAGCGCTTCTATAAGCTCCTGAAAAACCTAAGTGACTTAGATACGTGGACGACACTTTCAACGTTTGGCAGCATGGAATAGACTCTACAACACAAGATCAACTTTACCATGGAAGTAGAGCAAGAGAAAGCCTTACCGTTTCTGGACATTCCGGTAAAAAGGAAGACCTCTGGCGTCAGAATATTGAATGTGTGCGGCAGAAACAGGTTTTCAAAATTGTGCCTCAAAATTGTTTATACACTGAGTTGACACTGGTCTGACCACGACAGTTTAGAGTTGACTGACACTTAAATTGTTATATGTTGAAACTGTGCTAAGCAATTGACTATTTAAATGATATGATTGAAGAAGATGGTTTTTGCCAAGGTGAAGCACTACACATTCATACATATTTAATGGAAGAAGCAAATCACTGCAAAAGATACTGATGGAAGTTAAATCATTTTGAAGGTGAATGATGGGGGTAACGTATATCTTGGTGTCATCCGCGTAAAATTATGTTTTGTTTCCAATGAGATGTTGGATGTCACTGTAGTAAATGAAGAAAAGAAGTGGATCTAGCACAGAACCCTGGGGGTTTCCAATCATAACCGGTTTTTCTTCAGGATATACATCGCCTACTTCCTCTAACCCTCAAAAATCTTCTATCTAAGAAGTTTTCTAATCCATCGATTCAAGTCTCTTCAAATTCCTAGATGTTCAAGTTTGTGTAAGAGTCTTCTTACTGGTGCCCTGTCAAACGCTTTCAAGAAGTCCAGATAAATGATATCAACTGGACTGTTCATATCTAAAGATAGGGACTAGTCGTTAAAATAGTGAAGTTAGTTAGAGTTGATCTGATCCGAACAAAATCATGCTGCTGGTTCGGTATGATGTACTTTCGTAAACAAATTCTATAACATTTTTTGCATTCACCACAACATCGAACTTATATGGTTTACTACATTTACAAAATTGTCAGCACTCTTCTAGTGGACTCAATCAATAGGGTTAGATTCAATAAATATAAAATTAATCCAGCGAAATAAGTAAAAGTGAATATGAATTTTGAAAATTGTTAAATAATTTTATTATGCCATTATTATACTCAATTGTTTTTTTTTGTTTTTTGATGAAATAATTGAATTATTTGTAGGAAAATCAATAAATCATATTTTACTTTTCTGACACTTTCATCTAACATGTTCGGGTGATAATCCTATTTTCGATTTCCTTTTATATTTTATGTGCCATTCCAGTTACATTTTTATCCCCCTATTAAATCATTTGCAATTTTCACGTTGATTATTTTTAAATTTGGAATTTATGTCCCGGAAGATTTCTTTCTGCATATCTCGGCGAAAATCTTTGTCAGGCATAAACATCTTGGTTGACGCAATTAATGTTGCTGGAAAAATGGAATTTTGCAGATGTTAGCACAATGAAAAAATCTCCTACATTTGAACGCAGCGTCGTACAGTTTTTTATTCCTGTGGTGTATTTAGAAGCAGATATACTGGTAATATTTTTTAAATATATCTTTAAGGATATTTAAAACCATACATAATATATACAGTGTGTACACCCTAGACAACCTTGTATAATTGTTATTCTCTGTTCTATTTTAATATATTATATTTTGTTGGGTAGTTACAAATGACAACGACTGACAAACCTTAGTGTTGAGACAAGGTTTCCGTAGCATATTGGAAGTGGTTAAAACATATTATTACGTGCTTTTCTAAGTTTTCTATAGTGAAACGGTGACGTTTATCACTTAATATTAACTTGTGCCGACCAACGTCCACTGCTGACAACTAATAGTATGAGAAATTGTAGATGTATAAACTATATATTAATATACACATTTGGAAAGTGAGGATCTTGATAGGGAATTGTGTTTTGCCGCTTGCGTGTATTTGTGTCATGCTACACGCATACTTCCACCACAGCGTGCTTCCACTGTTCGCATAAGGCAGTGTTGCCAGGTGGGAAAAATTCAGTACATGAGAATAATTTCAAAATAGCATGAGGTTTGGAGAAAAAAGCATGAGATGTCTTAATTTATCAAAAAACACCTCTTGACACAGTTTAATTTTTAATTACTTTTGTAATGCCATTTTTATTTCATTAAAAAGCGTTATGTTATGCTATTTTATCATAATATTACATTGTAAGTAGGTACTTACAGGTAAAATTTACATAAAAGTTATTAACCACGTAACCTTTCTAATTTATTTTATTGTTAGGCCGGGCGAACGTTGAGGCGCAGTTGACGTGACGCAGGGTGACTCACGGGTCATAAAATCTGTTGTTTCCAGGAAATGTAGGTATCCTTACGGAATAGAGTTAAGAATCACTGCAATACAGCGTGAATACAGCACACATACCGCATATCCGTCGACTGTCATACCCGTTTATGTATTCATTGCTAATTATTAAGAGAGCAGTCTACAATAAAGGACATTTCAAGTACCCAAATATTGTAGATACCTACCTCTATCTATTCAATTTTGCCCTCAATTTTGCCTTTATTTCTCGTTAGGTCTTTGTTTTGGTAGATTTCAAAGAGTAATTTTAATAATTTTATTATTTCTTTTTGTGTCTATTAAAAAGCATGAGATTTTGTAATCAAAATATGAGAGCATGAGATTTCCTCGGAATGCATGAGATCTCATGCAAAAGCATGAGACCTGGCAACACTGGCATCAGGTGACCGGATTGAGGTCTGTAATCTGTGAGGATACCGTTTTTGTTGTGCGGCTCTCGTTAGCTCTCGCCTACCATCGGCCGTTATCGGATATTGTAGACGCGCTAAATGGACATTCAAAATTTAAAGATCTTATTCACGCCGTGTTTTATTCGTTACTCTTTCCAAATAAATTAATACACGTCAGCATTTTAAATGCAATAAAAGGACTTTGAGAAGAATAGGGCAGATATACAAATAAAATTTAGTTTTGTATCCTACTACCGCGCCGCTTATACTTCGTACCTTCCCTGGGATGAAGCGGCAATTTCTACTTTCTCTGTAAAGATCCGCAATTTCCGATTCTGTATTTGCTGGTAACTCTTGGTATGTACCAGCTAAAACTTACGTATTGTTTTCAAAATGATGTATGTTGGATTCTTTTTTCAACACGCTTTGCATTTTTCTATTATTGTACTACCGACTGGGCGTATGTTATTGGTGTTGTATATATTTTTTTGTACATCATCCATTATGTCAAATTGTTCATTTAGGGATTGTCCATGTGATTCCAATTTCCTTATTGCAATAATTAAGAAATCATAGTATCTATTAATGTAGCGCATGCCATCGCAAATATGTTGGTTCTTCAGTAGCTTCAGTCCTGCAATGCGTGTATGGTGCTGCTGTCATTAAGATTAAATCTGCAAATAACATTTGTTATACCATCGAAATGTTTATCTTAATACGCTACGGATTCCCACCAAATATCCCATCGAATTATAAATGATTTAAGAGGCAAAGGTATGCCTGATAGTCTCCTTAAAAACGTCCCTTCTTGTAGGCGCCTAATGACAGTTGATATAAAAGTGTTTACTAAAGGGAAACTTTCCCTTATTTTCTCAGCTCCCCGGTTAAGTGCGTGAGCAGCACATGTGAAATGTATCATTTTTGTATATTTTTGAGATAAAATCTGTCCTGCTTTTAACATGTATGCGGCTGCATCACTTAGCATTACAAGAACTTTATCTGAAGCATCTTGATCGGACCATATATAATGAAATCAATAACAAAATTTATAATAGAAGTCAGTAGGTGGCTGTTATTAGTAAGCAGCGTCACTTTTTAATGCACCAATTAAACCATACCATACTGTCATTGCCATAAGATGATTGAGATCTAAAAAAATTGGGAATAGATGCGTCTTGGTCAATATCGTAAAAATAATGTTTGTAAAATCCTGCCAAACGCAGCTGCTTTTACAACGATGTGCAGTGAGTGTACGAGGTCCAGGGTGTCCACGGTGTATTGCAGCAATGTGGCTCAATTATATTCGTGTCCAAGTAATAATACCAGGGGATTGGACGAGGAGGACCGGTATCATGGCCTCCACGATCTCCTTACTTAAGATCACTTGGACTTATTGTTGTTGTAACATCCGATTAACATACCTATTTTCCTAATTAAAACCACAAATTAATTCTATTAATAATTAATGACAATTGCGGCAAAAGTATTTGAATTTGTTGCATTAAAATAGTGTTGTAAAATGTAATTTATTTCTTTCCTTGGGAATTTCTTTCATTTTTTTTATCAGGTTTTGCAGTGGACCAGTTTCCAGTGCAGTGCGGAAGTGTATTTTTAATCATTTTTAACTGCTCTTTTTGATTTTATACTTTGTATAACAGCAAATGTATCTTCAGAAAAATGCTCAAAATTACAAACACAGGCATGACAAGTTCTATCATTTATATAAATTAAGGTATCTATAAAGAGGTCCTCGTATACTCCTATGGGGTAAGCATTAAATGCTATCGAGAACAAATGACTATTTATTTAAGTTATTTATCCCAACTTTGTTAATACTCTCTTGACTTGACCATGATAAAACTTCCCCTAACTTTTGTATCTAAAAATACTCAACGCATGCACACTTACCTTTGCACGTGTGCCTAATTTTGAAATACATATACGCTGCTAAATTTAAAACGTACGTCAAGTTAGGAAATTTTATTTCAACATCCCCAGGGTGATTCAAATTCCAGTGGCGTTGAGTACAATTTAATTTAATGATTAAACATTTTTCAACAAGTTGATCTTTGTCGCATTAACTTCAAACAGTTACTACTGGCAATTCTAATTACCGAGTGCTAGAAATTTTGTTTTACGCCACCTTGTTCATTACATCCCATTTAAAACCGCGGTAATTTCATTCTCTTTATCCGTGTTTGTCCGAGGTGCATAGAAATAACTTTTAGGTATGTACAGGGCGTTACGTGATCAAGATGTCCGTTGTATTTATTATTATATTGTTTTTGTAGATAATTTCTTGTGCTTAATTTGTTCTATATTAATTTTCTCGTTTGATATTTTGGCATTCAGTTCTGTCGTGAACCAATATTTAGTACAACGGGGTCATCTGGCATTTTTTTATTACATTGTATGAAAAATTTTGTAGTTTTAGTGCGATCTGAAAAAAATATATATAATTTTCTTTCTTCCAGTGTTACACTAATGTCTTCGCTTCAAGAAAGTTGTACCCTCTATGTACAGGGTGTTAAAAAATAGTGTAAAATATTTCAGGAGGTAATAGTATGAACCAAAATAAGCAGAAAAGTCTTAATAAACATGGGTCCGCAAAGTAACGGTTGCGGAGATATGGACCACTATTCGTTTTTCAAACATTTTATTTTATTAGGAATAAACCGACAAAGGAAGCTCTTAACAAACAAAAAACAAAGTTACAGAAGACGTTCAAAGTGCCCTCCGTCCATTTCCAAGCAGGCACGACATCTTCGTCTCAACGATATTCGAACTCTTTCGAAAACACCTCCTTGGTTTGGATTTCTTGACACTTTTGATTAATCCGTAGCTGCAGCTCTTCCAGGCTATTTACAGGAGTACCATACACTAATGTCTTCAAATATCCCCAAACAAAGAAATCTAGAGGGTTCAGATCAAGCGATCTTGGAGGCCATAAAACAGGTCCGGCCCTTCCTACCTATCTATGTGGAAAAGTTTGGTGTAAATGCTCTCTAACATGGGTCGGCAAAGTAACGGTTGCGGAGATATGGACCACTATTCGTTTTCCAAACATTTTATTTTATTAGGAATAAATCGACAAAGGAAGCTTTTAACAAACAAAAAACAAAGTTACAGAAGACGTTCAAAGTGCCCTCCGTCCATTTCCAAGCAGGTACGACATCTTCGTCTCAACGATATTCGAACTCTTTCGAAAACACCCTCCTTGGTTTGGATTTCTTGACACTTTTGAGTAATCCGTAGCTGCAGCTCCTCCAGGCTATTTACAGGAGTACTATACACTAATGTCTTCAAATATCACTAAACAAAGAAATCTATCTGCTTTTAAATAGCAGGCTGTGAATTTCAAAAGTTGATAGCTTTTGCTAATCTGTTTAATTTAACACAGAAATGCCCTTGCTCGAGTTTGAAGTGGGCGAGTACCGAGCGATAACGAAGCAATGTTGTAAAAAGAATAGACTGCAATTTTAATTTTTAAGCGATAGACAGGTAAAATTTGTATAAAAATTCACTTCCATGTTTTAGTCTTGACAATAAGAATTTAAAAAATAACGACAGATAAGAAAGTACTATTTATTTTATGAATTTGAGGTAGGGAAATGCTAATGATTCATTATTAGATACATAAAAGACCATTTCAATTATATTTCCAAAAATGGCAATAAAACTTTCAATGCTTCAATCATCCTGTCATAGAAGGTTCGGGAATATTATTATGTTTTCCCGCATGTGTTCCTCTTCAAATCAATTCACCTCTAAGGGTCGATTTCCATATAGGGAACATGGAAATAATACTTACTCTTCTGTTTTACATTTATTACGTTTATCATTTAATGTCAATTATTATGAGACCTGTTGGAATTTATATGGGCAAAATTATGTTATGTTATTAGTAAAGGTCGATTATACAGAGTGATCGTTCTAAATGAACACAAGTTAACAGTTTGTTCTATACCTATGCTTACATTGGACCTTTGTAAGTGTGAGGGTTAAAGAAGTATTGGGAATTTTTAAGCCATATTTGGTGGCTTAATCATATCAACCAGTGACGGAGGTATATTGTCAAGTTGTAAATGTAAAGTTTAATTTCAAACAAATATAGAATTTTGACATATTTCGTATGTGTTGGGGTTACTTGGAAAATTTGATTTTTTAAATTGATGGTTCCTCCACCACTGGTGTTGAAAGTGTTTAATATTAACATATTCTATGAGACCTTAAACTAGTTACACTGTATACCAAATATAGCTTAAATATCCCTACTAGTTTGGTATCTACAGTGCTTTCGAAAAGTAACGAATAAATTCATTATTTTTTAAATTGAGAAGTTTCCGAAAAAATACCCTGGCACGTCGATTTTGTTTTTAAAAAAGGCACTTTTTGACATACGACCCACATTTGTGACGTCATCGTTGTTCGAAATATGACGTCATCGATAATTTTTTTAAATAGCAACCCCCAATTTTGACCATGCCATTTGAAAGAGCGTGTCATTCTACATACATACGTCATGAAAAATTATGGTGTTACATAAAAAAATTTCAAGAAAATAATGTTTAAAGATTTTAAAATTTAATTTTCACAATACTGAAAATGATAATGATTAGGTATGTAAAAAATCGACTAAATTAAAAGTTCTAATTGTGCACCGTTGGCTGCCTGACAGTAGCCAAGACGATTAATAAATTCTTTCTGGACATTATTAATAACTTCAGGTGGTATACGATGTATCTCGTGACGAATCCTTGCTTTTAAATCTTCTAAATTAACCGGTCTAGTAACGTATACTTTGCTTTTTAAGTATCCCCACAAGAAATAATCTAGGGATGTTAAATCAGGTGATCTGGCTAGTCACTCAATCGGCCCCCTTCTCCGCTTAGGGAATAAAAACGTTGATAGAAAGCAAATCGGGTGAATACCGGGACTTATGAAGCACTGCTATCACACTTTCATGCAATCGTTTCAAAAATTGATTGTTTGACATTGTAGGAAAAAATTATGATGAGAAATTTCCTTTTAATCAATTGATCTTGCTTCTTTGATAACTCGCTTGTGTGATAACTCGACGTCTCTACATCATAATCGTAAATCTATGTTTCATTATCTATTGTGACGCTTTTAAGGATTGTGATGTTATTTTTGATCATGCGTCATGAGCTGGGCAATAAACTTTGTTGTAACGCAATTCATTTTCAGTTTATTTGTTAGGATATCTTGAAACCCAAACGAAATGTTACACTTTTCAGCTATTTCTCGGAATCAACGATATTATCTTGCTACAAATTTATTAATTCACGCAACATGACACTCGTCAATCGATGTTGACGATTAACCAAAACGATTGGCATTTGTGGTGATTGCCAGTCTTGCTTGATTTATTTATTCTACGACGGAGTTATTATGACACATTTAGAATCCTCATTTGGATGCCATTATGACTTCATTAATTCAACAACATTTATTTATTGTGAAAATTAATTACAACTTCTGAATAATTTGTTAAACTAATTCCAGCAGGTGATAAGTGGACTGTATTTTTAGTAAGTAAGTTTATTTCCCGAGTGCTTGAACTGGTTGAAGGGCCTGAAACGGTATCCAAAATATTAGAGGCCACTTTCTTATTTTCTTTGGAATCTTCTATATAGCTTTCTCATCCTGTGTTAGAGCGTCAACCACCATGCCTCTTAACTTAATAAATCTACTCCTGGATCTGAATAAGCAACGACAATGTCCAGCATATTGTTGAGGATTGGGAAGACGCAGGAACAATGCTGTATTGCATGGCATTTCCCAAACCAAATTAATGCCAATGATGCATTTTCCATTTCAGTACCCCACACAAAATCGAGTATGATCTGTGTTGCTTGGTCTCATCGCTATATATCTTGGAACCATGTTGTTTGTTATAAAAAAAATTCTTGATATCCTTGTTTTCGTAATCGGAATAATAATATAAATAAATTGTCCTTCATCTTTAACATTTTGTAGGTCCAGCTTCGTCAATTCAAAATTGAGTTATGTTTTCTTTTGTGAAAATCTTAGATATGACCGAAATCACAAATCAACGTTACACGCGTTTCATTATAGTGTTATATTGTTGTACCAAATACAAGGCTTGATCAACTGTAAACAGATTCTGTGTATGTTTTCCCCAACTTCACACACAACTGTATCTTTACAATAATTTGGTTTAACATTAATCAACAAACTTATGAGGTTATGATGAAAAAGTGGTGTCAATCCATGACTGATTACTATGTAATTCAAAACAATCCTGTAAGTTTTGATTAGACCTTGTATAACAGATATTTAAGATAATAGTCTTTTAAATTGAAATGAGGTTAAAATAGATTCAGCTGTGGAATAAAGTCGTATTCAATAACGTAGTTCTAGAAGGAAGTGTCTATAAAATGTTTATTTATGTAAGGATCCGAGACGATGGAAAGGGATAAACATGGAAGCGAAATTAAGGACATGTTGATATAATATCAGCACTAAGTGTCCTTGGCGAAATCTGTATTATCTGTTATTATTGAAAACAGAATGAAGCCAAGACTGGGCCCGAACGCATTATAAGAATGATTTTCAGCAATCCACTTAGTCCCACAAGAAAATTTAGACTGCCTGAAAGCTTTATTGTGTAAGTTTTATCAATATACAGGATATTGGTTCACAAGAAGAGCTGTTATGCTTTTTTACCGGTATTGTGCTATCTGACTTGACGATCAAATAATGTTTTCATTCAATTTCATAAAATCTATGTAGTTCTGATAGCAAATGTATTTTTAAGCAATTCATCTGTTTGTTTTCTATTTTTTTTTTTATAATTTAAGCCAATCTGTTTTAATAAAATGTTAATAAAAAAGATACAAGGTGTCAAAGTTGGAATTCAAAAAGTGATGTTTTTGTAACAATTACACAGTGTTTGGAAGAATTCACCAAAGATTGCGTGATACCGGTTCCTTGAGCAAACAGTGCCATTTATCCGGAAGACGAAGGTCGGTATCCACTCCTAGAGCAGAAGAAGAAATTCTAGCACTGGTAGAGCAAAATCCAGGTACGCGTGTGCGGAGAATATCAGCCGAAGTAGGAATTAATGGTCCTCTTGTTTGGAGAATTCTTCACGAGCAACTGCTTTATCCATACCATGTGCAACGAGTACATGCCTTAAATCCAATAAATGATCATCAAGCACGTTTGGTTTTTTGCCGCTGGTTTCTACGTCATGATGCTGAAGACCCTCGTTTTCTTGCAAACATTCTTTTTACTGATGAGGCCGGGTTCACAGGTTTCTAGGTCATGTTGTTTTACGATACCGATTAACTGCTTACCTCAACTTTCTGCAGAACGCACTGTATGAGTTTTTGGAAGACATTCCTTTGAATAAGAGGCAACAAATGTGGTTCCAGCATGATGGTGCTCCAGCTCATTTTTCCATGGCCGTTAGAGAGCATTTACACCAAACTTTTCCACATAGATGGGTAGGAAGGGCCGAACCTGTTTTATGGCCCCCAAGATCGCCTGATCTGAACCCTCTAGATTTCTTTGTTTGGGGATATTTGAAGACATTAGTGTATGGTACTCCTGTAAATAGCCTGGAAGAGCTGCAGCTACGGATTAATCAAAAGTGTCAAGAAATCCAAACCAAGGAAGGTGTTTTCGAAAGAGTTCGAATATCGTTGAGACGAAGATGTCGTGCCTGCTTGGAATGGACGGAGGGCACTTTGAGCATCTTCTATAACTTTGTGTTTTGTTAAAAGCTTCCTTTGGCGGCTTATTCCTAATAAAATAAAATGTTTGAAAAACCAATAGTGGTCCATATCTCCGCAACCGTTACTTTGCGGACCCATGTTTATTAAGATTTTTCTGCTTATGTTGGTTCATACTATTACCTCCTGAAATATTTTACAGTCTTTTTTAACACTCTGTATTTCCATCTCTTCAAGCAAATCACCAATATCTCCAATTCAATTCAATCCATCCAATTATAAAGATCTTACTGTCAATGTATTTAATAAATGAGTTTTCACATGATCTTACATATTTTGATTATTTAATAAATCTCTGATTTGCGTCTAATTTAATTTACAATGTCATTATTTAAAAAAACACATGTGGCATAATGTAAATCATTATGGTATGTATGGAAATAACATTTGTTAGTCAACCGGTGTCGAGACCAAGGCAACAATTTTTGGTTTACAATCACCCGCCCTAGGACAACGATAATCCGAGAGCAGGCTCCGGCCTGATAAATTCTGGTAGGTCATACCAGGGGGCGTGCGCCAGATCTGCACATTCTACCGGGAATCTCCGGCGGCAAACAGTCTTCAGTTTCAGTCATAGTTTCAAAACGGTTTCAGGCTGACAGTGCCGCGCTTTTCCTGAAATAGACACGCCCACTATTACGCGCCCTGTGAAAACAAAACAAATACAAGTTCGCAGTTTAACGATTTTTACTTAAGGTAACACTTCTCCCTATATTTGTTGGTGTGTCCGGTGATGTATCTATCTGTGAGGATTATTGCATGACAGTTATTGGTGTACCTTTCTCTAACCGTGACATTTCCTCCCGCTCCATCCGCGTAGGAGGAAATTTCGAAGTTCAAAAGTTGGTTAAAGTATATCCCGAGGTACACAGTGGATAAGAAAAGCGATAGTTTGAGAAAAGCGGCGGATCCGGGGACGCGTCGATAGAGCCGTACATAAGAAATTTTTCTTGACAGTAGTGGGGGTAGAGCTTGCATAGTGGCAATAGCTCCTGGTGGGACTCCTATTGTGGATTTAAATTGGCATTAATGTATCCATTGTTATGACTCCGTGGGCGGGGCAAACTATAATTATGGTACCCTGGGGTTACGGATTAACTATAGACGAATTTTCTTTAGAAATTCCACCGAACAAAGGAGATATCTCATTCGAAATTTTGCGATGCAACTTAGTTTTGCAATTTTAAAGGCACGAATTTACAATTGGATGATTGTGACTTATTTTGCCGGGTGGGAATAAATTTTTAAACTTCGATCGATAAAAGGGAAATTTAATTGCTAGCCGACAAAGGTTAAAGTTCGCAAGGTGGGATAATAGGTCTGTTTGATGTAGCTTTGTTACTTTTATATTGAACTGTTGAAATTATCGTTCGAGCGGTACATTCAAATTGGACTCATAAAATAATATTACCTTGCTCTGTTGGAATAAAAAGAGATGTTTCCTCTAATTAGAACACTTCCATTGGTACTATGGATTATTTTAATTAACAGAATTCTAGTTACTTATTTACGAAGAAATTATTTGATTATACAGAGAAGTTAATGATATTATTTATTTCTTTATTGGCCTTACAGACTAATTTAATTAAGTCGTATTTTCTGAGTAGAACGGAATTCTGACCACGAAGTTGTTTGAATATACACAAGTCATAATGTTATTATTTTTTTTGTATAAAATAGTTTGGATTAGGTTTACCTATAGTTTAATTAAAAGTTTGAAAATTTAAGAATTAATTATCCAAAATGTAAATAAAAATATTTTTATTAAATCATTTTCCCAGTTTTGCTGCTAAAACAGATTTTTTGAGATTAATAAAATATATTTTTCCAGTCAAATCTAAATTCAATTTGAACAATAACCGGACAGTGTTAACTGTAATACATGATCATACAATAATATAATGGTTCATTTTTACATTATTTCACGAAAAGTTTGAAAATTTATGATTTAATTACCGAACACGTAATGAAAATATTTTGTTAAAATATTTTTTCTAGTTTTGCTGTTAACGACAAAGTTATTTGAGATTGTGCGGTCAAAAAAAGTTGAATTTGACTAATAATATATATTTTTCCAGTCAAATTTAGATTCAATTTCAACAAGAACTAGGCAGTGTTAACTATAATACTTGATAATTCCATAATATAATGGTTCATTTTTAAATTATTTCATGAAAAGTTTGAAAATTTATGATTTCATTACCGCAAATGTAATTGAAAACATTTATTTTAAATCATTTTTTTAGTTTTGGTGATGACAGATTTTTTTAAGATTGCAAGGTCAAGAAAAATTGAATTTGGTCAATATAATATATTTTTCCAGTCAAATTTAAATTCAAGTTGAACAAGAAACAGACAGTGTCAACTGTAATACTTGATCATTCAATAATATGATGGTTCATTTTGAAATTATTTCATGAAAAGTTTGAAATTTATTATTTAATTACCGAAAATGTAAATAAAAATATTTATTTTAAATAATTTTCCTAGTTTTGGTGCCAACAACACATTTTTTTGGGATTGTACGGTCAAGACAAGTTGAATTTGACTAACAAAATATATTTTTCCTGTAAAATATAAATTAAATTTCAACAAGAACCAGACAGTGTTAACTGTAATACTTGATAATTGAATAATATGGTGCTTCATTTTTAAATTATTTAATGAAAAGTTTGCGTAGTGGCAATAGCTCCTGGTGAGACTCCTATTGTGGATTTAAACTGGCATTAATATATCCATTGTTATCACTCTATAGACAAATTTTCTTTTGAAATTCCGCTGAACAAAGAAAATATATCATTCCAAATTTTGCGGTCCAACATAGTTTTGCATTTTTAAACGCACGAATTTACAATTGGATGATTGTGACTTATTTTGCCGAGTGGGAATACATTTTTAAACTTCGGTTGATAAAAGGGAAATTTAATTGCTAGCTGACAAAGGTTAAAGTTCGCAAGGTGGGATAATAGGTCTGTTTGATGGAGCTTTGTTACTTTTATATTGAACTGTTGAAATTATCGTTCTAGCGGTACATTCAAATTGGATTCATAAAATAATATTACCTGAATAGAACATAATTCTAGTTACCTACTTATTTACGAAGAATTTATTTGAATATAGAAAAGTTAATGATATTATTTTCTTCTTAATTTGACTTACAGATTATTTTAATTAAGTCGTATTTTCTGAATAGAACGGAATTCTTTTTGAATAGGTACATAATTAATTATAGGTTTAATTAAAAGTTTGAAAATTTAAGAATTCATTACCGAAAATGTAAAAAAACATATTTATTTTAAAGAATTTTTTAGTTTTGGTGCTAACGACAGATTGTTTTGAGATTGTACTGTCAAGAAAAATTGAATTTGACCGATAATATATATTCTTCCAGTTAAATTTATACTCAATTTTAACAAGAATCAGGTGTTACTGTAATACTGAATCATTCAAAAATGTAATGGTTCATTTTTAAATTATTTCATGAAAAGTTTGAAAATTTATGATTTAATTACTGTAAATGTAAGTGAAAATATTTTAAATAATTTTTCTACTTCTTTTTTTGAGATTGTACGGTTAAGAAAAATTGAATTTGACTAATAAAATATTTTTTCCAGTTAATATAATGTTACAACTGTCGGGGTCGCGGTCTCTCAATAGCCCTTATACGAATTTCTCTTTTCCTTAAACGCACGTCAACTGCCCGAAATACCCTTCGGTCAGGAATTCTTCTCCCAGGAAAGTTTTCTGCGTATAATCGTCTAGCTTCAACAGCATTACCCCAGGCTGCACCATACATCAAATGCATATCTGCATACTCTTCATTTGTGAATGCAACCTGCGCCATTATTGAAAAACCACAGTAATCCGTATAATTGAAACTTAAAATATTGCTAACTATTAACTTAAAATATTACTGTTATAACAATTAAAGCATAAACTGCATAAACGCTATTTATCATAAACATTAACTGTCACATTCAAAACTACATAATAAATTGGATTTTGTTTTCACAGCATACTGAATTCAGAAGCATTGTCGCATGTTAACACAGTCGTCGAAAAACAGACTTCTATGAATATCCAATTTGTGACTAAACTATGAGAGACACGAGGAAAATGAAAGAGATCATTTTTATTAGAAATCAATTGTAAAATTATGAAATGATCGATTCTTTAAATTTAACCAGTGGTGTTACATATTTATTTTGCCCAAAGTGACAGACTCACCCTGTATCTACGCCACTGCTTAATTTTATAGAGCCATATTTTGGCAGCAAATGCAATATCCTCGGCTTACACAGTACCCCAAATGTGATAACAATATCTTAATCCGTATAAAAGTTTTGAAAGAAAATTTTAATTTATAGAAAAAAATCAACCCCCTGTATCTTCATAACGAAGGAAGTTAGAACAAAAGTTTACCAGACTTTTATTCCCAAAATATGCTCACGTGTTTGTGACATATCAAACTGAAACACCCTGTATACTACTCATTTATAGCAATAAAATTATTATTTTATTGAATGTTTCATATTGATATAAGCATACATATTTCATGTGTTACCAAACTTATATTATAAATATAAAACAATATATATAATTAGTAACTGTCGCTTTATGTTCTGTTTGAAATATGTTATTCTACACTCACCGGCTGTTTTTTGCCGGTCAGTTTATATTAAGCATAATATTTATTCTAAATTAACCTTAAAAATATCTTCTCATGAAAAATTCCCTTTTATAAACGCCACTGGGGGTGACGCTTAGGTAAGGGGAAAGGCATCTGGTATATTTCTGTGTGAAATCAAATTACCAATAAATGTATCTATTATTCTGACCTTTGCGAGGGTGGAAAGTTCTAGTGCAATTGTTCCTGATTTAGCTTTCAATGTTGGACTGAATGAGCTTTTGTTGCTAGTATATGGCAGCATTATTATTAGGTATATATATCCACATACGAAGGACTATTGTGAAGTAATAAACGCGTGTAGTACTGTTTAAGTTAGATGTAAACATATGTAAAATAATTTATAATCAGCTTTGATTTACTCTCTTGCAATGTAAAACAGATACATCTGTAAATCTTTGTGGAAGTGGGTAAGTACAGGGTTATTCAGGACGATCTTAGACTAAATTTATACAGGGTGTTTAAAATACAGCTTCCTGACGATATTTTTAATAGAGAAGTCTTAATACAAAAAAGTTATCTCTTTGATTTCTTTGTTTTTTTAAATTAGTACATTTATTCGAACGAAAATGAAGAATTACCTTGTGTTATTTATTGAATACCTTGGAAACGTTGTAATGCAACGTTAGTATAATCTACTAAAAGAATTTTATCTACATTGTTACAAAAAATTGTACAATTGGCTGATTTTGTATTTCATTATTATTAAATCATTGCGTCCCAAAAATACGAAATAAGTTATATATAGGTTTGTACAAACTTCATTGACTGTCATTTTTGAATGTCTGAAATAAGGAAGTTGACAACTTTCAGTATTACTGAAAGTACCCGAAATAAAAAATATTTTCTTCGAGAGACACATATCTGAAATATCCTGTATAGCTATTTTCAAATCTATATTACTTGGTTCTCTGTATATACAGGGTGAGTCAGTCATAATGCCATTAATTTTAAGAGGAGATAGGGAATAATGAGTATAATGCGAATACGTGATTAAAAAAAAATCTAAATGCATATTTACGCCGAAAAAAAATATTTTCAAATCATTATTTAAACCCCCTTTTCAGACTGTCACTGACCGGTCACAGCCTTGGTCGGTTACAGCTCACAGTTCAACTCGATATCGACCTGATGCAATGTTGTCAAGTTGTAATATTTTTCTATATAGTACCTACCCACCTAGGTTTTAGACATCACAAATAAACGGTTGTACTGACTATTTTAGAATATCATTTTTCTTGCTCAGTTCAACTTCAGCCAATAATAATTTAAAATGTTAATACCCAATAAACTCAATAATAATCAAATAATTCTATTAAAAATTGCAAGTAACGTGGTCCACTCAGGTTTTCCCGTAGAAAATACGGCCCAATCAAACGATACCCGTACACTCGTGTGTCGATTTTTCTGTGAGCAAATGTAGCTGTTATGACTGCAACAAAACTCCAACGTGTCTAATAATAAACTGAGTAATAAACCATTTACGTAAGATTAGACGACTACACGATTACTGCCATATTATATCGATTGTCCATAACTCAGAACAAAGAACTCCAGAGTTTCAAATTTCCATTTACGTATCAGATATCCCCGCACGAAATAAAACCAATAAAATATTTTTTTCTGCCAATATTTTTATTACCATTATTTATACGTACGCTTTGGACCCTTCGCTAAACCTATCTAATAAATACAATGCTCCTGATGGATGGTGAATCAGCACTTATACCATAATCGCGAAAAGTGCTACGAGCAACAATAATGGGGTAAAGATATCATTTTGAAGCGCGATGGAGTTTTACGCAACCGCGCTCGTCTTAGTGGGATCAAATTATTGAATACCCTAATCGTTCCCTTTTTGTTTAGTTATCTTTTAATCTGAGGTTTACTCAATGGAAATAGCTCGGAGTAATTTTTTGCGGCAGGGAAAATGGGGCCGATGATCGACGTTTTCCATACTTTCGCTTTTCTTATCACGTTTCTTCCCTTGCTGAGGGTTCGGTTACTTTAAAACGGATATTGTCTGCGATGTTTCGTGACATATTTATTCGATACCAATTATAATGACATTAAAATATATTTCTTTTATTTTATCAAGAACAGAACTACCTTGACCAGTGCAGAAGCCTTTGAAAATGGTAAAAAGTGTATAAAAATAACAGTAGGATGAAACCCATTGGAAAATGAAGATAATACAACAAAAATGAAAGGAGAAATAATATACGGGCGATCTGAGGTCGGAAAGTGCAAGGGGGTCAGTTTTTAAGGGTAAAAAACGGGTTATCTTGATTTCCGGCAAAACTACAAGTCCTATGGAAAAAAGTTAAATGGCAAAGTTGTAGACAATAAAAAGATCTACTTTTGTATTTGCACTTTTTTCACATAACCTCAAAATGTTTCTTTTTCTTTTACAAAAATTTTTTTTTTACGAAATTTGGTGAAAACTTATCTTTTTATGTCCCAAACACACTGTAATTTTTTTGATTTAAAATATTCATTTTTTCACCTTATTTTGACTTAATATAATAATATTAAAATATCAAAATATCTGCTATTTTAAAAAAGTCGGTGGGCTCTTTGTTCGTTGAAATCTCTACTTTCTGATGGTGTAAAAAATATACATTACTATGGTAAATTTTCTCAGAAAATGCAAAGAAACTATGCAACAAACTCGAATCCGAATTTTTTTTAATCGTTATGTACAATTTTGAGCTATTTATTAAAATATATACTTTAATTACTCGAAAAACGTAAGATTCCATGTTACATTGATAGACAAAAATATTACAAGTCGAAATATACTACTATAATTAACAACCAAATAAGTTAATAAAGTTAATATTTAATAAGACATCTACAATATTTTTTCGCTTTTTGTATTCTCTGAGAACATTTACCGTAGTAATGTATCACACCATCAGAAAGTAGAGATTTCAACTAACAAAAAGCCCACCGACTTTTTTAAAAAAGCAGATATTTTGACGTGAGAACTTTCGATTGAAAATTAGGGTGCTTTTTCGATATTAAGTCAAAATAAGGTGAAAAAATAAACATTTTAAATCAAAAAAATTACAGTGTGTTTGGAACATGCAAAGGTAAGTTTTAACCAAATTTCGGGATTCTTTTTTTATGTAAAAGAAAAATAAAAAACCAAAAACTTGGATATTTGAATTTTTCACATAAATTTTGAGGTTATGTGAAAAAAATGTAAATAAAAAAGTTGTAGTTCTTTTTATTATCTACAACTTTTTTCCATAGGACTTGTAGTTTTGCCAGAAATCGAGATAAACCGTTTTTTACCCTTAAAAACTCATCCCCTTCCACTTCCCGACCTCAGATCGTCCGGAAATTATTTTTCCTTTCATTTTTGTTGCATTCTCATCCTTTTCCAATGGGTTTCATCCTGCTATTATTTTTTTTGGTTTCACAAATTATCGACCCTGGCCTAACTAGCACGTAAAGCATCTAAACACAAAAATGTATTACACTGGATAAAAAAATTTCCATAAATATAATAAATAATATAATATATAATATATAATATATAATATATAATATATAATATATAATATATAATATATAATATATAATATATAATATATAATATATAATATATAATATATAATATATAATATATAATATATAATATATAATATATAATATATAATATATAATATATAATATATAATATATAATATATAATATATAATATATAATATATATAATAATGTTTTATTCAAAAGATGTCTTAATGTTATGAATGTTAAAAATGGTAACATTGCTATGCCAAACCCTGTAGATGTTTAAATTTCATAACTAAAAAACTTCCCAATTTCGGTATATTTGAATGTAGTAAATCTGTAATAAGGGGAGATAAACAAACAGATAATTAAATTAGTTTAGTCCTAGCTATTTGGTTAAGTTAATTAGACGATAAATATCTTTGGGACATAAAATCAGTCGATTGTAAGTTAGTTATTTATATAAGCTTGCGTTGAGATGAATATCTCTCTCTTCTAATCGCACTGGAGCATCCGTATTTCCAGATCGCTTGACATCTCAGGCCTCTTGAAAACGATGTCTTGCAAATAGTGTTTCCGGAATTAGTTCAATGAAAAAACTTTTATACAGACGGACTGATTCGACGTTTATTTACTTAAGAAATGGACGCCGTAATATCTGTTAGTCAATATTAGTCGTTTTCTTTTTTAATCATTTTCATGGTTTGTAGAAGTTTGCGCATAAAAGTTATTTTTTAGGGAAAGCAAAGTACACATAATTTGGTAATGTCATATTGTTGTATATTAGGTATGATATTATCGTCAAATAAGCAGAGCACTAGTAAACTTTGTAATAATAATTTAGGTTTGATTTACCGCCAAACGTTTGGATTTGGCGACGTGAATACGAATTACCTATTGAGGAGGTAGTTGTGGCCCTCAGTTTTTATAATAAGAACTAATATAATTTGTATGCAACCAAAAATATACATTTTGTGATAAAAGAAACTAATAGATGTCTCTCGCGGAGAGAAGGCTAAAAGGCGTACATATACATATACATACTGTAATTCAATTGGTAATAATTTGTAATTTCAATTTGTTGCAGTGATTGCATGTGTAATTGCTATTAAGTATCTATTTTGTTGAATAATGAAAGGATTTATTTCTTTTGCACATATAAATGTTCGTTCATTAATATGTAATTTTAGGATTTAAGGAACTTATGAACACTGATAAGTATGATATTGTAGCGGTCTCTGAAACTTGGATGTCGGACAACATAGACATTAATGTAGTTGCGATAGATAATTACAAATTTTACTCAGTAAATCGTGATGGTAGAGGTGGTGGTGTTGCCATCTATGTTAGAAGTAAGTATAGGACATCTAAATTGCATGTAGGAGTAAATTGTGGCAATGAAATGGAGCAGCTTTGGATAGAGTTAATACATAATAAAACTAAATTTGCAATAGGAGCTGTTTACAAAGCTCCTAAATTTTCTGTTACGGAATTTTTAAGTCAATTTGAGGATTCACTAAATGAGTTAACGCCTAAATATGACAACATTATTTGTGGGGGTGATTTGAATATTGATTTATTAAAACTTGATAACAATGACACTAAATTATTAAATAATATTCTTGTAAGTCATAATTTGCAACAAATTATTAATGAACCTACACGTATCTCAAAAACTAGTTCAACACTTGTTGATCACATTATCTGTTCTGTTAATCTGTTAATTTGGGTATTAGTAAAATTTCTGTTAATCATAGTTGTTGTATATCTGATCATTCTCCAGTATCCTGTTGTTTTGGTGAAGATAGCTCTCGAATTAAACCATTTGCACATAAGTATAGGGATTTTAAAAATTTTGACAGTGACTCATTTCACATTTTTCTGAATTAGATTGGAATAATTTTTTTCGTTGTAATAACATTGATACTAAAATTGATATATTGAATAATGCTTTGAATAATATTTATGATCTGTTTGCTCCAATTAAAACTGTTTTAATTAGTAAACCAAGAGCACCTTGGCTCACTAACAATATTAAGTTTATGATTAAATTAAGAGATAAGGCTTTAGTTAAATTTAAGAAAACAAAAAATATTGGTCATTGGGAATATTACAAATCCCTACGCAATGAAACTAATAGAGCCATTAAACAAGAAAAAAAATCGTATTTAGAATATCAAATTCGTGTGAAAGGTAAGAATTCTATGTGGAATGAGCTAAAAAATCTAAATATACATAGCAAAAGTAAAACAACAGTTCTTCCAGATAGTATTGCTGATGTAAATAAGATTAATGATTATTTTATTGATTCTTGTAAGTCTGATTTTGCAGTAGATTTAGCGTCTATAAATTTGTATTCGAGTTTAGTTAAACATGGTGTAGGTGAATTTAAATTTCAGCTCATTTCGGAAAATGAAATATATTTAAACCTCCTTTCAATTAAATCAAATGCTGCAGGTTCGGATGGAATTAGTTTACGAATGTTATTAAGACTTTGCCCTATTATATTACCAATGCTTACTCATATAATAAATTTTTGTTTTGATAAGAGTGTTTTCCTAGCCAATGGAAAATTGCTAATATTTTACCTTTACCGAAAGTAAGTGACATTTCTGATTTCACAGATCTTAGACCGATAAGTATCTTACCTACATTATCAAAATTATTTGAGAAATCCGCTTGTAAACAAATTAGATCTCATTTAGATGAATATAAAATTTTACCAACATGTCAATCAGGCTTTCGTCCGAATTACAGCTGTGCTACAGCACTTTTGCAAGTAACAGATGATATAGTAAGAGCTACTGATAATAATAAATTAACGGCCTTAATCCTATTAGACTATAGTAAAGCTTTTGATAGAATTAATCATTCACTGCTTCTTGCTATGTTACATTACATTGGCTTTAATAACGAATCCGTGTCTTTAATTGAGAATTACCTAACTCAGAGGAAGCAGTGTGTTCTGTATAACAATGAATATTCTCGTCAACAAGTAATTAACTGCGGAGTGCCACAAGGTTCTGTTTTGGGTCCATTATTTTTCACAATTTACACTTCCCAATTTGAAAAAGTTTTATCTCATTGTAAATCACATTTTTATGCTGATGACACACAACTTTATTATTCTTTTGAAGAAAATGCAATACACCTGGCAAATCAGAAGATAACAGATGATCTAAATAATCTTTTAAACATTTCAAATAAATTTTGTCTTTCTATCAATCCATCAAAATCTAAAATAATGCTGTTTGGGAGACAGGTTGCTAGAAATCGGTGTAAAGATATTATTGACATTAAATTATCTAATGAACAATTACAACCTACCGATGTTGCAAAGAATTTAGGCTTAACCATTGATTCCTCCTTGAAATTTGTTGAACAAGTTAATGTGATTATTAAAAGATCTATAAGTTCTCTTAAATTGATATATGCAAATAGAGAATCACTTAATAAAGAGAATAGAATTATATTATGCGAAGCTCTGGTGTTGTCACATTTAAATTACTGTGATGTAGTTTATTTTCCTTTCTTAAAAAATATGATCAAGCCCGTTTGCAAAAAATTCAGAATACTTGTGCTAGATTTATATGTAATGTTAACAAGCGTCAACACATTTCACCTCAAATTGAAGAAATTGGCTGGTTAAAAATTTTTCAAAGACAAATTCTTCACAGCTGCTGCCTGTTTCATAAAATTATACTTTTTAAAACACCACCTTACCTACATGAGAAAATACGTTATAGAACTGATATTCACAATATAAATGTTAGGTTCAAAAATATATTATCTATGCCATCTTATAAAACATCCTTATTTCGTTGTTGTTTTACTTATCTAATAACTAAATATTATAACAAAGTCCCAGATAATATTAAAACATATAATTTGCCATCATTTAAGACTCATATTAAAAGATCTATGTTGTCCGATAAACATTTTTTAACTTCTTAATCTTAATACATTGTCATAATTTTCTAAATAATTTGTATTCAAATAGTTCAAAGTTTTTTTTTTTTTGCTGTAATGTGTTACATATAAGTACATATATTTTGCTTTTACATGTCTGTAGATGTTGCTTGTTAGACATACCTTAACTTAATTTTTGTTCTAATAATATGTAGCGGTTGAGTGGAAGAGCAGGTTTACGCCTGAACTCTGCCTTTTGCAATGTTTTTGACTTTACTTTATTTGATTGTGTTGAAATATGATTGTATTATTTTATATGGGTTAAAATATTGCAAATAAAATCATTTATTATTATTATTATTATTATTATTATTATATCCTATGAGCTGTGCCGCAGAACCGTTGGTAAAACCTGGAATATGAAATCAAGGGTGGTCATGTGGATATACCCTGCCATTGTGAGACCAATGTTAGCCTATGGAGCTGTCGTCTGGTGGCCGAAAGTCCAACAGACGACAGCTAAACAAAAGCTCAACCAGCTACACGTACGACACCTACCATAGCAATGGAGGTGATGCTATGTCTACCACTTTTGGATATTTATCTAAGAGAAGTAGCTGCGATAACTCAAAAATACTGGTATTACACCTGATGTAAGATGTGGAGAAGCTAGGAGTCGCTTGTGGAGTGGGGTCGTCAGAAAGATGCCCCTTTTCCAGGCAGACACTGATAGTATTTCTCCAAAGTTTGTGTTTGACGGACCCTACATGGTACTTATGAGGAATGAAGAGATCGCCAGTGAAGATGTTATCAACATCTACACAGACGGGTCAAAAAAGAAGGAAGGTGCAGGATGTGGGATTTATTCCAGATCCTTACATATTCGTTATCAGTGGGCAATGGATAGGCATGCTACCGTAGTACAAACGGAATTAGCAGATATAACCATAGCCGCCAAAGAAATTGCCCGTAGACATACAACGGGCAAAATCATTAGAATCTACACAGATAGTAGACAATCACTACTGATCTTACGTAATTATAAGATAACAACTAAATCAGCATGGGAATGCCATCAGGCACTAGTAGTGGTCTCAGCTAACAACAGCGTATCTGTATGCTGGGTAAAGGGACACGACCGGTGCAATGGCAATATAGTAGCTGACAAGTTGGCTAGGAGTGCATCAGGTCTGAATATTTTTGGACCTGGTCCCTCCAGTATGCTTCCGTTGTCAGCATTTGTTGAAATTATCAAAGGAGACACCCACAAAGAGTTTATGAAACGTTGGGATGAAACAAATGGCTGTCAATTTGCTAAGGAGTTCCTAGAGTACCCCTGCAAGGATACAGCCAAAAAGTACCTGGCTATGTCTAGGACAAATCTTCGTCTGGTGACAGATATTCAAACTGGACATTGCTGGCTAAGAAAGCACCTCTATTACATGAGGAAGTGTGATACACCTCTTTGTAGGGGTTGCGAACAGGAAGACGAGACAATATTCCATGCACTCTGTGAGTGCACTGCCATCTCGTCAATAAGAGAGTCCGTGTTGGGAAAGCGATGGCCTTCTATTCTATGGAGAGATCCCCCTGAGCAACGTCACCACCTTTTTCTCCTTATTAGGCTGGCTGGCGGCTCAGGTGGACTGATCTTAATGGGAGGAGGTACAAGGGGCCCAATGGGGTCTAAGTGCTGTAGCCTTTTTGCTACTCGCCCCTTAATTCCAGAATTTCAGAGATCTCTCGCTGTATCAGAAAACGTAAAATGGTTACAACAGTAAACCAGATAATAATTGTCCGTAAAACTGTTATATCTTCTACAAAATGTAGGCGAGCAACTTCATGGTGCCCTGTGCCAAGTGCCATGTTTTTGGATTTTTTTTTTGTTTTTCCTACCATATGTCAGTACAGACTTCACTAGAACAAATGAATAACCAGAAGTACATGGAAGTATATAGGGTGTCCGGAAAAATGTGAAACATCTGTCGGATGCAAATAGCACATGAAAAATTAAGAGAATTCCTATAATATTTTTCTTACAGGATCTCCCTACGGAGGTATGTGATAACTTTTAAAGTACTTAATATAATTTAATAAAAATTTAATGTGTACAATATTGTAAGGACCTCTTAAAATAGTGTCCTTGAAACATATTTAGCTTTTTTAGTTTACCAGGGTTCATTACATTAAATTTATATTAAATTATATTGAGTACTTTAAAAGTTATTCATTACGCTGTGTTTAAAACTGCACCTTTTATGTAATTACTTGTGTTCTTAGTAAGGTATAGTGTCAGATTTTTAGTTGTTTTAAAATTAATGTAGCTAAAGACGGGATGCAAAAATTAATATTTGTAGCCCTCATTGCTCCAGAGATGGAATGAAGAATGAAAAAGGTGAATTAATTTGTCAATAGCTAAAGTAGTGCAACAGCTATTACGAAAGCTTTTGATGAGGATTAAAGAACATATTACAAAATAATTTCAGTGAAGTAATAACAATAATTATATTTATAAAATATATATTTCTTTCAATACTAATGAATACAAAGTTATTTATTGCTGCTGCACCCCCTTTCGTGTCATTTAGCTAAAGGCTGCTTCTTATTTACTATCACAATATGCTCGGCAAACCGGAATGTCCTGAAAAGGGGTCGCCCGCATTTCTATATTTATTATCGACACTCCAGATGAAACCGAGATTACTGGTGGGCCCTATTATCTTTCTCAAATGAATTTGGAGAAAGGCGGTTTTTTCCTCTCGTCTCGTACAATAATTTCTATAGGGTCCCAACGGGCACACCTAACTGCCAGTATAACAGCCGCCATAAGACAAAATCATTTTTCTTTCGCAACTAATTCCTGGATCTAATTAAATTACAATCTAATTAGTGCTATGGCAACTTTGCGCCGAACAGTTTGAGCAATTCTTCCCGAAATTCACGACCGAGGCCCAGAGGCGTAAGAGGACTATTAAATAATTAAAGTCATACTCCACCAGCCAATTATTTATTCTAATATGCAAGCCGGAGAACTTTTCACCCCCATGTCGAGTTAGACTAATGCCCGAGGCAGTTAGGAGTTAAAGTGATGTAGCTACATTTTATGCCTTATAAATGTATTAAAGCCTTTAACGGGTATTTTCGGTAATAGTGCGAAGAAGCGGCCGTTTTCATGCAAATAAGTGAGCTAGTGGGAAATAAACCACAGTTTATAAGCGGATGATGAGTCAAAGTTTATGTAACTTTCAGTAGGGATCAGTTTTTTTTTTGGGTTTTGTCGTAACATCAATGCAAGTACTAGTAGTCGGCATGAATGAATTGCTGATAGTGACAATACTGGGCGCAATTCTTTTAATTTCTTATTTGGTATATCTTTCTCACTTATGATTATGCTATTTCGTTTCCCTGTTCAATAGAATTTTCGATATAACCATCGGCAACTGAACTTGATCGGCAACCTCCATGTCGCTTTAAAAGTGTCATGTCCGCTACAGAATCTGCCAACATTGTTCCAGAGCTGTGCCGGAAGCAATGGCCAGTGTATTAATTGGCGTTGGAGTCCAAGAAATTTCGCTATCTTTTTTCGCATACCTCGAATTGTATTGATTCTAACTGGCAGGGTACATCATTTATTACTTGGATATGTCAAGAACTATTGATGCCTCAGTAATCGTATATATTCTTAGAACATGAGCTTTTGTGGTCGGATTTTGACAGTAATAATTGACTGACAATCTTTTACGGCATATACTGTGATTCATACAAGCTCCAAATATGTTATATATTTAGATTTCTCAAAGGCGTTCGATAGAGTCCCAAAACAAAGATTACTTCATAAACTGGAGCATTTTGGAGTTCGAGAATGCGTTCCTCAAGGATCTCTTCTCGGGCCATTGCTGTATATCATATTTACTCGCAATGCTCTTCTCCCCTACAGTATAGCGGTACTTTGGTGAAAGTTGTTGATCATCAAAATGATTTAGAGGTAATAATTGCAAAGGACTTAAGCTGGTCTCATCACGTTAGTAGTATTGTTAAAAAGACTAATTCTACTTGTTATATGTTGAAGAAATCCTTTGAACAGCCATTCTTACAAAACTTATAATAAAATTTATAAATCTTTTGTTCGCCCAAAGTTCGAATACAACGTAGTAATCAGGGGTCAGATTTACCAAATGGGTACCACAACTATCTTACAGATCCTACGAAGGCAGACTTATTACGCTCAGTTTGCTAATATCTACGTGTTTGTTCAGGTAAATCGTGGTGAGGAGCATCGAATATTTACTTCACCAAGTTGACGCTCTTAACGTACTGGATAGCTTCAGGAAATAGGCTAGTAATTATTATATGTAAAATTCTCAATATGTTTTTATTTGGCCCAGGTTTCAAAGCTGTTGTTGGAGTTTTCATGTAAATTTTTCGGGCATCGTAGATAGGGCAGCTTCAGCAGTTTGTTCAATATCCAAAGACTCGTCATTATCCCTCATTTTTGGCGATTTTTTCGCAAAACTTTGTAGGAGATACGACGACATGCGACTTTCGAACTTGATAGAATCTTGACATTAAACAATGCATTCATCATATCGGTCAGTGGTCGCGCGGTTTAAGGCGTTAGTACTTGAATCGAGGTGACTAGACGGAGTTGGTTCGAGCCCAGCTGCCGGTAGACCGTATATAAGCTATATTCATGGAGAGGATTGGCACCCTCTCTGTGGGTATGGTAGGGTGGAATAATGTTAGCTTGGGTCAATGTGAGAGATTGATACCGGTTGATATTTGACTACCCCCCTAATTAATGAGGTTTTCCAAGTTTTCCTCATTCCTGCACTGAATAGTGATTAGGGCCTACCAACGTAAGTCGTTCCTGGGCGCAAATGCGGCCTGCTTAATAATAATATGCCGCCCCCTCTCCCGCACAAGTCTCCGACTTCTGGGCTAATCCCTGTGATTAGAATGAGGGGTAGAGATATTATTATATTATTATTATTATCACCGTTAAAAAATTGCTAATTTTGCGATTCTATAGTCAAAAACCAGATTATCCATTTTCACCATTAGTTACATTAGAACATTTTGTTCTTTGCTTTCAAACTAACAGTTCTCTAGAGAACGCTCTCATCCAGTTTTGTTTCCAAATTATGAAGAGTCCTTATCCGTGTTCCTGAGAAACTCACATTAAATTACTGAAGTGGTTTTTCCTTTTGACCGTGCCTCGACAACGTCGCCAAATTTAATACCGAAGCATTATTCCCACTTCCAAGGGTTCCCGGCAGCGAAGGTGAAAGTAAGTAATTAAGTAATATGCCCCGGTGCGGCGACCTCTGAAAGGCCGAAACTAAACAGTAATTAAATTAATTAAAAAGCGACAAGGACGATTTTTTACGCCGTGTCGTGAAAATGAAATGAGGCGGCCGCTGTGGCAAGTTGCGGGCAGCTCCCTCCCTCCGGGTTAATCGTGGAGGTCAGCGGAGGCCATGGCGGCGGCCAAGCAGCGGATGTGTGCCCTTTGAAAAATGGGAGAAGGGAAAGTATCACGCGAGGTTTACCGAAAATGCGTTCCTTGATTAATTTTCATTACCTAGATCGGTTTAGCTGATCCTCCGGTCTGTTTTCCTAACATGGAAGATTATCTTCTCGGTTTCGTTCAGGGCTGGGTTTACTTTCACCGACTACGGTAAGAATAAATGATTGCCCGGGGTCATCCCGAGCTTTTCAACGGACAAAGGTCATTTGGACTTTTTAATATTTAATCTGGAATGGAAATTGAGTCAAAGTTAGGTCCGAGTGTTTCCTGACGGATTGATAATATTTGTAGTACCAGTGGTATATAGGTATTAGTATACATGAGTGAGATAATTTCACGAATGTAATAAAAAATGCCGTTATCCCACTTGTACAATATAAAATTTTATCTAGAATTGCAAAATTTTTTATCTACAACTACCTTAAATTGAGAAAAATCCAAAACCAGATCCAGTTTGTAAGTTTTGATTCAAAATCAAGAAGCAAAGGCATTGTTATGGTAACCTATCATACTTGTTATAAACAAAATTGTGTTCGTTTTTACATTTTCTTTGAAAAATAGTGGTGTTGATTGAAATAATGAGTCAGAACCAGAAATCTTCTTGAAATTGATGAAGCTGCGCAACTGCAATAGCTTCACTTTTACCAGATAAATCGAGAACCAAGTACGGATCATTTTATGAACTATTCACTAATTGGTGTGCATCTAAGAATGTAAAATATGAAAGAAAAGAGAAGGTATTATTAGCATTTTTGAAGAATCATCCAAGAAGTACAAATCATCTAGTCTTTGGGAGTTCTATTCTATGCTGCGGTCTACCATCTGTATGTAATTGTTGACATTAGTAAATTCAGCAGAACATGCATTCAGCAAGAAGAACATGAGGAAAAGCATCATCTTGCATGAAGCACATATCCTTTCTCCTAAGTAGGGGTACATTTTATAGTCCAACGGTAAAATTGTTAGACACCTGGAGCTGTGTTAGTATTTTTAGTCGATACTATTTACCTTATCCACAGTTATCAATTAAAGTATAATGAAAAATGCAATTAAAGATCCTGTCAAGATCACGCAGCATAAGCCCAATTAACTCCTCTTTTTCAAGACATTCAGATGTATGTCACAAATATTTGGTTATCATTGCCCCATATTTTTCTTCACTTACCGCTTCATACTTAAAAAAAAATTGGAAAACCCTTTATTTATTCAAAATACAGAACAATACCACTGACTATTTATTCATCGCTTTTTGATGTTATAATTTCTGCCTGTTTTTGCACTCGGCAAAATTATATAACCTTTTTTATGACCAACTAAAACAGAAGGTGCGGGCACTTCAATGCCACCCCAAATTAAATAAGGTGCAAAATGGATTACTGCAGCGCGAAGCTGCCTTGTTATTTTACTTATGAAATCAAGTATCCTTTCTCTCTTCATTATTTTTTTAACACCATTCCCTGGAGACTATGGGGATAGAAAGGAGAAGAACAAATAGTTCCTTGTTTGTCTACCGCTCGCCTAACTGTTATCAACTCTGAGCGCCGCAGCGATGATGGAAAAACAGTACAAGTACTTGATGTATAAATGTTTATTTATCCATTTTTTGTCAGTGTATAATAGTCGCGAAGAACATACTGATCACTTGCTATGTCTTATTTACATATTTAATATTTCAATTAGTAATTCTTGAACGAAGGAAATAGTTGTACTCATTATAAAACAATATATTAAAAAAATTGAGCTAGTATTCTCAGTAGAAAATTCTTGTCTGCTTCTTCCTTCACACTTAATCTGATAGTGTTCTAAAGTAGATTATACATCTACATCTTGAAAAAAAAAGCATGTAACATGTTGAGTGCGATCGATATAGTGTGAGACAAAAAAGCTTGAATATGTGTTTATTTTATTTTCTTTTTCTTTTAAATATGCCCGTGATATATTGTAATGTGAATAATTGTTACTCAAAACGTGGTTTTTCCTTTTTCCATTGTCCAAGGTATGTATTTTAAATTTCATCAACTAATATAAAGAAATAGGCCACGATATAAAATTTTACGCGGTACGCCGATAAAAACTAGAATCTTCATTTGGAAGATTGTCCTGATCAATGCTATAAAAAAATAGAATTTAAAGCAAACATTTTTCAAATGAAACATCAAACATTGTTGCTTGTACTGGTATTTATTAAAAAAAGTGTAATATGCAATAATTATGTAAGTAGGTACTTAATTGTGTCATGCAAATTTTACACTCGAGCATTTTTGGTTCAAGCAGTTTCTGATAATATAAAAACTATGTTGGCGCCAAAATTTCGAGATGCTGAAGTTCAAACTGGTACATCGATTCGAAGTGATTCCTGTGCACAAACAGTATATAATAAAAATGGTATGTACAGTAACATATTTAAATAAATTAAAATAATTTGTCTCAAATTAATTAATATAGGTATAGCAATACCCAAATCACTAAAATTATATATAGGTACATTGGGTTTTTATTTGAGTTTATTTTTTTACTGAAAAGCATATATATAGTTTATTAAATTACAAAATAAATATATAATGCATTTTTATTATATTTCAGATCAAGACTGCCAAACAACTCCTACACGAAGTAGGAGTTCAAGAAAAGCTGCATTAAAAGAGCAAGTAAAAATATACAGATTCGGAAATTGCGGATCTTTACAGAGAAAGTAGAAATTGCCGCTTCATTCCAGGGAAGGTACGAACTTTAAGAGGGGCAGCGACGTGCATTGGTCTAGCATTCCCCACTACTAGTGTAATCGGGTCCGTATCGCCAACGCCAATTCGCCATTGGAAATCTAACTGTCCGGTCAACTGATGACAGTGTTGTCAGATCTCATGCTCTCATATTTTGATTACAAAATCTCATGCTTTTTAATAGACACAAAAAGAAATAATAAAATTATTAAAATTACTCTTTGAAATCTACCAAAACAAAGACCTAACGAAAAATAAAGGCAAAATCGAGGGCAAAATTGAATAGATAGAGGTAGGTATCTACAATATTTGGGTACTTAAAATGTCCTTTATTGTAGACTGCTCTCTTAATAATTAGCAATGAATACATAAACGGGTATGACAGTCTACGGATATGCGGTGTGTGTGTTGTATTCACGCTGTGTTGCAGTGATTCTTAACTCTATTCCGTAAGGGTACCTACATTTTCTGGAAACAACAGATTTTACGACCCGTGAGTCACCGTCACGTCAACTGCGCCTCAACGTTCGCCCGGCCTAACAATAAAATAAATTAGAAAGGTGGTTAATAACTTTTAAGTAAGTACCTGTAACTACCTACTTACAATGTAATATTATGATAAAATAGCAGAACATAATGCTTTTTAATGAAATAAAAATGGCATTACAAAAGTAATTAAAAATTAAGCTGTGTCAAGAGGTGTTTTTTGATAAATTAAGCCATCTCATGCTTTTTTCTCCAAACCTCATGCTTCTTTGAAATTATTCTTATGCACTGAATTTTTTCCACCTGGCAACATTGCTTGATGCAAACACGCTGTGGTCGAAGTATGCGTGTAGCATGACACAAATACACGCAAGCGGCAAAATACAATTCACCATCAAGATCCTCACTTTCCAAATCTGTATACTGCAGCATTTGTAACTTCTAAACTGGAGTGGAATAACTTATATTTGTTCAGTAAACTTTGGTTGTAGAGAGAAGATTCAAACTAGGAATGGAACCAGGTGATCTTTAGTGACTAATCCCGTTTTAACAACTTACATAAAACTGACTATTTGTAGCGGTAGCATCTCAAATCCCTATTCGATAAAATCAAATATTGCACTTTAACGGTATTAAACTCAATATTAAGTTGGCAGGCAAGAAGAATTTGTGAGAAAGTATCTCGATAACAAACACGGAATTCCAGGAAACAACTACTCTGCGGGCTAATGCCCCGACCAGCATTGAATTACACCTGGAAAACCTATAGCAACAGCTAGAGTCATTCGTCAGACGCCCACCAGACATATACCGGTTTCGAGCTTATTAGCTCTCATCAGTATGCCATAGGTGAGGTATCTGACGAATAACCCTAGCTGCTTTCGTCTGTCTAACCCGACAGAAGGGACCATGAGTACGCGGTGTAGAACTAACTACATCTATCGGCCGTTCGCTACTCCATGCCGGACTGAAAATGTCGCAGGCACGAAGCGTTCTACATGCAGTAGACACCATTGAAAGCTGTCGACCTTTATCGCGATCGGCGAGAAACGATATTTTGCAAACACGGAATTCCAGGAAACAACTACTCTGCGGGCTAATGCCCCGACCAGCATTGAATTACACCTGGAAAACCTATAGCAACAGCTAGAGTCATTCGTCAGACGCCCACCAGACATATACCGGTTTCGAGCTTATTAGCTCTCATCAGTATGCCATAGGTGAGGTATCTGACAAATAACCCTAGCTGCTTTCGTCTGTCTAACCCGACAGAAGGGACCATGAGTACGCGGTGAACTAACTACATCTATCGGCCGTTCGCTACTCCATGCCGGACTGAAAATGTCGCAGGCACGAAGCGTTCTACATGCAGTAGACACCATTGAAAGCTGTCGACCTTTATCGCGATCGGCGAGAAACGATATTTTGCAAACACGGAATTCCAGGAAACAACTACTCTGCGGGCTAATGCCCCGACCAGCATTGAATTACACCTGGAAAACCTATAGCAACAGCTAGAGTCATTCGTCAGACGCCCACCAGACATATACCGGTTTCGAGCTTATTAGCTCTCATCAGTATGCCATAGGTGAGGTATCTGACGAATAACCCTAGCTGCTTTCGTCTGTCTAACCCGACAGAAGGGACCATGAGTACGCGGTGTAGAACTAACTACATCTATCGGCCGTTCGCTACTCCATGCCGGACTGAAAATGTCGCAGGCACGAAGCGTTCTACATGCAGTAGACACCATTGAAAGCTGTCGACCTTTATCGCGATCGGCGAGAAACGATATTTTGCAAACACGGAATTCCAGGAAACAACTACTCTGCGGGCTAATGCCCCGACCAGCATTGAATTACACCTGGAAAACCTATAGGCAACAGCTAGAGTCACTCGTCAGTAGCCCACCAGACAGATACCTCACCTGGCATACTGATGAGAGCTAATAAGCTCGAAACCGGTATATGTCTGGTGGGCGTCTGACGAATGACTCTAGCTGTTGCTATAGGTTTTCCAGGTGTAATTCAATGCTGGTCGGGGCATTAGCCCGCAGAGTAGTTGTTTCCTGGAATTCCATGTTTGCAAAATATCGTTTCTCGCCGATCGCGATAAAGGTCGACAGCTTTCAATGGTGTCTACTGCATGTAGAACGCTTCGTGCCTGCATTTTCAGTCCGGCATGGAAACGGCCGATAGATGTAGTTAATTCTACACCGCGTACTCATGGTCCCTTCTGTCGGGTTAGACAGACGAAAGCAGGGTTATTCGTCAGATACCTCACCTATGGCATACTGATGAGAGCTCGAAACCGGTATATGTCTGGTGGGCGTCTGACGAATGACTCTAGCTGCTATAGGTTTTCCAGGTGTAATGCTGGTCGGGGCATTAGCCCGCAGAGTAGTTGTTTCCTGGAATTCCGTGTTTGCAAAATATCGTTTCTCGCCGATCGCGATAAAGGTCGACAGCTTTCAATGGTGTCTACTGCATGTAGAACGATTCGTGCCTGCGACATTTTCAGTCCGGCATGGAGTAGCGAACGGCCGATAGATGTAGTTCTACACCGCGTATCTCGATAACAGACAGAAATATCGAAATTGAACGAGAGTTACTCTTTTATTAAACGAAAGACCCTGTTTCATATTTTCAGTTCACTTTGTTTGTAATTCTGAAGCAAAGAAATCTCTAATTTACAGCCCTCTACGAGCAACGTAATTTTTATGTCAAAAAAGTATACAAATTTTTTTTTGTTCATAATCTAATAACACTCAAAATTACTGTGAAAGTAAAATTCTAACATTGAACACTCACACTGTACTTAATTATTCAGGGTACCTGCGAAATAAGTATCAAAACTACAACTTACTACTACGAGTGGTTTAAAAATCTTTAATTTATTAAATGTGTTTATTCATTTGCATGGGGTAGGGAGACCGGGTACGAAAGTAACACAGGTTGGTTGTGACAGTAAGCCTATTGTCTTTCTAAAGAGATTTGTCTATGATATTATATCATCATAGAGTCGGCAGTGAAATCTACATTAACTTATGTGAACAACAATATCCGTAGTACGTTTTAGTTCGAGTTAAGACTTGCACGGTGCAAAATGATATGCAAGTATATTATGTACCTGCACTACAACTTACTTTTATATAGGCATAATCAATAAACAAATACCTTGTAAATACTAACTTTCTATACCTAGTTATTACCTATTATTCATATGTTACAAACGTCCCCATGTTCTGTTACTTTTGACCCATACCATTGGGTAGGTTGTAACGACGAACACTCTCTACTTTTTTATTAATTGTACATCAATATGAACTTTAATTACTTCAATATTATTTTTCTTCTATATATAAAATGCCAAGGAAACGACTTATAGTAAGTAAATTTATATAACTTTGTTAATTTTTTATTTATCCGGCTTTACAAAAATATGTTACTTTCGTACCTGGTCTCCCCTACAATGCGTGCTCTAAAAATTACACTTAATTATAATCACATTAAATGTGTCGAGCTGAGTTGTTTAAATGTTAAATAAAATTCGCGCTATTCGCAAATTTACACCTGAATAGCACCGGCACGGTAACTAGATTAAGATTCCTTAATAATCTTAATTAAAATTTTGAAGTATATTATTCTCTGTTTAAAATTAGATTTCCATGAATGAATTAAGGATGGCTCCCTTTGATGTAAGGATGAAAATTGAAATTCATTATTTTACATCATACCGAATTTGTTTTCCAAGAAAGCTCCGGCGTTAAGTAAGTCAACAACATCGGCTAATATAGCACTAAGTACTGAAAAGGGTCCAATTTGGGCTACAGAGTCGACACGGATGCCTAATCTATTTCTTACTGATATAATATGCTTTGCTTTCGTTTCACCTTTTGATGTTATTTTCTGTGCGTTGGTCTTTTATTGTAATTGGATTACTCTTCCATATAATAAAACAACGAAATTGGATTAATCTCGACGAGGAATTTAATAAACAGTTTTATACGACACTCCTCAAATATTTTTAAAAGCATTTTTGTTCCAAATTAATATATATTTCTCAAAATCCGCAAGAACAACGAACATTTTGATAACAGGATCACTTGTTTCAAGAGTAGCAAGAAGAGGTTTATTAAATTCGCATCCTAAAGCACCCTTAATGGTTATTTTTGTGTTTAGTGAGCGAAATGCTACTTTGGTGATCGAGAATTAGTTGAGATCACCAAAGTAGTTCGCGCACGTGTTGCCAACAAACATTTTTCTACAAACATCAAAATGTGTAGATCCCTTAAAATTATTCTAAAATAAGTTTAGTAATGTTTAGTTTAATACAAAAAAATATTGTGGAACTGGCTTAAAATGTTTTTCAAAATCAAGTAATCACTGTAACTATGGAAATAAAATGGCAATTGTTGACAACAATAATTATTTGAAAGTGACATTTTGCTAGTGTCAGTTTTCCAGTACCTGATATTTTTAACTGTAAAATAATGGAAATTTCGAGCGACGATGAACTAAGCAGTACCCTATCTAATTTGATAGATGCAGCTAATTCGGTAATTTCAAATCTTTTACCGGAGAATCGGCAGTATGAAAATTGCTATCAGCAATTTAAAGAGCGGCCTGAAGCAAATAAAGCAAGAAAAATATCCGAAAATGTGCTGTTGGCATATTTTGCAGAAAAGTCTAAGACCCGGTTTTTCAATTGATGGTTAACTTGTGATTAATAGTAAACCGATAGTTACATCGAAAATTCGGTTTTTAAATTATTGGTTACCAAAAATTTAGTAGTTAACTTTTGGTTAAGATAACCTGTCCATGAAGTAGGGGTTAACTAAAGATGTGACAGTTAATTCAGAAATTTAACCTAAAAAATTAGTTAATTTGTTACTATTTCTTATGGAATACGATATTGTCACGGATTTCCCAATCCGTCTTTTTCTTACTGCCAGAAAAACAATCCGTTAATTAATCGCTTCTTTATTAACTACTGAACACTACTAATTACAGCTCAACTAAGCACTTATTTAATTAATCGCTATCTAAATCGCTTTGATCTCTCTAACTAAACACTTCACTTCAGACTGTAATACAAGACTAATACAAGACTAACTAACTCGGCCGTCTATTCTTCTTTTATAGACCAAACGAATGTTCCAGGTATTTTCTAGCATGTCTAGACCCATTTTCTCGAACGACTGGAACGCTTCTCGTCGTTTCCCCAATTTTCCAGTAACGCCTCGATTCACGGCATGTTGTTTGTTTACCAGAATCACGTAGGGGCGATCGGGGCAATCTTAGCATTTCGCGGTACTACAGTCGTCGGTTTGGGAGTGAGTGGGTCAAATTCCGTGACAATATTAATGCATATAGCAGCGACAAAGAAGATATTAGACGACCTAAAATAATACGACCTAGACCAAACTACTTCGAAGGATATGACGGTAAAGACTTTTTTAATAGATATAGATTGTCACCGCGGACAGTTGTTGCAACCTGCGATATTTTAAGAAGTGTTATGTGATTTTAAGAACACACTTGACAGTTGTCATAAACAAATTTGAAAAAGTTAGGTTACCAATTTGTGGGTTTTCGTTGCCAACGTAGTGCATTTTACAAAACAATCGTAGCAAAATACATAAAATGTGCCAGCAATTTCGTCAACATAAATAAATAAAATGCAAACCTCCAGATAGTTAACTGAAGTAACAAAAAGTAATGAAAAACGCATTTGGGAATTAGGTAACCATTAGTCAACTTGTAGGTGCATGTTACTTAAAATACAAGTTAAACTCATATTGAAAAACCGGGCCTAAGAAGGTGAAGTTTTTCACGTTATTGACAGTACATTCTATGTTGAAATCAACACTGTGGATTTTAAGAAATTTACCAAGTTGGCTCCATATTTGAAAAAATTGTCAGTTGGAAATTATCCTAAGAAATCTAAGGTATTAACTCGAGAGAGAAGTTGATCAATTCATAAGAGACGCAGATGATGAAATCTATGTGATGGTTAAGATTTGGGACACCCTGTAGAATGATTTACTTTGTCAAAAGCCTTCTCAAAATCTATATATATTACGTCTACTTGGCCTTTACAATTAATATGATTTGATACAAACTGAGTAAATTCAAGCAGAACCGCAGAACGACGTGCAACGAACTCATGTTGATTGGAAGAAATACAGGTACTGACATTGTTATAGATATATGCCTATAATGACATTTCAAAAACCTTGTCAAAATGGCTATAGGTCGATAGTTCTTGATGTTAGAAGGGTTACCACTTATCTATTTGATGGTTAAGGTACATTTATAATGATTGTTTCATGTGTTTTTTAAATTACTAAATGGGTTAAAATAAGATGAAAATTGATATAAGTACTTCAGAATGTAAAAGAGTATCAATGTCCTTACTTGAACAAATGAAAAGGTGGTGATTCTACCCTTATCTTGTTGAATAGTAGATATTTTGATACATTAGGTATCATTATTGTACTGATTATTTGAGCCACTTAGCGAATAGTAAATTAATCATTTTATATAACAAATATAATTTTTCTAATTCGTCTGTATTATTACGAGAAAAATATTTAACTAATTAGAAAAAGTACTCACATTCTTGTCAGTATAGGCAGTCTTTATCCTGTACAAACTCTTATAGTACCGCATTATTACGACAAAATGCATTTTGCAGTTCCACAATACTGCCTCGCTGGAGCCGGCGTGAGCGTTCCGACAATAAAAATGCCACAAGGTGTAAAATTTCATATGTAACATTCTGCCGGCTTTACAGCGTGACCGCTCGTGCTTGGTAATTGCACGTGTTGGAAATGTCAATTTGTTACAATTTGGATTAATTTTCAGGAAGAACAAGCCGAAACGGGCACGAACGAGCGCAGATATTTCACCGACTATTTAGTTCTGGCTCGTTCTTTCCACGGACGGGACGCTAAACAATTAGCGAATCCTGTATTCGGGAAGCGACCGAATATTATCTGCACGGGATTAACTGCACTGTGACGGATTGATATTCAAAAATGCGCCATTGTTTAGTTGTCAGATATGCCGGCAGTGTAATTGTTTTATATAAAGTAGAAATCGCATGCGACGAAGCGAATTTGAAATCGAAAAAACCATGAAGTTTGCACGAAATGTCATCCCTCATTTTCCCCATATTTTGCAGCGTTAGGCAGAAATGTATAGTGCACCTCATTGAGATAAGGGAATAAAAAAACAGCATAAAAACTACCATAAAAATATCAGAGACCAACATTCGTTCAATTTCGCCAATAATAATGTAAAATAATAATAATAATACCTTCATTGCCCAACACATTTCCCCAATTATAGGACAACATTAGCCAACATATGTGTTAAACATATTACTGTGCTAAAAATAATAATAATCTCTCTAATCTTAAAACTAAACTAAGGCCAAATTATATTAATATCATACGATATATACCTACAAATACCAAAATTGAAAATTAGCAATTATTTTGTTAGGGATACTATATAAACTGTCAAAGTGTATATCACCCACTTCTGCAACTACATTAAAACTGCGAAACATATTACACAAAGGAGAATTATGCAAAATATTAGTGTTCGTATGAGGTTGATGAAAAGCAATACAATAACGCCTTCTGAACTGAGGTACATGAAATACAATTTTCGATAATATACTCAATGAATCAACTCTGTGGTGTAACACATATTGTCTTTACATATAAAGAAACTTGAGATTCAGTAAAGTTCTTCTTAACTCAAGTGAATGCATGTTAGACTCGGTTAGAAGTAAAACGTATCATAACCTCTAGAAGGAACTTTCTTTGAACTCTTTCCAAAGCAAGTTTATGTGTAGCATAAATTGGAGACCAAACAATACTACAATATTCAAGTCTTGATCTGACATATGAATAGTAAAGAGTTTTTAATGCACTAGTATCAAATCTACTGCAATTCCTAATAATAAATCCTAACATTTTGTACGCTGATGTTGATATATTTTGTATGTGATTCGAGAATGTGAATTGTTTATCAAAAGTGACTCCTAAATCTTTAGTGACATCACAACGTTGCAATACATGTGAATCATATGTGTAATCATACAAAATAGGAACAGGTTTCCGAGTGTAGGTCATAACCTTACACTTAGAAATGTTCATATTTAGGTTATTTTCGAGACACCACTGATTAATTTTTATTAACTGATTTTGCATATTCTCACAGTCGGATACAGTACTAATTTTAGAGAAGAGCTTAAAGTCATCTGCAAAGAGCAAATATTAACACAGAACACAAACCATCTATGAACATTAAAAATAGTAGGTACCAGAGGTAGCTAAAAAGTTATTTGATTTAAAACCATTATAAGCCACAAATTGCACCCTATCAGAGAGAAATGATACAAACAAATTCAGAAGTGGTAGGCTAAAACCAAATATTTCTAATTTTTCAATCAAAATGCTGTGATCAATAAGGTCAAATAAAATTAAGTATATCATAATTAATGTAATTGTACTGTTTAAAAAAAAATGCAAAATATGTTTATTAAATGTTTGATGTTATTATCTCATTTTAAATTATTATTGCCTAGCAAGGACTACGAGAAGGTACGAACGTTCTCTGCCAGGAGGGTGGGATTAGTATTGGATAAGGGTACATAAGGCGAATAAAAAAAAACAGGGAAAAAAACTGATAAGTTCAAATATACCTCTTTAAAACGGAAACAGAAAACAATTATACAAAAATATTTTTTGGTTATATTTATATCCTGGTGTTCTATAGATACCTTAAATAAATAATAAACAATAATATTTCCCCTATACCAATATATTTCATAACAATGACATCCGAAAAAAAAACAGCAAACAAATTTACTTATACGTTATAATAAGAAAAACACTAGCACCATTTATCATCGACAGCTATGATGAAGTTAATTTTATTTCGCTCAACCAATTGTTGCAGTCTTTCAATTTTTTCAATGACATGTTCGAAGTACTTTTTCCAATTAGTTGATATATAATTTTCTCCACCTCGCTTCTTATAACATTTATAACTCTTTTGACATATTTTAGAAAGGTATTCTTATATTTTTAGTTGGCTCCATATGAATTCAATAAGATAAAAAACACGATAATATGGCGGCATATAGAATGGTATGTCCCTGAGCCGCAATCATAAAAAATATTGAATTTCATTTTTTGTGCCAGTAACTGGAATCCGTTCTGAAAGTCATGAATGGTATGAAACGTTGTCTAACAGAATGACACTAAGCCAATTTTTTTATACCCTTTGTTTTTCCTCATTGTATTTTATATTTTTATATACCTACATTACTTAGAACTAATTAACTGGGCTTATTGAGAAACACTAAAAACTAAGACCAAAATTTTACAAAAAAATGAAGTTTCATTAACTCACAATGTTTAAGAAAACTTGGTATCACAAAATAATTTGATGGCAACATCGTTTATTACGACGAGACGTAGCTCGGACATTTCTTAAAACCCAAAGTGCACACAAATCTCTGTTGTATGAAGTTACACATTTATCTAACCTTTCATACATACACATTTATTTAACCTTTCATACATACGCCGCACATTTCATTCTAAAGAACTGTTGGTAACAGGCTGACGAAAGAGGTGACTATATTTCTGGAACTACACGCGACGCGAAAAAAATGTACCGAGAATAAATCATACCGCTGTATATAAAAGGGCGGCAGGAACGGAGGCATTTCCAGTCCGCGTAGTTAGGTATTTATGGGAGTTTCCTGCTTATTCCTCTCTGTACTAGATGATGCTAATCTAACTTCTCCGTGGAAAACGCTATATAGAGAGAGCCAGATGATTTATTAACGCGGCTGTAAAATATTTTTACTTCTACAATTTTTATTCGCCCGCATACATCATGCCGGATATTTATTAACACATATATTTATTTAGTAAGGAAATGGAAAGCGTATGATAAGAGGCCGTAACGTTTGAGCGGTGTAGGCGGAGATTCCCACAAAAACTGCTTGAGAAATTGACGAGTATCTCTGGATTTTATAACAGAAAGACACATGGAGATCGTGTTCAGTATTATCTACATAAATTGAAGACGGTTGAAGTAAAAATCTTTAAGTCATAAGACTTTACTATAACGTGATCTATTTTGCATTCTAAATTCTGAAGTTATGGGGACGATATGATAACGAGCTATACCACTTGGGATCACTGAGCCTTGTAGTTCCTTCCATCTATAGATACACCCACCTGAGCCACTATTAGTAAACCCATTAGAGAGACAAAGGTGATGACGTTGTTCAGGGGGATTTCTCTAATATGAGCCATAGAAGACCATCGATCTCTCAGTAGGGATTTTCTTGTTCACCCACCTGAGCCACTATTAGTAAACCTATCGGAGAGAAAAAACTGATGACGTTGTTCAGGGGATCTCTCTAATATAAGCCATAGAAGACTATCGATCTCTCACTAGGGATTTTCTTGTTGACAAGACGGTCGCACTTCCAATCAATCAATCTAATAGATTCACCCACCTGAGCCACTATTAGTAAACCTATTGGGGAGAAAAAAAGGGATGACGTTGTTCTGGGTTCTAATATAAGCCATAGAGGACCATCGATCTCTCAGTAGGGATTTTCTTGTTGACAAGACGGCAGTACTCCCATCAATAGATCAACCCACCTTAGCCACTATTAGTAAACTTATTAGAGAGAAAAGGGTGATGACGTTGTTCAGGGGATCTCTCTAATAGAAGACCATCGTTCTCTCAGTAGGGATTTTCTTGTTGACAAGACGGCAGTACTCCCATCAATAGATTCACCCACCTGAGCCACTATTAGTAAACCTATTAGAGATAAAAAGGTAATGACGTTGTTCAAGGGGATCTCTCTAATATAAGCCATGGAAGACCATCGTTCTCTCAGTAGGGATTTTTTTGTTGATAAGACGGCAGTACTCCCATTAATAGATCAACCCACCTTAGCCACTATTAGTAAACTTATTAGAGAGAAAAGGGTGATGACGTTGTTCAGGGGGATCTCTCTAATAGCAGACCATCGTTCTCTTACTACGGATCTTCTTGTTGACAAGACGGCAGTGCACTCACAAAGTGCATGAGGTACTGTCACATCCTCCTGTTCGCAACCTCTACAAAGAGTTGTTTCACACTTCGTAATATCGTAGGGCCTCCTTAGCCAAGATATTGGTCCAGTTTCAATCCTTTTACAAGACGAAAGCTTGTCCTAGGCATAGCCAGATACTTTTTGGCTGTACCCTTTCAAGGACATCCTAAGAACTCCTTGGTGAACTTACAGCTATTTGTTTTATTCCACCGTTTTCTAAATTCCCTGTGAGTGTAACTTCAACAAATGCTGCTGGAGGGACTGGGATAAAGCTATTTTAAAATTTTCGTAAATTTGTTCCCTCCGTGGAGTGTGTGATTACACTGGAAAATATTTGGTATTGTATATATTAACATTTTGTATGACATTACTTGATATTTTATGTTTTTTTTCTTCTTGCCTTGGACTATTATTTTCACGCTACTGGTCTTATACACCTACTTAACACCCTTGATATATAAATAACTATTATAACAGTTATACATTTGTAACAGTTTTTGTCGTATAAGAGAATGGCAACGTAAAACATATAAAAGTAATGGCGGATAAATGTACACACCGTCCATAGCACCCCTGGGAGTGAAACGAAGTGTTTCGGGAGTCTGGTTTACTGGTCACGTTCAGCTGTAACGTAATGCATCCATTAGGGTACAGACATTAACTAAAGATCGAATGTTAGTTACCCAGCCCGATCTACGTAGATATTATAATGTGGTGTTTATGGTGAAGCCCAGATCGCTATCCTTCCAGAATCGTCTCTTGTATGGGTACAGGGGAATCTGTGATTAATATTTGGCGGTGTTGATGGGGACAAATCCAACAATTAGGCGGTTTTTGCCACTAGCGCTATTTTTATTAGTAAAATAACTTCGTACCTACTAATAATGAACGGTTCGAGTTTGGAATTCAGTTGTCCATTACTGATTTACTTTACTCCTTTACTGAATCACAGTGCTTTAAAATCTTTTTTTAAAGAATCTGTTTTTTGACAATGATGATAACGTGTTACTTGTTACTCATTTGTAAATGTCAATTTATGAAAACACCGTATTAACCAAGACAGTTTATTTTTACAAGCTACTGTTAGTTTTACAAGGTAATTGTGAAATTTGCAGGTTAGTAACATTATTTATATTAGAGAATTATGTTTTATTTGCATTGTTAATGTTAAGAAACATGGTACAACTGTTATTTCCGGTACTAAAATGTGGACGATGAAATAGTTTAGTATTTATTTATTAACATTAACATTACATTTATAGTAATAGATATTTAGTTTTTTATTTTATCACATTTAACTTCCTTTCCGCTAATAGCAACCCTTGTAGCATTGTTGCCATCATTTTCGGAACGCATAACATTTGCCGAAGTTTGTGAAGAATTTGCATAAGTTTGATAGATATGGACTCCTCAACATATCTTTCTCCTACAACCACCGTCTAATGGTTGTAAGATCAGCACCTTTATTAACCAATAGTTCTGAAACGGAAATATCTAATGGAGATGTATTTGACACTCTGGAGTTTCTTGAATCGTGGTTTTCTTCAAACAATCTCTTACTAAATGTGGACAAAACTCAGTTAATCAGATTCAGTTATCAAAAAACATACAAAGAAACATCTTTCCACAGAGATAATAGAACATTAACAACAGCAAACTCGGTTAAATTCTTAGGGATCAATATTGACCATAGATTTGATTGGACATATCACATTGATATAACAGCACAAAAGTTGGCTAAATACTGTTATGCACTTAAAGTTATAGCAACAAATGTAAACCAGGAAACAGCTATCATTGCCTATCATGCACATATCCACTCCCATATAAGGTATGGAATAATATTTTGGGCTGCTAGTACTGAGGCAGAGAGAATATTCATTATACAAAAGAGGTGTATGAGAAACATTTCCACCTATATTTATGAGTCGGTTATATTTATAAAAGAAAATCCTTCTCTTTTTATATCACACAGCAGAGCCCATGATTATGAAACAAGAAAAAAGAATGATCTAACTGCTGTAAAAGCAAATTTTAGTTACATACAAAGAAACGTATATCACATGATTATAAAGATTTATAATAAAGTCCCCACACGTCTAAGAGACATGAATGTAAAGCATTTTAAATAATTTTTTAGAAACCTGCTGCAACAGAAGGCATACTATACTTTGGATTAATTTTTTAATGATAAATTGTAAGTTTATCCAACCACTGAAAAATTCTCAATATTACAAAATTTCTGAAACTTTATGTAGTCTTCAACACACCATGTCAGTGAATGTGTTTACATGTTTATTTTTTTACATTTTGTACTATTATGTATATATTATTCTTTGTTTTTACACTATTACTTTTTTTGTAGTTTTCATGTTTTATATTTGCTTTAATTGTCATTTGTACCCCTAGCTATATTTTATTCTTTTTTTATACTGTTTCTGTTCTTTTTGTAGTTTCGTAGTTATATTTCTTTAATTGTCTTTGTAAATGACATTATTTTTGTGACAAGTCCTACACCCTTTGGGTATTTTGTTGTAATTTTTAACATGTGGACTAATAAAAACTCTATCTATCTATCTAATAAAGTTGTTGAAATGCGCCTCATGCAATGGCCAGTATATGCTTCTGGATTTGCGATATTCTGGAATGAAGCAACTAATGAGGATATCTTCACCAATGTGTTGATTCAAACAGGCTGGTTAACGTACATTTTTTATTGATGTATGTTAAAAATAATATCTTATCTTAAGAGAATTGGGCGCAGAAAAATATATTTTCTGTATATTTCAACAGTATTCACGCAAAATCCTTCTTCTGTAATTGTAATTTTTCTTGAAATACCCGTCTTGGTGTTAGATATGAAACAAATAGGTAACTGCCAACGTTTTGTACGTCAGTAATTTTCAAATTTGTCAATTCGCAGCATCGACAGGCACCAGAAATCCCCATTATTAGTGCAACCTAAAATAATTCCTAGTTAACGTTTGAGCAGAATCTACTGATATTGGTGGCACTGAAAGCAGTTTTCGGGCAATCAAATTTTTACTGTCCAACGGATCTCATACCGCTTAATTGTCGTTAAATTTGCTCCACTATCAGCTAGTAAGCTTGCCGACGAACGCCGAAAACAATGTCCAGTATAGAGGTTGGAATTTTGAAGTTGCAGAAATTTAGCAATAACAGCAGGAAATTTTCCAAACGTATTTATTTCCACAGGGTTTTTCGTACACTTGCCTTCCACAACCTCCGATGTCCCACATTTGCTGGACGAAGAGCCATATACGAGTATATATAAAGCTGTTTACAGGCCTTTTAGGCCCAGAGCTGTGTTATTCTCCTCCACTCTATTCTGTTCTTCGCCTTTATTTTCCAATCCGTTACATTTGTCTCCCTTAGATCTATTGTCACTGCTTCTCGAAGAGCCATATATCGCCGGTAAAATCGAAATAAAATTCTTCAACGATAGTGAAATTTCCTGGAACCTTGGTTTTGGTATCTGATATCTTAATCAATATTGAATTGGAAGTGCCCACAATTTCCAAGTTGTCGAGAATCTACTGGCAAAGCTCCTCTCTACGGCAGGCACCAAATATTCCAAAAATAGTAGATACTTTCATCATAAGATACCTACTCGTCATCCGGTGCGCTCTTCAAAAACTGTTGAATTTGGTATCTGGTCAAGATCTTTGATTTTTTGTGTTAATAACCTTCTCCTTGACGCCTCAGAAACGCAATGACCTTAAAATGCTTGCTGATATCTACGTCGGTATTTATTCGTAACATCAACAATCATAGAATAATTAGACCATAAAGATAAAGATTTCCAAGCCTTCGATTTCTCCTCAAAATAGACCAAGAATACATATTCAGTGTTTTTCTTCACACCACTTCAAAAACCTATATATTGTATGCAATTCCATATTGAATCCGGGACTTTCTTGGTAATAAGTCCAAAGTAGCTCGGTTGGCCGCTTCATCGGTTTCTTTAAATGGATTGTTCTTTTCCATATTTTCTTTACACTTTTTAATGCAAAAAGACACAATGTTTAAAAGTGATAAGTAAATCCAAAGCTTTCAAACTTTTCGTAAATCATGAATACTACGATGGTTGCCACCATGGTTACTATATATCAGTGGCAAATGCCATCTTCGAAAATTTGATAATAATATAGTGCCTACAATGCAATGCAACTAACAATCATTATTAACAGCAAGTAGCCTTAGTCACTTGAGGGTAATACAGTTAAAACACAACAACTTAATTTATTAAACTTATTTTGGCAGTGGAATTTATTTTCCCACTCAACAAAATCCCATTATTTCAGCTGTGTACACTAAATTCAATGGCTTAATAGATTTAATGTAATTTGTTCCGTAATTAGATCGCCATTCTTGAGCGTTCGGGATGATGAATAGTGAACAATGCACCAAGTACAAATGGGTTCCGCGCAACTTTTCTACCTCCGTCGCGGTTTTATTGCTTCCACTGTTTTAAGGCAATTTTTCTCGGCGCAGTCCACATCTGAAAATAAACATGAGATATATCGGGTAGTTTTAAATTATTATTTTATGCACTGCGTTCTCGACGGGATATTAAAATCTAGGTTGTCATCGTTCGTCGGCGCTCTGGGATCGTAATGTATTCCCCGGATTTAACTTTTAAATAATGGGAACTGTTTGTTTATAATTGTCGAGGCGAGCCGGAAAATCCCTCAAATTATCAAACAAGAAATAAAATGTAACAAGCAAGTTAATGCTTTGACGATGGATATCGATTTTCTTAATGGACGTTTGCAGATGTGAAAAAGAGGCTCCAAAATTAAACTTGTCACTAAACCTATCAAAAATGAAATTAATATTTCGCGTCGCCGTTACAAGTAGAATTAAATGAGTAAAAATATGTTTTGAAATGGATTGTTCACTACACCAGTGGCGGCTCGTCGTATGAAGCAACTGAGGCCGGGCCCCTCTGTAAAATTTGGCTTTCACTGTATATTTTAATACCCCATAATTTCCAATCTGATTGCCTACTACATTTATCAAAAATCAATATAACGATATAAAATAATTGCTTCAATCTTAGCCCTCGTATGTTATAACGTACCTCTGGTTTACATTTCAATATCCCGCCGTTTCTGTTTCTACCCGCGTGGGTAGTTCGGATCACCCACCAATCCCATCACAGTGAGGCCGAATTTTGCGAGCCTCAAAGTGCGTCGTACATGTCTATACGTTATGGTTTCCCCCACCACGCGAGACGGTTAAAATCGATGTTTTTCGCTCCATGTCCGCTCGAGACTGAGGCCAGATTTCTGGCGCCTCAAGTTTTTAATTCAGCGGCAAATGGACGGTGTGATAGTGGCTAGTGACCGTAGGTAACTTGTGACCTGTAGATTATTTACGTGTGTGACGTGATTAATCGATTGTTCAAGTGTTAATACTTTTATTTATGGGTTTTGAATTTCCAGTGGTTAGTGTTAGTGGTTGATTAGTTGAATGTGACTTGTAAATATTCTGAAGATTAGTTGGTAAGCGCGGCGGTGGTAAAGTTTTAAGGACAAGGCAGGTAGGATAAATTTAAAGAAATAAAAAACAACTTCCGTACAAGGTAAGACTAAATTTAACATAGAATAGGAACCTAATTTAAAAATATATTATCAATAGGCTCGTCGATAGTTATTTATAATAGTGAATTCTTCTCACGATATTGTTTTAATCTTCATTTGAAACGCCTTTTTCAATACGTAATGAAGTAGAGAAACGACAAATTTTGAATAGTCGGCCAACGCGGAAATATCGTTTGATTGTTTACTACAAATGTGTCCAAACATAATTGACATAGATAAGTTGAAAAACGAACTTTATGTTTTGTACAGAGACGAATAATTTTATAATTTAGAAGTTTAGAAAACGGTACGTATATTATACAAACATACAAATTTTGCTTAGTTTTAACAATTCCTGCAATAAGTGTTTCAGTAGAATAAAACTTTTCGTGCCCTAAGCGCATTAAGACTTACTTAAGAAATACGATGACACAAGAGCGCTTAAACAACTTATCGATGATGGCTATAGAAAAAGAACTGTTGCAAAGTCTTAGCGCCGATTCCCAATTTTATGAAGACATTATAAATAAATTTGCGAATTTAAAAGCGACGAATAGACTTGTTTTATAAGAAGTGAAAGTATTAAACCATTTTTGGTAAAAGTGGCTTTGTTTTGTATGTAAACAGATAAGTAGTTGAAAATTGGTTTTTATATTTTTTCATATTTTTTAGTGTTTTCACCTGACCACATTGGTTTGAAAACTTTCAATGTATTTCCTATTGATATAAAGTCAAGTGAAAACTTGCATGTCTTTAAATCTATTCTTAAAAAGTTCTTGATTTGTAAGTGGAATCCAGGAATTTTTGTCTGACACGTAATATTTTATTTACATACTTCTATTTTATATAGTTGCTTTATCTAGTGTTTGTTTTGTTTTATATTCATGTATATTTGACTACTGCTATAAATTTTTTTATAATGTCAAATGGGCAAAATAAAATGATGATTATTATTATTAATAATGTTCTTAAATTTATCTCCATGCCTAAAATATCTTAATGTCAGATATTTTCTAATTTGTTAATGGAATTTTTTTTCTTTAAATACTTTGAACTTTCATTGCTAATAAATGACATACACTTGATATGAAACTACTGAAGAAAATTGAATGAAGCATGAAACACATTTACCTACAAATTTTTTGAGTATTTCTGTGATAATATTGTTGATCTAGGTACCTATGTTATATTTTCGGTCAGCTATAAATGCAGCACCACACAATGTGCATTTAAACATGTCTTATTTAAATTACTTTTAGAGAGGCTCTTATGCATTATTTTACTGTATTGTACTATAGTTTAGTATCAACTGCACTACAATAACTCACATAATTGTATAGACAAACCGACCGACCATTACTGGATCGGGACGCTATTGGGGCATGCGTTGGAATGTGTTTCCATGTACATATCTATGTTGGCTTGGTGTAATGAATTACAAGAAAAATGTATGTGTTGTGATTGTATAGACCACATCTGCTAACCTCTACTAAAATTCCAACAAATATTCTGATAACGCCCAAGTTTGTCGCATGCGACTTCCGCAATTAAAAAAATTAAAACAGCAAATAACTTTAATGCCGCCAAATGTACCCGAAACGTTTTACATATGCCCCGTCCTCGGTGATTAAAACTTCAGTTTGACGGCCTTGCGGGAAATGTGGACCATAAAAAACGTAATTGGGGTACCCAGTCCGCAGCAGCCCCCTCATGTAACTGGTGTGCCATAAAGCGTATGTGCCGCATAACTTTTAAATTTCGCCAATCTAACTTGTTATGACGCGTGTTATTTTGACACGTCGCACGTTGTGCATACAGGGAGTAACCAAAAAGTAGGTCATCCCATGCGCGCAAATATGGCCATTAATAGTTATTTGAACAAAAATGCCTCCCTTGAAATATAAAAGGTGTTAACATTTTCTGCCATAACATTGCTGCGAATTTCTACGTATCAGTTTGAAATTTAATAGGGATACTAGATACTTCTCTGTTTTTCTTAGTTTAATTGGGTATTTTGCAACAAATGGTCCCACAAACAAATAATATTGAAATAGTGGAGAGTTTTATGTTTTTCTTTTCGTCGCGCTTCATTGCCCTACACCACATTTTCCTACGTATTTATATATAATGGCACAATGCAATATTTATTCCATTTGCTCAGTGATAGTGCACTTTCTATGCTCATTTGACGAGCCTATTTTGCAAATTTTTTCAACACGAGTGTCTAACGCATAACACGTAATAAATATCACAACGACAAATTAACTCTTCTAATCGTATGTACTGCGTTGTCCAAAAAGATGTAAATCGCATACAGCATAATTTCGCGTGAACGGCATCTGACGTCACAAGTTTTCGCTATGGCGGCGACCCTTTTCTGGGGGCGTGGCCAGACTAAATGTTTAAATACCATTTCTAGGTTTATTTTTCCATGAAATTGTTTAGGACGAACGACATTTTGACTAAAATAATACATTCATTCATCTGCACGTATTTGGAAAATCATGCAATTTCCCCATTAATGAAATGACCTGCCTTTTTGTTACACCCTGTATAAGCCAGACGTCGTCTTAGTTGTAACTGATAAATGCGTTCTTAACACCCCGACAACTTTCTACTTTGTTTTTTCGAACTTGGAGTCCGACAACGGCTCCAATCGATCGAAAGTTGTAAGGGAATATATTGTTTGTTAATGGATAGTGTCATATACCATACAGCAACTTTTCAGACAACTAAGCGGAAATTGTAGCCAATTACATTACAGAGATAAAGTTCCCGGGCAATAAATTTCTTTGTTATTCTGCCAATTCAATTTTATCGACTGCCGATCATCGATTTGTCGACCAGCTCAAATAGAGCCATCAAATCGAGACTGTAATTAAACCGTTTTTCCAAAGTAGGAACTTAATCACATGAATTCTAATATAATTGCGGCGAGAATTTAGACGACTTACGACATGGGAACAAATTAATAATTCATTATATTTTCATCAAAATATTTAAGAAACTGCACCTGAGAATAATAAAACTATATACTACACTAAATACTTGTTATATTACACTAAATTACAAAAAATTACGTGACAAACTATGGAAAATTAAACAATAACAGTTGTGTAACGTCAGCCATGACGTAAAACGTAAAAAAGGTACATCTTGTTGACGTCGCTAGAAGCCATGCTTTCTGAGAAAAAAGCATCAAAATCTTTTAACTATAAAAGATAGGGAAGAAAATGTTTCCAGTCCAAAATGAGATACAGTGTAGCACCAAAAAGTCGTAGCGATTTAAAGGGGTCCAAACCATCGTTGGTGGCGCTCTCTAGCAGATACACCAAAATCGTCAACATATTCGAATTTTTAGTTCCAAGAAACCCCTCCAAGTACCAAATTTCATAAAATACGGTTGATGCGATCGAAAAATAATAAAGAAAATGTGATTTATTTTTTCAACTTTGACACCTGTAGCTCCATTAGTATCAACTTTTAGATTAAGGCAAGTTGAGTCAATTCAGCTTTTTTTATCCAAATTATCTACATCTGAAGTTTGGCCCATTCTTTACTGAACACCCTGTATAATTCCAAATATGCAGTATCCTGAGGTAGATAAGTAGCAGTAAACTCTAAACTAATACAGTTAACAAATTGCCTTTGAATTAGTAGTAAGAGGTTTCTAAAACATCGAGAATATTTATAGGTTAATGTTGTTTGTTCAGTGTGACAGATATTTGACATGTGAGTTATATTTGACAAATCCTGCTGCAAACTGTTAATAGTCTCCAATGAAATCGACAGGTACACACAATTTTAGAGCATCTGAGTATGTGTCGTGTGTTTCAATGTCTTTCAAAAGATATTCATAAATTATAAATCCTGAGAAGCCTGAGTACTCATCCCTGTGGCACCAAATGATTTGCGACTACAGTACAGAGCTTATACAATTCTGTTATGTGGTCAAGTTAGAACAGTACTTATTTTGTGGAAGATTTAATTTTAGATTTGTAGAAAACATGCGATTTCCCTAAAGGAATTAATTTTCAAACAATATTCTTGTAAAAATGGGTGGGAAGTAAAATTATATTTGCGCAAAGATGAAGCAGCTATTCTTACTGAGATAAAATATAGTAAGGCAATTAAAGGCTCGCAAATATTAGAGTAAGGCATTTCAATATAGATATTGTAGCAAGGTAAATATTTGTATACATGCAGCTCTTAGGAAATTTTAATTAAAATGTTTGGATTGCAGAGTTAATGTAAATATTGAAATTTTTTCATTAATTTTGGAAGTGTATACCCTTAAACTTGCAAATTTAATAATAGTTGTAAGCTGTGGCAACATTTTAATGGAGATTTAATACAGGAGCAAGTAGATTTGGTTAGCCGACTACGTTAAAGAAAAAATAGGTGGCGAAAAAAAACAATAGAGTAATCAAATATACAGAAGTGGAAAAAAATAATACTGAAATAAAGAATTTAAGGTAATAAACAAATGTGAAAATACTCGTAAACGTAAACTTATGAATAAAAGAAGTACCTAATAATAAATAACATTTTTATATAATCGAAACTGAACAGACTATTACATAAAAAAAGTTTAAACATTAAAGAAATGTATTATGGGAAGAGTATTGAAGAAAATTAATATAATTTACGATTTACTATGATAAATGAAATAAAAACGGAGTATATGGCTAACGCCCACGGTTTACACACACCAAAATATTGTTTTCCACAATGCAATAAACAGAGATAGAGAATACATTGGGCTTCAGTTTGACTGAGTCTTTATCCTGGTGCCGTAAATGTGAGTATAGTATCGTTGTGCATAGAAAGCAACGCAGTAATAATGAGGTAAATAATGTGTAATCTCTTATAAAAATATTATACGCTTAATAGTAATAGTGTTTTTATATTATCTATTAGTCACTGTCCACAATTTCGGCCGCTGCCTATAACTGTCAAATTTCAAAGACAAAGCCTATTGCACCTGCTCCGTGTCGTCCTTATGCAGAACATCCTGTATAAGGTGGAAAACTGAATTTGTTTATTATAACAAATCTCTATTCAAAGGAGGTGCTTCCAGCTACTTTTTATTATTTATGCACCTGCACCCAAACATGGCTATAATCGCCTTGTACCGTTAATGAATCCTGATGTGAGATGCAAAGCAGAGTAGATATGTTGCGCATGCACGAGCCTTAAAAGTAACACCTCGTAATCCCACAAAGGATATCTGATTAAGTCATGCAATAGAATAAGGAATTTGAGGGAGCCCGGAACACACATTAATATCGAGAAATAATTCGAACGTGTAATTAGGTATTACGTCAGAATATTTCGTAGAACCGCTAATATATCCCCAGTCTTTGTCCTCCGTCATACTGTTGTTCCGTGTTTGAACCATTGTTGGCTCATAACAGTAGAGGAAATAGGTACCACACAAAATTTTCCTAGCGATAACAAATATTAGTTATGTTGTTACATTGTACAATGTGTATCACCAAAAACTTGTTTAAATATACTAACAATTGGATCTGTCTCCATCCTCCATAATATTTCGTTTTTCACTTAGATTACAAGGATCCTGAAAGGTACATACATTTAAAATAGATTTGCATGCATGCATTTGCATAATACAACTCCTGATTATCTTTACGAAAAGTTGGCTTGGCGGAATGATATACATAATCGTCAACTTCGTAATTTAAATTTGCAAATAATGCGTCATCGAACTGAATATTTTAGGTGCTCTTTTACTTATACGTAAATTATTATGTATTGATGCCCCAAGATTTAGCATTCTGTAATAGAATTCGAATTAAGCAACGCATTCGAGAGTTGGTCATGGAAAACTCCACAAATGCTGCTGTATTTTAATTGTTTGAATGTTGTGTTTGTATACTACTTATAAGTAACTGTTGTATGTGTATACGCATATGTAGGCGTATGTATGAGTGTATTTGTGAGCAGCGCCGGACCTAGGGGAGCTGGCGCCCAGGGCAAATTTCCAAATGTGCGCCCCCCCCAAAAAAAAAGGTGAAGGTCACAAAGAATTTTACTTTATAAACAAATTTTTATTAATTTATGGTAAAGCAATATCATAAAACATACATAAAATGTTACGACGTTGACAATTTCGGCACTTGTTTTCATCGAGAAAGAGCGCGTTTTCTTGCACGTACTGAACGGGCCCTGATGCAGACTGAAACTCTCAAAAATGTTTAAGCGAGGGTTAAAGTGCTAGCGCGCCCCTGCTGGCTTGCGCTGGCCGGGGCCCTGCTTTCCAGCCCCTAGGTCCGGCGCTGTTTGTGAGTATGCATATACATTCTCGTAATTCCTTTTTTACAATTGTAATTGCTATCATAGGTAGATTTATTATAGATTATGTTTTTATTTTTGAGGGGTAGACTTAATTATCAGTTATCTGTGTCTAGTCCTTTTGTGTATTGATAAATGTATTAGCCATTGTAGTTATACACAATAAATATATTTTGATTTGATTTGATGAACATGAATTTAAACGTATGAATTACACTTACCAAATCTGTAATTTTTTATTTAACAATACAGTATTGTGCTGTTAGTTAGACTGTGCCTTATAAGTACAATAATACGTAAATATATATTTTGAAGGTTTTGGAAATGAAAATATAGTTTAAGCATCGTCAGAGAGCATACATTTGCGAAATTAACACCTGCAGGACCCATAGGCGTATACAAATATATATGCTGCGCATTTCAATTATGAATCAGTCACTTTGCCAGGGAAACATTTAATTTTCGATGGCTATAAACGTATTACCAAAATTGAATGGTAAGGTATTACAGTAATAATTGTTATAAACTACAGGTTTTCTCCCAACTACAGAAGAAGGCGCAGGATATAAAAATAACTAAATCTATGTTAAATAAAAACAAAAATCATCTAATGGAAACTATTTAAATAATTCAAAATATGGTTTAAGATCCTCAAAACTACAATTAAAAATATACAGGGTGAATCAGAACTTATCTAAAATACAATTTTTGGAGGTACAGGTGACTCCAAATACAATTGTGTAAAAAAAATAAAAAAGGGCAGTTCGAAAATTATTTCAAAATACACTTCTGCACGGCACTGGAAACTGGTCCACTGTAAAGCCTGATAAGGCGACAAAGCATGCAATGGGCGACCAAACAAAAAATTGAAAGAAATTCCCAAGGAGAAAAATTAATATCATTTTATAACACCTATTTTATACTGCAAATTCAACTGTTTTTGCCGCTATTGTTATTAATTAAAAATATAATTAATTTGTGGCTTTAATTATTAACATAGTTTGACATACCTGATGTTACAACAATATTTTGGGCCCGTCTTACCCAGTTTCTACAAACTACCACAAATGTTTCTGCTTTTTGTCTGTTTTGAACTCGTAAGTTTTTTTTTCTTTAGTTTTATTGGGTTTTTGCCACACTTCTGAAAAAATAAAGATTAATTAAATAAGTCCTTGCGCCAAATGGATCAGTCAAGGGTTATTTTTTAAAATAAGTTTGCCTCAGAAAAATCACACTGAAAAAAGCAGATAAGTAAAAAATAACAAAAATCACATCACTATCGCGCATTTCCGTATTTTTGACGTTTCGAAAAACTCTCTGTTCTCGTTCTCAAAATAGTAGTAAAAATATTAAACCTATGTCAAGTTTGACAGTTTAAAATTTGTTTATCTGCTTTCATAGAGATGTTAAATGATTTTTATTTTATTGTTACTTACTTCTTCTTGATACAACTGTAGCCAACAATGATCGATGTTTACTGAACAGTTTGACACACACTTATCTTCGTTCAACGAAATAATCGCGGGCTCTTTTAATTTTCTTTTTGTTGCGTTATCTTCCTTCTCTAAAACTTTTGCCGAACCTCATTGAATCAAATGACCGTTTTCCCAAGCGTGTTTGCAAATTTTGGATTTTTCAAATTCCCGTCTTTTTATGTAATTTTTATGTTCCTCAACTCTAACATTCATAGGCCGAGACGTTTCTCCAACATAATCTTTATTGCATTCACAAGGTATACTGTAGACTGTATATGTAGGTATACTGTACTGTAATTTTTTGGATTTTGTATATAATTTTTTTTTGGACGCGTTTTATAGAATTTTTCTCTGAGCAAATGTAGCTGTTATGACTGCAACAAAACTCCAACGTGTCTAATAATAAACTGAGTAATAAACAATCTACGTACATTACATAAAAAACCTATACCCAATGGGTAAATTATTGAGAAGCTGAAAAGTGTTTCGTGTTTAAATACTAAGTACTTAATAAAAGACCATCGTGTTGTCGACAGAAAACTGTCCAAGACCGAAATGGCACGCCGCTAATCTAAGTTATCGAGAGTTAATCTTGACCTTGACCTACCGTATTATTAAGTCAATAACCTAGTTACCTAGTTTTTGTACTGTTATTTAACGACAAGGAGTAAAACTATTTTTTTAATCTAGATACATGAATGAAGTTTCCTTAAATATTGATTTATTTGTTAATAAAAACAAATGTAGATAATAAATAAATGTTTTCAAATGTTAGGTTATTACAGTTTAATAATTTTGATATTATGTTTTCACTACGTTTTACAAATAAATATGAATTTTTAGTATTACTCATAAGTACAATTAACCGCACACATAACCAGATGTACAATTTGTAGTTACGTACATCTAACTCTGATACTAACCTGTTTACAGCCCACATTTCAAGTAAAACTGCATTTATCCGTCCATAGCACTTTATTAATAAAATTCAGTCGCATTTCGTAAACATTCTTCGTATAACACTACCAATTTCACATATTCGGAATTTGTAAAATTATGCGTTGTGAATTTACGTCAAATACGTGAGGTTAGACCGAAATAAACAAACTACTGCTTACTGCTTGTATTCTCTCCACCCTCTCCAAATGTATGGCATGATCTACAAATTTGAGGGGGAAGAAATGTGGGAAATGCAGAGTGCTAAATGGAGGTAAATTTGAATAACACGCTGATGTGTTAGACGATATTATGTATGTAAATGTGGCATCCATGGTTAATACGGCAAGCCTGTGGCAATAGATTTTCGTCGGGTCAGTAAGTTCGTAGCGTACCAGGAGCGTAGTGTTACTGATTTTTATAGGGTGATTTGTTTATTTTTTTAAAGGTCGAGTAAAAAAATTTTGTTTTCGATTTTCTGCCTTTATTAGGCCTCCCGAATACGTGGTTAAAATTAATGACATTATGACTGACTCACCCTGTATGCTATAATTATGGTTTGTCACTTTAGGCAGCCACATGATAACTTTTCATATTCAATTTTTTTTTACGGATTATTCTAAATAAAATACTTAATTAGATGCTGTTGAAAAGCTAATAGCATGCCCTTTAAAATAATGTATCACACAATACCACTTATTATTGACCTATTTGATTTTAAAGGTAAAGGTCACTCCGACTTAAGGGTAGAAATTTGAGGAATGCTAAACACTGTATAAGCAATCATAAAGGAAATGATTATTGATGGTGAAGCCAATATTGACCACGAACATAAAAAAGGAACACTTTTCTAATTTTTTAAATGGAGTTGGCCATCTTGGCGATCAGTGGCTTGTACTGCGAGCCAATACCAATTACATTTTTTCCATCCTTCGTCAAATAAAGGTTTACAAAACACACTCCAATCTTTTCAGACGAAATGAAATAAATGTAACTATCGGAAAAGTCATTTTATATAGCTGACCTTTAATCTTTCAATATATCTGAAAGGAATCTGGGATTGTTATATCTAGATCTTGATACCAAACAGGATAAATCTTTGCAATGCTCTGTCTGAGATTACGGTGGGATGTGACCTCCTTTTTTACTGCATACACAATAAAATATTTTCCATCTTGAGTCCATTTAAATATTTAATGCATGTCCCTGGAAACATGTACCTCTCTTTTACGTATACATATATGAAATATTTATATTCCTGGATTTTCAAAATTGTGTCGGATGTGTATGCAATTATTTGATGTTGAATGTCTTATTAAAATAACTGTTTGTGCAATAAGTATATAAGATTGTTTTTAATAGTATTTTGAAAATAATTGTTATCATAATTTTTCATTATTTGAAAACTGTGAATTTAGAAAATGTGAATCAAGCACTCTAAGGGCATGATGATATAGAAATGAGTTTGTTTATTAGGTGTTTGTTAATATTATTGTGTCAGTGATTTATGAAAAATGTCAGGATCTTCTGCTTACAATGGAAGATGATTTAGAAGAATCATCAAAATTCAATCATTATTGCCGAAAAAATCCAAAGAGAAATATAAAAGTGTATCGTTCATTTGAAGATTGTAGATATTAAAAGGGAGTAAGTGTTATCACTGAGGCAGTTCTACTAGCCTATTTTGAGCAAAAATCCACAGTATACCAGAGTTCTATGCTATGGAGTCTTTATGCAATGATAAGACCAACAGTGTCACAGAAAAAGAATGTTGACATAAAGAAAAAAACTTTAATTGCTTTCCTTAATCGTAAATAGTTTGGACATAGATTCTGAAAGTCTAGTGTTTTAAGAAAATGAGAAGTTGAGAAATATTTGAAAGAAGCAGATGATAAAACCTACTTGATGAAAGTAAAGTGTAAGGTTTACTCTTCTCTCTAAATATTGAAATTGTTTCTTATTTTAGATAGTGTTGATTATTGGTATCAGTGGAGCATGGAATCGTGAACAACTAACATTTCTTCAGCTTGAACATATAAAAGACATGGGAGAATATATGTTGATAGAGATTCTCAACACAAAGACGAACGTGAGAAGAGAACTTATAATTTCTAACAGGAACATCGAAGGAATCAATCGTGTCCAATGTTTGGAAAATATTCCTCTCTTCGTCTGTCATCGATTGAGCATTCAAGATTATTCCTAGAACATAGAAATGGAAAATGCACAAGACAATGCGTAGGTATAAATTCTATAAGGGGTGTCTCTAAAAAATTACAGATGTTTTTAAATTACCCAATGCTGGGAATTATACCGGTCATTGTTTCCGGAGAACGGTTGCTACGATACTGGTTGATGCAGGAGCAACCATCACCACTTTTAGAAGGCATGGCGGATGAAAGGCAACGAACTTGGCAGAACGATATATAGAGAATTTCGTTCAAAAAATTTTTATTTGTTGTTTCTTTAAACAAAATACATATTTCGTAGTTTGACCAAGTACTGATATGGCTATCTCTATGGCCAGTGATATGACTATGGCCAACACGTTTACTTGTACACTCATTCGATGCAAGGTATAACCTAAATGTACCAGAACATTTTTCTCGTTATAAATTTTAAACTTTAAAACATTTGTTCACGGATGTTTTGGTCTTACCCTACTGGAAGAGATGGAATGAATAGAAATCACTTGTAACGATCTGATATAATTTCTATAAAAGCTAGATTCTCATTCCCCCTTTTGATTTCATCTTTTGCTTTTAGCCAAAATGATTTCATCATCATTTTCTAACAATTTAGATACATTTCCAATATTTTATATAACAAATTTCGTTTAAATTAGTTTTAATGTTCGTTGCTTCGACGAACACAAATGCTTTCGGCGTCTTAATTGTATTAATAATTTACTCTTTAGTGTATCCATCCGCGCTCTGTGATGCTTAGGCGATGTAATATAATACCATTAAATAATAAAGCAGCTGTTAAATGACAATGTAACATTTCAAGTCACCAGGGATTTGAATCAGTATTTTGGAAACAGGATTCAGTCCTATCACGCGGTTTATCCTTATCTTTAGGCCTCAGTCTTTGTCGTTGGTAATTGAATTAACTCGACTCCTTTTTGTCATGGAATCGATAATATTTAGGTAAAGCTAAATGTACTCCTTTATTTTTACGTTTCCTTTTGCTACCTTTACTAGTACGTCATATCGAAAATTATGATAATAATAAGTATTAATAATAGTTTTTTAGATAGCGTTTTATAATGGCAAGACTGTTTAACCGTAGGAACGTAGTTCGACTGTTTAATTTTCTTAAGTGGATAAAACGTGACTAAAACACGAATATAATACAACGTTTTATCCACAATCACAACCTCATGTCAGTCGAGTTTAATTAAAAAGAACGACATTATTAAACGTCAAGAATGTTCCTTCAAAAACTTGGTGAGAATCGGAGAATTTTACGAAAATGGATTCGCAGAATTTAACAGTCAATGAGGAGTCATCCTTGCCTACTTTTTTAATATCAACAAAGAGTATGCGGTTTAATCAATATGAACGAAGTATTCTATGATAAAGGCTACTTTGAAAATACGAAAGATTGGCGGTTTTCTGAAGTGTTTCTACAGAAAAGCAAAGCTAGCAAGTTAAATAGAGGACATCTAGAAGTGTTTAGAACAGGAGTAGTTGACGAAGAAATGATTAAGATAAATTTTCATTTTTACACAATATTAGGTATTAATTTTGAATTATTTCGGGTTACAATAGCCCAATAATGGAGTCGCCAGTGTATGTAGATTTGTGAATTCACTATTTGAAGATAGATGACGGACAATATACTGGTTGATATTTATTGGTTGCCATGCCAAGACGAATGTTTCACATACATTTGTCATTGTGAAGGAGGGATTTTGTATTAATGGTTTGGACCTCTATAGAAAGTACATTTCGTAGGTTCAAATCAAACTGCAAGGTGGTTGGCGGTCTTCAATAATAGCAGAAAGTTACATACTCCGTAACAAATAAGCTAGATATAGCAAGGATAATTCAATACGAATCTTCTACTTCCAAACAAGCAGATCTGTCAGACATTGTGATTTCCAAAGATGCAGACAAGATCTCTAACAATGACAAGGAAGTTAATATTACTGTAAGTTAATATTATTAAGTACAAGTAATTGTTCAATAAATTTAAATGATTTGTAATTAATTATTCTTTTAGTAGGAGTTAAATAAGTCCTATTACTGAATTAAAGTGTAAGTACAGCTCTAAAATTATTATTAATATTTATTTAATTTAGAACTAATTATTGGTCTAAATCAAGAATAGGATAAAAACTAGTGGTTTGAGGTTTAACAATTTTAAATTTTTGCTATTTCTAAACCAGTAATGTAGGTGTTATAATATACAGGGTGTCCCTAAAAGGTTGGGACAGCATTTCGCCACATAAAGTATAGCTGAAAATAAGTCGATTTAACTAAACTTGCCTTAGTCCAAAAGTTGATAATCACGGAGCTACAGGGTGTCAAAGGTTGAAAAATAAATCGCGTTTTCTTTAATAACTTTCGACTGTTTTACGGTAATTTCACGAAATTTTGCATCCAGGGGTTTCTTGGGATGACAAATTCAATTTTATTGTCCATATTGGTATATCTTCTAAACGGCGCCACCGGCGACGATTCCGAACCATTTAAACCGTTACAACTTTTTTGTTCCACCCTTTTGGACTAGAAAATCCCTTCCCAGTCTTTTATAGTTAAGAAAGGTTACCTTAAAGTCGCTTGGAACAAACAGTGTGTCAAACAGTGCTGCCAGGTGGGAAAAATTCAGTGCATGAGAATAATTTCAAAGAAACATGAGGTTTGGAGAAAAAGCATAAGATGGCTTAATTTATCAAAAACACCTCTTGACACAGCTTAATTTTAATTACTTTTGTAATGCCATTTTTATTTCATTAAAAAGCATTATGTTCTGCTATTTTATCATAATATTACATTGTAAGTAGGTAGTTACAGGTACTTACTTAAAAGTTATTAACCACGTAACCTTTCTAATTTATTTTATTGTTAGGCCGGACAAACGTTGAGGCGCAGTTGACGTGACGCAGGGTGACTCACGGGTCGTAAAATCTGTTGTTTCCAGAAAATGTAGGTACTCTTACGGAATAGAGTTAAGAATCACTGCAATACAGTATGAATACAGCACAAACACCGCATATCCGTAGACTGTCATACCCGTTTATGTATTCATTGCTAATTACTAAGAGAGCAGTCTACAATAAAGGACATTTCAAGTACCCAAATATTGTAGATACCTACCTATATCTATTCGATTTTGCCCTCGATTTTGCCTTTATTTCTCGTTAGGTCTTTGTTTTGGTAAATTTCAAAGAGTAATTTTAATAATTTTATTATTTATTTTTGTGTCTACTAAAAAGCATGAGATTTTTTAATCAAAATATGAGAGCATAAGATTTCCTCGGAATGCATGAGATCTGACAACACTGGCATCAGTTGACCGGACAGTTAGATTTGCAATGGCGATACGGAACCGATTACCGTAGTAGTGGGGAATGCTAGACCAATGCACGTCGCCGCCCCTCTTAAAGTTCGTACCTTCCCTGGAATGAAGCGGCAATTTCTACTTTCTCTGTAAAGATCCGCAATTTCCAAATCTGTATAAAGTATTTAAGGTTGCCATAATTTCAGAATAATAATGTTGTGAAACTAACAATAGGATCCAAATGACGTCCTTATTACAAACTTCTGAATTCTTACTTTCGTCAGATTTACGATGCAGTTAGATATTTTATGGTGGTAAGTTAGCAGTGACGGTTAATATTAGTGAAATTTAATGCAAAATATTTAGAAAATATAAGAAATATTCTGCATGGAACTAAGTGAGGTATTACTTCATAAGGTACTAAATATGTCGCAGGGACAACAGCGGTTTTTTCTTTTTATTTTGGGCTAATAAGTTTTTGTCTCCGGACATATTTCCGGAGACAAAAGATAAAATAATTAGCCCCGTACAACCCGACTCCTCCAGTTTTTGTTGAAACGCGGCACCATCTTGATGTTATGGATAGTATAGGGGTCTCGAGTGTCGTAATAATTAAGTAGGTTTCATTAATTTAAACCCGGATTAAAACGTTTACCATCCCATGTCAAAGGTTACAAGCTCAGCTATTTATATTATTTCATCTGGGTTGTAACGCTAGCGGCATTAATTTTGGAACCGATGAATTCCTTTCCCCCTGATTTTGGCAGAAATGTATTATTTACCAAACAACGTTGCTCAAAATTCCATCGAAAATTGTTGTCAACATTCATGGTACAAAATAGTAATTATATGGTACACTGTATTATACAGGGTGTCTCATAATTAGCTGCCAACCCTGAACAGGTCGATTCTATGATCAAAACTAAGTAAAAAAAGTTCATATGAACATGGGTCCGGAAATGCTTCCTAAGGGCACAGGGACCAATTGAAGAGGGAGGAATGGAAATAATTTTTCAATATCTCTCAATCGCGTTGTAGTAAATGAATGAAATTTTGTATACACAGCGAAATTTTGATGAGCAATTTGATGGACTAATCCATTTATTTCCACAAGGTCCATTGGGGAGGGTACGGGGGGGCCCTTGGTATTTTGCGTGTGTAACTTTTTTGCAGCTTAGTGTATCCATCTGACTATCGAAACAATCGATTCTCCTACCTGTTTTATTTGAAAAAGTTATACTTTGCTAAAGTCGGTAGGAGTAACCATTTTTGAAATAATCCTATTTGAAATGCTCAGTGCACCGAGTAAAAACTGTTTTGGTTTTAGGTAAAGTGCCTTTTCTGCTAAAAATATAGCAAAATGTTACTTGAAAAAGTTGTTCAGAATGGTAAATTATGGAGACATGCAAAATTTCAAGAAGATCGGCGAGGTTTGATGAAACCATTTTTCAACAAAGTAGGTACAAAGATTTTATACGTATAAGCATTATTTTATATAGTCAGATGGATACACTAAGCGGCAAAAAAGTTACACACGCAAAATACCAAGGGCCCCCCCGTATCCACCTCAATGGACCTTGTGAAAATAAATGGATTAGTCCATCAAATTGCTCATCAAAATTTAGCTGTGTATACCAAATTTCATTCATTTATCATAACGCGATTGAGAGATATTGCAAAACATGATTTCCATTCCTCCCTCTTCAATGGGTTCTTGTGCCCTTAGGAAGCATTTCCGAACCCATGTTCATATGAACTTTTTTACTTAGTTTTGATCATAGAATCGGCCTGTTCAGGGTTGGCAGCTAATTATGAGACACCCTGTATACAGGGTGTCCAGAAACTCTCCTGACAAACGAAGACCGGAGATTCCTCAGATAATTTTAAGACAATTTAACCCAATTCACCTAGATGGCGCCTTGTAAATAGTTTTGTTTAAATACCTCCAGAACGCTTCTACTTAGAAAAACAAAAACTGGTATGCTTGTTTAGCCTTCAGAGATGAATCGATTCCATCAATTGCGAATTTCTAGTACCGGTCATAGGCGTCCGTTTTGGGTAGGTCAACGGTTATTTTAACGCATAACTTTTTTGTCTTTAACTTTTAAGCATTTGTGACACTAGATTATTAAATTTTCATGTATTCTAGTACTAAAAGGTACTCTTACTTTAACTCATTAGGATACACCGTTTTCTAGAAAAATGGATTTGAAAATTTTTCGTTAATAATCTAGTGTCACAAATGCTTAAAAGTTAAATAGAAAGAAGTTATGCGTTAAAATAACCGTTGACCTACCCAAAACGGACGCCTATGACCGGTACTAGAAATTCGCAATTGATGGAATCGATTCATCTCTGAAGGCTAAACAAGCATATCAGTTTTGGTTTTTCTAAGTAGAAGCGTTCTGGAGGTATTTAAACAAAACTATTTACAAGGCGCCATCTTCAAAGAGCTCTAGTTCCCTTTAGAAGCATTTTGGGACTAGGTGAATTGGGTTAAATTGTCTTAAAATTATCTGAGGAATCTCCGGTCTTCGTTTGTCAGGAAAGTTTCTGGACACCCTGTATAATTGGGGGGAATCTTCATTTTCAAAAGGGTTGTTCAAGGAAAAAAAATGAACAAAAAAAGCCTAATAAACATATGGTCGAAAATCAACGGTTACTGAGATAGCAATGAAAATATTTTTACCCGAGTTAATTATTGTCATGCATCAGTGGGGAAAAGTGTTTATTCTGTAGGTATTATAAATTATAGCATTGATTAATGATAAATAAACGAAATTAATGAATTTGTGGATTCCACAGATAGCTCGTTGAAGTACACGGTAATGTTCTCTTATGGGTACTGCACAATTGACAATCCGATTGAATAGCGCCTCTCTTGTGTTCATTTTTGATGCGTATACTAATGATTTAAACCATCCCCAAAGGTAGTAATCAAGGGGATTCAAATCTGGTAACCTTGGTGGCCTACTTTGAAAACCAATTTGGCCAATCCAGCGCTGTGGAAAACGATTTTTAAGATGGTTGTTCACAATACGACTAAAATGGGCAGAGGCACCATCATGCTGAAAGTGCCTAATATCCAATGGAACAACGTCCAGTAGATCTGTCAAATTGTTTCCTAAAAATTCTACATATCCAGGAAGACGACCATCTAGCACAACTGGGCAATTGGGTAATTGATTATTAATCATACCACACCACACTTTAATGCTGAACCGATGCTGAAAGTTACTTTCCACCGTGGCGTGCGGATTTTCATCTGACCAACGATGTTCATTGTGACAGTCCATCACGAGTAAATTGAGCCTCATCAGTAACAACAAAATGTACTTGCAAAGTGTATGGTTTGCGTTTATCCAATTGCAAATATGCAACCGCAAATCATTATAACCATCCTGAAGATTCTGGACGCGTGATTAAGGTTTTAAACCATTTTTATGAATTACTTTCCATGCCGTAGTTTGATTAATTTCAAGACAGGTTGCAATGCGCTTCTACCATACCAGTTCTACCATATTTTGAATTTCTTCTTCCACTGTTAGACCAGCTTGCCTCACAGATGTAATTCTCACACTGGGAAACATTCCAGGTTCACGTGCATTGTTGAAGACTGTCTGGAACACATTTCATCTGGCTCTCTTCTGTTCGGGAAGCGACGTAGATATTCAACAACTGCACGATTAGCGCTACCGTTGCAATATTCATAAATAAAAATAATATCAGCATATTCTCGATGACTAAATGTGGCAGGTATTACGAAATTGAGTGTGTAAAATACCGACTAAACGTACGCACATGTAAAAATAAATGAGACAGTTACAAAACAAATGTTTAAATCACAAGGGTCAAAATAAATGTGACAATTAGTAATCACTAATGTGAGTTTGGTTTAGAATGCATGACCTACTGAAAATAGCAATAAAATATTATCATCGCTATCCCAATAAAAGTTGAAAAGTATGAGATCCTTCGAGACTTATGTTACTGGTAATTGAAATGCCGTTTTATAAGAATTAAGTGTAAAAATCACTGTATAAAATTATGTGAATGTATCATTGCCCGGTTTTAGAATACCTGTTTCACAAAAATGGTGCATTTCTTGAGCCGTTTTATTCTTATTTTCTACGGTTTCTCGCATCACAACTTTTTTTATTCCTAGACATGTTGTGGCATGACGTTAAACGGCAGACCTTGAAAGTTTATTTTAATTATTATTTGTACATTTAAATGGGCGTAACAAAGTAGCGTGAATATTTTAATCAAATTCACTATTCATTGTTTTGAGGCGATTAAAGCTCATTCCAGCTTGAAATTTAAGATAACAATTATGTAAATACAATCCCTACCCATTTCTGCTTCACGCAAGGCTGAAAAGTCTGCGATTGTTTACGCTATTTGAATCCGCTTGTTTGCTAACATAAGCCGGTCGATGTATACGTTCATGTTGTATGTCCAAGTATACCCGAGTCTCTGGCTTGACAAGAGACGAACTAATGTAAACATGGTGTGCGAGTGGTGTTTGCAACACTACGTTTTACACGAATGTTCAATTAGCCACATTAGAATTATTCAGGGCGATTCAATTTCAAATGACCAACTTTAGACGTTAAAGTAAAAATCGGTTATTATTTATTTTACAGTTCAGCAATACAACGGGTCAAATGACACAATAGTTTTCACCAATTTGGCAAAAATGGTCATGGAAAATAAAACTACATAAACTAACAAATGTACACTAAAAATAAATATAGTATTAATAATAATAATTGCTTTATTGCCCAACAGAAATTCCATTTACAGGGCAATTACAGAAAAGAAAACGAAAAACAAAAGCTAAACTAATTACAGTACAATATCTAAAATAATAATAAAGAATCATATATAAATAATACCTATTCCTTATACATTAATAGATTATGATATATACATATGTGTGCTACAGACTTAAGTAAAAACATCATCATTTAAATTCAGAATAGCTATTTGAATAAGTTCCCTTAGTGTACATACATTAATATCACAGAGGTAACTAAGCTTATTATAATTATCACACATCAAAAATTGGTGATTTATATAGCAAATTTGTCTTCGGTGCACAACAATAAAATGTTACATTATGTCTGATCGATGGTCTAGGCACAGCAAAGTTTAATTGACTCAGAAGATCCCGACAATCAATCTGACCATTCAAGAGCTTATACAGAAAAGTAAGTGCAGAACATTTGTGCCTTAAATTTAGACTAATTAAATTAAATCTGTTTTTTAACAGGCTATAGGCTATATCTCTCTCAGGATATACACCATCCATTTTAAATGCTAAATATTTTAAAAATTTTCTTTGTATCAGTTCAATGTCAACTTTGTAACGTCTATAGAAAGGATACCAGATCACACAACCATATTCAAGTTTGGAACGAACATAATAATAGTTTCAACGCGTCAATGCGAGTAAAAGTCCTACAATTTCTAATAATAAACCCATACATTTTCATCGCTTCACTTATTTTCAAAGAAATATGTTGGTTGAATGTTAGCTCATGGTCAAACAGAATGCCTAGATCTTTATAAGAGTCAATGCGATCCAAATCTATGTCGTCTATTCTGTAATTATAATAACAAATCAATTTTTTTCTACTTTATGAAACAATTTTACACTTCAGGAAGTATTCAAGTACAATTGATTGTTATTACACCATGTCAATAATTTATTAAGGTCATTTTGAATCTCTTGACAATCCTCAACACCATTAATGTCTCTATATATCTTCAAATCATCTATGAAAAGTAAAAAAAGCAAAGGGCCTAGGTTAGACCCCTGAGGTACCCCTGACGTTGTTAAATATCCCGGAGATTTAAAACCATTATATTCGACATATTGTTCTCGTTGACTAAGGTAGGATGAAATAAAGTTTTGAGCCGGGGCAACAAAACCAAAGTCACCCAATTTATTTAATAATACATTATGACTAATCCCATCGAAAGCTTTGGCAAAGTCAGTGTAAACTGCATCTACCTGTCCCTGACTGTAAAGAACTTCAAAAGCAAATTGAGCGAATACAGTTAAATTTGTCATGGTTGATCTATTATTCAAGAAGCCGTGCTGAAATGGAGATAATTGATTATGCACAGAAAGATATATGGTTATACAAAACAATTTCAAACAATTTTGCAAAATTGGAAAGGATGGAAATTGGTCTATAATTAATAATAAGGCTGTTATCACCGTTTTTAAAAATAGGACATACTCTGGCTGTTTTCCACACATTAGGAAATTCAGTACATTTCACTGCCATATTAAACAAACAACAGAGTGGGGTAACAAATACACGTATACAATCTTTAACAACAAATGAGGGTATTCTATCAGGACCAGATGTGAATTTATTTTTAAGTTTATTAGCAGCAGCAAGAATCTCCACCTCTGTTATTGACTGAAAATGGATGCTGATACTATTGAAATTACTTCCCTTTTAAACGTTATGTTATAAGCAATATCGTCCTAAAGAGTCTCAAAAGAAATACACTTAAGTCGACAGCTTTCAATGGTGTCTACTGCATGTAGAACGCTTCGTGCCTGTGACATTTTCAGGCCGGCATGGAGTAGCGAGCGGCCGATAGATGTAGTTAGTTCTACACCGCGTAGTAAGAGTTTATTGGAAAAAATAGAGCTTTTTAACAAGCACAAAATTAGGCATGTTTCTGGAAAAAATATAATTGAAGACGTCATTAGTTGTTTCGTTCAAATCCCAAAGATAATACTTTCGATTGCAAATGGAGCTTATCTTATCCCATTTAACACCACGTGTCCCAAATTTTATTTGAATTTTTTGTATCCTCACTGTACTTGGCGCCTATTCTGCTATAAATTGCAATTGTGTCGTTTACAATACGTCCAATTGCATACGTAGGTTCTATAAAATATCAAAAACCAAGATTGGAAAATCATAAAAATTGAAGAGGAAACGGAAAAACCTCCTAATTCGGTACAGTTCAACGTGCAGTATGGCGAAGTTTAAAAAGGGCGAGGAAACTTTTTAAATTAGGACTCCGTCGGTCCACATCTCCCAAAGGATCCCGTGGTCTCAAAACGCCATTAGAATGAACCAAATGGCAGTGGCGTGTGTTTTTAGCGACTCCACAGCCTACTAGGCAGATCTGGGGATTTATTTAATATATTTTTCTTCACATTCCTGCGGCGAGAGGTCTAAGCAAACGTTGTAAAGGTTTAAATGAATTGGGCCGTTAAATTAATCTAAAAAAAGTCCAAGGCCTTATCTGATGCAGCTGAATGTAAGAAATGGGACCAGACATAAATTATCTACTCCTTGTTCGGGCTCAGAATATTAAAGATAATGGCAGATAATTAATATTCCGTTGGAAAGTACGTGTCCGTGGAAAGATGGTTGCCGTTTGGAAATAGAAACTCAGTTATGATTATGTCGTTTCAATTTCAGGAGTAAATTGGAATTTGTTCAAATAATCCAGGACAAAAGATAAGTTATAAGGAGAATAGTAAATGTTAGAATCCTTACATTTCGTGCAATTATCCACGCTTATGTGAACTCTTCCTTCGAGAAATTTGCTTCTCATTTAAATACAGGGTACCTAATTCAGAACTTATCAAAAATTTTTTTTTAATGCACAGGGAAATATAATTTTGAAAAAAAATCAAAAGGGGCAGTTCGAAAATGATTTAAAAATACACATTGCTAGAAATTGGTCTACCGTAAAACTTGACCTTACGGAAGGCAAAACAATCAGTCGGCAACCGGCATGGCGACAAAGTATAATAAAAAATCATCCGACAAAAGATTGAAAGAATTTCCAAGGAAAGAAATAAATAAAATTTAATACAACTATATCAGCAACTACTTTTGTCGCTGTTGTTATTATTAATTACTAATAATTTGTGGTTTTAATTAATAAAATAATGTGACACGACTGATGTTCTAAGTTCTAAGTAAATGGGCCAAACTAGTCCTCCACTGCGACCCTATGGTCTCTTCTGGTTCACATCCTAATTATACTTCACCCAATAGGTTTAGCCTCTTTATGAAGCCAATAACCTTATTGGGTGAGATTTTGTTCAGATCTTCTGGACTGATGTTACAACAACTTTTTAAAACTTTTATTCATCGACGTGTAAATACATGGACCCATGTTACCCAGTTCTTGTCCGTTACAATGCAAAGAAACGATGCGACAAAATCGAATCCGAAATTTTTTGTTTAATCATTGTACAATTTTGAGCTATTTAAATAAGTTGTGAATAACCCTTATAAGTACTCCTGTAAAATTATTATCACGAATTAAGCAATACTAGAAATATTTTAAATACAAAATTTTGATGCTGCATTTTGTATGAAACATTTTTTACTGAAATATTTTTGCTATTTGCGAAATATCAATTATTAAAGACATATTCGGTATATATCACGTGTTTGATGCAGTAGTGGCATAACCATTGTGTGTTCTCATACATCCAACAGTTCCAGTATGTGGAATATGTGGTCAATATTGTCGAATGGATTTCTTTTTCATTATATAGTCCCTGCATTGCATTGAAAATTATTCATTTTGCACTACCCTGAAATTTTTTTGTTGATACTCAAACATAATACACACACATATTTCGTAAAAGTTTGTTTTTATCAAACTTATCTTATTTAAACCTCTTTAGCCTCAGCACTATTATCTGATAGGTATATCCCCTTCAGCTATACAGGGTGATTCATTAATAATGGGACAGAGCTTAAAGGTATGTTGGTGACCTCAAAATAGAGTGATTAAGCCAAATATGCCTTATCCGAATGTTGCTCCTTTTCGATCTACAGGGTGTCAAAGTTAAAAAAATAAATCACATTTTCTTTATTATTTTTCGATCGCATTGACTAGAAATTCGTTATATTTAAATATAATGTAATTATTAATAAAACATGAAAATTATTCATAATTATACAGTGCGGAAGAGGGCGAGGTTTGATTTTGAAACCATTTTTCAACAAAGCACAAAGATTTTATCAAAGCAGGCCGATCTTTTTAAGATTTTGCACGTCCTCATAATTTACCGTTCTGAACAACTTTTTCAAGTAACATTTTGCTGTATTTTCAGTAGAAAAGGCACTTTACCTGAAACGATAACAGTTTTCAATAGCTGCACTATTGCTAAAATTGAAGGAATAAAGTGTTGAAATTATACATTTTTGAATTCAGCAAGTTAAGCTCTACAAGAATCCGATGTAAAAATATAGGGGTTCTATTTAAAAAATATCCGATGACGTCATCACGCGAAAACAAATGAACGTTGGAAATGCGTTGGTATAGAAAAAAGAGTATTTTTAAAAAGCAAAATCGACCTGTCCGAGGAAATTTTATGAAACTTCGTAGTTTTAGAAATAATAAATTTATTCCATACCTTTCTTCCACACTGTATATTTAGCAATAATTTATAAACCTTTATATGAGATGATTTCGATCGGGACTACCAGTTGATTTCAAATGATATTCCAACCGCGCGCTCTCTGCCCTCTATCTCAACGTATAAAAAAATGTTTGAAACAAAAGTTGTAGAGAGTTTAATTCTCTACAATATTGATAATAAATACAAATAGCGTAAAACGTATAGGAAACGAGATATTTGCAAAAAATGCGCAAAAAACGATTTTTTTTACCTTTGACCCCCGATTTTTAAAGTTGCGGCCATCGAATCATATGTGAATTTTCAGAGCAGTTTTAGGATGTCAAAACACAAGTTTATACGAGCTTACAGCTGGGTCATCTCAATTTTCCGAAATACTTGCCTAAATACCTAAAATGACTGGACTATAAAGATCAACTTCATTGAATACTTCTCTACTCTTACCTCTATGTAAAAAAATAAATATTTTGTTTTAGACGTTGAAATTGATTGAAGCCGATGATTTTATTACTGTTTTTTTTTTTGTGGCATAATAGAAGCAGTCAGCCAGCCCTAATACAGTGATTCCCCGCACAAATATTTCTATTTTATTCGCCCGGCTGTTTGATTTAAATATAAACGGCGCGGCGCATCCCGGGGCGATTTTATTTATTTCCGCTGTCATTCAGGCCCGAATCTTCAGAGATATACAAAATACCGAGAGATTTTCCGGTGATCCTCCGGGCTACTCAACATTTCCACAAACTTATACGGCACTCTTTTAGCGGCCTCACTTCCCGAATCCCGCCTTATGACAAGGATGGATGGTCCCCACCTACGACCATATTACTGGTAAATTGCGCTTGACCATTCGTCCGTCGGGAGTCAACGCCGCCTGCGACTATCTTCCTAATTACATTCACGGCATGCCTCGCATAGCCTGACCCTAATCTGCCGCGTGGAATCTTTTAAACGGATACGAAACTAATTTGTACGAGTAAAAAATACATTTAATACACGGCACCGCTAACGCGCGGCCCATTTTTTATTTGGGACGATAATTAGGACGCTGGTCGGGTGGGACTGTGTTCGGGTAAATATGCATAAATAACCCCTGCCAGGGTTATTATGCTATTAAACCCAGGGGACGTTTAATACACCGCGTCGTTTAGGACGGTGAAAAAAAGGATCCGTTTATGGGCGATCACGCATTTTACCTCAGTGTGAGATGGAACAATTAATGGGGAAGTTGTATTATACGTGCAGAAGAAAGAATGTATACAGGGTGATAAAAAGAGTAAGAATATTTTCAGATCATCAGCATACAAAAGGCAACTTACGGTGAGATCATTTATGAAGATATTAAACAGTAACGGGCTCAAGTTTGAACCCTGGGAACACCTGACGTAAGCTTAACCACAACAGAATTATGTCCACAGTATAACACATTTTGTGATCTGTTACTTAAAATATGATTTAAAAAATTCGATAAGTTCTCTACAGAGTCCAAAATTAACTAGTTTATGTAGTAAAATGTTGTGATCCAGTCTGTCGAAAGCTTTGGAAAAGTCTGTATAAATGATATACAGGGTGTTAAAAAAGAGTGTAAAATATTTAAGGAGGTAATAGTATGAACCAAAATAAGCAGAAAAGTCTCAATAAACATGGGTCCGCAAAGTAACGGTTGCGGGGATATGGAATGTTTTATGTTTTTAGCCCCTATTTCTATTTTGCAAAAAAGTTATGTATTTTCTTATAATAGTTGGTTGATGTTTAGTGAAATAAACAGTACGTATTTGACAGTTGTTCTCAGTGCACAAGTTTTTTCAGAGAATATCAGCCGAGGTAGGAATTAGTGGTCCTCTTGTTTGGAGAATTCTTCACGAGCAACTGCTTTATCCATACCATGTGCAACGAGTACAGGCCTTAAATCCAATAAATGATCATCAAGCACGTTTGGTTTTTTGCCGCTGGTTTCTACGTCATGATGCTGAAGACCCTCGTTTTCTTGCAAACATTCATTTTACTGATGAGGTCGGATTCACAAGAAATGGAGTGTTTAATTTTCACAATACGCATATTTGGGCCGACGAAAATCCTCATGCTCTAATAGAATCTGGACAGCAGGCACGTTTTTCATTAAACATTTGGATGGGTATTGTAGGTGACAGGTTTCTAGGTCCTGTTGTTTTACCAAACCGATTAACAGGCGCTGCTTACCTCAACTTTCTGCAGAACACACTGTATGAGTTTTTGGAAGACATTCCTTTGAATCAGAGGCAATAAATGTGGTTCCAGCATGATGGTGCTCCAGTTCATTTTTCCATGGCCGTTAGAGAGCATTTACACCAAACTTTTCCACATAGATGGGTAGGAAGGGCCGGACCTGTTTTATGGCCTCCAAGATCGCCTGATCTGAACCCTCTAGATTTCTTTGTTTGGGGATATTTGAAGACATTAGTGTATGGTACTCCTGTAAATAGCCTGGAAGGGCTGCAGCTACGGATTAATCAAAAGTGTCAAGAAATCCAAACCAAGGAGGGTGTTTTCGAAAGAGTTCGAATATCGTTGAGACAAAGATGTCGTGCCTGCTTGGAAATGGACGGAGGGCACTTTGAACATCTTCTGTAACTTGTTTTTTGTTTGTTAAAAGCTTCCTTTGTCGGTTTATTCCTAATAAAATAAAATGTTTGAAAAACGAATAGTGGTCCGTATCTCCGCAACAGTTACTTTGCGGACCCATGTTTATTAAGACTTTTCTGCTTATTTTGGTTCATACTATTACCTCCTGAAATATTTTACACTCTTTTTACACTCAATAATTGGAAAATGTGTAAATTTTATCGTCTATTTTATGTTTGTCTAAGAAGATTAATAGTGCCAAATAAAAGTTTCATGTTTAGTTTACTTTTGTTGTTTTATTAAATAGCATTAGAATTTGAGATGGAGATGGTTTTACTGTTAAAGGAAAAGTTGCAACGCATGAAACAGACGTACAATTGATATGTGAAGATACATTGTTATCCTTGTTTTACAAATGCATATGAATAAATCTCTCTCGCACGTGGGCTCGCCTCATCAGAGTAAATCCTGACATTCCAATACAATAACGCCGGTATAGGATTTTTGCGCATGATTTAAATAACTGAGTGTTCAAAAACATAAAATAAGTGTTTCTTTAATCGTAAAAAGTAAATTTATGACTAAGTGGGCAAGGACATTGAGAAAAGTTTGACATAACATGAACTTTCACAACGGGAAAGTTGATGGAAAGAGTTTTCTGATTGATAAATATGATATAGTTATATGGAAGACAAATTATCTACAGAAAATTAAAGAATATCCAGGTTTCCCTCATTCCTGCACTGAATGGTGGTTAGGGCCTACCAACGTAAGTCGTTCCTTGGCAAATGCGGCCTGCTTAATAATAATATGCCGCCCCTCTCCCGCACAAGTCTTCGACTTCTGGGCTAATCCTCCTGATTAGAATGAGGGGTAGAGATATTATTATTATTATTATTATATTATTATTATTATTATCGGCAACAAGGGAGAAAAATTTGTTACATGGACGAAACATGGGCTATGGTGTGAAAATTTGCTTGTACCTAACTACATAGCTTTGTAAAAGCATAAAGATGCCGTATTTATTTACATTACAGCAAAAAAATCTAACATATATATAAAATAAAATATCTCACTGATGTTATTTTAGTCTGGTAATTGGTCAATTGTAGTAGAAAAACAAATATTCGTTTGACATTCGACTTCTGGGCTAATCCTCGTGATTAGAATGAGGGGTAGAGATATTATTATTATTATTATTATTATTATTATTACATGTTTAAGCCATCTTCATAAATATAAGTCAAAACGTTGGCAAAATTGAGTTATTCTACTACAATTGACCTATTACCAGACTAAAATAACATCAGTAATTAATTAAAGATCACTAGATACAACTTATAAAATATCTCAATTTGTACCTATATTTACTGAGCATTTGTAACCTTTTCAGAAAAATAACACGTATGCCTATGTTTTAGAGAACATAAGTTATATTTCCAGTTGTAGTTACTAAATAAATTTAGTGAATTGTTGACGTTAGAAAATGTTGTAATGTTTTTTGCTAAAATGTACATATTAAGGTAAAAATATTGTATTTAAATTCACATTACATTCTGCAAATGATTTTCCTTCATTTTGTGATGTTGAATAATGATTGCAAACGAAGACATCATCAATTTTTAAATGTACCGTGTTCGAAACAACTTAAAATAACGTTTTCTCCGTGTACAAGAATAAATTAAAGCCGTTAAGCCACTGTAACCGAGCTGGCACGCCGTGTTCAGAAGTTAAACATTTACAAGAAGTAGTTAAACAATTTGCACTCGAAGATTTGTAAAGAACCTGACCTGGCCTGTTAAAAGTCTGAAACAGTAATTACTTAATGAAATATGGATCCTATCTTTTAGCTTATTTTCTGCCTGTCATCTTTTACGGTTCGCCTATATTAATCATTTAATGAAAACATCATTAAATCGCATGCACCTACCTAATACTGGCATCAATTATCGAAATGGATCACGGGTTCCAAGTGGGGCTAATGGATGGTTTACATGAATCAAAGTTTGGATTAACAGATGATCGCTCTAGATACATATTTGTACATGAATTTTGTAGTCGGGTACTTTCCTGCGTCCTATTTCTGTTTATCTCCCAAGTTGCACACTAGCCTTATAATTCAAAATTATAATAATAATAATAATTTATTAATTCCTTAGGCCATGGCATCATGGATAGAACAAGTCATATATAAAACAATACAACAGATAAGCTAAATCATCAACATCAATGACACAAACAATAACATTTATATTAAAAAAGTCATATGACATTATCATTTAAGAATTCATTCACACTGTAGTAGCACTTTTTTAGCAAGATGTTTTTTATTTTATTTTTAAACATTTTTAAGTTCATTTGGCAAAGATCGTTCGGCAATTTGTTAAACAATTTTACTCCAATATAATCAGATTAACTTGTTAGTTCGTGTAGAATATGTATGTATAGAACTACTAGTGTAGAATGTATTCAAATTATTTCTAACATAAAGCAAACATTTCAAAATAAATACACAGGGCACTGTTAATAATTCATATTTTATAAAAAAAGGTTTACATGATTCTCTTGGCTTAAGACTAAACAGCAGTCGTATGATTCGTTTTTGTGCTATAAATATTCTATTAGCAATGACAGCCAAACCCCATAGTAAGATATTATAACTTATATGGCTATATCCCAAAGCATAATATACAGGGTGTCCGGAAAAGACGTGTACAACGGAAGACCACAGACTCCTGGGTTCAAATTAAGCCGATTTAGCCCAATTTACTTATTTCCAAAATTGCTTCGTTTAGCCGCTAGAGAGCGCCAAAGTTTGAGAAAAATTTTTGTTTATTCCGAATATCTCGAAAACGACTTGATCGATTTTAACCATTTTTGGGCTACGCAGTTATAAGTCTAACCGACACTTTTTGACGTTATTTAGAATCTTTTGCAGTTATTAGAAATGTAAGAAAAATCATGTATCATGCAAATATAAGCACATATTTTTTAACCTCCTGTACAATTACTCTCAGTTTTTTTTTGTTAGTAGCTGACTTTATTTAGAAACTTTTTTTATACTCACAGAATTTTTAATAGATGAGTAGTTTAGGCAGAAAAAATATTTTCATATGTCAACAATATCAGCATTCGTTCTGCAACAAATAACTCTCATTTATATTTTATTTAATAAATACAAGATAATAAAATATAACAAAGAGTTATGATCACTTTGCAATAAATGCTCAAAGTGACCACCGTTTTCTCTTATGCAACAAGTAATCCGTTTTACGAAGTTGTAGTGCAGCCTCTCTATGATTCCTGCATTACCTCGTAAAATATTAACTGCGTCTTGGATTCGCCTAAACAATTCCTCTTCATTATTAACTGCAGAGGCATATACTTTAGTTTTTACTGCACCCCACAAAAAAAAATCTCAAGGGGTTAAGTCTGGTGCTCGAGGTGGCCATTATATAGGAGCATCGTTTCATCTTCCGATCCACCTGTTAGGATACAGATTATGTAAATATTGACGAACGGGTATTGTAAAATGAGTGCACCATCGTGCATAAACCACATGTTACGACGAAGTAATAACGGCAAATCGTCCAACAAATTAGGTAATACTTGCTGTAAAAAATTTAAATAGTTGACCCCATTCAATCGATGTGGAAGCACAACCGGGCCAATAATAAAGTTGTCGATAATTCCCGCCCACACGTTTACTCTGAATTCATATTGAAACTGTCTTATTTCAGTACAGTGTGGATTTTCATCAGCATAAACGTGTTTGTTGTGGTTATTAATGATGCCTGACCTAGTGAAACATGCTTCATCTGTAAATAAAATGTTTTTGCTGAAGTTGATATCATGGGCTCTTTGATCTTGTATAAAATTACAAAATGCTAAACGTTTTCGGGGTCAATGGGTAGCAATTCATGTACCGATTGAATGTGGTACGGATGTAGTAATTGCTCCTTCAAAACATCATGAACTATGGTTTTTGGTATCCCTATTTCATGTCCAATGCGTCTTGCACTAATTTTTGGGTTCTCTTCTATCTTATCTAGGATTTGTTCCTCCACCTCTATAGTTTTCGTAGTACGTTGACGCCCTTGAGCCGCATTCATTTGGTGGAAGGAACCAAATTCGCGAAGTCGCCTTTCGATGTTGGCAAAAGTTTGATGATTTGGCACTCGTCGATGAGGGAATCTGTCCATGTAGACCCTAACACATTTGCGGCCGTTACCTTGACAAAATCCATAAACCAAAAGCATATCTACTTGTTCGGAATATGTATACGTATCCATGATGAAATAATGAAAAATGAGAAAAATAAACAAACACAACAATAACGACAACTAATAAAGTAAGATCTAAAGTAACTAAGTAATTGAGCAAGAAGAATACACCGAGAGACTAATTTCAGTAGCTGATTAGATTTGACACACAACTGACACTTAAAATAACAGAGCCAACTTCTGGTACTTCATTGTTGCAGAACGAATGCTGATATTGTTGACATACGAAAAATATTTTTTCTGCCTAAACTACTCATCTATTCAAAATTCTGAAAGTATAAAAAAAGTTTCTAAATAAAGTCAGCTACTAACAAAAAAAAACTGAGAGTAATTGTACAGGAGGTTAAAAAAATATGTGCTTATATTTGCATGATACATGATTTTTCTTACATTTCTAATAACTGCAAAAGATTCTAAATAACGTCAAAAAGTGTCGGTTAGACTTATAACTGCGTGGCCTAAAAATGGTTAAAATCGATCAAGTCGTTTTCGAGATATTCGGAATATACATTAAATGTTCGCAAACTTTGGCTCTCTCTAGCGGCTTAACGAAGCAATTTTGGAAATAAGTAAATTGGGCTAAATCGGCTTATTTTGAACCCAGGAGTCTGTGGTCTTCCGTTGTACACGTCTTTTCCGGACACCCTGTTATAATGAATTCATTGTACACAATCTCGTACTGTCCTGACGATTTTTGAGGATTAATTGTGAAACAGCACTTTGCGCCACTTCCAATACTTCCTTGGCAAATGCACGTCTTCACCTTCTTAGCTTATTTTGAATTAAATACTTTAGAAATGAATTAGAATATATAATTCTGACGCTACCTTTTCAAGCAACTAATTTTTATAGTTTATTAGGTTGTTATCGTTATCATAGCCACCGCGCCTAAACAGTCTTGATTCAAACACGGTTCAAAGGATTTTAAATATAAATTAAATCGTTGTACATAACACAATTGCCTTATTTTATAGCAGTTTTCGAAAAAATATTGTTTGTATTTCGCGGGGAGATGTTTTTGCGTTTTCGAATACATATTTTGCCTGGTTGAGCTTGGCAAAATGACTTCCATTCTTGAGCACAAAGGTACCATTTCGCGTTCTAGATACAAAATTAACTATTTTAAATGCCAACATTGACATCCTGTATTAAACTCAAGTTTGTCTTAAAAATGTATCAACTATACGAATGATACGCAATTACGTTATTATGCTAAAGAAAACACGTTTATACAAGGTGTTCTGAAAGTAATGTGACCCAGCTTAAGCATAGCTTCCTGTGATCAAATAGAACCGATTTAGACAAACTTAGCTCAGTCCAAAAGTGCCTCGTTTAGAAGTTACAGGGCTTCAAAGAAAAAAAATTGTTTTTCTTGTTATGGGCATAATTAAGAAATAAAACGTTCAATTATGTTGAAATTTGGCACAGTTATGTTTCAGATAAGTACAAGCATTGCGAAGGAGTAAATGCCGCATATCATAGAGGGCGCACTCGGAAGTTTTTGTAATCTTGACTGAAAATTATGATGGAGAAATTAATTTTGCGTAGAAGAACTACACTTGTTCCATGTTGATACAATGCACCGTCGGGTGCACGGGCGTTACGGCTGGAGGCGGAGATTATCGCTCTCCCACTATCAATGAAAATAAAAACATCGAACTCCATAAGATCGATTAATTCAATACTGTCTCAACTGAGAACGTATAGATTATAAGTGACTATGTATTTCTTTGAACTCCGGTCCTGCCTGCATTTACCAATCTCTAAGCCCATCCCACTGAGTGAAACACACGTGGTTGCAGCGTTTAAAATATATTCGTTTCTGACGTTGTAAACGTTCGGCATTTAGCATAGAATTTTGAGTAATTTTTATCAATTCGATATAATTTTGGTATCGGTGCAAAGCTTCTTACTTACTTCCCTCGTGTAACCAATTTTCGATTTAAGCCTTTATTTTTAAGTAAATAAATTGTAAATATGACGATTTCTTGCACAGTTTACTAAAATTTAAATAATTAAAAACTAATTTTGAAAAAAATATTACACAGCAGCCTTAGGAAACAACTTTGTCTTTCGATTATTTTCTTTATTTGGACCGCTATGTTTATTCGTTGTCTAAATAAGTGTTATGGGCCGAGCGTTAAAACCCGGTTTATTTCAAGCGCGCGACGGACTCTTAAGCTAAGTATATTTAAATCGGTTCTATTTGCAAACACGGAATTCCAGGAAACCACTACTCTGCGGGCTAATGCCCCGACCAGCATTGAATTACACCTGGAAAACCTATAGCAACAGCTAGAGTCATTCGTCAGACGCCCACCAGACATATACCGGTTTCGAGCTTATTAGCTCTCATCAGTATGCCATAGGTGAGGTATCCGACGAATAATCCTAGCTGCTTTCGTCTGTCTAACCCGACAGAAGGGACCATGAGTACGCGGTTCTATTTGATCACAGGAACCTATGTTTAAGCTAGGTCCCATTACTTTCCGGACGCCCTGTATATTGAAGGTTCTTTAATGTGTTTAGGCCAAGACACATTATACAATGACCTTTTCTTTCAACCGATTCGGTATTCCTACGCGGAGTACGAGTAGAAAGGATTCCGTATAAAAAAGTAATTATTCCTCTAATGTGTATGCATGTTAGCAAATTGCTTTTTTCGTAGTTTTTAATCTAAATGCAGGGATTCGTTACCCAGATCTAGATTAAAAAATGTTACATTGCCTCTGATAAGGGTCCGTGATAACCCCACGTTGTCCAAACGGACCCTGCGACTAATTAAAAAAAGGAGAAGGTCACGGCTCGTGTTATTTATAAGGGATGGTCACGATCTGGGATGGATAAAAAGAAATGCGAGATAAAAAAGCAGGTATTGTTAGCCTTGTAATGTAACCTCAGGTATTCTTGCAATTTATTTGACTTTGGAAAAAAATTATAAGGGCAATTGAAGAAGAAGAAGAAGAAGAATAAAATTATGACAGTTACCGTCACAGTATACCTAACCTTAAGGCTGTAATGTTCGCAATTTTACAAAGCCGTTTTTAGACGTCCACGCGCTTTCATATTTCTCCTCAATGGAAATTCGTATTAAGATGGAGCAAGTTTTAATCAACTAATAAAAGTCTATTTTACTAGACAGCAGAGCCATATTAAAAAAATATATAGATCTGAACAATATTTCGGTCGCAATATTGCCCACATTTAGGACTGCGGTGAGACGTTGTTAGGCACTATTATAAAAAAAGAAAGCTGTAGGCTAGTAAATCAAGTCTTCGTATAACAGACAATTGCCTCAGATTTCAAATTTTTGCATTTATATTCATGAAATCTGTCCGCCAAGAAGACATGCTAAATTTCTGCATACAATTGCCTAACTTACAGGGGCACAAAGTTAAATTTGCCGTTGAAGGTGCTGATGGGCGGAGCCTGATAAAAGCTACACGTGGCTACACTGTTTGGCCGAAATATGAGAATTCTGGGTCCACGCTGACAGGAACATCAATACTGAACCTCACTCTTGGAATAGAACCTGTCACTAGGAACAAGAGTATATTTTGTTAGTAAATCATTTGAGAAACTTGTTTTAATAGTTGCAGGTTATAATCGTTATTCTTGAGAAGATTCTGCATTATTAAACATGGAGATTAATTATTTCACAAGAATAAAGATTACGGAAGGCAGATTTAGTCATACCGTTAAAAGCAAAATGTCCACGCATATTGTCAACTACTTTTGCAATGTATTTTATTTTCTTTAATTTTAATAAATTATAACTTTTTATTCGTTTTAAAAATGATTATAAAGACAGTATAAAATAAATAAATATACGATACATGTCCTTTAGGTCTTGTTATAAAAAATACAATATATCGACTACAACTACAATATTGACGGTGTTGCAGTGGAAAGAAAGTTTTTGATTAGAGATTTGGGTGTAGTTTTTGATTCGGAATTGAGTTTTGTAGAACATATTCAGATGAAATCGAAAGAAACAATTAAAATGCTGAGACTTATTATAAGAAACTGCAAAGCTTTTTCCAATGATATCTTTATATTACGCTTATGTTCGATCTAAGGTCGAATATGCGTCGGTAGTTTGGTAGCCATTTTATGCCGTTCATAAGCAGGCGACTGAACAGGTTCAAAGAAAATTTTTGTTTGGGGATATTTGAAGACATTAGTGTATGCTACTCCTGTAAATAGCCTGAAAGAGCTGCAGCTACGGATTAATCAAAAGTGTCAAGAAATCCAAACCAAGGAGGGTGTTTTCGAAAGAGTTCGAATATCGTTGAGACGAAGATGTCGTGCCTGCTTGGAAATGGACGGAGGGCACTTTGAACATCTTCTGTAACTTTGTTTTTTGTTTGTTAAAAGCTTTCTTTGTCGATTTATTCCTAATAAAATAAAATGTTTGAAAAACGAATAGTGGTCCATATCTCCGCAACCGTTACTTTGCGGACCCATGTTTATTAAGACTTCTGCTTATTTTGGTTCATACTATTACCTCCTGAAATATTTTACACTTTTTTTTAACACCCTGTATTTGAGGAATAGTGAAACTTAGCTAGCGTTAGAATAAGTATATTGATCTTGATATTAGCATAGCTTTCTTTCCTTGTACTGGACATAAATTACTGTAAATGCATAATTTAGAAATTACAAAGAAAAAAAATTTATTTCATCACCCTAAGGAAAAGGCACTGAAGTGATTTGGCTTCGTCTATTCACTCCCCCCACTAGTTGTGTGTACAGTGTGAGTGAATTTCAACAGAAATTCTTTTAAAACTAAATATATATATATATAAATATTAGAAAAGTGCCAAGTTGATAATTTGCTGTTATTATTATAGGTTTGTTTTAGCAGCGTTGAAAACGGTTTGGAAACTATCAGAAATGTCCGTCCAACTATTTATTGCGTCAAATTCAATGGTAACGCGTTCTCAACTTAACTGGTTGAATATTTCTGACAGTTTCCAAACCGTTTTCAACTGCTGCAAAAAACAAGCCTATTATTAATTTACAAAAATTACATTAATTTTGCAATATTATAGAGACAACAGTGCAACAAATATGATTACCTTAATAATGAAATCTTTAACGTTGACAAGGTGCAAAATTTCATGTAATGCAGTTAAAACTGAACATCCAAACAATGAATGTTAGAGTTTAATGTGAATTTTCGGTTGTGAGAAAAGTAATATCACTACGTAGTATGTTTTTCACGACTCTATTAAATTTCACCTAATATAAACCATTAGAGAAGTGCACAGAAGTAATTTGAGGAGACTAGCCGTTTAGAGCAAGAATATTCCAGACCTAATACACTGTTAACCGAAACTTTTGGATTTTAGAAACAAAACGTTAGTAAAATTAGATATTTTGCTTTGTCCTTCAGCTCTCCGAGCCCGAGGAACAAAATCCCAATGTTGACTCCGTACAATGAAACTTTAGATATGATTACACATAACAAAAACGGTCGAGTTCGGACGGCAAATGGATTTTGAATTGGCCAGTCTTGCCAGGACAGAGGACGGTGCCAGCTAAAAAGGGTTAGGAGATATGAGACCGCAAGGGCAAGTGGATGAAATTACTTTCCAAACAATCCCCAGCTCAGAAGCCATGTTTGGGCGCTAAATGTTGGATATTAATAGTATAGGAAGTTTGGGAAATAGTAAATAAGATATGGATCACAGCTTGGTGTTGACCCTTTAAGTTACTTGAAGAGAAAGTTTTCAAAAAATAAAGTATAGGAGTTAACAAGGAAGTCTTGATGTTGAAATGATTATTTGTGGTGATTTTAATTTTGACAGATATTGAATTTTATTTCACTACGAGGTGCTCCAAATTTAAACTCTTATTTTAGAGCAATTTTTAGAACAGTTACATGATGACGAGTTGCAAGTAGGTTACTTTCAGCAAGATGGAGCAACTGCACACACTGCAAGAGCAACAAGTCTAGGTTTGTGGCCAGCCAGGTCTCCGGATTTAACTCTGTAGGATTATTTTTTGTTTGTACATTACTATCTACGCTACATTTAAAACAACGATACACAATATCGAATAATAAGAAGCGGCAATTATTCGAGAAATCCACATCACAGAAGGACAGCTACAAAATATATTTGAAAATATGCACAGGCGGGTAAATTTATGCATAGCAAGTGAAGGGCACCATTTGAATACAACATGTAATTATTTTAATTTGTTAATTTTTATTCGAATGGCAAAATATCCAAGCGAAGATAAATAACTAAGAATTGCCACAAACAAATTCTTTTAAACACTATAATATGTAATGTTTTTATTTCAAATATTGTAAATAGATCTTAATACAGCAAAATATGTGTGTTCCCTGCAATACAATAAAAATATCTGTTGTGTTCATATTATATACTCTTTGTTTTCATAGTAAAAATTTCAATTTGTTCATTAACAAGATATTGGTAGTATTCTCTTTCTAATAAAGTTAAAAACATTTCAAATGAAGCAAATAAACGTTCTTTTCGTCAGTAACTATGTAATATTAAATTTCAGTAGTCGAGCAATTTGTTAGATTATGTATTCAATTTCAAAAACAAATACATTTACATCAGTAATCCCTTCAACCACACCACTGATGTTTAGTGATTGTCTAGAAAGTGCAGCCAACAGAGCAATGTTGGTTGCATATGCGCGTAGGTCACTTGGATTGTAATCATTTCTGAAGGTTCTGTATATTTACATGCTTTTAAAAACTGTAGAAATGAAGACGATTGTTGCTTCTGTTCAATTTTAAATTGCTTGTCCTAACGAGCATTAATTTTTAATGGAGACTTGAAGTTGTTTATTTGATACATAAAAGAGATATTCAAATAACTCCGAGAAAAATCCATTAATACAGTGTGCCTTCCGCCAAAGTTCGAGTAATAGGATAAGCTTTCTAGCGCAAAGTATAATTGCTTGTAAATTTGTTTGCGTGCCGCTGACAAAGTAATATAGTTGGAGTCGGGGAATCTATTAAAAATTTTAAACCTATCATTACAGTCGTTAAATAAATTTGGTGTCAAAATGAGAAAAGTTAAATTGATAACGGCGGTAAGAAAAATAGTCACAAATTTATGACGGCAATTAGGAGGGAGAGCTAGTGCCTAGAGACGAGAGGGAATTGTCTGGATTTAATCTATGTTAAGGATCTGTTGAAGGGATACGATTCGAACGTTGTACGCCTGATTGCGATGTTTTATGAAACTAGATTTTGGGAGATTTCTGAGAGAGATTTAAGAAAGTATTTTACTCTAGTTTGCTTTTCTTCGTGGGAAATGCTCGCTTCTTCGAAATGGCCGAAGGAAAGAGAGTCTTGCCAGTAAAAATTTGTTTGGGCTGACTAAGACTTGAAATTAAGGTAGATAATTAAACCAAACGATTAATTTTTTTTCAGAAACATTTTTTACAGATGAAGAAAAAGCTTTTTGTCTAAATAACTTTTTCTTGTATTTATAACAGTTCAAAAGATACAAATCACTTATTGTGTAACTGGAGTTTTTCGTTTACCACATCAATCATCAATTTAGATCAGATGGGCCTTGCAAAATCAGTAGGTATAGTTGCGGCACGAAATCAGATTATTTACATCATGGCTGACGTTACGCAATTGTTTTTATTGTCATCATAATTTTCAATAGTTTGTCGCGTTTTGGTAACGTAGTGTAATATAGGTATAGAAAAAACATAGTAGTCTATAGTTTTGGTATCCTGTTATTAACTATATTGAACTATTCATTTGTTCATATGACGTAAGTCGTCTGAATTCTTGCCGTAACTAAAGTGTTTTATTTTCTTTTTGTTTTAATCTGAATGATATTAAGTAGCCTTCCAAGATAACAACTACAACTTGCAATAAATTTGAATTACTCTCTTAATAACAAATAGGTAGAGTCTGCTTTAATACATGCACATAGATTGTAGCGCTTTGTTATTTTGGATGAACTTACTGTTTTAATATTATAGGCTGATATTCTATTGCAGTCATCTGTAGTTCAAGTAGCAAAGGAAGCTGATTTGGGAAGGAATTGAATATTGGCCTATATTATAGAAGAGTAACTTCATTCGAAATAAAGAAGCGCTACAATCTATGTGTAGATACTAATCATGCTTATATCGATCATTCAAGTATTTTTGAACAGCACTGTCTGTATAATATGTTATATAATTGCGACATAAAGTAATAATATTGTTAATTTATTTGTTTATTTCCTTTTATTTATTTACTGTAAACCTTTTATGTATGTTTGTCATTTTGCCATTGATTTTGTCGTTTTTAAAATTTAAACCTTTGTGCTAACTTCATGTTGTATTTTCTCCTTTATCCTGTAATTCAGTCACTGTTATATCTGAATTCAAATAAGGAGCTTTAATTTCTTCTTCTCTACTACACAACAACAACGCTATCTCTTACTAACTCGGAATATCAGCAATTCTGCTTCTCATCACCAGTCGAATTTAGTTGTGATTTTATTCCATCTCCCAAGTTCAGTTCTAGCCAGCTTCTAGTTTCTACCAGTTCGAAATCGTCCAAAACCTTGTTCATGTGAGGGACGAAAGTAAATATGAGAGAAGCTGTTCCACAGAAGTTTCAAGAATTTAGAAATAGCAAAACCTTTACTAAAGATACTCTCAATGCTACCTTAACGAAATTCAATTATCCTCCGTTTAATATGACATTAGCACTTGTGAAATACAATTACTGGATTTACCAAATTTGAACGCCTTAATCCTGATATGGAAGAACTGAAGAAAAACAAATGTGATCATTCTTTCATAATACACGTGATCTGCTTTGAAAGATTAGATAATGAAGACATGATGATTTTTAACACTTGTAATAGTATTCCTGACTCATATGATTAGTTAAAAAGCTAGCATTTCCTATTCTCTCTCTCTCTCTCTCTATTCGGCTCAACATATTCATAGGGACAATGTTTTTCAAGCATGAACCTTATTAAAAGTAAATTGAGAAATCGTCTTACTGACGAAAACCAGGAACCGTGCCTGAAACTGCATACAAACCTTACTTAGCCAAACTTTCTATGGAAATGCAAGGCCATTGTTCACATTAACCATGACAATGTTTGAATAATAAGAAACATTTATTTTTTAATAATAAATAAGGTTCTTAAATATGACATCTAATTTTGTTTAGTGCACCTAATTTTAATCAATTTCTTGTAAGGAAATTTGGCTCTCTTAAATAGTGAGTTTGCCGGCCACTGATCTATTAAGGTAGATTTTTAATTTTTCTTAATTGGTGTAGTTAATTTTTTTGTTACTATTATTACTATTTTCTCCTATCTCTCAAGCTATTTATTTGTGGCATAATTCTAGTTTTTTTCTTTAGTCTAATTGAGTATTTTGCCACACTTCTGGAACTATATTGAATAAAACATTGCGCGAAAAGGATCAGTCAAGGGTTATTTTTGAAACTAAGTTTGTCTAACCAAATCATACACTGAAAAAGCAGATAAGTAAAAAGTTACAAAAATCACATAACTATTGCGTATTTTTTGACGTTTCGGAAAACTTTCTCGTTTTCGTTCTCAAAAATTGCAAATATATTAAACGTTAACTTGACTGACATTTATATCTCGTTTTAAAATATGTAAATCAATTGTACTTCAGCATATTGTAAGGGCCAACTAAAACATCTATTTAAAATTATTGATTTCTCGATACGTGAAGACAAATCACATTGTTTTTTTTTTGCAGCGGTCACAAACAATAATCACAACCAAATTTTGTAAAGCTGTTTTCTGGAAATTCCGGACTTTTTAATTTTACCTGAGCAATGTGCCCTAAAAATGTATTTACTTCTCCGCGAGACAATCTGTATATTATGTTTGGCAATTCATTTAATTTAGAGCAATATAAAAGCGCATTAGGGAAACAGTATGGAAAATTGGGTATGTTGTGATGCTGCTGGGTGCTCTAGGTTGTAGCTCTGGGAACAGAATGCAAATGCAGGTGATTGCATTACCAGAGGGTTATCTAACAAAGTTATTTAATCTTATACACAGAGCATTGCGTTTTAGGGATACTGCATAGTACGGGTTATTTACATGTTTCGTAGTTTTTAAAATATATTTACATACATTTGCCAACAGTTCTTTTAATTTATTTCACAGTTTGCTTTACTTTGATCTCGATGTTTCCAGGTGTATGTCGTTGATTTTTAGGCGATTTCAAAAAACTTCTTTACAAAGAGGACTTATTTGATTTATTTTTTTAGCCTTCATATCTCGTTTGTCACTCTATATGCGTGCATAATAATTGTAATTGTTATTACAATATAATCCTCAAATATTAATCGATGGTATAAAAAATCTAAATCGTCGTTGACAGTTATTTAATAATGTATACATTTATATGCTATTATTTGTGACATTAGACTACTGTTACAAAATTTGTATATTAAATTAATTGTATTAGTGATAAAAGTTGACATGTGGTGATCTGTCTCTGTTCATTAGTATTGCTCGAAACAGAGCTGATATTTTATATAATTATACTGACCTGAAAGTGCTAGATACAAATGAATAACTGAAGAATAAGAATAATACAATAATCAAAAGAGAAAAAAACAGAACATTAATATAATAATAGTTATTTGTTTGAATAGGCAGTAAAGTACAAGATTTAATGCAGCAACTGGTATTTAATAGACAAAGCGCAGCCGCGCCTATTAAAGCAACCAAGGCATTCAATCTACTTCACTGCCAATAATTTTAAAACTTCAACAGTAGCTTAAGGCTACATTGAGGAGTACATAACGCGCAAAAAATTCCCTACTGCAAGTACATCAAGTACTGGAAGCAATCTTTTAAATAATTAAACCACGTTGGAGGATGCAATAGTCCATAAACCATCTATTACTGAAAACACTTCAAACTACATAGACGAATTAAATGTTTCAAAAGAAACAAGACAAGAGATATTCCTTACAAGCTGTTCTAATTTCACTACAAATATTTACAATAAATAAAATTACTTTTATTATAGAACAAATTTAATTTTTTTATTTAGCGGCAGTAAATATGTATAGGCAGTGTATATGACACTTTAGTGCCTGACAGCGGTCAGGCTGCGCCTTTAATGTAGATCGGATAAAAAATATATGACTTACCCAATAATTATAGCTGTTACATCTATAGAGGTGATACAGGAATTAACAAAAAAGTGATACATGTACTAGACTTTTTTATTAGTTTGCACAATTCACAAGTAAATAATTTATTTTTGTTTTTTTTTGCAAAATTTAAACGTTATTGACAAAGCGATACCCTCACAGTAAAGTCGTAATTTTTTATTTACTCTAAAAATACGAGATAAAAAGAGGAGCAACGCGAACACAGGGCAAAGGGTTAAATTCGGGATAATTCCGTAAATACCGACAAATGGCAACCCTATAATACTCTAACCATAAATTACTGCGGGTGATTTTTTAAATTTATCTACTGTGAATTATACAAGGTCTATAAAGTTCCATAGACTCGGGGCCTGGTAGAATATTAATAAATAAGACGATTTCCTTTTATGAGCCTATTGTCTATACTTTGAGACATCGGATCACCAAAGACAATTTTTATATAAATAAATAATAAATAAATACTTTATTTATCCTTTAAGACATTTATACAATGTATAGGACAAGTCAAAATAAACAATGTAGACAAACCATAAAAGTATATATACAGAAATATGGCGAGACAATATATACAAACAACATATCAATATCACTAGCTAGGTAGTTGCTAGAGACCTTTATAAAATAGTCGAAAACTAGGAATAGTAATATATTTAGCATCCTTAGAAATTTCGGCTGTGCCAATGGTCGAACAATTTTCGGGCTGGTGGCCACTTCTTTAAGTTTCTAGAGATATACTGCTTCTTCCTCAATAACTCTGAAAATGAGGATTAAGTCGTCTGGGTTATATTTATATTTGATATATGCACTGGTCATTTCGACTGTTTTTCTATTGCTTCTCTGTAGAGTCTTAATCTTCTCTCTCTCTCCCTTTTTGTCTCACTAGAATACTGGTTTTGCCTTGGTCTATCACATGCCCTCTATCTGCCATGTGCTCCACAACTGCTGACTTCTTCCTGATGTTATCCATTAGGTAGTATTGCATTTCTTCAATCTAGTGCTAATGTGTATCCTTATTTGTTCAATGTATACCTTGTCTCATGTACCCGACATGCTGTATATACCAGGAGCTTGAAGTATATTGCTCTTGCAGTTGATCTTGGGATAGGTTGTCTCTATATTCCTGGAAGATTTGTTGACAGTGTTGGTACCATGTCTTTAAAAAAAATGATCTAGTCACTACTTCTTTTCCTTGATCTTAGGAGCAGTACTTTAACCTCAAGGAGAGATAAAATGATACTTTAACACCAGGAATAGATAAAGATCTTTATTTTTTCATCATTGCTACTAATTTATATCATTACCTTTTACATTACATTTTAAAAATTTCATACTAAATGCATCCATACTTGGGCTATAGAAAAAAATTGTTTTTCACATGACGATAAAATTTCATTATAGTCTCCCGAATTTAATCTTTTTTGTTCGACTATAAAATAACATTTTATCATCTTGTATAAAGAAAAACAATATCCTGTATCTCAAAAGAAAAAAGGCTCATTGGCCAAATTGTACAAAAGTCTCATTGACCAAATTGTACAAAAGTCTCGTTGTCCAAATTGTCTTAGTTTTTGAAGTTTCATCAGCACCTGAATTTATCTTGTTTCTGTTTCTCTTGTTTCAACTTCATTCAAGAACTTTTTGTTTATTAGGCGTACGAACAGAAAAGTTAATTTCTTTTATTCAGCCACAACATGTAAAATGGTTTTTGTAAAAAAGTTGTATGTTCTTCAACGGTAGATTCTTATCGTCTCCTTCAAGATGTGCAGGATATAAATGTAATTCTCATTCGTTGGCATTATTGCTGCTGAATGCTACCGAGCCAATTAATCATTTTGCGGAATAAATTTCGCCAAACGAAATGACGGAAGTTAACGTAGCATTTAATTGCCACAATCAATTATCCGTGGAGAGCAAACAGTAAGGGGTCAGTCGCAGAAGTAAACAATGCAGTGGTTACAATTAATAAATAGGTTAATTACAGAATCAATAGGAATCCAGACAGGATAAACATTCCCTGGATACCATATAAACTTTGCGTGAAATCAGCAGCTCGAAGAAACCAGTCATTGGAAAATCAGTCGGCCGAATAATCAGGATTCCCTTACCCGTATGTAGATGTTTCTATTCAAGCAGTTTAACGAGGACTTGGGGCGCTTGTTTGCCGCGAGTAGGAATACTGCTGGAATTAAAGAACATTCCTACATAGCGCTTGCAGTTGAAGTGGGTGATAGCTTACCCCAGACAATTTTTCAACCAAGCACAACTGTATACACAGATGAAGGTCTGGAAAACATTCAGACTAGAGAAAAATAGATCGGGAAATTTATGTAAATTAAAGCGGAGCACTATCATGCAGAAATTATAAAAGCGTTATTTTCAATTTCCGTTATAAAAATGTTATTGCATTTCCTATCGAAGCGTGTTAGTACGCGTTTTATTCGATCGTTTGTTTTTAAGATCAAATACAGCTACAGTTTCTCTCGAGCAGGAAAGAAAACAGTAGTAATTATATTCAAATCTTTTCTATAAAGATTCTTTATGGAAACACAGATTTGAATTAAAGTCAGAAACTACTGAAGATATAGATGTTAAGTGCTGTAGAAATTTGAAATCTGACTGCTTTCAATTATTGTTGATAATGTTTTTCTGTAAACAGATCATTTCTAAATAAAACATCAAAAACAATTATTACTTATTACTTACAGTGCACATACTTAGCATTGGCTGGGATTCTTTTACTTGCCCTAGTTGTTCTCGGGCTAGGCTCTGTGAGGGAGGGAGGAGTTGACAGACCCGCTATCGGTATCTCTCGGCCCGCCCATATATTGTTGGTATTACGACTGCTACGGTCGGAACCGTTCCTCGGATAATGGTGGTCTCCCGAGACGTTCGGCATCATCAGTGGTGACTGGTGTTGCTGTCAAATTTCATAATTTGGGAGAAATGCGAGAAGTTTTATTATTAGAAAATAAATTTTCCCACGTCAAAATACAAGTATATCGTACCGTCATTAAACACTCATAAATAGGGATACCCATGCAAGTGGAAATAAAAATATGCACATAAATATGTTCAGAATTTAGGCAAAATATGCATAATATATTGGAAATATGCGAATAAAAAAATCAGAAATAAAAAGTAGAAATAGATTATTTGCCTACTTGGATTATCTCTCACATTATCCACAAAGATCAGATATTGGTTTCAAACTGTTGGAAATAATCCACCAGTTATATGCTGCGGACCGATATACTGGAAACTAAAATTAATGTAATAAAATTATAATTAAGAAAACACTACGTACTGATTAAACATTTTTATTATAAATTTAAAACGTATAACACATGAAAGTTAGCGATCTTTAAATAAAACTAAGTTGTTTATTGTTGTTCTTAAGATTTTACTTTTATCAGTTATATTTTTATTATAATACTATGTGACCCGGCAAACGTTGTTTTGCCGTATGAACTATTTCTAGTGAACATTTTGGTAGTCAGCTTCGTTCTCATCCCTACTCCATGCTGTTTACTGGGTGAGAAGCAGAAACCTAGAAAAAATATAGACTGTGCCAGTGTCATATTGCCGGCGACCGCTAATTTATGGCTGCCCTAAAAGGTCCAGAATCACTAAAACTTGTTTTTTATGCCAATTTACGTTGGTTGTATTGTAGCGTGAAGCTCATTTGTTTACTGTGATTGGTCACATTCTTTAATGACATTTAAAATGACAGCAAGTTAGTTAATTTCATATTGCAATGCAGCCATCATATTTGCACAACCGCCAACATAAAGCAAATAAAATATTTACTGGACCTTAGGTCCCTAGAAACCGCGGCACCTGTCACGTGACCTATATCATGAACCGACGCAGTCTATATTTTTTCTAGGTTTGTGGTGAGAAGTAACATCGGTAGACGCCTGGCGGGGATAACTGATCTAGTTATAATCGATCAGTTATCGACCAGGGTTAAAAATGATTAAGCTATTAAAAAATAGGGGTCTGTCATAGAAGGGTGAAAATTAAGGGTTGTATGTAATTTTTAATGCCACATCATAAAAAAAAATAAAATAAAAAATTTTGTCCAAAAAATAAAAAAAAAATGTTTGGATTCTCAGACCTACCGAATATACTTACATATAAAATTTCATAAAAATCGGTTAAGCCGTTTCACGACACGAGAATTTTATATATAGATAGTTACCTCTGATAGATGACAAATAAATAAATTTCGTTGTTTGAAATGAATATTTAAATTATTATAAAGGATTGTCCTTAATATTTTGATGTTTATTTCGTGTATATTGTCTGGATCGGTCAGTGGTCGCGCGGTTTAAGGCGTCAGTACTTGAATTGAGGTGACTGGATCGCTGTGGGTTCGACCCCCGCAGCCGGTAGACCGTATATAAGCTATATTTGTGGAGAGATTGGCACCCTCTCTACGGGTATGGTAGGGTGGAAGAATGTTGGCTTGGGTCAATGTGAGAGATTGATACCGGTTGACATTTGACTACCCCCCTAATTAATGAGGTTTTCCAGGTTTCCCTCATTCCAGCACTGAATGGTGGTTAGGGCCTACCAACGGAAGTCGTTCCTGGGCGCAAATGCACCTGCTTAATAATAATATGCCGCTCCCTCTCCCGCACAAGTCTTCGACTTCTGGGCTAATCCTCGTGATTAGAATGAGGGGTAGAGATATATCACATTTTATTTAATTGTCAATTACATTATTCTGTTACCCAGAAATTAACAATTATTAGGTACATTTTCATTTGTACCAAAAGTGGTAGTAAACAACAACATTATAATAAACACGGTCCTGATACGGTCTGATGGAATCTCAAACTACACCAACCAACAGTGTTAGCAAAAGATCAAACTACTAAAATTGATGTCTGTGATTGGAGGGTGAGAGGAGTGGGAAATTGACAGGATGCGCAATAGTCCTTGGCTTATCGTCCTCTTCTTAAATCTATGATTAAAACGCAGTAAAATAATGTCTAGTGTTTTTCAATATCATATAAAGTTTAAAATATTTCCGAGAGGAAAAACTGACCAAAACCTGCAATTATAAAAGGAACACATATCGCTCTATTTGCCGTTATTTCCATGTGAAAAGGTATGAGAATCCGGACGATATTTTTTCAGACCACGTAAGGGCGTTTCTTAATTTTAAAGTCCAAACATGTCCGTTGACGTTTTGGTGATCTTTTATACGCGTTTTAAAAAGGAGTTCTCGCATGATTGATACTTGCCTGTTTAGAATTCAGCCCGTGTGGGATATTGTATATTACATCCGTATTATCTTTAGAGACCCTGTCTGTGCGAGTGGCAATCCTATGACGTGTAAATATACTGGCAATTTTTCATTTCCGCGACAATTATTCATCTTAGGAACGATGTTGTTAGTGTCTCTATTTCGCAACATGCTACGGGAAATGACGGCGTATTAAAAATTCAAATCAAATGTAAAGTTGTTCTGCCCCCAAAAAATAGCGGCATGAGTTATTGAACATGTAATTTATTATACAGGGTATAATTAAAATCTAACTTTACAAAAAATTAGTAAGGTTACATATTGTGTACGAGGATACGTAATTTCTATGTTGAAAATACATATATTTTTTACATGTATTATCAATTTAATTACATTGAAATTTTACAGAGCATTAGTAACTTTACAAATCATAAGTAAAATTATAGTTATGAGCATAAAAAAACAAAGATAATCATGGTAAATTTACATAAATCATTTTTTTCAGTGTAATAGAAAATGCTAATTTTTAAACTCGAAAATAGAGCCTACTAATTATTGTAAATGATATAAACTAAAGTGCAACAAGAAATCAATTTTCTACAGGTTTTCTGTTTGAGATCGTGAGTTAATATCGAATATGTGTCAAGAACAGAGCTGTTATAGAAACAAATATCGAAACTAATCGGGTGTAAGTAATAAATGCAGAGGCGTGATAAATATTAAACATCCGAGTTGTTCCGGAGTTTATAAATTTCCTGACAATGTAATTTTCAAGTAATTAATATAGATGATTATACAGCAAAGCCATTTAGCAACCAACTGTGACAAAGTTTTAATCTCCGAAATATTTAATTCATCAAATATGAATGGAACTAGTTTTATCTTTTACTTAGGATCCATTTTCTTTGTCGACGTCTATCAAATGCAAATTTAACAGACCACTACTAACCCAGAATTGTGAATTTGTTTATCTCTGTGTTTGCAATAAACCAAATAATCTATATACATAGCCTATAGAAAATCTATCAGTACGCTGATTTAAAATGATATAATTAAGGAAATTAAAAAATTTTTTTGATGAACCTTTTATCGAGGATCTATTATAACACTAACTAACGGAGCAAATACAGTGTGTTTAGAAATAACGAACCATTCTCCAAACACCCTTTAAATAAAACATTTTTTTGATGAAACTTTTAGCATCACATAAAAACCACCCGATTCAATATTTCAAATACAGGATGTTGAAAAAAAATTAACCAAACTCGAGAAAACACTAAAAATTTTCAAAATATGCCAACCACTCTTAGACCACCATAGAGCGCCGGATTTTCCCCACCATAGAGAGTTCAGCCAAAGTCACGTTCACATTTTACTATTCACAGGCGTACAGCCGCGCGCAGTGATGATAATTAAGTAAAGGTACTATGCAGCGGTGGTCATGCCGCGCGCAGCGCGACCGAGGGCTTCAGCCGACTTGCCACCTTTCTACCCAAGCAGCACAAACCACACCTAATTTAACTAACGACCAGTTTTATACCAAAGTCATACAAATTATGACTACAAAATTGGTATAGCGTTACGTCTATGGTCGAATTTGAAGTAATTTTGGTAGGAACCGCTGACGTTACTATTTCCGACGTCACAACGACGTCGGTAATGTTGACGTCGGTATTTCGACCTGTTCCATGCTTTAAATAACCATAAATTAATAATAAAACAGGTCGGATAGGCCGACGTCGGTGTTTTTAACTGTCTCTAACCAATGATATACGTCAGTTAATGTCATCCACACCGACGTCGCTACTCCAAATTATTATATACTAATTGTAATGTCGGATTAGGTAGGTATAGCCGACGTCGGTATTTATGCCATATTTTGACCTATACACCAACCACACTTTGAAACATTTTGACGCTTGACATAATGTTACCTATATTGTTAGTGAAGTAATGAAAACTGTCAAGTATTAAGAAATCTGATAATGAATAATTCAAGTAAGTCGAGACCACTATCTGAGGACGGTTCTGACCGTAGTAGTCGTAATATTAACAATAGGAGCCGAAAAAATATATAGGCGGGCCCAGAGATAACGATAGTGGGTCTGTCCCCACAGAGCCTAGCCTGAGAATAACCAGGGCAGGTTAAATAATCCCGGCTAATGCTAGGGATGAGCACTTTAATTCTGTTTCTGACAGCGACCAGTTACCGAGGTCACAGTTAACGGAAAATCGCTATGTATCAAATATTTTACATCATTTATTGTCAATAATAAGAAATTATTTATTTATTTATAGTACACCACCTGACAGTCAGTAACTAATTACTGGGTGGGAAAACAGCTAATAATGTTACACAGGTATACATATATCTATAAACATAATCAAAAAATATATCCACAAAATTCTGCATCCGAAAATGGGTATCAACAAACTATAACTGCACTAACACAATCTTAATTTTAACTGCACGAACACGCCTGAAAACAATGGAAAGTTAGGTTAGTCGTAAGAGTTGTATGTTTCTCGTTTTCTCGTACCTCTTTTGTAGATCGACATGTAACAAGTATAAATGAACTTCCAATACGACTAAGTTGAATTAGATACGTACATTTATACCTACTGTACAATAAGTATGCTGGAAGTACTTTTGTTTACCATTATTATATCTTGTTTTTAAAGTACAAATTAGTACAACTTGGTGAAGTAATTTTGACTACTTCAGTTAGTATATAGAAATTGGAGTATATTATACCAATTGTGAGGACTGGTATATAATTAAGGTAAATAAATAAACTTAATATGACCCGGTGCCTGGAGCAATTATGTTCGTTTATACCAATAATAACTTTAAATCATAGGTATATAACAGATCGGTATTGCCGACGACGACATCTTTTTAAAAATAATAGGAAGCCATTTTGGAAGAGTTGGGATCAATACAAAATAATTTTTATTTTTAATATTTGAAGAGTGATTTTACGATTTTAAGATTATATGTTGCATGAGAAGTTAGTTCTTAAACTTGATCTTCTTATTCTTGACATTACTAATAAAAAAAAGATTTTCTAAAAATACAAAATAAAAATGTATATTGATAAAATAGTGTTCATTTAATGGCGCTTTAATTATAATGGTCTATTTTGCCCAATATAATCAATAAAATTGCATGCGTTTATAATTTCAGTGTCTGAAGGTCTCGAAACTTATATCCTTAAAATTATATTTCATTAATATACTGAATCGTATAGGAGTAGATGCATACCATCTATTAAAATGAGTTGCAGTATTAGCTACAAAATTAGTATAAACGGAACAAAAATATAGTACCTACTTGTCTGATTTATATAGAAAAATTTATACGTAAATTATAGAAAAGGTAATGTTAGGTAATATTTGTCGTATCTAATGTGACGTGGAAGTAGGTACAAACATTTACACCTAAGAGCGACTTTATTAGTCGACAGGGTGACGTCGAGTCGACCGGAGTTTGTGTGACCATTTTCGTATAAAAATTGGTCGGTACGCCGTGGCGCGGACGTCGGCTGCCGACTTCAGGTTAGACTACCGACGTCGGCTCGACGTCAACCCGACCAGTCTGTGCTGCTTGGGTAGTATACTATAATTACTGAATATCCCGATAAACTTTCAAAACTTCGACTAAAGGAGTAAAATTAATATCACAATAACAAGATATTTTGTTAACAAATAACACATGGTATTAATTGGCGATTTCATCATAACATTAGTTTTATTAAATGTACAATAGAATGTATTAAGTGAACGTGAATTTTGCTTAAATACCACACATGATAACTGGTTAAACAAACAAAGACAATCAACCAGATTATGAATCAACTTATACAGGAAAGTTAATACAATGCAGTCTTCCTATGCTAGAGGGAATCTAATTGAAACAAATTCAATTAATAATCATAACTAGTACCCCTAGGAGGATAACTACCATAGTTTAAAAACATAAATTTTTAAATCTATTTTGGACTGATTCAATGTGACCAATAGAATTTTGGTACAGCGGATACCAAATAAGTGAACCATATTCAACCTTACTTCTAATAAATGCCATATACAATGTCTTAAAACTATTAACGTTAGTAAAATGATTCAAATTTCTAGTGAAAAATCCTCTCAGTTTATTAGCCGACGATACCATATCTCTAATGTGACTATTAAAGGTCAATTTATTGTCGAAATTGATACCTAAATCTCAAAACTCAGAACTGCGGGTAAGAATAGCATTATTGATGGTATAGTTAAAATGTATAGCATTGAATTTCTTATAAAAAGTCACAACTTTACATTTAGAAATGTTCAGATTTAAACCGGTGTCAGAGCACCATTCGTATTTTAATTCATCCTGCAAAAATATGCAATCAAGCCGAGAGTCTATTTTTGAATATATTTTTAAATCATCCGCAAATAATAAGTGAGTTTTTAATTTAGCATTAAGGTCATTGACAAAAATTACGAATAGAAGTGGGCCAAGATTTGAGTCATGGGGCAAATCAGCCTCTGATATTCTTTTAGCGCTTCATTGTAAGATACGTTCTCGTTTTCCGCTAAATTTAGCTTTGACGACTAAAATTATCTTTCCGATTTTAGTAAACGTACTAATGTTATCTGTGGTGTGTCTGCAAGTGTGTATACAGACGCACACCGCTATATTTTCATAAGTGCCGAGCTCCCAACCGCGATTTCCATAAATTTGCAAACATTTGAGTATTGTAATGCAATATTTCATTCACATATTTGCGCTGAAGAACGGGCGCGCATTCCGGAATTTCCCCGCCTAATAACATAAATTCTGTTAAGTTTATTACGAATTCGCTGTGTGTGCACAAGTGCACTGCTGAGTTTATTATGGCTAAGTGGATAATATGCAAAATCCGGTTTATCCAGCACCTAAAGTTTATTTAGAAATTACTGCCCGTTTCTGATTCCCTAGTGTCCTTGTCCTTTGGCAACATGTGCCTTCTAGAGACGACAGCGGATTAGGACACCTACTTTGAATATTATTGTTACCTCTTTGTTTGCTTTCCGGCTTAACTGCATTTCCACCCTGTTTATTCTTTTATAAGCGGAATTTATTGTTTTATTAGCGACATTCTCACTTGGGATCCGCGCAGCAAGAAATACGAATTTCCTTGCATTTCGGAAAAGTGGGTCAAGACCTTTTGGAATTGGGTTAAAGCTTTATTACTCAGAGTTTTGAAAATATCACCCCAAATACTCAAATGAAATTTTAAAAACCGTTATTGGGAGTGATGAATCATCCAAATGTCAAGTGCTTTAAAGATAGTGTGGTTATATTAAAAAACGTTAACAAATTGTTGTTGTACTTAACATATCATCTCAAATTCCACCTTAGAGGAGATGCTGTTGGACTCGAATTAATATACGATTGTGTGAAATTTTGTGTCATAAAAGTATACAGAGTATACAGAATGGTCCATGTTTCATGGGTCACCATTGGTATCTCGAAACCATAAAATATACAGGGTGAGTCAGTCATAATGTCATTTTAAGAGGAGATAGGGAATAATGAGTATAATGCGAATACGCGATTAAAAAAATCTAAATGCATATTTACGCCGAAAAAAATATTTTCAAATCATTATTTAAACCCCCTTTTCAGACTGTCACTGACCGCTCACAGCCTTGGTCGTTTACAGCTCACAATTCAACTCGATGTCCATCTGATGCAATGTTGAAATATTTTTCTCGTACCTACCTACCTAGGGTTTAGACATCACAAATAAACGGTTGTACTGACTATTTTAGAATATCATTTTTTCTTGCTCAGTCCAACTTCAGCTAATAATAATTTAAAATGTTAATATCCAATGAAATCAAATAATAATAATCAAATAATTCTATTAAAAATTGCAAGTAACGCGGTCCACTCAGGTTTTCCGGTAGAAACCGACAAGTGGCGTGTGGATTTTTCTCTGAACACATGTAGCTGTTATGACTGCAACAAAACTCCAACGTGTCTAATAATAAACCGAGTAATAAACTATTTACGTACATTACATAAAAAACCTATACCCAATGGGTAAATTATTAAAAGAAGCTGGAAAGAGTTTTGTGTTTAAATACTCTAAATAATAAAAACCATTGTGTTTCGACAGACAAACTATCCAAGACCAAAATGGCTCGCCGCTAATCTAAGTTATCGAAAGTGAATCTTGACCTACCGTATTATTAGGTCAGTAACCTAGTTACCTAGTTTTTGTACTGTTATTTAACGACAAGGAGTAAAACAATTTTTTTAAAATCTAGATACATGAATGAATTTTCCTTAAATATTGATTTATTTGTTAATGAAAACAAATGTAGATAATAAATAAATGTTTTCGAATTTTAGGTTATTACAGTTTAATAATTTTGATATTACGTTTTCACTACGTTTTACAATTAAATATTAATTTTTAGTATTACTCGTAAGTACGATTAATTATTCAGTTTGTAGTTACGTACATCTAGTCTAGAAATTTATTGTTTTTTAAGTAGTATGGTACTAACCTATTAATTGCACTCTTATCCCTCTGTACCAAATTTCGGCTCTTTCTGTTGAAAATTTATGACGTTAGATGGCACTTTCTAAAATCGTTATTTCCAAGTTTTCCACAATATTCCAACAAAGGCAGTAGGGTTAACTTAATGGCTATAGGCGCAACTTTACGAGATGCCAATGGTGAGCCATGAAAACAGGACCACCCTGTATAGCAATTATTTCTAGAAATATTTACTTGGTTAAGATTTACGTTTCCTGTAGGGATTTACATTTCTGCAGGGCTGCAATCAAATGCAAGATTATCACTGAGAACAATAACAAAATTGTTTCTAGTTGATAAACTTACTAGACAACTAAAAACACGTAATTTCCTCGACCGTTAACAGAACTTTTAATAAACCTTCAGCTCCATAAAAAAATATAACGAAAGGGAGCCTTGAGCCGGAATACTTAGAAGACTAGTCAATAAATGAGCAAAAAATCAACGACTTTGAAACCGTCGTATAAGATGGAGAGCTATCGGGATAACTAGTTAAGTTTTTTTGACCGTTTCGTTCTGGTTTTTGAATTATTGTCGTGAAGACGTATTATATATGTATATATATATATAAAACGAAGATATATTTGAATTCAAATGTTTGCCCAATAATATTTGACAAATAATTATCTGTCAAAACTTGAATATTTAAATTAAAACAATTCCTTTGTTATCTAAGTTGTAACTTTATTTTCAATTATTCTGACCAGGCTGGAATATAACTTTAAATGTCCACTTATAATGGCGTTATTGGCTTCATCTTCACACTGGTAGACGGAGCATCATAGAACTTGCTTTATTTCATTGCCAATTTGCATGCAGTGGTAAATTATCTCCTAGTTTATTCGCATATTCATGAATATTATAACAGTTGCACCAGTTGTTTTGCTCTTTGGATATATCGATTTAATTATGTTCGACAAGATTAGGTTCTAGGCACCAAATAGTAGCCATTTCAACACAACAGGGCAAATAATATACTCCTAGCTGTAGGTACCTACTCAGTTATCCTATTTTTTTTAATGTATGCAGACAACATTTAAACCTGTTGAGGTTAAAACTGTTAGAGCCTTTCCGTTCTAAGTGACCCGAAATGGGTAGATCCGTTAATGAACAGTTTAAATTTTTCTGAAGTTTTTAATTATTTTCAAGTATGAGTGTTGGAATTTAGTATTGTATATTTCGAAATCCAAATCGAACTATTTTAAATAGAATATTTCAATTTTATTCTATCTTCTCCATGTCTGAACTTTGCCATTTTGAGATATTTGACAATTTGTGAAATTTAGAGGTTTCGAATGATATATGACTAAAATAATATGACCATTTACAAAATAACCCTGTATTTTAAAAATTGAGCTTTGAAAAATAAGAGTTTTAAACATTATTTTTATTAACAGCTCCAGTGACTTTAGACACATTTATTTGAAATATTTTTATCTTTAATCTGCACATTCTGTATAATTTTGGTCTAAAATATGAAAGGAAAATGCCAAATATCTCTAAAATTACCAAAACTATTAATACAAATTATTTTTAAAAATTTTATTTTGACACTCTGTATTTTGAAAATGGAGCTGTGAAATATAAAGTAGCATAAGAAAAATGCCATTAATTTAGTCCAAAGAATTTGAGGTTAACAGCTTGACCTACTCATTTGTAACACCCTGTTTATTAAATTTAATGAATGTCAAATAAGACGAAACTAGTGAACTGTCGAACATATAATTTTATTAACGTTTCGAAATTTCTAAAAAACAGTAAGTTATCAAAGCAGCAAGACAAAAATGTTTTTAATTTTTTTCTGTATCCAAAGTATTTACATACTAGTCTTACTCTGCTAGTCTAGGCACGCAAAAATGAAACATGTTTAATATAACAGTTAATAAGAGAAGCCAACTCATTCAAATCAAATCAAATCATTTATCAAGTTTAGAACGTACTACAAAAAGATATTACGAAGCACCCTGGTGTTAAAACATATTTTTTATTTTTTTGGAAAACTCAATATATTAAGATTATTCTTAATATCTCGATTTTTTCTCAATATAAAGAGATAAATATCAATATCTTAGCTTTTCTCTTAGTACCGTGATATTTTTATTACTCACATTCCACTACCGATTTAGGTTGTAAAAAGATGTTAATTTAGTCATAGGCGTCGCACGTAGGATCGAAAAAGGGGTTATAGAGGGGCGTCTAGCAAAGCTGAATAAAAATTCGATAAAATTCGCTAAAAAAATCACAAAAGTTATTTCTCGAAAAATTGGTCCCCGTTTTCGAGAAATACATGCGACGCCTATGACAAAGTTAACGTGCTTTTACAACCTAAATCGCTAGTGGAATATGAATAAATACATAAAAATATCACAGTACTAAGAGAAAAGTCAAGATATAGAAAATAATGTTAATATATTGAGTTTTTTTTTAAATGTATGTTTGACACCAGGGTGTTTTCGTAAAATACAACTGATATACAGGATATTTGGAAATAAATGCAAAATAAGTCGATTTACTTTAGCTTATCCTAAAATATTGCAAAAATCCACCAAAATCAATAATAACAAAGATATAGGATGTCAAAATTGAAGAAATAAATCACATTTTCTTTTTTATCTTTCGATCGCTTGAAGCAACTTTCACGAAATTTCGCTTATTTTCATCACAGTATTGTGCTGTTACAGTATGGCCCATTACTTACGCAACAATTTGACTTTACTTTTAGATAAATTGCATGCATCATGAGATTTAGATGCGTTTTTCTCAAAAACCATTGCTTCTAGCGACATCAACAAGGTATACCTTTTTTAACTGGAAAAGATAGGGACGAACATTTTTCTGGTCCAAAATGAGATACAGTGTAGCACAAAAAAGTCGTAGCGATTTAAAAGGGTTCAAACCATCGTTGGTGGCGCCCTCTAGCAGATACACCAAAATCGTCGACATATTCGAATTTCTAGTACCAAGAAACCCCCCTATACCAAATTTCATAAAATACGGTCGATGCGATCGAAAAATAATAAAGAAAATGTGATTTATTTTTTCAACTTTGACACCCTCTAGATCGAAAAGGAGCAGCATTCGGATAAGGCATATTTGGCTTAATCGCTCTATTTTGAGGTCAGCAACATGCCCTTAAGCTCTGTCCCATTATTAATGAATCACCCTGAGGTAATAGGCAGTGTTTCATTTAAAGTAACGGAACAAATTTTATTCATGATGTTTTCATTGAATAAGTCATTGCGACAAACCCAGATTGTAATTTGGATTAATTTTTGTAATATGTTTAACACGCTGTAGCTATAGTCATTATTTTTAACAAAAGAATATATTTTGTAACTAATTACTGCTAGGTACTATGTATTACTACTAGAGGTTAACTTATAATTTGTGAGTTAGAGAAACGGTACATCATTTTTGCGAAATAATAATAACAATTATGACCTCCAAACGGATGCGTTCCCTCCAGCTCGTTTGCACCGAGCTCGTTTAATAATTTACAATTTTATTGTTTCAGGAGGACGCCAACAGTGTTAATTGCTTTTCCTCTCGCTGGCTGACAAAGGAAGGGCATTTTCTTAAGGAAAGGACACTGGGGCATATAAATAATAAACAGTAATCGTCTGCGAGGCAGCGAGATAAATTCAGATCCAGGAGTTTTATGTAAAGGAGTGGGTGTGGCGGCTGAATAATATATAATTCCGGCGGGTTCCGGGGTGTTATTGCCCCCCCCGGTGTAAAACTATAAAAGTGAATAATGCACTAAGTTGACAGTTCGCCCGAAGCCAGCAACTTTTCCCTAATGAGTGGAGGACAGTGTTTGCCGATTAACTCGGCTGTTTCATGTAAACTTTCGTCGGGCTTTGTAGTTTCCTGTTTCCTGCTGCTCTTGTTACTTCATTTAGGTAAGTTACTTCGGAATGCCGTGGGATTACATGCTTAATTTACATCAAGTTTAATTTGCCTGAATATTAAATGAATAATCATATTTTCCCCGCTTCTCTTTAGCGCGTAATCAGATATTACGGTATTACCTCCTTAGGTGATTTGCACGCGTAATCCAATTTATCTCCGCGGCATTATATCGCGTTGTACGCCGTTACCCTGTCGTTTTTAAATGTCGCCGTATTCGATTACGATGGCGCACAGGGTGTTTTTCATTTTCCCTTGGGCCCCTATGCCTTTATTAGTAAACCAGTGGAATGATCAAATGATTAAATTTTTAATACTAAAATTGCTAAAAGAAAAAAGTTTGCAGAACAATTCAATTCTTCATGTTTTGTTTATTTATTGTTACTATTTAATACATGGTGATTTTCCGGGTTGTTATGCCGTGACCTCGGTAACTGGTAGCTGCCAGAAACAGAGTTAAAATGCACATCCCTAGCATTAGCTGGGATACTTTTACCTGCCCTGGTTGTTCTCGGGCTAGGCTCTGTGGGGACAGAACCGCTATCGGTGTCTCTGGGCCTGTCCATATATTGATTTCGGTTCCTACTGTTGGTATTACGACTGCTACGGTCGGAACCGCTTCTCGTTTGAAAGAACTTAATCATTTTTAAATATCAAAGTGACTCATAATTAGCATTATTGTTAATTAAATTTTTGTTTGTATACAATATGATGTTAGTTGTCAATAGTTACCTTGTGCAATGTGTAATTGCATATAGCATTAAATCAGGAAAAGATAAATAATGAAATAATTTAAAAATACGCTCCCGTATGCTACTGGAAACTGGTCCACTCTAAAGCCTGACAAGGCAAAGCATGCAATCGGCGACCGCACAAAATATTGAAAGAAATTCCTAAGGAAAGAAATAAATAACATTTTATGACATCTATTTTATAAGCCATTTTTGACACTTGAAAAACTAATGTAAATACTCGCATCACAAAAACGTTAACAACTCCTATAAGTAATCAAATTTTAATATTCGGGATCGCAAGGCTAGAAAGTACGGTAGCCAGCGATGTAAAGGTTGAAAATGCGACAACTTTAATAATATTTGAATCAGAAACTATAAGAATTTACAAAAAAAATATACGATATTGGACTCTATGACGTATCTATTCCCAAATTTTAATTTATATTCACTCGTGTATACACGAAACAATATAAAAAACTAAGATCAAATATGTACTCTCAAAATTGCAAATAAAAAAATAGTAAAATAAAAAATAAATAGCCGACTACTAACTAAATATAAAAACAGAAGTGCGTTTTACAATTGGAAAAAAATTTAAAAAAACAAGTCAATATGATTGAAATACTACATGAGTAAAACCTTAAAAAATATATGCATTTACGCAGAATAAGATTGGATATTAATATAACAGGTGGCACTATTGTTTTACATTGAAATTAAATATGCCTACAATATAATTACCTACTATCAATATTATTATTAAGAATCTTAAACAATATACAGGGTGGTCCGTTTTTTATGGTTAGAATATGTACTTATAAAACAGAGCAATATCATTAATGAATAATGAAACAAGTAGAGGCCCCAATTGAGAACTTTGGGGTACTCCTGATGTTATATTTACCCTGATGTGCCTATTTTGTAAATAAGACATAGTCCATCGAAGCAGAATTCCGTGCACACCAACGTTTCCCAATTTATCTAAAAGAGTTTTACGATCAACTTTGTCAAACGTATTGGGATGTGATTTATAACATATTTCTGTATATAATGTATGTGTGTGTACACATATACGAATATATCTATTTATCTTTAAAAGAGTAGTCTTTTCCAATAAAAAGTCATTACACAATTTCCCGATGCTTTCACATTTCATAATTTGCAATTTCTTCCCGTAAATAATTAATATGCAAACAACTCCCGTAGCTTCCACATCATACTTATTTATTTTGTCAACCGCTTTTTAATACTGTAATGGAGGTAGATATTAAAACGTAATTTTTCATACAGTCGCCTTTCTAAATATACAATTTTAATAAAGCAGGGCCCTCTTATACACAGTTACTTTTCCCATCAAAATGATATGCTTCCCGTTTTCCCTCATTTTTTCTTCTGGAAGTTTAATTTCAACAAGATTATTAATATCGATCCCCTCCATAAAAAAATAAGCGAGTTGTAGAGGGCGTTCTTTTATTTTTAATGATAGAGTTAGTTTAACTTTAGAGTCGGTGGGTTCTGTGAAGTTTAGAATTGCCCACAATATCAAGTCATCTGAAAAACTTAGTCCGTCGATTTTTAACAACTTTTGCATGGAAGTTGAAATAGAGTTGGCAAGTGCTTTTCAACTTCGGAATAGTTTTAATTTCATACGCTTATGCAGATGGATAAATTATCTCTTTGTAACTTCGGTAAATATCGTGTTAATGTTACCATTTTGCAAATAAAGTGGCTGTAGGTTGAGATATTATTATACGTCAGAAATTATTATATATTAAAAGCTGTAGGTTACTCTCGCTCGCCCACTTCACTCGAAAATTGACCATTTTACCGCCACAAATGCTTTTTTTGCGAGCAGTGCAGCGCCGAACGGCTAAACGCTACGCCTTTCGCCGTCTTTCTAGATTGCCTACGGCGTATTTTGATGCCGATTTTTTCGCGTTTTCCTGGCTAAATTTCCATTTTCCCGAGGCTGCTCGGTCAAAGACGGCGGATTTTTTGATGTGGAACGAGGATAGTTGAGTCGGTTAGGCCCCTTTATAGAAGATAGCGATTTTTTCGAGTGGAACGAGGATAGAGCGAGTAGGTAACGCCCTTTTCGAGACATTCGACAAATGGCAGACGAAATGCGTTTTGCACGGCTAACCGTCAGAAATGTCGAAACTAATATGTTGTTGTTTAGGCTCTTTTGTAGAAATTCAACAAACGTCAAACGAAACGTCAAAATTAATTGAAGCAGATTATGTGTTCTGGAACAATTTTCGGGCCCTTCCAGCTACGAGAAGTTGTTATTGTGTTGTCTGATATATATCCGAGTCCTTTGGTGATGATTTTATAGCCCAAAATCTGAATTGATATCTTTAAAGTTTCATAAAGTTACATTTCAAAAATAAAAATACAACTGCAGTAAAAAGCAAAACTGTGTTACGAAATTACCAACTAAGGTACAATTATGGCTAAGTAAAAGCTGCTGTAATATAATTTGTTTGTAATTTTTTTTTTAAGTTAATGAAGTAAAAAATTTAAGGTTTCCAGAAAATCCTTAATACTGTAAGGTACTGTAACGTTCAACAACACTGCAATCCATCAGTTGCTAGTGTTAACCTAAAAGTATTAGTAGTCATGGTAGTATTGTGGTCAGTGCGTTTTGTTATTCGCTAGTGCTTGCTTGATATTTGTGAGTGTGGACAAAAATGGAACAATTTACAGTTGCATGACATGTCAATTTTTAGTGAATCTGAGAAGAATTCTCTGGCTGCGAGAGGTTTATAATGGTAAACGCTCTTTGCAAGCAATATCATTTTGAATACTTGTAAATATTTCACATTTTATTATTTATTGTGAAAAGAGCTCTAAGAAAACCATTCACAGTAAGTATGTTTAAGTGTATTTGTAATTATTATGTACAAACACCTGACTGGTTTTAGATACGGATGTTTTAAAGAAAATATTTTTACATTAGGTACTTGTTAACTTTCTTATTTCAAATTAAATACCCTATATATATATATTAGAGATTTTATTGCCATAATTTTAACAGACGAAAGTAAATATCAAAATAAATAAAAAAGTCTAGTATAAAATGGGTCCTCATCCCCATGGTTTTCGAAAAAAAATCAAAATATTTGATGTACAAACATTCAATTAATTTAAGAATCGCTTCGTAATTTTCTGCATAGAATATCATAACATGGAATGTTTGCTACCTCTGTTAGTTTCAGTTAGAATAACATATTTACATCTTTATTTACGTATTTATTGGCGTTTGCAATTTTCTTTGGATTTTCCATCAGTTTTCTCCTGATTTCAGCCCCTGTAACCCATCGCTAGTCATTAAAAATGTACATGGATGATACTTAGGACCTGTGCAATTGGCTTGCCTAGCAAAAATATACGCCGCGTCATATTATGAGAAATACTGAATTTTCTTTGAATTTTCCATTAGATTTTTGTCGATTTCACCCCCTAAAACCCTCAGAATTTATGTGGATGATTATAAATTCACTGAAAGAACTCCGAGTCTGTTTCGTTCTTATGATGTAAAACTGACCGTTTCTGTACTGTATAACGTTTACCATTTGACTACTACTGTCGACTATCGACAATATCGACCTTTACATTTTGTGACGAAGTAGTACAAACTACCTACGCGAATAATTCCCATTAAGGTCCCGTATTTCTAGCCATAAAATGAAATCTCGAAAAATCAAACACACATAACAAAACTAATATCAAAAGTAAAATTCTTGATGTTTTGTTTATCTACTTTTACTATTTAAATTCTGCTCAAATAAAGTAATAACTTTTAAAAAGCGTTTGTATGACACACATTATTTTGCTGGTCTAACCCCACATTTTAACAATTATTTTCACATACTTATAAACAAAAGTGAACATTCTTATATGCATAACTATGTAAGTTTATGTTATAACAATATTTACATATACAGTTAAATTAAAAAAATACATATTTTGAAATATTTCTGTACCTAAAAATTTGTTGGTTAGGCCGCTTTCTGTCGTTATGATGCATTTTGCTTCGGTACTTTTGAATATTCTCAGGTCGCATGACATAACATTCCTGAAATTTGCTAAACTCTATATTATTCAGTTGTTAAATGTCTAAAATTATTTGTACTTGTAGAAAACACTATTTCGAGAATACGGGGTCCTCCAAATCCTATTACTTCTTGATTTGGACAAGAAATGCATCGAAATGAATTCTATCTGAAAAGAATCCATAACGAGAACAGGCCTGCAAATCATTCTAATGAACAAAGACCATCAGTGTGCGCCTCTCAGCGTTACTATTTTCTGTATCGAGCTTCCTATCTGAAACACAACTTTTTAATATACCAAAGCGGATACTTCTGGTTTCACAAAAGGGCTAATTGGGTATAAAAACAGTGTTTCCAGTCTTTGTACGTTAGCTGACTGCACTATACATTCTGCCTCTCTTTCATTTATCATTTTATTAACCAGGAAATGGAATTTCATGCCGTCCTCTGCATAGAATACTGTTCAAAATGTAAATATATTTCGTGTAGGTACGTTTTATGTCTCTATAATGGATTTTTCGGAAAATACAATAAATTTAACGAAAGAGGAATATAAAAGGCGGGATAAAAATGTTCTATTAGCAGATCTACCGAATTGAATAATAGACAATGTATGGCTAAAAGTAATTTAGTCTGTAAAAAGCATGTTAGCAATTTTTGTGCCCTTGTTGAGACCAAAGGTCAAGGTCCTGAAACAAGAACATTCAGCGACTTGCATAATTATTGGTTAGATGTTTATAATAATAATAATAATAATAATAATAATAATAATAATAATAATAATAATAATTTATTTATCCAGACAGATCACACACACGTAACATTGGATAAGTCAACACAATTTCATAGGTATAACATTAACAGTAAAATAAATAACTCAGCAACGAAACAAGATACAGTTCATCTTAAGACTATATTACAAAATAGGTATATCAATTAATAAAATCTGCTATGGTATAAAAACAATTATCAGTCAAATATCTTTTTAATTTTGATTTGAACAAGTTAAAATTGAGTTCAGTTCTAATATTAACGGATAAATGATTCATAAATTTAATGCCCATGTAAGAAGGTGCTTTTTCATATAATGATGTTTTATGATGGGGTATTCTAAATAGATTGCCATGCCTAGTTCCATAACAATGAGTTTCCGCATTTCTAATAAATTTACTAGAGTTCTTTACAATCTGCATAATGCATTTATAAATGTAAATACATGGAAATGTTAGTATATTATTTATATAAAATACGGTCTACAAGAATTCAATGGATGTATATCAAAAATAAGACGGATAATTCTTTTCTGTGAAATGAGAATTCTACTGATATTAACACTACCTGCATTACCCCATATGATTACATTATATGACAAGTGACAATAGATCAATGAATAATAAATATCGAGAAGTTGTTTAGTATCAAATATAGATTTTAATTGCAGGAGAGCGTAATAACCACTATTAAGTTTTTTACAAACGAAATCAACACTACTTTTCCAGCTCATATCATAATCAATGTAGGTGCCTAAAAACTTCGTAGTGTCAGATAATTCAATTGTTCTGCCATTTACTGTGACGTCAAAGGGTGCCCGAACATTACGCAAAGAAAACAAACGTGGCAAATCTGCTGGATAGATTTAAGCCGAATATATTAATTCCTGTAGTTTCTTATAAGTATTATTTTTATCATTTAAATTAACACACCCCTTCAGGGTTGTTTATAAGCATGACTTTAATTTTTGTTATGTTTATTTGGATGTCCTACTACCTGTAGTTTTTTTCAGTGTATTTATCAATTCATGTTACAAAAACACCCATCCAAATGTTTTGATTAGTTTTGTGTGTAATTTCAGTTTGAAATAATGTATCTACATTATCGGTCTGCTGAATATCCAGTTCCAATAGCAAACGTATAAGCCATCGAAGACTAATCTGGAGCAACTGCATCCAATTACCAACGTTAAACTTTGCTCTTTGTGAAGGCACCAGCGTTCTAGTATATGAGAGAAGGATATAAGATTTCTCAAATAATAAAGTAGAACGTCGCGTGAGAAAATGCACTTATTGTTTATCTTTCTCTGGGAAAGCAGGCCATGTTTTACCGGTGTATTATTTCTAGAAATAAATATGAATAAGATATATCGGTAGGGATGTTCCTGAGGATCTAGGTTAACGGGAGTAAAAAATATTTGTATTGGTAAAATGGGGACACTTTCTGCTTTTGCATTTTAGTTTTATGAATAAGTGAAATTATTTCGATATAAAACTGATTTAAAATCAGCGGAAAAACAAATAAATTCTTTTAAAGCGCGTAACTATCGATATGGTCGATCCTCGACAGTGGTCGATTGGTAGACATTATAAAGTATAGAAACAGCCAGTTTTATATAATAAACTAGAAAGGTGGCAAGTCGGCTATCGCCGACTTGACCTTCTTCGGCTAAAGGCCGGGGCCGCGCTGCGTAGTGCGTTTTACTTAATTTCAATACTGCGCGCGGCTCTACGCCTGTGAATAATAAAATGTAAACGTGACTTTGGCTGAACTCTCTATGGTGGGGAAAATACGGTACTCTATAATTTAGAAGAGTGGTTGGCATATTTTGGTAATTTTTAGTGTTTTCTCGAGTTTGGTTAATTTTTTTTCAACATCCTGTATTTTAAATATCGGATCGGGTCGTTTTTATGTGATGCTAAAAGTTTCATCAAAAAGGTTTTTTTAATTCCATGAATTTAAAGGGTTTTCAGAGAATGGTTCGTTATTTTTAAACACTCTGTATTTGCTTCGTTAGTTAGTGTCATAATAAATCCTTGATGGAAGTTTCATTAAAAAAATTTTTTAATTCCCTTAATTTTGAGTTTTTTTTGCGGTAACATTTTTTTCAACCCTTTGTATACGGAACAGTCTTTCGCACGTTCGAAGCGAAAAAACTGAAAATTTACTCAAATTTGGAATTTTTTTTGTCAATTTTTATTCTGTCTATCAAGCTTTTTTGATTAACACTATAAATTGAAGCGATACGGCAATGAAATGACTGCCGCCATATTGTCTAGCTCATTTTTACCTCATTTTCCCTTGTATTTATGCAAAGTTCAATGTAAAAACGACCTCAAATCCCAGCGCTAGGGTACGGGAAACTTTCCAGTCCAGTCGGCCCATTTTTCCAAATTTCCTACGTTTTATACCGAGATGTCATCGCCGGAGCATACGTTTGACGTTTCGGTGATTTTGGTCGGCGGTGCGCCTCGTAGTTAACTGCTGATAAAAATTTGAAATTGGGTGGGTTTATACTAGATGGTGCCATGAATTCTTTGAGGTCATTTTGGATTTCATGACATTTCCGGTTTGACCGGAAATGACCGTAAATTTATATTTTTAAATGGGACACCCTGTATTTTTTGACATTTTTGGAATCAGCGGATTATTTTACGTAGGTATGGTAGAACTAATTCTCTGACACATTTTCTGGATGTAATTTTTTTTAATTTTTAAAAATAAAACTAGATGGCCACGACTGGCAGAAAGACAAACATTACACCATAAATAATACACATTTAGACAAATAGATAGATTTAAGTATTTAGTTTAAATGCAATGTAACGTACATAAATTCCAAAATGAGCATTGAGCAGATCAAAAAACATTCATAAAAGAGTAAAAATATTAAAAAGAGAGATCAACAGTAAACTTAAAACTATATAGACAAGTAAGATAAAAAATAAAAAATAAAAAAACTTATGAAACATACATGCATTAGATATATGAAAACTCTAATATGTATTGTCATTTTAAAAACTTTTATTATAGAATGAGGTATACTACACTAAATGTTTGGACTATATGTTGCACTATATGTTGCACTAAATTGCAAAAAATGATTGCTTTTAACGCGACCAACTATCGAAAATTATGTTGAAGTAGTCTGAATTCTAGCCGTCACTATAATTGGGTCTGGCCAAAAGTATAGACCATTTTTTGTGTGTATGGGTTTATTAATTATTTCCCGATGTTGGTTATTTATAGTGTTTTAATGCTATTAGAATTAGGTGAAGTATAACAATACTGTGATCAGCATATTGTACTCATTTGCCTTAATACGGCAAACCATTAGTATAGATAATGTATGGCATAGGTTCTAGTATTGATCCCTGAGGTACATTCAAGTGCTAATTATCAGAACATTTTATGGAGCAATAGTTCAAATTTATACATTATTTATAATTTGCTTGTGGTAGGAATAAGTTGGGTTGAAAGTTAATTTATACCTTAATTTGTAAAAAAAAAACACTTGATTCATTCAGATACATTTATATAACTCATATTTCGTTTTTGTAATCCATACGAGTCTCGATACGGGCTTAATAGAATCGTTGAGCGATAAGCCGCCAAATAAAAAACATGGAGAGTTGGAATCTATTACAGGTATCTACTGTCTATATAACGCGGTGATACCCGAGTTTGATGTTTGAGCCATAGGTAAATAAAACGTGGGTTTTGTTGGAAATTTCATGTTTATGTTTTCATAAAGGTGCCAGGTGCCAACGTATTCCGAATTAACAAAAATCAGAGGCATATTGCCTTTGTCTTCAACGAAGACAATGGTGTAATAACTGACATTACACAATGAAACAGTGTTTCGACCAAACCACAAAAAAAAAATTATTAGTAAATGCAAGGGAAACAAAATGCGATCGTTGTATTTCTCGCAACGATATTATCAAATTTCTACCAAAATCTAGAAAAGTAAAACGTGTAGAACAAAAGTACGCACGAAAATAAAGTTGTTTAGGTTTTGTTTGTTCATTGCTACTGTTTAATTTTTTCTCAAATAAATTAACACTTTTAAAACGTATTTACAGGACTTAACGTATATTTTAACAATTATTTCCACATACCAATCAATTTTATATAGGCAGCGGACGAAATTGTGGACAGTGACTAATCGCTAGCTTGTTGACAAGCGCGACGGGCAAAGCGTGCGGGGAGCAACATTTCATAGGCGTACTAAATTTGAATGCGATCAGAAATAAAAAATATACAAAAAAGACAAAAATAATTGCATTACATGACATCCATTATTTTTTAATAGATATTGTGATATAACAGTTTTTATCAATTTCGATGTTGACTATTTATACATTTCATATAGGTAATTGTTTTACACCAATATTATCATTATAACTAAATTAGTACGCATTACGCCAGAATCATAATAAACTTCACTATCACTGTATGTTCACTATTTAATAAAATAACCACACGTTCACTTCGGTGTCACATCCACGTCACTATAACATAACACTTTTATTTCATTATCACACTTTCACTGCCATACTATCAATTTAATCTTCACTGTAACACTTTTGCCTTACTGCCACTATGTAGCAATGTTTTCACTTACGCCATGTTTCAACAGTGACATGATTTATGGCCTCCTGTAATAATAACTTCACATCACTTAATTTAAAGGTGGTATTATTTCATGCCCAAACTAACTCTATTGGACTTAATTCACAATGGTATGGCGGTAAACGGAGTATATGAATTCCTCGCGCTTTGGCCATCTCATCTACTACATGCTTAATATATCGACCTTTTTTTCTTTGGACAATTTTTAATAATTATGGTTTGAGCATGGTGTCCGTATATTCAATATCCTTTGATTTTAACTATTTAATAATATCTGCTTTCCTTGATGCTGATGTTGGTAACTTTTCGACTCTTCTGCTATGATAACTTGCGTTATCCATCACACCAACTGCTCTTGGTTCTACATATGATAAAATAGATTCAAACCATTTTTCAAATATTTCACTGTTCATATCTTCATGGTAATCTCCCGTCCTACGTGATTCAAAAACATGCAAACCATTTTCTAAAAATCCCGAATCGCTTCCAATATGTATTATTAAACCTACGTCCTTTTCCAGAAGGCGCCTTTAATCCTGTAGAAAATCCATCTAAAAATGCTTCTCTTTTACTTCGAACGTTACCATCCTGTCAAACTTTTGATACCGTATAACCTTTGTTTACCCATGTTTTATCCATGTAATATATCTTTTTGCCCGATGCACGAAATTCTCTTAAATTTTCTAATTATTCTCTTCGCCATACTACAATTTCATCTTTTTCAACGAGCATACTTTTACGATTTCGTTTTAAAAACCGAAAATTCATGTCATGCATTGTTCTTCTAAGAACTTTGTCAGATAATTGAGGCATGTCCTCATCTTCAGCTATCGTAGCTTGAATTTTTTTATCGTCGGTATTTCATTTCTGAAGAAGAATCCATGAATTTTCCTGCAAATGGCGTATTTTACGTCATCATCGACTTCTGCTTTTTTCCTTCCTCGTGTTTCTATTTTTTTCTTCTTTGGATTTACTTCAACACTTTTTTATAGCACGATATATACTAGAAACTGACAATGTGTAACTAATTACACATATCAACAGCTTTACTAACACTTATGTTAGAGTTTCGCTCCCGAATTCCTTCGTATACGTTTTTTGTTATTATTAATTGATCGTTACATAGGTTATGTCGATTACTAACAGACCTGGCACTTTGATCCATTTTTAACTGTTATGTTAACTTCTCGGTTGCAATAATTTATTTTTATAATTTAATATAACTATATAAATAACACACTGCGAATAGTAGCAAATCCCCCAACGTACGCATATTCTAATGGCGTTCTAACCTCGGCAAAGCCATGTGCTAACGCTCACGGTTTACACACACCAAAATATTGTTTTCCACAATGCAATAAACAGAGATAGAGAATACATCGGGCTTCAGTTTGACGGAGTCTTTATCGTGGTGGGGTAAATGTGAGTATAGTATCGTTGTGCATAGAAAGCGGCACAGTAATAATGAGGTAAATAATGTGTAATCTCTTATACAAATATTATACGCTTAATAGTAATAGTGTTTTTATATATTATCTATTAGTCACTGTCCACAATTTCGGCCGCTGCCTATAGTACTAAATTTATGTTATCTTAATGTTTACATCTAGAGCTAAATTTTTAAAAATATATTCATTTGTATGGACCTTTTAATTACTATTTGCTCGCATTTCTTCGGTATCCTTGAAAATACCCAGGTGCCATGAGATAACATTTCCGTTATTTTCTGAGTCTGATAAACTTCAGTTATTGAACCCTTCACCCTTTCCTAATCTTTTCCTGATTATTTATGTTCATCATCGCCTTCAACATGGAGTAATTTGACCAAAGCGTTGACGATTTCCATATTTTGGACTTTTCTGTAAAGTATATCAAAAGCATTTTTTCAGATCATGATCTCAAGAAACGACTTTATTAGCAGCTTCTTCTATTTCCGCCGGGAGAAATTCATTTTCTTGATCACTTTCCATGCTACGAGATTTGTAATTATTGTCAACAAACGACCGAACTTTCACCACCTTAGCCACAATAAACTTCATGGACAACTGGATTTCAAAATGATACTGTATAAATTCAATAACTTACATGCAATTTCTCCATTGTCTAAATGCTCAAATGTACTCAATAATTTCACTCAATTGATACACTCGGTACCTTTAATGTGCTCACTCGCAGTAATCATCTACCTTATATCTAGCCTTAAAACAATGGCTTACTAGCACTATGAAAATTAGACAATGCGGTTTTGTCAGTTGTGCGAACCGTCAATCCTTTAGTAACAGGATTATTTATATTTTCAATATCGACGGCATCAGGTACCTAATGCTATCGCGAGATTGTTTACTGGAAATTGTAAATGTGCCATTCCCTCTAACGGCAACCGCTGAGGTGTCACAGCCGCAGCTAACATGTTTACGGACGGTATAATTAAGTCTGGAAATTTAATTAATTTCCATATTCATACCGGCGGAAATGTAGATTGGCGGCGTAAAAAAATAACAGACCGTGTAACGGTTCTGTAGTGTGCATTAAAATATGTGTAATCAACGAAAGAGGAGCACCTCAAAGCACGGTGCCCGCTTGTGATGCGGTGCAATTTAAATTGGAATAAAAATCGCATTATATGCGCTGAAAAAGCGAATCAGAATTAATTAGGACCTGTTGTAGTCGCTGCATGATTTAAAATGTTTATCCTGTGGAAAATGGTAAAAAAAACAAAATAATGATTAAGATAGTCGCTTTGATTTATTTTTAGTTAATGTAATGTATGAAATACAGGAAGTGCATATGATTCTGTACATACAATCCACTGCAATGGTAGTAGCAATATGCGGTGTAGAACAAGCCACATCTATCGGCCATTCACTACTTCATGTCGGACTGATGCCACAGACATGAAGCGTTCTACATGCAGTAGGCACCATTGAAAACTGTCGACCTTTATCGCGTTTGGCGAGAATCGATATATTGCAAACACGGAATTCCAAGAGCTAATGCCCCGACCAGCATTGAATTACACGTAGAAAACCTACAGCAAACAGACGGATAATCCTAGCTGTTTTAGCCTGTCTAACCTGGCAGAAGGGGCCATGAGACTAAAACAGCTAGGATTATTCGGCAGATACCTCACCTATGGCATACTGATGAGAGCTAATAAACTCGAAACCGGTATATTTCTGGTGGACTATTGACGAGTGACGCTAGCTGTTTGCTATAGGATTTCCAGGTGTAATTCAATGCTGGTCAGGGCATTAGCTCTTGGAGTTATTACAAATATGTTTTTAGTATCTATGTTGGCGGGAAGAACTCAACTTGAAAACATGTGAAATATGAAGGATTATACTTCCAAGTAATGAGTTTTTATAACATCTAGAAATATTGATGGTTTAAATTTAACAGAACTGGTAAGAAAATATACATGAAATCAAGAACTGAAAACTCCAATCATGTTTGCTTCTTTCTTCGATATGAAGCTGACAAATGTACCAAAGAACCTATTGGTATAAATACTATTATGTACTGCTATTGGAAATGTGCCAAAGCTTATTGTACGATTTCTTAAACTGCCTAACCAAATGCGTGTACTGGGCACTGTATTATAGACAATACAATCTTTCATTTAGTCGATTATGGGCCGGATCTTTTGAGTATAAAAAACATGGTAACTGGAAGTCTAAGTCTGTTGCTGAAGACTATACATTGAAACTTTTACTGAAAACAAGTAACGGACGGCTATGAAAATTCTAGGCGAAAGCGAGAATTGGAAGCCGAAAATATTCTCTCAGGTTATATCATCAGCATCTAAAAATTATTTTCGCAGATAAAATATTTCCACCTATTCTAGCAAACCATTTCACATGTCAGCATCTGCTACTAATTAAGATTTTACTGTCAACCGATTTAACATATGGTTTGACATGCGTTGTTTATTTAATAAATGTCTAATTGGAGTATAATTTAGTTTACGATGTCATTATCGCACTGAGTGCTTTAATACATTTTAAAAAGTATTATGACATTCGAAACAACCTCAAATCATAGTCGTTATGCCAGTTTTAGATAAAATGCCTTTAGTAACGTCTTTTGAACTGCTGACGTATTCGTAGTAGTGAAATCTACATTCAATTTTTAATATTAATTCTTAGTTGTTCCACTCATCAATAAAGATCTAGTGAATTTTCTACTCAGAACTTCCAGTAGTTCTAAATCTGTTCTGAAGGAGTGCCATTATTATTGCTATATGTATATTGAATTCTAATGAATAAATTTGAACTGATTTAAATAAAATACCTACATAACAACCGTATCGATTTTTTTTTGTACTGAACATCAGCAGCACAAACAACAAAAACTCAAAGCTTTACACATTTGCTTCTCCAAATGTAATTTGTCTCTTTTTTTTATTAAATTCGCTTTTTAAATAAATATAAATTGGAAGGTATAAATGTTAGCGTCATATATTTATATATATCAGCATATAAAAGCTTTTTTAAGTATGTTGATGCGAAGCTAAAATTATCTCAATTTGTTTGAAGATTTTAAAATATATCAGTCAAAGTATATTTGAACTACCTAATGATGAATTAGCTATATATTTTTGTAAATTTTGTATACTTGTTTGTTAACTTGAGTTAAAAAAAGTGTTTTATAATGGCGAAATAAAATGCTTACATGTGAATGCAGTACAAAATATTGGCACTGGCGCTTTCGCCAGGAATTTAAATATTCTGAGAATGACGAGATGAGTGTGTTGTCACGAATTGATAAAGAATATAGTAAATATAAATTTAGGCCATCAAAATATTTAACCAAACTTGTCTTAGTTGAAATAATATCTATTGTAGTGGTGTTAAAGGTTACAGCACCAATTTTTGCCACCACACTGGAAAAAATATGGTTGGTGATATTAATGAATGTCGTTTATTGGACTAACGTTGATTAACTAAATTCTATTTAGTAATATAATGCAGAAATGTGAGATGGTGCAATTATTAGCTCTGTTTCGGCCATTTCTGTCTTTAAGTTTCACCCCCTTGCTGACCTCTGATTCAGAACAATCCAAAATGCTGAAAATGTTGTGTGTGAGTGAATGTTTATTGGGTGTCTATATAAACAATTTCCCTTTTACCCTTAGGTGTCGGAATTATATACAAATTTACACCACTGCTTTTTATCTCTTGCTGCTTGCCATGATTTCCCTTTATTTTCTAATATTTTTTCCTACTGAACTATCCCACGTTTCCATTGGCCGTCCTCGTCTTCTTTTGTTGTTTGTTGTTCTATGAATTCTAGTATCGATTACGCTCCTAAATTTTTTCTTATTTGCTCATTTCTTGTTTTATCCATGTTCGTTACTCCTCTCACTCTTCTCAGATACTTAATTTTTGTTGCTTGAATTTTAATCCTTTGTTGTTTCGTCTATGTCTCTGAAGTGTACGATGTGGAATGCTCTTAGTTCCATTGCGCATCCAAATAAAGGTACCACACCTAGGAGCAAACAAAAGGAGGCACATGAAACTCAGCAAAGAAACACTTCCTTGGTTATGTATGTGGGTGCGAGAGAGACAATCATCTGCACGTACGATATGAATTGTGTTTTTTCCCATTATTTGTTTGTAAACACGTCATTGGCGTACAGTGTGGTTAACCAGTACATTATTTTATCTTGTATCTTGTTAGTGTTATTCTGTGTGTATTTTTGTGGCTGTTATTGTTGGAACATGTCATGTTTTATAATGGACTGTAAAATTAACCAGCATATAGCACCAAATAATTCTTCATATCCAGAATTCAATTTCATTTCAATTCACAATCAACTAAATCTTTATTGCTCCGCCATTGCCAGAAGGTACAAAACATGTATGACGCTGATCATGAGTAATCCCATTCGCGCAGCTTTTCGAGCATTCCAGTCATCATAATATAAAATTACATTTCAGTGGGCTATGTCCATGTCTCACATCCATATCTCAAAATTGGTTTATACACGCTTTTCTATTTCATTCTCTTGTTTTCCTGATTCTTCTATCGTCATTCCTAAGTAATCAAAACACTTTACTTGTTCTAACTCTAGTCCATCTATTTGTATATTTATTTATTTTCTATTGTTGTTCTGTTATTGTCATTATTTTTGTTTTCTTTGCATTTTCATTCCATTCCATAAATATCCCTAAACGTTTTTATTGAATTTGAGGAGTATAAAAATAATCATAGCAGGCCTTGGATCGCCATGTTAAATGCCATGGTAGGGTCAGAGTAACCGGTTTTCGATGATATTTAAAATTAAAAAAATTTGATTATCTTGAAGAATAAAGTGTTTACGGACTTGTACACAAACAAAGATAGACACCCTGTATATCCACACAGAAATTGTTAAAACGACTGAAAATTTAAATATAACCAACACTGAGTTGGATGGCGAAAATCAAATTATATACCAGTGACGTCATCCTATCTCAAAAATGCTGTAATGCTATTGGATGAAATTTTGTAGGCACACCCTCTGTTTAGAGATCTTGATGAAAAAGAACCCTTTAGAAGAATTAGAAGGCGATTATTGATTGTCATTTTATGCCTCCTGTCATGAATCACCCTGTATATTTTTAATCAATATGGTCTGTACACTAACAGTGATCAGAAGTCTCATTAAGTTATTGTCTTCGTTCGGCGGAAGGGCCTCTTAGAAGTGCGAAATTAGCAAAGTAATTTACATAACCTAAGCGGAATCCAATAGCGAGTAACAAAAAAATACAGAGCCCGCAGGCGTTTTATTTTCTGGAACACCCTAAACTTTTATTATTCATGCATATTTAATAGAGAACGGGACCCCCATTATTTTATATTTGTTCTCGACCTTCGCGCGCTCTGCCAGTCTCTCCTTCGTTAGTTCCGAAGAAGGAAGTTCGCGTTTTGTTTTTGAGAAGTATTTATTTTCCATACGATATAGTGGCGGGGTGTCAACAATTTTATTGAAATATAATGCGGGTTGTAAAAACTTCTGCTGATTCCTCGGAGCAACAGACCGGAGGGATAATATAAAAGTAGGGGATAGACAGATTTATAACGTCTTGGTAACGGCGTCACGGAGCTGGGGCATGATGAAAATATATTTGTTGCTCAAAATTACTGAAAAATGTGTTCATTTAAGGACTTCCTAAGAGGGTCGGGAATATATTAGGGCAAAGACCTCGATTTTTTACGCGAAATCCTCACACGCTTACCGTCACGTATAACGTTGAAGGTCGGGAATATTAATGGTTTTGAGTAATGATTACTCAGGTGCGATGTACAGGGTAGTCACGCAAAAATTGCCTCCTGTTTTTGGGTGTAACAATGGAAGGTGGAGGAACATTTAAATAATAATAATAAAGCATATATCAAAAAAACAATTGCATATCGCATTTCCTTGATGTATGCCTAACTTTTGTTTTTTTTAATGAAACACCCTGTATATTGTTACGCTATTGGATGAAACCATCAACAAAGCTTTTGAAAAAAGGATATGTAGCGGTTACATGAAAAAAAATTTGGGAAAACGGTCATTTGATTCAATGGGGTTTGGCAAAAATTTTAGAGAAGGAAGATAACGCAACAAAAAGAAAATTAAAAGAGGCCGCGAGTATTTTGTTGAACGGAGATAAGGGTGTGTCAAACTGTTCAGTAAACATCGATCATTGTTGGCTACAGTTGTATCAAGAAGAAGTAAGTAATAAAATAAAAATCATTTAACATCTCTATGGAAGCAGATAAACAAATTTTAAACTGTCAAACTTGACATACGTTTAATATTTTTACTACGATTTTGAGAACGAAAACAGAGAGTTTTTCGAAACGTCAATAATACGGAAGTGCGCGATAGTGATGTGATTTTTGTTATTTTTTATTTATCTGCTTTTTCAGTGTGAGACTTTTTGGTTAAGCAAACTTAGTTTCAAAAATAACCCTTGACTGTTCCGTTTGGCGCAAGGGCTTATTTAATTAATCTTTATTATTTTTTCAGAAGTGTGGCAAAAACCCAATGAAACTAAAGAAAAACTAAAATTATGCCACAAATAAATAACTTCAGACAATATCTTAACGAAAATAGTATCTTTATTTTTTAGTACTATGCAGGCGTGTTATGACATTTCGATCTACTTTATTCGTTTATCACAGTAAAATTTTATTCGTACCGGAGTTAGATATTTTTGAATTTATAAGTATAACGTCCTCTACCTAATATAAAGATACTTATAATAGACATTTGTTGTAAAATTTAAAGAAAGTCGAATGCAGGGTGATTCAGAACTTATAAATACAATTTTGTAAAAAAAATCAGAAAGGTCAATTCGAAAATGATTTAAAAATGTATTTCTGCGTAGCACTGAAAATTGGTTCACTGTAAAACCTGACCTTGCACAAAGCGAAGTATGCAGTCAACTACCGACAAAATTTAAAGAATTTTCCAAGAATAAATACAATTTAAATAAAGCGCCTATTTATATCCGCAAATTCAGCTGCTTTTGCCGTTATTGTTATTATTAATTAATACATTTAATTTGTGGTTTCCATTAATAACATAATTTGACATACCTGATATACGTACAACATACATACAACTGTTCAAAATTTTCTCCACCGGCGTGTAAACACATTTAGACCCATTTTACTCAGTTTCTACAAACTAACTTAAATGTTTCTGATTCTGGTCTGTTTTGAACTCGTCAGCAGTCGGCAGTAGCCAATAGTTCGCGTAAATCATCAATAGTATCTGCTTCAATGCGATACACTTCATTTTTTAAATATGTCTACAATAAAAAAATATTATAAATGTTATTCACCCCACTCCGTGTAAAACTAGCTTCATCTGTAACTAACACGTCAGCTGTAAATCTGGAATTTTGAGCATTTTGTTACAGCGACCGTAATTCGTAAAGAATTGGTATTGAAACTTTTGTATTAACGCTTGGACACGTTGTACATAATACGGATATAATTGTATATGTACTTGCAACTATTTCCATATCAAAACCATGTATTCAATGACTGATATTATTGCAGTTTTTCCTCTGATCTATTTTCGTCCGCGTCCCCATTATAGTTCCACTCTACCATTCCATTATGTACAATTCCTTATATGGAACACCCTGTATATATTTTTGTGGATATTAGATACATATTTCCGTGCTGGTGAAAATAAATTGCTTGGTCATTCTCATTACCCTCCGAAACATACAAAACATGCTACAGCCAAACTTTGAATCGAAAATAATTATTTCGGGATCAGATTTAAATATGGTTTGGCTAATACAAACGTATGCGTTTGACATCCACCGCTCTACCTTTATTTTTCTTCTCGGTACAGGATAATTCGCATTCGGAACCGAAAGTTGGCAAAACAAGAAAAGTTTTTAACTTTGCCAATCCGACGAGTGGTTTTGACACATTAAAATTATTTGGAATAGTTATTAATACAAATAATTTCAAGTAGAAATCAGTGAACGAAGTAAAGTGAATTTTATGACGATCTATGCATATTTTGAAAGAATAACTTACTAATTTGTTTATTTTAAGCATACCTGCCATAACTTATTTAATTTTACTCTTGATAATATAAAATTACAGATAAGTATTTATTAATTTTTAAATGTCATTTATTGTAGAGAAAATTATTGCCTGGTATTAGGTCAGTAGATTTATAAAAACAATTTTTTACTTACTGCCAACGTTTCGGCCTATATTGGGCCTTCTTCAGGGTTCTTCAGGTTACAATTATATGTTATACAACTTTTATAACATTACTGTAAAATAATTAAAATAAAAAACCATAGAAATCGTAAAATATATAGAAGAGAAAAGAGGTATCGAAAATAGTCAACCTATGGAGAAAACGCAAGTCTGGTAATATTGCAGTAACTTAACTATCATGGGTTGGTTGCACTAATGAGGTAGGTTCACACTAATAAGCGGGAATTTCAAAATATGAAAATGTTTGCGTCCAATTTGTGGTTTCTATAGTCCAATTACAAACATTCCGTTTTGGTTTCAATGGTACGCTGGGATTAAAATGCAGTATAACGTCATATCGCGAACAACGACGACGTCACAAATATGGGTCGTATATCAAAAAGTGCCTTTTTTAAAAACAAAATCGACGTGCCAGGGGATTTTTTCGAAAACTTCTCAATTTAAAGAATAATGAATTTATTCGTTAGTTTTCGAAAGCACTGTATGTAACAGTACAAAGAAATAATGGCTCGTCAATACGAGAATATTCGTTGAAATGTGTCTGTTAGATAGGTTGGTTGTAGTGTTGTCTTTTTTATCTTTATTATCTTTTTTCTCCTTAATAAAACTCAGAAAAGAAAACAAAAAATTGCTATGATCATTATAGCTATTGCTATTTATTAATTTTTGTTTATTTCAATAATATCAATGTGTCACTAAAACCATCAAATTGTTAAAAGCGTCGTGTTTTCTTCTGCATAATCCATTACCATCACACCACTATCTAGATTTTTTTTTTATTATTTCGACGATAACAATTGTTTATTGATTGGTTTATTTTTCACGAAGCAATTGAGGCGAGACCGTGATATTGAAAAAATGACTCGGAAAAATGATCTGACATTTATTGTATTAAAATTAATGAGGACGTTTACTGAAGCAGTTGATTTGAAATAAATGTTATTTTGATTGATATAAGAGACGGTTTAGAGCTACAAAATTTCTATATGTACCAATTTCTAAATTCAAGTTGGAGACGTTCTAATAGATCAAAGATGTTCATTGTATTGAAATTTGTAAAAAAATCGGCGGTCCATTTGTATTTCTCATACAATTAAAATATTAATTATTAAATAAGAGTGATTTTTTATAAATGTTGAAAGCTGAAACTAGAAGATATAGAAGGATACAGTTTCTCTCATCATATTTCTGTAACCGATCGCTGTTCGTGTCATACAATGGCTTTAACTCTAAGTATTTTTATTCTTCATCTGGAGTCCCACAGGGACCGAATTTAGGGCCATTGATTGTTTTGCTATTTATTAATGATGTTACTGAGGTTATAATAATAATATCTCTACCCCTCATTCTAATCACAAGGATTAGCCCAGAAGTCGAAGACTTGTGCGGGAGAGGGGGCGGCATATTATTATTAAGCAGGCCGCATTTGCGCCCAGGAACGACTTACGTTAGTAGGCCCTAACCACCATTCAGTGCAGGAATGAGGGAAACCTGGAAAACCTCATTAATTAGTGGGATGGTCGAACGCCAACCGGTATCAATTTTTGACAATGATCCAAGCCAACTTTCTTCTACCCTATCATATCCGCAGAGAGGGTGCCAATCCTCTCCACGAATATAGCTTATACCGGCTGCGGGGGTCAAACCCACAGCGATCTAGTCACCTCGATTCAAGTACTAACGCCTTAAACCGCACGACCACTGACCGATCTATTATAAATTGTAATTTTCTTTATTTGCTCATGATCTAAAAATATATCGTAGAGTTGACATAGAAGACTGTCTGTTAAATGGTCAAAAATGTAAAACAATATCTTTTACATTAAAAATACAGCCAATCAAATTTGATTATAAAGTAAATGGTATGGTAATGACACGAAGCGATACGGTGAAAGATTTAGGTGTAGTCTTCGACACTAAATTTTCATTTAATTCTTATATCAATGAAACGGTTTCATCTGCTTTAAAAATGTAAGGGTTTGTAATTAATAATTGCCGGAGCTTTCAAAATAATCAAACATTAATGCTTAGGTATAATTCATTTGTCAGGTCTAAATTAGAATATGCGTGTATTATATATGGTACCCATAACCAAATCCTTCGAATTGAAAGTGTCCAGAGAATTTTTTATATCGCAAAAATTATGGAACTTATCCAGAGAGGGGCTTTAATCATCAATTATTACTGGATACATTTAAAGTGTCTATCTTTACAAGTGAGACGAATTTTGTCTAGTATAACTTTTGGTTTCAAATGAATGCATAATGAGATTGACTCTACAAATCTTATAAATGAATTATACTTTCAAATACCAACAAGTTCAACCCGATATGTTCAAATATTTACACTGCCAATGGCCAAAACTAATGAATTTACATTCCCTTTATATATACTATGTAGTAATTTAAATAATAATAATAATAATATCTCTACCCCTCATTCTAATCACGAGGATTAGCCCAGAAGTCGAAGACTTGTGCGGGAGAGGGGGCGGCATATTATTATTAAGCAGGCCGCATTTGCGCCCAGGAACGACTTACGTTGGTAGGCCCTAACCACCATTCAGTGCAGGAATGAGGGAAACCTGTAAAACCTCATTAATTAGGGGGGTAGTCAAATGTCAACCGGTATCAATCTCTCACATTGACCCAAGCCAACATTCTTCCACTCTACCATACCCGCAGAGAGGGTGCCAATCTCTCCACCAATATAGCTTATATACGGTCTACCGGCTGCGGGGGTCAAACCCACAGCGATCCAGTCACCCCGATTCAAGTACTGACGCCTTAAATCGCGCGACCACTGACCGATCTACCGATCCATAAAATCTCATTATTATGTGATATAAATTGTGCAAGTTAAATCAAGTTCGAGATGTTCTAATTGAGCACAGTCACTTTTTTTGAGCTGCTATTAACTTTGTATTTTATCTGAAGTTTTTATGTTGGTATTTATAAATTTACCATTGCTTTATTTTATTTCTCTTTTTCATAAATATGTACATTTATATTCTTTATCAACATTATTATTATTGTTATAGTACTCTGTTGGTTTATTCTTTACTACTTAAGTTAGTTAGTTAAAGTTTAGTATTTAAATGTATATTTTTTTCTCTTCATGTCTATAGCATTTACTATATTTGTCCTGTAATTGGATCATGTAATCTGTTGGGCAATAAATTGATTATTATTATTAAAAAAGGAACGTTGCCGAAATGAAGTCACCATGTAGTTTTACTTTATTTATCGTATCGAAATAAACAGTTGTCAAGGGCTGATTTTCCATTTGTTAACCGGCACCCCGTTAATAATTGAGGGTGCCAACCATTTCCAACTCTTTCGAAGGGAAATCTTACGAAGTTATTTGACTCCTAGCCGTACCGCGAACAAAATGTCCGCTTGATTAACTTTCTAATTTGCCGGTAATGGAATAAATAATTGAGACTCAAGCTTAAACTCCTGGAAAATAAATTAAAAGCATTGCCCGGATTGGAATATAATAGTAAATTCGACTGTGCTCTACAACCTGTGAACTTCGCAATATCCAAGAACGGTCTCGTTATTAGTATTGATTTTGTTTCCTTGTTTACATCGTCATCTGTTCCTCCTCTTGGTTTGTGCACGGGAATGCCTTAGGGCCCTAGAAGGCAATAGTCCCTTGACCTTTCCGTTTCCACCCGATATCTGTGCAGCTCGAGCGTGAAATGGTAAATACAGGTTCCTGTTATTCTGCTCATTTGTTTAGTGGAATATTTGTGGGGGGCCACTTATGAGCGGGGATACGGTTGCGAGTTTTGGGTTGGCCCTACACTAAGAGAAAGGGAAGGATCGTGTAACAGAGAAAGAAATGCGGAGTACGTACACACGCATAGACTATACAGGGTGTTAAAAAAGAGTGTAAAATATTTAAGGAGGTAATAGTATGAACCAAAATAAGCAGAAAAGTCTCCATAAACATGGATCCGCAAAGTAACGGTTGCGGAGATATGGAATGTTTGATGTTTTTTAGCCCCTTTTTTATTTTCAAAAACGTTGTGTATTTTCTTATAATAGTTGGTTGATGTTTAGTGAAATAAACAGTACGTATTTGACAGTTGTTCTCAGTGCACAAGTTTTCTTTGGCTATGGCTGGTTACTCTAACGCAGAATTAACAGACATGCATTTCATGTATGGTCGTGCTAATGGGAACGCCACCGAAGAGCGACGTCTTTATGTTGACGCTTATCCAAATCGCCAGATTCCTTCACAACGCATGTTTGGAAGAATTCACCAAAGATTGCGTGATACCGGTTTCTTGAGCAAACAGTGCCATTTATCCGGAAGACCAAGGTCGGTATCCACTCCTAGAGCAGAATCCAGGTACAAGTGTGCGGACAAAAGCAGCCGAGGTAGGAATTAGTGGTCCTCTTGTTTGGAGAATCCTTCACGAGCAACTGCTTTATCCATACCCTGTGCAACGAGTAGAGGCCTTAAGTCCAATAAATGATCATCAAGCACGTTTGGTTTTTTGCCGCTGGTTTCTACGTCATGATGCTGAAGACCCTCGTTTTCTTGCAAATATTCTTTTTACTGATGAGGTCGGGTTCACAAGAAATGGAGTGTTTAATTTTCACAATACGCATATTTGGGCCGACGAAATCCTCATGCTCTAATAGAACATTTGGATGGGTATTGTAGGTGACAGGTTTATAGGTCCTATTGTTTTACCAAACCGATTAACAGGCGCTGCTTACCTCAACTTTCTGCAGAACACACTGTATGAGTTTTTGGAAGACATTCCTTTGAATCAGAGGCAACTAATGTGTTCCATGATGGTGCTCCATCAGTACCTGGCTATATCGTTGAGACGAAGATGTCGTGCCTGCTTGGAAATGGACGGAGGGCACTTTGAACATCTTCTGTAACTTTGTTTTTTGTTTGTTAAAAGCTTCCTTTGTCGGTTTATTCCTAATAAAATAAAATGTTTGAAAAACGAATAGTGGTCCATATCTCCGCAACCGTTATTTTGCGGACCCATGTTTATTAAGACTTTTCTGCTTATTTTGGTTCATACTATTACCTCCTGAAATATTTTCGCTCTCTTTTTAACACCCTGTATAATTCGTAACAGAACTTATTAGTGGTGGTAGATCTGCCCTTTTAGAAACCATGTTGCACTGGACTTATTTGATTTTTCACAAATGAAAATTTATCTTCATATAGAAGTATTTCAAAAACTTTTTTAATTAGAACGATTGGTCGGTAGTTTGTAATATCGTCTTTTGCACCTTTTTTGTGAATAGGTATAATCTTGGAGTGTTTCCAAATGGACATGAATTTTATCGCCCTGTATAAAAAATAGCTATTATTAAGACCCTAATCAATGTTATACTATTATTTTTTATAAAGATTAGTCATACAAACAATAAACGGAATATTTGTTAATTGAATGATCTAAAATAGATATTAAATAAGATATTTCAATTCCAAATAATTTAAGCATACCAGGAACTTTGTGTCCCTAATTTGGAGCTGTTAAATCCGATAATAATATTTTAGGAAGCCATCTGTGTATTTAACTATAATAAAACGTTTCAATCTGGCATTTAACGAAATATTTTATGAAACCTGTTGGCAGATATAAATTGATAGCGTAGTTATTTTAGAACAGTTTTAGCTAATCGGATATTTATCATAAAGCCTGCAGCAAATTGTATTACGTAATGTAATTAACTGGAAACTCTACATCACACTAATTACTCATGGAATACTAACCAGTGCCTATGTAAAATACATTTGGTAGTTAATTCTTTTTGTTGTACAATGTATTTACCAACATACAGCTACACAGCTCATAAAGTTTTCGACAAACTGTTATACTGCCTTGAAAGTTGGTTTTTGTCTAGAATAGTAGGTACGTTGATTAATGAATTTCCAGTTGAATTATACCTAAAAATATCGAATTTACTTATATTTATTTAAAGCTCACAGGAGCAATTTAGTCTGTTATCGGGTAGAACCAAATATTCTATTATTTTTCTTCTACCTTTATACATACGGGGTGATTTACAGCGTATGTATATACAATTTCAGAGGGAAGTAGAGCATGAAAACTGTGCAAATTAGCCTTAAAAACAATTAAAAATAAAATAATTAGAGTACAATTTAAAACAAAACGTTATACCTATATAAAGTAGTTAATTGGTTATACAGTAAAACCTCTATTTTCGGACACCTCCATAAAACGGACTCCTCTAAATTGCGGACGATTTTATTTTTAGGAAATTTTACAATACGGCTTTCTTAATATTAACACCTCTAAATAACGGATAATGGATTCGGACAGTCCGGCAGTCGACAAAACGGAAAATTTAATGTAAATTTACCTCTTAATTTCGGACAGACTATAGACCAAACTCTGTTATTGTCACTTAAATGTATGGGTATTTCCTACATAATTACGGAATTTTTAAAATTCAGGTAAACTTCTTGGAGTTATGTAGTGCCTACCATGAAATTGCCGACAACTGGTTTTACCCATTCCAAAAACTGATGGTTTGACCATTAATGATGCAGTTTTTTAATTAATTTTGTAACGTGCGAAACAAAAATATTCCGATATCTGGATCCCTACTAAAAGAAAAGGCATTAGAAGTAGCCCAGAGTTTAAAACTAACGGAATTTAAAGCTTCCCATGGTTGGTTGGAAAAAAGTCCAAACCAAGGAGGGTGTTTTCGAAAGAGTTCGAATATCGTTGAGACGAAGATGTCGTGCCTGCTTGGAAATGGACGGAGGGTACATATTCTGTAACTTTGTTTTTTGTTTGTTAAAAGCTTCCTTTGTCGGTTTATATCTAATAAAATAAAATGGTTGTAAAACGAATAGTGGTCCATATCTCCGCAACCGTTACGTTGCGGACCCATGTTTATTAAGACTTTTCTGCTTATTTTGGGTCATACTATTACCTCCTGAAATATTTTACACTCTTTTTTTAACACCCTGTATATTAAAAGCTGCAGATTACTCTCAACCTCGAAATCGATGAATTTTCAATACTAACGTGCAAATAACTAAAATACCTATGTCTGCACAACATTTTTTATAGAGTATTTTTAAAAAGTTATTATTGTTCCATGCATATTGAGCGCACGGTATTAAAAAAAAACAATAATTGGCTAAATCGTTAAAGTTCTGGAACATTGTCATACGAGAATACTTTAAAACATAATTCATATTGTATACGAAATCCTATTGGAAAGTGAATTCTTCATCAAATATAACAGAAAATTTGTTTCACGAAAGATGTCGATTTAGTTTACAATTAGGTACATGGAACTTTTTTTATTTGTTAACTGGCGAAACATCACTGGATTCTGCCTGGTCTCGATTACATTACATTAGTTATGCATTCTGAGCGAGAAATGCCAGCAAAACATAGTTAGCTGCACTCTGTATTTAGTCACGCTTTGTATTGTGTTAATTATTTTCAGCCATGTTGATCCGTTGACGAACCGAACAGGTAATTGTTAAAGTAGCGGCAATAGTAATGCCGCATTTAGATTGCAACGAAAGTGTACACGTTCTTTATTTCTAAATGCACAAAATAATGAGTTTTGGTTCGTTTTTACTCAGATTTGAAAATACACCGAAAATAATTATTTGTTACCGTTTTACCTGAAGTTTACTCGGATTACTTTATTGAAAAATTACTTAAAAATCTTGTAGTATTACAGTTTCATAGTAATTTGAGAATTTTCATTAGGTAGGTATGATTTTTTTGTACTTTTTTATAAATGATACTGCAGGAAACAACTACTCCGCGGACTAATGCCACGACCGGTATTGAATTACACCTGCAGTATCTGTGCGAACAGCCAAGAACCCTTGTCGGCCGCACCATCAGACACATACCGGTTTCGGACTTGTTAGCCCTCACTAGTATGCCATAGGTGAGATGACCGACAGATTAACGATTTTGATGTTCATAATGACAGCATTACTATGACAGTAGTATAAAATAGTTTTCTGCCTGAAGTGAATCGCTCATCTAGGACATACATATGTAGAAATGTTATTTTACGTGTGGATAACATTTAAGACATGTACAGATAAAATAGCTATTTATGTAATCAGTTATGAAAAGTATGATTTGGTTTCATTTTATGGACGTATTACATACACGATATTTTCTAATTTTGACGAAAAATGGGAAATACAAGTTTTTAATTTTGATCATTTGCAAGTATAATTTAAATAATACCTAATTATCTAGTAGGTCAATGTCAGTTTAAATTTTCTTGTTATTTGGCTTGACATTTAATAGACGCTGATCTATTCTGTGACGCTGATCGTTACTATTACCATTCATTAGGAAAAATGTGTGCTTTACATTCAGATTCTGACGATATACCGAGCGATATCGAAGAAGCGGCAAGAAATGCCATATGTTCACTGATTCCTGAAAAATCCAAAATTTAAGAAATGGCGCGAACAGAAGAAAGGAAAACACGCCAATGAGAAAGTACTATTGGCATATTGTCAAGGTAAGAAGAATTTGAAGGCTTCTATCGACACAGTAATCCATGTTGAGAACTGAGCTGTTTTTTAAAAAAGGTATAGACATTAAAACATACAATAGTTTGATAGCATTTTTGAAAAGGCAGTCCGATGGATACCATGCTAAGAAATCAAACGTTTTTTCAAAAGTAAATATTGCGAAGTTTTTGACGGAGGTGGATGACAATAATTTTTTAATGGCTAAGGTAACTAATAATTGCTTCGTTTAGTTGTCAGTTTACTAATTCGCATATTTTGCTTTGGGTTGTGTTGGTTGTGGGAATAGCCAGTGCATGTCGGGAGTCAGAATTAACGATTTTACGTGTTGAAGATGTTACAGATGAGGAGACGTATTTTCGAGTAAATATTCCAAATACAAAAACTAGAGTAATTCGTGAATTTGTAATCACCCCGGGAGATATAGAAGGACTAAGCTTCGTTGACATTATCAGGAAGTATAAAAACCTACGCCTGGAAAATATTAAACACAATAGATTCTTTGTTAGATATAGAAATTGCAAATGTGGTGTACAACCAGTAGGAATTAATACTATTGGTCAGTTACCAAAGATGATTGCTGAAATGATTGGTTTGCCGAATTGTGCATTATTCACGGGGCACTGTTTCAGAAGATCTTCGGCCACTTTACTTGCAGATTCTAGCGCCAATATTTTAAAAATAAAACAACACGGCGGCTGGAAGTCCAATTCTGTTGCAGAAGGATATGTTGAAAATTCTATAGAAAATACAAAAACAATTTCGGGTGATATATTTGAATATTCGAGTAATACCAATAACATATCACGGCATATTGCTGCAATGTCAACAAATTAGATTTCTTCTGGAATTAGTTTCACTAACTGTACCAACTGCGTTGTAAATATTTGTAATTAAATAATAATAATTAATAAATAATTAATAGCGTTATTTATAAAATTACTGACAAATAAAAGTTACTTTCTTTTTGCAGTTCGTGACATAACGCATAATGGTTTCCATTACGTAACTAATTACATAAAGTAGAACATATTGACACTTGTTTCGATAACAAAAGATGTTACTTTATATGTCAAAACTGGAAAAAATTATTTACCGTCATTTTTTTTGACAATATAGTTGGAGGGTTTTTCCAGTGTAATTTAACCTCTTCAATCGCAGCGTCGCCGTTGCAGCATGTATTCCGAAACAGTCTCAAATGCATAAATTACCCACTTCAGCTCGAAATGGGCTTTTCATAGCCTGCTACTCCACAACGTACAAAGAATCATATCCTATGCTCTAGCAAATACGAGTAATGGGCAGTGCGCATATTTGAATAAATTGTGACCACATAACAAACACCAAAATAAATTTACGGGAGCCGGAACGTTAAAGCCGTTTGCATTTCAGCGTTCCGCCCGGATCGAGCTCCTAATCCCACTGCCGCGCATTAAATATCAAATATTTTCCGCGCGATAAAACAAATACGTCGGGCGATGCTATATTAGTTTAGTTGCCTTATCAATTGGACGAAATGCACATCTCCCTACGCCCCGGAGGCCCCGGAATTGGGTCGTGAATGTAGCAGCTTGGATTATTTAAGGATGCCCTAACAATAACAGAGCAAGCGGTTTCGCTCGCGAATTTGCGATGGCAACAAACTCGATTACTCGGAGCGACACTGGGTAAAAGTTAGAGCGCGTCTTATTTGTGCGGATACACTTAAAGGACTTGCTATTTACCGACACAGCGTTTGTTTGTGGCCTTTCATATTTCACATTAAACTCGAAATATCTCTCCCATGGAGCGTCCTCGTGAGGTCCTCGACTAATTCTAGTTAAGGGATACAATGTCTGAGCGTGCTACAGTAGTCAAATGTAATGGGTTCGCCGTTTTAGTACACTGTCAGAAATGAGGAAGCGGAAGAATTAATATAAGCCCTGTTTATTATTGCGATTATTTTAGGCTTTTTCAGCTCCGTAGATATCTCATCCAGTTCCAGAAATCTTAATGGTGTGAACCTTAACAGAGATGATCATGTATGTACAGGGTGTCTCAAACCCAATAGTATGGAACGTACGGTGAGAATACAAAAAAATTAAATGGGACACATGGTGTTAAATAGGATGAAATAAGCTCCATTTTCAAGCAAAAGTATGATCTTTGGGATTTGACCAAAACGACTAATGACGTCATCAATTATATTTTTTCCAAATTTTTTCTCCTGTTAAAAAGCTCTCTTTTTACTAATATATTTTTATTAGAGACATTTTTCTGTATTACTTCCCGTTTAAAAGTTATAAGCAATGTCGTCTTAAGAGTCTCAAAAGAAATATCACCTAAAAATCACATTAGTGGTGGAAGGATCAAGTAGTCATTGGATAACTGAATGTTCGTTGTTTAAATTGCATAAATGTAATTAAGTATAAATAAAAACTCGATAACTCTTTAATACAGTTAAAACTAAAGGCGATGATAACAATAATTGAACTTAAAAATGAGGTAAACGCCCTCATCCTACATACATTCTATTTTTTATTTGATCTCAATTTCAAGACACATATCCAATCTTCTCCTGACTTTACAGTGGGCTGCGTTTATTAACATTTCGCCGTTTTACTCATTACAAACGTGTGTGATTTTTTCTTGCAAGTGATTAATATCTAGCGAAAGTGTTTTGTAAACCTTATATTTTAAAACCCTCCATAAAAAAATCGAGAAGTGTTAGATCGGATAACTTTCCGGACCACTGAATAGGTCCATTAATCCCAATGCATTTTTCTGGGAAAATGTTATCTAAATCTTGCTGCACAATCCTGACCTTGTCGAGCTCCGTCGTGCTGAAATCATAGCCCAGCTAGCAAAGTAGTTCTATAAATTTAGAGTAATAGGAGTTTTATATTCTGTTAATATTTTATAGTTGTATTTAGAATACTAAATTGTTGTATTAATGTGGCACATGAGACTATTTTGTCTTCAGAAACTGAATTGTTTTTTAAATTTGTTGCAAGAACGTTCCTAGAGCATAATTTATAGAGCACTTATAAGATAACTGCTAATGTAGCCCTATAAGTGTGTACAATAACACAATTTTACAGCAACGGTGCTTATAGAATCAAATTACTGTAAAACCGATGCAAAATACTGCTTTATAGAATTATACCATCTCCTGCGACACTCTTATAAAATTATTCCGTGATGTCGCTTATAGTTTAATTATAGAACTATTGTCTAAGACGTTGTTAAGTTACAATTCTACTGCGGAAAACAAATTACAAATATGGAAGCTGCTATCGAACTTAAGAGAAAAAGCTCTTTAAAGCAGTTGTAGAGAATAATAATACAGTTGTTATAAAATCATTATAGAGTACATAAGTAACAAAAGCCTTTTTGTTCCATAAAGAAACGCTATAGAACTATCATTTTTTATATATGTAGGTTTCCCATCTGACGAGACTTGCCTGTAATAGTACGAAATATTTTGATCAAAGTATAATGGGGAAATTTGTATAACATATTCGTGACTTGTAAAAATTATTATCTGCTTGCAGAAAGAAAATTTCATTACGATAGATAAGATTTATTTGATTGCTAAGAGAAATTGATTTTCTTATAGAAATTTAGTAACATATTTAATTTAGACCATTCCAAACCTTAAACATTTGCACTTCTAGATGTTGAAGTTAAAGAATTTTATTAGATTTATTAAATAAGATTAAATAACTGAAATTACCACAATAAAATGTGGCAACACTGTGAATATTAAGTAGTTGCTTACGAAGCATATTGGCTCTATAATCATTGCAATCGACACAAAAATGTCATATTAGTGAGAATCCATTGGAAGTACAAAATGAAGCATTTCATTCTATCGCCAAATTATGAAGAAGGAAAAAAATCTTAATTAAAAATATGTATAATATAAATAGGTGAAATGATATCAATAATATGGATATACCTACTTTCTGACTATTTTATGTACAGTTGGTTGTTAAATTCATCAATTTAGAAAACATTTTTTTTTATTAAATTTCCAGCATCATAGGAAATATAAGGTTAACTGAGGGCGCGTCAAAAAATTACCATTATGTACCACATATTTCACGATAAAACTTTTTTCGCATTAAAATGTACTGCTCCCTGATGGACAAACAAACTAAGCAATTCGTAATGATGTAAGTAAGTACTCCTATGCAGGCTGATTAGGCCCATCTTATTGGTTCTTATTGGCCCGTCCATATTATTTCTAACATGTGCGACGCAGAAACATTTTGTTTTTAAAAGATACAATTAAACGATTTTTCAGGTCTTTAAATATAACACCATGCAACACAAAAATTGTATAGCGAAGTGCTATAGAATTTTTATGAGATTGCTTTGTAACTGTGTTGTGAAAACGTTTATTCAACAATTCTATAAGTATTTCCTGCAAGCTTTACAGAACCGCTTAAAGAACTAAAAGGTTCTATAGAACGGTGCCCATTTTTATGGTATAAGTGTTGTAAGAACGTTTTGAAAACGTTCTCAGAACAAACATTGCTCTATAAAATTTGCTCTGGACACGTTCTTACGATTTTTACAAAACAAGAAATTGTTAGCTGGGAGGTTTCTCCTAAACAGGCACATTCTCCAGAAGTGCAGGAAGTTCTTCTTGTAGGAAATTTAGGTAATTCACTCAAATATGGCCTTGGTTTTGGAATGGATTTACAATGTGGGAATTTTCATTGCACCTGTTTAGCAATCCATTACTGACAAACCGATATTCGTCCATCCAAAGAACGTGCTGAAAAGGGTTCTAATTAACAGTGTCTGCATGTGTTACAATTTGAGCTATAAAATTAAGTCTGTTTTCAACGTGACGCTCAGGCAAGTACGCCAAATTGTGAATTTTGTAGTCATGATACCCATTAATAATAATAATAATATCTCTACCCCTCATTCTAATCACAGGATTAGCCCAGAAGTCGGTGACTTGTGCGGGAGAGGGCGGCATATTATTATTAAGCAGGCCGCATTTGCGCCCAGACTTACGACTTACGTTGGTAGGCCCTAACCACTATTCAGTGCAGGAATGAGGAAAACCTGGAAAACTTCATTAATTAGGGGTAGTCAAATATCAACCGGCAATCATATCATATCATATCATTGGTCTTTAAAATTCGTTTAACGGTTGATTTATCCAAATTCAATTCCCGGCTAGCCTGTCGTGTATAATTTCGTGGATTTTGTTCAAAATACTGTAACAGTCTAGCAGTATTATTATTGTTTAGGGCATGCTTTTCAATTTTCTCAAAAATGGAGCAGTCCGTATAGTTTTATTTATAAAGTTCAGGTACTAGACTACATAAAAATTTCAAGACTGCTGAGCCATGCACATAAAAAGTTTTCACTCAACGTGAACTTGCCGAAACGCCCGCGGTGCATAAAAACCTCCACCACTAGATTATTTAAAAAGAGCACTCCGAATTTATCGGGGCCGCAGTTCTTGTATCGATGCCAAATAGATTTCTTCCGTAGAAGAAACAGTGTGCTGCCATTTAAATTTTTTAGAACGATATAGGAAATAGACCTCTGAGGGGAATATGATGCTCCAGACAGTTTGAATTATTCAACAAAAGTCCTGCAACTGGAAGAGGAAGCGTTCCAGACTTATCTCGAAACGCATCCTGCTAGTAATAGTCACTGTTTGTTTAGGGTAATGTATCGTCTACTCCGCGCGTTCCACTGCAGAACTCGTAATGCATTTCTTATCGTTCCACGATTTTAATGGATTCATTTTATCCGGAACCGGAGGAAAAGGATAGCAGAAGGGGTGGTCGGTTATTCAGTTAAATATTTTGATGACCGTCCAAGTTGCCTTAATATAGTATTAAATTCACTGTTCAAAATTCAAATTCTACAATGAAAAATAAGGAAAATTTTTTTATAACGTTGTAATTATGTGTTTACTACATTTTCCAGGGCATTTCCACTAATAACAGCACATCCTACTTTTATTTTATCTTCAAATTTCCAGCATCTCTTGATTTTGTATAGAATAAAAGAAGAATCGGTCGCTATTCGTTTACATGTTCTAGAACATGCAGTCAACACAGAATTATTAAAGAAACGTTATACTTGCATTGCTCATAATGGGGAAATAAGTTTCACGCTGTTTATATCCGTTTTTAAAATAAAATTGATAGTTCCCATATAACAGCGTATCTTTTGTCTTTAATTAGAAGACTCAGAAATATGTAACGATTGTGTTTTGTTTTCATGCCATTGCACTTTAAACACCAAACATGATTTGACCATGTTTACCAAAACTGCATTAAAAAGAGCTATCATCTTATATATCGAATTAAACCTCTATTCATGGCCTATTCGATGACATAATGATGTGTTAAAAGAGGAAAATGTTTTGAGAAACTTTTCAAAGGCGGTCATTTTATAAAATATATATATTGTGGAAAACACAAAATATACATGTGACAAAAAGAAACACGCCGTATAACAGAAAGAACAAAACTAACACATAGTCACATCAAATATAATTTGTTGAATTTAATAATAAAGAAAGAAAAATAAGAAAACTAAAATAAAAAGTAATCTCAGTTTTAAAATTAGTCAAAGAAATATGCTGAATGAAATGAAACACACTGCAAATGTTGTGGAAAATTGTCACTGCAATACAGTTATTTAAATGCTTAACATCATCCATTTTATTTGTTTTATCTCATAAATAAATAATAGTCAAGTGAATCGCCCCTGAAAAAAAGAGCTCAAGCTCCATATAATATACCGGGTGACCAAATGAAGTGGAAACAAAATTAGAGACTGGTTTATGGGTTGCATCAACACATAAACGTGTCTAACGTGTAATTTTTGAAAAAGTACACATAGCAAAAATTTAAATTTGTACTTACCTTGATTTGGTTGTGCTGTGAACTCTATAAATATCATTTACACTGCGAGAAAGGACTAAGAATAACTGGCAAGTACCAACTTCGTATACAAATAACTGCTAAGCTAAGTATACCTATATGACAAAAAACTAAAACACAAATCAGATTATAATAAAAATATATTTTTTAAGCTTGCATCCCTGTGTATTCGAAAGGAAAGGAAAGAAAGATAGGAAAAAATGTATATGAATTATTTTGAGTCTCGTTAGCCCTATCATTTTCGATCACTATTTTCTGGACATCCTGTATTCCCAACATCTATCTGATAATCGACAGAACCACCATTCATGAAATGGAGAATAATATTAGTATAGAATATCATCCGTTTTTTTACCTAAATTATGACAGATACACGCTTTTATATTTCGACAGATTTTTCCCCATAAATTATTAGGTACACGCGAGGTCCAGATGGCACTCATTGCTCATCGTTATTATTGACAACCGAGATTAGGCCTGATGTGAAATAAACGACGAGGAAGAAATTAAGTGCTTCATTTTCCCGACGTTGCAATATGGACGGTTGCGCTAAAATTTCAACAGAAATTCGTTTTTTTGCTTTAATTTAGGCTAGAATGGAAAGCGCCGTTTATTTGATACAAATCTAAATGTGAAACCGATTTGTCAACAGCTTTACTATTTTTCCGCTATGCGTACAGGGTGTTATATTTTTATTTTTCATTGTAATAATAAACATTTTGGGTGGTGATAAGACTGAATTAATTGGAAAATAATTATGGACATTTTAATTTCATCAGTAAAAAGCCTCTCCAAAGATATAGCATGTTTTAAGTTTTAATTTGAAACTACTGGATTTTCAAATAGGTGTAAGGTACATAAATAAAAAAATATTACGTTTAGTCGCATTCCTCTGAAAATATACAATCAGCGAGAGAGATACGAGGAAGAATTTGGAAGTTGATACCGCATTTAAAATTTATAAGGAAAAGTTATTTTTATAATAAAATGTCAGCAGAAAAAGCACTAGCACTAGCACTCTTTACTTTGCACAGAAAAACTGATAACACCAGTGTGTTCAGCGCCACCAAAAACGTATCTGTGTCATATTTTATTGAAATATGTTGTGCCTTAAAAATTTAATTTCAAATTTTCTAAAAACTTTCTACGTTTAAAATAAAATACCAAAACATTTACTAGAAGCAAAGATCATTTATGTAGCAAAACATACAGTGCGGCCAAATGAAAACGAAACAGAGCTATTTTCAGAAACTGCGTCAAGATTGTAAAAAAAACGCTCAGACTCGTCGAATTTAGATTAAAGGGGGACATTCGTTTGCTGGTAAGAAGCAATAATATATGTGGAACGCACTGTGTATCGTTGCATTTTTGAATTATTCTTTGTTGATTTCAAAAATATGACATTTGATATTCTTCTCTATAGCCGTTTTCGAGTTGTTGAACATTGAAAATCGTATTTAAGCGAACGACCGGAAATTACAATTAAAGTAGTCTATGAAAAAGACCAGTATTCTAGTCGGTCAGTGGTCGAGCGGTTTCAGGAGTCAGTACTTGAATAAATGTGGCCAGACTTCTGTGGGATCGAATCCCGCGGCCGGTAGACCGTATATCAGCTATATTCGTGGAGAGGATTGGCACCCTCTCTGCGGGTATGGTAGGGTGGAAGAATGTTGGCTTGGGTCAATGTGAGAGATTGATACCTGTCGACGTTTGACCCCTCCCCTAATTAATGAGGTTTTCCAGGTTTCCCCAATTCCTGCACTGAATGGTGGATAGGGCCTACCAACGTAAGTCGTTCCTGGGCCCAAATGCGGCCTGCTTAATAATAATATGCGGCCTCCTCTCCCGATCAAGTCTCCGACTTTTGGGCTGATGCTCGTGATTAGAATAACGGGTAGAGATATGATTGCTATTATGTTATTCAAATCAATTGAAATTAAAATAAATGTTTGGTAATTTTCTTAATAATAACAAAAGATGGCATATAAATGTACATGGCATATTATTATAGTATTTCCATGTTTCTCTTGATATAAGCAGTGAAGAGTTCCTCAAAATGACTCATAATTCCCTTAACCCAAACTCTGCTGTATTTATTCCTGTTTAAGTAGACGCCAGTGGTGTGCCCCAGTCACACAGGGAAGGTTATTTCGGTTAGAGGTGTTAAGGTGCCCGTATCCCTCGCCGTAAAATGATCAAATTTGTGGTGTTTTTAGGTACTGAAATCTCGAAAAATAAAACACGTAGAGCAAAAGTAATATCAAAATGGAATTATTGATGTTTTGTTTATCCACTTTTACTATTTAAACTTTCCTCAAATAATGTAATAACTTTTAAAATGCATTTATATGACACACATAATTTCGCTATTCTAACCCCACATTTTAACAATTATTTTCACATACTTATAAACAAAAGTGAACAATCTTATATGCAGAACTATGTAAGTTTATGTTATAACAATGTTTACATCTATAGTTGAATTAAAAAAAATACGTATTTTGAAAGATTTCAGTACCTAAAAATTCATTGGATAGATCGCTTTCTGATGTTATATGTTGATTTTAGTACCTTTGAATATTTGCAGGTGACATGAAATAACATTCTTGTTATTTGCTAAACTCCATATTATTCAGTTCTTAAATGTCTAAAATTATTTATATTTGTAGAAAACACTATTTCAAGAATACGCCGCCCTTAAATCTCTTCTAATAAAATAACTCTCTGCGACACACCGACGTGTGGCTGAGGCTAAAGCACTGCAGATATAATCTCGTTATCCCCGTCCCTGTCTAATTTGTAGAATTGTGCGCTCTCTAAGTATTGTGGGATATGAACTAAGCCATCATGGAGGCACCTCCGCGTGAAATGCGAGCTCTTGCCCGGCCGGCACACAGTGTAGGCTATATTACAAAGTTTTCTTGGTTGCTCTGTTAGTTGGGTCATTAGTAGAGCAGTTTCGTATTTAATAATGTCCTCTTGTGTAAATGGAACGGTACAAGTTTATAAAAGAGTTGATATATCACCCGTGTTATTCCATCTTCTCGTCAAGTCATTGTAGATGTAGATATAGTTACTGTTTTTGTAATAGCTTTTTATGTATTAAGATCATTATTGCTATAGAGTGACAGTAATGTCACTTTTTGCTCGTAATGCATACAAAGCTTCATCTAATCAAATCAAATAAAACATTTCACTTATTAAGTTTATTACAACGCGAACATTAATTGTAACAAATAGAATAAAGATAAGAAATTCATTTGTTGGTGTTCGTGATTTGGATGCTCAAAGAACAGTTTTTACAATCTTTAATAATAATTCCTGATAACATTTTCATCACTGCGATTGCTACATTCGATTACTTGTACATTATTTGATAGCCTAGTAAAAAATTTTTACTTGATTCAATTTTTGCATTGCTGTTATTATCTATGTATCCTTCTGCAACTGGAGAACTCTTCACTCTTCCATCCGCCATGTCGCTTCAATTGTATAATGTCACCTCCACCATGGACCAATAATTTGCCAAAAGCTATATATAAATAACGCTCTGGTAGGTTCATATAATTAGCAGTATCGTTTGGTACTTTAGCAATAACATTCATTCCTACCACTTGATTAAAACATTTGCCTTTATTAAATTTTAAGAATAATCGTGCTGGTGTGTTTTTGTTTCTAGGTTTTAAGGCTATGTACGGTCTATAAAATGACAAAAATTTGACAAAATTATCTTAAATGTTATTTCTGGCAGTAAAAGTTCCACTTTTTCTTGTCTTTGAATCAGGAGTAGTACCTATCAAAATGGATTCTTCATTCTCAACGTCTTTAACAATCATTTTTACTAATTCGTCAAGTCAGTAGACAACCGAAATTCCAATAATTAGAGCTACCTATAATAAGATATTTCTATTTTTACTGATTTTACAATAATCAATATGAATACAATTTAGGCTTATATCCAACTCCTAGCTTGTTTAAAAATGCTGTTAACTTTTTGAAATATGTGCTTCAACATTTCTTGGTAGATGTGGAGAATGTGGATTTTGCATCGAGTAAAATCGGCCATAGTGATGACTATTTTAATGTCTTTGCTTTCTCATAAAAACCGAGGATTACGTTTTCTGAATATTTATAAGTTTCCTTCGATTTACACTACACCCTACACTCATGTGACACACAATAAACGTTAACTTTTCGTTGTCACTGTCAAGCAAAAAGCCCTACTTTAATTAGTAATTATAGATAAACTAATTGTTGTGTATTTGAACGAATTAACTTTTATTGGTTAAGTAGTCTATCTAGGTAATTAAGAAATAGCTGAAGAATGGAACAACGGTTCTTTGATGTTCTTTGGGACAAAAAAGATCCAAAAAATTTAGGAATGAGTTGTACTGCAATAAAGCTTGCTTTCCAACTAAAACCCAGTCATTGCAATGGAAAAGCAAAAGTTGTACAAGTCTCAAGACAACAAGTTAACCAACATGAAATGTCAAGGTCACGTTGACTGTTTCCTTTAATTGCAAGGATAATAAATTTATTAAAAATCAGTTTTGGAGTTTGTTGATCAGACCTCATTTTGCTGATTGAACATATTAATTATATCTGACTGTTTATTTAACAACTCCTATACCTTGGTACTACCTTTAGAACGTCACTAATTACAAGTACTTTTCGTTCTTAAAATTTGCTTAAGTTTCGAAGTAAATCAGCATTTGAGATATCGCAAAATTCAAAGAGATCGTCGACGTTACTATTCAAAATGTTGTAGTTTAAATTTATCTTATACACTTTTTGTGTTTCAACTTAAAGTACATGTCAGTGATACGAAAAGATTCATCGAGGGTCTCTAAAATTTGTCAGTCTTAAAACTGGAGGAGAATTACGACTTTGACTTTCTTGAAACTTTAGGAAACATTAGAATGATAAGTTTTCTTGGGAACGTACGAATTAGATACAACATAGTTTTTTGTAATCTCTAATTGGAACTAACATCAACTATAACGTATTTTAGTTTATTGGAAATTAGTAGAACTTACATAAATAAAATAATTAAAATACAATGTCATGAAAAACGTATTATCTATTTTGTTTTATTAGTTACAAAAAAACTTTTAATTGATTTTAAACGGCCCTATTAGTAATAATCAACAGGAGTAACGTCTGGTGACCTTGAAGGTCACTTTCAGGCCCACCTCAACCTATGCGCATGTTTGGAAAATTATCGTTCAAAATGAAAAGGTAGTTTTACGTATAAAAGAATTCATTGTGAGTTTGATGATAAAAGTAGGTTTACATCCTAATCCTACATACAGGGAGTTGTTTTTGTGAATAACCAAAATATAAAAAAAATTATGGCACCGAACCTGAATTTTTGTTTCTCTCATGACTTTAATGGATTGAATGAAGAAGAATACCCCTACCTAATTTCACTTGATTATACAGGGTGGTTTGCATTTTATGGCAAGTAGTAATATACAGAGTGTTAAAAAAGAGTGTAAAATATTTCAGGAGGTAATAGTATGATGCCTCTGATTCAAAGGAATGTCTTCCAAAAACTCATACAGTGTGTTCTGCAGAAAGTTGATTTAAGCAGCGCCTGTTAATCGGTTTGGTAAAACAACAGGACCTAGAAACCTGTCACCTACAATACCCATCCAAATGTTTAATGAAAAACATGTCTGATGTCCAGATTCTATTAGAGCATGAGGATTTTTGTCGTCCCACATATGCGTTTTGTGAAAATTTAACACTCCATTGCTTGTGAACCCGGCCTCATCAGTAAAAAGAATGTTTGCAAGAAAACGAGGGTCTTCAGCATCGTGACGTAGAAACCAGCGGCAAAAAACCAAACGTGCTTGATGGTATGGATAAAGCAGTTGCTCGTGAAGGATTCTCCAAACAAGAGGACCTCTAATTCCTACCTCGGCTGATATTCCCCGCACACTCGTACCTGGATTCTGCTATACCACTGCTAAAATTTCTTCTTCTGCTCTAGGAGTGGATACCGACCTTGGTCTTCCGGATAAATGGCACTGTTTGCTCAAGAAACCGGTATCACGCAATCTTTGGTGAATTATTCCAAACATGCGTTGTGAAGGAATCTGGCGATTTGGATAAGCGTCAACATAAAGACGTCGCGCTTCGGTGGCGTTCCCATTAGCACGACCATACATGAAATGAATGTCTGTTAATTCTGCGTTAGAGTAACCAGCCATAGCGGAAGAAAACTTGTGCACTGGGAACAACTGTCAAATACGTACTGTTTATTTCACTAAACATCAACCAACTATTATAAGAAAATACACAACGTTTTTGCAAAATAAAAAATGGGCTAAAAAAATAAAACATTCGATATCTCCGCAACCATTACTTTGCGGACCCATGTTTATTGAGACTTTTCTGCTTATTTTGGTTCATACTATTACCTCCTTAAAGATTTTACACTCTTTTTTTAACACCCTGTATAGTATGGGATATTGTGATATGGGAAAGCGTTTCCTAGAGAAAGTCATTACAATGAATTTACTAGCACTTAGAGAAAGACTATTAATGATACACCAATCACGAATACGGCTTAGGGAATGCTGCAACCATCACCGATAGTAACAACACTATACATTTTCAAATCATCCGCATCATCCATTCAAGACATCATACACACATAAACACAGTTTATAACTTTCTAAAATAGAGTTTATGCTAAAGGATCCGTTTCTTTAAAAATATAATTTTCCTTGTGTTTTCGTTGAAGTAATAAATCATTAACGAAATCGTTTTAAAATAAATATGAGTAGACCAACGACAACTGAAAGCAGACGATATAAATTATAAACAAAACAGGGTCTGTCACCAGTTGTACACACACCCTCAGGTGGCACATATTTCACAACTTTGTAGTTAGAGAACAATCATATGAAACGTATTCGTATTTGGAGCTAAAGGGAACGCGTGTGTTTGAGGCGATGTATCAAACAACACGTTTTACTCCTTTTTCTATTTAGACAAGTATTCATGCAATTTGGGAACGGTGGGACACACTTTGTCATCATGAATTCAACATTCAATTTGAAATTTCTCTTTTGAAAGGACAATGTATTGGAATGATGCATAAGTTTATGCCTTTCTGGTTTCTATAGTACGAGCGCATTGAAAATTATGTAGATAATTTGATAAAGCAATTTCCTGTATACAGATTGTGGAGTCTATAGTCCAAACTATTAAAAACCTAGATTCCTGGCAGCAAATGAAGTAAAATAATATGTCATCATAGATCGATTATGAGATTTGAATATTAAAAATATTTTACTAGGAAGGTGGCAAATCGGCTATGGCCGACTTGACCTTTCTTCGGGCTAAAGCCCTCTGGCCGCGCTGCGCGCGTCATGACCACCGCTGCGTAGTGCCTTTTACTTAATTTCCATTACTGCGCGCGGCTCTACGCCTGTGAATAATAAAATGTAAACGTGGCTTTGGCTGAACTCTCTATGGTGGGGAAAATCCGGCGCTCTATAATTTAGAAGTGTCGCGTTTTTAAGACGATATATACAATTGGTATACAGATTTGGAAAGTGAGGATCTTGATGGTGAATTGTATTTTGCTGCTTGCGTGTATTTGTGTCATGCTACACGCATACTTCGCCACAGCGTGTTTGCATCAAGCAGTGTTGCCAGGTGGGAAAAATTCAGTGCATGAGATGGCTTAATTTATCAAAAAACACCTCTTGACACAGCTTAATTTTTAATTACTTTTGTAATGCCATTTTATTTCATTAAAAGCATTACGAGTATGTTCTGCTATTTTATCATAATATTACATTATAAGTAGGTACTTACTTAAAAGTTATTAACCACGTAATCTTTCTAATTTATTTTATTGTTAGGCCGGGCGAACGTTGAGGCGCAGTTATATCGGTTATTAAAAAACATTTATTAGGACAATATTTTGTAAAATGATTTGTTCTAATTCCTACCGTCATCAGTTAAAATTAATACCACACATTCAAAAACACCCTGTATAATTAATTTAAAAAATATATAAATTTTTTAGTGGTTATTTTTTATTCTCTATTTCCGACTTCCTTTTCTATCAGATTTATTAGATCTGTGTAAGAATTACTTATGTTTTTACTTACAGTTACTAATTTCATAAAAATGTTCTACAAATTGAAAGTGCCACAAAATTTTTTAAAAAGCATTAATGAGGTCATCCAATCAATTTATCATGTTTTTTTGGGTTGTTAAAACTATTAATCTCTATTATTTTTTCAGAAGTGTGGCAAAACCCAAAAACTAAAGAAAAACTAAAACTATGCCACAAATAAATAGCTTTAGACAATATCGCAGTAAAATAATAAATATAAACGATGTCCTGCCAGGGGAATTCTTAAGTTGAAAAGGAAGACGCATGTAACAAATGGATTATCCGGAGCCCACCAAAGTGCCTTTCAACAAAATTTTACTTATGGCCAAAATTAAAACCGGAAAATATTACCCGGAACTAATATCATACGGCTATTAAACGTAATATACCTAACAACAAATGGAGAAGTTTTCCGTCCACGTGATGTTATAATCTCAGGAATATAATAAATTAGATGGAATTGTTAAATGGAGAGCAAACATAAATGGGTGGAAGGAATCGATGACACGGGTCTGGGTTATTTGTTACTATCTTGCAACGCGGAACCTGAACGCCAGATATCGAGCTGTGGCAAAAAAGATCCGGTTTCCACATATCTCATACAGGGTGATTCAGTCCTGTCATTAATTTTAAGAGCAGATAGGGAAAATGAGTATAATACGAACACGCTATTAAAAAAAAAATTAAATGCATTTTTACGCCGGAAAACATATACAGGGTGAGTCAGTCATAATGTCATTAATTTTAAGAGGAGATAGGGAATAATGAGTATAATGCGAATACGCGATTACAAAAAATCTAAATGCATATTTACGCCGAAAAAAATATTTTCAAATCATTATTTAAACCCCATTGTCAGACTGTCACTGACCGTTAACAGCCTTGATAGTTTACAGCTGACTTTTCAACTCTATGTCGACCTGATGCTATGTTGCCAAGTTGAAATATTAAAAGTATTTAATATTGAAATTACAAAACTCAACGTATCTAATAATAAACTGAGTAATAAACCATTTAGGTACTATCGTTTGCAATATTAATGACACTCACTAAAATGAATTTTGCAATTTATTTTGAACTTCTGACGTATTCATATTGAAATCTGCTTTAAATTTTTAACATTAGTTATTAGTTGTTTCACTTACCAAGAGAGATTTAATGATATTTCTATTCAGAACTTCCAGAAGTTCAAAAACTGTTTTAAGAGAGTGTCATTATTATTGCAAACGATTGTACATTACATAAAAAACGTTTAAAACGTGTTTAAATACAAAGTAATAAAAAACCTTGTGTTGTCGACAAAACACTGTCCAAGACTAGGTCAATAACCTAGTTACCTAGTTTTTGTACTGTTATTTAACGACAAGGAGTAAAATTAACTTTGTTTATTTTGATACATGAATGAATTTTCCTTAAATATTAATTTATTTTTTAATAAAGACAAATGTAGATAATAAATAAATGTTTTCGAATGTTAGGTTATTTATTTTTACTATTTTTGATATTACGTTTTCACTACGTTTTACAATTGAATATGAATTTGTAGTATTAGCCGTAAGTATAATATAATTATTCAGTTTGTAATTAGTAATTACATACATCTAGCATAGAAATTTATTGCCTTTTAAGTAGTATATGGTAATAACCTATTTAAAATTCCACCTCCATTAAAGCTGCACTCATCCATCCATAGCACTTTATTAATAAAATTTGGCTCAGCACAACAATTCGATTTTTAACCAATTGCAAAATTCAAGACGACTGGGGAAATCAGCAGGTTCTAAAGATTGAACTTTCTGAAAATGATACGGGTGCAGTGAGTTTTGCGTAATATTCTGCAGACCTTGCTTTGGGATATCTCCAAAATAACTATTAGAAACGTCTCCGGTTTTCTACAGCAGCGGCATTCGCATTTCTTAAACATTCGCCGTTTAAAACTAGCTTTTCCGCATATTCTAAATTAGTAAAATTAGGCATTGTGATGTGAATTTACGACCAATACACGACCGAAATAAACAAACTACTGCTTGTATTCTCTCCATCCCCCCTCTAAATGTGTGGTGTGATCTCTAAATTTGGGGGGAAAGAAATGCGGGAAATGCGGGAAATGCGGAAAGTGCGACTAAATGGTGGCAAATTTGAATAATACGCACGCTGAAGTGTTAGACGACGTTATGTATGTAAACATGTGGCAACGATGCCTTCCATCGGAATTAGATTATCATATGGCTGCGACATCAGAAAGTTTGAGCGTACCAGGAGCGTCGTGTTACCGATTTTTATAGGGTGATTTGTTTATTTTTTTAAAGGTCGAGTAAAAATTTTTGATTTTCTGCCTTTATTAGGCCTTTCGAATACGTGGTTAAAATTAATGACATTATGACTGACTCATCCTGTATTCAAACCATTATTTAAACCCCCTTTTCAGACTGTCACTCACCGCTGGCGGCAATTCAACTAGTTGTCGACCTGACGCGACGTTGCCAAATTTAAATATTATCCTATAGTGCCTACTTATTGTAACATGTAATTAATGCTATAAATTATTTTTTAAAAGTATGCAATTAACATATTAAGTTTCAATATAAAAAATATATAATATTGAAATTACAAAACTCCAACGGATCAAAATAAACGCAGCGCACGTAGGGAAATAAAATCCAATACTCACTAGGTTAAATTATTAAGAGAGGTTGAAAGGTTTTTTGTATTTAAATGCAGACAGTAATAAAAAACCTTCATGCTGCCAATAAAAAACAGTCCGAGACATACCTATTCAGTGATCAACAATCCGGCAATCCGAGTCTTACCTACCGCACTTAGGTCAATAACCTTGTTTTTAATGTCTACTCATAGACAAGCGCTGCAGAGCTGCAGAACCGCTAAATAATAACAGAAACAAACAATAATTAAATTTACATTTTTATACACCCAGTGGAATCAATAGGATATCCTGAGAATTTTATAATAAATGCCAATCGCAATTATAATCATTACTGCATAGCATTTGCTCGCAGAATTGATTTCGCCGATTAAAGTCGTCTTCAGATAGCTCATGAACAAGGTATGCCTTATAAGGATGATACTTTGCTTTTTTCATAATTTTGCGAACTGTGGACGCTGCCATATTGAAATCAGAAGCCAATTGGTTAAGTGTTGAGTGATGATTTTATTGTATTGCCAACAAAACACTAAGCTCATCATCTACTGACGGTTGACCAGATTTAGGAAGATCACGAACATGTCCAAAGTTACGGTATTTAGACTCAATATTGCTTACCATGCCTTGGCTAATGGAATGTCGATCAGGATGAGTTTCATTGAACAATTCAACTACTTCTCTTTGGGTGCGCATCCTGTCTCCAAATCCGATCATGCAAAGAATTTCAATTCAGATATTGTCTGAAGCTATTTATTTGTGGCATAATTTTAGTTTTTCTTTAGTTTTGTTGGGTGTTTGCCACACTTCTGAAAAAATAATAAAGATTAATTAAATAAGCCCTTGCGCCAAACGGAACAGTCAAAGGTTAGGCAAACTTAGTTTTGAAAATAACCCTTGACTGTTCCGTTTGGCGCAAGGGCTTATTTAATTAATCTTTATTATTTTTTCAGAAGTGTGGCAAAAACCCAACAAAACTAAATAAGAATTTCAATTCGTTCTCGTTCAGTTAATTTAACCATTTTTTTTTATAAAATGACAAAGTTACTACTCAATAAACACTTCAAACGCACTGCGTTTGCCAAACAAAAGATAGGAACTAACAAAATAACTCAAAAAAACAAAAAAAAAACATTTTAATTGATTTCAAGTTTTTATCTGACAGCAATAAAAAACATTCTCGGTCGCTAAGGCTACTGTCAGGCAACGATTTTTGACGATGCGTATGTAGAATAATACGCTCTTTCAAATGGTATGATCAAAATTGGGGGTTGCTATTTAAAAAAATTGTCGATGACGTCATATCTCGAACAACGATGACGTCACAACTGTGGGTCAAAAAGTGCCACAAAATCGACGTGCCAGGGGATTTTTTCGAAAACTTCAAATTCAAAAATAATGAATTTATTCGTTACTTTTCGAAAGCACTCTGTATGTACTCGTATGTGGCCCTCAGTGGCAACGCTGCTGGACTTCTATATGGCTTCAATATTCGTACGCGTCATCAGAAAATTTGTAGCGTATCAGAAACGTCATGTTACCGATTATTGTGGAGTGATTTGTTTATCTTTTGAAAGATCGAAAAATTTGTATTTTTTTCGATTTTCTGTCTCTAGTAGGTCTTGCAAATGTGTGGTTAAAATTAATGACATTGTGACTGAATTACCCTGTATTGCGGTTTCATACTTTAGACCGTTTTTGATTAAATTCTGTGTTCTTGTCCGCCGTTCGTTTAGTCTTATTTTAAATGTAATTCTTGTGACACTTTCAGAGTAAGTTCTAGTCTTTCACAGAGTGCCTACGTTTATTTTGTCTTTTGGTGTACCGTTACAAGAGGCTGCATGTACATCGCCATGTCAAAATAAACATCAACTGTAGCTGCTGGCATAGCAAGACAAGTCTAACAAATTCGTACGAAACTAGTTTCATTAGTTAACTTAAATATGAATTATATTTTACATAGTAGCTACTTATTTAACATGTCCTTAAAATAGGGCATTAGCGGGCGAGTCTGATGTTTGCGGACGAGAAGTTAGCAATAGCAGGTGAATTCGATGAAGTTTTATACTTTGTGACAAAGAAAGGTAAACTTCCCACAATCAAAAACGCCATTTTCCATAAGAAAATGCTAGATATCATATTGCCAGACAAATAATAGCTTTTATGGATCAACATCAGATCAGCGGGCCACCAAGATCGCCAGATCTGTCACCTATTGAGTATGACTGAGTCTTAATTTCTGCTACATTTACAACACCCCCACATAGTTTAGTAGCTCTTACCAATGAAGTTCAGATAGCTTGGAATGAGATACGCCAAGAACATATCGACAACCTTATTAGATCCGACCCAGGCGTATCAATGAGTAGGAATTGTGGGTTCTCAATATACTTATTGAACCAATTTTTGCAGTAAGTTCTCTGATCTTGCGCAAAATGTATCCGTCAAATAAATAAGTGACCCTGAACCTGTGTACCAACAATTATAAGAAGCTAATGAACATATTTATATAGTTGTCAGATTTCTTTGTCACGTACAGACTTTGGTTATAGACCAAAGAAATCAGGAGGTGTATTCTCGAACGTCCTCAGAGCAATACGTATGCGAATTAGATATGTTTATCCTTTTTCTTAGAACGGTAATTAATAGAGACAGAACCATGCAATTCCCATTCGGATTACTCTTCCAGAAGTCTTCAGCAGCGAGCAGATCAACAAATTTATTACAGAAGCAGGCTAAGCTACAGCTCATGAAAATAATCAAAATGATTCGGATACCTTTACCTTCATATTCTAACTTCATCAACAGGCATTGAAAGCAATTAAAACCCTTTAATAATAGTATTCTAATCAAAAGACAGGGACAATCTGTGCAAAAATTGTTATAAAAAACGTGATATATGCCTAGAAATGCATTTAAAGATCCGACGACGCTTTGCGAAATATTCTGTATATTAAATTGGCTTCTGATTCTTCAGACTGACTCTCTTTTTGTGCTCCATATTAAGGAGCACCCCTTTTTCTCGAACCTTTTTCGATACCTGTACAAAAAACTACATTCTATTGCCATATAAAACTTTGACAAAAAAGTTATTAATGATCGACGCAGTGTAGTTTCACCGTGCGAAGGAACTTTGGAGATAAATTTATGCGCAGCTGTTCCTATTGATCCCCCACAATGAATTTAAATTTCATGTATTTCATTTTAACGTAAAATAAACTACATTATCCGCTCAATTATTTAATGCAGAGCGGCGGCACCTTGTGTAATTTGGTCTTACGGTAATGGCGTTCGCCTTTTATAAATGCAAATATCTTATGCCACAAAACGTGACACTACGTGATAATTCGCCTTATAAAAACCCTGCGTCTCCCAGATGGCATAATATTTTCGCTTTGCTCGCGCATTAGCAGCGCATTTTTAGTGAGTAATGGCTACTTATGAGATACTACTTCACCGTAAATATTTTGCCAGCGTTTTCTTGAATAATATCAATATGTAAAACTCGACGAGAACCAAAGCTCCTCGAGGTTTGTGAGATACTCTTATTATTATGTTTTGTATCGTTAAACTAAGTACTTTTTGGGAGAACAAAACCTGGGATGATGTTCCTTCAGTTGATACAAGGAAAAAAGTCGAGTCTGTATTTAAATATATTGTAATGAACACAAAATTTTAATAAGAGTAAATATAATTAATAAAAGCTTCAGTCATAGCAAAAAAAAGAGAAGAATTATAAGAAAATGTTTAGCATATTTAGAATACCTACTAAAAACAAAATAAAATCAATGTACATGAGATTAATTTTGAAGGGATGAAACTAACAGTGTAGACAAGATAAGCATTTAATTAGTAAGATTTCATAAGTTAGTAAATAGATAGATGTCAAATTATTATTATATATTAAAAGCTGTAGGTTTCTCTCCCTCGCACACTTCACTCGAAAATTGACCATTTTACCGCCACAGAAGCTTTTTTTGCGAGCCGTTTCTAGATTGCCTACGGCGCGGCGTATTTTGATGCCGATTTTTGCGCGTTTTCCTAGGACGAGGATAGTTGAGTCCGTTACGCCCCTTTATAGAAGATAGCGATTTTTTCGAGTGGAACGAGGACAGAGCGAGTAGGTAACGCCCCTTTTTAGATATTCGACAAATGGCAGACGATGCGTTTTGCATGGCATAAACGTCAGAAATGTCAAACTAATTTGTTGTTGGTTAGGCTCTTTTGCAGAAATTTAACAAACGTCAAACGAAACGTCAAAATGACGGGCCCTTCCAGCTACGAGAAGTTGTTATTGTGTTATCTGATATATATCTGTATACAAAGTGTTGAAAAAAATGTTACCGCAAAAGAAATTCAAAATTAAAAGAATTAAAAAAAATTTTTGATGAAACTTACGTCAAGGATTTATTATGACACTAACTAATGGAGCAAATACAGAGTGTTTAAAATTAACGAAACATTCTCTAAAAACCCTTTAAATTCATGAAATTAAAAAAAATGTTTGATGAAACTTTTAGCATCACATAAAAACGACCCGATTCAATATTTAAAATACAGGATGTTGAAAAAAAATCAAACTCGAGAAAACACTAAAAATTACCATCTTGAATTTGCAAGTTTAATTTGGAATCCTTAACATGTCAAATATATTGACCGCATTGAAAATGTTAAAAAAAATACTCAACATCCTCATTATCGATATAATCAAAACTTGAGGTTTCACTGCTATGATTTAAGATTAAGTCATTACAATATGTTTAAATTAAGTTGTAGAAGAATTATTACATATATATCTCATTTTTGTTTCATATTTTAACTGGTAAAATTAACTGTAGTTATATTCTAGGTCGTTTGTGTTTCAATATTAAACACCATTCGTCTCGATTATCAAATTTATTCTATTTTCAAATATATAATACGAGTGCCTCTATTAACTCACCTATTTGTATGTTATAAAAACAATATAATCAAGTTTTTAATCACACAGGCATATTAAATCTATCATTACATTCTGTAAAAAACCAAGCCTTTCTTGTATTTAAAAATTGTTAATGCTTGAGTATTTACTTCTTTTTTTGTTTGTTTGTTTGTTTAATTTCTATTTTTAGTCTAGTATAAGTGTTTCTTATTAAGTTAACTAGTAGTGTACCTCAGTGTACTTGATTTTGCTTAAGTATCTGTTATTTTGTCTTAATTGGGCACCCTGTAATTGTAACGTTTGTTAACGATATGTTGGGTTGCCATGCATATTAATAAATAAATAAATAAATATTTACATATATCTAATCTTACTCTATGTTGCATTGATTTCAGGACACACTGTATTAATATTAAAAGATTGTAGTGAGGAATATTGAGATGTTTATTGCCATCTTAGTCTATAAAAAATATTTTTGATGCCAATTATAAAATTTGTCGAAAATTATTCTAATAATATTTCCCACATACATATTGTACGGTTCCGCTTTTGATTGAAATCCTCCAGCATTTTTGTAAACTCAAGACTAACTGCTTCAGAGCCATAATTTTCCGAGCGAATTAAAGGAAAAATGCTTTCGAACGTCCGTCTGAAACTCATATCCGCATTTCTAAATGTCCCGGCCTTTCAGTGGGGTCCGAATTGAAATTTCAGAGGAACTGAGAAAACTTATCCAATTTCTTAAGCGGCAGGTAAATCTCGTAGTCCTTTGTCCTTTGATGTAGGTGCTTTCAGTATTATATTGAATGGTTTTTGTGTGAGCATTTCACGTTATGTGTATTTTATTTATATGTTTCCATAAGGGTGAACTTTATTTGCGTAGCATTTGGGTTCCCCGCAACGGGGTATCATTGCCTCGAGCATGTACTCGTACGTTTGCTAAGCGCCAAATCCTCTATATTAAATAAATAAATTGTTAGGCGTTCACGCCGCCTCAGAATTAAATTTTGTCTCTTTTACTGAGATTTAGTAACAGTAGCTTTCCTTTCAGCATTTAATATGTGGGTTCTTGCATGTAAAAGAACGGCTTTGATGGAGAAAATTAACTTATTGCTTTAGTCGACGCTCTAATTAGTTCGTTATCTTTGTAATTTTTTTCAAGTACATCTCTCGTAGCTATAAACATTGTTTATATAGTTTCACCTAGTTGTACAACCGAAAAATATTACTATATCTGTATTGTGCTGCCCTCTATCTAAAAAAATGCACAACAATCTTATGAATGGACTGGACAAGGAAAGACTTATACAAATGTCTCTGTCTTGCCTTTAAATATCTGTAAATGTGCAAAGCAGCAACACAGAGAACATATAAAATTTAAATTTATATTATACAAATTATGTTATGAGCATAAAATATTAAAAGGAAAAAATGTCAATATTATGTTATTTTTAGCAGATACAGATATTCTGCAGTAATATTAAAATAAACTGTAACTTGTATATAGGTATTTAAAAAATGTAACAAAAACAATCAGCAATTTGGTATTTTCTATCATAACCATTTCAAAATATTTCTTTTATCAGATATTATCACAGTAAATTTTTTTTATAATTTGGCGATGATCTTAAAATTTATATAATTACCTATTTTATCATATCTCAAACAACGATGACGTCACAAATGTGGGTCGTATGTCAAAAAGTGCCTTTTAAAATAAAAAATCGATGTGCCAGGGCATTTCTTCGAAAACTTCTCAATTGCAAAAATAATGAATTTATTCGTTACTTCTCGAAAGCACTGTATATTAAATATTGTTAAATAAAATTAATAAAACTGCATAATATTGCGTAGATAATAATTATTGGCTTAGCTTTAATGCAGGTGTACTACCTAAATAGCCATATTATACAATAATTACTAGGCACTCCAGTTAATAATTGTGTAATTTTTTCCTGTGTATAAGTAAGGAACTACTGGATGATGAGAGAAACAACAGCTTTAGTGAATATTTCCTAAAAACTAGGTATGCATTTACATTACTCAGCAACTGTAAAAGCAACAGCAATACATTTTTCTATAAATTCAAGAAGCAGAACTAATCTTTCCATTTTGTTATGGTTTCTTATTTTTAATATGCAAGGTATACTATCCCAATAATTGGCTCTCGTTTTGCATTTTAAATTATTCCCTCTATATTTACCTAGATTTACTTCTATTAAAAACTACTTAAAGAGCGCTCTAAATAATCTGTGCAAAGATCAAAAGTAGACATTAATTTCACATCGGAGAAATACGGGTATATTTTCTTTGCTAAAGCAGTTGGTGCTTGTGCATAACAGTAGCATAAGGTAACTTTTCTTTTGTTAAATGTTTTTGGTTAATCTTTTATATCAATACACATTCCAAATTTCAGTACACTCTACTCTAGCAACCGTTAGAATTGCGTTCGCTTGTTTTTGATAGATTAAATACGTAGTCTTGCACTCAAACCCACAAAAGGAAAATTATTAAATTGGATCAAATATCAAATGCCTCTCTTCATATTGATTCGAATGGATTGGTAGAAATGTGAGATAGAATGTTCAAGTGTATAAATAAAGCTCTAGCACAAGTTCTTGTGGACTATATTATAATATATATTTCTCTTTCAGCAAGTTATATAATTAAGCATTTTGGCTGGCATTTAGTATAAAGTACGTAACAACTGATATTAGTACTGTAACTATAAATTTAAATATGTAACTGAAAAACGTATCTTGTAAACGACTTATTCATTAGATTGACCGAAGCGAAGGTTTGTTTTCTTTTAAACCCCTTTTATAACAACTTGCTTTCTTTATACATTTTTTATACTGTGATTTACAGGTTTCTCTTCTAACAAAGGAACTCCATTCATAATCCTAAAAATCTGAGCTCACAAATAACCTTTATTTGATCTTTTAATTTATATCCGAATTCTAAATTCATTTCATTTTATTTAAATTTCTTGGGAAGGTGAGGAAATAATTTTCCAACCAGATGCAAAATAACTTTCGAAAAACCATTGAGATCGCGACCGGCATCATATATTTTAAAAATTTACCGAACGAATGGCGGATCTTTTATTTAGTAGCAATTTAAATTCTACTTTTAATTGTAGCCGGGCGATGCAAATTCGAGCGTTAATTCCGCCTTGCCCGGAATTCAAAGAGAGCCCGGCGATACGATGAATGCGAATTGTTCGCAATCTTCGATAAATCATTCTAGTTCCGTGTCCCTTATTTTATAAACAACAGAGACACAGGCATGGAAGTCTTAAGTGGTTTGCCACCGGCGGCTCCATTTATCTTGATACAATGTTGATTTGAGATATATCTCTATTCCAAAAAATATATCCCGTAATGTATACATTCATTTCTCACTAAATCTCAACTTATCTTCATTGTTACTTACAAAGATAAATTTCCATGCACGTCACTTCACGGTATAATAGCGAGTGCAGATACTATTTCACCCTATTTTGGCGAATTAGAGACCTTTTCCAATTTTGTCTCACTTAAATTAAATTCATCTTTTATCTTTAGGTATGTTATTTTTATTTTTTTATTTTACCAATAAAATATCCAACGGGCTAAAATGCCCATATACAGGATAAGTACTAGCATAAAATTACAAACAAATATAAATAAATTGCGTTGCGTTGCGTTGTGAAGGAATCTGGCGATTTGGATAAGCGTCAACATAAAGTCGTCGCGCTTCGGTGGCGTTCCCATTAGCAGGATCATACATGAAATGCATGTCTGTTAATTATGCGTTAGAGTAACCAGCCATAGCTAAATAAAACTTGTACACTGAGAACAACTGTCAAATACGTACTGTTTATTTCACTAAACATCAACCAACTATTATAAGAAAATACACAACGTTTTTGCAAAATAAAAAAGGGGCAAAAAAACATAAAACATTCTATATCTCCGCAACCGTTACTTTGCGGACACATGTTTATTGGGACTTTTCTGCTTATTTCGGTTCATACTTTTACCCCCTTAAATATTTTACACTCTTTTATTAACACCTGTATTGTGGGAAAGTATCTGCACCCAACACAAATGTCTTTATTTAATAACTATGAAACGTTTAAGAAGTGAAAAAGGTACTAAAAACTGAAGAAGAACACAAAACTACAACGTAAACACATGGTAAACACAGGAATTAAATTATAACATGACTTGAAATTTTACAGCCGTGTTGATAGTTGCCTACGTTACCTACTCTGATTCTGTAAACGTGTGAAGGACAAGTCGCATAGGTGGCGTTAAATAAGGAGTTAAAATAATTTCGAAATTTTTTTTTTTTATAAATAAGTGGAATTTATTTGAAGGGTGATTCCGTTAATTCTTAATTTTCTCTATCCCCTCTTAAAATTTTTGTATTTAGTCGTAGTTAATCCTGTATAATAAAATTAACAATTTGATGTGTACATTTTTAACACAATCTTACTTGCAGAAAAATATGATACACAATCCCGCGTAAACCTTGATTAATGCAGGACTGTATTCTTTTGTGTTAGAAAATAACTACATTTTGAATAATAGGAACGCTTGCGACCTACGCAAGAACGCAATATTTAAGAAACACTTTATTAACATTTATCGTTGGATGCTGTTAATGCCGTGTATTGGACCTCAATCTTCGTTATCTAGTGAACCTATATAACGTTCTCGTCCATTAAAACAGCATTATCCGAGTCCATAGAATCGTTATCACCTCTCTAACAGGACTTGCGAAGAGCCGTTCCGCTGAAAATTAAATGTTAATGCAATGCACGCGGCAGGTCGCATGCTCAAAGGTAGAAATAACCGTCGGAGAAGTTGCCGGGATTCATTTTCCGGGCTCCGTGACCGTAATGAAGTGTCAAATTCAGGAGGATTCGGCTGGATGTGACCGATGTTCGATAGAACCCCGCCGATATACGAGGCATGAAAGAAGTGCTCCGTGAACTGTGGGATGAGTTTGCAAAAATATATTACATCCTCCCGTTTGTAAATACCGAAGTTGGAGGAGCTCAGGCCTAGTGGAGTGTGAACCGGTGGCCCTACATATCATCGACATTCATCATTTTCTTTCAGATGCCTCCTTTCAGCGCGCGGCTCGGGCGAGGATTTGATTTCAACGCCCGCAATAAAGTAGAGAGCTGTAGGCTGGTTTTATTTTATTTGGGCCGGGCTTGTATGGACAAGCATTTCTTGATACGGTAATTACAAAGATGAGCTGAAGAGTCAGAAAATGAAAAAATACTTGTTCTCTTAGGATTGTACTACGGGGTGTTTTAAAAATGTTTTGTACATTGCCGGGCATTACATTGCAATTTAATCATACTCTTTATGTTTACAATACAATTTTACACAAAAATAGTTCTCTTGGCTCATTGCTTTCTGACTTTTTTGTAAACTGATAGACACATCAATAACAATTAGGTAATGCGGTCATGTGTAGTAGATGAAAAACTTATTAGTGGTGGGCATTTGTGTAGAAATTACTACGCGTAAGTTGGTTTGTCATCATTTTCGTTTGTAACCAATAATTCTGTCAAATCTCAACCGATTTCTAAAAACGGTACGTCACTGTATTCGCAATGAAAAGGGCTTTAAAATGATGTGCCACAAGTGGGGTAGTTGCATTTGAAATTTTTAAGTTGGGGTTGCTAGGCATTAGGGGGATGAACATATCGAGTTGGCTTGACTGTCAAAAAAGCTCCCCCCAAGAACAAAAATCGACGGGTCTCGGCGAATTTTGAAATATTACTCGGTTATCCAATTATAGGGGGAGTCAAATTTTCATTGGGATACCCTGTATTTAAAACATTGGTGGCTTTGATAGATACTTTTTCTATACAAAATAGGAAATTCACCGTGAAGTATTATTTACCCTGCCACTGCAGTACACCAGTAGCAGATAATGGAGAAACATCTTCCCCACATACCCATTCGATGTCAGAGAACTGAGCCTCCCATATTTACGAATGTATTGCCTTTAAAATAAAAAACCGGAAATGTCGGGTAAACGTAGGGAACAGGCTGTCTGAAATATCAGAACGGGAAGCTTGTGGTCTATGTTGGTTTATCCCATTCAATTGTGCGGAGGAGCATTACATAAACAACTGTTTTATCCCGATCGCTTCCACAAGTACAAGCTTGACGCCAAATCACGGCTCTCGGCACGGAGGCCGCAACGGCGGCAACATTTTGCGTGATATTGCGGTGTCGGCGTGTTGATGATGGCCCGTTTTTATTAAAATTTTCGGAACTGGAAGGTCGTTGGTATAATATATACACGCATAATCGGTTTCCTTCGGGAATTTTATAACGTCGACAGTTTAATAATGAAGGAACGCAAGTTTCGAATAAGGACCGAAGCGATACAACTCGGGAAAATTACGATGTGGGAATAAAATATGATGTTAATACCACTAAGTAAATGATAATTTATCCATCAAATTTATTTATTATGGGGCAAGTTTCCCGGGTTCACGTCTCCTTTCAAGGACCATATTTGGGCCCACTTAAATATAATTTTACCCTTTTTTTAATACATATTTTTATTATAATTTTTAAATTTACTAAATTATCTTACTGTATCTTATTATTTGATTACAATTTGAAATTATTTTTCGTGCTACGGTTGATATTAAGTCCTTAAATTATTAAATTCATTTGTACAGGGTGGCCAGATGAAAACAAAACAGAGCCATTTTCAGGAACTGCGTCAAGATTGTAGAAAGACCCAGTCGATTTTAGATTAAAGGGGGACATTATTTTTTGGTATTTTTGACCCCGCCACTTTCACCCCCAAGCAAGGGTAAACAACACCCAAAAATATTTAAATGGCATTGGGGGTTGAGTAATATTTATTTTGAAAGTTCTTACCATTCTCTACAACAGACTTTAAATTTTATAATTCCACCTAAGACTATTAACAGAAATTGTGGGAGACATCAATGATTAGGATGTCATCTGACAGTTCGTTCAAAGAAGTAGTTTAATTTAAACAATTGTGGTTGAAAATTTTTATGTTGCATCGAGTGCGCATTACAACAATCACAAATATCTATTGGAGCATGCGACGTAAATTCAGATGCATTTCCAAATCTCCAAAATTATGTGAACGTTTCGCAATTGCAGATGCAGATGTTCCGATACTGTTTGTAATTTATTTTCACTTCGTCAGTGTCTCTAGCTTTTCTCAAGAATGAGAAAAAGTGACAATGAAGGGGAATGTCGGGTTTTTAATATCACCGATGAAGAAAATGAAAACACCGTGCGAAACAGGTAATTATTTAAAGCGGGTACATTGTCATTAGCGTACCGTTCATTGTTTTAACTTTTCATTAGTTATTTTATTAAGAAACAGTGGGGGTGATATTAAACGCAGAGGGTGGAAGGAATTCACGGAAGGGTATCGAAGATTGTTTTAATAATTAAACTCAAACGTTTAAGGAAATTTTGTCAGGTTCGTTAACACTAAGCGTTCACAATAAATTAGGAAATATAAAACAATTTTGTCGTTTTAATATTGTCAATTATTATTATAAAGTAATTTATTGGAATAACGCAAAAGTTCATTCATAATTGTCCAAGTCCAAAATAATATAATAATAATAATAATGTTTATTATCCAAAAGACAGTACAACTGTATAGGAATGGTCACAAGTAAATATTACAAACTAATACAAACAAATATTACAAACAAACACAGATATGTACACACTTAAATGGCAAGGTACTTGTCCAGTGTATATAGACATTTCTCAATTAAAAATGCTTTTAATGCTTTTTTAAATGAATTTAATGTATCACAGCTTTTTATGTCTGGTTTTAATTTATTAAATAAAATTCGTCCCATACAGGTGGGAGAGTTATAGGAAATCCGTCGTTTATTAAATGGCACGTGTAACTGATTCACTTGCCTGGTATTGTGCGCATGCATATCCTTAACACAAATAAATTTATTTCTATTTAAATAAAGATACAAACACATTTCGAATACAAAAAGTGCTGGCAGTGTTAAAATCTTACAAGAAGTAAAAATGGTTTTACAAGTTTGTTTGGAAGAGAGACCAAACATACATCTAAGAGCTCTCTTTTGAGCTATAAAAAGGGCCCCAGCATGAGACGAGAGGCCCCAAAAGCAGATCCCATATCTCAGACGTGACTCCACTTGTGCATAATACAGACATATTAACTGATCAACGTTTAAAATGCTACTCAAGGTTTTAAGTTGATACGATACTGAATTAAGTCTTTGAATCAAACTATCGCACTGTGAGTGCCAATTTAGACGTCCATCCATCTGTAGACCAAGAATTCTCACACTATCAGAACAATGAACAGGTACATTAAGTGATTCACAATGTTTCTGACTGCTATGGAATCGTAATAATTGGGTTTTGTCTGGATTCAAGTACAAAAAATTCTGTGAAAACCACTCACCCATAACTGACAGCACATCATTACATTTATTAGTCAAATTTGTATCCAACTTATCAGACAGAATTATTGAAATGTCATCTGCATATAAGGTAAAACATGCTTCATTTGACAAGCTAGCTAGATCATTAATGTACAGCAAAAAAAGGACAGGACCCAAAATAGAGCCCTGTGGAACACCTTGTGATACGCTTCTTGTGTCCGAGTTAACACCACCCACCGACACATATTGGGTTCTATTAGAAAGAAAACTTTTTATCCAGAGCAATGCTATACCTCGGATGCCGTATCTTTCTAGTTTTTCCAGTCGAATGCCCTGCTGAGATCACAGAATATCCCAACAGGGCACTCTCCTGCATCTAAAAAATCCAATATATACAAGAGAGACAAAAAATGTTTTAAATCAAATGTATATTATCCTATTATATTAAATTTCTGGAAATATTGATACCAAAAAATCTTTTTCAAAATAAAAAATAATACTATAATGAACTTAGACGAAAATCACACAAACAGTTATGGGATTTAGGCGGTTTTTTTAAATTTCAAGGTTGTGCCTACATCTTACACTTATTGCAAACTACGAGCGTCAGTTTATAAAAAGCATTTGTTCTCACAAGATGGCAGTAAAAGCCTCAATTTTGTAAAAAAGTGGACTTAGGTAATTTTCATATGATGTCTTTCACGTCTGGGTAAAACAATGCGATCTCCAAAAATTGTTACACGATATAATTTGTTAGTTTGCTAGTTGCATACTCTCCAACCATCAAAGAGCACTGGTCAAAGCTTAGCATATTATAGTTAACTCCGTATATGATTTGTTATTTAGTATTACATAACTCAAAAATCCTGTCGATGTTGTTTATTAACTAGAGTAGGCATTAAATGATAGTAAAAAATTCACTAGCTTTTGAATGATAGGCCTGACAAAGATCATTTTAATGTTTATGTTTTTGATGATTCACGTCAGTAAACCTGGGAATTGACTAGTATGATGGGTTGTCGACCACAGAATTATGTTTACCTGGGTCTGTACGTGCTTAAATAATGACGACAATCAGTGTGTCAAAATTTGAGTCCGTTTACTGACTCATCATCGCGTATAATATCGATTGTTCTTGTCCCAGATTGTTGGTTTTGGTGTTGGTGACGAAAATTGGTCCATTTACGTCAATACTCAGAACATAAAAGTATTCCTAACAGAAAGGCAGTTCTCCTTGCAAGTGGTGGTATTTATCTGCGTAAGCTAATGCACATTTGGTGGTACAAAAAAGACGTCATCTACCATGAATTACGCTCTGCTATGCTGTCACTCTTTGGTTTAAGAAAAATGACATTATCGAGCGATTTTGAGGAATGTTATCGCAACATTGTAAACACAGCTATTCAATTGTTTGGCTGGGAGTTTTCGCATACTCTCATGATCTGACTTAAGTAGATTTTCATCTGTTCTGATCTCTATCGAATAACCCTCGAGGAAACTCCTTCAAAATTAGCTTAGTAAATACTAAATACACATCCAAGACATCGGATTTTTTCAAAGATAGAATAATGACTAATAAAACATTGGAAGGAAAACAATAAATCAGCCCTATATTAATATTTTTATGTCCTGAGAATTTAATATAAGAAGGAAAATAGAAAGGAGATAATAACTTTTTATTTTTTATCTTTATTATAGCGTTGTGTACAGCGAGTCACAAAAAAAGTTTTGCACAAGACCGAAATGACCCCAGAAATGCGGCGAAGTGCGGTGCAAAAATTTATTTCAGGGTTGGGTACATGAATAACTTGATGTAAAATATTCAGCGTTTTGGGGTGCAAGGAAGGCATGTGCTAAATTTAAATCATAGCCGTAAATGAGCTTAGTTCCCTTTTGAATTCGGAGGTTAATAAAGGTTTTGAAAACATTGCCGGTTGCCCCCCTCCCCCGCTTTATGAAAGGGCTTTCGTAAAAGCTGTTAGTTTTGTTTATGTATTTGTAACATCGCGTGATGGGGTGGTAGAACGTTTTTTACTCTTGCTTTAATTGGTTGTCCGCACAATGTTTCACATTTTAAAAATATATTATACAGGGTAATTCGGTGATCTCGGAAACCGTAAATATACAGGTGGTTCGTATTAGCAAAATAGTTTCGCCTTTTGATAACCATTAAGACAAACTAAACAGATCCAAGATCTACTGCCGTTGCTGAAAGATTGTAAAAATATAACGATTTTAGAAAATGCCATGTAGCATTATTATTTTTCAGAACAGAAACAACTTAAATTTGGTGCAGAGAGATAACAATATACGAGAAATCGATTTTCGAAAGTACATTTCTACAGCCCATAGATTCGATTATTTCATTAGAAGAATAACCCACAAAATTACAAAAATGTACAGGGTGAACCTTAAATAAGTACAAATATTTGAAAAATCGGGAATAAAAAAATCAAATTTTCAATAAATTTCGTGATTTTTCAATCGAAAACTTGTTGAGGACCGCTGATCCGACTCCGATACTAATACTTTTAAGAGTCATGGTGGATTTGTATTCCACAGCGTTGTGCCAGCGTTACACTAATGTTTTGGAATAGGCTTCAACAAAGTAATAGCTTGACCTAGAGATGTCAAAGAATGATTAAAATACCTATGTTTGTTTAGTTATGGAAATATTAATAGCCACCTCCTCCCTTTTACGACTCCTATACCTCACCAATAAATTGAAAATATAAACAAGATTCTGTACTCACAGTCACAGTTATCAAGAATTTGTTTATTATCCATTTTTACTATACTCCAACTGATTTATCACAATACAAACTATCGTTATCACTGATTATCAGTGTTTAACAAATATGCGTTTAGCATGTCAAGCTTTGAACAATGCGCCATATTTAACTTAATCACACTTAATTTCACCAAAAATATTAATTAAATACACAAATACACTTAAAAACTCTCCCTGTGAAAATAATAAGACGATTTAAATACGTTAGTGCCGCAACTCTTAAAGCAGATGCGTCAAGCAGTGCATTAGCTTAGTTCAGTTTCAAAAGATGCAAAAGTATCTCATATTGGCATTCAATTTACGTATATCGAAATTATCAAATACCTTTTCACAAATATTACCATGTTTTGTTACCACTTGTGCCTTGCCTTTGCCACAGCTTATTCCTTTGCTCTGGACCAGTGCACCGTTATCAACATAACCTCTTCGTCGATTGTGACTATCAATCCCAGAGGATAGGGTTGGTGCTGGACATTTCGCCTACTGCCCGTGACACCTACCTGTTACCTGTGCCTACGATACCAGTTTATTTTTTGCTTTTCTTTTTTTTACTTTGCCTTCTTTTAATATTACATGTTATGTGTTTATTTTTAAGATTTATTTCATCCACCAAGAAACTACAAAGTACGAAATGGACAAAATCCTATATAAAACTATATCTATACGCTATATAATAAAGGGCCTATATTGATAGATGTCCATCGCCGACAACGATGATATCGAAGATTTAATTAATTTAAGGTTTCTTCTCAGAATTTTTAAGCAGGAGAACTGCTTGTACGTTCGGTAACACACTCCCCTGCGCTATCGTCACTCCAGAAAGAAGTCTATTCACTTTGACACAGATTTTATGTCTACAACAAACAATCTAATGGACAAAACATGCAGCCGAAGTAGCAAGCAAAACCACAAAGAAATATAATAAAAATAATAATACAGGGATACGTATTCAACTACCACTAGAAAATAAAACTGTAAAATGGAAAGTGTTGAACGTACCTCGTTAAGAATGAACAACAGGAACAATGTTACTAAGTTAGCGGGAACTTTACTGCTACTTTAAAATAATGGTACAGCCTCGTGCGATATTATAAAGTTGAGACATGGGCACCATGGGGGCTAAGAAAGAGGCCTAAGAGTGTAATCCAATTACATATTTAGAAAGCGTTGATTTAAATATTGGAACACCATTGTAGAATTGTAAAGTCCTACGCCATTTTGCTGAACCATTTATAAATTTCTAATACTGCACTCTACTTCCATAGATAAAATATTTAAAAACTTCGGAAATGTAAGGGTTCTAACAATAAAAACAAAGTTAGTAAATGTCGATCCTGTCGAAATATTTTTTTTTATTTTACGTCATAAACAACTAGATTCTTTATTGAAATTATTATTTATTATTTTTTTTTTAATTTTATGGGTCATTTTTTAAATAAAATAGTGGTGTTACATATTGACGTGGCCGTAGTTTTATTCTACGTGTGTTACTGTCGAGATCCAATGTGGCGCTCATAACAAGAAAAATTGAATGTTGCATAACCGAATCTAGTGGCCTTAGAAATCTTTTTCCAACGAAAATCAATTTCTCTTATATTCTTAACCCTTTGTACCAAGTTTCAGGGCAGTTTCTGAAATCACTAATTTTTTTTTTACAATATCTCTTGGATCTGTTTGATTTATCTTAATAGTCATCAACAGGCGTAATTTGAGCCATTCTGTATATTTTACGGTTTTCGAGATACCAATGGTGAACCATAAAAACAGACCACCCTGTATGAGGTGAATCATGTAACTGAGTACGTAAAAAGTTTGATTGGAAAAATTTATTAACGAGGAAAGTTAAATAATATTTGTGTTTTGTTTTGTGTTTCACTGAAAGTTTCTACACCAGTGAAGAAATTTATTAAAAAATTATATATTTTTACACAAGGCAATATCAATTTTAATAATATTAAAATTCTGTTATGTATAAAGCTTTTTTCAAGAAGTTGAAGTTTTCTCATTATTTTATTGTCCTTTCTAATTTTAAATTAATTTACATTAACCCACCTTCAATAAGGGTTTTACTGTTTTTGCATATTTCAATATTTTGATGTATTTCTGGAGGAAATGTTTTATTTATATCGAGCAAGTTAATTTTAGAGAAACGATGATCGTAGAGAATAATACACTCGTATTTCTTTGTAATTTTGTAAGTGTGAAGGAGAATTGGAATAACGGCTGTCTATCTCGCCTGGAAAAAGGTTTTTATGTCTAGAGAACTAACTAATAAATATAACAATTTATCTTGAGCGACACGGACACTTAGTTTATTTGGTTTTAGCAGCGATACGCACCTGATACCTACAACCGTTGTTAAAGCTTCTTTCTAATAGAAGCTATTCGGTACAGATATTAAAAATTGTACGTATAACCAATTTTGACACTGAAAAATGATTCTAGAATAATGTTTTAAATAATGTACACCGTGTCGATCACCGAAAACTGCTAGTTTTTTAATTTTGTATGAGCTATTTTCGAGAAGTGGGTCATTTGGCGACATAAAAAACATTATAATTTTCTGACGCCTCTAAAACTTCCTTTTACTTACTAAACTAGAAAAGAAAGAAAATTCAAAGATTGAAAGTGATATTTGAGACACTAAAACAAAAGAATCAAACTTTAGATATTGTATTGAACCAATAATGTTATTAGTTTACCCTGGAATTTCAATACGTGAAACTTGTGGCAAAAAGCAATGAAGGTCAACTTGTATGGTACTAAGTACTTATGTAGAATTCATTCTTGATTTTTAGTTTAGTTAAGTTTAAATTCTTAGATGCATATACCTACGTACCTTTAAAATTAAATAACATACATACCTATTAGTAAGTACCTTAGTAGCCCTTTTAATATGGAGTTTATAGATTGCTTAATTTTCGGTTTTACAAGATGGCCTAATAAAAAAATCAAACTACTAAATTCTAATAAAGCTACTGACATTAACTAACCTAACATTTACTTAATGTGAAATTGGGGTCTTGTTTTAGATAGAAGACACTTGTAAATTTATTTTTCTGAGCATAGACTAATTGTCTCCTTATATTTGTCCAGAAGATCTTAAATAGAGTCATTTTTTAAACATTTTATATTTTGATTCTACAAGAAAAATTAATGTATGTACCTTATAACATTTTTTCGAAATTTGTGGGTTTACATAGCGTCAAAAAACATTTTATTTTATGAATTTCTTCTAATAACTTTGTTTTGAGTCTACCGATTTCTTTTTAATTATCTGCACTTATTACTAGTGTTCCTTTGTATCCTCATTCTCAATTTGACGCATATCTTTCAACTCCAAAGTACCTAAACTAAAGATCAAGTCGGCGATAGCCGACTTGCCACCTTTCTAGTATTTTATTTAAATCGCGTATTCATATTCTACTCATTTTCCCTATATTCTATTAAAATTAATGACAATACGACTGAATCACCTTGTATATTTCCTCGACTATTCTTCCAGACAAGCTGTGAGAAATGCACGTATAATACAAATCGACGGCAAACCATTTCCAATTAATGCCCGTTCCAGTGTTTACTTGCAAGCGCAATTACCCGTGATGTGGCTTAAAAGCCCCCTACAGATTAGGAACGATTCGTGGTGCCTATATTTCTGGTGCGTTAGTGCGTGCCAATTCGCTGAACCGACGAATGAGGCCTACACACTATGCGTGGTTAGTGATTCTTGAATTCGATGCATCAAGGAACGAGGCAAGATTGGGGTCTGCTGAGCAGGATCGGATTATCAGATAAACTGCAGAAGGGGTCAAATTTGAATACAGATGAAGTGATTTGACACTGTAGTCCGAATTACGAAAATTGTTAATAAACGCAGCACACAAAAAAGTCAGACGAAGATTGGATGTGTCTTGAAATGAGAGGGGGTCATATAGAAAATAGATTATATTATACAGGGTGTCCAGAAACTCTCCTGACAAACGAAGGCCGGAGATTCCTCAGATAATTTTAAGACAATTTAACCCAATTAACCTAGTCCGAAAATGCTTCCTAAGGGAACTAGAGCTCTTTGAAGATGGCGCCTTGTAAATAGTTTTGTTTAAATACCTCCAGAACGCTTCTACTTAGAAAAACAAAAACTGGTATGCTTGTTTAGCCTTCAGAGATGAATCGATTCCATCAATTGCGAATTTCTAGTACCGGTCATAGGCGTCCGTTTTGGGTAGGTCAACGGTTATTTTAACGCATAACTTTTTGTCTTTAACTTTTAAGCATTTGTGACACTAGATTATTAAATTTTCAGGTATTCTAGTACTAAAAGGTACTCTTACTTTAAGTCATTAGGATACACCGTTTTATAGAAAAATGGATTTGAAAATTTTTCGCTTTTTCGTCATTGAAGTTTAAAAATTTTAGTTAAAGATTTTTCAAAACAAAGTCTTTATTACAATGGAACGAAAGTAACAAAAAAAAAGTATCAAAGGTAGATAGTTACAAAAGATGCTCGATGTGATGACCATTAGTCTCTATGCATAAATTTACCCTTTTGCTTAGAGAACGCCGAATTCTTGCAAAAATTCCAAAGTTATTTCTAAATTCGTTGCAAGCATCTTGTATCCTTCGCCAGAGTTGTGCACGATTTTGTATCGGAACGGAATAAACAAATGCTTTTATGTATCCCCAAACACAATAATCGCAAGGATTCAAATCCGGCGACCTTGCTGGCCAAGCAACTGGACCTCCTCTTCCAATCCAATGGTCTTCGTAGTTATTATCTAGAAAGTCTCGTACATTCCTGCTAAAGTGGGCCGGACAGCCGTCCTGTAGAAACCATAAGTTTTGCCGAATATTTAAACGCACCTCATCTAACAAATCAGGTAAAATATTTTGCAGGAAATGTAAGTAATCAGCACCATTTAAACAAGCAGGTAATTCTATAGGTCCAAGTAGATAATCGTCAACTACTCCTATCCAGACATTTATCTTAAACCTATGCTGATGCTTAAATTCTTGAACAACGTGGGGATTGTCACCAACGTACGAATAATAATGTGCATTATGTACATTAAAAATTCCATTTTTTGTGAATGTAGCTTCGTCACCAAACAAAATGTATCTGAAAAAATCCTCATCTTGATTTTTCTGGTTTTGTAACCATCTAGTGAATTCTACACGAGCAGGAAAATCTCCTTCTAGCAGTGCTTGCACCTTTGTAAAATGAAAAGGATATAAATTTTCTTTGTGTAAGATATTTCCTACGGAAGATTTTGAAATTGTGGGGTACATGGCAGATAGTCTTCGAACGCTAATTTCTGGATTTTCATCAACTTCCATTAAAATAACATCTTCATGTTCTGCTGTTACATCATTATGTCTCCCTGTTTCATTATTTTTGGGACCACTGAACCTGTTTCTCTTATTCGTTGATGAAGAGCTGTAAATGTTGAGTGAGTGGGATGCTCACGATTGGGAAATTTTTCAGCGTATCTACGTTGCGCTGCTCGAGCGTTACACCTCATTTCGCCATAAACTAAATGCATATCGGCGTATTCCTCATTAGTAAAAATCATTTTTTAAAAAATTGAAATCGTTGTGTTTGAATTCCACAAAGTAAAAAATTAAAAGAAAAACTTCGTGAACTGACAACAATTTGACAATGAAAAACGTATGTTTTACTTTTGTTGACAGTTCAGAGCCAACTAGTGCAAAAAATATAAATTGAACTTTAATGACGAAAAAACGAAAAATTTTCAAATCCATTTTTCTAGAAAACGGTGTATCCTAATGACTTAAAGTAAGAGTACCTTTTAGTACTAGAATACCTGAAAATTTAATAATCTAGTGTCACAAATGCTTAAAAGTTAAAGACAAAAAAGTTATGCGTTAAAATAACCGTTGACCTACCCAAAACGGACGCCTATGACCGGTACTAGAAATTCGCAATTGATGGAATCGATTCATCTCTGAAGGCTAAACAAGCATACCAGTTTTTGTTTTTCTAAGTAGAAGCGTTCTGGAGGTATTTAAACAAAACTATTTACAAGGCGCCATCTTCAAAGAGCTCTAGTTCCCTTAGGAAGCATTTTCGGACTAGGTGAATTGGGTTAAATTGTCTTAAAATTATCTGAGGAATCTCCGGTCTTCGTTTGTCAGGAGAGTTTCTGGACACCCTGTATATGTAGTATGAGGGAGTTTGTCTCATTTTTTAAGTGTTTGTGTGTGTTACACTCCGTTGTATTTAAAATGACAAGAGCTTTAAAATAGGTAATGTAGCACAAGTGGGGCAGTTCTATTTACGATTTTCAATTTGAACAGATCAAGAGGGCAGGATTGCCAAAAAAGTTCGGCCTGTCTCGGAAAATTTAATTTTTTTTGTACTTTCCAAATTATTGTGGGTGGTAAGTTTTCAAACAAACACCCTGTATTCTTCTCTATTGTTTATAACTGCTTCCCAACGATTTAGAAGTTTGTAGTGTAGTTATGAAAGAGGCAGCAACAAAAAAGTTATAGCAAAAAGCTAAGAAGATGCTCATATGAATTTTTAAGTGTATTTTGTTGTTATTATTTTTCCTTCTCCACTCATTCATTTATACTCCCAACAAATTAGTGGTCTCTAGAAAGTAAAATCTATTTTCAAATCAAAATATAAGATAATCCGGCCCTGAGTTTCAGGTCGAACCACTCGAGATGGGTACACAATGAGCCTTGTAGTCGAAGAGGAAATAAAGCACTTTGATTTTGTAGTTTTTCGTTAAAGGGGCAAAACGCCGTGAACTTATATGGTAGTCAAACGTGTTACTTACTATACACATTGTTGCACACGACATACTGTGAATGACAATGATGTAATACGTATAGTCAGTATGTGGCTTTATTAAAGCTTCCATAGTAATAATTTTACCTGTTCTCATTTCGCTGACGATAATTTCAGAATTTACTTTCACCGCAGCGAGAATTTGATGCTTATTATGGTAGTAGGTGTACGAACAATTTAGCCGAAAATATGAGTTAAATCCTTGAATACAGTGTGAACAAGTACAAATGTTTTAACCAGCAGTACACTTCACTGTGTATAACACATAACTAATAGTTTTTCTACAAAAAAAAAAAAAAATAGCAGAACTCAAATTTTAAATAAATTTCGTGATTTTTCAATGGAAAACTTGTTGAGCACTGCTAATTTCACTCATTCATGAGTCATGTTATTGTAGAATGGGAAGTACAAAATTACGCCATATTCCATAGCTGGATTCGAAATGGTTAGCATGTTGTTTGAGGTTCTGTGGAGAAAATTTACTTTAATATGTTGTGTGAAAATCGCAATTTTTCGATACCCATTTTTCACAAAATTACTTGAGGAATTAATTACTTCTATCACTTTCTAATAGTGTATAATGGTATCAACTTGTGAAATGTGTATAATTAATAATAATAATAATAATAATAATATCTCTACCCCTCATTCTAATCACGAGGATTAGCCCAGAAGTCGAAGACTTGTGCGGGAGAGGAGGCGGCATATTATTATTAAGCAGGCCGCATTTGCGCCCAGGAACGTCTTACGTTGGTAGGCCCTAACCACCATTCAGTGCAGGAATGAGGGAAACCTGGAAAACCTCATTAATTAGGGGGGTAGCCAAATATCAACCGGTATCAATCTCTCACATTGACCCAAGCCAACATTCTTCCACCCTACCATACCCGCAGAGAGGATGCCAATCTCTCCACGAATATAGTTTATATACGGTCTACCGGCTGCTGGGGTCAAACCACACAGCGATCTAGTCACCTCGATTCAAGTACTGACGCCTTAAACCGCGCGACCACTGACCGATTGTTTAAATACTTGGTTTTCCAGCAAGTAGGTTAACTTTTATATACGTTTACGTATAATATTTGGAATCATTCGACAAAGTAACTTTTTAAATACTTTAATTGGTTGTATCAAACTTGCGGAAATTCACTATTTAATCATTTATGGGAAGGTCAGTTAAAATTTGAGTTAATATGACAAAGTAGCGTACTACCTACCGAATTTTACATTGCTTATCGCGTAAAACAAGAATTTTTATTTTTAAATAAGAACCAATCAAAAGATTTAATTTACGTTAAACTAAAATAAATATTTAGTTTAGAGGCAACCTCGCTTTAGCAGATCATATGGTTTATTAGGTTCCGTCAGCGCTTTATCTGGTCAGCGATCCTCAAAATAGTGTGTTTTTTAAAAATTAATATATCCGTAAAGATTTTTAAAAATTACTTTTACTAGACTCATCTATATGACGAACTACACCTACAGTTTAAATATTTGTAGTTATTCATTGTTAGGTTTATCCTGTATAAAACATACAATAAACATCAAGTACCAATATCAATCAAACGCTGTACAATGGAACTTGTTAGCAACAGCTATTCATTTGACCTTATTGAAATTTGCGCTCCACTTGAATATTTTTTGTCGACAAGTGTATTGTATATATTTTTATAAACTCGATTTATAAAATTGTCATTCGAAAAGCTATACGTGGGTAATTGGATTTTGCGTTTAATGTTGTTGTTCGAACGAGTAAGTGACTGAAAAGTGTACTACAAAATATTCGGTGCGTTGATTGATTGACCTGGAACTGTCAACCAGTTTCATTTCGATTTTGTAGCACTGTGTGCTTTTTCGTATCTGTATTTCCACGCCGGCAGCGCGTAATAGTCTGTTTAGAATTAGTTTACCATGAGTTAGTCAGATATTTGCGGGAAAATAGATAATATCCAGGAATTCTGTGACCTTTAAATATTAATTTTTTACTTTTAGTTAATCACTAATGTTTGAAAAGATGTTAAATCATAATTAACCTTTTATATAGAAGAGAAAAATAAAATTGAGGAGGGAGTAACCGGTAAAAGGGACAGTACAATTAAAGGTTTTCTAAGGACTAAGGCAACGTTCCGATTTATTTAAATCTTCCTCAGGGCTACAAAAAGACAAGTCAAGAATTATTATAAAACGAAACATTAAATATTTTAAATAATTTTTAAACATTTTTTAAAATTTAAAAAAATTTTGTTTTATATTTATTTAAACAATGTTTAACAAAACTTTAAAAAAGAAAAATATATTACATTATTATTAATTAAACTAACTAGCTACAAAAATATTAGATTAAAAATTAGTAACAACTTTACCCAGTGAGACAAAAACCACAGTAAAAAAGTAAGAATTGTTATTCGTCGGATGTAAATTTATACCTGAAAAACTTTTAAAAACATGGTCGTCGTAGAGTAGTTGTTTTTGGAAATTCTGTTGTTTTATATACATATAACTAGTCATCATTGAATTATTATCAAAATTTGAAAATAAAATTGTACTATAACATTTTTTTTGGTGTTGAAGAGTAATAAAACTCCAAATAAATTACTTTCCACCCAGATAAATATCAACTTTCATTGAATAACCAAAATGTTTGTTTCAAAAATAATCTTATTTGTACATTAAAACTTTCTCAACAAATTTTATTCACATTAAATATTACAAACTATTTTACTAAATTAATTGTACCATTCGATTGGTTATAAGCGGCAACAGAAATTGTTAATCCATGCTGGACATCTTGCGTATAAATGGTATCATTTTTAGTACTGGAGTTTGGCATTTCGCCAGATCGAGAATATATACAAATCTGCTAATTTATTGCCAATGGGGCAGAACTTACAGCAATTTGATTTAATTTTGGTTAAAAGTAATGAGTTTTCAAGAGAAGAGAAGCTAATTGTGAAAAGTTAAAAACCTAATCAAATGTGTAACGAATGTATAAATGTTACGTTTATTTCATAAAAGCCGATAAGGAAAAAACGTAATAAATGAAAAATCACAAAACAAAATTGACTAACTGGGCCTGTTTCTCTTGAGCCGAGAGAATCCTGTTTCTGGCTGCACCATCAGTACCGATCGCATCACGAATTGCCAATAACCCTTGTCTTCGTCATCAGTCTCCGCAAGGAATGTGGGAAAGGGCTCTAACTATTCTTCGTCTACTTGATTTAAAATGGGGACGCTGTTTAAGCAGTGATTGGGACAGTTTTGGTATAATAGAGAGTAACATCGCAGCTTTTTTGCAGTTGCACCTTCCACTTCTACAATATTTCGTGCATCTACAAAACATGAGGTCCAAAATTTCTCTGGCTTCGTTTTTTGTCACCACAAGAGCTAATATATTGCCTTTGCGTTCCCAATCTCCCAGGTCTGAAGGTAATTTGGTTTGCCAGCCAGAGCTGCACCTGGTGGAATGTGCGCAATGCGTGCTCTTTCGTTGCTCCTTCACTGGATGGAAGTGATGCAAGATCTCGTTTCATTTGATGCCGATATCAAAAATGAGTCATACCTGAAAGTGTTCAGAGAACTTAGTAGGGACACTGTACCATCTCAGTATTCATATTTTCCCAGCTTTCTCAATATCAGCATGCGAGGAAAATGAGTTGTGGAACACTTCAGTTGTTCTTTTTATGTCATGATGCTTTTAGTAATATTCTTACGACATCAAGTTTACTCTTCCGGAATGTCGTGCTAGTAGAATCCCAGCCAGTGAATGCGTATGAGAATAAAATTTCCTTCAGTGCGAGCTGTTGCATTAATTTGTAGAGTAACCGTTGGTTTGTACTTTTCGAAGTCGAAGTCTTCCCCTGTAACAGCCACATTGGTTACGGACTGATGCTTACAATCAATACGTCAGTATTGTGTGATGCTTGATATGTTATGGTGCCGTTTTCCAGGAGTTTAGAGCTCAATAGGCTGATCAGCTGTTCTGGTGGTTGGAGATAAATAATCCTTGAGTCACTGAAATTCAGTTTCCAGATTGAAATTGATGTCGACACACTTTTTCACACAATAGAGCCCTTTCTGTTCTACTGATATAATGTCGTTGGGAGAACTGCTATATTCATCAAAAACAGTGGTACATCTTCTAACTTATGTTTCTATACGTTAGTTGTGGAAACTGAGGATCATCTTTGTCAGATGATCTTATGTTTAAAGCCAATTCTTACTGCAAATAACCCTTCAAGTTGGCGTCACTTTTTACTGATGCAGATCCGTTGGAAACGCAGAAGAAGATCTACTACAACGTTTTCATCGTAGAGCTTGATAGATGAACTGAAGAAATTAGAGAGTGCTCATTATGTGAAGCATTTGAGAGCAGATATCTCGGGAACGGTGCATTGTAGCGCAAAAATGTACCCCAAACCCATTCCTGTAGATAAATATTTTCCCCCTTCAGTGCACGCTGCAACCTCTTCGTTGCTTAGATTAAGCGATCTTACTTTGTTAATTCCTCACGTAATTATTTTTGTGACAAAAACCATCACTTGCATTTAAAAGGTATGGTTGTAAATAAAATAGTATACAAACCTAGTTGAAAAGATTAATTCTTGTCTCGAGAAGAATGAAACATTCGATATGCGTATACTATAATATAAAACATAGCCACATTATTTGTAAATTTCTTAGTTCTCTAGTTATAAGTTACCCTTCTAATCACCATCGAGAAAGAAAATTAAGGCTGTCGCTGAAATGCCGAGTAAGTATATAAATTGATTATAAAATTTTCTTTCTCTCGGCCCCGTCTACTGCACGGTGTGGTTACTCTAATAATTTTCGCCGCTGTCCAATCCACTTTTCGTTTCCATTACTGAACTATAGGTTTTTGCTAGATTAAATTTATCGATTTGTTTGATAAATTGTAGAATTCCTTTCGGTACACTGGCTTTGTTAACTTTTTGTCCGTCTACAAATCAAAAAATTTTACACGTCATCATGCAGCAGTTGCTCGGATGTATAAAAATGGGATCTAGCTGCGCTCCAGTTTCGGCTCTTAGTTAATAGGTTTTCTCGGTTTAATTGAAAATACGTATGCTTTAATTTTCGTTTAACGTTAGAATAATATCAGTTTGTTTCAAACACGTTTTACTAGATGTGTACAGAGTGGGCAAATTGCGACGTTTTTTAGTCTGGTTAACTATAGGAGATAGACCAAAATGACGCTCTCACTCTCGATTTCTTTTTTAGAAAATTAGAGGTCAAAACCGAAATGACCTATTGTGTTTTGTTTTCGTGTAATAAACAAAATTTCAAATTTTCCACTTTTTGATACATGCCTGTAACTTGGTTGTTTGTAAAGATAGAAAAAAATAATTAATACTTTTTTGAGTAGGGTCCAGTGGCAACGGAAAACTGTAAATTCCTCTTGAAAAAAAACAAAAATTTTTTTCCTTTTCCATTTTTCTCTCCGAGCTTTCGTTTTCAAGATACACGGTGTCAAAACTTATTTTTTTTTTAGTTTTTTTCCAATTTCTTAGAAACCGTTTGAAATACAGGACTGAGGTTTTGTAAATACATTACCACTATTAATAGCTACTTTTTCGCACCCTTCTCGAATTTATGGGACGTGCCAGTGGTGGAGATTTTAGGGTATCGGAAGGGTTTTTCCCCCCATAACTTTTACGCCACTGGAAAAATTGACATTTGACAGCAAATTCTGAAGCGGCAATGAATTTTACACAAAAATAGTTCTCTTGGTTCATTGCTCTAAAATCAACTGTTTTCAATAAAAATGACTTTCTATGAACAAAAACAAACATTTTGCTAACGTTTCCAAAATCATTTGTACTTCAAAAAATAGGTAGCAATAATTAACAATATGATGAGAGCCTTACATTTTTCAAGTGCAAGACCTCAAGAGAACATCCGGAGAACGACGAATCGAACCGCCGGATGGGGACATCTGAAATGCATCGTTTATGAAATCCATGTCAATAATATCGAAGAGTTGACCGATAGGGGTGAAGCCGCAGCGGCAGAAAGAAACATGATTTGAAGATGTAACGTGTGCATTGAAGTCCGCGAACGTAATTTTGAACAGTTTTTGTAAATTTTACTCGCCAAATTGATAAAAAAACTTAAAATCCTATCTGTTGTTGTAAAATCAAAAAATAGGTAGTAATTATTAACAATTTAACAATATCACAGATTATACAGTAACTCTTCTGAACCTATATGTATTGCGTTGTCCGAAAATGAAACTCGTATACAGATATAAAGCAAAGCACAGTGCTGTATTTAGGTATACACGTGCAAATTATTAAATACCGCTTTTAGGCTAATGTTTCCACAATTCTTTCTTTTGCACGTGTTTAACAAAACCATGCAATCTCCCCATTCAGATTTCATCATTTCCGGTTTCCTAAATACGTCTAATCTGTGCCCGTTGTTGGACACTGTATATGATCAACACGACAACTTGGTGCATTGTTAAACGTACCGAACCTCATTCTTGAAGTTGAAAAATCCAAATGAGCCCGGAGGCTTATTCGAGGCGAGACCCTTTTTAAATTCAATTAATAGTTCTAATATAGTCGCCGTCTAATTAAAAATTAATTATAAAAGTATTTAATTAACCCTGTAATTTCGCTGAAAGGGTCACTGAACGATAGGCAATATTAATACTAGTAGTGCAGCCGTGCATCGAAGCACGGCTTGATTTATCCGCGTCCGTTCAATCACACACCAACTTGAGGCCTGTTAACACGCTCCAACTTTATTCATTAACAATGGGACAAATATTGATCAGTCATAAACGAGCTGGTAATTTATTATTTTATAACCATATAGTTCGCCGATTAAATACGCCCTGACATTAATTATTCCCGTGCCAATTACATGACAAATATCTGTCGATTCCTGACAGGAACGGCCTCGGATGGTACGCCACCCCAAATACACCCCTATTTGTTTAACAATGTTTTCGTCTTCATATGTATTTGCTTTACCTCTCTAAGCTATGCAGGGCGGTTTAGAACTTATCTAAAAAAGAGTAAAGTTTATCGAATATAATGTGTGTGCAATAAGGAACTGTTAAGCTTGTAATTATAATGATTATATTATATTACATTACATTTTACATGTAGTCGTCATTATACATTGCCGTAGTGAGAAGAAGGATATTCGCATATAAATTGCTCTGCGATTGATTTGAGAATCTCGACCCTGATCACGTGGCTTGTAATCATTTATGAAGGCACTGTATTATATTTATCTGCGTATAAATGCAATATTATTTAGTCTCACTAAAACCCTATGGCATTTACACTTTTTGAAGTACAACATAGTCAGATTTTATTTCAGTAAATAGTTTTAAAGATTACCCGCATACAACAATATACCCAGATAATATTCAAAGTTATGTCATGACGTTGAGTGAGAAATTATAGATAGAGGCGCAATCTTATGGCGAAATGCGTGTACACGTTTGGGCCCGAGACACAATATCCCTGATTGTTTATGCCGGTCCTGCCCACCCTTGTACGTGAGGTATAATTGTACCGGTGAACTTTTGCATTCAATTGTTATTTTATAAATGTGCCATAAAACATGTTCGGCGTCCATTTCATGCTAATAAACTGGATTTAATAATTGCTCCCGATGATAATCCGGAGTGAAATGCTCTTTCGGTGATTGCATGTGTACAGATTTTGTATAGGTGCGATTTAAAAAATATCAATCTAAAATTAATATTTAATTATTTTGTTATGGCATCACTTTAGATAATTTGCAATTATTGTAATAGAGCTTTTAGAAGTGTTTTAATTATTTGCGCTCATATTTATAGAAAATATAGGAAAATGAATATTAAGCAAAAGCACTGACGCGAAAATTGAGAACATTTAATGCTGAAAGCGCATTTTAACAGTAATGAAGAGAAGGGAAGTATGTATATGTATAGGTACATTCAAGTTTACATTATTATGCTGCCACCACATTGATACAAATTTGTCTCTAATTTCATGAATGAAATAAGGACAGTAAAAAATATAAAATTTTATATTATGTGGTTCTGCAACTATTATGCTAAATTCCATTGTAAACTTCCGACACTATACAGGGTGTTAAAAAAAGAGTATAAAATATTTCAGGAGGTAATAGTATGAACCAAAATAGAGCATGAGGATTTTCGTGTAAAATATAATGTAAATTAAAAATTACCGGTAAATATTAAGGTAAAAGAACAAAACACGGAAATCTCCATTTATTTTTGGCATTGGGTGCGTGTCATTCCAAACACTTTTAAAATCGTGGAAAAAGCTTTACAAATTGTTCGTATAAACGAATGTTAAATCAGTTACTCAGGTATAGGAAGAGATGATGAGTGCTTAATCAGTGTCACTACTATAGGTTATGTCATGCTATCTAAACTCAACAACAACAATGCTGAGATTAGGAATTGCTCAATTATGCAAGCGCTCGTCTTTCCGTACAGTTAATAATTATGCATATATTGCGGCATTTACGATCATCTACTCTATAGTTATTAAAAAGTAACCTTTTCTTTCCTGTCACGTATTGAACTTTTTTGTTTTTATCACTGCGGCGGACACTTTTGTTAAAAAACTACCTTTCCACAGCATTATTTACCCATATATTGGTGTTTAATTAACGAATTTCCTGATACACATTATTTAGTATACAACAATTATTTATGTACATCTGCATTTAAAACCATTTATACATTTTTTATATTAATTGTTTTTTTGTTATAACCGATCAGCCTTCTTTCGTAATGTAACTCGTATTTAATGTATTCATACAGCTATAAATTGCCTTGTTTACAAGTTAGATATGTTTTTACATTTTTAATGGCATAAAAATGTAGGAATATATAAAGATCTAAGGAATGGAAATGATTCCGTCTCTTCGCAGTCCTTGCAATATCTGGATGGTAAAATGAACAAAAACCTCAAGGAAATTGCTAGATGTGATTAGATTGGATCCAGCCATCTGCGTTGCTACGTCAGTAGTGTCAATTATTTGAGTTCACTGTAAAAGGGTTTTACTGGGACTTTTAGTCGCTTAGGTTACTTCTCCCACTAGAAATAAGGAGGATTCTACCAGTAACTACCTAACAAATGTGTACTAGGTGTTCCGTGAAAGGCGGCCAGCGGCTATATTTCGAAAACTACTCGTCCTACCGAAAAATATACAGGGTGTCCTATAATGATGTACGCTCCTATGGAGGTTCTGTTCCTTAGGTCATTGTAGGCAGGGTTCTTTCTATTAAATTTTTCGATTTGAGCCCTCCCTTATGAGAAAAGGAGTTCTAAAAAATTGAAAAAATTTCGGTTCGCATTTTTTTCTCAAGTAATTCATATGAAATTTTTTAAATTTTTAGAAACCCTTATCTTGTAAGAGAGGGTTCAAATCGAAAAAAAATATAGAAAGAAACCCCCTACAATAACCCAAGGAACACACCCTCCAAAGGAGCTCACATCATTATGGGACACCCTGTATAGATAACAAATGTGGCCTCGAGAAGTCAATTAAAATTATTTTCCATTTTCAGATTTTACCGATAGATGGCGAACTCTTAAATCCAAATCGAAAAGTGGATTTCCCCTTAAAAAATTGTTTATTTGACACGCTGTCCTAACTCTTAAAGTAAGGGGAAGGGGGAGGATAGGATCGTATCACGGAAAAAGTTGGAAAACTGCCGACTACGTTAAACGATTTTAGCAAACTTAGTCTTGCTTTAAAGCTGTTTAATAGTTGAATGATAATGAGTATCAATATTTAAATTTCTGCTTAGGCCTGTTCCGCCAGATGCCGTTAATTGGTGTATGAAGTTTAGTCAATTTTCTATGAAAAGTTAAACTGAATATTATATTTTTTATTTTAATATTACACGTAAAATTGTTTCAAAAATATGTTTCAGTTTTAAATGTTTCAGATTTCATTTTCCAAACTTAAATTATTAGTGAAAATATTTGATAACTTCTAGAGATATCAAATTACGCCATCTGGGGGTTCAAGTTTAAACAAAAGCTTAAGTATTGTTAATTCGGCTATCAAACAGCTTTAAGGCTGGGATTTTGTATACATATTTTTATCGTCTAACAGGGCTTCAAGCGAGGATACAGAACACAGAATATCAACGTATTCACAAAGGTTCCCACTAGTGCGCGAGATAACTTTCATTGCTCATAAAATCACAAGAATAATTAAAATAAATGTTAAAATACCTCAATTTTAGCCACACAGTTACTACGTCAATATGTCACAATTACGGCAAAATTATCACAGCCACAGCCACCAAATTACTTCACTCACTAGCCAGGACATATAGGACAACTTGTGTTTCACTTTCAGATTAATATTTATTGCTAATTTTACATTTTGTGTCCTCGAGTAAAATCATAACATATATCACGGCTTCCATTTTTATGTACGTCAAAATGCACGATAAACTTCAGGGAACCGTGTGATTCGGGCCTATACAGTTTGTATACTGTCTCATAGGTCTGATTGATTTGCCGTTTCGCTCACTCAGGCTGTGCAATTCCTTTTCTACAAAATCCCCGCCTTAAAACAAGTTCGCTTAATCTATTAACGTAGTCGGCAGTTTCCAACTTTTTCTGCAGTATGGTCTGAACTCGCCCTACCCCTTACATTAAGTGATAGAGCAATATGTCAAATAAATAATTTTTAAAGTGTCAGTAGGATAGTCCAAAACTGTTTAATACAGGGCGTTTCAGAACTTACCTAAAAAAAAATTGAATGTACACTCTTATTACTAATACAATTGTCTAAAAATAAAATCGAAAAGGGCAGTTCAAAAATGATGTAAAATACACTTCTGCACGGCACTGTAAACTGGTTCACTGTAAAACCTGATAAGGCGTATAATCGGCGACCGGACAAAAAATTGAAAGAAATTCCCAAGGAGAGAAATAAATTACACGTTACAACATCTATTTTTATACCGTAAATTCAACTGCTTTTCCCGTTATTGTTATTAATTTTATTAATAAAATTAATTTGTGGTTTTAATTGGTAAAATAGTTGATATACCTGATGTTACAACAATATGTTGGCCTCATCTTACCCAGTTTCTACAAACTAATACAAATGTTTCTGCTTTATGTCTGCTTTATGGTTTGGAACTTGTAAGTTATTGGCAGCAGCTATGATACGTTTGCGTAAATCATCAATAGTGTCTACTTCGGTGCACTATAGGTACTTCATTTTTTAAATATCTCCACAAAAATAAGTCCAAATGATTTAAAGTCAGGAGATTATGGCGGCCATGGTACCGGTCCTCCTCGTCCAATCCCTTGATATTAATTCTTAGACACGCTGTACATGGTACAGTTATAATTGAGGCTCGTGTATGATATGCCACACTGCTACAATACGCCGTGAATACCCTGGACCTCCATCTCTTGCACAATCTACGATTCTATTGCAAGTTTCTCTTGTCATGCCAGCGTTTGCACTCACTACACACCGTTGTAAAAGTAGCTGCATTTGGACCATGTTTACCTTGAAATTGTTCTGTTGAAGCATTCTCACTTCAACATAAGTTAAACCGATATCCATCAACTGCGATTTGCTATAACAGACGTAAGCCTTTTTTTAATATTTGAAAAACTAATATAAATACTTGCATCACGAAAAAGTTAATACAAAAAGTATTCGGATATTTGAAATCGCCTGGCTAGAGACTATGGTAGCCCAGCGATGTAAAGGTTGAACCTACTAGAACTTCAATAAAAAATTTAAGATTTTCCAAATTTTTTTATATAATTTCTGTATTGATTTTATGCAGAAAATCTCACTTTGATTTTAATTTAAAAGTTGGCCATCTTACGGTAAAATTTGAATGTGGAAATAATTTTAATAGATTTTAATAGACTACAGCCGGTAGAGTGAATAAAAGGAAGAAAATTATTTTACATTTACTTAGAGACACAATTTAGATCACATACATACTTAAGTAGATATATGATTTTGCTTATTTCACTAAGTACTAAGTAATCATTCCAATTTAAAATGATTAAATTATTTATATCCTGCAATATTTTCACGTTATTGTGTATATCATTCGCCTGAAACTTGTTATCGATATTAGTTTTTTGTGCACTTGCATATTAATTAACAAATGCAATAAGTCTAGTAATAAAATATTTAGATAATTCGATACAAATCATACACTACAATTAATTAAACAAATTTGAACAGGAAATTAGTAATTTTAATTAAAATTTATTGAATATATTATTTATGGAAAATATATGATACGATTCTATATAAAATGTTAAAATTTCGCAGGCAAAATATCCAAAATAGGTTTGTAAAATATCTTAACTTTAGAGTCAGTGGAACATATGATATACCTCAAATTAATGCCACTGTATAATATGTTTGTAATGTTAACATATTTTAATTACTATTACGAATTGTCTTATATACAGGATAAAAAACCACAACACCTTTAAACCTCCAACCCATGTAAGAAATCTGGTCAAATTTTTTTATTTATAATTATTTTCTAATTTTGATATGCCAAAATAAAATCCCATTAAATATCCTATAAAAAAAGTACTCTTGTTTCAATTCACTAAAAGTAACCGTTTTCGAGAAAAATGCCATTGAAGTTTTCATGAGATCACGTAGTCCTCAGCAATAATAAATACAAAGCATGCTTTGGAATCGAAAACAGGATTTATTTAATACTTAACAAATAAAGTATACGACTTTTTTTATCAGTACATTTGGCTCCCGAAGTGCGCATATTTTCCGGACACTGTATACCTATATTTGAGTTCTAAATTTATGTTTTACATGTGAATACATGTTTTGGGTTTTTACCTGTTTTGTATCTCTTTTGCAGTATTGAATAAATAAATAAATAAATTAGGTTATCTAGTAATAATATTCATTTGTGTTTTTAATAACAAACGCACACAAGACTGGTACATCTTCCATCCTTGTCTGAAACAGAGTAACATTTTTTTTCGTAACTTGACCCCTTTCGACATTCCGCTTTAGTTGGGACATTACAAATCTTCTGCTTAGCAAAAAACAATATCCGGATATTAGGGGGCCTAGCACTTTATCATTCCTGATTGCCGTTTTATCCATGGGGGATACGTTTTGCTATATATACGGCTTAATGCGTTCCAGGATGTTCCAGGGCATGTAATATATTTCTCTTTATTGAAATGGATTTGTAAAAGTGTTTATCCACCTTTCCTTTGATGCACGCTTTGATGAGACGGAGTTTTCCCATTCTTCCACTTAAGAAATATCAAAGTCTAAGTATGTATGTGAATAAGTCTGTGTGTGTGTGCGTTTTTTTTTTTGTAAGAAATTAATTATATTTTTATTTAAAAGCAAGTGCCTAATGAAGTTATAATGCTTTAAATATTTTTTCTACATTCATGCAAAAAACAAAACTTTATTGAACTATATTTATTGTAAAAAGTGGTTCTTTATTGCACTAGTGCAATAACATGTTTATTGCATTCATCTGTCATTCTACTACACAGCATTTTGTCTTATTCCAATGACTTCTTATTCCAATGATTTCACCAATATTATTTTGGTAGTCAGGATCAGAAGTGTACCTTAAGAAAACTTTCATTTTTTAGGCAGGTGTCAGAGCACCTCCTCGTTTTTCATACTGCTCCCCAATAAAATAATTGACTAACCAATGTTCATTTTCTTCATTAAAAGGGAAGAGTTTTCTATAATCGCCTGATAATATTTCTATTCGTTTTTGTAATATTTTTCTGCTCTAATTTGGTTTAGAAACATAATTCACAATTTAGATGCTGCTTCATATACACGAAGTCTACTACTGAGGTACCTTCAGTTTTATTAAAGCAAATGCTAAACTAATGATAAACACGGTAGTTTTATTCATATAAATGATTTTATTCATATTTGCTGTAGCTTTTGCTTCTAAAAAAGCAAATGCTTTTACTTTAAGGATGATGTAAATGCTCCGAAAATATTAATCATGTATACCGAAGGTTTTGCTTGAAAAATATGTAGTAGAAGCATTTGCTACCTTTATTCATCAGACCCATTTCACGGAGCACCCTATTGCTTCTCGAAAAAATAACACATTATTTCGAAAATCGTCTTGATCTTATCTTCAGTTATTTCTGAGATGCCGTCGAAAATGGAACGCACTGTACACGTCTAAAACATTTATCCAAATTCTCCCTCCTCGATTTAATAAACTTACCGCACCCCCACTAATTGCCAAATTTACCATATGCCATTGGCCACGTCGCAAATAACGTCCCCCCGACCCAAAAACAGCGATATTAATAAGGCTGCATCGGGGAGCCGGCCAGTTTATCAAGCCCGATTGTGATTTTATCCGGGGGAAGATAAATTCTGGGGTATACACGGTTTAATGTAATTCTAGGAAGTTGTCAGAAAACAGTTTATGTTCCTGTCGGGATGGGTTCATTGATTCTGGCCGTACAGCATCGGCTGATATCCTGTGAGCTTAATGACGCTTGTAAGAGCCATTTGGACGGGGAATGTTTAATTTGTTTAGATCCGAGTCGTCTCGATGAGTCGTTCCGCTAATGTATCGCCGCTATTTTGCCCTAGAACAGATTAGAGAGCTACCGTACCCGAGGCACGTTTTTAATACATCTAGATGTTAATCTATCGAACCAGACTGCGGGGGTGATTCTTCTGGCATCGGAACGGGGCGGTCATGCCATTATGCAAATGCCCGCAATAAACGTTATAATGGTGACGGTAATTCGCAATTACTCGGTTTAATAAGTGGAGCTGGTTTTGCGGAAGAAATACGTGTCTATATCCGATGCAGAGGGGTTTCCGTTATACCTCGATCCCAGCATCAGCCTTGATGGTTTTATAATTTGATCACTTTTCCAACTTTAAAGAATTATGAACATAAATATCTAGTTTCAAATGAGATAAAGTTATATTTTTTTATAGAATTGTTTAGTTTTATTTAGATAATATGAATTACTTAGTTATGTTTTCTTTATTTGAGATTTAAGGGACTTGAAAGAAGATATTTAAAATAATATTAAATAATTGAGAATAAACTGAAGTACATAATTAGTATTTCAGTATTCTTGCTATATTGTATTTCTTTCTAGAGTAGTTTCTACTCTGCCCTACTCACTCCAGTAGTACTTAATTATTTATAAAAGGAAATACTTGATAACAAACTGTTAAAGTCATCCATTAGCGGCACACCAGGCATATTCCGCTTTTGAGCTTGTTAGCTCTCCTCAGTATGCCATAGGAGGCAAGAAAAGTGTTGAATTAAGTGCGAGAATGCATAAATGTCAAGAATATGTAAATATTTATATTAAATATACTTTATTGCTTAATTAATACATACACACCTGTTATTATATTTAAATACAGATTAGAGTTTTTCCCTATAAGTATTACCTAATAGCTATCTTTTTATAAATAATTATAACGTAAATCCTTAAATTTGCTAAAGTTTTCACATTTTATTTCTGATGACAAATCAGTGGAGTTTGAATCCATGAAATCGAAAGTGGCCAGTTCTAATACCAAGATTATATACAGGCTGTATCTCGCTTAATATGCGAGACACGTCAAAAATCTTTAATTGTTTTTTGTTGCATTTTTGAAGGGCTTTATGCTCGTAAAAACAAATTTGAGATCCATGGCCAACTTTATGAGTAATAACAAAAAAACCTGTAAAGTGCCCAAACTTTAAGGCTGTCTAACTTTGTTATTTTAAGAGATAGATAAAACTTATTGGTAATAAATTTTGATTGCAAAATTGATACCTTTCACCTGATATAAACAGATTTTTGAAATATCGTATGTGGTTTGCTGCGCCCTCTAGGCGGATAATTTTTTTTTCATTGAAGGCTATGACCACAAAAAATTACCTGTTGTTTCGTATTTCATGCAATATACTACATGTTGCCCTTATCTTTCGTATTTGTTACATTTTTTTCAATTTTAGTTAAAAAAAATTACCTAAATATTTTCGTGTTGCTCAAGATAATGTAGAACCTGTTTCAAAGACGCCAATTGAAAAAAAAAATATAAACAGAATGTACTTTTTTATGCAAAATACAGATTTTCTTATAATATTATTTTATTACATTGTCTGTGTCAAAATAATTTTAAAGACCCAATTGCTTCTAATGTGAAAACCAATAAAATAATATAAGAAAATCTGTATTTTGCATAAAAAAGTACATTCTGTTTATTATTTTTTTTTTCAATTGGCGTCTTTAAAATAGGTTCTACATTATCTTGAGCAACAAGAAAATATTTAGGTACATTTTTTTTAAATAAAATTGAAAAAAATTTACACACTATACACACTTTCAAAATTAATGAAGGCATAAGTATGTTCTTTGGTAAGATTTAGGTATGCTAAGAAACAGTTCCATGTACAAGGTTGGATTCAATAAATACCTAAATTAATCTAACTAAATTTACTAAAAAAATCTGCCATTGATATGAGCAGAATAAAGTGAAGGACCACTCTGTCAAGACTTCAATCAGCAATCTTCATAGTGACATAAATCTACTACACATTTATCTCCTTAGATGCTGTTTTGTAAACAATTATCACTATCCGACGTTATCCGACTTTCCGACAACCACCAACTTCATTTCGAATTGCATTAAAAAAACGGATATTTTCAGTTACTCTCATAAAAGTTTCAGCTTCTCCAGACAGACTGCCTGACTTTTTAAACATTTTGTTTTTGAAAATCCCCGGAGAAATAAGTCCAATGGTCACCTGATTGGATCGTTTGTCCCCTATTCACTTCGATAGTTTGCCTCATCCCTTCAGTCATGTCGGACCTCTATAAATTACAAAGCTTCTATATCAAATCGTGTTGTAATTTGGGTATCGTGCCCGATAGCAAAATGCAAATTTTGCACTGTCCTAACGCAACTTTGCCTACGCGCTATCGCGTCGTTTTGTAGATTCAATTAATTTTTAACGTGTTTAGGTCAGGTTAATAGTGTTTTTAGATACTGAATGGTGACAAAATAATAGTTTTTTTTTTGGGACTTGTTCTTTCTTTGAATTGCTGACCAAAAAATTGTAAAGCGAAAAGAATTCTTATAAAAATAGTATTTAAATTTATGTATTTATATACTATGTTTCAATGTATGTAGGTACATTGTAGGTACAGCAAATGAAAAATTTCCAAACATAAAGCAGACATATACCTAATTAATATAAACATGAAAAAAGATAAAGTGACACTAATAAAAACATTCATTTGATTTAGGTACGTCACTATTTACAAAAATTTAGCTATGATAAACTGTCAGCAAGCTTATATAGATATTGAGACCCTATATTTAAGACTCCGGAGGAGATAGGTATGTTTGGATATTTTGGAATATAATTAACATAGGTATTGATCCCATGTCAATTTGAAATCAAGATGATCACCTAAGAATTTAACATAATAATAATAATAATAATAATAATAATAATAATAATAATAATAATAATAATAATAATAATAATAATAACTTTATTTGTCCAACAGTCACAAACCAATTACAGGACAAAGTTTACAAAGTAAATAAATAAATAAACCAAAAATTGAGAATAATTAAGAAATTAATACAAAACAAACTAACACGAGTACATACAAAATTATGTATTGCTTATATAACTGAAGGTGGTATATAATTCTTTCAAATTACAGTGAAAAATGTCACATGAGGTGCATATTTTATTATAATTGCATGTCATTGAATACACAGGAGACTTCAATAAAACATTAGTGTTAGCAATTGGGCAGTAAAAAGTTCGTGGTGTACGACTAGCTATTCTATTTGTTAAAAAGTATACGGAATTTAGAATTTGAGGACAGTCAATATTATTACTCAGAAGTGAATGTAAAAACTGTAAAAGTTCCTTCTAAACTCTAAAGAAATAAAATTGAAACGAGTAATTAATTCCTTATAATCACATCCTCTGTTGGGATATACGCCGTCAACACGAAATGCTAGAAATTTTAAAAATTTTTCTGAACTGATTCAACTAATTTGATATAGCAATTGTAGCACGGATTCCAAACAAGGCAACAATATTCAAGTTTCGATCGGACGAAACTGAAGAACAGTTTTACTAGAACTTCGTTATCTTCAAATACACGACCTTGTCTTACTACGAATCCCAAACGCTCTAAAGAAGCAGAAACTGTTTGCTGAATGAATGTGTTTAGAGAAACTCAATTTGTTGTCGAAGCATACACCCAAATCTCTAGTCGTGTCAGTACGTAATAAAACTTCTGTATCTACATTGTAGTGAAAAAGAATAGGATTTGTTTCATACAACATAAGCTGGATTATCCCAGTTTGTCAAATTTCAGAGACTGCAAATAGTTTCGGTTTTTGTATTCAAACTCAGTTGATGCTGGTAAACCACTTTTTAATCAAGGTATATGACTTATAAGTTGATGTCATAAACTGCTATCATCTGCAAAGAGTATACTTATTGTATCATGTGGTAAGCAATTAGAAAAATCATTAACATATATTAAAAATAGTAACAGGCCCAATATTGAACCTTGAGGAACTCCATGCTCAATTTTCTTTGTAGACGATTTCATACTACTGCACTGTCTGACGACAAACCATAATTACGTACCTTGTATGTAAGAGAATTTTGTGTGATACAACTGATACACAATAGGAAGCTTTTGTTAAATCTAAAAAGCGACTAGTAACAAATTTCCCTCCTTCAAAACTATTATTTGTAGCTGATGTTAAACAATCTACGACTAATGTGATCGATAAATTACTTCGAAATCCGAATTGTGGATTGTTGGTTCCAAAATGGTTATTTGTATTTATTATTTTCGATACCTAAACTGTTATATGGGTTAACCCTAAAATAGTATGAATAATCCAAAAATATAGTTAATCATATACAGGGCGTTCTATTAAAAAAAAAGAATGAATGAACTTTTTTACGCCTCGGTACCTATACTAAATTTCTAGATAAAAATTCATATTGCTTGAAATCTTTTGAGCAATTTCTGAGAAGCCATTTTTGACACTTGAAAAACTAATGTAAATACTCGCAACACAAAACACAAGTTGTTCTGAAGTTTAGGAATTTATAAAATTTCCTCTAAATTTTCTCTAAGCCACTAATATAGATGTTATAATAAGGCGACCATACAATGCTACAATATTCCAATTTAGAATGAACATAACACAAGAATAATTTCTTAAAAGCAAGCACATTGTCAAATTTTGAACAGTCTCTTATAATAAATCCCAACATTTTTAAGGCTGAGCTTGTGATGTAATTAGTATGAGCAGTAAAAGATAGATCCTTATCAAAATAAACTCCGAGGTCTTTAACTCTATTCGATCTTTCTAATATTTGAGAGTTAAAAAAGTGTAAATTTCAGAGTTCAACACACAAATATTTATAACTAAAACATTAACACTACACCATGTCTCTATCTTTTGCAACTGATCCTGAACAAATAAACAGTTATCAACAGACTCAGCTTTCATAAATAATTTAAGGTCATCGGCAAAGAACAGATGATCACAATCTATTACATAAGATAAATCATTAAGGAAGAGTAAAAATAACAGTAGCCCAAGAATAGATCCCTGGGGATCGCCAGAAGTTCCCAAATTACAAAATTTGAATGATCTTTGTAAGCAACATATTGTTGCCTATCTTGCAAGTAAAAGTGAAGTAACTTCAACTGAATCCAAAATTATTAAGTTTTGTAATTAAAATGTCATGGTCAATACGGTCGAAAGCCTTTCAGCAGTCGGTGTATACTACATCAGCTTGTCTCAAAGAGCTTAGCGAAGTTGCATATGATGGAAATAGGTCTGTAGTTAGATATTAATGTAGGAAACCCAGATTTTAAAATTCAACACACGAGTTTTAGACATAAGTTAAAAATTATCATTAAAATGAACCATTTGCGATGTACTCAAATAAACGTCTTTGTTTTTTGTGCTTTAGGTTAAATGCTGATCTACATCTACATCCTGTATTTAATAGCATGCCAAGGATACCTACAGATATTTTTTAGTCAGCCGTTAGTGTGACTGTATCTCAATATTATGCGAGATAAGAGCGATTTGAATGTTTCGCTTTAAATTTTCATTACAAATTTACGAAGCCACGGAAATACTTTTGTCTCCTCGCGTTTTATGTGGTGCTTCGCATTTAACAGCTGCACCGAATTTACGCCAGTTCCATTCTACGGAATGTGAACCGAAGCATATTAATAGACTCTGTATCCCACTGGATAACTATAAATTAACTTACATAATATTACAGCAAAATACAAAACTGAATTTGGGAATTTATTAAACTTCCAGTGCAAGCGACCCACTTATAAAACTGCGCTTCCCAGCTAGTCGTACGTTTTTGCTGGAAACTTCACTCTCGTGGTCGCTTTGCCGTGACGAGAGAGTTGGGAGCGCATCTGGTAGTTTACGGCGTACCTACTATTTATGACACTGTATATATTTTAACTTTGAAAATTGATAATGTAACTTTAAAGGAAGTTTAAATTAGCGAGGGAAGCACATAAGAGCTACCGACAGGGAACCTCAGACAGTTTCGTTTTCACATAAAATTATGTTCTAAAGTTATTACGCCAATTTTCCCTAAAATCTTCCACGTCCCGGGAAAATCTTAATAGAATAAAATAGAGATTTTACGAGGCGGGCCTGGGATATGTCGGTTTGTAATACGTATTTATTATTGCGCTGATAGAAATTCAAAGTACACTGTGTTTAATTAAGTAATTTACATACAAAACGTGAAATATAATTACAAATTTATCATGTAAAATAAAAGAAAAAAGTGCATGTAGAGGGTCCCAAAATATTGTAATTTTTCCAAACAAAGTTGCACATAGGCGGACTTACAGGCCTTGAAAGTGGGGCCAAATAACACATGATCACAATCTATTACATAAGATAAATCATTAAGGAAGAGTAAAAATAACAGTAGCTCAAGAATAGATCCTGGGGATCGCCAGAAGTTCCCAAATTACAAAATTTGAATGATCTTTGTAAGCAACATATTGTTGCCTATCTTGCAAGTAAAAGTGAAGTAACTTCAACTGAATCCAAAATTATTAAGTTTTGTAATTAAAATGTCATGGTCAATACGGTCGAAAGCCTTTCAGCAGTCGGTGTATACTACATCAGCTTGTCTCAAAGAGCTTAGCGAAGTTGCATATGATGGAAATAGGTCTGTAGTTAGATATTAATGTAGGAAACCCAGATTTTAAAATTCAACACACGAGTTTTAGACATAAGTTAAAAATTATCATTAAAAAATGAACCATTTGCGATGTACTCAAATAAACGTCTTTGTTTTTTGTGCTTTAGGTTAAATGCTGATCTACATCTACATCCTGTATTTAATAGCATGCCAAGGATACCTACAGATATTTTTTTAGTCAGCCGTTAGTGTGACTGTATCTCAATATTATGCGAGATAAGAGCGATTTGAATGTTTCGCTTTAAATTTTCATTACAAATTTACGAAGCCGCGGAAATACTTTTGTCTCCTCGCGTTTTATGTGGTGCTTCGCATTTAACAGCTGCACCGAATTTACGCCAGTTCCATTGTGCGGAATGTGAACCGAAGCATATTAATAGACTCTGTATCCCACTGGATAACTATAAATTAACTTACATAATATTACAGCAAAATACAAAACTGAATTTGGGAATTTATTAAACTTCCAGTGCAAGCGACCCACTTATAAAACTGCGCTTCCCAGCTAGTCGTACGTTTTTGCTGGAAACTTCACTCTCGTGGTCGCTTTGCCGTGACGAGAGAGTTGGGAGCGCATCTGGTAGTTTACGGCGTACCTACTATTTATGACACTGTATATATTTTAACTTTGAAAATTGATAATGTAACTTTAAAGGAAGTTTAAATTAGCGAGGGAAGCACATAAGAGCTACCGACAGGGAACCTCAGACAGTTTCGTTTTCACATAAAATTATGTTCTAAAGTTATTACGCCAATTTTCCCTAAAATCTTCCACGTCCCGGGAAAATCTTAATAGAATAAAATAGAGATTTTACGAGGCGGGCCTGGGATATGTCGGTTTGTAATACGTATTTATTATTGCGCTGATAGAAATTCAAAGTACACTGTGTTTAATTAAGTAATTTACATACAAAACGTGAAATATAATTACAAATTTATCATGTAAAATAAAAGAAAAAAGTGCATGTAGAGGGTCCCAAAATATTGTAATTTTTCCAAACAAAGTTGCACATAGGCGGACTTACAGGCCTTGAAAGTGGGGCCAAATATTTCGAAGAAAATTAATATCTCTGAATTACTTTAACTTGGACCATGGGTTTATTATATGTCTTCTTTGACTATGAGTTCAGGTAAATTAATACGCTACAAGGCGTTCATTGAGGGGAAGTCACCCTTAAAATTATACCAAACTGTTTTCCATTAGCGGGTCACATACGAACGTAGATGTATGCAAACATCAACGCGCATTCATCTACGCGCAAACAACAACGTCTTACAATGGCCATAATAACGTCACGTACATGATTGCGCGCTGAAGAAGTGCGTCGTACTTATCAACCTGGTTTTCCAGAAAACATGTCCGTGCGCTGTTGAATGTAAATTGATGCTCGACTGTGTGTGTCAAATCAGAACGTTATTGTCACGGTGTTCTTCCGTGACGTAGAAGGTAGTTATAATTATTTAAATTAATAATAATAATTATTATTTGATTAGTAAATAAGTATATGGCCTTTATAAATTATAGTTCTATTTACAGTGAAAATGTCGTACTTACGAAATTGACTTATATCGAACCCATCCTTGTTTATGGAAAACTACGTCAAAGAACTACTTCGACAAAAATAAGAAATATACAGCTTACCAGATTTTACTTGAAAAGTTAAAAGTTGTACCACCTGAAGCGACCAAAAATACAGTCATACAAATAATTAACAGTTTGCGTGGTGGATTCAAAAAAGATTTAAAAAAAGTTAAAGACTCGAAAAGATCTGGTGCTGGAGCAGACCACATATATCTTACCGACATTATGGTACTGTCCTTTAATGCAATTTGTTGCAGACCATTTACTACGGACATTTTTGTTTTTTCTTGTTCTTTTTTTGCGTCACAATAATCGCGCACACCACTTCAATCAAATGCAATTTTTCCGCCATTGTTTTACGACGATTGTGCGAACGTGTATGTTGTTTACTGCAAACTGATGTGTTAAAACATAAATCAACGTTTGTGACCAACACACTGTCATGCTGATGTGCGAGCTAGATGAATGCGCGTTGATGTTTTAATTCATCTATGTTCGTCTGTGCTCAGCCATTGATTGAATTTAAAGATAATGATAATATACCGCGCAGAATTTAATTTAAATACTTTTTTAACTCTTCCTAAATTAAACACTTTAAAGTTTTCTAGAAAAATGCATTAATTATTTATTTATTTATTTATTTATTTATTTATTATCTACTCCTACTCAACGGGATGAACCCACTTACAGAGCAGGGAAAATTACACAAAAAAATAACACATATAAAATAAACTCATGAAAGTTATGTATAAACAAGCAGAAACAATACAGAATATATCACATACCTACAATAGTTTACAAACAACACTAAAGACATCGAAATAGTTCCTTAATATTTAAAATACTGGTACTGAAAATATCAATACTGTCCTGCACGGCTGTTAAACTCCTACACATTACATATACAGGTGAATAGTGTAGCATATTAGTACAAGCTATTTTTAAATAAAAAGTTTCGAAGGACCGTGTATTTGCAGCTGGAACATTAAAATTAAGTCTTTGTAATATTTCAGGTACGTCAAAATTTCCATTTATTAAATTAAAAGAAAGATAACATTTTGCATATCACGAGATTTTAAAGATTTGTAATTGTATTTATGAAGTAGCAAGTGCTGCGGATAACCTACGGGAGGATATGCATTAGAAAATTTATAGTTCAACAGCTTTAAGAATCTGCGCTGTGTTCTTTCCAACAGATCAATATAACTAACATAGTTAGGAGCCCAAATTAAGGAACAGTATTCTAGTCGAGGTCTAACAAAGCAATTGTACAATAACTTAACAGTATCAACATTGCAGAAATCCCGAGCATTGCGAATTACGAAACCCAAACTCTTGTTAGCTTCCGACACTATATGATGCATATGATAATTAAAAGTGAGTTTGGAGTCAAAATAAATTCCTAAATCCTTAACAACGTCAGGCCTGTTCAGAGGTATATACATCAATATTGTATGGAAAATATACACTATCTTTCTTTCTAGAAAATGTCAATACATTACACTTTTTTATATTTAAGGGTAATTTATTCAACCCACACCAGAGATTTAGTCTACTAAGATTCTCCTGCAGTTCAACACAGTCCTGTACATTTTTATCTTTAAGTATATCTTTATGTCATCTGCATATAAAAGATGAGGTATAGTTAAACTGTTGACAATGTTGTTAATAAAAATAAGAAACAACAATGGCCCCAGAATAGATCCCTGGGGGACACCCGACAAGATCGGAAAACTGCATGAAAAGAAACCTCTGTAGCTCACGTATTGATGACGATCACAAAGATAAGAATGTAAAAGTGTCAGAAAATCAAATGAAAGGCCGCATTTTTAAGTTCGCGTAAGAGAATCTCATGTTGCAAACGATCGAAAGCCTTGGAAAAATCTGTGTAAATAACATCCACCTGGTCCCGATTATCCAAGGCTTCAGTAAGATATTGAGTAATACATAATAAGTTTGTCGCCGTGGAGCGACCCCTCATAAAACCATGTTGGTTAACACTTATTACATTCCTAACGTGACTATATAAAATATCGTGAAGGAAGAACTCGAAAATTTTACTAAAATTATTTATTATTGTAATGGGACGATAGTCTGCGACGTCATTAATATTACCACTCTTAAAAATTGGGCATATTCGTGATGATTTCCATACTTGAGGAATTTTATTAGTCGAGATTATTAAGTTGAATATCACTTTCAAAGGCGTTAATAAACAATGGGCACAGTCACGAATAAAAAAAGCAGGAACATTATCGGGGCCCATTGTCATCTTTGGTTTCAGTTTTTTATGTACTTTAATACGTCATGATCATCCATATACTGAGTATTTAGGATATTATTGTTGTAGCAAAGTATTTCTTCCAATGGAACCCGGTCATCTAAACGTTCGGAAACGTAGGCAGATTTAAAAATCGGCAAAGCCCTCTGATACTGCATTACCAGATTCCAAGATGTTACCGTTATACAACATACAATTAGGTACAAACTTACTTTTACGCTTATTCGATATATATGACCAAAATCTCTTAGGTTCCGTTGTAATATTGGACTCTGTTGTTTCAATGAAAGACTTGAAAGCATCAGATATATCTCTCTTTAAATTAGATCTTAAATTTTTAAACGATGTAAGTGTTTCTGGATCTTTCGATTTATGGTAAGCATGCCACATTCTCTTTTTACTTCTAATGTCACGAATAATGTCCTTGTTAAACCACGGGGGATATTTACTTTTTTACTGTTTAAGCAAGAAAGGGGTACAGTTCTATCAAAAACGTCATATAATGTTTTATAAAAGTAGTTGCATGCTTCATCAACATCTGTAAATTCATCAAAAGTAGACCAGTCAATAAATAGAAGCTCATCATACAGTTGTATAAAATTCGCTTTTCTGAAATTGTAACTTTTTGTATTAGAGAAATCAATATTAAATGTCGGGGCGTTATTTACAACGAGTGATATCTCCAATGGTGGATGATGTGTATCCGGTTCAACAATTGAGCACAGTGGTTCAGAAACAGAACAAGTTAAAGTACTAAATACCAAGTCAAGCATGCGTCCATGAGCGTTATAAATATTGCTAAACTGTTTTAGAGAAAAAAAATTAACTAACTCGGATAGAGTGGTAACCAATGCGTCAGTATTGTCGGTAGAAAAGTGAGGAACATTAAAATCCCTAACAAAAGGATATCATAATTATACAAACATTCCAAAGACATAAGTCCCTCAGCAAAAGTGTTAAGTTGCTCACTAGATATTTTAGGGGGAATGTAAACTAAAATAACATACCAATGGTTAAGGCCTCTACCAACTTTAGCTATAATGATGTCAATCATAGGAACCTGTTTAAAGAATGCATTGTTGTCAATTGGAATATTAGTCATTGTAATAGATCGCTTACAGGCCAAAAGTACACCGCCACCCCGAGTTACATTCAAATTCTTAAAATTGCGATCACAGCGCAAAACAAAAAAATCTTGACTAAACAATTCAGAGTCCAGTACGCCCGATGTTAACCAAGTCTCAGAGAATGCATACACATCACAAGTATAGTCTAAGACCATCGAGCCATTGTATATTTCATTAATTTTAGTGTTTAAGCCTCTAACATTTTGATAATAAATAACTATACAATTTTCATTCGATTTAGTTGTTACAACTGTTAAGTTAAGATGTTCAGACTCAGTTGCTAAAACTATAGGGCTGTTACAAGTCTGTGGATGAATAATTGGTTGCTATATCGCTCCAACCATATCGTCTTTAAAATCTTTTAATTTACGGATATACACAGCACAGTGTCAATTCCAGGCAGAGTGTTTAAAAGAACCTGAGCATTATCATCAAGATTCATGCAATTGACACATTTAAGATTTACCTCTGAACAATCCTTGACCTGATGGTCACCAGCACAATTAGGACAAACCAATGATTTTTTACAGTGATGAGACGTATGATGGTATCCGCAGCACTTAAAACATCGCACAATGTCAATAGCATCAAACACAGGACAGGAATTATATCCTATAAATAAGTGACCAGTAGTAATAATACGAGTATAAAGGTCATGATCAACCTGCAAGACAGCATAGTAAACATTTTGCTTATTCTTTACATTATTAACAGAAATACATTTAATTTCAGAATTTTCATTAAAAAGAGATTTATTTTGACCACGGATCAACTTCAAAAGGTCTTCTGAGTCATAGGAATCTTTAAAACCTGAAACTCGAATTCTTGGTTGGAAACCCTTTACCTCCCTAATGACGTACTTATCAGACAGATTGCTTTCAGCAATTTCTTTAAATTTTCGTGTTTCTTCATTAGATGAACAACTGACCACAAGCCCGCCATTGCTAACACTTTTAATCCTTGACACGCTAATATCCGTCTGGATAGGATTGACTTTATGGAATAGATCTGCTTTCGTATCAGAAATATGTTGAACTGGATCTTTGGGCTTTACAATGACAGAAGTATTTTTTTGAGTTTTAAGAACGCTAGCATATGAGGTAGATGAAACAATAGACGATTTTAACTTATTATCTAATTTGGTATCCACAATAGTATTAATATCATCGAGTATTTCGTTCTTAAATTTCTGAAGAGTTTTCAACAGTGTATCTTCATTAATGATGTTTTTGTCAACCAGCGAAGATATACTTTTGTCAATATTCTTTATATCATTCTTTACTCCGTCTACAGAATCAATATCGCACACACGACATCTTCTTTTACAATCATCACATAAAAAATATGTTGTTATTTTTTCCAGCAGAAGATACTCAGCTTCTGACAAACCACAACAGGAAAAGTGAAACCACTTATTGCATATTCCTTCACATCCTATTAGTCGTTTATCGGCCTTTTTGTAACGACATTTACCACATTCAGACATATTTAGACAGAAGAAACCATAGTCCGGCCCTGACCAAATAAAAACTTGAGCGATAAGATTTTTACCGTACACTTTCTAGGTGTTCGCTTTTTGTATAAATGTCACCAGATAAAATATTAGTAAATTCAACGGGATAATTTGTATATAACTTTGATCACTTCCTTCAAATCACCACTTTTTCAGACAAAATCAATAACCACTGAAAAAATTGATCTACATATATCAAAACTGAAATTTTAGCTAATCAGATACTACTGAAAAACCAATACAATATACGCAGCACAAAAATACAGGTTGACTTTCTCACGTCGTGAAATTAATATGACAATAATTATGACATAATTATAACAAGATTTTAATAGTGCTCTGGGAGAAATAAAAAAGTCAGTAGTAGGCTTTGTCTTTAAAATTTGACAGTTAGTAATAAAACTATTTTATATCTGCTACTGTTTGTTGTTGAAAATGTCTGGAAAATTTACATTCAGCGAACAAGTTGACATGTTACTTGTGCTAGATTTTTGTGAAGAAAACTGTAGAAGTGTGGAAGAATATTGTAGGAGATTTCCAAATCGAGTGATTCCGCATAGATATACATTTTCTAATGTAAGGAGAGATAGGAAAGTTTTTCAATAATATCCAAGAACGTTCTATAAGGGTACAAGATGAAGAAAATATTTTGTAAACAGTTGAAGCTGAGCCGCAAATAAGTACTTAACGTTTATCTCGAGAAACTGGATTATCAAGAATAACTATACACCGAATTTTTAAATGCAATCTACTACATCCATATCACATTCAAAAAGTGTTGCTGTTGCCTTGAGTGACCTTGTGCTAGTTTGTCTTGCATCAGGATATTAATTTCCACAAGAAAATTCTTACTTATGAGGCTTGTTTCACTCATAGAGGAATTACAAATGTCACTACTTTCATGAATATTTCGATGTTAACCCCTATGCAATAACTCCTCGTCATTTTCAACGCGAGTTTAAGATAAATGTTTGGGCCGATATTATTGATCGTTATTTGATTGGACCAGTTATTTTGCCAAATCGATTAAATGGCGAAAGTTATTTGGAATTTCTGTAAGATACTCTTCCTGATTTAATCGAAGATTTACCGTTGCAATTTAGACTAGTGTTTTGATTTATGCATGATGGGGCACCACGTGATTTTAGGGCTACTGTTAGAGACTTTTTGAATTTTAAAGGACCCCGCGGAAACCTTATGGGAATTGGCTCTCGGTCAAATTGACTGAAATTTGGATATGTTATTCGTTTCGGCATCCTGAACAAAAGTCTCAATGGGCACAAAGCTCAATTTTGCTTATTTTGGCTCCTACGGAGCTCCAAAGCTCCACGGATTCACCATTACTTACTACTTAAAAAGGTAATCATTTGGAAAGTTTGGTATTGGCTGCCTTAAAAAAGTCCCCTCTTTTGTTTTCGAGGTCACTGCATCCAAATCCAATGCCAATATAATAATATTGACAGTTGACAGCTGTCAACTAGCTGTCAAACAACAAGGAATAAGTAAAATTGATAAAATCCTGATGTAAAAATATGTTTTTGAAGTTGCTGAGTTCAAAACTGGTGTTAAAAAGATGATATTGCCAGTTGACAGCTGTCAACTAACTGTCCAGTCGGCTTTAAAAGGACTATACCTCATAGTATGTCTTTCATTCCAAAGAAATAAATTTATGTCAACATTCGAAAATTGGTTTGGGTACCTGCTTTTCTGCATAGCTGGTATGTCTGTAAGTAAACAGTAATTATTATTTATGAGTACAACACGAAACAAGGAAAAGTTCATTAGCTTGGGCTGGAAGTGAAAAGCGTGCTCGTATCTCTCGCAATAATCCACGTACATACTCGTTCGACAGTGCCGTGTCCATGTCTACATTTGTCTATACCGTGGCCGTGTCAGTGATGGTAGTTGCCCAAATTTGTTTCAACTACCGGGCGTGCTCAACTTGGTCGGATTATTTTTTTATTAGAAATTATTTCGAGGCAGCTCGAGACTGCAGATATTGAGTTACCCCGACAGACGTAGCGTGTAATCAACAGGGCCGCCGTTCCGTATCTTCTTTATTGCATCGCAATATAATTATTTTCAATTTTTATGGAGTCTGTATAATAGCAGGGAGCATTGCGCTCTTACGTACGGGTAAAACGTTACAGAAGTAAAATTACAAAAAAGAAAATGGGTAATTAAAAACTTGATTTATTTTCATATTAGACTTTGCTACCACTCAAATTTTTGCTACTATTGATTTTATTTAGTTATTGTGTAAATGTTTTAAGTAGCATTTTAACCACACAAGAATGTAGTTCGAGCGTTTAATATTTTTAAGTGGATAAAGGGCAATTAAAACACGATGCAATACAACGTTCCATAATCATATCAGAATAATATTTGTGGAATTTAACAAAAAAATATTCGCGCGAAATCATATTTCTTAGTACCTACTCAATTGCTATATTACGCTGCTTATTATCAATTATTTAATAAACAGATATCTAAATTAAGTAAAAATGTAAGAAAGTAATTTTGTTCCTGTGGTCGCGCGGTTTAAAGCGTCAGTACTTGAATCGAGGTGACTGGATCGCTGTGGGTTCGACCCCCGCAGTCGGTAGACCGGTATATAAGCTATATTCGTGGAGAGATTGGCACCCTCTCTGCGGGTATGGTAGGGTGGAAGAATGTTGGCTTGGGTCAATGTGAGAGATTGATACCGGTTGACACTTGACTATCTCCCTAATTAATGAGGTTTTCCAGGTTTCCCTCATTCCTGCACTGAATGGTGGTTAGGGCCTACCAACGTAAGTCGTTCCTGGGCGCAAATGCGGCCTGCTTAATAATAATATGCCGCCCCCTCTCCCGCACAAGTCTTCGACTTCTGGGATAATCCTCGTGATTAGAATGAGGGGTAGAGATATTATTATTATTATTATTATATTAATGTTACCCAAATTGGCGGCTGACTATCTGAGGCTGGAGGATACCCATTTATATCCCGGACATTGTTATCGGCGGTTAACGTCAGCCATTTTTGGTTAATAGTTTTGCAGATTTTTTGACTTTAAAACAGCATGGACGTTCGTCGTCTGTAGCAGAAAGTTGTGTGGAAGACTCGATGACTAATAAGATTGAGATAGCAAGAAAAGTAAAAAAAAATCACGTACAAGTTGAGGCAACAAAAGATCTTGCAGGAGTCATTGATGCAGATCAAGTTATAGTTGGTGGCATGTTAACTATAAGTCATCCTGTTTTTAACATTGTGAAGTTCAGTTGTATGTACACAAATAAATATTATGAATTTTATTGTAGTTTGACAATTGGCAATTTCACAGTAGAGTGGGTGAATGTATTTTTACTCACTACTTTTACCCACCTGTTCCCATTAAGTGAACAATACAAAGGGTTTCGAGATTTGTACCTAAGTAAGAAATTGCATGTTTCAAGAGCAAGATTAAACAAATAATTATTCCATTTCTATTGTAGGTGTATACTTTATTAAAGGGGCATCCAACATATAAAATTATTTTTAAAAGCAATGTTTATAAAGTCTAGGTACAGTTCTGCTGAACTGAATTAATTATAACTTCACTGCCCCTTGACTTAAAGAGCTCTGATTCTGTTTAGCCTATTTCATCCAACATTTATAATTTATTATGTAGAACTGACCGTTTCTCTACTTTAGAACGTCTACCAATCGTACACTGTCGACGATCAGCCATATCGATAATTACGTGTGAGCTCCGAGCGGGACCATAACCGACCGAGAGCAACCATTACTGTTACCAAATTCATAATAAACTTCCATGTTTCACATTTGTATGCAAAAGTCTCACAAGAATCATGCAAGAGTTTTGCAAGACAAGAAATTTACTAGAGTCTTGCAAGACAGGACAATATGGTTTTGCAAGAACAAAACTTTTTCAAGTTTTGCAAGATTTCTGGTCTCATCCAACACTAGTTTTGTTATATGCCATTCAATAAAACAACAAATCGAAGTAAAAAATAAATTAAACATGGAACTTCTATTTACAGATAAACATGTAGTCAACTATAAAATTCTCAAGTGAAAACGAGAAACTAGATGTAATAAACAACGGTTGATGGATTTACATGGTCGCTCAACTCTCAACCATTTTTAGATATACTATAAGAACTTGTTCTATAATTATTAACCACTCTGTATCTTTATTTCAGAGAATAGAACAACATGCATCACATTTATGCTTAAAACTCGTTTAGTTTTCTTATAATGGAACTTTTCTATTAGCTCCAGCGACCAGATTTGCATTGTTTTAGTTGAAAAAATAAAATGTTGTTACTCATGTATAATTTTAATTTAAAATTATATCCGCGGGGGCCTTAATCTCCGCGGACCGTAGGCGTACGCTTTGCAAAATTAGGCTTTGTTCGTGGCTCGGGAAAATATTTAAATGTGATATGAAGTTGGAGAAATAACTAAAAGTATAGGAATGTAAAGCCGAATTCTCTGGTAATGTAGCCTACATAAAAGAGTGACAAACATATTAAACTTTAGTACTTAAATTAATTTCATTTACTTTCAAAACATCGTAATGTAGTAAAACATACCCCAGTAAACTCGTTAACGTAAAGGCAACTGGAGAAATTAATTTAACATTGGATAGATGTCAGAAGAGTTGTTCATTTTTAATTTAACTCCAAATGTTTTTATATTCTAATTAAGTTAACTGACTGACAAACTCGTCAGTTTGGGACAAGACAGTCTTAACTCAAAGTTTTCATTTTTCAATATTTAGTGGTGTATCAACTCCAAATATTGCATATTTTTATGTGTAAAAGAGTTACAGGTGAACTTTGCTAAATAACCGTCGAATGGCGCTGCGTTGAAATGTCACATCTCCAACATTGGTTTTGTGCTGTAGACAAAACTGTCACAATTAGTCGTTCTGTGACGTTTAGATGAGAAGAGCAAATTTTGGAAAAGAGTGCACAAGTCGAAATAATATCAATAAGAAACTAGTTTCTTTATGTGTATTTACATGCAAAACTGTCACATCTTTAAATAGACCAGTCATTCTCATAAGCTAAATACCGTTTTTGTTCCCATTTCATACAATAAACCGTAACATTTTGCGCAGTATTATAAATATTTTTATAATAATCTTTAAAATTGTATTATTTTAGTCTACTTTAATAAAATAATTTAGATTATTAGAAATGTATTTAATTTTATTACCTAAACTCATGTTGAAAAACTTGTGAAGGGGAGTCACAACTCGGAATTATTTAACAAAAACAACAATACCAAAGTGCCAAAAACCAAAGTAAACACACACACACATTTTAACATGATTGAAACATTATATATCTATTTATTTTCCAATATTTAGAGTACGATTATTTATAAAACTTTACCGAGCTTTCCTGAAAATTTCATTTTTTGTGTCATGACAGTCTTGTTCCAAACTGACGATTTGTATTAGGGTTGGTTAGGATAAAAATGAAACAGTTTATGAAATTTTTAATTACACAACCCTTCAAAAAAAGCCCCTCAAACAAATTCTCATATCTGGAGGTCAGACTATGTTTACTATGTTTTTGGGGTCGCTAAATCCGAATCAGGGGTCCACATCACGTCAGGGTTCTGCTATAATCTCAAAAAACGCTCTCTACTAAACGCAGATGTATATATAACTCAAAATTTAAACACAAAACCCAAGCTGTTAACCTACAAACCCTTGAACCACTTATCCCATAACCTAACAACCTCGTAATCAAAAACTGCGTTACTCAGTACTTGAATGATGGGAGTTATTCCTGTGTCTGTGGCTTATGTTAGACGCTAAATGGAAATATAATAGAAGGGGAAAAATCCTCTACGCAGATCATTCGAAGAAAATTAACTCGTTACAGCTTTAAAAATGAGAATTAATAAAAAATAAGTATAAGTATATACTTATACCTAGTTCATCTATCTTATCAAACACCTGGTAATGGGGTTGTGCGCTTATGGGGTTCCTGAGTTGTTTGGTTATTGAGTTGTAGGTTTGTGGGGTACGATATGTTTTGTTTAAAGATCGCTGACAAATCACGTGATGTAAGATAAGTTTAAATACTTAATGAGTAATGCGGTTCACTTCTTTATTAACTGCTCAGTACACTACTAATTACAGCTCAACTAAACACTTATTTAATTAATCGCTTTGATATCTCTAACTAAACACTTCACTACAACACTGTAATACAAGACTTATACAAGACTAACTAACTCGGCCGTCTATTCTTCTTTTATAGACCAAACGAATGTTCCAGGTATATTCTAGCATCTCTAGACCCATTTTCTCGAACGACTGGAACGCTTCTCGTCGTTTCCCCAATTTTCCAGTAACGCCTCGATTTACGGCATGTTGTTTGTTTACCAGAATCGTGTAGGGCCGATTGGGGCAATCTTAGGCAATTCGCGGTGCCACAGTTGTCGGTTTGGGAGTGAGTGGGGCAGATTCCGTGACAATATTTATAGCTCGCTTTTGCATTACAGTAAATTTTCAATTATCGTCACTACAACTAATGTTAACATCTATTGTAAACTATTACTGTTATTACTATCATAAAGATAAATATGTTGAATGACATATTAATGTTGTTGTATTAGACCCACAGGTAAGCGCAGTTGATGCAAGCATCTAAACAATGTATCGTTTCAGTTTCTATTATATTATATACTCCTTTACGAATCCACAAAAAGTTCAAGCTCAAGTTTCCTAATTTCATTACGTAAAAACACATATACTTATTTTCTCTTAATATATAACGTAAATTGAAAACTACCAGTATATATTATGTAAAAATTGCATAGTAAAATATGGAAATTTCCGCAAATTTTTATCAGTGTAAGAGAGACATTTAACAAATTTCCACTTTGTAACAATGCCCCATTCAACCTTCCTCTTAACGGACAAAAATACTCTCTCTAGAGCCACCAATTTATCAAAATGTGTAAACGTGGTACTTTATAAATTCCAGTTGGACAATCAAGTGGGCTGCATCTGATAAGTCTGAACGGTCCCGTCGTAGCCGACCTACGCCAGGATATGGAGCTCGACTGCCACTTCGACATGGGCACCGAGGAATTATACGCTGTGAAGTGGTATAAGGATGACCAGGAGTTCTTCAGGTGAGTGTATTCAACTCCCTGGGAGATATACTGTCTTTAATATCGCCCGGATTCAGCCGATATCCATCATCTTTACTGCCACTGTTTTACTAGACTATTTTGAATCATAAAAGTATCAAACTGGGTGATATCGAAAGCTGTAATATGCGTGGTATTAAAGTAGTAAATTGCTTAATTTCATTCATCTGTTCAATTTTTGCTATAGAATTAATGGAGTTTATTGTAATTCTAAGATCCTATAATCATTTTTTCCATAGATTAAAGGAAATATTCTGTATATATGATTTAATGTGTTTAAATGGAGCAGGTTACAATCGGTAAATTTTAAGTTTTGAGTAATTTAAATGTTCTCAAATTAAATATTGTTTCCAGTACTGTCCTAAATGCAGTCGTTATAATCACTTTCATGTTGTACTAATGGGTAGACTAGTTGCATAAACATATAGACATTACGAGATGGCAAGATTCTTAAAACTTTTTGGAGATTTCTTCAAGGAAAAAAATAGATATTTTAAAAACATTAATTTATATTCATTTTGTCTGTGTTGTCTAAGTTACCATTCATATAATAAAACTCGTAGATAAACTAGTACATTAACATCAAGAATAGATGAAAATCTTTATAATAATAATAATATCTCTACCCCTCATTCTAATCACAGGGATTAGCCCAGAAGTCGGTGACTTGTGCGGGAGAAGGGGCGGCATATTATTATTAAGCAGGCCGCATTTGCGCCCTGGAACGACTTACGTTGGTAGGCCCTAGTGCAGGAATGAGGGAAACCTGACGGCAGAAGAAGAACAATATTCCGCAAGAGATCGTTAACCGCTTGATTATCTCAATGCACAGACGTGGCAATATGCTATTGGAACGTGTTGGAAGTCATACCGGCTATTAGTCAAGTAGAGAATTTGCTTTGTTACTTCTTTTTGATTTAATAAATTTTGTCAAAAATGTCACACATTTGCTGGTTTTTAATTCTCTAATTATTCAGTTTATCGAACATATTCTTTTCACAAAATATTCAGAAAACAATATACTTTTTTAAATGAATTTGGTTTTTCTGACAAAAGTCCAAGACTTTTGACGTTGTATGTATGTATAAAGTACTGTAATTGAAATTATGCAAGTATCAAATGGATATAAATAATTCTACCTATATATTTTTAAATTCAGATGTTGATATATTCTGAATATTTTGCACAGTTTCTCTTACATTCTATCCAATCAGTTCTGATTGAAGTGGAACGCTTCAAACGGGGCTTCATTTTTCACATTCATAATCTATAAAATATTAGACTTGGAAATATAAATTTCAAGCTTGATTTACTGCTTTGTGTGTGCATACATAATTTATAAATATAGGAGGCAAATAATTTTAATTCGTTCTTTTTAATGTTGATAAAAATCAGTTTGCAATTAAAAGGTACCGAAGAATACAAAATATAAACCATAGTGAGATGTAACTGGTCTGCTACTTCCTGCTCGGCCTAAGCGGCTCGACTTGCAGAAAGCGACCTACAATATCGTAGATACTTAACCGCAGACCTCTCGCCCCGGGCGATGCGCCATTAAATCTATAAATGATACTGCAGGAAACAACTACTCCGCGGGCTAATGCCCCGACCGGCATTGAATTATACCTGCAGTATCTGTGTGAAACAGCCAAGAACCCTTGTCGGCCACTCCACCAGACATAGACCGGTTTCGGGCTTGTTAGCCCTCATCAGTATGCCATAGGTGAGATGACCGACAATTGAACTGGCTGTTCCTTCATATGTAGTTTCACATATAAATCGAGTGCAGGTGAGATGTAACTGGTCTGCTACTTCCTGCTCGGCCTAAGCGGCTCGACTTGCAGAAAGCGACCTACAATATCGTAGGTATATATAGATTTAATGGCGCATCGCCCGGGGCGAGAGGTCTGCGGTTAAGTACCTACGATATTGTAGGTCGCTTTCTGCAAGTCGAGCCGCTTAGGCTGAGCAGGAAGTAGCAGACCAGTTACATCTCACCTGCACTCGATTTATATGTGAAACTACATATGAAGGAACAGCCAGTTCAATTGTCGGTCATCTCACCTATGGCATACTGATGAGGGCTAACAAGCCCGAAACCGGTCTATGTCTGGTGGAGTGGCGGACAAGGGTTCTTGGCTGTTTCAAACAGATACTGCAGGTATAATTCAATGCCGGTCGGGGCATTAGCCCGCGGAGTAGTTGTTTCCTGCAGTATCATTTATAGATAAATCATAGTGTTAATTAAGTGCGGAAAATTGCGCAAATACTGTTGGTCTTGTTGAAGATGGTATAGCGATGAACATGAAGTATATTTTATTACATTTTCTATATTTTTTGGCAAAATTACGGTTCGAAATTGTTAGCTAATTAATTTTTGTAAAAAAAAGTAGTATGGTTATAATAATTACCTTATTATTTATTTGTTTCCAACAATCATGGCAATGACTAAAATATTGCATGTGGCTCTTGAGAAAATACAATATTTCCTTATTAGTGTGCTTACAGATCTCGCCTTGTCTGCAATATGTGCCTTTGCACGAAAATCTTGTATTATTCCCACTTGCTGCATAAAAGGCTATTACTAAAGGTTTCAATTTTATTAAATACATTTAAAAATATATGAAGATTTGAAAGATATGGTGGCAAACATTTTTCTCAGTCTTTTTCCTTTTTAACTTGAACCACGTAACCATCCAGCAATTTCGATGGAACTGATATACAATCGCAATCACAGGAACCTGATGACGAACTCAATAGAGCAATATTTTCCACTCCTTTCCTTGGAGGAACCGATGGTGGAGCTCGAACTAGAATACCTGTTATACACTCATACACCCACCTCTCATCTTGGTCAGCATTGACAACATTCGCAGTTTCACCACAATATTTTCGCATAGAACCGTAATTCTGACAGTAATAGTTTTGTTCGGATTCTATCACCTCTTGCTCATCCTTAGGGTGGATCCTAAGTGTTTTCTCTTGTTCTGAAGGTTGACCTTTTAGATTTGTCACGCTTCCCGTAAAGACGTTGGTTCTTCTGTGCCGCAGCCTTTCTCTGCACACGTTCAAGTCACATTCCAGAAATATGATCCGATTTGGTGGGGTGTCGAGGGTGTCCATAAATCTAAGATCTGTATCAGTATACGGGAAACCAGTCAACACCCATCCGTTGTTCAGACAGTCTTCTTCTAGTATCCTCTTGTTGATAATTTGGGAGAGAAGTTCGGAGTGGAAACAAGCCTCGTTCCTGCAAGCGCGCAGTTTTTGGCCAAGCTCGGTATCCGACATCCATACTTTACATATGAGCCTTTCGAAGTCCACGTGGACGAGTTTTAAGTTCTTCACTAGGAGTTTCGCTTGCGTCTTGCGTCCGCATCCCCGAGGACCTATTAAAATAAGTCTGGGTTTGATAGGCTTGACGTTCTTCCTTATTTTTGACAGTTCCACGCATTCAATCACAACGTCTAAGACGCTTCTTTTGTTTAAATAGATTTCTTTGAGTTTTTTCGCGAAGATGTGGCGAATCGCCATTACATTTCTTCTGTACTCTGGCCATTCTCTGAATACGTGGCAGTATACCAATTGGGATAAGTCCGGGTGGAAAGGGGCTATAAGATGGAACACGTGAGTTGGTATCACTCCAAGCAGTAGCAATTGATTAGCCACAGCTGCGGTTTTGATACAGTCCACCATTATCCATCCCACCTGGTGCGTACGTTCGGATCGGATCAAGTAAGCTAAACATTTCGCTATTAGCTTGGGCGAGCACGCGGATAGCTTATTATTCAGACACTTCATTAAGATGCTCTCGGTTATCACCACCTGTTTCGTGATGGCGGCCATTTCGTTTGCTATTTCCACGCAGTTGATCTTGGGAGATTGGAGGAATATGACTTTGGCCACGTCTTTAGATCTGGCTGCGCTCTGCAGGATGTGTTTCATGAACATCACGTGATCCGCGGGTTTTTGTATCACCATTTCTCTTGCTATTTCGTGAAACAGTTCGAATATCCTGTGCTTTTCTAGGTAAGGTATGTGCCATGGAGGGAAGGTCAATGGGCGTTTCACTGGATCTGACATTTTGACATTTACAAGTAAATAGCATAGCATGTAAAATAAAAGCTGTGTCAATATATTCAGCTTCCTTGGTAACAGCAAACCTGTTCTATAGTACCAGGTCCTCTCGTCGGTTACAATTTTACTGTTGCTAAGTCTATTCATTAGTCATTAGTCTCCAATCAAATCAGTTTATTTTAGGAGTTGAAAATAATTTAGAAGCTATAAAAGCAAGATTGATAAACAGAAATGGATATGCTCAAGGCTGACATCAATATAAGGCCTGTTCTGACAAGCGTCAAGAACTAGTTTGAATCTGTCAGAAATGTTCGTCCAACTACGACGCTTCTTGAGTTACTTGCACCAAAAACACGTTTACAACTTAACTGGTCGAATATTTCTAGCAGATTGGCTTTTGATTGAAGAGACCTATAGTTGCAGGTGGAGTGAATTCAAGGGCCATACTATCTTCCAGGTAGAAATATATGCAGTTGAGGTGTGTGCATAGAGGCTAGAGCAATTTCAATATGCACCATAAAAATGTTTCAGATATCATAGTAGTATTAAAAGCCCAAAAATGGTATCAAACTATTATAAAGTCCTGGAGCGGTTATAAATTACCAATGTTGGCACGAGGCAACGAAATGTCTAGAGAAAGAAGGTGCTACCTCGAAATTAATTAAACTAGAAGTGTCTCTTGGCTTAACTTCGGCTACTGCCAAAACAACTCTTCTGACTTGGAAGTGAAAACGTTGTGATTATGTTTTGCATTCAATAGTTCCTTAATTTTTCTTTTTCTTTTTTTTTTTTGTTATGCAGATATTGGAAATGTTTCTATTCATCGGCTAGGATGATCATTTTTCATGATAGTCACTACATCAGGTTCGATGAAATGAAGCAAACCATCTACCAAGTTACTGTCTAATAGTAACCGTCTAGACCCGAACACAAGCATCTTAACCTTTATCTGAAAATTATTTTGTTTTTGATACAACACTATATTAATTTTTCTAAATACTATATTTGCCATACTACTAGTTTCGCGAATCTGCCTATGGATTACATACTGGCGCTGTGTTTTCTATCATGTTTTTTAATTAAATGCTTTTCTTCACTTTTATCATATAATCGCAAATAAAGATTTATAATAGACACTTTTGTTAACAAACTGCACCTTTCCACTCATCGCTTGTCGACATATTCACGTTAATTACACGAATTCTCTTATACCTACTCGTTGTTTATCATACACGTATGCACAATTATTTTATCAGGTTCAAAAATTGTAGTTTGATTTAAGTACGACGATGTTACTCGTATAAATTCGTGGTATAAATTCTAACGTCTTTAGTTTTGCCGTTACATTTATTTCCAAAGAGGGAAAGTCGGAAAAGTTATAATATATTACCCACATGTATAAGGGAAAGGCAAAAACTTCTTAATGAGAGCTTAATTTCTATATAATAGTAATAGATTTCCTTTCATTCGGCGAAGAAGAAATTAGGGCCTTGGAAATTTATTGGCGAATGATATTAAATGGCGTGTAAAGTCAAGGAATGTCAAGGGATATATCGACCAGCTTTTTGATTGGCTACTTCAGATTTAATTATTTAGACAATGAAAGCGGAAGAGCGTTTGGCTTGAACTGACAAAATTGTACGCTTAACGAATTAAATAAGTTAAAATTTATTAGTGTAAATCCAAAATATGCAAATACATAAAATTATGTAAACAGCCGCGTTGACAATTTTACTGAACTGCTGAATGATTATTTAATCAGCAAAATTAGAAGTAGTAGGCCATGCAAATCAACAATAGTAAGAAGTCGTAAGAATATTTTACATTGTGTATTGTCAAATTAAGCTAATTTTAAAAAAATATTAAGTTTTAATAATAATACGGCAAACGTTGTTTTGCCATATGAATTATTTCTAGTGAATATTTTGGTGATCGGCTTCGTTCTAATCCTTACTCCTTGCTGTTTACTGGGTGAGAAGCACAAACCTAGAAAAAATATAGACTGTGCCAGTGTCATATTGCCGGCGACCGCTGGCTGCTTCATGGCTGCCCTAAAAGGTCCAGAATCACTAAAACTTGGTTTTTATTCCAATTTACGTTGGTTGTATTGTAGCGTGAATCTCATTTGTTTACTGTGATTGGTTACATTCATGTCACATTATTTAATGCCATTTAAAATGACAGCAAGTTAGTTAATTTCATATTGCAATGCAGCCATCATATTTGCACAACCGCCAACATAAAGCAAATAAAATATCAATTATCTGGACCTTAGGTCCCTAGAAAATGCGGCACCTGTCACGTGACCTATATCATGAACCGACGCTGTCTATATTTTTTCTAGGTTTGTGGTGAGAAGTGACACCGGTAGACGCCTGGCGGGGATAACTGATCTAGTGATAATCGATCAGTTATCTACCAGGGTTAAAAATGATTAAATTACTAAAATGGCTATTAAAAAATAGGGGTTTGTGATAGAAGGGTGAAAATTAAGGGTTGTATGTATTTTTAATGCCACATCATAAAAAAATAAAAATAAAAAATTTTGTCCAAAAAATGAAAAAATGTTTGGGGTGGACCACCCTTATCACTTAGGGGTATGAAAAATAGATTGCGACCGATTCTCAGACCTACCGCACAGCTAACAATTTCTTGTTCTGTAAAAATTGTAAGAACGTTTCCAGAGCAAATTTTATAGAGCAATGTTTGTTCTAAGAACATTTTCAAAACGTTCTTACAACACTTATACCATAAAAATGGGCACCGTTCTATAGAACCTTTTAGTTCTTTAAGCGGTTCTGTAAAGCTTGCAGAAATAATTATAGAAGTCTTAATGAATTTTTATACCACAGTTACAAAACAATCTCATAAAAATTCTATAGCACTTTGCTATACAATTTTTGTGTTGCATGGTGTTATATTTAAAGAACTTTAAAATCGTTTAATTGTATCTTTTAAAAACAAAATGTTTCTGTATCGCACATGTTAGAAATAATATGGACGGGCCAATAAGAACCAATAAGATGGGCCTAATCAGCCTGCATAGGAGTACTTACTTACATTATTACGAATTGCTTGGTTTGTTTGTCCATCAGGGATCAGTACATTTTAATGCGGAAAAAGTTTTATCGTGAAATATGTGGTACATAATGGTAATTTTTTGACGCGCCCTCAGTTAACCTTATATTTCCTATGATGCTGGAAATTTAATAAAAAAATTATTTTTTTAAATTGATGAATTTAACAACCAACTGTACATAAAATAGTCAGAAAGTAAGTATATCCATATTATTGATATCATTTCACCTATTTATATTGTACATATTTTTAATTAAGATTTTTTTTCCTTCTTCACAATATGACGACAGAAAGAAAGGCTTCATCTTGTACTTCCAATGGATTCTCACTAATATGACATTTTTGTGTCGATTGCAATGATTATAGAGCAAATATGCTTCGTAAGCAACTACTTAATATTCACAGTGTTGTCATATTTTATTGTGGTAATTTCACTTATTTCAATCTTATTTAATAAATCTATTAAAATTCTTTAACTTCAACATCTAAAAGTGAAAATGTTTAAGGTTTGGAATGGTCTAAATTAAATATGTTACTAAATTTCTATAAGAAAATCAATTTCTCTTAGCAATCAAATAAATCTTATCTATCGTAATGAAATTTTCTTTCTGCAAGCAGATAATAATTTTTACAAGTCACGACTATGTTATACAAATTTCCCCATTATACTTTGATCAAAATATTTCGTACTATTACAGGCAGGTCTCGTCAGATGGGGCTATGGGAAACCTACATATATAAAAAATGATAGTTCTATAGCGTTTCTTTATGGAACAAAAAGGCTTTTGTTACTTATTTACTCTATAATGATTTTATAACAACTGTATTATTCTCTACAACTGCTTTAAAGAGCTTTTTCTCTTAAGTTCGATAGCAGCTTCCATATTTGTAATTTGTTTTCCGCAGCAGAATTGTAACTTAACAACGCCTTATACAATAGTTCTATAATTAAACTATAAGCGACATTACGGAATAATTTTATAAGAGTGTCACAGGAGATGGTATAATTCTATAAAGCAGTATTTTGCATCGGTTTTACAGTAATTTGATTCTATAAGCACCGTTGCTGTAAAATTGTGTTATTGTACACACTTATAGGGCTACATTAGCAGTTATCTTATAAGTGCTCTATAAATTATGCTCTAAGAACGTTCTTGCAACAAATTTAAAAAACAATTCAGTTTCTGAAGGCAAAATAGTCTCATGTGCCACATTAATGCAACAATTTAGTAGGTATTCTAAATACAACTATAAAATATTAACAGAATATAAAACTCCTATTACTCTAAATTTATAGAACTACTTTGCTAGCTGGGCGAATATACATATAAAATTTCATAAAAATCAAGCCGTTTCCGAGGAGTTTAAAGTTGAAGACTGATTATTTATCTACAAAATTCAAAATTATTCGTTTATCCTCAAGCAACATTGGTAATTTTTCTTGAAGAAAGTGTAAATAGATCTCTGTGATTAAACAATAGGACCTATTAAATTTGATTCTATTACAAATTTTTGTGGAGAACACTTAAGAACAAGGTCTATTCTGTGGTTATAAATAACGAAAATGAGCTAAGAGGACAAATTCGTGCCGCTGCTCAAGATATCGCTACGAATGAAGACATGCTACGCAGAGTACGAATACACTTTGCACGAAGAATAAATCTCTGCATACAAGAAAATGGTGGCCATTTCGAGCATTTACTTTAAATATTTATGTTTGCGTTTACTTATTATTATTATTTTTTAGTATTAAGATCACTGCAAACAATAGATTTAGATATGTTTTTCTCGGAAACCGTTGCTCCAAGCGACTTTAATAAGGTAACCTTTCTTAACTATAAAAGACTGAGGAAGAGATTTTTCTAGTCCAAAATAATATACAGGGTGGAATAAAAAAGTAGTAACGGCAACGGCCCTCTAGGAGATATACCAAAATGGACAATAAAATTCAATTTGCCATCCCAAGAAAGCCCTGGATACAAAATTTATTAAAGAAACCCCGATTTATTTTTTAACCTTTGACACCCTGTAGTTCCGATTAGCAACTCTTGGACTAAGGCAAGTTTAGTCAAATCGGCTTATTTTCAGCTGTACTTTATGTGGCGAAACGCTGTCCCAACCTTTTAAGGACACTCTGTAGATATTTGTAAGTATTGTAGTTTGACCAGCGTATTTCAAGTACGCAAAACCCTACTTAACGTAATACATTTTTCAAAGTACTCAAATGATCCATATCTGTCCTGCGGGTAGGACGCTGTAAATTCTACCACTAAAGCCTGCCGCACACAACGAGATTAAGCAAAAACTTCGTTTTATCTAATACGATCGTTATTTTCGTTAATTTAAATCTCATTTGCAACTGACAGGGGTGTTCGAAACCTCCGTCATACGCAGCCCCATTATAAATGAGTCGTCGACATCGCGGTCTACCTATAGCAACGCTGATGTGCACCTATATCCCTAAACCTCGCCCGTGGCGTCGCCACCGCTAGAATAGCCAAATAAATTCCACTTAGCGTGTAGGTAATGCTTTTCGGCGCCAATTTTCGGGAATATTATACACTTCACAATTCTAACGCGTAATTCGGAAGTAATTTTAATAGGCTTGGAGAGAGACATAGTTTATAAATTTCAGTATACTCGGTGGTTCAGTTTCGAAGCTTGTGTGTGAAATATTTACTGAAGAAATAGGCGAGTAAAACCGTCTAGGTTATTTGTTGGAGCGTGTTATAACTTCTGCTTTCCTGATACATTAGGTGTTTTTTAATTTTTGTTATCGTTGCCTCATTATAAATTAGTGTTGTGAATAATACATTAGTATTATAAGTACTCAGTGTTGTGTTGTGTGTGAGTGTTTGTTTTGATTTATCTAGTACTTAGTGCCTTTATAGTATCTAAATATTCGTTTTTTGCCTTAAAAATATTGTGGTATTAGATACTGCATACGTAAAGATCTGGAGAAAATATTCAGACCTTGGAAGAACCTCATTCTGGTACATGTAGAGATCAAACAAATAGTGATAGAGAAGAGGATATAATGTATATAAAAATACAGGGTCAACTATGACTAAGTACAAATATTTTAAGAGGGGACCCTTCAAAAAATATTAAATCCTTATTTAACGCCGCCTATGCGACACGTCCACTGCACGTTTTACGTTTACAGAGTCAGAGTATGCAACCAGCAGCATAACGGCAAAATTCGCTGTCATGTCATAATTTAATTCCTGTGTTTACGTTGTAGTTTTGTGTTCTTCTTCAATTTTTAGTGCCTTTTTTAAATTTTTTAAACGTTTTATAGTTATTAAATAAAGAAATATATGTCGAGTGCAGGCATTTTTCGACAATATAGTTCGCCGGTTTGTTTTCCTAGGTTATGGAACAAGACTGCCGTGGATCCATTAAAAGTTTTCTATTACCTATTAGTACCTACCATCTTCGATTTTCTTAAAAATAAATAGGCATTTTATCTAATTGTACCTACGGGAAGTGTGTTTTATCGGTGGTGAGTGGTTGTAATGAATAAAAATGTAGTTTTGCCAGTTTGTAACGAAATAATGTAAAACAAATGCAAAATACTGCATTGGATTAACTGTTACTAATAAGAATGTTAATTTTTGTCATTTCTGCATTTAGAAATGATCCATAAACAACGAGCGCATGGTAGTTGACACTGTTGACGGATTTAAAATTTATCTAAGCCATCTCAGGCGATGCTTATCATAGGCGCCGACTTTCCGCAGGAAAAGAGGATTTTGCCCCATTTTTTAAATATCGAGTAAAATTTTTGTACTTACACATAGTTAACCCTATATAAAACACAGTGAAGGAGATCAGAGGGTGTTAGAAAAAAACGGCTTATTTAATAATAGTATTAGACAACATTCAACACTTTCAAAAAGAATTTCCGATACTGGCAAACAAAATCTTAAAATCCATAAAATTGAAGATGCGTTGCTGCATATAGACAATAATAATATTTGCAAAGAAATACGTTATTGATGAGATCGCTACGGCTCAGGGACATATCGTTCTACGATTGCATCCGTATTACAGTGTTTTTAATTTCATTGAATTATTATGAAGCCAATTAAAAATAGCTTAATAAAAGTGGTTTCATCGTAAGTGTTGATTAAGAATCGGAAGTGACGTTAGTAGTGATTCTGACAAATATTAATGCTAGTGTGTTTTTCTTATTGTAATGTATAAGTATTTTATTCTGTGTTTTTTATGGTGTCGTTGTTATATAGTATTTGAAATATATGGAAAATATATTATTTTTGTTATATATTGTTTCTATAGATCTCTAGAATATAAATACATCCATATTTAAGTTTGTAATCTTTTTTTAAACACGCTGCATGTATAAGGATAATAAAATTTGTATACATTTTCAAATGCTCAAAAATATTGCTTCATTAACTACTTATTCCCATTCCATTTTCAGTAAGTGGCTGAAAATTTTGTTGTTCGCGTATTCCGGTAATTGGCAGGTCACGAATTCTCACGAATTTTTGGACCAAAATCAGTTGAAAATAAACACAGGCGCACTAACAAAACCACCAAAACACAGGATATAAATTATGAACAAAACCAGGGTGGTATGTCAACAGTTGTACACATGCCCTCAGGTGGCACATATTTCACAACTTTGTAGTTGGAAACAATAATACGGAACGTATTCGTATTTTGAAGCTACTGGTGAACGCTTTTTGAGGCAATGCATCAAAACAATGCAATGTTTTGTTTCTTTTGCCGTTTTAGGAGCTTTCATGCAATTTAGGAAACAGCAAGGTTGACTTTGCTGCAACTAATTCTACATTCAATTCAGTCCTTGAAGGGACTTAAATATGTTTTTAATTAAAAGCGTTCACAGAACACTCCGCCGTCGTTGGAATTAAAATAAATATGTTGATGAACACTAGTAAATAGCCTTAAAAACAAAATTACATTATTTTGAATCATTAATTGTAAGCCTCTGCTAGAGTTATTATAGGGCAACATATACATATAAAGGATATTTTCTACACCGTAAAGAATTTTGAGTAAGTTGTTAAACAAAATCAACACAATTAGTTGGTAAAACGATTGTGTTGAAATAATAACACAATTCATTGATTGATTGATTTATTTGCTAGCTAATAAATATTATTTATTATTTAATTAAATGTGTTATTACAAACACAAAATTGAGTTATATTCACAATATTTTTTGTTGTTCTTCCTCCTTAAAAGTCGCACAAAATAGGCTTTTAAAATGAATACACCTGAATGTGTTGAAATAATAACACAATTCGTGGAGTAATGATAACAGCTGTTTAGAAAATTTTCACTAAAAATCAATACAATTGGTTTGGTAAAGCGAATCCACAACCAATTGTGTTGTAATAATAACACAATTCGTCGAGTTATTTGCTAGCTAAATAAATATTTTGTGGGTAGTATTGAACAACTCTTCAGTTAATTTGACTAAACTATGTGTTATTATTAACACATTAATACGTTATGAAACATTTCTCACAATTAACACAATTGGCTCCGAATGTGTTGAAATAATAATACAATTTGTGGTGATGATAGTTTTTAGTAAATTTTTACTCAAAATCAACACAATTGGTTTGCTAAAATGAATCCACTCCTGATTGTGTTGAAATAACACAATTTGTTGAGTGATATTCACTCATTTATATCATAGCTAAATAAACGTTTTATGGGTAAAATTGAAGAACTTTAAAGTTAACCACTAAACTATGTATTATTACAAACACAATTTTTTTGGTATTGTTTTACTCATATTAATACGTTCTGAAAAACTTTGTGTTGAAATTATCACATAATTTGTTGAGTGGTGCTATCAGTTAGTTGCTAGCTAAATAACTGTTTTTTAGGTAATATGGAACAACTTTTTAGTGAGTTGAACACACACTAGTGTTTTATTGTTTTTTTTTTCACACAAATCAGTCAAAATCAGCAAAATTGGTTCCCACTTCCAAATTGTTGAAATAATAACACAATTCGTGAAGTGATAATAAAAAGTGTTTAAAAATTTTCAATGAAACGAACACAATCTGTTGGTAAAACGAATCTACACAGTTTTTTGAATAACGCAATTATTTGAGTTAGCTTATCTAAACTGTGTGTTGTTACAAACACAAAATAAAGTTAAAACAATAGTCATAATTGTTTTTGCTTTTTTAACATTTATATTGTAAATTACAGGAGCATACATAATAATATTTCAATATCAGCAACGCCGGTATGCATATAAATGAATTTTAACGCGACTTACTCCTGAAATATGTCTTGTGCACGAGACGAAATAGGTCAGAGTTCAAATAAGAGAATGACGTTTTTCTGAGATGATATATCGCTAATAATAAACCTATTACTATCCGCGTTAATGTATCTATAATGTGAAAAGCATCGTATATTTACATTTTAACAGTACATCAATGGAAAATGAAGAATGAGAGGCAACAGCTGCAGAACAATACATTATGCTGCTATCCCTTTTTTCTTGTTCGCTTATAGCGGAACCTTTGCTCCCGGCGATTCATCAAATATAAGGATGTGTATCTAATTTAAGTTTTCAGGGCGTTGTATTTTATATCCATCTACAGGGCGCTTCGAATAAATGCAGTGACATTGATGTGTTGGCAGTGGTATACGTTGTCTAGATTATTTTATATGGATATCTAGAAATGTGGTTATTTTCCAATCAATCATCCTTCGAGCTGGTTTAAATAGTCACTTACTTTAACAAGGTTTAACACGTCTGTTTTCCGTGGATTAAAGGCCTTTTAACACACTAGTGGATTGAAATTCATAATACCACCTTTCTAGACATTCGACAAATGGCAGACGAAATGCGTTTTAAACGGCATAAACGTCAGAAATGTCAAACTAATTTGTTGTTGTTTAGGCTCTTTTGTAGAAATTCAACAAACGTCAAACGAAACGTCAAAATGAATTTAAACAAATTATGTGTTCTGGAACAATTCGCGGGCTCTTCCAGATACGAGAAGTTGTTATTGTGTTAACTGAGATATATCCGAGTCATTTGGTGATGATTTTATAGCCCAAAATCTGAATTGGTATCTTTAAATATTTTTGTTTGCATATTATGTGGTAATATAGACGCTGAAATAATATGGCAACAACATGTGCAAAGGTTGTAGTAGCTCGATTGGTAGCGTTTAGATTTATCAGTCCAGAGCACGGTGGTTTGATCCCCGCACAGACCAACTCTTTTTATATAATTTTTTTTTAAATTTTTTTACTGTACTTTTTTTGTCAAAAATTATATATACAAGTCAAGAAAATACAATAATGCTTTTATAGAATCTTTAAATTTGAACCTTCTAAAATGTCCAGCATGCCTTAGCTCTGGGTTTAAAATTCGATTTTATAACGAAAATTGCTTAAGTTTCAGTCAACTATGAGGCGCACCGCCGACCAGAATCACCGAAACGTCAAACGTATGCTCCGGCGATGACATATCGGTATAAAACGTAGGAAATTTGGAAAAATGGATCGACTGGAGGCAGGCACAGACCAAACACTGTAAATTTGAAGTCACTAAAGAGTTTCCCGTACCCGAGCGCTGGGTTTTGAGGTCGTTTTTACATTGAACTCTGCATAAATACGAGTGAAAATGAAGTAAAAATAAGCTAGGCAATATGACGGTAGTCATTTCATTGCCGTATCGTTTCAATTTATGGGGTGATTCAAAAAGGCTTGATAGAATAAAATTCCAAACTCGAGAAAATTTTCGGTTTTTTCGCTTCGGAACGGTTGTCGAACGTGCGAAAGACTGTTTCGTATACAAAGTGTTGAAGAAAATGTTAGGTACCGTAAAAAATTAAGGGAATTAAAAAATTTTGTTGATGAAACTTTCATCAAGGATCTATTATGGCACTAACTAACGGAGCAAATACAGAGTGTTTAAAAATAACGAACCATTCTCTAAAAACCCTTTAAATTCATGGAATAAAAAAAAAATTTTGATGAAACTTTTAGCATCACATAAAGACCACCCGATTCAATATTTAAAATACAGGATGTTGAACAAAAATTAACCAAATTTGAGAAAACACTTAAAATTACCAAAATATGCCAACCACTCTTGTAAATTATAGAGCGCCGGATTTTTCCCACCATAGAGAGTTCAGCCAAAGTCACGTTTACATTTTATTATTCGCAGGCGTAGAGCCGCGCGCATTAATGGCAATTAAGTTAAAGGCACTACGCAGCGGTGGTCATGCCGCGCGCAGTACGATCAGAGGGCTTTAGCCCGAAGAAAGGTCAAGTCTGCGACAGCCGACTTACCACCTTTCTAGTCATTATTAAAGGTCAAAAATTAAATTGAAAAAAATTTCTGATTTTATCTGTTTGTATACGATTAATTTTGTAGCTATAACTGTGATTCGTAATATTGTGAAAACAGTATTTAACTCGAACCCAATGCAAAAAAATTGTTTGTATAGAAAACTTGGAACTTTTTTGCCCCCGTCTCGCTTTTCTCATTTTGAAGGCTTCCTCGAGACGCCAACAGATCCCGAGTTTGCAGTTTTATTTATAATTTTGTGCTGCCACTTAATGAAACATCAAAGGCGCAGATATTAAAAGGTGGACGTTTTAATATTATTTAATATTCCTTAAATTTAATGCCACAATTGAGATTCATAATTATTAAATGCGTACAAGGCAGCTTCGTTATTTTGTTTCTGAAATTTATATTTCCATTACGTTTCGCTTTTGGTTGGTAATAAGGGCGTCTGACCGTATTTCCCAGACAATGAAATTTTGTTAATAATTACGTTACAAATACTACATTTCCTTCACAAAGAGCTGCTGAAAAGTGAAAAGGATGTCCAAAACAACACTCTCTTTGTTTGTGAAGGTTCTTTACCATATATGTAGGAGTATTTTGATCCACAACAACCACAAACTTTATTATGTGAATATTTCAGCCTACATGTAATTAACGATTTGTGTTTATACAGAATATTTTAAAGTTTATGTCATAATATTAGGGAATTGTTGTTTGGACTATTTAGATCAAACTTCTAGTTGATGATGCTAACCATATGTTATTTCGAAAAGGTCCTAAGTCATCTAATTTTATAACATGGTTATATTTCATACCAATACTTATAAACAAATAAACCCTTGCTTACCGTAACTATAAACATGTTTATAACTCCTTTGGGAGTTATACTAAGTAGTTAATAAATCCTTAACACCCTCTAATGTATTTACAAAAGTAAACTGACAATAATTGTCAAATTTTCCACTGATATTATTTCCCCAACTGCAAGAATTCTTCATTTTCAACTGCTGTCACTGCCTATGACTGTATACAAATTCCTAATACCAAAACCAAAAGAACACGTCTTTTTACTGTGCTGGGAGAAGATTATTTAAGTTTTAATCGAAATTATGTTGGTTTACGTCCACCATTCCATCCTTCCATTGGTAGAACGTCTATTATTTCTCAGATATATTAGAGGAAAGTGTCATCGAATGGTGGTCGGTATTCATAAAATCGGTGCCGTCTCGCAAGAAGTGGCAAAATTTTTGAAATTGGACAACTGGAATGAGTACACGCATTACAACGAACGTCTGCTACCCTTTTAGTTGACAGCGGTGATTTCACTTGTCTTAAAGACACGAAGGATGGCGATTGAGCACTGTGGCGGAAGGCTACATTAAAAACTCACTTTTGAATAAAGAAAGTATTGCGAAAAGAACACTGAAAGTTGATAGTGGTAATAATAAACCAAGGACCTTTGTCATTTCTGATTTCACAACATCTGAAAATAAAATAACTAATAATGAGAACGAGTTGGACTTCTTTGAGAATTGCTCCAAGAAGAGAGTAATGGCAGTTTCAGATTTATTTAATTTTAAGACTTGTTGAAACTGTGTATTTAATATCAATGTGGATAAACAAAAATTATTGTAAATACTGTTGAATAAACTTGTTAAAACTTATTAACATGTTAATCTAAGTGTCAACTTTAGCTCCTAGGATTAAAAGTGAATACTTTTGCGATTAAGAGGCCTTTTTTTCTCATTAAGGAAAATGTCATAGTACCAAGGCAGATACAGCGATGATTATGCCTGTAGGGGACAGATTGAGGGCGGCAGCACGTCGGTTAAAGGCATAATCATCCTAGGTATTATAACTAAATTATAAGTGAAATATAAAAGTAATTTTGTTCGACATTTTCAATCCGTTTGCAAAATAAATGTTATCTTCGTTCACATTGACGTTTTCACTTATCTATAAGAATTTGCGATGCCTCTGGCGACGTCGGCGCAGAACATGATAACAGCATAATCTCTTTTTCTTTGTCCTCAGATACATGCCGCACCAGAAGCCGCACACATTGTCGTTTCCGGTGGCTGGAGTGCATTTAGGTTCCCAGGGGACCAACTGCAGCCAGGACTACTGCAAAGTGAGGCTCCACAGGCTCACGAGAGAGCACAGCGGCGGCGTGTATAGATGCGAGATTTCCAGCGAGGCCCCGGCATTCCGTCTGGCAGCAGGGACACACAACGTGACCGTTGCCGGTAAGCTTTTGTCGGATTTACGTAGGAAATAGACGTTTATCTAACAAGTGCGGGAAGTGTTACTTTTCCACACGCTGATTGCAGCAATCGAGTGCGGAAAAGACGCTTCCTACGATCATGACAATAATTCTAATCAGGCGAAACGGTTTATTTTAATTACCAATTTATATCATTAACAAGTAATTATTAAGTAGTTATTTAAATTAATAGAATATGTTAACGAAAAATATTGACATTAAACGTATAATTTGTGGCATTTTGTAAATTCAAGGCAATAGTGGCTTGGTGATGTTCTTCAGTCGTGAAATTCACTGTTGACAAAGGATTAGCTTGTAACTTCAGTGATGAGGGAATTGCTGTTAGATGCTGTTCTTCAGTTACGGAACATACTGTTACTGTTGATGTACTACGTGCTTCAGTATGGTTCCCTGTTCTGATGACGGATTTGAGGATTTGAGAATGCTGTGGGCTATTTTCTTTTTGTTATCCAAACAATCTTCAATGTATTGCTTATGCCGTTTTATGTTTGTAATATTGGACCAGGAGTTGGCTAATAATGTGGCGGAAGAGAGCCAAAAACAATGTCCTATAAGTATATACTTCAAGGTTTGGGAGGCCTAAGTAACCAGCGATGGTATTTACCCAAAGCTGTTGATACCCATACATTACTTAGGACATTTTTCCATTTATAGAATAAGAAAAATCGATTGTCAGGGGTATCTCTAGAACGCAAAATAGCTTAACTTCGATTGATATCGACATAATTGTTTCTTCGTTGTCCCTACAAATTTTCTTGAAACATTGGTTTTCGTGTTTGGTTTGGTAATAAAGAGCACATCTCCTTTGTTTTCTACATCGGGAATCGTTATATTTGCTAGTACACCAGTAATTCCAAACATCGTGGCTACATTGGTCATAAGATATACGTTGTCTGGGACATTTAAGAAAAAATTTTCTATTTTCTTTCTTTCTTATACCTTTCAGTTTTTTGGCTTGTAAGCAACATATTTCTTCAAACATGCCGTTAGCTTGAGGTGTTTTCCAATATCAATGTTCTTCTTTAATTTGAAGCATAGTTTCAATATCGAATCATAAGTACCTTGAGTAAAAATTTTCACTTTGTACTACCTGACAACATCACTGGTATTCTTGCGTTGCGAATATTCATCTAAAATAGTACTTTGTATTATCTACACGTAGAACCTGGTAGTTTCAGTTAACAAGCTATTTGACTTTACACTTTTCCAACGGTTTCCTTCTACTTGATTGCTACACTTTTTTTTCTTATAAAATAGTTGATTGTGTTGGAGTGACCTGTTGTATTTCTTTCATGCATTGGTCCAGCGGTAAATCTTCCGTTGCGTCTGTCACATCAATTTTTATTTTCAAAATTAAGCAATATATACAAACAATGTGACGACTTTAACCACGACGTGTTGTTTATTTCAACGCTATCAATGAAACATATATATCATCCACTAACGGTTGAGTTTTATTCTTATTATTATGATGGATAGTTATCATCGAACAAAAGTGTAGACTATATCAAAAAGCTGCAGTGGGCTCATCTTCTTAAAGGCGATTTTTCAAAATGAAACAAATAAACATTTTTCAAAAATGTGCAGCTATAGAACATATTGTATTGTATAATGCTTATGGTAACTGAACTTTTACTGTAATTGGTTGCAATCCTCAATCATATGCGGTATAAGTCTACTTCATAAAGTATAAACTAATGCTTTGTGGTTTAATTACCACATTTATTATATAATACACGAGTACTATCATAACTTTTCCAGTAGCTCTAGAAGCAACTTATTGTGATACATCATTTGTCTACGCAGTCACATTTATTTTGTAAGCAAGTTTTTATTCCTATCAATTCTCGCGGATTTAGAAATGTCATGATATATCCAGAAAGCTATATTTGTCTGCCGCTATTTGAAAACAGAAAAAGTCACAATATCCTCGAAAAAAAAACGATATCCATCATATGCGGTAAAATCGTGCCGTTTTATCGGATTTGCTTATTGAACAGGTCCTATCTGTTCGGTCATGCGAATGAGGCGAGAAAACTGGCGTCATAAAATCTATAGTGAGTAAAATAATGTACAGTGCTTTCGAAAACTAACGAATAAATTCATTATTTTTGAAATTGAGAAGTTTTCGAAAAAATCCCCTGGTACGTCGATTTTGTTTAGAAAAAAACACTTTTTTACATACGACCCATATTCATCATTGTTCGAGATATTACGTCATCGACAATTTTTTTAAATAGCAACCTCCAATTTTGACCATGCTATTTGAAAGAGCGTGTCATTCTACATACATACATCATGAAAAAGTATGGTGTTACATAACAAAAATTTCAAGAAAATAATGTCAAGATTTTAAAATGTAATTTTCACAATACTGTGCACCTCCCCATTATGCAACACCTGTCCGTGCTTATTTAGATGAGCTCTTCTCGAATCGTTGGATAGGGAGAAGGGGGCCGATTGAGTGGCCAGCCAGATCGCCTGATTTGACACCCCTAGATTATTTCTTGTGGGGATACTTATAAAGCAAAGTATACGTTAGTAGACCGGTTAATTTAGAAGAGTTAAAAGCAAGAATTGGTCACGAGATACATCGTATACCTCCTGAAGTTATTGATAATATCCAAAAAGAATGTATTAATCGTCTTGGCTACTGTCACGCAGCCAACGGTGCACAATTTAAACATTTAATTTAGTCGATTTTTTACATAATTATTATAATTTTCAGTATTGTGAAAATTAAGTTTTAAAATCTTCAAACATTATTTTCTTGAAATATTTGTTATGTAACACCATAATTTTTCATGATGTATGTAGAATGACACCCTCTTTCAAATGGCATGGTCAAAATTGGAGGTTGCTATTTAAAAAAATTGTCGATGACGTCATATCTCGAACAACGATGACGTCACAAATATGGGTCGTATGTCAAAAAGTGCTTTTTTTAAAACAAAATCGACGTGCCAGTGGATTTTTTCGAAAACTTCTCAATTTCAAAAATAATGAATTTATTTGTTATTTTTCCCAAGCACTGTATAGATATCTGAGCATCATATTCTAATAATTATTTTAAAAATGTCTACCAGCAAATACAGGGTGTTCGGAATATAAGTGTCGATCTTAAAAAAGTTTGGATATCTGAACAAAGGCAAGGCCAAAATAAAAATACAACTGTAATCGACGATCTTCACGCTCTGTGGTACCTTTACGATAACCGATATCTCTCGCTCTATGTCCACGGCCTTTCTGAGTTTATGCCTGATAACACTGTATTATGGTATTTAAGGGTCTGTTAGTCCTTATAGAAATTTCTCTCACCGACAAACCTGCTTCGCGCAACCCAACAATCTGCTCCCTCAAAGTGACTAAGCTGGGAAATCTGTTCAAATCTATGTATCTCTAGACATAATCATCTGTAAAAAAATTGTCGTTTGCAATAAGCTTACAACAGAAATGTGAGTCCGACACATGGAAACTCCAAAACAATTTATCAACAAAAACTTAACCATATTTTGTGAGTTGTTAGCAGCATACAGCGGTATAGACAACCAAGAAAAATAATATACAGTGTCGAAGAAAAGTATGGAATAAATTCATTATTTCTAAAACAACGAAGTTTCATGAAATTTCCTCGGACACGTCGATTTTGCTTTTTAAAAAGACTATTTTTTCTATACGAACGCATTTCCGACGTTCACTTGTTTTCGCGTGATGACGTCATCGGATATTTTTTTAAATAGAACCCCTATATTTTTTCATCGTATTCTTGTAGAGCTTAACTTGCTGAATTCAAAAATGTATAATTTCAACACTTTATTCCTTCAACTTTCCGAGATAATAATAATAATAATAATTTAATAATAAATAATTTGTTGTTGTTAAATTGTTTCAAAATAAAGAGTTCTATTTTGTTTAACTGCCAGAAACAGTTTCTGAGGTGACTTGATTTAATTTGTTGTTTTTGCTGTCAAAAGATGTAATATTCTAACATGCAATCTAATGAAACAAAATAATAAATTAGGGGGTCAAATACTATTGAGGCAACCAGAATTTAATTATTAAATTAATTAATTAGTTGCTTTTTGTTAAATTGTTTTAAAAATAATGAGTCCTTATTTTGTGATACTGCCGATGAATTCACTATATCCATTTTACTCTCAACCAGCCCATCACAGACGCAAATGGGAATATTCACATTTTTTCAAGCCAATTTTATTGGATCGGTTATTTTTTCTCTCGGAAAGTTGAAGAAATAAAGTATTGAAATTATACATTTTTGAACTCAGCAAGTTAAGCTCTACAAGAATCCGATGAAAAACATATAGGGGTCTATTTAAAAAAATATCCGATGACGTCATCACGCGAAAACAAATGAACGTCGGAAATGCGTTGGTATAGAAAAAAGAGTCTTTTTAAAAAGCAAAATCGACGTGTCCGAGAAAATTTCATGAAACTTCGTTGTTTTAGAAATAATGAATTTATTCCATACTTTTCTTCCACACTGTATAATGCTTGTGTATTAGAAACAGATACAGGTTGATTGATTCAAAGTATTGGAATTAGACAACCAAGTATCAACATAAAAAAATGCTTTTATCGTTTGCTAGTTTATTATTACCTTTATAACTACAGAAAACATTTTAGTTGGACTGAATTTTAAACTGGTTAAATTGCACAACGTTTCAAGTCAAAGTTGCAGGACAAATATTCAAGGTGATGAAATAGGTATATCACTTAACCCTGTAATAAAATAAATACTATTATGACCAAAATGGGATACATACTTGGCTGAATATCTCCGAAATCTAGCGCTTTTATATACTTACCTATGTCTTTGAGGTCACAAGACCTCCTTATTAGCCTTGCCATTTTTTTCTAAATAAAAAGGCAAAATAACAAAAGTGGTCGCATGTTATGTGAATACCGTTGAAGGACAGAATAACAGAAGCTCGTTTCATGAAATGATAGTGTAAAGCACTTGGATTATTCAGATAATTGTCGTTTCAGAAAACTACTGAAGCGTCCGTATGAAAAGGAACAAGATTTATTACAGTGAAAGAAACTACTCAAGGCAAACCGTTTACAATTGTCGGTTGCCTGTCTGTGAAAGTTATCGATTTTGCCTTTGCTAGAAAGATCCATACCACTAAATTTAACAATTTTGTCTGCTGTATAAATGCTTGCACCTCTTCTGTTAAAGCCAGTATCATTTCCAGCCATTTACTTTTACTTTTTCCTAAATCGCGATACCCTCTAGAATTTATTACTTTCGCGAGAAAATGGCTTATTTGGAAGGGAACGTAAGTAAATACTGTTTCTTCTTTCTAATATACTATAAACAAATATAAAGAGTTGCGATTACTCGCCAAAAGTTTGATTAATCAAGATTATGATAGATTTATTAATTATTCGCAAAGAAATATTAAAAATAATTAAAAACTTTTTTGGGAATGTATCAATATAAAGCAGAAATTGGCTACCATGCCAAACACTATGTCTTGCAACAACAAAAACCTGGATAATGGCAGGTAACTCATTTGCTAAATTTTTGTCTTCTGTTTATACCTACTAAGTATGATAATAACAACTACATCCCTCGTAGTGTCTGTTTTGATAATTGTAATACACTATTATCTATTGAATTGTCCGGATGTAGTTTTCAAAAACTGTTAAATTTAAAAGAGACGTTTAAAGCTGATGGTCCTGATGATATAACTCATTATTTCATGAAATTATGCTGTCCCTCTTTAGCTTTTCCTATATTCATAATTTTCCAGATGTCGCTAAATAGTGATTATTGTCTACAGTTATGGAAATCAACATATGTTTTCCCGTTATTTAAATCAGGCTGTAAAACTGATATCAACAATTATAGACCAATTTGTTGTTTTCGTTCTATAGTAAAAGTTTTTGAGTCTATTGTAGCGGAACATTACTTCAAAATTACAAAAATGTCGTTATAACTGAACAACATGGTTTTTATCTTTGTCGCAGTACTGAAACTAATTTATTTTTATACATTGAACTTGACGGTTAAGTAGGTACAATATATACTGATTTCCGGAAAGCTTTCGATCGGGTTGACCACAACTAAATTAGCCTCTTATGGCATTATAGGTAATTTATTGTTGTGGCTCAAACCATATTTATAAGGAAGAACCCAAATTATTAAAATTAATGGTTTTGCATCAAATGAAATCAATGTGACATCAGGGGTGCCTCAAGGTAGTCACTTGGGTCCAATTTTATTATTTTTATTTGTAATTGATATATCAACCAGCATAAACAACTGTAAATTTTTATTAATTGCAGAGGATTTTAAAAAATTTTGAAGGTAAATAGTAGAAATGATTATTGTAAAATACAAACGATCTTTTCCAGGTTGTTATGCCGTGACCTCGATAATTGGTAGCTGCCAGAAACAGAGTTAAAATGCACATCCCTAGCATTAGCCGGGATTCTTTTACCTGCCCTGGTTGTTCTCGGGCTAGGCTCTGTGGGGACAGACCCGCTATCGGTGTCTCTGGGCCTGTCCATATATTGATTTCGGTTCCTATTGTTGGTATTACGACTGCTACGGTCGGAACCGTTCCTCGGATAATGGTGGTCCTCCGAGACTAATATCTCTTAAAACAAATAGAAATTTGAAAATTAAGTAGTAAGTAGTAGTCCGAAAATCAAAATACAGTGCCGTTTTATATCTAATTAACATAATTGATGGTAATGGTAATATAAAAAGTCCTATTAAATGATCTATGATCCTACACCAAATATTAATCGAAAAACGATGTTGGTTGGCTATTTCCAATCCTTTTTGCAGTTTCTTTTTATTTAGATCCTCTTGATTCCCACTTCGAATAAGCAGCAAGCTTATTATATTTTCCAATATCTATATTGTCACGGATTTCCCAATCCGACTGTTTCTTGTACCAGAAAAACAATCCGTTAATTAATCACTTATCTGTATTAACTACTCTGTACACTTGAATCCTAATTACAACTCAACTAAACACTGTTTAATTAATCACTATATAAATCGCTTTGATCTCTAGGAAATTACCAACTAAAGACTCCAATTCAAGACTGTAATTCAATACTCTCATTCAATATTAACTAACTCGGCCGTATATTCTTTTATAGACTAAACGAATATTCCAGGTATTTTCTAGCATCTCTAGATCCATGTCTCGAAAGATTCTCGTCGCTTCTCGTCGATTCTCAATTTTTCCAGTCACGCCTCGATACACGGCATTTTGTTTGTTTACCAGAATCGTGTAGGGGCGATCGGGCTACCATGTACCATGTGTCTGTGGGATTGCATTAACTTTAGTTTTACCTGTCTTATTTCAGGAGATGCAAGAAATAATTTAAAAAAAGTTGAACTCTAACGCATTATACCTACAATGAAAACGTAGTTGTTCGACATTTGTTTCTTTCGAGAAATTTTGTGCATAAAATTGGAGTCGCCCCGTATAAAATATGTGTATCAAGAAACACGGAAAGGGAAATATTACGTATCAGTATATTTTGATCCAAGTTTGTAACCAAATATCAAAGTAAAGATATTTCATTAATACATCCAGCTTTTCCCATTCCGTTTACTCTCCATTTCATATTCGGGTTTCAATTATCTGGCCTGAGAAATTACTCACACGCTATTCCTCCCACGTTCCACAACTATATCAATTTCATACGAAAGCATAAGTTCCTCAAATTTCGTAATTATTCTCTGCATGTCTGACGTTCTCTCTTATTTACCTCACACCTTGATGTTACTAAATCATCGGCTTTCTACGTCATTTATATCTCACACACGCCATTATTCCTCCGCATTATACCTACAGATTTTCACCTTGTAAGGCATTCCTACGCCATATATCCTCGGCAGCCGCAGATACCGCCGGGATTAAGATATCTGTCTTCGCCAGGGGCTCCATGAAGTGGGACTTCTTTTAATATGCTGGACGTACTACGTTGTTGGATTTAAATTAGCATGTTCATTTGCACATTATTATTACAGTTAAATAAATTAATACCAGATGTTAGCCATACCTGCGCCATTGGTAATTGGTGGGTATTCTTTAAATGCTGTTTCTACAAAGACAAATGATTTTAAGCATTTATTGACCGAACTATGGGTGTTTCTAGATGTCAAAAATTCAGGGGCGTATTGTGTGGCCAAAAATTTTCGGGTTTTTTCGTTATAGAGGGTGTAGAGTAGATTCTTTACATCAAAATAATGCGATTAAGCCAAACTTACCTTGGTTATTTGTGGCTAATAAAAAAGTAACAGGGCGTTAAAGTTCAAATTTTGAATTCGAAATTCTTAAAATTCTTAGAAAGTTTTCAATGGATTCTTTTGACAATTTGGATTAGGGGGTTTTCTGGGAGGAAATAAAATGAATAAGTCAAATTTGCCGTGTAACCCTAACGGATACAAAAATAGGTGAAAACATAAATATGTTTAACATTAAACCCTGTTTAAAAATGGTATGAATTTTAATATTATACAGGGGGGATAACTTTTTTCCTAAATTAAGGCGATTAAGGGCATATATCTCTGCAACTGGTTGTTAAAAGTACTTGAGACTAACATAATTTATGACATCTTAACTATACGGAAAAGTGTATATAACTTTGAGGACTTCAACACCCTGTATCTCCTTTATAAAGATTTAAAACAAGAAATATATAAATAGCTGAGTGGCATGATATTTGGAAATCAGCTGAACCATCATTTTGAAAATCGAAGGCAAATTGTAGCTAAAATCCTAAGACGATCAACTGTGAGCTAGATAATTAGTTTCTTGTTCCACGGCTGTAATATATGAGAATAGAGACACTTCAGGTTAGGGTTGAACAATAAAGAAGGAAGAAGCTGATGCGATAGCATCTGGAACAAAGCCAAGAAGAATTATAATCCACATTTTCAGATATCGTGTCGTAAAGATTAAACCAGTAATTTAATCAACGAAAAATTATATTTGGAAAATTATTTTCCTTTTAATCTTTTAAATTTGGAATGGGATAGCAAACATCTCCCTATCTTAAATTTATTTACTTTATAGATGTATTTATTCAATTTATTTCAAATTATGTTTGTCTCTAAGAGGCAATCGAACATTTGTAAGTTTTTGTATGCCATAAATATGAATTTGTATCTCATTAAGGGCACATTTAATGAAGAAAATAGGTAATTTGTGATGGTAGCCGCATTTTAAGTTAATTTCACCATTTGGCATCAGAAATACTTCATATTATTTGTAAGTATTTGTAAGCTGGAAATCAACATTTGTAAGCGACTCGTTGACTTCCAAAACCTCGTAAATTAGAATGACGGTCAAACGCCGACTGGTATCAATCTAATGAATGTCTTAAGGTCTCAAAGTATTATCGAAGTTAATATTTTAATAGCGATAAATTCAAGGATATTACCCCAATAATTGTATCAGCACTTAAACAAATTATTTACAACTATTTTTGTGTTTTGTGAGATCTCATCACATTTGTCACATCACTTTTAGCACAGGTATATCACACATTGTTTTTTCTACAAATACTATTAAAAGTACAAATCAACGAATTTTTTTTTCGTTAAATTATTAAATACCATTTTGAAATTTAATTATTCAGGAAGTTTATTGTTGCTAAGCTAGTGAAGTTCAATCGTTTCTTGAAAAGTTACTTCAAATCTCGTGACATGGAAAGTAATCAAGAAAATTAATTTAACTAGGCGGAAATTGAAGAAGCTACTAATAAAACCACTTTTGAGTTATTGCCTAGTAAGACAAAGCAACAGAGTTTTATGTAATCGTTTCTGGTGAGATGGTGTGATCTGAAAAATGTTTGTGGCAAGTTCCGAATAAAGTGCTTTTGGTATACTTTGAAGAAAAGTCCAAAATACGGAAATAGTTAACGCATTGGTCATATTACTCCATACTGAAGGCGATGATGAACATAAAGAATCAGGACTTAAACAAATATTACAAGCTTGTTGCTTTTTTGAAGCAAAAGGGCAAAAGATGTCGGTCGAAAAAGTCGAAAGGATTGATCACAGAACAAATTAACAAAGTTCTCGCTGAAGCGTATTTGAAGCCTGTCATAGCGAAGAACTGAGCAACTTGATATCAAAGACCAGACACAAAAAGTAATGTTCAACGAAATTTAGGTATTACCGGTACATTATATTTGAACTATTATAAATAGTACATAGCCCTTCGCCCAGTGCACACTCACCATTCAATAATTTTTTATAAAATAAAATAATACATGTGTCACGACTTCAGTTGGAATCAACAGATTTGGTAAGATGCCTGCTAATACTGAATTTCTAAATTTGCCTTATTCTAACCTTTATACTGGACATTGCCTCCCGACGATCTTCGAATAGTTTGTTGAAAGTTGAAAGTATCTGGTGCTAATCTTACTACAATTAAGAGACACGATGAATGAAAGTCTCGTATAGTAATGGAGGGTTAAGACTCATTACAAAACAAGATCATCGCAGTCCAAGTTTTGTCCAAAACTTCGGCGGATAACATTGCACCCTACTCTGGTACAAATTTAACAAAAATAATTACTACTACAGCTATTAATGAGATTGGTCATGGAATTGCTTATTCTAATAATTGTAGTTTCTCTAACTGTACACTTAGTTAAATAAATATTTCGTTGATTTCAAATTTCTTAACTGTTTTCTATTTCCGCATAAATGCTAAAGATAAATTACTGTTAACGTCACTGCCTTATAATGACATTTTACTGTCAAAACTGACAACTTTTTTTTAACGGCGAGAAACAATAGCCCATTATCGTGAAAAATAGTTATTTTTCATAGTTCGGGTACTTTTTCACTTTTGACATTGACACTTCAGATAAAAACAATATTGAAAAATATAGTGATAAATACTTTTGGGAGTTGGACAAATAATGTTTATATTTCATGCGCGAAATCAGTTTTATGGTGCTTTTGAATAATTTTTTGTCTCGAGCAAAAATTCACATTCTCACGCTCTATTAACAACTGATTTTGCTCATTTAATATAAAAATAACTATTACTGACTGAAAATATTTACTTAAATTTTTTCACCGCTGGCATTACTCTTCTTTGGAATTTATAGGTACGCGTAATGGCTTAACATTTACATTTTATATGACAACATAAACATCCAGCTCTAAGCCGGGAGAAGTTAATGATCCAATACCAAGCGGTTCTGCATTTTTAATGCGGATCCTGCACAAAAAACCACGTCAAATGTTTCCATTCTCCATTAAATTTGGCACAGCGGCCGATATTTTAAACAACGGATTGCGGGATGATTTAAAGTCCGCTGGTGCATGTAACCCGCCGTTTTCGGCGTAAATGTGTATATATACGCTTCTATAAAACGTACTAAAACTTTCCACAGATATGACCGCAAAACCACACCGCCGGATATGCTCATATTTAGCTCTCATTAATAGTCATTAATGTTAAAATTTAGTATAATTCTCCTGTGAAACCATTAACGATTTTAGTTTCTGTTTGACGGTATTCGTGCATAATTTATGAATACACATATAATATATATTTGTGTTAAAGTAAATTGCTCATAATTCCGGGCTCATCGACCAAACACTGAAGGCAAAAAGTGCTTTTCAATAAATAGTTGACTGACTGATAGTCAGTTTTCAGCTTGCCAAAAGTCTGAGCATACCTCAAAAGTATTCTGAAGCAGCCAATAAATGAACTGAGATGGAGTAACATGCATGTAATGTCTGTAAACCCATAGCCTTACCAATACTAGTAGTAGGTACTAGTGTAGAATTACAATGGATGCAGATTTCCTACTTACCGGTAACCAGAACCAAGCAGGACTGATGCTATTTGAAAATAACATTTCTAAATTTACCATCCTGCGAACTTTTTCCAGGTATTTTAATTCTCACCAAGGTTTTTGTCATGTTTGTGGATCGGATAGTGATGATATGCAAATACCTATCAGTGGCAGTAGCTTTTCTATATAACTTACAAGGCATATAAGCCTGTGTCGTCAAGCAGGAAACTTGCTTGTACTGTTTTTGTACTCTTAGGAAATATTAGGAATTATTCACTTTGATATTTGGTAAGCTCATTCGGAAAAACGTATTGGATAACATACATTGAAATATGTCCATAACTTTATTATTTGCAACTGCCCACGTTATCCCTGAAATATATCCCAAATTCTTGGGAAACAGCAAGAATAATTTATGTTTCTATGAGATTTCTTCCTACTGAAACTGCACACCACAGTTCACACCCTGCCTGCCAACCAAATAAATCTACAGAGACCGCAGTAGTATAAAATTATTAGCCAGAAAAGGTTCGCCATTGAGAACTTCTTGGCATAGCATTTGACAACATTTATGATGACTCCATCCAATCTATCTACTTTAGTAATGTGGATTGGAGCCATTCTCGCCGTCACACTTACACTACCCTTAATAACACCATAATTATATAGTTATAGAAAGATATTGTAGGGTGACATTTTTTCTTGGCTGCTATATCTTATGCTCGACTGTTTTAGAAAAAAAGGCGGCATAGCCACTGAAAGAAATTAGGTCTGGCCAAGACTATGACAGCAGTTACATGGTGGTTCTCAAAGACTAGTAGAAAGGATTGTTTAAGGTGCTTTTTTGACGCGAAGTACAGTAGCTTTCAAATAAATTTGAAAGTTGAGGTACAGATAGAGACGCCTAGGTGGTCAATCAACGCTTAGGTTTCGAGAAACCTCGTATCTGATATACAGGCTTTTCTGACCGTGTAAACAACTTTGCTATGGTACTGGATTCTATAAAGACTATATTTATTCTGCTTTGCTAAACATGACCTATGGCAGTCGTCAATGGTTGATCAATTTCTAAGCTGGTTTTCATGTCTTTGGTTTAGACTGCACTAAATACTGTGTAGACAGATTGATGTATATTTGAGTATCTTCGTCGGTATTCTCGGGCTGTTTGTAGAACACCCCGTATACCTTTTCGAACCATTGTGTAATTTTATTATTTCTTTAGATTGGTTCACTTCATGCAATTCATCCTGTTACTAGCAGACTTTTGGTTGAGAACTGTAAATCGTAAATAGTAGCAGTTTTTACTCCGTGGTTTTAAATACGGTTTTTCTCTATTTTTATTACTTGTGCAGATGAACGTTTTAATTGTCTGAATTATGTGTTCAGTTGGGTCAGCGACATTAAATGCACATTTAGCAGCACATTCTCTGTATGACCTAGTTTTTCTCGCTTTATTTCAGACTATTAATGTCCCGTTGAAAATTCATACACTGTTATATGAATTCTAATTTTTGGCAACCATCTCAAAAGCGAGACCTCAGATTTCCTGCATAGATAGCAACGCATATTGCAGTGGTTTAGTTTATTCATTATAGAGGAAAAGTTAAGGCATTTAAGTGAAAAACGTTCTACATTAAATGACTAATTTTTTTCCAATGGAATATAATAAGACATTGAAAAATATGTTTATCCTAATTGTGGAAACTGTTGTGAATAGGGACCAAATCAATTTAACAATAGTAGAATTTAATTTAATTAAAAAATATTATCACTTTGTTTTGTATAACCGTGTATGCTATTTTAAATATATACGCTTTTATGATGTTATTAACGTCCATACATTAAACGAACATTTACAAATTTAGTAATTAAAAATATTAATGTAAACAATAATTCTCTTTTTCTGTTATATCATAAATTTATTAAAACTGAATTGGTATGTATATCGCACAGATTCAGTTTAATACATTCATATACTTTTTTGAGTGCATACATTTTGATTGGAGTGCACTTTTGATCAAGTCAAACGTAGATTTCGATCGATAATTTTAATTGCAGGATTTTTATGTATCAGTTGGAGTATGACTATAATTTCCTGTGAATAATCAATTAATATAGCTCCCAGTTTAATATCAGTTGTCATTAGGATTGATTAAATGTTTGACTATACATACTACCAGATGTGAAATACAGTCCTTTGTTTTCAATAGAAATCAGTTTTTAAACATGCAAAATATACAAATCATCAGATTTATTAATAAAGAGAGATGCAATTGTTTATATTCGACGGCAACTGGAATGTTTCTTACCGAGATTGAGCCTCAACAGTTGTCATATTTTCAGTTATACAGCAATTTGCAGATTTACTTTAATGCTTAGCATAAATGCCATGTTGTAATACAGGGTGTTTCATGAAGTTGTCCCGGCACTAATACAGGATGTTCCTTGGGTTATTTCTAGAAAAAAAGTTCATATAAACTTGTGTCCGATTTGCTTTACTTATTGAGCTACACGAATTTGAAAATAAAATAATGGAAATTAATTTTCATTTTTATTTTTAGAACATTGGTAATAGTGATACATACATTCTTAATTTAAAAGGTTTTTGAAAATTCCACCTCCTACTTCAATACATTTGTCAGCACGCCTGTGAATTGCTCGCGTTGCATTTCTAATATTCGCGTGCTTTTCTTTTATTTGTGTTGCAGCATTAATTCTTTGGATTAGAGCTTCATGTGCTTCCATTTTCTCTTGATAAACCAAATCCTTCATCCAACCCCACATGTTGTAATCTAACGGATTGAGGTCTGGAGACCTAGCTGACTAAATGTGTGGTCCACCTCGACCGATCCAGCGACCAGGGTAATGCTCATTTTGGTGTGCAGTGACAATTCAATATGAGGTGGAGCTTCATCATGTTGCAAGTACATTCTTAATTCCTGGTCGCTGACAAATATATTGAAGTAGGAGGTGGAATTTTCAAAAACCTTTTAAATTAAGAATGTATGTATCACTATTACCAATGTTCTAAAAATAAAAATGCAAATTAATTTCTATTATTTTATTTTCAAATTCGTGTAGCTCAATAAGTAAAGCAAATCGGACACATGTTTATATAAACTTTTTTTCTAGAATTAAACCAAGGAACATCCTGTATTAGTGCCGGGAGAACTTTATGAAACACTCTGTATATTGTAATTATAGCTTCTAAAAAATTATACTCACTACCATTTCTTGACACAGTGGTCATATATATTATTGCAAAAAAAATCCGATTTTCTAACGATTCCGGGAGAAAAGTTATTAATTTGTTAATTAGCGAGGTTGCAACAATCGAACAATAAACAATTATATTTTATATTTACTTTGTGGCAATGCTTCTCCTCATCATTCTAGAGTTATTGCAAAAAAATCTGTTTTTCTAGTGATTTCGGGTGTTAACTTATTAATTTGTTAATTAGCCAGGTCGCAACAATTGGAAAATAAACAATTATATTTGCAAAAATCTTGTGCCGATGGTCTGGCCTTAATGAGCCAGAAATCCTGGAAAAAATTCCGGTTCTCTAGTGATTTCGGGAGTGGAGTTTTTAATTTGTTAATTAGCCCAGTTACAATAATTTAGCAATAAATAATAAAGCTAACACCAAAGTGATAAAGAGGGACCTCGAAAATCCCCGAGAGAACAATTTCCAGACATTTTTGTTGAATCGTGTGTGACATTTGCCATATGTCACACACAAAAATGGGTCATTTGTTAAATAAACAATTAAAAATTTGCGAGCGTACAGAGGTTGGATGTACCTTTTGTTATAAACAATTCCATGAACATTTTGCTGAAAACCGCATCTCAATCGGACTTCTCCGCAAAAAGTTGTCAATTTTCACATTTTTCATGCTTTAGAACTTTCCCAATCTGTGAATAGGACGCAGAGGTTCATTAGAGTGGCCTTCCAGATCGCCAGATCTAACGCCCGTAGACCTTTTCTATGGGGACAAGCTTCGTCGGCGAATTGTTGAAGAATGTCGTTAAATAACGTCCGAAATGTAATAATGATTTAATTTATAGAAAATTGTAGTAGTCGCACATAAACTTCAGAAGTGTCATTTAGCACTGACATTTAATTTATTCACATTATCAAATAATATTCGTAAGGAGTAACATATTATTATTTATTTTACGCAGTATTATTAAATAATCGATGAAAATGTGTTTCCGTCAGATAATAGTATCACGGTAATAATGCCTTCATCCATATATCATCTTTAAATTGTAATAAACCAAAGCTTGTTAAAAAATTGATTTGTTGGCGCTCACCACATCTGCCTCCATGCGAAAGAGCACGCCTCGTTGCGGCACCGTGATTAATAATAATTATAATGACTCTGTCTCCATCCATGAGGCAGTGGAAAACAGATTTCCGTATCATTTTCTCCAATAGCTTTTACTTACAGGGTTGTTCCAAATACATATCAATTTGTGGATCAACAGTAAGATGACAAATTGCAAAATTTTCGAAAATGGCTTTAAATGGCGAAACTTCGTTCATTTGTTTGGTGTGTCAAAGTCTGTTATGTTTTGGTTTCGTAAGATGTCGTTTGTGTCTCGTGTATGAGTGATTTTAAGATTTAAGGCGGGGATTTTGTAGAAAAGGAATTGCACAGCCTGAGTGAGCGAAACAGCGAATCAAACAGACATATGAGACAGTATACAAACCGTATAGGCCCGAACCACACGGTTCCCTGAAGTTTATCGTGCATTTTGACGTACATAAAAATGGAAGCCGTGATATATGTTATTATTTTACTCGAGGACACAAAATGTAAAATTAGCAATAAATATTAACATGGAAGTGAAACACAGGTTGTCCTATATGTCCTGGCTAGTGAGTTAAGTAATTTGGTGGCTGAGGCTGTGATAATTTTGCCGTAATTGTGACATATTGGCGTAGTAACTGTGTGGCTAAAATTGAGGTATTTTAACATTTATTTTAATTATTCTTGTGATTTTATGAGCAATGAAAATTATTTCACGCACTAGCGGGAACCTTTGTGAATACGTTGATATATAATAATAACCAATTATTTCAATTTTCTTGGAGTTCTGTGTCCTCGCTTGAAACCCTGTTAGACGGTAAAAATATGTATACAAAATCCCAGCGTTAAGGGCGACGAAATAACTGTTCTATTACACCTACTTTATATTGAGTGATTTTGCTTTGCAGTATATCCTGCAATGTCATGTATAGCTTATATCTAACAAACACACATACCTACATGAAACGTTCATTATGATCTAACATCATTTCGAATGATCAAGGAATATTTTTAAATAGATAATTCGTACTTGATTGGGGTATTTCTCTTTGTTATTACAAATATGTGCAGTTCGTATTTAAAATCCCGTAAAATATGCATTTTTATTGCATTTACGTGGATCTCTTAATTAATATCTTGTCTAATTAATATCTAAAAAATATTAAAATATCTAAATCTTTGATTGAATTTTTTTTGATAATTTCTGAATTACCTTATTGGTGCATGAATATATCCCGCATGAATCTCACAGAACGTCAAGAATTTTATATGTACCTACCTAAAAATACCACATATTTTATTATTTTATGGTGAAAAATACGGCGACCTTAAAACAATAATTACAAATTTTTTGTTGGGTAATAAGTATGTTGGGCAAGTTGACAAAACTGGCAAAGTTAAGATGCAGTTTTATGTTTAGTTGACTGTAATTGTATAAAGAAAAAAGTAAAAGGGAGAAAGAGGAAAAAATCGAAAGAAGAACACAACATGAAAAAAGGGAGGGAGAAAAGAATACAAACATAAATAGTAAAAGTAATTTTTAATGATAACAAATAATTGGCATAATGAGAATCTCTTTCTTCCGAAAGTGGGTCCATTCTGTATAAAGAATTTTATGTTGTATATGTGTGGGTATGATGAAGAGTTTGACATTTAGTTATACAAAAGGACAAAGAACACAATTGAAAATATTTAGACAAAAATATTATTTGATATAGAAAGTATAGTTTTAGAATATGAAACAAGGTAAGGTGTTAAAGATGAAAATCACTTATGTGATTAAAGCAAAAAAAACCTTACAGTCTCTTCCACTACTTATTACTATTCTTCTTGAAGAGTTTGACAAATGGTTTAAGTAAACATATTAATATACAGTTAATCTGCTTCAGTTTTGTATTTTTTTCATTACAAAAAAAGGCGTTGAAATACAGTCGGATAATTCAAACGACCGAAGAGTATAATTTTTAATACGATAAATCAATGCGCTGTGTATCCGCTTCCACGGACAGACACTTTTATTTTTCGCCTCCATGAATATCAGATACTTGGTCTTGGTCGGAGTCCAATGACTTAGTAAACGGTCGTAAATTACCAGCGCTGAATTTGGGGTTTTTGGAACCACTGCGGGTATATAATTTGGTAATGAATATCTCTCTCCTGGAACTATTATGCTGCCTTAAAAAGAATATTTAAGGGGGTTCTGCTTTAATAACGATCTTATCCAGTCTTAAATGAATTGGAAATGCGATAAAGGACATAATTTTTCTCGGAGTTTGACATACGGTAGCTGGGTGAGGTTAATGTTTATTAACACTTTAATTGTTTTTAGTTTATCTAACAATTGTTGGGATCATTTACAAAAAATAACGATTTTTTAGGAAAACTAACAATTTTTGAAGTAACATCCTTCTATTAAGATCCTATTTGATAGTCTTTGGAGACAGATAAAACTTTACTCAAAAAGAGAACTGAGAGTATTAATATTTTGGAAAAATAATATTTGTTTTACAGAGCTACATTTCTCAGTTATATGTTGCCAAATATAAACAGTAATGGAAGATAGTATAGATTTAAACAATGTAAAGATTTGGATACGATTTTTTTAATAATGACAATTATTTGTATTTTATTATTGCATTAGTTCAAAATCATCTAAATACTCGTGTCGCTTTAGTGAATAATTTAAACTTGTTTCTTTTTCTCAAAAACCTTATATTTTATGGAATTTCAACTAGTATACCATTTTTGTATTAGTCTAAGATTTTTTAAAACTTTTTGAAAATTAAAATTCTGAATTACTATTATTATCTTCATACGCACGTGAGTTATAAATTTTTGTAGTATTTTTTTTGCATATCTCTTAACATACGCTTGACATTTTACTAATATGCAAATTATGAAAATTTTACCTTTAACCAGTTTAAAGATAATTTTTTTGTCAATTTTTATTTTAACACTATCTATCAAGACTTTTTGAATCACCCTATAAATTGAAGCGACACGGTAATGAAATGACTACCGCCATATTGTCTAGCTCATTTTTACCACGTTTTCATTCGTATTTATGCAAAGTTCAATGTAAATACGATCTCAAACCCCAGCGCTCGGGTACGGGAAACTTTCTAGAGACTTCAAATTTACAGTTTTTTGTTTTTGCCGGGCTCCAGTCGGCCCATTTTTCCTTATTTCCTACGTTTTATTTCAAGATGTCACCGCCGGAACATACGTTTGACGTTTCGGTGATTTTGGTTGGCGGTGCGCCTCGTAGTTGACTGAAACTTAAGCAATTTTCGTTATAACATCGATTTTAAACCCAGACCTAAGGCATGCTGGACATTTTAGAAGGTTCGAATTTAAAGTTTCTATATAATATTTTATAGAAATTGCACTAGTGCAATAAAGAACCACTTTTTCCACTAAATATAGGTCAATAAAATTTTGCAAACACGGAATTCCAGGAAACAACTACTCTGCGGGCTAATGCCCCGACCAGCATTGAATTACACCTGGAAAACCTATAGCAACAGATAGAGTCATTCGTCAACACCCACCAGACATATACCGGTTTCGAGCTTGTTAGCTCTCATCAGTATGCCATAGGTGAGGTATCCGACGAATAATCCTAGCTGCTTTCGTCTGTCTAACCCGACAGAAGGGACCATGAGTACGCGGTGTAGAACTAACTACATCTATCGGCCGTTCGCTACTCCATGCCGGACTGAAAATGTCACAGGCACGAAGCGCTCTACATGCAGTAGACACCATTGAAAGCTGTCGACCTTTATCGCGATCGGCGAGAAACGATATTTTGCAAACACGGAATTCCAGGAAACAACTACTCTGCGGGTAGGTTTTCCAGGTGTAATTCAATGCTGGTCGGGGCATTAACCCGCAGAGTAGTTGTTTCCTGGAATTCCGTGTTTGCAAAATATCGTTTCTCGCCGATCGCGATAAAGGTCGACAGCTTTCAATGGTGTCTACTGCATGTAGAACGCTTCGTGCCTGTGACATTTTCAGTCCGGCATGGAGTAGCGAACGGCCGATAGATGTAGTTAGTTCTACACCGCGTACGCAATAAAATTTTGTTTTTGCATGAACGTAGAAAAACATTTTTTAATCAGGTATTCGTATTATGCACATTTCTCTCTATCTCTTAAAATTAATGACACTATGATCGAATCAACCTGTATAGGACGCTACATGTTTATGACTTAAAACTTTGTGCCTTTTCCAAAATACAGTCGACGACGACTTCTGGTATTTCTGGATGTGAGAAAAAATTAAAAATATTTTCCTTAAAGCACTCCCATCTGGAATACTGCATATAACAATTTCAAAATCAATATCTGCCTTGGTTCTCTAGATACCTTCAGTCCAAGGTCGTCGTGAACGACCCCCTAATAGACTATCAAACTGATTATTTCTCATAAAGCTCGCACTTAATTAATATCGTGGCAGTTTTTTCCACGTATAATGACTGCGTTCTGAGCACAATAAAAAATGGACTGCGCTCCCACTGATGGAAGCAAAAAAGAATAGCCTTATTTGTCTTTTGTGGTTCCAGCCGTTTCATTCTACTCAGCTATCACAAAAATCCATTTCTGAAACATGAAAAAGGCGCATTAGCTCATTTGAAACATTATCATGACCACTGTGGGCCGCATTTATTTTAATATCCTGGAAATTGAAAATAAAATTATATCCATCCAGTGGTGTTGAAGAAAACAACGGGAATATTGGAGTACAGCGGCGCAAGGACGGCAACCCACCGCTCCTTCGGTGATGGGTGCTCTTTGAGACGGAAATTTAATTACTTGTTACGCTCAGTTTTTTTTGTTGTAACGATCTTACATCGGCGTTACGTTCCTTGAGTAATATTTGCTTTTATCCTAAATTAATACGTAATTTGACAACAAAATGGTAATTTGTGATTCATGTAGGGTCTGTTCTAGTGAAAGCGGTTTCTCTCAAGCTCTGGTCTATACAGAATAAAACCTGATTAATAAAGCCTGCACTACGTTCGCCTGTCTCAGGTCTGGACTTGGCGACGACCATAATATTTAAGTATACTTTATTTATTTTAAAACAAATTTAATCTTATTCATGCCAGCTAATCGACTGAAACATCTCATTTATTTACCTGCAGGGGCTCGATTCTCGAGTTTAGGGGAACACATTTCTTCAGGAAGAATTATTATTATTAACATTAACATTTATCTCAAGAACGATCTTGTCATTTTGACAGGGATTATTTAAATACACTCGATGAAGAGTTTCTGAAGGACTGGACGAGGGGCCCACAACTTGGCCGGGTAGGACCTGGATATTTTCCATAATAATAATAATATTTTTTTGTACGTTCAGGCTTTGAAAGGAAGTTTTTTTAAGAAGTATAACTTCCACCGTCTGGTCCGACGCAGACCCGGTTTTTTTATTTGCGACAGTTTATTTCCCAGTTATAAGGACTGCTGAACGTGTGAAGAAAAGAAATACTGTTTTGCAGAACGATCTGGAATTTCTTCATTTCATGCCGTATAGAAAATAAATGAAAATTTATATTTACTTTAAAGTGAACTCTGTGGACGTTGAACACACGTTTTCGAAACTGAAATGGATTATTAGCTACAAACGCCACAGCCTAACACCTGAACATTTACAGCAGTTGCTGGTTATTTAATTGTATTCCAGTAATACCTACAAGTGCATAGTTATGTAGAGTGTTTTGTAAACTAATAAACCTCCAATCCATTTTTCTGGGAAAGTGTTAGATATCTAAATACTGCTGCATAATTCTGGCATTCTGGCCTTGTGGAGTGGAGAGACATTCTTCAGTGCAACAAATTCTTCTTGTAGGAAATGTAGGTAACTCACGCTGTTCAATGTATATCCATAAAAATAAGGTCTAATTAATGCCTATCGATGATGCACCATACATTTACTTCAAATTGGCCTTGGTTTTGGACTGGATTTACAATGTGGGAATAATCAATGGACCACTGGTGTTTGTTGCGCTTGTTTGGCAAACCATTACTGACAAACTGACATTCATCCGTCCAAAGATCGAACCGAAATAGGTTCTGATAAACAGTTTACAGCAATTTGAGTTATAAGATTAAGTCTATTTTCAATGTGACGTTCAGGCAAATACTCCAAATTGTACATTTTGTAGTCAAGATACCCATTGGTCTTTAAAATACGTTGAACGGTTGATTTATTCAAATTCAATTCTCGGCTGGCCTGTCGTATAGAAAGTATTTTGTGACATTTATGCACTTTAAACAACGACTAGTTGATCCTCCCACTGCTAATGTATTTTTAGGTCGTATTTCTTTTGAGACTCTAAGACGGTATTAAAGGGGAGAAATACAGAAAAATAAAAGTTTATTAGAAAGAAGAGAGCTTTTTAACAGGAACAAAATTTGGGTATGTTTCGGGAAAAAATATAATTGATGACGTCATTAGTCGTTTCTGTCCTATCCCAAAAATAATACTTTCGATTGCAAATTGAGCTTACTTCATCCCATCTAACATCACGTGTCCCAAATTTAGAATACACAGTTGCATGTGTAAAAATAGCATAAAATTAATTATGGTACACTAAACATAGTTAATGTATAAATTTACAACATTGTTCTCTAAATATGCATACAGTTTTTTTTATTGTGATAACAATAAAAACATTTTATTTTGTCTTAAGTTAACAGAACATTAGTAGCTGCAGACTCACAGTTATGCACACCATTAATTTTTATTACAGCCCCATCGCATATTTTTAGACATCAACATTTTGCCAAACTTTATCGCTATGTGTGTTCCGAAAGTTGGGAGATCCCCCCACTCTTTTCCCGATAGGATATTAAGAAGTTCAAAGTTTCCTATCAATTAATATTTCAAGTTTATAGCGTCCCCGTTATCTCTGCGGGATAAATTATAACAGAGAGGATCCTCTACCAGAAATTTAAATTAACTTATAGCCTTTTTTATTTACCCAAGCCCCATTTTCAACTTTGGGGGCGAAGACGTCGAATTACAAACTGAACTTTTCAAATTTTTATGTAAATGTTATTCATATATACGTTCCATTCTTCATTTTATATCACAGTTACTCTTTAATTCGTTTAATAAGTAACTGGAAATGTAGCAGGGATATGTATCTTGTTTGTGTTCAGTCAACATTGCTAATGAAGTGTAACAAATTTCAAGTTAAAAAGCTGATCCGCAATTTGCATAGGCATATCTTCCTAAAAAACATTTAGATTCATGGGATTATAAAAAATATATAAAAACAAAATCAAAAAAACAATAATTTAGGGAGGCATTGGATAATTAATTGAGTGACGTCTACGAACAAATTCTTATATATTAAAAGCTGTAGGTAACTGACGCTCGCACATTTGACTCGAAAATTGCCCATTTTACCTCCACAAAGGCTTTTTTGCGAGCCGTGCAGCGCCGAAAGGCTAAACGCTACGCCTTTCGCCGTCTTTCTAGATTGCCTACGGCGTATTTTTATGCCGATTTTTTCGGCTAAATTTCCATTTTCCCGAGGCTGCTCGGCTAAAGACGGCGAATGTTTTGATGTGGAACGAGGATAGTTGAGTCGGTTACGCCCCTTTATAGAAGATAGCGATTTTTTCTAGTGGAACGAGAATAGAGCGAATAGGTAACGCCCCTTTCTAGACATTCGACAAATGGCAGACAAAATGCGTTTTGCACGGCATAAACGTCAGAAATGTCAAACTAATTTGTTGTTGTTTACGCCCTTTTGTAGATATTCAACAAACGTCAAACGAAACGTCAAAATGAATTAAAACAGATTATGTGTTCTTGGACAATTTTTGGGCCCTTCCAGCTACGAGAGTTGTTATTGCGTTGTCTGAGATATATCCGAGTCCTTTGGTGATGATTCTATAGCCCAAAATCAGAATTGGTATCTTTAAATATTTTTGTTTACATATTATGTGGTAATATAGACGCTGAAATAATATGGCAACAACATGCGCAAAGGTTGTAGTAGCTCGATTGGTAGCATTTAGATTTATCAGTCCAGGGGACGGTGGTTTGATTCCCGCACAGACCAACTTTTATTTATAATAATTTTTTTATTATACTTCATGAATTCAAGAAAAGACAATAATGCTTTTATAGAAACTTTAAATTTGAACCTTTTAAAATGTGCAGCATGCCTTAGATCTGGGTTTAAAATTCGATTTTATAACGAAAATTGCTTAAATTTTAGTCAACTACGAGGCACATCGCCTACTAAAATCACCGAAACTTCAAACGCATGCATCTTACGAAAAAAATTAGAGACCAATTTCATTCAGAATTGGTAGTGGATTTCTACAAAAAAGTATCAAAACGGGAAAAAGTCAGTGGCGTACCTACCATTTTTTTATTAAAAAAGTTATGGCATTCTCGCACGAACGTCACTGGTGTAAGTAGAAATATTCGGATCACTCCAAAAAATGCACATTTATCTCTCCAAAATAACTGCGGCAATATCCCCTAAAATATTTGGCACTTATTTACAAACACCCTGTATATTATTATGTTACGCAAACAGTTGGTTTGCCAGTAAAATTGCAAAATGAATTATCACAATACAAATATGGTAATAAACCACTGCGTTTCATTGGAATCTAATTTATTTAATCAAAAGCCATTGCTGACTTTCTGTTTCTCCGAACTCTCGTCGACGTCATTCTATAAATTTTTCTAAATAGATCAGTAAAATTAATTTACAGTATGCAGTTGGTACTCATTTTTCCGTTTTCGCGGCAGAAGCTATTCCGACTGCGTCCAGATTAACATATTTTTAAATATTCAAATCGTAATTTTAACTTCTAACTTTTCCGCGAAGGGTTCAGCTGGTGTATACATATTAATAAATAAAAAGTGTCACCCTAAAACCGGGCAAAATCACACCCCTAACTGCGCGCGGCGAATTCAGATATCCAAAGGCGGTTATGTGCCACAAACTGGTTCATAAATTAAACATGGACACGTTGAGTATGACAGATTCATTGCCTTTTAAATGTAAAAGTGGTTAAGTACTTACGCCGGGCATAATTTCAGTTTATATCGCCGTTTGCAAATTCGGTTGGGGAACAGAAGGGGACACGTTTTTCGGTGTCAGATAAACGGCCGCGAAATTGGATTCATTGTTTCGGTAATCCACCGGAAAATATAATGGACATGTTCCCTATACTTCGGAATTGGTAAATTTTTTATTTACAATACACGGTTAACCCTTTTTAGTAAGAGATTATGTCCTGACGCTTTTGTAATCGATCAAATTTATCTTAATATCGCTATTAAGATAACAACTTTTTTGGCAGCATGAAGAAATTTCCGGGATGGTTCCTCGATACAGAGTGCATATGAGTGCCTTAATTTTGCCATATGAGAAGTTGTACTAAACAAAACATATTTCACTTAAAACAGTTTTGCTCGATTTTTTGTATCTGACCAACAAAATTATGACAGACAGCAAACAGGTCTTTAATATGTGACAATGTCGCTTACATACTATCTTAGGATTGTTATGTATTTGTACATAATAATTACAACCTAAACATAGGTACTCACTGTGAATGAATGTTAGAGCAATTTGCTCAACACAGAATAATAGTTACAAGTTCTTAAAATGACTTATGTTCCTCGCAAGAAGCGTTTAGTTTACAAACCTCTCGTATGCTGGTTATGGTTACTATAAATTGTTCCATTTTTGTTTATGTACACTCACAAACATCAAAGAAAAACTAGACAAAAATGAAACGCACTAGCTATACGCATTACTATGACTAATATTACTTTTATGTTGTTATCAGTATCAACAGCAGCCTGTAATCTGATACATTACAACGTTACAGTTTTAACGAGTTTCTCAATTGTTTACTTTATTAATACTGATCCAAAAAACAAATTAGGAACACATTACGTTACAGGCGCTTTTACTTACTTAATTGCACCTTAGTTTGTAATTTCGTAACATAGTTTTGCATATTATTATAGTTGTATTTTTATTTTTGAAATGTATTTCTAGACAAACTATTCGTTTAAGACATTTTCATAAGAGTTCTTTTATTGCTTTTGGCCAGACACAAAATTACTGCACTCATATTCCGGACACCCTGTATATGTTAGAAAAAACTCGAAAGAAGAGGTCTCGGAAGAAATGGATATATTAACAGGAATATTGAAGAACCCTTCAGTAGGATACCTGAGGACAAGGTAAAGAAGAAATACCTGATGAAACTACACTAGGACATACTGACAAGATAGGCTGCCTCTTAAGAAAATAATGGAGAAAACACTGCTATTTGTACCTCAAGGAAGATAGAGACAGTGGAGATATACTTCCGTGTACATTCGATAAAGTATAAGTAGGGCAACACAGAAAGGATTTTGAACAAGGCTAGAGAGTAAGTCCTGAAAAATCGAAATGAAATGTCAACTGAAACGAATTCTCAACTTGAAATTTCAAAACGAGTTCTTTTAAAATGTGAACCGAAGCAACGACTTGAAAAATTATATCTGTAAGCCACAACCTGTAGTTACTGAAGTGTTTAACCAAACTTTGAAATAATGTCTTAAATACCATCTCCTGTAAAATTTCTGCTGTAAAATCCGCGTCTAGTGTTTTACATACAGGAAAACTAATATTAGAGATAGAAAAAAAACCTGATTTTTGTAATAAACTTAAAGAATTTAGTACATTGTTTTGGATTCTATTATTTTTAGTAACTTATCAAAACTGTTTACGTTCATCCTATCTATGCACCAAATATTGCTTATATGGTTTTCTTAGTAACAGAGCTCTTTATTAAATACGCACTCTTTAAAAAGTCTGTGTTGCGTTTGATTGTACATGTATATTTTCAGTGATAACGATTTTACACTCGCAACTACAGAAGCAACAGAAAAGTCGCATATGCGTGTCTACTTTAATTTTAGATTTTCAGAAGAATTTCTTATCCCTACATTCTTTCATCTATAGTAATTAGTATATTTATTAAATCTACTCATCTGGTATATAGGGTTTTCCAATACAGATATCTTATTTTCTAGTCTGTGCCTAGTGAGTACATGTGTAGTGATTCTGATTCTGTGTTTACAGTTAGTTCCAAATTATCATGCAAAATCTGGGCGGCATATTGTTATTAAGCAGGCCGCATTTGCGCCCAGGAATGACTTACGTTGGTAGGCCCAAACCACCATACAATGCAGGAATGAGGGAAACCTGGAAAACCTCATTAGGGGGGTAGTCAAATGTCGATCGGTATCAATCTCTCCCATTGATCCAAACTAACATTCTTCCACCCTACCATAATCGCAGAGAGGGTGCCAATTCTCTCCACAAATATAGTTGATATACGGTCTACCGGTGGCGAAGCTCGAACCAACACCGATCTAGCCACACCGCCTTACGCCTTAAACCGTACGACCACTGACCGACCGACCCTGAAGGACTAGATAATATAATACATCTTTTATCTAACAGAAATATCTTCAGTGTACCAAATATGAATATGCATTACAATTGCAGAATAATTGCTCTTGAATGATAATGTAAAGTATCTATCCACAATTTTAACGTGACGAACGATATAAGGAATTACTTATACCGTAACGGCTACTACCTACTATTTTACCAAAGCTTCTAATGCACTCATGTTTCAAAGAGAATAGCCAATTTTAGAGGCACCCCTAATATTAGGTACTATCTAATACACTTATGATAATTATGGTCAAGTGGACATTATCTAGACAGACTTCACAAAGGCCTTTGACGAAGTCGAACGTTATTACTGTTGAACAAACTTGATCGGTCTGAGTTTAGCATGACTTCATCTAATGACATCATACCTTGAGTATAGCAACCAATTTGTCTATTTAAAGGTTTTAACAGCAACAATACGAGAGCTCTTATGTTCTTTGTTCTTTGTTGAGAAGAATTTAGTTAACCTTTATGAGAGTGATTTTACAGAACACAAGACTACATGTTTGATTTCCTTTGAAAGCAATAAATGGTGATTCAGTGATATCTAAACTAGTTTCCCTAACCATTCTTCTTAATAACAACACTATAAAAACATATTAAGAGATAAAAACCTTACATTTATATTTGATGTACTTGTAGGAACTGTAATTTTAGGATTAGGTACATTTTACCAAACGTTTGTGAATTTCATAGGAATGTAATATCTCGATAAACACATCTGAATTGTCAACAGAACACTTACGTCGAGAGCATTGTTTTGTTTGAATAATAATATGCATATACCGTCGTAATAATAAAAGGACATCACGCTGCTTATTCATTTCAGATAAAGTTTACAGCCTCGTTCCGTTGGAGACATTAAACTTTTCAATAAAAATAATACTTGTAGTGTGCTTCAGAATGACATCATGATATGATCCATAAAATTTTTCATTTTTCCCGAAGGCTCTATAATGCATCTTGTTTGATCCTGTTCAAAACTGCATATGGAATAGCAACAAAAGGTAATAGAAGACATAAACATTTATACAGTGTGGACGAAAATCTTGCAACCCAGGATTTATTCCTTTTGATGTAGAAACTAACAAAAAACGGACCTGTCAACTTTTTGTTGTGAGGTTGATTTGAGTTATTAAGAAGGTGAACAGTTTTTACACACCGCTAGTGATACAAAAAACCCTCGTTCTGTCAACAAAAAGTCCGAAACATATTCAATGATAAACATCCGGCAATCCGAATCTTGACCTACCGAATTTAGTTCAATAAACTTGCCGTGAAAAAATTTAATAGACGTTTTAATAAAGACATTAGTAGATTTTACATCATAACTTGACAAAGAGGCAGGTCACTTCCCAGCATTGGACATCAGAAATAAATTGTTGTATTAACTATTTTATAAATTTTTATGTTTTTGAGTAAGCAACAATTTTGAGTGAGTTTTCCCGTGATGAGGTATTTGCAGCCGCTTTGAAATAATTCTTGTCGAAATAGTAAAATTTTATCTATGAGGAAAACTAGTTCCATAATATGCCGCAGCGGCAATCGCATTTCGTAAGCATTCTCCATATAAAACCACCATTTCCTCATATTCGAAATTCGTAAATTTAGCCACAACGACAGACACAATTTGAAATATAGTAACGGTTGCTGGTTGCATTGCATTGTTCTTTCTACATATTCCCCCTCCATATGTTGGCATGACCATGAATTTTGGAGAAAACAAATGCTAGGGATGCGATCGACGGTGGCAGATTTGAGTAAACACCCTGAAATGTTAAACAATATTATGTATGTCGTCCTGACATGGCAACGCTGTTTCGCTTCAACGCTCGAACGTTGTATAACTTCGGCATCAAAAAATCAGTTGCTCATCAGGAGCGCCGTATTACCGGGAGTTAAGGGTTGATTTACTTCTTCTTTAAAAGGTCGAATAACATTTTTTTCGATTTTCTGTCTTTATTAGCCCTTTCGAATAAGTCGTTAAAATTATGATGAATAATAATATTACGACTGAACCACCCTGTATAACAACAACAAAATAAAATTTGATGCTTAAACTTTTTTCGATTTTCAGACGGTTACACTTTTAACTGGTATTAAGTATTTTGGTAAATATTATTACTAATAATTATTATTATTTATCATACCATTATTATACATTTTGTTATAACTAACGCAGCTGTAAATATCATCAATAGATGTTCTTTTAAGAGAACAATGTGTGGACGGCTATTGATTGAAGTTTGGTGTATGATAATGGAATAGTGCATAATTCAAATTTATGGCTTATATAATACCCGAATGTACTCTAACTACAATATTGCACCGGAATTGCTAATTCCTATGAAAATGGCTAATGCAAATTTACACGCATATTATTGGACAAAGTTTTATTAGCTTCTTTTCTTTAAGTTTGTAGCAGCTGGATAACAAAAATAAATGTGTGTTACTGTGTTCATATTCTTTTACATTTACAGTGCGATGCTTATTATAAACATATTATGTTTAAATATTATTTCTAATTTATTTTTCTTCTCTAGTTTTATAATGTTGAAGAATTTATTACGTACGTTATACGTAATTTTAATTTTGATATTTGTGCATCGATGAAACCATTGATAAAAATTCGATTTAATCTTCTTGTAATTTTGCAAGTCGTCATAATTTACCATTCGGGAATAACTTTTTCAAATAATATTTCGCTGTATTTTCAGTAGAAAAGCCTCTTTGCTTGAAATAAAAATTATGTCTACTCGGTGCACTGAATATTTCAAATAGGATTATTTCAAATATAGAAAATAAAATTTTAACTTTGACACCCTCTATCTTTTTAACCATCAACTTTTGACTAAGATAAGTTTGGTAACATAGTATTATTTATTTCCGCCCTGTACGTTAATATTCCTGGAGGTATAAATCCATAATAATAATTGAACTACTCTGCTGACTAAAGCCCTGACCAGCGTTTAATTACACCTACAATATCTACCCATATATTCTTTATTATTAGCTTTTGTAAAAAAAAATTTACTGTATTAGAAAGGTATTTTAAGCTAATATAAATCAAATATCCTACAATTCCTATAAATGAAGTCATATGTATGCTCTCTGATACCAAACATCTAGGTTTGCTAATGAACAGTTCCACAAATGAGCTGGAGAACCATCATGCTGGAACCACATTTGTTGCCTCTGATTCAAAGGAATGTCTTCCAAAAACTCATAGGTACAGTGTGTTCTGCAGAAAGTTGAGGTAAGCAGCGCCTGTTAATCGGTTTGGTAAAACAACAGGACCTAGAAACCTGTCACCTATAATACCCATCCAAATGTTTAATGAAAAACGTGCCTGATGTCCAGATTCTATTAGAGCATGAGGATTTTCGTCAGCCCAAATATGCGTATTGTGAAAATTAAACACTCCATTTTTTGTGTACCCGGCCTCATCAGTAAAAAGAAGCGAGGGTCTTCAGCATCATGACGTAGAAACCAGCGGCAAAAAACCAAACGTACCTGATGATCATTTATTGGATTTAAGGCCTGTACTCGTTGCACATGGTATGGATAAAACAGTTGCTCGTGAAGGATTCTCCAAACAAGAGGACCACTAATTCCTACCTCGGCTGATATTCTCCTCACACTCGTACCTGGATTCTGCTCTACCAGTGTTAGAATTTCTTCATCTGCTGTAGGAGTGGATACCGACCTTGGTCTTCCGGATAAATGGCACTGTTTGCTCAAGGAACCGGTATCACGTAATATTTGGTGAACTCTTCCAAACATGCGGTGTGAAGGAATCTGGCGATTTGGATAAGCGTCAACATAAAGACGTCGCGGTTCGGTGGCGTTCCCATTTGCACGACCATACATGAAATGTCTGTTAATTCTGCGTTAGAGTAACCAGCCATAGCGAAAGAAAACTTGTGCACTGAGAACAACTGTCAAATACGTACTGTTTATTTCATTCCATATCTCCGCAACCGTTACTTTGCGGACCCATTTTTATTGAGACTTTTCTGCTTATTTTGGTTCATACTATTACCTCCTTAAATATTTTACACTTTTTTTAACGTATATGCCCCTTTATTTAAATACACCCTGTATATTACAACATTCAAGGTTTTGTAGGTTACCCAATACGTTTTCCAACGAGAATTCATTCACTGTCCTGCGAAAACCTAAAAATTTGAAGCGACCTGAATTGCAGATTATACCGGGATCATACTGCCGTGTTTTCACAACATTAAAATCGAAATTGAGTTATATATGTACCTACAGTTAGAATAACAATTCATAATATACGCGTCATTATCATTTAAATTAAATGCAAACAGTTCTTCCATATTTTATTTGACAGTATTAATTATACATTATTATCCCATTATCAGGGTTAACGAGGTCATACTATAGCACACCTAGCTTCTCGAGCACATTGGAAATCGTTCCTGGGGTTCACGTGAAATGTCGCACATGATTTCTTCCAACCCGTAACTAGTGGACCAAATCGTTTTATGGCCGATTTTAGCGCCTGAAAATTTTGAGAACGTTTGCTTTTATCGGTCGCTCTTTAACATATTTTAAAAGTTGCAACATTGGAACTCTTCGTATAATATAATACAGTATCTCAACCTTGTCCTCACCTCTAGAATCTTAATTATAGGAGATGCAGAGTCGTTGAGATGATATATAAGTTAGCAGCGTTTTTATTAGACACAAATTTATATGCAATAGGTAAACAAAATAATAGTATATTAAACAACAAGGTTTGAAAACGACTCTTTGCACATGAGCGAGACATATTGGTGTGCAAAGAGGTTTTCAAACGAGTTTTTTACGATACTTTTTATACGACTGCAAACAGAGACCACAAAAATCAAATTTTAATTTAAATCGTTTTTATTACTAAAATTGCCAACGCATTAACAAAATAAATTAAATACAACTTTTAATTTAACTCGTTTTTATTAAGAAAATTGCTAACGCATTAACAAAAGAAACTAATATTTAATATTTATGGTTCGTTCCTTCAAGGTTACGCTGGGGAAAGCAGTGTTATTGTGCACCTTGTTTTCGGTAATAGAGAATATTTTTAGTGTCATGTTTTTAGTGCAGTTTTTCAGCGTGCGGTCATTGTTTTCTTGTTGTATTCCAGTAGATGATCGTTGTTTTGGTTCTGTGGCAGCAGATAACACTGAAGTGCCACGGCTGACGTTATGCGATTGTTTTTATTGTTAACATAGTTTTCGATATTTGGTCGCGTAAAAAACAACCATTTTTGCAATTTAGTGCAATATATAGTGCAAACATTTAGTGTAGTATATAGTTTTATTATTCTCAGTTGCAGTTTATTAAACATTTTGATGAAAATATGATGAATTATTCATTTGTTCGTATGACGTAAGTCGTCTGAATTGTTGCCGCAACTATATTAAGAATTGTCTTCATATATATAAATGTTCTTAATATTTAGACTTAAACTATTACCAGTTGGTCTGTAACCCATGACTTGTGATGCTCTTTATAGTAATATTTTGGGATACAATCTCTAGTGTACGTTAAAGTGAAAAAATTACAGCATGAATTAAAGTAAAATCCCTCGGATAAAATAAATCTTTGCATTGAAAACAATCGCGAGTTCCTAGTGCAACGGAATTTTAACAATGAATAGAAATAAAAGTAATTTAAAAGTATAATTAAATTCCCAGATTATCTCGCCTTTTTTAAAGTGGCTTTCATAAACATGAGCCAGTTAGTCCAGAATCTGGATAGTTATTAAGTTTCATAAAATTGAGAATTGTATGATATAAGTATTTGAGCATTTAATTAAAATGTATATTCTAGAAACTAAAAGATGTTTTAAATAAGACCACTATATTTTATTACTTCAGTCGATATTTATTTAAATATTGTAGTACCTAATACCTAGTAAACAGGTCTTTATTATTATTGAAAAACGAATACTTCCCTTAGTGAAGTAATTGTATTTATTAAACAAAATATCAAACTTTCCATGAATTCCACTTATATGATACGAGAAACAAAAATGATTTAGTACTGAAGATATAGTAAAATATCATTTTATTAAAAGGAATTTTTATTGCTTAAAATTTATAATAATTTATCACTAAGCATTAGTGATTGTTTACCTTAGCTTAGTTTAAGTACCTGTGGTTTTTACAACCATATTATTTTATAAACGGCAGCCAATTTGACACAAAGCTGAAAATAATTGTGGTGTATAAATATAAAAATATCACAAATTTAGCCGGTTTTGTTAATATTGAATGGTAAAAACGAAGACAATTATGAAAATGTATGTTGATTTTAATGCTTTTGGCGCTAATTTTAACGTCAACAACAGTACATTTCAAGAAACCTTTTTTTTTGTTAATTATGATAATATTGTAAATAATCACTTGACACACCATGGGCCATGCGAATCACAACAAAATTTTCTCCACAATAAAAATTGCTTTCACAAAGTGCAGTAAAACGAGTAAAATAATATGGAGCAAAACATCACAAAACATTCCAGTTGCAGACATTGTAATTTTAACAACGACTCATCTATATATCTCTCTCTTATGCGGGACCGTCATTTGTTTTTGGCCTCTTTCATAAAATAATCTTTATTATTCTAATCTCAAAATAACTGAAACAGTATTCTGATGGTATCCACCTGATTGACCATGAGAATTTTAATATCCGCCCTTAATGCTAGGTACTTAATATTAGATATTGTATTTATAATATTTTTGTAACAGTTGCTCAATACTTTCGGCTTTAGTTTTCAACTTTGCAACTTTATCAAAACATCTGTACAACAGAAAACAGTTTGTTACATACTATGGGTATGAATCAACAATATTTAGGGTAACCTCGGGTGTACCTCAAGGCTCAAATTTGGGATCCTTACTTTTTTATTATTTATAGATGACATCAGTAATCTAATCACCTGTGATAAATTATTATTTGCAGACGACTTAAAGCTTTTTATAAGAATTAAAAACATTCGTGATTGTTTTTTTTGTTGCAAACGCAACTGTATGAACTGGAAAACTGGTGTAAGAATAATTATTTGATGTAAATACATTTATAACAGTAAGCTATACTCGTAAGTGCAACCCATCTGTTTATAATTATAGTCTAAATGGTGCAATACTCCAATGCTGTAATAAAAGATTTAGGAATCGTGTTTGATTTCAAATATACTTTTTCTAATCATATAAAGCATGCCACAGATTCAGCTCTAAAATTGTTCGGATTTGCTATCAGAAACTGTCAAAAATTTTCAAATGCAGTTGCCTTGAAAACTTTGTATTACGGCCAAAGCTGGAGTACTGTTCACCTGTATGGTATCCGCATTATGAATACCATAGATGCAACATCGCGAATGTATAACATACATTTCTTAAGTTTATAAATTGATAATTTTTATCCAGAAAGAGTATATGATCATTTACTTTTACTTCATAGGTTTAATTTTTCTACTTTAGAACTACGTCGCATTATATATAAAACGTTATGTAACATATTAGTAATTTTAGTATAATAATATATTATACTTTCGATGTAGATTCTCTTTGATGGCAATTGTGCTAAAACGTATTTTTATATCACAATTCCTGCGCGTTTGTCCTCTCCAAATCTTATTTTAAGACCATCATCTTAGAAATCAATATATGTGTGAAACCGGTACACACAAAATGGTGGTTAAATAAAAACAACGTTGCTTTTTTCAGAAAGAGGTGCCCGCTTGGCAAATGCTGAGCTGCGCTACGAATTTTCTGATAGATTACGCCTCACTAGAACAAGAGCGCTTATGAAAAAATGTCCCCGAGGAGTTTCTTTTCCCTGATTATTTTTGTACTTTCAGTCGAGCGCTGAATTCGAAATTTGTCCGCAGAGAAATGGATGCGGCAAACTAGAGGTTGTTATCCTTTACTGGTTGGAGACTGCCAGCTATACAGGGTGATATAGAACTTATCCAAAAAAAAATTTGAACGTACGTACTCTTACAAATACAATTTTGTAAATATAAAAACAAAAAGCAGTTCAAAAATGATTTAAAAATCCACGCACGGCACTGGAAACTGGTTCACTGTAAAACCTGATAAAACGATTAAATTTTAAAAAATTGCCAAGAAATAAATTACATTTTACAACACCTATTTTTATACAACAAATTCAACTGCTTTTGTCGCTATTGTTATTATTTATTAACATAATTTATTTGTGGTTTTAATTAGTAAAATAGTTTGACATACCTGATGTTTGCTGACACAGTTCATAGCTTTTCCTCAATAAGAACAGAAGTGAATTAAAATACCAAAAGAGAGAAGAAATAAAAGGAAATTATTTCAAATGTGGCTTGATAGTGATCACAAAGGTTATAAAAACGTGTCCAGTCGAGGAAATGACCTGTTTAGTAAGTAATGAACTCTTCTCAAATCGTGATTTTATTTAGAAACCGATAATGATAGTTGTAACTCTTATCTTCTATGTTGTATCAATATTAGGATCAGGTTTGGACGCTGATCCCTGATTTCGCACCTGATATATGGCTAAGAAGATTTAAAATGCCATAACCTATTTTAAGTCAAATACTTGTTCAAGCTTGCACAATTCTTCAAATAACTTCGTTGGAAATGAATTTAGTTCTTTTGAATAAAATAAAACACTTCAACACTGATACATAAATAAATTTATATATTTATTATTATTTTATAATAATAATATCTACCCTTCATTCTAATCACGAGAATTAGCCCAGAAGTCGAAGACTTGTGCGGGAGAGGGGGCGGCATATTATTATGAAGTAGGCCGCATTTGCGCCCAGGAACGACTTACGTTGGTAGGCCCTAACCAACATTCAGTGCAGGAATGAGTAAAACGAAAACCTCCTTAATTAGGGGGGTAGTCAAATGTCAACTGGTATCAATCTCTCACATTGACCCAAGCTAACATTCTTCCACCCTACCATACCCGCAGAGAGGGTGCCAATCTCTCCACGAATATAGCTTATATACGGTCTACTGGCTGCGGGGGTCGAACCCACAGCGATCTAGTCACCTCGATTCAACTGACGCCTTAAACCGCGCGACTACTGACCGATCCATTTTACATAAATAAATTTACTTATGTATTTACGCAAACATACTAAATGCAATAAATTTACACAATACAAAAGTATTCATTTTTACAACCAAACATAGTAACAGTGTCATAAAAGGTTCGCTTCAAATAGGGGCTTTGTCATCCTTTATTGGCATTAAGATTCTGTTAGTCAAAAGTAAATTTTTAACGTTACTTCACTTGTATGGACCCGTTTTCTTTCGAGTTCGTTTCATTTGAGTATAGCAGGAAAATTATATGGAGTATATGGAGTATGGGTCCCTGGCCCTCCTTTTCCGCTCAGCCTCGACTGCGTTTGCGGTGTCGGCAGCTCTCCTCTCCGTTCTGGCAAACCCCGTCGGTAACGGTTTATCTGGACGCGCTACAGGGTACGCGAAATGTAACAAGCGACATCTAGCGGTCATTAGTTACTCCATGTCGAACGGAACACCTGCAGTACAAATAACGGCAATGGCTTTCATTGGTATATTTCATAGTGTTAAACTAAAATAGTTTACACGTGAAAATTAATTTTTTTTTTTGTTGGAGAGAATTAATTAGACATTCTTAATTTAACACCGTTAAGTAAGTAATAAGTAATTTTATGTCAAAGAATAATGAAAATAAAAACAATAACAAAAAATCATTGAATCAAGTCATCAGAAGTTGTGCCCAAATAAAAAAATTGACAATAATATCTAGATGGAAGAAATTATGAAGCCGATTTAACATCAAACATTGGAGAAATCGTTGAATTAAGCAGTGAATCAACATTTTTTTTTTATTTGTTTACATAGTCATCTTTATTTTATTTCAATCATCTTTGTTCTTGCGGCAACAATCAAAAAGTTGACATCAAGAAAACTGTTGCTCCAAGAGTTTGTCTTTTCTCAATGCAAAATTAGGAAACAATAATAATATGTTAAACAAATTGATATTATTTTTTACAATCAATGAAATACTGTGGTAAGTTAGACCCTATAGTACTGATGCCCCATTGGGTGCCTTCTACGTCATACCATTAAGATCAATCCATCTGTATCACCAACCAACCTGATAATCAGAAAAAAGTGGCGATGTTGCTCAGGGAGATCTCTCTAATGTAGGCCATAGAAGGCCATCGTTCTCCCAACAAGGATTCTCTTATTGACGACTTGGCAGTGCACTTGAAGAGAGCATGGAGTACTGTTGGCAACCCCTATAAAGAGGTGTTTCACATTTCCTCATATAATAAAGATCCTTCCTTAACCAACAATGTCCAGATTGAATGCCTGTCATCAAGTGAAGATTTGCCCTAGACATGGCCAGGTACTTTCTGGCTATATCCTTGCAGGGGTACTCTAGGAATTCTTTAGCAAATTGACAGTTATTTGTGTCATCCCACCGTGTCCTAAACTCTTTGTGGTGTCTTTTTTGATAATTTCAACAAATGCTGAGAACGGAAACATACTGGAGGGACTAGGTTAAAAAATATTGAAACCCGATGCACTCCTAGCCACCTTTCGAGCTATTTTATTGCCATTGGAATAGGTCGTGTCCCTTTAGAGCCCCCGCGCACTAGCGACCAAGTCGCGCGGCCAGGTCGCGACGACCAGGTCGCGCCACGAAAATTCAAGGCGGCCAATCGAGCGCGACTGTCAAGCACATTTATCAAAAAATAGTCACTCAGTGTAGTTGTGAAATGAATTCCGAGCAAGCATTTGCTATATGGCAGCAGGGCTACTGTACTGGCCGCTGTCTAGTCGCTTTCTAGTGCGCGCTCATCCATTGAACGTAATGTAAATAGTTGGCCGCGCTGCTGCTGGGCCGCGTGTGCACCGCCACAGATCTCGTTGGCCGTAGCGACTCTATGGCCGTCGCGGCCATTGGCAGTCAAGTGCGCGGTGTAAATTTGAAGACAATGTAATGATTTGGTCTTCGCGACCTGGCCGCGCGACTTGGCCGCTAGTGCGCGGGGCTCTTACCCAGCATACAGATACGCTGTTGTTAGCCGAGGCCTCTACTAGTGCCTGATGGCATTCCCAGGCTGATCTAGTTATTATCTTATGATTACGTTATATCAGTAGTGATTATCTACTATCTGTGTAAATTCTGATGCTTTTCCCGTTATATGTCTACTGGTTATTTCTTTGGCGGGTATGGTTATACCTGCTCGTATGTCCGAAGTCACTTAAAGCAGTAAAAATAATGAAAATATTTTAACCACCCTACATAACATTTGATCTCGGCAACATCATAATAGTTCACCTTACATTACTGAATTTCACATCACTACAAAATAGCGTCTCACTCCCGATGCTCCCATTTGCACTCCACCTAGAATAATGGGCTCATACAGCGATTCATCCCAGTATCCTAGCATCCCGCTCCATCAAATACAATCTGCCAAGCGCATATCTGTGCCGTGCAGCTTAATCAGACGCCACGTTAATCCGTAAGTCACCCCCTGGCGGGAGGAATTTAGTATGTAAATGTATAACAATATTTAGTCCGTATCGGCGTAATATAAACATTGTCTATGACGCACGAACCCGAACAAGTAAAAGGATATGCTACCCGGAAACGGAGGAATCTGGAAGTTTATTTCTCACTGTCGACTATGCTCTGTTCTGTAGAATTAGTTGGTCGATGTTACAGTGGAATTGAAAAGAAATTGTGCTTTAGACAGTAACATACGGAGGCTAGCCTAGGCACAAAGTGTACAAAGTGTCTCAATTTCGTTGTAACCGTTGAGTGACGGTTGTAACTGCAGGCTAAGTCGGACTCTTCAAGATATAGAAGGATGCGGGTTCCACAGAACTGGGCTACTTTTAGAGAAACTTAAGATGTCGCAATCAAAATTTTCATAGACCTCTTCGTTTTTGAGGTATAGAGCGAAATTTAAAAAAACTGCTTTTTACAAATTCCTCATCTCACAGAGAATAGCTCAGATATCGGTATGGTAAAATTTGCTTGTTACCGAGTTTTTTACGAAGAGTTCAGTGGTGTACTTGTAACTTCTCTACAGAGTGTCTTTTTTAAATAACCCATACACAGGGTTAACTATGACTAAGTATAAACATTTTAACCACGTGCTCAGGAAGGCCTAAAAGACAATAGAACAATTGTTCCAGAATTTTAGCTCGACCCTCTTTTCCTACAGAAAGTCAGCGCCTATGATAAATATCGAGATGGCTTAGATCCATAGATAAGCTTACATTTGTCAACGATATCTACTACCATGCGGTCGTTTTTCTTTGCAGCATTTCTAAATGTAGAAACGACAAAAATTAACATTATTATTAGTAATAATACCTGATAGATAGGTAGGTATCTGTTAATCCATTTAGCTCCACTATTTTGCATTCGTTTGTTCATTATTTTGTTAAAAATTGGCAAAACTACAACATTTTCATTCACTCACTACCGATAAAACACACTTCCCGTAGATACAGCTAGATAAGTTGCCTATTTATTATAACAAAATCGAACGAAACGAATAGATAATATTAAACTTTTAATGTACCCGCGGCAGTCTTGTCCCATAACCTAGAAAACCAAACCGGTGAACTATATTGTGGGATAGTAGCTGCACCCAACACAAATTTCTTTATTTAATAACTATGAAACGTTTAAAAATTTAAAAAGGTACTAAGAACTGAAGAAGAACACAAAACTACAACGTAAACACATGAATTAAATTATAACAAGACTGGAAATTTTACAGTCGTGTTGCTAGTTGCCTACGTTACCTACTCTGATTCTGTAAACGTGTGACGGACAAGTCGCATAGGCGGCGTTAAATAAGGATTTAAAATAATTTCGAAAATATTTTTTTATACAGGGTGGGCCAATAGTGTGTGGACGGAAGATTGTGGTTATACTGATATATATTTTTAAAATCTGTTGTTGGTGGGTGGTGTGGGGGGTAGTAAGAGCTACTAGCTATTAGTTAAGGTGACAGAACTTTATTGTTTGTTTTTCATGGCCAACTTTACTTCCGAGTGTTTGAAAAACTAAATGTGAAATTATGGAGACCATTTGAATTAAACCTAAATAAACAAAGTCATTTTTAATACAAAATCACTTTAATTATTAATTCGTATGAATAAATGCTGCCATAATATTTATTTATTTATTTTTGAATTTAGTTTACATTAATTGGTTTGCATAAATCCATCATAGTAAAAAGTAATTGCGGATTAGAAGAAAAGGATTAGAGATAAATACAGATAATTTTATATCGGGTGAAAGGTAATGAAATGTGTTATCTGGTGACGTGAAATTATATGTGGGTTCCATTTAAAAAATCAAGTTATCCATGATTGAAGTTTTCAAAATTAGAGCGACGATATCAGCCATAACAAACAGAGTTCATAATTGACTTTGTAGCTCTTGGTAGTATGGAGGGTGGTCAATAATTTCCCCCAATCACAGCCTCCTATGTTGCCGCTCACCTCTGATATTCAACTGTTTCTAGACATCAACTTTTTGACAAAATATCAAATAACGTCCAAACGTTTTAGGCACCAAGTATTGGTACATGAAGTCACACTAGAATTGACCGAGGAATTCAAATATGCAATATGCATGGCTCCATTTAAAAAAATGTAACTTTAATATGAATCACCCTGTATATGTCTAGAAATTCCAGTAAAAAAATGTTTAGTTTGTAGCTCTAACTACCCCCACCAACAGCAGATTTTAAAAATATATATCAGTATAACCACAATCTTCCGTCCACACACTGTTGGCCCACCCTGTATAAATAAGTGGAATTTATTTGAAGGGTGATTCCGTTAATTCTTATTTTTTTCTATCCCCTCTTAAAACTTTTGTATATAGTCATAGTTTTAATGGAACATTTTGTATATTTTTATGCAGTTTAATTACATTATTTTTTCCTAACAGTTTCTACTTTATATTTTGAAAATTGTAAAAAAAAACGTTAAATTAATAAAACTGATGTTACGTGGTTTATAGTTGCTCATTCATTTTTAAATAATTATACGAATTTGGTCATTTCATTTGATCAGCCTCTTTGTAGCCATCAAAGAAAGAAAATAATCGATATTTTGTCACTACTGAAGATCACTACTAGAAAAACCGAAAGGACGTAGGAATTCCAGAAAAAAGAATGAAAATAATTAATCAATTATTTATTTATTTAAATACAGTGTCCAACGGGGAAATAGCAAAAATATAACATAAATAAAAAAAACAAGCACTAAAATCTTAAATATGTGTCTACAAAAAAAACAGACAGCTTAACAAATAGAGATTTAATAAAATTAATTGAGTGAAAAAATATATGAAGTCGATCTTCATACAATTGGTAGTTAGTAATCATTTGATGGAGAGGGGATGCCGTAAGTACATTAGTACGAACAGTTGACAACTGCAATACAGAACTAGATCTAGAATGTAATAATCGATTAAAAATCTTTGTTTTAAATCAGTTAAATAAGTGAATTCGTGAATTATAGAGCTTGAGAAGATCCCACTATGATAAATTAAAATTAAATATACGGATAATTTTGCTCCTTTTCAGCAGATATTCGTCATACGGTAATGTAACTGCTACTCTTATATCTTATATATTTTAAAGCTGTGTGACAAACCACAATTACTTTCATCGGCCAAATGTAGTTATGACCAAACTTATTGTTAACACTCTGTATACTCCTTCCGTTTCTAATGAAAAATCGACTGATAGTGCACTTACAAAATTTTTCTTTAAGTCCCATCATCAAACGGTCTACCTCGATAAATCTCCCACTTTTTTTATGAAGTTCCATCACATGTTTCGCTTCGATATGACCCTACCTAAGTAAAACCTTCCACATATGAAAGTATAGAGAAATTCTATTGTCAGGGCTCTGAAAATTTGAACCCTATACGCTTCTAGTAATCCCCAGAGCGGTTTTATAGAAATGGAAAATTTGAACAAAAACGTTTTATGTGCATGGAGTTCTTATTTGGTTCTGATATATTGACTGTTTTATCGGTCGGGACAATTAAATATTTGGTTTTTTGTGGAGCACGCCTTTAGCCCTTCTAGGTTTTTATGACAATTGGATACATACCTATATAAAAATAAAATTTCCGGTATACAAAAAGCCGATGTATCTTCTCTCTACCGCTAAAATGATCGACAGTCGAAGTTAACGAAATGATATTCATTAATTCAAATTGAAATGCTTTCAAATGAAACTATTTATTTCGGGTTTATTTTTTAAGACGATGAAAAATTAATGCAATTTATTATTGTAGCACCTCCTATATGACCAGATTTAAATAAATAGAAGTATAATAGGTAGAATTTTACAAGATTTTCAATATTTTTTACAACCTCGTGACAAGTGTTATGAAAAAAAATTAATGGTGTTGTATTAAATGGTTAGTCTACGATGGTGTTATGACACACTTAGCATCCTTATTTGGATGCCATTATGGCCTTCATAATAATCCTCAGTGCCATTATGAATTCATAGTAATATACAAAATTTTAAAGTAAAAAATAAACAAAAACAAAGTTAGTCATCACTTTTGACTGTTATTATTAACTATAAAAAAACAACATTTATTTATTATAAACAGTAATTACAATTTCTGAACAATTTGTTAAATTCATTCCAGCAGATGATAAGTGGGCTGTATTTTTAGAAAGTATGTTTACTTCCTGATTGCTTGAATTTGTTGAAGGGCCATCAATTCCTGAATCGTTACCCAAAATATTAAAGGCCACTTTCTTCTTATTTTCTTTGGAATTGTCAATACAACTTTCTGTCACTATGTTAGAACGCCAACCACCATGCCTCTTAACAGTTAATAAATCAACTCTTGAATCTACAAGCAACGAGGCAGATGGTCTATGAAAACAATGTCCAGTATACAGGGCGGCCAAATGAAAACAAAACAGAGCCATTTCCAGGAACTGCGTCAAGATTGTAGAGAAACGCTCAACGCTCAGACCCGTCGATTTTAGATTAAAGGGGGACATTCTTTGTTGGTATTTTTGACTCCGCCTCTTTCACCCCAAGTAAGGGCAAGCATCACCACAAAATATTTAAATGGCATTGGGGGTTGAGTAATATTTATTTTGAAAGCTCTTACAATTCACTTTACAACAGACTTTAAATTTTATAATTCCGCCCAATACTTTGAAAAAAAAAATAAATGTTCAAGCTGATGGCCGCTTCCATACAAGAATAAAGATTTTGTTCGAAACGTTCGAGCACATTCTGAAGCATTTCCGGAGTGATTCGACGGCATTCGTCTTTTGACGCAAATCTTACAGCGACGCTGGGTGTGTTTTATAGATTTTACTTTTTAGGTATCCACACAAAAAAAAATCAAGGGGCGATAAATCCGGTGATCGGAGAGGCTACTCAATGTGCTGCCTCTTCTCGCAATCTCATTCCATGGAAAACGTTGGTCCAAATACTGACAGAAAGCGGAGAAGCACCGTTCTGTTGAAAAATTGAATGATCTTCATCATACTCTAGAAGATTTTCAATAATATCAGTCAAGGCATACATTTGGTCAAGCAAATTACCAGGTAGAATGAAAGGACCCACCAGCCGGTCACCGAAAATTCCAGCCCATACATTTAATTTTTCCGGTTGCTGTGTATGTACCTCGTGAAAAACTTTTGGGTTTGAATCTGACCAATAGCAGCAATCATAATCATCCCCATTAAGTTCCTGGACTGAAAGTATTTTGTATGGATGGAATTTATTCTTCTTTAAAATGGTTTGTATGCTAGTTCGATTTATCCCAGACACAGATGCCAGCTGCCTCGTACTCAATGTAGAATCAAGGAGAACTTGTCTCAAAACTGCTTGGTACTGTTTGGTACCTGATATCTGTCAGGTACTACATTTCGTTTCTACATTTGACAACGCTGTCTAAGATCTAAGCCATCTCGGACGATGATTGATTGTCATAGGCGTAGATTTTCCGAGGTAAAAGAGGGTTTTACCCATTTTTTTAAACATCGAACTAGAATTCCGAAATAAATTGTTTATTGTCTTTTAGGCTTCCCTGAGCACATGGTTAAACTTTTTGTACTTGTCATAGTTAACCTTGCATACTAAATGCACTTTTAAACCTCATTACGTCCTTTGGGCAGTGAAGCATGTTTGCAGCGATGCAATGATTAGTCTCTGAATACACATTCACGATTCCATCGATCAAACGGTCAGAGTTGGAGAACCTGTATTAAATTCCCGATAGAACTTACCTAATGTCGATACCGAACAAATTTTAATTATGCATCTAGCAGTTACGCCGGATGAAACTAAATATAACGGTTTGTCGAATGTAATGCAGAATTAAATTTGCGAATTAGTTGACGCTAAGTTTTGGGCAATGCGAATAAACCAGACATATATATGCTACCCAAATACATCAAGCGCAAGTTGATGTGCGGTCAGTTTTCCAAGCAGTTGATTTTCATGTAACAAGTCCATTTAGACATTCTGCTTTCAGCGATACTGAAACAACCGTGCCGGAGCGAAATTTACAGGAATGGATGTGTTTAATATCGATTATGAAAGTTTACCTAGAGGATATGAGTTTTGTGCCATTACATAAGCGTGACCTACGGTTCAGTGGGGTCATTTGGTCAAACTTCTAATTACGCTATTTCCCTAATTTTAAAAAGCATTTTAGGCCGGGAGGGTTACAGATTGACATGGCTATAACGTGACGTTCGCTGCAAAATGCTTGAAAGTGCAAAAAAAGTAGGTAAAAAAACAAGGTAATCCCACTCGCAAATCCCGCTTCACAGACTTATTTATTTAAAAGCCAAAATTTTCATACGATTTAAAACCGCTCAAAAAGTTAATAAAAATTGAAAAATGGTTAAGATAGCAATTGCATATGATAGTTTAAAGGTCCAAGAAGGTATAAAAGCGCGGGCGCAAAAATATATTCATTACTTTGAGCCTGGCACAATGTTAAAAAAAGTCTTTTTTTCCAGGTAGGTTAACAATTGCATTATGCAAGAACTGTCAGTCCGATCTTAATCGGCCTTACGGCCCTCGTTTTGTATTGCAGTCCAGTACTTTTCTCATGTATGGCGTGATTGGGTTATTTTTTCATTGTTAAATAAATAATTTCGAGCATTTTGAAGCGAACATTTCAAATCTACGTATATCGGACCAACTCTATCTTGTAGAAAATTTCATACCGAACAAATTTATTTTAAGTATACATTTTTTCTGTAAAATGCATAATTACCGAGTTATATGCGATTGTTTCCGGGGAAAAAACGCGATTTTCACATTTTTTTTCACTTTTTTCAGTATAGTATATATATTTTTCAGACAGTATATTATAGTTTAATTAATAAAATCGCAAATAAGTTTCGAAGAAATGACAAATTATTTTGATATTTGTTTTATGTTTTACAACGAAAAAGACTTTGGTGTTCTAGAACATAAAATTATTTCGCAGCTAAGTGACAAAAAAGACATTTTGTCAACAGAAAATTTAGCGAAAATGTCGACTTTTAATGACAGTTTTCGAAAAATTATTTTAAAGGCTTTAGAGGCATTAGAACTACGATCATATTTTCAACTCATTTCAAAAACTATGCGCCTCATGAATATAGAACGTGTGGCAATTAAGTTCCGGGAATTTGTCAATGAATAAACAAGCAAATTAAATTTCGCCAACATTTTATTATCGACCTTCACAATAGTCTCCCTCTAACTCTACACAACGATTCCAACGTTGCTCCCACGATTGGGAGCACCCTGGTAATCCTCCGCAGTTAACCCATTCAGCACCACGGTTACAGCTTTTGTGAACTCATCAGAGGTCTCTTGAGGTGCGACTACATCTTGGGGAATAAAAAAAAATCGCAGGGGCAATATCGAGGCTACAGGGTGGGTGCGGCAACGTTGGAATGCCTTTATTGCCAAAAACTGTTACACAATGAACGAGGAAATGGCTGGCGCATTGTCGTGGTGCAAGATCCAGCCGTTCTCGGCGAGTTCGGGTCCCACACGGAAAACGCGGGCCCGCAGCCATTTCACGACGCTAACATAGAACTGTCCAGTCACTGTCTGGCCGGCAGGAACAATCAACATTGCCTTCAGTCGTGACTTGCATATCCTTGCTTTCGTTGACCGCTCCTCACCCTTTTCCACCCACTGCTGACTGTGTTTACGGGTCTCGGGGTCATACTCAAATATCCAGGTCTCTTCTCCAGTGACTACCCGACTCATTCAGTCTCTACCGTCGCTCCGAATGCGGGACAACAAATCCTCGCAGATCGATTTTCGCATGTCTTTCAGTTCACGGGTGAGAACTTTTGGCACCATCTTTGCGCAAATATTTCGCATATTCAAATCTTCGTGTAACATCTTGCGAACGGTTTCTTTTTTGACGTTTAACTCATCAGACAACGCACGAATGCTTAAGCGCCGGTCAGACGTGATCAGTTTACGCAAACGGTCAACATTCGCGTCAATAATGGAGGTGACGGGAGCTCCTTCACGTGGTTCGTCTTCTACCGATTCACGCCCCTCCTTGAACCGTTTTGCCCATTCAAACACGCGAGTTTTCGACATGCACTCGTCTCCATAAACCACCTGCAATTTTCGAAGGATTTCCGAACTGAAACTAAGGTCCTCCCCTCTCTAGGAAAACGTTGACAAACGATGCAGTATTGTCAGTGTCCGAGTTATAACCAAATTCCCGGAACTTAATTGCCGCACTTCGTATTTGTTGGCCAAAAAGTTATTATTTTGTCACCGATCTTTTTATTCTGTATCGTCTTAAATTACTACAAACTTTAGATAATGCAAATTGTCCATGCATTCATTGTTAGTTTTTTCTGTGATAGGTACTGCATATCTACTAAAAGAAAATTAAAACTTTTGAAATATATACTACATAAAATGCTTGCGACGATCTATCTAATTAAAAATATTACAGTTTTATCTCGTTTTATATAGTACTTCTAGCATTTGATATCATGAGGAAGAGCGTAAGCTAAGGCGTTCTGTATGATTTCATTAAAGTGGGCGATATGAGATTTTTTAAACCCCCAAGTTTTACTACCCTAATTAGGATTATATGATTAAGTTTGCGTCCGTAAAATTCTCGGTAAACTTTAATATAGATTCCGTGTTGCCCGTCAAACATTTCCCCGGCAAAATAATTTACAGCCGAGCTAATATCGCCCCGCAGACGATTTTACAGCCGATGCTCTATCTGAACTTTGAAACTGCAAAGGGACAGATAACATAAAGTCTACAATTTTAAAGCATTTTCAAAGGAGGATTTCGTAGTAGAGGGCGGATTTTGCGTCCGGATTATATTACCAATGTGATTGCGTTTCCACTTTTCCGATGGTAGTTACAGTTTCCGATTCCTCTTTTATAGCTCTACCAAGAGAAAATCCCAGGATTGAGGGCTTAACAACGTCTTACATGGAAGGCGATACTGTGGTGGCTAAATGTATCTCTGACCTAGCGAACCCCGCACCGATCCTGTCCTGGTATATCAACGGAGAGTCGGTAAGTACCTCACAATCTTTGCTTTTTTTACTGAATTGTCTGCTCCTGGCAGGGCCCTTTCAACAATTCCCGTCTCGTAAATCAAAATGATACTTATTACGGAAAATTTTGTGGGAGCTGCAAAAATCTCTTATATATCGTATACCTACAGGGTGAGTAAGCAAGAATGGGTCAACACTAAGCTGGAGATATTTATTTTATCTGTTGAGCTATGGTTAAAAAAGTTAAAAATCTAAAGGAACAGTCCTACATAAAAAGTGTACTTTTGTTTAGGTCGCCTAACGTCATTGGTTTCTGAGTTATTTGCATCTAAAAGTTCCAATGTATTTTGTGGTGATTTTCTTTCGGGTTTGTGTGAAATTTTGCATGTCAATAAGTATTAACGTATTGTGCTTTATTATTCGTGCAATTATTGATAAATTTCATAATAACATTTAAACCTTGAGCACCCTGTGTCCTGTATTTCTTAAACCAGCGACATTTGTATACGGCAAATGAGCTCTAACATAATGTTTTGGTGTTTAGTATCTCCAGCTTAATGTGGACTCATTCTTTCTGACTCAACCTATATATAGAAAATAAAAAAAAAATTATTGCCTATACAGGCTGTTTGGTATAAAACTTAAGGCGGTAAAAGTAGAACCAAAACAAGTAAAAAAAGTTCCTGAAAACATTGATCCTGCGGGGCAACATTACTTAGATGTGCCCCTTCAAAGTGGTCTTATCATTTCGATATTTTTTAAAATAACTTTCTTTCTGATAAAGATAATGAAGTAGCAATGGTAGGTAATAATCATATCATAAGGGTCTTTAATTTTAAACGAAATTTATCCAGTTATATATTCCAAAATTATTACCTAGAATGTCCTACACGATATGGGTATAATTTAACGCACCCAGTCATATACTAGAATTATACAAATCAAATCATTATATGGGTACTGTTTTATATAAACTAAATTTTGGATTGATTTTTTTTAAAGTAATCCTCTATCATTGACTCAACGATTGCTGAAAAGTGTTTTATTTCAAAGTCACTGTTACAACGTATAAACATGAATAAGTATTTTTGGAGGTCAAGCCATTCTGAGGCTTATACCTCCAAAAATAGATACTACGGTATTACCAGTTTCTAGACCCTCCGAAACAATGACTCAACATTCAAGTACAATACATAGTAGTATGTATAAATATTGATACATCGTAATCTTATATGCTGAACGAGAACACAATGATTACTAGCTACTAAAATCACTGTTTATAAATTGAACTGTTATAACTAATTATTAAAATTGCCTATAGTCAAAAAGTGAAGTCAAGTTAGAAGACTAAAGCAGAAAAATGGTTTATAGCGTATTCAGATACTGCAATTTTATGATTAAATAACATTTTTTCTTTGTCTTAGAAGTAGTAGGTATTACTAAAAAATAACATAATCAGTTTTTGAAGGTAATACAATTTTTAACTTTTATTTTTAGTATGAAATTTTGCAAAATATAGCCCGAATTCAATAAAAAATATAAAATCAATACGTACAATGGTACATTCAAAGTCAAACTTTTTCTCAAGAGTATTATTTTCTATATCGATTTCTCAGAACAAAGCGTTTTACCCAACAATGTGTTCAGTATAAAACATAAATGATTTAACCATCAAAAGCCAAAGTTGGCCTTTTAATGACTTATACATAATCGTAAAGACTTACATTATTCACTACTTTGTCTCGCAAAGGCTTTGAACAGTGTTAAAAAAATAACAATTGTTACCATTTCATTTGCTCGGTATAGGTACATACTGACAGCTATTTTTCATTGTGTAATGTATTTATGTGATGGTAACACAAGTCTGTACAGTCTAGAGAACAAACTCTCTCCAATGAAACTTATTAATGTCACAAATATAAAATTGCTCTCTATTTTGAACGTAGATGCACACAGTGAATTGGAGGAACATTTTTTCTTAGTTGATCTTATTTGATTTAATCTATGGTAAATAGTTTTACTTAAAGTAATTCAAATTTTATAAGGTAGGTACTTGAAATGTTGAATTTTACAGTAGGTAGCTTCTTCGAGACCTTGTAGGTATATTACTTATTTAATGTCTACCGCAAAATCTGATCTACATGCAGTTCCTACAAATATAGAATTTCAATTCAATTTTATAACCCTCATGTTTAATGCATGTGTACTACAATATTCTAGTCAACGTCACACATATTGAGGGTACATATCTGGGAGGTATTAAAACTTTTGTTACACAATTCTGAATATAAATTCAAGAAACATTTATATTTTTATCTGATGCAGAAAATATTCTACGGATTAAATTCAAAAAGTCGAAGAGGCAGTATAGTATAAAATAAACAGTAACCAATTATTAGTAAAATACAAATATTTAGAAATATTACAAACTGCAAACTAACCTTGAGTACGCGAAATATAGCAAAGCTACATCTGGTGGCTATTAGCCACTGATCTGACAAAGCAATAAAGCGTCCTACTATGCTGTAGGCACCATTAAAACGCTCCGATCTATCGCGTTTCGGCGATAACGATATTTGCAAAACGGAATTCCAGGAAACAAGTGTACCACTGTATATGCCATTATGACATTAGAAACAATGCCAAATCATAGTCATTTGCACTATAAGTGTTGCAAAGATTCATTTTCAGATGATAAAATCCACCAAGTACCAAAAGTTTGAAGGTTGGTGCAAAGCTAACACGGTAAAGGAAGTGTTTGAAAAAATCCTTTTAGCTTATTTTTCCAGAAAGCAACGCTCTCAAAAACCATCTACACTTGGACTCACTACTCCATGTCGAGAACTATGATTTCAGTCAAGAAAAATTAAGATACAAGAAGATTTTTTCAACTAATGGCATTTTTGAAGAGAAGTTCATAGGATTACAAAGTCAAAAAGTCCAGAATTTTTACAAAGGCAGAAGTAGTAGAAGTTTCTGAGTACTGCCGATGATGAAACAAATTTACTAAGCTAATGTTGAATAATATTCAATACAATACCTCTATATAAAACTTGTGACTCCATGCACGAAAACAAAAATTGTCCTAAAACTTGTTATAACAGAAGGAAATGTAGCAGGTATCAACTGTTTAAATATTTTTCGAAAATATTCTAAACTTCATCCTCCAAATGCAACTTATAAGCAGTTTGTATTCTACAGACATGGAAAATGTACCTGCCAGCTTGTTGAAGTTAATAATTTTGGAAGCATTCCAAAAATGATTGCAACAAAGCTGCATCGAGGAATCTCCAAGCATACAGTGAACACTGTCTTAGAAGATCCTGATTGATGGCGGTGCAGATATGCAGATGTTAGAGCATAATGGGTGCTGGATATCTTCTACGGCATAATGCTATATTGAGAATTCTTTAGAGAATAAGAAACAGATAGCAGAGAAGATCATGCTGTCAGATTTAATGATTGGAAATTCGAACTTAAACATCTTATATAATAAACTTTAGGTTTTATTATATTGTTTATTAATAAATAAATCATTCTTCTAAAAAGCGGGATTTTATTTCAAAGGAAAATGTTAATAAAAACGATTTTCTTTCCATTACAGCATTAATACTGTAATAGCTGTCCTTACGAAACTATTTACAGAACTGTTAAATTAATATTACTAAATTAAAGTAGATAATATTTATAATACAAGTGGGATATAGGCATCATTATACATGAGTGAAACATGACAAGGACGTAGTCGTGTAATTTCATGAAAATGCCGTTATCCCACGTGTACTATATAAAATTATATCTAGAACTGCAATAAATGTTATCTACAACTACCTTAAATTGAGAAAAATCCAAAATCAGATCCAGTTTGTAAGTTTGTATTCAAAATCAAGATGCAAAGGCATTGTTATGGTCACCTGTCAAACTTGTTATAAATAAAATTGAGTTTTTGTTTTTACATTTTCTTCAAGCATTGTTAATACAAATACAGACCAGCTGCTTTCTTCTTGTATTAATCTTACGAATTCCCAAAGTTGTGTTGTTAATATTTATAACAAGTAGTTCAACTTAATTTAAGTTAAATTATCTATTAATTGTCAAATTGATAAACCTGTTGGTTCTTAATAAAAAATAACCATTAAGCACTGATCTCTTTTTTACATTTCACTAGTGGGGTAATATGTAACATTACTCCACTACTGGTGTAATGACCTTAATTATTCAACTGAAACGGTGCCAAATAAATGCTGTAATGCTTATAAAGCAATTGTAAATAAAGTATACTACTTTAAATCCTGGTTGCTTGTAGAACTTGAAGTAAAAATATGGGGGTTATTTTTCATTATTTGTTTGGTAGTATATAAACAAAGCAAATTTCTTGAAGCATTATTGTTGCTATTATAACAGTAATTACTGCCCTCCTTTCTTAATTACTTTCAAATTACAACGTTACGGAGAGCAGCGTTTTAATCAGGGATACTTCTGGGCAATTATTATCTATTCAAGGCTGTTTCCGTGAAAGATCTAGGTAAAAACCAAACATTGTCGGATGAGAGCCTTCCACTCTTATATCCTTTAAAATTTATGTTGGGATGAAAAGAATCAAATAAGCGAAAATAGCTTAAAGAGCGATGTGAAATATGCTAATGCACTCGGGAATTCACGGATTCTCCGGCAACTCTTCACATTTTTTATATTTTATATTTCTATACCGGGGAAAAATAACATTTACACAAAGGAGCCGTTCCCAAACAATATTTTATAACGAGCGGAAACATCATTGTTCAAATATTCCAATTAATGATCAAGGGAAGAATTTGTTGAGCCACTTTCAAGGGAAATAATTGATATCTATCGGTAAGTCGGGAATTTATACATCTTGCAATGTAACGAGGAAACAGTATGTCTACAACTTGTTTGTCTTAGATAAAATTGCACAATTGTGTTTAAGGATTTACCATTAAGATAAAATCTTCAATCGCTTAATTTTAATTGTACAGGGTGGTTAAAATTGGTTGGTTTTCAAGGGTTCAAATTTATCATAGATAGAGGAAAATTTGATAGAATAGTCTACAGCTATTTTTTCGAGAAAATAATGGCGCAAATGGCATGTTGCTGTTTTCGAGCTTAACACTGATAAAAACTTGGCTCTAATTCCACATAACTTTACGTTGGTAATTTGTGACCAGCATAAGGTTTTGTAAAATTACATAATAATTTAGTGAAGAAAGTAAGTACACTGTAATATTACAGAAATAAAACCTGGATAAAATTTCATATTATGTTATGTGATTTTACAACTACTATTATGCTAAATTTTATCGTAAATCTAAATCTAAATTTTTAGGTTGGAATTGTTAAATATAGATATGTAAATTTACTTAGTACATAATTTAAATTTTCTTATATTTTATATACACCTACCTTTATAACTAAACTTGAAAAATATGCATATAGAAAACATTTTCAATAACTAATATTATTTTACATATACGACTGAATATCAATGTGTAAAAAATTGAACTATATGCATATGTTAAAGATATATTCCTTTAAGACATGTGTACACATATATAGGAATATACAATGTTACTTAACCTAAGACGACAGAAATTCATCTACAGAATAAATACACCTGTCCACTAAAAATAACTTTAATTTACAGTTAAACCTTTTAAAAAACTGGATTCGCTTTAGTTCTTCTGGCAAATGATTGAAAAGCTTCAAACCAAGATAGTTAGGACAATTTCGTGATATATTAAATTTATATAGGGGCATCCGGAAGTCACCACTTTGACGCGTATTAATAATTGCGTGAATGTCGCTATTAATTTTGAATGTTGTTCGATTTTTAAAAATATATATACATAGTTCAAAAATTAATAATCCTGTAAGAGTTAACACCCCATATTCCCTAAACAAAGCTTTGCACGTGTGATAACTTGGAATACCCGCAATACATCTCAATACCCGTTTCGGAGCAATAAATACACCAGATGATAGGGTAGTATCCCCCCAAAACATACACCGTATCTCGAGCGAGAGTCAACTTGAGCGTAATACAAATTCATAAGCTGAGGCTTCGTCAGAACTGATTTTAAGTTTCTAAACAGGTAACATAGAGAATTTAATTTTGCTATTAGGTTGGTGCAGTGCTCCTTCCAATTTAGGCACTCGTCCAATGTGAAACCTAGAAAATTGACAGTTGTTACAGTATCAGACAATGGAGAATTGTATACCTGAACATTTAGTTTAGAACCTTTTTTCTGATAATTATGGAAACTGATATAAGATGGTTTTGAGGGATTAAATTATAATGAGTGAGAGCCACACCAATCGCTAACTTTATTTAGGACCGAGTTGCATTTGAGTGCCAGTGCATCATCAGTTTTATCAATTATTAGTGACGTATCGTCAGCGTACATAACTGGGAATGCAGCGGATATTAAGGTATTAAGTTCACTCGTGTACAACACAAATAATACAGGTCCTAATATTGAGCCTTGTGGCACACCCATACCCACTTCCCTGTATTCAGGATTTATTCTTTGAACGGTACCAACTAAGGAACAAGAAAGACTTACATATTGTGAAATGAAGAGATCCATTCATAGGCCACCTCCCTTATACCATAGCCATCGAGCTTTTGTAATAATTTTTCATGATTCACACAGTCGAATGCCCTGCTGAGATCACACAAAATCCCAATAGGGCACTCGGCATAGTGTAACAGAAGCCAATTTAAAAATGTATTATATTATTTTTGTAGCTATATGGAGAGTGTATTAACAGATGCAGTTGAAAATAGGGAAAAGTTTTTACTTTTAATGTCATGGAAAAAAGTCTGCTTGTTTAGAATGTACAAAAGTACAGGCTTAAGCTAGTCAATATAATATGCAGGATATTTCTTACTAACAAATTATTAGAAATACAGTATATACAGTAATACATTAAAATTCAATCCTTAATACACTATGCGAGTTACATTTTTATTTCTAAATAGTTAGGAAGGCCTTGTCAGTAGCAGAAATAACTTCTGTGTAGGAACATTTTTTTATTGGAATTTGTTCATCCATCCTCTAAATGTGAATTATCCATCTTTTTCCGTAAAAGTGTATTGTTTACCCATCATCTTAAAATTTATTACAATGTAGTAGGTATTTCGTTAGCATTAGAAGATATGTTGAATATTTTTGCTGAAAATACTACATAATTATTCTTGAAATATCAGTATCTTTACCTTGGTTTTTGCAAATATTTTTAGATGTGTATATTTGTGTGAAAATAAATATTTTTAGCTCGAATTTTAGTTACAGTAAATTTATAATTAACGTAACTCCAACTGATGTTGCGTCATAACGATATATATGCTGTTTGAAATAAACTTTGTATGGTGAGATACATGTAAAGACGATATTTTGATGCAAACATATAAATGAAGTACCGTTTCAGTTTCCATCATATTTATGAATTGTATAAAATTTAAATTGACACAAGCTGCAAGTGCACACGTAACAAAATATAATTTTATACTTACTGTTTTACGAATATCCCACAAAATTACTTATTAATAAATTGTTTATGTTTGTCTATTACACGTTAACAAGACAACTAAAACGTATTAGGTTAGAGGTTAGGTTGATGTACCTCTGCGCATGTATAACAGAAATTACATGAAAACTTCTATAAAATTTCATAATAAATTTAGTAAAAGTAAATAGTTCCATTGTAGTCCATACTATTTCTGAAATTTCCTAATTTTATTACGTAAAAACACATACACTTGATTATTCCGTAATATATAATTAAACTTTTCCTATAAATATTATGTAAAAAGATAACAAAACATGGAAATCATTTTTATCAGTGCAGGGCGTTTCTCGATTTTTGGCTAATCCGACTGGTGCCTTTTCTCGTTTCGTTTTCAAGATATATTAATCTGCAGTACTTTTTGACATACATTCGATGACATGAAAGTTAATGTAATAATATTTTTAGTTTTTGTGACACAACTTCAACTTGTGCTTTTTAATAAAAAACAGAAGGAGAGCTAAAAATGCATTCCAAAAATATATGCTTTACTTATTATTTGTTTGTAGATTTTCGGAATATATCAAATTTTCAGAATACCAACGATATTTAAGTTTTCTGACTGAGAAGGCTTTGATAACAAACAAGTTTGACATTTAATATTATTAGAAGCTTGTTAACACAAATCAAATATAGTGTCTTGAAAATGTCTATTATATAGCTCATATTCGATTACACAGGGAGTTAAATTTTCAGAAAAAAATAATCATAATTTTTTTGTTTGACTTTTAGAAAACCTGCAATTCCCTACATCTTACATAGATACTCAAATAACAAACAAGTTGATTCGTTTTGATATATTTCCCTCGAACGTAATTGGTAATGAAAATATCTCTGTTCTAATCAAAGCAAGCATAACTTTTAATAACATTAGTCTACACAGATAAACGTGTTGTATGCCTAATGTAAAACACCCGTCACTGACAATTTCCATTTCTTCTTTGCTGTATCCTTCATACAAAGTGGTTTAGTAGAAATATTTACACGTAGAATTTGCTCAAAGTTTTAATTAATTAAGAAGTTCACGATTGCCAGATTTTCCTTGTTTCCAATTTCATGCGTAAGGCTAACAAACACATTACGAAGGCAGGCTTTCGGTAAACAATTGACTCCTACATACAGGTACGATCTGAAATGTGTATAGAGAGGTCCTAATTTAAGTATTTTTCTATCAGTCTGAACTATTTGTTGATTTGTCGCGAGCTTTCGATTGTTTGAATCTTAAATTTATTGAGCATAAATTATATAATGTAGGATTTCGTGGGATTTTTCTTAGCTGGCTGATCAGCTATCTCTCGCAGAGGAAACTGTATGTCAAGATTAAAGACCAAACCTCGGAACTGTATGATGTAAATACTGGAGTTCCCCAGGGCTCAGTTTTGGGTCCTTTGCTATTTTTAATTTTTGTGAATGATGTACCTGCAAATATATGTGCAGATGTGATTACATTATTCGCTGATGACACATCCATGGTGGTATCAGCGGAAACTCATGATGGTCTCCAATGTTTAATCACAGATTTAGTTTTGTGTTTCATAAACGGGTGTGAAAATAATGGCTTAATGGTCAACGTAGCGAAAACACAGTGTTTGTATTTCCATTGTTTGAATTCAGCTCAAGATCTTCCCCTAGTAATTTCTGTTAGAGATGCCCAAATAGTCTCAACTAGATGCACGAAATTCTTAGGCGTACTAGTTGACAATAATCTTAGATGGTGTGATCACGCCAACTCATTAATGGAAAAACTTAATATCGCGAATCAAGCACTGCATGCCACTGAATGCATTAATAAATGTGTAATACAGCCTGGTTTATGGACATTTGACATATAATGTTGTCTTGTGGGGTAATTCCTCTGACAGCAAGAGAATCTTTATATCTCAAAAGAGGATTTTAAGATTGGTTTTCAACCTACATCGCAGGGATTCTTGTAAACCTGTATTTATTAATAAACGGCATCATGAGTATTCCATGTATTTATATTTATCGTACGTTATTGTATATTAAAACAAATATTAAGGAATTTCCTTGTAGATCTGACTTAGTTAATTATGTAACAAGATACTCTGATCTGCTTATGCTCCCGAATCATGAAACAGCTAAATTTTAAAAGTGTTACATATATAGATATAAAATTATATAATCACCTTTCAGTACAACTATGTATATGGAATTTAAGGGTTTTAAAATTAGGCTCAAGGAAATTCTATTGAAAAAGTGTTATTATAGTTTACAGGAATTTTTCTCTGTTTGTATTATTTTGGTTTGCTTTATTCTGATTTGTGTGTGCTTATGAATTATGTAATGTAGATCGTTTGTGTTCTTGTGATCTACTTTATTTTGACTTCCTATACATTTTTAATGTCTTAAAGGATTAATAAAATTTTACAACACGTATTTTAATGCAGGAAATTATGCCGCTAATAAAAATAATTAATTTTTTGATTTTAATTAGTAAAATAGTTTGATATATCTGATGTTACAAAATCGAAGAACTAGTGTTTTTTAAATTTAAAGCCAGTGGCGTACTAATATTTTTTTACTGAAGCAATAGTAACCCTTATTTTCTCCGCCACTGGTGAAGTAAAAAAAATTAAAAATTCTCCAAAGATCACACGTACACTGCCAAATCATTTATAAATTTTTTCGGGTGAAACTTCATGACTTACAGAATAATTCGAAAATATATATTTTTTAAGAACTTCAACGTGCTGTATCTCAAAAAGTCAACAATTGATGTGGCAAACAAAAATTTCAGTTATACAATGACTTGTCTGTATATTTTAAACCGTTATAAACGCAATAAAAGTTATTTGGAAAAAATCTTGGAATGAAAAGTTTTTTCAATATCCGCAAAAAAAATTTACTGTCAGCGTCGTTTCATTATGGTTTTGTTATTTACCATTTCAAGTCTTAGTCAGCCCAAACAAACATTGTTTGTTGCAACGCTCACTTTGCTTCAACCGTTAAGAAAAAATCAATTCTGCTACACACTTCCTACACAACTGTTTGAAATATATTTAAAATTCGCCTTGTATCTAAAAAAGTTTTAAATTTATTTTTTAGTAGATACGCAAAAAAGCTTTTCGTCTCACAAGAATTTTTTGTATAAACTGGAAGAAATTTATAATACAGATACTTGTATCATTAAGTAATGTCTGTCAAACTTAAAAAAATCATTGTTTAATTAAGTCGAAATGTAATTTAATGTCTCCCCACTTTTTACCAAGGCAGCCGTTGGTGGGCATAATTTTTTTACAATGGCTGAGTTAATACGTCGATGTAGCAAAAAAATACTTTCAGCGAACTCATAAAAGCCAGTTAAATATAGCTTCAAGAAGACTGCCATAAAAATAGTATTCTTTTAAGTGTGAAGCAAATTAATGTCCTAATATGTTATTAGTTTCATCCTCATCCACTTCTATTGGGTTTTTATTAAAATTTTAATACTAATAATGCTATATTAAAGGAAGACGAGATATTAAGTTGCTTTCTAGCTACATTGAATTTATCTTCAGTTCTTCATTTAATTATATAAACAATTTCTGTTATCAGGGAGTAAATAAAATTGTAGGAAATTTTTATTTAAAAGTTTTAAAATATGGCGAAATTTTTAATAAAATAGATAAGCCAATCTCATGTGAGTGATAATCCATATTAAAAATTAAAAAAAAAACAATAAAACGGTAATAGATTATTTGTGAACCGTTAATGTAAGCCCATGTTGTTGCTTAACATTGCGTTGGGTTTCGGAAGTTGACAAAGAGGCCGACGTTCCCGGAGCTTCTGTATGGGATAACATATTTGCAATTTTTACTTGACCATGTAACGAGTTCTCCACGTATCCTTTGGCTACGGCGCTGGATTTTCATCCTCCTAATTTTTTTAACTAAGCGATTGTGAATAAAATAGTATACATACCACGCGGGAAGGATCATTCCAGCTACGGCTTTGACTCTACTCTACTTCCCCGCTGGGTATGTAATATAGGTACTACTCGTATTATCACCGAATTTTGTATGGCGTGTATTGAACAGAAAAATTACATTTTTCGTTTCATCGGCAAAATGTTCATATTGGATATAGTCACTGGTTACATCAACAACATGTACAAAATGATATTAGATTAATTTGCTTGTCGTGTGGTCTGATGAAGCTTGTTTTATTAAACTTAAACATACGAATCGGTTATATTTTCATATAAGAAGAAATGTTTGACACTAACCCACTAATCATCTGTCAAAATTTGTCATAGAGTTTGTAGAACACCCTGTATTTCACGAAACATATTTTTTGTGAATTAAATAGAATTACCGTTCTCTTGGCTTTTTATTTTACTTATTGGTAATAATATCAGTAGCTTGAGGAAAAAGTTGATTATCTTTTAATTTTGAACATTTTGTAGTTTCCTCTTTCCATGATCATTTTAAATTATTTACAGTAGTTGAGATTAAAACTACCCCTTTAAATATCGAAACCTAATAAAGTTCCAAGCAGTTTAATAGCCTACTACCTCCGCTACATTTCTGTTCACGTCTCAATAGATATACCGTGACATTATAATTTCCCATTCATTGACTTTTATTGCCTCATCGAAGCCGAAATTGGTCATCGTTCAGTTTTTATTTAGTTTGTTTTTAAGCCAACTTTTACGAGGGGTGGTTCAGCTGTTGAATCATGCAAGATCCCCTAAGTTTACGAGCCTAATGCTCCAGCAAAGGCAAAGTAATAAAACTTTTCCTTGTCAATGCTAATTCCGGTCCTTCGGAAGAATGCGAATTGTCTAAGTGACGGGGCCTTTTTTCCTAATTGTTGCCTTTCATTTAGTATCTTCATACTAGAAAAATTGTTTTCATTCAACGGCATTTAATTTTAAAATTTATAGAAAAATGTAAAAGAGGGAGAGACAGTGGAAATGTGATATGCATGTATGCTTACCGTAGAATCGCTCATACTTAATAGACAGGGTTTTTCAACGAACCCTTAGTATCTTTTAAAATTATCTGTTGGTTGAAAATTGCCAAGACATGTCAACAAAGATAACAAAGGGGACATTGTTTTAAATAAAACCCAAATTTGATCCATTTTGGAAATATTTGGGAAGGTGAGATATCCGATTCATGTAACATATTTTTAATGATCTTGGTAATTTTAATATTATTTGTAAGTGAATTTCTACACAGGTATATCCTTCAGTAACATTGGTAGATTTCCAGCCACTGTGTCCCTTTAAATTTGCAATATTTCCACCATTATCAGCAAATAAGTCTGTGTAATTTGTAGAATAGACTAGACTTAAAAATTCTGCAATACTTCTAGATTTCCAAAACTGTGGATACCAACAGGCTGACCCGAACATTTTCAATTTTTGTAATTTGCAAATACCTAATCTCTTGTGTGGACCATGGGATTTCCATAAGAATAAATATTGCCTATACGATACTAAATTTTCTTGCTCAATTACAACAAATTTTCTCTCAATGTGTTTTGGAGTCCAGTATTTTCATAAACAAGATGTAATTTATATGATCAGTTAACATTTTTGTTAGTTCTTCCCGTCTACAGGCACCAGCTAACCCAATAATTTTGCTGCCTGAAAGTAAAAACAAACTAAGTTGATACTTTTTTCCTCCAATCGTGATTTTTTATTAAAATTACCTTTAGCCTAGGTAGGTTTCACTGTCTGATTCCCTAATAACTTTGTTGATCTGCTCACTGCTGAACACTTCTGATTTCTTTAGGTTATAACTACCGTTCTTCCTTTTACGAAATGCGATAACCTTCAGGAATTTGGCTATATTTTTATTATTCTTTACTAAAATAATTTTCAGCATAGGGTACAAGCTCCACGGGGTAGAGGATTTAACAATTTCTGATTTACCAAATAAGCCAAAATTACCTATGTAATTGTTTTACATTTCTTTATATCCATCCATTTCATGAGGGATGGAAACCTATGGGATCAAAAACTACACCCAAGTCTTCAAATTGTATTGGACTGTAATACTGGAATACAGAATTATTTATGCAATAGTAATAAATAAAGTGCTTAATTTTCTTCATAAAACTCCTTTGCTATATGACAATTTATGATTTTGATACAATAAATTAATTTTGAGAAGCTTTTGTACAAATTGCAGTAGTGTTTGCTATAGTCGACAAATGCAAATAAATTCAAAATATTTATATGTAAGATAACATGCTTTTTGATGCAATCGAAAATATCATTCATAAATATAATAAATAGAATAGGCCCGAGTACTGAACCCTGCGTAACCTCTAATGTTGCTAGAGGTCAAGATCAAGCCTATCAACAAATATCAAACCTTGAAAATGTTCTAATATTTTTTGAAGATTTTTAAACCATCGAACAAGACACGCATGCCATTGCACTTTTATCAAAGTAAGAACTAGGAACATGTTTTGATCCATCAGCACCCTCAAAATAATCCTTAGTTTCACATGTGAAACATTTTCTATTTGGCAGGTCGCAATCTCCACCACATTTGATGCACTTGTACTTTACTGGAACAGGCATATTGCAATTAATAACACTTCCGCTCAGCACGATTCTTATTTGATAATAATTGAAATAACTGAGTGTTACATACTTTTTATAACAGCCCTTACACTAAACAGGTTAGGTATCCACAAAATAATATACAGAGTGATGAAAATAAAACTTTATTTTATAGTAATAGACATGCAACAAAATCTTTCATAGTAAATACGTGATCGATGATTATTATCTAAAACACTACTTATAATAAATGAGACATCATTGATTCTTCTTTGAAAGCGAGCTCTATCTCTAGCCATCTGCATCCAATCTGATTTTCTTGCTTTTCAAACAAACCATCAGGATCCATAAGTATAATGGTTTTATTATTGTCTAAGTTAAACACAACCCGCTTTTGACCACTCATTGTATCAGAAGAAAATCGATTAAACAATATACTTCAAGTGTTAAACGCTTTCGCTCAGCATGAGCATAATACGATTATTATTATTAAAGTAGCTTAGCGCCATCTATCTACAAACTTGTAACCCCTCCCAAACATTGTGACGTAGACGGCTGAAAGCTATGCCGATCCTGCTCCAGTCGCCATCTTGAATTGTGGAGCAGGATCGGCATAGCTATTCTACTGCGCGGGTTACTAAAGCTATATCCGGGCTTTGTACACATTCATAACCTTGGAACAAAATCTAACAGAAGTACTTTATATCGAAGTGGCTTGTTTGATTTAATCTTTTAATAATTAATTTCATCTTAATTACAAAATCAACGCACACAGAGCATCCGGTTCGGAAAATAAATATAGGCTTTAGATGTGGCAGTTTGGTATATTCACATCTCGTCGGTAAATACAGAAACCCTTTATTAATTAATTAATTCTATTAGGAAACCGGGGGTGTATATCCGAAATTTACATAGTATATGTGGGGTGCTTTCGCTAAATGAGGTATGTCGGTAAAAGTTACCACAGAATAGTGACAGCAGTACCGAAGATTCATGTAAATATGAGAAGTTTTTTGTGTTGATATAATATTTAAACTCATAAATACAAACGATGTTCACGTGTGGAAACAAACAGAACCGAAAATGATTTGGCGATGCCTTTTCGATATTTGGAATATAGGCTGTGTAAAGTTTGAGCCTTCCTTATTTTATTTAAACTTGTGTAGAATCTATACAATATAGAACGGTACTGGATCAAACAATATGGCATTGAATATTGCAGGTAAAGTTTACTTAATATGAAACGAAAATGCTATTTGAATCTGTAGTGTTTTTTTTTAACTAAATTTCGTTTAATAGAGACAAAACAGTTGCTCTAAAAATTGCTTTAGAAGAATTGAGACCAGTTTTTTGTTTAAATCAAGAGTTTATTTTAAAATATTCTTTATGTGTTATATACAGAGTGTCCGGAAGTTCCGGACAAAAATTTAGGGGGTGATACTACTGAAAAAATAATATATTAAGTTCATGTAACATTTTCTCGAAAAGTCAATATTAACGTAACCTCCGTTATTTTTAAAAATTTTTTTTAGTTATAACTTTTTCAATACTGAAACAATTATAATGAAATTTGACACACTTGTTACTTTAATAGAGGCAGTAAAATATTTCTAAAATTGCAGAGTTCTAAAGGACAGAAAGAGCGCTGCAATGTGAACAAATTATCATAACTTTTTTGTTTTTAATTTTAGAAAAATTTTGATTAATTTGAAACATAAAAGTTTATCTAAAAATAGACATTTAAATTGTTTGAACATACAGAGGACTCTACGATTAAGCAAAGTATACTTTAAAAACAATTTAATGATAGCTGCCATATTGCTTTGGCGGTAATTTCAAACCTTATATGCTTCGTTCATACCAGATAAAAAATAAACGCAACCTTTTCTGTTAAAATAGGCACTTCTAATTTATCTTAACCTTGGTAGAACAATTTCTGAACTGGTCGCCATGTTGTCGGTTTAGCTTGAATGATTAATTATAAAAAATATTATCTTTCATTCGGAATAGGGTAAATTGTAATCACTTTATAATAGTGTTATAAGTGCATGTACAATGAATTTATTAGAGTGTCTGATACACTAATAAAGCATTATTATTATTAACACATTTTTGTTTTATAATCTGATGAACTTTTACACTTTTAGAACTTAGGACACTTGTTAAGGTTTGTAACGGTTAATATAGTAGAACACGAGGTGTTCCAGAAAGACAGCAAAACTAAAAGTTACATTTAGTAGGCAACCATATATTCATTAAAGGTTTGTGGTATAATTATAAATTTTTAGTATTTAAAATTACTTCAATTATATAAATTGGACAATCTATACAATAATATAAGTCAGAAGTAAATTAGTTTAACTTTTAGAGGTAAAGACGGTTAAAATTTGTTTAAAGACTTGAAAATTGTATCTTGAAAGTGCTACACTCTACTTATAAGTTAAAATGTATCAACAAAATATTTAAAATATTATGCAGTGATATGATTAGCGGTGAAATGATGTTCCAATAATAAATAGATTTTATTCAATGTTTAACAACAATTCGAATTTCAATTTTCATTTGCTATTTTACACCGGCCAGCGAGTAATTTTTTTTATAGACGAGAAATGTAGGGTCTTTTTGTCGGCCGCTAGAAATTAGGAAGCGAACGCGAGAGTCGAGGAATTTGCCTGTTAAAAATCATGCTCTGTGCGAAATATAGTAGCCTTATAATATTCTGAGGTTTTGTTAAATATAGTTAAATGTGTGATACTTAGACGTAATCATATTTTAAGCTTTTTACTTTAGGTTAACGTTTGCTACTACGCTACGGTATGATGCTTTATGTAATCCTGTTTTATTGACTACCACGTATTACGTACTGTCCAGGCCGGAGTACTTTCTGAAGTAGTAGATAATCATTGAATCACCCATATACTGCTGACGTTTTGAAGTATGTCCATTACGACAAAATTTGTTGGCGAGACCAGGAGACATAACCATCTATCATTGGAAGAGCCCCAGAGACTGATGTACTCACTGCTGGATTATGACCAGGACCATTTAGGAGCAGACTGTACCAACTTTCAATAATATTGTAAGTTCTTTCCAATTTTTTTTTTATCACGAATACAAGTGCATCATCGAGTAAGTACGGCAGGGCAAAGTCAGTTAATCAAACGACAACCACTAATTACTTTATTTGTGATTATATACTAATTTTTATGCTTATGCCTTTTCAATATTACATACTTATTTATTATAAAACTGTGAACTCCATAACAGCTGTTTGCAAAGGGAATAATTGTTTATATAATTTTGAAAGATTCAATGTCGAATATACAGTGCCTTCATAAATTATTACAAGCCACGTGGTCAGGGCCGAGATTCTCAAATCAATCGCAGAGCAATTCATATGCGAATATCCTTTTCCCCACTACGACAATTGAGAGAGACAAGAAATCTATTCACATACCAGTTGCTCTTCGAGAATCACAGTCCTGGTCACGTGGCTTGTAATCATTTATAAAGACTCTAAGGACTGTATTAACGATCTGTGTTTGCAATACATCATATATGCTTATTTTATTAAATTTAATATTCGTATTAGTAAGCAATATAATATTATAGTCAATTTAATTTTGTACCTACGTACAGTGTATTTAATACAATTTGTTTTATGGCATTTTTCTATATTATTATTTAGAGAACAACAAACATACCCTTGCACTTTTACTTTTTATGTTATCTACTGTTTCATGTAAATTTAAGATACATTAACTAGGGAAATTAAATATTAAATTTTTGTTTTTTTATTTTGGTTTATTGTGTATTTTGTCCACTTTTTGTCGTTTCGCTGGAACGGCTGTCGCCCAAGGTTGTCTACTTAGGTACAAAGTATTATTTGTTGGAATTTATTGAAATAAAGTATTTGTTATTTTCAAATCAACAGTCGAACTCACGCCCGCTCTCGGCTGTATAAAGCTGTCTTGCATTGTCGAACCCTTCAATTATCTTTAACTTAAATAAGGTTACAGGTTGTAAGAATATTATGGAGACAAAATTATAAACCTTAATTTCTTACAACTTTGCTTTAAAAACGTTCTTACAACTATAAATAATTTTCTGCTGATTCGACACTAATGATGACAAAGTCTTGCATCGCAAATTAAGAAACATTATGTCTAAGTCATTTTAACGATCATCCGATGAAATTTTAAATATCTATTCAAAACCCAAGTAATTATTTTTATTACGTAGTTCAACAAAAGAGATTACGGTCCAATACCTTCAGTTCTCTCTCTCTCGAGAAAACTTGCAGAGATAGAGTTTTAATTATTTTCAAAACAAGGGAAACTAAGATCACTTTTAAGGCTTTTTTTAGATGTAATTACTTCGAGAAGAAGTTCCATGATGTACTATTACTATAATGGTATTGGAATTAAGTAGAAACAACGGGTTTTATATCTGATACATTTTAATAAAATTAAAGACTAACAGTAAAAAAGGAATAAACTAACTACATTCATAATAATAAGTTAAAGGAATATTATTGAAATCGATTTTTAAAAGTTTTTTAGGCCTTAATATAACATAGTTTGGTTTTCAACAACCTTCGCTCTATTTACTTGGTAGAGCGCAAAGTATTTTTGCATGTTTTCACACATTTTCCCAGAGTTGGCTGGGGAGTAGTCCTAAGTAATGTCTACACCACACAATACGAACATCTACTTTACCGACGGAAGCTTGGAAATTAATTGGTGTTGGAATATTTTACCGTAAATTGATTAAATACCTCTTAAATAATTAGTAAAGGTTACAATTTATGTTTGGAATGTGTTTTCAAAAGAGTTAATGCCTAAAAAAGCAGGTATGTCATGACTTGACATTCCATAGACGTACGTAGGTGGGGTGTCAAATCAAATTAAAACATTCTCAATGCCACCAAAAGCAAATTACTAATTTGAAGATGAAAATTAAGTTAGACGAAATGATTTAGTTATAAACGTTTCAGATTTGTTATGTAGTCTCAATATGGTAACACCTAGTACTCACTAACTTCGTTACATTGAAAAGTTAACGTAATATATAGCATAATAACTAATTTCATTTTTAGATATTAGTTTGTGATTGATCCTTTCCAGAGATAAATAAGTGAGGATATCAAGTTGTAAATGTGGATATACAATCCTGGACCTATTCGGGTTTATTCTCATGCGATTATAAAAGTATGGCGCATAATTCTCAAATGAAGAACTTACGAACATGATACTTGCATACGGGAAACCACATCAAAATTCAGTGGCTGCAGTTCATACCTATGACCAAAGGTTTCCCCAACAGCATTGTCGGCGTAATTGTCACGAGCTGATCTATATTACAAATTAATTATTAATTATGACTGACCCACAAATGCCACACAAACGCAAAAACACAAAAAAACCAACGCCTGTTTACATCTCTAGCACCGTAACCTACACCATGGAAACAAACCGCGCTGAACTGCTTGTAACGTCACACCAATGCTGTTATTTTAATTATTATGCAATTATTGCAGCCAGACGCATGTTCTGATCTTTCGATATGTTTAAAAGATTCTCCTGTAATACATTTCAAATCAATATGAAATTCATTGCAACTTTCCCATTATGACGAATGGCTCACCTTAAACTTTTGTGTAACTTTATTCAGTAGTAGGTATTACTTCTCTTTTAGTGCGATTCCACTCCATCGCGAAGAACATAATGCACATTCTGTTCAGCAGGAGTGAGGAAAATTTAATACAGATAAAGGGACGTCTTTCTTTTGGTTCCAAGGGAAGCTTAAATTTTTCAAGGAAATGTTATTCGCGTCGCAAGTATATTGTTCTCGGTCGACGTACGTATAGCAAAAATACATTTTTAATATCGCCAAAATGGTTGGTTTCGTAATAAAAATAAAAAGGATAACAGACGAAACTGAAAATATCTCTAGAAACACGCTTACATACAGAAAGAGAATGCCTCATTTTCCTTTTTTATTACCTACATAGCAAATAGCAAATGTAACATAACTTGACTTTTCACCTTCCGTTCCCCTTTTCTCGACCCGTTCCCATTTTAAATTTGTTCTTATATCGAATTTAAAGCGTAGCTTTCCTTTTGTTAGAACAGAGATTCCCAAAACATAATATTTAGTATCAAAGAACTACCTCAGATATGAAAATTTTGATGTAAGTAATACAAGGTGCTCAGAAGTTAATGGAGCACGGAGCAAAAGTAGATTTCGGAGAACGGAGTTTTCTCGGATGAGAAAAAGAAATCCGTACTTAGCTTTGCTGTAGATGGTAGAAGGCGCTACAAAATGTAAGCTTAGTCATATTGGTAAGATTTTTTTTTAACAGAAACATATTGCACTGTAACCTTTTTGTCATAGGAATAAGATAAACTAGTTTTATGTAATTCAAGACCTAGTCTGTAGATACTTATAATTAAATATCGATAAGAATTAAATGACCATTTCTATTTGATTCAGTAACTCACAACAAATACAAACAAATAATTCAGTGGTCAGTGGTCGCCCGGTTTAAGGCGTCAGTACTTGAATCGAGGTGACTGGATCGCTGTAGGTTCGACCCCCGCAGCCGGTAGACCGTATATAAGCTATATTCGTGGAGAGATTGGCACCCTCTCTGCGGGTATGGTAGGGTGGAAGAATGTTGGCTTGGGTCAATGTGAGAGATTGATACCGGATGACATTTGACTACCCCCCTAATTAATGAGGTTTTCCAGGTTTCCCTCATTCCTGCACTGAATGGTGGTTAGGGCCTACCAACGTAAGTCGTTCCTGGGCGCAAATGCGGCCTGCGTAATAATAATATGCCGCCCCCTCTCCCGCATAAGTCTTCGACTTCTGGGCTAATCCTCGTGATTAGAATGAGGGGTAGAGATATTATTATTATTATTATAATTTCTTAATGTTACAATTGTTATAGATTACAGATTCTCTGTATTTGACTTTTTGTTAATGGTATTATGTGTGATTGTATACACACCATCTCGCTAATAAGTTTTCTTTTTTTTTTGGTAATTACATTCTTTATCGAAGATCTTAATTGATAGTGAAAATGTTCGTGTTATTTTTACCATAACATGATAATATATCAACTATATTGTCTATAAAAGACAAACTGGCAAAAGCTTATCTGGCTCACGTAGTTTATTGTATTCGGTACATGGATTGTTTGGGGATGTATATTGGACAGACAAAACAAAATGTAAAAGAATTAGCTCTCATATATCATCATGTAACACTAAACGTTAACAAAAAAGAACAGACAGCATTGGCATTTCAATGTTTCAAACACAATCACAATTTCAATTTTAATGATGAATCAATTAAGATCTTTGATTGAGATTGTAATTACAAAATAAGACTTATTAGCGGGATTGTGTGTATACAGTCACACAATAATACCAATAACCAAAAAGTCAGATACAGAGAATTTAAGCGTAATCTACAATCATCATTATCATTTAGACATTTATGAAATTATAATAAAATGTTAACATACAGTACATTTTTCTTTTCTTTTGTTTTGTTTGTCTTTGTTTCAACGTCTTGTATTGTAACATTCCTTTTATTATAAAATTAAGAATGTCACAATTTCAATATGAAACGTCTAGTAACAAGGTATTTTTGTACATCCTGTATAATGTTGGTAGTTTAAGTAAACCATATCCAGTGTACCATGTAACTTTAGATTTCTTCAAGTAAGCCTAAAATGTAAACACTTTGTACGATAAATATTTTATTAATTATGTACTTACCATTGCTGTGAACCAGTTACGTCGATGTATATTGTAATGTTATGTTTTCTACTCTGTATAATATCCTGGAGTAATTTGTTAACAGTTTATTATTTAATTATTATCACTTATTGTAATAAGTTTTGTTGTGGCAAAAAGCAAGGTTAAGGGTAACTGTCATAATAATTCAATTTGATTCGAACTATTGGAACAATGTGCTGAAATCTTGAACGAACATTTGACCGAACTTACATAGAAACCGAACCAATCAGATTTCAGAGTTTATATCTTTGTAGGGTATAAAACCTACAGGAACCTAAATTCTAGCCCTTTTCGTTCTGATTTTGGTCGACTGAAGTATTTCCATATTACAGATTTAGTTATAGTGCGAAGCCACATTTTGAAAATAAATCTGAATTTATTGAAGTCATCAATATACATGGAGGTAATATATTTGATTAATTAAGATTATTATCGATAGTAGATTTCATTTTAAACTATATTGTATGTTAATTTTTGAAACTAAGAATATAAAAATACCTAACCTGATCTTGATCTTTGCTAAAGCACATGCTAATTATTTTTATTTTTCTTTTGTCATTTTCTCAACTTTAGAGGCCAATTAAACAAATTAACAAATAAATTAAATTAACAAATAAATTAAATGAATAATTGATTGAATAAATTAACGATTAAATAAATTAACAATTATATGAACATTTAAATGAATAATTATATGAACATTTAAATGAACAATTAGAAGAATCAAAATTGAAATAAGAAGGCCATTCTAAAGCTTTGAAATCTAGTTTGTAAGCGGCACTATCCAGGTACCCCAGGAAAGCTGCTGTTCTCGAAGCACTGCTTTGAAAATCCAGATTGTAACGGCCCTAGTCCAGGTACGACAGAAAAGCTGCCCATCTCGGAGTCATCTACAACGTTAACAACGGATGAACTTGTCAACTGCTTCAATTCCACTTCTGTATGTCAACTTCAATTTCACATCTGTGTATCAACTGGTGGGCAAGTTAATAAACTGTGTTTATTTTTTATGTATGTATTTTATTTCACTTTTTGACTTCAGCAAAATTTATCATCCTCCTACAGGGGTAAAAAAGGCAAACCGAACAGAATATTCTGTAGGTGGCGCCCAATTATAACATCATTTTAAACAGTTTGCTAGTCAAGAACCCACGACTTTAAAAAAAGTGCCCCGACTAAAGAGCAGCCGTCCGCAACATTGTACATTTATCGTTGTAACAAACGATAGGTAACAATGATTTGACGCAACCAACGTGGGCCTAGTTTTGTTTAAATTAAGTTCTTAAATTTTCAAGTCGTGACAATTTTGCTGAGTCAAACTGGAGAGAAATAATTTATTTATGCCTGTGAATTTTAGTTAAGACATGGTATTTTGTTAAGTTGCTAGACAGTTCATATCCCAAAAATTAGATTTTCACATTTTAGTTGAGAGCTAAAATTTAATAGTTTCATGATATTTACAGTCTTTAATGTTATATTAAACATTGTTTTTGCTATAGACCTATATTGCCCGACACTTTTAGTTACAATTCTCGTCATAAGTAATTTTTTATAGTAATATTTTTATTGAAAACATGGCAGACCAAGTTGATCCTTTACATCTTAATGAATCCGAGATAGACTATGAATTACGCATAAGGAAATGTAGAGCTTCACGTAAAAATTTGATTTCTAAACGTACCATTTTAAAAAGTCTTCTAGATAAAGACAAAGGTGACATCTGTGATTTAGTTGATCCTGATTTTGAAGTAGATTCAGAGAGAATTTCAATAAATAAAACAATTGAAGATTTAGTATCATTAGTAACAGATTTTACCAAGTCAAAAGATGAATCATTTTCAAAAATAATAAATTCACGATTAATTAGCCTAACAAACAGGGTAAAACGTTTTAAAGTACCAGACGAACCTTTAGAATTACATAAAGATTTATTAGATTTTAAAGATGATGCTTTAAGTTCTTGTCTAGAAATACGTGCACATTTAGAAGTCAAATGTTCTGCGGTTAAATCTAAACCTATATTTCAATCGTCTGCAAATGACAAGCTTGTACCAATTTATAAATGGGGACTATCTTTCGATGGTTCGTCCAGTTTAAAAGCATTTTTGGAGAGAGTTAACGAATTATCTCGGGCACGAAATGTTTCAGAACAAATTTTATTTGATTCTTGTATAGATTTATTTTCTGGACAAGCTTTGATTTTCTATCGATCTATTAGACATAAGGTAAATACTTGGGCTGAAGTTGTAAATGAGTTAGAGAAAGCATTTTTATCGCCAAATTATGACGAGGAGTTGCTAGAAGAAATTAAGACGCGTACACAGGGTCGTAATGAACCTATCGCCATTTATATTGCAGCAATGCAAAATCTTTATGAACGTTTGTCTAGTAAAGTATCAGACAATGAACAGTTAAAGCGCATTAAGCGAAATATTTTACCTAAGTACAGTGAGCGTTTGGCTTTAATGGAAATAACCTCCACTACTGAATTACTTTCTTTATGTAGAAAAATTGATGAATCTTTTCAGAATAGGGTAAAATTTTCAGCTCCTAAAGCTACTAGTTTGCTAGAAAGTGATTTAGCATATATTGACAACAAACCCAACGTAAATAGTCATGTTAATTTTAAACCATCTAAATTTAAGCCTACTCAGGAGGCTAAAAGCGAACTTACAACTGCCGCCACTACCAGTCAGGGCGAGTCTAGTAAATTAAATTCACTGTCATGCTGGAACTGTCACAAAGCTGGACACACATTTCATACTTGTAGACAAGCTAAACAACATAAGTTTTGTTTTAAATGCGGTAAATCTGACTACACAGTTAGGACCTGTGGCTGTAATAAGAATAGAGTTACAAAAAACTAGGTCGGGTAGCTGATGTAACAAGCCGGCATCAGTTTAAACTCATGAAAGGCTGTAAAATTTTAGATTCTCGTAATTCCTTCAATAATTCAAGATTTAGTAATAATATTCCTTCTTTGTACCCCATGAAACCAAAAACCGATTTAAATGACTGGATTAAATGGAAAGTCTTGGTAAGAAATTTTTATAAGAGTAACGTTATATCTCCTGTTTTAGTTAAAAAACCTCTTGATAATAGACCATATATTTCTGTCACACTGTATGACGAAAATTTAATTGCATTATTAGATAGCGGAGCAAATGTAAATTGTATTGGTTCTCTTTCTTTATATCTGTTGGATAAATATAAAATTAAAGTAACTAAACCTTTTAGGCAGATCATTAAAACCGCTGATGGTAAAGTCAAACCGTCTCAGGTATTTTTGAAGTTCCCTTATATTTAGGAAATATTTGTAAACTCGTAAAATTTTCAGTAGTACCCTCACTATGTGTAGGTATGGTGTTAGGTAGCTGTTTTTGTAAGCAATTTTCATTAAATATCAATTTTCAAAATAATACATGGAACATTATTAATTATATAGATAAAGTAGAAACAAATTTTCTCGGGATAGATTTAGAAAATCTTGAGCCATGGTACCTGAAATTAAGAGATAAAGTTAGTAAGCATCCAGAAAAATATCCTAATTGGATGATTAAAGATAATTATTTATACAAACATTTGTCAGACAGAATACCACTTAAAACTAATATTTCCGAATGGAAATTACTTGTTCCGTTATCTCAAAGACGTACTATTCTTGAAAATAATCATAGCACTTCGACAGCCGCACACCTTGGTTATTATAAAACTTTACATAGGTTAAAGGAAAACTTTTATTGGCCAAGAATGTGCAAAGATGTTTTAAATTTTGTCAAACGTTGTGATACGTGTAATAAGCAAAAAGCAAATAATGCAAGGAGATTTGGCCTAATGGGCGTACAAAGAAAGGTTATCTTTCCTTTCCAGTTAATTTCTTTAGATGTTATGGGACCATTTCCCATTAGTTCGAAACGTAACCGTTTCTTAATTGCGGCACAAGATTATTTTACTAAATATACAATGCTTAAGCCAGTCAGAAACGCAACGGCGCAAAACATAGTATCTTTCCTGGAACAAATATTTTTAACGACGGTGTTCCTCATACTATTTTGTTAGACAACGCTACAGCCCATAAGGGAAAGTTTTCAAGAATTTGTTAAAAGCTATAAAATTCCTAATGTATTCTATAATCTAAAGTATTTTCCACAAAGTAACTCTGTTGAAAGATTGAATCGAGTAGGTACAGGTATAAGATCTTTTATAAAAGAAAGCCATAAGACTTGGGATCAAAATATCCAACAGATCCAATATGCTATTAACACGTCTCAGCACGAGGTCACTGGTTTCTCACCAGCATTTTTAAATTTTGGTAGGACATTGCCTATAAATGGAGAATATTATGGTAAAAATAATTTAGATTTAAATATAAATGACAGTTTGAGATCAAATTATGCGGACGAGTTACGGAAATTACCAGAGATATATAGCAAGGTTCAACAAAGACTTGATAAAGCTTATGAGCGTGCGAAGAATTTTATAACTTGCGCAGGCAAAATAAGGTTTTGTCTGAAGGTGAACGCGTTTGGAAAAAAAATTATGTTTTATCTGATGCTGGGAAAGATTTCTCTGCAAAGCTGGCAGAAAAGTATTCACTTTGCACTGTAAAAAGGGTAATTTCAAATATATCATATGAATTGCAAGATTTAGCAGGGACCAGTCTAGGACGTTGGCATGTTTCTCAGTTAAAGCCATATTTTGGGTCTAATACACAGCTTGCAAACCTATATTGTACTACATAATATTACTACCTCTTTGATACAATGCAAAAAATATATTTAGTAATTAATATTTTCAATTTAATGGATTTTATTTAGTGTTTGACAATATTCGCAGTCAAAATTTTGTTTGCAACTAGTATAGTGTTATTGAACACGGTATATTTTTTCGAGAGAGAAATTTTAGTATGCTCATAATAAATGAGATACAATTATCGTAAAGCGTTAGCAAATCGTTTGGATTTGAAGTTTAATTTTGGATTCGCTTTACATTTCTTTTGAAATACAATTGCAAAAAAATTTTTGGTTAGGTACGTTAACTGCTTACCTATATGTATAATTTACTGACGGAAATTGTGTCGATAGACATGTCTTATTACCTAAATGGTAGCTGTTGATTTTTATAATCTATTTTGTGAGAATGCTATCAATTTATTAGAAGTATATACCAGTATAGGATAATTTAGAATAGCAGTATAGGATAATTTAGAATAGCAGTATAGGATAATTAAATAGTAAGGTAGTTTAGTTAAATAAGCGCGATTTAGTATTAGTGGCCACTCTAATCTTAATTCACTCTAATCTTAATTCACTCTAATCTTAATTCACTCTAATCTTAATTCACTCTAATCTTAATTCACTCTAATTTTAATTCACTCTAATTTTAATTCACTCTAGATTTAGTTACTATAATTCACTCTAATTAGTTTAGTTAGTCTAGTTCAATTAGTTTAGCTTAGTGTAAAATATCATTAGATTTAATCTTAATTTTAGTCGATCTTTGGATTAAAATCTCAAATGGATAAAAACAAAATTCTATTTTGATCAAAGATTTATAGTTTTATAAAACCTTATTGGTTTTGCCTAGAAATTTTATAGCACCCTGTACATAGTAGTTTGCTATAACTGTATGGTAATATTGAATTACAAGTATGATTCTGCAATTCATGTGGAATATTTTATAAATTATTCTTGCGTTTGTTACAAGACAAACAGAAACTAATATGTTTCTTATTTAGAGAAATACACGAACCAGTGCAGGTGAATATCTGACAGTTTAGCGGCTTTTAAGACTACTTTCATGAATCGAAATAAACCCTTGATTACTTAAAAAAGTTTGTGTTAGTTATGTTTGTAGCGACTCTTTAATTTTTTTCGGCGACACTCCCTTCGTTCTTGTAGTGCCGGGTTTGCAAAACGGGTGGGTTCTTTAGTTTGTCACTTCCTCGAAATATTTTCAGAGTTGAAGCCCTGAAAAGGGGTGGATTTAAGTTAAGTTTTACTTTGTTTTTTAAAGAAGTCTGTGTCTTAATACTATTTTTTGACTTTGACTTAAATTCATAAATTTCCAGTGACATGATACAACATCATCAAAAAAAATATATATATATTCTTTTTCTTGTTCTTAATTCTTTACTTTAAACTTATCTTTATGATTTTTTTTTAAAAGGTGAAACTATTCTTTAGGTTAAGTTTCGTTGAACAAATTTTATTTTGTAGGTGAATAATTTGTGTTAAACGTTACAGAAAAAGAATTTACTTCTTACCTTTTCCTTTCTCAGAATTTTCTGATATAAGTTTCCAAGACTCGATGGAGACACATATAAATTTCAGAGTTAGCGCTGCGCCATGTTAAACTGTTGATTATCGCAGGTTTGGTGGTTATCTAGAGAGGAAAACACTTCCTAGAAGTTTTCGTTCATTGTATATTTGACAATTTTAGTAAATGGTCTGGAACCTATATTCAGGTGATGACTTTATGTTGGCCAATTTCAAAGATTATTGACTTTAAAGACGAGGCTATCTCCCACTTAATACGAGTTTGCGCACTTTTAGTCAGTTTGTAACTTTACATCGTTCACAAACCCACATTTATCTCTATTGGTCAATGTAGGTTGTCGTCACTTAGTATGGTTTCATTTCATTATGGACTAGACCCAAGCTCATGACGGCTTGTATATATTATGCAATTTTTTATTAGTCAAGGGACTGAGTGAGAGCAGGGGCTTCCAGTCAGAAAACAACAGCTTTCATGCAATCCTGTTAGAAGGATAGACATGGGGGGTGTAATTTGGCTAGCCTTTGTAATTGAGGTTCCATTGGTGTTGGTTTTACCAGGTTGAATTGCGCTACTGTGTTCCGTCTGAGCTCTCTCAGCGATGTTTTTTTTTTGACTTCGGTAGTCGTACTGTCACTCAGAGTACTCCCGCTATAAAGTAGAGTCTTCACAAGTATTTCAGTCCAGGGACGAACTGAAGTCAAGTGTTTAAATGTCCCATATGTTTGTTTTCACAAGTGCTCCAGTCCAGAGGCAGAACTGGGTGCCAAGTGTTTCAAGTCTCAAATAATCCTTTCGCTAGTACAGCAGTTTTAGGCGAACTGTTTGTCTGCGTTTAAATGCCTGCATTCCACAAGTCTATCTGAAAGAGGTGATCAGTTAGCAAGTGTTTTAAGCCTCATATTTGCTTTACAGCAGTTTAAAGGCGAACTGACTGTCCGCATTTCAATGCCTTATATTTTTGTTTAAACTATAAGTGATAGTTCTAAAATAAAGTCACTGTTTCAATTTATCACCCTGTAACTGGGTAAAATATTTAATAGTACATAAATACTATATTGTTTACATATGAAATAAAGATACTTTTCATTGTAGGATATTAGCTAATCGAAACTTTTAGCTTATAAAATTTATCAGAATTATTAATTATACGCTGGGATATAAGTTTTATATCAGAAACTAAGAGTCTACATAAATGATTTCATATTAAATTGTTCTACGTACCTCACAGTTCATTTAACAACTATCAAATTAAATGAATCAAGTCCATTTAATTTTTTCCAAGTGGGGAGATTTGTAACATTCCTTTTATTATAAAATTAAGAATGTCACAATTTCAATATGAAACGTCTAGTAACAAGGTATTTTTGTACATCCTGTATAATGTTGGTAGATTAAGTAAGAGTAAACCATATCCAGTGTACCATGTAACTTTAGATTTCTTCAAGTAAGCCTAAAATGTAAACACTTTTACGATAAATATTTTATTAATTATGTACTTACCATTGCTGTGAACCAGTTATCGATGTATATTGTAATGTTATGTTTTCTAATAATATCCTGGAGTAATTTGTTAACAGTTTATTATTTAATTATTATCATTTATTGTAATAAGCTTTGTTGTGGCAAAAAGCAAGGTTAAGGTAACTGTCATAATAATTCAATTTGATTCGAACTATTGGAACAATGTGCTGAAATCTCGAACGAACATTTGACCGAACTTACATAGAAACCGAACCAATCAGATTTCAGAGTTTTTGATCTTTGTAGGGTATAAAACCTACAGGAACCTAAATTCTAGCCCTTTTCGTTCTGATTTTGGTCGACTGAAGTATTTCCATATTACAGATTTAGTTATAGTGCGAAGCCACATTTTGAAAATAAATCTGAATTTATTGAAGTCATCAATATACATGGAGGTAATATATTTGATTAATTAAGATTATTATCGATAGTAGATTTCATTTTAAACTATATTGTATGTTAATTTTTGAAACTAAGAATATAAAAATACCTAACCTGATCTTGATCTTTGCTAAAGCACATGCTAATTATTTTTATTTTTCTTTTGTCATTTTCTCAACTTTAGAGGCCAATTAAACAAATTAACAAATAAATTAAATTAACAAATAAATTAAATGAATAATTGATTGAATAAATTAACGATTAAATAAATTAACAATTAATTAAATGAATAATTATATGAACATTTAAATGAACAATTAGAAGAATCAAAATTGAAATAAGAAGGCCATTCTAAAGCTTTGAAATCTAGTTTGTAAGCGGCACTATCCAGGTACCACAGGAAAGCTGCTGTTCTCGAAACACTGCTTTGAAAATCCAGATTGTAGCGGCCCTATTCCAGATACGACAGGAAAGATGCCCATCTCGGAGTCATCTACAACGTTAACAACGTATGAACTATTCAACTGCTTCAATTCCACTTATGTATGTCAAATTCTTCAATTCCACATCTGAGTAACAACTGGTGGGCAAGTTAATAAACAGTGTTTATTATTTATGTATGTATTTTATATCACTTGTTGACTTCAGCAAAAGGTCTCATCCACCAACAGGGTTAAAAAGGCAAACCGAACAGAACATTCTCTAGGTCGCGCCCAATTATAACATCTTTTAAACAGTTTGCTAGTCAAGAACCCACGACTTTAAAAAAGTGCCCCGACTAAAAGAGCAGTCCGCAACATTGTACATTTATCGTTGTAACAAACGATAGGTAACAGTATTTTCATTTATTTTTTCTTGTCGGTTTTTTACCTTTCCACCAAATAGCATCTCGATATCTGATATTTGTAATACTGAACTTTTAAAACAATTTGAAACAATACTTTTCTGCTATAAATATAACTTATTGAATAAAAGCAATTTTTCTGTCCAATATTATTATTCATTGTATGTTGAATAACAATTCTTACTTTTTGACTGTGGTTTTTATCTCACTGGGTAAGGTTGCTACTAATTCTTTAATCTAATAATTTCTTCCTTTTGTAGTTATATAGTTTGCATAATTAATAACTAATATATTTGTTTTTAGAACTGTTTAAGTGCATGTAAAACAAAAGCTTTTTAAATTTAAAAAAATGTTGTCAATGTTTTTATAATTAGTCTTGTCTTTTTCTAACTCTGAGTAAGATTTAAATAAATCGAAACGTAGGCTCAGACTTTAATTATTATACTGTCTTTTCTACGATTATTCCATTCTCAATACACAATTAAGGATATCAACAATATATCGTTAAATTAATTGTCATGTTTTGCTTAAAATAATTATACAAATAGACAGCAAATTACACTACCAACGGAATTAGCTTTCTGGAAATTAATTCTATAAATACTTACAATAATTTAAAAATAAATGCGAATGAAACAAGTGAGCAAACCGTATTTGATAATGTATGCTTATGGAAATACGAGATTATACTTATACGGAAAAATGTTCTTTCCGAATGTTAGTCTTCCATCCAAGAAAATTTCGTACCAGAAAATGTAGTTTCCAACACATACAAACGCCATTCGCTTACTAATAGTTTCCATTCATCTTTTATATGTGACCAATTTATTATTTTCTCAATTTCCTTCGTTGTGTAGTTTTCCTATGAGAAAGGTACATACGTATATTTCACGAGTGTGGATGGTGTTTTATTTGAGAACGTATCGTTGGAATACGTGTAAAAATATCACAATACACCGATTTGCAGAATATATGACGAATTCTGACATGATAAACACAAATATAGGGTTTATAAAATTGCGTAGTTAATGTATATTTGTTTCAAGTGGTTAGCATGAATGAGGGCTATAAATTTGCGAGATGCAATTCAATATTGTGTCCTGTTTCAACAAAATAAGATTTATTATTTTTCATATATACAGGGTGTGACTTTGAATGGAGATTGACTTGTATGGAGCTACTTGTGAGCTTGGAAACACAAATCGTAAGTTTGTTCCTCAAATTCACTTGTGAAAACTAAATGTAATGTATTACTTTTTTCTGAATTTTCATAATTTAATAGAGATAAAATAATGACACAGTTTAAAAACAAGGTGTTAATTAAAAGTTTGTGCACAAGCTTTAAGGGGTTAATCTATGATTGATTTCAAGATAAAAGACATGGGTCCGCAACGTACATCTCTAAATACCTATTAGAGTCTACCACGTTTCAACTAAGTAGCTCTTACTACTCAGAAAATAGATCAAAATTTGTTTTTTCAAATTTTAACACCCTGTATCTGGAGAACAAAGCCATTCCGGACCCATGTATATATGAACTTTTGTTTTAAAATCAATTATAGAATAACCCCTTAAAGTTTGTGCACATAAAAAAGTTGGATCATCTCTATCCCTTATTCATCCCAATCATTCTCTCTTCTGCCAACCCCCTTCCCCTACTTCACCAATTGAACATCAATGGCCGATCATCGGCTATTTATTGGCTCTGTTTGATTCCCAGTATCCTGTGAAACAGTTGTACTGAGTGCGGTCGGTAGTTAATAAGTTTGTTCTAACAGCAGTTAGAAACTAGTTTGTTACTGAGTTTGCCTGCTTTGCGGATATAACAGGTGGCGCAAAGGTTGTCACCCGATGTGCTTTGGCTATATTTTTTTTATGAATGAAAAACTTTGATTCTGCTTTTGGATTATGTTTATTTGATGTCTTACATTTTTTTCCATTGAGTCGAGAAAATGATATCGGCCAAGTGACTGGCGCCAGAAGTGATGACCATACGGGCCCGATTTATGGCATTTTCCATAACTCTTACCACAACTTCCGGCGATAGGTTCTCGCATTCTTGACGGATATTCTCCTTAAGGACTTCAAGAGTCTGCGGCTTGTTCACATAGACTCGTGACTTTAAAAAAACCCACAAAAAGAAGTGTGGAACCGATAAATCCGATCTTGCCGACCAGTGCAAATCGCCAACACGAGAGATTAGGCGACCCGGAAATGCAGCCCTCAGAATTTCGGTGGTGCGTTGCGCAGTTGCTCCATCCTGTTGGAACCACATATTCTCCAGTCCCAATTCATTCAATTGAAGAAGGTAAATGTCGTTGAGCATGGCTCTGTAGCCCTCGCCATCCATAGTAGTCGTTTGGCTCGCAGCGTCTTCGAAAAATTAAGGCCCGATGACGCCTCTAGCGTAAAAATACACCATGCAGTAACTTTGAGCGGGTGTAATGGCTCATCGTGGGTTATATTCGGAATTTTGATGCCCCAGAAGCGATAATTTTGCTTATTAACATATCCACAGCGATGGAGATGGGCCTCGTCGCTGATAATAATTTTCGATGAAAAGTTGTCTTTCTTGTGATGCAGATTCAGGATGGTCTGAACGTAGGTTACACGCGTTTGGTGGTAAACAGCTAACAGCTGATGCACTGTCTGCACTTTGTAAGGGAACATCTTCAAGTCGCTAACCAAAATTCTCTGTAAAGACGTTTGATGCCCAATTGCCTGGCACGTCGTCTGGTCAATACTCCGGGGTCCTCTGCGACATCTTCAGCCACAGCCGCGATATTCTCAGCAGAACGGCTGCTCCGGGGCCGGCCAAACCTGGCAGCATCTCGTGTCGTCCTATACTCTTCAAGACGAGGTAGTGTTTGTCCAGTTGGTGTCGGACTACCGGAAAATCTGCGCCAAATTTCACGCTGGGCCAACACCACCGACGTATTAGTCCGCAAAAAAATCGAAACAATTATTCCGCGTTCTTGAGGAGTATAGCGATTCATGTCTTGTTGACGTGTATTTTGTATCTGTTTACTTCACCAATGTCAAATCAGAATTGAAATTTGGAAGTAGGACAGCTCTACGTCGAGGAGGTACTTTCAGCATGATAGTGCCCCTGCCCATTTTAGTCGTGTTGTGATCAATCATCTTAAAGGTACGGATTCACTGGTGCGACTGCGGCTGCGACTGCGACTCGTTGCCGGCCAATAGGAAGTCTAAATGCTGGAGTTGATGAGAACATTCAGATTGTCTATTGGTCGGCATAATTAACTCGGGTAAACAAAATTTCATTGCTGTCTCAGTAACCGTTGATATTCGACCATATATTTATTTTTTTTAATTTTGTCTCCTGAACACCCCTTTCGACTATTGGGGGTTGCCCCCAATCACTCTGTATAATGTATAAAGTTATAACCATGCATGCAGTCTTATATAAACTAGAATTTATTTTCCATAAATAGACTTGAGAAACCTGTAAAATTAGCTCTTTGATTACACTGTGATATACAATTTAATTGCAAATTAATACATACATAGTTTATTTTTGCTTCAACATTAACACCTTTAGATTTAAAGGGCCCTTTCAGGTTCGGTAATAAAACTGCGACGCCTCTCCTCTATCCAATTTCTTTCGTAGCCAGTTTAATTTGAGGCAACTAACATAAACGTAAACATTTTAACTTTTCAAATTAACTCGAATGATAAAGCTCGCTTGCTTTGCTTCGTGTAGGTATATTTCTTTACAGGCACTTCTTGCCGTGGAAGGGATGTTCTTTCCCGCAAAGAGTATAACTGACTTCTGCTAGATTAGTATCTTTTTGTGTAAAAATGTTGGGGACTGGATCAAAAACTTTATATGGGTAACTTTGTGTTTGAAGTTTTTTATAAATCATAGAAAATAAAAAAATTATAGTGATGATAAAGTTGGCATCAGTAATATTTCTGTTTAATTCTGAACAAAATTTAACTGAATTTTGGATTTACTGGTTAGTATTTCCCAATTTCTTATGATTTTTGTAAAATATTCCAAATAATTCATGACATGTTTTGTGAAATATTTGTCATAGTTAAAAAAAATAAAGTAAAACTAAATTTTTTTTTAGCATTTTAGCACAACAATTTTTATTTTATATTTTAAAGTGAATGCTACCCATACAAATAATTCAAACATATATAGTTACATGTAGTTATAAAGCATTTTGATAACTATGAAAATAATTATAGTATATTATACAGGGTTAACTATGACTAAGTACAAATATTTTAAGAGGGGGTAGGGAAAAATAAGAATTAACTGAATCACCTTTCAAAAAAATTCCAAACAAATTTATAAAGCCAAACAAATTTTTTTCGATTTTATATTAAATCCTTATTTAACGCCGCCAATATAGAGTAGGCAACCAACAAGCAAGTCATGCAACAGTCGCTCAGTCGGTATCGCTGTCATGTCATAATTCAATGTCTGTGTTTACGCTGTAATTTTGTGTTCTTCAGTTTTTAGTGCCTTATTTTAATTTTAAACGTTTTATAGTTATTAAATAAAGGAATGTGTGTCGGGTACAGATATTTTCCCACAATATAGTTCGCCGGTGTGTTTTTCTAGGTTATGGGACAAGACTGTCGCTGGTGCATTAAAAGTTTTCTATTACCTACTTATTAGTACCAGCCATTCCTTTCGTCCGATTTTCTTATAATAAATAGGCATTTTATCTAATTTTACCTACGGGAAGTGTCTTTTATCGATAGTGAGTGGCTGTAATCAGCGATTATGTAGTTTTACCAGTTTATAACGAAATAATGAAAAACGAATGCAAAATACTGAAGCTAACTGGATTAACTGTTACCTATCTATCCGGTATTTTACTAATAAGAATGTTAATTTTTGTCGTTTCTACATTTAGAAACGCTACAAAAAGACGACCGCATGGAAGTTACCATTGTTGACAGATGCTTTATCTATGAATCTAAGCCATTTCAGTCAATTCTTATCATAGGCGACCACTTTCCATAGGAAAAAAGGGTTTTGCCCTATTTTTTAAATATCGAGCTAAAATTCTGGAATAATTTTTTTATTGTCTTTTAGGCCTCCCTGAGCACGTGGTTAAATTTTTTGTACTTAGTGATAGTTAAGCCTGCATAAAATAATATACCATTTTTCAGGATTCCTATACCATAGTTTATAAAAGTGGTAACAAAAAAGTGGTAAAGAACATATTTAAAGACATTTTTGGTCGCTATTTAACGTAAAACAGCTAAGGTTATTCATCGGTTACCTCACCTATGGCATACTGATGAAAGATAATAAGCTCGAAACTGGTATATGTCTTGTGGGCTGCTGACGAGTGACGTTAGCTGTTTGATATAGGTTTTCCAGGTGTAATTAAATGCTGGTCGAGGTATTAGCCCCTGACATAATAAAAATTTATGTAGTTGGTATTTGATGCTTGTCGACGTATGTGTTCTATAATTTATATGTTGGTGATGTTGAGGAAAGCACTGTTTTTGCGGTTTATATGAGAGACCCAGAACATTTACAATTTTAAATACTTAAGAAGTATACGAATATAAGGCCCAAACACGTGAAAATTAGAAGTTTTTTTATTTTACAATGTAAATGTACCAGTAACCCTATTGGCATTATTACATTTGGCCTGATTCCCCAAAATATTGCAAAGTATCTAAACATTTCTAATGCTGATCAGTATATGGGTTTCAGAGAACATCCGCTATAATTGTAGCAAATAGTGGTGCTGATATTAGGACATAGACATGGGGATTGGAAGAGTGAAGCGGTTGCCGAGAGATGTGTAGCAGATTCACTAGAAAATAAAAACAGAAGTGCCAGGTTTCTTCAAGTCACGTAGGAAACGTAAATAATCAAATTTGTATTTCATCATCTACTAGTGCTAAAGTGTTCTTGCAACTAATTCAGGAATTTCTACATCTGGAATCAAATTGTAGTATTACTATTAATATAAATAAATAATTTGTGTTTTGTTTAAATAACTTACACATTGGACTTCGTGATATGCAAATGTAATTAAAAATATGTTTTTTAGTTTTTTATTTATAAAATAGAGAAAATCTAATAATTTAATATCAGGCAGGCAGGATTATGTCACATTACAGCACGGGTGCTAGAAGGTGGTAGATTGGTAATGATTTTGACGTTCATAATGACATCATTATTATGACTATAAAAATATTTTATAAATATTCTTTTAGCATCAAATTGCTAGTTGGACTGTTTGACCATTTTTTTTTTACTTGAGCGACATTTCGACATTAAAAAATCTTAAGTAAGTATTTATCAATCCAAAAGATCACATAAAATGATATTGGACAAGTCAAAAAGTAAACATCAATTACAATTCAAGTATTCATCTACAAAATAGAAACCATGTCGAATTCTGTTACTGCCTTAGAAAATGCATTCAAACCAACTATATTTTTTATAGACAAATGAAGTTTATTGTATAAGACGCTACCCATATAATAAGGATTTGATTTGTATAATTCTAGTCCCTGCACTGGATGTGTTAAATTATATTTATATTGTGTAAGATATTCATGGTAATAACTTTGGAACCTTAAATTTCGTTTTAAAAACATTAAAATTTCAAAAATATAAAGACATGGTAAAGTTAATATTTTTTCATTTACAAATGTTAGTTTACAGGATTCTCTATATTTTAATCCAAAAGTAAAACGATTAGCTGTGTTTTGAAGAATAACTCTGCTTGGATAAGTATAGTTTCCCCAAAAAACCAGACCATATCTAAGATGCCATTCAAAACTTGAAAAATAGAAAGTTCTAACGGTATTAATACCAGGCATCTGGCGTAATCGGTTTAAGACATAACAGAAGGACGCACACAAATTTGATCAATATGAGCTTGCCAATTTAGAGCGTGATCAATAAATACACCCAAAAGTTTAAATTGAGTTATGTGTTGGACAGATTGAATTTTAATTTTTAAAAGTGGACTAGATATGTAACTACGTTCAACTGTATAAAATTGCATGAACAGTTTTGTCAGTATTTATAACCAGATCATTCTTTCCGAAATAATCCAAAATAGATGATATATTGGAGTTAGGGTTATGTATGGTATCATTCAAATATTCAGCACTTGATACAACTGTAATATCATCAGCAAAAGCACAGTGAAGAATAGTAATTTATTTTCCTGTATCATTAACAACTTGATCAGATTTTACGTTATATATAAATCTACATATTGTTTTCTTGTAAGAAGATATGATCTTAATAAATCATTACATTTCCCTCTTAGACCATAATAATCAAGTTCAGTTGAGAACAATTCATGATTTACACAATTATTTTGTGTTCTTTATCCATATGTTCATACACATAATTCAGAAAACTCAACAAGACAGCCGTAGTTGAATGATTTTTCTTAAAGCCATGTTGATTTGTAGAGATATACGAGTAGCATAGCGTTGAACATATTCCAACACGTGCTTGTCCCGTGTTAGAGCAGGATGCCATGGCCACAGTACTCCAAAATTGGTTTTATGTACGTTGTATATAGTTTCACGACTGTTCCCAACGAAACATTTGGAAATACTTTGGTAAGCAGATAAACAGATCTATTGGCACGTCTTGTAATATTTGTGATACGTTGTGACCAAGTAAGATCTGTCGTCATAGTAATACCCAAATCAACATGACTATCTCTAGTCGTAAGTTGTTTATTATCAATATAATAGTTTAAATTTGGATTATTTTTTCCCAGATGCAAAGTAACGCACTTTTCTGTATTGAGTGGGAGTAACCACGTCTCACACCATAGATATATTCGGTTCAAATCTTCTAATATCAAATGATATGACGTTAGAGGATTGTTATAGAGTTTAGTGTCATCTGCGTAACAGGTGAATTTCGATTTAATTACATGTTTTGAATGATTTTAGAAAAAACAGATAGTAAAGAGATAGGTCTATAATTTGAAATTTGTTGAGGATCAATGTAGACATATTTTTAAATACTATTTGAATATTCCAAAAGTGTTCGGGCTTTAGTCATCCGCACTGTAGGAATAGCCATGAAACAAAATTTTCATCCGGGGGACATTTTGATAGTCGGTGAGGAATTGACTCGATCCCCCAGGGGCGCGTTTTTTATAGTGATAGATATTCTTCCCCGGATCAAAGCCCGCGACAGCCGTCGGAATAAGAGAAGCCACTCAATTATCTCTGCCACTAAAAAATCCAATTGTTTCAGGTCCCATTGAACGCGGTTGGCGAGCCGACCAGCTCGGAGCCCGACGATATCGGCCTGGTATCGCGCTCGATCACGCTGCGCTACCCCGTCGAACGCAAGCAATCCCGGGGGGACAGTATAGAGATACGCTGCGTATCGGCCATGCCCGGGGTGCCCCTGCAGCCCAAATCGACCACCCTCACGATCCCCCTGAGGTCCCCCAACGATCCTCAAGTCATCAACAACCAGAAGCTGTACTTGTACGGCGGCGGATACAGCTTTGCATCGCCCGGCGTCCGGCCCCTCCGCGTCGCCGGGCTGCTGTTCGCCGCCGCGGCGGTGAGATGGAGCATAGGGAGGATTTTTAAGTAGGTGGCGTGTGAGGAGAGAATTTGTAATTTTTCTTTGCGGCGCGGGACAGATAGATCGGGCCTGAAAGGTGCTTAATTCGCGCCGGCCCCGGGGACCCCTAAAAGTAATTACCGTACGGGGACCTGAGGGCCGAGATTCGGGTATAAATTTGTCTATTTTCTTTCTGCCGGCACGACTCAGCAGGATCATTTTTGTAGGCACGTACAAATCGACTTTTTTGTAATTTCGAATGAATGCAGGCGGTCCACCAAGGGTTTTGTATTTGTAAAATAGTGTTTTCTGTTTGATTTAATTTTAAACATTTAATAACTGCACTATACAGGATGATCCCGAATAATGTGCAAAGAAATTGAGGGTAGATTGTACGATCGATTTTAATAGGGGTATTTCTTATAAAATATTTTGATCTGAGCTCTCTTTAAGAATCTACGACCCCTTAACAGGGGCTGATAGATTTAGAGTTTTGTTTAGTTTCTTCCAAACGCTTTCAAATTAATAAGTGAAATTTGGCAAAGTATTTAGGCTGATGAAACTGTCTTATTCTCCTCGTCCAGTAATAAGGTATTGAAATAGAGTAAAAAAACATTTAAAACTTTACCAGGGACGTACAAGAAAAAAATTCTGGAGGGTTTGATGATAGCAGATCCTTGAAAAAATATCACCCTGTATTTTCAAAAAATGAACTTGTATAATATCCGAGACTAGTTGAGCAGTACATGTATCAAATTTGGAAGCGCTGTGTGCAATATGAACTTGGTAATAAAAAAAATAAATGTATTTTTTTGAAACTTAGGCCCCCGTAACTCCGCTACTGATCCAGAAAAAGACCATGTTCATGTAAAGTTTTCCTCTTAAAATTGCTTATTCTATCTACCGTTTCAATTTGTTCCAAACAAACCGGAACACCCTGTACATATAAAAAAGAGTATAACAAGAATTAATATAGGGAAAAATTACAAAGAGTCTTATTAAACTTAATACATTTTAATACAACTTTTAAGCAGCAAATAGATAGAGTTTGGAAGAGAATATTTACAAAAATTAACTACATTTTTTTAGCATTTAACAGTTTTTAGTAAAAAAATAAAACGCATTCTATTTCAGAAAGTGACCTGGGCCTCTCCAGCAGATGGTACATGTTTCTTGAAACACCCTATACATGCATTTTCAATTTGTATTCCGCCAGAAGTGAAGTAATAGTTCCAGTGACGTAGTTTTTATCCTTCGGTAATAAGGTTGAGGTCAAATAATAGAGTTAAAAACAAATTTCTAACTTATTAAGATCCTAGCGGCTATTCAAGACTGAAAGGAAACCTCGAGGGAAAACTTTGGCAATATAAGAAAGAGTTTTAATATGTATTCCCTCTGATATATTTTCTAAAAAGCCAATTACGGGTTGCACGGCTATAACTGACATCCTATTTGAGGACGTAGAATGGCTGTACGTGCGATGCAGCACAATGCAATTCCAACTGGAATCAAGCGACGATCCGAGGGTACGTGTGGGAGCCAGGTATTGTTAAGTAATTCAGCGGAAAAAAAGAAATCTATTTATACCCCCTGACCGGGAAAGGTACGATTTAATTATACATTCAGTCCCGTACTTAAGTATATAAACTCATGGACAAAATTACCGCACCAACACTTTCAGAGATAATGATAATTTTTAATCTACCAACTATTTTACAAGTAGATTTTGGACCTCCTCTGAGATTTTAAACAAATACCGTTTTGTTTTAAAATTGCAAACATTAATTAGTCAACTTTGACCACAATAGGGTTATTTAGTATAATCAACTTTTATCTGAAATTGGAGATATTATTACAAATCTAATCAAATTAAGCATATGTTGAAAAAATTTGATTAATAGACCTAAAACCAGAGGGGATGTTAATGCCCAAAGTTCGCCCCGCCCTCAATCAGTGTAGCGCGTGATGTGACGTCACATAACCTATCGTTCGTATCGTAGGAATAACAGTCTATGTATACTGTTCGCTAATGATATCAATCTAACCACATCAAATTCGGATGTATCTGTGTTGCTTAACACACATCTGACATATGTACTCGCAAATGACTTCTCAGCAATCAATTTGTGGTCGGTGTATTCATTTCTCATTAAGTTTTATTAATGTCTGTGTACATACAAAACCCATCAAAGAAATTACTTTTATTGGATAGTGTTTAAAATACATTTAACTGATTTACTTCAAACTAATAGGATGAAATTTGCATTAAAAATATTTTCTGAACTGCGCAATCAAGTTATGGGGATAACGTTATTGGTTATGTTCATATAAAACCAGAACCTTGATTTTGAAAACTGAAGTGGAAATCGCCACAGAACATAAGTTAAAATAAAAAAATTATAATTTTTTCTGCAAAATTCACTTAGTCACCAAAATACTTCTGATCTCATTTGATCCAATCCTAGTATTGTATTTATTTATCCCACTTTCAAAATCAAATACATTATTTGTCTATATCATCTGGTCCTTAATTACAAATTTTTCGCTATGCAATAAGATAATTTTGAATATTAATCAGACTCCAAACTATTTCAGTTACTAAATCTTGATGAAACTACAATTGGTACACACGAATAAGGTTGATGAATAGCAAATTCTCGAACTTTAGAAATAACCCATTTCACATGTTTTCTTGAACATCGGCCTCTTTTACCCCATTGTTGGTACTTTTTTACTAGCAGATACAGTAGGTAGTAATTTGATCTTAACTCTTTATCTATTTCAATCAGTTATTGCGCATATGGTATTAAATTTAAAGAAAGAAATTATTCAATATGCCAATCAAGGGGGTGAACATTTTCTGAGACAATCCAGTATTAGAAACCGAAGAATCATTAGTAATGTAAGACTTAGTTATCAGTAGTTTGTAATGTTGTAATATCATTTCGAACAATCAAAAGATGTTTTAATGAAGCCAAATTAAGGAGCAGGAGATGGATAAAAACAAACATGGTTATCAGAAAGCATGAAATTCAAAGATTGCATTTGGCCAGAAATGATCAACATTGGGTTGTTAATGATTGGAAAGAGGTTTTATTCTCTGATGGACGTGAACGTGTGTGGTGAATGGAAGGAGAGGGATTTGTAAGTTGCAGCATTCCTCTGTAATGTTTTAGGGTTGAAGGCATCCGCTTCGACACTATAGAATCAGTTCCTATATGTGTACGTTCCCACATGGCTGGGCAGGTAATTGACTGCCTGCATGCTGTTGATATCTGTTAATGGAATGACCATCTTACAGTCGTGATCTCAACCACATTGAGCTTTTATGGGCCTGTTAAAAAAAATATTCTAGGTCTGTAGGACTCCCATCTGCCAACTATTATGGACGCAGCAATTGCAAAATAGGAGAATATTCGCTAGGACCATTGAAAAATCGTTAACATGCCAAGGCGTATAAATGCGGTACAAGGATCCAATCTAAGTTTCTCAGCAATCAACCGACTGTAAATATGACAGAAACTATGATCAAACACATCTGAACTGACTATTCCAAAAAAATTCAAAACTCTTAAAGATATGATAAATAAACATTTTACAGTCATGTTGGTTTATTTTTTCCTGACCTTATTTATTATAATCAATATTAGGTATATCTTCAAATAAAAAATCTGCTTTTATCTCGAAAAGCAATCCATTTCTAATGTAGCTGCCTCTGAACTTCTTTTTAAAGTATACCTATAAAATAGTAATTTAAATTTCTTCTGACGTTCGGAAATAATCCCGAAATACATAAACGGCGTTCCATTTATAAAGTTTGTGGTAAGCGCAGACACATCTCGCAGAAGAAACCTCTTTTACATAGGTGTAGACTGTAATAATGTGTGATTCCCTCATCATTATTTATAGTTGCTGGCGCGGCGGAATGAGCGAGCATATCCTTGCCGAGGAAAACAAATGAAAATGAAAAATTAATGCACTTTACGTGTAAAAAAGGATGCCCCCACCAGAACGTTACGTATCTATAAATTTAACTTACTTTCACGTCATTTAAAAAAACGTATAACAGCCTCGATAAATCTTCCTTCTGGCAGACACGCTGAAATGCTTATAATATTTCATCAAATGTGATAGTAATCCACTTTCGAACGTGTCGGTATTAGGAGCAAGGTTATCAGAACTTTATTGATTCCGACCAAACCGAATAATTATTGTAGTTTTAAAATAATTCTATTTCTTATTAAATAAATTGTTTTACTATGGATAGTATGTTTCTATTATCTTCTTATTTAATCGATAGATATCAGTGTGTAGTTTATAGTGGTATAAAATCAAGAACTCTAGAAATCAAACATGGAGTTCGACAAGGTTCAGTCTTGGGTCCATTTCTTTTCTTAATTTATATAAACGACTTACCTATCATATTTGATAACAGTCTATGTATACTATTCGCTGATGATACAAGTGTAACTACAACAAATTCAGATTTATTTGTGTTGTTTACTGAGGATTTTGTATATATATTTTTACCGTCTAACAGGGCTTAAAGCGAGAACACAGAACTCCAAGAAAATTTAAATAATTGGTTATTATTATATATCAACGTTTTCACAAAGGTTCCCAGTGCGTGAGATAATTTTCATTGCTCATAAAATCACAAGAATAATTAAAATAAATGTTAAAATACCTCAATTTTAGCCACACAGTTATTATTATATATCAACGTATTCACAAAGGTTCCCGCTAGTGCGTGAGATAATTTTCATTGCTCATAAAATCACAAGAATAATTAAAATAAATGTTAAAATACCTCATACGCCAATATGTCACGATTACTGCAAAATTATCACAGCCACAGCCACCAAATTACTTCACTCACTAGCCAGGACATATAGGACAACTTGTGTTTCGCTTTCAGATTAATATTTATTGCTAATTTTACATTTTGTGTCCTCGAGTAAAATCATAACATATATCACGGCTTCCATTTTTATGTACGTCAAAATGCACGATAAACTTCAGGGAACCGTGTGATTCGGGCCTATACGGTTTGTATACTGTCTCATAAGTCTGATTGATTCGCCGTTTCGCTCACTCAGGCTGTGCAATTCCTTTTCTACAAAATCCCCGCCTTAAATGAAAGGACATTATATTACTTTAATCTTATTTGATCTAGAAGGTGTGCTGTTTATTACCTATGTTTTGTTTTTGATAGTCCTAGCCACCTCAGTTTTTTAAAAACGGCTATCGAGGATCACGTTTTAAGTTACATTTTTGAATATTTGTGAAGTACGTATACAGGGTGTTTCAAAAGAACATGGCAATATTGCTAGAGCTGATAAAATAAGTGGAGTTTGCTTGTAAGATAATTTTATAAAATAAAATTTTGGTTGTAATTCTTTTGAAGCTCAACATATTTCATCAAAATTTGACACAGATATGGTTTTGGTCGAGCTAAATACGCTGCTGTTATAATTTCTGTACACAGTAGAGGGAGAGAACGCTAGTTGCTAGTGTTTTCACATTTTCCTTTTCTAATGTAATCACCATGTTCCCCAATTGTAACATTTAAAAGTGTAGAAGCTTACCCAATATAATGTTTAATGCATTCGAAAGGTATATTGTAGATGTAATTTTTTGAATTTTGTATTATGTGTCCTGTTATGTTTACAACTGTAAAACTCTTCCATCAACCCTGTCGCTTCAATTATTGTATAGTATCACCTCCACCATGATCAATAAAGTAGCCGATGTTTTGGAGATATATGAAAAAAAAGGAACAACTTTGAGTTTATGTTTTAAGAGGTACACTGACATGTATAACTCCAAAAAACACGTTGCACGTTTACAAACGCAACTCAAACATATATCTATAACTTCTTATCTCGTGCACTGAAACGTATTAGTAAAGAGACCACCCTTGAGATTGCTCTTATAGGCAGCAAGTTGCAAATACATATTTCAGAATCTATTCACCATAATCTCATATCACTGGAGTCGGTGCGAATCACTTTTTCATTCACGTACGAAAGGATCCCCATATTATACCCAGATTTAGGTGTTCGTCTGACCCGGCAAAAAGAAACGCAAACGTAGGGAGTAGCGTCTATCTGTCCTGCGCCGTTGATGCAAGAGGAATATATTAAAATAACCTTAGGGAAATAATTAATGTTAATATTTGTAAGAGTAGGATAGTATCGAACTGTTTTTGCTCATTTCTGATGATCGACTCACTGTTTAACGCTGGATATGTTGCGGGATGGGTACCCAAATACGTTCCGGGATAATGTTTCTCTTTATATTAGATTACACCTGCAAATACAATTTGATGTATGTATTGTATTACGCTATATTATCCTCTACGTGGACAATCGTGCCAAATGGATTGTATTTTGTATACTTTGATGTGTAATTATTTTAAAACGAAACGTGAAAAGGACAATTGTGTTCGCTTCGTACCTGTAATAGTTAAAATTATCATCTCACAGAGCACTATATTTCTTGCACAATCTATTGCGATAATAATGGCACTCGCTCAAAATAATTTGGTGGTGGATTACATTTTTGAGGATTTTTTTTGTTAGATCTCTATAGTGAGTGAAAAAATAACTAAGATCTAATACTAAAACTTGAAAGCAGATTTCATTATAAATACGGCATTTCAAGATATATCGCCAAATTCGTTTTATACAGTGTGATACAATAATTACTGGACAGCACACGGAAAAAACTATACTCCAGAAAGCTATAATAATGTCAAGATTAATGCACTTATTCTAATGCTAGCTTAATTTCACTATGTTTTCTTTGTATGAAGTTTTAAGGGACTTTAAAAAATTACTGCAAATATTTGAAATTTTAAATAATTTTGAATAAAGTAAATAACGTTGAATTAAGAAAAAATAAAACTGAGGTTGTATTTCAGTATTCTTCCTATATTGTATTCCTTTATAGAATAGTTACTACTCTATCCACTTTATGGAAACAAGCGCTAACAACCTCAAAAACGGTATATGTCTGACGCGCCGCTAAGGGGAGTGGAGTAGTAACTACTCCAGAAAGGATATACTAATGGTGTATTTCAGTTTTATTGTGTCTTAATACAATTATTACTTATTTACTTTATTTAAAACTATTTAATATTGTCAGTAATTGTTTCAAGTCAACTTGTAATAAAGATAACATAACTTTATTTTGGGAATAACAATATTAATCTTGATATTGGTATAGCTATACTTCTTGTAGACATTTGATATGTTATATGTTTGTTATGTTTGTATTTACAGCATTAACATCCGATCAATCCTTTTACGGCGAATGTATTTGAAGTATGCTTATAGTTCGGCGTTCCCACAGAATATGCTCAAGCTAAATGATATGCTCCAACTTCAACGGGATCTCGAAATTAATTTGCAGTGTTTTGACGTAAACACATTAAACGGCAAGAACCATAAAAAAGTTATAAGGGGGCGCTGACGCTTTGATATCCATCTGTATAAAGAGCTTTTCTCAGCTCATTTATGAGCTTTTATAGGGCCTCTAATGAAGGCAACGGTAGGGGGAGAAGGATGCACGAACCAGCAAACAATAATGAACAAGCCTGTCATCTTCCCAAAATGAAAATATCAAGTGTAATATGCAACATGATTACCCTATGTAATAAGAAATGATTTGAGTACAAAGTGTTATTATTGGATGGAAAACAACTGTAGCACTGAATAAAAAACAAAATATGGAAAATTGTGCTGCAACACATTGAAAAAGAGTAATTACATATTTTAACAGAAAAAAAAACTCAATCCTGTGTTAGTTGAGGTCCTTAGGTACTGCAGCTGCGCAGTTGTGCACAACGGGTAAAAATGAACTCTTCAGAAAAAATTTACAGAATAATTTTAAAAATTTGTTCTCTTTTTCTATTAAACTCAGTATTGTAACTAATATTCTTATGTTTGTTACAAAGTTTTAATGTAAACGGTGGTTTCAAAGTAAATGAAGTTCTATCGTTGGCTTCCAGCAAAAATTGAGTTCTATTTTCTTTTGATAAGATCTAAGAGATCTTTTTGACCGAAATTCTTCCGATTTTCTTTTTAGAAACGCAATTAAATGGACGTAGGTACTTACTAATATCCGTATTTTTCTTTCTGATATAACTGAACGTAGCAGAGTAAATTTACCCAAAGTGACGAAGACTTGTTATTCTTGATTTCCTTTCCTCTACACCAATCTTCAAGTTTTGCATAACTTTGCTCGTACGTCTGTCTTGATTTTTCGGTAAGTAGGGAATTGACAATACTCAATGTCTTCGATGTCCGAAGGGACACTCTCGGAATTAGAATCACCCATATTAATATTTTTTTCACTAAAACTGAACGTACGACACAAAATTGGACGCCAATAATGAAGTTGTCAGAGTTAAATTTGAAACAATCAATAACTGTGGTTGCCATGACGTCGTAAATTAAGACCACTTAATAATTTTGAATTTCAATTTATGAAAACGTTTCTGACATTTTAAGATAAATTGAATCTCAAAATAAAATCTATTTGGACTGTCGTAGATTAAATTTTTAATGATACACGTGTTCGATATGAACTTTGTTAGTGAAACTTGTGTAACTAACCACGGGCGTAGCCAGGATTTAGTTTTGGGGGGAAGGGGGGTTTGGTTTGAAGTAAATAAGACAACAAAAATATACTTACATGAAATTTAATATCTATATATTCATCGGAAAAATTACGACATAGGTATTTATAAAGAAAGTTCTTAACTTTAAATGAAATGGTTAAATTAATTTCGTTTCTCTGCGCTAAATCTAAAACCATTGAAGAAGAAATCTTCGGCTTTTTCTTTTAAATATATCCACTACTTCATCCGCATAAATTTCTGTGTAATAGGTTGGACCCCAAAAACCCCCTTGGCTACGCCCGTGTAACTAACACTTATGTAACGTTACACGTGTTTTATTATAGTGTTCATATTGAACTAGTATCAGTAATAACTATTAATGTTCACATTATTAATATCACTGAAGAATGTACCAACTAAGCTCACTATTACAACCATTTAAATTTAATATCGTTGCAAATTCGTGGAAGTATAATTTAGGCACCACCTTTATTTAAACATGAACAGAGAGCGAATCTTTCCAAACGCATCCACGCTGAAGTAAATCGTCTACCAGGGACAAACGCCCCATTTTTAAATAATAGAAAGTGATATTTCTGTTCGCTTAGGACATAACGTCAAAAATATGAGGAAAAAAGTACTCTCCCCAACTCCTGGGATCCATATATCCTCTTAGAAATGGAACTGTATAAAGTTATACATGCAGGAATATAAAGGTTTCGGCCATATATTTTGATATACCAGGAGCACTTCCACGGGGAGCACGATATTAGTTGACACGTGAACTTGTTAGGCTTACTAATGATAACAGAGTGTTCCTCTAAAACTGGAACACTTTGCATTTGCTTTCCCAGCAAACATTTAAAGTTAAATTTACATAAATTTGAGCCTTGGATTGGTCAAAAAATTTTCATGGCCTTTTCCATATAGGGAAAGTTTACCTGCATTTTTCCTTGATCTAAAAGAAATACATACCAATTTTATGTTAAAATATCAAAATATAAAAGACATTATTACCAAAATATACCACACTTATGCCCTTTATATGACTTGTGTCTGAGAGAGACAACAATATATGTTTGATTAAATTCATTCTAATAGGGAACAGGGGTAGGAAAAGAAAGAGAGACTCTAAGTCAAGCTACAAGTAGAGTAGGAGTAGATATATGGGTTTCTATAGATATTTAGATTTTAATATAATATAAAGTCTGTATTTTTTATGTTCATTCAACAAATTGTAAACCCAGGAAATGGTTTCCTATAGTGTGATTACCAAACTTTCATAAAAATAACGCACCTTATAAATATACAAGTTTATTATCGATTCTTAATAATATTACTGTCATGAAAAATAACCTAAAATAAAAACTGAATGTATTTGGTGATAAAATGTTTTTAGTAATTAATGTATTAACTAGTATTATCTGTATTGATTTAATGATTAATCATTTACAAATAACAAACAAAACATCTAGTGTTTGTTGCAACATGGACACTCAAATAAACTTTAAAGTCAATTTGTCTGTAAGTTTTAACGTATAGGACGATTGCCTATGTCAGTGTTGACATCACAGCAAAATACTAACTTTGTGGTTGAAATTTCATCCAAATGAAGATATTTTATTACCAACTAAATTATTACTAGGTATCTATAAAATTATACTTTTGGAATTTATCTGTGACTGAAATTTCATATTGAGGCCAATAATATTATGTGAGCGAATCCAATCAAATAAACAGAAACAAAATAAATATTTTGGAACGAAACTCAATTCAAATTTGAATTCACATACACCACTGAGTTCATCTGAGATGATAACAGTGTTACTATATGGAATACTTATGATGTGGTTATTTTTATTGCACTAATTTGATTTACATAATCTGCAGTGTTGACTTGATAGGCGAAATATGAATTCAATATTTTTTTTAAATTCGTTTTTTACAACTCTGTGGTGGTATGCCGCCTGTAGGGCTTTATCTTTTGACTTATCCGTACAACACAAATTGGTTTTTATTGCAGATCGCCAAAACACAAAACAATTATTGCATGGAGATCTGTCTGAATGCATTAAGACACGTTTTTGTCGATGTATTAACAAGTAAATTTGTATCATAATATAGGACAATATTTCTATTAGGTTAATTGAAATCATATCATTCATATGTATAGTCATATATTCATTAAAAGATATCAACAAAGTTAGTTATTACCTCATTTTTAACTACTAGTTGAAGACAAAATAAGTTTTACAATTTCGTAATAATATGAAAAGATAAATAATTTGTAATTTTGAACCATATAAATTGACATATTTTACTCTGCCGGAAAGTAGTAAACCTGGACCATTTTAGGTTTATTTTTCTTGTATAGTAGTCTATTATGCTTAAATGTTAGTTGGGTTCTACAAGAGCAGTGTTTGCTTTGCTATATTTGGAGACCAGTACGCCCGGCTTGCATGAAAATATACGGTAAGCGAGATGCAGAATATTAATTTGTTACGGCTGCAATGATTGCAGTAGTAATTTGTTTGATATTCGTTTATTTAAAACTAAACGGGCACATAATTGAAACAGAATTGCACGCGGCTTCATTAAGGTTACCAATATCTCTGGTTTTAATAATATAATGAAAATATGCGCACCATTTGCAATTACATGGTATAGTTAAAGCAATTTGTTGTTGAATTAAATGAAACATGTGATACAGAGGGTGTAACAAAGAATCAGGTTATCATTTTTGGCGACGAAATTTGCCAATTTAGCTTTACTTATCTATACAGGGTGTCCGGAAAGTAATGGGATCCAGCTTAAACATAGCTGCCTGTGATCAAATAGAACCGATTTAGACAAATTTAGTTTAGTCCAAAAGTGCATTCATTTAAAAGTTACAGGGCTTCAAAAAAAAATTGTTTTTTGTTATGGGCATAATTAAGAAACGAAACGTCCAATGAAGTTGAAATTTGGTACAGTTATGTTTTAGATATGTACAATCATTGTGAAGGAGTAAGTAGTGCTGTATATCGTAGGTGGTTCCATGAGTAGGATATATTAGCCGTTTTTGAGTCTCAAAAAATTACCCCTTTGTTTGCATATATAGCAAACATAGGGGTGATTTTTTGCTATTCGATACCCCCATATATAGCAAAAATAAGTGTAATTTTGCTCTTCGATACCCCCATATATAGCAAAAATCCTCGGGGGTTTGTGCCGCTGCTGCATGCATATAGTCTGCATCACCATGCTGTTTTAACACTCAACTTCTAAAGGGATATCCAGGAGCAACAATAATCCCACAATGCTAACTGCATTAATATGTACACACATCTAATTACCTATATATACAATTGTAATTACCTATAACTTGTTATAATTAGAAGTTTATTATTGCCCCACCTGCGCAATAAAAAATATATACCTATCATATTTATGTCTGCAATTGTAGCAGTATTTAAGCGCAACTGCGTGCACTACTCCATACATGTACTTTAATTGCACATAGGGTAATGCATGATAATACATACATACATTACAGTTGCAATACAACTCCAAAACAACTCCAATGCAACACCATTTAAGCGCAATTGTATGCATTACTTCATACATGTACTGTACAATTGCACATAGGGTAATGAATGCTAATACACACATACATACGTACACACATTATAATTACCATAACAATTGTAATTGCTAATTACCATATCAATTGTAAATGCTAATTACCTCCACAAAGTGGTGGGAGGAGACTCAAAACCGGCTAATATACCCTACTTCCATGTAACATGTAACAGCGATCATATCTGCCGTTTCTGAGTTTGAAAACTGTCGAGGTATGTTTTCAAAATTTTACAAAATACTACTAATAATTTGAAATTATTTACACATTACATTTACACTTTACACAACTACACTCAGTACAACAATTAATGTTAATCTGACAGGCTTTTGATAAAATTTGTATCTGATTTAAGAGTATCAACGTCAGTTTGACAAGTGGTAACTTGATCGAATTAGAAAATTTATTTCTATATTAATGTGCTGAAATTTTCAAACGCGTTTTTACCGGAAACGGTGCATTTTATCGACATGGAACAAGTATAGCTTTTCTAAGCAAAATTAATTTCTCCATATAATTTTCAGTCAAGCGTATCAAAATAGGACCAACAAAAAAGATACAATAAAAATTAATTGTAAAAAACTGCCGAGAGCGCCCTCTACGGTATGCGGCACTGCTTACTACTTCGCAATACTTATCTAAAACATAACTGTATCAAATTTGAACATGATTGAACGTTTCGATTCATAATTATGCCCATAACAAGAAAACAATTTTTTTTCTTTGAAGCCCTGTAACTTCTAAAGAAGCACTTTTGGACTAAGCTAAGTTTATCTAAAGCGGTAATATTTGATCACAGGAAGCTATGTTTAAGCTGGGTGTCATTACTTTCCGGACACCTTATATACAAGAATACCTCCCTTAAAACATGCAGGGTGCTAAAGTTGAAATTTTAAAATTATTTTTTCGCTATAATTTCTTGAGATTTACACGTATCATTTTCAAATTTTATAAAGATGCTTCTTGTTATGAACCAAATTCTCAAGGGTATTATTGTAAACGACGCCTAAAAAAGAAACGTAGGAACAGGAGGGAAGGAATTATTTTATTCCCCCACTTTTTTCTGAAGTAAACCTATAAACGTTTTTTTATAATTATAATAATTATAATTTATATGATGTAAAAGTTATTTAGAATAATATTAGACTTTTGTTAATTTTTCATAATACTTTTCATTTTTGAGATAAATTCGATATTTGGGCATGCGATGTTAGAAATAGTTACAGCAAAATGAGTTGCACTTAATTTTCAAATTAGAGAAAAACAATTTATAATGTTCTAACTTACTTTAAACTGTCTCTGAGTATAGAACTAGTCAGATGTGTAATTTGTACACAAATAAATGTTTTTTTATCAATGTAAAAATAAATTGTATTCAAGGAACAAATGAGTTATTAAACAGCTTTATACCAATTATTGCACATACCCCTACACATAGTCTATCAACAAGTTTAGATACCGCGACATTCCTAAACTTTCTGCAAAATAATTTTTTCAGTTCTATTTAGTGGTCACGCTCCTACGATTTTAGTCCACTAGACTTCAGTGTTTGTCACTTGCACTTCATGGATTTGAAAAAATTACTTAAATATTGGACACTGTTTTTCTCTTAATAAACGAATATACATTGATAAAAACCATTTATTTGTGGAAAAATGGCACATCTGACTAGTCATATAATCAGAGAAGTGTTTATAAAATAAGTTAGAACACTTTAGAGCAACTTAAAATATTACAAATTGTTTCTTTGCAATTTGAAATTTACAAATGTTACTAAGTGCAATTCATTTTGCTACGACTCTCTTTAACGTTGCATGCCAAAAAATTATCAAGAGTAATAAAATATTCTAAACAAAATGCTACAAAAATCGTCCATAGGCTACGTCAGAAAGAAGTGGGGGGATAAGATAACTCCTTCCCCCATTTCTACGTTTATTTTTTAGACATCGTTTACAATAGCACCTTTGAGGATTTGGTTAGTAACAAGAAGTATCACTATAAAATTTCAAAGTGATACGTGAAAATCAGAAGAGATTAAAGCACAAAAAACAATACACCCTGTATGTACTATGTTTGAAGTTCATATACCTACCAACTGTTCAATTTTAAAGCCAATTTATAAATATGTTCAGTTCATTTCGTTATGCCCAGATTCAGAAAGCATAATAGTATGCCGATTTGAAAACAACTTCCCAGTTAAAATGCTGAAATAACGAGGCGAATATATTTGAAAGTTCTTCGAGACTGCTATTTGCAAGATTGCTACCTTTTTACGCAAACATTAATGCAAACAGCTTTTATTGAAAATGTAGTTTTCAGATAAATTCTACTGTACAGGGTGTATTCCACAAAACTGTCCTCACCAATCATTTGATAACAAAACTATATTTTATTCTGTAAATACTGCCAGAATACTTAACTTATGGTTGAGGTAATTAGGAGTCGGGAGAAAAATTTTTGCAAAACATATTTTTACCTCAATGCCAAGAAAAACTTGGTGTTTCGGACAATTATAATTATTAGGTATTTATTTTAGATTTCAAATTTTAGAGAAAAAGTCACTAAACAATTTTTGACATCGAAGAAAATCAAAGTAGGTCTTGATTATAGACAATGGAATTTCATATTGTGAGCCAAAATAGAGCTTTAAATTCTTTCTCTTTAAAAAAAGGAAAACAAACCAAATCGGATAATAAATGCAATTTTTACAGAAGTGTTTCTATCTAAAATGTATGAGGAAAATTGACAATGTTATTGCGAAAATACTATTTTAAAAATCGACTTTAATACCCTGTATCTTAAGCAGGCATTTTTGTATAAAGAGAAGTAGAGTTAGATCGTTACCTATATTTTGTCGTCTAAAATATGCAGTTAATTGGATGATTTGCTTTTTTGCTGCACGCTGTATATACTACCTAGGTATTTTATCACTACGTACCTAGTATACACTTTCAGATTAAATCAAGATACTTTCATGAGATTTGTGGTAAATTTGAAGTTTTTCAACTAAATATGGTCCAGTAAATGTGACTAATTTGGCGCGGAGTAAATCTCAATAAAGTCGCAGCAAAATATGGACGTGATTTGTCTTTTTCGATTTATACACCCCTCTTTAGAGACCGCCAGCAATTTTGGGAAATTGAGTTTTACAACAGTTCAACGCTATAATGATAAATGAACAGCATACAAATTCGGGCCCACACTGCTAAATTATCGAACAAGTTCGTAACGTGCCGAATATCAAACACACGTATCCATATAAAAATAATTACGTGCGGATAAATATAACTGTCACTTGAGAATCAGCGTACGCTTCGGTGATTCTCTTAATGATGGCAAGATCAACCAACGCGTCGTTTGTAACGAGCCAACTCTGTTATATTCGATATTCTCACTGGTTTTACAATACACAAATATATATAGCTACGTATTTATAAAAAAGTTACTTCAACAAAGGAACAAATTCTGTTCCTTTTTTAAACGCGCTCCATTCGTCTGGTCACGTGAAAATTGTCTCCCTTCCCCCTACTCCGTTATTGTTTGAGCTGTAGAAATGTTTGAATATTTTGTTAAAATATACAGCACAAAAAACATTGAATAGGTATTGCATTTCCGAACTGTAAGTCACATTTATTTTCCTGGAAATGGAACCCTGTATATTTTTACCGCATTGGAAAGACCGTCAACTGTGTAATATATTATACAGAATACTTATCTTATACGGTTTTCGATATATTACATGTTTATTGTTAATAGTATATTAAACAACAAGGTTTGAAAACGACGATTTTCAAGCGAGTTTTTTACGATACTTTTTATACGACTGCAAACAAAGACCACAAAAATCAAATTTTAATTTAAACTCAGCCAACTTGAAACATTCCATAATTTGGGGGACCACATCAAACAAAACTCACAATCTGGAGAAGCGTGTGCAAAGATGACATAACCGTGTGCAAAATGTTTAGCACACCACGTGTGTAAAATACCGTTTTCAGAGCGTGTTTCCCATGTGCAAAACCCCCTTTTGCAGGGCAGTCGCATAAAAAATCATTTATTCTTGCAATATGATACCTTTTTAAAGATTTTAAATGAAAGAGTTAATTATTTTATTTAATACATCCAACAGAAAATCCAAGGGTGACAATAATTAATTACTAAACTAAAACTCATGGCATATAGGCAATAAACAAATCACATCATATACAAAACAATAAAGGGAAAGTTTAGACTTGAAAAATATTATTAATTGCATTAATGCTATGATTGGGTATTTCAAAATGGATTACTGACAATCATACATATTATGTAAAATTTTATAAAGAAACATGACTGAAGGCATATTGCTACGTTGTTCCAGACTACACGCTTTATATCTGTCAAGTAAAATGTCGTGAGAAATACCATCCTGACGAAAAAGTTACTTTTAAAACCGCCTATGAACATCTTCAATTTCAGATTGAAACATCTTATAGCCAGAGTCACACATAATGCTACGTACTTCAGTTTAGATCTAACAATAGCATTGAAAAGTGTCACATATACTTGAATATCCGAAAAGTCATAGGAGATTCTAGGAGAAATCCTAGACTATTATATGTAGACTGAACGATTTTGTCAACATGAAAACTTAGTTTCTTATCAAAATAACGCCTAGATCATCTACAGTTTCAGGACGGTTCAGGATAATGTTCATATTATAATTACATTGTCTAGTATAGCTTTCCTAGAGAAAGTCATCACAGTGCACTTGCTAACATTTAGAGAAAGATTGTTATTAATACACCAATCACGAATACGGTTTAGAAAGTGCTGTAACTTATTACATCACTATAAATTATTAAATCATCCTCATACGAGAGACAAATGAAGTAAAGATTTTGAACTATATCGTTAATATAAATAACAAACAATAAAGGTCCTAAAATGGACCCCTGAGGTACGCCCGATGTAACTAGCACTGGCTCAGACATTTAACCATCACACTGAACATATTTTAGTAGTAAATCCGAAAAATTGGAGTTTTTGAATTAAGATATAAAAAACATAAGAAAAAAATTACAAGAATGGTTTAATACGGCCTTCCTTTTCAATGCAAAGTTAATATTTTTATAGTAAATTTTGTATATCCCTATAAAAACTAATTCCTAATTAAAAATGCTTAATTTCATATAAAATCTTTAAAAACATATATACCTAAGTTATATGATGTATGTGATGTATTAACAATAGACATGTAATATCTCGAAAACCGCAAAAGATAAGTGACCTTTTTACCTTTACATTTTTTTGTAAAACTTATAAAAAAGCCAGATCGGGTAAAATTATTAACACGGAAATTTTACACATCTTGAATTACACACTGGAAAATTTAATTTTCACAGTAACTTTTTCCAGAGTAGAATCTTATTTTAATGAGAAGAATAAGACATTTTTAGATTTTGCAGTTGTGTAGTTGACTAAAGTAATTAAATAAGTAAGTGAAGGCAAATATTTATCAAGAAAATGTTGCCAATGTGCCCAGGTGTAGAAGTAAGCACAATTTCTTTCCAATAACGATTAAGACGTATTATCGAATCTTGAGCTTAACTTATATTACAAAAAAGTGCAAAGAACGGTAGAGATGTCTAAATTACAATCCAATTTATGTAAAAGGAACATTTCAGATATTGCTGAATTAATAATACCTGATAGGTACGTAAACGCAGGAAGAAAGGTAAAAAGAGAATTTGTATTTCATTTTATGTTATAGTCCCCATCCGGCAATATACAGGTGTTATATTCATTCTGTCTATGAAAATATGTTAGTTATAATTTCCTATAAAGTAGGTTTCGTATATTTTTTTAAGAAATTTGTTAGAGGTTTTTGCCAAATTATTTAAAGTGACAAAATAAATATAAAAGTGTTCTGTAGTCTAGTTCAGTTTATAATTAGTTAAAATTATATACATAAATACCGGGTGTTCCCTCTAAGACTTTCAGTGCGAATATCTCAGCTACTATTGCAGCTAGTGCGACAAAATTTGGTATACTGGCACTAGATGGCGTGTAGAATTCGACGATGCCATTAATTTTTATACAGGGTGTTCAGTTTTACAGATAATCGATTTAATTTCGATTTTTTGGTAGTCAACCTCGGTAAAATTTGTATTTTAATTGGAATATTCTTAATTATGAACACATTCTGATAAAAAAAGTCCGAAAATTTTTTATTTTATCATAAAAAACGCCTATGAAAAGTACACAAATTTCAATGTTTTGTCATGCAAAATGTGTATAGCCGTGAGTCCAATTTACACACGCAACAACCGCATGGATAGACGTCAAAACGTAAAGTGACAGGAACTGTCAAAGCAAGTTTGACTATTTTTGTAGGAATTTTATTATAAATACGTAACACCACGAGGTACATTGAATCTGCGTACGTATTTGCAATAATGCTAGTTTTGTTAAAAAATGGAATTTAGAGGTTATTAGCTGTTCGCGTACGCTGAGCTTTATTCGGCATGAATACTCTGAAAATATGTGAAACATGTTTGTTTAATTGTATAATACGACTATTCTGGGAAATAATAAAAGCGATAAAGAACAATCCCTACGAGAAGACATTAAATTTATGAACACGTCACGCCCTTGACTCGCTGCTTTGTGCTTTACCGCAGACAGAGGACTGTTGACTGTTGTTTACTGTGAATATGCTGCAGAGCGCAGACGCAGAGCCCGACTCTCTCGAGGTCCGAACGATGTGTAAACTTAACCTAGAGTTCCAACTTCCAAATAATGAATAAAGCCTCTTCAACAAGTGGTAAAAATGTTTTAAAGCCTAGAAACAATCAGATAAAAATGCAATGGATTCCTTGAGTGAAAGCTTCAGTTCCAGTATTACAAAAATATCTGTTATAAAAACTACTCCACATCAAATGTGAGTAAAATTTCGAGCCATATACCTAGGTGTGCTAAAAATTACTTGAATACTGTAAAAAGCTTGATATATCGATATGTGTATGTTCTAAGTATAACGATTAATTGGAACTGATACTAAAGACGAAGGAATAATATCAGGTTACTTTGTAGGTAATTATATCATGCATATTAATTTTCGTCTTTTACATTGAATATGAGTTGTAGTTCCTGGTACTTATGTTTCATATTAGCTAATTCATTTCAAAGAACTATGGGGTTAAATTTATAAAAATAGCCCAGTTACGCAAAATCTAGGATTATCTTTACCTAATTAGTTTCAGATGGAGAAGCTATTGGGGCTTACTTTCAAGAACAGAGATGAGGAAACATATTTCAGTATTTGTAGGAGACCAGAATGAATATAAACATATTCATTACATCTTGTGGTATGCAGAAATTAAAAATGTCTACGAAAATGTTTCGTCTCACCACTAGGTAGGAACTTAGAAAACAAAGTGCTGTTATGGAAGCAGGTTTACATACACAATTACGTTAATCATTGATTAAAAGATTCGATAAGAAACTGAAGAAGCCAGATGCCAAGATTAGTTTATATTCGTGCGACAGAGAGATGGGAGACGAGGAAAATTTTGCTAGAACACATTAGACTTTACGTTTTGCTATAAATAAAAACATACCTAACTTTCTGTACTTGGTTTAATTATTTAATAAAATTAAAGTTCATGGAATGTGTAAGTTAACGAGTGAATTAAATAAAAAATATAAATAATGCAAGTATGGCGGAAATTAAAGTTTATTAAATTGTTATCGTTTGTATTTATTATACACTACAGCAAATAATCCTTGTGTTTAATAATTCTATAACAAAATTAACATGTCTAAAACATAAATATCAGTGAGAACTGTTAATATTCAGTTCTTATAAGGTAGGTATAATTATAAAAATGAAATGATAGATCTCACTTTGAAAAGTATTCTACATTTTCAAGACTAAATCAAAGATTTTTTCAAAAAGTAATACGTACCTACAGTGGTTTATTTTTTAGTGGCTAAATTGATTAACTTGACTCTTCATCTTCAAGTATTCATTATTTCTTAAGCATCTGTGTTTAATAATTCAGGTAGAATAAAAAAAGACAAATACAAAATTTAATTTATTTACAATAAAATAAAACTACAATAAATTAAAAGTACCTAAGTACTTACATACATTTAATCGATTTTATGTTAAACAGTTCTGTATTCTAATTTGCAGAGCACCGTTCAATCTAAGGGATGGTCAAGCATGTACGATTAGAAACAAATCTTACCATTTCATTGTTCGATACCTACCTTATTACGTTATGTTGTGTATATTGTAACAACAGTTAACTTTCAACATTTTTAAGATATTCTAACGAGATGTTTTCATACTCTACATAGAATTATGAAATTAGTTAAATTTCTTAAATTTATTCGTTTAGAAATTTTAAAACCCACGACAACTGAATTTAATGTCTTATAGAATACTCTTCAAAGTGAGTTAGAGACTTCTTTATAATATTATCCATCATTCCATATTTAGAATTCTTTCCAAGAAAATGTCTGTGTAATATTTTTCGCTTATTCGTTCTAGTGTCTGTTTTAATGTAGGTACTAATTTGTGGCACTAAACACACATAACTGAAACATAAAACAATAATTACAAATTATTATCTAGCTTTAAATGAGTATTTGATAGGTACCTACTGGGTATAGTAGGTTTGCAGGTGATTCTTCCTAGCAAAACCAGTTGCTTTATTCTAGTTCTGTATCATATGAAATACAGAAATTGTAGTTCATTGTTTACTATTTTACAGATGTAGAGTTCTTCTTAAACATCTCCTTCACAAAGTGTTGAAATATGTGCACAAGAATCAATCATTTCTAGGTTATGCTTTCGTAATATTTATTTAGTCGGGCTGGGGTACCTAGGTTCAGTAGGGGTTCAGTTCAGATTAGATCTGACTTTCAACGACAAACATGTTCACATTATAATTATAAAGTTTTAGGAATCGTTTTGCTCGAATTTATTTGTTGCTAAATAAGTAATCCATAATTACAGCAGTTGGAAAAGAGAGATATTCTTTAAGTACTTACACACTTTTGTAAATTATTTTGTGATATAACACCATTGTGTATACGTAAATTGCATTAAATACATTATTTAGCGTTTTTTATGTAAAATAAAATACTTTATGCCATTAATATTTGACAATTCATAGTTTTGACGTTTAGCGATGTTAGTTTCTTCTGTGTAAGTCTGGCTCAAGGCTATGCACGTTTTACATGACAAAACAATGAAATTTTGGTACTTTTTGGAGGCGTATTTATGTTAAGATTTGAAATGTTTGAATGTTTATTTATCAGAATGTATTCATAATTAAGTATATTTCAATTTAAACATAAGTTTTAGCAGGGCTGACAACCAAAAATCAAAATCAAATCGATTTCTTGGAAAATGGAACACCCTGTATAAGAATTGATGTTATCATCAGATTCTACTCCGCATCTAGTGTCTGTATACCAAATTTCGTCGCACTGGCTATGATGGTTTCTGAGATATTCGCACTGAAAGTCTTAGAGGGAACACCCGGTATAGTAATTATCTGTAATTTAAATAAAAACAATATGATACTTATTGTTCATTTTATATATTTCTAAACCTAAACAAGGAATCTTCTAGAAATACTAATAACTGCAATTATAAACTGAAATAAACTATCAGTCGGTATATTACAACGTGCCAAATAATCTCGGTAACCTTTCTCAACTAATATTTTAAAAGCAAAAAGAAGATATTGCTGATTGGCTTTTAACTATTGTTAGAGTAGGTAAGTAGATTTTATTTAAAAAGGAAATAGACTCTACTATTGGAGATATATATTATAAAGTAATGTTAGAGTAAATTGGAGACATTCCAAATCTATCTTCTGATAAATTATATAAGAAAGAAATATGTATAGAAAAGTCACTGAGTTCAGGATCAGCTTATTAGTCAATAATAGGGTCTATTTGTATATATAAGTACATATCAGATTTAATATGTTACTGTTTCATTAGGAGAATATGGTCTTAAAGCAGGTATCTGCAAAAAATATGTATTATTTTAAAAATTTCAAATGAAAATGATCAATGTATGAGCCTGCTCGAGTGTTAAATCGGATACAAATTTAAGCAAACTCAGATGCTGTATGAATTCCATAAATACATATCACAAATCTTGTTTTAATTTCTGCCACATAATGAAAACTTTATAAAAATTTACAGAAATGTTATTTATTATGTAACATACTTTATAAACTAGGGTGACGGACTGAAATGAAGCAGCTGCAAACATAATATATGTGAAAAATTAATCGACACGTATTTTTTTACTTTCTAATTCTTAAGGACCTTGGGGTCTTGAAATAGGAACGAAAATCAAATATCTCGACGATTTTAATAGAATTTGGATTGTGGACAGTCATCTATCTGAACAAAGTAGTTTAGTCAAGTATTAGAGAGGAATAGTAAGATACTACAACTTTAGCAACTGTTTGAAAAAAAGCTTCAAATACAAAAAGTAACGTGTACTTTTTTGTGTAGAATGAAACTGTGATTTGAATGCACCGGAAGAAAATTTGGAAAAAACTAAGAAAAGTTTTAGAAAAAACTAAAGCAAAACTATTTTATTAGCAACATTAGAGAATCTACTACAGCTTCATACCATCTTTCATTAAAATAGACTTGGGGGTTCAGGATATACAGGATGTCCCGCATAAGAACCGATACAGAACAGGTTCTTGTAGGGGTGTCCAAAATATTGTAATTTAACCAAACTTGCCTATATACAAAACTGCACCCCTAAGGAGTTATTAATTCTTAAAGGTCTTCAATTTCGAAACAAAGATAGGATCTGTGCGACACATAAAAGAATCAAATTTGATACATAATTGTTTATGTTTATTACTCTTCTTTTTTGACTACGAGTTAAACATAATTGAAGCACTACAGTGTTCATTGGGGGTGACATCCCTCTAATTTAAAAATATTATCTTCATTCAACTTTTTTTTACTCTTATTGAATGTTAAATAACTTTATGGTGTTCAAGAAAACCTGTATTAACTGAAACAAGATTTTGACAGTTAATTAGAAAATAAACAAGTCAGTAGAAGGCTTTATTTTTAAAATTTGACAGTTGGTCGAATAAATATTACTTCAGCTGTCTTCTAATTTTAAAAAAGTACGTAGGTAGTTTCTCACTAAGTGAATGTTACGTAAAAACACAAATAAATAAAAAAATGACAATGAAAAAAATTGAAAAGGATTCAATTGTTTGTTTTTGATTATTTTCTGAAGAACACTGTTAAAATCTTGTTTCAGTTAATGCAGTTTTTCTTGAAAGTTGTAATGTTGCTTTAAAATTTAACAAGAGTAACAAAATTAATTTTACGGAGGATAATATCATTATTTTTAAATGCGGTCAATAGAAAAGGTTTGGTACAATTGTAGGGGTAAGTCACCCCCAATAAACACCTTGTAGTACTTCAATTAACTTATAGTCAAAGATGAACAATAATAAACATAAATTATGTTCCAAATACGGTTAGGTATCAAGTGTCGCATAGATTTTTTTGCGAAACTTAAAGCTCTACTTTGGAGGATAATAACTCCTTAGAGGTGTAACTTTGTATATGGGTAGGATTGGTTAAATTGCAACATTTTGGACATCCTTACATGTACCTGCTCGGTTCTTATGCAGGACACCCAGTATTGGCAAATAATGAAATTTAGCATTTAGGAAAACAAAAAAATACGGGTAAAATTTTTTCTCACGCACATTATGTATACACCCATTTTCTTCCTACTTAGTATTTTTGTCTTGGTCCCGCGCATTCTCCATTTCATCGAATCATTCACGATATCACACGCATTAATAAAGACAATTTTTAAATTTCAGTATCATGGAAACTAATCTTATTTTTTTCTTAGACGTAATTCGTTTTTAAATCCAGCATTAAAAACTACTGTTGCAAATTCCTCTATTTTAATAACTGGACATCAAAATCTTAATGAAGATTGCACTATGGGGTTATAAAAGACTTCATCCGGCGCCTTGGAATTAAGATTTTTATCATCGTCGTCGGGAGCCGGTGGAAGTTTAGTGGAAAATGTACTTTCCATGCTCGAATATTAATAATTGCTTTTAAGGGTATTTTACAGCTTTGCTGGCTAAGAAAAATTCTCCCTGTTTGCTGCACAGATGTAACCGCTGCAAAGTTAACTGAGTTACCCAACTTCATTATCAAACTTTCAAACTAGTCATAAACCTGACATTTAATTTCGTTTGCGAAATATAATTATAAAACAACATTAACATACACAATTACTTTTAGGGTAATGTATTGCCAAGCAATTTGCTGTAGTTTTGCTGAAAAAACGCTCAATATTTCCTTAATTCAATGTCATATTAATATATGATGTTTTATGTAGTTACTTGTATATTCAACTGCTTGGGTTTTTTAAGATCAATTCTTCGTACAAATTTTTAATTACTAAAGTTCTCTTATTTATGTTCTTCGGTTGAACAAAATTGTTTTGATATATTTTTTATTTAAATTCCTGCTACGCTCACCAACTCCTAGAAAGAGTTTCTACCAAGCTTAGTTAGGAAAAATATTAATTGTTACTGACAAGATTAATTTTAATGATTTATATTCTATATAGTTTTTGTGAGCAGTAAGTAAAACAATGAATACATTTTTCAAATATCTGTAGATATAAATAGTAACACATAAAAATATATGATGCAAACGTTGATTGTGGAACGTTATAAATATACAATCCCCTGTCTACCTAAGTGTAAAACACTCGGACAGATCGAATTTGGTTTTCAAATATTCATCATGTCCGGGAAATCAAACTTTTTTACCATCCACCCCCTCCTACTAATGGTGATATAAAATACTATATATGGCAACGTTGAGAATTCTGATTCTCCTTGAAATTCTGCATATAGCAATATCTGCATGTGCAAATAATAATTCATCCAACTTTTCTTAAAATGGCAAACAAATTTTGTATTGCCAATTCTAATTCTCCTTGAAATTCTGCATAGAGTAATATCTGTAGATATGAATAGATCAAACTCAGGTGTTCCTCAAGGATCTAACTTGGGGCCGCGCCTATTCTTATTTTTTATGAATGACAACAAATGTAATACAAAATTAAAATTGACTGATGTTTGCAGATAACCTGAAATGTTAGAAGCGTATCGAATGTTCCGATGATTGTATATCTCTTCAAACTGATATTAATGCGGAATTTGAATGTAGTTATGTCAACAAACTTGATTTTAATATTCAGATATGCTATAATATAACTTTTTCTCGCAATAAACAAATCTTATCCGTGCAAAATGAACAATATTGAGTTAAGCAGAACAGATTATGTCAAGGATTTAGGTGTAACTGATTGATTCCAAACTTTCATACAAATTGCATATTGGAAATATAATTGCCTCAGCCTATAAAACATTAGGTTTTGTAATAATAATAAGGGAATCAAAAAATGTTCGGAACATTAGTTCAATCTGCTTCGCTGCTATGGTATTCACAACCTGAGATATAAACAGTAGTACCTAAGTTTCACTCAAAGTATTTATTTATGTAAGGAGCTTAAAATTAATATACTATAGAATCGCCGTGTTCTTGGATTGCTCCTGTTTGGATACAAATCACTAAATTTTCTTATTGATGATTCTTGTTTGTTATCCCTGTTGTGTGTTAATACTTCGAGAAGTACTAGAATGCAACTTCTGTCCGATTAATTAACCTAGTTTGTGGTAAAAATAGCGTAGACATCTTTAACCCCTCTGGTTTATTTTTAAAATCTGTTAAAGATATATATTCAGTTGACAGTTTACCTTGTATGTGTACTAGCTGTTAACCTGATGTATATTTATCACAATTGATAACGTGAATGCCTGTGCTGTATTTTTCACGATGTACTGTGCAATTATTATATTTCTTGTTACTTGTTACTGCTTGCAATTAGGCATTGAAGCCAATCTGGCAGTAATAAATAAATAAATAACTGTTTCTAATCTAACTTTAAATTACTGAAACAGAATCCAACGTCTTCTTGAAAATATATTGAAAATTTGTGAATCAATTTTGATGTGTTCAATGTCGTTTTTGATCAGCAGAATAAATCAGGATTATACCGGTTTCGATGATTGTATTACACGACAGTCCTAGGAATAAAAGTCTTCCAAACTTTGACGCTGTCTTAATCAACTTTTTCACAAGACAACCGAACAGTAACAAAATACCTGCCAGTCCATGATGCAAAAAATCTTTGCTAAACTTTCCTTTAGAAATGTGGTGGACGGCCCGAAAACTTTCAGCAGTAGAAACTTTATATTTGATTATCAGCAAATTTCATTCCTACCCTAAAAGTTTTTGTATCTCTTTTCCATATTCACATTCTATACGGGTCAAGAGGAGACATCCAGAAATAACCTTCGCAGATCCCTTAAGCTGTTCAGCTGCTCAAACAAGTCACAAGCAATTTAGAAAGAATGCTTTGATGAAATAGCTCAAGAAAATTAGGGGGAACTCGGAACAAATTTCAAAACAAACGAAATTTCTTGAAAGGTTCATTTATCTGAGTATTACGGCATGGTATTTCTGTCAAAGTTTCCAAGTGGCCTATAACATTTACAAACTTGTTATAAGATCTGCCAACTACTTCGGCTTCGGCTTATACTGCTTGATAGAGATGTAACCAATATACTTTACTGTTATCTCAAATGCGAGCAATAGTATTAGTAATAGTAATAATAACGACACTTCGAAATTGATTTTGAATATACTATATTGATCTATGTGTTAGCTTTCTTGAACAAACAGAATAATACGAATATTTTTTTTGGAACGTTATAGTTTTCAAGATTCAGAGTGTTATTATTTTAATTTTTCTTCAATAATGTCATTATAAATCGTAGTAAATAAATAAAACTTGGTAAAGGGGAGTTTCTGGTACGAGGAATTGAACTGTAGTCCCAAATTTGCTGCCAATTGTAGCGCTACCTACAGTACTTCACATGCATTTGAATCGTCATAACTTTTTGGTACCTCTGTGTATCGGTTTCTTAATCAATCATTCTTGTTCTTTAACGTTTTTTCTTAAAAAGGTATCCTTGGTAAATGTCATTTTAAACAACAATTTTTTGGATTTTCTAAATTTCCCTTTAACAGTTTTAATTATTCATTTAAGTGATTAAAAGACCACTTATTAAATTTGTTGTATATACAACTCAACTTAAAACATCGTCTGTATATTAACATCACAGTCCATATTCACAAAAGATGGTAAATTATATATAAACATTAAAATGTATATAAGGAGAACCTCAAGGAACTCCTAAATTAATATCCCAGTTAGTGGAGAAGACATCATCTGTGATTGTGATGATCATCTATGTTAGAAGTTATAATTTCTTTAGTTTTTATTTTTAAGCATATATCTAAAATAACTATATCAACTGAGTAAATTTTAATAGCATGATCTTTTTCGAATTTGCTTATTTTAATGCTAATACTAAAAAAGGTGACGTCTAATAGTGAATATTGATATAAGATATAAAATGGATCGGTCAGTGGTCGCGCGGTTTAAGGCGTCAGTACTTGAATCGAGGTGACTGGATCGCTGTGGGTTCGACCCCCGCAGCCGGTAGACCGTATATAAGCTATATTAGTGGAGAGATTGGCACGCTCTCTGCGGGTATGGTAGGGTGGAAGAATGTTGGCTTGGGTCAATGTGAGAGATTGACACCGGTTGATATTTGACTACCCCCCTAATTAATGAGGTTTTCCAGGTTTCCCTCATTCCTGCACTGAATGGTGGTTAGGGCCTACCAACGTAAGTCGTTCCTGGGCGCAAATGCGGCCTGCTTAATAATAATATGCCGCCCCCTCTCCCGCACAAGTCTTCGACTTCTGGGCTAATCCTCGTGATTGGAATGAGGGGTAGAGATATTATTATTATTATTATTATTATTATTAAGTGTATATACAGGGTGTTTTATTGGGAAATGTACATACGTTGGCAGAGGAGACCCCAAGAAATCTGTTGTTGACGGGCATAACCATTATTATTACTGAGATACAGGGCGATTTACCAATTTTGGATATTTCTTTAACTTGCCATAAAACCGATCCACTCTGTATAATCAGATGATTTTTGGTAGAGGTACTATTTTTGCTTCTCTCAATCTACTAATATCATAAACGAAACATAAATATACGTGTGATGGCGTATTTTGTTTATTCGCAATTACAACACCCTGTATCTAGGACTTTGAAAGATCTGTTTGCGGTTTTGAGTAGAACAGAAATAGTAGAATTTATGGTTAATTTGCTGTAGATGAACATGTAAGTTTTCATATTTGATTGTTCGATCAAATAAATGTCTGTGAGAGATTATTTCAAGTAAACCTACATTTATCATTAAATTCATAATCAATTCTTATTTTATACGTAAGACTACCTTTCCATTTGAGGAGAAAATATGAAAGACAATTTTCCAAATATGTGCATAGATCCGGGTGCATCTATTGAGTGGCCTTCAAGGTCACCAGACATCATTCCTGTTGATTATTACGTATGGGGGCCATTTAAAATCGAAGGTATATGGAATAATTGAAATAAGCAATAACAGTCCGACGCAACTGATTGAGCGAATTGTAAATACCTTCTTGTAGTTAACTAAGAATTAATGCCGATATAACAAAAATATCTGTAACAGCTATTATATAATAAACATGAAAGTATGATCAACATAATGGTGGACACTTCGAGCATTTATTTTAGTCATATTGCATACTGTTTTATTTTACTGAATTAGGCAATTTATAAAAACAAATTCAAATTTACGATAACATAATAAATTTTTATTAGTATTATTATTTCTACACATAGTCTGAACAGATTTTTTTTAAACTTACATACAGGGAGTTGTTTCTGTGAATAACCAAAATAAAAAAAGTGTATGCCACCAGACCTGTATTTCTGTTCCGCCTATAACTTTAGTTGATTTGGTGAACTAAGGAGAATACTCCTACTGAAATTCACTTGATTATACAGTGGCTCGCTTGCATGGCAAGTTCTTGGTAATGACAATGGCTAGAGCTATCAACAACACGTTCCTAGATGCCTTATATAATCACTGTTGACCTATGTCAATTTTCCAATGAAGCACCCTGTATGCTCTAACAGAGTTAGCATTTAAATTTAAATTATTGACATTCATTTTCTACATTATTCAAATTGAATGAATATGTAACAGTTGTAACACGCAAAGCCATTAAGGACTAATTCATTAACCAAAAGCGTTTAAAAATAATTTAATGCCAAAAAAAATTGTTTTACTTTAGAGTTGCCAAGCATATACAAATATATGACAGAACTGATAGGTTTATATTAAATACTTTAGGTACCTAAGATAATGTAAATTTTATTACATTCGACATCTAAATGTACAACCTTAGACATTAAATTTTATTAAATAAGCTCGTAATTTGGATTTCACAGTAAATTTCTCGTCGATGCTCTTAAGTGGTTCCGAAGAGGAGAAAATGTAGCCCGGATTAGCGTAACACACTGTAACCCTAACGCGTTTGTTAGGGTTACCGTGTGGAAGCACTAATGGCCAAACCATTCCCCTATTATGTATAATTTGCTATTGGGGTTGAAGGATAAATATGAAGTCATAACGTCGCCAGTGATGGGGTAACATGTCAGTATATAATGTATCTAACGAGTATGCAGGGAGAATAGGTTACAGCACGGTGTATGGACGGGGTATTCGCAATTTTTTCAAAACTAAATTATCTCTACTGAATAGACAGGATTCGTTTCATATTACAGTGTTTGTATTTATGTTCAACTGATTTCACTATCCAGTACTCTTCAAATATCTCGAGTTTGTACCACTACCCTTTTCGGCTAATTAAATAGAAATTTCTGAGACTTCAGGGGATACGGCGGTTTCCTAAGGTACATCTAAAGATCTCCGTGCAAATAATTCATTTACACAAGACTACCCTAATTATGTCATACTACGATAGCACCGTGAAAATGCACAAATCAAGATCAAATTATTTGGTAAGCGGGTCAAATTTGACGTTAAATTTACACTATTTGGTAGAATTTACTTGCAATAGTGCAAATATGATTAAATCAGGTAAAATCAATTATACAGGGTGATTTTAAATGAAGTAGCAAAAATGAGACCACAGATTCTTTAGGTGAAAATAAATCAATTTAACCTAACATATCTATATCCCAAGTCGCTTAATAAAAGAGATACAGGGTGTCAAAGTTAAAATTTGAAATTTTGACGTCACTAGTAGAGGACCCCCCCTATGGCACAGCACGTTTCTTTTAAATAGCAGACCTTTTTTGCTGCTTAGTGTATCCATCTAACTATTGAAACAGTCGATTCTCCTACCTGTCATATCCGAAAAAGGTGTACCTTGTTGAAGTCGTTAGGAGTAACAGTTTTCGAAATAATCCTATTTGAAATATTTAGTGCACCGACTGAAAACTGTTATCGTTTCAGGTAAATTGACTTTTCTACTGAAAATATAGCAAAATTTTACTTGAAAAAGTTGTTCAGAACGATAAATTATGGGGACGTTCAAAATTTCAGGAAGATCTGCTTTGATAAAATCTTGGAAAATGGTTTCGTCAAACCTCGCCGATCTTCTTGAAATTTTGCACGTATCCATTATTTACCATTCTGAACAACTTTTTCAAGTAATATTTTTCTGTATCTTCAGCAGAAAAGGCACTTTACCTCAAACCAAAATAGTTTTTACTCGGTGCACTGAGCATTTCAAATAAGATTATTTCAAAAATGGTTACTCCCACCGACTTTAGCAAGGTATACCTTTTTCAAATATAACAGATAGGAGAATCGATTGTTTCAATAGTCAGATGGCTACACTAAGCAGCAAAAAAGTGCTGCTACATATTTATGAGAAAGATGATAAGTTAAATTTTAACAATTACTAGAGAAAATTTATATTAAAGTTAATAAATAATTCTAAATGGTATTTATCTAGTTTGTTTAAAATCAATTATTTTACAAATTCAGATATGAGAGATGTGACTGTTATTTTTTGTTGGCCATTAAATCTCAATGGACGTGCTGGGCAACAAGAATATTTGGGAGGATGTCGAAATAGATTACAGCCTGATAATCGACAGTTCAAAAAATGTGTTAGAGAATAGAAGACGAAAAATTTGTTCACATTGCGTGAACTAATTCAGGACGACTATCAGTATGAGTTCAATTTTAAAAACGATTTATGTTTAAAAGTAGTACCCGTACCATTTTACACCAGTGCGATTTTTATTGTTTGTCGGTCTACCTTCAATATATGCAATTTTCAGGGGAATTTTGGCGCCTACTACGTTAAAATATTGTACAATGAACTATACAGCTGATTGTTGTAAAGCCATTTTCTCGAAATAGGCAACAAATTATGATACATTAAAAAACAGTATAATTATTACAAAAAATCGCTTTTTAAATTTCAATGTTGACACCTTGTACCTTTTTTATTAACGCAATTTGACTTAAATCGTAATATTTTGAAGTAAAAAATCCAGTCTCTACTTACCTAACCACCCTGTATACTAGGACATTAAAATCGTCGCTAAATTTTAATTGGTAAGAGTGCTAGTGACTATTAAATGCAATTGTTTTACAGTAATAGGTATATTTCAAAGCATATGTGTCTAAGAAAATGTTGTAATATAGGACCTTTTTCTAATAATGTGAAATGCACAAACATTCACTATTGCACAAAAAATTATACAATTTATTTCAGCTGTTAACACAATGAAGTGGACAACAACTGCAATCTGCAATAAGTGTTCACTAATATAGTCAGGAAGAGAATAAGATATACTCGTTCTCGTTTAAATTTTAAACTGTATTTAATAAATTACTTGCGTTGGTGTGTTTCATCAAATAATTAATATTCTAGATTTTACCCTTTAAGATTTTTGTAAATATGTTTACACTTTCGATACTTTTAAAAATAAAACGTAAAATTTTACATCACATTATTTTACTACTACGTAGATTTGAAAAAAAAACCTTAATTATTTTTAATCTGAAATTCGTCCTACGCCTTGTCAAAAGCTTGTTATCTTAATAAAAAACATAACTAAAAACTGTGTAAATCGTAAACAAGAAGCCCTTTGTGTCTACTTCATTTAAAACAATTTAGATTTTTAATATGTATTATGGAATACATACAAACAATGACAGATCTTTTACGTTAAAGTTGAAAGGTTATAGAGGCAAAACAATTGAAAATATTTATTTAAACTTAATCTAAATATAGTTGTCAGTCCGCTATCACATTAAAACCATGTTCTCCACGAAAATATGCTTTGTTATATTAATATTTGTTTTACATGTGCTATTCGTATATTCTATTTATTATAACAGTGGTTGTTATACTGACTATTAAAAATATATATGACCTATCTAAATCATCTATCACTTCTGTAACAAAGAAATGTACGTGTTAATTTATATTGCAACAATTCCGAATGGATGTAATTGATTTAATACGTTTTGAATAATTTTCTGCTCAATATACACACGTATTTTCCATTGGCAATAATTATATTTTGATAATTTATATACGTATAAAATAACGCATGATTACATGCACATATAATTAAATTTTCTTTACGTATGTGAACTGTAAATAATTAATTACATTAAATGCACTATTATTGTATATGGTTCCAAATATCAGGTGGACAGAACTTAAAAAAAAGAACATGCTATTATAGGTTAGTTATCGTGTTCTATTTGAATGTAATACTTAAAGAATAATTAAAAAAGTGTTAAATAGTGTACCCTTTGTCCAAGGATAAATCTCGTCCACCTGGTGAAATTACAAGTAAATTAAATGTTAAACAAACTTAACTACATTTATTAAAATGTAATTTTAAATGCACCTATAGATTGACTGTTATTTTTGTGATAATAAAATAGGCACTAACATGTATCTACATATTATAACAAAGTACTTTCCTTTTAAACTTGTCTTTTATTTACCTTTAGTTTGTTACGTACTGTAAGCTCTAAAAGTTTATTTAAATTTCATAGTTAAAGGCTATTGAAAACACCTAAGCAGCTTAAAATATTATGAAGAACCATCTTGAGGGTGAGTATATACCATTTACTACGAACAATGCTGATTTTGATGTTTTTGAATTTCTTCCAAAGTAGCAATATGAGCTTCATCAATAAGGTTCTAGGCAACAGAAGCTTGTTATAATTTAATCCAAATTGCTAAATAGTGATAAGTTTCTAAAAACAAAACCTTAAGCTTTACACGCAGCTAACGTCACAGTTTCTTTTTCTCATAGAACGTCGTAATATTGCTTGCATTTGGATGTATAAGGATTAAGTAACTACTACTAAGTAAATTTTCCAGAATATTACAGCCGCGGATGATATTTATTTCACATGAAAGTTTGGGGTCATCTGCATAAATGTAGCAGTGTAAATTAATCATCATATCACTTGTAAATACAGCAAATAGTAGAGGCCCCACTATCAAGCCTTGTGGCACCCCAGATATTTGAAGAAATTAATCAGACTTAAAGCCACGATATTGAGAACGAATTCATACCGACTGATTAAGTAAGAATGTAACAGGTACTGCCATGAAAAGGTAAAACATCTAATTTATGCATGCATCATATTTTCAGATATTTAGGTAATAGTACTATAAACACCTATCAAGTTGGTCACTATTAAATTGTGTGTTTTCAATAACACGTAACTGTAAATCCTACCTTTGTATATTTAAATTTCAAATATCTTAAGCGAGCTTTGATTTTTTCGTTTGATTTCAAATTTTTTTGTCAGGAAATGTTTTCTCATGATAAAAAACTGAATTTGTGTTAAAAATCTTAATATCCTATCTCTACTTTGACATTTTGGTTTGTTTTTCGATTTTTCTTAAAATTAGGGATTACTGCCACCATTGTTTTTTAATGATCAGAAAGTTCCTTCTGTTTGATGGAAATACATACGGTATACATTTAAATGTACCTAAAAAAATGTAACAGCCTGCCAAAATGTAAGTTTATTGTGAAATACTGTGTTTTCTTTCTGATGAATGTAGATCAAGTTATTCCTCAAGGATCTAACTTGAGGCCGCTCCTATTATTATTTTTATAAATTACTTAACAAATGTACAACACAAAATTCTAATTGTTTTATGTTTGCAGATGACCTGAAATTTTACAAACGTATGGAATGTTCCGATGATTGTATATCCCTCCAAAGTGATATTAATGCGGCATTTGAATGGAGTTATATCAACAAACTTAACTTTAATATTCAGAAATGTTATAATATAACTTTTACTCGCAATAAACAAATAATATCTTATCCGTATAAAATTAACAATATTCAGTTAAGCAGAAAATATTGTCAAAGATTTAGGTGTAAGTATTTATTCCAAACTTTCATACAAATTGCACATTGAAAATATAACTGCCTCAACCTATAAAGTGTTAGGTTTTGCAATAAGAGAATAAAAAATATATATAATAATAAAAAAATTTCGGAACAATTCAATTATATTATTATATAACAGTTTAGTCGTTTAGTATTGGATCGGTCAGTGGTCGCGCGGTTTAAGCCGTCAGTACTTGAATCGATGTGACTGGATCGCTGTGGGTTTGACCCCCGCAGCCGGTAGACCGTATATAAGCTATATTCGTGGAGAGATTGGCACCCTCTCTGCGGGTATGGTAGGGTGGAAGAATGTTGGCTTGGGTGAGAGATTGATACCGGTAGACATTTGACTACCCCCTAATTAATGAGGTTTTCCAGGTTTCCCTCATTCCTGCACTGAATGGTGGTTAGGGCCTACCAACGTAAGTCGTTCCTAGGCGCAAATGCGGCCTGCTTAATAATAATATGCCGCCCCCTCTCCCGCACAAGTCTTCGACTTCTGGGCTAATCCTCGTGATTAGAATGAGGGGTAGAGATTTTATTATTATTAGTCCACTTAAACTTGAATATGCTTCGCTGCTATGGCATTTACAACCTGAGATGTATGCAGTAAACATATATAAAATACAGAAAAAGATTTCTTTATTTTAAAAATATAACAAACCTGCAGATTTCAACTTCATTCGAAGTATTCATTTATCTAAAAGGTTTAAAATTAATATACTATGGAATCGACCTGTTATTGCAATGCTCTTGTTTTGATACAAATTACTAAACTCTGTTATTTACGATTTTTATTTGTTGTGCCTATTGTATTTAAATACTCATCCCAGAAATACTTGAATGCATGAACTTCTCTATATTCCTATTCGTAAGACAACCCAGTTTACACTTCTTTTGTCGATATTCCGATTAATTAACCTGGTTTATGGTAGAAATAGCGTAGACTTATTTAACCCTTCTGGTTTATTTTTAAAATCTGTCAAAAATATATATTCAGTTGACAATTTGCAAATAGCTTTTATGTGTTCTAGCTGTTGACCTGATTTATATTTATTATAATTTTAATAATGTGAATGGTTCTACTGTATTCTGTATGCAGTATTGTACAATTATCATTGTTTTTGTTACATGTTACTCCTTGTAATTAGGCATTGAAATCTGTTTGGAAGTAATAAATAAATAAACATACTATACCGATTTCAAGCAAGTAAGTTTCAGTTTCAGTTGCTATATAACTAATCATCAGTCAATTATTAAATCATTACAAGGACTAGAGCGTAAATGCAGTGACCCTTTTTGGAAACCTCTTTGTGCCGACCCTGAGCTGGAGCGTCAGGAAGGAGCATCGAACATCTAGGGAGGCCCCGCTGAGCTACAATTTTCCAGGGATTTCTGCTGGGTCTCTTATTAAATTCCTAACCACGCACATTAATATTTTCTACATTTACCCTTCAGATAGGTCATTAAATTAGCTGTAGAGGCTAGATAGAGATAATGGTAGTTCATTGAAATATTTCACAGTGTTTCTGCCTCTAAGGCACAAGAACGCGGTACGGTAATAACTTTTGTAATTTGATGACGAGGTATATTCAAAATAAAACTTGGTTAATTTTGAGTACGAGATGTGACAAATCAAAATCGCAGCTACAGAGGTTTTATTGTATTATGTATTTTTTAAACAAGAATAATTATTTCACACAGTATCAATATCTAAACTTTTTTATTTAAACAATGGCATAAATAATGGTAAATTTTATACTAAAATAGATAATTAATTTGTATAAATTTAGATAAATTATATTGGTATCGTCATTTCAAAATTTAATATTTCAAATAATTTTTGAATTTTATACAGATTTAACTATCTCAATTTTATTATACTAACGGTCGGATCACTCTCCATCCCCCACTACTTATTCTCCCCTCTGCCATCCCACTTCCCCTGCACTACCAACTGAAAATCGAGTGCTGATAATCGGCTATTTGATTAAGCCTGTTTGATAGTGACGATAGTGTATCAAAACTCGAACTAACTACGAAAGTTCAACTAATTTAGGAATCTAAATCATCAGCATAAAACGTCATAAAATACAATGATTACTATTTCTTTGAATTTCTTTACTTTTAATAGTTTTTTTTTTTTCAATTATTAAAATTCTATAAAGTACATATTGCACAATATCAACCATCTTTTCGTCAATAACTAAAGCTTTTCTTTGATTTATAATGATTTTAATAGTAAGGTTATATTAAAAAATTTTAAAACTTACAATGAAAGATATATTAAACAAATAACAGTCTAATTTAAATGGTGCTCGTCGATCAATCATTGATTGGCTTGATCGATTACCCGATCTCAATCCACTAGATTTTTTATTTGTTGTTTCTACAACACTAAACGTATATGCAGCTCCAGTGCACAAGCCGGAGTTTGTTATGAAAAAAATAGTAACACGTTAATTCATACAAAGCGTTCTTTAAGAAATCGATATTATTCGCAAATTAAAGAAAATGGGCAACAAGTTGGGCATACTTTAAATTAAATTCTGTTGTTTTTATTTGTTTAATTATACTACTTATTGCCATTTTAAAAAATTTATAGGACAACACTGATAAAAATTTGAAGAAAAGCATATGAAAAATAATAATAAAAAAAATATTTGACAGCATAACATTTATCCTAGTTATTAGTCATATTAATGAGTTTGTTTTACAACGAAGTAAAAATTGAAAGTGTTAATCAGTAATACAGTTGGTACGTTAATGAAATTTGTCAAATGATTCAAAATAGTCATTAAAGAGTTTTATTTCACAACTCACAGTTCGTTCTACATGTAAACTGTTATGTTTTTTTATTGTAAAATAAACCGTTACGTGCTTATTGTGTCTATTGAAAATATTTTTCGGGATTCTAAACTATAATGTAGTAGATTCATGTTGTCACTAAAATTCATGTTAGTCTAGTTTTCAAGTGTAATTTTGTCATGTGATCTGTATATAAAAATATCTTTCAATAATACCGTAACTTGTATTTTGCATTATACATTGCATAATATGCTTACTTTTTGGAATTGTAATCTATTGTTATTTTGATATTTGATGAGTTTACACTTTAAGGTAAATACAAAATTTATTGTCGGAAATACAAGTTTAAAAAAAAACATACTAGAACGGTGGCAAATCGGCTGTCGCCGACTTGGTTTTTTTTCGGGTTAAAGCCCTCTGGCCGCGCTGCGCGCGGCTCTGCGTCTGTGAATAATAAAATGTAAATGTGACTTTAGCTGAATTATGGTGGGGAAAATCCGGCGCTCTATAATTTGGAAGAGTGAATGGCATATTTTGGTAATTTTTAGCGTTTTCTGGAGTTTGGTTTTGGTTTTTTCAACATCCTGTATTCCAAATATTGAATCGGGTGGTCTTTATGTGATGCTAAAAGTTTTATCAAATATATTTTTTTAATTCCATGGCTTTAACGGGTTTTTTGAGAATGGTTCGTTTTATTTAAAAACTCTGTATTTGCTCCGTTAGTTAGTGTCATAATAGATCCTTGATGGAAGTTTCATCAAAAAAAATTTTTAATTCCGTTAATTTTGAGTTTTTTAACGGTAAATTTTTCGCACGTTCGAGAAAAAACCGAAAATTTCCTCGAATTTGGAGTTTTTTGTCAATTTTTATTTTAACACTGTCTATCAAGCCTTTTTGAATCACCCTTTAAATTGAAGCGACACGGCAATAAAATTACTACCGCCATATTGTCTAATTCATTTTTACGACGTTTTCACTCGTATTAATGCAAAGTTCAATGTAAAAACGACCTGAAACCTCAGCGCTCGGGTACGGGAAACTTTCTGGAGACTTCAAATTTACAGTGTTTGGTCTTTGCCGCCCTCCAGTCGGCCCATTTTTCCAAATATCCTACGGTTTATTCCGAGATGTTACCGCCGGAGCACACGTTTGACGTTTCGGTGATTTTGGTCGGCGGTGCGCCTCGTAGTTGACTGATACTTAAGCAATTTTCGTTATAAAATCGAATTTTAAACCCAGAGCTAAGGCATGCTTGACATTTTAGTAGGTTCAAATTTAAAGTTTCTATAAAAGCATTATTATTGCCTTTTCTTGATTTGTATATATAATTTTTGACAAAATAATTCATGAAGTATAGTAAAAAAATAAAAAATTTATTATAAAAAAAGTTGGTCTGTGTGGGAATGAAACCACCGTCCTCTGGACTGATAAATATAAATGCTACCAATCGAGCTACTACAACCTTTGCACATGTTGTTGCCATATTATATCAGCGTCTATATTACCAGATAACACAAAACGAAAATATTTAAAGATACCAATTCAGATTTTGGGCTATAAAATCATCACCAAAGGACTCGGATATATCTCAGACAACACAATAACAACTTCTCGTAGCTGGAAGGGCCTGAAAATTGTTCAAGAACACATAATCTGTTTTAATTCATTTTGACGTTTCGTTTGACGTTTGTTGAATATCTACAAAAGGGCGTAAACAACAACAAATTATTTTGACATTTCTGACGTTTATGCCGTGCAAAGCGCATTTCGTGTGCCATTTGTCGAATGTCTAGAAAGGGGCGTAACCTACTTGCTCTATCCTCGTTCCACTCGAAAAAATCATTATCTGCTATAAAGGGGCGTAACCGTCTCAACTATCCTCGTTCAACATCAAAAAATCCGCCGGTTTTGGCCGAGGAGCCTCGGGAAAATGGAAATTTAGCTAGGAGAACACGAAAAAATCGGCATCAAAATACGGCTCGGAAAAAAATCTTTTATGGCGGTAAAATGGGCAATTTTCGAGTCAAGTGTCCGAGCGAGAGTAGCCTACAGCTTCTAATATATAAAGATAGATAATGGTTCTCTTTAATGAGCTAAAAAATAAAAAAAATATATTAGTAGGTACCTACCTATGAAAGATTGTAACGAAGTGGACACTATTGATAATTTACGCGAACCTTTGTTATAATAAGTTCTGAATCACCCTGTATATCACGAAAACGACGTTTCGTAGAGACAAATGTTATAGCAAAGCCTCATATTATTTGTTATGCTCTATTCCTTACCAAAGTTAAGAACAAAAGAATCGAGACACCCATATTACAACATGCCATACTGCTATCACCGAGGCTATCACGGATCACGTCTGTCCTAAGCATTTTAAATGACTGTACCCTTAGTCATTATGAAATAAATACCCCCAGTTCATGTCGCTAACCTTTTACCCTAATTAAGTAGATTTTCTTGGCGTCTGAGCCTTCGTACGTCTTCCACCCACCCACACTGTGTCAATAATTAAGATACACGGTAAGATTACCCTGAACGTGAAAAGCTGTGGAATATTCCTTTATTATCTTGTCATGATAAATGCCGAGATGTAATGAAGTTCTTCGGGTGAAATTTATATACAAAATGTAAACAGGGGTAATATTTTTAAATTACCGAAAATTTATGTAATTACTTCGAGTATTTGCCACGTTTTAATCCAGTAATTAATTTAACTACATAGCGTGCGTTAAAGCAAAACCGCATCGTGTCCCATTAAAAATTTTAAGAGAAATATTTACAGTTAATTTATTTTTTTCTACGTTCAAGCAAAATACAAAACTTTATTGAATTATATTTAGTAGCAAAAGTGGTTCTTTACTGCACTAGTGCAATAATATTTTTATTTACAACCATACCTGTAATTTTGACATTACCAATGTCATTGAAGGTTTCAAAGTGTCACATTACCTACGTCTACTTCCCTCTTCCATTTCCCTCACTCACCAACTTTCGTAAACCTTGAAGGCTTTTTCGTAACGCCCCCTGCTTTTTTCAGGAAGTAAACTTTGTTCTGCTTTTTCAGCAGCTTGTTTTAGTTCTGGTGGAGTTCCATCTGGCAAATAATCTCGCTATCTAACAACATTTTTTCAGCCGCAAATTTGAAGGATCGAACGAGAATTCAAAATTGTTTGTATCTGTATGCGTCGTTGCTAGGCATGGCCCTGCCACCTGTACTTTGTTCAACGCAACCTGTACAATTTTGAATGGTGTCAAAACAATAACATGACGCATATGTTGGCATTTTTAGTACATTGAAAAATATGAAATAAAATTTTCAACTAACGATGTGGTTGTAAATAAAATAGTATACATAACCTCGGAGGGAAGTTTTCTTTAATATCTCGAGATTATAGTTAATCTCTCGACAGTAATGAAACACTTTCCTCGTCGGTATGTAATATACTATTACTGCACTCATCTGTCATTCTACTGCAGCGTTTTGTGATCGTGATTTTGTCTATTTTCTGTATTATGGTATTACGTTTTAAGTATTTGTATATTTTATATTATTTTCATTCATATTTGTTATATGTATACTGGATTACAAAATGATTAAAAAATGCAATTTACTGAAAACAAAATTGTTTTCAAGTAGTAAATCACAAACCTAGAAAAAATATAGACGGTGTCAGCGGCAAATTGGCGACGACCGCTAATTCATTCAGCAGAATATAGCTCTAATATTTTCTGAATTAGAAATTATTATTGAAGATTTTAAAGATGTCTTTCAGCACCTAAATTATAAATGAAAATAAAAGAATTTCTTACCTTTGTTCTATTCGAATAATGTTCGCATTGTAATAAAGTTAATAATTGAAAAGTTTTATTTTGTCGAGTGATTGCAGATAAAACTTATGCGTAAATATGCATTACGAGCAAAAAGTGACATTATTGCTCTCGAGTAATAACGTATCACTTTTCGCTCTTACATAAACAACTATTATTAACAGTTTCTATTATAATTAGGTATGTTTCTTTTGAGAATATTATGCTCAATTCTCATTTAATAAATCGTAACGATTGAGGAGATGTTAAGAAAAACATGCATACAGAAACTGGCTCCTGCGTGACCTGATTCTTGTGTATCAATGAGCCGTTAGTAGAATTTTAATTAATTTACGTCAATTAAAAGTAAAACGGAGCGTTGGACATATTTACTCGGGGCTTGGGCGAGGTAAATAGATTAAACCAAGCTAAACATTTGACGGAATAAACGGGCGAATTCGAAATTCTCGCCCGTGTAAAAATGAAACAGTTTTAAGTGGCATCACATGCCGTCATATCGCTCGACATCTGGTAGGACCAACGACACCCGTCTTTATATTATAAAATATCGCCGAAAACGTCGAAAAACGGAACATTACCTTCTATATAACGAAACGTCATTCATATCAAGGAAGCCCCCAACGATTTTTCCTGTAGGATCGTAAAATATAGTTATTTCAATACGGAGAAAACTTGATTTAATTTTTTTTTTCGTTGGATGCTGTGTTGTTCAAATAGAAAACAATTCACAATACCATAAATACATATCTAATCACAATTAGTAGTGTCATGATGACGGTTTAACAAAATCGTGCCGTAAAAATAATATAGATCAGAGCTATCCAACTTCAGGACCGCTGTAAATAAAATTGCGGGTGTGAAGGTCGTATCATAAAACACTCCGTATTGTGATACTTATTGATAAATTACGGTTTTATGGCTGTACACCTGAGAGTACATCTCTTATTCAGTCTTATCTATGTCATAGACAACAATACGTAGTGCATAACAACAATAAATCAAAATCTTTAAACTTAAACTACGGCGTACCTCAAGGTTCTGTCTTAGGACCGTTGTTGTTTCTCGTGTATATAAATGATTTTCCAACCTCGGTGAGAAATAATGTGTTTGCCATCCTTTCTGCTGATGACACTAATCTATTTCTGGCCAATAAATCTTTAAACGATCTGGTGGTCGATATACCGATAATCGAAGAAGATGCATCAAACTGGTTTTCTTCAAGTTAAATGCTGTAAATAATCCTGAATCTGTTAAATTTCTGGGAGTATATCTAGACCCAAAATTGCAATGGGACGGGCATTCCCACTATCTCTGCAACAAAATGTCCAAAGGCATTTACATGCTCCGCTGTTTGTACGGCAGAGAAGGCTGTGGCAGAGTGTCTCAGCAGACATTGATTACTGCCTATCATAGTCTATTTTCACTCCAGATTATCTTATGCCATTCTGGTTTGGGGCCACACACCTTCATCCGACTTCGTTTTCTCAACGCAGAGGAAAGCCATTCGGGTAATTTCAGGCTTAAAATTCAGAGATGACTGTAGAGTACAATTTAAGACACTTGGCATATTAACCGTACCATGTACTTATATACTTCAGTGTCTTTTGTATATTAAAGATCACAAAGATATGTACACTCCCGAAGCGAAATTCACAGTCACAATACCAGAGGAAAATATAAACTTTCACCGCCTAAGTAAAACACGAAATGGCACCTCGTATCTTGGCATCCAGTTTTTTAATGCATTACCCCCGCCAATACGATACCTCGACCGTCCATTGTTTGAAAGAAAAATTAAAAAATTTCTGTTAAGCAACGCATTCTATAGTATCCATGAATTTTTAGACAGTGACTTCAAAATATAATAAATCGTGATTCAAACTTTGCACATTTTGGATGCATTATTTTATTTTATGACATTATTTTAATCTGTATCTATGTGCTGTTTGTTTAGTTTAGTCTTTTACATATGCGTTTCAAAAATTACAACTATCTGCTTTTATTCACACATTTATTTTGTTAATTCTTAAACCATTGTGTTATTTATTACATGTCAACACTTATCTGTGTATGTTTCTACTATGTACTGTATGTTAGATATATATATTTTTTCTTGATGATTTTATAATATGACTGTAAACTTTTTTCTGACGTGTGTAAACACTTTTGTGTATGTAACACTAATAAATATCTATCTATCTATCTATCTATTGAACTTTATCAGCGATTTGCAATAGCCTTGAGTATAATAGGTACGAAAAAACGTGTTTGTTTGTATAATTATTTTTATTTACTCAGTAACAGATATGCCTACAAAGAAATTAATGGGAAGTTTGGAAATGTTGGTTTTTAGTAATCAGTGTATCAATATTATCATTAATGTTTGTTGTTGACAAACCAAGCAAATAATTAGACAGGGAACACCTATACAGGGTTAACTATGGCTAAGCACAAAAGTGTTAACCACGTGCTCAGGGAGGCTTAAGAGACAATAAAAAAGTTATTTCGGAATTCTAGCTCAATGTTTAAAGGACAAAGCCCTCTTTTCCTGCGGAAAGTCGGCGCCTATGACAATCAATCATCGTCCGAGATGGCTAGATATGTTAACTACCGTGCGGTCGTTTTTTGCAGCGTTGTCAAGTGTAGAAACCACGACAATAAACATTTTTATTAATAATAATACTGCATAAGTACCTGATAGATAACAGTTAATCCGGTTAGCTGCAGTATTTTGTATTCGTTCTTCGTTTTGTCTTTGCACACTGCCAAAACTACATTTTCACTCCTTGCAGATCCGTTATAATTATCCACTAACACATCAGACATAAAATACTTTATTTAATTACTATAAAACGTTTAAAATCAGCGTTATAAAATAACATAACCTAGAAAACGGCATTGCTAGTTGCATACTTTTTTTACTGTATTAGAAAGGTATTTTAAGCTAATATAAACCAAATCTCTTACAATTTCTATCAATGAACTCATATGTATGTTCTCTGTTACCAAACATCTAGGTATGCTAATGAACAATTCCACAGACAAAGCTCTATTCAATAATTATCTAAAGAAATTAATCTATCTAAATTTACTAACCTGGTTTAATGAACACCCTATAAATATCTAACTTTCACTTTTGACAGTCCACAGAGTAGTTAGTTTCACACAATATTATTAATACCTAAAAGTATATAGTTGCATACTCTCCAAACCTCAAAGAACACGCGAAGCTTAGTTTTATCCAAGGGTCTAAGAAACATTTTTACAGAACAGCAAAACAGTTGATTATGTCTGTTTAACAATGTATGTCGACGATACATCTCTCATGTAATAGATCAGACGTTGCAAGTCAAATGTAATAATATACTGAATGACGTTGCAAATTGGTACGCAGCAAATTCTCTTTATTTTAGCGTCAATAAAACTCACTTTATAAGATTTCATAATTGGCAGAAGCAATGTGTAGGATTAAATTTGAATATTGATGATGCTTCTATTGCTAACTGAAAAAGCGCTAAACTTCTAGGTTTGCAATTGGACGATTGCCAACAATACAATTTAAATTCCAAATTACATTCTTTTTAGGAATCTGAAGTGTGTACTACCGGATGAAACAATCATGAGCCTGTATCATATACAAGTTAGTTCCAAGCTGAGATGTGGCATGATATTTTGGGGAAGTTCTGTTACTGCTAAAAGTGTATTCGTGGCACAAAAACTTATTCTTAGGTGTAACAAGTAGATAATCGTGTAATTTTTTAAAAAGAATATGATATATTAACGCTTCCGAGTCTTTACATCTTTAAATTATGTTTTCTTTTTTAATAATAAAAATCGTTTCTACAACGTACTTTGCATACGTATAAAACTAGACAATGGAATACTTTTTGTCGCATACGCGTGCATGGCCACTCAAATTTTCGAAAGCGTTCCAGCAAGACCTCAGGAATTATGCATCTGATAAATCTGCACGAAATTTAAAAATGTATTCAAGTTTAAAGAAAGCACGTGTGTTTGCGAACATTTAGTTAACAGATGTTCTACAGCTTTACTCCACAACTTGGACAACTTTACGATTGCATAATATATTTATTTTCCTTGAGTTGCAAGAAGAAATGCAATATAAAACTAACTCGAACTTAAAGTTTCCAAGATTTATCTCCGTAAAGATTATTTTATGATATATTTGTGTACGGAGAAAATGTACCTACAGAATGTGACTCGGTTTATATTACCAAAATACATATTTTATCAATAGCCATAATCCCACGAGAAGTAATTATCCTTAATAAGAGCATTATATATTAATTTGTTCCAAAAATGGGTCTAAATTATTTATTTTTTTATGGCTTTATAAATACGTTCAATAATCATTAATACCTGTAGCTACAAGTATTGTATTTCAAAAAACATGGTTTCCAATTTTTTGTTACCTATAAATTTTAAAATTCTTAGTTATAGCTTAGAAATTGTAGCAGTCTTTTCAGTTATGTGATAGAATTCCTCAGCTGATATTAGCCTAGGTTTAGAGTTTGGAATTCTTAAGAAAGAATATATTTTTGAGCACAGTTTTGCCTATGTTAGATATCTTATGTTATTTAACTAATTTTAGTTTCTAAAACTATTGAGAAAAAGTGAAGGGTATATAAAAACTGTAAATATATGTACATAAGAACCCACTTTTACCATTTTACCACATTAATTAAATTTGCTAGAAGTGATTTTATTTTGTTCGGAGGGATCGGACTTCCGTTCTACCAAAATAAAATTTCACTGTTAGCACTTATATCACAAACAACTATTTTCCCTTTGTCCGAAAACACTTTTTCATGGAAATGGAGCTCGCTTAGGCACTAGAGGCCTTGTTTCACAGAAATGAACAAAATTACATAATCCGAGGAGTAATGGAATTTTTACCACTACAAAAGATTAAAAATCAACGGAGATCATAAAGCAATAAGTTTCGTTCCTTTCATCTTTGCTCTGCAATAACAAGCGATTATCTCCCAATTGGATTATCTCAGCCATAGAGACGGAGAAAGGAGCCGGCAAAGGAACTCCACTTAGCCCCCGCATATCATACATATTTCTTGTAACTTTCTTTTAATCTAGATCCTTCTGTAAAAAAAGCTATTTCTAGTAATACCGCTGATAAAATAAACCGTGCATCCTATATAAACCTCCTAAGACTTTGAAGTGGAAATTTCAGCACGCTCGTTCGCCGACCCCCAGCAAACAATAAAATATCCTGCTCGGTCTGGTGTTGTCCATAATACGAGAAAGCGACATTTTATGGCCCGGCCTCAGGGAAATTGCAAGATGAACTTTACCCGGGGAGATGAAATAACTAACAACAAACTACGAATAAACATAAATAAAAAGAATTACTTGAGCGGTCATTTTTATAAACCGCAATAGAGGCGATTTCAAATTTTGTATTCCCTTATTAGCTACGTGGTGTGTAAATAGTTATGTTTTATACAAGACGATAAAATGTTATTTTATCGTTGATAGAAAAAGATTCATTCACGAGACGATAATGAATTTTTCGTTAATTCGTTGCATGATAGTGACATATCGAAATTACAGTATTTTAGGCACATGTGCTTCAAACAACCTTTTTTGCACATATGTACGTAAAAGTACAATAAAATAAATGAATTCTAAACTATTTATGTGTGATAAATATTAATAACACATATTCAAGTCGTATAATTGGACATTAGATGAACATATATTTTTTTCTTCACTTTGTGTAACTTCAATATTGGAATAAGATAACACCTGCATCCCCTTGCTACCGCCTGCTTATTTTGTAAGTATGGAATTTTCTTTGTACCCCCTTTGCCACAGAAGTGGAACGCCAACCTCCGTGTCTCTTGAGTATCGATATGATCACTCTTGCAGCTGCAAGGAAGGTTGCAGAACATCGTCTAAAACAGGGTATACTGGGCACACTCAGTAGCATTTGGTAATTTAAAGAAATCGGCAAACTATTTAGGAATTGAACCAATGTTATTTATACCCACTGCCTGTGTAGTATATTTTGAATTCCTGTACGTGATAAAAAATCGGTTGTGATCAATGGTGGATGGACGTTTGCCGAAAATTTCCAAAAAATGTACTCCTTCTATATCTGACTCTGGTATTGTAAATAATCTAGGAACATTAGTTTGGGACTGGGAATAGTCACTTTAATGAACGACTTAGCATCGTCATTGTTCTCTGTACGTAAATAAGTTAATTCTTCTCTTCTACAGGCTCCAAATATACCAACAATCAAGACAACTTTTTGGAATAAGTACTTTTCATCATCTGCCTCTTTAATAGAACTTTCAATCTGTTCCTTTCAAAATATTCTGGATTTTCTGGGTCTATAACCACTTGATTTCCTTTTGAGGAAAGCAATAACATATTTTTATTCAAATAAATTGTAGTTTGCAGCTTGGAATAATTTCTCCAGGATGCACATTTTAAAGATAACTAGGACAAGTACTCTAAAATAAATTTCTCCGAAATATTACATACCTTCTTTCGGTATCCCAAATATCAAGTTTTTTAGTACAGTTTCTCCGATTTCTGAAGAATCAATGGAAGCTTCCGCCTCATTTTCTATTTCAGAATTTTCATTATCACTAGAATCTGCGTCAAAAATACTGAAGTTTTATGAAGAATTAATACCGAGTTTAATTATTGGTGTTTAATGTTCACAAACGTTCACATATTTCAAAATGTTTGTATAGTTTGTAAGCATCGTACCACAGCAACTGCTCCATAGCAACCTTATAGTCAACTTAGTTAAAGTTATTTAAATAAAATAGTGTAACGATCATACTATCAATTGCAATCGAAGATTATGTCGAAATTATTTTGAATATTTATGTGACAATTTTACGAAAAATCTTGTTAAACGTGTCTAAACTTCTAAACTTCACGTAGCGTGCCTAAAACACCATTATTACGCAACTTGTATCGAAAATTGCTATTATCGTCGTGATTTTTACTATAGCCAAAGACGTTGAAAGGGATAGAAGTAACAAAGACTAGAATTTACTTGCGCAAAGGCTGCTTGTTTTTCCGAGACTGGGTGACTTAGGTGGAGGAAAATTTTAGTGTTTAGTAGGATTCTTTCCTTTGCATGCATATTTCTGGGAATGTTAATTGTAATATTAATATTTATATTCACAAATAGGTGATGATTTAAATTAGTGGCTATAAGTATTTAAAAAATAAAAGTCTTTATCTATTATTTGTTGTTAAAGTATCATTTTATCTACCCTTGCGATTATTACTTTATCTATGATTTTTGGTAGATGAAAGACAACTTTAATATTATCTATAAAAAAAGTAATGGTAATAGCTGATATTTATATTTCTTCTCTTTTACGTTCATATCTCAACTATGCGCGTTTCATTATACTACTCAAATCTGATGCAATATTCGAGTGAGTAAACTTGAATTATATTTTTAATAGCTGTAAAAATAATAGTATAGTTTCAGTGTATTTTCCGTTAAATCGGTAAAATATATTCATTTTTAGCAACATTATATTCCCTATATATTTATTTTTCATTGCTAAAAAATTATTAAACGGGCCTTTTATTCGGAATGTTTATTTTATTTTATATGAATTTTCGATGTTAACAACCAAATACATATGAATATACATTTTTCCAAATAAATACAGATATAGGTAATTTTAGTAAGATTAGTAAAATATACATACGTGTACTGTCTTCACTAATTAGATTTTATATTTATATATTAAATCATTTCATATTTCTACAAATGGAGCAGATCGATGCCTCACTAAATATACAGTGTGTTTCACTTTGATACTTGAAATATCAGTATTTTTTAATAGAATATCCGATTTAATTTTTTCTTTTTTAAAATATGTTGCACTTAAAAAGCTCTACACAGTGATGTGCATTTTTTTATTTAAGCCCTTTACATGGCCTGCTGTGGTATTAAATAATGTAACTCCAAAAATAGCAAAATCGTATTACGCATTTTTTTAACAAAAAAGCTATTTGTCCAATCGATTTAACCATGCTTCCAAACCCTTAGTATCAAGTTTCAAAGTTGCATCTTATACAGAGTGTTTATAATTTTGGTGCAAACTTCGAAAAATACCAATATTTGGGAGCACCCTGTATTAACAGGATAAAATATATTCACTTATTCGGCTTCAATCTAGATGTCATTATGTGTTCATTAGTTCGGAGGCAGACATAGCAACTTCCAATTTAGGCAAACAAATAGCACCTGACGTTTCTTATTTTTACTTAATTAAATTTTCAATGACACTATTACACTACTGTACACTTTTATGTTACGTAATACACCGATCTTTTTCACATGAACTGGACTTGACAAATTGAACATTTCTTCACATAACAAAATCCTCAATGGAAAAACAAAAACAACTGGAATGCTTATTAAAAAAAATTTGATATAAATGCTCATAAATTGTCTAACCTACTATATTGCAACAAAGAACGTGATATTCGTTTATTTGTAAATCGAATGGAAAACGTATAGAAAACAGAAAACTTTAAATGTAGGTACATCAGTTCTTCACAAACGGTTTCTTCAGAGGGGTCAAATTTTAGGTCAAAACTCCTCGATGTGAAAAAAATATTCACATCTGGCAACACTGATCTTTTAGTCTCTACTGCACTCCACTCCGCAGGTCCGCCTATGATGACCTTTATTATTTTTCTAAATTTGCTGTCAGCAATTTAGATTTTTAATATTCTTAATTAAAGACGCCAGACCTTGTAGGTATACTGTTGACATTAGGAGAATGTTTTGGAAGTGCAACTGCAGTAAAAGTTTCTGAATTGGTAAGGATGCAATTGTCGTTCTGCTGGTATTCTCCATACGCTAGATATCGCATTCATCTATAAAGAAATTTTACTAACGGTAATGCTTGGATCTTCTGAGACCAAATCTATAATATCTTGTTTTTCTTTAGCAGTTCTAGCCGATCTAGATTTATCGAAGATATTATCAATTTTAAAGTTTGTACGCAATTTATTTTTAGTAGGCTGCTGTAAGAGACAAAAAAGTATCTGAATAAACAAAACTACCTTAGAATTTCACTTTAATTAAGGAATTTAAAAGTATAAGAAAATTTGTAACATAATCATCAAAGGGGTAGTTTATTTCACCCCTCTATAGCAAACCAGGAAATGATAAATGCGCCAGGAAACGTTTCTGCCTAAATTCGTTTGTTTATATTCATTCTGTTATTGAGAGAAATTGAAAAAATCAGATGTTACCCTCCTTCCTTAAAGAGATGTAACTTTTAAGGGGAGGCTTGAAAATGAAAAAAATACAGTGCTTTCCAAAAGTAACGAATAATTTCATTATTTTTGAAATTGAGAAGTTTTCGAAAAAATCCCCGGTTAATTTAGAAGATTTAAAAGCAATAATTCGTCACGAGATCCATCGTATACCTCCTGAAGTTATTGATAATGTCCAAAAAGAATTTATTTATCGTCTTGGCTACTGTCAAGCAGCCAACGGTGCACAATTTGAACATTTAATTTAGTCGATTTTTTACATAATCATTATCATTTTCAGTATTGTGAAAATTAAATTTTAAAATCTTCAAACATTATTTTCTTGAAATTTTTGTTATGTAACACCATAATTTTTTTCATGATGTGTATGTAGAATGACACACTCTTTTAAATGGCATGGTCAAAATTGGAGGTTGCCATTTAAAAAAAAGTCGATGACGCCATATCTCGAACCACGATGACGTCACAAATGTGTGTCGTATGTCTAAGAGTGCCTTTTTTAAAAACAAAATCGACGTGCCAGGGGATTTTTTCGAACTGTACCTATATGAAAGACTTTCCTTACAATTTGTATACACTTATGCAACAATGTGTGTCATTTTAACAACGAATAAAATGTGAAAAAAGTAGATTTACACATTCAGTCACAATCTGTGTATAAAAAAACAACAATTATGTATTATTTATTCTGAAAGCTTTAAGAGTCTATAATGATCTCAAAATTAGAATTGCGATAATAATAATAATAATAACCACTTATAATCACGAGCATCATCCCAGATGTCGGAGATTTGTACGGGAGAGGGGCGGCATATTATTATTAAGCAGGCCGCTTTTACGTAGAAATAAGGAAACCTCATTAATTAGAAGGATGGTCAAATGCCGACCGGTATTAATCTCTCACATTGACTCAAACCAACGTTTTTTTCACTCTGCCATACCCACAGAGAGGGTGCCAATCCTCTCCACAAATATAGCAGATCTACCGTATTTCGCAAACACGATTTAAGTACTGACATCTTAAATCGCTCTACCAGCAACCGATCCGATTAGGGATAAGAAAGAAAATAGGTAGGAATTTTCCACATTTTTTTTTAGAATGTGGTGGGATAATGAATTAAAAGAAGTATCACAAAAACCGGTCTGGCGTATTGAGCTAATTACAGTTTCATAATGCGAACTTCTAAATCCCAATCTTTTTCAGATTTCAGCGCCTGCATTTTTTCAGCGGGAAAGTTACCTTAATATACTAATGGGAAAATTTCATTATCCCACCCAATCAATAATCCATTTAACATTAAAAGCAAAGTATAATAAAATAAAACGGATAAATAAAAAACGTTTTGCCTCGAAGCAATTTTCTCTTTCATTTAATTCCTAAGCTACATTTATTTCTATGATGACCACAAAAACATGCCTTTTTTAACTTCAACACTAACGAGCTCTGCTGCCACCATAATTTCTTGGTTAAAATAAAACTACTAAACGTATTTCACTGGGTAATATATTGGTCCGGCTAGGACTGCATTCGTATGGAAATTTTCGGTTGCATCGCGCACTGCAAAACGATTCATTGCCGGTCACATCCAAAAATCGGAATTTTACCGCCATTGAGCAATATTCATGTCAGGAATTAAACGCCGGTTACAGTAGAATGCGATAAAATGTATATTGACCCTATTTTACATAATCATTATCATTTTCAGTATTGTGAAAATTAAATTTTAAAATCTTATTTTCCTGAAATTTTTGTTATGTAACACCATAATTTTTTTCATGATGTGTATGTATAATGACACGCTCTTTTAAATGGCATGGTCAAAATTGGAGGTTGCCGTTTAAAAAAAAGTCGATGACGCCATATCTCGAACAACGATGACGTCACAAATGTGTGTCGTATGTCTAAGAGTGCCTTTTTTAAAAACAAAATCGACGTGCCGGGGGATTTTTTCGAACTGTACCTATATGAAAGACTTTCCTTACAATTTGTATACACTTATGCAACAATGTGTGTCATTTTAACAACGAATAAAATGTGAAAAAAGTAGATTTACACATTCAGTCACAATCTGTGTATAAAAAAACAACAATTATGTATTATTTATTCTGAAAGCTTTAAGAGTCTATAATGATCTCAAAATTAGAATTGCGATAATAATAATAACCACTTATAATCACGAGGATCATCCCAGATGTCGGAGATTTGTACGGGAGAGGGGCGGCATATTATTATTAAGCCGGCCGCTTTTACGTAGAAATAAGGGAAACCTCATTAATTAGAAGGATGGTCAAATGCCGACCGGTATTAATCTCTCACACTGACTCAAACCAACGTTTTTTTCACTCTGCCATACCCACAGAGAGGGTGCCAATCCTCTCCACAAATATAGCAGATCTACCGTATTTCGCAAACACAATTTAAGTACTCATCTCATCTTAAATCGCTCTACCAGCAACCGATCCGATTAGGGATAAGAAAGAAAATAGGTAGGAATTTTCCACATTTTTTTTACAATGTGGTGGGATAATGAATTAAAAGAAGTATCACAAAAACCGGTCTGGCGTATTGAGCTAATTACAGTTTCATAATGCGAACTTCTAAATCCCAATCTTTTTCAGATTTCAGCGCCTGCATTTTTCGGGAAAGTTACATTAATATACTAATGGGAAAATTTCATTATCCCACCCAATCAATAATCCATTTAACATTAAAAGCAAAGTATAATAAAATAAAACGGATAAATAAAAAACGTTTTGCCTCGAAGCAATTTTCTCTTTCATTTAATTCCTAAGCTACATTTATTTCTATGATGACCACAAAAACATGCCTTTTTTAACTTCAACACTAACGAGCTCTGCTGCCACCATAATTTCTTGGTTAAAATAAAACTACTAAACGTATTTCACTGGGTAATATATTGGTCCGGCTAGGACTGCATTCGTATGGAAATTTTCGGTTGCATCGCGCACTGCAAAACGATTCATTGCCGGTCACATCCAAAAATCGGAATTTTACCGCCATTGAGCAATATTCATGTCAGGAATTAAACGCCGGTTACAGTAGAATGCGATAAAATGTATATTGACCCTATTATTATCAGTGTCCTAATACAGGGTGCTTCTGAAATAAATGCTTATGACGTATGACGTGATAGCAATCAGTTTTCATTTAACAACCCCTGTGCTCTAAAGTATGATTTTTATAATTAATTATAAACAATTCAACGTTTATTTATTGTAAATATTAATTACAACTTCTGAACAATTTTTTATATATTTTTAGGTATTAATAATATTATGTGAAAGTAACTACTCTGTGGACAAAAGTCCCAACCAGCTTTGAATTACACCCACAATATCTACCCATATATTCCTTATTATTAGCTTTTGTAACATTTTTTACTTAATTAGAAAGGTATTTTAAGCTAAATAGATAGATAGATAGATAGATATTTTTATTAATGCCAAATTACAATGGATGGAATAAGTCAATTTGCCACTTAGTTACTACACTAAGACATAGAAACAGGTAAATAACATTATAAATACAATATACACATAACAGTTTAAATAAATAAATGCAACATAGTTCAAGTAATCAAAAGCGAGAAATTCCTCAATGGAATAGAAACAATGTATTACAAGAAATTTCTTTAATTTGTCTTTAAATTTTAACATGGGTAGATCCTTGATACACTTTGGTAGCTTATTGTACAGACAACTTCCGGTATTAATAGGAGATTTTCGATAAAGTGTTAAATTACTTTTCTCCGTGCAAATATTTTGTCTGTTACGAGTAGAATATTCATGATTGTCGGAATGAAACTTTAATTTATTTTTAATACTATGAATATAACTAAGCAATTTATATATATAGATTGATATAAGCGTTAATATTTTATACTGCTTAAAAATAAATCGACATGATTCTAGAGCACCCATATCAAAAATTATTCTTATCACACGCTTTTGTACTGTGAATGCTCTCTTTAAATCTGAGCTTCGACCCCAAACTATTATATTATAAGACACTCTAGAGTGGAAAAGTGCATAGTATACGTCCATCAGAGCCCCTCGGTCCAATTCATTTTTTATGTCTTAATTGCAAAACATGTTTGAATCAATTTGGAAGTTAGGCGGTCTATATGTTGCGTCCAATCTAGACTCTCCTCTAAGACAACTCCAAGAAAATTAGTTCTTAATTAAAACCACATTTAACACATAACCATTTATAGTTAAGTTTATATTATCAGCAGGATAAATTTTGTTTCTAGTTTTGAAACACATACATTCTGTTTTACTATAGTTGATATTTATGTACTTGATTTGTATAGCACCATACCCGAAATTGGTCCAGTGTATGGTTAATTCGAATAACCAGACTTTACATACATATCTGCTGATACATACAATGGACGTGTCATCTGCATACATACATACATACTTTATACATATGTACATAAAATTGGGTAAATCATTAACATAATAGCAGAATACATACATCACATGGGCCACATAACGCTGCCCTACATACATACATACGTCCTTTTCTTGCGAGTTGCTCTCCGACTTTTACATACATTTGTCTATCCGTTAACATACGATGTTATCCATTTATTTATATTACAAGACCGATTTTTCTAGTTTTTAGATACATACGGAATATGCAAACATACAAATGCAGAGGAAAGATCATACATACATACATACATACATATAATTGTGCGAGTTTAATTTGTTTGTGACATATTGAACTAGATCATACTGCAGTTTCTGTAGAGAAATTATTTCTAAAACCATGTTGACAGCTTGACAATATGTCACAAGCATACATAGGAACTTTGTACATACATTGGATACAACTTTTCTATACATTTTACATACATACATACACTAAGCAATGATACGGGCCTATAGTTTTTATATCTTCTACTTCGCCCTTTTTAAATACCGGTATTAAGAGTGCATACATACATACATTGACCTATTTCAATGGATTTATTAATTATTATAGTGAGTGATACATACATCAATACACTGTTTGATTAAACTGGTTGGTATACATACATCAATACCAGTAGATTTTTGTTTGCTAAATCAGTTATAGCATTTCTAGTTTCTTCCAATACAGACATACATACATACATACATAGTTTTTATATTTGAGTCTACGCTTGTACACTCCTCAGACAAAGTATCAAAATGAGTGTTTATTTTATTTTTTATATTAGTAGAAAAATATTCAGCAAATATATTTGCGAGTTCATCTTTATCACTAATATCAATGCCATTGTGATTTATGGTAAAGCTAGATTTCACATTATTTAGTGTTTTATTTACTCCCACAACATTTTAGTTTTATTTTCTGCAGGATCAATCCTATTCTTGTTGTAAAGTTGCTTTTCTTTGACTGCTTTATCTAGATATTCTTTTTTCACATTTTATACCTCTAATCTCCTTTAATTTTTTGACATAAGTTGCAATTCTAAGAAAAATCTAAATGTATGGTGCCGATTAAAATGTGTAACTTGTTTGATGCATTGTTTAGTAAAGGCTGTTTCAAAACAGTGTTCAATAGTTTCCTAAAAATAGTTGACTCGTCAACAATACTCATATCAGAATTTTGGTGTAAGCAAAATATGACTTGCCAAAAAATTAATTTAAAGTGTTCTATTGAATATTCATTAATGCATCTGCGCATTACCATTTTTTGTTTTGTTTGAGGCGCAAACTTGTTAGTGTTTCTAAAACATGTCAAAATTTGGGCAGTATGATCAGATATACCAGGTTCAATAACTTTAAATGTTACATTGTCAGTACTAACTATTAAATAGTCAAGAGCTGATTTACTCACACCATATTTTGTACATTGTACTCGGGTTGGTTCATTTATAATTGACTTTAGACCAAAGCTCTCCAAGAGATCATGCAACATACAATTCTCCACCGAGTGCCTTAGTTTATCCACGTTTATATCACCACATATATAAACAGATTTAAATGATTTTGAGGCCAAATCTAGCAGAACAGAAAGCTGCGCGATAAATACATTAAAATTTCCTTCCTTGCCAGATCTATATAGAACAACTAAACATATATTTTTATTAAAACTTATTGCTGAACATTCAAAGGACATTTCAATTGAAAGCTTATTAAGCATTTTAATAGGTTTACATTTCCACTCTTCCCCTACATTTTGTTTTACAAATATAGCTGTGCCACCATGCATTCGTGTAGATCTACAATAGCTAGATACACAGGTGTATCCAGCAATATTTAGCATATTCAAATTATTCTCATCCCCAATCCAATGTTCAGTTACACAGAAAAAAGAGGACCTACCTCAATTAGAAGATTCTCTAAAATATTAATTTTATTATTTATACACTGCACATTAATATGCAGTAAACTCCAGTCTATTGCTTTACATTCGCTGCCGAACCCGCAACTCCAGTTTGCATTCCTGCCGAGGTTCTTGCAGTTGACTCCAATCGTCTGGTCTCCGAGGCTTGCTGTCGAAAATTTTCACGCTTTGGAAAATTAAATCTACGCACCGCTGCACCACTTGGCCAAATATTGGGGTCATATACTTCATGGACATATTGAATAGGGAAGTCTACTCTAAACGATGTAGCAAATTCATTTTGTTTCAAGATTACACAACTAAATGGTATCCTAGGTGCAGTTTCCAACAAAAATTGTAATAAATTCTCACATGTAGTAGCAGGATCACAACGGTATACATGTAGGTAACCCATCTTTGGTACAGTTTTGATAGAGATATGATTTGTATTATTATTTGATCCAATAATTGGTTTCCCATGTTTACGCTGTTTGTAAACAGTATCAGCTGATTTGTGTATGTTTATGCTGGTGAGGGCTTTTTCTATTCCGTTCTTTACTTGACCGGCAGTAATTTTTTGAGGTCGAGTATTTAGCTTACTTCTTGTGTCACAGTTTTTCTGCTCATTATTTTCTTTAATGTCTGAATCTGTTTTTTGTTTCTTGTTGATGCCCTTTTTTGGATTTACTTTGTCTAGTTGTATGGAATTATTGTTAAACGGTACGGGTTCTACATTTGATATCTTGTGCCGACTTATTCCCTCACTAGATGGTTCTATGGTCGTGTTACAATTGATTGCACTTGTGACTTTTAACAACTTAATCATTTCTTCCTGTTCAGATGTTCTTTTTTCTAAATGATAGATTAGTTGATTTAAAGTTCCAATTTCGCGTTTATTTGATTCTAATTCCATGCAGATTCTAACACAATTCATGTTTACACACTTATCTGTATAGTCATGGCTGTCCTGGAATATTTCAATATCCGCACTATTCGATGTCTGTATTGAAGATTGGCTCCCATCTACATGGTTCTTTAACATGTCACTACATTTAATTGTTTCTGGCACTTTCCTATGCACAATAAGGTCAATAAGAACTGGTTTAGTTAATTTATTTAGCTCCTGTACGAGCACAGACATTTCACCGGCGGCCATATTGTAGATAATATAAATCAAATATCCTACAATTCCTATCAATGAAGTCATATGTATGTTCTCTGATACCAAACATCTAGGTATGCTAATGAACAATTCCACAGACAAAGCTCTATTCAATAATTATCTAAAGAAATTAAGATAGATTAACCCTGTTTCGCTCATATTTTACAAACCGTTTCCAATATGTTCAGTATCGTGGCTTTCAGTCAAATAAATTTTCTCCATTTTCAGGTCTCCATCGGCTTTAAAACTAATATATTTTAAGAAATGACAAAAGTAGAATATAAAATTTTCAAAGTGTTACAATTCCAAAACTGTTTACTATTTTTTATAATGAAACCAAGAGACCTATAAGTCCTTGCAGTTACATAATGCATTAAAAGACAATTTTCTGTCAAATATCACATCTAAGTCACAGAAGATATCGGGTCTAGAAAGCGTGTTGTTCAATGGAATAGTCAAAAGAAATGAACTGTTTCTTTGTAGAAAAAGACACGGTACATGACACTAATATTTAGTGACCGATTGTTTACTCTGCATCATTCATGAATGGCATTTAGATTAAACTTAAAATTAGCAGCATCATCAGAGTTCTTAATTGTACTAAACATTTTCAGTTCATCTGTTTACGTCACACAGGGCACAGTTAAATTACTACTGATGTCATTAATGTATAGGCTAAAGAATAAGGGTCCCAAATTGGACCCTTGAGGGACCCCCGAGGTGGATCGTACTTCAGCAGACTTGCAGCCGCGGTAAATAACATATAGACCTCCGTTGGAAAGTTGTGGGAGAAACCAATATAATTATCTAATTTATTCAAGAGTATTGTGTCAACAATTTTGTCAAATGCCTTTGTCAGGTCAGTGTAAATCACGTCAACTTGAAAACCATCATCAATGGCATTGGCTAAAAACTGTGTAATATAGAAGAGATTTGTAACAGTAAAACTGCCCCTAAAAACCCTTTTGCGTCTCCGTAATTAAGTGTTTTGTGTGATGAAATATAAAATCGTACAACAGCATTTCAAAACACTTGGAAAATTTGCTGATTATAACAATCGGCCGATAATTAATTATGTAATATATGTTATTTTCACTTTGATATTAGAAATAAAGCAATTTTTAAAAGTACCATGTTATTATTTTGTTTTGCTTATGAAGGAAATATTTCGGTAAACAGACTTGAACTTTTTCAGTGATAAGACTTTTTTATTACACTCGTTTATACTTGGAGATGCGTCGCCGCCTCTGTATTTTTTACTGCTTAAAATGTACGTATATATTTATGTGATGCAATGCGACGCTTACATAGAATTTAATATTATATCAGTAGCAACGTTCTTCGGCCTTCACGTCTATAATAAATTTCACTGAAGCTGCTACAAAGGGATTTCCAGGCCAACGAATTCACTTTATATTTATAAAAAAATTATAATTCATAATAAGTTATACAGTTCGCTCCATAACTCTTGCATATCTCTTCCAAAATTATAACTAAATATTCCGTAATTAGTTTAAATGTAAATTTGATAAACTAATTTGAATAATATGAAACTCGTAGTTATATCTAGTTAGGCTACCCTCATATTAACATTAGTCTTAATTGACCCGTTTCATGTTTAAATGTAGGATAATATATTTAACCCGGTCAAAATTTACAGTATATAGAAGATGGCGGAGCACTACGTCCGATTGACTGATATAATATACGGTAAATGAAATGTTTAAATATAGCATCAACATTTTTATACATTTTTTATTAGGTTCTAATAATATTAGGAAACCTAACCACTCTGCTTTTATTATTTATTTATTTATTTACTTATTTATTTATTTATTTATTTATTTATTTAAATTCTGTGTCCAACGGGACAAATCCCAGTTACAGTAATTAGCAAAAATATAACATAAACAAAAAAAAAACAGACAGCTAAACAAATATATTTAATAAAATTAATTGAGTGAAAAAATATAACAAGTCGATCTTCATACTTTAAGCATAGCATAGAAAAGCAAATTGTTTTTATAAATTTATTTTTTACTGCAGCTACGCTCTCTGCCATATCATTGATTTTAAAAGGTAACAATGCAACACTCAAGATAAGCCAGTGCGATACAAGCAAAAATGTATCCTCTACTATCCATTTTATTTAAAAAAAAAATGTGACATTAGTATTCTGGAGAACACGTCCTATATTAACCCTAAAAATCAGCCCCACTTAAAATAACACCCTGTGTAGAAATTATTCCGCCTTCTTGACTAAAATGTTTTGCTTTTCTTGGAAGAAATCTAACATTCTGTGTTTAGAAGTTATTTTATGAAATTTGACAATATCTAAATCTTGTTTAACTTCACAAATACTTTTTATCATTGAATATCTGGACCATAACGTGTTTGCTTTCCAGGATTTGGACATTTCCAAAAAAAAAATATGCTAAACATACTCCTCTTTTTTTATTTTACCTTTTGAGTATCGCACAATCAATAAAATCGGAGTATTGCTTCTCATATCTTTCTTTTAACTTCACGGATAACAAATTCAAAATTGCTTCATTAGCTGCTACTAAAATTTCTTCAGAAAGTTCCTCATCTGATGTATTCATTGTCGATTTCATAAAATTGAAAACGCAGATCGAAATTTACTGTAGATTGATATGTTAAGCAACGTCTGTCACATACACCATCAGAACCAAATGTTTAATTGCTACAGCAAAAATTATTAATGTATACGAGAGTTCTTCATAACAAAATATTTGTAATTTCATTATTATTTTTTGTTTTGTTTTGAAGAAAGATGCTAATTCTTGGATAATATCAAACAAATTTTCTTTACTTTATGAAGAAACAACCTGAGACTTTCACATTTGGTTACCACCCACCTAAATTTTTCTTCAAAGTTATATTCAAGTATGCGCTAGGGAAAATGACACTTCCCGAAAAAAATGCATGTGAAAGAGACGTTAAATGTGCACGCTTTTAGAAAAATTAAGTTTTATTGTGCTAATTAGAGAAAAGTTTCATTAGGCGCCGCTAGAGGGCGGCTTACCTACAATTGACAAAAAGCTTCCAAAACTTTTTTGTCTTAGCGACTATTACTGGCGTTCGTAAGTATTTTAAAAAGATAATAAAGAACTTTTTAAAAATTATACTATTATAAGTCGCTAAATCTAACTTTTTGGCCGTAAATGAAGTCTAAATTACGATTACAATTTTTAACAGAAACGTGACATTGTGCAGATATCTCACAACAACACCCCTGTTGTAAGTTTTGATGTTTCACTCCGTATAAATGATGCCATCAAAACGGCAAAGTTGGATTATATTTTACTGCACGTTTTCACCCCGAAATATTTAAAATGTGTGCTGGAAATGACGCATATAGAGATTTCCGTCACATTGGCTCACTTCGGGCTAGGAGGCGGTTATATTACCAGACAAATTTATTATCGGAGCTTATCGAGAGTCTTCCCTAAATCTTTCTAGACCGGCCGACACAAAATGAAAAAGACGACCGCTTTAAATATTTGCTGCAACCGTCTCCAAAGTTAATTAAGTTGATGCATGGAGGATCATTTTTCTTATTGAGAATTTCATTAATGTTTGCTGCCTAGTGACATGCGTTTGTAGTGTGCAGCGACGTCTATATTTAAAGAGGACTTTATGAGACCTTAACATGGTGTGTTGGTTCTTAAAGACTTAGTAAAATATAAATACTGAGTTGAAACATATTACAGTTATTTATATACACACACCCTAAAAAGTCTTGGACCCTGTATATAAAATGATTCGATTAAACCTAATAGTTTTTCTTAATGCGGTAAGATATATTTCTTAAATTACCTTTTTCTTTGAAAAATAAAATATACTACACCACTGGTGCCATAGTGTTTTAATTTTTATCGAATACCAATTTGTGTAATGTTGGTTGCCTAACGCCGCGGTCACGTGGGTTAGGACATTAATGAAAACCCTGTACATGTACTTAGGGAACAAAAAAGACAATAAAAAATTGCAGACCATGAACCTTAATGTGGTCAGTTTGGTAGTGTATTCAGTCAAGTGTTCCTTTGAATTTTTGTACATTATAATGCCAGGACGTGAAATTTATGCGTTTACCCGAGCAAGAATGACTGTTTTACATGATGCAGGACATTCTAATCATCAGATATCAAACATGTTGGATATTCCTACATCATCTGTTGTACGAATACCGAGTACACAGATATGAAGAATTTGATACAGTGGAAAACAGACTACGTAGTGAATGTTCTCGAGTATATAATGAAAGGGAGGATAGGTATTTGGTGCAATATGCCCGTAGACACCGCACATCTTCAGGTTCAGTTCTCAGGGCCCACTTTCAAGGTACGTTTTGCCGTGTTATATCGACACTTATTATTCAAAGACGACTCCACAACGCAAATTTACGTGATAGAAAACTATTACGGGTCTCTACTCTACTTCCAAATCATCGTGCTGTCCGTTTCCAGTGAGCGCGAGAGCATAGGGGTTGGCTTTTACGCCAGTGGTTACAGACGAAACCAGAATTGGGCTGGTTACTGATGACAATCGACAAAGAGTCTGGAAAGAACCAGGTCGTCAACAGCGACTTCATTTTCCCCGTGAAGTTGCTCCGTATGAAGGGGGTACCGTAATGTCCAACTCTTCTGACATGAATCCTATTGAAGACGTGGGATTTCGTTGCTAGAGCCATTCCTAATCATATTCCTCCATCTCAGACTGCAGATTGGCAAAACTACATTTTCATTTATTACAACCACTCACTACCGATAAAACACATTTCCCGTAGGTACAGATGGATAAAATGACTATTTATTGTAATAAAATCAAAGGAAAGGAATAGGTAGGTATTAATAGATAATAGAAAACCTAATGCACCAGCGGCAGTCTTGTCCCATAACCTACAAAAACAAACCAGTAATCCGACACAAATTTCTTTATTTAATAACTATAAAACGTTTAAAATATAAAATAGGCTCTAAAAACTGAAGAAAAGAACACAAAACTACAACGTAAACACAGGAAATGAATTATCACATGACAGCAAATTTTACCGTCGTGTTGCTGGTCGCCTACTCTGACTCTGTAAACTTAAAACGTGTAGAGGACGGGTCGCAAAGGGCGCGTTAAATAAGGATTTAGTATAAGTAAGTTTGGAATTTTTTTTAAGGGTAATTTCGTTAATTTTTAATTTCCTCTATCCCTTCTTAAAATATTTGTACTTATTCGTGGATAACCCCGTATAGTTAATCAAAGTTGGTTAATGAATTAATTTACTTTAATAATTCTAAAAATGTTTTTCTCTCTAATAATATAAAAAATAATTTTAACAAGATTATGTATTAGCCAAATGAGAAACTTATAAATGTCTTTAACTGGATAACATTAGAAGATAAATAAAAACAAATATTAAAAAACAATTAACAAGAAGAAAATTAATCGACGATGTCATTTAAAAAACTGTTGAAAATTATTTAAAATTGAAGAAACATTTAGAAACTGTTTAAATTTTCCCTCTGGTGAACATTTTAAATATATTCATCAAAATAGTCAGCAAATTATAAAATAGATAATTTTTATGTGTAGAATTGTCTCGTAGCCCATAGACACTCAGTATACATTTTCGAAGAGTCGCCTAACTGATACAAATAAAGGAATATATACTCCGAAGTACAATTCAAAAATAACCCTTTATCACTTTCTATATTTTTTATTATTTTAGTTTAATGGAAGTATATTATACCATTGAATATCAAGTGTAATATTGAACCCCTTGGGGCTTCCTAATATATTATTTCCAATACCTAATAGTTATATCACTCGTATAACTGTTCTACTGTGGTGATATTTACCATGTAATAGTGGACAATTAACTACAATATTATTTAAAAGTTGTAGTATTCCACCAGTGAAGAAGCCAGCAGTTTGGAATAATTTATTTGTTTCAAAAGGGACGATACTTAGTGGTTAAAGTACTTGAAACTAGCAAAGTTCCCTTGCATTTACAAGTAACGTCTTAAATAATTACAAGAACAAAGTTGAAGGGTTTTGTTAATGATACCGGCGCATCCGCCAAATTTACTATGAAGCTTATTTTGTAGAATAGTTTACAAAACAGCAGCCATTATTAGAAAATAAGAATATTCCCTTATGTATATTGACAAATTATTTATACAGGGTGTAAATAAACAAGTACGGAAAATTTCAATACAACCCTTAAAGAGGGTGACAGGAAGTAGTTTTAATTTTTTTCTGAAATACCAAAATAGTGACAGAAATGAAATTAAGTAGATATTTTCGGTTATCGAGAAGGCATTCAGTAAATAATTTGTTGATTTGATGCTACGGTTGAAGGGGTAGAAAGGCAACCCCTAATACTTGTTTCATACCGAACTTTTTTCTCATGACTTCTTTGCTGGATATAAGAATGGCAAATGTACAAAACTGCCACAATTTTCACCATACCCAATATTGAATCGTCGATTGAACATAAGAAACGAATCGCTACAAACATTCTCTGAGCAAAGAACATGCAGATGGAAGTTGCAACTAACGACATTAGCAATTTAGAAATCAACAAAACGTCAAACGAACTGTCCTCCTCTGGAATAAGTTTTTCAAAAGGCTAACATATTGTTGTTAATGTTTACAATAAATAATGTAGACAGTTCTTATTTAATAAATGTTTTGATCATAGATTGTCTAAAAACTTCAAAACTTCTTATTCCACTGAGTGTAGTAATTAAATTCTTATCCCGCTCAAAATGAGTGAGATATATGACATTTATCCCACAGGCGCAGGTAATTGTTATTTATAGTACAAGTGGGATATAGGCATTATTATCCGAGCAGTGGCGTAGCCAGAATTTTGACATGGGGGGGGTTCAGTGAACAAAGTATTTCAGACTAGATTATTTTAATAAAAAAAATAAATAATTTTTAATAATTTGAAAAAATAAAAAGTAAATAAAAAAAATCTCATCATAAACATGTAAATAATAAACAGGTACGAACAATATTTGTTACAAAAATGACAAAAATAAAATTAGAACTTAGTTGCAGGCAGGGTTGCCACCTTTTGAATTTTAAGATACGGGACACATTATTTTTTTATTATATTAGTTGAAGAGGGGAGGGAGGTTAGCGCCGCAGGCGAAAATTTTGAAATTTTCAAGGTCAAATTGCTTAAAATAAGTCTAATCGCGTAGGGGCGATTGGGGCAATCTAGCGTTTTGCGATACCACAGTCGTCGAATTGGGTGCGAGCGGGGCAAATTCTGTGACAATATTTTTTTTAGTAGTTCAGAATCTTTTATAATTTTTGGTAAAAGTTTGAGCCCACAATCTAACGAATTGTAAGATTGACTATGCTTAACGCAGTGGTAGATTTGCCCAAGCTCTGCTGCAGTAACATCGATAGTTTCTTGAATATTTTCTCTGTTTGCAAAAAAATTTGTTAAAACTTTTTCGCGTCTTCTATGCTCTTTTGTATTAGAGTGCTGTTTGACATCACTAAGGCCACCGTGACTAATTGAAAAATACTTTTTGCATACTAGACATCTTGCAGAAAAATTGTTTGAACCCTTTTAGCCAAATATACTCAGTCTGCCATGTTGGTCGATAGTTGCAGAGGCGCTTTTCTTTTTTTGGTGGCGAGATGGTCCTTTTCCGAGGTTTCCATTGTCCCTATTTTTGTAGTGTTTTTCTAAATATTTATCCATATCCTTTAATTTTTAAATGATTTAATGCAGATGAACCCTAATGTAAGGTTGCCGTAGGAGATCTAGTTCACTGACCGCGTTGCTAAATCTTGGCGAATAGAGTGATTGCAGGTTTGTAGTGAGACATTACCTATATGACCCAACCAACCCAACCCATTGGGGGGGGGGGGGGTTCTGACCACCAAAACCCGCCCGTGGCTACGCCACTGTATCCGAGTCGTGTAATTTCACGAATGCAATAGTATCGTTATTCCACGTGTACTAATCAAATTTCATCTACAACTACTATTATAAGAGCCTCATTACAGCATTTATTTGGCGCTGTTTCTGTTAAATAATGATATTACCCCACTAGTGAAATATTAAAAAAATAATCACTATACTTAATGGTTATTTTTATTAAGAACCAACAGGTTTATTAATTTGACAATTAATAGGAAATTTAACTTAAATTAAATTGAATTACTTGTTATAAATATTAACAACACAACTTTGACAATTCGTAAGATTAATACCATATGATGCAGCTGGTCTGTATTTGCATTAACATTGCTTAAATTTTCTTTGTAAGCACTTGAAGTAGCTTCAATAACGGCAATCTCTTCTCCGAGAACTTTTGTAGCGATTTTTTTCTTGTTTTAAAGAGACGTATAAACATAGCCTTCACACAGAGTGTCGGACTTCAACCAACCATCTTGCCGTTAGTTGGTCTGCTTCTGTGTTGGCTAGAAATGAAGTAGATGATCGTCGAAAATAGTGCCCTGTATATTGTTGAGGCCGTGATAAATTTAGAAAAAAAAGTAATCTTCTTTGGCATTACACTAAAAGTGTTTATACTAACAGGAAGTTTTATGCATTTACCACCTCTGTAATCAATATAAATTCTTGCATGATCGGCATAACTAGGACTCAGGGCGAGGTATTTTTGTATTACTTGGACCATATTCATATTTTCGATTCCCCGGCTCGGGAACTTTGGTTTAATTCATTTTTTACATTTTCCAACAACAACTTAGTTAACTGGTCAGTTAACTCTGCATGCACTTCCAAGTCAAATAATTAAGTCAACTTTAAATTATGCATATATGAATTTCAAATAGCAAAGTTTTCTATTTCTTACGTTAGTTAGAATTTTGTAGCATCGGTATCTTGTAAAAATTTTTAAACATCATCTTTCGTTAATATTCTTGACTTTTTTGGTTTGTATCCCACTGATTGCTCTTTCAGAAAAGCTATTAAGATGTCAACATTTTGCTGTATACAGATTGTAGACCGCAGCATAGAATGGAACGCCCAAAGACTACATGATTTGTACTTTTTTGATAATCCTTTAAAAAATACTAATAATGCCTTTTTTTGCTTCATATTTTATACTCTTAGTTGCACACCAATCAGTGAATCGTTTATAAAATTGTTCCTACTTGGTTCTCGATTTATCTGGTAAAAGTGAAGCTATTGCAGTTGCAGCAGCTTTTTCAATTTCAAGAGGCAAGTTTTCAGTTTCTGAACCATTGTTTTAATCAACACCACTATTTTCACAAGAAAATATAAAAAAGAAAGCTCAATTTTGTTTATAACAAGTTTGACAGTAAGTTTGACAGGTTACCATAACAATGCCTTTGCTTCTGGATTTTGATTAGAAATTTACAAACTGATCTGATTTTGGATTTTTCTCAGTGTAATAGATAAAATTGTTTGCAGATAAAGGTACATTATTTAATGAGTTCCTTGCATCAAAATAGTTCTAGGACAAACTATTTCAAGAGCTGATTGAATCAATGTTGCAATATCACGCTCGTAACCGGAATATCCATCTATAAACGTCGCCGGAGCGAATATCGGGCCTGCCCGGGGGGTCGATAAACGCCGAAGGCGTCCACTTAAGTGGACCGCAAACTAGATAATAAGTCTTTAATTTGCTAAGATAATGCCCGAGCCGAGGGAATCGGTCAGCACCAGAAGAGCAATCGGTGTCGGTCCCAGGGGCCAACCAAGACATCAGTCACTTGTTAAAATCTCAAGGCTCCCGGGTTAACTCGCGTAAGCCTGTTAATTTGTCGCCCCGTAATTCTTTCCGAGGCCCGCATCGAACACAAAGGAATTTGCATTTGCTGTTTTTCGGATTGTTGCCGAGCCTTCAGCCAACTGATGAGTCGCACGCTGGGAATTGGACGCAGGTACGACGGAATCCGCTCAAATTGAATTTTCTTGCTTACAAGAGCATATTTTTAATTGTGAAGTGGAAATATAGTTACATGTTACCTATCAAATTATTAATTTATTGGATTAAAAAGTGAGAAGATAAAAGATAGATTTACAAGTATCTGTAAAGTATACCTATTATAGTTATCAATTATACTATACTAAACGACCGAAAATCTAGAGAATGAATGTGAGTTTCGCTTCCATGAGGACAAGGCTTAAGTGGAGTGCGCATCAGGTAGGTGTAAGTGGGTGGTGGTGAGCAATCACCGTCCAAAAGCACGACATTCTAATTTGTAGAGAGGATGACACAGATGGCACATTTTAAGTAAATTGTTAATGTGCTAGGTTCAGTCGACGTCAACTTATTTTTGATAATTTTGTGTGCTTTGAACTCTTCTCAAGTGGCACGCTTAGGTAATCATGCCACCTTCACCTTCCGTACTTATCTCTCTATTATTTTCGACCTTGGGCACAAGAAAAAACTTTAAATTTGAAAATTTCAGATATGACGAAAACTGTCAAAATGGTAAATATTTTCAAATATCTCTCATTCTGTAAATATGTAGTGACTAATGTGAATATTTATTAAAGAGTGTAGTGAATAGTACAATTATATATTATACATTACATACAGTACATTATACAGTAGTAGACCACTGAAATGTACAATGTGGAATCCTCTTAGCTCCACTGCGCATCCATATAAAGTGACAAACCTAGGAGCAGACAAAAGAAGGCACATGAAACGCAGCAAAGAAAATTCAATTTCATTTCAATTCACAATCAGCTAATTCTTTATTGCTCCGCCATTGCTAGGAGACACAAAACAAATATGGCGCTGACACGAGCATTCCAGTCATCATAATATAAAATTTAATTTCAGTGTAGTAGACAGTATAATTACATTATACACACAAATCAGTGATTTTCGGAAATCAACACAATTATATTAGCTTCCTCTGGTTTTGCTGAAACAGGAGAAGCCAAAGTACACGCGGCTTTACTTTCCGAATGTTTATTTTGTTGTAACCAGAATGACGTTTACCCTTCTTCATAAAAACCGCATTTCCCCCAGTCACTCAGATACTCAGTCATTAAGGGATTATTCCACTTCAGATAGGCAAGATATCTATTCCGCCCGATTTTCAACTGCCGAAATGAGACTCCCGATCCTCTACGGTTGATGAGCTAACCCAGCTTTGTTCCTTGCAAACTTTGGTGTGCTCCTAAATCCTTAATAAGCAATTTGATTCTCAGTATCTCGCTCTTCATCGTGAACTTGGAATTTTTAGAAAGGCTTCCGGTTACGTCACGTTATGCTTAAACTCTGATTCTGATTACATTGTTTATATTTCCCCAGGACGCAATTGAATATATACAAATTAATATTTTCTATATAGATATACATCTTTGTGATTTTCACGATTTATATTAAAATACCATGCGCAGCATACTGTGTCGAGTGCGGTAGAGTGCGGCAATAATTTAATTGAACCCACTGTCGAATATACAAACTTATCGGCACGCTGACTACATGTCGCTACATGAATGCAACGTTGTTAACTCACACAAAAACAAGGTAACCGCTTTCTGTACATCACGGAAATGCGTCTCTAAAATTTAGTCCTTTAACAGGTATCAAGTAGGTGTATAAGATACGTAGGTATTAGACTTAATATAAACTCATGTGTTTGTTGGTACAACAATATTTGACTCTGGTGATAGTTGAAATAATACATTCTCGAAAAATAATCAAGCACAAGCTATAACTGATATATTCTTTAAGACTTTTCTTGAAGCTGTGAAAAACTTGAGAGACCTGGCAATATTATGCAAGGAATTATACATTTTTTTATAGTATTGTAAGAAAATAACCGCTGAAACAGAGCAGTTCCATGCTTTGGAACACAAAAATTGTAATAGGCAAATGGTGGTATTGAAATTTGTAATAAACTTTGAGGCTAAATATTCAGGTTTATGTCCTAGTAATATCTTTCAAGTTAAGCAAGGTAACTGGATCTGAAATCTAGCACTGAGGTAAACCAATTCGAATTTTTAAAACTAGGATATGATCAAACTTGCAAAGATTATAACTGAACCTAATACAAGCATTTGGAATTTTTTAGAGACACTCTTTATCTTTGAGTAACAATGCAGGCCAATACACGGCCATGCAGTACTCCAAGGTGGATTAAATTTAATGTCAGTACTAAGAAAGTCTTAATGCATGTAAAGAACATTCAGCTTGCTAAAAGATTTCTCTGTAAGATAGCTGACATGCTTGGTAAATCTAAGAGAATTATCTACCCATGAACCCATTTATAGTCGTTAGTTGGAACAATAGACTGTCCATTCAGAATAATAGAAAAATCATATACAATTACATTTTTTTATTTCCAAAAATTAAAAATTGAGTTCTAGATTCATTTAAAATAAGATTATGAGCCAAAGAACCTCAGAGATAGCATTGAGGTCTGCATTGATCTGGACCACAGCAGAAGAGCTGTTAGAAAGTCTAAAAGAGATATATTTGATCAACATACTGATGGGATTGACAATGTTGAAGGAAATGACAAAGGTTCGCAGTATAAATGGAAAAGAGGAGCCCTAAAACACTACCCTGGGGTGTTCTAGCAGAGATATTATTAAATTTAGATATGCCGTCTATCCGACAGATAATTTTTAAAGAATTTTAATTTGATACAAAGGGTTGCATGATTTAAAGTGTCAAATGCCCTACTAAAATCAAGAAGAATGAGGCAGGCACATTTATTCATATTGATGTCTCCTATTATATAATCAGTAATATTTAGCGTAGCAGTACAAGTACTATATTGAGCTCGAAAGCCAGACTGAGTATCAGGTAGAATATTGACTTTATTACAATAGTCACTTATCTGTTCAGAAACAACTTTTTCCAAATTCGTTGAAGGTAGGAAAGATACTAATGGAACGAAAGTTTGATTAATTGTAGTAGCTGTTTCATCATTGTAGAATTTTAATATTATTCATAATACCCTGTATACCATTCCTTTTACTACACATATCTCCAACTAACACATTTTGAATTACCGGTAAAGTATCTACCTCCTTCTGTTGCTTCTGAAATGAGCTTGTAATATTATGAAAAGTGGGATGAATTAAGAGAACAACTTGAAGGTCTTGTTCCTCTGAGACGAGTTTCCTCGGCAACATCCAGAAACAGGTCTCGGCGGTATGTTGCGACCAATTTATTATGAATAACAAATAAGGTCATTTATTATCTATTGCGCGTCCAAATTGGATGCAAAGTTTTCATGTAGTTCTCCGTGGCACATTAGTTTAAAGATAAAGGAGTAAGGGAGTCGCTTTTAGCCGGCTATCTGCATTTATATGGCCGTTACCAAGGGGATATATCAACCGTATCGAGAGACACAGATCTTATCCTACACGTTCTCTTGCCTTCCAATGAAATTTTCCCGATAGATAACCGAATTTTCCACAAACTCCACCAAGGCTTCGTTGCTGAAATAAACTTATTTTAACTGGAGGAATTTTCTCCTTTGTCTCCAACCATAGGTCAAATAAGATTTCGGATGTCACAAAAAATAATTGCATTTACAGTAAAAACGTTAGGCCTGGATTATTTGTCAACTAACGGACCAAGCGCGTAATGAAGAGTGACGCTGATGTTTCGGGGATTTTAGGTCATTAACGAAAATAATGCCCTTAAAAACGAATTTATTGCGGCCCGATCCGAGACATTTTTTACCACACGTGAATAATTATGTGAGCTAGCAACACTCAAAAAAACGAAAACTTTTATACTTTACCAAATTTATAGTCGGGTTTCGAAAAAGTAGAGTGCATGACTAATTTTGTAAACCCGTTCATAATTTTTAGCAGTCAACGCAAAGAGACACACACGCTGTTCGTATAGTTTGTCTCATCGATACAAGGGAATACAAAAACGGCATAAAATCTGCCATAAAAGCATCAAAGGCTTTCGCGTCTACCTTTGTCAGCGGTAGACCGTATTTTCGTCAATAACAATTTCAAATAAAATCAAGTATATAACAACGAATGTAATTATAACTATTTGAAAAAAAAAATGTATTTAACACAATGTTTTGATTAAATGTTCGATGTTATTATGTAATTTTCTCAGCCAGGAGGGTGGGATTAGTACTGGGTAGGGTAAGGGTATATATGGCAACAACAAAAAAACAGAGAAAAAATTATTAATAAGTAACATACCTATATAAAACGAAATCATAAAAAAATAATAAGAGAAAACAATGCTACAACATTGTTTGGATTTATTTATAAGCTAGCGTCGATATACAGGGTGGGCTAATAGTGTGTGGATGGAAGATTGGGGTTATACTGATATATATTTTTTAAATGTGCGGTTGGTGGGGGGTGGTGGTAGTAAGAGCTACAAACGAAAAATATTTTTACTGGAATTATTAGACATATACAGGGTGATTCATATTAAAGTTACATTTTTTTAAATGGAACCCCCTATATATTATTGCATATTTGGATTCCTTGGTCAATTATAGTGTGACTTAATGTATCATACTTGGTGCCTAAAACGTACCGTTTGGAGGTTATTCGATATTTTGTTAAAAATTTTATGTCTAGTGACAGTTTAATATCAGAAGTGGGCGGCAACATAGGAGGCTGTGATTGGGGGAAATTATTGACCACCCTCCATACTACCAAGAGCTAGAAAGTCAATTATGAACTCGGTTTGTTATGACATATCGTCGCTCCAATCCACAATTACTTTTTACTATGATGGATTTATGCAAACCAATTAATTTAAACTAAATAAATAAATAAATAAATATGATGGCAGCATTTATTCTTATCAATTAATAATTAAAGTGATTTTCTATTAAAAAGGACTTAATTTAGTTTAATTCAATTGGTCTCCATAATTTCACATTTAGTTTTTTCAAACACTCTGGAGTAAAGTTGGCCATGGAAAACAAAGAAGGTTTCATTATAATTATTTATTAAATAGTAACACAAATAAATGAACAAGAATTACAAGAAACTTCACAAAAACTACAGTGGTTTAGTAAATAAACAGTAAATGACAACATAACTTCAAAGTCGACCTTCTTGTTGAATGCAAATGTGAAGTCTTCGGCGAAAAGAATCTTGATCTCTCATTAACATTTCTGGGGTGATAGTTGTAAGAACATTTCTAATTTTGATTTTCATATTTTCAGCTGTCGTTGGTTGTTCAAAAAAATATCATAGAGAAGAAATAATTACTGTCAAAGTGAAGTTAAGGTGACATAACTTTACTGTTTGTTTTACATGGCCAACTTTACCCCCGAGTGTTTGAAAAAACTAAATGTTAAATTATGGAGATCAATTGAATTAAACGACACAGCCTAACACCTGAACATTTACAGCAGTTAATCGATTTTGTTCCTGTCCTACAAGTACATAGTTATGTAGAGTGTTTTGTATACTAATAAACTTAATATGAATAATGCTGGATATTGTATAAGGTAAGATATTGATTTTAACTTTTTGTGGGTATATGTTTGCACATATGTCGGTTTCTACAAACATTAACTTAGCGTCCTAAGTGCGCCCCTGATAATGAGCGCTGTTACGTATTATTAATAAAGTGCTATGGATGGATGAGTGTAGTTTTACTCGAACTGGCATTTTAAATAGGTTAGTAGGTACCGTACTACTTAAAAAACAATAAATTTCTAGGCTGAATGTACGTAACTGCAAACAAATAATTACTTGTACATACTAAAAATTCACATTTATTTGTAAAACGCAGTGAAAACGTAATATCAAAATTATTAAACTGTAATAACCTAACATTCAAAAACATTTATTTATTATTTACATTTGTTTTTATTAACAAATTTATCAATATTTAAGAATAATTTATTCATGTATCTAGATTTAAAAAAATAGTTTTACTCCTTGTCGTTAAATGACAGTACAAAAACTAGGTAACTAGGTTATTGACCTAATAATACGATAGGTGAAGATTCACTCTCGATAACTTTTTTGAGCATCAGATCAGAGGCGTGCCATTTCGGTCTTGGACAGTTTTCTGTCGACAACACGATGGTTTTTTATTACTTAGTATTTAAACACGAAACACTTTTCAGCTTTCAGTACAACCGTTTATTTGTGATGTCTAAAGCCTAGGTAGGTAGGTACCTACGAGAAAAATTTTTCAACTTGGCAACATTGCATCAGGTCGACGTCGAGTTGAACTGTGAGCTGTAAACGACCAAGGCTGTGAGCGGTCAGTGACAGTCTGAAAAGGGGGTTTAAATAATGATTTGAAAATATTTTTTTCGGCGTAAATATGCATTTAGATTTTTTATTAATCGCGTATTCGCATTATACTCATTATTCCTATCTCCTCTTAAAATTAATGACATTATGACTGACTCACCCTGTATATCATACTAGTGCTATAAACAAAGTCATTATGATATGAAAATGAATTTCATATTACTGTCATATTATGGAACGTGAGTAGATAGAACATATTACTAAATTACCGTTATTTAGTTTGCGGCAAATGCTTTATTTTTTACTCAGGAGTCTGATAAAAAATAACATCAATCTGTGCAGAAAAATTGCCCTTCTGTTAGACAACAGGAACCTTTCATCGGAAAAAAATTGCAACGACATACTTCCGAATAGGAATATGAATGGAGTTCCGATAACTTGCGGAAATTGCCAGTTCGGTGGGAGATGTAAAGCCATAAGTCAAATTTAAAAGCCAAATATTATGATTCAAAATATGCGCCCCTGGAGAGGAAGCGCTGTTACGGAAATATCGGCGTACACGTGTTCGACTGTAATGTTTGTTTTTCTAAATAAGTTTCCCCTTTTCCGAAACGCTAGAGACATGATCTAAATAATACTGGTCATTTGTCGTGGTAGCATCGTCCGGAGATAGAATTATTTTTTAACTGTGGTGGTAGCATCTTAAATCCCCACTCGATAAAATCAAATCATTCATGTCCATTGTGGGACATTCAAACTGACGCAATGAGTATTTGGCAAGGGGGCCGTATATATTGGATGGAAAATTTTAGACGTCAAATAGAGAGTGCACCGACTTAGATCATTGAAATTTGGGCATGTCACAGCTGTATCTGTCATTTTTGTTTACTTATTTATTTTTTTTTATGTAAATAAAGGAAATGGAGTGGCGTATGTATTTTTACAATATTATACTATTACTACGTACAAAACCACGTGCTCAGGGATGTGTAAGACAATACAAAATGGGCCACCTAAAGAAGCAATCCTAAAAATTCAGTTAGCTAAGTAAGGTGTGTTTGTAGCTATTTATTACAAGTAGCATTATTCATGTCGCCATAGTAACTGTCCATTTATTTCAAACCTTTGTTTTTCATGGCTGCAAGAATCATTGGACCAAATACAATGCTTCTTCAGCATTAAATCTATCATATCAGATGTCATATCGATTGCTATTAATTAACCAAGCATATTCTTCACATAGACGTTTCATCTAGATAAATAGATGATCGATTCTCCCAATTTTTCATTCTTAACTTTGGGAAATGATAAAGCATAATATGGGTCTTTTCTATAACATTTTTCTCAAGACACATCGACTAGGATGTAGATAATAGATCTTCTCTATTAAATACCAGAGTTGCGTACACTTTTTCCTTAAAAAAAACCCTAAGAAACAAGTCTAGTTGATTGAAATCCGGTGATCGAACTGGCCAAATAACTGAACCACATCAACCAATTCATCTTCCCAAGTAGATTGTATTTAACCAAGTTATAACAACAAACAAACAACAACAAACAAACAAACTGATTTGACATCTGTCAATACTATTGTTACAAACGTAGAAACAAGCATGTCTACTTAATCCTATAGTTTTTTGTGATTCCATAACATAAGGAACACTTTTTTACAGAAAATATAGTAAAATCTTAATATTTGTACTGAAATAATATTTTCCCTGTTGACGTGGAAAGTTTAAAAGTTCAATGGAGAATAAAATACCATATTTACGCTAGTGGCCTTGGTTGAAAAAAGTTTTTTACGTCAAAATATTAACATTTTATTATGATTACGAGCCCTAACAACTATATGTTGGAACAAACATTTATTTTTTGAATCATGTGACAATCTATCAAAATGAGTTGACAGATTTTCTTGTAATTTTATGTATGCGTTAACAACATATTCCTTGCCATTTTAAGTCATTATTAACCGCAAACTACCTTTCCCTTTTTTTTGTTATAATTTATTTAATTATAAAATGTTTGAATTTGGTGACAACTAAATGTTGGAACAGTAAATTTTATAATAATTGAAATACAGTTAATAAGATGTAACATCGCCATTAACCTTAACAACCGCTTGAATTCTAGCAAGCATAGTATCAACAATGTCTTCACATTATTCGGTGAAAAATGCTCCCAAATTTCTTGCAATTTGGCGCTCAACTGGGGAATTGTCCGCTGGGGATTGTTTCTCAGGTGTTGCTTCATTTTATTCCACAGTGTCTATTGGATTAAGATCCGGACTGCTGGATGGATGTGATAACATCTTTATATTGTTATCCCCAAACCATTTTTTGTAGATTTTGCCGTATGGCATGATGCACTGTCCTGTTGAAATACAAAATCTTCGTTTGAATATAATTTTGGGATACTTGGTAGCAATGCAGTATGAAGAATTTCTTGATATTTCTCCGCATTGACAGACTGTCCTTTTAATACAATCCTTATGAAAAGCTTCAGTCATATCTCGGATTACACGTTTGCAATAATTTTCTACACAAACATCAAATTTTGATTCGTCGCTAAAGATAACTTTATGCCAGTCACTTTTCGTCCACGACAGTTTAGACTTTGCCCAAATTTATCGATTTTTCTTTTGAATTGCGGTCAGTAACGGTTTTTCCTTGGCCTATAAATTTCAGTCATTTAGAAATAAACGTACTGCATACAAAAATATATTAAACATACCTTATAAAAACTCAAACCACATTTGCGGATATATTTTGGGCAACATTCTCTTGAAACATTCAATCCAGTTTCATTATTCCACCGTGCAGTAATCTCTCTCAAAGTTCCCTTCTTCCTGACTTGCATACTTTAACCAAATGCCTTAAATTTCTTTGAGAAACTACTTTCGGCCTACCAGAACTTTTACCGCTAACTTAAATATTTGCAATTTCTCTGTATTTTTTTATAATGTAAAAAATAGTTGTATTTGCTAGGGTTAATTCACTTGCGATATCATCTATAGTCTGGCTTCTAAAATATTGTTGGATAATTATTTCGCGTATTTTTCTATCGATAGACTTTCCTCGTCCCATTATTACAAGTATAATTGCGAAATACTAGTAACTAACGCGACACAACAAACTGCTGGTAAAACGTCAATAAACAATATGATTTGTCAAAAGACTACTTGTTTTTATTTTAACGCGTACTTAATAAAAATATGAAATAGTGTGTATGTGTTCCAACATTTAGTTGTCAGCAAATTCGAACATTTTATAACTTAATAAATTATAATAAAAAAAGGAAAGGTAGAGTGCGGTTAATACTGCCTTAAAATGGTAAGGAATATGTTGTTAACGCATACATAAAATTACAAGAAAATCTGTCAACGCATTTTGATAGATTGACACGTGATTCAAAAAATAAATGCTTGTTCCAACATATAGTTGTTAGGGCTCGTACTTTACATTTACAAATATTTATTTGTTTAGTAGATAATATTTTAAAATTGAACGCCCGTATCAAGAAAACGGAGTGTAATAGTGAAAAATGATATAGGAATAACAACTATTAAAGACGGAGACACCTTGTATAAAACTTTATGCTAACGTGTATGTGCAAATATTGGAAATTTGTTATTGTGTTGTCGGTGGTTAGGACAAAGATGAATTTGATCACACTCTACAAAACCAACTACATTTATTACGCTAGATAAGTTGCGCGATTTGTATTCAATAAGAAAAAACACCGTTTCCGTTTGAAAAGCTTAATGTTATCTGCAGCAAATGTTGCTTTGAGCAGCTATTTCGACTTCAAAGTTTCTGAAATTTTAGAGACTGCATGTCGAATATCGGGAATAGTTACGGCTACATATGACAAAGCAATTTATTGTTTTCTTTGTCACCGTGAATGATGGCATGTACTTGAACAATATTACGGTATACAATGACGATATTACAAGCTAAATGCCACTATTCGGTTTCCCTAATAATAGATATTACGAGAAACTCCGAACGTTCGACATATATTCAACTGTGCAAGTTACGGTTATGTCGCACATGAGATATATAAAGGCAATATAAATGCCCTATCTGTTTCATCACCCATTTAAATTTTAATATGTTCAAGAGAGTCATATATGCTGTAACTATCACGGTTACCCGGAACAAATTAATAGTAAGTAAAATATGAAGCGATGTACAGTGCCTTCATAAATGATTACAACTTACTTACTTACTGAAGCAGAAAAGCAGAAACTATGTAATCGGGTATGCTCTCAGAGATATGCGGCACACCATTTTATAGGAAATATATACGAGTTGTACAGAGTCTTTATAAATGATTACAAGCCACGTGACCAGGATTGTGATTCTCGAAGAACAACTCGTATGCCAATAGATTTCTTGTCTCTCTCAATTGCCGTAGTGAGGAAAAGGATATTCGCATATGAATTGCTCTGCGATTGATTTGAGAATCTCGGCCCTGGTCACGTGATTTGTAATCATTTATGAAGGCACTGTATTATTTATACCTATGAATGATAATGCAGGAAACAACTACTCCGCGCTCTAATGCCCCGATCGGCATTGAATTACACCTGCAGTATTTGTGTGAACAGCCAAGAACCCTTGTCGGACACACCACCAGACATAGACCGGCTTCGGGCTTGTTAGACCTCATCAATATGCCATAGGTGATATGACCGACAATTGCAAAGACTGTTCCTTCTTTTTCTGAATTTGTCAATAGTATCACAGATTTAATCAATTTAAGCATATGTTGAAAAAACGAGATTAAGTGACCCAGAAACAAAGGAGATATGTTCAAAGTTTGCTCCGCCCTCAATTGGCCCAGCGGACGATGTGACGTCACATATTCCTATCGTTCGTGCCAGCGACCGTTACATAACAGCCGTCGACGCTTTATGTGACGTCGCTGTATTCGTTTCTTGTTACATTTATTGTGTCTTATTAATTTGTGTATTATACACAATGGCTTGTTTGGACTCTGGTATTGTTAAAGAGACTTTGTATACGTCCTAAAGAGTCTTAAAAGAAATAACACCTAAAAATCACATTAGCGGTGGAAGGATCAAGTAGTCGTTGGAAAATAATTGAATGCTTGTTGTTTAAAGTGCATAAATGTCAGAAAGTACTTGTCATTACTCAATACGAACATCAAACGTATAACTTTTGTGCTTGCAGAATGTTTTCTCATCACGAAAAATTCAGTAACAGGAGATGCAGAGATATATCGAAAAGGGTAACCAGAGCATCTAATTTCTGATAATAGAACCTTTACAAGATTGGAGATGGGTATCATGATTACAAAATTCACAATTTGGAGTATTTACCTGAGCGTCATATTGAAAACAGACTTAATTTTATAGCTCAAATTGTAGTAAATGTAGAAAATATTGATCAAAACCTTTTTCGGCACGTTCTCTGTACAGACGAAAGTCAGTTTGTCAGTAATGGTTACCCAAACAGGCGCAACGAACACTACTGGTCCAATAAAAATCACCACATTGTAAATCCAATCCAAAACCAAGGCCATGTAGCAAATGTCTGGTGCGGCACCATCGGTAAGCATTCAATTGAACTTTATTTTTATGGACATACATTGAACAGCACGGATTACCTAAATATCCTACAAGAAAAACTTCCTACACTTCTGGAGCATGTGTCTTTGCAGCGAAGGAGAAACCTAGTGCATGATTTCAGCACGACGGAGCTCCACCCTACAAGGCCAGGATTGCAGCAATATTTTGATAACACTTTTACAAAATGAATTGGGATTAATGGACCTATTCGGTGGCCTGGAATGTCGATTTTTTATGGGGGGTTTTAAAAAATAAGATTTATAAAACACCTTCGCGAGATATTAATCATTTGAAGGAAAAAAAATATAAAACGCTTGTATAGAGTTAAATGGCGAAATGTTAATAAACGCAGCCCAGAAAGAAGTCAGTCGAAAATTGGACATGTGTCTTGAAACGGGAGGAGGTTATAATAATAATAATAATAATAATAATTTCCTGTTTGTTATGCACAAAAATGAAGAAAAAATACCTTTTTTCCAATAAAGTTTGCTTTTGTGATAGTCATATTAATAATACTGATTTTCGAGTTTCTATAAGAATTCTAATTAATTCTAGTACATTCTAATTTACCGCGAGTTAAAAGTGGGGTTTTTACATTCACACAGTGCCTCCAGATGGCACACAATAGAGTAATAAACAACAGGTGTTTTGTACAAGTCTAGAAAAGGTTAAAATGTCATCGAGAAAGTCAGAAGCAAAGGTAAGCTGGAGTTTTTGTTGGTCTGCAAATTAAAATAATTTTTGGCGATGAGGAATTTCTAAACTTGCTTAATAGAGCTCAAAAAGCAAGTTAGAACAGCTTTAAAGCAGTACTCTGGATTTTTAGGAAATAACAAAGCTGAAAACTACCGAGATCTGGTTGAAAATATGTTAAATAACTTCAAGACAATGGGCAGCAGGATGTCTTTAAAAGTACATATGCTGCATGCTCATTTAGATACATTTAAAAATAACATGGGGGCGTATTCAGAAAAGCAAGGAGAACGTTATCAAGGCCAATACAATATGGGAGACTATATTTGGGGTTTATTGAGAGACGTTCTTATGAACATAAAAGAAAAAGTAATACTGTGCACTTTTAAACTATTTTCCACTTTTTTGTAAGCTCCTTTGATAGTAAAAATTAATAATCATATCAATGGCAAATTTCGTGTTGACCGCGCATCACATTTTGTTGTAACTGTATTAAAGAATTATCGAGTTTAAGCTCCTGACTTAACTATTGCTAATGGATTTGCTGACTTTTTTAAAAGTGTGTATACCACAAGTAATTTCAATTTGAATACTGTAAATATTGATCACAATTATAATTTGGAACTCTTGACGATAGACCAAATAACTGAAAATGAAGTTGAGCATGCTATTAAGACTCTAAAACCCAAAGCCTCTGTTGGTGTAGATGGGTTACCTCCCTATTTTTTTAAAGCATATAGTCATTTAATCAAGTCCCCTTTAACTGCTTTATTTAATGTTATATTAAAATGTAGATGTTTTCCTGACCGCTTGAAAGTGGCTCGTATTGTGTCTATACATAAGAGTGGTAACACGAAATTGATAAAAATAACTATAGGTCCATTTCTATATTTTCTGCAGTTTCTAAAATATTGTATAGAGTGTTACATAAAAGAATTTATAACCATATTGATTCAGTAGTTATACATCAGCAACATGGTTTTGTAAAACGAAAATCTACGGTAACTAATCTTAGCATTTTTGCTGATTTTATTGCAAATGAAATGTCTAAGAAAGGTCAGGTTGACGTCATATATACTGACCTGGCTAAAGCTTTCGATAAAGTGGATCACGCTGTGCTGTCCTATAAACTAAAATCTTTTTCATTTAATGAAGATCTCATTAAACTCTTGGAGTCATATTTACATAACAGAATCCAGTTTGTAAAATATAACAATCAATACTAGGGCCTCTTATTAATAATATTTATAGTTCGCGGCATAAAATATTCGAATATTCTTTTATATGCACATGACGTGAAATTGTATATATCTGTACATAACTAACAAGACTGGATTACAGGAGGATCTGAATCAAATAAATACATTTTGTGTAAATAACTGTTTAGTCATGAATGAAGTCAAATGTAAATCTGTAACATTTACTCGGAATATTATACGGTTTGAGCATAATTATAAAATAAACAATATAAAATTAGAACGGTTACTAGAAATTAAGGATTTAGGTGTAATATTCACAAGTGATTTTAGATTTGGTAGTCATATAAGAGACTTATCATTAACGTGTTCTAGACGACTTGGTTTTATATTAAGGACAATAAGAGATTTTAAAAGTATAAAGACATGTATACAGTTATTTAATGTTCTGGTTCGATCCAAATTAGAATATGCGTCGGTAGTATGGTCACCTACTACCGTTAATAATTCGGAAACTATCGAAAAGGTACAAAAACGATTTGTAAGAAATATATATTTTAAGAAACACGGAATATTCCCTGTTTATCCAGTTTTGGTGTCATATATTTCACAAATAAATGAGTTTAGTATCCAGTCTCTGCATAATCGAAGAGAAAATGCCCAAGTTCTTTTATTTACAACATATTTAAATCAATTATTGATGCACCTGAATTACTAAATGCTGTTTTTATAAATGTACCTGACATTAGGTTAAGACAACGCGGTTGTTTATTGAAGATTAAAACGGCATTGTCGCCCTTACAAAATTGCCTGACATCATGTAATTTATTTGTGAGAGAAAGAAACATAGATTTTTAATGTAAGTAAATGTAATTTACTGATTAGTTTGTAGATACGATTTCTGTTATACTCACTGTGCTACAATGTTGGTATGTATTCTGCATGTTTGTGCGGTATAAATAAATTTCTGTTTATTTATTTATTTATTTTTTCTTAATGACATTTATGCACTTTAAACGACGAACTTTCAATTATCTTCCAACAACTACTTGACCCTCACCTCTAATGTGATTTTTAAGTGGTATTTTTGTAGACTATTTAGGACTATTTAACTTTTAAACGGGAAGTAATAGAGAAAAATGTCTCTAATGAAAGTTGATGACGTCATTAGTGGTTTCTGTCAAATCCCAAAGGAAATATTTTCGATTGAAAATGGAGCTTTCCTCATCCCATTTAACGTGTCCCGAATTTTATTTAAATTTCTTGTATACTCACAGTAGACCCATAGAATCAGTTTGAGACACTCTGTACATACATACGCAAATCTACCTATAAGTGATGTTACAAGAATTCTTCAGTATTTATACCGCACATCAATAATGAATTTCCTTTTCAAATGCCTAATACGAGTTATTCCGAAGGAACCGATTGCGTACAAAAATAACAAATGTGTATTCACCTTGCGCCGCACTTCCTTTATATGAAAGCGGCTTATTGTGAATAAATTTGAGGGCGCTGAAATGATTTCAAGGAACAGCAAAACTGTGAGCCAGATTTATTTCCCATATTACTCTTGCATTTAAAGCTTACGTCCACGAAAAGATAAGTAGCTTAGTAAGTTTACTGACAAATTATTTGTGTACATGTAGAGACTCTTTACAAATGATTCCAATAAATTATAGTATATCTTCTGACGTTCACCATTATATTATTATTTATTGTTGCCGAGATAACTTGGGATGTCGATGCGAATGTATCACTTCCGGAATCTGCAGGTACGCTCCCCACTGTTTTAGCTGCTCGTGGCTTCGCTGAGTTGTCGCGTAACTGTTTCCTAATGGTGAAGCAACTTGGTATTGAAGTGAACTCTTCAAAACTAATATGTATAAAACTTCATCTTTAATATTAAGCAGCTTTAGTAATATTTTTATTTGCTTTGTTTCGATCTTTTAACTATAAAAAGGCATGGTGGATGGAAGAGTAATACAACTGCGGTATAGGAAACATATGTCTAATGAATTTATCCCCTGTTTATCAAGTGAACTTTAACTACGATTTAACTAAATCGAATCTAATTTCTACGGTAAGACACATCTGATCGAATGTTGCTATAATGATATCAATTAAATCCAGTTTAAATTTCTTTTCTAAATCGGTCGTTAGTGATAGCCTAAGCAAAACCTAGATTTTCTTTACATAATGCTTTTGACATATGCTCGGACATATACTACTGCATTTATTGTAGATGTACACATAAATAATGATTTGGTATTTATACAAATTCCGTACCTACCAATTAGGATCTGCTTTTGTGTTAAATATGTGTAACATGAAATGATAACAAGCGTTATTTCTTTTAATATTAATAAAGCTTTGTGTTAAAAGTTAGTTAATTTTAATTACATATTTTTAAAATATCTGATAAAGTACACGCAAAAATGTATTGTTGGGACAGAACTATATGAAATTCAATGAACGTAGGACTGTGAAATAAAAGCACAAGCTTTTCTATTCAAAATCGTAAATAACGTTGTTATACAGTTTGAACCATTGAAAAATTGTCACACAGGTATTTTCGTTTGAATGCAAAAACTAAAGAAACGTTCGGATTCGTCAACTTTAATTCTGAGAGGGACACATTAGTATAAAAAATGCTGTGTAATGAGATCGTCCAGAGTGAACTTTTGGAAAACGTCAAAATAAATTATTTCGAAAGCATACAGGAACATAATTAACAAACTAATTATGTGGGTGAACTTCCATACCAATACCTATTATACAATAACATTAACATGTTAATGTGTAAAGTGTACACCTTTAATGATACAAATAACACTTAATTGTGTAAAAGTTATACAATCCCATGTGGACCTCTATTAACACAGTATTGTGTTAAAAGATGTAATTATTATTTTACAGTGTATAAACTTTCTCCTGAAATAGCTCGATGGTCTTATCACTTGAAAACAAAAATGGTACTTGGTTTTCGATAAATAATTTAAGTTTTTTTCTTTTAACTTCGACACCCTGCCCTGTCTAAACCATTATCTAATAATTATTAATAGTTCAATTGTCTTAAACATCAATTTAAAGTAAATTTGTAATATTTTGTATGCTCTTTTTAAATGAAGATTTGGATTGCCCGATTATTTATAACTGAATATGTCTCGGACTATTTTTTTGTTAATAGCACTAGGGTTTTTTGTATTACAATCAGTATTTAAATACGAAAACCTTCAGCCTCTCTTAATAATTTAACCTGAAAATAATTTGTAGCATTTGCTACATATTTTAAAATTGCAATAAGTAGGTAGGTACTAGGAAAATATTTAAATTTGGCAACGTCGCATCTAGCCGATACCGAGTTGAACTACAGCTGAGTCAACGGCAATGTGAGAAGGTAGTTTAAATAATGATTTGAAAATATTTATTTCGGCGTAAATATACAGGGTGGGTCAGAAAGAATGGGTCAACACTAACTTTATTCTGAAATTTCTCAATAATTGAGAAAGTTTTGATAGCATGACTGAAAATTAGTTTTTTTGGTGTGAGACTTTAAAGCTATATCTGTTGAGAAAAGAACGTTCAATTCAACAAGCTATACCTTTTTCGAATAAAACAGATAGGAGAATCGACTCGAATCGATTTAAAAGAAACATGGTGTGTCATAAGTGGGGCCCTGTACTAGTGATGTCAAAATTAGAAACAAATTTGAATTTTTCGCCCGCAAAAACCCCGATTTACAAATTTTATGTAAATATTTGTAAATATTTATTATAAAGTTATTTTAACTTTGACACCCTGTATCCTTTTTATTATGCGACTTGAGATATAGGTGTGTTAGGTTAAATCTATTTATTTTCATCTAAAGAATCTATGGTCTCATTTTTGCTACTTCATTTAAAAACAGCCTGTATAAGCAACCCAGTATTTTTTACATCGAAAATTGTTAATTCAGTTCCCTCCTAGCGTCTAGCGTAGAGAAGACTCGGATCCGCAATTTCCTCCCCAGTTACTGTTTGATGTCGCAGAACAACATCCCAATCCTTTAACGCCCACCCCCTTACGTCCCTGAAAGAAAGCCGGATCTGATTTGTTTCACCCCGCGTTTAAATCCGGCAGGGATAAGTTTATTGTAATGGTTTTCATTCAAAATAAATGCTCGATACATTCTTTAAAATGAAGGCTTTTAGTACTCATGCATATATTAAGTATTTGTGATCTGAACGTAGCCGGATTTGAACGGGGTTTATCTGGACTTAAATGTACAGGAAATACGTAAGTACGACTCATGGGAGCCCGATAATCTTATAAAAACATATACAGTATTACGGCATTGCAAATAATCAGCAAGTATATTGATTTGTTTCTTGTTTTATAATAACTATTTGTGCCATAAGTTAGGAAACTGCAAGTGTAGGTTTTTTGTCAAGGCGCCAGCATTCATCAGTGTTTTGAAATTAGCTCAAATAACTATAGTTATCGTAATTTCCTATTGAAAATTGTGAATTTTGAAAATGTCAATCAAGAATCCTGAGAGAATATTGATATACAGGGTTGGAAAACGGTGATGGTTCATCTGCCATTACACAAGAGCGACACAGTAAAGTATATAAATCCGTGCGATAGACAAGGATGGCTATAGGAAGACGTTTTATAAATTAGAATGACATCTGAGGAGTCACTCTCGCTTTTATTTGTTGTGAATGGCGAAATGGGCGGTGACTCTTTAGAATTTATTTGTTAATATTATTGTGTCAATAATTTATGAAAAATGTCAGAATCTTCTGCTTACTACGATAATATGGAAGATGATATAGAAGAATCATAAAAAATCGGGATTCAATCATTTTTGCTGACAAAATCCCAAAGACTGAGGATTCTAAGATTGGAGTCATCAACTATAATCGCTGAGGCAGTTCTAACAAAAATGCAGAGTATACCAGAGTTCTACACTGTGGAGTCCTTACTCAATGATAAGAACAACATTGTCAGTGAAAAAGAATATTGCAATAAAGAAATTTCCAAGCCTAATTGCATTTCTTAAACATACATCGGTAGGACATAGATTTAGGAAGTCTAGTGTTTTAAGAAAATGAGAAGTTGAGAAATTTATTAACTTCATAGTACATAGAGCATGTGTAGAGCGTAACTGCCAATACCAGCATCAAGTATGTTACAAACGTTGTTGTTTTAAACACTAAGTTGTTACTTCTTAGCCTAGCAAGCCTTTCCAGAAGCAATCTCAACGCTTGCGAACGTGTCCTAACACGCTGTTCTTGTACAATGCAGCACCCATGCAGTAAAGGTATAAGCTCTGTATCCTTAAAGTATGCACGTCTGATTGTAGCATCAACCGTCTGCTTCTGTTGCTTCTAGAGGGAAACTGTTATATATATGCAGTCGACCCATAAACAGTGTGGTTGTCTCACTTGAAACCACTTTATAGTACATAGAGAACGTGTAGAGCGTTACTGCCTATACAAGCATCAACTATGTTACAAACTTGTTGTTTCAAACACTAAGTTGCTACTTTTTATCCTAGCAAGCCTTTCGAGAAACAAGCTCAACGCCTGTAAACGTGTCGTAACGCGCTGTGCTTGTACAATGCAGCACACACTGTCTTAATTATAAATAAACATGCAATAAAATGCATCGTATTTAGGTAATTGTTATTTAAAAATATCTCTGCATTTCGTGGTTTGTGCGTGCTGTGACCAATTATGCTTCAGTAATACAGAGTGTCCCGATGCACCATAGAGCAAAAGAAGATTCCAGACGACAAAATAATACATAGTTACAGGGTGTAAAAGTAAAAATTTTATTTTTGATATTTGTAAATAATTTTAAAAAAATACGGATATTTGGATACACTTAAAATATCGGAGGGTTTTGGAGGCGACAAATTCAAATTTGTTTATAATTTTGACGTATCTTTTTTACTAGTAGAGGGCGCCACTTATAGCATATCATGCTTCTTTAAACTGGTACAACTTTTTTGCGACTTAGTGTATAGGTATAGTGTATACTGTCGAAATAATCATATTTGAAATATTCAATGCACCGAGGAAAAATTGTTTTGGCTTGAGGTAAAACGCATTTTCCGCTGAATATACAGCAAAATGTTACGTGAAAAAGTTACTCAAAATGGTAAATTATGGCGTGTGCGAAATTTTAAAAGTGGATTTTTAAGTTTCCTTCAGCTTTTGGTACAAATATGCACAAACTACGAAATACAGAGATATTTTAAATGAACAGTTACTGGAATACCATGCATTTTAAAGAAAATTTCAAAGAATAATTATTTGTTCAAAATAATCCAAACTTAAAGTATCTTACGATTTTATAGTTAAGACAGCGGCGTACTATCTTTATTGTAAATAAAATAATAGTGGCACATGTTTTCTACGCCACTGGTGATAATGAAAATATTTAAACAGACTGAATAATTAGACCTAAGAGGTCCCATTACAACCTAGTTGGATTATCACAAAGGGTTTCCAAGTAAATAAAAAACCAGGATGCCAGTAATACCTGAAATACCCTGTATAGGTTTCTCTTGGCTACTGTGTACCTACACTAATATTTAGTAATGACAGAAGAAATTACTTTTTTCTCCATAGGGAGGACGCTTTGCATATTTAGATTAGCCAAATAAATAGTAGAGACCAGGTACGAAAGTAACACGGGTTGGTTGTAACAGTAAGCCTATTGTCTTTCTAAAGAGGTTTGTCTATGATATTATATCATCATAGAGTCGGCAGTGAAATCTACATTAACTTATTTGAACAACAATATCCGTGGTGTGTTTTAGTTCGAGTTAAGACCTGCACGGTGCAAAATGATATGCAAAGTAAGTTTTCATTCTTTATCTTAATCTATCATAATCCTAGAACTGAACGTTATTTTGAATTATTTTATTGGCTTGTTCAGTTAATACCAATATTGGCTATAACCTAAGCATGGTATTTTAATTAAAAATAATCGTTAAAAAAAGTTTTAAGCAGTATCCTGTCAATCGCGTGAAAAATGCGTAATGGGACGATTGTAACAATGCCATAGGGGGACGATTGTAACATGTTACAACCGTCCCTCATATTTAATACCTATGATCGTATTTGTCATATTTAAAATGATAATTTTGTAGATATCCAGATAATTACTTCAGTATTTGTTATACTGTGTGGGAATATACAAATTCATTCTCTTTATTTAGGATGTCTAACAAAAGACAACGAACAACAGATCGTGGGAAAGATTGTTATGGATTGGGAAAAACTTGGTCCATCCCAAATATGGAATATGGACGAGTCTGGCGACAGACAACCGTGCAAAAGCCAGATAGGGATAGGATTCTTTGTTATTACCAAAAAAATTTATTATTTTATATTTTTGTTTCATTATTCTATTTATTTATTTATTTTCAAATAAAAAAATATATTATGTACCTGCACTACAACTTACTTTTATATAGGCATAATCAATAAACAAATACCTTGTAAATACTAACTTTCTATACCTAGTTATTACCTATTATTCATATGTTACAAACGTCCCCATGTTCTGTTACTTTTGACTCATACCATTGGGTAGGTTGTAACGACGAACAATCTCTACTTTTTATTAATTGTACATCAATATGAACTTTAATTACTTCAATATTATTTTCTTCTATATATATATAGAGATGTTGTTTTCTTGGGATTTCGGTCAAACGTAATAAAACAGCTTATTTTCCTACGTACGTTTCGGTTTATTAACCATCATCAGGGCTATAAAATTAGTTGTTTTGTGTTTTGTATATTGTACAATTTAAAATTTTAACTTGCTTTCTATTCTATGGTATTAATGAAACTAGTTTCATTAATACCATAGAATAGAAAGCAAGTTAAAATTTTAAATTGTACAATATACAAAACACAAAACAACTCCCTGATGATGGTTAATAAACCGAAACGTACGTAGGAAAATAAGCTGTTTTATTACGTTTGACCGAAATCTAAGAAAACAACATCTCTATATATTTAGTGAACGGTCAGGAAAAAGGAATATATATACGTGCACATATACATATATGTGTTTTATATGAATATATAATATACGTATATATATAGTTATTTACTTCTATATATATATAAAATGCCAAGGAAACGACTTATAGTAAGTAAATTTATATAACTTTGTTAATTTTTTATTTATCCGGCTTTACAAAAATATGTTACTTTCGTACCTGGTCTCCCCTATCCATTATTAATATCATAGATCACATTTAATTCAACTCACTCACTTAATCAAAACCGCGAAATAATATTATCATATCATTCACGAAGACGCCCAATCCGCAAACTCATCTCTTTTCCGCGTATGTCAGCTTCCCTTCGTAGCATCTACTACGCGAACCCCGAAGGAGCTTGTGCGAGGTTACTGAATTACCGCCAGTGCATTTTTCATATGTGCACAATACCTACACAGTTCCCAACTTTAGTTGGATCCGAAAGCTGTTTTATTCCGTTTGCCGACGTTAAGATTTTCCACAGTTTTGAATCCCAACAACACACAAAACTCCTCCTTTGTGTGTATAGCCGTAAAGCATGCAATTACCGAGTTGCTCAACTACGAAATGGAATGACGGAAATAAAGGCACAACTACGTTCAACCCGTCTGATTACAATAACGCTACTTTATTAAAAACCGTGAGATACACCTTGCTCCAAAAGTTTCCGGTGCTTTTTTCTTTATTTCGAGTTGCCGGAAATCCTGAATGGACAGCCGAATTGGCACGATTTGGAAGTTGATTCCAATTGGAAATTTACGGCTGCAATATAACGATAAAAGTCGCATAGTTTTAGGTAAGTAGTGGCTCTTCTTCAAGATTTTTTGCCGTCTAAGACTTCTCGGCGATATAAACACTGATAAAACGCTGATAAAAATTATTAGCGATATTACACGCTGGATTGTTGGTTATTTATTGAATAGGTTAATAGTGTGAAACAATACGACAGGATATAACGTTACAAGTGTAATGGAAAATTACACAATTACTATTAATATTGGAAACTTTTATTAAATTTACAGAACTTTACAACGATTGGCTGCTAAAGTTCCAAAGTGAAATAGAACTATTACAATATATTCTGTGAAGAACAGATTATTACATACTTTAGGTAATATTTCAATTAATATTGTAAATTTTCTTAATATTATGTACCGTAAGTAATATGTAAATACAGGGTTAACTATGACTTAGTACAAATATTTTAGGAGGGGATAGGGAAAAATAAGAAATAACGATATCACCTTTCAAAAAATTCCAAACTTATTTATAAAGCCAAAAATTTTTTGTTCGATATTATTTTAAATCCTTATTTAACGCCGCCAATGTAGAGTAGGCAACGAACAAGCAAGTCATGCAACAGTCGCTCAGTTGATATCGCTATCATGTCATAATTCAATTCCTGTGTTTACGTTGTAATTTTGTGTTCTTGTTCAGTTTTTAGTACCTTATTTTAATTTTAAACGTTTTATAGTTATTAAATAAAGGAATATTTGTCGGGTACAGATATTTTCCCACAATATAGTGTGCCGGTTTGTTTTTCTAGGTTATGGGACAAGACTGCCATGGGTGCATTAAAAGTTTTCTATTACCTACTTATTAGTACCACCCATTCTTTTCGTCCGATTTTCTTATAATAAATAGGCATTTTATCTAATTGTACCTACGGGAAGTGTCTTTTATCGGTAATGAGTGGCTGTAATAAGCGAATATGTAGTTGTACCAGTTTATAACGAAATAATGAAAAACTAATGCCAAATACTGGAACTAATTGGATTAACTGTTACCTATCTATCAGGTATTATTACTAATAAGAATGTTAATTTTTGTCGTTTCTACATTTAGAAACGCTACAAAAAGACGACCGCATGGTAGTTGACATTGTTGACAGATGTAAGCTTTATCTATTAATCTAAGCCATCTCAGTCGATTATTATCATAGGCGCCGACTTTCCGTAGGAAAAAAGGGTTTTGCCCCATTTTTTAAATATCGAGATAAAATTATAGAATATTTTTTTATTGTCTTTTAGGCCTCCCTGATCACATGGTTAAATTTTTTGTACTTAGTCATAGTTAACCCTGTATAAAAAAACCTTTCAAATTTTACAGACATTTTTGTCTGTTTCACTTCTTTCTCGATTATTTGTAATTGAAATACAGATGTTTCACTAGGATCCAAATAATCCTAGAACATACCAGAAATCAATCAAATTTTCTCAACATGGCTTATCAAATAAAATCACTACACCTATATGTTTTTGGGCTTACTAAATCCGAATTCTGGTTTTACTTGACCACTCCATCCTATCATTTTTAATTTAAGTTCCAAACTTTATATTCGGATACTCTTGGCCAAAGTGACTTCTGGAAAGTAAAATTCGTTACATATACACCAACTAACTAATCGTTTTGACTTTTCTTGTAACGAACTTTTTTCTTCTCAAAGAATCGTGAGAGATTTCTGTTGCGTTTTGCCCCATTAGTAATGGATTTTCTCTACAACATTGAACAAAAATCTATCATGTTGTCATACCAGCTGCCCTGACATCTCCATTCCATTTCTTTTATATCTTAATGGAAACATTTTAAAATATCCAACGATATTCGGGACATAATCCAGATGAAAATCCATCATTGCAACTTCAAACGTTCTCAACCATTTCATCTAACAATTCCTCATACTTTGAATTTTTGTAGTTTCCTAAGAAATTTTTACACATTATAAGCTGGTCAATTTTTTTTACAAAATTATATATTTTTTATGGTTGTTGCAGCAAAGGCCTCATAATTCCAAATATACATTTGACTTGTTACAGATGAAGCTATTTTTACGCAAAATGAGATGCTCATATTTGAGATTTTGAAAATCCCATCAACGGGATAATTTTCAACAACCCGTTTTCTTTGGACAGGAATTGTCGATGATCGCTTGATTGGAACATTAATATTACCAATAGAACGGATGTGGCTCAGTCTCTTAAGGGTATGATGTTCGGCCAAACAGTGTAGCTTGTATCAGGCTCCGCCCATCAGCACCTTCAACAGCAAATTTAACTTTGTGCCCCTGTAAGTTAGGCAATTGTATGCAGAAATTCAGCAAAACATGTCTTCTTGGCGGACAGATTTCATGAATATAAATGCAAAAAATTGAAATCTGAGGCAATTGTCTGCTATATGAAGACTTGATTTACTAGCCTACAGCTTTCTTTTTTTATAATAGTGCCTAACAACGTCTCACCGCAGTCCTAAATGTGGGCAATATTGCGACCGAAATATTGTTCAGATCTAATATATTTTTTTGAAAATATAGCTCTGCTGTCGAGTAAAATAGACTTTTATTAGTTGATTAAAACTTGCTCCATCTTAATACGAATTTCCATTGAGAAATATGAAAGCGCGTGGACGTCTAAAAACGGCTTTGTAAAATTGCGAACATTACAGCCTTAAGTTTCCTCGAAATGGTTTGGCTGGACTTCCGGAAGATGTGCCCTTAGCTGTCCGACTCCAAACGTAGTTCTTACAAAATTGTATTTGTAAAATTCCCCTGTATGTTCATACATTTTTTTTCATAATTTCTGAATCACCCTGTATATAGAGCAGCTAATCTTTGGACCATCGATATTAAAAGCATAATAGCAAACATTTATATTTTTCCTTATACGTTGTGAGGAATGAAAAATTGAGGAAGTTTTGTAAACTATGGATGTTGGATACCAGTGAATTTTGAACTGTAGCGAAACTAAATATTTTATGTTCTGGGCTCTTTTATCAACTTCGACTCTTGTTATTGATTAAATTTTTAACTTTGTGTCTTTTTAAAGATTTGAAAATACGGTGACTTTACTAAAACCTACTGTATAATTATGCTGTAATTTAAAGTGAAATAATATGTAACAGTGGTAACATTCAACGGGCAAAACTGTAATACATTAATTCTGTTTAGAAGCAGAGATAAAAGGGAAATTTTCGACGCCCTGGATTCTACATTAGGATTTATAAGATACTCCCTTGTTATCACTACAGTGTGGTCGCATGTTATCCCGTTGGAAAATTCCATTCCCACCCTAATTATAAAGCTACAACAGCCGTACGTACACAGCATTCCATTCCAATCAGCATCCTTCATGGCCTGTTTAGTTTTATAAAAGGAGGACGACTTTGCCTTTACCGCATTTCAACCCTGGCACTCTACAATAGGTACTGAATATTTATCATATTTCAGTGAAAATACGTTTCTCCAAACCACAATTTCGCAATTAATACGGATCCATTTCGGCTTTAAAACAGAACTGGGTATTACACGAATATAATGTGTTCCTGAGTAGTTATTACATGCTGGATACACAAAAAGTGTTTACACACGTCCAAGCTTCGAGAAGAATCAAGTAAAGTAACTAACACAAAACTAAATACATGTTAAATATTAAATAGCAAATATACAAATTAAAAGGACATATAAATATAGCAATTATAAAAAAGAAAGGAAATAGAATACATACTTACAAACAAATAATAAAAATCACATAATAGTACATTATACTATAAGGGAGAGAAATGCGTTATTTTGGCAGAGGTGCAATTTGAAGCCCGAGGGCTACAATGCACCGAGGACAAAATAGCATCTCTCCCGAATGGTATATACTATTTTTTCCACGGTCTCATTAACTTAAAAGCACATATTTTGTCATTATGAAGTAAGTAGCACCAGAATATTGTATTCGAAATTGAGCATTTATTTAGTAGTCGTTGAGTTATTGTCATAACTACAAAATAAACAAACAAAAAGAATTGTCAAATTAAGGTGCTAGTTTGGTTTAGTTTAAAGTTTGTTTAGTGCACAATGAATAATTGTGAGTCGGAAGAGATTGTGGAGGCTGCAAATATTGCAATAAGCAATTTGCTGCCTACGAAGTCAAGATCTAGCCTACAATCGGGTCAAAAAGTGGTGCGCCGAGAAAAATGTTAAGTATACAGCGAGAATGTTTTGTTGGCATACTTCAGTGAAAATGCAAAGAATTACAAGTCTTCCACACTATGGGCGCAATATTCTATGGTTAAGTCATGCTTGATAATTTACGACAACATAGATATAAGCATTTTTGAAAAGAACCGGTGACGGATATCAAGCGAAAAAATCGAAAATATTGACAAAGGGTGAAATCGACCGTTTTCTATCAAGTGCAGATGACAAAGAATTTTTAATGATTAAGGTAAGATTACTTTTGTTGTTAGGTATTTCAATTATTAAGTATTTTGATTTTTTATAGGTTGGATTAATTCTGGGGATTGCCGGAGCTTGTCGAACTGATGAACTAGTCAATTTAACTGTAGATGATATTGAGGATGTAGGCTCTTCCTTGATTGTAAAAATTCCAAACACTAAGACAAAGATTCCACGAACCTTTCTGGTTACCGATGTGGGAAATATGCTTGAATTGTTTCGAAAATACCTGTCCCTTCGTTCTCCCCACGTCAAGCATAAGCGCCTTTTTTGTACTACAAAGCAGGAAAATGTAGTTCGCAGCCAGTTGGCAAGAATACCATGGGAAAAATTCCGAGCGTAGTAGCTTCGTATTTAAAATTACCTGATGCTGCATGTTATACTGGTCATTGCTTACGAAGATCTTCAGCGACATTACTGGCAGATGCTGGTGTGGATATCACGACAATAAAGCGTCATGCTGGTTGGAAATCAACGACAGTCGCTGAGGGTTATGTCGAGAACTCCATTGAAAATAAGACCAAAATTGCTAATCAGGTTTTAGTAGGTACTACTACTAGCGCAATCACAAAAACTGTAAATGTGCGAAAGTAATATCCTTCTAATATTAATTGTACAAATGTAACATTTAACTTAAATGTCAATAAACAATTTCAATGTTTTCTTTTTTGCATGAAAAACGTTCTCCATAATGTAAGCTCCCTTGGGAGCATTATACTCCTTGGGAATAATGATGAAGTCATATTTATTAAATCGTTGTCAATTCGTAGAATATGGAGGTATAAGATCTGAAACGTATATATCAACTTCAGGAGTTCCCCAAGGATCCAACTTGGGCCCTCTACTGTTTCTTATTTTCATCAACGATATTTCAAACATACTTTCAGTGCAACATTTACTTTTGCTGATGACTTAAAAATCTATTTACAGATCAATTCTTTTATCGACTCACAACTTTTACAAGATTCACTTGATGCAGTGCTCAACTGGTGTCTAAGCAATAATCTTGAACTTAATTTGACTAAGTGTAAGGTTGTCTCGTTCCACAGAAAATATAATCCTGTATTGTTTAATTACTCCTTGAATGGAACTATACTAGAGACGTGATACATTTAAAGATTTGGGAGTAATTTTTGACAGAGGTCTTACTTTTAATGATCATATCTCTGAAACAGTGTCATCTGCCTGTCGGTTATTAGGATACTTTATTAGAAACTGGGGCGAATTTTCAGATGTAAATACTCTTAAGATTTTGTATGTAACATTTATTAGAAGTAAGTTCGACTACGCGTCAATTGTATGGTCTCCGCTGTATCAAAATTCTATTCAACGTGTAGAATCTGTACAGCGTAAGTGCCTAAAGTTTATGCATTTTAAATGTAATGGTTATTATCCTCCTAGAGGGTTTGATCATGAAACTCTACTTAAATCATTTGATCTTTCGTTATTGTCTCTCAGAAGAGACTGTTCTGCATTAACCTTTTTATGCAAACTATTTAATAATACAATTGACTGTAGTTATCTATTACAACAATTTCCAATTCATGTACCAAGAGTTCAATCTAGATGTTCGCATATATTTTATTGCAAGACACCTAGAACTAATATATTAATTAAGTCACCTGTTTATAACATGTCACAATTATTTAATTCGATAGCTGATAGAAGCGATATTAATTTTGATAGTGCAAGTTCCATCATTAGTAAATTTAAGTCTATTTCGCAGTGATATAAGGACTTTACTTTAAGATTTTAAATGTAACGGTTTGAGAGCATGTGTTACTATTTTCATATATTATTGTACTTTTTCTTATTCTTGTCTTTATGTATTTTTGTATTTCTCTGTAATTGGGTTGTTTAATCCGTTGAGAATAAATCTATTATTATTATTATTATTAATAATCGACTACTTCTGTTTTAATTTTGATGTCATAGAAACTGATTTCTACTCCCGACTGTGGAAAAAGTATATTAAAATCACAAAAACTAATAAAAAGAGAAAAATGCTCGCTCTAATAGAAAATTCTTCCTTCGCATATGGAGACAATTGATTGAAAAACTGTAAACCCAGAAAGCCCGTTCCCTTTCTCGTTCTTTGGAGTCTCAAAGATCTACTATCAAGATAATTTTTCCTTCTAGTATCATTAAAGATAGTGCACAGAGTTTAACAGGACCGTAGTCAGTTTACAAATGAACATATGTATTAATATGTTCACAGAAAATACGCCGCAGCATAGTACTATTAACAAATAGTAAGGTTAAGTCGAGGATAAGATACCTATACAAATAAAGGTGAGATATCTGCTTACTTCCTGCTCGGCCTAAGCGGCTTGACTTACAGGAAGCGACCTACATTGCAGTAGGTACTTGAAGCAGACCTCTCGCCCTGGGCCACGAGCCATTAAATCTGTAAATGATAAAGCAGGAAACAACTACTCCGCGGACTAATGCCCGGACCGGCATTGAATTACTCCTGCAGTATCTGTGTGAACAGCCAAGAACCCTTGTCGGACACACCACCAGACATAGACCGGTTTCGGCCTTGTTAGCCCTCATCAGTATGCCATAGGTGAGATGACCGACAATTGAACTGGCTGGTCCTTCATATGTATGTTCACATATAAACTGAGTGCAGGACTCCTGCACTTCCTGCATGTCCTTTAATACATATGTATCTATAACCTTCAGGATCACTGTCAAACCACATTTGAAATAATTCCCGTCTATTTCTTCTCTCCTTTGGTACGTTACTTGATTTCTCCCCTCAATTAATAATTAATTGTTAACATAAATTATGTATATGGTTATACGCACGGCGTATATAACTTACAACAGACGTAAAAAAGACGTATCGACGCGACACCGACTATTACAGCGCTCCGTAAATACAACAGAGCTGTTCAAAAACTTAATAGTTCATTATTATAGACGTTATATTTACCTTTAGAATGATAAATAGAACTGTTAATCACATAACTTTTAAAAAATCGCAGAGCTAAAGCTATCTAGCACAGGGTGTGTTGTCTTCAATTATTATTCCAACGTAAACGTGAACAGTCGATAATGATTTGCGCATGCCCTGGATCGAAATTGTCATAAACTATGTTGCAAGATACATGTAACCTGAAATAAAATTACATAACGCTATTTAATAAATTAATTTTACGTTTTATTTTTATTTTCACACGGATTATTTGGGAAAATTTAAATTACGCAGTATATTATTGTAAAATAAACATTCTTTTAACGGGAATTTTTCACTGACACTTTGTACTTCAACTTATTTAAAATCTATGATGGTAAGATGTGAAATTTTTTCTGTGCTTCTGAAAATAGAAATTAGTAAAATATCAGTAAATAACCTACTTCTTGGATGAGAGAATCACTTAGTGAAGATCACCCTCTCCTTAGTCCTGTATATCGGCTTCCTAAGCGTAAATCAAATCTGTGCAGTGTTAAAAAATGTGTAAAAAATGGATTTCCTATATCTCTGCCCTATCAGGATATACATTTTAGGCACTAAATCAACCGAAATGTGTTTAGCTTTGGCGCAATTTGCGTAACCAGCCAAGCATTAACAACATGTAGCACATCTACCTAAAAATCTGTTTACATACGGGCATATCCGTTTTTCAACTTGCGATTTCCCAAACATTAGCTACAGACGAAACTGCACACACTTTTATATAAACATTGTTTGTTTAGCAAAATTAGCTGTTACGTAATTGATATCGATCTATTTACAAATTGTCAAAAGTTTAGCATAAATGCTAGTATGGGATGATATAAGCTCCATTTTTAATCAAAAGTATTATTTTTGGGATTTGACAGACACGACTAATGGCGTCATCAATTATATTTTTTCCAGAAATAAAGGGTGTCCCTAAAAGGTTGGGACAGCATTTCGCCACATAAAGTATAGCTGAAAATAAGTCGATTTAACTAAACTTACCTTAGTCCAAAAGTTGATAATCACGGAGCTACCGGGTGTCAAAGGTTAAAAAATGAATCGAGTTTTCTTTAATAACTTTCGACTGTTTTCACGTTAATGGCGACTAGCCAAAAATGTCCAAACGTTCTCAGAAAACGCAGTAATGGTGTATTTTGAATAACTATCTAAGACATATAAATCTTCGACGTTATGGACGATTTTTTCGATGCTCAAGTCAACGTTAAGTGCCAATCACAACATAGATCTTGGAAACTATAAAAACTTGCAAGCGCTAATCAAACGAAAATCCGAAAACTACGTCCCAAAGAAGTCCCAAATCCTCACAGAAGATTTTTGCCGGTTTTTGACGACAAATATTTACTTATCAAGGCGGTGGTGGCAGTTGGACTATCTGGGGCATGTCGAAGGGAGGAATTATGTTATCTCAAAATAGAAGACACCAAAGATTTCGGCAGTGCTATGCTGATTAAACTGAAGAATACAAAAACAAAGGTACCAAGGTGTTTTACAATTACAGGAAACCTTTACACTATCTTAAAAAAGTACTGTGCTCTTCGTCCTCCTAATCTGAAGACAGGCAGGTTTTTTTTAAACTATCAAAACGGAAAATGTTCAAGCCAAAACGTTGGCATCAACAAAATTGGAAACATGGCTAGGGAAATCGCCAAGTTTTTGATGCTAGAGAATCCAGAAAGTTACACGGGACATTGTTTTCGGCGTTCATCGGCCACAATTTTAGTCAATTCTGGCTCAAATCTGCTTGCCCTCAAGCGCCATGGAGGATGGAAATCCAGTACAGTTACCGAAGACTACGTTGATGACTGTTTGAGAAATAAAATGGAAGTTTCGAAAAAGATAGAGTCTTCAGTGTCTTCTGTTGCCACAGAACCAGAACAACGATCGCACGCTGAAAAACTGCACTAAAAACACGACACCAAAAATATACTCTATTACCGAAAACAAGGTGCAAAATAATACTGCTTTTCCCAGCGTTACTTTAAAGGAATGTTACCATAAATATTAAATATTAGTTTCTTTTGTTACTGCGTCAGCAATTTTCTTAATAAAAACGAGTTAAATTAAAAGTTGTATTTAATTTATTTGGTTAATGCGTTGGCAATTTTAGTAATAAAAACGATTTGGATTAAAATTCGCGCGGTTTAAGGTCTCTGTTTGCAGTCGTATAAAAAGTATCGTAAAAAACTCGTTTTCAAATCTTGTTGTTTAATATACTATTATAAGTACAGAAGTTTTACGTTTGACATTCGTATGAGTAATAACAAGTATGCACTTTAAACAACAAATACTCAATTATTTTCCAACAATTACTTGATCCTTCCACCGCTAATGTGATTTTTAGGTGGTATTTTTTTTAGACTTTAGGATGATATTGCTTAACTTTTAAACGGGAAGTAATACAGAAAAATGTCTCTAATAGAAGTTTATTAGAAAAATATGAGGGTTTTTAACAGGAAAAAAATTAGGGCATGTTTCTGGAAAAATTATAATTGATGACGTCTTTAGTCGTTTCAGTCAAATGCTAAAGATGGAAAATGGAGATTACCTCATCCCATTTAACACCACTTGTTCTAAATGTTATTTAAATTTTTTATATTCTCGCAGTAGGCCCACACTATCGAATTTGATATACCCCGTACATATAAGACGTACTGCATTAGAAATCAGGAAGAAAATGAATCCCTAGGCTTTGTTAATGTCCATTCAGGAATAATTAGACTTCTTGAAAGTGATTTATCAAGAAATACTTCAGTGACCGTGAAGTATTACTAGGCAAGACATAAATAAGCATGAGTATTAATCACGGGCCACTGTTCACATGTATTAAAAATCTGGATAAGGATGCACAGACCATAATGGAACATGATATACGTCGGTAGACAACGCGGAAAAAGCCTCTTTTTTTCATAAACTAAACAATAAATCTATTTTCGGATTCGTACACAGCATAAAAAGCTCCACAAATTTGATTTATCTCTCTATATCTCCTGGCATCCGCGGGCAACTAACTTGAAGGGAAATATATAGGTTGGAATTCCGGAAAGGAAAGTGTCCTCGAAAGAAAATTACCATTTTAGTTCTTTAAATTTCATAAACTTTCATATGTGACGAGACTCTTATTTCGAATACAACCATGATTTATTGCGCTCATTTCTAAATAATAATAAGATTTATAATGCCATTTTTATCATTCTACGTAAAAAAGTCTTCTCTCGAGTAATATTTTACTGGTACTAAATTACTTTGTTGTATAGTATGTTACTTACATGTAATTTAGAACTTCCAAGTTTGACGGCTAAATAAAAGTGCATTAAAAATTATATGTCATTTCAATATTATTTAAATGTTAGAAAGAAAAATATTATGTAAATTAGACACGGTTGCCACATTAGAGGTATCTAATTCTTTGTAGATTTAGAAAATTATGTCTGCTAGATAAATTTCGTGTATAGTAACTATCTACTTTATCAGTCATCATCATTTTTAACTTTGATTTAAAATTACAAAATATACTTTTAGCGAATATGCAGAGCTGCATTCAATGGGTAGTGTAGTGTGAATAAAAATGTAGCAATGGCTCTTTCTTCAAATTTCAAGCTAAAGTTTCCAATAGGTTATTAAATCTATCAATTTTCCTCTGTATACAGGGTGTTAAAAAAGAGTGTAAAATATTTAAGGTGGTAATAGTATGAACCAAAATAAGCAGAAAAGTCTCAATAAACATGGGTCCGCAAAGTAACGGTTGCGGAGATATGGAATGTTTTATGTTTTTTAGCCTCTTTTTTATTTTGCTAAAACGTTGTGTATTTTCTTATAATAGTTGGTTGATGTTTAGTTACATAAACAGTACGTATTTGATTGCTGTTCTCAGTGCACAAGTTGTCTTTTGCTATGGATGGTTACTCTAAGGCAGAATTAACAGACATGCATTTCGTGTATGGTCGTGCTAATGGCAACGCCACCGAAGCGCGACGTCTTTATGTTGACGCTTATTCAAATCGCCAGATTCCTTCACAACGCATGTTTGGAAGAATTCACCAAAGATTGCGTGATACCGGTTCCTTGAGCAAACAGTGCCATTTATCCGGAAGACCAAGGTCGGTATCCACTCCTAGAGCAGAAGAAGAAATTCTAGCACTGGTAGAGCAGAATCCAGGTATGAGTGTGCGGATAATATCAGCCGAGGTAGGAATTAGTGGTCTTCGTGTTTGGAGAATCCTTCACGAGCAACTGCTTTATCCATACCATGTGCAACGAGTACAAGCCTTAAATCCAATAAATATGATCATCAAGCACGTTTGGTTTTTTGCCGCTGGTTTCTACGTCATGTCATGATGCAGAAGACCCTCGTTTTCTTGCAAATATTCTTTTTACTGATGAGGCCAGGTTCACAAAAAATGGAGTGTTTCATTTTCACAATATGCACAATTGGGCCGAAGAAAATCCTCATGCTCTAATAGAATCTGGACATCAGGCACGTTTTTCATTTAACACTTGGATGGGTATTGTAGGTGACAGGTTTCTAGGCCCTGTTGTTTTACCAAACCGATTAACAGGCGCTGCTTACCTCAACTTTCTGCAGAACACACTGCACCAGTTTTTGGAAGACATTCCTTTGAATCAGAAGCAACAAATGTGGTTCCAGCATGATGGTGCTCCAGCTCATTTTTCCATGGCAGTTAGAGAGCATTTACACCAAACTTTTCCATATAGATGGGTAGGAAGGGCCGGACCTGTTTTATGTCCTCCAAGATCGCCCGATTTGAACCCTCTAGATCGAATATCGTTGAGACGAAGATGTCGTGCCTGCTTGGAAATGGACGGAGGGCACTTTGAAAAACGAATAGTGGTCCATATCTCCGCAACCGTTACTTTGAGGACCCATGTTTATTAAGACTTTTCTACTTATTTTGGTTCATACTATTATCTCCTGAAATATTTTACAATCTTTTTTTAACACCCTGTATATTCCCTCATTTAATTAGTAATTTGTGCTTTGAAATTATTCGAACCAAAAATTTGGACAATAAAGAAAAGTAAGTATTATAAGTAGAACATATGGATGTAGTCATAGTTACTTTGTCAAACATTAGTTGCCTTATTGCTAATTGAGTTCATTTGTGATTGTTTGTGGCTCAATTTGTTGGAAAGCCTGTGAAAATGGAATCTAATGAAGACTTACGTTTAGGTATCTGAGGAGGTACTGAAGGGTGTGAAAGAGGTTTCTTTGTATCTTCTCCCAAACACTTCTCGAGAAATGTATGTGACCAACTTTTTATGGATTGATGCAAAGAAGACAACATTAAGTTGTATTTAGAAGATGTTATTGATAGTGTATTTCTCAAACTTAGCAAATAAAATGAAGCCGTCAACATGTCATGGTTTAGTGATGGTTGGAGATAAAAATAATAATACTGTATCTAGTTACAAAATGGCATAAAATAATAGTTGATATTTATAATACAAATTTTTATATGTAGCGATATATTGAACTGAACTTATACATTTTTCTAACTTTGTTTCATTTTTGCCATCGAGAACTGAGGACTCCCACGATATTTACTTTTTGCAGGTAAGAATAACAGCAGGAAAGTGTCAAGGAAATTACATACCGATATCCTTTACGTTATAAATCAGCTCGATGTTGCCCCATTATTAGCCAATATTTCTCTTAAATATTACAGAGGACGTGATCGTAATCTTTATTGGAGGCGTGAAGTTCCTCACTTCCCTTTCATCTCAAAAGAGACTTATAAACCTGTAACAAGTGATTTTTTATGAACATTGGAGGAACGAATTATTTCTAGACGTCTTTTATTGTGGAAGTAGAACGTCTCGTTTGGGAATTTAGTTCTTAATCTCGCGAGGAATCATCCCGACGTTTTGATGGGAGATGTGTCTATTACTAGAAGAAGAAATAATATTTGAGGATCTTATCCCCCATGCACAATCAATAAAGCATCGTGATAGGTAATGTGGCGTGCAACAATATTTAGTCTCGGTATTACCTAGGGGAGAATCTAACTTGTACACATAGGCGGCACATCGAGACATTTTTGATAAAATTAATAAAACAATCCTGGCTAATATCGATCTGTTCGAGGTAATACAAAGTAAGCATCATTGAGAAAAGTATTGCGGAATCTAAGAAAACCACCTTTCTTAGTAACACAGTCGATGAATACAGTTCGTCGCAAAAAACAGCTCCAATTGATGGCGGTGGTGACCTCACTTGTCTTAAAAGACACGGAGGATGGAGATCGAGCACTGTGGCGGAAGGCTATATTGAAGACTCACTTTTGAATAAAGAAAATATTGCGAAAAGAATACTGAAAGTTGATAATGGTAATGATAAACCAATCACCGTTGTCACTTCTGATTAAACAACATCTGAAGATAGTATAACTATTGATGAAAACGTGTTGGATGCTTTGAGAAGAACTCCAAGAATGAGGGTAGTGGTAGTTGCAATGGTTTATTTAATGTTAATACTTGTTCAAACTGTATTTAATATTAATGTGGATAAACAAAAATTATTGTATATATTGTTGAATAAACTTTTATAAATTAAAACTTCATTAACACTATTCATCTAAAAATTAAAAGTGAATGCTTTTGTTGGCAAGATACCATTTTTTTCTCGGTAAGGAAAATGTCAACCTTAGAGACTCCTGACAGTCAAACAATGGGTGTATTCAGGTAATTTGCAGCGATCCAGTGCTGCAACCCTTTTCAGTTTGAATTCGCTGAATGACTTTCGGTTCGATTGACAAATAATGTCAATTGTAAAAGTGATCAATGACATTTGACTTAAATGGTTGTTGTTGTTAGATTGCATTTATGATTTGGGGCAGAAGATGTAAAAATAATTCATTTTACCGTGTTCTAATCTAAAATAGTTTCTATTTCATTTTTCAGATATGAACATGAACAAACAAGATAATTTTCTCCAATATTCATTTTATTGGCTGAATTCAACCTTTCTTAAAATTTGACTTTTTAACCGCTTTTTTAAACGTCAAATCTTTCAGAGGTCCAGCATATGAAATTATATGCTTTACTGCTTTAAAACAGCGCTACAGCGAACTGGCCGCGTATTGTTTATTCAAGTAACCGCTGCGTCAATGCGCATAGTCATAGTCATAGTTTTGTGACGATTGGAGAATCAGTTTGATAGAATAGTATAATAAACAAGTTTAGAGAAACAAAGTTTTACTAAACGATTGCTATATAAGTACAATCCGATTTGTATTAAAAGGAATTAGTAAAAATATATAGATTTATCAATGTATAATGTCGCTTATAACATGACAAACTCTAGAGGTATCATACTATGAATATCAAAGGAAAATATTCTCTACAATTAGATAAAATTATTTAAAAATAAAACAATATATCGGCAATATGGATAATAATTAATTCATTTTAATACATTTCCATTTACCGCTAAAACGTTCGTTTCAGGTTTCAGTAGTAATTTTTTTTATAATTTATATAATGGAAACAGCAATAAAAAGTAAACACGGTAACGTACGGTGACTATATTAATACTTTTTTGTTAATACATTGTATTTGTTTATATAGGTAGGTACACATTAAAAAAACGGAATATCCGCTCGTGCATATTTTGCCCGTGTTTGATATTTCTATTTCGCTTATTTTATGGCCCAACAATAACCCTTTCACCGATATCTGATTCTGGATTACATGGAAAGCATTAACACAGATTTCATTAAAGCCGCATTAGATGAAATGGTTTTTGTTTATGAACTAGGAACGAGACTCGAGTAAAATGATACGAAGGTGCTTTTCTATTCAACGCGGTATTTAATACGCGTTCTCTCTTGTATCACATTCAATATATAAAATCCTCGTTTTCTAATAAGCGTTCTCAAAACATAGATTTACAATTTCAGCGTACACGCTAGCACTCAAACTCAAACAATTAAGCCTTTTTACTGATTTGTCATCGTATAATTCGTCACAAAAGCCGCACTTAGTTCTCAGATGACGTCATTATCAGGGAGCACTTAGGACGTTAAGTTAATGCTTGGAGAAACCAAAGTGCAAGCAAAATGTTTAAATCAACATCTTACCTTGTACTGGTAATTTATAATATCCAGCATTATTTGTATTAAGTTTATTAGTTTACAAAACACTTTGCATTACTATTCATTTGTAGTACTGGAATAAAATTGAATAACCAGCAACTGGTGTAAATGTTAAGGTGTTAAGCTGTGGCGTTTGTCGCTAATAATCCATTTCGGTTTCGAAAACGTTTGTTCAACGTCCACAGTCACTGGGGCATACAGTACTTTCGAAAAGTATCGAATAAATTCATTATTTTCGAAATTGAGAAGTTTTCGAAAAAATCCCCTGGCACGTCGATTTTGTTTTTAAAAAGGCACTTTTTGACATAGAACCCATATTTGTGACGTCATCGTTGTTCGAGATATGACGTCAGCAACAATTTTTTTAAATAGCAACCCCCACTTTTGACCATGCCATTTGAAAGAGCATGTCATTCTACATACGTACATCATGAAAAATTATGGTGTTACATAATAAAAATTTCAAGAAAATAATGTTTGAAGATTTTAAAATTTAATTTTCACAATACTGTACACCTCCCCATTATGCAACAACTGTCCGTGCATTAATTTATTACTCGTCTTGGCTACTGTCAGGCAGCCAACGGTGCACAATTTGAACGGGAGTGGGAATTCATTCCACTTAAAAAAATCCTGATTATATTATTATGTATATATTTACATTTCTTGAAGCTTTATATTCCTTTAGTTAGTAGTTAGTTAGTTAGTAGTTTAACTACAATGAGAATGAATGATCAAGAATACAGATTTTAATTGCCTCATGATCATTTGCATCACTTTGTGAAGGAATGTGTTCCACTAAACTCGATAATCGAGCCCCGTGTCGGTAAATAAATAAGGTATTTGTGTCGATTAGCTGGCACGAATAAGATTAAATTTGTTTTAATATAAATTTTAATTTAAATATAAAGTCATTGCCGAGTCCGAACCTGAGATTTGCAACGAAGTGCGGGCGTTCAGCGTCATCAGCACCTATCGCGTTTGTTCCAGATTATTAGTGATGGAAAAAATGCTGTTTTCACGACAACATCAAGAACAGAAAATGGCTAGCTTCAAATAACAGTTCTACCCTACATAGTAGGTAGTAGGATAACGTCACGGCGTGGCCTTTTACTTTTAAGAAACCAACACTCTGTCACGACTCATTTATACTTATTAGCATGTTGCTTACCTTGTTTAACAGCTAATATTGGTCACATTCAGCCGGGGTCAGCCGCTGAGCCGCTGAGAAATCCAGGCCAATCAAATGACGCATTTAGCTGAATTCTTACTCAGCGGCTCAGCGGCTGACCTCGGCTGAATATGGCCATTGTTACATTTCTTTCTTTCTACATATTCCATGTCCTTTTCCTTAACTCTGAAGCATGTAGGTGTCAGGCAACTATTTATAAGTGCAGTACGTATTACTTACGCAAGTAAAACATGTAGATACTTCGAAATAAATATTATCGTGCGGTAATCTGAAACCTAAAATTACATAGAATGGAACTTTATTGACAAACATAGTGATAAAATTTGTAAATCTATAACGTGCCTTTAAAATGTATGTGTTAATAAAAATATTGTCTAAAATATCTAATAACATTATGTGTGAATGTGATACTTTAAGAAACGTTGCAAGTTCTCCTGTAAATGTAGAGTCAGATAAAGATTTAACTGTTGTAAATATATTTAAGTCATCTGCATATAGAAGATATTTACAGTAATGGAAACATTCACAAATATCATTAATATAAATCAGAAAGAAAAGAGGACCCAGATGGGATCCCTGAGGGACTCCAGATATAGTAGATAAAATGTTAGACTGTACTCCATTAATTGTCACATAAAACTTACGATCAGATAAATAAGACTTTATCCATTTGAGGAAAACTCCATCTACGCTAACCATTCTTAGTTTAATAATAAGTATATCATGATTTATTTTATCAAAGGCTTTACTTATGTCAGTGTAGACAGAATCAACCTGCAATCTAGAATCTAGGTTATTACGTAAATACTCGCTATAAGTAAAAAGATTAGTTTGAAGAGACCTTCCAGAGAAAAACCAATGCTGTTCGGGAATTATTTGACATTTAACTAATGCAAAAATATTGAGACAATATGAAAAATCAGCTGCAATACTTATGAGAATTTACATGTTTATTTTAAAACCATAAAATAGAATAGAAATTATTATTATTATTAAAATTAAAATATAGAAAAATTAAACAAAATAATATAAAAAAGGTATAATGCAGAGCATATAAACAGTTATAGTAGTGTAAATTAAATAAATTACCATTTTGAAAATAAAATATAGTTAAAATTCATTAAATATTGGGACATGATCTCATATTTATCAATAGTTCATAAATAAAAAAGGAGTAAAACCAAGATTAAAGTATATAGAAAGAAAAAGAAAAAATCATTTAATAATATCATACACATATCAACAGAAGTCAAGCGAAGATAATTAAAATATTAGCAATTTAAATAAATAAAATTTGTAAAATATTTAGAAATGTCAAATAAATATCATAGACAGGGACAAATGTCAAGTCTAAAGTTGGATTCACAAGAGATATAACAATGTACATAAAAAGAGTAATATTGAAGAATATTTAATAATTAGACATAAGTAAAATTGTAATAACATAAAAAAATTTTGTCATAGTTTTAAGTAGTGGAGTGAAAACATAAAAAAACAGTGCATCGAAAAACTATATAAGATCATATGTATGGACCATAATATGTGTGCAAATATTACAACAAGGAATCAAGATATCAAATTGGGAGAAAAATAGAGGAAAAACAAAAATTTGTTGATTAGATACGAAAGAATGTAAGAACGGGCAGCGTCGGTTTTTGAACAGAGGTTCCAGAAAATTTAGAAATTAGCAAGAAAAAGTCCAAATAATAGTTAAAAGTAATACTCACGTTAAAAGAAAAGTGTCGAATAACAATATCAACAGAGATCCAGCTCCAAGCTAGGAATTTTGCAGTACCAGATAGTGGGAAAACCGGACATCAATAGCAGCAGCCCAAAGCACAAGTTAAGAGGGATTTCCAAAGGATTTCCAGTCGAAGTCTTATAAAAAGAAAATCAACATCAGAAAGGTATTTTATGTGCACATAAATTCACAGAAATTTACGTAAATTTTATCAGAGAAAATAAACGCTAGCTAGCTATTAAATTCACAAAATAGACAGTCACAGACTCTAAAACTTAGTAAAACAAGAAGTTACTTACCTTAGTCTAATTAATAATCTTTACTGTTCTATTTAATATATTAAAATTGGTTATTTAGTGGACCAGCTGTCAAAAAGTTATCATTTGCAAATATAATATTTCCCCAGCAAGGAACATGCATTAGAAGGCTACCACTGAGTAACTAAATTTAAGAATGTCATATACTATTAAGTTAAGAATTGAAAATTTCAAAGATAGGCAACTTTTAATACTCAATTGCCTTTAAAATAAAATTTATCTGTTACTTATTAATTAAATGTTCATAAAACGTTAAATATTCTTGAATAAGTAGTAAACAAATCTCTTATGAAATAAAACTTGTCCATTTTGAATTGATATTTATTTGAAAGTAAGGTACAGTGTGTTAAAAAGATTTGAATTGACGAGCGAACCGACTACCAGAGTCTATGTTCTCCAAGCAGCCAGGGTAATTGAATAAGCATTAAAAAATTTATAAGATACAGGTTTGTAGTCCAATAAATACAATTTTCTTTTATACACAAAATACACAAACACAAATCATTACATAAACACAAATACAATTTCAACACAAATATTAATTGGCGCCCAACAAAATTTCATAACACAACAATATATTTATAAATTAATTTTTCAAACAGTTTGGCAAAAACACATAATTTACTTATAGGACGGTAATTAGCAACATTGTTTTTGGGTCCACTTTTATGTACAGGAACAACAGAAGACAGTTTCCATTTGTTAGGAAAATAACCATTGATTAAAGATTGATTATAGAAAATAAATAAAGGATGAGCAAGACCAATAGCACAATTTTTAGCAAGTAATGGAGGTAAACCATCAGGCCCCGCTCCTTTGTTTGGATTTAGGTCCATAAGAGCTCTGTGCACTTCACTTTCAGTTAAAATTATAGTCAATAAACTTGAATGATTACCGGCATAAGGAAGATTACTTACAGAATCATGAGGACGGACGAACATACTAAAGATAAATAAGACAAATCTTCTTCGGAACAAAACTTTTAACACCCTGAAAAAAAATTATCAACAATTTACCTCCACTATTTTTCTAGTCAGTTTTTTTGAAAAACGTACAGGACACCCTGTATACGATTAAAGTTATATGCTTTTTGAAATAGTTTTGTTACTGCAAAGTGAGACGTACACTTGCAACTTCTTAATAACCTTCTCCTGCATGTTTTTACCGCCTCCCAAGAAACCCCATTGTAAGCAAGGCAGCGTCGTTTGATTGTTATGACGATATTAAACCGAAAACTATTCAAGCAGGAAGGCCGTCACAATATCATCGTAATTAACCCGAGACGGGTAGCTCGTACCTTTTTCCATTAATACGGTCCTCGAAATCTGACGTCTCACCGAAGACTAATAATGTAAATTGCTAAAACATTGCATCCTTATCCGACACCTTTTATGTTGGGAACAATGAACGTTATATACATCCCCAGCACCTTAATTTTAGTTCCCGTACAAAGCTCGCCGCCAATGCAGCTTGTGCGTGGGAAGAGTAATAGTCAGAACAGAGCCGTAGTTAAGAGGATTTTCAAATATCACTTTTAACGATCTGAAGGCGATTGTGGGTGTATCTAAATAACACCGAAAAAAATGTCTATTACCCTGACAAGCCAACATCAGCGGCCGCCTAAAATAAGTACCTACTGGATATTTTGTTGCTAATTTGTACCGTTTTGTATCAGTTTTAATTGTGTACCTTGTGCCGTTTTCGAGAAAAATGGTGGCATTTTTTATATATTTTCAGGTATTAACAATATTGTGTGAAACTAACTACTCTCTGGACTAAAGCCCCAACCAGAGTTGAATTACACCCACAATATCTACCCATATATTGTTATTTATTTTAGTAGGTCGTTATGATGTTTAAATTCATTGATAGATTAATCAGTTTGACATTGTCGACATTTAATTTCAAATAATTTTAATTTATTGGTAATAATCTTTATAGTTAGACATTTGACTAAACTTAAAGGAGGTCACCTGATGAAGCAAACCTAAAAATGCAGAAATAGGGCAGATCTCATCTATTGTGGTTGAATTCTCGAGTTCCCAATGTCAGAAGTTAGATATCTATAGAGTATTTTCATTAAACCAGGTTAGTAAATTTAGATAGATTAATTTCTTTAGATAATTATTATTGAATAGAGCTTTGTCTGTGAAATTGTTCATTAGCATACCTAGATGTTTGGTATCAGAGAGCATACATATGACTTCATTGATAGGAATTATAGATGTGATATATATTAGCTTAAAATACCTTTCTAATACATTAAATAATGTTAATGTTAATAATAAATAATATATGGGTAAATATTATGACTGTAATTCAACGCTGATGGGGGCTTTATTCCGCAGAGTAGTTAGTTTCACACATTATTGTTAATACCTAAAAATATATTTAAAAAAAAAAATTCAATATTTAACGGATGCCTGTAATACTATTTCGCTTTTGTTGAAGAACTAACAATCTAATGACGAATATTGCAAACACGGTAAGTGAAATCACGATGAGTCAAAATATACAAGGTGTTCCATTTGAAATAAGAAAGTTGATGGGCAGTTTCAGTGTAACCGGAAGTTGCCAAGTCTTCAAAATATGTTTTAAATGGCGCATATGCTACTAAAAGTAGTGTCAAATTTTGAATTAAGTATTTTTAGAAACACAATGTATATGCCGAGCTCAATGAAAGCTGAATAGATAGACTAGAATCTATTGAAGATATCATTTATTTCTTCAGCCAAAACGATGAAAATGTTCTAAATATGGTATATATTATTATGTCGGAACATTTCCTCCAATCTCATTTTAGGGTGACATTAATGATTTCTCTAGATTACACTCTTCGAATTATGACACGGTCTGACAGAGTAATTCGGTTACTAAGCATCCTTGAAACGGTTTAGCCTAAGATCTAGCACATTTCTGTCGAGCAGCTATCATTAATACTTTATCAAATATGTTCCAGACGTGCTCAATAAAATTTAAAGACATAATAGGATCAGAATTTCGCCTGCGGAGCAACTATAAGCTGTAATAAACACTATGGGACCATGTTTGAGGCCTTGGCGGAGGATGATTATCTTTAACTTTAGAGGAATACTATGTTATACTTTGAAGAAGTGGAAATATATACAGGGTGATTCACAAATTATCCAGAAAAAGTTGCGTATACAGGGTGTTAAAAAAAGAGTGTAAAATATTTCAGGAGGTAATAGTATGAACCAAAATAAGCAGAAAAGTTTTAATAAACATGGGTCCGCAAAGTAACGGTTGCGGAGATATGGACCACTATTCGTTTTTCAAACATTTTATTTTATTGGGAATAAACCGACAAAGGAAGCTTTTAACAAACAAAAAACAAAGTTACAGAAGATGTTCAAAGTGCCCTCCGTCCATTTCCAAGCAGGCACGACATCTTCGTCTCAACGATATTCGAACTCTTTCGAAAAAACCCTCCTTGGTTTGGATTTCTTGACACTTTTGATTAATCCGTAGCTGCAGCTCTTCGAGGCTATTTACAGAAGTACATACACTAATGTCTTCAAATATCCCCAAACAAAGAAATCTAGAGGGATCAGATCAGGCGATCTTGGAGGCGGTGGACTGCGTTGGTATAATAATAATTAATAAAGCGTTATTTATATAATTACTGACTAATAAAAGTTACTTTATTATTTTTCTGTTGTATTTTGTTTAATTCTTTTTTGCAATTAGTGACATAACGAACTTTTCTAGTTACATAAAGTAGAACGTTTTGACACTTGTTTCGATAACAAAAGATGTTACTTTATATGTTAAAATTAGAAAAATAATAGTTATAGAAAATATCTATTGATAATTGTACTAAGCAGATATTACTAGAAACATAAAAAAAAAATAATTAAAAGATGATTTCATTCATATACGCTTTTAATTAATTCAATGTGCTTTAGAGACAACAGCTTTGTACCCTCGTCTCTCCTTTTATTTCAGTACATTATCAGCGACTTTAATAAATTAACAATTTAAAATCAAAGCTATAATTAAATTCTTTGAATTCTGTTTCATCAATAATTTAATTTAGGTAGTGGCTTTTCTGTTGGTTCTCTTTTACAATTTATACCCTTTTGTGTACGTACTAGATGTTAAATATTCTACAAAAAGGAGATTCGTGGCGCTACATTTATTTTTAAAGTCCAAGGGGAGTATTGCTGAACAAACGGTATTATTCTTTAAAATATAATGTATTTCAATATACATCTATAAACGAAAGAAGACAAATTTGGTACTAACTACTCAATTTTTCTTGTACTTGTTTTCAAGCACTTACAACTTTCAAACAAGTATAAGTGATTCGAATTTGTTTGACAATAGAACGAAACTTTGAAAAGTGACATTATTGGTCGCTAAAGGTTTATCACAAATTAATTTTTACAGTTATTTTAGAAACAATTTGAAATTTTGGTACTAAATTCGATACATGTTTATGGCTATTGGTGTAGAAAATATGGATTGGGCACAGCCTAGTTTGTCATAACTACCTTGATAAAAGATTCGATTGCCTTGTCATTTAGATATTGTAAATTTTGAATTTACAAGCATGAAATAATGATGACTAGGTATTGGAAACATCATAGAACTAAATTCGCTGTAGATGTTGAAACACTTTCAAATAGTGAATAATGAAAATATTACATATTACCTTCTGTCACAAAAGAAAGAGATTACTCAACATAGATTTCTACCTAGTAGATTGACATCGTACAAATCTCTTTAAGAACTCAACTGGTGGACCATTGGACGTTTAGACTTCTTCAAAGCCTTTGATAGAATTTCAAAAGCAAGACCACTCCATAAACTTTAGTTTTAAAATTAAAATTTTTAAATTGACATTTTTCAGTTAATGTTGCACAGAAGCATTCTCTGTTTCTTGATGTAGTTCTGGAGTACCTACCTCAAGGGTCTTTACTTTACCTCATCTTTACAACTAGTCTGCCTTACTACTTTAACAACAATCATGCCTTCTTTGCAACTGATTAAAATATTTTCAAATATCTTGACAAATTCCCAATGGCTTCATATCTTACTCAGTTTATTATTAGATACGTTGGAGTTTTGTAATTTCAATATTAAATACTTTTAAACAAACATAACAGTCACATTTGGTCGGACGAAAATCCACGCTACTCGTCGGTTTAGCTTTCAGAGGCGATTTGTTCTCAACGTATGGGCAGGAGTTTACGGGAATCATTTGATTGGGCCGTATTTTCTACCGGAGAACCTGAATGGACCGCGTTACTTGCAATTTTTAATAGAATTGATTGGAAAGCGTTCATTGAACATTAACATTTTAAATTATTATTGGCTGAACTGAGCAAGAAATAATATGAGATTCTAAAATAGTCAGTACAATCGTTTATTTATGATGTCTAATGCCTAGGTAGGTAGGTACTAGAAAAATATTTCAACTTGGCAACATTGCATCAGGTCGACATCGAGTTGAACTGTCAGCTGTAACCGACCAAGGCTGTGAACGGTCAGTGACAGTGTGAAAAGGGGGTTTAAATGTTTTGAAAATATTTTTTTTCAGCCTAAATATGCATTTAAAATTTTTTTAAGTCACGTATTCGTATTATACTAATTTTTCCCTAATTTCTCTTAAAATTAATGACATTATGACTGACTCACCCTGTATATATAGATATTGAGTAAAGTTATTCAAGAAAAGCCGATTTCCAGCGGCGTTCTTCAGGACTGTAGGAAAAAAAATGTATAGGAACTTGTCATCGTATTTTTTCATGTTCTATCTGCAACCGAGAGATTTCCCACATTTTCCCAGACACCCTGTATAAAGTTAATTTAATGGAGATCATGTCGGTAATGAAGCGGTGGTTAAGAGAATATCAATAGTCGTTAGTCTCCTTGTTGAAAACAATAAAAATATGGGGTTATATAAACTGCTGGCGGGAGAGCTACTCTTCAGCAGAACCCCAATAAAAATAATCACATGGCTGCAGCATATTAATGCCTCGGTGAGTGGTTTTCTCTGCTTCGCGCCGGTGTCATTGCTTCCAGAGGGCTGCAAGTGGTGCTTTAAGGCTACATTCACCCTATTAATCACATAAAGTAAAAAGAGTGGTTTTAATTTCAAATTAGTAAACAATTACTTTAAAATTAATCACATTATTTTTACAAATGGGCCACTTTACGAGTTTTACAGGTTTTATAGTGGATCTATTACATTATCTACTCTCAAAGGGAATTCCTTTATTCTTAGAAAAATTATACCACCATTTTATTTAATTATAAATATTTTATTGTAGAAGAAATTATTGCCTGGTGTTAGGTCACTAGATTTATAAAGAAAAATATTTTTTTACGTACTGCCTAAATTGGGTCGTCTTCTCAGGTCTCTCTAGTGTAATATTTTTCTTTGTCCAAAAATAATACAAAGATTTTCATCAAAATTGTCCAAATTTAAGTAGAAAACTAGCAATATATGTAACAGCACAGGGAAACAATGGTTCGTCAATTTTAAACGAGAACATTCGTTAAAAAATCTTGTGTTGTTACATATATTGCTAATTTTCTACTTAAATTTGGACAATTTTAACGAAAATCTTGGTATTCTTTTAGGACAAACAAAACATTACACTACACAGCCCTGAAGATGGCCCAATATAGGCCAAAACGTTGGTAGTATGTAAAAAAATGTTTTTCTTTATAAGTCTACTGACCTATCACCTAAGCATAATAAACATTTTTTTTCAACAACGGATGAACTAAAATTGAAAAAAAAAATGACATGACGACAACCAGAATTAAAAACACTTTCGAATGAGGTGTCACTCGACCTAGAGTGCCATTTAAGATTCTAAAGTTGAATGCGCCCCCGCGAAGGGGGTTGTTCTGGCGAGTCTGTATTTAACGCTAAAATGTGTCGCCCTCGAAAACAAAATGGACGTGTCGCGGCAATTTTAATATTTTCGGACGTAGATCAAAATAAGCCGGGTGCAAAGTTTTGAATGGTACACCCTGTATGTAACTTTCCAATACTTTTGTATTATTACCCTGGATTTTACGAACTTTACTATATAATTTTCTTGATTTATATTTTTATTTTTCCAATTCATTGTATTACTAACCAGTAATGTTCCTTAACCTGTTTTGTAATCAGGATGTGAAATTAATATCAATAACGAAAATAGTAGCTTTGCATTCGTACAAATGGTTTTATGCATTATTTTGTGCAAGAAACTAAAGAAAACCATTTATAATTTAATTTTGAACATGAATTATCAATAAAATAATAAAGAAAACTGATAAATAACTGAAAATATCTAGAGAGATTTAGAGAAAACAAATATATATGTTTTTTATTTTGCCTAGCATATCCTTCGACCAAGTTAATTTTACTAAACTAAAACAATAAATTCTAATAAATTATAAACATAACAAGAAAAACATTGACCAAAAATGAATTTAGTTACTACGTAATAGGAGTTTATGAAAATTTACTTTTAGTGATTTGAAAATTTTCTTTTTCGTTAAAATCACAAGAATAACAAAATACAGACATAGAACACGCAGAGTGAATTATCGTAATGCCTTAATACACTTTTTTACATGTTACTAGTAATCTTTACACGTTTTGCGTAAAACGTATAAAGAATTTTAAATTATTAAATTTAAATTTACATATCCTGAATTACTTTCTGAAAAAACTCATTTACACAACAACATTTCTTGCAGTATACTTACTGATTAAGAAATACTTCTGTACCCTGTACACCTCTTTTAATATCAGTGACTGCTTTGTTTTCCAATTTAACGCGACTTCTACCTACCCTTCATTTTATTCGCACATTCCTTATTAAATGCAGTATCGTATAACAAAGGTACGAATTACAAAAGCCCAACAGCCTCGCCTTAAAATTTTCTCGAAAAACGGTACGCGTCGCCCTTGTTCGAGCAAATAAAAAGTGGATTCCTTTAACATACAATAAAAGCAATTATCAACGTCAAGCGAGGCTTTTCCATCAACATCGTCCAATTTAATGTGGTACAAGATTGATCAGCTAGTCGCTTGGGAGAGGGGATGTCAGGTCCATGTTATCTATCAGACTTTTACAAAGCGTTAGAAAACACAAACAATAGGGGTGATATCTAGTTCAGTAAATGTGGAATTTTAAAGTAAACTTCGAATAATATAGTATTAACATAACTGACAACTGAGTGCGCCCGAACAAAAAAGTCATCAAAGGAAAAACGTATTAAAGAAATTCGATATTCAGATTTAAAATAAAATGGTGTGCCCTTTCAGTTGTTTCATATATTAGCACAATGTACACTACATATAAGTAGTAAAAAACAAATAAACATTAATAAGCAGAAACAACAAAATAAAACCTGTTATAAGACACAATAATGAAAGACAAGATTAGTCTACAGAAAGATAACAATAACTTCTATGGTCTTAGTCCAATATTGCTGATAAAGGAGTCCAATGGATTTTAAAAAGCATTTATGGATGATGCATTTACAATGTGGGCAGGTGAAAAATTATGGTTTTGATCAAGAATACTGATTGCCAGTTGAATACTGCAAAGTCTTGGAATTGCTTCTATGATATGCGTTTATTTATTTGTTAACAAGAGTGAAAAAATTTGCAAAATCGACGCAAAAAATGAGTAAAAATGTCTGTTTCCAGCGAAAAGCAAAAGCGTGTACGAGAAGGAATTGGAGGAATTCGATAACTGGCGAAAAAAGGGGCATAGGAGAAGAAGCAATTACAGAAGATATGCTACTATCCTACTTTTTCAATGTGGAGAAACGGTTTGCTGACTCTTCGATGTGGAAAAAATATTCCATGCTAAAATCAGTGTTGAAAGTGCACAAAGGTATTGATATTTCGAAGTATGGTAAACTTACTTCATATTTGAAAGTAGATTCAAGAAATTATAAACCAAAGAAGGCAAAGATACTGCAGAGAAACCAAATCAAAGAATTTTTTTAAAAAGTACCGGATTAGGAATATTTACAAGTTAAGGCAGAAAATACACGACTTTTATATTTCAATTTATAGCGTTTTATTTTGTACTCTCTACAGGTTGCACCGATTATGGAGTCGCAGGTGCTTGTCGATGCAATGAATGAACCTGTTTAGATAACACCCTTGTTTGGGGGGTTTTTCTTGCGATATGTGACTGGAAAATGTACTACACAACATATAAGCATCAACACAATTCCGAAAACGTTTTCAAAAGTGGCTGCATTTCTTGGGCTCCCTGATCCAGAAAGTTTTACCAGACATGCAATGAGGCGTTCTTTGGCAACATTACTGGCCAATGCTGGGGGTGATATTACCACTGCGAAGCGTCATGGTGGTTCGAAATCGACTACGATAGCGGAAAGATTCACTGTCCAGCAAGATGGTAATTGCTGAAAAAATCCAGGTCCTCCCTGTCGAAGTTGTGAACTCCTCCAGTTCTTCAGAAACTCCTTATCGAGTGAATTTAAATAATCATGGTCAAAATGACAAGATCGTTCTTGAGATAAATGTTAATGTTAATGTTAATGTTAATGTTAATGTTAATGTTAATGTTAATGTTAATGTTAATGTTAATGTTAATGTTAATGTTAATGTTAATGTTAATGTTAATGTTAATTAATGTTAATGGTTAATGATGTTAATGTTAATGTTAATGTTAATGTTAATGTTAATGTTAATGTTAATGTTAATGTTAATGTTAATGTTAATGTTAATGTTAATGTTAATGTTAATGTTAATGTTAATGTTAATGTTAATGTTAATGTTAATGTTAATGTTAATGTTAATGTTAATGTTAATGTTAATGTTAATGTTAATGTTAATGTTAATGTTAATGTTAATGTTAATGTTAATGTTAATGTTAATGTTAATGTTAATGTTAATGTTAATGTTAATGTTAATGTTAATGTTAATGTTAATGTTAATGTTAATAAATAAAATGCTATAAAATTGAAGAGTGGTATTATGAATTCTAATCCACTAGTGTGTTAAAAGGCCTTTAATCCACGGAGAACAGATGTATTAAACCTTCTTAATATAGTGGTCGTAGATAAACTACTTTAATTTAAGCTTCTAAATATCGACAATAACGGGTCTTTGCTCCGATGTCTCTAATTTTGTAGAAGACGTTGGTCTAAACACTGAGCAAAGGTTTCGGTATAATTAAGTAAATAATCGAATAAAATTCCGGATTTCCAGTAAAATCCCGTAGCAAAACTCATTACGATCATAAAGCGTCTAATTTCATTTGGCTAAATTGTTATATCCCGCCACTAGGAAAGGAAACGTCTAGCAGAACCGCCGCAAATGAACAGGCTACATGCCCAGAAGTACGAATTTTCCAGTTATAGTATCTCGTAATTGTTACCTGCATCGAAAGTAGACTTCTTAATATAAAGGTGGCTGGGAATACAGATGAGCCGTTCCGTAAATTAGGTTCACGGGGCATGCAAAGTGGGGTAAATACAAGAGCATAGAAAATAATTTAAATACCAAAATAGTAGCAGGCGATGACACCGGTAGATTATAATTCTTTGAGGAGGCCCGCGGCTGTATAATATTCCAGATTTGGGAAAGGGAAAAGTGTACGTTCGAGTTTATGGAACTTTGCACACTTTGAGGCATGTTTGCACCTTAGCAGGGACGCGTAACTTATAACACCACCATTTTGTTGTGAAGCAGTGGCGTGGAACCAGCCACACACATAAAAACAAAACAAACAACAAATATTATTTAACTTATTATATTAATCCTTTAAGGCATTTACAATGTATAGAACAAGTCATACAACAGCAAAAGACGAACAGAATCAAATATTATTGTCTAGGATGTATTTTTCAATACTATAGTAACATTTAGCAATCAGTAGTTTTTTTCACCAACTTTTTGAAGGAAACATTATTCAAATGTTTATAACTATCAGGCAACTTGTTAAACAGTTTCAGACCACAACAATTTACAGACATTTTAAATATCCAAGACGGTATTGTTAAATGTAAGAAATAATTTCGTTTCAGTTGCATTCCGAAATCGAAAATAAATTATCTCGGTCTTATCCATATTGGCCTTACACCAGTCGAAAAAATAACTAACAAAATGTTTGCATTCCTCTAAAAACTCCCCAGGGTTCTGAGCTGATATCACAATAGATGGTATCGTCAGCAAACAATGTTAGATTAAATGCATCAATAAAATTTGTTAGGTCGTTAACATACAATAAAAAAATTAATGGTCCCAGCACAGTTCCCTGGGGAATCCCTTGTATAAAATAAATAATATAACAGTATTAATTTGTTTAAGATGGTTTAAATACATTATGTAGTTAAACTAATCCTTATCATTGGTTTAGTTAAACTAAATATTTTTATTGAATTAATAATAAATATCATGAAAGAGTCACATTGTGACTACAAGAAAATAATGAATACACAATAATGAATATACAATAATCACTTAATTTAATAGTTATTTTTATATTAAGTGCGCCGTGTTGTTTTATTTTTAAAATATTGGCCCCAGAATCTGCAAGTAAAGTGACCGAAGACCTTCTGAAACAGTGCGCCGTGAATAATGCACAATTCAGCAAACCAATCCTTTGAGCAATCATCTTTGGTAACCGACCAATAGTATTAATTCCTACTGGTTGTACACCACATTTACCATTTCTATATCTAACAAGGAATCTATTGTGTTTAATATATTTGGGCCGTAGGTTTCTATACTTCCTGATAATGTCAACGAAGGTTAGTCCTTCTATATCTCCGGGGTGACAAATTCACGAATTACTCTAGTTTCTGTATTTAGAATATTTACTCGAAAATACGTCTCCTCATCTGTAACATCTTCAACACGTAAAAATGTTAATTCTGACTTCCGACATGCACCGGCTATTCCCACAACCAACATAAAGCAAAAAATGCGAATTAGTAAACTGACAACTAAATGAAGCAATTATTAGTTACCTTAGCCATTAAAAAATTATTGTCATCCACCTCCGTCCAAATTTCGCAATATTAACGTTTGATCTCTTAGCGTGGTATCCATCGGACTGCCTTTTCAAAAATGCTATGAAGCTATTGCATGTTTTAATGTCTACACCTTTTTTTAAAAACAGCTCAGTTCTCAACATGGAATACTGTGTCCATAGCGTAGAAGCTTTCAAATTCCTCATACTTTCAAAATATGCCAATAGTACTTTCTCATTGACGTGTTTTACTTTCTTCTGTTCACGCCATTTCTCAAATTTTTCACAAGCCAAATCATATGGATTTTTCAGGAATCAGTGAATCATTTCTTGTCGCTTCCTCGATATCGCTCGGTATGTAATGTAAATCACACATTTTTCCTAATAAATGGTAATAGTAACGATCAGCGTCACAGAATAGATCAGCGTCTATTAAATGTCAAGCCAAATGACAAGAAAATTTAAATTGACAGTGACCTACTAGATAATTGTTATTTAAATTATACTTGTAAATGATCAAAATTAAAAACGTGTACATTTTTGGTCAAAATTAGAACAAATGTATGTAATCAGTTATGAAACGTATGATTTTATGTAACGAGTGCAAGTTATATACGTACGAGCGAAATAGCTATTGCATGGTTCGTCTTTTTTTTCAATATAATTTTTGTCACGATATTTTCAAGCTTTATTTTATCATCTCCCACATTACAGATTTTCCAATGTCTTCTTCCACAACTTTATAGTTTCAATTTTGACTTAATCGTTTGTATTTTCCCTCTATACTTTTCGCTTATTAGTAAAGCCTACTAGATAACCAAATTAAAATCATTTTCTATTTCACTAATTTCAGTTCTTCGTAGAGAAGTTATGGAAATAGATAATTTGATAAAACTGAGTGTTTGAGGAATAGGAAATAATGTTGTATTGCCAAATTTGCAATACAAATCTTTAAAAAATTGTGTACTAAAAGTAAATAGATTTATAGAAATAGAAAAACATTGCATTTTATGATATTTTATGCATACAATTACGGAGGACCTACTCTTCTGTAGCAATTCCTTAGGTTCACTGATTTCAGCTCATGTCTCGTTTATATTAACTCTATTTATTTTAAGCATTGTATGGTCTGATGAACAAGCAGGTAGTCCAAGTAAATTTACTTACACTTTGCAATATTATCATCATCACTATCATTTTGTTTTGCTCTCTATTGTATTCACAGCACAATAAGAAGTATGTCAGCTGTAATTAAATCCTGGAAAAATCCGCCTTTGTTGTTTTTTTAAACAAACAACAGACACCTCAGGGAGCAAAATATTTTCTTAATTGGATTTATCATTTAAATTTCTGGAATTTACAGCGATCCCTTGTGTAACGGTGTAGCCTGGGAGGAATAAAATTTCATTTGGATTTCGTACATGTACTACGGGTTCTATTTCTCTATATTACGTAATACCCTGGTCGTTCTAGTTGCCACAGATGCAGTCATTTGTTAATGTACTGGGTGGCAACACGAATATTTCCTTCTTTTTCCAACTATTTTTCAAAATATATTAAATACAAGAACAGCTGTAGTTACTAATTTACGAGAAAAATACACATATCTAAGTCCAACTTTTTATACAGGCTGCCCAGTAAGGAATGGTAAATTTTGCTTTTGCTAACATTTCAAACAGTTATATGCATTTGTTTCGAATATTAAGAACACCACTGGAATGGCCTTGACAACGGAGTATCCAGGGAGTTTTGTTGATCAAGGACGCGAAAAAAAAAACTTTGTAAGGGAACTCAATAAGAAAAGGTGTAAAAGGTTTTTCCTCTGCAAGAGCAGAGAAGAGCCTCCACACAAAAATCACAAGACTCCAAGCCCAATACACAGCTGAGACCTCACAAGAACACCCCAACGAAAACGACAGGCAGTCGAGGTGACGTTATACCGATATTTAGATGAGGTTCCCGTCAACAAAATACTACGAAGAATAGAATCGGTAACGCTACCACCCGCTTTACGTTGGAGGTAAGATAAAGCATAATACAGAACACCAATTAGTCGTTTTCTGTAAACTGAAGACAGTACAAGTCAATTCCAAATATTAACGATTACTAAAAATACTGAACGTTCGTAAAAGCACGTATTAGAAGTATAAATACAATTTCAACGAGTAGAGACAAGAATATAAACATGGAATGTAATAGCACAAATCCCTTCATTATCTTGTAGTAGCATAAGTTAGGTTTGATATGGTTAACCAAAAGACAATTAAGTTAGGTTTTTACTAATAATAATTCTTTTGTACCTTTGTAAATTATCCAAGTTCCAAGTTCCATATAATATACCGGATGACTAAATCAAGTGGAGAAAAATTTGGAGGCTGGTTTATGGGCTGCATCAATACATAAACCTAGCGCCTAACGGGTATTTTTTAAATGTACGCACAACACTAAATAATTAAAAAGAAAATTAAAAAATAAAAAATCGTCTGGTTCTGATAACGTACCAACTATTTTGATATAGAATGTTATTAACTGTATTATAGACCCAATTACGTATCTGGTTAACTTATCTTTCGAGTGTGGCATATTTCCAGATTCCTTGAAAACTGGAAGGGTTGTACCAATTTATAAAAATGGTGACTCAAACAGTATGAATAATTATAGACCTGTAACAGGACCTGCTGCATTTTCAAAACTATTTGAATATTGTTTTTTGGAGCAGTTGATGCCTTTTTTTGATAAATTTAATATTCTTACGAAAAATCAGCACGGGTTTCGCAGTGGTATGTCTACAGGCACAGCTATTCATGCATTTTTAGAAAAAAATTATAATTTCATAGAGCTTGGTGAATGCCCTGTCGGCATCTTCTGCGACTCGAGTAAGGCATTCGATTGTGTTGATCATCACAGGCTAATGTATAAGTTGATTCCTTGTGGTATCAGAGGCTTGCCTCTTGATTGGTTGCAATCTTTTCTCGAAAATAGGACCCAATATGTCTCAGTAAAAAGTAGTTGTTCGGTGCAGCATTCTGTCAAGATGGGTGTACCGCAAGGTTCAGTTTTGGGACCGGTACTCTTTTTAATATATCTTAATGATTTGGATGCTGTTTCACCGAGCACACATTTTACCATGTATGCTGACGACACATCTTTAATTACATCAAACACCAACGATAAAGATTTGGAAAAAGATTGCAACGTTTTATTAGAAGATTTAACAAACTGGTTTTCTGAGAATAACTTGTACTTTAATACTAATAAAACGAATGTTGTAAGATTTCATAGTTCGCAGAAGTATTGTAATATGTTGGGTTTTACCGTGGGAAATAATGATTTGAGTACTGATGTCGAGGTAATAAAATTCTTAGGACTCAATATAGACAAAAATTTTAATTGGAAAATACATTGTAGGTTAACTAATAAAATTTTCTCTCTTACTTATTTGTTCCGCAATTTAAGGTCGATATTAAATATTGAGCAACTCCTCTGCCTTTACCACGCACAAGTCTCATCTCGTCTCAGGTATGGTATCTGTTTCTGGGGAAATAAAATTTTTTTATCCAAGTTTTTATTGCACAAAAGAGATTGTTAAGACATATGGTAGGAGTTTCTTGTCATTACTCTTGTAAGGATATTTTTAAAAATTTAAGCTTACTACCTTTACCATGTATATTTATATTTGAGATCTGTTTATATGTTCTTCAAAATAAAAGTAAATTTGTTTTAAATGATGCACTTCACGGGTACAATACAAGACAAAATATGAATTTACATATTCCATTTGCTAGAATAAGAATAACGTCTAACTCTCCGAACTGTTTAGGTCCTAGGCTATTTAATAACTTACTTACTTAGCTTGTGAGTTTTATGTGACTATTCTTATACAATGTTATGTCTCTAAGGAAAATAAATTATTATTATTAGGACGATTGCCTTCTGCATTCTGCCGGCTAAGATCTCTGCCAAATTTCGACAATGGTATGATCTTTAAGTCAGAAAGCAACGTATGTCTCATTCCACCCAGGACGCCTATAATTAGCACCACAATCTTAACAGAGTGGTCTGGATACAGCCTGTGGAGCTCGGAGAGAAGATCTCGATACTTCCTCCGTTTTTCCTCCTCTTTTAGGACGATGTTGTTCTCTGCGGGAGCCGAGAACTCAATCACAAACATCGTCCTAAGCTGGTGGTCGAGGAGGACTACATCAGGCTTATTGGCTTGGATTTGCCTGAGGGTGGGGAATGAATAGTTCCAATAAATTCGGCACTTCTCATTCCCCACTACGGATTCTATATCCCCCGGAGCATAAGGCAGCACTGGCGTCTCGTCTATCTCATACGAGTGTCGTAAATGATAATACAACACCCGTAAGGCTGAATCGTGTCTTTGGATATACGCTGTGGCCGCATATACCAGACAGGCAGACAGGAGATTAATAAGCGTCTCCGGCGCTTGGCGGCAGGCCCTGCAGCTGGTATCAGGAACCTCGATACCCAAGACACAACTACGGTCGATTATTATTATTATTATTAATAAAAATTTAAATCTATACTTACCTTGATTTGGTTGTGCTGTATTTACAACGCTATATATAATTTACGCTATAGAAAGGAATAAGAATAACTGGTAAGTTCCAACTTTGTATACAAATAACTGCTAAGCCGGCATACATGACAAAAAAATAAAACCAATAGTAAAATTAAAAATTCAAACAAGAAAACAAATTATTATTTTGAAAATACGTTCTCATCTCCAAATCTTTAGGATCATTTCGTATATTCTATTTAATGTAAATAATAAATTAACAAAAAATATTTGGTGGAGGATGCAATATGAAATCAGACACATACCTGCTTGAAACAATTTTGTTTGTAAAAGCCGAAAAACAGGGAAGTCAAGCGCAACATAGCAAAAGCGGTCTTTGGTATTGATTGGCCGAGAGAGGCGGTTCGACAGATTTTTTCCAATATAAAACGTTGGGGTTCAAACAACGCCAGTTGAAGTAGTCATAAAAAATGTTATTTGTCGTTATAAGCATGTTTCCTTGGGACCAGGCCATTAATCTTTGCTCTGGTTTGTCAGTTTTTTCGTGGAACGTTGCAGGCCGCATCCCGATTCCCGAAAACTACTGGATTAACAGAGCGTGACCGAAAGAGTTTCCTCGCTGGATTCGTTAATAATTTGGGAACTAATGGAGGAACGTCGTCACCGTTAGTCAGGCTTAGCCAATGTAAATAGCTGGCTGTTCGCAGCGCCACCGGCTGGGTATTAAAAGATTTAAAAATAAATGAATATAATCCCTTATAACTCCTCTGGTTCTTTAATGCGCGGACACCAAATTCATTAAAAATAAATAATTATTTTAAACGACATGGTGTTTAGTCGAAAGACGTATTAACTTAAATACTTTAACAGGAAGAAATGTTTACTTTTTCGTTTTCAATTCAATAGGTTAACATGTACTATAATACAGGGTGTCCGGTTAGTATATGGCATACTTTTGTGAGTGTATAGGGGAGGTCAAAATAACACTAGGTTGTCATATTTTTTCCCCTAAGCTGCTCCTTAACGGAGTTACAGAGCCCTTAAGGGTTACCCAGGGATTTACCTTTTGGGCTCTAACTTTTGAACCGACCTGTATAATTTAATGAAATTTTAATATTTTATGTAGGCCATAAATGCTCAAAAACATACTACAGTAGATGTTTTACACTGTCAGGAAAGTCAGGAACGGACTTCTACATTTGTTTAGATGTGTATCAGTAGCTACGAAATTTTGTTATTGTTATTGTTATTTGTTGTTATTTATTTAAAATATCAAACGGGATAAAACCCATTAACAGGATAAGTTTCACAAGAATACAATAAAAATAATAATAATAAGATAATATAACTGAGTTAATTAACATAAACATAACAAACTAAAATACTCCTAAGAATGTACAAATAAATATATACAATTTTGTGTAAAAATAAAAGTTAATAAAGAATGCAAAATAATTAAAATCGTGTATATAGGGCACTTTACAAACATCTACTATGTATAATAAAACAAATTGTACACATTAAAAGCAAATAACAAACAAATTCAGAAGTTAAACATTTTTTTTTGTCTGCAATTGTACAGACAAACATATCTAAATGACCATCTATTAGTGAATGACTATTTATAATGTGGTATATTGGAGATTGCTTATATATGTTGGTTCTATAGTTCTTAATGTAGAATAGTCCACTATTTCTGTTAGTAATCCTAGGCACAGGAAAATCTATCAAAGACAATAGAGACGGACATTTAACCTTATTGTGAATTTTAAATAGAAACAGTACAACTCTCATACTCCTGTTTTCTAAACTGCTCAAGCTAAACCTCTCCAAATAAAATAACTGTAAGGTGTGCCTCTCAATGGACATACACCATCCAAAGAAAAAACTGCAGATTTAAAGAATCGCCTTTGCACCCTTTCAATTGCCGTGTTATGTACTGCATATATAGGATTCCATACAATAGATTAATACTCCAGTTTAGATCTGATAAACGTAGTATAAAGAAGTTTAAGACTATTCATATTTTTAAATTTTTTCATATTCCTCAATATGAATCCAAGAGTTTTACAGGCACTACTAATAGTTTTCTGAATATGAGGTACAAAGGATCTTGAATCAAAAGTGACACCGAGATCGCATATAGTTTCAGGCCTATTTAAAGTAATATTGTCCAATTTGTAATCATAAAGCAGCATACGAGACTTGCGACAATATGACATTACATTGCACTTGGCAACATTTACAGGTAATTTATAACAGACCACAAATTAACAAGGTTTAGATTTTGCTGCAGTTTATTACAGTCGGTGTATGACTCTATATTAGAAATGATTTTAACATCATCAGCATAAATTAAAACGTTTACATCCAGGCCAGCAGTAATATCGTTAATAAACAATAAGAGGCCAAGAGTAGATCCCTGTGGGACACCTGACTTCTGCGGATATTTATCGGACTAATAACCACGGTATTGCACATACTGCGATCTATTCGTTAGGCATGAATAAAATAAGGCAATAAGATTAGTACTTAGACCAATCTCATCCAATTTGCCTAATAATAAACCATGATCTAGACGGTCGAATGCTTTTGAGAAGTCTGTATAGACAACGTCTACTTGACTAGTGCGATCTAAGGCATCAATAATAAATTGTTTTGCAACAAAGATTTGTAACAGTAGACCGTCCTTCGCAAAAGTCATGTTGATCCGATACAATAATATTATTTACATAATTTGATAAATAAAAGTAAACAACATTTTCAGAAATCTTGGAAAAATTTCATAATTTTATTTAGATAGCAGAATCATTAGTACAATTCAATTAATTGCTGTTTTTTGTCCAGATGAAAAAACTCGGCCGTTCAAGTACAGTTTAGTCCAAGAATACAATTTCAGGATATGCACTCTGAAATTGACGCAAACCACATTAATCAGCCGATGTATCAGACCTAATCTTTAAGACAATGGACCTATCCGTTACCGGGTGCATGGTGTTACTAATTGTTTCCTGTACATCCTCTTGCCGTAATTATATTAATGAAAACTAACGATTACCGTGGCAAAGTTCCAGATATTTTTCATTTCAGAATTAAATGGTAATTATGTCAGCAATAACGTGAGTCCGATGAAGCTCTATTTAAGGAAGAGTTCATACAATTTTTTTTTGCATGAGCTCTAAAAATTTTAAATCTGTAAGATAGTAACATAATTTTATCGTTCACGGACCCGCTTCTCCAGTCCTGTCTATTCCGCTAACGCATTTAAATGGAAACAACTAAGGCTGCGTTCAGCGTATGCCCGGATAGGTCAAAGTCGTTCAACCAACAAATATTTCGTTCAGCCGATTGGAAATATTGATCAGGTTTTACTGATTGCTTGGGTAAAGAACGTTCAACGAATAAATCGGAGTAGTCTACTACCACACAAATATTGTGTTCTATGATCGACAACGGTTTCCTATGTTAATTGTTCAGTTGTATGGAATGGTTATGATTTTATATTTGTTTGACGTTTTCTGCTTTTAGATACGCGTCGTAAGAAGTATACTAAAAGAGTTACTAAAATACATTAAGAATTCATAAATATTCACTGTTGACAAAGTATGTGCTACAATATTAGCTTGTTACTTCAGTGATGTGGGAATAGCTGCTTGATTCTGTTCAGTCACAGAACTTACTGTTACTGTTGATGGACTACGTGCTTCAGCACGGTTCTCTTGAAGTTCTGATGAGGTATTTGATGCTTTGAGAATGCTGTAAGCTATTTTCTTTTTGTTATCCAAACAATCCGTAATGTATGACTCAGCTACCGCTGTGGACTTTCATGGTACCCACCATACAGTTTTATGTTTGTAATATTGGACCCGATGTTGGCTAATAATGTAACAGAAGAGCGTCGAAAATAATGTCCTGTATACGCTTTGGGGTTTGCGATGAAGTAACCAGCGATGTTGGATTGGATTTTTTGTAAGATCGTGTGGGGTATCTCTAGGACGCAAAATAGCATAACTTCGATAGATATCATATTTAATTGTTTATTCGTTATTCATCACAAATGTTCTTGAAACATTGATTTCGTGTTTGGTATCGTAAAAATAAGTACATCTCCTTTGTCTTCTATATCGTCACATTTCGTGTCGAGAGTTACCGGTAATTCTAAATATCGTGGCTACTTTGATCATAAGATAAACGTTGTCTGGGGCAATCAAGAGAAAATGTTCTATTTCCTTTCTTTCTAAACCTTTGACTTTATTGGCTGGTAACCAATATTTGATTTCTTCAAATACGCCGTTAGTTTGAGATATTTTCCAATATCAGTGTCCTTTACTTTGAAGCATAGTTTCGACATCAAATACTTCGACCATAGAGTTCACGGAGAGTTACGTTTTGCAATATCGTGGAAATAGGTCAAAAATACCTCTTCTTTTAAAGATGAAGTGTCCTTCTCCATCTTTAGTCGAAGAGAAATGGAAAATAAATCAAACTTAAGCTTCAAATTGAACTGATTGAAAATTTGAGAGCTTATGCTAAAAATATTAACAATCAAAACTGCTCGTAGTTATGGAAACAACAGGAATTCTTATTGGTGATTTTGTATCCAGAGTAATTCAGCGTCGCAGCAGTTTTACTGCTATATACTGTTAGACGATAAGCTGCATCGAGGGGTACCCATAAGGACTTTGAGCTCAAACTGTTTTGCTTAATGCTGCTTGCATCCGCTAAATTACGTTGGACACAAGCATTGTCACAACAGAGACCTATTGTATAATGTAACAAAAAAATAGTGGGGAAAAGTTCACTTTATCACTCTAATGCGTAAAAGTGCTACTTTCGGTACGACAAATCCTGCGGAAAAGTACACAGCATTATTCAAGATAATCTCCTGTAATTACCTCCCTCTCGGTGGTCAAAGCAGCATGTTGCACATTGAAATCGAAAAGTATAGGTACCTACCTTCAGCAGGAATTTTACGGTCACAGAATATCTGCCTGGATTAAAGTTACTATTTCCGAGAACGTGGACAAAAAATGGTTATGTTTTCTCATCATTATCATCATCAAACTTTTTTGTTACAAATTTCATTGGTGTATAAATCTCAAGTGGCAATAAACAGGCAATCCAAACAGAAGGAGATAATACTAACCACCTGTCTCGGGTAATAATTCAGAAATTATTATAATTGGATGTTTCTTAATGTATCCACCAAAGCAGATACAGTTTAAAAGTTTCTTAAATTACTTTTCCCAAGTTAAACATTAAAATTTCTGAGTAGGGACAGAAAAGAATACTAAGCAGGTGTTTAGCACATATTTAAATGCGACATAAGGCTTTATTTTCCAGAAAGTTTATTGTATCCGAGACCCCAGAAAAATATTTTAATTTTAAACGATCGCAAATACAAAGAAGTGGAAATATTATGACTTAGAAGTTTGCACCAGTTCACGAACCAGTTTCGTACGTCGCATTTTGCTCGGAGGATTGATAAAGGTCCCCACATACGCAAATCTATAAATGCGTATACAGGGTGTCCATAATTGCAGGATTTTACCAATAATAAAATACTCTTATTATTATACAGAGTGTCCCAAATATAAATACCGCTACTGAAGGCTTGTATATCTGATTAAAAGCAACAAAAAAACTCTCATGAAAAAATGTCTAAAACGAATAGTACAAATACATTTAAAAAATAAAGATATATCTGCAATAAAATGCAAAACTGTGTTACGCAATTACAAACTAATTTACAACTAAGGTAAAGTAAAAGCTCCTGTAACGTAATTTCTTTTGTGTGTCAGTATTAATGAAGTGAATAGAAGTTTCAAAGAAAATCATTAAAACTGTAACGCATTACAAAACTGCTGTTACTGTTGTTATTAGTCATAGTAGTATTGTGGCTAGTGCGTTTGGTTTTTCTGTAGCTAGTGCTTGCTTACTTTGTGTGTGCATAAACGAAAATATAACAATTTATAATAACCATGACCAGCTGCATGACATGTCAATTTCCAGCGAAATTGTTTTAATTGGGGTCAATACCTAAATTTAAACGATTTCTAATGAAAAAATTAGAAATTATCAATAAAAACTTTTTTGGCAGAATATGAAGCATTTGCGAACTTAGGTTTATAGGAATATTTTTCGTATTTTTGGAATTAAATTTTAAAATCTTCAAATATTATTTTCTTGAAATTTTTGTTATGTAACACCATAATTTTTCATGATGTATGTATGTAGAATGACACGCTCATTCAAATGGCATGGTCAAATTTTATTTTAAAAAATTGTCGATGACGTCATATCTCGAACAACGATGACGTCACAAGTGTGGGTCTTATGTCAAAAAGTGCCTTTTTTAAAAACAAAATCGACGTGCCAGGGGATTTTTTCGAAAACTTCTCAATTTCAAAAATAATAAATTTATTCGTTACTTTTCGAAAGCACTGTATGCACCTGCCAACATCGTCTGATATCACAGGTCTTCGCTGGCGGTGACCATTTTTTAGGGACGTGGCCAGACTGAATTCCTACTTGTCTAGGACAAACGCCATTTCTTCTGCATGTATTAGAAAAAATCATGCATTTTCCTCATTTGCGGTTTGACCAACTGATTAGATATAGCAAATTATGGGCTCCGATCCTCAGTCACGCGCGGAATAAGTAAAAAGAAATGCATATTACAAACCGACATAAAAGTGTACCCGGGCAATTGGTCATTGCTTTTTTACAGCGTCGCCCGTACGCGGGCGAGCGCCATAAAACAGGAAAAAATAAATGCGGCTCGTCCATCACCGACTTGCATGCATACATAATAATGCTCGGAGCACGGATCATGTATAAAAAATGGCGCTGTGTGCGGGGTACAAAGGCATGAGTCTGCGGTATTTGATTATTTACGGAGCGGGGATCGTGCGTACCTGGGGATGATTCGAAGAAGGGGTGAACTCGAGGAGACCAATCTCCCGGGGAGCTTAACAAGCTCCCTCGCGGATATATAGCTGCCTCGAACCCGATACCATAACACGGCTCGCGAACGATCTGCGGAATCGTGGAGACGGGCGACATTGTACATTATTTAGAATATCAGATAATGTGGGTAAAAACTCGCGCGTCTCCCCGAATGAAAGAAATAAATTTGTTTGCATACTAAAACGAAACGCAATTTGTGCGATGATAAGTCATTTTTGCTCACGCATTCTTCTTAATGGATACCCATATATTGAGGGGATCTTGAGAAATCGACAACAAAAAATATACTGCCGTTCACTCTAAAAAATGTCTGCACGGAGTGTCTCAAACTCGATACTATGGGCCTACTGTGAGAATACAAAAGATTTAAATAAAACTTTGGACACGTGATGAGATGTAACTGGTCTGCTACTTCCTGCTCGGCCTAAGCGCCTCGACTTGCAGAAAGCGACCTACAATATCGTAGGTACTTAACCGCAGACCTCTCGCCCTGGGCGATGCGCCATTAAATCTATAAATGATCCTGCAGGAAACAACTACTCCGCGGGCTAATGCCCCGACCGGCATTGAATTACACCTGCAGTATCTGTGTGAAACAGCCAAGAACCCCTTGGCATACTGATGAGGGCTAACAAGCCCGAAACTGGTCTATGTCTGGTGGAGTGGCCGACAAGGGTTCTTGGCTGTTTCACACAGATACTGCAGGTGTAATTCAATGCCGGTCGGGGCATTAGCCCGCGGAGTAGTTGTTTCCTGCAGGATCATTTATAGATTTTTTTGGACACGTGATGTTGAATGGGATGAGGTAAGCTGAATTTTCAATTGAAAGTATTTGGAATTTGACAGAAACGACTACGTAACTAGCAAAATAAATTTTATAAATGTTGTATAAATTGCTATAATACAGTGTGGAAGAAAAGTATGAAATAAATTCATTATCTCTAAAACAACGACGTGTCATGAAATTTCCTCGGACACGTCGATTTTGCTTTTTAAAAAGACTCTTTTTTCTATACCAACGCATTTCCGACGTTCATTTGTTTTCGCGTGATGACGTCATCGGTTATTTTTTTAAATAGAACCCCTATATTTTTTCATTGGATTCTCGTAGAGCTTAACTTGCTGATTAAAAAATGTATAAGTTCAACACTTTATTCCTTCAACTTTCCGAGAAGAAAATTATAACCGATCCAATAAAAAGTATTTAAAACGATTTCAAACATTATTGGGCATGAAAAAATTACTTCAAATTCTGTTATTGCTCAAGTAAATATGGGTGCACCCCATGGATCTATTTTGGGTCCTATTCCTTTTTTAGTTTATATAAATGCTATGGAGCAAATTTCATCCGAGGTTCATTTTACATTATATGCCGATGATACATCTTTAATTGTATTTAACAAATTCTAAGCCATAAGCGAAAAAACATGTAACGAAGTACTCAAGAAGTTGATAGTTTGGTTTAATCAAAACTCATTGTTGATTAATGTTGAAAACTTTTATTTGAGATTCCATAGTCCACAAAAAGTTGTTCTAATTTGAATATACATATAAATAATCATGCTTTATCACTACCTAACGGTGCTATCAATTTCTTGGGTTTACGTATAGATGAACATGTTTCTTGGAAATCACATTGCGACTGGGTTGTTTCAAGATTGAATTCACTTAATTATATGATTAGAAATCTCCGAGTAGTTTTGGCAGAGACACAACTAGTTATGCTATACTATGCTCATGTTCAGAGCTGCCTAAGATATGGATTAATATTTTGGGGTCTGTTCAGCAACACCCACAATGTCTTTATTGCGCAAAAGCGCATATTACGAGGTGTATCAAACAATGTTAGTTGTAAGAATCTATTTAAACAATTTAAAATATTGACTTTTCCATCTTTGTTTTTATTTGAAGTGAGTGTATACATTATTAATAATAGGGACAGCTTTTTAAGGCATAATCATATACATAACATAAACACAAGAAATAATGACAAATTCTATTTACCTCGTTGTAGGGTGTTGGCGGCGTATAAGTCCCCTTCAGTTTATGGCTTAAAGGTTTATAATCGTCTTCCGGAACATATTAAAAATGCTTTAACGGTTAAATCTTTTAAAAATAGATTAAAGGAATATTTATTAAATCAATGATTTTATAGTGTAAACGAGTTTTTATCAATTAATTGTTTTTAGTGAATTTATGTGCATATTTGTATTTTGTTTATATACTAGTTACTTCAGTTTATTGACTGAACTTGACTGAGTACCACTATTATAGGTGCTTACTATTTATCTACTTGTATATTTTGTTTGGACATTTTTTATATGGTTGTTAACTGTCGTCAGAAATAAATATATCGGCTTAACAAAATATGAATATTCCCATTTGTGTCTGTGATAGGCTGGTTGAGAGTAAAATGGATATAGTGAATTCATAAGCAGTATCACAAAATAAGGACTTAATTTTTAAAACAATTTAACAATAATTAATTAATTACTAATTAAATTCTGGTTGTCTCAATCGTATTTGACCCCCTAATTTATTATTTTGTTTTATTAGATTGCATGTCAGAATATTACATCTTTTGATAGCAAAAACAACAAATTAAATCAAGTCACCTCAGAAACTGTTTCTGGCAGCTAAACAAAATCTTATCAAAATTGACATCTGTCAACTGTAGCGTTTATTGGATCGGTTATTATTTTTTTTCTCGGAAAGTTGAAGGAATAAAGTGTTGAAATTACATATTTTTGAATTCAGCAAGTTAAGCTCTACAAGAATCCTAATTTACGGCAAGTCACAAAGAAATTCAAGAAGAAGAGCTGTAGAGTTATATCGAGAGAGGTATCCAGGCATCTCATTTCTGATCATGGAACCTTTAAAACTTTTAGAAGATTGGAGGCAACCTTGCAACGAAATGAAGATGCTCAATCAAATGTTTTTTCTAAATTTCTCCCTATAAATATGGGTGTTCCCCAAGGTAGTATCTTGGGCCCCTTGCTATTTTCTTTTTATACTTGGGATTTATCGCGGTTTCTTAAATTTTGTTCTTTGCATCAGTATGCGGATGACACCCAGATATATTATCATTTTTTATATAATAATCTAAATGTTGCTAATCATAATATCAATGTTGACCTCGAGATTATAAGTGAATTTTCTGCAGCACATAGCCTGGTTCTCAATGAGAAAAAACCCAAATGTTAGGGTTTGGTTCTCATAGACAATTAATTATTACTAATCCCATATTTCAAATTAGCATAAACAATTGTTTACTGGAATCAGTCAACACATGTAAAAATTTGGGACTGTTGATTGACACTGATCTCAGATTTGGTTCACATGTTAATAGTTTATTTAAAAAGTATTTCGGTAAGCTGAAGGTGTATACATGTATAAAGATCTATTAAGCAAGAACGTTAAGCTTAGACTTACAGATAACTTGATTTTATCTATTTTAACTTATTGTGATATTGTTTTTGGTCCGCATGATTGGCACGACAAGTATAGTATGCAGAAGTTGCAAAATGCCTGTATCAGATTTTGTTATAATTTAAGAAAGTTTGACCATATCTCTGAGGCTTTTAAAGATTCTGGGTGGCTCACTTTGAATGAACGTTTTCAAATTCATTTGGTTTGTCTTGTTTTTAAAGTGTTAAAATTTGAAATGCCTGTATATCTTTATAAAAAATTAATTAAAGGTTCCACAATTCATGATAGGCCTACTCGCCATCGTGATTTACTATCCATGCCAATACATCATTCTGCTATGTGTCCACGCAGCTTCAGCTACAATTCTGTTAAATTTTATAATTTGCTGCCTAGGGATATTAGGGACATCATCAGTCTTGCGTGTTTTAAAGAGAGGTCAAAACATTTATAGTTAAAAGTCGCGATCGTGTTAATTAATGTTTTCTAGCATTCAATTCCTTCTTATTTATTTTTGTTTAAATTCTTTTCTCTTTTGCCTTTTTTGTCTTATAATGTGTGTGTACTATTTTTCTTATTTCCTTTGTAATATTAGTTGATAAATATTGTTTTCAAAGGGGTGGTTATATGAGCAACAAAATTCACAGTTTGGAATATTTGCCTGAGCATCACATTGAAAACGGACTTATTTTTATAGCTCAAATTGTTGTAAACGTAGAAACTGCTCATCAGAACCTTTTTCGGCACGGTCTTTGGACGGACAAAAGTCGGTTTGTTAGTAATGGTTAGCCATTTCGGAGTAAATGTATGGTGCGACATCATCGGTAGGCATTTAATTGAGTCTTATTTTTATGAACATACATTGAACAGTGTAAGTTACCTAAATTTCCTACAAGAAGAACTTCCTGCACTTCTGGAGAACGTGCTCTTGCATATACGGAGAAACCCATGTTTTCAGCACGATGGAGCTCCCCCAAGGCCAGAATTGTGCAGCAATAATTAAACAACACTTTCCCAGTAAAATAGGTTGGGATTAGCGGACCTCTTCAGTGGCCTGTAGATATTGTAGTGTACTTGAAATTAAAGCGGTACAAGACATTTACAGTGTATGAGATGCTCTCTTTCCAATTCCTTGATTTACAGAAAAAGAACTTCGAAACCTTTTCGTAACAGAAAAAATGTTCAATTTCGTACAGCCAGATTGTTCTTCGGCCAACCGTAAAATTTCTAATCTTTCCTGTTTTCCAAACACGTCACAGCTTCCGTCAGATGCTTTAAGACACTGCAAGGTCTGATTTTCTAGGTAAAATAACTGTCAACCGTAGCAGAACGCCGTCACCTTAAGTGAAAGCACACTCTCTTACATCTCTTTTAGACATAAAAAGTTAATATTATTTTATTTATAAACGGCGAACGTTCTCGTTCCTACATTCGACAGGATTCTGAAAGACAAAGACAGCACAATTCATTCTTTAACATAATAAATGAAACATTTTATCGTTTCTACAGGTCACTGCGATGTATTAAATTGGTTCTAGATATTTAGTAAGAATGTGCCATGAGAAGTGATCCGGCATTATTTTTGAAATGAATAAAAAGAATGGGACAATTACATGATTTTTCCAAATACGTGCAGAATACAAAATATATTATTTCAATCGAAACGGCCTAAAATGGTGTTTAAAAACTTTGTCTGGCCACGTCTCCAGGAAACGATCGCCGTTCGCACTTGTATACCTAATACAGCATTGTGCTTTATGTCTGTATACGATTTCCATTTTCAGCCAATGCAGTACATACGTTTAGAAGAGTTAATTTGTCATTTGTGATATTATTAAGTGTTATTGTATTGAATTAAGTTGCAAATAAACTTATAAAATAAGCAAAGAAAGTGCATCTCAAGGGCAAATGGAAGAAGTATTGCATTATGCCATTATGTATGAGTGCAGCATACAGCGCCTTATAAAAATTATTTCACCGTACCAGAAAATGAAAGAAAAGCGCGACAAAAAGAAGCATTGCAACATTTTTTGATTGTGAAGAACATTTCAATGTATGTTTAATTGGAAATACATAAGTAGGTAAATTTAAGTTAATCGAAAAAAAAAATAAAATAAAATGCAAAATTGATAGTGCAAGTTAAATAAAGTATTTCTTAAATTTGAACATTAATTAATCAATTAATTGTAATTATTCTATTTTTTGCTTCGGTTACTTCGTCAGGAAAGTGATACGTTGAAGATACTTTAGTAATTAATTAGTTAATCAACTATTAATTAAGTAATTAGTCAACTATTAATGAATTAATTTCTAACTGCCGTTAATTAACAAATTTTAGTCATTTATTCTACTTTTTTTTGGTTACTTCGTCTGGAAAGAGATACGTTGAAGATACTTTAGTAATTAATTATAGAATCAACTATTAATTAAGTAACTAATCAACTATTAATTAATTAATTAATCAATTAATAGACGATTGTAATTAATTAACAATTTTTTGCAATTTATTCTACTTTTTGTTTCTTTTACTTTGTGGGAAAGTAAATAAATAAATAAATAAATACTTTATTTATTCTTTAAGACATTTATACAATGTATAGGACAAGTCAAAATAAACAATGTAGGCAAACCATAAAAGTATATACACATGCACATACAGAAATATGGCGAGACAATATATACAAACAACATATAAAAAAATAAAAAATGTTAAATTATTAGATATAATTATACAAAAATCTATTTGATCAATATATTAATTGTGTACCTAATATCAATTAATCAGATGACAAAATATTCGTCCACAGCATAGAAACATTTATCCACCAAATATCTTTTTAATCGCTTTTTAAAATTATAAACAGACGCGCAAATTTTAATTTCATTTGGCAAACTATTAAATACTCTTATACCAAAACAATTAGGTGAATTAAAATATATATTACATCTACTGAAAGATATATTAAAATGGTCAGCTTGCCGTGTATTAACAGTGTGAATCTGAGTTCTACATGCAAACTTACTTCTATTAATAAAAATATAAAGGCATATTTCATATAAAAACACACCAGGCACTGTCAAAATACCGTACCGGATAAATACCTGACTACATGACTCCCTGGGTGACATTACAAACATGCACCTTATTAACAAAAACTTTATGTGAATGGCAAGATAGCCCCAGAAACAAACACCATACCGCAAACGCGACTCAACCTGCACGTAATACTGATTTAGCAACTGATCTACATTTAAAACAGTTCTTATATTTCGAAATTGATATTATACTGCGTTTAACTTCATTACCAACTCATCACATTGATTATTCCATGTTAGACACCTGTCTAGGATTATTCCTATACACTTAACAGCATCCGTGTTAGTGATATGAGTATCATTAATACTAACATCAATATTACTACAAGACTTTTGTCTGTTATGGAATCGGATAACCTGAGTTTTGTTAGTATTGAGGAGCAACGAATTTTGGCTAAATCATTTGCTCATACTTGATAAAGTGTCGGATAAATGATTATCGGATTTATCAGACAGCACAACGGATGTATCATCAGCATAAAAAGTAAAGGAATCTGACAACTTGTCTAGATCGTTAATGTATAGCACAAATAGAACAGGGCCCAACACCGATCCTTGAGGTACTCCTACACCAACTTGTTTTATTTCGGAAGATACATTGTTGATAGAAACATAGTGATACGTTGAAGATACTTTAGTAATTAATTAATTACTCAATTATTAATTAAGTCAATCAATTATATTAATCAACTACTCATTAATTAATTAAGTAATTGACGACCGTAATTAATTAACGAATTTTAGTTATTGATTCTACTTTTTGTTCTGGTTGCTTTGCGAAACTGGCACGTTGAAGATAGGAGTTTCAGGTCGTTCCAATTTTCTAGAATTTATGCCTCCCCGTTTGAAAAGCTGCATACTGCGTCCTTATAACAAATTAGAGTACAATTTAAATGCACTTTATTTGGAAGAAAAATCGTTCCCGGAAATCACAAAGAAGTTTCCACTGAAAGTAATTCCGGCAACGTTGACAGTAATAAGCATTCAGTGAAACTGTCTCCTCCGGCACGATAACGCGTATAACATAAGGCTTTTGATAACCTTTATCGTTATTGTTACAAATCAATGGAAGGCTTGACATTATCTTTCAATGCAGGTGACTGCTTTTGTATAAAACGATTTATCAGCCGTAAATAATCCGGCGAATATAGAAAACCATCTCGGTTATTCTCCGATTTAATTTACTTTAAAAAGTCTCTACTTATTTATGGTTTCTGTGTTATTGCGGTCTATCCTCGGCAAAATTTAACGAAAAATGAGATTCAGAATATACAGGTAAATATACGAGGTGGGGCAATTAAGTTCCGGGAATTGGTCAATGAAAAAACAAGCAAATTAAATTTCGCCAAAATTCTATTATCGACTTTCACAATAGTCCCCTCTAACTCTAGCCAACGATTCCAATGTTGCTCCCACGATTGGCTCCCCCCTTGGCAAGCACCCTTGGTAATCCACCGCAGTTCACCCGTTGAGCACCACGGTTACAGCTTTTGTGAACTCATCAGAGTTTCCTTGAGGTAACCTTTCTTCCTTTATATGTCTGACTATTACTATAGAAAACCTAGAGTCAACAATTAGATAAGTCATTTTAATTCTTAAATTGTTTTTAGTATTTTGTAGTTTTTGCATCATACAGTCCACTAGTCAGTCCAATTTCTATAGTAAGCCAAAACAAAGTTAATTCACCACAATTTTGTGAAATATTCTACACTCCAATTTGCAAGCGAGTAGTGTGTATAAATATAAATAGAATTTTAAGATTCCATAAACTTGATTGCTACATTATGAAAGATTTTGAAAAATTTATCTATGAATGTATTTTATGAAAACTGTTTTATATATAATTTAGCTCTGCAAACCTAGAAGGTTAACTATCCTTCTTCATTTCGTTCTATCCCTTGCTCTTTCTTTGCATCTTACAATGTGTAGTTGTTGTAGGTCTTTCTCCACCTCTGTTTTTATCTTGCTTTCGGTCGCCCTCTCCTTTTCTTACCCCAATTGTTCCCGTCATTACCATTTTTGCTATCCTCTCAATATGCCTCAGCCACCTTAACCTTTGTGCTTTTACCATATTTACTGTTCTCGCCTCTTTGTATAAATCTTTCATTTCATCATTCGTTCTTCTGACCCACTCTTCTTATGTTCTTATTCCTCCAAAAATATTTTCCTCTACCACATTTCCAGTTTTGTTTGTTCTGCTTTATTGAACGTCCATGTTTCACTGGCGTATGCCTCTACTGGTCTTATTACTGTTTTGTATAGTCCTATCTTTATTTGCCTAGAAATATTTTTGTTTCTTAGTATTCTCTGCACACCTCTTCCACAGTTGTTTCCTGACATTATTCTGGCTTCTATTTCCTCTCCTATATATTTCCTAAATATGTGTGTTACTACTATTTTCAAAAATTAGCCTTTTCCTTCCATTCCATACACTTAGTTTTTTCCTCATCTTCCAGACTGCTCATCTATTCTCTTTATTACCTCCTTCAGTTTTGTTTTATTTCTTGCTATCACTACAAGATCATCTGCGAATGCCAAACACTGATGCCTTTAATAGTATACATTGCCTCATCTAGTACTAAGCTAAATATCACTGATGGTAATGGATATCCTCGCCTCAACCCGTTTTTTACTTCTGACACTTCCTTGGTTCTATTATTTACTTTTACTCTATTCACAGTATTTTTCAGTGTTAGGGTTTTTCGTCATATTTTGTCGTTATAAATACGCTGTTAATGGTTACACCCTGTATAATAAGCTGACAAGTTATATCAAAATATGTCATCCAACTACCTCTGTAAATCATTAAATAAATTGTGATGTGCAAACAGCTATAATTTACTAAATATTCCTTCGCCCAGCTCCACTAATAATTGTTCGAATGAATTATTTTATTTGGATGTAGAAATCCCGGTAACAATTTAATTTATCTGATTCTCTATTTAGGGCATTTCAAACTAATCTGAATTTAACGCGTAAAGCTTTCAGTATTGATTATCACCGATGTGTCGCTGTTTATATGCCACAGAATTATTCATCATAGGTTCTCCTTCATATAATATTCTTATTGATCCTGCATTGCACCCTGTTTTCAATCTCTTAGTGTAATGATAAAATAATAATCTAACCGTCTGTGGCTGTTAGCCAATGTTTTCCATCGATTTACAGATAAAGTTTGTTAAAATTCTCTCATTCGATCAGAAATAACATATTGTGTTGCAGTAGATGAGTGTCGTACAAATCCATGTTCATTTTCAAGAGAAATGAGGAGCTCCAAATCAAGACTTTTTCCCGTTTAGGGAAAAAAAATGAACTATTATACGAAAATTAAAGTTGCCAAATGGTATTCAAGTATTTATTGAGTTTTTGCTTTAAATATCCAAAATAGTAAAAGCTTGTTGTTGAAGTTTACCAAACTATAATTCACATTAATATCTTCAATTTCATGTAGAGTAGCTCCAGATTCCTTCACAACGCATGTTTGGAAGAATTCACCAAAGATTGCGTGATACCGGTTCCTTGTACAAACAGTGCCATTTATCCGGAAGACCAAGATCGGTATGCACTCCTAGAGCAGAAGAATAAATTCTAGCACTGGTAGAGCAGAATTCAGGTACGAGTGTGCGGAGAATATCAGCCGAGGTAGGAATTAGTGGTCCTCTTCTTTGGAGAATCCTTCAGGAGCAACTGCTTTATCCATACCATGTGCAACAAGTACAGGGCTTAAATCCAATATATGATCAAGTACGTTTGGTTTTTTGCAGCTGGTTTCTACGTCATGATGCTGAAAACCCTCGTTTTATTGCAAACATTCTTTTTACTGATGAGATGAAGAAATGACGTGTTTAATTTTCACAATACGCATATTTGGGCCGACGAAAATCCTCATGCTCTAATAGAATCTGGACATCAGGCACGTTTTTCATTAAACATTTGGATGGGTATTGTAGGTGACAGGTTTCTAGGTCCTGTTGTTTTACCAAACCGATTAACAGGCGCTGCTTACCTCAACTTTCTGCAGAACACACTGTATGAGTTTTTGGAAGACATTCCTTTGAATCAGAGGCAACAAATGTGGTTCCAGCATGATGGTGCTCCAGTTCATTTTTCCATGGCCGTTAGAGAGCATTACACTAAACTTTTCCACGTAGATGGGTAGGAAGGGCCGGACCTGTTGTATGGCCTCCAAGATCACCTGATCTGAACCCTCTAGATTTCTTTGTTTGGAGTTTATTTGAAGGGTATGGTACTCCTGTAAATAGCCTAGAAGAGCTGCAGCTACGGATTAATCAAAAGTGTCAAGAAATCCAAACCAAGAAGGGTGTTTTCGAAAGAGTTCGAATATCGTTGTGACGAAGATGTCGTGCCTGCTTGGAAATGGACGGAGGGCACTTTGAACATCTTCTGTAACTTGTTTTTTGTTTGTTAAAAGCTTCCTTTGTCGGTTTATTCCTAATAAAATAAAATGTTTGAAAACCGAATAGTGGTCCATATCTCCGCAACCGTTATTTCGCAGACCCATGTTTATTAAGACTTTTCTGCTTATTTTGGTCAATACTATTACCTCCTGAAATAGTTTACACTCTTTTTTTAACACCCTGTATAACAAAAAAAAAACTTATTTTTGGCCAAAGAATACACCCCTGGACTTTTCACTGCTACTTAAGAAATACTCGGCATATTAAATATGTTACAGTAATCTTTTGGAAAAAATATATAAAGAAATAAAAAGACGACCCTACACCTTCGGTATAAACTAAGGGCGCTGTACTTTGCAGGGAAGAGAATTAGCTGAAATCTCCCCTTGTCTGTTCGGCGTTGTAATCAGTTAGGTTGTATCGTGATTCAATTCATTAAGACGAATGGAGAATGGTGCTAATTGCCATCAATCTGAAAGATAAACCATTGTAAAAAATCTGTGCAGGATTCGGGAAAAGAAACAAAGCCCTTACGGAAAAAGCCGCAGGTAATTCCGCGTTATCGTTTATTATAAAATAGAGAACCGTAATAAATCAAAAATACGTCTAAGTATAAAACGATACACGTTTCTTATGTCAAATTGTACACCGTCAGCGATTCTGCTTCGAAGTTGCTATCTTTCGGAACTGATGGAATTGCCTATAAAAATAGAATAGAAAATGAAAATACACGGCAGCAATCTCAAACTGACAGGTCTGTATTCAGTCGATAATATATTTATTAAGTGAAATCCAAGATGTTAGTTCATATTAAATAATTCAAAATATTGTCTTCGAACGAAACCCACTTTAGTTATTTTTGTATCCAGATCGCAAAATGATACATTTGCGTTCAAAAATGGAAAAAATATCCATTCGAGAACGCAAAAGCATTTCGCTTTCGAGATACAAAAATATTTTTTCGAAAACTGCAAATAATACTAAATAATTGTGTTACGTAGGTAGGTACAACAATTTAATTTATCCAATTTTGTTTTGTGGCCTCAGAATATTATGTATAGAAAACACAATTATCAAAATTGCCAACGTTTCGACTATTTATTAAGCCTTCCTCAGTGCAAGTTGGTTTTTGGTTTCTATTGTTTCGAAAGCGGAAACTTTAGAGACAGACAGAGAACCACAAAATAATATCAGTTTGTATTATAAACTACATTCGAAAAATGCTTCGTTACAAATATACAGGGTGTCAAAATTTTTATCAAAAGTACCAAATTTATTAATATTTTTAGAACTACTTTAGATATTTAAATGAAAATTTTAAAGCTTTGAATAGGTAATATAGATACATATTTTTACGTAAAAAAAATTATTTTTCTTCCACCAGTAGCGTGCGTACGGACAGATCTTCGAGAAATTTTAATGAAAAAAAAAAAATGGTACGCCAATGTTTTTTAGAAACAAAAACTATTTCTCCTTACTTTTTTCGTTTGACACACCGTTTGCCAGTAAAAATAAATTACTTAATGATTTCTGAAAAACAATTAAGTAAACAAAAACGAAAATGAGAAATTTAATTAGTGGCTTTCAACAACAATAACAAAAAGAAAGAAAATTAAGGGTAAAATCACAAAAATTGCTCGAAATGTAGTCCACCCACCTCAATACATTTTCGACATCTCACTAACACATTTATTGCAGCAGATATTTTATGCGGATTTCACCGCATATATATCATTGCAGGCTTGCTGAATTCTTAAAATTAAATCTTCTTTTGTTAATACAGGTTTAGCGTATACTTTATCTTTAATAGTGCCCCAAACGTAAAAGTCTAGCAGATTAAGATCCGGTGACCTGGGTGGCCAGGCCACTGGTCCAATACCATTAACCACGTCATTATTCATGTCATTCCTCCCTAGCCGGCCAATCCATCGTTGAGGATAATTGGTATTGAGCCATTCTCTTACAACTATTCCAAAATGCGGGGGGCCCCATCCAGTTGTATCCAACTCTCATACCTTAAATTAATGGGTAAATCCTCTAGGTAGTCCTGCAGATTATTGTTAAGAAACTCCATAAACAGTTCCGAGTTCAACCTTGGGGGTAGGAAATGTGGACCACAAACATTACCATCAATAACGCCCAACCAAACATTTACGGAAAATTCATTTTGAAATGATCTTGGCCGAATTTCTCGAGGATTCTGATGTGCCCAAATATGGATATTATGGTAATTTGTTACCCCACGTCTGGTAAAAGAGGACTCATCCGTCCAAAGAGTCTTATGTAAAAAGTCAGGTTTTCCTTCCGTCGAGTTTAAAAGCCACTGGCAAAATCTTATTCTTTTTCAGGGTCACCAGGGTGCAAATGCTGAACAGGCTGTAGGTGATATGCATGCAAATGTAAAATGGTCATCGTGTAGTGTTCGTAATATTTTAGACTTAGGAATGTGAAGGTGCTGAGCTGCCTTCCGAGAGCTCAGCCTCGGATTGTTATCAAAAGTTACTTAGTATACGATTATTCTGAATATTATATCGACGGTTTCTGTTCCGTTCGTTATTAACACGCAGGCCAAAGTTACGAAAATTTTGATGTGTTCTGATGAAAACGAGAGCATCTGGAACTCTTCTATTTGGATGGCGTCTATGATATTCACAAACCGCCGCTTCTGCATTTCCATCACAAAATCCGTAGCAGAAATGAATATGTTTGTATTCGTTGTTAGAAAAGAGCATTTTTCTGATTAATACTTACACAACACTCTTATAACAATGTTAACAAAAACTTGAAATTAAATTACCTGACACAATTCAATTAACTGTCATTATAAAATGCAACAACACTGACAGTAGTAGTATTTTATGTTTCATGGCCTACTACGATAGATTAAAATTTGTTTGAATTCCAGTTGCTTAAAGAATTTTATTTTTTTACTGCCAAACGGTGTGTCAAACAAAAAAAAGTAAGAAGCCTCTTTTCTGTTGTAAATTGAACAAGGATTATAGAAATAGTTTTTGTTTCTAAAAAACATTGGCGTACCATTTTTTTCATTAACATTTCCCCAAGATCTATCCGTACACACGCCACTGCTGGAATAAAAATAATATTTTCGGAATTTGGAACTAGTGATGAAAATGTTGACAAGCATTTTTCGAATATAGTTTATAATACAAACTGATATTATTTTGTGGTTCTCTGGCTGCCTCTAAAGCTTCCGCTTTCGAAAGTGGACCACCCGGTGTAGATAAATAAAATTTAAATCCAACATGCTTCCACTAACGAAAATCCATCATTGTTATAGTGAACTCTAAAAATTATGCTGCAAGATCGTTTATAATATCGCAAGAAGTAAACAATGGAACTTAAATTGTACGAAAAATATAACTTTCAACCTCCAATCGCTTCACGTCGTTTATTATTAAGTATACAAACGGAAAATCCAATGCTTAACGCGTTGGGATCAACAATTTTGGAAATATGCCTTCCGAAAAAGCAGCTTAATTGCACATTCGAAATCCTGAACGATGCACAGGCTATAGTTTCAAGCGCTCCTTGGCGATATTTCTTGCTTACTATGGTGAGGAAATTATAAACATATTATAACGATTATGAGGTTGGAATTATTAACATAGAACGATTTGGAGGTTGAAAGTCGCTTTGGTAGCTGAAGAATACCTGGAAGAATAGAAAAAACAAAACGAAAACTTGTGCAACAAAATTCTTAGCGTGCGATCAACTTCATCATCTTCAGCCAAACTTTCAAATCAAACCACTTTGCAGAACAAGTTCAACTATAAATTTGCACAATGTATACTCTGTTAGTTCACCTTTAATATTAACAATAATAAAATAGATTAAGAGTTTGTTTTTATTAGTTTCAGAGTACTCGTACATAACTGATGATTACTTTACTTAATTTTTCTTATTTGTTCGCTCTCTTAGAAAAAATTCTGTTTCTAACTAGTGCGGATAGGGTCACTTTCCGCTATTTTAATATTAACAACCGATAGAAATTACATTTTGATTTATTTATAACGTTAGCCCTTATTCCATTATTCCATCTATCAAATTGCATACACGTTGAACTAACATCCAAACCCTCTTAAAATGATGAGGGTAGAATGTATTATGTATTACTTAGATAATCGTGGTAATAGCATCACACATTCTGTATATAATTATTTCAGGAAGTCTACCGTGTATTTTCACTAAACAACAAACTTGGTAGAAAACTTTGGTTTCAAATTTCCAATATGTAATTTTATTACCAATTAACCTAAGAAGCAAACTACGTTGCTATATTCTAGCAGGGTTTGGAAAACCATAATCAAATTTAAACTTCCGTATCCAATATTAATAACTTCATGTTCCTTTAACATAGATGCTATCAAACAGACTTAATATTTTGCAAACTTATTGTCCTATGTTTCACCACCTTTCAATCATCATTAGTTTTATTAAAGTGTGGAGGATATACAATATTCAGCGGAAAGTAGAAGGTTTGAACGGCATGAAAGAATGTCTGAAAACCACTTGGAAATCTTGTTTATACAAATCTCTAGACAGAAAAACGAAAATTGTCGCTGGAAGGAAACTCTCCCCTAGAGTATAATACAAAAAATGGAATATATTGACAAAAACATATAACTAACAGATAAGGCGCCATTCTACGTGTGGTATTATGAATTCTTTCAGGAAAGCGGGTGAAAATTCTAGGACTACTTACACAGATCAGGTTTGATTGGTAAACTGCATTTAAATATATTGAAATATTACATTTACATAGAAAAATATGAGAAGAATATAAAATAAATTTAAGTTAATGGAAAATGAAAGAGATTTGAGAAGAAAATATTTTTAATAATAACAGAAAAATGTTAGAATTATTAGTTTGATATAATAAAATAAATAAAAAGAAAAAGTCATATTCGTTTTATAAAATATTCAATAAAAAAATAATTTCTAAAAGAAGGAAAATGAAAGGAGAATAAGGAGCTCATAAATAAACAAACAAAATCGAAACAAAAAAAAATAAAATTAATTGTATAACCAGTGGTTATACAGACTCGGAAATTGCGGATCTTTACAGAGAAAGTAGAAATTGCCGCTTCATCCCAGGGAAAGTACGAAGTTTAAGAGGCGCGACGACGTGCATTGGTCTAGCATTCCCCACTACTACTGTAATCGGTTCCGTATCGCCAACGCCAATTCGCCATTGCAAATCTAACTGTCCGGTCAACTCATGCCAGTGTTGTCAGGTCTCATGCTTTTGCATGAGATCTCATGCATTCCGAGGAAATCTCATGCTCTCATATTTTGATTACAAAATCTCATGCTTTTTAATAGACACAAAAATAAATAATAAAGTTATTAAAATTACTCTTTGAAATCTACCAAAACAAAGACCTAACGAGAAATAAAGGCAAAATCGAGGGCAAAATTGAATAGATAGAGGTAGGTATCTACAATATTTGGGTACTTGAAACGTCCTTTATTGTAGACTGCTCTCTTAATAATTAGCAATGAATACATAAACGGGTATGACAGTCTACGGATATGCGGTGTGTGTGCTGTATTCACGCTGTATTGTGATTCTTAACTCTATTCCGTAAGGGTACCTACATTTCCTGGAAACAACAGATTTCACGACCCGTGAGTCACCCTGCGTCACGTCAACTGCGCCTCAACGTTCGCCCGGCCTAACAATAATATAAATTAGAAAGGTTACGTGGTTAATAACTTTTAAGTAAGTACCTGTAAGTACCTACTTACAATGTAATATTATGATAAAATAGCATAACATAATGCTTTTAATGAAATAAAAATGGCATTACAAAAGTAATTAAAAATTAAGCTGTGTCAAGAGGTGTTTTTTGATAAATTAAGCCATCTTATGCTTTTTTATCCAAACCTCATGCTTCTTTGAAATTATTCTCATGCACTGAATTTTTCCCACCTGGCAACACTGCTTGATGCGAACACGCTGTGGTGGTAGTATGCGTGTAGCATGACACAAATACACGCAAGCGGCAAAACACAATTCACCATCAAGATCCTCACTTTCCAAATCTCTATAAAGTATAGTTAGTCAGCCATGTCGGCTGCATGGCGGGACTATAACAATATGTGCAAAATCTTTTAAACGAGTTCTAGAAAAGCCGGTAAACAAAGTCAGGCTTTATTTTAAACACAAACTTAGACTGACTCTGTTCACTGACTTTTCGATTAAGGTAAGTTCAGTTAATTCAGCTTACTTTTATCCAAACTATCAACACCTGAAGTTTGGCCCATTCTTTACTGAACACTCTGTATAATATTTTTTATTTGGGATAGTTTATTTCCCAGGACATAGTGCTGAACGTGTGAAGAAAAAAATTGATACCGTTTTGCAGAACAATCCGAGATTTCTGAATTTTATGCCGTATAGTACATCTTTTTGATGGCAAAGTAGTAGATTATTAGCGACAAACGTCACAGCCTAACACCTGAACATTTGATGATGATAACGACGATGATAACGATGTAGATGATGATGATTATGGTGATGATAAATCGATGGAGAAGATGATACTGATGATGCTGAAGGTGGAGGTGACGGTAATGAAGATGATGATTAAGCTGATGACAAGAAGATGGTGATAATGATGGAGGTGATGATACAGAAGACGATGGAAATTATGATAAGTTTGATTGAAGGTGACAATGATGCTGGACTTGATATCTTTCTAGATGTATGTAATGTTTGTGTTAACTAGGCTTTTACCACACTTCTATGTAGTGCACTATTACGAATGAATTATTAAAATAACATTTTGTATGTTATTTTCTGTGATAATAAAAGGAAAATCCTCTATTATAATCCTTGTAAGTTCAATCTTATCCTTAACTGTTTCAGTTTACGAGTTAAATTGCTAACTTTTTAACCTATTTCTAGAAAAGAAATAATCCCTTTTACAAAAAATCGAGATTACTCCTCTTCCAAGAGTCCCTTGCGAGCAGTCTGCCAATGTATTTGTTAATTTATTTGCCCCTCTTTTTATGTCACATATTTCGTTTTCGTTAAAGGTCCCCAGAGTTGTTTGGCGCAGCAACATTGAACGTGAGGGCCGGGGTCCTCCATTTTTTAACTTCATGGACGGGCACAGCTGTAAAATGCTTCGGGGTTAATTATTTTAACTCGTGAAAACACTTTCATGTAACTTTATTCGCCTCCGGTTTATGATGCTTTTGTTATTTCCGCTATTCTTAATTTACCCGCAAAAACGGTAAGACTGAGAGTATTTCGATGTTTGTGTACTTTACGCGTCTGATGACTCTGCAACAATAACTTGGCTTTTGGCTTTTTTTAAACAGTATTTTATATGCCTCATTATTTCAAAATATAACTAATCATAATCTCATGATTAAAGCCGACCATAGACCTCGTGATTTTTCATCGGCTATCGGTAATCGTGAATCCATCGTGATTGGTTTTTGCGCCCGATGCGCCCACAGATCTCGTGATACAAGTAGCAGTTTTGTAGACTCTGTGTGATGAATAGGATATTGGTTTTGGCAGTGGTGGCGGCAGCCTTGCATGTTAATTTATTAATTAAAGCTCAACTAATGCTGGAGATTGGTTCAATTATTTAAAAATGTCACGTTGGTAGGAAATCCCCACACACCTCGTTTTTATCAAGACGCAACGCATTCTGCGAGAGAAAAAGTGACAGTAACGTTCACATTTGACACTTGTATTCTGACATATACATTAACATACGGATTCATCAACAAGGCGTAACGTTAGTCAGACTAGCGGAGGTTACGCGAAAAATTTACGCATCTGTTGCACTAATTTAAATAAAAAGCAAACTCCTATTCACTACTATGTATAATACTTACTTTATGATATGTTAACTAATCCGTAGTACTGAAAAGTACAGTTTTTGACGCAGTCTATATTTTTTCTAGGTTTGTGGAGTATGAGCATGAAAATAATTCAGATATTGAAGAGGCCTGGGGTATAGGATGTTCTTCAATGATTCCTGAAAAATCGGGAAGTGTGTTTTATCGGTAGTGAATGGTTATAATGAATGTTGTGATTTTGCCAGTTTGTAACGAAATAATAAAAAACGAATGCAAATTAGTGGAGCTAACTGGATTAACTGTTACCTACCTATCCATTAGGTATTGTTACTAATAAGAACGTTAATTATTGTCGTTTCTGCGTTTAGAAATGTTGCAAAAAAAACGATCACATGTTAGTATTGTATTAAATCCTGTTGACAGATGTAAGTTTTATCCATGGATCTAAGCCATCTCAGTCGATAATTATCATGGGCGCCGACTTTCCGTAGGAAAAGAGGGTTTTGCCTCATGTTTTAAATACCAAGGTAAAATTCTGGAATAATTTTTTTATTGTTTTTTAGGCCTTCCTGAGCACGTGGTTAAAATGTTTGTACTTAGTCACAGTTAACCCTATACCTAATTTATATTTATACATAATTTGTTATATTCCAATGTAATTAGTTTTACCAATATGAATATAATTCAAATATATTAAATGACAAATGTCAGGTGGTGTTATCATATAAGTATTAAATTTCGCAAAAATTTTAAGGACTTATGGAATTCACAAAAATCAGTTAGAAATGCAATATAAATTTCCTTTTTCATTATTTTTAATTTGCAACAGACACAACCACAAAACAATGGTAATATATACATTTTATTTAATCTGATTAAAAATTACTACTTTGTTTTAACGTTTATTTGATTTTCAAACATTTATACTCGCTGTATAAAAATTCCTTCACGTATAGTGACAAAAATTATTTGTCAATTTCATGGTGGATTCGCTCAGAGCTCCTAAAAACTGCTGCAATTTAGAGGGTCTTCCATCTAGGAGGTTTTAAATGTTTTATGCCGGACCCTCGGTCACCACCCTAATAGCCAATAAGCATCTAACAAACCCTCGTTTGCTGCAGGCAACAAAATGAAAGACCTAGATCTATATTTTCTGCTCTAACAGTTAACCCAGTCTTTCATCACTCTGTTAAATATGCTCTGCGCATTTCCCAGTTTAGCATCTCCCAAAAAGTTTACACAAATCTAGTTATGAATGTAAGGGCACGTAAATAAAGGGCAGACCCCGCACTACTCAAACCCGTAACGTGAAAAGGTTATAGTTTCGTTTTTAAAGAAGAAATAAAATTTAAGACACTTTTTTTATTACAAAAGACAATATAAATTGAATACACTCAAGTATTTATTTTATAAGATAATCTAAGGCAAACATTGTTGATGATACTTTTATGAATAAATAATAAACATGAATTGTGATAAACTTTAACACTTCGTATAATAATTATTATAGAAAATTCAAAAACAGTAAATTTAACTGTCGTTAGCTACGGTTGGAGAATTGGGTGTGTAAGAGAATTGTGTTTATATTTGTATAAAAGTTATAACAATATAATAAAATCCAATTGTCCGGTGAAGGTTTTAGCAAAGACTATCGGAAGAACATTTCGAAAGTTGGAAGTGGCAGGCGAGCCAACAAAGGCATTCCCAGCAGTGGAGCGATGCCAAATTCACTTATCTAGAAATTGCAAGTAGAGAGGCCACATCTACGACGTGTAAAATAAAATATCTTTCATCAACACGGCCGTATCTAACCACTAAATGAAATCACCGCTGAGCGGAAGAACATTTCCACGAAATTAAAAATAGTCAGTTTTGCAAGGACTGCACTCCGTTTTTCTACAGGGGCGGTTAACAAACTGAACTACCATAATATTCATAACAACTCTTAAATAATTTGGCGTAAACATAACCAAAGTTGTTTCGTAGTTTTAATACTTTTGCATTAATTCTTAATTAACTGTTGTAATCCAGTCAAAAATTCAAAAAACCTAACTGACACACAGAAATTTATAGTAATAACTGTCAGTCGCCAACAAGATGGCGGATTTTTGGAAGACGCGGGAAAGCTGAATTTCCTTACTTATTGCTTAGTATACTGTGGTCAGGCAAAAAAAATTGTAAGTTCAGTTTATGTTTAGTTTAGCACAACTTATATTCTGGACACCTTGTATTTTCAAAAACTTTAGCGCCTCCTAACGGTGTCTTTTTGCATAAATTGTGGTGGCATTGCAGGGACTCTAATTTATAATTTTTATCTTTATGTTTGAGTAGTTGTACTGAACAGCTTTCTTAGATATGATATTTGTATTGTTATAATTACTATACTTGCTGTTTTTTTCTAATCTAATAAAGATTATTTTATCATTATTATAAGTGTTTTTTGCAAGTATTTGAATCCGATCTACAAGAATAATATCGTAATGAATTTCTCGATGACAATAACTTAAATCAAGAAATAAACGTAACGATAATTAAAATATCCCTTCTTTTTCCGGATTATCTTGCAACCTGGAGGGAAACAGAAATTCGACACTCCTCGTGGAATAAAGAAAAGTAAAGAGCGTGAATCTCAGAAGGGCAATTGTCGTCCCTCTTCCTGCACGGCAGCGGCTCTGTTTCTCAGAATTTTAAAAGCTCAAGTCATTTGTAATTTCAAAATTTATAATGCTCCTTAAAGGATCTAGAAGCGCCGAATGTATACATTTTTAATGCATCAGGAACAACGTTTACACGAACGCAGCCTTAGGTAAGGATTTGCATGAAATAAGTAAATATTCTGTTTTATTTGTGTCAGCGTATGTCTCGGCTGGAATTGGAATTGCAAATCAATTCCGAAAATATAGCTAACTTTCCGTGTTTACGTTACGTATTTTAAAACGTACTCAAACTTCATTTTGTTTACCTAGTACGTGAGCGTATTTTTTTGGCCTTAACATTATCACGCTTTTTATTAAAACTTCTTAAACCTACATTGCTTACGAGGAGAAAAGGTATACTTGTAATTAGTCTTAGAAATTAACAATTTTCGAGATAATCAACAACTTAAAACATTTGTTTAGGAATAGAAAGAGACGAAAAATTTGTTCACATTGGGGATTACCCACAAACTAATTCATAACGACCATCTCGAATTGAAGGAATCAGTATTGTCTTCTATTTTAAAAACGTTACATGTTGACAAATCAATCCGTAGCATTTTACACCAATACAAATTTTATTGCTTGTCGATCTACCCTCAACATATCCAATTTGAAAGGGAATTTTGATGTCTACTGTGTTAAAATATTGTACAATGAGCTATGCAGCTGATTGTTGAAAAGCTATTTTCTCGAAATGGCCAATTTCTGGGACTAATGACAAGTATACCCTTTTTGCTCATAATTAATGTGGATTTATGATTTTGTAATGAAAAACGTCATAACGTTAGGACTAAAAAAGTTACTTTCACATTTTTGGTTGTTTCTTTCACAATATGTTATATCAATAATATTGAATCTATCCAGAGAAAATTTATTAAATATCTTTCATTTAAATCTGATGGTGCTTATCCGGTACAAGGTTTTGACAACAACTTATTAATATTTAGGTTTAACCTTCATTCTTTAAAGAAAAGGAGATTTATATACTCTATCACATTTCTATACAATCTCTTTCACAATTCCATTGATCGGTCAGTGGTCGCGCGGTTTAAGGCGTTAGTACTTGAATCGAGGTGACTAGACGGAGTTGGTTCGAGCCCAGCTGCCGGTAGACCGTATATAAGCTATATTCGTGGAGAGGATTGACACCCTCTCTGTGGGTATGGTAGGGTGGAATAATGTTAGCTTGGGTCAATGTGAGAGATTGATGCCGGTTGATATTTGACGGCCCCCCTAATTAATGAGGTTTTCCAGGTTTTCCTCATTCCTGCACTGAATAGTGGTTAGGGCCTACCAGCGTAAGACGTTCAAGGGCGCAAATGCGGCCTGCTCAATAATAAAATGCTGATGCCCCCTTTGCCGCACAAGTCTCCGACTTCTGGGCTAATCCACGGGATTAGAATGAGGGATAGATATATTATATTATTATTATTATTATTATTATTATTATTATTATTATTATTATTATTATTTTTTTTTTCAGTAAACATCTTCCGAGGCTCCGACACATTCGGAGATGTTCTGGAGTCAAGCAATGACCACTCTCCACTCCGTGGAGTCAGTAATCATTGCGCCCGTAAATCGTGTGTTCTGAGCAGACGTAGCGAACCAAGGACGATTGCCTTCTGCATTCTGCCGGCTAAGATCTCTGCCGAATTTCGACAAGCCGGTATGATCTTTAAGTCAGAAAGCAACGTATGTCTCATTCCACCCAGGACGCCTATAATTAGCACCACAATCTTAACAGAGTGGTCTGGATACAGCCTGCGGAGCTCGGAGAAGATCTCGATACTTCCTCCGTTTTCCTCCTCTTTTAAGACGATGTTGTTCTCTGCAGGAGCCGAGAACTCAATTACAAACATCGACCTAAGCTGGTGGTCAAGGAGGACTACATCAGGCTTATTGGCTTGAATTTGCCTGAAAGTGGGAATGAATAGTTCCAATAAATTCGGAACTTCTCATTCCCACAACGGATTCTAAATCCCCTGGAGCATAAGGCAGTACTGGCGTCTCGTCTATCTCATACGAGTGTCGTAAATGATAATACAACACCCGTAAGGCTGAATCGTGTCTTTGGATATACGCTGTGATATACCGGACAGGCCGACAGGAGATGCATAAGCGTCTCCGGCGCCTGGCGGCAGGCCCTGCCTTATTATTTTTATTATTATTATTATTATTATTATTATTATTATTATTATTATTATTATTATTATTATTATTATTATTATTATTATTATTATTATTATTATTATTATTATTATATTATTGACTCTCCATATGTTTTATCCCAACTTAATTTTTTGGTACCACATCCTTCGATTAGATCTCATATGACGTTTTACTGCCAATCTGCTAGAACTAATCTCATGTTAAAGTCTCCTGTATACAATATGCCATCCAATTTTAATTTATTATGTTATATATGTGATATTAATAATATCCATCCATCCATGACATGCAGTTATAATTTTTTTCTCATACCTAATTACTTATTTATTTTTAATATTTTTGACAACATCTTATTGTTGTGTTTTTTTATTGGTAGATCATGATTTTAACAGTACTTTTTCATACTTTTATATTTTTTAATTATCTTACCTATACATTTATTTTTTTTGTGTTAGATTAGTTTAGTTGTTTTAACTTTATTTTAGGAACTTTTATGTATTTGAATAATTTCTATTATGGTCCTGTAATTGGGATTTTGTTCCTGTTGGTTAAACACTATCATTGTAATATTTACTCACTATTATTTTTGTATTGTATTCTACATAAGACCTTGCAAAACTGCCTAGGAATAAAGTTAGTTTAAACTTACATACATTTAGATAATTGTGTTGTCTAATAACGTAACTATATCAGAGTATTTAAATTTATTTGCGAGGGTAGCACGATGTAACGTTATGTGTGGACTGGAAAACGTAAAACCAACAGTCCTAGCTTGTTTTCTTAAATTCTGTATACCGTTCCACAGTTTAGCACTCCTAATTTCACGGCTAAACTGAAAGGAATAGCTATTTTATTCTAGTTCAACAGTTTTAGTTGTACGCCAAATTCCTATTTCACGAAGACGCTGAAACAATTGCAATATACCATTTTAGCAGGTGTACTGTTAGAGTTTCTCGTTCGTAAAACAATGTCTTTCCAGGGATGTTATTTTTTCTGAAACAGAAAACCAACTGACTACGCAAAGCTCGAAAATAAGGTTTGACTAGTTTTCATTAGTCGTTATGTTGTTGATTGTCTTTGTTATTTTTTGATGTGCATTCTTTCTTGATTTCTATATAGTTTTGTTGTTATAATTTTTTCCTTGATATGAGTTTTAATCAATTTACAACTTTTGAACATCGCTTTTCTTAATTCTATCATCAATCAATAATAATCTTTCTATTTATTTTATGCTATAGTATAACTCACATACTATTTTTTTTGTACAATTTTCTTTCTACCAATCACAACAATTTTCATATAAATTTGATATTGATATGATATATAATTTGATTTACCCAATATCATTTCTGTTTCAATATATTTTAGTCCTCTTTTTATTTTATTTTAAAGGCATAATAATTTTAAAGGTCATAACATATAAGTAGTTTTTAGTGAGGTATATAATTAAATACCTATATTATTCTGAAACTACAAACTGCATACTCATATCCACACCACGCCCTAACTATCGATACATCATAGAAGATGGGAGCTGCTGCGGAGGATACTTTGCTTAACCTTGTACATTCCTCATAAAATTCATTATACAACGTTTATGTCAGATATAAGAAAACCTAAACCAAGACTCTCGAAATTAACTGAAACTTTATGGGTAAAGTTGACAATTAAGTTAAAGCTAGACGTTTTGCCCTCACGAGTTTAGTTTCGTTGCTAATAGAAATCAATTAAACATTCCAGTCTGGCGGCTATTCTGTCCTTCGGAAAATCTGAGAAGACAACGAACCTACTTTAATCCAACTCGATCAAGTATTGTAGCGTGTTCTTTGTCTGGTGACTACTTAATAAAGTCGTATTTTGTAAATAAATGGTCATTGTCATTGTGAAAATACACACAACGTCAAAAGTCTTGGACTCCCCCTCATTCTTGCTAATAATCAAGCGGTTGACGATCTCTTGCGGAATATTGTTCCATTCCTCTTCTGCCGCCACCACTAACTCATCTGTAGTCTGAGGTGGATGAATATGATTATAAATAGCTCTAGCAACGAAATCCCACATGTTTTCAATAGGATTCATGTCAGGAGAGTTGGCTGGCCGATCTAATTTATTTATATGTCCTGCTTCGAGAGTCTCTTGTGGATGTTGTCGAGCGTTGTCGTCCATAAACACAAAATATTCACCTAATTCATTACGTAGGGGGTGGATGATGTGCGTAATAACTTGTTCGATATAAATTTGACTGGTCATATTCTGTGGTATGCGAATTAATGGGGTGCGGCGGCTGAACATTATTCCACCCCAAAAACATTACGGTAGCCCCTCCATACGGAGCAACTTCACGGAGAAAATGAGGTCGCTGTTGACAACCTGGTTCTCTCCAGACTCTTTGTCGATTATCATCAGTAACGAGTCCAATTCTGGTCTTGTCTGTAAATAAGACGCCACTTGCGTAAAAGCCAATCCATATGCTCTCGCGCCCACTGGAGACGGGCAGCACGATGGCTTGGAAGTAGAGTGGGAACCGGTAATGGCCTTCTAACATGTAAATTTGCATTCTAAAATCGTCTTCGAATACTAGGTGTGATATAACACGGCGAAACGTACCTTGAAAGTGGGCCCTGAGTGCTGAAGCTGAAGATGTGGGGTGTCTACGGGCATATTGCACCGATCCTCCCTTTCATTTGATACTCGAGGACGTCCACTATGTGGTCTGTTTTCCACTGTATCAAATTCTTCATATCTACTATCATCTGTTGTACTATTCGTACCACAGATGATCTAGGAATGCCCAACATGTTCGATATCTGATGATTAGAATGTCCTGCATCATGTAAAGCAGTCATTCTTGCTCGAGTAAACGCAGAAACACGTCCTGGTATTATAATGTAGAAAAATTTAAAGGAACACTTGGCTGAATACACTGCTAAACTGACCAGATTTGTAAAAAAAAATGGAAATAAAATAAAGGGTCATGGTCTGCAATTTTTATTGCCTTTTTTGTTCCTTACATGTACTTTTTTACCACATTAAGAAAAACCGCTAGGTTTAATCGAATTATTTTATATACAGGGGCTCCAAGAGTTTTGATGGTGTGTGTATACTTTCTGTAGTTTGGATAACTAAATTGATAGTATGTTTACTGCAATGTAAAATAATTTACAAAATAAATACCAATACATCATAAAGTATACATAATAAAGCTGATATCCATGGCTAAATTTAGGTCAATGAATTTTTTTAATACACTGAATTGGGAAATATTGAAAGCTATGTGCGGATATGAGATTTTAATAATTTTCCCATTGCCCCAGAGGTATATTTACTCAGTTTTAACTTTTTTGTTCAATATTTCCGTCTGTGTTGTCAATAAATCAATAATGGAGGACCATATGACTGAACAAATAGCCTAGCGCGGAATAATTTGAAATAGGTTTTTGTGTGTGTGTGTGTGGCATTCGATACTCGATTGACAAAGGGATACTTTTGTTATAGATGAATCAAATAGTGGAAAAGTCATGTCATGCTATTGTATAGCTTATTAAGCGCATAGGCGTAGCTAAATTTATAAATTGGGGTAAAAATACACTGAGAAATTGTCTAGGAGAAAATACTTTGCTGACTGTTTTTAGAATGATATTTTTTATAACAATAGCAGATCTTATTTCTGCGTTCAGTACAATGTTCTTTACTGATACCACTGTCAGTATTAAATACTTTTCTGCCATTAAAGTCACTTTCAAATGATAGCAAAACGAAAGATTATACAGTCCCACAAAAAAATTTGAGATATGGAGATCGGACCAAGTATATGTTTTTAAGGTCGCTGAATTCGAATTTCGCGTCCGAATCTGGGGTTCCTTTAACCCCATGATTCGGATTCAGCGACCCCCAAAGAGAGAAATGAGATTTTTTTGTGGGGCTGTATATTTTTACTTATAGTAATTTACATCACTAGTATAGCAAGATTATTGCCTGTGATTAGATAATTGTTTTTTATTATTTATTAATAGTAGTTCGCGCAACATCAAAATACCTACGTATATCCCTTAAAATTATTCTAATAAGCTTAGTAATGTTTAGTCTAATAAAATATTGTGGAACTGGCTTAAAATGTTTTTCAAAATCAAATAATCACTGTAACTATGGAAATAAATTGGCAATTGTTGACAACAATAATTATTTGAAAGTGACATTTTGCTACTGTCAGTTTTCCAGTATCTGATATTTTTAACTGTAAAATAATAGAAATTTCGAGCGACGATGAACTAAGCAGTAGGTTCCCACGTAATTTGATACATGCAGCCAATTCGGTAATTTCAAATCTTTTACCGGAGAAATCCAGGCGGCAGTATGAAATGCATATCAGCAATTTAAAGAGTGGTGTAAAGCAAATAAAGCAAAAATATCTGAAAATGTGCTGTTGGCATATTTTGCAGAAAAGTCTAAGGTGAAGTCTTCCACGTTATGGGCAGTATATTCTATGTTGAAATCAACACTTAATGTTAAAGAAAATTGTCAGTTGGAAATTATCTAAGTTAATACCTTACCTTACCTCGAGAGGAAGTTAATCAATTCATAAGAGAGGCAGATGATGAAATCTATTTGATGGTTGAGGTAGATACATTTGTAATGAGTGTTTCTGTGTTTTTTAAAATATCGTCAATGGTTTCTTTTTTAGGTCGTTTTAATACTGGGTATTTCGGGTGCTTGCCGCCGTGACAAACTTACTAAAAAACGGTCGCTGACATACAAGATAAAGATTCCATTTTGATTGTTAAAGTACCCGATACAAAAACGAATGTACAACAAATTTTTACAGTTTCAAATTTAGATTATATTGACATTTACCGAAAATATGCTGCTCTTCGTCCAAGTTATGCTACCAGTCGCCGATTGTTTCTTAAGTATAAAAATAAAGGATGTTTTAACCAAGTTTCGGACTGTGACATTTCAGGGTCAAGTGGTACCACCTCAACGGCAATTGTCTCCACGTCAAAAACTGATAGTTTTCCAACGCCCAAAACCGCCGTATCACAAGCTGAATCTGACTGGTTTAGGAATAAATATTGGGTCGTGTACAGGCTGTACCATTAACGTTCATGCAAAAAACAAAACTTTATTGAACTATATTTAGTGGAAAAAGTGGTTCTTTATTGCACTAGTGCAATAAAATGTTTATTGCATTCATCTGTCATTCTACTACAGCGTTTTGTCATCATGACAAACATAAACGTTCAAATCGACGTCACATTTTCCTAGACTTAGTGCCATCTAAATATCATTTTTTTGTTTTTGCATAAACGTAGTAAAAATATTGTATGCAACTCGTACAAAAAGTGCTTATTGCACTCGACGTGTTGTGTGACAACTTCACGTCGCGTGCAATAAACACTTACTTTTTGTACTTGTTGCATAAATAACTATTGTCTTTATGCATGTCATATATCTATTTTTTTAGTAAATGTAAGTTACGCTTTTCTGTTACCAGACTGTATAAAAATAAGTGCATGTATTAAACAATGCATTTAATAGTTTAAATTTAGATTAGGAATTTTTATCGTGAAAATGCGGAGAACATAAAACAAAACCCTTAAATGACATCAGCCCTTAATTACTTTTAGTGTCTATAAAGTTTCTTATTACATCCCTTCATTAAATTTAAGTGCTAGCTATGAGAATAAAGCTACTATAAGATTATAAAAATAAATGGCACATATCATTATTTACATCATAACGTGTTGGATAGGCATTAACAGTGCCGAATAAATGCCGTAATAAGGTCTTGTAAAGCAGTTGTGGATAATAGTTATTTATGCAACAAGTGCAAAAAGTAAGTGTTTATTGCACGCGACGTGAAATTGTCCAACGAGGCCGTCAGGCCTAGTAGGACAACACGTCGAGTGCAATAAGCACTTTTTGTACGAGTTGCATACAATATTCTTTCTACGTTCATGCAAAAACCAAAAAATGTTATTTAGATGACACTAAGTCTAGAAAAATGTGACGTCGATTTGAACATTTATGTTTGTCATGATGACAAAACGCTGTAGTAGAATGACAGATAAATGCAATAAACATTTTATTGCACTAGTGCAATAAAGAACCACTTTTTCCACTAAATAAAGTTCAATAAATTATTGATTTTTGCATGAACGTAGAAAAAAATATTAATATAATTCCAACTTAAGTAAAATTAACCAAAATATTAAATAAGTTGCTAGGCAACACACATTATGGTATCACAGACAGTAATGTTCCATTTCCCAGCCTCAATGACTCCAGGAAATAGTCATTTAACGGAAAACATGAAATAAAGCATAGATATTGATGAAAGGAAACACGAAAATTATAATCGCATAACTACAATACCCTTGTTCTGCGGAATATTTGTATTGCGACGGTATCCGACGGTTGTTTGGAATTACTTGAGGTTATTGGTAATTTATTTGCAGGTCAGCGTTAATAACTGCACCGCTGGCGTCAGCTCGAACAAATTAAATTACGTTACATGGAATTATACGTCGGCGTTTTTGAAGCGAATTGTAAATACGGTTCATGTTCGAGGCATTACTTCACTTCTCTACCCCAGAAATCTATTGTTAATTTTCAGCTCTGCCTGCAGCTAAATGTTAAGTGGCCGACGGTCTTCGCTCTGTTTAGTCGTTTTCTTTCCCTGCACAGTCAACATTGATAGATTACACGGACTGATTGTGTATACAGCCTGGTTTTTTTGGACAAAATAAATGACCAGATCTTTGTCGACTCGGTAATATGTTACGCTGGCAGTCAAAACTAAGGACTATATCGAAGTAATGTTTGGCTTACATAGGAATCCAATTTCCGAACAGCTTTTCTTTGAATAAAAGGGAAATGATCGAATACGGGGGATTACTTTTTACTACGGTTTCTACTTAACGTGACCGGGGTTTAGGTAGATGAAATAATCGGAACGCAGCTTAAATTTTTACATTTTTTCCTCAAATTCCTTTACCAAGCTAAAAAGTAAATATATTTGAAGAAAAGCCGACTGACAACTTACAGAACACTAGCTATAATTAGCTAATTGAATCTTAGTAATCGTAGGCAAACTGTTTGTTTTAACAGCTCTTAATCAAGTTACGAATATATGCGTCACGGAGTTCCACAGGGATCTGTCTTAGGGCCCTTAGTTTTTATTACATATGTTAATGATCTGTTTCACTTCTTAAAACCTTTTTGTAGTACGCTATTTGCCGATGAAACTACCGTCTTTACATCAGCGTGTAATTTGACTGACCTCTCTCTCTTTTCTAATGAAATGAGTGAGAAGGCCAATGTATGGTTTGCAGCAAACGATCTAGAATTAAATGAAAACAAAACACAAAATTTGATATTTTCTTCGCATATGGACATGGTTAGAGGCAAATCTGCAAAAGTTCGCAGTGTAATGCTTGATAAATCTGACATGGAATTTTCACATGGACTATTTACGTAATTAGCTTTCCAGTATTTTTTTGTAATTCGTAGATTGAGACATTTTTAAGTCAGGATAGTTTGAAGATGTGTTACTATTTACTTTTTCATTCCCAGTTATATTATGCGGTAATACACAACGCTGGTTTTTTTCATCAATAGGTTTAGCAATATTAGATGTTACATAAGTTATTGCACCTTCCGTCGATCTGCCATCCCTAAAACCATACTGTTTGTCAGATAGGAGTGTATATTTATTCAGGTATTCAACGATTCACATCTTAAATATTTAAAAAAAATTGCAATATTTGATACTATCGATATTTGTCGATAGTTAGTCATATTCACCCCATCTCCTTTTTTATAAATAGGCTGTATCACGGCAGTTGGAAATTGGACAAATTCCCTTTTCAAACATAAGATTTACTAAGTGCGTTAAAGGAGTAGATATTAGATTAGCAATTAGTTTTAACGTTTCCGCTTTAATAGCGTCAATTCTAGGTGCTTTTTTGTTTTTTAAAGTACTAATAATCTTTAATACCTCTACTCTATACGTATTGAATAAAACAAATGAATAAGCAGCATTCAGCAGCATTGTTATTGCTTTCAAAATTTATTTTTTTTAGTATTATTTTGTATATCTTCCGCAAGGTTATTTCCTATGTCTGTAAAATACAGAAGATTAAGAACATAATTGACCACTAGACAAACTTCTCCCAACACAGTACCTAGTATTTGAAACACACATTTCTCGTACAGTATCGCGGGTACTACGGCTCGAAATTTCTTCCACAAGAACCCTATTTTAGACACGTTGCGGTTTTTCTTGTCCACGGCCTCCGTATGTCGAGTTTATTTTATTGGTGGCACGCTGAGTGCCAGTAAAGTAAAGTAATGTTCAGATAAATGTTAGTACAATGGCACTGCAGTTGTACTGTTGTAATTGTATGGTGTTAAATATTATTTAATCTGTTTACATAAAATTACTGTAGACTTAAGAAGTTGGGGAATTTTTCCGCTGTAAGTTGGCGACATGCAAAAACTCAAGATTTTTGACCTTCAGATGAAGAGGTTATGTTTATGTTTTTGTCAACTACGTCCCTATGTACGGAAATTGTTGGTTTTTATCATTTTCTTAATAGTAATTAAAAGCCTACAATCTGCAGGAATAGATGGTCTATTTGAATGTTTGGTTAAATGAGGCTCCACTAATTTCAGCAAGTCATCAAACATTCCCAGTGTCATTCAGGTGTAATGAAAAAATAATCGGCATTCTCATTTCGCATTTCTTTATATAAATTATAGAAATCACCTTGCATGTGCTTTCTGCAGTTAATAGGTCGCACCCACCATCTCCGAGTTCTTCTTTTATTTTTTTTTGCACGTATAGTTTTATACATATTGACGTCGCTGCGAATAAGAGCAGCAAAAGTAACTGTTTTTTAATCAAACAGTCATCTTCATTTAAAATTTTTTAAAAACAAATCAATTCTAAACTAAATATCTAAATTAGAATCTAATTTAAAAACTTAACCTGCAAAAATATGAATCTTCTGTTTACTGTCAAGAAAGCGGTTGTCTGATTGGTCCTTGTATGATCGTTGGAAAAGGAATGATAAAAGCTAAAATGCTTTTAGCTTCTGCTATATAACTGCAGTACAAAGACGTAAGTGTTAAGTTTATCTGAACGTTACAAAAGTCATCCGTATTTCTCGCCGTTTTACTTCAGTATCTTTGAATATTTGCAGGTGGGATGAGTTAACATTCCCATCATTTGCTAAACCCTAGATTATTCAGTTCTTAAATGTCTAAAATTATTTTTATTTGTAGAAAACACTATTTCAAGAATACGGCGCCATTTTCAATAACTTTTCTGCAGTACCAATGCAACCGCACTAATCTTATGTGAATGAAGCTTAAGACAATAACCTCAAGTCTTTTGCACTGTTCTGGTATTCTGTTGTTGTCTTTGGACGTCTCCTGAAATTAATTATAATATTTTCGTATTGTGTATCGTTTATCGTATTGTATAAAAAATAACTATTTCTTCACGTCCTCTGTAACTTCTTGAAGAAACGCATTTATTATGATAAGGGGAAAATGGAATAACAGCAATACAACACGAAGTAATTTATATATCTTTCTTCCATTTGTATTAATTGGAGGGTATTTAATAATAATTTTTGAAATCCGTTTGCCTTTTTCATTAAATCGCCGTGCATTTCCCAACAGAAAACATTACTTCACAGTTCATTACGTAGATAGCTTACATCAGGCGGGATTGCGGTAAGTGAAAAATCAAGTAAGACCCAGGAAAGCGTCCAGTATTACGTAAACTCATAGAGGAAGTTATTTTACGACGCGATAAATTCAAGTTAAGCAAGAAAAATTTACAAGAAGCTAAAACCAAGTTTGGAGACCTACTGGGTCCGTTGTAGTTCATCCTAACCCAGCTATTTTATCTAGCGTGGTTCATTTCCTGTTTCCGCGATTCCCTTCCACTCCAGTTGTTCAGTTAAGAGGTTGGTCCGGAAGTGTTTCTCCGAATTGAAGAGTAGCACGTTGATCCACTGCCGCCCGAGAACCAATCAAGGCCGGGCTCAATTACAGTAATTTACTGTTGAAACTGGCCACTGTGGAATTGCTGAAGGATATTGATAATTAGAACGCGGGGAATATGCGCTGGAAATCGAGTTAGCTGTGGATTTTCTCATGTTTTATTTATCTCCCGCTGGATGGTCGCGACGGGATGATACAGCGACAGCTATTTTGCGCCCAATTTTCTCTTCTTGAATGTCCAGGGTGGGCAAATTTCGATGTTTTTAATGCTCGTTAACAAGGTAACTATAGGAGATAGAAAAAATGACCAAAATTTTAAATTTTCCACTTTTCGATACATGTCTGTAACTTGGTTGTTTGCGAATAAAATAATTAATACGTTCTTAGTTAATTAATTACACTTTTTTTAGTAGAGTCCAGTAGCGTTCTTAATTTTTTTCTAACTTTAATACTTTTCGAGTTATAACCTAAAGTTGTGTTTATTAGATACAAGCCATAGGTGACCATAGGCCAGTTGAAATCGTTATTTTTTTCTCTTTCCATTAATATATAAATATGTGAGGTTAAATATGATTATTCACATTTTGATATTGACACACGCCTACTTCAAGAAAATGAAAGAAACAAAATATACAGTGTGGAAGAAAGTATGGAATAAATTCATTATTTCTAAAACAACGAAGTTTTATGAAATTTCCTCGGACCCGTCGATTTTGCTTTTTAAAAAGACTCTTTTTTCTATACTCATTTCCGACGTTCATTTGTTTTCGCATGATGACGTCATCGGATATTTTTTTAAATAGAACCCCTATATTTTTTCATCGGATTCTTGTAGAGCTTAACATCAACACTTTATTCCTTCAACTTTCCGAGAAGAAAAATAATAACCGATCCAATAAACGTTGCAGTTGACATATCAATTCTGATTAGATTTTGTTTAGCTGCCAGAAACAGTTTCTGAGGTGACTTGATTTAATGTGTTGTTTTTGCTATAAAAAGATGTAATATGCATGCAATCTAATAAAACAAAATAATAAATTAGGGGGTCAAATACGATTGAGGCAACCAGAATTTAATTATTAATTAATTAATTAATTAATTAGTTATTGTTAAATTGTTTTAAAAATGAAGAGTCCTTATTTTGTGAAACTGCTGATGAATTCACTATATCCATTTTACTCTCAACCAGCCCATCACACACACAAATGCGAATATTCACATTATTTCCAAGCCGATTTTATTGGATCGGTATTTTTTCGGAAATTTGAAGGAATAAAGTGTAGAAATTATTAATTTTTAAATTCAGCAAGTTAAGCTCTACAAGAATCCGATGAAAAAATATAGGGGTTCTATTTAAAAGAATATCCGATGACGTCATCACGCGAAAACAAATGAACGTCGGAAATGCGTTGGTATAGAAAAAGAGGATTTTTAAAAAGCAAAATCGACGGGTCCGAGGAAATTTCATGAAACTTCGTTGTTTTAGAAACAATGAATTTATTCCATACTTTTCTTCCACACTGTATAATAAATGATTGTCACAATAAAATGGCAAATAATCATATTTAATCCTACATATTATACCTATATCATTGGAAAGAGAAAAAAAATAACGATTTTAACTAGCCCATGTATGGTCTGTATTTAAAAAATACAAGTTTAGGTTATAACTCAAAACTTAATAAAGTTAGAAAAAAGTTAGGAACGCCACTGGAATCTACTCAAAAAATGTCTGAAGAACGTATTAATTATTTTTTCTTCAATATAGTTAATGACCCTGTAAAAACATCGAATGTACAGGGCAACGAAAATTATCGCTTCTCAAATTTTTATTTTCTTAATAGCTTTTAAATGCAATTTTCAACGAATTCATAGCTGTTTCTGACACAGTCTTTATAAACTCTAAACAAGTTCAATGCAATAACTCTTCACTGTGCCAATTGTATAGAGTGATTACGCTTAGGCGTTAGAATCGACTGTAACTTTATTATTTTAAGAGATATCAAAAAATTTAACCGTGCATTCATCGACATTGTAATTGGCAATTATTAATTGTATTATACATCAGAATTTATTTATTTCCTCGTTGCATACACTTGCACTCACTGCACACCACGGTAAAAGTAGATGCATTTGGCACATATTTACCGACAAAACATTCCGCTGAAGCATTTTCACATCACCATAAAATAAAACGATATCCGAGTGCTATACACGTAAGCTATTTTTGACATTTGAAATACTAATGTAAAGATTGGCATCACAAAAACGTTAATACCTACAAAAAGTAATCGGATTTCCATATTCGGAATCGCCTGGCTAGAGACTACAGTAGCCCAGGGATGTAAAGGTTGAAAATACTACAATATGTTTTTTACTTGGAAACTATAAGAATTTTATATTTTTTTTTTACGATATTGACTTCATTTTTCAGAACGCATCTATTTCCAATTTTTTTAGATAAGTTTGAATCCCCCTGTAGACAAACAAACTATCACCAAAATCGATTCCTTATATTTAAGTTTCTTGAAATGTGTTCTCTTTTTCAGTTCTCCACACTGCACTGTTACAAAAAATGATTCTACTATTCTATTCTTAAAATACCTGTTTAACAGATATGTAACACTTAAATAATTTACAGTACAGTACATCATTATATCCTGTATTATAAAACGAACGTTAACAATGACATTTAAAATATTATCAATACAAAAAGATACGATTATTCATTCGCATTCCACAGGCGTGTTTTAGGTGCTCGGAACTATATCACAATGAATTTAATTAAAAATTATGTCAAATGGCTGTATAGAGAGCAACGCTAGCTGATAGACATCGCGGTCAAGTAGTTATATCGGATAGTGATGGACTTAATCGAACATCAATTAATCCCAGCTAGTTGTCACTTCCAGATGGCTCTCGCTCAGCTGGTAACCGCAGGTCCACTATACGGAGCAGATTCAAAACTGTAAGAGCTACGTTGATTTTCAAAGTATGTTCGTCAGTCGGTAAAATACTATGGGCCGGTATTATAATATCCAGTGGACTAAAGGCTGAAACTCCAGTCAAAGTGCAGTTTGAGTATTATAAACGTCAATTGATGACTCAAACAAGAGCTAGGTATAGTTCAGAAGGGCGCCGTATTCTTGAAATAGTGTTTTCTACAAATACAAGTAATTTTAGACATTTAAGAACTGAATAATATAGAGTTTAGTAAATAACAAGAATGTTATCTCATGCCACCTGCGAATGTTCAAGGGTACCGAAGTAAAATCAATATATAACGTCAGAAAGCGATCTTTTCAACAAACTTTTAGGTACTGAAATCTTTCAAAATACGTATTTTTTTAAATTCAACTATAGATATAAACATTGTTATAACATAAATTTACATAGTTCTGCATATAAGATTGTTGACTTTTGTTTATAATTATGCGAAAATAATTGTTAAAATGTGGGGTTAGAACAGCGAAAAAATGTGTGTCATACAAATGCATTTTAAAAGTTATTATATTATTTGAGGAGAGTTTAAATAGTAAAAGTGTATAAACAAAGCATCAATAATTTTATTTTTGATATTATATTTGCTCTACGTTTTATATTTTTCGAGATTTCAGTACCTAAAAAACACCACAAATTTGGTCATTTTACGGCGAGAAATACGGCGACCTTAAGAAATAATAACTATCAGTTGAAATAATTTTGAAACTTTAAATACCTGAAAAAAGCTATATGCAGCGGAAAAAAAATTTGGTGCCTAAAAAAATGTTGTTTGATAGAAAGAAATTATCTGTTTGTATAAGGCCAAGTTTGATACCAAATATTTTATTTGAAAAGGCAGCAATACAGTTACTTATTTTAATTGTATCTTTAGCCGATTGAAAGATAACTAAGAAACACCCCCTTCAATATAATTCACCACCCTGTATCTCGGAATCGCGACTTTAAAATGAAAAATGTTATATGAACTACCCCCACTATTTTTCGAGGCCAACTCATATCTCAGTTTTTTTAAGTATAATCGGGACAGCCCGTATAAAATTATATAGCTAAGTATAAGAGAATTTATTGTAACCACAGTACGAAATATCTTTAAATCTAGGTGAAGGATTTTCCGTATATTAATTAGGAAAACCTTGTTTAAACTTCGTCAACTTTTGATCAGTGAATCCGCTCTTGACTCTACCCAGAAATAATTATTCAAGCACATCAGAATTCATAACGGAGGAAATGGAACAAAACAGCCAAATATGTATCGTAAAACTGTTACCAAGAACATCCTTATAAATTCATTGTATGTAGTACATTCATAACTACATAAAGACGACGTTTGAAAATTATGTTTGCCGTAATCTCTGCCAGGGTATGCAGAACCGTTTTTCAGACGTCTTGTTCCTTCCCTCGTACTCAGTATACAGAGTGCAGTGTAAGTCATATCTTCAATATATAACAGAATTGTGCTACATATATACAAAAGATGTATGCAATACCGTAATTTCTAATTTATTTTCAGGACAACAAGGGCAGCTAAGGCTAGGAACGTGTACATTAATTTTGTTACTGGCAGCGAACAGTTACCTACGACAAGGTATAACAACCCAGAATAGCACCGATCGTGAAAGTCTCAAAATCACTATATGTTAATCTATACCTTACTTTCTTACACATTTAACAATTATGAGATATGCAACGTGACAAGAAAAGTTAAACACTCATTAAATAACATTGTATTTTATAAACTTTTGTATGTTTACTTCTCTTGGTAATAGTAAAAAATTATTAAATTTTCAGGTTTATCTGTTGTTTTTTTTTTTTTGGAGTAGGTAGTTTTCAAAATTTCTGCTCACATATTTATATTCTAAGTGTTGTAAACCTTGTTTGAAACGATATTTTCTAAAGCTGATTATGTCTGGAGTACGTAGATTTATGCAGGCTTCCCAGACTTTGAGAGAGGGTGGATTGTTGGACTGCGCGAAGCAGGTTTGTCGGTGGGATAAATTTGTAGAAGGAGTAACAGATCCTTGCATACCATAGTACGGTGTTATCAGACGTGGATTCATGAAGACCATGGACACAGAGCGAGAGACACCGGTCGTCGTAGAGGAACCACACAACGCGAAAAGCGTCCATTGCGACTTTAAGTTCTCAGTGCCCGTTTTAGCAGGACCCCGACAGCGAACAGTATATCGCCGAACCTCTCGTCTTACGTCCACATTGGAGGCTGAGGCTGGTTGAGGATGTACGATGGTCGATCAAGGGTGAGAAGATAACGTTGTGAAAAATGCGATTTACAATTTGAGAGGAAGCTTCCTGTGTCCATCACACAGTCGGTGTTATGGTATTTGGTCCTATCGCATATGGTAGCAGATCACCACTAGTTCTCATTAGAGGCAGCACGACAGCCCAATACTACATCCAGGAAGTGGTGGATCCATATGTCATTCTATATCTTCACACAATCCAAAACGTCACTTTCCAGCAAGACAATGCTAGACCTCATGTTGCCAGACAAACAATAGCTTATATGGATCAACATCAGATCAGATCTGTTTACTCTGACCACCAAGATCGCCGAATCTCTCACATATTGAACATGTCTGGGACATGATTGGCCGCGTACTGCTGCATTTACAACACCCCCAAGCCCAGGCGTATCAATGAGAGTATTAGGAATCGTGAGTTCTCAACACACTATTGGACAAATTTTTGCAGTCGGCTCTTTGATCTTACTGTAATCATTCAATAAGTAAGTGGTCCTGCATCTGCGTGTCAAAAAATATTAAAATCTAACGTAATAGGTGTTTGCCTTGAATTACATTAACATTAGCGTACGCTATGCAGTGGACGCCCTGTATAAAATCGGCCAGTAAAAATAACAGTAAGTTAACGCGATATTTCCCGAGCCCTTTCCTACAAACTGGGTCATGCTAAATATCCACTAATCGAGAGATATTAATTACAGATAATTTTCCGGAATTTGACAAGGGTTCAGTTTTATGGCGAATCATTTACATGATGAGCGCCACCAGACGTATTTTTCTATAGCGGAGACGAATTAAGGAATAATTAATTAACTCGAGGCGGGAAGATTTTAACCATCTACAGTTGGAAGAATGGAACAAAAAGAGTGATGTTTTTTCCTTCATAATTTATGGCCGCCATCACCCACATTTTTTAGAACGCTTCTCACTTGAACGTCTCTTAAAAGCAACTGAAATATTCAAACTTGTCATGCAGAGCTTTTACAGTGAGTTCAAACGAAAATTTGAAAGCCTAAAGGCACTTGCAACCTCCATTTTCCTCATAGTATATATAAGGTAATTACGAACGGTTATTCCACTGGTATTTGGAAATGCGTGAAATTTTATTTTAGTGGTAATAAAAGATATATATATATAGCTTCTTTTTACATCAGATATACAGGGTGTTTCCTGGAGGTGTAAAATGTAGACGATTCGAAATACTGAAACCCGATTGTATCTAGTATTAACGTTTTTACGATAATGTTTACATTAGTTTCTAAGGGTTAAAAATGGCTTAAGTTTATAGCAACTCGAAGTTTATGGATATCGTTTAAATTTACGAAGAAGACAAAATGCTTTAGCAGCGTCTGTACGCAGAACGATTTCCCGGTAGACATGTGCTAAATGCAGTTACTTTTACCGCAGTAGTGCAACGAGGGCGTGACACGGAAAATTTGCAGCCAAATCGTGGAAGAGATGAAGGTCCAGGCTGTCCACGGTGTATTGCAGCAGCTGAGGAACATATTTTAGGGGTTATTGAAGCAAATTATCTAATAAGTACCTGGCAAATCGCTCAACAAGTACAAGGAATGTCCCAATCAACAGTGTGGCATACACGCTCGATTATATCTGTACCATGCAGAGCGTGTCCAAGTATTAGTAATAAGGGATTATTTGTTACAAATTAAGTTTTCTGATTGGTTGCTACAACAAAATGCTCAAGAATCCCAGATTTACAAGTGACGTACAGATGAAGCTATTTTTACACGGAATCGGATGCATAATATTTACTATACTCATGTTTGGGATTTTGAAAATCCGCACACGATTCAACAAAACCATTTCCAACAATGCTTTTCCTTACAAGATAAAAAAAGGAACAGAAAACTGTTTGACATAAACGATTGAAATCCATTGAAATATGACTTCAAATTATTAAGGCTGGTGTTAAAAATATCGACGCTACTGCAGATCCTATTATGGATTCTACACATAAAATGCAGTGGTGAATTTTGTAGGAAATTCGTCCGTGCAATCTCTAGGTGAAAGGTTCTAGTTTGTCTAGAATTCTCTCGTGGGACTGACAGATTCAATTTAGTCAGAATAGGTGGGCAATCTAGGTTATTATGTATAATTTAGTGAACAAAAATCTGCGAAAAGTATTCACATCTAGCATTGAGTGACAAAAATACAAATTCATTGAGTAACTCGCAATGTGAATACCCCACGGGTGGATAAACACCATGAGAACTAAAATACAAAAGTTTCAAAAGTTTTATTTCTTTACAAAATTGTATTTGTAAGAGTCCCCTGTACATTAAAATTTATCTCTTGATAAATTCTGAATCACCTTATATTATGTGGCGCCCAATATAAGATAACTCAAAAGTTGTATGATATTTAAATCTAACATCTTCAAAAACCCATGGACGGCAAATATGAAATCGATACGTCAACAACTGTAAAAGTTATAAATATTTCACAACAACACCCTGAATCTCTGTTAATATTAGCATTCACTCGCACAGATATGTGAATTCTTAATATTTTGGCTTAAACTATTGCCAGGAGGTCTGTGATCCATTACTTATAAAACACCCTCTATATAGCCCAATTTTTATCCTTTTCCGTCGAAATTTTATAAAGAATTTCACTTATGGAAACGGAAATTCAGAATTTATCTTACGGGAGAAGAGTTTACCCGAAATCTTGACTGCAGCTCATGAATTACAACGTACATCGCTGTAGCAACACGAATGTGTGCGCATTATTTGTTGTTGGAGTTGTCAGTGTTAATCTAGCAATAAATCCCCTATGTCGTGAGTTATTAGGCGATGTGTACCAACACATTATGATGTGTGCTACTCCATCATGCGCCAGTAAAACTAATAGTTCAAACTGTTTTATTCTAATAGAGTTTTGACATGCATACACGTATTTGTATCATAAATCAACTAAAAATCCAATTTCGGCTACACACGTTAAGATTCGAGTATCTCTCGTGACAGCGATGTCTTACTGTAATATCCTCCTCATTTAAATTCATGGCGAGCGAAAGAGACGCTCAGAATAATACGCTTGTAGATTTAGACTTACCTAAAAAATTAACGTAATACTCAACCTTTCTTTATCTATACAATTTTCCTTTGCATAACTTCGTTTCAGTTTCCGGCAGTTTTACTTTGAAGAATAAAGATGTAACTTGGGGGAAAAGGGAATTTACTGAAACAATTCCTTAGGTGGGTATTGTGTACTCGACAGATTTTGTATACACAGATACCGGCAGTTTTTCCTTTTATAGGTCCTCAGAGGGAAGGGATAGGGGGAAGGCATTGCTGCTGCGACTTGAAGAGATGTCATAATGGTGAAGTGCAGTACGATAAATTTCATACGTATGCCCTTACAATTGTTATCGTAAGCCGTTGCTGATCATGCCTTCGTATGCACTCTAAAAAACGTGTTAACGTTCAAAGAAATTAAGTAATAGAAGTATTGCCTTTATTAATACTGTAAAAATTAATACAATAAAACAATTAAAGACTGGCGATATTTATCATACGGTGCTCCTCCATAACCGTCCGATAGAAAGTATCACAAAACATACGCATACACTTGTAAAAGTGAGATAATACAGAAATAACACGCAAGAAAAAAATTATTTGAATACATAAGTACCACACTTAATGTAAACTCATGTCTGATACAACAATATTTGATTCTGGTGATAGTTGAAATCAGGGTCATCAACAATTGCATTCTTTTTATTTTCCAAAATTAACAATTGAGTTTTAGATTCATTTAAAATAAGATTATGAGCCAAAGGTACCTCAGAGATAGAATTGAGGTCTGCATTGATCTTGTTGACTGTAGGAGAGATGTCAGAAGGACTAAAAAAGAAATATATTATCATCGGCATACTAATGGGATTGACAATGTTAAAGGTAATTACAAAAATTGACAGTTTAAATGGAAAACAGAAGAGGCCCTAGAACACTACCTTGGGAGACTCCAGCAGAGATATTATTAAATTTAGATATGTAAGCGTTCAAAGTAACTCTCTGGCCTCTACCCGACAGATAATGTTTAAAGAATGTGCAGCAATGTCGTTAAATCCGAAGATTTTAATTTGATACAAAGTCTTATACAATCTAAAGTGTCAAATGCCTTACTAAAATAAATAAGAATGAGACAGATACATTTATTCATATCAATGTATATTATAATATAATCAGTAACTTTGAGCAAAGCAGTACAAGTACTATATTGAGCTCGAAAGCCGGACTATCAGAAAAGATATTGACTTTATTACAATAGTCATTTAACTTTTCAGAAATAACGTTTTCCAAGATTTTTGATAAGGTAGGAAATATACTAATAGGACGAAAGTTTGAAGTAGTTGTTGGGCCATTAATTTTCGCGACGGGTATAATGTTAGCATCTTTTCATGCAGAAGGAAAAACTCTAACCAAGAGGCATTTATTAATAAGAAAAGCAATATGATACATAGATGCGCAGTTAGAAGAGATACCATTTAATTAGAATTATCACAGCCCTTAGAAGAAGATTTAGGTTAATCAATGATTTTATATATTATCTGCAGTAACATCAGTCACTTATTATCTGATTCACAATAAAACTTATTTATATAATTATCCAAAATAAAGAAAATCATCGGAGAGTGTATTACCTAAAGCATGTAATAGTCCTATTATTCAATAAATATATTATAATAGTTATATTTCACTTTGTAATTCTAACAGCAAATTGTATAAAGTCCTGTAAATTTAATAATAATTAACAATATTATATATTTTTAAAGGAGGTAGTTCTGGTAAACATATTCCACTGCATGCACTATAGTGTCCCAATCCAGTAATGATCGACTTGTCTATACAACTTCTGCACACCACTGTGCTTCCATTAACTTATTAAATGGGTCCAGTTACACCCCTACAACTTTTATTTGAAGCATTATTTTGTATTTCTAATAATAATAATGATAAAGGGAGGCCTAAATATAATGAATATCCCTGTATATTTATCTCAGTGTAATATTTAATATGAAATATGTGATTGTATATTTACTGTTACCGGCGCAGCCACCAAAATATAGAAATACCTAACTTCAGACTATAAAGATGTTAAATATGTATGTTAAAAATTAATTATTATTTGTACATCTTTCATTCGATTTAGCTTCAAGACATTCCACTAGCAGTCAATCGGATAGTTTTACCTCATCTGTTAATTTTATCTACTATTTTATTTAAATTTCCTGGTGATGCTGCAATTAAAGTATTTAATTAGAAAACTCCCGTAATAACTCCATAAAACCTTCGAGTTAAGTCTTTCCCTTTGAGATATTTATGCCGTCCCTAGTGTATAGTGAAGTTTAAGAAAGTTAGCGAGATATTAAGAAACCGGCAATGCGGAGGATAGGTTCCGTCTATTCCTAAAAGAGTTATACTTGGTAAACAAAGTGAAAATAAGCCTTCTGTAAGGAAATATTCAGGTGCATAATTTTCGATTGCTGTTTGGAGTCAAAACAAATAGAATAATACTTTGCGAAAAAGAAAGGTTTTATTTTATAAATTTTTAAATAATAAAAATCACTGTAAAATTTTTGGTACTGTTTGTGTGGAAGGAACGACATGAATTACCAAAATCACTGCAAAGAAAGTTGCTGTGTAAATGAGAAAAAGATATGTTACGCCTACCGTCTTCAGCAAGGTATATCTTTTTCAAATAAAACAGGTAGAAGAATCGATTGTTTCGATAGTCAGATAGATACATTAAGATGCAAAAAGTTCTGCCATTTAAAAGAAACATGGTGTGCCACAAGTGGCGCCCTCTACTAGTGACGTCAAAATTAGATATATATTTGAATTTCTCGTCCGCAAACACCCCCGATTTAAATTTTATGTAAATATTTGGATTTCTTAAGAAGTTATTTACAAATATCGAAAATAAAATTTTAACTTTGACACCCTGTAACTCCGTTAATAATCAGTTTTGGAAAAAATGTTATAGGAAGAGGTAGTAGCATTTATTTTCGGTCTAGAATTATCCCCTGAATTTTTTGCTCAACGTTTTGCTCCCTGTATACACGGATATTAAATACTTTTATTATTTTTATATTTTTAGTTGGGTTAGGGTATCTACTACGATTCATTTCAAATTATAAATTAATGTAGGAAATAATTACTTACATTTTAACATACTCCATTATGGAATATATTTATACAACACACAAGGTACCTACCCTACATCCATACACCACACAATCTGGACTATTGCTAACTATACTGACTAGAAGCTAATATAGAAGCTTGAAGTAAAGGGATGGTCGCAGGTGTAAGTAAATGATGCAGATCAAAATATTAACTCTTGTTAATATAAACAAGCTACCTGATAAAAAACGAAGATTTTTAAAGAATATTTAATATTGGTAAATATATTTCAGTATCCAGAAATTTATATTTATTTTAAATTTTTGATTACATATAATATACAGAACACACTAAACTAGAAATAATAGTTGATTTTTAATCATTAATTGGTATATTATATCAAATATATAATAAAATCGCAGTTATTTAATAATATGGAATGTTCTTAGTTAATAAATACAGTGGGAATATGGTTTTCTTATGATAAATATATCATGATAAAAAAATAAAAGGAAAATTATAAGGGGCTTAGTATTTTTTTTCAGTGTACATTCTCTATTAATTTAACAAAATATGTACTTTGGTGTCACAAACTACTCAGTGGTGTTGTATGACCGATAAGTTCAAATGATTCTTTATTGAATAAACTGTTTAAGGTCGCCGTATTTCTCGGCGTAAAATGGCCAAATTTGTGGTGTTTTTAGGTACTGAAATCTCGAAAAATAAAACACAGAGAAAAAGTAATATCAAAGATAAATTTATTGATGTTTTGTTTATACAGTTTTACTATTTAAACTCTCCTCAAATAATATAATAAATAACTTTTAAAATGCATTTCTATGACACATATTATTACGCTATTCTAACCCCACATTTTAACAATTATTTTCACATACTTATAAACAAACGTGAACAATCTTATATGTAGAACTATGTAAGCTCGTGTTATAACAATGTTTACATCTATAGTTGAATTTATCATATATTTTGAACGGTTTCAGTACCTAAAAGTTTGTTGGATGGATCGCTTTCTGACGTTATATATTGATTTTACTTCTGTACCTTTGTATATTTGCAGGTGGCATGGGACAATATTCTTGTTATCTGCTAAACTCTATATTATTCAGTTATTAAATGTCTAAAATTACTTGTATTTGTAGAAAACACTATTTCAAGAATACGGCGCCCTTAAATAAATAATTTCCAGGTTTGATCTATTTTCCAAAATTTTGTAGGTAAGTTGTTGAGGATCAAATGAAATGGTAATTATGAAATGACATACGAAGATAGGTTTTCTGAAATAAGAAACAGATCAACAATTTTTTTGGATGAGATGAGGACGGTCTTTGTTACTTACCTATTTCTACCACATCTTCATGACACAAATTCTCACTTTCCAGTTTACACCATACTTTTTTATACAAATTGTAATTTTAAAGATGTATTATGATTATCGTCCACAGACAGCGCTGACTTGAATCATACATAGCAAAATTACAACTGCGTATCGCTACCTGCTAGCACTCAGCTTTGTCTTTCCCCTGCCATTTACTAAACAATGTGTAATATCTATAACGGTTGGTGTTATTTTTACACAGTAGGTTTGTTCCTACACAGCATCAAACTATCAGCAAACTGTCACGAGTTTGCGCAGTACGAATTTAACCGTTCCAACACAATCAATCCGGGAACTAGTTGTCGAAATTGTTTGCTGACAGTCAAATCGGTTTGACGATTATTAGGAAACCACTAGTCAGACGCATGCGCATATAGAATCTAACCGCTAACAGAAATCAACTTTTGGTAGGCTAGGTAATGAACGTAACTAAAGTTTTATTTAATAATGCTATTTGAGAAAGTTATTACAGTTCCGCAATTAATTTGCAGATTTTTAAATACTGTAGTTTTCCAAAATGAGTCTAGTGAAGAGGGGCAAGTTAGCAATTACAGGAGTACCTCGGATTCTAGTGATGATGAGATGTATCACTTCCTTATACACGAGTGACCGAAAAATGAAAATTACTTCAAACAAACTATACCCTAACGGTTACTGCTTGACCTAAACGTGTCATTCCAACAAAGGAATTAGAAACTGATTTCAAACTAGTACATGAATTGCACTTGCGCATTAAAACGGTGCTGTAAACTATCAGTCATTGCTATGTATGAACAAACCTATTATGTTCTCACTCACACATATTTTGATTTATCTAACCGAATATTGTGTAGATAAGCTCATTTCTTTGTTAAAATGTTAAATTTACTCAAAATTCAACACCAAACTCATAAATAAGTTTGAACTTACTGAATGTTACTTTTTACTGTGTAGTATGCTGTGTTGGTGGTTTGTCACCAGCCGTTGTTACATCCTGTAGAGCATTTTATTGTTATTTTCCTTTAAAGAGGAACAAAGTGGTGTAGTTTCTAAGCGAAGCAGGCATAGGCGTCCATATTTCAACGCAGCGGACGGCTAAGTATCGCGAGGTAAAAGTTTGCGAATGATAATGACGTAAAAAGCGGTCACATTTTATATGGAGTTCTGGGGAGTTGTGTGCCTTACTAAAATACCATAGAGAGTCGTGAAGCTGAAAATGTCCAACTAAAAGACACGTTCACTCAAACTTTGGTTTTATGAAGAATCCCGGGGGACTCGTTTATGAGAGATAACAATTTCAAGTAGAAAATCTGTACGCTTCCACTCCAATTTCTGTCGCCAGTAGCCAGTTTGTATAATTTCGTCACCTTATCTGTGCCGTTTGAGTCATTTGGTCGCGCGTTTATTTGGTTTTTTTCCGGGGGACGGGCAGCCACAATACACGAGAAATTTCTTATTCCGGTTGCGTCTCCGTCGGGTCAGATTATTTTGATTCTTAACTTGGGGATAGGAATACTATTAGCCCTTGATCACAAGCCCGATAATAAAATAAAGTTTTTGCCGAAGCGTTTAGGGACTTTTTAGGCCGTTGACTTACAGATGCCGAATTTAGTATTCCTCTCTTTTTTCTTTAAATGAGTTTGGCGACGATGTGGGTCAGTTTTTTTACTAAAACAATTGCTGTTCACACTACTTGATGAAAAACTTGATGAAAAATACGGTAACTATGTTACAAGGCGTGCGCCCATAGGCAAAAAGGGAGTGAGGGGGTGCTAAGTACCTCTAAAATTAAAATATTCAGTTAACAAATATATCATGAAAACTTAACTCTACTCTACTTAAGGAACACCCTGTATTGTATATTTGTGCCGCTGCATTTGTATACGTGTTTTTCTAATAAAATCCTATACAAATGCAGAACAGAAATTTAATAAACTGCTAACTACTAATGAGTAAGTAAGAAATAAGTTAATATATTATAAATAGATCGCTAGTTTGACAAGGCAAGTCTTACTAAGACAAAACCGAGACAACTTAAAAGTAATATGGATTTTTCGTCGACCAGTTGTGGAGATAAAAGGTTTTATTAACACATTTACTAATAGCAAAGCGATATAACACTAAACAGTAATATTTTCACAATATTTTGCAAGCAATGCAAGTAGAAAATGCTTCTTAAAGATTATACCTCTAGATTTTTTATTTTATTTTTTATCAGATACCAGAGTGAAGAAAGATTAGTTGACTGATGAATTCATACGCAACAGTTGCAAACATTAGTAGTCTTGTATTAAAGAATTTTAATCAATAATACTAAAAAGTCTAAAAATACGTTTTCCAGTAGCGTATCATTTTTCTATCACCGAATAAATGTGTCAGTGAAACCCCCTTTTTTTTCTACATTCTTTATATTGTGCACCTCCCCATTATGCAACACCTGTCCGTGCTTATTTAGATGAGTTGTTCCCAAATCGTTGGATAAGGAGAAGGAGGCCGATTGAGTGGCCAGATCGCCTGATTTGACACCCCTAGATTATTTCTTGTGGGGATACTTAAAAAGCAAAGTATACGTTACTAGACCGGTTAATTTAGAAGATTTAAAAGAAAGAATTCGTCAGGAGATACATCGTATACCTCCTGAAGTTATTGATAATGTCCAAAAAGAATTTATTAATCGTCTTGGCTACTGTCAGGCAGCCAACGGTGCACAATTTGAACATTTAATTTAGTCGATTTTTTACATAATCATTTTCAGTATTGTGAAAATTAAATTTTAAAATCTTCAAACATTATTTTCTTGAAATTTTTGTTATGTAAAAAAATATAGCTTTTTAACAGGAAAATAATTTGGGTATGTTTCTGGAATATAATTGATGATGTCATTAGTCAGTTCTGTCAAATCCCAAAGATAATACTCGCGACTGAAAATGGACCTTACCTCATCCAAGACTAGTCAATCTAATGGGAGACCTTGTTGCCCTAAATGGGAAACCAACTCTCGCGTGATGGGAAACGAACTCAAAAAGTACGTTTACGCTTGGGCTATTTGCTAATAGATGGCGCAATATTAGGTACTAAAATGACATGAATTTGGATATATAATTTTCAAAGCTTCTCCCATCGAAGATGATTGGTTCATACATATTACGTTATGTACAATTGTTTGCAGTAATAATGACACCCTTTAAATTGAATTTTGCTATTTCTTTTGAACTGCTGACGTATTTATAATGAAATCTACTTTCAACTTTTAACATTAGTAATTAGTTGCTTCACTTACCAATATAGATTTAATGAAATTTCTACTCAGAACTTCGAGAAGTTCTAAATGTGTTTTGTGAGAGTCATTATTATTTCGAAAGCTTGTATGTACTTAGAATTTATAACTTTAATGACATTCAATAGGATTACTGTTTAATTTATTACTAAGCGAATGTGTTAGTCATGAAGAAGCAGGAAGGAAATAAATGGTATTTTTTTAAAATGTAATAAAACTAGATTCCAGAAATAAAACTTTTCCGCAAGGCGAAAATCGACTATAATGATAGATTTTGAATCGTGATAAGTAATTATAGTAATACCATCACATGATTTAATAATAAAAATTCAATGGTGACGTCACTAATGCATTGCACCAAGAAAATGTATAGTTTCAAAACGTAACGTCGTCAAATATTTGTTTCTCTTTGATATCACCCTCACACTTTTTAATTATTGTTTACACTATTGTCTACACTCGATTTGGATTAAAATAGAACGATTATTAGTGATAGAAATTATTAACAATACCTATTTTCCCATGTTTTTGTACATATATTTTGAAAATGTGTGAATTTTGCAACAAAAATATAGAAATTAATTTTAGCAACTGCAAACCAAAAACAAATATCTAACATGTTTATATGAGTGACAGGTTTATGAAATTTAGATAGAAAAGTAATTGGATTATGCTTTTGGATTATGTAATTCAGAATGTCTAAAAATACGTTTAAATTTGCAGAGGTACATACAATAGTCCACAACCAACTCCTTTTTAAATAACCAAGAATAAGAAGTATCAAAATAACAATCATTTTAAATTAATCTAAAAATTTAAATCACACCGATTTTCAAATCTCTACTTTTTAGGCAACTGCAAAGCATCTAATAAGTTCAAACCGGACTCAGTGAACGTTTTAAACACGGTTTAAACGTTTAAACAGCGACGTGGGTGTCGTCACTGTTTCAACACAAAAACAGCTCTAGCAGTCTATTTTTCAGTGCCTAATGTAAAGGCTTCTGGCGTTCTATATATTTTATGATTTCTATGACCTCATCCCATTTAACACCACGTGTCCCAAATTTTATTTAATTTTTTTGTATCTCGCAGTAGGCCCATACTATCGAGTTTGAGACACCCTGTACAATAACTGACAATGAAAAACAAAAAATATAGGAAACGTACTTACCTAAACAGCGGCTGCTACCCCCGTAATGCGCTTACTAAAGTTTTAGTTGTCTCTAGATTTCCAGAAGCACAGCACACAATACATTTCTGTATACTACAAATATCTGCTTCTGTTCAAAAATTTGTCTTATGTACTTCTCTACTAAATGGAACATGCACTTTATTGAGGAAAGCACTTCTATCGCACAATTCTCTGAACTACTGAATATTTTTTACACTTTCTTTGTTAAGGCACCTCTGTACAATATTAGAAATTCGTATATTAAAATATACACATAATATACTCTAAAAACCATGTATATTATCTTAATAAAGTAGTAGCTATACATAATACGATCAGCCACCAAAGCTAATAAGAAATGCCTGGTTTTTTACTAGGCTATGTTGATCATTTATTGTGAAGTGAAAAACCTAGTGCTTTTTACGCAGGATCGTACTTGGGTTAATTTTAACTGATGACAGTAGACATTAAAATAAATAATTTTACAAAATAATAAAAATAATAAGCGTTTATTCATGTCAGCTTTTACAGGATATGAAACATCAGAAAACATGAAAAGAAGCATACAGTGCAATACAATATTAAAAATTTATTCTGACGACTACCATGATTATAAAATTCCTGCAAACTGTAAAAGCTGTTTTGCAAGAGGAAAGAGCGAAATTATTAATATTTCTTACTTCTCGTATCGGTGTCGGTAAATTACATTATAAGTTTTATTAATGTGTGATTATTTCAAAAGTAATATTTTATACTTTCCAAGCATAAGTTACTTGTAATTCCAGCTAACTCCCATTTATATCTGAAGTGCTTCTTTCAGTCACATTCAGGAAGCTTCCAGTAATAACATTATTAAAGAAAAGTACATGAAATAATGGTTGTGCTGCGCTCTTTTCAGTTTTTAACTTTTTCTGTCGAGTCAAAGGATGCCCTTGAGGTATGTTTGTGTACTCAAGAGCAAAATAACCGCTACGTAAAAAATTTAACAGTCTACTCTGTTAATATTCTCTAAATTAGCTTTGTTATGACTATAAAGGTCGCATAAATACCCATGTATCTGCAGTTGTATAGTTTTTAAATGTTATATAATTTATGAAGGAATAAAGTATAAAAACTTGATTTGGATATTTAACAAACTACAACGTATTGATTAGTTATTTCCTGCAACCAGTAATACACCTAATTGATATGCCGGTTGCTGGAAAAGCTGCCCCGCTGCAAAAATTCAAGGCATTCCGCAGTTGCTCGCCTTTAATAATCTTTACCATTCATAACCTCATATCGTAGTAGTGATACTGTCAAAAACACATGTTTGTGTTGTTCTTTGTGCTATAAAAGGCTGAGAAGATCCTCTGGAGCAAATTTATGAAAGAAAGACTCGACAATTAGTGCAGATCAAACATGTCAGGTAGGTATTTACTTATTATTTTACTTATGTGTGTGTTTAGAGGATTTTTTATGAAATGAATATCTGACACCAAATTAAAGGTTATCTAAACTTTATTTTTAAACACTGTTTAACATGACATTTTAACAACAATATAGGAAATTTAACAGAAATACCTACACAATAAATATACAGTTAAAATATGTTTCTTAGCAAATATCCTTTCTAATTTCATCATTCTGATTTTTCTTTAATTCAGCCTTTCCCCTTTAAAAATTGCCTGGATGATATTTAGAGAATTAAAATGTCGTGTGACAAGGAAATGCTTATTGTTTATAGAAAACTGGTTCATGCTTATAGCATTGGGAATGGCTGAACCCACTATTTTTTTAATGAACCCTGAAATTCCTTCGTAAATGTAAACGATAAGTGGTTCTGATGGATTTTCTGTTAAAATATATAGAACTAACTCTTCGGAAGGCAAGATGCTGAATTCTAGATGTGTGGGAGTGCCTAAATGAATGTTTTGCAATGACTCAAATTCCTGGGTCTTTTTATCATACCTAAAAACGATAAATTAATATCATAATTTATTTTGCAAATCAATGAAATGTGATTTGTCAGTTAAAATTTACAGAAAATATGAGAATAATGACGAAATTTTGTAATGTCCAAAGAAAAGCGGCTGGTCATGTAAAATGTTTACAAATATTTAGGCTTTATTATATCAACAATATACAGTGTGATTCCGAAATATTAGTGAAACAATTGGGTACCTATATAATCTGTATGAGATATTATTTGACTCGATTTTTTATTTTCGAAATCTAATTTTTGGGAGCCCTGGGGCCTTTTGAAATTGGGCCTAAAATTTTGTTTTTTGCAAATAAATTTTAAAATCTTCAAACATTATTTTCTTGAAATTTTTGTTATGTAACACCATCATTTTTCATGATGTATGTATGTAGAATGACACACTCTTTCAAATGGCATGGTCAAAATTGGGGGTTGCTATTTAAAAAAATTGTCGATGACGTCATATCTCGAACAACGATGACGTCACAAATGTGGGTCGTATGTCAAAAAGTGCCTCTTTTAAATGCAAAATCGACGTGCCAGGGGATTCTTTTGAAAACTTCTCAATTTCAAAAATAATGAATTTATTCGTTACTTTTCGAAAGCACTGTATACGCCACTGCACATCTAAATTTTAGGAAAAAGTTGCAGATTTTGGGCATTATTTACAAAAATCCATGTATCCAATTTCAAATTATTTCACTCACTAGTTTTTTTAAAATATTAACAAGTTTTAGATTGTCGCCATCCATTTTTAATGTTAGTAACTGGGAATATGTTTGAAACTTTTCATAAAAAACATAAACAAATCGTATGAAATATACAGGGCATCTGTAGAAGGTTGGGAAAAAATGCTACCACATATTCCAGGAGCCAAAATATGATGGTCTAAATAAAGTTACCTACCTTAGTCCAAGATTTTATAATTTTTGAGATGCAGGTTGTTGAAATTACAATTTGATTTTATATTTTCTTTAATAACTTCGTTATTAATTGTAGTAAATACATAAAACTTGGTAGAAGGGCATGAGAAATATGGCCTCGAATTTGCCGTCAATTGCAGAGAGCGCTGTCTATAGTACTTCACATGCATTTAAATCGCCATAACCTTTTGTGCCCTAATTATTGACTTTTTAATTCATATTCTTTTACGTTTTTTCTTTAAAAAAGTATACTTGGTAAATGCCGTTTTAAACAATCGTTTTTTTGGATACCTGCATTTTTAAGTTTAATTTCATACGATTTAAGTGTATGTGAAGTACTGTGGGGGCCGCACATTGCTGTTTGCAGTAAATTCGAGGCCACATTTCAATTTCTCGTGCCAGAAAACTCCCCTCTGCCAATTTTTTATGTATTTACTACAATTTATAATGAAGTTATTGAGGAAAAACTAAAATAAAATTGAAACTTCAACACCCCGTAACTCGGAAATTGTACAATTTCGGACTGAGGTAATTTAATTTGGACCATCATAAATTGACTCCAGAATATATGGTAGAATTTTTTCTCAAACTTTTACTGGCACTCTGTATGACAGGACATACGATAAATAATCCTCACCCAAAATTATTGAAACATCAGTTCTAATTGGTTTTCGTGTTAATTTACAGTATTTTACAAATATAGAGGAAATGGCATTTGTTATTTGTATACATATAATCAAATTAAAATAATATGAACCAAAGTTGTGGTTATTTCGTAAATCAACAAAACTTGATTATCAGTTGAATCGTATAGAAAATATGAATAATGACAGATTTTGTGCCAAAGAAAAGCGCATAGTCATGTAAAATATTTACAAATATTACGACTTTATCTCAACAGCATAATATTTATCATTTAGATCTGATACCTTCGTCTGTATACAATTTTTTATCTATGAATTTGAAGTAGGTAAGTACATCCGCGATATAATACTCCGTTTTTATTTATTCAAATTAGTCAATATTAAAAAAATAATATGTATGTCATGATATATTATTTCAAAAATTGTATGGTATTGGAATAGGAGGACATGGTAGACAAATAGTACAAATTGGTGGTACTATAAGTAACGAATTGGAAATAGAAACCAGTGTCCCACAAGGCACTGTTCTTGAACGTATACTTTTGTTAACGTATATTAATAAAATTGCGAATATACTCGATAATGGAATGGTACTTATACAGATGATACCGCTGTAATATTTCATGGAGATAACTGGGAAGATAAAAAATGTATAAAATTAATTAAAAATTACGCGGTTAAGCTACATCTAGCGGCAATTCGCTACTCCATGCCGGACTGAAAATCCACAGACACGAAGCGTTATACGTAGCCCTCTATCGCGTTCGGCGAGGACGATATTTTGCAAACACAGAATTCCGCGACTGCGTTGCGTTTGCTATAGGTTTCTCAGGTGTAATTTAATGCTGGTCGGGGCATTAGCCCGCAGAGTAGTTGTTACCTGGAATTCCGTATGTAATACAATTATTATATTGTTTTAGAAAATTGAAATAAATTTTACTAATTGTGGCAGTTCTTAATTAACACAAAAAAACAGGTTGAAAGAACATTTTTCAACTGCAATTAATTTTTTAAATGGTGGGACAAACTCGGTAGAAGGTAGAATAACTTATAACTGAGTCTTCAATAAGTAAAAAAAAGTTATTGAAATATGTGCAAGAAATTGTAATAATTTGAATATATTGTTTTAAAATTTTCAGGATAAAATGGCGTTTTCAACTAATTTTTTGGTAATGGCGGGATAGATAACCTCAAAATTAAACGGAACTTGGAACTTCAACACGATGAACTAATTTGCATGTTGATTAATAAAACCCGCACTTCGTTCGCAGATCTCTGGCCCGGAGTTGGCGACAACCTTAATATTTAAATATAATTTATTTATATTAAAACAAATTGAATCTTATTCAGCTAATCGACAGAAACATTTCATTTATTTACCTACATGGGCTTGATTCTGGAGTTTATCCCTCTGAAAGTGACGTAATGTCTCATGAGAAAATGCAAATCTGTATTCTTGACTATTCTTATTGTAGTGATTTCCACAAAACTTACTTTTACTTTTATTTAGACACGTTTAGACGTACAGCAGGTTACTACTCGTAAAACAAAACAGTTGCAATGGAACTACGTTGGGATACGTAGTTAGAACCAACGTCATGTTACTACATTGCTACTTCTATTTGATGTGCTCAACGGATATTTAACGATCCTAGTTTGCGAAGATTTAGCATACATACATTTTAATGCGAAGAAAAATATTGATACCGTTTTGCAGAACAATTCGAGACTTGCCGTATAGTTACATCTTTTTTATGGCGAAGAAGTAGATTTTCTGAACTCACCCTAAATGTAGCATCCATGAGAAATTATAATAATATGTACTTTAAATATGATCAGTGATTTCTGTAGACGATGAACACACGTTTTCGGTACCGAAATGGATTATTAACGACAAACGCCACAGCCCAATAAACTTAATATGAATAGTGTTGGATATTATGTTGATTTTAATTTAAGTATATGTTTACACCTAGGCTTCTACAAATATTAACTTCGTCCTAAGTGCGTCCCTGATAATGACGTCATCTGCTAACAAGGTGCGGGCTTTAATGATTAAACTTAACATTCAGATACAAACCCATGTAAATCCAGTAAATTAAAGAAAACCATGCATCGATATGCACCTACCTCCTAATAACCACTCGCCCAAGATGCATCGTGTTCTGCAGGTGCCCGTATGCTACCGCCACGTAGCATCCAGAGTTGTAACTAACGGTTGTTAAGCTTATTGGATTGCCCTCATAAATTGTTCGATACAATTCGAACCTCGAAGTTTCATTGTCGAATCTCCATATGCTAGTGCGCGGTTCTTCGGTTTGAGTTGCGGTTTTTATGGTTACCAAATACGAAAGTCCATCCACGTTGACGACTGATGCCTAAAATAGGTTAGGACAAGCATATAAGTCATTTGGATATTTTTTAATTATCGATTTGTCTCGCTAAGATACACAAAGTGATCATCGTAACATCCTGTGATCTATTACTTAGGAAAAATAAACACAAAAACCGCAAAACTTTGAGAAAATTATCATCTAGCTGGATTTATGTGCTTTCGAAAAGTAACGAATAAATTCATTATTTTTGAAATTCAGAAGTTTTCGAAAAAATCCCCTGACACGTCGATTTTGTTTTTAAAAAAGGCACTTTTTGACATACGACCCACATTTGTGACGTCATCGTTTTTCGAGATATGACGTCATCGACAATTTTTTTAAATGGCAACCCCCAATTTTGACCATGCCATTTGAAAGAGCGTCTCATGCTACATACACACATCATAAAAAATTATAGTGTTACATAACAAAAATTTCAAGGAAATAATGTTTGAAGATTTTAAAATTTAATTTTCACAATACTGAATGTGATAATGTAAAAATGTTATGAAAAAAATCGACTAAATTAAATGTTCAAATTGTGCACCGTTGACCGCCTGACAGTAGCCAAGACGATTAATAAATTCTTTTTGGATATTATCAATAACTTCAGGAGGTAGGTATACGATGTAGCTCGTGACGAATTCTTGCTTTCAAATCTTATAAATTAACCGATCCAGTAACGTATACTTTGCTTTTTAAGTATCCGCACAAGAAATAATCTAGGGGTGTCAAATCAGGCGATCTGGCTGGCCACTCAATCGGTCCCCTTCTCGGGTGATACATTTCGGTGAAAATTAAATTTTAAAATCTTCAAACATCATTTTCTTGAAATTTTTGTTATGTAACACCATAATTTTTTTCATAATGTGTATGTAGAATGACACGCTCTTTCAAATGGCACAGCCAAAATTGAGGGTTGCCATTTAAAAAAATTGTTGATGACGACATATCTCGAACAACGATGACATCACAAATATGGGTCGTATGTCAAAAAGTGCCTTTTTTAAAAAGAAAATCGACGTGCCAGGGGATTTTTTCGAAAACTTCTCAATTTCAAAAATAATGAATTTATTCGTTATTTTTCGAAAGCACTGTAAAACAAAGTAAATTATTCTCTAAATCTAAACAGATTTTCAACACTTTCGATATTGGTGTTTCAAAATTAAATTTTTTTAATATTATTTTATTTTATGCAGGGTGATCGAGAACTTGTCTAAAAAAATATTGTACGGGGACTCTTATAAATACAATTTTGTAAAAAAAATCAAAAAGGGCAGTAGAATACACTTCTACCCGTCACTGGGAACTGGTCAACTGTAAAACCTGACAAGGCAAAGCATGCAATCGGCGACCGGACAAACAAGCGAACGAAATTCACAAGGAAAGAAATAAATAATATTTTATAACACCTATTTTATACAGGAAATTCACTGCTTTTGCCGCTATTGTTATTAATTAATTATTAATGGAATAAACTTGTAGTTTTAATTATTAAAATAGTTGTAGTACCTGATGTTACAACAAAATTTTGGGCCCTTCTTACCCAGTTTCTACAAACTAACACAAATGTTTCTGCTTCTTGTCCGTTTTAAACTCGTAAGTTATTGGCAGCAACTATGATACCTTTGCGTAAATCATCAATAGTAACCACTTTGGTGCGATACACTTCATTTTTTAAATATCTCTTGGTATTAATGCTTGGACATGCTGTACATGGTACAGATATAATTGAGCCTCGCGTATGATACGCCACACTGCTGCAATACGCTGTGGACGTCCTGGACCTCCATATCTTCCGCGATTCGGTTGAAAATTTTCCGTATCACGCCCGAATTGCACTAAACTAGCATTCACTGCACACCGCGGTAAAAGTAGCATAAAAACGTTATTGCTATAAGCACAGAAAATATAGCTACGTTAGCTATATATTCTGTGCTATAAGTAATCGGATTTCAATATTCAGAATCGCTTGCCTAGAGATTACAGTAAGTCCAACGATGTAAAGGTTGAAAATACTACAACCTCAATATTTTTTTTGGGTCCCAATCGGTCAGTGGTCGCGCGGTGTAAGGCGTCAGTACTTCAATCGAGGTGACTGGATCGCTGTGGGTTCGACCCCTGCAGCCGGTAGACCGTATATAAGCTATATTTGTGGAGAGCTAATCCTCGTGATTAGAATGAGGGGTAGAGATATTATTATTATTATAATAAAGTGCTCGATATTTTAATATATTTTGCAATATAAAATAGGAGAAATGCTCGACTACTAATGATGAATGCAGTATATGAATGCTCGGTATTTAAATAGCATTTGCATAATGGGTTTGTTCCAACAACAGCAAGAATTGATTCTGCACCGTCCTGAACTAGTCAGTCAGTTCAGTTGTTAATGTACTCTCGGCGAATGCGACATAAGACGGTGTTGGTCAAACATTTCTGACAGTTCTGAACCAGTTCTCAACGGCTGTTGGAACAGACCTAATAAAAATACTAAATGCTCGATAAGTTTTAAAAGTATGTTTCGATATTTTATTTATTTTTTACGATACAAATTTCAAAAGTATTCATTACTTTATGCACGATATTTAATGTTGGTTCGCAGATTTGAATCTAAAAGCGCGTGTGCGCAATAGAATGATTTGCAAGCAGTGAAATGAACAAACGACTGTCCCGGGCTGATTTCATTATTTAACCTAACCTAACCTAATCTAACCTAACCTAGTCAATTTTTCAAATTGAAGAATTTATTTTCTCCAAATAATTTGTATAACTGTGCATTTACACTTTCTAGAGAGTAATTATTGTTTTTTTTACTGCATATATATATTTAACGGTTCATGTAATATTCTCATTAAATATTTAATATTTTTACCTAGCATTTATTATTTTTAACTAGTAAGTATTATTTGTGATGGAACACATTTATATGTTTAGAGAGCATTTGTTGTTTTAATCGAACATGTATTTTTTCCCTCATGCAACTATTATTTCCAGTTTGCCAATACATTTTTCACTGAGAATTTATAATTTTAACCGAACAGTTATTATGCTTACCAAACATTTCTTAATGTATCGTGCATTCAAATAAAATAATCTATTTCTATATTATTTTATTCGGAAAATTTATCATGCAGTTAAATAATTTAACGAGCGTTTAATTTGTTCCCTTTTTTTCTTTGAAACTATAAAGATTTTACAAACGTTTTTTTATGATATTGACTCCATTTTTCATGACGCATATTAATATTTATCTAGACTATTTTCTATTTAGATATTGATTATATCCTTCTCTCTGAACTTACGCCAAAGAAACTTCATTTTATGTGATACGAATTGTAAGAAAATAAAATTGAATCAGCATTAATATCTTTAAAACAGAGTCAAAATATTTCCAGTATTTACTTCATATTTGAAGTATGTAGAAAACGATGAAGTCGCTAATACCAGTAGTTCTCTTGGCCATGTGCAAATATTTGAGAAAGTGGTTGAAAGTGAAATAGACCATGAAATGTACAAGTGAACGTAATATTGGCATTCCAACGACAGCATACTAAAGTTTCGTGGTCGAAATATTATAAAAAATAACTTGTATGCACTTTAATAGTACATACATATAACTAACCTAACCTAAATATATGTACCCAGTGGCGTAGCCAGAAATTTGAAATGGGTGGAGGTTCAGTGAACAAAGTATTTCAAACTAAATTTTTTTAATAACAAAAAATTCATATTTTATAAATTGAAACAATAAAAAGTAAATAAAAAAACAATCTCATCATAAACATGTAAATAATAAACAGGTACGAAGAATATTTGTTACAAAAATGACAAAAATAAAATTAGAACTTAGTTGCAGGTGAACCCTAATGTATAAGGTTGCCGTAGGCGATCTGGTTCACTGACCGCGTTGCTAAATCTTGGCGAAGAGAGCGATTGCAGGGTTGTAGTGAGGCATTACCTATATGTATGTAGGGTGACCATAATTTTTGAACAAAAAAAGTACATCTAGAATATTTAAGAGACACCACCCCTCATAATTTGAGCGATCTTTTTTTTTGTCCAAATATTGCCGGTTTTTAATTAAACAAAATAAAGGTATATATTTGGTTTTGTTATAACATAACATATTATGCGGATACAACATCAAAGAAACAACAAGTAATTTTATTTAAACAAAAAAAATTACATAATTCTGTGTTTCTTTTTTTTAAAAAAGTACATTTAGGCGTATTTCATAAATCTATCAAATCAGTAGGACGGTGTTTGAAAAGAAAGTACTGCCCTTATAAAAAAGTACATATGGTCACCCTACCTATATGACCCAACCAACCCAACCCATGGGGGGGGGTTCTGACCCCCAAAACCTACCCCCCCCCCCGTGGCTACGCCACTGTATGTACCATTCCTACTTTCAAATGTCAAATACACCTTTACCATTTTTGTAACAAAATTTGTGTAACCATGGGGAAATCGTTTCATTTAGATTTTTTTAACGGAACTGTTCACCATGTGTACTGGGTGTTCAATTTGAAAAAAAAAAACTGGCATTAGGTCTTTCAATAGAAAATTGCTAACGAGAGGTTAAACACTAGGATTAACATTTCAAAAGGAACATGCAGACAATAACAATGACTATAATATAAATAAGTGTAACTATAAGAAGAGTAAGAAAAAATTCCGTTCTACAATAAATGGAATAAAAATGTCGGTGGTAGTCAAATGTTCAATTTTTTTTATTTGTCGATCGCATCATGTAGATATCCTATCCTGTATATGACCTAAAGGTTCTAGAATATTCTTACTGATTTTTGTACCTACCTGTCGCGATCTTTCTGGAATTGCTTGCAGCAAATATAATTCTCCATCGTGATTAATACAGGTTATGAGAATATCTTCCTCATATGTGATAAAGAGTATACAGTATTCGAGACGTATCTGTAATTCGAAGCTTGTTGTAAATATTGTACCATTTGTTCTGAAAAAGCTGTTCTTAAATTCGGTCGTGTTTGGGAGAGCCTTAAAATGGATTAGTTTTCCTAGAAAGTTGTAGCCTAAAAGACGAAAAATTGAAAATCATACTTTTGTTTTAATATTAAAATCAGATTTAATTAATTAGTAGAGCGTGGTGTCTTTAATGCAGAAAAAGTATCATTCAGATTCCTGGGAATATTTGGAATAAAAGAGTATTATATCAAGAAATCCTGTGTATATTGACGTTTTACCAAGAAAATGGAACTAAAATATAATAAATCCAAGTACGGCCTTGGCTAAAATGTTACCGTTTGACAGCTATGAATCTAGCGGTTGCCTATCCAGAGGCAGTGTTGCCAGATGGTATAATTTGACAGAAATTTGTAAAACGGACAAGTAAAGAGATTAACACTAATAACAGTAATTAATTTTGAACTGTATAACTAGATATAAAACGAGTGTTTTTTTAACAAAAATTAAATTTCTGTAAGAAATGCCGTTCAAAATCAGTATAACTGTGAACATTAATTAATATTTTAGGCAGTTTAATAAAATCCTCGTTTTAATAAAATGAAATAAAATGTAAAAGTGAATTGGTTTCTTCTCTGTAAACGTTAATGTGTGTCTGAGATAAAATATTTGTAGAAATAAAATACATACATGGTATCACAGAATAGACTACTATTATTTTAACAGGTGGCGGACAAATAGCACCTAACGTTTCTTATTTTTTACTTAGTGTAATTTACAATAACATTATTTTACATTCTTCTGTTATTCAAAACAGCAAAACAAACACAACATAATACAAATCCATAAATACAATAACTTTACTTGACAATTAGAACATTTTTTCACATAATAAAAACCTCAATGAAAAATCAATTGGAATGCGTATTAAAAAGCAGCTCATAAATTAAGTAGATATTATGGTTTACAAAGGTCTATTGTCAAATGTCACGGATCGAACATTTACTCTTACTAAATAGTTCTATGATACAGTACATTGGAAACAAAGACCATGATGTTCGACTATTTATAAATCGAATAAAAAATGTATAGATAACAGAAAACTAAGTAAATCAGAAAATTTGCCATGTCTAAATGATCTGAAAAAAATCTTTTTATCACAGGAGTTAAATTTTAGGTCAAAATTCTTGAATTTGAAGAAAACATTCACATCTGGCAATACTGATTTTGTAATCTCCACTACATTGCACTCCACAGGTCACAGTGTGGGGTTCAAGGTCGGTGCGCACTTATGATATTTTATTATAAAATATTTTTAGTATTCAAATGTTATAATTGACCTATGATGATCTATATTATTTTATTTCATTGGCTGTTAGACGCCACCCCTGTAAGTTATGTTAAAAATAGATATTAAATAGATTAGAAGTACACTATACACAATATTGCTATTAATAATAGAATAGCTTTATTGCTAAATAAACATCTATCATACACAAAGTCTTCCTGAGATCAGTTAAAAAGGGTTAAGGCTGGGATTTTGTATACATATTTTTACTGTCTAACAGGGTTTTAAGCGAGGACACAGAACTCCAAGAAAATTGAAATAATTGGTTATTATTATATATCAACGTATTCACAAAGGTTCCCGCTAGTGCGTGAGATAATTTTCATTGCTCATAAAATCACAAGAATAATTAAAATAAATGTTGAAATACCTCAATTTTAGCCACACAGTTACTACGCCAATATGTCACAATTACGGCAAAATTATCACAGCCACAGCCACCAAATTACTTCACTCACTAGCCAGGACATATAGGACAGCTTGTGTTTCATTTTCAGGTTAATATTTATTGCTAATTTTACATTTTGTGTCCTCGAGTAAAATCATAACATATATCACGGCTTCCATTTTTATGTACGTCAAAATGCACGATAAACTTCAGGGAACCGTGTCTGATTCGGGCCTATACGGTTTGTATACTGTCTCATAGGTCTGTTTGATTGGCCGTTTCGCTCACTCAGGCTGTGCAATTCCTTTTCTACAAAATCCTCGCCTTAAGACGTTAAAATATCAAGTGTACTGTGGTATCTATCTACGGACAAATTTAAAAACTGTATGCAATCGATAACGATATCATATGTTGATTAATTTATTAATTTCAATCATTCATTGTTTAAGTGTTACTTATAACCTTTATTTCTATGTAAACAAAATATGTATATGTTTTAAATTTATCTGAAAATATGGCGGTGATTTTAAGAAATATTTGATTATAAATGTAGAATGTATTTCTGCCATTGTTACGGGAAACTTAAATATTTTTCTTTTGAAACATTTTCAAAGAGTTCTTTGAAAGACTTTTCTCCGCTGCTGTACCATTCAGATGGACGTTTTCTTCTAATAGACTAGTTTACTAAGCTCCTTTTTGTACCGTAACAGTTTGTTAATTTGCTAATAGAAGTTTTCATTGAGATCGGTTTATTTCCCCTATTCACGTCCAACCGTCGAGGGGAATGTCAATAGTGTGCGTTTGGCTTTGTTCGCCTCAGTCTTTAGTTGATACTTATGTTTATGTTTTCAATTTCTTCTGACAACGTTACGTACAGGGTGTTATCAAACTCGATAGTATGGGCCTACTGCGAGGATATGAAAAAATAAATAAAATTTGGGACACCTGGTGTTAAATGAAACATTTTCAATCGAAAGTAGTATTTTTCTTGTTAAAAGCTCTCTTTTTTGCAATAAACTTGTATTAGATTAAAAATACCACCTAAAAATCACATTAGCGGTGGAAGGATCAAGTAGTCGTTGGAAAATAATTGAATGTTCTGAAAATGAAGATGTATTTTCTGTTTGGAAGAATCAAATAATTGACCAGACTGTTACAATATTTCCAATCACCCGTCCAATGAATTTTAAAGACCAATGGGTGGCGTGACTACAAAACACACAATTTGGATTATTTGTCTGAGCGTCACATTGAAAATAGACTTAAGGACCGCGTTTTAGTGGTGGGAAATCGCCCAAAGACAATTCACTCAGGATGTGGCGGTTCCAATTAGCGTAAAGCCGAACTAGACCTAGATACACTTTCGCGTAGAAGATCGGTATTGTAGATTTCTTTACTCGGTAGATTCGCCTAACGTTTTATCCGTAGGATCAGAGGCATATTAAGGAAAATCGGCCTAAAGTACAGAAACAACAAAACAATATCAGTACCAGGGAGTTTCTATAAGATTCGTTGGGATAAATAATATATATTACATTTTTGTTCCAGGTAAAAGTAACACATTATTAATACAAATTGTTAGGTATATTATTTTTCACATAATTATCTATTTTATTACTGAGAATGTCGATTTATTTAATAACTAAGAGGTAGATCGTGTGATGCGCCACAGTGCCACCAAGCGTCGAAACGGGGTCCTAACCAGCCTCCACTTCATTTACACACGGAAATGACAAACTCTATTTATGATTTTTGTCCATATAAAGAAACATATTGAGAATTATATAAATAGATTGCACTTACCTCCATTTGTAATGGGATCTACAGCGTGTTCCATATAAATATAATCCGTTTCTCCTAGAACAATTTGGTCTAGATAGTTTGGAACTGGGCCAAGGACTACAGAGTAACCTGAAACAGAACCAATTGATAAAGTTTGTTTTCGTACTTATTTTAGAATGAATTAGAATGAAAGAAGCTGAAACTAATTAACTATGTAATTTAAAGAAATAAATTGTTTTAACAACATGGTTTTGAAAATGTATTTTTAAACTTTAAATAGAGGACAACAATGAATATGTTTCGATAGTGATTCGGAGGTTTATGTGACATCGCCAGTTTGCATTGCCACTCCATTACAATAGATCAGATTCTAGCAGCGTGCAGTTAAATATTTTTCTAATTTTGACATATAAAGTGACACTTTTTAAAACTGATTGACATTATGAAACGTCTTACTTTTTGTAACTAGTTGCATAAAGTAAAATTTTATGCAATTGGTGACGAGAAATGTATTTCAAAATTAGTGACAAAATAATTATTCTATTTATTAAACTGTTATAGTACAAGTTAAAAACATAAATTATAAATTAATTAATTATTATAAATATTGATAACACAATTATTGCAATTATTCAAATTAATTCCCGACGACATATTTTTTCATTGCTCGAACTTGCTGTTATTTGGGAAGCGGCGCACATTGCATAAGATGTTTCACCAAATATTTCTTGCGCTATAAGTTTTTTATTATTCATGGAATTTTCAACATATCCCTCCGCAACAGAGCTAGATTTCCAACCTCCGTGCCTCTTTAATTTTAAAATATCAGCGCCACTGTCTGCTAGGAAAGTGGCAGAGCTTCTTCTGAAGCAGTGGCCAGTATATAGAACAGGATTTGAAAGACCAAGAAATTGTGCAATAACTTTTGGCAGACTGCTAAATGTGTTAATTCCCACAGGATTTCTGGTACATTTTCCATTCGCATATTTTACAAAAAATCTGTTGTGTTTAAGAACCTGGGGACGCAACTTAATATATGTTCTTAATATTTCAACAAGATTCGTATTTTCAATGTCTCCAGTGGTAATTGCAAACTTTTGTTTTTGAAGGTGGGATATCAACACGAAAATGGCTTCCTTCGCCTATAATATTTTCAACTGGAAGAAATGTTAAATCTGCTTTTCTGCATGCTCCTGCCATTCCAATTATCATTGCAACCTTAGCCATTAAGTATTCTTTGTCATCAGCTTCCAAAAAATCTTCTTTAATAAAAACTAGTTACTTTTTAGCACTGTACCCGTCATCTTGCCTTTTAATATATTCTACCAAATTTGTATATTTTTTAATATCAATATTCCTTTTCAGATTTAGTTCAGACCTTAACATTGAGTAAAGTGTCCATAATGTGGAAACTTTTAGATCTTTCTTACCCTCAAAATATGCAAGTAAAACTTTCTCATTAACATGTTTAATTTTCTTCTCATCACACCACGTAACAAATTTTTCGTATGCCAAATCATAAACTGCCTTTGACTTTTGGGAATTACTGATAATAGAGCATTACCTGCTGCCTCGTCAATATCGCTTGGTAGCTCTTCAGAACTTGAATCACTCATTTTTTAAAAATAAAACAAAAAATATATCAATCTCGCTAAAAACCATAGACCTTAAGGTCTATGCTAAAAACCTTCCGTCTAGACTTTTTTACAAAATGTCAAACTGACAACTAACATGAAGTAACAGCAACAAACTTGTGTGTGTGTGTGATAAAATGTATAGCTTTGGACAAGCCAAAATTTATGTTTTCCAAATTTTTTTCAATTATATTAAATTTTGTTTTTTTATTACTTTCTTCAAAATTAGAAAAAATCTTGAATGCAATACGTTACGAAATGAAACTAACGCGTTACACAAAATTAGGCATTTCGTAACTGATGGCATAAATAGCTACGTTCATGCAAAAAACAAAACTTTATTGAACTATATTTAGTGGAAAAAGTGGTTCTTTATTGCACTAGACCAATAAAATGTTTATTGCATTCATTTGTCATTCTACTACAGCGTTTTGTCATCATGACAAACATAAACGTTCAAATCGACGTCACATTTTCTTAGACATAGTGTCATCTAAATATCATTTTTTGGTTTTTGCATGAACGTAGAAAAAATATCGTATGCAACTCGTACAAAAAGTGTTTATTGCACTGACATGTTGTCCTACTCGGCCTTACGGCCTCGTTGGACAATTTCACATCGCGTGCAATAAACACTTACTTTTTGTACTTGTTGCATAAATAACTATTAAATAGTTTTCAGAATGCGTATATTATTTTTTTACATTACCATATTTGTACATGTATCTTGAACATCCTGTAGATTACGAAATACAGTTCTGAGATAATTATTGTATAGTTATGTGTTTTTAATAAAGATAAATTCATTTGGCATATGTTACAAGTCTATTATGGTTTGTAACTTGCTGTTATGACGTATCCCTAAATTTGACCATCAATTTGACAACAAAGTGCCACAGATTTAACAAAATGTAAATAATTGGCAGATTTCAAACATTTAGTTTATGTATAAAACCGTTCTACGATAAAATTTCAACACTTCGAAAAGGAACATGTATCGGAACAAGTGAAAATCCATCCATTACGTACCTAAATACCTTTCAAGCGATTTCCTAAATATCTGTCGGTGTAAGGTAACAGTAATAGTCGACCCATTACAGTAAATTCTGCTATATAGCGGATCTGCTGACTAGTTGGTTCTCAACGTCTTGTACTTTTCCTAGGGCAATCGCCTTAATAATCGAATCCTTTTATTGAACTGTACAGTTCTTCCCTTATTAGGTTTGTTCAAATTGTTTTTGTCGAATATTCTCTCAGTTTTGCAAATTATTGCTAGTCACATGTTACACATCTGAAGTGGTATTTATGTTATTCCAGTAATTTAATTAACTGACTTATTTGAAGTGTCATGTTTAAAAAAAATTATGATTGAGTAATGTAAGTTTCAAGGGTTAATAATTATTGTACGGTGTCAGTTTATATTGCAGTGCAATGCAGTGCATTGTTGGTCGATTTATACATTGGTTATGTGGTTATACTATAAATCGCTTGGTCTGAGTATATTTTCACAATTCAGGTGCATTTGCTTTATCAATTTACTATACAGTGTGTAAGTTTCGTTTCATTTGAATGTATGGGTGTTTCCGACAAAAAGAATACAAAATAAATGTATATTTGCTATAATCCGTGACAGTACGTTGTTTTCAACATACATAACCTTGAAGATTTAAAAAAAACCTTTCGCAGTGTCCTCAAAACAATGGACATATATTGAATTTTTGTAGCCATGTGTTTTAATAAAAATAACATAAATAGCCTGGTTTGATTATTTTCTAATCAATTGTTCATAAAACGCTTAAAAATTGAAGAAATTCCGAATATTTCTGGAGATAGGTATCCAAAATAAATAAGAAATTTTGAAAATTGTTGTGTTTTTTACTTGCTTAATTTAAAGAGATTTGTTTAAACTAATTGCACTCTCTATTGCCACTTCTTCTTTACAAATGACATCAGTTTCTGAGTTCGACGTTTCGATTCCTAGGATCCATCATCAATTTCATTTTTGTAAAATGCCTAGATTTATTTCAGATTTCCAATTATGTGTACGAGGTGTGATCAGCATGTAACGGGAATATTTTCGTATCGTATCAAAACATATATAACCTCTATGAGAGGTGACAACAGACTAAACATCCTATATGGCTAATAATGTATAGATACTGTTCAGACATATTTGCCAACACAACAACAAAAATATCGGGTGAATCGGACTAATACAACCCAATATATTACAAAATTCCTGTTACTTTTTGTTTGATCACACCTCGTATGACACTTATGTTATTCAACGAAATCAAATAAAATTTAGATAATAAATTAAGAATGCCTTAAACAAAATATATACGATAAAGCATAATGTAAACTTCAGCTATGTTACAGCCGAAAGATGTTTTCAAATATAGAGAAGCGCAATGTTACGTGATTCGATTAGCAATACTTTATATCCTCATTTATCACAAGCTATGAACGACATCTATGAAGGGCAAAAGGGACTGAATACGGCTCTGATAAAAGCTGCATCTCCTAATCTTTAAAATCTTTAGTGCTAGTATTTTTATTAACCAAAAATTGTTCTCTCACATGAGTGTGAAATATTTAACATGTTCCTTGATAAAATAATATTTTTAATGGGGCAGAATTTCACTGTAGGTACTGTGATAATATTAATATATCTCTTACCTGCTTTATTTTGAAAAGCATTCAATTCCTCGTTCCAGTCGAAGAATCGTAACACACTTAAGTGACTTTCCAAGTACACCACCATTATTTGACATTTACCCTCGATGCTCTTCCTACCAAATATTTTTAGAACATGGGAGAAATAAGAAACAGATTTGTAGTAATGCAGAAAGTAGGCTTGTCCTAAAAACGAAACTGTTACAAAACAAATTCCTATCTCTGCAAAGACTATTTACCTCGAAGGGAATTTTCTACTTCTGTGGTCATTTCGTGTAAACTTTTATAGTTGTTCTCGAAATTATTTAGAACTCCTAAAGTGGAGACATTTTTCAGTAATTCAGTTACATTTACTCCTTGGTATAAATCTTTCACGACTACATTTTTTGCTGTTATGTTCCCGTAAAAATGAACATCAGATTTGAATACGTTGTCTCCAGTTTTAAAAACCTGCAAAAGTTTGCGAGTATAATAATAGAGCTGAACCATTTCGAAGCAAATGCCATTGGCGCGGACACAGTTACTGCGGTCGATGCAATACACACAATAACTTTCCGTGTATACCCAGCTGCATACGATGGCTCAAGCGTTGCGACGCAAACCAGAAATAGCATGACGTATCACAGTTCATCAAATACTCGTAACAATTTGTTTATTTATTTATTTCTTCCAAACAAGCTTCAATGCCTAATTACAAGGAGTATCAAGAAACAAAAAATATAATAATTGTGCACTTTAGCATGAAGAACACAGCAGAAGCATTCACATTATAAAAATTATGATAGACATACATCAGGTTAACAGTTAGTACCCATGTAAAGTATTTATAAATTGTCAACTGCATATGTATACAGGGTGATTCAGGATTAGTCTTGATAACTTCAGGAATCGATAGAACAGGTTAAAATAATGTTCATTTGTGATATATATATTTCCTAAAACGCCTCGTTTCCGAGATAGAGGGCGTTGACGTAGGAATTTTTGTCTAGTTTTTCCCTCATAACTTTTGAACCACTTATCCGATTTAAGTGAAATTTGGAACACAAACACTCCTTATGATCTTACATAAGCTTTGTTTGAACTACCTACCCCTCTTAGAAGTGTATTTTGTATGCTACTCCCCTCTTACTTTATTTCAAAACTACAAAAAAAAATTAATTTCTATAAAACATCTACACACCACTTTGACCTCATTAATTTCGAAACTTTTTCGTCTCTTGTTTTTTTTCGACGTTTGGTCTTGTTTCTGAGATATGCAAAGAAATTGGTGACAGTGTAGCGCACCAGCCGCGGAAATTTCATTTAACGTTATAGCAACCTATGAAAACAAAAACCCAGTAATTTGTGTTTAGTTCAGAACTTTTTCCTGCAATGGCCTATTTCAAATATTTGCAAAAACTGTCAATTATAAATCTAATTGCGATTTGTTTGACAAGACAACAGATAAACATCAACATAACAGCCGCCTACGGTTATCAGTAACTGGTGACGAAAAGATGTTTAGAGTAAGGAAAGCTATTTTTATTTGTTTTTGCGCAAACTTTTGGTCTGTACTCAGAGCCTAGTCCGATAACAACAAGGGCAGGTCTAAACTTTTGGTTAAAATGTTAATAAACAACAGCATGAGATGTTAGACGACCTCGAATATGGGCGACAATATTTCAGTCTGGAATTATGTAATGTACTGTAGAGTGCCGACTCCAATGTTAGTGTTTGGAAACATCAGGCCGTTAATGTTAGAACATGATATTTGATATTGACACTGTAATAGCTTACATTTTAATAGTATCCACTTACTAATTTGATTGAAAAAAAAACATATATATTTTTATCTAGTATTTTAAACTGGCGACACTAATACTATTCCTATACTCCAGACAAAATGCTTCTGATGTATATTAATAATGGACTGCCGCTTCACTTTTACTATGAAAAACACAAAACCTCATTATTTGCAGTTGTATCAATTTATAAATTTAAAGTAAACAGAAACGGACGCCGCAACAGCTATTGAAATTTATCATAACCACGGATTACTGAATTACAAGTCATAATGTTTAAGAAACGTCAAATTACTGATACAAACAATTGACAACATCATGTCATGTAATGTAGTGTGCCACGCGCGGTGAGTCACTACAACCGAGCAACGGAGCAGACTGGATAAAGCACGTTTGCTGCTATTTAGCAAACGATGGCGTGACATATGATGATAACGCGCTAGTGAAGTACTAATACAGCACTCGCACAACTAGCTTCTCTATGGGTTTGAGACAAATATCGAGTGATCAATTCGAAGTTATTTACGGTTCTTTGTCGCGACGATGCGCGTATTCAAAGTCAGAACGGATTGCTAATTGTATTTACTTAATTTGCATGTAATAGTTCCCTCTCGACAAGATATGATCCCCAAGTTTGCCCATGCATAATTTACCTGATTATGAGCCAGCTCCGCGACGTCGACGTCGTTAACTAAGCCCGTAATCTTCAAGGCTTTAAATGTTACTCCTTCCACGGTGTCTGCCATGAAAATTTTTCTCCCGGTTACAGTTTGCGGCGCGTCTTTCAGCATCACGGTGTGCTTGTCGAAGTGTCGCCCATTCAACAGGCCCTCCAAACTGGAAATGAATAGGTAAATATACAAGGCGTTGCAGAGGACTACTATATTCTGAGAAGCGTTTCCAACCGTAGCAGCCTTAGAGCCAACGTGATAGTTACCTCAATCCGTTTGATAATGTGACGTTTTGGAATTGTTTATTTCCCGAAATTTTGTGTGTTCCATTTCGAAATACTCCGTTCTTTATCCACTGGAGAACATCGACATCTTTCACCGTTAAGTTGGTACTGACGAGTAAATTAACAATATCAAGATCCTTGAACTTCTTGCGACCGGAAATAACGTTCTTTCTGTCGTATCTCATAACCTCGTTTTTAAAATTCAGATCGTTTACGAGATACTGACCTTGAACATCTAAAAAATATTAGGAGGAAGTGAAGTGAAAATATATTTTCTTAAGAAAAATTTACCTGCTATGCGACAGTTTTCTAGATATACGACACTTTCAAATAGCTGGTCGTCGTTCAATAAAACTGTTTTAACAAAACTGTCCATATTAATCCCGTTAACTTCTCTATTTAAATTTAGCGAAGGTGTGGAGATATTCTCGAGAAATAGTACCTGATCCAAAAATTCCATGTTTGCAATCACTGTTTGATTTTTGGTCTTACTAAAGTAATTGTCTTTTATTAAATCCAAATTTAAGCCATTTACTTGTTCCTGCAGATAAAAAATTGTAAGGTAATTATTACGCGATAGTATACCATATATTTATCATTTTGTGTGTGTGTGTTTTCGTTGCAGTAATATTTGTATTTTAACACCATTTACCTGTTTCTACAAAAAATCATTAATTAATCGGCATGGGCCTGAATTTTTCATATGGAAATATCAACTGAAAGCAGAATTAGAACAGCTTTCGAAGCGATATTTTGAAATGCGTTTATCGCGACGTATTTGTCGCTTGGTGTGACCAGAGCTTTACACGCAGACATTTTTATTTTAATATTTTATATTAATTTAAAAATCCTTACCGATACTGTTAAATTATTTTTAAATGTGACAATATTCTTGAATTTAATATATCCATTGGATGTAATGGGTCTATCTTTAAACCATAACTCCTCTTCTAGAATTTGAACATCCAGTCCATTGAATTGTAAAACTTGCGGACCCTTCGCGAAATATGCGTCACCTATGAAAAAGAAATATTACAGTGATGTAAAACTTTCCTTGAACTTATTTTCATTAAAATATTGACGACTATTTCAAATAAATTACCTTGAATGATAAGGTCTCTGGTGTTTACACTGTCTGACATGAATCCACACAACTCTGATATATTAAAACCATTTAAAGACCCCTCGAAAGTAGCATTGCCTTCTACTACAAGACTCTCATCGAATATTTTCTCGTCTATAATAGACTGCAAATCTTCATTATTATTTTGGAAAACATTATCTAAATCCAAATACTCGATATGACCACCCAACTCGATGTCACTACTATTTACAATGATTTCCTCTAAAAAAAACGTTTTACTTAAAAGTTTAGACTCTCATAAACACTTACTGAAAGTGACAGTCTCAAAATCAAACGGCTCGTCGACCTTAACAGTATTGAGTTCAAAGTCTGTTAGATTTTCTTCGTTGATGATGTTACTATCAACAAAAACTTTACCAAACACCTTAATTACATCAAATTCCTGGTTACCACTAATGAGGTAAGATCCATTTTCATACTTCTTACTGACAATAAAATTGTTCTTTTCTACTCTATTACAAGTGTCAGTAAAATAAATATTGTTGATTGAAACCTCATTGTCTAGGTACATATCACCCGTGAGTTTAATGTTGTACTGCTCTAAAGCCTTCGACTGGTTAATAAGATCGAAATCGTTTTTCGCTTTCAGATGTTCTACAGTAAGACTTTTTATCGTCTTGTGGCTAAAAATTTTAAAGGTAGTATCCGCTGTCGCGACGTCTTGGAGAAGTTCTGTTATGTTTAGGCCGTTTACAAATCCGTTTATATTGAGATTGTTTGTTTTTAGCGTATTGCAAATTAGATTGTTAAACGTCATTGTGGTATTTACAGGTTCATTTTCATCGGTTATGTTTTTCAAGTTTCGAGATCCAAATTTTGTGCTGCCACTTTTTATTCTGAAAAGAAAATTCAAGCATCATCTTCAACAGATTATGTGGATGTATGACGATTTGATACAGGCCATTCATTTATCATAATTCAGTCTTAAGTTAACTTGATGACGAAATGAGTTTGTATGGATAAAATCGAAAATGAAGGAAAAAACATACTTATTATCTGATAACTAAAAGATTTTGATATATGCAATTTGACAAAATGATCTGGCTCAACAAGAAAGTTTTAAAAAGTCAATGAAATCTCTAATGTTACTAAGGAAAAGTATTTAGATTTGAAAATATATTCAGATATAAGCTTTAGATGAAAATGATTAAATTTTTGTTGCACTTGGTCTAAGCTAATATTTTTATATAATTTAGATTAAAATTAAACAGGTTTGATATTTGTGGTATATGTTTTATATGGCAGGACCTTGTTTAGCTTTCATAGTCATTGTATAAGAATTAACATGCCAGGTTTAAGTGGAACAAATTAAAAGAAGTGGCGTATTTAGAAGATACCAATTTTATTTTAATTATAATAATATTGTAAATAATCATATAATACGCGGTGTGTAAAATTTACTAGATATGGGCCATGCAAATCACAATAAAATTTTCTCAGCAATAAAAATTGCTTTCATTGAGTAATATACCACATAACATTCCAGTTGCAGACATTGTGATTAGAGATGCTCGTTAGTTATACCTGTTTCTACGTTCATGCAAAAAAACAAAACATTATTGAACTATATTTAGTGGAATAAGTGGTTCTTTATTGCACTAGTGCAATAAAATGTTTATTGCAATCATGTGTCATTCTACTACAGCGTTTTGTCATCATGATAAACATAAACGTTCAAATCGACGTCACATTTTCCTAGACTTAGTGTCATCTAAATATAATTTTTTGGTTTTTGCACGAACGTAGAAAAAATATTGTATGCAACTCGTACAAAAAGTGCTTATTGCACTCGACGTGTTGAATCGGCCTGACGGCCTCATTGGACAATTTCACGTCGCGTGCAATAAACACTTACTTTTTGTACTTGTTGCATACATAACTATTATGATACAGTTAATAATTTAGTTTTATTGATTGATTTTATGCTACAAAAATTTTGTATTATAGCTACTAAAGATAGCAAAACAGAGCTCTTATAAAATCGTTGTTCAGTTAATTTGTTGGTATTATATAACAATTTTTGAAGTTATACTTCTTTGCGCCCGTTAGACACATTGGGATGGGATGTTGGTCGAGAAACCGCGTCACGCTCAAAAGGAAGAACAAATTTGGAAGAACAAATTTGGAAGAACAAATTTTTAAGAACAAATTTTTAAGAACTAATATAATAATATATATATATATATTTTTTTAAGAATTTTTTTTTGTACGTACGAGTGTTTTTTTTTAAGAATTTTTTTTTAAGATTTTTTTTTTTTGTACGTACGAGTGGGTGTATGAGAATGGCCAAAGAAGTATAACTTCCACCGTCTGGTCCGACGCAGACAATTTTTTTTATTCTTTTCAATAGGCTACTATAGTGCTTTATAATATGGTGCCAATTTTGGTTGTATGATTGATCTATAAACATTATTAGGGTAAAAACAGTGGAACATCACCTCAAGCCTCGACTGAAGTCTCGACTCAAGTAACGACTACAGTTTTCCATAACGCACACATATCTGCGTGGATTTGTATGGAAAATGCAGTCATTACTTGAGTCGAGCCTTCAGTCGAGGCTTGAGGCGATGTTCCACTATTTTTTTACCCTCACAATATTTTTGTGACTTATGCAGTTTTATAAAATTTGTTTTGAGAACGTTTTTGTAGCTGTTATAAAAAGACCAAATTACTGGTTGAGAAGTATCTAATTTATAATTGCAGCACTTTTGTACCAGTCACTGTCTCATAGTTTAAACAATGTTATTTGCAACGCTGTTTCGCTTTAACGCTCGAACTTATGGGTTGATTTGTTTCTCATTTAAAAGGTCGAGTAAAAATTTTTTTTCGATTTTCTGTATTTATTAAGCCTTCTAAATACGTGGCTAAAATTAATGACATGGCTGAATCACTTTGTATGTTTTGGAAGACGTTACATAGTAACACCCTGTACGTTATTGCTACTATTGTAATAGAAATGAAATGGCTGGCGAACGAGACTCACCCCTTGCCTGCAACCACCCTCTCCACGTAGTGCTTTCCACTTACTACCTGATCGCCGTTCAGTCTCAGCGCATTCTTCTCCAGTTCAACCATATCAATACCGTTCATTCTAAAAACTTCCGTATCGCCGGTAATCTCTAAATCGCCCCGGAATTGCTTCCGGCCCCGTATGATTTGAGCCTGTTTTACCCCATTTACCACCCAAGTGCTCGGATCGATATTATTAATTCTCTCCGCAAATACTCCGTCGACGTTTATGTGTTGAGCGAAGTTCAAGTGAATGGGTATCTCAGTATCAGTTAATTTCAGACCTTGTTGTCGGACTCGGCGCAGCGCTCCGTCCGCCGTGACGACGTCGTTGGTTTTTACTATTTCCTCCGCTGTAACCCCTCCGGTGATCCTCACGTCGTCCTTCAAGTCGAGATTGGCGGTGACAGTAACGCGGGGATTCATGGTATCAAAAACTTTACTCCTTATCTTTCCTCGTATCTGTATGGGATTCAATAATTCTAAATTTTCGAACGACTTCAGTCCCGTAACGTATTGTCTCTCCGAGGATTCCTTCTGGAGGATATCGAGTTTTCCTTTGCTGACTGGTATGCTATCCAGATATTTCAAAGCTGTCAAATTGTTTACGATTAGATTCTGGGCAAATTTGACGTGTTTATTCACACGAAGCTTCCCATGGGTGATGTCGACGAAGTCGTCCAAGACCTTTTTGTTGGATAATGTATTTGTGTCTAAGTTGTTAGCGTCGATTTTATGGAAACAGTATTTTTTACTGATTTTCTGACTCCCGTTAACCTTCAAAGCGTATTTTTGCAATGTTAGTAAGTCCACATTGTTTATGTAACCTTCTACTGTAAGATTCTTCACTCTCAGATCTTTTAATTTATTTATATTTTCACCACTTTGTACTGGGGAATTAGTAAAGTTGAATACTTCAGTTTTTAAGTCACGTATTTCAACATTTCCAGCAGTAAAATTCTCAAATATTTGTTTCGTATTATTTAGCAACGTGTTATTTTTACTTATGGTTGTATTGTTGATCTTTCCTTTGACGGTTAATGGAGACAAGAATTCAATATCTCCATCTACAATTAAATTGTCGATATTCACGAGCTCACGTTTATGCAATATGTGGTCTACTGGAAAATCATTTATGGTTTGTGGGAGAATGCTGTCTTCTAAACTCAAAAAACTGAATTTCATTGAATCAGCTCCGAAGCCTTCATCGATATCCAAGACATTCTCAAAAAGATCTGTTCGAAAACCATTAATAGAATCAGTTTGCATTGATGTTACAGACACATCATTATTAAGAATTAATTTATTTGCTTTTATGTTCCTATCGATTATTTCTACATCTTTGTCTTCCATTTCAAATAATTTAAGTAGTTTATCCTCAATTTCATCTATCTCCTTCATGTAGGACTGTATCAATTCTGTCATTTTTGTATCTTCTAAATTTTCTGATTTGTTTTGGGATGCCTGCATATGAAAAAATGTGAATTAATTCATTAGTAACCAAAATATTTCATGTGATATCCAGCAGTCCCCAACCTCATGCAGAGTGAAAGTAGATTGACTGCCATTATTTTAACTTGCGATAGATTGAAGTATGTTATTGCATAGCCTAATGTAAACAGTTTTTGAGAAAAAAAATGAAAATATTTTGTTTGTAATTGAACATCTTGATGTTTTTTTTAGTTTACGGAAAGATCTGTTGTAATTCGCAACTGGCATAGCGTATTTATGAATTTTCAAAGGCGGCAATAGAATAAGATTGAAATCAATTTTTATTTGTAGTAGTATTACTATTCTGATTACATCTAACTTAGGAATAAATCAAAATATTGGGAAGTGCTGAATTGAATTACGTACAATAATTGAATTGGATAGGATTATATAAAAATACTAGGTGACCCGGCAAACGTTATTTTGCCATGTGAATTATTTCTGGTGAATATTTTGGTAGTCGGCTTCGTTCTCATCCCTACTCCGTGCTGTTTACTGGGTGAGAAGCACAAACCTAGAAAAAATATATACTGTGCCAGTGTCATATTGCCGGCGACCGCTAATTCATGGCTCCCCTAAAAGGTCCAGAATTACTAAAACTTGGTTTTTATGCCAATTTACGTTGGTTGTATTGTAGCGTAAATCTCATTTGTTTACTGTGATTGGTCACATTCATGTCACATTCTTTAATGACATTTAAAATGACAGCAAGTTAGTTCATTTCATATTGCAATGCAGCCATCATATTTGCACAACCGCCAACATAAAGCAAATAAAATATCAATTTTCTGAACCTCAGGTCCCTAGAAAACGCGGCACCTGTCACGCGACCTATATCATAAACCGACGCTGTCTATATTTTCTCTAGGTTTGTGGTGAGAAGTGACACCGGTAGACGCCTGGCGAGAATAACTAATCTAGTGATAATAATATCGATCAGTTATCGACCAAGGTTAAAAATGATTAAATTACTAAAATGGCTATTAAAATATAGGGGTTTGTCATAGAAGGGTGAAAATTAAGGGTTGTATGTATTTTTTAATGCCACATCATAAAAAAATAAAAATAAAAACTTTTGTCAAAAAAATGTTTGGGGTGGACCACCCTTATCACTTAGAGGTATGAAAAATAGATTACGACCGATTCTCAGACCTACCGAATATACATATAAAATTTCATAAAAATCGGTCAAGCCGTTTCCGAGGAGTATGGCGTCTAACACTGTGACACGAGAATTTTATATATTAGATATTTTACAATAAATGTTTAATATAATTTGTAAATGTAGCCCTTACCACTGAAATATCACCTCTTGGTGAAGCTTCTAAGATATCAATTTCGTCTATGCCATCGATACTTTTTTTCTTATCTAGACACCACTTGAACATTTCTTTGTAAACGGTTTTCAGATCATTTCTTGATGCGAAGTCGATTTCAAATACATTAACCGAGTTTTTTTTATTTTGTTCATTTACAATCACTGAAATAAACACATAAATGTACGGGGTGTTTTAAATTAATAGTGCTCTATTACTAATTTTAATCTTAAGAGATAGTAAACATGTTTAAGATCTGTACCATTTTTTTATGGGACTTACAGAAGAAAAGTTCAATATTAAACAGGTTTGCAATGCCAGAGAATTCAAGGATAGCAATTTAGACATAATAAAATCGTACACGGGACAATATTAAATCATAAAAAATATGGAAAGGTATTTGAAAGACATGGGGAACAAAATGCGATTAATATGAAGTATATATGTGGAAAACATCATACTCAACGATCCTCGTTGAGCTAAAAGATAATATTGCTAAAATATTTTGAAGTTCATTTTTTGCACACTTCATTCTCCACAGGAGAAGTTCAAAGGTCAACGCGAGGGCAACCGAATGGGCCCGTTTATGTCTGTCCGATGACTTTGTCTTACAACAAGATATAAAAGCAAATTACTTCAACAAATTTCAATGGCTATGGGTTTTTTGTTGAGTATCATCATATTAAGTACTACCCACAAAATATGTGTATACTTTGTACATTTTATACAGAGTTTTATACAGTTTGCAGTAGCAGAACTTTCTACCGGGTGTCTTGCGGCGATGGTCCATTAGAATATTTCAGATTACTTTGATTTGAGTCTTGAAAATTTGTGCTCTAGACTTTTTGGGTATTTTTTAAATAAAATAATGTCACCCATCTGGTATAATAGGCAGCCGTTCGTTTTGGAAATTTCATTAATTCCAATCGGCATATTTTTATACTAACCTTTAGAATTTTTCTTCTTTCAAAAGGGATTTGGTCTATGAAATAGTTATTCTGTCTAATGTTACAGAAGTACGTTTTTCCATCAACTTTTTAAATAAGCGTACTGGGCAAACAACACTCTAAAATATTGGACGTAATCCATTTGCTGTCACATAATTTATTCACATCGCTTTGTCTCCTTTTCGAAAATAGAGGATTATAATGATACGTACAGTTTATTTTCCATTATTTTCAGTTTCAGATACGAAATAAGTGGTTTTGCAGTTAGTTGCTTCTCCACCGCGCCAAGCTAATTCAAAGGCCAAAATGTGATATAATTTCTTTTGAAGTCCTTCCCGTTCATTTTCGTCATATAATATGGCCATTGCAAATATTTCACATTTATTAAGAGCTGATGCACTGAATTTTCTCTTTTCGAAGTGTGCTTGTAGGATTTTACGTTTAGCATTACGTGCAGCTCGTGATAAATTAAACTGTACGACGGTGAAAGGGTTAAATACAATATTGAATTCTTTATAATATTTACTTTGGAGCATTTTAGCGGTAGTGTTTTATAATCTTGCAATACTACATTCAATTTCTCGGTGGAAATATCTGGCTTGTCGCCTGATTGATGATTGAGTCGCAACTGTATTAGCAGGCACACATGTATTAACAATTTGACTAATTTCGTTGTTCGTAGACTCCCTGAATCGACTCATTATTAGTTAGTGTTTAATAATTCAATGAGTTGTTGACAAAAAAAAAGTCAAACTATTTATTTTGGCAACGGACACCGCGATAATTGATTAAAAAATGAATAAGTAAAAGCCGTTTGTCACTATGCGATAATTATGGTAAAATTTATGTAAATATTATTTGATAAATTTTCAAAATAATTATATTTAAATCTAAAAAACGATACAATATCACTGTATGCAACTTCCATAAATTATTTTCTATTTTTCATTCATGCGCAACCGCAGTAGTCTGGAAATACGATTAACAACTCATTACCTATAATAACTAGTTTATACAGGGTGTCCAGAAACTCTCCTGACAAACGAAGACCGGAGATTCCTCAGACAATTTTAAGACAATTTAACCCAATTCACCTAGTCCAAAAATGCTTCCTAAGGGAACTAGAGCTCTTTGAAGATGGCGCCTTGTAAATAGTTTTGTTTAAATACCTCCAGAACACTTCTACTTAGAAAAACAAAAACTGGTACGCTTGTTTAGCCTTCAGAGATGAATCGATTCCATCAATTGCGAATTTCTAGTACCGGTCATAGGCGTCCGTTTTGGGTAGGTCAACGGTTATTTTAACGCATAACATTTTGTCTTTAACTTTTAAGCATTTGTGACTCTAGATTATTAAATTTTCAGGTATTCTCGTACTAAAAGGTACTCTTACTTTAAGCCATCAGGATACACCGTTTTCTAGAAAAATGGATTTAAAAAATTTTCGTTAAATTTATTACATTTTCAGGTATTCTAGTACTAAAAGGTACTCTTACTTTAAGTCATCAGGATACACCGTTTTCTAGAAAAATGGATTTAAAAATTTTTCGTTAATAATCTAGTGTCACAAATGCTTAAAAGTTAAATATAAAGAAGTTATGCATTAAAATAACCGTTGACCTACCTAAAACGGACGCCTATGACCGGTACTAGAAATTCGCAATTGATGGAATCGGTTTATCTCTGAAGGCTAAACAAGCGTACCAGTTTTTGTTTTTCTAAGTAGAAGCGTTCTGGAGGTATTTAAACAAAACTATTTACAAGGCGCCATCTTCAAAGAGCTCTAGTTCCCTTAGGAAGCATTTTCGGACTAGGTGAATTGGGTTAAATTGTCTTAAAATTATCTGAGGAATCTCCGGTCTTCGTTTGTCAGGAGAGTTTCTGGACACCCTGTATAATAAAATAAATAGCACGACACTTATTCTCACACTTGACAGAACTAAGGTTAAAGTTAGATTAGACTGAAAATTTTAAATTCCAAATTATGTAAATACGTTATGCGCATATTTCTGCGTCGATTTCACCGCAAAAGTAGAACAAGTTGAAAATATTTTGTTAGTAAATTATTTTATGAATTTCATACCCAATCTCCCGCTTGCAATTACAGGATATTTTAAAAATAATTTTCAAATGAATTTTTTAATATTTTTCTCAGATAATATTGTATAGTGACAAACGGCTATAAGAAAACCACTAGTGCATTTATCGTTGTAAAAGTTGCAGGTAACTTTTGCCGCTGGCAAAGTGATAATTACAATGTGGCATGTGGGTTTTTTATATAAATTAAATTGTCTTAAATAAATGTAGTAGTGATATCAGAGAAAAAGGAATTTAATTTTGCACATCAACAATATTCGAATGGAGCATCACCGTAAGACAACCTGTATACAAACCTTCATTTAAATTGAAAAAAATTTACATATGCGTTTTGAGACATAGTTTGCTCAAATTTACGAAACGCTAAAAGTTTTCTACATTTGCTGAAAAACCGTAAAAGCTCTTGATTTTAAATTTGGCAAGTGTATTTTTAATGTATAAAACTTTTCACCTTAAAGTAGGGGTGAAATACTGTTGAACGAACTTTGACAGCCTGTATTAAGGCTGTCCAAATGAAACTAACGCCTTTTTAAATTGATTTCCGTAATAGTTTAAAGTGTATGGTCATTGAGTAATAAATAGTATCTAAATTGAGTAATGCTATGGTGTACCTACAAAATAACAATATACCGCCCCTTCCACCACATACATTTAACTTTTAAACTAAGTAGTGGTTATGAGGCACTTTGACTGTTTACAACTTTCCTTACTTGCGATGTGTTGCTGTAAGTATTATCCGATTAATAATAAATGGGCTTATGACGCGCCTCTCTGTAGGATTCACGTACTTACCTACAACGCTTTTATCTCGATATTCGTAAAAGTGCATTGCCTTTATAGCACCCGACGTCGCCTCATCTTTGGATTCAATTTGGCTTTCGGCAAAATGCCATCCATTGTAGTGAAAACATTTAATACCGGCAAAGGTTGCAGCAAAAAGTACGACTTCGCCTCCTTTCACCTGAAACGAAATGAATTTCGCCAAAATTAAGGTTACAGACTCGTAAATGTAACGAGAATTGTTCAAAATTAAATTTTTATTTTACAGTGATCAATCGGAAATACAAACTTTCACAGAAATGGGACAATTCCATAAGTGAAATTGTAATAAAATATTGTATAAGTGAACTTAAATAAAATATTTATATATACATGGAGATTCAGTCATAATGTCATTAATTTTAACCACGTATTCGGAAAGCCTAACAAAGATAGAGAATCACAAAAAAAATTACTCGATCTTTTACAAGAGAAGCATATCAAGTAATAACTCCTGGTAACTAGGCGCACCTGGTACGCTACAAATTTTCTAATGACGCAGCCATATAGTGTTCGAGTGTTGAAACGATACAGTGTTACCACGTCGGTACCACATGCATAATAACGGCGTGTTATTTCAACTTTACACCGTTAGTTCCATTTATTTCCCTCAAATTTGGAGATCACACCACACATATACAAAGAACAAACCCGTTATTCCCGTTAATTTATTTCCTATTGTCTCATATATCAGTCGCAACGTAATAGCTATACTCGCGTCAAGAATTCAGACGACTTACGTCATACGAACAACATTATATTTTCATCAAAAAATTTAAGAAACTGCAGCTGATAGTAATAAAACTATATACTACACTAAAAGTTTGCATTATATATTGCACTAAATTGCAAAAAAATATTGTTTTTAACGCGACCAAATATCGAAAATTACGTTGACAATAAAAACAAATGTGGAACGTCAGCCGTGACGTAAGACGTCTGAATTCTTGACGCGAGTGTAGTTTTACGAATGTCGAACATCTGGCTGTTTTAAATTTAGTTGAATTTTGCAATTGGTTTCAAAGATCAAAGTGTTTTAAATTTAGTTGAATTTTACAATTAGTTTCAAAATCAAAGTATAGACGGATGAGTATTGTTTTATACATATTTCCTAGACATACGTAGCTTCAAACTGAATAATTGATTGAACATAGTACTAAAAATTGATATTCAATTATAAATACGAATGGAGACGTATTAACAATAATAAATTCTATTAAAATGACATTCAATTCAATTATCTCTTTATCAACATTTGTTTTATTAACAAATTAATAAATATTTAAGGTGAAAATATCCTATTCATGTCTCTAGGTAAAAGAGGTCTGTTTATTCCTTATCGTTGAGTTTGTAGCAGAAAATAGATTGTTGGCCTATAATAGTACAAGATTTACTGTCGGTACTTTTTATCGGTATCGCATCAAGGGCGTAGTGCCAGCCAGTTTTTTAGCGACAACACGAGGATTTTTTGTATTACTGTTTTAGAGTTTAATTACATACTTTTAAAATATAATCTATAGCATTAATTAACACTACAATATTAGGAAAATATTTAAATTTGGCAACGTCGCATAAAGCCAACACCTAGTTGAACTGGAAGCTGTGAATGAATCGAGGCCATCAGTAACAAACTGAAAAGGGATTTAAATAATGATTTAAAAATATTTTCTTGGCATAAATATGCATTTAGTTTTTTTAGTCGCGTATTCTTATTATATTTATTTTTTACCTATATTCCTTTAAAATTATTGACTTTATGCCTGAATTACTTTGTATATACAAAGTGTTTCCGGATAGGTGTAGCAACTCTTGCAAGAGACTGTTGTCGAAATATTTACAAAAAAGAAAGAGAAATGCATGTAATATTTTGTATACACCATCACTCCATATTGGTTCTAAAGTACTGACAGACAATTTATGTATTATTTAAATATTTTGTAGAATCATTGTGCATTTTGCAACTTAATGTTGTTATTTCTTACAGACTAGGTCTAAGACACTAAATTTTTGCGTACTTACACAATTTTCCATCCTCAAAATTTCACGCGATATACAAAGTGTCCCTTTTTTAGTTAAGTTTAGTACAGAATAGAGCATACAAAAATAATAGGAATCTTCCCTGTATATTTTTCTTTATGACATTTAAAAACAAGCAATATTTTTTGTAAACGTCAGTATAATATTTAATTTTCCTTATTTTCCACTATTCATTTTCTCGTCCAAACTGGTACAAAGTAATATGTAAGAAGTAATATAGAGTTACCTACTATGTACGAGAAAAGATAAATTGTTTGAGATGGTCCAATTGCTTGGCCTACACGATCACTCGATTTCAATCCACCACGTTTTTTTTTCTATGAGATTACTTAGTAGGAAAAAGTGTCAGGTTGTTTAAATTAAATTATTTACAAACTGTTATACAATAAATTATTGATTGTAATTGTGATTAGAATATGTCAATAGACATGTACTGAAAAAATACTCACTGGCGTAGAAGTTTAGGGTGGGTAAATGTAAACTAAACATCATATCTACGTCACTGGCTTTATTTGAAACTGTGCATCAAGGTTATCGAAACATATTTATGTGTTTAAAGAATAATAAAATATATTTTTAAATTTGAACAGGGTGTTGAAATTTAAAAATATATATTACAAAAAAAGAGTGTCATAGAGGAAATTATTATGCAGGGTATACTTTAACGGTAGCTTTCTCTGATGAAAATATGGTGATTTAAGGCCACCCTATTTCTCGACGTAAAATGTGAACGTAAAATTTATGGTGTTTTTTAGGTAAAAAAATCTCGAAAAATAAAACACGTGGAACAAAAGTAGTATCAAAATGAAACTCTTAATGTTTTGTTTATCCACTTTTACTATTTAAACTTTCCTCAAATAAAATAATAACTTTTAAAAGGCTTTTGTAAGACACACATTATTTTGCTATTCTAACCCCACATTTTATAATTATTTTCACATACTTATAAACAAAAGTGAACAATTTTATATACAGTACTATATATGTTTATGTTATAACAATATTTACATCTACAGTTAAATTTAAAAAAAAACGTATTTTGGAAGATTTCTGTACTTAAGAATTTGTTGGTTAGACCGCTTTCTGTCTTTAAATATTCGTTTTACGTCGTTAACTTTGAATATTCGCAGGTGGCATGACATAGCATTCCCGTTATTTGCTAAGCTCTATACCATTCAGTTCTTAAATGTCTACAATTATTTGTATTTGTAGAAAACACTATTTAAAGAATACGGCGTTCTTAAGGAAGCAAAATTATAAGGTAAGTCGATTTAAATCAGCGTGTTTCCGTCCAAAGAAGCTTAACGTACGGCTCATTCTTTCCTGAGCACCCTGTATTATATTATTCTTTCATGATCTATTCTCTGCCAATATTAAAAACGAAAAATGGGGACGCCTTGTATAGATTACATGATTATCATGAGTCTACAAATCTGAAGTAGCCGTGCATTTGTTTTTGTTTACTCATTTGTAGAGAAGCAGGGAAAGGAGTAATCTGAATGGAGAGATGGGAAAAATGTTAGAATTTAAAAATCATACCTCGCAAGGCGACCATTAAGTTAATTCTTTTAAGAGAAACGGGAATAAAGAGCCACTTCCCTTCGATATCCCGCGGTCTCGAGAGAGCTAATAATAGATTGATTTAGTGAGATGGGCTTCATACCTGGTGGATAAAAGAAATGTCCTGGAACTAAAAGTCTAATGGCAAGGAATCGAATCAAAGGAGTTCCTGAGTTAGACGATTTTCCCTTAATGCTATTGTCGGGATGTGCACTAAAACATGGAAGGTTGGCTCTGTCTAATGGATCCCATATTAATTGTTGGAATCGCATCCACATTTTTTCAATACGGTTTATAGAGGCTGATTTACTACTTGGATATGTCATCCGCAAGAGTAATCATTAACAAATAGGAAAATGAGAAAATAGGTTCTCAAAGAAATTTAAGGCATTTGGTTAAAGTATGCAAGTCAGGAAGAAGGGAACCTTTGAGAGAGATTACTGCACAGTGGAATAATGAAACTGGATTGAATGTTTCAAGAAAATGTTGTCGAAAATATATCCACAAATCTTTAATATATTTTTGTTTGCAGTACGTTTATTTCTATATGACCAGGCGAAGGAAAAATCGTTACAGACCGCAATTCAAAAGAAAAATCGATACATTTGGGGAAAGTCTAAACTCTCGTGGACGAAAAGTGACTGGCATTAAGTTATCTTTAGCGACGAATCAAAATTTGATGTATATGTAGGAGATTATCGCCAACGTGCAATCCGAAATAATACTGAAGCTTTTCATACGGATTGTCTTAAAAGGACAGTGCAGTTTCCAAAAGGTATTATGGTGTGGGAATGCATAGGGTTTAGGCACCTTGAAATTTATAGAAGGCACTGTCAATGCGGAGAAATATCAAGAAATTCTTCATACCGCATTGCTACCAAGTATCCCAAAATTATATACAAACGAAGATTTTGTATTTCAACAGGACGGTGCATCATGCCATACGGCAAAATCTACAAAGAAATGGTTTGGGGATAACAATATAAAGGTGTTATCACATCCATCCAGCAGTCCGGATCTTAATCCAATAGAGACACTGTGGCATAAAATGAAGCAACACCTGAGAAACAATCCCCAGCGCATAATTCTCCAGTTGCGCGCTAAATTGCAAGAAATTTGGGATAATTTTTCACCAAATATGTGTGGACATTGTTGATACTATGCCTGCTAGAATTCAAGCGGATGTTAAGGCTAATGACGATGTTACATCTTATTAACTGTCTTTCAATTATTATAAAATTTATTTGTTCCAACATTTAGTTGTCACCAAATTCAAACATTTTATAATTAAATAAATTATAACAATAAAAGGAAAGGTAGTTTGCGGTTAATAATGGCTTAAAATGGCAAGGAATATGTTGTTAACGCATACATAAAATTACAATAAAAACTGTCAACGCATTTTGATAGATTGCCACAGGATTCAAAAAATAAATGCTTGTTCCAATATATAGTTGTTAGGGCTGGTATAACCTCCCTTCAGATTACTAATTTTAAAAAAATTGACTTGCAAAAATCCCACAGCCTTCTTACATTTCTGGTTAACCTGAAAAATCGGACACACTGTATATTTATATTTTGACTGAACATAGTAAATGTGTTTTTTGCACTTAGTTTCCATTTCGTTTGCATAATAACTTTATTTATAGTTCTACAACGTAAAAGATTGTTAAATATTTGACATAAACTTCTCTCAGTGCATGATAAATTCGAAACCCGCGTTAAAAATCCAATCAGGTGTCGTTCTGAGTATCTGCCATCTTTCGAACCATTAATATAACTAACCTGTTCATCTGTAGTGTGTTTAATGTGCAAACAACTTTCTAATTAGCCCTGACGAATGGATACAGGAATTTATGTTGGTCTTGGCTAATGATCCATCAAATTTACCGGTATGTTAAGCAGATGATGGGTTACAGATAAAACTAGATCGTCGCCTGAAGTGTCGCTGAAAGGTATATCTCGGCAATATTAATTGCCGTAATTTGTAAATGTAGTTGGAACGCTTCGGGTAACTTTGTCGGCGGAAAATTACTGAGACGAATTAAAAAAGTTTGGTAAGATATCTACGTTAGACTGGAGACATCGAAAAATTGCATTTAAGATTTGAAATTGAGTATTTCCATGAAATGTAATTGTGTCAGGAAGCTAGTCCATATAGAAAATAGTGTATTAGGATTAAAAGTATCAAAATTTTGAGACAAAAAAGACACTTTTAATCGAATAACGTCTGAATTCTTGACGCGAGTATACCTACTATAGAAATGCAATATTTATTTTTTCAGCAGATCTTCACGTAAATATTGTTATCCTTTAGAAAAAAAATATAAATAGATAATTACATAGGAAATTTAGCTAGTCAATATTATCAATTAACGATGGATTTTACTAGAACAAAGTTTACCAATTTCACATACTAGACATAGAAAATAAAAGCACTGGGACAACGAAGACAATTTCAATTTTCCCTACTTTAATATAATGTAAATTTAATATTGAATTATATTGTTATTAGGAAACTGGGATAAAGTTTTGTTATATGCATAGCCTGACAAAAATTAGTTTAAAGAGGTGTAATAAGTTGCTAACTTGTTCCAAGTTTCCCCTAAACTGTTGTACTATGCCTGCGGCTATTTCCTACAGCAAGCTCAGGTTGCGTTAGTTTCGAGTTGGGAAGATTGTACTTTTCCCTTTCGGATATTTCTCACAATAACCAGGAAGGAGAAGTGAAAAAATGTAATAGCCGTCAAGATTCAACGGTCATAGACAGGATGTCTCGATTATACTTAAACAAATATACAGGGTGTTTTAAATGAAGTAGTAAAAATAAGACCACAGATTCCTTAGGTGAAAATAATTCGATTTTACCTAACATACCTATATCCCATGTAGCATAATCAAAAAAGATGCAGGGTGTCTAAGTTACAATTTTATTTTCGATATAAATATTTACATAAAATTTATGCCAAAATCGGGGGTTTTTGCGGGTGAGAAATTCAAATTTGTGTCTAATTTTGACGTCATTAGTAATGGGCGCCACTTGTGACGCACCATGTTTCTTTTAAATGACAGAACTTTATTGCAGCTTAGTGTATCCATCTGACTATCGAAACAATCGATTCTCCTACCTGTTTTATTTAAAAGTGTACCTTGGTAGGCGTAACCATTTTTGAAATAATCCTGTTTAAAAAGCTCAGTGCACCGATTAAAAACTGTTTTGGTTTCAGGTAACGCGCCTTTTCTGCTGAAAGTACAGCAAAATGTTACTTGAAAAAGTTGTCCAGGTAAATGGTAAATTATGGAGACCTGCCAAATTTCAAGAAGATCGGCGAGATTTGATGAAACCATTTTTCAACAAAGCTCAAAGATTTTATCAAAGCACGCCGATCTTTTTCAAAGCCGCTCTGCTTCAATTTCTGGCGCCTGGATCAAAGCTTTACATATATTTTTATGTCTGGCCAACCTTAACGTTTGACTGATCTCAGAATCGCGCAAGCCATCAATGAAGCTACTTACTGCTAATTGTTCTTGGAATTCTGTCGGTACGATGGGGAAGGCTAGCTTCACTATACGTGCTATATCTGCCTTAAATTGCTGCAGATTTTCTTCGAAGCGTTGTCTTCGGCCTTTTAATTGTGCCTGGTAAACGTGTTGTAGATGAGCATCGCCTTACCTCATTTCTAAAGCACTCTTCAGCGTTTGATAGTCTTTTTGTTTATCCTCAGCTAGCGTTTTTAATATCATCCCATAGAGCCAATATTAGTGAGGTAGCTTTTTCTCCTTCTGACCAGTTGTTTGCCGAGGCAGCTGCTTCAAACTGTTTAAGGTAAGTACATGACACCTTTCTGTCAAATGTTGGTGACTTCACCCTTAACGAAAGAAGAAAGCTACTTTCAGTCTTAATGAGTTCCCTCGCGGACAACTGAGATTTTAGATTTGTAACTTCGTGTTCTAATTTTACTATATTTTCTTCTACGACCTGGACCTTATCTTGTACCTCACTTCTTAATTGATTAATTGCCTCTTCTAAATTCTTATTGTTTTCTTGTAGTTTTCATTTCATTTCTTAATTCTTCCTGATTATTTTTCATTTCTTCTAGACTGATCTTCATTTCCTCTTGATTGTTTTTCAAATCCTGCATCATTTCATCTTGGTTACTCTTTATTTGATCTTGGCTGTTCTTTTTTTATGTCTTCCTTTATTTCATCTTGACCATTCATTTTTTTCATCATTTCGTCTTGGATGTTCTTCATTTACTCCTGGTTGTTTGTCATTTCTTTCTTTAAGTCTTCCTTCATATCTTTCATCATTCCCATTAACTTTTTCAGTGTTTCCTCCATTTCCGTCGCTCTTGATCTCGTTACTGGCACTCACTTGTCTACACCAAGCATCTTCTTTGTAGAATGTTCCACTTCTGACACCAATGTAACCTCTATGTTGGGTTGGCGTAGAAACACGTGATTATACAAGCAATATCCTTTAAACTAATTTCACTACTGTCAACACTTTACTTTGACGTTTGTCAATCGCCTTCGATTGCTCAATATAAACTGACCCCAGCGGTGAAACCGATCCGCTTATATTGGATTTTAGGGTTATTGAAGATTTCCGCGGTCTCGAGAATCAAATAGAATGTGGCCGAGAATGTTCCAGAAAACGTCAAAATAAAAGCATCACAAAAGTTATAAATTCTAACGTAAGCAGGAACTTAATTAACAAACTTGTTACCTGTTACTAAATTCATAATAACGTTCCATGTTTCTCATTTCTAGGCAAGAATCCCGCGTGTATTATGTCTTGCAAAATTGCAAAACAAGGAATTTGTGTGTGCGTTTGTTTTTACATATTTTATTTATTAGTTCACTATTTTGCTTATTAAGATAAGAAGTTTAAGGAAATAAGTTTTGAACTTATCAAAACCCAATATAGAACCGTTATTGTACACCTGAGTAATCTTTGAGGACATTTCCCGCGACTTTTTCCTAAATTTAGAGTAGGAAAATCGGTGTTAGGGGATTTCGGAACGGAATACGAAATATGTATATATTATTAATGCTTAAGGACTGTCCGGATTTACGTAAAAAATTAAATCCTCGTGTAAAATCCCTTGGCTTGTACAAACGGAACCGGGAATAATTAGGGGCAGCACATTAAAATGAGGAGTGTAGTCCAAATGAAGCTGGGGCTATAAATTCTTTATTTTGTTTGTTATTAATTTAATCCGCTTATTTTTTACGAAAGGGATTTGAGGATTTTCAATTATGGCAGAGATACTGGGGAAGGTAGCGAAAAAAATACGGAAATTTATATTTCAGATACAGCGGGCCGGCAAACCGAGGCAGAACATACCTTGGAAAATGTAAAATAAGAAATCTCATTACCTGAATTTTTCATGCACGGCGAAGAAGCCGAATGGCTTGAAAGCTTTTACGTCTCGGCGATATCATTACCTTGGCCTTTTTTTTGGATTTTCCTGTCTGTACGTATAATTGAAACTAACCAAATTTCACATACTCCGCTTTTCATTATCCGAAAGTGTATTTGGAAAGTTAAAAAATTGTTCGTGGAATCTTTGAGCGACTGGAAACTCGCAACAACTCAATTTTCTTTTTGATTAAAACTTTAGTCAATATAAATTGAAGACGCTTTTTCTTCCATCTGTATCTGCACGCTCGTTAAGATGCCAATAAATAAAGCAAACGCTCAGCGCAATTATTTAGCTGATATTCACACAGTGTGCAAGGAAATTTTTAGCATCTTTTAGAGATGTCCGCAAACGAAAAAATCAATAGGGTTCATATCGGGTGATATGGGTGGCCAAGGATGACCTGGGTCTTGATTGCATCGTCCAACCATTTAAAAATTCACGAGCAGTCAAACTAACATGTGGGGGAGCTCAGTCGTGCTTAAACCATATTCTTTGTCTTAGCACATAGGGAACATCGTCAAATAGTTCAGGTCAAACGTTTTCAAGAAAATGTCTGTATGAAGCACCGGTTTTAGTTCTTGGTAAAAAGTAAATGGTTCGAAATCGTCGCCGGTGGCGCCCTCTAGATGATATACCAAAAAGAACAATAAAATTGAATTTGCTATCCCAAGAAACCCCTGGATACAAAATTTCGTGAAATTAACGTGAAACAGTCGAAAGTTATTAAAGAAAACGCGATTTATTTTTTAACCTTTGACACCCTGTAGCTCCGTGATTATCAACTTTTGGACTAAGGTAAGTTTAGTTAAATCGACTTATTTTCAGCTATACTTTATGTGGCGAAACGCTGTCTCAAACTTTTAGGGACACCCTGTATAACACAAATTGTAAAAATTGTTTGAGGATGTTGCATATATAATTATTTGAGATATATATATTTTTGTATACTAATAGCACAATTTTGCAAGAAATAATGGTACAATATTGATTTACAGAATACAGAATATGTGATACTTATTTACACAAATTGTTTGTCATGATTTTCCGACCAATTTGAACACCAATTTGTGCACAATTGGAATAAAATATTACATACCTTTCTCTCTGTGAATATATGCAGATAAGACAAAGTTGTACTCACTGTTACCGATTCCAATCCAACTAGATCCTTTATCTTCAGGCTTTGGAAAGGTATGAAGTAATCGTCAACGTATTTGTAAATTATAGACGGGACTTTGTAATTTACTGAAAAAAAAAATATATTTATGAAATTCCCGAATTTGAAGTAGCTAAGTAGCTTTGGCTTTATCTTACAGATGATACGGCAACCTCACTTTCAGTAAATCATATAGTTTATTAGATTACCTCAATGGTCTATCTGGTCAGCGGTCAGTGTGGGTTTTTTTTTAAATTAATATCCCCGCAAATATTTGAAATTGTTAAAAATGATTTTCACTAGACTCACCTATATGATGAACTACACTTGGCAGTTAAAATATTTATACTTATATAAGGTTCACCCTGTATATCAAGTTGATTTTTAGTATTCGCAAAGAACTTGGTTGACGCTAAATTATGATAGGTATATATCCGTAAAATCAAAAATATACCAAGAGTTTTATGAGGACACCCTGTATTTCCAGAGAGTAGTAAAGTAGTCTTGCTACACATTCATCATGATCACAAAGTAAATCGTTACAGAATTGTACAGGGTGTCTCAAACTCGATAGTATACCCTACTGCGACCATACAAGTTTAAATATAATTTGGAACATGGTGGTGTTAAATGGGATGAGGTAATATCCATTTTGAATTGAAAGTATTATCTTTGTTATTTGACAGACACGACTTATGATGTCATCAATTATATTTTTTCCAGAAACATACTCTTTTTTCCTGTTAAAAAGCTCTCTTTTTTCTAATAAATGATTTATACCTTATTCTTTAAATAACGGAAATATCTGTCACATTACATAAAAAGAAAACGAGCCTATTAGTTAACAGAACTGGTGACGCAATTACCAATGTACCAAAACATACAGGGTAAGTCAATCATAATGTCATTAATTTTAACCACGTATTTGGAAGGCCTAATAAAGACAGAAAATCGAAAAAAAAATGTTTACTCGACCTTAAAAAAATAAACAAATCACCCTATAAAATTCGGTAACACGACGCTCCTGGTACGCTACAAACTTTCTGATGGTGCAGCCATACGACAATCGAATGCCGGAGGAAACATCGTTGCCAGATCATGTTTACATACATAATATCGTCTTAACACTGCAGGGTGTTATTTAAATGTATCACCATTTTTCGCACTTTCTGCATTTCCCGCATTTCTTTCCCCCCAGATTTGGAGATAATTATACAAATTTCTAATATGCGGATATGGTAGTTTTATACGGAGAATGCGAGAATGTTTGCGAAATGCATGCCGCAGCTGTTGAATATCGGAAACGTTTTCCTAACAGTGTACAAGTGCTTCAACGCCTTCGCGATACGGGTTCTGTGAAACCGCGCCTACTATTTCTATAAGAATCATTTCAAGGCGATTGGAGATATCCCAAAGCAAAGTCTGCAGAATATTACGTGAAAACTCACTGAACCTGTATCATTTTCAGAAAGTTCAGGCTTTAGAGAACCTGCTGATTTTCCCAGCCGCCTTGAATTTTGCAATTGGCTGACCCTAATTTTATTAATAAAGTGCTATGGATGAATGCAACTTTACTCGAACTGGCATTTTAAACAGGTTAGTACCATACTACTTAAAAACTTGTGCGGGAGAGGGGGCGGCATATTATTATTAAGCAGGCCGCATTTGCGCCCAGGAACGACTTACGTTGGTAGGCCCTAACCACCATTCAGTGCAGGAATGAGGGAAACCTGGAAAACCTCATTAATTAGGGGGGTAGTCAAATGTCAACCGGTATCAATCTCTCACATTGACCCAAGCCAACATTCTTCCACCCTACCATACCCGCAGAGAGGGTGCCAATCTCTCCACGAATATAGCTTATATACGGTCTACCGGCTGCGGGGGTCGAACCCACAGCGATCCAGTCACCTCGATTCAAGTACTGACGCCTTAAACCGCGCGACCACTGACCGATCCTTGACTATAACATTGTTGTATGAAGTTTTTTATACGTTAAGTTATTCTTGAACTCCTGAAGTTCCTATCGAGTTAAAAGGATTTTTTGTTTAAAGACAGAAATATCTTCTACAGTTGAAAAAATTACATAAAAAGAAAACGGACCTATTAGATAACAGAACTAGTAAAGCAATTACCAATGTTTCCAAATAGTTACTAAAAAATATACCTACTCCAAACTGTTGCCGCTGCAACCAACTTTTTTGTGACTTAATACACTAACGAATGCGTAGTTTATCCAGTAACAGGGCCTCGTCTTCCAGCCCTAATCGCTGTCGTTCGCTGAACCGGCGGATCCCGGCGCCGTAAAGAATTTTTTATTCAGGATTTATAAGGTGATAGAATTTTTATGATAACTAGCTACGCCGCGAGATGAGCGGAGACGTGATAACACATGAATATTTTAAAACAAATTCCCCAAAAATTTTACAAGGTGTGCTTTACTGGCCTCGAGGCACAAATTCTTCATGTATCCGAAATCTGGAAAATTCGATTCGGGATTGGTATTTACGTGAGGTGATTGGAGAACGGCAGAATTTATGTCTCGTACATGATTTTTAAAAGTGGGTCTATTTTTAGAAACTAGTTAAACTTGTTAAAAATACAAAGCCAATAATATTTATTGTACGAGTGTTTTAGGCAGTGTCTTCACACAAGTTTACTACGTGCCGAAAAAAGGTAAACGCCCGTTAAATATTTTATTTTGATAATTTTTTGCATGATTACTTTTCTCGGTGAAAGTAAAGTAAAAGTTCAGTTTTATCTTTAAGTTTTTTTTGGAGTGTGCATAAGTCCGACGTCTATTTTAAAAAATTCTGCTCACATTTGTGTTGCAGGTGTTGTCAAGCTTGTTGCAAACGACATTTTTTTACAGCTGATTATGCCTAGAGTACGTAGATTTGGGCAGATTTTCCAACTTAGTGACTTTGAAAGGGGGCGGATTGTTGCACGAAGCAGACTTGTCGGTGGGAGAAATTTCTAGAAACACTAACAGATCCTTACGTATCATAGTACTGTGTTATCAGACGTGGACACAGAGCGAGAGGAACCGGTCGTCGTACAGGAACCACAGAGCGTGAAGATCGTCGATTGCAACTTTTAGCTCTTAGAGACCGAGCAGCAGCCAGACTATTGTGGTGATCTTCAGTGGCGAATCCCGTTTTGCCTGGGCATATATGATGGTCTTACAAGGGTGAGACGACGACGTGGTGAAATATGATCCACAATTTAACAGAGAGCGTTATGTCCATTACACAGTAGGCGTTATAGTATAGGGTGATATTTCATATAGTAGCAGATCACCACTAGTTTTCATTAGCAGCAACATACAGCCCAACACTACATCCAGGAAGTGGTGGAGTCATATGTCATTCCATATCTTCTCACCATCCAAAACGCCATTTTCCATCAAGACAATATTAGATCTCATGTTGCACAACAGCTTTTATGGATCAACATCAAATCAACTGTTTACCCTGGCCACCAAGATTGCCGCATCTGTCACCTATTGGACATGTGTGGGTCATGACAGAGTTTAGCAGCTCTTACCCATGAAGGTCAGATAGCTTGAACTGAGATATCCCAAGAATGTATAGACAACCTTATTAGATCCGATCCCAGGCATATCAAAGCGTATCAATACGCGTTCTCAACACATTATTGAACCAATTTTTGCAGTAGGTTCTGTGATCTTAATGAAAATGTAACCATTCAATAAGTGGCCCTGTACCAAATATTAAAATCTAAGGAACATATATAGATGTTTATCTTTCTTTGTCACGTAATTTTCTTGTGGATAAAACGTGACCACAACACGAATGCAATACAACGTTTTATGCACAACCACAAGCTCAAGTTAGTCGAGTTTAATTCAAAGAAAACTATATTTTTAAACGTCAACAAGATGTTCCTTTAAAAACTCGGTGAGAATCGGAGTATTTTGACAAGACGCCCTGGTTACTATGGTGGATTGTTTGTTGTCGTTCACTTTTGGTCGAAGAGCTGATGAGAATGGAAGATGTTGAGCGTATTTCTCGTATTCCTCAAGAAATATCTGCAGACACTGAAGAAACAATTCTGCGATTATTACCATTCAAGTAGAAAGAACTTTACGAAAAATAATTAACAGAATTTAACAATTAGAGGCATTGACCGGCAGTCAATGAGAAAGTTATTCATTTAGTTTCATCAGTGTGGGAGTATTTTATATGCGATATTTTTTATATTAGATATGCATGTTAAAGTACGGTAGATTGACGTCCTCAAAAGTGTTTCTACAGTATAGAGCAAACCAAACAGCACGTTAGATAGAGAACAAATCTAAGTGTTTCCAACTAGACTTGCTGATGAAGAGTTTCTGATGATTAAGGCGAATGTTGTACTAATAATAGGAGTTGCAGGTACATGTAGGTCTTAAGAACTGATGCGCTTGAAGTTCGATGGCGTACAAGATACTAACTCATATTTATCTAGCAATGACAAGTGAAAATCTTCTTTATTTCACTAACGAATAAAATGTAGAAATTTACGGCTCTAAATAGTTAAAATATTGAATATCATACCTTCTTGACCGGTATTAGCTGCTACTAAGAAATGTTCTTCTTCTCCTTCTACGGGTACTCTAAATGCTGTAATGTCCCTGCAGCCATGTGTTCTAATTCTCTGAAATTGTTGAAACCTCTCTTTTTCTACATCGTACTTGAAGATCTCTGAATATGTATCAGCGCCTGAAAATGTGAAAATAAAAATACTGTATTTAGCAGCACTGATAAAGGCTATATCACCACAGACTTTTATTAGAACTAGATTGCCATTAGACTACTTAATATAATTGTATGTAATTTGTAATACAGTATTATATAGTGCCCTAACCACCATTAAATGCAGAAATGAAGGAAACCTGGATGGTAAAACGCCAACTGGGATCAATCCCTCACATTGATCCATGCCAGCATTTTCCATCCTACTATACCTATAGAGTGGATGCCTTGTTCCCTTCTACGAGTATAACTGATTGAAAATGAATGAAAGGATAAAAAAATAGAGAAGCTAAAAATTTAATATTAAAGCAGATTTAATTTTTTTTGTAAAAAGAAGTTTTCTCTTTGGTAGTCAGTCTCATTTATGTCTACGTCAGATGCCTAAATTCTGGTAGATCAATAGTTCAAATTTCAATTGAAATAACCAATATTCAGCATCGTCTTTTCAAAGTGAAACAAACCTAATGACCAAATTTTGAAAAAACTGTTTAAATTTCTCAGCAATCTGTTCTTAATTCATTATTAATTTGACCAATTTCTATAGCCTTCTGTCGGTATAGTGATGGTCTGCCAATATTCATAGACGATGCGTTGCTATTGCTGAGAGCTTCATTGAAATCAAAAGCTTCCCGAAGGAAAAAGCTTTTATTCGATGAAGCTGACAACAGCAATTGTCACTTCTTTCAGTTGTGAGAGGTAAAAGTCACCTTTAAAAATACCCAAACAAGTATACTCACGGTTGTCCGACTTGGAATTTGCCACTGCTAGGAAATGGACGCCATCCACAGAGAAATGCGAAACCTTCAAAACCCCCGACGTCCCTATAAACTGAATTAAGTCGAAATGTCTTCCTTGCCATTTGTATATCGGAGTGTATGCCTCGAACCTAGTCCCAAGCGTGCCTTCCTTCATAAATTGAGCCACGGCCATATATATGTTCTCCTCCTGCTCCCTAAGGATAAATTTAATTAATACTTATAGGCAGAGGGTAAACTCAAGTAAATGCGTTTTATCAGCTGCTAATAAACTTCAGGAAAGAAGCTTTTGATGTACCAGAAACTTCGGATTGCTACAGGGAGCTCCAGAAAATGTATGGGAACTTCTACATACAAATCTGTTAATAATTAGTATGCTGCAACATACTAGGGTTAAAATTCGCAGCGCGTTTGTGAATCCAACTTAAGATTTGATGCCCTGAAGATATACCCACCATAACTCTGAAAGGGAATTCTGATATACTTGGATAAGTTTAACTGAATCTCTTGTCCAAAGCTTTGGTTGAATATGTTTTTCATTTGAACCTGTTCTTATAGGGTTTACTGATGTGAAAGTTTGGATAAGTTTATGCAGTGTTCATGAAATTAATGTTTGTTGATAAATCAGAAATAAACTCAAATTTAGAACATATGGGTGTGCATGATTTTTAACAGAAAACTTGTTAAGAACCGCTGACACCACTTTAGTAGTTAGCAAAATGTTTTATTTTTGTTCATAGAGTCATTTTTATTGAATACGGTTGACTTTAGAGCAATGAACGAAGAGAACTATTTTTGTGTAAAATTCATTGGCGCTTCAGAATTTGCTGCCAAATGTCAATTTTTCCAGTGGCGTAAAAGTTATGGGGGAAAAAACCCTTCCAATACCTTAAAATCTCCACCACTGGCACGTCCAATAAATTCGAGAAGGGTGCGAAAAAGTAGCTATTAATAGTGGTAATGTGTTTACAAAAGCTCAGTCCTGTAGTTCAAAGGGTTCCTAAGATATTGGAAAAAAATTAAAGTTTTGACAGCGTGTATCTCGAAAACGAAAGCCCAGAGAGAAAAATGGATGAGGAAAAAAATGTTTCTTTTTTCAAAGGGAATTTACAGTTTTCCGTTGCGACACTTATTTAGGAACACCCTGTATATTAATGGAAAGAGGAAAAATAACAATGTCAAATCTCCTATAGTTAACGAGCCTACAAAAACATCGAAATTTGCTCATCCTGTACGTTTATTTAAAACTACGTATTTTGATGACCCGTTCCATGAATATTTGCTGTGATCTTTCGAATGCTGTTAATTCCACAAGTGAATATCTCAGGAATGTGTGCTAGTGTTTTGTACAGATTTTTTAAAGACAGACAGAGATAATAAACTCTGTAATTGCAAACACGGAATTCCAGGAAACAACTACTCTGCGGGCTAATGCCCCGACCAGCATTGAATTACACTGGAAAACCTATAGCAACAGCTAGAGTCATTCGTCAGACGCCCACCAGACATATACCGGTTTTGAGCTTATTAGCTCTCATCAGTATGCCATAGGTGAGGTATCCGACGAATAATCCTAGCTGCTTTCGTCTGTCTAACCCGACAGAAGGGACCATGAGTACGCGGTGTAGAACTAACTACATCTATCGGCCGTTCGCTACTCCATGCCGGACTGAAAGTGTCACAGACACGAAGCGTTCTACATGCAGTAGACACCATTGAAAGCTGTCGACCTTTATCGCGATCGGCGAGAAACGATATTTTGCAAACACGGAATTCCAGGAAACAACTACTCTGCGGGCTAATGCCCCGACCAGCATTGAATTACACCTGGAAAACCTATAGCAACAGCTAGAGTCATTCGTCAGACGCCCACCAGACCAGAATTCCGTGTTTGCAAAATATCGTTTCTCGCCGATCGCGATAAAGGTCGACAGCTTTCAATGGTGTCTACTGCATGTAGAACGCTTCGTGTCTGTGACATTTTCAGTCCGGCATGGAGTAGCGAACGGCCGATAGATGTAGTTAGTTCTACACCGCGTACTCATGGTCCCTTCTGTCGGGTTAGATAGACGAAAGCAGCTAGGATTATTCGTCGGATACCTCACTTATGGCATACTGATGAGAGCTAATAAGCTCGAAACCGGCATATGTCTGGTGGGCGTCTGACGAATGACTCTAGCTGTTGCTATAGGTTTTCCAGGTGTAATTCAATGCTGGTCGGGGCATTAGCCCGCAGAGTAGTTGTTTCCTGGAATTCCGTGTTTGCAAAATATCGTTTATCGCCGATCGCGATAAAGGTCGACAGCTTTCAATGATGTCTACTGCATGTAGAACGCTTCGTGTCTGTGACATTTTCAGTCCGGCATGGAGTAGCGAACGGCCGATAGATGTAGTTAGTTCTACACCGCAAACTCTGTAATTGTCACTTACCAAATTTCCACATGACTGGTGTAAGACGTATTAATTTTCTGAATGACTTCGAGTTCTTCTTCTGCATTGAACTGCATAATACTGGTTTGATGTTCGAATTGCCGTCGTGCTGAACTATTTTCAGCCACAGTAATAATAGTGAAGGTTTCTAGAGGGTAAGCGGCAACCCCAACTCCATTCGAAACTCCTCTGCTAGCAACTTCTTGGAAACTGTCGTTCTGTAAAATTAATTGCTACAATGGAACGCAACATGTTCACATACACCCAATTTTTCGAGATAGTAGTAGTAGTAGTAGTAGTAGTATAATCTTTATTCATAAAACCTAAGCAGGACATGATGCTTCAATACAACACGTGTACATAAGCAATATAACAGTGATATGAAATCCCAATATTTGATATAATAATACACATTTTAGAGATAAAATTACAGAAATACGTCACACAGATATTTAAATTAATTTTACGTTAAGTATAATAATAGAATATTTAATATGTGAATATGCTAAGGCATAGTTTACCAAATATTGTTTGTTCGCAATGTATTTCAGGTTCCAAATAAGATGAATATAACCCTTGAGTTAGTGTATATAGTCAAGGATATAACTTACTGGCAATGCAATCTACATGAACCGGCCATGAGAGATTTTCGACTACATGTAGGCCCAAAAATTTGTTACTTGTGACATTCTCCAGTGCTATGTTATTCAAAATTGGAGCAGTTTGCATTTTCGTAAATGGAATACAACATATGTTGTTTCAGTTGCATTAATTTTGAGTCTATTTCTTTCGCACCCGTTGTAAAATTGTTGGAGAACTATATTTGCAATTTACTAAAATTGTTACTTAATGCCAATAATAGTATCGTCGGCAAACATCACAAGTGTTATGCTATCGATCATATGTTGTTTTCAATCATTTACAAAAAGTAAAAATAGAAGTGGGCAGATGACACTTCCCTGCGGAACTCCAATATTTAATTTATGTTGTTCTTACTGAGCTAGCTTAACACTGAGTTATCTATAAGAATGAACTAATCCATTTGTCTAATAGCTCCCTAATCCCCAAACTGTTTAATTTTTGTTTTAAAAAACTTCCCTTGACAGAATTAAAAGTCCTTGTCAAATCGAAAAAGAGCGTAACTACAATTTTACTTTCATCAAACTGTTCGTAAACATCGGTAAGGAGTAAATGTACTTCTGTATATTGTAATTGTCAATGATGTAGTATCTCCTTTTTTATGCAGATCCTTTTAAAATTGTATGAAAAGTACAAACGAGTCTCTATTGAGAAAACTTTTTTGAAGACGTACAGAGATTTATATCCATAACTTTATAAGGGCCGTGTAAGGTCTGCTAATGTTGTGTAGGAATCGCCATTATTTCCAGGTCGGTGATCATCCAACCGTTAAACTTTGTACCTTCTATTAACTGTCCCGAGGACATTGGAGGCTCCTCACTGAAATATTAAGTGAAACCCCGGGTACACAAATGAAAAAATATTTTGGGGAGTTGCTGAAAGCCCTGCGTGTTATCTATTCTGAGATACTCCAACACTGAATTAATAATTGCGTGTTCGGTATGTTTAGTTAATGTAATGATAATCCTCTTATAAATGAATTATGTTAAATTTGCAGGAGCCACTCCGCCTCACAGGAATTACAAATTAAGCCGGTATTATGATTGATAATATTAACGTATAGTATGTATAGATAATTTGATTTTGTTCTATACAGGGTGAGTCAGTCATAATGTCATAAATTTTAAGAAGAGATAGGAAGTAATGAGTATAATACGAAAAATCTAAATGCATATTTACGCCGAAAAAAAATATTTTCAAATCATTATTTACACCCCTTTTCAGACTGTCACTGACCGCTTACAGCCTTGGTCGTTTACAGCTCACAGTTCAACACGATGTCGACCTGAAGCAATGTTGTCAAGTTGAAATATTTTTCTAGTACCTACCTACCTAGGTATTAGACATCAAAAATAAATTACAAAACTCCGACGTATCTAATAATAAACCGAGTAATAAACCATTTACGTTCATTACAAAAAAAAACTTATACTCAATGGGTAAATTATTGAGAGAAGCTGAAAAGTGTTTCGTGTTTAAATACCAAGTAATAAAAAACCCGCGTGTTGTCGACAAGGAAACTGTCCAATTCCGAAACGGAACGCCTCTAAACACCTACACAGACAAAACCGATTTATTGGATTGTTGTTCATTCCGACTTATTACAAATTGTTTTATGCAGATTCTGAAATTTTCTTCATTCAAGATCAAATTATACTATGTTCAAGCTGTTCAAATTATAAGAAAATATTAAAAAATACGAAAATTCTATTATGCAAGTAATTTGTTGTTCGTCGAGGGGATCAAAAATTGTGACAAGATTTCGCAAGATAGAGATATCCAAGAAATTTCGCGGAATTCCGGGCAATTTCAAGGATTTCGCATTTGAAAAAATTATCTCAAAAATTATACCTATACAGGGTGTCTTTAAAAGGTTGTGATAAAACCATATACCTATTCCGGGGGCATAAATATGATGGCTTAAATCAAGTTACTTTAGTCCACAATTTTATAGCTTCCAAGATACAGTGTTGAACTTTTTTAGTTTTTTCTCAATAACTTTATTATAAATTGTAGTAAATACATAAAATGTGGTAGTAGTGAGTTTTGTGGTACGAGAAATTGAAATATGTCTCCAGATGACGCGAGATATTTTCGTGATTTTGCGCGATTTCTTCTGATTTCGCACGATTTCTCGGGATTTCGCACGATTTTGCAGGGATTTCGCAAGATTTGTGACAAGACTTCCATGAGTGGTTACCCCCTCGTTGTTCATCCCTACAGCAGTTCCGAAATCTATCAACAAGTATTTTTCTTAGGGCGATAAAAAGCTGGCAACCTATTGGAACTGCTACTATAGTCTGTTTTGAAATCAAAGAGAGTAACAAAAACCCCGAGATAAGAACCGGCCATGGGCGTGGTAATATTTCGTTTCAAGTAATTATCGGGTAACAGTAACGCTAGTAAGTAAAACCAGTCTTAGAGCTGAATATACGAAAACGTGCTAGTGCAGTAGATTCAAATTTGACTTATGTTTAGTGACTATTGTGCCAGTGGATATAATATTGTTTGGGTAAAATGTCTAGCTTATCAGATTACGTACCTGCTAAACGCGTGAAAAGATGTGTGCTATCTCAGAATGAGAAGATTATTATATTAAATGTATTTAATGCATTGAAACACCAAAATCCTACCAACAGTGTTGACGACATCGTGGAAAAGTGTTCCAAAATGACAGGGATTGGAAAATCGACTATCTACAGACTTTTAAAGGAAACAAAAAATGAACAAGATACTGCAAAATCCCCCAAAATCATCTACAGGAAGGTCAAAAGTCGTTATAGATGATTTCTTCAAAAATTTCATTCGCAGAAAAGTACACTCATTTTATTTTAAAAAAGAAATACCAACGCTAAACAAAATTTTAAGTGAACTTTCAGAGGACAACGATTTGCCAAAAATCAGTAGAAGCAAATTATGGGCCGTCTTACGAGAGTTGAATTTTTGCTGGGAAAAGCAGAACAGGAAGTCAGTTCTTATCGATAAAGATGAAATTATTTGTTGGCGAAGATCCTTTAAGATCAATTAGAAAATTCCGTGACGAAGGGAGGAATATTTATTATCTAGACGAAACTTGGGTCAACGAGAGATATACTGTAACAAAAGTATGGCAAGATAAAAATGTAAAAAGTTTTCGACAAGCATTTTTGGATGGACTTTCAACAGGGTTCAATGCACCTTCAGGTAAAGGGCGAAGATTAATAGTGACACATATAGGTAGTGCCAGTGGTTTTGTAGATGGCGGTTTACTTTTATTTGAATCTAAAAATACAGGTGACTTACTATCACGAAGACATGAACGCAGATGTTTTCGAAGAGTATTTTACACAGATGTTGGATCTTATTCCTCCGGGGTCTGTAATTGTCATGGATAATGCCAGTTACCATTCACGGCAGACCGAGCGGACGCCTACGACTGCTTGGAGGAAAGCCGATATAATTCAATGGTTATCCGGAAAAAACATTTCAAAATTGGTGAAAAAGGAACTTTTGACACTTGTCAATCTCAATAAAGATCAGAAAAAATATGTTATCGATGAAATGGCAACAAATCGCCAAATAACGGTACTACGGTTACCACCTTATCACTGTGAACTTAATCCAATCGAATTAGTCTGGGCGCAGGTAAAAGGAAGGAGATGTAGCGCGAAATAATTAGACGTTTAAATTAAGTGACGTGAAAATTTTGTTAAAAATTCCATGGAACGAGTAACTGCAGATAACTGGCAAAGATGTATACATCATGTACAAAAAGCACCAGTACTACATTTATTTACGATTTGCATACATAATAAGCTTTTATTACTCTCTTTCATTTCTAAACAGACTATAACCCAACTGATTTTTCTTCCGACGCAGACGGCTACGATGTCATAGAAACTGATATTTACATCTAATTAATTATGCATAACGCACACAAACGAGTAAAGCTTCATTAACGCAAATTTACTTATTTTATCGGGCCGTTGCAGATAATTACGTGGGCATCTACTATCGTGCAAATTATTCATCTCATTAGGAGTTAGAACTTGCTACTCTAGACGCCAAAAGGGATGCAAAAATAAGTAGCAACTTTGTTAGCGGCATGTCAGAGACGAATTTTCTCCTATAAACAGCCCTCACTCTTTCCGTCGCGTAAATGACCAATTGTTCTCGTCTGTTTGATCGCTTAAAAAAGTTTTCCTTTTGAATGGATCGCTCCCGATTTTTCTCTAAGCAGCGTTAAATACAACACAAGGGGAAGGGGTTGAATGCTAATCTTAAAGGAGCTTATTTTAACTTGCGAAACACCGCCATTATTTGATATAAATACGGTTTGCGAAAATTGTGCCCATATTTTTATACAGGGTGTTACAGAATGATGTTAAGGAAGGCAGTTTCTGTTTAAAAATAGATAAAATACAATTTTTGGAATAGAATTTTTCCGAAAATTTCCAGATTTGATATTCCAGGGTAAAGACGCCAAATACGCTGGTCTAATTATTTTTTAGATATTTCATAGAGGGCACTATTATGTACATTCCTATTACATTTCAAGCTCTAATTTTTTTAAGGTTAGGTTTTTTCTCCATTCGGACTCCATTTTCAAAAGTATAATTTTATTTTCTAATAATAATGTATTTGTTAGAACTTCCTAATTTGGATTTTAATTGAACTCTTACAATATTACGGTCTATAAAATAAGTAACTTTTCTTGAAATTTTTGTTAAAACTTGTCGAATTAACTTTATATCAAAATTGTAGTGATTGTCATTAGCAAGAGGATATTTAATATAATTAATTATTCAAATGAAGAATATGTACAGGGTGAGTCAGTCATAATGTCATTAATTTTAATCACGTATTCGGGAGGCCTAATATAGGCAGAAAATCGAAAAAAAATTTTTTTACTTGACCTTTAAAAAAATAAACAAATCACCCTATAAAAATCAGTAACACGACGCTCCTGGTGCGCTACGAACTTTCTGATGACGCACCCATACGACAATCGAATGCCGGATTAAACATCGTTGCCACATCATGTTTACATACATAATATCGTCTAACACATCAGCATGTTATTCAAATTTACCCCCATTTAGCACTCTGCATTTCCCGCATTTCTTTCCCCCCAAATTTGTAGATCACGGCACACATTTGGAGGGGAGATGGAGAGAATACAAGCATGACATTATGACTGACTCACCCTGTATACAGATATGCTCTTAACGTTACGTCACAGCTTGGGAAATGCTGCGTTGTTTATGTCTTTAGGAAATTAAAAAAAAAATAAAATTGTAAAAATTGTGTTTAAAAATTTAATAGCTGCAGCGACTCATACCTCGATTTCGACTCATATTTTTAATCCAACTTTGTACAAATGATGCTTGCACGCCAGCATTTGAGACAAGCTGACGGGTAGAGGAGGTCTCTGCAGCCTGTAATGGGTACGCGACTTATTATTTCGACTCAAGTGATTCTGCTGGTTTATCTATGTTGTGCTACAGAGGTATACAGAGAACCAAGTGAGATAGAGATTTAAATATCTAGATGGTATTAGTTGTACCATAGTTTAAAGATATTTTTCTACGTTCATGCAAAAACAATACTTTATTGAACTATATTTAGTGGAAAAAGTGGTTCTTTATTGCACTCATCTGTCATTCCATTGCAGCGTTTTGTCATCATGACAAACATAAACCTTCAAATCGACGTCACATTTTTCTAGACTTAATGTCATCTAAATAACATTTTTTGGTTTTTGCATGAACAAAAAAAAAATATTGTATTCAACAAGTGCAAAAAGTAAGTGTTTATTGCACGCGACGTGAAATTGTCCAACGAGGCCGTCAGGCCGAGTAGGACAACACACTTACTTTTGCACTTGTTGCATAAATAACTATTTAAACTTTGGGCGATGGTTAAGCTCTCATTTACTTACCTGCATCCTTTTTATCTTTATCTTTTGTGTGAAAGCACCATTAGGTTCGTTTTCTAAGCAAGCTGCATACCACATAAAACCTTGTTGAAATAAAACTATATCTGCTGGAGAAGTAGTTGGAATGTTTATAAATGGCTTGATGTCTGCAAATAAAAGATGAACCAGTGTGAATCAAAATCTTATAATAGTGAAAAACATAGAGCAAAAAAACATTCTATCTAAAAAATTATTATGAAACCATAGGCGTCCTTAAAAGAATTAGGGGGTCCGTGGTACTACAACTTCCTTTTCCTGCGTTCATGCTTTGATATTACAAATAATAACTAAGATAAAAATATGTGCCAAATTTCAATTTCTTTAAATCAACGGAGCTATCAATAAAAATCATTTTTATTTTGACACCATGTATTTTAAAAATAAAGCCTCTAAATGCAAGTGGTCATTATTTTACTCCAAAGAATATGTGCTAAACGGTTTGACCTACTAATTTTTAACACCCTGTATAAAAGGCAGCGATTCGCCTCAGTTATAACTGCTATTATTTTAAAACACAGTAGGGAGTATAGACCGTCCATAAAAGCTGACTTATATCGTTCTGTTACAGAATCGGACAAGCTATCTCTGGAGAAAATTAAGGAAAACCTCCAGACCCAACTATCGGAGCTGGAAAGCTTAGAGTCCATGTTCTACAATCCCGGAGAGATACGCGTGGAAGATATGTGCACTTTATCGGACATTAAGAACTTCGTTAACGGCCGCTCCACATATTTGCCCCAATACCTCGATCTCACCATAAATCTGCTGGTCGAGAAGTTAAAATTCGAGCTGTGCGTCACCCTGTCCCACGAGTACCCGTACGCCGAGCCCGAGATATTTGTCAGGAATCACACGCTGAACAGGCCCAGGCACGTGCAGCTAAACAAAGACTTGTGCGATTACGTCTCCGGCCTGGAAAGGGGCGAGCCGTGTATATTCAGTGCCGTCTCCTGGCTGCAGGATAACGCCCAGGGCTACGTGGAAATAAAGGAAAAACCCGCTCTGCAGGCGAGCGCGAAGGACGACAGATATATAAGATATTGGATTTATTCGCACCACATTTACAGTAAGACTAAGAGACGTGAAATAGTGGATCTGGCGAATCTATTGCATATTAGCGGTTTCTGCATGCCAGGTAAACTGGGATTGATATTTCCGCTTGTCGCATCACGTAAAATACGGCTTCATAAAGCTGTTGAGTAAAATTGTTTCTATATATTTTTAGGTATTAATAATATTGTGTGAAACTAACTACTCTGTGGACTAAAGCCCCAACCAGCGTTGAATTACACCCACAATATCTACCCATATATTCTTTATTATTAGCTTTTGTAACATTTTTACTGTATTAGAAAGGTATTTTAAGCTAATATAAATCAAATCTCCTACAATTCCTATCAATGAAGTCATATGTATGTTCTCTGATACCAAACATCTAGGTATGCTAATGAACGATTCCACAGACAAAGTTGGATTCAATAATTATCCAAAGAAATTAATCTATCTAAATTTACTAACCTGGTTTAATGAAAACACTATAAATATCTAACTTTCACTTTTGGCAGTGGGAACTCGAAAATTCAACCACAATAGATGAGATCTAACCTAATAGGAATTGTAGGAGATTTGATTTATATTAGCATAAAATACTTTTCTAATACAGTATAAATTTGTTTCGCTGTTTTGCTTAATTCTGGTAGACTTTTTTTTAAAAAGGTAAAGGGACAATTTGAGCATTTCTTCTCCAGCGGACTTCTACAACTTTTTTCAGTACAAACAAACTTTTTAAAATTCGATGCTTCGGACGCTATTTGACGATTCTGTTTTCCAACATACATTGTCTTTGTAAGTCAACAATTTAACATATATTCAAAATTTATCACGACTTATATAAAGAACCATAGCGCTTCTAATTGTACACAGCAATTTTTGGTAACTTAAAGCCTTTTCGAAAAAATTAGTTCCAAATGCGGCATGTAGTCAAAAGTGTAAAGGAGTTTTTTTAAAAAAGTTTACTTCGCTACGTGTAATGGTTTTTAAGAAATTGAATTTTCTATGTACGCCGTGTGCTAAGCTTATACAGCGTGATTCAGAACGTATCTAAAAAAAATTGGGAATAAATACGTCATGAAAAATGAAGTCAATATCGTAAAAAAAATTTGTTTAGTGCCCGAATAAACAATTATTGATGTAGTATTTTTAACCATTCCATCGCTGGTTTACTGTAGTCTGTAGCGGGGCGATTCCGAATATTAAAATACAATCACTTAGTAGGTATTAACGTTTTTGTGATGCGAGTGTTTACATTAGTTTCTCAAGTGTCAAAAATTGCTTACGTGTATAGCAGCTCGGAGTTGATGGATTTCGTTTTGATTTATGTTATTTATGAAGTTACTATGCTTTGGCATAACGATTTCCTGGTAAACATGTGCCAAATGCAGCTACTTTTACCGCAGTGTGCAGTGAGTGCGTGTAGTGACACGGGAAATTTGAAACCAAATCGTGAAAGAAATGGAGGTCCAGGGCATATTGCAGCAGTGTGATGTATCATAGACAAAGCTCAATTAGATCCGTAAAATGTGTTCAAGTATTAATTCCAGGATATGCTGACTTCTACTATGCTACTAAAAAATCATTTGGACTTCTTTTTGTGTGGATATTTAAAAAATGAAGTGTATCGCACCGAAGTGGAGACTATTGATGATTTACGCAAGCGTATCATAGCTGCTTACGAGTTGAAAACGGACAAGAAGCAGAAATATTTGTGTTAGTTTGTAGAAACTGGGTAAGACCGGCCCAAAATTATGTTGTTGTGACATCAGGTATGTCAAACTATTTTATTAATTAAAACCACAATTTCATTCTATTAATAATTAATAACAATAGCGGCAAAAGCAGTTGAATTTGCTTTATAAAATTGATGTTAAAATGTTATTTATTTCTTTCCTTGGGAATTTCTTTCAATTTTTTGTCCGGTCGCCGAATGTAGGCTTTACAGTGGACCAGCTTCCAGTGCCGTGCAGAATTGTATTTTTAAATCATTTTCAAACTGCTTTTATTGATTATTTTATTTACAAAATAGTATTTGGAAGAACCCCTCTAGGTACATTGAAACAATTTTTTTTGTAGATAAGTGCTGAATAATCTTTTTTGTATACTACATGGCAAAGAAAGATAAACACCCATTAAACATAATGTCACGGGTTTCTAAACCCAACTTTTTCTTTTACCAGAAACACAAACAGTTAATTTTTACTGATATTTATTAACTACTCTGTACACTACTGAATACTAATTACAACTCAACTAAACACTATTTCACTTTGAAACTCCAGGAAATTTCCAACTAAACACTCCAATTCAAGACTGACTGTCTCGGCCGTTATAGACTAAAAGGATATTCCAGGTATTTTCTAGCAGCTCTAAATCCATTTCTCGAACGATTCTCGTCAATTCTCAATTTTCCAGTCGCGTCTTGATACACGGCATTATTTTGTTTGTTTACAAGAATCACGTAGGGGCGATCGGGACAATCTAGCGTTTTGCGATGTCACAGTCATCGAACTGGGTGCGAGCGGGGCAAATTCTGTGACAATAATTTTGTTTTGATAATCTTTTGCATGTTTACGTCTTTCTTTCAGGTTTATACGTTACGTTTTTTTGGACTTTGCATAGATCGTACTTTAATAACGTGGCATTCTGTTTTAAACATTTCTGGTCACATTTGTGTTGCAGGTGTGCATTTTTTTACAGTTGATTATACCTAGAGTACGTAGATTTAAGCAGATTTTTCAGCTTAGTGACTTTGACAGGAGGCGGATTGTTGGATTGCGCGACCCATGTTTGTCGGTGCGAGAAATTTCTAGAAGGACTAACAGATCCTTACATACCATAGTACGGCGTTGCCCGGTGTGGACTCAGAAAGGCCGTGGACACAGAGCGAAAAGCATCGGCCCTCGTAGAGGAACTACAGAGAAACCACATAATTGTCAAATAACGTCCGAAAATTTGATTTTAAAACGTTCGTTCCTACTAAAACAAGTTGTAGAAGTCCATTTCGGATGCCCAAATTGTCCCTCTACGAGATAGTAAAGGATTAATTTAGTTGTATCTTCTTTTAAAAAAACGGCATAATTGAGAGTCGAATTTACTCCACTAAAAATGTCTTCGAGGGCTATGTTAAGGCGAGACAGGATTACAATGTGTCCTTTATTTACGCTAGTACCTATCCCTTTCGTAATGTTTTTAGAAAATTATCTGATATATTTCCAATGTGTAATTTAAATTAGTACCTGTTATTCAGAAATAATAAGAAAAAAAATTGGGTACAGAATCAACAAAAAGCGGTCTAAGCAATTAATTTTAGATGCAATAGTAAATAAAAAAAAATTTAAATATAACTGTTGATATAATTGAATTGGTGTAAACAGAAATAGCACATGTCAACTTTTGCTTAAAGTCAGGTTACTACAGAAAATTGAAAAATATTTTTGGTATTTGTAAATAACTTGGGTATGGTTGCCCACCTTGTAACAATTAGGAGCAGTTTGTGATACAGTTTTGGAAAAAGCTCAGCTAGGGTAGGTTTCATTTAAAAAAAAATGTGATGACGTCATTACTCGAAGATAGGTGACCCTGTATATTAAATTATTTTTTGAAAAAAAGTAAATTAAAATCAAAAACCGACCTGTTTCGGGAACTTCCAATAATATCTTTTATTTACCTAATAATTTGAATTTTAATTTGGTTGCTGTCGGCATGATAGTCGCGCCTAAGCCGACTTGATTCAAACACGGTTCAAACGATTTCAAATATAAATTAAATTACACAATTCTTATTTTATTGCAGTTTTCGAAATAATATTGTTTGTGTCTTGAATGTTAAATGCTTTTGCGTTGTCGAATGGATATTTTTCCCTCTAGATACAAAAATAACTAATTTCCTTTGCCAAAGTTAACAATGAAATGACGGGGACACCGTGTGTTAGCTTTATATCCGAAAGTATCGTTCTTTGTAAATAAAAAAGATAAAGTTTTTCAATAAGTCTTTCTAATACAAAAATATATGCAGCATTTACGAACTGTTAGTTAGCAAGGTAATTACATAAATGCCAAAGTTATCATTCAAAAAGTTCTGCAAGCATTATACCGGCGGAATAGGGCATACACGCGCTGGTAGTACATAGCCCGAGGGACTTTCTAAAAGTTTATCAATCAAGCGACCGAGTTTGTGCAACTAACTTCATTCGATATATTATTGCAGGCAAGCCAGGAATTATTTGTGTTGAAGGAACTACTTCGGATTGTAATGAATGGTGGCAATCAATTAAGTCGATGAATTGGAAGAAGATCTTTTGTAAGGTTACCGAAGAGGACTGGGAGGAGGAAAAGGGATCATTTCTGAAATTTAACAAATTCGAAGAGATTATTTTTCAGAACAGCGGGGTTAAGTGTAATCACATGGACATGGGGGAGTTGTACAAATACTTGGAGGATCATCATGTGGGGTACATTTTTAAGGAAATTTTTGGGGTCGAAGCTAAATCTAATCCTTGATCGTAAATGTCACCGGAATTATGCGTATTAGGCGTAATTATTGAGTAAATTCGTAAATGAAAAGAATTGTACATTTTGTAAAATTGTAAATATTCAGGGTGTTATTATATTATGTAATAAACATGTGGACGTATTCCAGAAATAAAAACAAGACTCGTCTAAATTTTTATTCTAGGTTGATTCGTTTTCAAACTACTGAGATTCGAGACAAATTTTAATGAATAAATAGTAAAATTTAGAGTATTATATGTAAAATAGAGTTCCACAGGACTCTGTCTTGGGGCCTTTACATTCTATTCTATTCATCTCGAGTTCGGATATCATTATACATAGAGAAGCTAAACATGCTTTCAAATTTTAAGGGCGTCATTTTGAACAAAATAGTGTTTAGTGGTTGTTTACAAACCTTTACAGTTTAATCAATGGCGTCACATATTATTTTTGCGTTAAATTGCAGACGTACCCTGCATCTAGATCACTGGTTATATTATGTATGAATATAGTACATATCATTACTTGATACAGTACCGTCAATTTTACAGTCATATATCTTTTTCAGTGTATTAATTTTAATTTCTTTCTCGAAAAATTTTAACCACCGGTAACAGGAAAACATATCAAACATTTACAATACTTGTTTTGATGCTTAGACATGTCCACTTGTTTTGACAGATGATGGGGGATCCCCCTGTATATTGTTAAATACTTAGTAATAATAAGTACCTACATAATGAAAATATCATGAAGGAATAAGATATTATTTTGTAAATAATTAATTATATCAAACTTTATATATTTTTTACTATTATATCATATATTTTTATTCAGTAAAATTTTAATAAAAACTACAGAACATATTTATTTTTTTGTAAATTTTATAGATCAGCGTGTTCACGGGCAAGTCCAAGGGCACCATGGGCAGAAAAGTTTGCCATATAGACGCGGCAAGAATTCAGGCGACTTACCTCATATGAACAAATAAATAATTCATTATATTTTCATCGAAATATTTAAGAAACTGCAACTGAGAATACAAAGACTATATAATACTCACTAAATGTTTGCACTATATATTGCACTAAATTCCAAAAAATGTTAAATATCGAAAATTATGTTGACAATAAAAACAATTGCGTAACGTCAGCTGTGACGTAAGTCGTCTGAATTCTTGCCGCAACTATATCACTTATATTTTATTAAATTTCAAAATAAGAGAATATCTTCCCCAAAATTATCGAGTTATTTCATTTTGATATTCAGTGCTAAGGCTTTATTCGCGTCAACTGATGCACAACTGTTTTTGTAACTCAAACGCAAAAAAATATATAATGGACCATCATGTATAGGACTTGAAAATAATTTGGTAAGTAAGGTAAGATATTTTCCAAGATCATTTTTATATCAGATCATATACGGCTGTGCCCAAACAAAATATACAAAAGCATCCAAACAGAGACAAAACTTCTAAAATATCGCCAGCATGTTGTACGTAAGACAAAAAATGCAAAATATTTTATTGAATGTAACATGAGGTCACAACGTTATTAGATTCACTTACCTACAAAGTAATTTTCCTCAAATGTTTCATTTTCAAGCAAACTCCTTTTTGATCTAGAATATTCTGGGCCTTCGGCTTCCATAACGAGATTTAAATAGTTCGTCACATGTCTATCAATGAAAGCTTTTGAATTTTCAGAAAAAGCCGAATCATCTGAAAAATCATACACCTACTTCAAATTTATATACTTGAGAATAATCCAAACATTTTAAAATATATTTTTTAATAGTGATTATACTGTCTGAATATTATTCTGCATACAGGGTGTTCTTAAATAAGTGTCGCAACGGAAAACTGTAAATTCCTCTTGAAAAATGAAACTTTGTTTTCCTCTTCCATTTTTCTCTAAGGGCCTTCGTTTTCGAGATACACGGTGTCAAAACTTTAATTTTTTTTTTAGTGTTTTTCCAATATCTTAGGAACCGTTTGAACTACATGACTGAGCTTTTGTAAACACATTACCACTATTATTAGCCACTTTTTCGCACCCTTCTCGAATTCATTGGACGTGCCAGTGGTGGAGATTTTAAGGTATCGGAAGGGTTTTTTCCCCATAACTTTTACGCCACTGGAAAAATTGACATTTGACAGCAAATTCTGAAGCGCCAATGAATTTTACACAAAAATAGTTCTCTTTCTTCATTTCTCTAAAGTCAACCGTTTTCAATAAAAATGACTTTCTATGAACAAAAATAAACATTTTGCTAACGATTCGAATATCGAAAATCTTTGTAATTCAAAAAATAGGTAGTAATAATTAACAATATGATGACATTCACATTTTGCAAGTGCAAGGCCTCAAGAAAACATCCGGAGAACGACGAATCGAACCGCCGGATGGGGACATCTGAAATGCATCGTTTATGAAACCCATGCCAATAATATCGAGGAGTTGACCGATTGGGGTGAAGCCGCAGCGGCAGAAATAAATATGATTCGAAGATGTAATGCGTGCATTGAAGTCCGTGAACGTAATTTAGAACAGTTTTTGTAAATTTTACTCGCCAAAATGATAAAAAAAGTTGTTGTATCTGTTGTTAAATCCTGTTAAAATTATTACTACCTAATTTTTGAATTACAAAAGATTTTCGAAACAGCAAAATGTTTGTTTTTGTTCATAGAAAGTCATTTTTATTGAAAATGGTTGACTTTAGAGCAATGAACCAAGAGAATTTTTGTGTAAAATTCACTGGCGCTTCAGAATTTGCTGTCAAATGTCAATTTTTCCAGTGGCGTAAAAGTTATGGGGGAAAAACCCTTCCGATACCTTAAAATCTCCACCACTGGCACGTCCAATGAATTCGAAGAGGGTGCGAAAAAGTAGCTATTAATAGTGGTAATGTGTTTACAAAAGCTCAGTCCTGTAGTTCAAACGGTTTCTAAGATATTGGAAAAAAAAATTAAAAAAATTAAAAATTTGGCACCGTGTATCTCGAAAACGAAAGCCCGGAGAGAAAAATGGAAGAGGAAAAATATGTTTCTTTTTTCAAGAGGAATTTACAGTTTTCCGTTGCGACACTTATTTAGGAACACCCTGTATATATCATTATAAAGAAAAAAATTCAATTGAATAGCATAAAAATATAGTATAGGGTGTTCCATTTAAAACAATATACATATGTTTGAGTTGAGAAAAACTCTATCAGAAGCAATTTTCACTATTCCGATATCTCAGATCTCCTCGAGATATGAAGAATCCCTTAAAAGTAGTTTTTTTTTAGATTTCATCCCGTATCTCGAAATAAATAAGTCTGTGAAAGTTCTGATTAAGGCAAGTTTTTCGAAAACAGTCCATCAGTGTTGCGAAATGCGCATTCTTCTATCTCTTGTATAGTTTGGGACACCTTGCACAGTGCACACTATATCCCATCATCTGATTCTCATAGATTTGTTGCATCTAATTCAATGGCGTATCCTGTTTTTCGAGTTATAGAGAGAAGGAAATTATTTATTTTTTAATGGAACATCCCGTATATTGTTCCATAGCACACTACTCTGAACATCGTTTTGAGCTATCTTTAATAATATTCGAGATACCTATAAAAACCATAAAAAATGGGACACATACTATACATTGCATAAATACAACACGTCAAGAAGTGTGTTACACGTGGAATTTGAATGCTTAACTTTATACTCTTACCTAATAAAACAGGGTCAGCTCTTAAATTTTGAAATAAATTTTCCGTCAGTTCATCTACATCATACTCTAAATAGTATCCGCTAACAAAAATTATATTCATTAAAACTAAAGTCGACAAGGCACTCATTTTTGGTAATGTATTGGCATGGCAAACACAAAAGAAACTGTGAGATTTCAGACGGATAAAGTACATTTTTTCATATGAAAAAAATTCTTTTAGATATCAGTACCCGCAGACAGTGGCGCATCTCAGAGGGAGTAATAAAGGTAGTTAACCTCCCCCTCCCCACTCCTAGAATCAGTCACTTTGCCAAAATGACGACAATGAATTATATAATCAAAAGGAAAAGGAGGAGAATGGATTTTATTGTTAAATACTTACTTGTTTTTGTTTTTATGAAAATATTTTCGTTTTATATTTTTATAGATCTATTTTCTTTCTGTACCTATATAAGATATTTATTTTTTTATAATAAAAAAAGAATTTAATTTTATTGTTCTAACAGAATTGTCATACAAAATTTACATTACCTATATCGTATAAGAAAGATGATATATTTACTTATGAATAACAAATATTCATAATATAGTCTATTTCAAAAATCTCGCTCATATTTATTTTAAACACTTCAACTGGAGTGCGTTCAGATTTCATATCTAAAATGAAGTGTATAGATATATAACTTCACACAAAGCTTTTGTGTCTAAATATTTCCCATTTTTTCATAAAACTGGTACCTACATACAAATGGATTGCTACTCTTGCACTTTTATCACAACAACACAATACTTATTATTTTAGGTTGTATCAGTTTATAAATGTACAAATGATACGTAAACAGAAATGTACACATTAACAGATATTTGATATGTCACAATTTCTAAGAAACGTCAACTTACTGTTGGAATTAATTGACGACTACGTCATTTGTACTATAGTGTGCTGCCACACGCGGTCAGTCCCTGCAACCGAGCAAAGGAATCTGCCACATTCTAGCAGGCATTCTTCTACAGTTGGAGAATAGTGTTCTGTGATCTGAACGCAGCTCTAATTTCAAATCATAAGAAGCGAAACAACACATAACCTATTTTTAATATTAATGTCAACAGAAAAAATAAATATAGTTATATTTGTACGAAAGTCTCTAATGTTATCAACTACCAAAAGATTTTATCAATTTTCCTTATAATTAAAATAGAATATTTTAAATAAATCTATGGGTATTTAAAGATTATAAAAAAATACCTACTATTCTGTTAAAAATGTCATTAAAATCTACTACAGATGTAGACCCTATAAAAAATGAACGAACAGGCAACGTAAGAGAAGTAGGCTCTCAAGCAATCTGGAGTTTATCTTCGTGTAAACCAGGTATCTCGACATTGCCCTTATTCATGTACTGGACTTAAATATTATAAATTTTAGGTTTTGGTGTAGATCAACTACGTGACGACAGAGCTGACACTTATTGGCAGTCAGACGGACAATTACCACACTTAGTTAATATACAATTCCAAAGAAAAACTACTATCAGCGATATATACATTTACACAGACTATAAACTCGATGAGAGTTATACACCTAGCAGGATTTCCATAAGAGTTGGTACACACTTTAATGATATCCAAGAAATTGAAGTTATAACGCTAACAGAACCATCAGGTATTAATTAAATTAACTTTTTGTAGTGAGATATAATTTGCGTTGCTTTATAGGTTGGGTTCACGTACCGATAAAAGACATAAGAGATAAACCTATTCGTGTCTTTATGATACAGATAGCAGTTACGAGTAACCATCAAAATGGACGAGACACACACATGCGGCAAATCAAAATACATAGCCCCATAGAAAACCCTAGCGTACCCATGGAGAATTACGTGAACTTTTCTACGATCGAATTTCAACAACACGCAACTATTAGATAATTTTTGTGATACAAATAATATACTTAATATTGATGTTAATAAGTGTTTTTGTAATACTTTTCTGTATTTTAAGCGCCTGTATTTGCTTATAAGTTTAAACACGTTTCTTTGCAAAGGAGAATGATTACCTAAAACAAATTTTAACCAACAAAATACTTTATTTGCTTATCACTGTAGTTACAAAAAAATATATAGCTTACTGGGCGCTCCAATATTTAACTGCACATTGTATGACCAAACATAATAAATATAAATCGGAAGAGGCTTCTAATGAAACTATGACTCCTTAAAAGAGGGCCTAGAATGTGTACTTTTCTAAATACTTGAAAAATAGCCTAAGATAAAACAACATTTCAGTATCATCATTAGACAACAAATCTAGTATTCCAAAAATAATTTTGCACAATAGTCATTAAAGTGGCAAACTGGGGAATCTTGGGTAAATATTGTTCTAATTTTTTTGTATCTCGAGATTTTTGCCATCAGATCAAAATTTAGAAAATTTACACTTCAACGGTACACATAGCTCTATTTGGAGGGCATTTAGCAAACTGATATTTTTGGTCTTAAAATCCAGTTAATTTTTAGCAGGCTAATTTTGGGACACCCTGTATATTGGAGTGGTCTTCCATGACCGAAAGCTTGACTAGCAACTCTTTTACGTTGAATTTCAGCAACACACAACCGTTAGACAATCTTTTGAGATACAATATAATATTGATGTTAATATTTATAATCTTTTCTGTTTTAAACCCCCCTGAATTTACTGACCGTTTTTTATTTACCAACACTGTCAACCAATGTTCTTAAAAAATCACGAGTATATACTGTTACTTAATTTTAATATATCTTCATCATTCATTAAAATAAATTGTATCTAACATATTTCAATTATAATTTATTTTTTGCACTCTAACGTAAAATATTTTTTGTTTTTTTTGTAATAATTTCATATTCAAATACCTATTTGCTTATATGTAACATTTTAAGTATGTTGTTTTGTTATAGTAGTTTTTAGGCTTTCACGGTCAGTGCTGTAATTTGATACATGGTGATTTTCCGGGTTATTGTGCCGGGACCTCGGTAACTGGTAACTGTCGCGGCGAAACGTTTGGAAGCATGGGATGCAACCAGTTACAGCGGCGGCTACGGAACGCCTTGGAGGATCACCATTATCCGAGGAACGGTTCCGACCGTATGAGTCGTAATACCAACAATAGGAACCGAAATCAATGTATGAACAGGCCCAGAGACACCGATAGCGGGTCTGTCTCCACAGAGCCTAGCCCGAGAACAACCAGGGCAGGTGAAGGTATCCCGGCTAATGCTAGGGATGTGCATTTTAACTCTGTTTCTGGCAGCTACCAGTTACCGAGGTCACGGCACAACAACCCGGAAAATCAATATGTATCAAAATGTTTTGTCCTGAAAGTGAAAATTTTTCTGTTCTTTTTTATCTCAACGAATAATAAATAAAACAAATTTTTACCAGCGAATTACTTTATTCGCTGATCGCTGTAAAGTTATATAAAATTATTTATAACACTATTATTGGGGCGCTCTTCCACGACCGAAACCTTGTCTGAATTCGACGTCTCCCGTTCCTGGGCCGACATCGGCCTTTTTGTCCGATCCTGGTCCTCCAGGCGTCCTTCTATAATCTGCACGGTCCTCTGAGGGCTTTGAGGTTTCCGACCTGAGCGCGGCCGGTCGTGGACGCGTAGTTTCTGTACGGGCTGGCCGTTTCAGAGTAGAAGGAACGATTTCTGGAGGGAGGTGCAAGAAGGTGCGCAGATATTCGATGCCGGGGTTGGTCAAGTACCTAAAATTAAATACATGTCAAATATATAATAGAAAATTAAAAATCTCTTATTATAGATGGGAAATTCTCGGGAAGATATATTTTTCTTCACACTGTCTGAGAGCCACATGTATTTGCACTGGACGACGTGTACAGAGACTAGTGCTTTAACAAGAGATATCGTACAGTACCAACAAGTAACATTTTTACAAAATATACATGTTAGATTATTTCATAATGGACAAAAGGTAGTACAAATACCGTGTATCTACTAATAAAGTTTCGTAAAATTTGTTTGTGACAATCATTTTATTGTACCTAAGTTCAGTTTTTAGGCGCTAATTACATTTTTACATTACTTATTTTGCAGCTTGAGGAAGATATAGAAATTACACGTACTCATTTTAAAATGATACCAAATGCTCCAATAAATTTAAAACCTGGAACTATATCGGCCAAATTTAACATTAAGTTCTAAAATATGATTATGGTGTCATTAGTTTTTGTATATGGTGTATATCGCTTTCTTCCTTACAAGTAATTCAGGAACCACATAATTGCAGTTACTTTTGAAGAGAGCGATGTCCCTCAAACATCAAACCAATTATATAGCAAAAAGTAAAACTAAACAATTTATGCAAAACATAACCTAAAGAAATTAACTTACCAATAATAATGCCTCCATGCAAACTGTTCCTTAACATATCCTTTTGATTTTAATGACTGTAAAGCCTTTATTACTTGCAAGTTTGGAATATTTTCCAATTCCGGATGTTTAGGAGCATGGTAGTCCTTTTTAGCTACCATAACACCCTCCTTGAAAAGGTATTCAAAGATAGCAACTCTATTCTTTTTAGGCATCAACATCCTGAAATAAAGAAAAAACGTAAAATTAGTCAGTGTTTTCTATACAAAATAATGATTAGAAAACATATCTACAATACTGCATATTTTATAGGTTAGAATAACAAGAGTATAACACTAACTTTGCACCAAAATTTACTTCAAATTAATTATAAACACAAAAGAACTTTTGAAAAAATATTATATTTAGCAGAATAAATTACGGATGACTAAAATAAATTACGATTAAAGAAAAACTCACTTGAGGCACCTATATTTATTCGCTGTCAAAACAGGAAAGAACTTTCTTTTTCTGTGGTTGGCACTGGTCACTGGTGAGTAGTTGTGACTTAAATGACCTTCACGTATACACACTGAACATTGAACACACCACAGTATCAGAATATCTGTAGACTATTGTGTCGTACATTTTTAGGATTTTTTTGCGACTAACCGTTGTTAGAATAACGGTTAGTTAACGGTATCTCTTACATGAGACCCCCACTCCTAGATATGTTCCGGTAACGTAGGCTCGCTAAAATACACCAGTTATGGTTCTTCTTGAATCTGTGGTTGTTATAAATTAATAAATAATCATACCGCAAAATTTTGTAAACAAGCAACAGCAGCATGGAAGCGTTTGTTTTTTGTGTGCTTGTTGAATTTATTTATAATATATATTGTTTATTGCACTTTAATTTTAATAATAAAACCTTACTTTGTTCCACCAGAGTGAGGCAAGTCGACATTTGAATGGCTAGAAAAATATAGCCACATTGTACATATTCTATCAACTGTTACAAATGGAAAAAGTAACATTTTATAAGTTGATAGTTTATTATGGAAAATTATAAATATAGTACAAAAAAGGAAAAGTTTCTTTAAAACAATGTTGTTTTTAATAACAATCAATCATTTTATTAAGACGTATTGTATGAAATGTTCTCTGCAGAGTGCAGAAGAATTTATGTTATAATCTCACAATTTTCGTAATATTCGTAACCGCTTTTCGCTTACCTACCTCGTTGAATATGTTACTGATTTCAGTAACCGATGTTATTGTTGTGACGTCAACAGCTACGTCATGTCTCTTCCCCGCACTAACCGCTTTCACACTAAAACAGTACGGTTACTAAAAAACAGGTACCGGTACTTCAACGGTTACTCGCAAAAAAATCCTTTAGAAAGCGGTTAGTGAGGGGAAGAGACATGACGTAGCTGTTGACGTCACAACAATAACATCGGTTACTGAAATCAGTAACATATTCAACGAGGTAGGTAAGCGAAAAGCGGTTACGAATATTACGAAAATTGTGAGATTATAACATAAATTCTTCTGCACTCTGCAGAGAACATTTCATACAATACGTCTTAATAAAATGATTGATTGTTATTAAAAACAACATTGTTTTGGATCATATAATCACTGACCTCGACCACAAACGTGGCCGGTGTAGCGCTTTTTGGGACCTCCTCTTGTCCTGACATGACCCCCCGCCGGCAGGGGGCCTCTTCTGGCGCTCTTCTATCATCAGGTTTCTTTCTTCGCCGGCAGCTTGTAGCGCATTCCAGTCATCATAATATAAAATTACATTTCAGTGTTCGCGCCCTGGGCACAGCTTTAAATAACAATCAAACAATCAGCTCACAGACTCTACGGCGACACCTTTGAAGTATTAAAACCTGAAAATTTGCCCTTGAAGCTTGTTGTCTCTCTCGTTTGGGATACAAGTCAGGACCGGATTAAAAATAGTTGTCCCAATTTAGAAAGTGTCATACTAAATATAAATTTGTTTTACTTGAAACTGTTTAAAAATAAAATAACATAACAGTATAAAATACAAGAAAATCAACAAACCACAAAATACAGCATTCGTGCGCCAATAACGCAGTCGTTGACGGTATGGCTATAAGGGCATATTTTACAACCACACGTCCCTGCCGCCTTTTATCCCAAAATGGCGGCATGCGCGAAGGATCTGCGCGAGACGTTCCCGCTCATACGAGTCTGTGAGCTGATTGTTATTTAAGCTGTGCCCTGGGAATGGGTTTTTAGGGTGTGGCTTTGTAGCTAAGGATGCACCGGCCCTTCAGTCTTTGGCTCGGTATCGAGCCCTCGGCTTCCGCGGGCCGGTGCAAGGGTAAAGGTGTCAGGGTAAGAGTAGCGTTTTGTTTTGTCAGTGTCTCTTCTTGGTTTCTGGTCGTGGCTGTACCTGAAAAAAGAGTTAGCGGGAGAGGGCGAAGTGGTTAGTGTTGGGGCGGTCACCCAGGGTCAGGAAATAAGTATCTTGGTCTTTTGTGTTTGTCTGTCACGTCAGGTACACATAGTCAACGGCTTGTCAGAGGAGGGGGTTGAATCGTTTTTGTGGTCGTATCATGCTTGTGTATTTTAGGTCTCGTAAAATGTCTGTGTTTCGTACGTATCAGGGAGCAGCGGTGGCCGTGCGTAAGGCTATGTTTTCCACAGCCTGTAATGACTTGATGTGGCTCTTGGCCGCATGGTCCCACGCCGTGGAGGCGTAGATTAGCTGCGGTTGAAGTACCACCTTGATAAGCGTTCGCTTATTCCTTAGACTAAGGGTGTTTCCACCGTTGAGTAAAGGATAGAGCTTTGCCCTGGTGATTCTCGCCCGCGCCACCATCTCCACGATGTGTGGTTTTCACGTGAGACGCTGGTCCATCGTTACGCCCAGGTATCGTATCTGTCGCTCCCAAGAGATGGGCTCTTGGGATAGTGTGACTTCGTTAAGGTCTAGGTTTTGCGGCAGCCTGCGTCTAGTCAAGAGCAGGGCTGCGCTTTTGTCTGGGTTAATTTTGTTTTTCCACCTGTTGCATCAGGTTTCAAGTTGGTCTAAAGAGGTTTGTAAAAGTTGTGTAGTAGGTTAGTATTTTGTACAGTTATTGTCATGTCGTCGGCGTATAGGTAGATGTTTGTGTTAGGTGACCCGGAGAGGACGGTACCTTGCGGTACTCCCGCATAGTTTACAATCGTCGGCATATCGTCGGCTTCCATGGGACGGGTGGTGGAGTAGGAGTTTTGGACTTGGATGCGGAATTTGCGGTGATGGAGGTAGGATTTTATTAGTTTTATAAAGAACATGGGATAGTGGTTTGTGAGCATTTTCATCAGTAGGCCTTAGACCGTATCGAAGGCGTTTTCTACATCCAAGAAGACAGCTCCAGTGAACTGTCTCCTGTTGAAGGCCGCCGTGATATGCTCTATTAGTCGGAGGATCTGGAGGTCGGTGGAGTGACTAGACGGAAAGCGAAGTGCTCGTCAGGAATGACTTGCAGTTCCTCGGAGTGAGTTTTGAGACGGGAAAGGATGATTTTTTCTTCCACTTTGCTCATAGCCGGGAGTAGGCTAATGGGCCGGTAGTTGGAGGGGATGGTATGATCTTCGTTGGATTTGACAATAAGGATAACGTTCGCTGTTTTCCAGCGAGCGGAGAAATGTCTAAGTCTAAGGATAGCGTTGGTTATGTTAAGTTAAACCGCGACGCCTTTACGTGGTAGTCGTTTTAGAGTGGTGTTATGTAAGAAGGTCTGGTCCAGGCGCTTTCCTGTTACGTAGGTGTCTGATTATGTCTCTGAGTTCGTCAGGGGTGGTGTGGATGCGGCATAATATATAATGCCGCATCCACACGACGAGACAGTCTGAGACCGGTCGAGCACGAGAGTGTGTATGAAGCCCCCGTCGAGTATAGCGCTCGCTATAGCCCTCTCGCCGAGATGTCTCGCCGAGAGTGTGGATGCAGCATAACAATTATAATACAGATTTTCTTTATGATACAGATTATGGTTGTTACCTGTTTCATAATAGGGATCAGATTTTCTAGTCAGCTATTCAAAATTAAGGAATATATTTCTCTTAAATACTTGAAAATTATTTCTTTTCTTTTTCTTTTTTCATATACAAGCAAAAAGATCATTCAAATTGTTATGAGAGGAAATAGATTAAAATGTGTAAAGAGAAACGATCTCCTTGATCTAATTTCCTAAATCATCTAAACCAGGTAAATAAACAATTATAAATCGTAATAATTTGTTTTGACAAAACTGGTTACAAAAATTTTTGACACTGATTGCAATCAACAATAAAATCATGTACTTGTCTACTCAAACGATTATAACTACCTATACAGAGCTTAATGCATGTTTCCAACAATGTAACAAATAGGGTAAATAAAAAATAAGTTTTTTTTTAAATTTTTTACTGTTCAAGAATATACGTCATATTTAAAAATATATAAATATTGATGTAGTTATAATACGATTGTCAAAAATGAATATTAATTTCTATACCTATACGCATAAGCATATTGCTGAACTTTACTAAGAGATTCGTATGTCTCCAATACAATATGTTAGTCTATATCATGCTTAAAAAATATTGTTTTTTGTTTGGGTAGTTAAATAATTATAATTACACTACACAAGGTGAATTATTAGCTCACCAGCAAACTTTTCCATATGAAAGGTTATATCGTTTTAAGAGTAAAACATCATAATATGTCCAAATGGCGTTTTTCTCTTAAAATCACATGAAATCATATGAAAATATGGCAAAATTTATCGGTGATCTAATAAATCACCCTGTATAAGTTATATTTGTTGAATTACTTTCAAAGCATTAAAATATTTCTTGGATATATCGAATTGGCAACATATTTCAAGCAGGTAATCCATTCTTGATTCCATTCTCCTTATTAGTTCTTTTCAGACCACTAAATATTATTTTTTCTAAGACAACAATAGGGGATTCGAAAGCCAGCACCCAAATAATAGACAGTCCAAAACTGAACATGGTTATCCCCCAGAACGAGTAAGCCTAAAAATAAATTCGCTACGTTGTATTCTCATCCTTTCAAAAACTTATTGATCTTACCATACTGAATTCGTCAAAATAAACCCCTGTCTTTCTCATATATCCACAAATATATAGAAGTGGGTAATGTATTAAGTACACGCTGTACGTGAACCTATTCAATACTTGGTATATTGGTAGCGATAGTAACCAGTTTATTGGACCTAAAAGAACAATTTTTATTTACTTAATTGAATCTGGGAAGATGTAAATATTCTCACCTCCATAACCGGTCACACATGCAAATGTAACCCATGCCAAACATATTGACCAGGCAGGTCTAAGCAACGCTATATAAAGACTATTTCCCCATTTATCGTAATCTGCACCCTTTAGAGTGCTATGACCACCATAAACGCAAGTTAAAACAACCACTATGGTTATCGTCCACACCACAACTATTATTATCTGGAATACAAAGTAATATTCCATTTTAGGGGCAACGTATCAACCACATCACTAACAACCGAACAAAAGAGTAATCATAACAAGAATTATGAAATGCACAAAACAACTATTATAGCAAAAATATTATTAAATTTTCAATAATATTATGAACATGATTTCTATAATATGTTCTTACTTTTTTAACAGAAACAAAAAGTAACCCAGAAAGTTAATCACAACATGTATCAAAAACTTGGATATCTCTAATCAGAGCGTTTATTTACATGTTACAGTATTTTTGTTATGTTGGGCCCATTAATATTAATTTAACATACAGTGTGGCTCATTAAGGACTAGAACACCTTTCAAATAAATTTTAGAGGTGGACGATTTTAATATCAACGGTTACTGAGATAGCAATGAAAATATTTTTACCCGAGTTAATTATTGTGCATCAGTAGAGAAAAGTGTTTATTCTGAAGGTATAACAAGATTGATCTAATAAATCAGAATTAATGAATTAAATTTTCAAATATACTCTATTTTCTCTTATGAGTGCTGCACACGTGACAATCCGATCAAATAACGCCTTTCTTGTGTTCACTTTTGTTCCATACACTAGTGATTTAAACCATCCTAAAGGCAGTAATCAAGGGGATTCAAATCTGGTGACAGTGGTGGCCAATTTTGGAAACCACCTCGGCCAATCCAGTGTTGTGGAAAGCGATTGTTAAGATGATTGAGCACAACACGACTAAAATGGGCAGGGGCACCATCATGCTGAAAGCACATGTTTTGCCTAATGTCCAATGGAACATCTTCCAGTCCCGTTCTAAAAATTCTACATGTCTAGCTCCAATAAGACGACCATCTAGCACAACTAGGCCAAATCGCACGTTAATGCTGAACCGATGCTGAAAATTACTTTCCACCGTGGCGTGCGAATTTTCATCTGGCCAACGATGTTTATTGTGTCAGTTATTTACTCCATCAAGAGTGAATTAAGCCTCTACAGTGAACAAAATGTATTTGTAAAGTGTATGATTTGCGTTTATCTAATTGCAAAACTGCAACCTTAAATCATTATCATCATCCTGAAGATTCTGGACGGGTGAATATGGAAAGGTTTTAAACCATTTATGTGAATGACTTTCCATGCCGTAGTTTGATTAATTGTAATTCTCATACTGGTAAAAATAAATGGGACAGTTATAAACTAAGCGTTTAAGTCACAATCAAAATAAATGTGACAATTAGTAATCACTAATGAGAGTTTGGTTTCAAATCCATGACCTTCTCAAAACAAAATATCAAACAACAGTTTTCGCAAAAATAATAGCAATAGAAACATTTTCATTGCTATCTTAGTAACCGTTGATATTCGACTATATGTTTGTTAGGCTTTTTTGTTCACTTTTGCCCCCTGAACACCTGTTTCGATTATTGGGGGTTCCCTCCCAACCGCCCTGTATATATTAATCTTCTAGGTGTACTTGTTGAGCTAATCCACAGTCTACTACTAGTGTTGCTATAAATTTTTTTCAAAAATTATTTTAACATTTTCTTTTATTAAAAAACTGGCAAAGTGGCCTTCTTCAGCATCAATTAAAACTCTTGTGGCCCAAATTTAATCAAAGTGTATCGAATAATTTTTTATGGAGCCTTCAAAATTTTAAATTTATTGAATTTGTGTTTCCATTAAAAAATGCAGAAGACATTGGAAATGTATAAAATTATTGTTAATATAAGTTGTTTCTCTATTTACTTCAAAAATTAAAATGTTAACGTAAAAACTATTATAATATCTAATAAAATTTATTTAATCAAATTACATTAAAAAAGGTATATTGTGTCACAAGGGCAGAAAATTCACACAATCACAATTATTCAGAATCAGAACCTATTATTATTTTATAGTTTTGTTCTCTTGATTACAGACTTTAATTTACACTGACGTTTAATGAACATTTATGTGAAAGGTACGCAAAAGACAGTCAAAGGTGTCTAGACAGTGAAAAACTACAAAATAGTGTTGTTATGACTTTAGCAGCCCAAGGGACGATACACATTACTTTAGGTCATATTTTTAGGGTTGATATGATTAATTTTCACATATGGAAGGCGAAAAACAAATAAGTAATAATGAGTATTCAATATTTCTCTACGTTTATTAATATTTTTGTTAAATCGTTTTATTTTGGAATATTTCAGTTCCTTTGGTTTACCTTTTTTTAATGTAATTTGTTGATATAAATTTAATTATTTACTGTAATAGTAGTTTTTTCAGTGATGCTGCAAAATGCAACGTTGCCAAGTGATAGCAAAAAAATTGTGGTAGACTGTGTATTACACCTTTAGCAGTTTCGAGCTTGTTAGCTTTCATCAGTATGCCATAAGTAAGGCCACCGACAAAGTGGGTCGCTCTCTGTTTGTGACCGTATTAAGGCCCAGCATTGAGGTGATTACTAGATGTATAGACACTTACATCTCTCGGACTCATGTCTCTCTGGTGGTTATGACAGAGAGCAAAGATCCAGGGTTATTCATCATTATGATTTTGTACATCAATCGTAATTTGAAAAAATAATGTTTGCAAATGATCCTTACAATTAATTTACAGTAAATGAAAATATGTCTGTCAAACAAGTATTTTGCCATTTCTACTTAAATTTTTAACACAGTAATATTACGAATGTATGCTTTAATATTTAATTATTCTTTACATTTTCTCAACACCCTGTATACATACCTTATTAATTGTCATGTGTTTATGACCTTCAAATTTAATCTTTGCCAGTATGTATCCAATAAGCAGCCCAATGAACCAAGGTGCTGCTCTGGCATGCGTTTTTATATAGCAAATCTTCATATACTCTTGAATTTTTGCCCTAAAATTTGATGGGTAAACGTTTTTGACATAACTGTAAAAATGTCTCCTTTCTCTTTATATTAGAAATGGGGTATCGCAAGTAATAACAGTAATTAATTACTTTACTTTGAAATATATGTACAGATTCGGAAATTGCGGATCTTTACAGAGAAAGTAGAAATTGCCGCTTCATCCCAGGGAAGGTACGAACTTTAAGATGGGCGGCGACGTGCATTGGTCTAGCATTCCCCACTACTATGGTAATCGGTTCCGTATCGCCAACGCCAATTCGCCATTACAAATCTAACTGTCCGGTCAACTGATGCCAGTGTTGTCAGATTTCATGCATTCCGAGGAAATCTCATGCTCTCATATTTTGATTACAAAATCTCATGCTTTTTAATAGACACAAAAAGAAATAATAAAATTATTAAAATTACTCTTTGAAATCTACCAAAACAAAGACCTAACGAGAAATAAAGGCAAAATCGAAGGCAAAATTGAATAGATAGAGGTAGGTATCTACAATATTTGGGTACTTGAAATGTCCTTTATTGTAGACTGCTCTCTTAATAATTAGCAATGAATACATAAACGGGTATGACAGTCTACGGATATGCGGTGTGTGTGCTGTATTCACGCTGTATTGCAGTGATTCTTAACTCTATTCCATAAGGGTACCTACATTTTCTGGAAACAACAGATTTTACGACCCGTGAGTCACCCTGCGTCATGTCAACTGCGCCTCAATGTTAGAAAGGTTACGTGGTTAATAACTTTTAAGTAAGTACCTGTAACTACCTACTTACAATGTAATATTATGATAAAATAGCAGAACATAATGCTTTTTAATGAAATAAAAATGGCATTACAAAAGTAATTAAATATTAAGCTGTGTCAAGAGGTGTTTTTTGATAAATTAAGCCATCTCATGCTTTTTTCTCCAAACCTCATGCTTCTTTGAAATAATTCTCATGCACTGAATTTTTCCCACCTGGCAACACTGCTTGATGCAAACACGCTGTGGTCGAAGTATGCATGTAGCATGACACAAATACACGCAAGCGGCAAAATACAATTCACCCTCAAGATCCTCACTTTCCAAATCTGTAGATATTTAGTATTGCACAACATCATCTACTTACTGAAAGTATAAGTTAGTCACTAGACCAGGAAGTTCATTGACGTAAGCAATAGTAAATGGTACTATAATAAATGTTATTATTCCCACTCCAACAATACCTAACCCAATTTTTGGATATTTCCACAGTGGGAATAGTATCAGAGGTGATATTATATACAACTGCATATCAGCACTCAAGTACCACGATTGTGGAATACACTGGAACAGAAGTTTTGGATATTACAGGCATTCAGTCAGTTGCAACAATTATACAGGGTGTCTTGCAAGTCGTTACAATAATTTTAGGAGGTGATATTATTATTATTATTATTATTATTATTAATTTTTTTTATATTTTTTTTATTTAGTATTATTATTATTATTATTATTATTATTATTATTATTATTATTATTATTATTATTATTATTATTATTATTATTATTATTATTATTATTATTATTATTATTATTCTGCGTAAGTAACGAAGCCACTTTGGATTTTTTTGGTTAAATAATTTAATCTATTCATTCGTAATAAAAAAAGTTTGAAATATTTGTTATAAAAAGGTTTGTTTTTCTTCTACATTTCAATAGAAAAGCACGGTTAAATTTAAAATTATTAAAAAACTAATTATTACAAATATTGTAACACTTGGTTTATAGGTATGTTTGTTTCATTCGACTCAAAATCACGGATTTTATCACCTCCTATAATTATTGTAACGACTTGCAAGACACCCTGTATATCATTGATAGAACCATATTCTCACCATGGCATCTTTATTAACATAATTTTGAACGTAATAGTAAATGGTACTATAATAAATGTTATTATTCCCACTCCAACAATACCTAACCCAATTCTTTTGGATATTTCCACAGTGGGAATAGTATCAGAGGTGATATTATATATAACTGCATGTCAGCACTCAAGTACACGATTGTGGGAATACACTGAAACAGAAGTTTGATATTACAGGATATTATTATTATTATTATTATTATTATTATTATTATTATTATTATTATTATTATTATTATTATTATTATTATTATTATTATTATTATTATTATTATTATTATTATTATTATTATTATTATTATTATTATTATTATTATTATTATTATTATTATTATTATTATTATTATTATTATTATACCAGTAATCCAGACAGGAAAAAGAAAGTGTCAACAGATAGAGTTCCACTTACAATAGCCATGCTTCTCAAGGTATTTATCCACTGTAAACGCATAGTGTTAAATAAATTTTCAACAAAATAGTTTAAATTAAAAATATATATTTAGAATCTGTAATATTTAAGGCACATGGCAATTTAATAACGTTTCTTTGACTTACATTGCTAACATCCGAGTAATTGAAAAGAGGCATTTCAGAGTTCATAGAATAGACATGTCCAATGATCACCCACAACATGCTGAGAAGTCTGATTCCATTTAAGCAGGTGAGCTCATTTGAGTTATGGTTTATTCGGAAGAGTTTTTCTCCATTTGAGTAGACAGAAAATGCTATAAGACCTATATGGGGTGGTTCTAAAAGTAAAATAACCCAAGGTATTTTCCAAATGAATATTTCCAACATCAGAAAAAGTTTTGATTGCATTAAATCAGATTCAAATTTCCACTTCTAGGCACATTATTATTTTATTTAAATGGATTACTAATATCAAGATAATGCATAAGTTTTAGCGTTTTATACATAATGTATTTCTTCATCTCAATAAAGACAAAAGACATTATTATACTCCTGCCAAATTAACCATTTGGGCTACGTAAGTTTTTTTCTCAGCATGATAGTATATCAGATAAGTGTTCCAAGCTTATAATCATGATATCATTAGAGCTCGAAGTTCTTTGCACACTTTTTTAAATTCAATGAATGCTTAAGAGTCCAGCGAACAACACAAAACAACATAGAAATTATAGGTTTTAATTATACCCCAACCGACACGACCTGCTCTGACGGTTATTGCAGGTGACGGTACATGATAGTGCTGGTATAGTGTCCGTTGCTACATTATATAACATGGGCATACAGGGATGGCAAGAAGTACGGAATGTAGGGGTAGCTAGGGGTTAGGGAGTTGAAGAAAAATGAATTATTATATAATCGAAAGATGGGAAGAAAATCAAGATCAGTTAACGTGTTTCGGCGTTTTTAAATAAAAATAACTCATTCAAAAGATATTAATTTTATTCCGTTCATACTTTGTTGGTTTGTGCAAGTATTAATGATGTAATGATGTAGATAATAATATTCGAATATTATACTAAATTAAAAAGTTTTGCTACTGCTTTATATTTGTGAACAGATGATGGATCTCCCGATTTTAATATTGGTCAAATTTTATATTTTCCAAATTAAGATATTGGATAACATCACAGCTATTACTGCTTCATCCATTCTACCCTCGTCGAATAACCTTTAAGGAAAATCTTTATAATGCAATTGCGAATATGTTTATCAATTCTTGTATTTTGGTTATTAGGGAGAAATAAAATTTGATATCAATAAAAACGATGCGAACTTATGCACAACTCAATATTTACATTACAATTTATTTTTGGCAACACTATTTGTTTCTATCACGCTGTCTTACCTTTGTGGATATGTCTGTGATAGAGATCTAATACGGTTGAGGAAACCAATAGGAAGGCAAATATGGATAGTACCACACTACAAAGAGAAAATATTTTTGTTTATGTCCACAGTGTAATGGTATGTGCTTACATTACAGCGATAGCTCCACCTGTCAAAGGTGGACTCAAATCCTCTTTAGTTTGACAGGTTGCAGATTTGGATCCTAAAATCTTATTGAAAATTTCGCCCGCGTCTTCATCCGAGCAATTGCTAGGAATACATATCGCCCAGTAAATTCCTGTTGTTGAAGTTGTTTGATCATCTCCATCATCTTCTCTAGACAGCATATTCGTTATGCTTTTAGATGCATGTCTGATATGCTGAAACTGGACCAAATATTTTTGTGAGCTATGAAAATAAATCAAATTTGCCAAAGCATTGCTTTAATTACAAATTATGGAATCTTGTTCATTTATACTTCTAAATAATTATTATGAGAATAGCTTTTGTAAAATTTATTAAAATTAAATATAAATTGATGACGTACCCGTTCTATGTCCATTCTATTTTCTACAGCTTCACTAACAGCCGTCAAAGGCAACGTGCCTAAACAATATTTCGGCTGGATGAGTCCATCTTCAGATTCAATTGACATACATTGACTAAATTGTCCTAATTCTCCTAAATTGAGTGACAAAAGCCCAACGGGAATTTTTGAAGTAGCATCAAGCACTGAAATGTTTCTTAATGTTAATCTCGAAAATGATATTTGTAAAATAAATATCCAGTCACACACTTAACATGTCATATTGAATTGTGTCAAATATACTGGGTATCTTATAGCGTCACGAGTAGAGATGAGTTAAGATAATAAGAAGGCAAAATCTTCCTTACTTTGTCGTAATATTATGTATTTAATGGTACATTGATTGACTTTAACCATAGGGCTATTTGAAATTTAAACAGGTGACACATGCTTCAAAATTGCGTTTTAACACTTCTTTGTAGTTTTGGTTATAATTTATTTGACCAAGAATACTTTTTTATCAGCCACATGCAGTTAAAAAAATTGAAAAAAAAAAACATTTAGTTTAGTGAACCTATGCCATGCCATACCCATACCACAGTATAGGGAGACTAGTAGAATCACTCGGGTCGAAATAATAAGTTGCGCATAGGAGCTCGCGCATCCATTTCAGACTGCAGACCTCAGTTTACATCCAACTCTGGTAGTGCGAACATTGGTTATACAGAGCCGTATTAAAGCAATATTTTGAGTGAATCGCAGCAGCGCAGCAACCTTGACTATATACGCAGCAGTTAGATGTTTAAACACATCATCTAGTAGTAATTTAAGTTCCTTTAAATTTCCTAAAGACATAAATAAGTAACTAATCTATAATATACTGTACAAACCATAAACAATATTTTACTTCTATTGCCTTATCTATTCACTTATTTATATATAACATTGGAATATAAATACTTCCTATGAAAGTGAAGTTTAAAATATACATATTTATATTTTTGACAAATACAAATTTTTATTTTAGAGCAAAGTTCTGTGCAGTGGCTTCTAATAGAGAAGTTTTATTAGAAAAGCTGCTCAGGATTAATAATAGTTCACACAAACTATGTCAAATACATTTTGAAAATGATACGTTTTCTAACAATTCGCGCAATAGATTACGCAAAAATGCCGTTCCAACGTTTCCTGCACAAGACGGCTCATCTTCAAATTATGTAGATGATCATATTTCTTGTTGTCACTATAATGAGAGTAAGTCTCAAAACAAAATAATAAAAAATATAAGTATTTAGGTACTGTTTTTTTTTCCAAATTTACATTGTACTGCACTTTTATCTCCAATTTAACATTTTTCAAAGTTAAGTAAACATATTTTTCTATTCTAAAATATACTTGTCTTCTGGCTTACGTAGATTATTTAAGACAAAAAAAATCATAATAAATTATTTTTCCACTAAACTTCAAACATCAAATTTTAAATTAAAAAAATTCCCAAAAAAATTTAATTATCACTAATAACAAAAAAAAAGTAAGTAAATAAATAAAAATGTTTTGCAGTGCAATATACATATATTTTAAACTCTTTTTTTAAAAGAGTTCAAAGAAGTAAATCGAATTTTCACACTGTATGTTAGTAGCAGTAATTGATAGTATATAATACATGTTGAATTGCATATTCATAACTGTATAATTAATTATTATATAATGTGGATAGATATAACGTAAACATTCATGGAATAAATGACTACGCTTTTATGCGCAAAATTCCGGTCCTGATCACCGATTCTGTAAATTCCATCGGATGCGCTATCGCACTCACATTTCGAAGTCGCGCAAAACTGAAGGCAGTTCAAAGTGCCAACAACGGAGTGAAATTGCTGGAATATAAATAATTTTAAATCTATAAGTGTCTATTAAACTAAAATCTGCATCACCTACTTCAAATTTATAAATATTTCTCTGATAATTTGTGTGTAAAATAAAATGATATAATTACAATTCATATCATATCGGTCAGTGGCCGAGCGAACGGTGTCAGTACTTGAATTGATGTGCGTACTTTGCCCGGGTTTGATTTCGGCGACCGTAAGACCATAGATCAGCTATGCTTGTAGATTGGCATCCTCTGTGTAGGTATGATAGGGCGGATGAACATTGGCTTGGGCCAATGTGAAAGACTGATACTGGTCGGCATTTGATCACCCCCCTAATGAAAGAGTTTTCCAGGTTTTCCTCATGCCTACACTGAATGGTGGTTAGGGCCTACCAACGTAAGTCGTTCCTGACCAAAAAATATTGAATATTCCATTTATATTTTGAAAACTGTACTTTCGGTTAGACCGGGCGTAATACAAAAATAGTTTTCTTAAAATTAATCCTTTTGTTGCCTACTTTACTCATACCTAATATATAGGTATGTGTTAGTTAAGACTAATCAGAAAATGAACTATAGAGGTGTCAAAATACTTCGGTAATTTTTCGTCAAAATTTAAACAATTGCCTAAACAATATAAGTAATAGTTATTTATACGCTATTTCTTGAATTATCACGAATAGTTAGTAGATAGATACATTTATTTGTTTCATATCTTTCTACTTTCGAAACCACTTGAAAAAAATAATGATGACTCTTAAATTGGATATATGTTACCTTATCGTACATATACCCGCACGTGCTTCAAATTGTTGTAATTTTTTTCAAAACAACAAGAATAAAATAAGTATAGGAAAAATCCCTGTCTTATATAGTATGTCCGCGGATGGAACTGTGAATTTTTTTATTTTCAAAGAAAGTTATTCTTTCAAAAATGTGCTCTCCTGAAATGCACAAAGCAACTGTAAAAATGACAGTGAAAAGACTGTTGAAAAATACAGGGTGTTAAATAGAAGAAAATGTAAAATTGTTAAGAGTAGTGTCACTTTTTTCGGAAGAAATAAAAAAGGTTATAGAGAAAAGTTGTTTCTAATACCAATATAACCGCAGATATTAACTTTGAAGATTATATATGAAAATTTTTATTTTTGGTTTTATCAAGATTGAACTTGTAGTTTATTAATATAAATATTATATCTCCTGTGTTATCAAAGTTTGCCATTCATTATCAAACACCAATTATTGAAACTAAAACCATGGATATTTTTAACTGAAAAGTTCAATTGCATGTCGATAAGGTGTTTCACCCATACCTCAGTGTTTAACTAAAAAAAATCTTTGTTGTAAGATCACATTAATAGAAGAATTTTATCTAGAATATTTGAAGTTTTCTTGTTGCCACACTATCAACAAACATATGCATCTAAATATTTAAAACACTGTGTAAAGGAAAATAACTTGTATACATATTCATTACTATTATTGGCTAAATAGACATTTTAATAATAAGTGGATTGGACAACGGTCTCCTGATCTTAAGTCCCTTGATTTTTTATAGTGATGTTTTAAGCAAAAGTATATTTACATAATTTACGGCATATATATTTTAAATAAAAAGAATTAGAGAAGAAATAGACAGATAAACCAAAAAGCAATTCATTTAGTTATTGAAAAATTTAGAGATTTGAAAAATGTGTAGCAGTTGGAAAACAACATGTAGGTTTTTAGTTACTTATGTAGTTTGACTTAGGTGTTAGCTTTCTGTGTTCCATTACATAATAATAATAATATGTTCAATCTTAATAAAACCAAAAATAGTTCATATTGACGGGAACAACTTTTCTCTATAACATTTTTATTTTTTTTAAAAAGAGTGATACTTTTGACACACATTTTCTTACGTTTTAACACCTGTATTTTTCAATGCCACTTTCTATGCTGTGTACATTTCAAGACAAGCAAACTTTTTTGAATGAATTCCTGTTTTCAAAAAAATTAATGAAATGAATGAAATGATTATTACAGAATAGTTGTTGGAATTAATTTACATTTATAGTAAAAGCAACAAAATGTCACACTGTAAAATGAAACAGATACAAAATTTGTATCAAAAATATATTACTTCTTTGTTTATTATTATTAAAATTATGTTTTCTCCATTATCTCTTTTTATTCTTGCATCTTAACGTCCACACACTTGATAAAATTAAAAAATAATTACTTCTCAAAGCCCATGTATCGTTTTCTGACTGCAAGTTGTCCACATACAGTTGCAATGCTTCCTGGCAAGAATCTGAAATTGTTCTGTCTTGCCTAACAGCTTCAAATTTAAATAACAATTTATTATCTAATATTTCAGCAGCTACACCATATAACGCTGCCAAAACCAGTATAAACCTGATACACTTCATTTTATCTCCACACTTACTTTAATTTGGTCAACCTGTTCATCAGAAAAACTTAGCTCAACATTTATAGGTAGTACTAACATTTTTATCAGATTATCAGTGTAGAGTAATTGGTTTTTGAAAAACCTTATCGGTTAAAGAGTTATGATATGATCACTACTTTTTCTTGTTATATCTTAATAAGTCAACGAACTATAGTGACGTACATTATACCTATACTTCTTATAAAATCATAAGTATTCAAATTCTAGTAAATTTCGACGATAACTATGCGCCATGTAGAATAAGGCTTCTACACTCCACAGCTTTCTTGATTAGATAACGTATCCTTATTGTTTCTATTATCTTTTGACCTACTTTTCTCTTAAGACCACTAGTTACACATAAACCTGAAATATAATCTTCTTAGTTATTTTCAGTAAGAAGCATTTAAAGAAAAATGAATTTTTTTATACAATTCCAAAATTATGCTATCTTGCACAACTTCTTCAAATGTTTATTACAGTTTATCGAGTTCGACAACTGCACATTGTCATTATGAATGAAGTAATCAGTAACATTACATTGTTATTATGATGACCATATATAGATGAGAGATGAGAGTTAAGATTTTGTATTGACGTCAATTAAGAAGAATCAACTTTAGTTCAGACTAAATGAATTTTGAAATAGTTTTGGTCTTTAGAGAAGAAAAACATCATCAGTTGTAGAAGTAAAATAATAAAAAATGTGTAAGAAGGGATTAGGTCGCGAGATCAAAGTATGATTTTGAGAACGAAAACAGAGAGGTTTTCGAAACGTCAATAACACGGAAGTGCGCGATAGTGATGTGATTTTTGTTATTTTTACTTATCTGTTTTTCAGTGTGAGATTTTTGGTTAGGCAAACATAGTTTCAAAAATAACCCTTGACTGTTCCGTTTGGCGCAAGGGCTTATTTAATTAATCTCTATTATTTTTTCAGAAGTGTGGCAAAACCCAAAAACTAAAGAAAAACTAAAACTATGCCACAAATAAATAGCTTTAGACAATATCAAAGTATGAGTATAAGTGATGCAGTTGAAATATGTAGTTCATTAACAAAAGTTCCGTAAGTGAAGAAGAAGATACAACTGCGGGACGGGACATAGTTGAAACACGCTGAAGGGAGAAGATTGAGTTTGATGATGACACAAAATACGCGATTCGTGGAACAATTTATGAATGGTGTGTTAAAAACGAGTAGTTCCGACAATGAAGAAATCAGGCTGCTATCTCACAGGACGAAACTTTGCGTATATATCTAGAAGGGTGATTTGGGGATTATGCTTGACATGAATTTCAATTTTATATAACGAAATCGAAAGAGTATTCTGATAGAATACTGGGGTATAAATGTATAAATAATAATAATAATAATAATATCTCTACCCCTCATTCTAATCACAGGGATTAGCCCAGAAGTCGGAGACTTGTGCGGGAGAGGGGGCGGCATATTATTATTAAGCAGGCCGCATTTGCGCCCAGGAACGACTTACGTTGGTAGGCCCTAACCACTATTCAGTGCAGGAATGAGGAAAACCTGGAAAACCTCATTAATTAGGGGGGTAGTCAAATATCAACCGGCATCAATCTCCCACATTGACCCAAGCTAACATTATTCCACCCTACCATACCCGCAGAGAGGGTGCCAATCTTCTCCACGAATATAGCTTATATACGGTCTACCGGCAGCTGGGCTCGAACCAACTCCGTCTAGTCACCTCGATTCAAGTACTAACGCCTTAAACCGCGCGACCACTGACCGATTAAATGATAGACTATATTTTCTTTCTAAGTACGTATTATTTAAATTTTTGGTATAATTGATGTAATTATGAATCCTATTAAAGCATCCTTCTCTAGTGCAGGTAATTTCTCCCTAACGTTAGTCGTACCTTATTAAGAGACGTACCTGAGCATGACACAGGTACAGTGCCTTCATAAATGATTACAAGCCACGTGATCAGGGTCGAGATTCTCGAATCAATCGCAGAGCAATTCATATGCGAATATCCTTTTCCTCACTACGGCAATTGAGAGAGACAGGAAATCTATTTAGTTGTTCTTCGAGAATCACAGTCGTGGTCACGTGGCTTGTAATCATTTATGAAGGCACGGTATATTACAAAGAAGTGGAAAGAGCTCAGAGGTATATGTCGGGTTTCACTAACGTTGTATTGTCTAGTTCGTCTTCCAAAAACGATTCTATTATATAGTGCAAATGTTAAAGTGTGATATGCCCAGAGTGCGCATCAGGTAAGTAAAGTGGGTGGTGATGGGCCATTGCCTTCCAAAAGGACGGCATTTTACGACTGTGACGATGATGATACCCTCACCTTCTATATTCATCTAAGTACTGTAAATTAGCCATTCTCTAGTAGAGAGTCTCTACTATCTTGAAACTAGGGTATAAGTGTATAAATGATAGACTGTAATTTCTTTTCAAGTATGTATTATTTAAATTTTTGGTATAATGGATGTAAATACGAGTACTATTAAAGCATATGTATAATATAGTTCTAAATATGTGTATGTGATTCAGTTCACAATTTGTTTGGTATTCTCCAAGTCAAAGGATTTTTATAAAATGCTGCAGATTCTATTTTAGTACATTAAATATATCCTAAATTTACTGAAAACTGTAAAATTAATAAACACGAATATCACGAATATACATATTTCGTTTATTATAACAAAGTTTACAGAATACATATATAAGTTGTATCACTCTATCGTAATTGGCCATTTTTTTCGACAGTATTTACGTGCGACGGTACGGCTTTGATCTCAAAACATCAAATTGCCGACAGAGAGTGGTATAACTCATATTTATTCAGTAAACTTTGGTTCTAATCATTAAGAGATTCTTCAACAGTACGATGCTAAAACAATTCTGACTTATCATTTAACATAAATAAGGTGTTTTCATTGTATCATGAAAGGTTTGCAGCATTTTTATTTATAGGTGAAAAATGACACGTTGGAAAAATTGCCTCAAGCAGGTAACCCATTTTTATTGCCATTCTCCTTATTAGTTCTCTTCGGACCACTAAAAATTATTTTTTCCAGGACAACAATAGGGGATTCGAACGCCAACACCCAAAGAACTGACAATCCAAAACACATCATTGTTATCCCCCAGAACGAGTAAGCCTAAAAATAAGTTGGTATTGTATTCTCATCTGGGTATTTTTCCAAAATTTATCGATCTTACCAAACTGAATTCGTCAAAATAAATCCCCGTTTTCATCGCTAGCTCATAAACATATATGAATGGCAAATGGATTAGGTACACGCTGTACGTGAACCTATTCAATACTTGATATACTGGTAGCGATAATAACCAGTTTATTGGACCTAAAATAAGAACAATTTTTAATTAAGTGAAATATGAGCAAATGTAAATGTGTTCTTACCTCCATAACCGTTCACACAAGCAAATATAACCCATGCCAAACAAATTGACCAGACAGGTCTGATCAATGCTATGTAAAGACTGTTGCCCCATTTATCGTAATCTGCACCCCTTAAGGTGTTATGTCCTCCATAAACACAGGTTGAACCAACGGCTATGCATATCATCCACACCACAACGATTATTATCTGGAATATATAGCAACTTTATTATTTTTTAACAACTTATTAAATAGAAACAATTGGAATGAAGAGTTTTGGAAATAATTAACAAAACTTCAGTATTACGGTACCAGCTCTAATGACTGTTTATGAACCAAATTACGTACAAAATTTTATCTACTACCATCAATATAATTATATATTTCTAAAAACTAAAAATGTTGTTCTTTTGAATTCACAGTTATTAATGTAATAACTATTGTCTGCTTGTAAATCCTAATGATAAAATTGTATCATTTGATTATTAAAAATAACTAGTAATAGTACTTTTTGAATTCCATTATGGTACTAGGATCATAATGATTTTACTTATACTAATCAAATGACAAAACGATGTCTTTATGACATATGAGCAGACATTTTTTCTTCTATAAAAGTCAGTAAAAGTTTAATTACTATTAACGCAAGCTGTCAGGGTCTAAAATATCATTTTAATGCACTGGTGTTTAAAGTAATTTACTTTTAACACTGGTGAGAAAGTAGAAAACAATTAATTAAAAAACTTCAAATCAAAGAAATATATTTTTTTAATATTGCGGAGTTGTTTTATTTTATAATTTTGACTGATGTACCCAACTAACCAACAATTGTTCTACTTCAATTAACAGTCAACAAAGAAGAAACTTTATCAAGAATCATCATAACTTTACTATTATTTTTGTTGAAAACTGTTTTCCATACATGTAACCTTTTTGGCCAAAAGGATTAAAAAATCTGATTGTTAAATATATCAAAGGTGTTTTCCCTATATCCTGTATACCTACCTTATTGATTTTAGGGTATCTGTCACCTCCTTCAAATTTTATTTTTGCCAATATGTATCCAATCAGGATTCCAATAAACCACGGCGCTGCTCTGGCATGTGTTTTTATATAATATATCTTCATGTACTCTTGAACCTTTGCTCTAAAATTGTATGTGTAATAATTTTTGTCATCTAACTATAAACATATAAAATGTTTTTTGTATCCTGAATTGTATTATTTAAGAATATGACATGATAGATCAGGAATAGGATACAGCAAATAATAGAAATAATTAATTACAGTTTTTGAATATAGATATTACAGGACATTATTCTTACTGCAAGTAGAAGTTTGTCAGGAGGCCAGGAAGTTCATTGACGTAAGCAATAGTAAATGGTACTATAACAAATGTTACGATGCCCACTCCAACAAGACCTAACCCAATTTTTGGGTATTTCCACAGTGGGAATAGTACCAGAGGTGCTATTATATACAACTGCATATCAACACTCAAGTACCACGTTTGTGGAAGGCACTGAAACAAAAGTTTTAGATATTACAATATCAATTTGGTTTTAACAACAATGTTCTTTGATTAATAGAAATATTTTACTTCTTACAGTGCTATCTTGTTCAACATAATTCTGAACATATAACAATGTAGACCACCAGTACTTTTGGCAGGCCTCTTCCAAGGAAGTAATGGCCGGCCAAAGTGGTCCAGATCCAAGATATTTGAGTAAATGAGCAGTGACTAAAATTCCTACAGCGAGAGCAGGAGTTAATCTAAAACAGAAAAGTGTATTCCATTTAAAATTCATTGATAAATCACTGAGGAGAAAATAAATCAGTATTACCTTAGGTAACGATGAATATAAAATTGAAATATATTAAATTTTACACCATGGTGTTTAGCTTTCATATAGCTATAAACTACCAGTAATCCAGACAAGAGGAAGAAAGAGTCAACAGACAGAGTACCACTGAGAATAGCCATGCTTCTCAAAGTGTCTGCCCACTGCAAAAATATGAAGGATTAAAAAATTTGAAACAAGATAGCTTCTAATACGTAAAAACATATATTTCAAACTTTTTATAATGTTGAAGGCGCATTTGTATCAACTATAATAATTCCGAGTTTGAAAATCCCCAGGACATTTTCGATCCTTTTAGTCTACACTACAGATTATGAACCCGATGGAAGAACTAAGACCCAATGTTAACAGTTAAAAGTAGATTTCATTGCAAATACGTCAGCAGTTCAACAAGCTGCTAAATTAGTTTAAAAGAGTAGAAAGATGGAATTTATTAGCTAGAGCGTTTTTTCCAAAATTTAATGTTGAAAAGATTTGAGATGAGCGGTTTCATTAAACAGAATTATGAATTCTGTAATATTCTTATACAAACTTGTTTACTACGGTATTGACTGTATTATGCTTGCCTCAGTTATTGGCTACAAAATTCCCACAGCTTATATTTTTTGTCCTTTACTTTTGTGGAGTGGCATGTTGCATTTGTCCTATACATATGATATTCCTGTACTGCTGTATTACATAATTTTTCCACTAGTTGTTATCTCGTTTCATTTTGCCGGTATGTTTTAAGTAATTAATTTTACAGTTTTTAGTTGTACCTTATTTTGATGTAGTATTTTTATTTATCCTGTAAAAGGGTTTTTGTCTCTTTGAATAAATTAAATAAATACATAAATAAACAGAAATAAGTAGTAACGGTTCTATTTCTTACGTTGCTAACATCCAGGTAATTGATAAGAGGCATTCCAGCAGCCATTGAATATACATGTCCAATGATTACCCACATCATACTGAAAAGCCTGATTCCATTTAAACAGGTGAGTTCGTTTGAGTTATGGCTTATTCGGAAGAGTTTCTCTCCATTTGAGTACACAGAAAATGCTATGAGGAGTACATGTGGTGGTTCTAAAAAGAACTTTTCGTTAAGTATTTCGAATTCTTTGATTATGAGATACTTAATCCAGAAAATATTTGAGTGCAAGGAATCGAATTCATTTTTTTAAATGTACCCACTGTTATTTAGATGAAATGTTAATATTTAAATTTCTATTATTTTTTTCTATCAATACTGTGTTTTATTTTTACATAGTGTACGATATTACCTTTGCGAATATGTCTGTAATAAAGATCTAATCCAGTTGATGAAACCAAGAGGAAGGCAAATATTGATAGTATCACACTACAAAAAGAAACCATTTTTGTTTGTTAGTCTATAGTGTCATGTTTATGCTTACATGGCAGCGATTGCTCCACCTGTCAAGGCTGGACTCACATCATCTTTAGTTTGACAGGTTGCAGAATTGGATCCTAAAAGATTGCGGAAAATTTCAGCAGCGTCTTCATCCGAGCAATTGCTAGGAATACACATTGCCCACTGAAATCCTGTTGCTGAAGATGTTTCCTCGCCTCCATCATCCTCTCTACTCAGCATATTCGTTATGCTTTTAGATGCTTGCCTGATGTGCTGAAACTGCAACATGCTTATGACTCATGAGAATATATAAAATTGATCAGAACATTGATTTAATTACGTATAAATAAAATCTTGTTCATTTATTGCTGAAATAATAATAATAATAACAACACTCATTTATTGCCCAACAGATACAAGATCCAGTTACAGGGCAAATATATAATATAACAACAAGAATTTTTAACAAAATACAAAAGAAAAAACAAAATCCAGTGCATTTACATTAAGAATCACAAAACTATTAAATGTAGCAAACAAAAATAAAAAGACGGAATTAAGAAATGAGATTCTACAAATCTACAAATCTGTAAAATATAAGAAAAAATAATAGAAACACTTCATTTAGACCAAATACTAAATACAAAAAGCATGTATATATTAAAACAGATGTTGGTACTCAATAATAAAAAACGCAATTGTTTAACATCTACAGAATGAATGTCATGAAACATACCAATTTTATTTAAATTACTACACATGACATACAATGGAGAGCGCAGCATTATATAGGTTCTAGCTAATGGTAACACAAAATCAGCAACCCGTCTTGCAGAATATTGCGGAACATGAAAATTTAATGCGTGCAATAGATCACAACAGTCAAGTTCATTATGTAAAATTTTGTAAGTCAATGTACAACTAGAAATGACACGTCAGCTTCTAATAATGTAACATCAAAGGTGTTCAATAATACATCATGACTAAATCCTCTTTCCAGATACGAACCATACTCTTTAAAATAAAGAAATTTCAAGAACTTTCTCTGTACACTCTCAATAGTTGCAATATGACACCTATAAAATGGGTACCATACTATCGAAGCATATTCAATTTTAGATCTAACGTAGGAGTAATAGAGAACCTTAAAACTTTGTGCATTACGAAAATTTTTACAATTTCTAATTAAGAACCCTAACATCTTTAACGCTGCTGATACGATTAAGGAAATATGTCCAATAAACGACCATTTGCTATCAAAAGTTTTTCCAAATTGCCCAAATCTATATTACTATTAAAACTATATAACACTGACGAATTTAATCTGTACTCAAATTCAATAAATTGTTTTTTCAAAGAAATACTCATAATTTTATACTTGCTAGCATTTAAGTATAATTTATTAATGGTACACCAAGTCTCGATTTTATTAAGCTGACCTTGAATAAATTCACTGATTCCACGCTATGATATATTTTTAAGTCATCTGCAAATAAAGCAAATTTGCAGTCTATTATACTACTAATATCGTTTATAAATAATAAGAATAGTAAGGGCCCCAAATTGGCTCCCTGGGGAACACCTGAAGTTAACGAGAATACTTGCGTACTTGTTTTTTACTAATTTTATAAGGGAGTCACTAAAACCATACTTAAGTAATTTTGACAGCAATATTCCGTGGTCTATACGGTCAAAGGCTTTACAGAAATCCGTGTAGACTACATCAACCTGTCCCTGACAATCTACTACCTGGGCTACATACTGAGAAAACATAATCAAGTTAGTAACAGTCGAACGGCTTTCCACAAATCCATGCTGGTAAGGAGAAATCAAGTGACTCACTGAATTATAGATATGATTGTAGATACATATCTCTAATACTTTTGCAAAATTACTCAGTATTGGGATAGGTCTGTAATTGCTTAATACTGAAGGATCACCTGATTTAAGTACAGGACAAATTCAAGCATTTTCCATAAATTTGGAGAGGTAGACGTTCGAAGCACTAAATTGAATATTGTAAGTAAAAGTTGAACAAAAACAAATCTACAGTCCTTAACCAGGAAACTAGGTATTTGGTCAGAACCCGATGTCAAATACAATTATTATCAGGATAGTGTATATAAAATACAGAGTGTTCCGCAGAAGAACCGACACAGAGCAGGTGCAGGTTATTCCAAGTTAAAATAATTCAGATTTTTTTCGAAATATTTGGCCCCTCTTTGAAGGCCTATAACTCCCCCTGTGTTCAACTTTGTATATACTCGTAGGCATATTTGGCAAAATTGCAATATTTTGCGACCCCCTACATGCACCTTTTCTGTGTTGGTTCTTATGCGGAACGCCTTGTATATTATTGATGATTTTTTACCTGTTTATAAAGAAGAGCCATTCTACTTTCCATAGCTGCACTAAGCGTTGCTATAGGCAACACGCCTAAACAATATTTCGGCTGGATAAGTCCATCCTCAGATTCGGTTGACATACATTGACTAAATTGTCCTAATTCTCCTAAATTCAGTGACAAGAGGCCAACGGGAATTTTCGAAGTAGCATCGAACACTGAAATACTTGATAATATTAATTTTGGAAAGGATACTTGTAAAATTAACTGTACATTCACATGCTGTGAAAAACGTACTAGGCATTTCGAAGTTTATTTTTTGTTCAAAATTATCTTTCAATGTCATCTTCATATCTGATGTTACATAATTATATGTTTCTACAAGACGACATGCAGATGAGAGTTTTAAGGTAAGACAGACTGAGATATACAGTTTAAACTCTTAGTCGGTAAACACGTACAATACGGTTTAATAATTAAAAAACTGCATTATGCATAGAACAAGTGGATTATCTAAGTCATCGCTTAATCAAATTTACATTAAAGTGTTTCATTCAGATCTCAAAATTTGATAAAGTGTGATCGTCATAAGTAGATCCAATCAAACTAATTTTAAATCCTACTTGAGATAAATTAAGATAGGAAACAGAAAGAGGTCTTATTCATATTACAACGTATCATTTACGTCGTTGTGATATTGTAATTTTAATTGTACATACAGTTCCGTAAATCGTTTAATTTACTGAACATACTGACCCATCTATTTTGTTAAAAAATAATAGAAACAAATCACTTTACGTTAAGAACCTCTAACTAACCATAAAAACTAAAATTTTTGTGTAAAATAAGCTGTGTTAGCTGCAGTGGATAAAAAAGTAAAACATTTTCTTGACACTTTTTTATATTTTATTACTTCTTTTGTTATCTAGTTTACTCAAATCTAATATACGGTATTTCAAAAAATATATATTACGCACTTTGGGACATAGTAAAGAAGGTGGAGACACGAAAAGCTAGCAACTCTTGTTCGAAAATGTGCCGTTTTTTGCAGCAGCGCTTTATAATTGCTACAATTTTTTTGTTCTCCATACCTATTAAGCATCCTACGCTTTATGACGCTATGCTTACTCGTAAAAAACTCAAAAGAAATCGACGTGGGTCCATACAAGTTACAGAACAAATTACCTACAGAATCTAAATACCAATAAAGGGCTTACGAAGTAAATGATTGGCTACAAGACTGACTCATGGAAAATGCTCGTGAACTTCGTTACACCTGTGAAAGCGACGAGACAAATTCTATTTCTTTCATTAGAATAACTGTGGGTCCTGTTGAATGAAATGTATGCAGTTAAAATTCGACCAGTAAGCTCCTCTTGGGGCGCCACTCGCGTCTCATACCACTGATTTCATGTAACCCCACAGAAAAAAGTCCATTACTTACGGACTTCTTCTCTCTCCTTTTCTCTCCTCTGTCAGAGTATTTCACGTTTAAATGATTACGTATTTGAAGCGCGAAATGTGTTGGGGCTTCATCATCTATTGTCATTAAGATTATGTAAGTCAAAAGTAATTCGCTAAGGTCTCGACAAGTGAGCATTGCGTTGTAAGACCTTTTAACAATGTTTAAGCTCTGAGTGTCAGAATAGCACATTTTGAAACATGAGTTCCTATTCTTTTATATATTTTTAGGTATTAATGCTATTGTGTGAAACTAACTACTCTGCGGACTAAAGCCCCGACCAGCGTTGAATTACACCCACAATATCTACACATATACTCTATTTACTCTATTGCAAAGGTATTTCAAGCTAATATAAATGAACTCGAAAATTCAGGCACAATAGATTAAATCTGATCTATTTCTGCATTTTTAGGATTGCTTCTTCAGGTGCCTCCTTTAAGTTGAGGCCAGGTAGATAAATTTTTTATGTTAGATAATTATTAAATACAACTTTGTCTATGGAGTTGTTCATTAGCATAGCTAGGTGTTTGGTATCAGAGATCATACATAATATGTCTTCATTGATAGGAACTATAGGAGAATTCATTTATATTAGCCTAAAATACCTTTACAAACCCTATTTGGAACACCCTGTATATAGCTAATCGGAAACCAGCAGTTGCGGTCTGAAAGATATAAATTATAACTACACATACTTATGTTTAATATTATTCTCCTACGTTTTGCAAACACTTGAAAAGTTGTGCGGTTTTTAAATTGGAATGATTCATCCACTTGACGCATATACACGTGCGTCAAGTGCACCAGATCTTTCAAGTCAAAAAAGAATGCAAATAAATACATACATAAAGGTACTGTGTTATATTGATATAAAACGGCTTTCATAAAACAAATTTAAGTTCATACTTCATTTATGTTCATACTTCCTTTATTGCAAAGTGGGTACTGAGAAATTTCTTGTGCATTAATAGCAAAAAAATAACGAAATTATTCGTTGTATCTTAAAATGTATTATTAAAAATATTATCTTTATTTTCTCTCAATCTATTCTTGTATCTCTACACGCACACTCAGTAAAATTTAAAAGGATTACTTCGTAAAGCCCATGTATCATTTTCCGACTGTATGCTATCGATATAAAGCTGCAATGCTTCCTGACAAGAATCTGAAATTGCACCATCTTCCCTAACAGCTTCAAACGTGTGCAACAATTTACTATCTAGTTCAGCAGCTGCACCATACAACGCAGCCAACGCGAGTATATACCCGACACACTTCATTTTATCGCCACACTTACGTTAATTACGGTCAACTACTTGGACATGAGACCTAGACAAATATTTATAGGTAATGCTAATATTTTTATCAATCAGATTATCGGTGTAGAGTAATTGGTTTTTGGAAAACTTTATCAATTAAAGGATTGTTTATAGTATGACTAATTTCTTTGTTTTATCTTAAAACACAGGAGCAAAGTGTAGTATATTTATTCCAGTTCTTATTAAAATTATAATACTCAAGTTGACAATATTCAAATTTTTGGGTATATTTATATCTGCCAAGGTCAGGTCTTCTGTGAATCTTCATGATCTAAGAGTTATTCACCTTCTAAGCTCCACAGTTAGGGTTCTTCTCTTCTGAACAGTAGATAACGCACCTTTTTAATTCTAAACAAAGAGGTTTTCTTTGTTTCATCTACCTTAACTTACTTCTTTTATTAATTTGTCAAAAATTTAACATGTATCAATAAGTTGATCATCATCAAAACACATAATCTTGAATCATAATCTTTATTATTCTCAGTGTTAAGCATTCAACAACTATACACTATGAAATTATCATTGAAGGAATCAGTGGTATTATCACATTGTTCTAGTAATAGCTAATGTTTAGTTCAATCTAAATGAATCTTGAAACATATAAATTATATTAGTTTTTGTTTTTTTCAACGGAAGATCTAAAGGGAAAAAAATCAACGACCATGAAATAGCAAGAAATTTACCAAGCCAATAATACTGTTTATCGCTTTTATATTATTTTCATCTTTAGTGATTCAAATGAAGATGAAGCGAATTTTGATATTATTGAGAGATAATTATTTGATATCGATTGGATCAATTAAAGTCCATAGTCCAAGTCCGAATAAAAGTGTGGGGTTATCAACTCCTTGTACGCTACAAACTTTCTGATGACGCAGCCATATGATAATCAACCACCATTTAGTCGCACTTTCTGCATTTCCTGCATTTCTTCGGAATGCAGCTTTACTCAAACTGGCATTTTAAGCACTACCATACTACTTATAAAACAATAAATTTCTAGGCTAGATGTACGTAACTACAAACTGAATAATTAATTGTACTTTTGAGTAATACTAAAAATTCATATTCAATTGTACAACGTAGTGAAAACGTAATTTCAAAATTGTTAAACTGTAATAACCTAACATTTATTTATTATCTACATTTGTTTTTATTAACAAATAAATCAATATTTAAGGAAAATTAATTCATGTATCTAGATAAAAAAAGTTAGTTTTACTCCTTGTCGTTAAATAACAGTACAAAAACTAGGTAACTAGATTATTAACTTAATAATATGGTAGGTCAAGATTCACTCTCGATAACTTTTATGAGCATCAGATCAGAGGCGTGCCGTTTCGGTCTTGGACAGTTTTTTGTCGACAACGCGAGGGTATAGGTTTTTTATGTAATGTACCTAAATGGTTCATTACTCGGTTTATTATTAGATACGTTGGAGTTTTGTAATTTCAATGTTAAATATTTTTTAAACTGTAACCAAGCTAATTTCTTTGCAGTCATAACAGCCACATTTGGTCGGAAGAAAATCCACACGCTACTCGTCGGTTTAGCTTTCAGAGGCGATTTGTTAACGTATGGGCAGGAGTGTACGGGGACTGTATTTTCTACTGGAAAACCTGAATGGGCCGAGGTACTTGCAATTTTTAATAGAATTATTTGAATATTATTATTTGAGTTTATTTTAAATAATTATCGGCTGAACTGAGCATGAAAAATTATGAGATTCTAAAATAGTCAGTACAATCGTTTATTTATGCTGTCTAATACTTAGGTAGGTACTAGAAAAATATTTAAATTTGGCAACGTCGTATCAGGTTGACATCGACTTGAACTGTGAGCTGTAAACGACCAAGGCTGTGAGCGGTCAGTGATAGTCTGAAAAGGGGGTTTATATAATGATTTGAAAATACTTTTTTTCGGCGTAAATATGCATTTAGATTTTTTTTAATCGCGTATTCGTATTATACTCATTATTCCCTATCTCCTCTTAAAATTAATGACATTATTATTACTCACCCTGTATAAATAAAAGACTTTATTTTTTCTTTGAGAATCTAATATTTTAACAAAAACAATACTTTTATGTTACACAATTATCCTAACAAAACTTTAAATATATATACATATTACAATTAAGAGATTCATTTTGTAAGTTTTATGATATTCTCTAAATTCAACAGATTTTACTTTTATAGATATAAATGTATCTTTTATGGGTTTAGCAACTGAGCGATTAAATTTTCTAAAAACAATTAATTATATTTGAAACATTATTAAATGTCATTGCACTCCTAAACAACGCAGTCTTTTCTGTTTCCATTATTTATTGATTTAATTTTCTTCTTAGTACCACTAAAGATTATTTTCTCCAGAACTACAATCGGTGATTCGAAAGCTAACACCCAAACAACTGCTATGATAAAGCTGAACATGGTAATTCCCCAAAACCAGTAAGCCTAAAATAGGATGCGTTGTGTTGTTTTATTTTCTAATATTCAAAGAGCACTATCTTACCAAATTGAATTCATCGAAATAAGCTCCATGTCTATATGAATATGCGTACGCAAACATTAATGGAAAGTGCACTAGGTACACACTGTAGGTTAACCTGTTGAGAACTTGGTAGACTGGAAGTGATAGGAACCAATTTATTGGGCCTAAAATATGTTAATATAATTTTGGTTCATTTAGACCTACTGGAAAATGCTTATTTTGGTTACTATAGAGGAAATTTTACCTCCATAACCACTGACACATGCAAAGATGATTCCTGCCAAACATAATGACCATACAGGTCTAACCAATGCTAAGTAGAAACTGTTTGCCCATACATCGTAGTCGGCTGTTCTCAAAGTGCTATGACCTCCATAAACACAAGTCAAAATAACTGATAAACATGCTGCCCAGAAAAAAATTACTATTACCTAAAATATAAATTACTTTTTCATGTGGTATCAAAGACAGCAATGAAAAACAAATCATGATATGGAACTGTTAAAATTAAAGCAACTTCCTTTAGTACATACCTTGTTGAATTTAGGGATCTTAAATGCACCTTCAAACTTAATTTTAGCTAATACATATCCAAAAAGTAATCCGATGAAGTAGGGCGCAGCTCTGGTATGGGTTTTCATATAGTAAAGTTTTATATAGTTTGCAAAGCTATAAATGAATTTGATTATGTAAAGGAAGAGACCAAGTAACATTCAAAATAAAGATACAGAAGCAAAATATTTACCATTGATTCAGATCTTTAAAATGTTAGATATTAGAAGAACAACCATGTGAATATTAAATGAATTTACTTACTTAGGAGACTGAATACTTGTTATAAGACCCGGAATTTCATTTATATAACCAATACAAAATGGTACAATTATAAACGTCAAAATTCCTCCTATCATAAGAGTTACCCCTATCTTTGGATACTTCCTTAATGGTAGTAGTATCAATGGAGATAGTACGTACAATTGCATGTCAATACTCAGATACCAAGTTTGTTGAAGACACTGAAACAAAACAAGATGAAAATGTAGAGATGGAAAGATATATCGGTAACATAAAAAATATGCTTACTAAGTTATTGTTTTCGTTGGCATAATTTTGAACGTATAGCAAAGTGGTCCACCAATATTTTTTGCAAGCATCTTCCATGGATGTTAAGGAATTCCATCTTGGTCCATTACCGATGTATCTCAGCAAGTAAGATGTAAAGAAAACTGTAGCAGCCAGAGCAGGGGTTAATCTACAACAATATTTTGTTGAATAAAAAAATATGTTCTGATAGCTTTTCATATATGAAAACATACATTAAAAGCTGTAAATTTAATATGGATTTGAATATAAACTGTTTTTGAAGCAATGTGAAGAAACCTTTTAACTAAAACAGTGTTATTACCTCAGATAACGGTGAATGTAAAACTGGAATATATTAAACTTCACCCCATGATGCTTTGCTTTGATAAAACTATAGACAACAAGTAATCCAGACAAGAAGAAGAAGGTGTCGACTGCTATAGTCCCACTGACTACATTCATGCTACTCAGAGTGTCTAACCACTACAAAAGAAAAGTAAGGCAAATTAAATTTGAACTAGAATGTTTATATGGATTCAATTACCTCGATAATATTAATAAAATTAACTGTTGGAAGCGACATGGATGTTAAATAAACGTGTCCAATCATCACCCACAACATACTTAAAAATCTGATCCCGTTCAAACATGTTAGCTCAGTAGAGTTTTTGTTCATTTTGAAGAGTTTTTCTCCGTTGGAATAAGCGGAAAATGCTGTGAGAATTATATGCGGTGGCTCTGCAAACAATAAGTTACTGAAAAAATAAAAATAAGAAATGTTTGGGTTTAATTATTATATTTTCAAGAAACGATTTCAAGCTTTTAATGTACTGTATACCTTACCTTGGTTTGAAAACTTGTAATACAAATCTAGTGCAGTTGATACTACCATGAAAAATGCAAAAAGGGAAAATACCACACTGAAACAATTTGAATTCATTAATTTTGTCCACATTTTCAAAATCTGTACTTACATGGCGGCTATTGCTCCATTCGTAAAGGGGGGACTTAAATCTTCTCTAGTCTGGCAATTAGCAGAACTAGAACCTAGCAAAGTATTGAACATTTCTCCTACATCTGCATCTGAACAGTTACTAGGAAGACATATGGCCCATGTGATTCCCATTGATAAAAGCGAGGAACTATCTGCTGCTCTTGAATTACCTAAGGCTATCATCCTGGATACATTTCTAATATGTTGAGCCTAACCACAGAACAATAACAACATATTATCAACTATAACTTGTACTAATTGTAATAAAATTCCAATGAGTTGCAATTAATTATGGATGGTATTATATCGATTTGCCTAACGCATATACATATAGTTTTAATAACAATAATATCTCTGACCCTCATTCTAATCAGAAGGGCTAGCCCAGAAATCGTAGCCACATTTATGCCCAGGAACAACTCATGTTGGTGGGCCCTAAGTCAATGCATTAATAAGAGAAACCTGAAAAACCTCATTAATTAAGGGGATGGTCAAACAACGACTGGTATCAATCTCTCGCATTTACCCAAGACAACGTTCTTCCATCTTACCGTACCCGCAGAGTGGAGTCCTCTCCACCGACTGATATATCACAAACGTAATTCAATTTAAATTATATAACATGAGAAAGTATAACATATAAAGATTACTGTAACCTAATACTAAAGCATCATGTTAGAATGTTTTCAATAAATTTACATAATAAATGAAATAAACTCAATCCATTTAAATCTGTGCATTAAGCTGTAGATGACTATCAAGACTAATATGTTAAACCTGTATTAATACGCTCTAAATTATGTATAGATTATTTTTCAATTAATGATTAATCTATTATTTAGTATCGATCACTTAGTCGCTGTAAGAGATTAATATACTTATTTTCTATATAAAAATTCTGAATGATTTTCTTCAAATATTATAACTACTTTTACCTTTTCTTGAAGAGCAGCTACTTCGTTGGTTATACTATCGCCGCCCAGTAGAGAGCTTATAGGCAGTGATCCTAAACAATATTTGCCTTGAATGAGGCCATCTTCGGATTCAGTAGCTAGACATTGAGCAAATTGCCCTAGTTCACCCATATTTAGTGAGAGAAGTCCAACAGGAATTTTAGACGTAGCGTCAAGCACTGAAATATTAAATTCTTGTTGTACATATGTATGGATATGTTGAAACAGAATGATGTCGGTAAAGACTGCTAAATTTGTTGACAAATACGAAGAAGCGTATCTTTAATTTCTCGAAGAAACAACAAACAATGATGTCGTACGTTACACTAATACTCATACAAAACACTTGCTTAGTCTTAAGTATACACAGTTTGTACTTTAGAGTAGTTGTATTTTTGAATTGTAGAAAAACTATCCGTTTTCAACATTTTTTCCATAATAGTTTTTTTTTGGATATCCTGTATATTTCATTCTAACAATTTATGAGATATAAACTTGTCATTTTTAAAATCAAGGACTGTTTTTACAAATTAATCTTTTTATCTACAATGTATCACCTTTATTCAATTTTTATTTAGATAAAATTGCAAAACGTAACCAACACATTTTGAGAGTTAATACTGAACGAAATTATATTATTGCTTTAGCATTTTATACGCAAGAAAATATTTAAGATCTGTTCCAAAAGAAGATAATAAACGTAACAGTTAATAATCACTTAAACCATGTTATTTATGGCAATTATTATCCAAGAAATTTAATCCTGTTATATACCTGACGCATGAGAATAAATGATAGAATTGGTAAATAGTTTAAAATCAAATGTTATACTTAATCATAAATGCACTTCATATTGCAGGTACTCACCAAAAGTAAGGGCGTTTAGTTAATTAAAAAAACCTAAATTAAAAATGTATAAAAAATATTGTTTCAAACATTTTCAATATTTTCAGGTATTAACAGTATTGTGTGAAACTAACTACTATGTGGGCTAAAGCCCCAATCAGCGTTCAATTACACCCACAATATCTACCCATATATTCTTTATTATTAGCTTTTGTAACATTTTTTACTGTTTTAGAAAGGTATTTTAAGCTAATATATATCAAATCTCCTACAATTCCTATCAATGAAGTCATATGTTTGGTATCAGAGAACATACATATGACTTCATTGATAGGAATTGTAGGAGATTTGATATATATTAGCTTAAAATACCTTTCTAAAACAGTAAAAAATGTTACAAAAGCTAATAATAAAGAATATATGGGTAGATATTGTGGGTGTAATTCAACGCTGGTTGGGGCTTTAGCCCACAGAGTAGTTAGTTTCACACAATATTGTTAAAACCTGAAAATATATAAAATACTATACATAAAGGGTAAAATTTTTCAATATCGTAGAAAAAGCTATGTGCTACTACTACATGGAAAATATGCACTTAAAAAAACATTCAAATATCTGGAACTTCCAAATCCCACACATTGTACAGAACATAGTTTTAGGAGAACTTCAGTAACTCTATTAATAAACGCTGATGAAGATATTTTAACTCTAAAGCAGCACGGCGGGTGGAAATCAACTAATATTGCTAAAGACTATATACAAGAGTATCTTGCAGAAAAGAGAAAGATTGCCAATCAAATTATGGGAAATGATACATAACCTGTTAATATAACTCAACCTAGCACCTCTAGGGGTTATCATCTTTCTTGTAATAATGTAGGAAGCGCCATATATTGAAGCTGCAATTGCTTTCCTTTTTTTTGTTTATGGTGTCCATATTAGTTCTCATAGCGGCACATTTAATATGAATATAACAAATACTGAAAGTTAAATAAAAAAATACTATGTACTTAAAGTGTACTTGTCATGTTGTTAATTCCGTAAAATTAGTTTTCAATAAAAAATATACATATATATATTTGAAAATAATGTATAGCAAGGTAGGTAGGTAGTATAAAAAATCAGATACATTCCTCGCGAGTAAAGTGACACTTTCCTCACTTGTGATGTAAATAGCTATTACAAACTCTTAACCTAACCTTTTGCAGTCTGGGATTATAATTAGTTTTGTACTACTAATATTTTCAACTTTTCAAATTCCTCGAATACTAAGATGAAGATTCAGATGGTGGTTATTGGTTAAGATTATAGAGTAGAAGACCATAACTTATAAATCTTCAGTTCGAATTGTCGATTGTATGAACAACCACATGCAGACGTAAGTTATGTTGAGGCTGATCGTGATTTCAGTATTCAACATTGTTCATTTTGAATTGCACCCTATAGCACTGACACTGATAAAGTACCCATCATATGTTCCTATACCGCAAAAATCGATTTGTTTTAAGGCTTACGGTGAGCGCTCTATCAAACGATATATAAGGTCTGTTCCAACAACCGTCGAGAACTGGTTCAGAACCGTGAGAAATGTTTGACCAACACCGTCTTACGTCGCATTCGCCGAGAGTAGGTACATTAAAAACTGAACTGACTGACTAATTCTGGACGGTTCGGAATCGATTCTTGCTGTGTTGGAACAAACCCATAGTTTTCGCTCAGTAACTCCTTAACGGATATAAAAAATTTTAATATACTATAAATATTATTTTACGTCGACGCTGTGTTTTGAAATTTTGAAAAAGTGTAAAATTTATTTTGCATATTTTCAAAATTTCAAAACACAGCGTCGACGTAAAATAATATTTGTAGTCTATTAAAAAAAACCGCATATTTTTATCATTTTTCGTTGAGGAGTTACTGAGCGTAAACTATATACCTTTGGATCGAGCGCGATCGAGTAAAGTACAGTTGTACAAAACTGGCAATTCCAATGCGTAGAGTTTATACTATGAAAAAACTTCCACGATATCAAAAATGTTTGAATGGGCATGGTTCTAAATAAATATCTATGTATGTATTTAGAACCGTTTACAAATTTTTCATTTATTTTTTATTTTTTTTTTTTGTAATAGATCGACCATTACGTACTGTGAGTATATGTGGAAATGTATGGCTGACTTTAGCTAGTAAGTTTGGTGTACGAATGTCTTTAGTTGTTAAGTTTTTATATAGTTGTAGACGATGTAAAAAGTAGTAATAAGTTAGATATGAAAGCACTGTACGAGAAATATACACTCTCTAAATAGTATTTGAGTAATACAATTGTTACCGATTATTGACGAGTAATTTATTTCCTCCAAATACATTACACGTATAAAATTCAGTTCCTTGTGAGTAGAAAAAAGTAATTACTTCTTAGAGCCCACGTATCATTAGATGCCTCTAAGTTTTCAACATATAGTTCCAACGCTTCCTGGCATGAGTCGGATATTGTACCATTCTCCACGGCATCTTCAAAGGTTTGTATCAATCTATTATCAAACTGAACAGCAGCACTACATAGAAACACCAAAGCAAGTATTAGTCCCACGCACTTCATTTTACTATAAAAATTATCACAGCAAACTAGTTGCACTACCAGTTCTGCCAAATATTTATAGGCAATTGCAGAATTTAATCGGATTATCAGAGCAGCTTAATTAGTTTTGGCCTTATCAGTAATAAGCTTAGAAGAATTCTTATAGATTTTCTCTATATAGCATCCTACTGAAAGACAGCAGGTTTTTACCTAGTCGTTTTCCATTTCTTCTTAAAATAATGTAACCTTTCTGAAAAAGTGATAGCCATTGAGCCATCAAAAACCTAAGAAATTTGGGATCACTGAATACTTCAGGAGGATTGTAATTTTTGGGGGTAATTTCCCAAAAGTATATGTTTCAATGGGACAATGGGTTGTTTGTACATCTATGGTCCTGCCTTAGACAAAAAATCGGGAGTGGTTTGTGTCAACTTTGTAAAACCATGTAATTTCTATATAACTTCAGGAATGCAATTGATCAGTGCAACATATAAATTGTACAAATTGTTAAAATATAAGGTAATGTAAATTACTCATTTTAACCATTAAAAATTGATCATCTTCAGCTAGAATTGGTCAACTTGTTCAGCAGTAAGTGTTCTTGATTTCTTTGGCTTATAAGTCGTCATTCTTTCTCTTTGGGAAACCCTTTAATTTCGGATTTTGGTATATATCAATATTATTTTTAACTATTACCATCGATTTTAATATGGAATAATTTGCCCATACAGTTGAGGCACGTACAGTTTTATTAAAATATGCTAGAAAAACATTTTCTGGCATAATTAGTTTTTTTGTACCTTCTATTAATTGCACTAGATATATTATTATTAAGTTTTCGTACACTTTTCTAGGATTTGAAGGCAACACTTTGGTTATAGCTTCTTAACATTAATCAGTCACGTAAAAATTTTTCATAAGCGAGTAATTTTAGTAGTAATTGCCATATTTTCAAAACATTATTCCTGTTATAATTCTATTACCGTTGGTCAGTGAAAGAAGTTGTTAAGTCAATTATGTTTTGCTTGGTACAATTTATTATACAGCAAAATAAAGGCATTGATACACCCTGTATATAGCATAACTTCAATTCTGATGTAACAGATTTAGTCATTTTAAATTGAACTTGTAATCAAAAAAGAATTCGATTGATAGAAATCTGTATATTGCTGAACTTAATCATTAGCGTCAATATTTTATACGTTTTATTTTATGTAAAGCTTATTTTTCCATTAATGACTAATTTTATAGCGCGATTAAACTGCTCTGTTATTTATAGAATCACAAGACTTTCAAGAAATCACCTATCAGATTGACTTGCGAGTTTGACACGAAATTTTTTTATGCCTTAATTTTTTCTCATTTATACAGGGTGATTCATTAAGAATGGGCAATCTCTGAACTGGAGATACTACACACTAAAATATGGCGATTGAGCCAAATATGCCTTATCCGAATGTTGCTGTTTTAAAAAATACAGGGTGTTCTCATATCTCAATAACTTTGAAACCTGTCGGAGTATTAAAAAAAAAATTACCACAATTATGTTTTTTGGCTCGGCAAATAAGAATTTTTAACTAATTTTGACGTCACTAGTAGAGGGCGCCACTTATGGCACAGCATGTTTCTTTTAAATGGCAGAACTTTTTTGCTGTTTAGTGTCTCCATCTGTCTATTGAAACAATCGATTCTCCTACCTGTTGTATCTAAAAAAGGTATACCTTGTTGAAGTCGTTAGGTAACAGTTTTCGAAATAATCCTATTTGAAATATTCAGTGCACCGATTGAAAACTGTTATCGTTTCAGGTAAAGTGCCTTTTCTATTGAAAATACAGCAAAATTTTACTTGAAAAAGTTGTTCAGAACCGTAAACGTGCAAAATTTCAAGAAGATCGGCGAGGTTTGATTTTGAAACCATTTTTCAACAAGCACAAAGATTTTATCAAAGCTAGGTCCATCAGCACTGGTTTAGTCAATTTGTTTAACTCCTGAACAAGCAACATCACTTCACGTTCCGCCATCTTGCGCGTCAATACTCCGACAGGTTTCAAAGTTGAGATATTTCAAAATCTAACATTGAACAACAACGCAACATTCGGGTAAGGCATATTTGGCTCAATCGCCATATTTTGGTGTGTAGTATCTCCAGTTCAGAGGTTGCCCATTCTTAATAAGTCACCCTGTATATTACGTTGAAATTGAGAGAATTACAAAAATAAATGTTTTATTTAGGATATTTGAAAAATATACTAAATGTTAACCGTGTTTTATCTCGACGAACGTCTATGATCATTCGGGTATTTCCGTAGCGCCTGGCTGCTATCTTTGGCTGCTGTCTTCACACATAAAAGTCTAATGAAATAAATTAGCGTGACATCCTATTTTTCTAAGTTGCTGTACGAGTTGTGCTGCGAATGATAGTAACTATATTTTTTATTTGTTAATAAACGGTTAGTTTTAATGCCAAAAGAGGCAGGGATGTTCGAAAAATGGTTGAAAATTTATGAATTAGTGAAAATTGTGTGTAAAAAATGTGAACATTTTAGTAAAATGTCTACCCTCTTTGGTTTTTAAACCACAGCCACTTTTCTATATTCTGTTGCAAGGAGTTGTATCTTCTAAAAGATGAGAATTTTACTGAGGCTATTTTTACGCAAAACGCAATCTGTAAAACCTGTACAATTTAAACTACTCCTGTTGAAAAGATAAGCGGTGTAAAAACCCTTGGTACTTAGCAGTACAGCAAAGTTTAAGTATCAGCATCACTAGAAAGAGAAGCGGTCTTTATGTTGTGATGCCTCTCGTAAATGAAGGCCTTGCAAAATAATACGAGTACGGTTATTATGTTCAAGTATGTATTATTTAGTAGCAATAGTATAAAATTTTGAATTGGTTTTTATTATACGATACGATTTTATAAAATGATAACTATGATCACACAGAATCTCTCAAGTGGCACTCCAAGTCAAATGTACTTTTTGGCATAACAGTGATTTATACACGGTGGTCCACTTTCGAAGGCGGAAAGTTTAGAGGCAGACAAAGAACCACAAAATAATATCAGTTGGTATTATAAACTATATTCGAAAAATGCTTCGTTACAAAGATACAGGGTGTCAAAATGTTTATCAAAAGTTCCAAATTTATTAATATTTTTAAAACAACTTTAGATATTTAAATGAAATTTGGAATCTTTGAATAGATAATCTAGATACATATTTTTACGCAAAAAATATTATTTTTGTTCCACCAGTGACGTGCGTACGGACAGATCTTCGGGATTTTGGTTTAGGGGGAGTAGGTTAATGAAGAGATCTAGTAAAATGTAAACTAAATTGTGTATGCTCGTTTCTAGTTAGTTAAAATAATATAATTAGATTATCTTTTTATTACAAAAAATAAATAATCAGCTTCTAGATAAACATATAACAGTTGTAGGTAATCATAATAAAGTGCTCATATCTACCTCTCTGATTATATATGAGTAGGGCTAGTAGGCCATTTGCTCAGAAACCTCATAAATAATAATAATTACAAATCTTATTGCATATTGTTGTCATTTGACGCAAGGGCTATGAGTATGGGGTGTAATTACCCCCATTACCCCCCTCCCCTTGGATACGCCAATGTTGGTGGCAAATCTCACTAAGTTCGTCTTAAGATTGAAATTTAGTTTGTAAATACAGATATTATTAAGCTCAAATAAAGGTATATGTCGGAAATGCTCGTTTTTTTTACCTGACACTCTATTATATTTTGGAAATAGTCTCTGCACAAAAAGAAAGTTCGAAACCCAGTCTAATTGACAGGAGTATGACATTAAAAAGCTAAAATAATTAAAACACATTTTATGGTGGTAAAACACATATGTATTATCTGCTATTACTAAGCAATCCACAATATTCAAACCCAATAACAATTTAACGTGACCATTGAAATAGCAAAGCAGAAGGAGTGCGATGTGGTATAAGTTCTTTTCCTCCATGGCCATTGTTTACAATCCAATACTCTCTTCCGTTAATATTTTTCTTCTGACAATTATTGTAATTGAAAGGGGGGTGGAAAAGCGAATTATATGAAGGAGGTGGAGGAGTGATTTTCTTAATATACTCAAAATTGTGATAATTATTATTATTCTCAAACAGAGGGGTTGCCGATGTGTGACTGCTAATCCCTGGCAGCCCCCTGAAATTCCTTCTGTGCTTCTTCCAAGATCTCCTTATAAGCAGCTCTATAATAAACACCACTATAGCCACCGTCAGACCTCCAGCGACTATCAGGTAAGTCAACATCAAGTCAGTGTTTCTCAACTGCCTCTCAGTGTTCCCCAAATTTAAAGGACAGATTTCTGTGTCTGGCAAATTTTCAACAAACTTGTGTTCTATTATGCCTGATTCCACCAAATGCTGAATCCTAAAATAAACAATTACATTTTTGAGGTTCTTTCTTTTAAGTGTACATAGCTAAATATAAATATACGAGGTACACTTCTAAAGAAAGAGCAAATCAAACATATATAAATGGTTCCATATACATTATACGAGTACATAATTTTGATACTTTTCACATAATCACCATGCCGCATAATTTTAATATTGTAGAACAAATGTCTACAAACTCTAAACCGGAATTTGTTTTAATTTAATTTACTGCTTTTCCCTGACATTTTTTAGATTAAATGAGGCTTTTACACGTAGAACAACAAAGTAAAGATAAATTAGTTCCGTGGAAGTTGTATATCAGTTCAAACAACAATAAGTATTTAGTTGTCGAAAAATAAATATAATTCCTCATACAGAGTGTCCCATATAAAACTTTCCACCTGAATATTTCGTTTAATATGAAGTGACATGGGGACATCGACTTTCATCATTATACTTATTTTGTAGTTACCACTCGTTCGTAGATCGAGGTATCAACTTTGAAATTTCAAATGGCACTATAGAGCGTGCATGTGATACATCGTTTGAAAGCTCTTTTGATACTGACTCTGAATGCACAAAATAATTATCATTATTCGTTTTCAAGAAAAAAACATTGAAATGTAAATTTTTAAAATTTTATATTTTTACATTTAAAATTGTTTCATCTTAATTTATAGCTTGTATTAACCACTGAAAAGATTTTCATACATCAAAATATAATTATTAAACTGCAAAAAGGTTTCTGCGGCAGATGATAAAAACAATAATAAGCGAAACGTAAGGAAGGTTGAGGCTCTTATCATAATTTTTTTATGAAATCTATTGAATTCCATTCCACTTTGCCTTTTTGTTTAATATCTTTTTATCGGAAATGTGTTACTGTTAAAACCATTTTCAGTTGTATCAAATCTCATCTTCGGCTTTCAATGTGTAACTGTTACATTTATCAATTTTTCATTATGGTTTATTCGAGTTACATCCTGATCACCAAACAAGTCATACATCCTGTGCATTGTTTGAATGAGGATCATCCGGATCAAAGATTAGAATTTTGTGATATCATGTCAACACAATTACAGATAATCAGAATATAATTTACAATATCTGCTTGAGTGTACGTTTTTTCTCAATGGTACAGTGAATAGGGATAATACTCATTATTGGTCGGGTGAAAACCCTCATTATGTTAGAGAATCGCACAGTCACAGTGGTATTCATACACCGTCTCCGATCGCCAGAGAGCGGTCTCCGTACCGAAATTTCATAATGAAATTCACATAATTTCGAGAAGAAGATATAAGATACCACTGTTACAGTCCACTGTATTCATTGTCCGTCGGAAATTATTTGAATTTCATTATAAAATTCGCTTAATTTCAGGACGGAGACCGCTCTCCGGCGACCGGAGACAGAAGATGAATACCACAGTCAGTATCCAGAAAAGCTGAACGTCTGGGCAGGAATATTGGGTAATAACATAGTTGATCCATTTTCTTTATATGGCACTTTCACTAGAGCTATCTATTTACGTTCATCGATCATAGAAATTCTGGAGAATGATAATCAGCTAGACGAATATCTTGTGACGTTCCAACAAGACGGAGCTCCACCCCATTTTGAGCGACAAGTTCGATCTTATTTAGATCAGAATTTTCCAGGCCGATGGATAGGTAGGCGTGGGGCTATAGAATAGCCAGCGCGGTGTCCCAATTTGAGTCCAAACCACTTTTTTCTCTGGGGACATCTCAAATCAGTGGTTTTTGCAAATGTAAAGAGATGTTTCATAGACAGGCTCCATATTTGCCAAGAACAACTGGGTGCTCAATTTGAGCATCTATAGTAAAGAATTTTAAATGCAAAAATAAAATATTCCAAAAATTTATATTTCAATTTTTTACAAAACGTTAATACTTACGCAGCATCAAAGAGTTTCATATATTTAAAATTTTTCCTAAAAGCAAAAGCTCTAGAAAACTTGGTGATAGGAAACTTCGCAACAACATAAGTACACCTCTTGTTCTCATCTATGCCTTTCTTCGTTTTGTCTTTGTAATCCTTGTACATAATATTGTTAAGCACCGACTTTTCTCTGATAAACATCATATCTCGATCCGTAACATAAGTCCTCAGAATACTCATATCGTCTATCTCAGGAAAAGTGGTACCGTTTCCAATATGATCAGCTAGTTTATCCCCCCGTGGTAGCATTTCTTTGTTTTCCTCTTTAATGTAATCTTTAATACCGTTGGCTCTGTTCGACACCCACTGGTACCGCTTTTGTTTTATATCAGCTGGTTCGTTGATCGGCAAGGTAAATTTCGATAACGTCAAGAACGCCGTTAAATTGGCTGTGTAGAAGGCTGTCAGGATTGTAATGAAGATCCACCACGTAGAAAAGAGCAGTCTAGAGGAATCTGAAAATAGACAGAGCTATATGAGATGTAATAAAGTTGTATTAAACTAAATGAAGTATATAGCGTGTTTTTAGATGAAATAGCAAAAATGAAATCACGTGAAAATAATTTGATTTAACCTATCATACCTATATCCCAAGTCGCATAAAAAAAGATACAGGGTGTCAAAATTAAAATTTTATTTTCGATATTTATAGATAACTTCTTAAAAAATCCAAATATTTCCATAAAATTAATAAATCACGGGTTTTTGCGGGCGAGAAATTCAAATTTGTTTCCAATTATGACGTCACTAGTAGAGAGCGCCACTTGTGGCAGAACTTTTTGCAGCTTAGTGTATCCATCTGACTATCAAAACAATCTAAAACGAGACTAATTTATATGCAATTTGTCTTCCTAGTAAATGTCATAAGATTACAATTTGATGCATTTAAGGGTAAATTGTAGTAACAGCACATGTAACTTAATATCATTCAAGAACATAACGAACAAGGGAGGCCCAAGCGCCGACCCCTGAGGGACTCCAGACACTTATTGGGATTTTCCAGAATATTAAGCACGATACTGTACGAAGTGGTATCTATTTTGCAGGTATGAATATATCTCACCTACACTCAAACCACAACATAGTGATAAGTATGAAGTTCACAGTAACACCAATAATTATAAACAGTGCCAAAATGCTTGTGAAAGAAGATAATTTTCTGCATGCCTAAATATCCTTGAACCTAATATCTAAATCCTTTCCTATGAAACTATAAATTAGGTGTCTTATTATTGTCTCATAATATTTTTATTTATACGTCTGAAAACAAAATTATGACTCATCAAGTAATTCCTTTGAAATATTTTCATTATATGTTATCTTATCTAATGCAGTTATTCCTCTTAAATGTGCATGCCACGCCAAAAGTTCTATAGATTTAAATAACCAAATTTGGATAATTCACAATTGAGATATTAAACGTAACGTACTTGTTTTTTTTTGCAAAATTGTGTATTGCGTTTCAAATATTTTTTATTTTGGAAAGAATGTGTGATAAATCACTATCTTATCTGATGAAGTAAGAAATCATTCAGAAAATGTTTTACTGGTTTACTTTATAATGAAAGGAAAACACTGGTCCAAATATTCAATGCTATAATTTCAAGATAATGTTGAAGTCAAACAAAGCTAAAACTTTTACCATAGAAGATATAATTAATTTTTTACTTGAAGTACCCCATGATGTTTTTTATTAATGAAGGTAAAGATATAGTGGTATACCTAATATTATATTACAGGTACTTAAATTAATGTAATTTTTTATATACTTTTTGTTCGTAGGTATTTCTTGTTATTGGAGTTTCATGAGCATGTCGGTGTGATAAGCTTCTTAAAATGACGGTAGATGACACTGAAAAAAAGAATCTCTTATAATAGCGAAAATTCCTTACTCAAAAACAAATAAATAACGTACATTTACCATAATGGCTGCAACAAGCAATAGCCCAAATTTTCCAGAAATTTACAGAAAATAGGTAGGTATGCTTATCTTCGGGTGAAAACAGAACAGAAGCGTTTCTCTTTAAACTTTAAAGCAATAATATACTTAAATGAAGTAGCTGGCAAGAATACCATATCTAAGTAGGTACCACAAAAAATAGCTAAATGTCTGAATTTCTAAATCCCACAAAGAAAGCTTTTAACAAACAAAAAACAAAGTTACAGAAGATGTTCAAAGTGCCCTCCGTCCATTTCCAAGCAGGCACGACATCTTCGTCTCAACGATATTCAAACTCTTTCGAAAACACCCTCCTTGGTTTGGATTTCTTGACACTTTTGATTAATCCGCAGTTTCTGAGACTTTTCTGCTTATTTTGGTTCATACTATTACCTCCTGAAATATTTTACACTCTTTTTTTAACACCCTGTACATTATTATATTTAAATATAGAAAAAGTACTGCTCCTACTTTCATGCAGAAGATTTTGTTTCTATTCTAGCAACTACAATTATTGTCTGAACCACTCACCAGTTGTCGGATTTAAAGTGGTGCCTTGTTTCAGAAGTGCACCATAGACAAACCAAACGCACGCCGGCAAAGGATATACTTTATTGTTGTCATCTCTGGTCAATTTGGCTTGTACCAGTATCAACAAGTATATTATCGGACCAACCACCAGCAATGACAGGATGATCAGTATCCACACTGGCGTAGTGAATGGTGCTAGTAATCCTGAGCCTGCAGCTGATTCTCTGGGTCTCTTCATCAAAACTACCCACTCGGCGGTATCGAATCTTCTAGAGAACAAGATTTCATCGTGGAAGCTGTTTATTACTGGTAGAAAAGCCGCGATCAGGTCCGCCCTCTGGAGATAGTAACATGAAAATGATGAAAAATTTCGTGATTCTGATACTTACACCGCTGACTACCATATCTTTAGCTCCTAGTTTTTTTGTGGAACTTAGAAAGACGTTGTCTTCAGGTGCCACAATGGTGTAGTTGAAGTTGTATTTATCTTGGAGGATGTGAATGATGTCGAAAGCAATTCCTTTTCCTACCAGTTCTTTGCCTTTTTTCTTGTAACCACTTAGTTCGCCATTCTAAAATAATAATATAAGATCAGTTCAAAATTGATGCAATCGAAAAAACTCTCAAACGTCATAGTCATAGTATCCGTTGTCACATTATTCAATTGAGAAACAATAGGACACTTACATTAAATGTGGTAATTCTCAATGTCTCCATCTTCAATTCCTCCGCTAGCATTGCTAATTCCTTTTGCCTGAATGAAATAACAGGATTTTCGCTTATGCCTAAAACAGAAAATGCAAATCATGTTACAAGATCTATTTTGTTGCTATATTTCCTGTTGTACTTTAGAAGTTAAACAGCGTTTGAATATTTTTAGTAAAAAAATATTGTACGCCACTGATTTTTGGACCAATTGGGATCGTTTTCTTAAAGCCAAGTTAATTCTGATTAAAAGTGTCTCTTGGACTTTTTCCTCCTGCCTCACCGTTTTCGAGATAAAAATGTATTAATCATTACAATAGACCGACTTTGGAATGCTAATTAAAAAACAATAATCTTGGTGGTACGTATCAGTTTGTCATAAATTCCATTTCAACCTTAAACAAAAAAAAGATAACATAAAGCGTCGATTGACTTGTTTTTGAAGTATTTAAGATTTTAAACATACCAGTATAACCTGTCCCTTGATTTTCTTCATTCTGTAATACTGTATAGATAACAGAAATTAAAACCAAAAGTTTAACATGGGGTATTTAATTTAAAGTGATGTTATTTGATTTGAAGTGATTTGTCCAAATAAGAGTTTATTGCAAAGTAATATGGCGAAGAACAACAACTCATTTTAAAATGTTTTCCATCTGGCAAAATATCTAATATCAATAATATAATACATTGTTCTACTCCCTACATAAAAAATGCTATTTTACTCCCCCATTTCAGGAAGGAAAGTAGTATTTTGGCTTCCTCGAGAGGCAAACAAGTAGAAACTTCAAATATCTGTAAGAGTAGTGTGTAGATTTCTTTTATTAATACACAAACTTCCTAAAAATGTATAATAATGCTTTTCTTTCAAACAGATTTTTTATTACTTATTTTTATTTATAAAAATTGAAAACAGTTTAAATTGAGGTTTAAATTAACATTAACATTTATGGTACAATTAGTTAAATCACTAATTGAAATTTCCCCTGAAGAAATATTAGCTCAACTGGTGGAGATGAGTTCCTGTTTGTTATTTTTCATGTTTTAGGGGACCTACAGTCCATATATTTTCTATACATATCCAAGACAGATATTCCGCATACAATCTCATTTGTTATTGTAAATGTCCTTTTGATATTAGTTTCTGAGTCAGGTATTTGCACCACCAAAATATCGCTCTTATCCTCAAGTACCATATTAATTAATTCATCGCTACGACATGCCCCGGCACTTATGACAACAACCTAAAATGTCACTTAATTATCATTTTTTATATAATTTCTAATAAAAAATGCTGCGTTGGGTTTTTATTTATTATTCAACAATAAGGATCAATTTTACCTTCATAGTAAGTTTCATCTGGAGCTTCTGCAATAAACTTGTTGATATCCTCCCTTGAAAAAGTATTGGCTTTCTTGGCTTTATATCCAGCAGATTTCTTTTATAAAAAAGTTACTAACTTAGGAAACTTAATGTCGATATTCTCTTTAATTTGGAGTGTAGATCGCAACACGCTGTATTTGCTCTATAATGGTGAAGGCTTCAAATCGGCGCATTTTTTGGAAAAGTAAAATAGGACCAATAGTTGTTTGATTGTTGATTGTTTGATTGTCATGCATAAGAAAAATATAATAAATAGTTATTTTCTACGTTCATGCAAAAAACAATACTTTATTGAACTGTATTTACTGGAAAAAGTGGTGCACTAGTGCAATAAACATTTTATTGCACACATGTGTCATTCTACTTCAGCGTTTTGTCATCATGAGAAACATAAACCGTCGCGTGCAATAAACACTTACTTTTGCACTTGTTCCATAAATAACTATTTATGCAATAAGTACAAAAAGTAAGTGCTTATTGCACGCAACGTGATATTGTCCAACGAGGCCGTTAGGCCGAGTAGGACAACACTCTGAGTGCAATAAACACTTTTTGTACGAGTTGCATACAATATTTCTACCTTCATGCAAAAACCAAAAAATATTTTATTTTGATGACACTCAGTCTAGGAAAATGTGACGTCGATTTGAACGTTTATGTTTGTCATGATGACAAAACGCTGTAGTAGAATGACAGATGAATGCAATAAACACTTTATTGCACTAGTGAACCACTTTTTCCACTAAATATAGTTCAATAAAGTTTTGTTTTTTGCATGAACGTAGAAAAATATATGTAAAACACTGTGAATGGTCGTAGAAAAAATCATATGTATTACACAGGAGGGCCGTTTCCTTCCATCGATATTTGATAACATATTAACATTAGCTTTGAAGTGATTTTTGTTCATTTTTCTACGTTCATGCAAAAAACAAAACTTTATTGAACTATATTTAGTGGAAAAAGTGGTTCTTTATTGCACTAGTGCAATAAAATATTTATTGCATTCATCTTTCATTCTACTATAGCGCATAAACTTTCAAATCGATGTCATATTTTCCTACACTTAGTGTCATCTAAATAAATAATTTTTTGGTTTTTGCATGAACGTAGAAAAAATATTGTATGCAACTCGTACAAAAAGTGCTTATTGCACTCGACGTGTTGTCCTACTCGGCCTGACGGCCTCATTGAACAATTTCACGTCGCGTGTAATAAACACCTACTTTTTGTACTTGTTGCATAAATAACTATTAATGAACATAATAGCGGTCACTAATACTTGTTAATATACCGATACATTTTCAATATAACGTATCCATCGATTTTCCCTTGCCCATTACTAATAGTTTTTTTTACTGTAAGTACGTAGTAATACATCAAATTTAATGACACATTTGTGATACCCCGACGTAAAGAATCCTATTTGTAGATTAGGATTTTCTTTACATTTATATTCTAACGATAGATTTGCTTTTGTTCGTTTACTATATGGTAATGGTAAAACTCTAAATAATTGGGCAAGCTTAGGACGTCCTTATTTGGCCATTTTTATGCTTGTTGATCGCACAGATTGATCTTTAAAAAATGTGGCTGATAATTATTATCTTTTAAACATTTCTACAGGGTGTTTAGTCGCACTAGATATATCGCTATTTTATACAGTGACGTAACATTTAATTTTCATTGAAAGTTATATACAAGATTATTAAATTAATAACCTTGAATTATACATATTTACCTAAGTAAGAGAAACGTCTTGAATACCTTGCAGTAATAATAATAGCTAATTAAAAGAAAATAAAGCAACAACAGTTCTGAACAACTACTTACTGTTAAAGTAAGAGCAGTTTAGATTTCATAATTTTTTATACGTGCTGTATACGATTAAAATATTTTTCTTTTGTAAAAATAACGAAACAGCTATGCTAAACTTATAATTCCATTTTCAAAAAGTTTATTGAAGCAGATATAAATAATCACGATGGTAGTGATAAGTATATCGCACCCTTAGTAAAAGAACCAACTTGTTGAATGATAACTCTGACCTTTATTAATAGATAGACTCGTTATAATGCCCTCTAGTACAAAAGTATGATTTTTTGTGAGATTATCTTACTATGTAAGTTATTAGATTATTAAATACGCCATAGACTAACCATAAATTATAGATATTAAAATATACCGTGTGAACCATATTGTCTTAGTCTGAATGTCAATATTACAACAGATACAGGGCGTAGAAGCAAACATTTTCAAATTGATTTATATAAATACTTTAATATTGATCAACAAATCTACAATATACTCGTATTACAGTAGAAACTACTTTAATATCTGACCGAAATGTCCACCATTAACATGAATACATTTTCTTATACTTCTATTTAAATATCATTCCACTTTAAATAAAATACCTTCCTTGTTCCTGACATTAACACAATTATGAATCTTCTGAAAGAAAGTCCTTTTTTATAATTTAAATCGTTCAAATGACCCTAAAATAATAAATCTAAGGAGTTAAGATCGGGGCTGCAAGGTGGCCAAGGAAATTCACTGGCACGACCTATCCATCTATGTGGAAAATGTTCCTTCAAGAAGTTTCTAACCAACAGGGCGATGTGGGCAGGTACACCATCGTGCATATACCACGTCTTGCCTAACTGCTAATGGAACGTCTTCTAACAAGCCTGGCAAATTATCTTGCAGACATTTCTAATACGCGCCACCATTAAGACGGGCATTCATATGGTCCAACTATAAAATCATCAACAATGACACCAAATATTAATGAAAAATTCATGCTGGAAATGTGTTTGTTTCCATAAATGATAATTTCCTTGTTCCCGTGTGATTATTTCTTCAGTTGAATACTCCACGTCTCCTAAAGGTGGCCTCACCCGTAAGCAATATCTTGTTTAGGAATGTAGGTTCATTACCTTATTTTTGTAATAAAAAGTTGCAAAATTTAATCTTGCATGTAGGTCGTTAGGCAACAAATTCTGGATAGAGATAAAATGATATGGATAAAGTTTTTCGTCATGGACAACTTTTCGAATTGTTGTTTTATTCATCCCTGTTGAGGCACGTAAGGGCCTTATGCTTATCTCAGGATTATCAACTACACTCACCCAGATTTCTTTCTCTTGTTGGATAGCAATCATTTTTGGACGAGCAGTCCTTTGCTTAGAACAAAATTCGCCGAATCGGATAAAAAGTCTACGATCTAGCTGTCTGCGGTTTGAGCGGCACGGCTATTGTAATTTACTTGAGCATATATACAAACCATGTCTCGCATTTCAGAATTCGTTAATGTATTACGTCTCGGCATTTTTTTGTTATATTTTTTTGGCATAAAGCAACTGCAATATAGTTTTTTGACAACTTCTGACGTTTGCTGCCATGTAAAGGCACAATATTTCATTTGTTCACAATAACAATAGTTCTTACTTGAGTGCGTGCGTCACGAATTCACGCATAGTCTGCAGCAAGCATAACACGTTTTTTCGTCATTCCCAACAATCTTGTTTTTTTTTAATTGGGTCACTCTATAACTAAGGGTGCGATAAGTTTTAGGGAATTAACCATTTGAACTTTAATTCATGACATAAATACTCAAACAAATTAGATATACACGAAGTGACATGCTTGTTTGCAATTCTTGATCACTACCGTTGATTAAAGACTAAATCCTTTATCTATATTAAAACGTTATCGTCTACTTATTTCTTTTTTATGACAGTCTTATCTATAATTGCATATTCGTCAGGTATCAACTTTATCTTATTTAACTGATTTTATGATTTGAATAGTATATTATTATCATTCCACGATGAGCTTATTTTAAAACGATTCTAAAGAAATGTTTTTTCTTTTGTAAATGATGAATATATCTGTTATATCGGAAAAATGTGCACACTGCGCACTATGAAAATAAGAAAACTAGTCGAAAAGATATATTCTTCTAGTATGTATATTATTTGAATGCGTTTCTTCGGCTAAAATAAATTCAAAATTTCATTTTGTATGTCAAATGGTGTCGAAAATAAAATGTTTTTATATGGTTATAGCCTGCAGCTTTATCTACTAGATCTCAATTCCATAGTCAACATATGTTAGGTACATGGTTTTGCAATAATAATGACACACCTCGAACAAGCTTTTGAACTTCTGGAAGTTACGTTACATTAGGAATTACAAATTTCATTTTAAAGATTGCCATTATTATTGCAAACGATTGTATCTAACGTATGTGTAATTTATTGGTCACTCTGCATAAAATTGTAAATTGATTGTCGAAACTTACTGGCTGCATTATACTAACACACTACTCATTCTATCACTGTTTTTTTCAAAACCTTTCTATTTTGCCACCCCTAAAACTAATTTGTTAAATTTTCACCTTAATGTATGTATGTAATGGATCTTAGTTATCGTCAGATGCAAATTTCGGTGGATATTTTTGATGATACTATTGATGCATTAAACAAAAAGTCTTTACAAATTAGCAATCATTGTTTTAAGTTTATTTTTTCTATTATTTGGTTTATTAGTTTGTATTTTATGTTCAATTATTTTATTATACAGGGTGTTAAAAAAGAGTGTAAAATATTTCAGGAGGTAATAGTATGAACCAAAATAAGCAGAAAAGTCTTAATAAACATGGGTCCGCAAAGTAACGGTTGCGGAGATATGGACACTATTCGTTTTTCAAACATTTTATTTTATTAGGAATAAACCGACAAAGGAAGCTTTTAACAAACAAAAAACAAAGTTACAGAAGATGTTCAAAGTGCCCTCCGTCCATTTCCAGGCACGACATCTTCGTCTCAACAATATCCGAACTCTTTCGAAAACACCCTCCTTGGTTTGGATTTCTTGACACTTTTGAATAATCCGTAGCTGCAGCTCTTCCAGGCTATTTACAGGAGTATCTACCATACACTAATGTCTTCAAATATCCCCAAACAAAAAAATCTAGAGGGTTCAGGCCGGACCTGTTTTATGGCCTCCAAAATCGCCTGGTCTGAACCCTCTAGATTTCTTTGTTTGGGGTTTGAAGACATTAGTGTATGGTACTCCCGTAAATAGCCTGGAAGAGCTGCAGCTACGGATTAATCATAAGTGTCAAGAAATCCAAACCAAGGAGGGTGTTTTCGAAAGAGGTCGAATATCGTTGAGACGAAGATGTCGTGCCTGCTTGGAAATGGACGGAGGGCACTTTGAAAATCTTTTGTAACTTTGTTATTTGTTTGGTAAAAGCTTCCTTTGTCGGTTTATTCCTAATAAAATAAAATGTTTGAAAAACGAATAGTGGTCCATATCTCCGCAACCGTTACTTTGCGGACCCATGTTTATTAAGACTTTTCTGCTTAGTTTGGTTCATACTATTACCTACTGAAATATTTTACACTCTTTTTTAACACTCTGTATACGTGTGTATACGTTCTTTCTTTCTATATCTGTGTTTATATTATGTATTTAAGTTTAGTTAAATTAATTAGCTCAATACTTTCTTTTACTTTCATTTACAATTTCGTCCTTTTGATGCATCACAGTTGCATGACATTTCGTAAAACGATATGCATAATTGAGTTCTAGTTTTATATTTTCATACCCACACGTGTTAAAACTCATTCTAAATGTTAACGATTGTTACACACGGAACAAAATAATTACGCGGCCCTTTCACACATTATATTAAACTTAACGATGAAAAGAAAACTTGTTTATATATAATTAATGTTGTTTACTTTCTATATGCTTCGCCTTTTGTAATTAATTTATTCAAGAAAAAATTGCTTCAGGCTGATTATTCAACTTTTTAAATGCAAATGCGTCATTACAGAAAACTATAGTGGTGATATTAGATAAGACAAATAAGAGACCTTGTGCGTATTTGCATTCACCCTATTGTACTCACTGAAACAAAGATCCAAAACATAAAAGAAGAATACAGATAAGACAATATGACCAATTTGGGTTCCTTTTTTTAAGTAGACTCTAATCTATTCGAGCTGTGATGGAAAAATGTGTCCACAATTTAATAAACAAATGAGCTTGTCTATTTCTTTTAATTTCACTGTTTTCCCAAATAAATCAGTTTAGGGATAATAAATGAAACAATTTTTTTACATCAAATTAAATTTTCTCTTGCCTATTGATTTCTAGATATAAAGATAACTTTTTAAAAGCAATCTTTGCCAATGTTTACAAAAATATAATCAAGGTCGAATTTCATGACCTGATTTAAATTCTTTGGATTTATATTTTGTTTGTATATGTATACCAGTGAAACACCACGAAACATAGCCTTCTACAAAAAATTGGCTGTGACGGAAAATTGAAAAAAACACTGATAAAAATTATAGTATAGTTTATTATTAAAAAAGTCAAAAGTGTAAAATACAAAAAGTTAGCGCCCCCGTCCTGACCTCAACATTGTTTGCATATTCGTAATTGCCACCTCAAAAACATTACAAATTTTCATAACAATCGGTACATACGTTCTTAAAATATAGCAAAATATCAAAAACATGTTTTCAACTTTAACACCCTGTAGTGTGAAAAGAACCAACAATTGAATAAGACATGTTGGGCTCAATCTCTTTATTTTGACGTTAACAATCTGCCCTTAAGCTATGTACCATTAGTAACAACTCACACAAATCTTTATTGCAATCTTTTATATGTAAGCATCTCTCTACTGTAAAAACTAGAATATTTATTCAAACTCCTCGAACTTACTCTCATCCGGACACGTAGCATTCAAACACAGACCCGCTATCACCAACTCTATTAGCCCCATGATTGGATTACTATTTTTTCTTAACGCCGCTTTGCATTTTTTCCGACAGCCTGACTCTAAGTCGGCTGAACTTGACACCCTTCGTAAACTGAAAGCTTTTCGTGTGAGAGCTTTCACTGGGTTTAAGGTATTTAGCGCATGACACATATTGTCATGTGTATGTGTCAATGTTAATGGATGCACCATTACTGATATGTTTTTAATAATAGCACAGAAAATGGCTGTTATAGTGACGATAAGGGTAAAGGGAAAATAATCATCGACAGGACATAAGTTATATACCTATCAATAATTGATGTTTATTTGCTTCATTAACATACTGAACTGTGAACGTGCACATACAAATACTTTTTTGCATTTTGACTGGTGATATGCTATTTTAGTAAATTCAAAATCGTTTATAGTTGCGGCAAGAATTCAGACGACTTACGTCACGGCTGACGTTATGCAATTGTTTTTATTGTCAATATAATTTTCAGTAGTTTGTCGCGTTAAAAATAATCATTTTCCATAATTTAGTGCAATATATAGTGCAGTATATAGTTTTATTATTCTCTGTTGCAGTTCTCTTAAGTATTTTGAAGAAAATTTTACAATAGTATTTTTCAGCCAATTAAAGGCCTGTATTTTGTAGCGTTACTATAGCAACTAAGAAATTTTCCTGAAATTTTTCTCTTCCTTGGGGTAAGGAGCATGAAATTACACTGGAAATTTTTTGACATTTATATTTAACTTCAAATTTATTCTATCATAATTTAATAAGTACAAATCATTTATAAATAATTATTTACCAAGTATGTACTTTTAGTAGTTTTAATTAAAGCGTCCAAATGTTGCTGAAATTCCTCAGCCACGTCTTCTTTTCTTAACTAGAAACTCATTTTACTAAAGTTGGTAGAAAAACATTTTCTTACCATACCCTTAAGCAGTATGTAGTATCAATGAAATTCACATGCATATATTATTAGGTTAAATTTAATAAAATATAAGTAGCGAACTTTAGTTATACAGATGTTGAATTTCTTTTTTTATTATGTCCTGGTTTTCTTCTCCAAAACGAGACATTTTTCGTAAAAAAACACTAAACTTTTCACTTTGACACCGTGCATATAAAATGACATTTGTTATCCTTTTTGAATTAACATACAAAGCCTACTGTCTCTTCAAAACAATAAAAAAAATTTAATATCTTTATATTTTTGTCGATATTTTTTAACACTTCATTGTGAAATTTTCTTACCGAATACCACTCTAGCTTCAATTAAAAACTGGAAATTTTTTCTTGCACACGAATATTGTTTAGAAATTTCAAATTATTCGTGTGCTCGAAACAAATTTCTAGTAATAATTGAAGCTCTAGTGGTATTATAAGTGAAAATTTCACACCTCTACTTTAAAACCAATAAGATACCTTTATTTTGACTCGTTACTATGGAACCCAGAAAAATTTTCGGAATTAAGTGGAATTTTTTTGACAGTTGAGAAGGTAATATATGATTTGCACATTGGCTTTCATCGATATACGAAATATGGTGGATGCTACATATGAATTTCTTCGAAATTGCGTCGTGTTTCTTGTAAAACATATATTTCTACGAACTTTAGTGACCTAAAATTGCCAAAAAGCGATAGATTGAACTACTACCCATCTGAGCTTTAGCATTTAATTTGATTTGATTTAACTAAAGTTGGTAATTTTTTTATTTAACGAAATATGGTGGATATACCTGCAAAATTCAATAAATTGTTTCCATACACTTACTTTTGATTTTGTAATGTTATCTGATAATAGGTTTTGAATTTCTTGTTGGTTTTATATACGCTTCGAACTATAGTAATTGACATCTACTGTGACAGAATTGTTTAAATAAAATTGACAAATCCACAACAACAATACCTTAACCGAGTTATATTAATTTAAAATGTCAGGTTTGATTTGTACTTGGGGTGTGAAATTTTCTTACCGAATACCACACGAGCGTAAGTTATTCTTGTGATATTATAAGTGAAAATTTCGCACCAACCTTTTCTAACCAATTGTAGGCTTGTATTTTGTTCCATTACCATGGGACTTTCAAATGGCTACAAGCCACTCACAAAAACCCACTCCGAACAAAGACCACCCCGGGGGTTTAGGACGGCCGGCGAAGAAAGAACCTAGAAGACACGAAGAGCGCCAGAAGAGGCCCCCTGCCGGGGTCAGCCAGGGCAGGAGGAGGTTCCTCGAGCCGCCAGCATCGGCCGCAACAGCGGTCGAGGCTGACCGGAGAAGGGAACCCACCTCTACGAGGCCGCCCAGGTCTGCAGAGATGGTGAAGGATAAAGAGCGATAATACCGCTCGATCCTAATCCATACAAGGCCACCGTTCGCCAATAAAATAACGGCGCGTACTTTCCGGAAATTTTTCATCTTTGGCGTGAGCTGCATGTGATTACACTGGACATTTATTGACGTTTATAAATAGATTAATATTTTGTTTGACAGACCTTGATATTTTAATTATTTTTTATTCTTGAGGTTTAATGATGTATAGGTATACAAATTTAAACAAACAAAAACAGTGTGTATTATTTATTATATTCCACATCTAATTGTTTCCAATTACAAAGTCTAAATGTTGTGATACTCCATTTGTACCTTCAAATTAGTTTGATATGAAATTTTTTTATCGAATATCTCACGAGCTTAAATTAATTATCAAAAATTTTCCTATTTTTAGAAAATATTCATGACCTCGAAAAAATGTCCGGAAATAATTTAAGGACTTTAAATATTGGAAACATTGTTATAAATACATTTAAGATACAATTATTCAAATTTAAAAAGTTCACATCACGAAATATATTCCATTGTACTTATTCTCCCTGAAAACTATTATGATTCTCTATCTGCATTCCTGAATGATCTTGAAATGGCACTAGTTCTTGTTGATTAAATAGACTTCTTGAAGTTGACAATTTTTTCCTTGATATAACCTTCAGCCACACTAGTTGACTGAATCGATTGTTTCAATAGACAGATGGATACACTAAATAGCAAAAAAAGTTCTGCCATTTAATTTAAGAAACATGCTGTGCCATAAGTGGCTAGTGACTAGTGACGTCAAAATTAGTTGAAAATTCTTATTTGCCGTGCCAAAAAACATAATTGTCCAATTTTTTTTAATACTCCGACAGGTTTCAAAGTTATTGAGGTATTTCAAAATAAAATTCTAGCACTGAACGCCCTGTATTTTTGAAACCAGCAATATTCGGATAAGGCATATTTGGCTCAATCGACTTTTTTGGTCACCAGTATTTCCGAGATTTCCCAACCTTTCACAAACACCCTGTATAAATTTACAAAGCCTTGTCAGATTACTAGGTTACGGAAATTTTACACAAGTATCTACTATGATTTTACCTACCAACACAAAATACGAAAAAATAGTATAAACATAATATATCGTAAGAAAAGTAGTTTAGAAAATGGATTGAAGTTATTATGAGCTTTATATTTTGTGTTGAGCTTGATGAAATGTATCAAGTGAGGAAACAGGACAGGAACAAACCGTGTTCTTACATTTTTCTAAAAATATTATTACATAAAATCAAGTGTCTGCAAAAAATAAATCTATAAATTTATATAGCAATATTACATTTCGATTTATTATTGCACCGTCAACGTAAATGGGAATTTAACTATCATTTCATATATTACCCTTATTAAATATTAAACAATCGTTTTTTAACAGTGGCAATTACTTTCATATACGGTATTTTTACGAAGGATAACAATTTTATCGGTACGGTGTAATATTCCTACAGTTTTTTTAATAATAAAACTGTAATTTTGTTCGTGATCTATTTCTACTGTGTCATAATTAATTACCTTTCGAAATTAGAAATGTTTCAGTTTACCTGCTGCATTCACATAAGTATTTATATTATTAAGTTATTTATAAAATTATTTCTTCGAATTATATTTATCAAGATAATGAATTATTACAATTACAGTTCCATACTGCTAAGCATTCTTCATAATTAATATGTTGAATAAATAATATAAAAGCAGGCAATAAATTTGTGCATAGATGCTACACATAACGTCAAGAAATCTTTTTGTCAGAGAAATCAAATACATTTATAAAGGTATATTGTTTCTTGAATCCTTTTTTTTTAAAAAAAAGTGTGACATTTTTGACTAAATTTATTAAATAAAAAATAAGTATATTGACACGTCTGTGCATTGAGATAATCAAGCGGTTAACGATCTCTTGCGGAATATTGTTCCATTCTCTTCTGCCGCCACGACTAACTTATCTGCAGTGTGAGGTGGAGGAATATGATTATGAATGGCTCTAGCAACGAAATCCCACATAGTTTCAATAGGATTCATGTCAGGATAGTTGGCTGGCCAATCTAATCTATTGATATGTCCTGCTTCGAGTGTGTCTTGAACCCTTCTTGTGCGATGTGGTCGAGCGTTGTCGTCCATAAATACAACATTTTCACCTAATTCATTTCGCAGGGGGTAGATAATAGGCGTAATAACTTGTTCTATGTAAATTTGAATGGTCATGTCCTGTGGTATGCCAATTAATGGGGTGCGACGGTTGAACATTATTCCACCCCAAAACAGTCGCTGTTCTCTGGTTCTCTTCAGACTCTTTGTCGATTGTCATTTGTAACCAGCCCAATTCTGGTTTCGTTTGTAAATAAGATCTACAGCCACTGGCGTAAAAGCCAACTTGCGCCCACTGAAGACGGGCAGCACTTGCCTTGGAAGTAGAGTGAGGACCCGTAATGGTCTTCTAGCACGAACATTTGCGTTACGGAGTCGTCTTCAAATAGTAAGTGTCGATATAACATGGCGAAACGTACCTTAAAAGTGGGCCCCGAGAGCTGAAGCTGAAGATGTGCGGTGTCTACGGTCATATTGCAACAAATTCTGCTCCTCCCTTTCATTAGATACTCGAGGGCGTCTACTACGTGGTCTGTTTTGCACTGTATCAAATTCTTCATATCTGTGTACTATTCGTACAACAGATTCTCTAGGAAAGCGCAACATGTTCGATATCTGATGATTAGAATGTCCTACATCATGTAAAGCAGTCATTCTTGCTCGGGTAAACGCAGAAATTTCACGTCTTGGCATTATAATGTACAAAAGTTCAAAAGAACACTTGCTTGAATACACTGCCAAACTGACCAGATTTGTAAAAACATTGGTAATAAAGGTTCATGGCCTGCATTTTTTGATTGTCTTTTTTGTTCCCTAAGTACATGTAGGTACTTTTTTACCACATTAAGAACAACCACTACTTTTATATATGGGGTTTATGACTTTTTATGGTGTGTATAAATAAAAATTAAATGGTTGCTATAACAATAATTATTATTTGTGTTTAAAGTTCAAACATACTATAACAATTGTTCAAAATGTCCATCCTAGGTTCGAATGCAAGCCTCACATTGGCGAACTAAAGATTCCGTCGCTCGACGAATGAGATATGGATCATTTCTTATTTGGTTAGTTGCATCCTAAATCATTTCATGTAACTGCTAACGAATAGTGATTTCAACATTGTAGACAAGCTGCTTCTCATGTCCACATAAATAAAAGTTCAATGGATTTAGATCTGGGGAACGCGGTGGCTGTGCTATAGGATCTTGTTTACCTATCCATTTATTCGGGAAATGATCATCAGCAGTTACTTGTCTCTATCTATGTGGTGGTGCACCATCGTAATTATATCACATATTTTGAACAATATTGAGCCGTGATATGTTCATTATGATTATTTATGTCATCTCTAGTAAAACATGCTTCATCAGATCACATGGCAAGCGAAATGAATCTACTATTTTGTGAATATTGTTGAAGTAACCAGCGACAAAATTTTAATCGCTGAGAAGCATCTTCAGCAGCAACAGACCGCCCTAGTTAGTCGTCAGCGGTGTCACCAGCTATATTCTGGTTTGGCGTTTGTTAGCTCTCATTAGTACGCTATAGGTGAATCTATAGACAAAAAATATCTGGCTGTTTGAGTTTTGCAAGATGTAAGTCTACATCTTCTGTCACTGGCTACTCAATGTTGGGCTCAGATACGTTACGAACTGAATATACCCATAGTACAGGTCGTTCTCTGCTCGTAGCGTATCTAAGATATATACACTAACATCTCTCGTACGAAATAAAAACGATACAAATAATTGTAATGTTCTGTAAAGCTGTAAAAGTGTTATTTGAAATATTAGACTAAAATATTGTTTATACCTACAATTTTCAGATATTTTACTAAAAGCATACATTTACTACTGTTCCTAAAAAACTGACAGCTATTATTATGTAACTTAACACATGTCCGATAAAAGTACACTCGTGTAAAGAGAAATCGTTAACCAGAAATGAGCAAACATTTAGTTATTTCATGCATCCGTGAACAACGTATTATTTATTGACAAGGCCCTTGTTAAGGTGTCTGTTTTCTTTAGAAATCCATGTCTCTATAAATACGTACGTGTTTGACACATAATAATTCAGGTTCGGTTTAGATAGTAAGTATATCTAAAAGCTTTATAGTTTGATAAAATTACTTAAGTACCTATCTACATTATTTGAAAAGCCTACCTGCTATTAATGATTTATAACTTACCGTTGAAATTTTACACCTCTCATTTCAACACGTTACTTAGCTCTACTTATATCTAGTACTGGAAAAAAAATATTCATAAAATTAAGCTTAATTTTTTTCCCTAAAAATAACGAAACAAAAACATTTTTTTATACACGGTGATTCAAAACAAAGGCGAAAAATTTCAGGGAGTGATTCCTTGTTGAAAATAAAAGGTAGTTTGTTATATAAACGTTGGGTCACAAGTCAACCATTAGGGAGATATCGCGTTGCAAAGATGGCGGAAAAAAGAGTGTTTTTATTGTTTTTCTCGGAAACGAAAAGTGTTACCATCATCAAAAGACACTTGTGACATATTTTCTCATTTTGAAAATAATTGGAAAGGGTTGAAATAAACTACACCTTTCAGTTTTTTTAACTATACTTTCAAAAAACTTCCTTAACGACGTAGAAAATAATAAATTAGGTTAAGCCGATTCATTTAGAAACTTGTTTCTCTCTTATAATTTTTTGATAAAATTAACTGTTTTCATGTTATAAAATAAAATGTAAAGTATTGCACGTCGGGTAGATACAGTTTTACTACCTACACCCATTATTAGGAAAAACTAGTTGGCTGCTGTCTATTTCCGCATGTTTCCATTGTTGCTTTGACAGATAGCAAATGGTTTGTACTATTTTAACATTTTGAGAGTGGTTTACGGGATAATTTGCCTTTCGTTGTGTGATGTGTTTTATTGCGGAGTACGTTGGGATTCAATACTAAGTTAATACAACAAAAATTGTTATTTTCACAAATGCAGAAATGACAGACATGCACTTTATGTACGGCCGAGTAAATGGAAATTCCTTACATGCTTGTCGCCTTTATGCAGAAGCGTATCCTAATCGTAGAATTTCTCATCACAGTATATTTGCTAAGCTTTATCGAAGGCTATGTGAATCCGGAAAATTCAAAAAAAGAAGTTTTGATACAGGCCGGCACCGGGAAGTACAAACCATTAGCTATCTGTCAAAGCAACAATGGAAACTGGAAAATGACAGCACCCAACTAGTTTTTCCTAATAATGGGTGTAGTAAAACTGCCTCTTCCCGACGTGCAATACTTTACATTTAATTTTTTAACGTCGAAACAATTAATTTTATCAAAAAAATATAAGAGAGAAAAAAGTTTCTAAATGAATCGGGTTAACGTAATTTATTTTTTTCTACGTCGTTAAGGAAGTTTTTTGAAAGTATAGTTAAAAAAACTGAAACTGGTAGTTTATTTCAACCCTTTCCAATTATTTTCAGAAAGTGAAAAAATATGTTACAAGTGTCTTTCGATGATAGTAACACTTCCACAAAATTTTACCATTCCCACGCTTTTCATTTCCGAGAAAAACAATAAAAACTCTCTTTTTTCCGCCATATTTGTAACGCGATATCTCCCAAATGGTTGACCTGTGACCCAACGTTTATATAACACTATCTTTTATTTTCAACAAGGAATCACCCCCTGAAATGTTTCGCCTTTGTTTTGAAACACCCTGTATATATTTTTAGGTATTAACAATATTGTGTGAAACTAACTACTCTGCGGACTGAAGAAGCAATCTTAAAAATAAAGAAATAGATTAGATCTCATTTATTGTGGTGGAATTTTCGAGTTCCCACAGTTTCAAAAGTGAACTTAAGTATTTATAGAATGTTATCATTAAACCAGGTTAGTAAATTTAGCTAGATTAATTGTTTATTTTAGATAATTATTAAATACAGCTTTGTCTATGGAATTGTTCATTAGCATAGCTAGGTGTTTAGTATCAGAGAGCATACATATGACTTCATTGATTGTAGAAGACTTAATTTACGTTTACAATACATTAAAAAGCAAAAGTTTATATTCTAATAGTTTGTTCAGATTTATAAAGAAGTGAATTAATATAGTTTTTCTACGTTCATGCAAAAAAAAAAAAAACTTTATTGAACTATATTTAGTGGAAAAAGCACTAGTGCAATAAATTGTTTATTGCATTCATCTGTCATTCTACTACAGCGTTTTATCATCGTGACAAACATAAACGTCATATTTTCTTAGATTTAGTGTCATCTATAAAACATTTTTTGGTTTTTGCATGAACGTAGAAAAAATATTGTATGCAGCTCGTACAAAAAGTGTTTATTGCACTCGACGTGATGTCCTACTCGGCCTGACTTACTTTTTGTATTTGTTGCATAAATAACTATTAATTTTAAAGAAAATCATTACTTTTATAAGAAATTTCTAGTTGATTCAAAATTACACTGAAACGACAAATACATTTTTCAGGCTTAAATAAATTATTATTGTATTATTTACTGAAAAACGCCCTTATTTTACCTAAGTAAACCCAAGAATGTATGCAATCTATTCGCCGAGTACAGTTGTTACCGTAATTGGTTTCTAATGGAGTTTGTCGTTGTTTTATGATTTACTTTATGCTTAGAAGGGGAAAACAGTTTGATAATAAACGGCTAGCATGTTGTAGGTAAACTATATGTACACAGTCGTTTATTTGTGTTATCGATTGGACAATGTCTGATATAAAGTCCACAGGGGTTAGGCTAAAAAAGAGGAAACTTTATAAACAATACATGACGAGTAAAGAAGTAGGCAACTAAAAACAAAAATATTGAAATTCTATTAGGTCAAGGATGATGTTTATAGGAAATAGGAAATGTAGTTTATATTTAAATTATAATGATTAATCTAGGAATAGTATATTATGAAATTAGTTTATAACACAACGGATTATATTTCACGAATGACGAATAGACCGGTGTTCATTTGGCAGGGTAAAATTACGGAAACACCCGAAGTAACTGGCCATTGGCGTGCGTACCGGAAAAGTCCGGATGTCTGCAAAATACTAAATTTATACAATGGTCAGTTACTTCGGGTGTTTCCGTAATGTTAACCTGTCAAGTTTACCTGCCAATTGAACACCGGTATTTTATAGTCGAACTGTGGTTTTAACAAACAATATAAGTTTTAAACACTTAAACTTTTTTTTTACTGTAGTAGAAAGGTATTTTAAGCTAATATAAATCAAATCTCCTACAATGCCTATCAATGAAGTCATATGTATGCTCTCTGATACCAAACATCTAGATATGTTATTTAGCTGAATTAAGCCTTATTCCAAAAAAAATCTGAAAATCTTTATAAAAAAGAATCGGATAGGTTTTTTCAATTACTACATTTTTGAAGAAGCGCTCAGTTGGTTATTTACCGGAAAAAAGTCCAGTATTTTCAGAGGAACAGTTACTGGATTTTCCACTCCATGCTCCAGATGGCAAATATCTGCTTATAGTCTGTTATGCTCTTATTTCCTTTTTATTAGAAGTTAATAAAATTAAAATATTAGGTAGTTGCTATTTTTGGTTTATTTGGTTCTTGTCGACGTATGGAATTTAATAAAAAAAGAGAGGAATAAGATTGAAAATAATGTTGAAAATCCTAAAAAAAATGTAGGAAACTTTAAAAATGCTTTTGAAACCTGGCGTTGCAAGTATATCTAACATTGTGTTTAACATTGGTTATTTCTCAGAATCACAAAGACACCGCAGAATATTTCAACTTTTATATATCATAGATATTAAAAATGGAATACCTGAAGCAGATCCTTGGACTGATTTTAACCTACCTAAATTAGTTTGCAAAATTTCTCAATTTAAAACTATTAGTCTCGTTGATCTTAAAAAAACTATAAATGGTCTTAATAATAAATGTGATTTAACTTTATTAATAATAAATTAATTAAAAATTTATTGGTCATACATATCTTAATTTAGTTAATACATCGCTAGAGACTTGTAAATTTCCTAGTCCACTTGAAATAAGCACAGTAACTCCAATCCCTAAGATTGTTAATTCAAATGAAGATGTAAAGTGTCGACCTATTAATACTTTACCGTGTGTTGAAAAAATATTAGAGGTGGCTGTATATAATCAGGTTGGGGAGTATTTTTCTAAAAGGGTTCAGACCCAAGCACTCTTGTGAAACAGTCATTTACTTAAATGACATCAAATTTGTTCAAGACTGTGAGTTCGTTAATATTTTTGCTGATGAAACTCTTATCATAATCAGTGATGAATCGCTAGATTCAGCCGTGTTGAAAATTAATAAAACTCGAAAATAATCCTTCCTTAATTGTAATAAGCTCAAACTTCTTCACTTAAAACTAAATGTATGATTGTCACATCACAATTTAAATATAAGCAAATAAATTTAAATGATATTAATGTTAAGATAGACAATGAAAGAATTGAAATAGTTGATGAAATAAAATATCTTAGCTTTATGATTAATAACTTATTGGGGTTGAAATGTCACTTTAATTATATACATATATAAGAAAGTAAGTAAAAAATTATTTTTCTTTTCTAGAGTTAGCTCCTACTTAAGTATTCAATCATCTGTATTGGTCTATAAAACCATTATACAGCCTCATTTTGATTACTGTGCTAGTTTGATTGCTTTATTTGATGGTAATGGTATTTCATATTTACAAAAACTTCAAAACAGAGGAATGCGTATTATATTAAAATGTAATAGATATACTCCAATTAATATTATGTTGAGTGTGTTGAACTGGCAGTCGGTCAAAATTAGATTATACTATTTCTCAATGTTATTTATCTTTAAGGTTGTAAAGGGATTATTGCCTACATATTTTAATCAGTTCTTAGTGTTCAATTATGATCATCAACGTATTACTAGGGGTAGAGCTGATTTGCATGTTGCACGCACTAAGTATAAAAAACGATGAACTCCACATTTCATAAAGGATTGATACAGTTTAATCAACTGCCAGATGAGGTTAAAGAATGTTGTACAGTTGGTAATTTTAAATCAATGCTGCTCAAATTCATTGCATATCCTGCAGATAGCGTCCTGTCTGCTCCTATAGATGTTGTCGTTGTAGATATATTTATATAATAACGGAAAGGAGTTAAACTCCCTTGAGGATTTGGTTAATAACAAGAAGTATTTCTACAAAATTTCAGAGTGATACGGCAAAATTCTTTGGCAATGAAACTTTTGTACGCTAGATGTTTTTCACAAGAAATATAATTTTGAACAATTGTTATAATTATTTCAAACTTTATTCAGTGTTGTGAGAAAAGCTTTAAGAGAACCATGCACGGTAGGTATTTTTAGGGTACTTGTGGTAATTATGTAGAAATACCTGACATGATAGGTGCACAATGTTGTCACATATTCTAAAGTTTGATTTGGATCCCATGTCTGGTTATTGAGATATGACTTACCTGAAATTTCACCCGCTGATATGCAGAGACGTGCCTGTGCGTACGTGTTTCGATGAAACTGAAAACAATATTTTATCTACAATCATTAATTGAATTAAAGTTTTTTGCTTGACAGTGACAACGAAAAGCTGACGTTCATTGAAGAGATCACATGACTGTCACTTTATTGCTCGCCGAGTGATATCAAATGCTCTTTGTCAATAGCAGCAAAGTATTTGTTGTAATTAATGTTGTCGTAATAAAGTTAATAATTGAACAGTTTTATTTTGTTGAGTGATTGTAGATAAAACATTGTATGCATTACGAGCAAAAAGTGACATTACTGCTCTCGCGTGATTACTGTCACTCTTGAGCAATAATGTATCACTTTTCGCCCTTAATACATAAATAACTATTTATTGTAAAACAATTGTTATTGTAAACATAAAAACCTGTAAAGTTTCTTTCTGTACGGTTTCCGCAATATCAATAAATTTACGTCTTTTTATTAAAATTTTAACGCCCCATATATAGGAAATTATCTACACAAATTACTTGCATCGACTCACTAAACACTATATATTGTAAATACATATTAGTAAAATGTAAGAGAAAAAATATATATTATTGATTTTATTTTACCTTACCGTTTATTCATAATTCAACCACCTCCATCTATCATATAATTTCGCTGTGGCTTTGATTAAATGTTTGTGAAATAAATCTAATAAATTTGATGCATAAGAAGATGAATATTTTGATATTTTATAAAACATCTTTGATGAAGCCAATATAGTATTCTATTAAAATTGGCAACTGTGGAAGGATGCTTCAAAGTAAGGAATATTTTTATGGATGCCATAAAAACATTTGAATATGAACTATTTATTCAATATACTCTGGAGTTCACAAATATAGGATTTTTTAATTTATTATCTCGTGTATTGTCGAAACACTCCTTATAAATAATACAGTATTTAATTTGATAAAAACTTCACTTGAATTTATGAAACCTCTTTAATATCATATTTAAAACAACTTATTATAAAATATAACTCATATTGTGTCTTGAGTATCAGTTATCTAATAAAATAATAAGAGACTCATTATACAATTAGCTACCTATCTAAATGGCATTAAAGCTATTTTATAGTGTCACACAATTAAATAATAATTTAAATAATCAACGAAATCAGTTAACCCTTAACTTAACCTATTAATCATATTATTGTCTAAGCAGGACCGTAATTTTTCTGCCCAATGGCTTCTATCTTTTTCTTTTTCGGAAAACTGAAAATTAATTTCTCTAGAATTACAACGGGTGATTCGAAAGCCAGAACCCATACAACGGCGGCAATAAAACTGAACATAGCTAGTCCCCAGAAAGAATACATCTGAAACAAAATTTGCCATGTCATTTTTTTGATCATAACGTCGTACAAAACACTAGTTACCATTCTTAATTCGCTAAAGTAAACTCCAGTTTTAAACATGAATGCGTATGCAAACATCAGAGGGTAATGCAGTATATACACGCTGTAAGTCAATCTGTTTAGTACTTGATACACCGGAAATGAGAGCAACCAATTTATTGGACCTGAAAAAAATCGTTTCGATAGCGTTAGGTACTCATGTACTTGGGAAATTATAGCTGAGGACAAATAATGACGAATGGTGAAAATAATATTTTTAGTTTCGGTTTAGTTTACAAAAATTTATCAGGTGAATATTTGTAGCAGTACTTTGTTATCAGTTTATTTTATTTTATTTTAGAATTACATCATCCAACAGTCAATGACCAATTACAGGATGGGACCTACAACCTACAACATTATATAAACACAACGCACAAATTACAAAAAAAAAGATTAGAAAAATGTTAAATCTACAAATCAACACAATGAAATAGCAATACTCTAATCTAAAATTGAATGTCAAATTCGATATTCTAAACAATTCAAATATTTTTTATTTTATTCGCAGTTGTACAAAATAAATCAACTTTGCTTTGCAAGTCATTATAGGTATTACAGCTGAAGTGCAACGGAGAAAACTTTAAGATATTAGTTCTCAGAATAGAACGTTTTCATATATCTAGAGGAAGTACGTGGCAAGGCAAACGTTAGCTTTTCTAATATTGGAGTATAGTTTTTCAAAATTTTGAAGATAAATAATATAGCTTGTTTTTTCTACGTACTTCAAGACTTTCCGCAGAAAATATATAAATTAATATATTCTGAAGAATGCCGATGGGAAGATAAAATCCTTCAACTGTATAAGATACATATTTTAAAAAACACCTGAATATTTTCTAATGAATCTTTATATGTATCATATCCAGGGGAGGCCTAGGCAACATGGGAGCCATTAGTCCTAGGAATTGTGAATATCGAGGAAGAGATTTTAAGTTGCGTCGAGAAGCAGCCTGGCATAAGCATTAGGACAGTTGCAGTGAAATTTGGGATATCATAATCCACAGTTTGGCAAACCTTAAGGCACGGCTTACTCTACCACTTTCATGTGGAGCGGGTGCAAGCCTTACTTCCAAGGGACCTTATGCTTTGAGTGAACTTTTGCAAGTGGTTGTTACATCAGCAGCACTTACATCCAAAGTTTGTCATGAACCTTTTAGTTACGGATGAGGCAATTTTCACACGTATTGGTATTCACAAGACGCATTATTGGGAACTGGAAAATCTACGTGTCACTCAGCGATCACACTTTCAACGATTTTCGGTAAATGTAAAGGCTGAAATTGTGAACGGAGTACTTATTGGCCCGTTCTTTCTGGAAAATCGATTAATTGGTTCTCGTTTTTAACAATTTTTGCGTTAGTTAACCTCAACGTTAGACAGCATATGTGGTTTCTTCACGGTGGTGCTCCACAACTGCACAACTAGTACGACAACATTTGGACCATGTGTTTCCATAACGATAGGCCCAGATGGTTCAATTTTCGTAGTGGGTACTTGCCAATGATATATAGTAACCATGGTGGCAACCATTGTTGTATTCATCATTTACGAAAAGTTTGAATGCTTTTTATTTGTCACTTTTAAACGTTGTCTTTTTGACCTTAAAAAGTATAAAGAAAATATGGATGTTACTGAGCTTTTGCCTGCTTTGCGGAGTATGAAAGGAACCAGATGTTTTTAAGGTATTTGGCCTGAAAAAGGGAACAAGTGTATTTCCTTAACAGAAAGTGGAATAGAAAGGCAGTTGTACTTGAGACCTCGGCAGACCAGGTACTCTAGAGCCGTTGGAATTAGGAGTATAAAATAAGTGTCATATATTTTTACCCATATGTATATATCTTGTACAGCTCTAATAAACTAGTATAAAAGGAATCGCCTTTTAGTCAGCTACCATAAGTGTAAGGTTAACGTGGTAGCGATAATTGAAAAGCAAGAAATTGATGAAGTGGCCAACCGAGCTACTTTGGACTTATTACTAAGAAAATCCCGGATTTAATATGAATTGCATACAATAAGTTTCTGAAGTGGTGTGAAGAAAAATGCGTTCCTGGAAAATATACTGAAAATGTATTCATGGTCTATCTTGAGGAGAAATCGAAGGTTTGGAAATCTTCATCTCTATGGTCTAATTATTCTATGATTAAAACTATGTTACGAATAAATAGCGACGTAGATATCAGCAAGCATTTTAAGCTCATTGCGTTTCTGAAGCGTCAAGGAGAAGGTTATCAACCCAAAAAATCAAATATCTTGACCAGAGACCAAATTGAACAGTTTTTGAAGTGCCCACCGGATGACGAGTATCTTACTTTCCGTTGAAGGGACTACCCGTTCCTTCCAGCCTAGACTTTGGTTCAAATCAACAGGAGACGTGAGAAATAAAGCAAAACACGTTCTCAATCAGTTCTATTTCTCGACAGGCAAAATGCGGTTTACAGCTAACACTAAACTACATTTCTCTTCTCAAAATACACATCAAAAATGTAATGAATAATAATAAAAAACTGTTCTGTAAAAACAGAATGTCAAGAAAACTACTGAACTCTGACAGCCACGGCGCTACAGAGCCAGATCAAGGTGGCGTTGCCACGTTTCATAAAAATATCTAGATAATCTAACCCCCTAAGTTACAACATGATGAAAGTAGCTACTATTTTGGGAATATTTGGTTGAGAGGAGCTTTGCCAGTTGACTCTCGACAACTTAAAAATTGTGGGCACTTCCAGTTCAATATTGGTTAAGATATCAGATGCCAAAACCAAGGTTCCACGAAATTTCACTATCATTGAAAAATTTTATTTGGACTTTTACCGGAGATACATGGCTCTTCGTCCAGCAAATGTGGTACATCGGAGGCTTTTCCTAAAGTACGTGAAAAGCAAGTATACGAAAAATCCTGTGGCAATAAATACGTTTGGAAAATGCCCTACTGCTATGGCTAAATTTCTACAACTTCCAAATTCTAACCTCTATACTGGACATTGTTTTCGGCGTTCGTCGGCAAACTTACTAGCAGATAGTGGAGCAAATTTAACGACAATTAAGCGGCATAGGGGATGGAAATTTTCGCCGAGGAATACATCGAAGATTCGTTGGAAAGTAAAAATTCGATTGCCCGAAAACAGCTTTCAGTGCCATCAATACCAGCGGATTCTGCTCAAACGTCAACTAGGAATGCGGTCGTTTCAGTTGATAGTGGTACAACTGTGGAAGGATTTAATTTTTCAAATTGTTTGAATTGTATTCATGTTAATAAAGAAAATACAAATTAAATGTTTTGCAAATTTACTTTCACAATTTGACATTTACTTTAAGGCACTAGTACTTTAAAGAAATGTTTTTAAAGGTAAAAGGGAGCGTTAAAAATTGCATATTTAACATTTTTGTAGAAAAAGTATATATTTTTTGGTTTAAAATAAATCAGGAATTGTTCTTACCTCCGTATCCATTCACACATGCATAAACCACCCACGCTAAACATACAGCCCACACAGGTCTAACAAGTCCTATGTAGAGGCTATTTCCCCATATATCTTCTTCCGGGTCCTTTAGAGTGCCATGTCCTCCATAAATACATATCAAAATGACAAATATGCATATTATCCACGCTATACACACTACGAGCTAAAACAAGACAAGATACATTTTTGAAAATGTGAGTTATACAGCGTGAGTCTTAAATATGTATTTTACGGAAAAATTTAAAATAAACCACTTAAATATCAAATAAATTATAAAAGACCCTTTAATAGAAAATTTGTTGAGAAACACTGATTTCACTACAGTTCATTCTGAATCCAACATATAATTCTATAAATGCCTATAAAAAAATTAATGGGTACACAGATACTGCAGGTGTAATTCAATTCCGGTAGGGACATTAGTTCGCAAAGTAGTTGTTACCTGCAGTATCATTTATAGATTTAATAGCGTGTCGCCCAGGGCGAGAGGTCTGCATTTATGTACCTGCTGTCGCTTCCTGCAGGTCGAGCTGCTTAGGCCGAGCAGAAAGTAAGCAGACCACTTAAATCTCACTTTCACTTGGTTTATTTGTGAACGTAGATATGAAGAAACAGCCAATTCAATTGTCGGTCATCTCACCTATGGCATACTGATGAGGGTTAACAAGCCCGAAACCAGTCTATGTCTGGTGGTGTGGTCAACAAAGGTTCTTGGCTGTTCACACAGATACTACAGGTGTAATTAAAAAATGTTACGCAGTGTATATCTATAAGGATTTTTAAACTTTAATTTAAAAAAATGTACTTACGTTATTAAGTTTGCGTATCTTGAAGTCACCTTGGAATTTAATTCTAGCCAACACATATCCCGCCAGTAATCCTATAAACCAAGGTGCTGCTCTAGTATGTGTTTTCATATAGTACACATTCACGTAATCAATTGTCTGTGTGCTACAAATCAAATTTTAATCCTTAACTGTTATTAATTGTTAATCAGATAAAAGTGGATATACTTACAGATTATCAATGTTCGACATTGCAAAAGCTGACAGTTTGTAAATGTAAGCAATAGTAAACGGTACAATTATAAATGTTAGTATTCCTGCTCCAATAAGACCCATTCCTATTTTTGGATATTTCCATAGTGGCAACAATATCAGAGGAGACAGTATGTATAATTGCATGTCTACACTCAGATACCACGTTTGCTCAAGGCACTAAAATATTTCAAATGAAAATGTTATAGGTATTTGCAACATTGAAATTATCTTCGTTGAAGTGTTTGAATCATGATTTAAGTCGCTCTCAATTCTACTTACATAAGCATTATTGTTGACATAATTTTGAACGTAGAGCAATGTAGTCCACCAATATCTTTGACAATTTTGTTCTAAATAGGATATAGATTCCCACCTTGGTCCTTCACCAACGTATCTTAGTAAATGGGCAGTAAATAGAACTGCAGCTGCTAAAGCAGGAGTTAATCTAAAATAGACACGTTGACTGAATAAGAATCAAAACTATGAAGGTGACAAATCAGTCGAGTTATAAAAATGTCAATGCTCGTGTACCTTAAATAACGATGGATGTAAAACGAAAATATGTTAAATTTTACTCCATTGTTCTTTGCCTTGATGAAACTATAAACTATTAATAAACCAGACAAGAAGAAGAAACTGTCAACTGCTAGAGTTCCATTTACAATAGTCATGCTTCTGAAGGTATCAAACCACTGCAAAAGTCATAGTTACTAGAAATAACGAATAACTAAACCATTTTGTTTGCTTTTCCTTTACCTCCATAATATCCAAAAAATTTACAATTGGAGTTGCGAAATACATTGTATAGACATGTCCAATTAGTACCCACATTATACTGAAAAATCTAATTCCATTTAAACATGTTAGTTCAGTAGAGTTTTTGTTAACACGGAAAAGCTTATCTCCATTTGAGTAGACGGAGAATGCTACAAGAGCGGTATAATGTGGTTCTAAAAACAGATTTTATTGAGAATCTGTATTGAAACATATAAGTGCATCATCTTACCTCTCTGTACATAATTGTAGTAAAGATCTAACGCAGTCGATGCAACCATAAGGTAAGCAAAGAAAGCTAGCACCACACTAGAAGAATGTAATGAGTAGAATAGTATATTTCTTGAAAATCTATACTTACATTGCTGCTATAGCTCCACCACTGAATGTAGGACTTAAATCTTCTTTAGTTTGACACCTAACTGATATTGAACCTGAAATTTCATTGGTGATTTGTGCCACGTCCTCATCTGAGCAGTTACTTGGAAGACATATAGCCCAAGTCATTGCAATATCCATTAGCGATTGTGTTGATTCGTCTTCAGTAGTATCTAAAGTTGCTAAACTTCTAGACAACATCCTAAGACGCATAGCCTAAATATTCATTATATTTATTATGTTATTCTCAACTACTAAAGTCTAGCTAAATATAATAAAAAGACAAGGAATACATTGACAAATATATATAATAAATCATAAAAAAGTATCATTTTTTAAGGGGATATACTAACATGAACAGAAGTATACAGGAACTGCGTCAAGATTGTAGAAAAACGCTCAAACCCGCCGACTTTAGATTAAAGGGGGACATTCTTTGCTGGTATTTTTTACTCCGCCACTTGCACCCCCCAACCACGGGTAAGCATCACCCCAAAATATTTAAATAGCATTGGGAGTCGAGTAATATTTATTTTGAAAGCTCTTACAATTCTCTTTACAACATACTTTAAATTTTATAATTCCGTCCAAAACTTTAACAAAAAATTGCATTTTAAAATTTAAATTATGTTTAATTGCTTACTTACTACTTAGTTGATTAAATGTTCAAAGAATAAAGATTTTGTTCGAAACATTCGCGCACATTCTGAAGCATTTCTGTAGTGATTCGACGGCATTCGTCGACGATTCTTTGCGCAAATGTTGCAGGGATACCGGCTTTCTTTTATAAACTTTACCTTTCAGGTACTCCCGAAAAAAAATTCAAGGGGCGATAAATCCGATGATTGTGGAGTCCACTCAATACTGCCTCTTCCCCCAATCCAATTCCGTGAAAACGTTGGTCCAAATACTGACAGACAATTAACGCATAATGCGGAGGAGCACCGTCCTGTTGAAAAATCAAATGATCTTCATCATACTCTGGAACATTTTCAATAATATCAGTCAAGACAGGGTCAATAGCGTCCTCCAGTAATTGCAAATACATTTGGCCAGTCAAATTACCAGGTAGAAAAAAAGGACCCACCAGCCGGTCACCGAAAATTCCAGCCCAAACATTTAATTTTTCCGGTTGATGTGCATACACCTCGTGAAAAACTCTTGGGTTTGAATCTGACCAATAGCAGCAATTGTGACGATTTATCGTCCCGTTCAAGAAAAAACTGCATTCATCAGAAAACAGATGTTAAAAAGGAACTGTGGATCGTTCCCTGCTCACTCACTCATTATTTCGCAAAACGGCGATCATAATCATCCTCATAAAGTTTCTGGACTAAATGTATTTTGTATGGATGGAATTTATTATTCTTCAAAATGGTTTGTATGCTAGTTCAATTGATCCCAGACACAGCTGCCAGCTGCCTCGTACTTAATGTAGGATCAAGATGAACTTGTCCCAAAACTGCAACTTCACTAACTTCATCAACTATAGGTTTCTTAATTTCTCGTTTTTTATTGGCTACGTTTCCTGTGTCTTGAAATTTTTTTACTAACTCTAGAACATACTTCCTCCTGACATGTCGATCTTGTTGTTCATTAAATAGATGAGCTGTTCTATTCCCACATTTATTGTTCATAAATTAAAGCGAAATTATATCTACCCATTGGAATAAACCATAGTGTTTAATTTTCATAAACACAATTAAATAAACTACCAACCAACGCTTCCAAATAATACTAGAAAATAAATTTGGAATCCACTAATTTTACGTTCGTTGTGTGTGTATAGTATTCATTTATGTTTTTTACAATTGCGTTTTTTTTTCCGAGGGATAACAAATCGCCAAAAACCAATGTAACGCAAGAAACACAAAATTTATACCATTGGCATACTTGACTCGAATGAGTGACATTTTTACCGTTACTAATTGTTTGTACATAAGTTTTAACCATAATATCATGAGTTTTAACTTGAAAATTAAAATAATTAGGCCTGTTGTAAAGAGAATTGTATGAGCTTTCAAAATAATTATTACTCAACCCCCAGTGCCATTTAGATATTTTGGAGTGATGCTTACCATTGCTTGGGGGTGAAAGTGGCGGAGTCAAAAATACCAGCAAAGAATGTCTGCGTTTAATCTAAAGTCGACGGGTCTTAGCGTTTTTCTACCATCTTGACGCAGTTCCTGAAAATGGCTCTGTTTCGTTTTCATTTGGTCACCCTGTATATTAATTTGTTAGAGTGGTTTTAGTATTTACTAAAAAACTGTATTGAGAAATAAAAGGTCATGGATATAATTGTAATTGTACTTACTCGTTTTTGAAGCTCAGCTGTTTCATTCGCTACTTCTTGACCCATAAGGGATTGTAGAGGTAACGACCCTAAACAGTACTTTCCTTTTGTAAATCCATCCTCTGATTCAGTTTTCAAACACTGGCTAAATTGCCCCAGTTCGCCAAAATTGAGAGAGAGAAGGCCGACAGGAATTTTTGAACTAGCGTCGAACACTAAGTAAATAATTTTTATATAGGGTGCTCGGAAATGACGAGACAAGCATTTAGGATTGTATTCATAAAAATAATGACGCTTTTAATAGTGTTTTGCCAGTTGCCATTTTTTGAGGAAATATTCTAGTAAAATATTAATTAAAAAATAAATATAAGCAAAAATACAAACTGTATGTAAAATGTATTATGTCGTGATATTTCCTTTTTAACAAATTTCTTCGACTAAGACTTACTGACACTTACTAATATTTACTGACATCCACTTTCAAATTCACAAATAACAATTATAGCTGTAACAAATCCAATTTTGTATTTTAAATATTTCAAATTACGAGTCCCAGTTTAGTTAAAAAGTGTTGTTCATTCAGAATTATCACTCACTTTTACAACTACACAAAGAAAAAAAATTGCTTCATTCACCAATACCATTGAAAACAACTAGCACCCCCTATGAGCTGCGTCAAAATTACTCGAAAACTATTTTTTGTCATATCGAACTATTAATGTTTAAGATAATTTTATCAAAATTATTGAGAAATTAAAAAAAATACCTTTCAGCACTCTGTATCCTTTTAACTGACAATATTGTTATAGAGCTAGCTCCGAAAATGTCCATGTTTAACAAATCACCCTGTATAACTCAGTTTTATCGAAATTTCGGATATCGCATGAACTTGTAGCTCTATTTTTGTGAATGAAATCATTCTCTACATTTTTTGTTTATAGTTTTTGGAAATTTTATATAGAAAACAGTTTAAATCAAGCACTAAGTATATGGCAAATACCTTACTTTTTGTTCTTTCATCTAGTATCTGTTTTTTATCTCTTATTAATCATTGCATTCATCTATTAACTTTTTTTTTCGAACTGATTAACTACGTAAGTAATTACGAATTTACACGCTTACTCAGATATGTTTATAGGCCAATTAAATAATTAAATAAAGTGTCACAGTCTACACTTTTTTCAAAATAATAAAATGAATTATTTTATTAGATTTATTCTTTTGATAAACTATAGATACAATAAACAAAATCTTACTCTAACTGTATAAAATAAAGAATTATTTTTGTTCTTCAGAAAAATATTTTTTATATAAACTTAAATATATACACATTCCCTTCCTTTCTCCTTTTTAAATAAATAATTCAGTAAAAATAAAAATATAATTACTTCTTAATGCCCATATATCTGTAGTGGAGTTTAAATTTTCCAGATAAATTTGCAGTGCTGTCTGACATGTCTCTGAAACTATGCCATCTTCTTCCACAACATCTTCAAAAGTTTGTAACAAATAATTGTTATCTAATCTAGAAGCTGCACTGTGAAGAAAAACTAAAACCAATATTAGTCCGACGCACTTCATATTGTCTTAAAAACAAAGCAACTCAATAAACTGTTTGAATTACCGGCCCTACCAAATATTTATAGGCATTATCAATCGGATTATCTATGTATATAAATTAGTTTTGACTTAGGCTTATCAATGCAAAGGGTGTATTTTATATCGAGATTATATCTCTGCGCATCTTACTAAGAATAAATAAATTTTGCACGCATTTATTATTATTTTGTGCCAGTAACTTTATAACCATCTTTTGAATTTCATATTCAATAGCAGTGTGCCAAATTATTCCTGCATTTTTACTGTTTTTATAGCCTTGGAATTTATGCCATTTCATGGCAAGTGTTTTATGACATAAAAGTAGGACTAATTTCCTCTACTTTTATACAGAATGTTGCATACAGGGTGTCCAGAAACTAATGGTCGATAATGATAGGACAGACAGGGGAAGTCAAAATAATGTCAGTATTTCACATAGTAGTACATTTTTATCCTATCCTATCTATAATGAAGGTAGTATATCCAGGCAAAAAATAAAATAATGAATAATATTAAGGAACATTTTCATTATGACACTCTACAGAGTGATTCACTCATAATGTCATTAATTTTAAGCTATGGGAAAAAATGAGTATAAAATGATTAAAAAAAATTTATAGCCCCGAAATTAACTCATTGACCGTCTGGGTGGAACGTTACCAAATTAAAAAAATTTCGCCAGTATTAGCTAGGCATCATAGATAAGCTTGACTGCGTACTATTTGTTGCCATAATAATGACAACAAATTTGGTGAGTTGTTTTAAATTGCTGACGTATTCATAATGAAATCTACCTTCAACTTTTAACATTATTTCTTAATTGTTTCACTCACCAATAGAGATTTAATGAAATTTCTACTCAGAACTTCAAGAAGTTTAAAAACTGTTTTGAGGTAATGTCATTAATATGTACAGTATTAAATACAGCATGCTCCTTTATTTTCATTAGCGAATAGTCTATGAAAGAACACAATTCGATTGAAAGATCTTTTAAATTTTGAATATTTTGCAATATATGAGTTAAGCCTAAAATGCTTTCCATCTTGTACAATTCAACTCTATATTAGCTGTTCTAATACTAAGAACAATATAAACAAAATGTAAATTACATGGACTTGATGATTTGCCTATGACCTATATGGTTTGGTTTCATTTAATTGAAACCTTTCCTAATTGGAGGATTAGTAGAAAATGACTTGCAGCTGTTAAATGGCTGTCCTGTTTCCCGGACTTCAACCCATTGGATTTTAGTGTATGTGATTTTATGAAAGATTTCGTTTATACGGTTCCAATACTAACTGAACAACAGCTAAGAGAATAAATTATTCAAGATATTTTCCAAAATATTATTCTCAAGGTGAAGATTAAGACGTTACACCTATTGAACATTTAGTTTCATTTAGTTCAATTATTGTCTTTTTTTGCTCTTTGTTGTTAGTTGTATCATTTTATTTAAACCATTCATTATCATGACGAATAAAGGTCTATAGCAAAACGTTAATCAGCAAATTTCCAACAGTCTTCCTATTTCTGCATAAAATATACCTAGCTGCAATGTCAGTCATCTTGAACTTTGTTATTATATTTTCCAACTACATACATTTCAAACTATCTACTCGGAATGCTATCTTAGATCCAGATAGGAAAATGTTGAAGTCATCTAGATGGATTAATGTAAAAATGGAATTCGGTTTATCAATTTATACTAAATTAGGCTTATCCAACATTTACACATGTGCGGTTTCCCAAAATGTTATAATTATTTACTATTTTAGAAAGGTATTTTAAGCTAATATATATCAAATCTCCTACAGTTCCTATCAATGAAGTCATATGTATGCTCTCTGATACCAAACATCTAGATATGCTAATAAACAGTTCCACACACAAAGCTCTATTCAATAATTATCTAAAAAATTAATCTAGCTAAATTTACTAACCTGGTTTAATGAAAACACTTTATAAATAGGTATCTAAGTCCACTCTTGAAAATGTAGGAACTCGAAAAGTCAACCACAATAGATGAGATCTGACCTATTTCTGCATTTTTAGGACTGCTTCTTCAAGTGGCCTCCTTTAAGTTGAGTCAAATATCTAACTATAAAGATTATTATACCAATAAATTAAAATTATTTGAAATTAAATATCGGCAATGTCAAAAGTGAACCTGTCAATGAACTTTACACAGTAACTAACTACTCTGTGGACTTAAGCCCCAACCAGCGTTAAATTACACCCACAATATCTACCTATATATTCCTTATTATTAGTAAACATAAAAACCTGTAAAGTTTCTTTCTGTATGGTTTCCACAATATCAATAAAGTTACAATTTTTTATTAAAATTTTAACACCCTGTATATAGGAAATTATCTACACAAATTACTTGTGTTATAAACTCCTGCAACGAATGCATTGACTCACTAAACACTATATATTGTAAATAAATATTAGTAAAATGTAAGAGAAAAAATATATATTATTGATTTTATTTTACCTTACATTTTATTCATAATTCAACCACCTTCATGTATAATATCATTTCCCTGTGCCTTTGATTAAATTTTTGTGAAATAAATCTTATAAATTTGATGCATAAGAAGATGAATATTTTGATATTTTATAAAACATCTTTAATAGCCAATAGTAGTCTATTAAAATTGGCAACTGTGGAAGGATGATTCAAAGTAAGGAATATTTTTATGGATGCCATAAAAACATTTGAGTATGAACTATATATTCAATATACTCTGGAGTTCAGAAATATAGGATTTTTTAATTTATTATCTCGTGTATTGTTGAAACACTCCTTATAAGTAATACAGTATATAATTTGATAAAAACTTCACTTGAATTTATGAAACCTCTTTAATATCATATATAATAAAACAACTTATTGTAAAATATAACTCATATCATGTCTTGAGTATCAATTATCTAATAAATAATAAGAGATTCATTATACAATTAGCTACCTATTTAAATGGCATTAAAGCTATTTTATAGTGTAACACAATCAAATAATAATTTAAATAATCAACGTAATCAGTTAACCCTTAACTTAACCTATTAATCATATTATTGTCTAAGCAGGTGAGTTATTTTTCTGCTCACTGGCTATTATCTTGTTCTTTTTCGGGAAACTGAAAATTAATTTCTCTAGAATTACAACGGGTGATTCGAAAGCCAGAACCCATACAACGGCGACAATAAAACTGAACATGGCTAGTCCCCAGAAAGAATACATCTGAAACAAAATTTGCCATGTAATTTTTTTGTTCATAACGTGGTACAAAACTCTAGTTACCAGTCTTAGTTCGCTAAAGTAAACTCCAGTTTTAAACATGTATGCGTATATAAACATCAGAGGGTAATGCAGTATATACACGCTGTAAGTCAACCTGTTTAGTACTTGATACACTGGAAATGAGAGCAACCAATTTATTGGACCTGAAAAAAAATCGTTTTGATAGCGTTAGGTACTGTACAAGGTGATTCTTAGAAATCATAGAACAAATAATGACGAATGGTGAAAAAAAAAGTAGTAAAACATTTTTAGCTCTGGTTTAGTTTACAAAAACTTATCAGATAAATATTTGTAGCAGTGCTTTGTTAGCAGTTGTGGTCCTATTCGAGTTTATTTCTACCCGATTATAAAATTATGGCGTATAATTTCTCAAACGAAGAGCTTATGAACATGATACTGGCATACGGGGAATGACATCAAAATTCAGTGGCTGCAGCTCATTTTTATGCCCAAAGGTTTTCTCAATGATATCATTCGAGTTGTGAAGTCTTTGTACATGTGTTTCAACTTAGGCAAATTGTGAATCTCGAGAAAAAGATTTCAAATGCCGTTAAAAACCAGCCTGGTATAAGGACTAGGACAGTTGCAGCGAAATTTGGGATATCATAATCCACAGTTTAGCGAACCTTAAGGCACGACTTACTCTACCTATTTCAATCTTTACTTCCAAGGGATCTTACGCTTTGAGTGAACTTTTGCAAGTGGTTGTTGCATCAGCAGAACTTAAATCCAAACTTTGTCATGAACCTTTTAGTTATGGATGAGGCAATTTTCACACGTAATGGTATTCACAAGACGCATTATTGGAAACTGGCAAATCTACGTGTCACTCAGCGATTACACTTTCAACGATTTTCGGTAAATGTGAAGGATAAAATTATGAACAAACTACTTATTGGCCCTTTCTTGCTGGAAACTCGATCAACTGATGCCCTTTATTTACAATTTTTGCGTATTAGTTTACGGGTACTCCTCGAAGAAGTTAATCTCAGGGTTAGACGGCATTTGCCAATGATATTTATTTATTTATTTATTTATTATCTACTCCTACTCAACGGGATGAACCCACTTACAGAGCAGGGAAAATTACACAAAAAAATAACACATATAAAATAAACTAATGAAAGTTATGTATAAACAAGCAGAAACAATACAGATATATAGTAACCATGGTGGCATTGTTGTATTCATCATTTACGAAAAGTTTGAAAGCTTTGGATTTGTCATTTTTAAACGTTGTGTCTTTTTACCGTTAAAAAGTATAAAGAGAATATGGAAAAGAACAACCAATTTAAAGAAATCGATGACTTATTACCGAGAAAATCCCGGATTCAATATGAAATTGCATACAATAAGTTTGTGAAGTGGTGTGAAGAAAAAGGCGTTCCTGGAAAATATACTGAACATATATTCTTGGACTATTTTGAGGAGAAATCCAAGGTTTGGAAATCGTCACCTCTATGGTCTAATTATTCTATGATATAAGCTATGTTACGAATAAATAGCGACGTAGATATCAGCAAGCATTTTAAGCCCATTGCGTTTCTGAAGCGTCAAAGAGAAGGTCATCAACCCAAAAAATCAAAGATCTTGACCAGAGACAAAATTGAACAGATTTGAAGTGCGCACCGCACGGCGAGTCACCTTATGATGACAGTAGCTACTATTTTGGGAATATTTGGTGCCTGCTGTAGAGAGGAGGTTTGCCAGTTGACTCTCGACAATTTAGAAATTGTGGGCACTTCCAGTTCAATATTGGTTAAGATATCAGATACGAAAACCAAGGTTCCACAAAATTTCACTATAATTGAAAAATTGTTTTTGATTTTTACCGGAGATACGAGTACATGGCTCTTCGTCCAGCAAATGTGGTATACGAAAAACCCTGTGGGAATAAATACGTTTAGAGAATTTCCTGCTGCTATTGCTAAATTTCTGCAATTTCCAAATTCTAACCTCTGTACTGGACATTGTTTTCGGCGTTGGTCGGCAAACTTCGGCGGATAGTGGAGCAAATTTAACGACAATTAAGCGGCATGGAAAATGCAAATTTTCAACAGTCGCCGAGAGATACATCGAAGAATCGTTGGAAAGTAAAAATTCGATTGCCCGAAAGCTGCTTTCAGTGCCATCAATATCAGCGGATTTTGCTCAAACGTCAACTAGGAATGCGGTCGTTTCAGTTGACAGTGGAAGTGGAAAATTGTGGAAGGATTTAATTTTTCAAATTGTTTGTTTTCATGTTAATAAAGAAAATACAAAATAAATGTATTGCAAATCTGTCACAGTTTGGCATTTACTTTAAGGCACTAGTGCTTTAAAGTGATCATTTTAAGGCAATGGTGCCTTAAAGCAATGTTTTTAATGCTACAAGGGAGTGTTAAAATTTGCATATTTAACATTTTTGAAGAAAAAGAATATATTTTTTGGGTTTACAATAAATCAAGAATTGCTCTTACCTCCGTATCCATTCACACATGCATAAACCACCCACGCTAAACATACAGCCCACACAGGTCTAACAAGTCCTATGTAGAGGCTATTTCCCCATATATCTTCTTCCGGGTCATTTAGAGTGCCATGTCCTCCATAAATACATGTCAAAATGACAGTTATGCATATTATCCACGCTATACACACTACGAGCTAAAACAGAACAAGATACATTTTTGAAAATGTGAGTTATACAGTCTTAAATATGTGGAATAAACCACTTAAATATCAAATAAATTATAAAAGGCTTTTTAATAGAAAATTTGTTTAGAACAACTGATTTCACTACGGTTTATTCTGAGTAGAATAGATAATTCTGAAGACCTAACTTTACACAAAATATTTTATTTGGAGAGGTGTGAATGTTATATACATTTAGTGCATCAACCAGATTTAACGTTAGTCAATTGGAATGACGTAGAAGATTTAAGAAAGCGATTATATTTAGTGTTAGCAATTTTGTTTTGTTCTTTCCTGATCTTGTTTTGGTCCCCCAAGACAAGACAAGACCAAGAGAAGAGTGGTTGTTTAAAATTGACTGTCTTAAATACTATAGTCTTCATTTCTCGAAAACCGATCAGGATGTTGATATCAGATTTGGTACACAACAGTGTATAGTGAACGTGTTTTACGTGTATAAATTTATTTTGTAATATACTAGCATCAGGTTTTTACAAAATAAGTAAATATAGTGTGTTATTCCTTCCAAAATTGCGAGAATTTGCGGGACTCTCAAGACAAGACAAGACATGATCTTGCAAGATTATGTAAGAAAAAGACTTTAAAGAGACTCTTGTCTTGTTTTGCAAGATAAAATAAGACAATTTTAAATTTTACAAGATTTCTTGTCTCAGCCAACACTAATGATATCTAAAATAAAACAAATATATTTTTTACATAATTAGAAATATGCAAAATGCTTTTTTTACAACTTAAGGTACCACCAAGCAGGAACTAACTGATGTTCAATTTGAAATTGTAATCCTGGTGATCCATAATTTCTAATTAAACTTATAATTTTCCAAAACCAAGGTCTCCTTTAGAAAACCAAGGTAGCAAGTCCTATCAGATAAAAATATACTCGAAAAAAATTAAAGGTTGCTATTTAATAATAATCATGATTAAAACCCGCACTTTGTTCGTAGATCTCAGGCCTCGACTTGGCGACTACCTTAAAGTTAGTTATGGACGGTGAGCGATAATATATATTTATATCTTTGTAATGAGATATATTCCTACATACACAAGTAGGGTGGGTATGCAGTGGCGTAGCGTGGACTAATCTAGACGTGGGCAAAGTCGCATCAGCGAGGCCCATTTCTTCCGCCATTGGATGCTGAATGAACTGAATATTGTGACACATAATAGTTACATGCAAAGTCACAGTATGCGTCAATTTTTGTTCAAATATTCTCATACAATCGGGAGAAATTAAAAAAGTTTAAATTTTACAAAATGCATTGCAGTTTTTTCATTGTTACCCTGTATATTTTCAAGAAAAGAATGGTGAAAAATTTGAAAGTTTGTTGTTTGTTTACAAAATTTACGATGAAACTAGTTAATGTAGTGAAGTCTGGATAATCTAAAAATTTCATAATTATGAGGTGTTTAAATGCTAAAAATAATTATTTTTTGTAACCTCCTCAATCCTAAAAATATGTCGAAAATAATAGAGCACACCCAGCAGGGTGTGCAAATTAGTTGTAGTACGTGTGGTAAAGCCTTGGTAAAGCTTATTCTTAGTAAGGTCTTTTAGGGTGCTATTTGTACTATTTAGAGTTCATGGCGTTCGGTTTAAATCACCCCCAAAGGGGCCCCGCGCGAGGCCCCTTTAAGTGCGAGGCCTAGGGCGAGGGGCCGCTTCGCCCACGCCTAGCTACGCCACTGGGTATATGTTTTCACCTCGGTTTCTATAAACACTAATTTAGCATCCTAAGTGCGCTCCTGATAATGACGTTAAACCGTTAAGTCGTTAAACATTAAACAAAAATGTTACGCATTATATATCTAAGGATTTTTAAACTTAAAAAAATGTACTTACGTTATTAAGTTTGCGTATTTTGAAGTCGCCTTGGAATTTAATTCTAGCCAGCACATATCCTGCCAGTAATCCTATAAACCAAGGAGCTGCTCTAGTATGTGTTTTCGTATAGTACAAATTCATGTAATCAACTATCTGTGTGCTACAAATCAAATTTTAATCCTTAAGTTTTATTAATTGTTAACCAGATAAAAGTGGATATACTTACAGATTATCAATGTTTGAGATTGCTAAAGCTGGCAGTTTGTAAATGTAAGCAATAGTAAACGGTACAATTATAAATGTTAGTATTCCTGCTCCAATAAGGCCCATACCTATTTTTGGATATTTCCATAGTGGCAACAATATCAGAGGAGACAGTATGTATAATTGCATGTCTACACTCAGATACCACGTTTGGTCAAGGCACTAAAATATTTCAAATGAAACTGTTATAGGTATTTGCAACATTGAATTATCTTCGTCGAAGTGTTTGAAGAATGATTTAAGTCGCTCACAATTCTACTTACATAAGCATTATTGTTGACATAATTTTGAACGTAGAGCAATGTAGTCCACCAATATCTTTGACAACCTTGTTCTAAATAGGATATAGATTCCCATCTTGGTCCTTCACCAACGTATCTTAGTAAATGGGCAGTAAATAGAACTGCAGCTGCTAAAGCAGGAGTTAATCTAAAATAGATACGTTGATTGATTGAGAATCAAAACTATGAAGGAGATGACAAATCAGTAGAGTTATAAAAATTGCAATGAGCGTTTACCTTAAATAACGATGGATGTAAAACGAAAATATGTTAAACTTTACTCCATTGTTCTTTGCCTTGATGAAACTATAAACTATTAGTAAACCAGACAGGAAGAAGAAACTGTCAACTGCTAAAGTTCCATTTACAATAGTCATGCTTCTGAAGGTATCAAACCACTGCAAAAGTCGTAGTTATTAGAAATAATGAATAACTAAACCATTTTGTTTACTTCTCCTTTACCTCCATAATATCCAAATAATTTACAATTGGAGCTACGATATACATCATATGGACATGTCCAATTAGTACCCATAGTATACTGAAAAATCTAATTCCGTTTAAACATGTTAGTTCGGTAGAGTTTTTGTTAACACGGAAAAGCTTATCTCCATTTGAGTAGACGGAGAATGCTACAAGAGCGGTATAATGTGGTTCTAAAAACAGATTTTATTGAGAATCTGTATTGAAACATATAAGTGCATCATCTTACCTCTCTGCATATAATTATAGTAAAGATCTAAGGCAGTCGATACAACCATAAGGTAAGCAAAGAAAGCTAGCACCACACTAGAAGAATGTAATGAGTAGAATAGTATACATTTCTAAATTTGAAAATCTATACTTACATTGCTGCTATAGCTCCACCACTGAATGTGGGACTTAAATCTTCTTTAGTTTGACACCTAACTGATATTGAACCTGAAATTTGATTGGCGATTTGTCCAACGTCCTCATCTGAGCAGTTACTTGGAAGACATATAGCCCAAGTCATTGCAATATCCATTATCGATTGTATTGATTCGTCTTCAGCAGTATCTAAAGTTGCTAAATTTCTAGACAACATCCTAAGACGCATAGCCTAAATATTCATTATCTTTAGTATGCTATTCTCAACTACTGAAGTCTAGTTAAATATAATAAAACGACAAGGAATATGAATAGAAGTATACAGGGCGGCCAAATGAAAACGAAACAGAGCAATTTTCAGGAACTGCGTCAAGATTATAGAAAAATGCTCAGACCCGTCGATTTTAGATTAAAGGGGGACATTATTTACTGGTATTTTTGACTCCGCCACTTTCACCCCCAAAAAAGGGTAAACATTACCCCAAAATATTTAAATGGCATTGGGGGTCGAGTAATATTTATTTTGAAAGCACTTACAATTCTCTTTACAACAGACTTTAAATTTTATAATCCCGCCGGGTACTTTGAAAAAAAATTACATTTTAAAATCTAAATTATGTTTAGTTGCTTACTTACTACTTAGTTGATTAAATGTTCAAACTGATGACCGCCCGCTTCTATACAAGAATAAAGATTTTGTTCGAAACATTCGCGCACATTATGAAGCATTTCCGAAGTGATTCGACGGCATTCGTCGACGATTCTTTGACGCAGCGCAGCAATGTTGCAGCGACGCCGGCTGTATTTTATAGATTTTACTTTTTAGGTATCCCCACAAAAAAATCTAGGGGCGATAAATCCGGTGATCGGGGAGTCCACTCAATGCTGCCTCTTCTCCCAATCCAATTCCGTGGAAAACGTTGGTCCAAATACTGACAGACAATTAACGGATAATGCGGAGGAACACCGTCCTGTTGAAAAATCAAATGATCTTCATCATACTCTGGAACATTTTCAATAACATCAGTCAAGGCAGGGTCAATAGCGTCTTCCAGTAATTGCAAGTACATTTGGCCAGTCAAATTTGGATAAGTCAGTGATCGCGCGGTTTAAGGTGTCAGTACTTGAATCGAGGTGACTAGACCGGTATGGGTTCGAGTCCCGCAGCCGGTAGATCGTATATCAGCTATATTCGTGGAGAGGATTGGCATCCTCTCTGCGAATATGGTAGGGTGGAAGAATGTTGGCTTGGGTGTAAGAGATTGATACCGGTTGATATTTGACTACCCCCCTAATTAATGAGGTTTTCGGGTTTCCCTCATTCCTGCACTGAATGGTGGTTAGGGCCCACCAACGTAAGTCGTTCCTGGGCGCAAATGCGGCCTGCTTAATAATAATATGCCGCCCCCTCTCCCGCACAAGTCTTCGACTTCTGGGCTAATCCTCGTCATTATAATGAGGGGTAGATATATTAGTATTATTATATAATTACCAGGTAGAAAAAAAGGACCGAAAATTTCAGCCCATACATTTAATTTTTCCGGTTGCTGTGCATGCACCTCGTGAAAAACTCTTGGGTTTGAATTTGACCAACAGCAGCAATTGTGATGATTTACCGTCCCGTTCAAGAAAAAACTGCATTCATCAGAAAAATAGATACAGCTGCCAGCTGTCTCGTACTTAATGTAGGATCAAGATGAACTTATCTCTTTATTGGCTACGTTTCCTGTCTCTTGAAAGAAAGAAAAATTTTTTACTAACTAGAACATACTTTCTCCTGACATGTCGATCTTGATGTTGTTCATTAAATAGCTGAGCTGTTCTATTCGCACATTTATTGTTCATAAAGTAAAGCGAAATGATATCTACCCTTTCCGCAATGGAATAAACCATAGTGTTTAATTTTCAAAAACACAATAATTAAATAAACTATCAACCAACGCCCCCAAATAATACTAGAAAATAAATTTGGAATCCATTAATTGTACGTTCGTTGTGTGTGTATAGTATTCATCTATGTTTTTTACAATTATTGTGTTTTTTTTACGAAAGTGATAGCCAAAAACCAATGTAACGCAAGAAATACTAAATTTATACCATTGGCGTACTTAACTCGAATGAGTGACATTTTTACCGTTACGAATTGTTTGTACATAAGTTTCAACTTTAAAATCAAAATTCTTATTAAGTATTGGACGGAATTATAAAATTTAAAGTCTGTTGTAGAGAATGCCATTGCTTGATGCTTTCCCTTGCTTGGCGGAGTAAAAAATACCAGCAAAGAATGTCCCCCTTTAATCTAAAATCGTCGGGTCTTAGCGTTTTTCTACAATCTGGACGCAGTTCCTGAAAATGGTTCTGTTTCGTTTTCTTCTGGCCACCCTGTATATGAATTTGTTAGAGTGGTTACAGTGGTGCATATTTACTAAGAAACTGTATTGAGAAATAAAAGGTCATGAATATAATTGTAATTGTACTTACTCGTTTTCGAAGCTCAGCTGTTTCATTCGCTACTTCATCACCCACAAGGGAATCTAGAGGTAACGACCCTAAACAATATTTTCCTTTTGTAAATCCATCCTCAGATTCAGTTTTCAAACACTGGCTAAATTGCCCCAGTTCACCAAAGTTGAGAGAGAGAAGTCCGACAGGAATTTTTGAACTAGCGTCGAACACTAAGAAAGTGAAATTTTTTTATATAGGGTGCTCGGAAATGACGAGAAAGAATTCAGGAAGTGATTGTATTCATAAAAATAATGACGTTTTTTATAGTGTTTAACCAAATGGCATTTTTTGAGAAAATGTTCTAGTTAAATATTAATTCAAAAATAAGCAAAAATACAAACTGTATGTAACTGTATGTCGGGATATTTTATTTTTAGCAAATTTCTTTGACTCAGACTTGAGTTGAGATAAATCACGCTTAATATTTACTGACATTAACTTTCAAATTCAAAAATAACAATTATAGCTTGAACACATCCAATTTTGTATTTTAAATATTTCAAATTACGAGTCCCGGTTTAGTTGAAAAGTGTTGTTCATTCAGAATTATCACTCACTTTTATAAGTACACAAAAATTGCTTGATTCTCCAATACCATTGAAAACAACTAGCGCTCCCTATGAGCTGCATCAAAATTAGTCGAAAACTATTTTTTGTCATATCAAACTATTAATTTTTGAGATAATCTTATCAAAATTATTGAGAAATTAAAAAAAATAACTTTCAGCACTCTGTATCCTTTTAACTGACAATATTGTTGTAGAGCTAGCTCCGAAAATGTCCATGTTTAATAAATCACTCTGTATAACTCAGTTTTATTGAATTTTCGTATATCGCAAGAACTTGTAGGACTATTTTTGTGAATGAAATCATTCTATAAATTTTTTGTTTATAGTTTCTGGAAATTTTATATAGAAAACAGTTTAAATCAAGCACTAAGTATATGGCAAATACCTTCCTTTTTGTTCTTTCATCTAATATGTCTTTTTTATCTCTCATTAACCATTGCATTCATCTATAAACTTTTTTTTCGAATTGTTTAACTACGTAAGTAATTACGAATTTACACGCTTACTCAGATATTTTTTATAGGCAATTAAATAATTAAATAGAGTGTCACAGTCTATACTTATATCAAAATAATAAAATGCATTATTTTATTAGATTTATCCTTTTGATAAATTATGGATGCAGTAAAACAAAATTTTACTTTCAATAAGAACAAATGAAGACAGCAATTTACTTCAGGTAGTTTTATTGACTCAAAAAATACATAGATTAGAAACTGTATAAAATAAAGAACTTGTCTACGTTCATGCAAAAAACAAAACTTTATTGAACTATATTTACTGGAAAAAGTGGTTCTTTATTGCACTAGTGCAATAAAATGTTTATTGCATTCATCTGTCATTCTACTACAGCGTTTTGTCATCATGACAAACATAAGACTTGTGTCATCTAAATAAAACATTTTTTGGTTTTTGCATGAACGTAGAAAAAATATTGTATGCAACTCGTACAAAAAGTGCTTATTGCACTCGACGTGTTGTCCTACTCGGCCTGACGGCCTCGTTGGACAATTTCACGTCGCGTGCAATAAACGCTTACTTTTTGTACCTGTTGCATAAATCACTATTGTTATAATTTTCTTGAGAAAAATATTTTTTATATAAACTTAAACATACACATTCCCTTATATCTGTTTTTAAATAAATAATTCAGTAAAAATAAAAATATAATTACTTCTTAATGCCCATATATCTGTAGTGGAGTTTAAATTTTCCAGATAAGCTTGCAGTGCCGTCTGACATGCTTCAGAAACTATGCCATTTTCTTCCACAACATCTTCAAAAGTTTGTAACAAATAATTGTTATCTAATCTAGAAGCTGCACTATGAAGAAGAACCAAAACCAATATTAGTTCGACGCACTTCATATTGTCTTAAAAACAAATCAACTGTTTGGGTTACCGGCTACCAAATATTTATAGGCATTATCAATCGGATTATCTATGTATATAAATTAGGTTTGACTTAGGCTTATCAATCCAAAGGGTGTGTTTTATATCGAGAATATATCTCTGCGCATTTTACTAAGAATAAATAAATTTTGTATGCATTTATTACAATTTTGTGCCAGCATCTTTATAACCATCTTTTAAATTTCATATTCAATAGCAGTGCCAAATTATTCAACTTATTCCTGCATTTTTACTGTTTTTATAGCCTTGGTATTCATGGCATTTTATGCCAAATGTTTTATGACGTAACAGTAGGACTAATATGCTCTGGTAGACGTTGCATACAGGGTGTCCAGAAAGTAATGGTCAATAATGATAGGGCATACAGGGGAAGTCAAAATAATGTCAGTATTTCAAATACATTTTTGTCCTATCTGGCTTTTACCATTTTCAAAATAAATGCATATTAATGATATATATACCTTATAATAATTTGTTAATAATGAAGATAGTATTTTGAGGCAAAAAATAAAATATTATTATTATTATTATTACAATGAAGCTCCGGGCTAAGGAACGCCTGGCGAACAGATGTATTGAAGCTCTCCTTTCTCAGTTTCAGGTGATGTCTTCTCAGGCGACTATCCGGACTCAGGGTATAAAGCGTAGAAGCAACAGAAGTATTGTTAAGTGAACCATGAAGGTTCTAAATGTAAATATTAGATCGCCGCAAAGCTTCTTTTCGGCGAAAGAAGACAGATGGGCAAGACGTAGTCTCTCCTCATAGGATGGTCGAATACGTCCATAAGCGAGACAAGTAACAAGACGTTGCACAGCTTCCAATAATTTCTGATCCCTTACTAGATCAGCACTCCACACTGGACCAGCGAATTCAAGCAACGGTCTGACATAATACGTGTATAGTTTCACGAAAGTTTCCAGACTTGCTCCAGTAAACGACTTCCTCAAAAGGTACACCAATGAATTTGGCTTTTTGCACCTGGATTGCATGTATTCAGACCACGACAAGTTCTGCGAAATTAATACTCCAAGGTCGTTTTGTGAGGTGGTGGATTTTAATTTCGTACTAGAAAGTTGACCTTTCTTGGGTAGGGTTCGTTTTTTTAAACACCCTGTATTTTTCGAAAAAAATAATGAATAATATTAAGGAACGTTTTCAATATGAACACCTTCTGCAGGGTGATTCACTGATAATGTCATTAATTTTAAAAGATAGAAATAGATAGAAGATACATTTTGGAATGCAAAGTGAAATAGGTAAATGCCTCTGCTTTATTTATTTTCTTTTAATGAAAGTTGACTTCGGGAAGTGTGAAACTTACCAAAATATTTTACATGACTAAATTAACACTATAGTTAAAATCAGTTAGAAAAAAATACAGCTCCTTTTTCTTGGATTTTATTGATTTTGTACATATACGTACATTAGCGAATAGTCTATGAAAGAACCCAATTCGATTGAAAAATCTTTTTAAAGGCATGTTAAATTTTGAATATTTTGCAATATTTGATTTAAGCCTAAAATGCTTCATCCATATTGTACACTGCATCTCCATATTAGCTGTGCTAATACTAAGAACAATATAAACGAAACGTAAATTACATGGACTTGATGACTTGCCTCTAGTGGTTCGTCAAAATGTATGGTTTGGTTTCATTTCAATGAAACCTTTCCTAATTGTAGAACTAGTAGACAATGACTTGCTGTTAAATGGCCGTCCTGTTTAGTGTATGTGGTTTTATGAAAAATTTTGTTTATATAAGTCCAATACTAATCCCTAACAACAGCTTAGGGAACGAATTATTCAAGGTAGAGAGCACTTTAGACTGAAAGCACATATTTTCCAAAATATATTCTCTCATTAAAAGAAGGTGAAGAATAAACCCCTATTGAACATTTAGTTTCATTTAGTTCAATTATTGTCTCTTTTTGCTCTTTGTTGTTAGTTGTATCATTTTATTTATTTCAATTTACTGAATAAAATGGAAATGGCTTAGCGATATTTAATTTGTGCCAAACTTAGCATATCCAAAAAACTGGCAATATCTCTAAACCGAGCTTCAATCAAAATCCTATAAGGGTGGAAAAATGGAATAAAAACATTCCATATCTAAAAAAACTGGTTGTCCGTGGGTTCTACAACTCCTCTTTCCTCCGTTCGTTCTTTGATATTTTAGATCAAGATTGCAAAGGAAGTGTTGCGACTTATGTGACACGTGACATATTTTAAACAAATATCTCTAAAATCATTTTAAATTTTTTTGACACCCTGTATTTTGAAAATAGAGCTCCGAAATGAAAAGTGGCATGAGATAAATCCCATTATTTTAGTCCAAAGCATATGTGGCTAACAGCTGGACTTAGTAATTTTTAACACACTGTACAATAAGACAAATAATATTTGACATGTCTCACAAAAATTGACAACGTTGCTTATAACTTGCCATATGCTATAAGTCTGCTAACAGTAGACATGGAATTGGTCTATAAAACCATTCATTATCATGACGAATTAAAGGTTATAAAGGGATTATAACTTTATAAGCCAGAAACTGGATATCAGTTGATCTAACAGGGTAAAGTCTATAGCAAAACGTTAATCATCAAATTTCCACCAGTCTTTCCTATTTATACATGAAATGCCACTCGTCTTGAACTTTGTTATTATATTTTCCGACTACCTGCATTCCAAACTGTCTACTCGGAATGCTATCTTAGATCCCGATAGGAAAATGTTGAAGTCATCTAGATGGATTAACGTAAAAACGGAATTCGGTTTATCAATTTATAATAAATTAAGCTTATCCAACATTTACACATATGCGGTTTCTCAAAATGCTATAATTAGTTATTAATCAATTAGCACTTACCATAAATATGTCATGAATGATATATGACAGCTAGTTTTTATTATAAGAACGAAACTAAGAAAAAAATTTCGCAATTTGAGCACTAATTCATCTGTATTTTACAAAATAAAATGTGTATTTTTTGAAAATATCGAGGAACTTCCCCTAAATAATTTTTTTTAAATTAGAACGGGGAAGTTACATACATTTTATATTGGTTTGAAATCTGCTACAGTCTTTGAAACATATTGAAAGGTCAGAACATGTGTCTGGTGGTATATGTGTGAACAGCCATCTCACCTATGGCATACTGATGAGGGCTAACAAGCCCGAAACCGGTCTATGTCTGGTGGTGTGTCCGACAAGGGTTCCTGGCTGTTCACACATATACTGCAGGAGTAATTTGATGCCGGTTGCGGCATTAGTCCGCGGAGTAATTGTTTCCTGCAGTATCATTTACAGATTTAATGACTCGTCGTCCAGGGCGAGAGGTCTGCGTTAAGTACCTACTGCAATGTAGGTCGCTTCCTGTAAGTCGAGCCGCTTAGGCCGAGCAGGAAGTAAGCAGACCACTTATATCTCACAAAACAAATATTGTTTATAAAACAAATTGTAACGATTGTAATGGTACATATATTGGCCAAATAAAGCAGTGTTGACATAAAATAATGTATAATCATCAATATAACATTAGAACTGATAATATAAATAATACTGCTTTATCAAAACATGCAATAGAAAATAATCATAATTTCGATTTGAATAGATAATATCAAAATTCTTAATAATGAAAATAATTATCAGAAAAGATGTATCCTAGAAATGATTCAAATAAAAAGAAATGAAAATTCAATTAATAATAATAGTGACATTGATGGTTTATCACGTATTTATTTTGATTTAATAAAATAATAAATAGTCTTTTAAAATATTGCAAAATTTTACGCTGCTTTCCTATGGATTTATGTTTTGTGTCTACTAAACTGTTAATTTAAAAATAATTTTTATAAAAAATGGAAAAAAATACCTCATACTATTTCTTAATTTTCTTATGAACATTCCTCTGCTTTACTAGGTCCGTTCTAAAGCTGAAATATTTGTATATATCATTTGCCTCCAGCTCGACTAACATGTAGTTAGTAATTTTTAATGAGTATTTTTGACTGATGATTGTAAGTTTTTAAAATGTTGTAAAATGTCTTCTGTGTATTTACTTGTTTGTTTTTTAGTTCTAACTTTTAATACTAATTTTAACAATTAGTTTATGTGTTTTCTGAAGATGGGGTAACCCGAAACGATCGTAAAAATAAAAATAAACAGGGTGTCTGTGAAAGGTTGGGAATTCTCGGAGCTGGAGATACTGGTGACCAAAAAAAGTCGATTGAGCCAAATATGCTTTACCCGAATATTGCTGGTTTCAAAAATACAGGGCGTTCAATGCTAGAATTTTATTTTGAAATATCTCAATAACTTTGAAACCTGTCGGAGTATGAAAAAAAAATTGGCACAATTATGTTTTTCGGCACGGTAAATAAGAATTTTTAACCAATTTTGACGTCACTAATAGAGGGCGCCACTTATGGCACATCACATTCCTTTTAAATGGCAGAACTCTTTTACAACTTAGTGTATCCATCTGACTATAGAAACAATCGATTCTCCTACCTGTTGTATCTGAAAATGGTATACCCTGTTGAAGTAGTTAGGAGTAACAGTTTTTCGAAATAATCCTATTTGAAATATTCAGTGCACCGATTGAAAAGTGTTATCGTTTCAGATAAAGTGCCTTTTCTACTGAAAATACAGCAAAATGTTACTTAAAATAGTTGTTCAGAACGGTAAATTATAGAGACGTGCCAAATTTCAAGTAGATCGGCGAGGGTTGATTTTGTAACCATTTTTCAACAAAGTACAAAGATTTTATCAAAGCAGGCCGATCTTTTTTTGAATGTCTCCATAATTTACCGTTCTGAACAACTTTTTCAAGTAACATTTTGCTGTGTTTTCAGTAGAAAAGGCACTTTACCTGAAACGAGAACAGTTTTCAATCGCTGCACTGAATATTTCAAATACGATTATTGCAAAAATGGTTACTCCTAACGACTTCAACAAGGTATACCTTTGTCAGATATAACAGGTAGGAGAATCGATTGTTTCAATAGACAGATGGATACACTAAACAGCAAAAAAGTTCTGCCATTTAAAAGAAACATGCTGTGCCATAAGTGGCGCCCTTTACTAGTGACGTCAAAATTAGTTAAAAATTCTTATTTGCCGTGCCAAAAAACATAATTGTGCCAATTTTTTTTTAATACTCCGACAGGTTTCAAAGTTATTGAGATATTTCAAAATAAAATTCTAGCATTGAACCTATTTTTGAAACCAGCAAACATTCGGATAAGGCATATTTGACTCAATCGCTTTTTTTTGGTCACCAGTATCTTCAGCTCCGAGATTTCGCAACCATTCACAGACACCCTGTATATTGGAGGAAAATTTAATTTATTGACCAATGTCCCAGGAAATTTACTGAGTAATAATTATTGGTAATATTGCATAATAACTGATTGGTTAAATGTAATTTTCTAGAAAATTGTTGCATGACCATTTCTTACAGTTTCAAACTAGTCTCTGAATCTGCCTCAGTCTGTCTGTCTGTTCTCAAACAGACCGTACATTCAAAAATATTATAATTATTACTGAAATTCAGTTTTTAGCATATTGGCTCATATCGTACTATTTTGAAAAGTGTAATACGCCTCCATAAACTGTTACTTAAGTACCACCCTGTATAACGAATGTTTCTAATTTTGATGCCACTTGTTAATTTATTTGACGAGATAAGTCAGACTGAAAATTTGTCAAAATATCATCATAACAGCAAAGCACTCTGCTTACAAAATCCATGTACCTGTCAGTAACACAGTTAATCTGATACTATATAGTACCAGACACAAATTGATCCGAAAATCAATTACTCTGGCTCATATGAAATCATTATTCAGCAAATTTTCTGCAGGATATATTTTTTAATACGCTACTATCTCAATCATCTTGAACTTTGTTATTTTATAAATAGGTATATATGTACTAGTCACTGTATATTCCCCACTGTCTACCTAAAACCTTATCTTGGGAACAAATCTAAAACGTTTATGAAGATAAATTAATGATGAGTACAAAAAACAAAATACAGTTTGGACATTGAAATGTTTTATTATATTCTAAAAATGCCATTATAACTATAACTTCCACCTGAGTATAATTACATATCAATGTCATTTTCAAATGATATAATTATTATTATAACCTACAAGAGATTCATCTAAGGATTTCAACAGTATTCTACATCATAGTATCGTACATAAATAATTCTCACATATTTTAATTTATTTTCTAAAGTATCGTATACGTCACATCAAAATGTTACTGTCTCAAGCAGATAAACCATTTCTGTTGTCATTCTGTTCCACTTTCTTCTTTGCAGGTCCACCAAAAATCAGTTTTTCTATGACAACGATGGGTGACTCAAAGGCCAGAACCCAAACTGTAGCAAACGCGAAGCTTATCATAGCTGTCCCCCAAAATGTGTATACCTAAAGAAATATTCGTCACTGTATGTTTTTTTTTGTTGAATCTGCAAACTTACCACAGTGAATTCGTCGAAATATGCTCCTATTTTGAACATGTATCCGTACGAATATATCAGCACGTAATGTATCAGATATACGCTGTATGTGAATCTATTTAGGACTTGGTAAATTGGTAACGACAGGAACCAGTTTATTGGACCTATAAGGAGAGATAGCTTGAATTGAATGAGAAAAATGTTACGTTAATGCATAACTTCCTAGCATTTTTGGTTTCGACAAGGGTGCCTTCAAATCAATTGTTAGTCATTTTACTACTATAATTTGGAATGATCTACATCAATCAACCTAGGAATTCGGCAGTGTGATGCTTAGGCAAAATTCAAAGGATGAATGTTTGGAACAAAAAAGTAAATGAAGGATACGAGTAGGTATATAAGAAGGATTGTCACCTTCTTCATGAGAAGAAAGCTTTATTTTTTTCATACTTTGCCTTTATTTATTTAACCTCTTTTCGTGTACACATACTTTAAATCATTGAAAACCACTGCACTTAGAATAACATCTAATCATAACAAACAGGTTCTGACAGACAAATAAAAATAAAACCTATGCCCATTCCCAGATTGCATGTGGACATTTTCTGTATTTTGCAAGTAGGTATAAATAATTCATTATATTTTCATCAAAATAAAGAAACTGCAACTGAAAATAATAAAACTATTGTACTACACTAAATGTTTGCACTATATTATATTGCACTAAATTGCAAAAAATGAAATAAAATATCGAAAGTTATGTTGACAATAAAAACAATTGCGTAACGTCAGCCGCCGACGTAAGTCGTCTGAATTCTTGCTGTCTATATTACATTTTGTGGACATTTCAAGCTTTATGCCTGATTTTGTACATCGAAAGTAACGTGAATAACCAACAGTTTACGCTAATAATCTATATTTTTTAAACATAAACATTTCTTTTTTATTCCTGTACCCTTGAAATATCAGCGCAGTAATATTTATACTTCTTTGTTGCCTCATCATCACTTATTTTCTCAACATCTAAAAATTGTTGTCCCAAATTGTCACTGTCGATGAAGTCATAACCAAAAACAGAATAGCTTTGCCTTTAGAGAAAGACAACTTCCCAAGCAAAAGCTGATATTCATTCTAAATCACCTACTGCGATTTGCTTTCGAGGAACATCACATCACTGAGGTGTATTGCTAACAACTCCGTCACCTTGAGAAGAATAAGTACTGACAAATGCAACTAGCAGTTGGTTGAGAAGTTGCTGTATGTCCCTCTTTATTGAACAATTTCGGAAGAATTTGCTGGTACGACATCGAGCAGAAATTGCTTGGTCAATTCTTCATCACCAAATTATTACATCTCTCTAAATGTGGAATAAAATAACTGCCATGTCGTTGGGAGGCAATCGTAAATAATGCAATTTAAGCATAAAAGCAACAAAATGAATGCAGGCAAAGGTAAATTAACAAAAAATTATAATTGTTTACCTCCGTAACCATTGACGCATGCATAAACAACCCACCCCACACATAAGGCCCAACTGGGTCTCATTAGTGCCAGATAAAAGCTGGTTGCCAGTTTATCGTATTCTTTGTCTCGCAACGTGTTGTGTCCTCCATAAACACAAGTCAAACCTACAACTGCGCATACCAGCCACAAAGAAATTACTAGAAACTGAAACAGAAAATAGTAGTAGTAGATTTTTGCAAATACAGTTTAAAACGTTGTAGAAGACAATTGGCATGCATGAATTTTAAATCATATTTCTTAAATTACATAAAAAAACAATCCGTAATAACTCCAAACAAATATCGTTCTGTTGTGTTATTGTTTAATTAAAAAGAAATTAAAACTGTTTCAAAATATTAAAATATACTTACCCTGTTCCATTTACGTGGTTTAACTTCATCTAGAAATTTAATTTTAGCCAATAAGTATCCAAGGAGTAATCCTATGAAATAGGGAGCAGCTCTAGTATGAGTTTTCATGTAATATAAGTTAACAAAGTCTAATATGGATACGCTGTAAAATAATTGTAAATGTATTTTCAACGTAGATGTAATACATATTTAGTGTAAAGAAGTGTTACTTTACATTACTATTTTATACGTAGCACCATTGACATACAGAGCATTTCTGACTTATCTGAGTTCCTCTAAAAGGATAGTAAGGACGTGATTATACATATTTTACATTATATTACCCAACCTGGGTGGTCTGAAATTGTCAAACCAAAGAAAAAAAAAATTGAAACTGGCTTGTTGTATAACGTCCACGTAGCGACAAGGCCGTATTTTTTTTTCTGGAAATGTTTAGTTTTAAATACTTTTGTGTGCTCTGGGTTAGAAAATTTGCAATGCTGCTGTGGCTGAAATTATTTTAAAAATAATAGACATAAACTTAACAAAAATCGATAACTATAAAAATTGAAAGTAATTCACATGCAATATTGGAGGTATGTTTTCCTCTCTATACAAGGTAAATCGTAACTTATCTAAAAAAAATTGGGAATAGATGCGCCATAGAAAATGGAGTCAATATCGTAAAAAAATGTAAAATCTTTATAGTTTTTGACAAAAAAATATTATAGTTATAATATCTTTAACCTTTGCAGCGCTGGGCTATTGTCTCTAGCCAGCTCGCTACAGCGGGGGCTACGGAACGCCTCGGAGGACCACCATTATCCGTAGAACGGTTCCGACCGTATTAGTCGTAATACCAACAATAGGAACCGAAATCAATGTATGGACGGGCCCAGAGACACCGATAGCGGGTCTGTCCCCACACAGCCTAGCCCGAGAACAACCAGGGCAGGTAAAAGTATCCCGGCTAATGCTAGAGATGTGCATTTTAACTCTGTGTCTGGCAGCTACCAGTTACCGAGGTCACGGCACAACAACCCGGAAAATCACCATGTATCAGGAACGCTTGTAATTCAGAAACACTGTATACTCAAAGATGTAACTTTGCAAAATATTCATATTGTGCAAATATGAATATGAACATTATTCTTTCATTTGGGACTGCACAGAATGTAATTGTCACAATTTAGCAATATACTCGTATTATGTAGGGGACAATATTTTTACATTATGGAAAAAATTAAAGAACAGTGAATATTTAAAAAATTTTATACACACTTGCGTGCATTAGTTTGTTAATTTAATAATTAATGTCGCTCGCCACGTGACTATTTATTTGGCGGGAGAATTAAAAGATCCTGAGTAAATTGCTAATAAATGATTGAAAAAGTTCAATATCTCTTTGCATATTAAATAAAACTTACTGAGCTTGAAAATCGGTCATAAAAGCTGGAATTTCGGTAATATACCCAACACAAAATGGTACTATGATAAAGGTTACAATGCCACTTCCAATCAGACATAATCCTATTTTTGGATATTTCCAAAGTGGTATTAATATCAGGGGAGATATTATATATAGTTGCATATCAATACTAAGGTACCATGAGTGGGGAAGACACTACAAATGAAAAAAAAATAGAATATGGTATATTTTGAATAATACAAAATGCAAAAGCGGAATTTCATGAAACAACTAATACTACTACAACCCTGGCCTTTTCATTATAAACAATATAAGTAGGCCGCTCTCTGTTTTGTGGCCGCATCCAGGCTCAACATTCAGTAGCTAGTGCATGGGCGTATCTATGATTTTATCTTGGAGGGGGTAAAGTTGTAAAGACTTATAACATCAACAGACTAAAGAACTAAACATAAATAAAGACTTTTGTCAAATAAAAGAAGTTAATATCCAATATCAATAATAAAATATAAATTAAAAATTTATACATTGCAGCAGTATTATAAAAATAAAAGATAATGGAAATTAAATTAATTTTTCTATTTTTTTTTACTTGCATATCAATAATTGAAGTGTCTAACTTAATATGTCTATGTATATGTAGAAGAGCAAGGATTTTTTATGAACAGAATAGGGAAAGAGAAAGTTTTTGCTGGGGACGAAAGCATATTTAAAAATATTGTATTTTTCTAGATCAGAGATATTTTCAGCATTCATATATGCAGCAACATCGAGCAAAATTACAGAATTTAGATTTGAAAGTCACATTAGCAAACGCTAAATATTACTTATAGAAATATTACTTATTACACAATTTAATATTGTTTGCATGCGATTATCAAGTAATTCAAATTACAAATACTTCACCTCTGTTTTATTCGAAAATTATAAAGTAATGGATTTCATTTCAGTAAGCTTCTTGGGGGGGGTAATTACCCCCATTACCACCCCCCCCCCATGGATACGCCCCTGAGCTAGTGACCACAATATGTAGTCGTTTACATCTCGCGTGATTTGAAAATAATTTCATAGCAAAAAATTAAAATAATTCAATAAAATTTTGTATTATAAGCTGATACAAATAAAAGATTTGAATTTTATATTATTATATACCTATTAATAATCAGTCGGTTTAAGGTGTCGGTTCTTGTAGAGGGGATAGAACTGACGCCCTCTTGTCAGGCGGCTTTGGTCAATGTATAATAATTACTATTATTATACAGGGTGAGTAACGACAAAATAAAGCAATTGAGTCCAACATGCCTTATTCAGTTGTTGCTCATTTTCATTCTACAGGGTGTTAAAGAAGAACATGTTTTCGATTTTTTGCTATATTTTAAGAACCGATTCTTTTGAAAATTTGTAATCTTGAGGTCACGACTAGGGGGCGCTAGTTATACTGTACTGTCGATGTAAAAATATGTCTACCTTTTTGTATTTTACACTTTTGAATTTTTTTATTAAGAAACTACTGAACTACCTTCAATTCTAAATCGAATTCAACAGACGATTTAAGTTTTTGAGATTCTGCGGGAATTAAATTAGAAAATTGTTTTTTCCAAAGTAGTAGGCGTGGAAATAATAAGTCGACAGCTGTCACTACAATACCATATTGTTTCTGTCAATGCCACTCAATTCATAGAATAGGCAGTAGTGTTTTTTATTGTTATTTTTTATATTTAAAATACCCCGTCATATTAATTTTTCGAACATTGAAATGAGAAACATGATACGTGTATATGAGGCGAGGTACTTGGAATTATATAGAGATAACAGACGACTCAATCATAGACTATTTAAGAGATTGTACGCAAGATTATGTGAAACAGGATCATTTCGCCAGAAAAGAGACGTTGGAAGGCCAAAAATATTAACGGCGAACCAGGAAGATGATGTTTTAGTACGAATTGCTGAAAACACACGTAGATGCCCACGTCAAATTTAGGCAGCTACAGGCATCAGTCAGTCTTCCGTTAGCAGAATACTCCACAAAGAAAAATTGTATCCTTATCATTATACTTCAGTTCAACATTTAACGCCCCAGGAATAAAATCTTATTTAGGGACGAAGTCATATTTACCCGACGAGGTATTTTTAATTGGAGAAAAAGTCATTCTTGGAACTAGAAAATCCTCATCTGCCAAGAGAAGTACATTCTCTTCGATGATATTGTGGTCCCGTTCGTACTACCACTCCACTTAACGGAGAAAATTATTTAAATTTTCTAATTAATGATTTGCCACTGCTTCTTGAAGTATTGATTTAAATTTACGGCAGAACTTCTGGTTTTACCCCCGACGAGTAAGAGAATATTTTAATAGAAGTTCCTTGGCCTGCACGTTACCCTGATTTAAATCCGCTGAAGTTTTACTTTTGGGGCTATATTAAATCTTTAGTTTACAAAGACATTATTAATAGCCAAGAACAACTGTTGGAAGAGATTCAAGAATCGGTTAATATTATCAAGCAACATAGAACTTTATTCAGTGTCAGAATTTAAATAAGAGGCTAGAAAAATGCATTGATCTATGATTAATAATTTGTTAAGATATGCATAATAAAATTTTCAGTTGTTGTAGTATTCGTGTCATTATTAATTCAGTTTTGATATCTTAAGACTCCCTAATTTTCTAATTCAATTCCCGCCGAATTTAAAAAATTAAATCGTCTGTTTCTCGAAAACGGTTGAGTTAATCGATTTGTAACAGGTATACCTTTTCTATTTAGATTTCAAGGTAGTTCAATAGTTTCTTATCAAAAAATTCAAAAGTGTAAAATACAAAAAGTCAGACATATTTTTACATCGACAGTACGCACTGTTTAACTAGCGCCGCCTAGTCGTGACCTCAACACTGTCTGCATATTCGTAATTGCCACCTCAAAAAACATAAGACTACAAATTTTCAAAACAATCTATATATACGTTCTTAAAACAGAGCAAAAAATTGAAAATATTTTTTTCTTTAACACCCTGTAGAACGAAAAGGGGCAACAATTTAATAAGGCATGTTGGGCTCAATCGCTTTATTTTGACGTTGACAATCTGCCCTTAAATTATGTACCATTATTAATGGTTGACATATCAACTCTAATAGATAAAATATGATGTTATTACATATCACTAATGAGTCATAGTGACTACTTACATAGTTACTGTCGCCATTAACATAATTTTGGACATATAGTAACGTACTCCACCAATACTTCTGACATCCAGTTTCTAAAACATTTACAGAATTCCATTTTGGTCCCGTGCCGACATATCTTATCAAACAAGCAGTAAATAAAATACCAGCAGCTAGAGCGGGAGTTAATCTAAAAAGAGTAATCAGTTATGAAAGAATGTAACGAGTGCAAGTTCAAGCAAGCAAGCAATATCGCACGAGTTACATAAAATCATGTTTCATATCGTATTACATACAAGATTTTTTCTAATTTTGACGAAAAATGGGAATTACGAGTTTTTAATTCTGATCATTTACAAGTATAAATTAAATAACAATTATCTAGTAGGTCAGTGTCAGATTAAATTTTCTTGTCGTTCGGCTTGACATTTAATAGACGCTGATCTATTCTGTGATGCTGACTGTTACCATTACCATTTATTAGGAAAAATGTGTGATTTACATTCAGATTCTGACGATATACCGAGCGATTTCGAATAAGCGGCAAGGAATGCCGTATGTTCACTGATTCCTGAAATATCCAAAGCTATATGTGACTTGGCTTATGAAATTTTGAGAAATGGCGTGAACAGAAGAAAGTAAAACACGTCAATGATACTGTGATGAGAAAGTACTACTGGCATATTTTAAAGGTACGCTATGGACACAGTACTCCATGTTGAGAACTGAGCTGTCTTTAAAAAAAGGTAAAGATATTAGTTTGATAGCAATTTTGAAAATGCAGTCCGATGGATACCACGCTAAGAAATCAAACGTTTTTTCAGAAGTAAATATTGCAAAGTTTTTGACGGAGGTAGATGACAATAATTTTTTAATGGCTAAATTAACTAATAATTGCTTAATTGAGTTGTCAGTTTACTAATTGGCATTTTTTTGTTTTAGGTTGTGCTGGTTGTGGGAATAAACGGTGCATATCGGAAGTCAGAATTAACATTTTTACGTGTTGAAGATGTAACAGATGAGAAGACGTATTTTCGAGTAAATATTCCAAATACAAAAACTAGAGCAATTCGTGAATTTGTAATCACCCCGGGGGATATAGAAGGACTAAACTTTATTGACATTATCAGGAAGTATAAAAACTTACGCCCGGAAAATATTAAAAACAATAGATTTTTTGTTAGATATAGAAATAGTAAATGTGTTGTATGTACAACCAGTACATATTAATACTATTGGTCAGTTACCAAAGATGATTGCACAAATGATTGGTTTGTCGAATTGTGCATTATTCACGGGGCACTGTTTCAGAAGATCTTCGGCCACTTTACTTGCAGACTCTGGGGCCAATATTTTAAAATAAAACAACACGGCGGCTGGAAGTCAAATTCTGTTGCAGAAAGATACGTTGAAAATTCTACAGAAAATAAAAAAACTATTTCCGGTGATATTCTTGGAGTACCGAGTAATACCAAGAACATGTCAAGGAATATTACTGCAAGTTCAACAAATAAGATTTCTTCTGGAATTAGTTTTACTAACTGTACCAACTGCGTCGTGAATATTTTTAATTAAATAATAATAATTAATAAAGTGTTATTTATAAAATTACTGATGTAAATAAAAGTTACTTCATTATTTTTCTGTTGTATTTTGTGTGTAACTCTTTTTTGAAATTAGTAACGTAACGAACTTTTAGTAACCAATTGCATAATGGTTTTCATTATGTAACTAGATACATAAAGTAGAACGTTTTGACACTTGTTTCGATAACTAAAGACGTTACTTTATATGTCAAAATTAGAAAAAGTTATTTGTGCAATCCATTACCAATTATTATTTATTTTTGTAATTACCTTAGGTAACGGTGAATGTAAAACTGAAATATGTTGAACTTTACTCCATTATGCTTTGCTTTAAAGTAGCTATAAACCACGAGTAACCCAGAGAGCAGAAAAAAAGTGTCAACAGCTAAAACTCCGCTATAAATTGTCATACTTTTCAAATCACTTAAATACTGAAAAAGAAATAGTTTATCAGTAGCGTTTACAGAAAATTAAAATGTTCATTTTTTATAATGAGGCATTAGACTCATGCGGTATTTTAGGGAACGATTTACATGCCCACAAAGAAAATTTTTGTTATTAAAAAAAGTTAAGTAAAAAACGGAGTTGATACAGAAGTATTTTATATTTTCTGTGGATGAAAATAAATTAAAGTAGCAGTAGATTATTATAAAATTTAATACAATGAAATGTTAGCAAAATTACATGAACTAATCAACCTAACATTAAATTTTGAATTCAATGTAAACGCTGTAAGTATACCAAGGTAGCTGTAAAATAGTAAATATTCACTAATTCACAGCATTTTTCATTGTTTCAGTTTTAGAGAGTATCATACTGAATAAATTACGAGAAAGTGATTTTTATGGATTTCTTTAGGTTTTCTCAAATATTTGCTGTGTAACCCCCAATTTTAACTTCAGATTTGTGTTCAGCGGGAAAAAATACAAAGGAAAAATATAGTCTAACTCCCAGCACACATGACTTTTTCTTTGTGGACCTGTGTAAACTTTTGATGTGATTTTTATCGTTTTTAAAGGTTTTCTCTAAAATTAGCTGTGCGACCCCCCATTTTGACTTCAGATTCGTGTTCAGCGGGAAAAAATATAATGGGTCTTTCAATATCCATAAATATTTCACAGTAAATATGATACACATTACCTCCATGACATCCATGAAATTGACAAGGGGAGCTGTGATGTACATCGAGAGAACATGTCCAATAATCACCCACATCATACTGAAAAGTCTGATACCATTCAAACACGTCAGTTCATTGGAATTTTTGTTAATTCGGAACAGCTTTTCCCCGTTTGTATATACGGAAAATGCTATGAGGATTACATGAGGTGGTTCTAAAATAGTAGGTATGTATATGTGATGAATGTAACATAGTCCAAAAGATCAGTGATACATTTATATCAGTTAATAGTTAACAAGTATCGAATAATTGTTATCTCCAATATAAATTATAAACAATGTTTATTACCTAGGTCTGAATATCTGTAGTATAGATCCAATGCTGTTGACGCAGCCATAACAAATGCAAAAAAGGACAGTACCACACTAGAAAAAATACTGTTATGTATCATATCGACGTTATAACAACCCATGCTTACATAGCTGCAATTGCCCCATTTGTGAGAGGTGGTTTTGAAGTTTCTTTAGTTTGACAATTGATGGATTCTAAACCTATTTGGCTGAGGATAGCTTCACCGTCCTCATCAGAGCACCTACTAGGAATGCATATTGCCCACGATATGCCCATCTGCACAGTCGAGCTCAAGTTGTTGTCATCTGTATCAGCTAGTGTTGCTATTGTTCTAGACGCCACCCTAATGTTGTAAGCCTAATTAAAACAATATTTATTTTTTCAATATTCTAGATGAATACAAATCAATGAAATTCAGCATATTCACCAGCAAACTCGCGAAGGTAATTCTACAAATTGAAGGCAGTAGGAGTCCCTCAAACAACTGAACATAACATTAAAAGAATAAGACTACCCAAAGTTCTAACTTGTATTGCTCATTTTTTTAAGCAGTCTAAACAAATATTAATTAGGTAATACCATAAGGACGCAACATAGTGGCTAAAATGATCAACCCAGTCATTTCTGTTATTCGTCATTTACCAATTTCAGTAAGTAAAATTCTATTATTTCAAAAAGCTCACTTCAATGTATTTTTGTCTCAAGTTGTGTAAAACTATTTTCTTATTTCCTTGGTGTAAACTTTGTAGATGTTAAATGCATTTATTTCTCTACAGGATGTTCGGGGAAATGTGGTAAATCTCGCAGGTGCAGATAGAACATGAAAAAATGAGATGAAAATTTCTTATATTTTTTTCCTGCAGGCCCTGCCTACGGAGATAAGGCAAAGTAACCGAATATGAGACCCATTTTGAAGAATTATTGTAATTCTTACAAAAATAGAATAATTTTAAATATCAATTTACTTATTGAATGGTCAGGGTGTGTATTTTGAGAAACAGATAATAAAAGTACATTTTTCCATAACAATTTTATTTAGAAAAAGCAATAGTAATATAATGCAAATAGTAACTGAAAAAAAAACGGTTCCAAATGTAATACCCTATGAAACCTGTATCGATAACATAATTTTTATTAAATTAACAACTTAAAACGCAAGACAATATAGGAAGTCATAATAAATTATTTTCTCTGCTTCTTTATGCACATTAGACACACAAAGGCTTTATCTTCTGCACCACAGTCTTCATGTGCCCATCTGTAACACACTGTGCATTTAACCCACTGTTCGCCTTGTTCGTCGACACTCTGCCTGATAGTTCTCCTCTCCATCAATTTCATCATCAAAAACAACTTTTTCCATGTCACTCTCATTACTCGAACCATCAATTAAATCAAATTTCTTCTTCTTTTTCTTCAACTGATCAGCTTCGATTGGCGTGCCTTTTTTAATCTTTTTATAATCATCAAATTTTAATTTCTCGACTCCATCAATGTCATCATCAAAAAACAACTTTTTCCATGTCACACTCATCATTCGAACTATCACTTAAATAAAATTTCTTCTTCTTTTTCTTTAATTGCTTAGCTTTTTTGGCGTGCGTTTTTTTAACCTTTTTGTGTTTTCCAGAAACAGGGTAAATAATAACAAATTTAAAACAATATTACCATAAGGTTAGATTGGTGTATATTAATCGATGCGCGAGTAACGGTACTAAATCATCTGTGTGTTAGCTACATGATAATCATATCAGAAAATGAAATTAATTTACCATGTCAAGAATATGATTTTTTGAAGCTCAACAGGTGAAATTGACCGAATTGCACTTCAGACTTTTGCCGAATAGAATTTAGCGGCATACAGGGTGAACCTTAAATAAGTACAAATATTTTAACCAGCAGTACAGTTCACTGCGTAGAACACATAATTAATAGTTGTTTTACAAAAAAATCAGAAATGAAAAAGTGAAATTTTAAATAAATTTTGTAATTTTTCTGTAGAAAACTTGTTGAGGACCGCTGACTTTCATACATTTATGAGTCATAGCGCTTCGCATTGGACGTGTAGTTCACAGTGTTGCCAGTGTTACACAAATGTCTTTGCTTGAACAAACTTTTAAATTTAATATGTTGTGTGAAAATCATAGTTTTTCGTTATTATTCATAAAATAACTTAAGGAAATTGTGTCTTGTGTCTCTTTCTAACAGTGTACAATGGCATTTAACTTGTGAAATGTGGATTACTGATTAAATAGTTAATTTTTTAACAAACAGGTAAGCTTGTGTGCACGTTTATGTATAATTTTTTAACATTGGACATAGTAATATCACGTAATATCTTCCTAAATACTTTACGGTAGTATTTAACTTGCGGAAATTCATTTTTAATCGTTTATAGTAAGGTCAGTTAGGCAGTTAAAATGTATGTTAATATTGCTGCGTATCATACTACATACCCAACTTTACTGTACTTATGCTTCAAACAAGTATTTTTAAAATAGAATTAACCGTATTACTTTACTATTACGTTAAGGGAAATGTAATATTTATATTAGAGAAGATATGGCAACCTCGCAACAAATCATATGGTTCATTAGCTTGATTAAGCAGCGGTCCTCAAAATGTTGGTATTTTAAAAAAAATTAATATCTCCGTAAATATTAGAAATTTTTAAAAATGGCTTTCACTAGACTGATCTATATGACGAACTACATCAGCAGATAAAATATTTGTACTTATTTAAGGTTCACCCTGTATAGCGACTAGGAATGGTACTATTGAATTAGCAAACTCATGCACCTCGTTTCTGTTGCATTAAAGTATTCTACATACAATTTTGCCTGTAGTCTCATATTAGGCACGGGCTCATATTACGCTCCTTTACCTTATTTGTCCCTGAACGACGCCACTGGAAATTGAGTTTTCTTGATTCCAGCGGCGTTTTTCAGAGACACATATCTTCGTAGGGAGGGCCTGTATGAAAAAAATGTATAGAAACTTGTCATCTTATTTCTTCATATTCTATCTGTACCCGAGAGATTTCTCACATTTTTCCGGACACCCTATATATCTAAAACGATTTATGTATGCATTTTTTGATTTCCTATTTTTTTAATAACCGATCGACCCCTCTTATCGAAATGTGTCTCGTATTTGACAAAACAAATTCTTGCACTTTTACTTACCCGTTTTTTAAGAACCAACTCGTTTTCTGCTGTAGAAGCAGAACTACTGGCTATCACATCCAAAGGAAACATACCTATACAGTATTTTCCATGAATAAGCCCATCCATAGATTCAGTTCTAATACACTCGCTAAACTGACCCATTTCCCCAAAATTAAGTGAAATTAGACCCACAGGTATTTTTGAGGTGGAGTCGAGCACTGAAATAAGAATATATATTTTTTTAAATTTGAACAGTACAAAATGTTGGTACAGACAGACAGACCGTGTTTTTTTTAGATAAAAATCACGGAATTTTGTCTCTTACCAACATTTTGTACTTTTCAAATCTTTTCGTACGTAGAAAATTTCGAAAACAATTGTGAAAAAAATCATGACTTATTTTCTCTTATTCTCTTAACAAATATAATGTTTGTTGGAGTAAAACAATCGTAATTACTTCGTAGTGGCCATAGATCGTCAAAATTCGTTAAATTTTCAACTAAAAGTGACAGTGCTTGCTGACATGACTCAGATATGATGTCGTCTTCACTAACATCTGCAAATATTTGCAACAATTTGTTATTATCGATTTCAGCAGATACACTGTGTAACAAAGTCACAACGAATATCAACACGACGTACTTCATCTTAGCGTGGATGTTAACACAACCAAATGCTTCTGAAATGTTGCCAAAGATTTATAAGTATTTTTTTTATCTATTAGGTTATCGGTACCTATGTAGGAATTAATTTTAAACGTACTCCAAGTCATAGTATTTTTTTATCTTAAGGGTCTCGTCACGTCATGTCTGCCAATGTTGTTTATCTCCATTGTTGGTGCTATACACAGCTTATAACTTTAAATGGGCAACATTCTTAGAAGTAGTACAAGTATGTGATCATTCTTACAAGTAGTAGAAGTACGTGATCGCCAGAATACTAAGTTGAAACTGACAGATTCGTAATGAAATCTACTTAAAATTTTTAACATTAGTTCTTAATTGTTCCTCTCAGCAATAGAGATTTATAAAATTTCTACTCAGGACTTCCAGTAGTTAAAAAACTGTTTTGATGGAATGCCATTATTATTGCAATATATTGTACATACATATAAGGGATACATATATCTGATACATCATTAGGACATTCTTAAAAAGTCCAAAACGTCCATTTGTGTGCCCTTGATGTACATATGTAGGAATTAATTTTAAACGTACTCCAAGTCATAGTATTGTTTGTCTTAAGGCTTACGGTGAGCGCTCTATCAAACGATATATAACATCTGTTCCAACAACCGTCGAGAACTGTTCAGTACCGTGAGAAATGTTTGACCAACACCGTCTTAGGTCGCATTCGCCGAGAGTACATTAACAACTAAACTGACTGACTAATTCTGGACGGTTCGGAATCGATTCTTGCTGTGTTGGAACAAACCCATAGTTTTCGCTCAGTAACTCCTTAACGAATAATGATAAAAATATATGATATTTTACGTCGACGCTGTGTTTTGAAATTTTGAAAAAGTGTAAAATAAACTTTTTAAAATGAATTTTGCATATTTTCAAAATTTCAAAACACAGCGCCGACGTAAAATAGTATTTGTAGTCTATTAAAAAACCGCATATTTTTATCATTTTTTGTTGAGGAGTTACTGAGCGAAAACTTCCCCGAGCGCTCACCGTCAGCCTTAAGGGTCTTGTCACGTCACGTCTGTCAGTGTAGTTTATCGTGATATACACAACTTATAACTTCAAATGGACATCATTCTTAGAAGTAATAGTACGTGATCACCAGAACACTAATTTGGAACCTCGTTTGAAATTGACATATTCGTAATGAAATCTACTTTTAATTTTTAACATTAGTTCTTAATTATTGTTCCTCTCATCAATAGAGATTTAATGAAATTTCTACTCAAGACTACCAGTAGCTGAACAACGGTTTTGAGGGAGTGCCATTATTATTTCTGATACATGGATGTACATCCTTAAAACGTCCAATACGTCCATTAATCTTAAATGTACTCCAAGTCACAGTACTGTTTATCTTAATGGCCCCGTCACGTCTACCAATGTAGTTTTCTCCATTAACATTATTCTTAGAAGTAATAGTACCTACGTAATCGCCAGATTACTAATTTGAAACTGACATATTCGTAATGAAATCTACTTAAAATTTTTAACATTAGTTCTTAATTGTTCCTCTCATCAAAACAGATTGAATTAAATTTCTACTCGGGACTTCCCCAGTAGTTAAAAAAACTGTTTTGATAGGTGCCATTATTATTGCAATAGATTGTACTTGTACATAGATACAGGGGATACATCCTTAGGACATCCTTAAGAAATCCAAAACGTCCAATCGTAGAAATTAATTTTAAATGTACTCCAAGTCATAGTATTGTTTATCTTAAGGGTCTAGTCACGTCACGTATGCCAGTGTAGTTTATTTCCATGTTTGGTGCTATACACAAGCTGTGTATAACTTTGAATGGGCAATATTCTTAGTATTAGTTACGCGATCCCCAGAATACTAATTTGATATATTTTTTTTTATCGAACTGCACTTAAACTTTTGCCTATTTTGCCACAGGATAGCATCAGGCTGCACTTGTAGAATGTCTGTCAGATAATGTAACTGCAATGAGAATATAATTTTTTATCATTATGCCTTTGTATGACTTTACGATTTGTTATTTTAAAGCCTGTCTTAACTATGTTCTACGTTGACCTAGAACGTCCATTTTAAATCCATTTTAGATCGGTACGTTAAGAGGGGCATCCAGCATTTCGGTTGGGGGGAGGGGTAGGGAGTTCAATGGAAAAACTACATTACCCCATCCTGCTTGGGTGCGCCCATGAGAACGTTCCTATACTAATATGGATATTTCACATAAACGTCTGTCGGATGCACATTTTAAGACCAAAAAAATTAAATAAAATTAAAAATGTATTTTATATTCTGGGAACAACATCGAAGCTCTTTAGGCAAAGAGTAATTGGTAAATATTAAAAGCAAACTAAAATATTTCGTTATTTTTAATGCATATATGCTATATCTCATATATTTTTAGGTATTAATAATATTGTGTGAAACTAACTACTCTGTGGACTAACGCCCCAACCAGCGTTGAATTACACCCACAATATCTACCCATATATTCTTTATTATTAGCTTTTGTAACATTTTTTACTGTTAATAATAAAGAATATATAGGTGGATATTGTGGGTGTAATTCAACGCTGGTTGGGGCTTTAGTCCACAGAGTAGTTGGTTGCACACACTATTATTAATACCTAAAAATATATAAAAACTTTTATATAAAAGGTAAACATTATTCAAGTAGGTATTGTCATATTTAATTTAAAATTGACAGGATAATGCCACTTTTGTCATTGTCGATATTTAATTTCAAATAATTTTAATTTATACATATAATAATTTTTATAGTTAGATATTTGATTCAACTTGAAAGAGGCCACCTAAAGAAGCAATCCTAGAAATGCAGAAATAGGTCAGATCTCATCTGTTGTGGTTGAATGTTTGAGTTTCCACTGTCAAAAGTGAAAGTTAGATATTTATAGAGTGTTTTCATTAAACCAGGTTAGTAAATTTAGATATATTAATTTCTTTAGATAATTATTGAATAAAGCTTTGTCTGTAGAATTGTTCATTAGCATACCTAAATGTGTGGTATCAGAGAACATACATATGACTTCATTGATAGGAATTGTAGGAGATTTGATTTATATTAGCTTAAAATACCTTTCTAATACAGTAAAAAAGCTATATCTCATACTAATTATAACATTTGTTTTGCAGCTGCTGCAGAAAGGGGTTACAAATACTATCAATAAATTAACGGAGATAGCGATCCAATCATAGTTAAGTAGACAAATGAAAGGTTGCTTCTACTAGTAGAAGTGTGGTCTAAACGGGCCTTGTTCTATATGGAAGTGAGACGAGAACCTGCTGCCTCTCTTTATTTAAACTTGCCCAGTATGTTTTAACTTTTTAATAATATTTCATTTATTTTAGTTCCAGTTTCACAATTTACGGGCATGGCGCATTGAGGGAGGACGTATTTATTACCAAATGAGAAGACCGGATTTTGTTATTATTAAATAATTGTGTGTTTTCGTTTATGATAATTTTCTTATTTATTTTTCTATGGAGATATTACTTACACCTGTTATTTTTTCTCTTCGTTAAGAGCTCGTTATTTATTTTTGATAAAAAGAGAAACTAAACTATTTCTATTGTTTTAACTGACTATGAATGTCATAGAAAAAAAATGTAATTTATATTTTACAAGACTTCAATGTGATTAATCTAATCTAAAATAAGCAATTAATTCATTTGAAGTGTTTCCCCCTCATTCTTGTAAAAGAATATGTTCGATAAACTGAATACTTTGAAAATTAAAAACCAATAAATGTGTGACATTTTTGACAAAATTTATTAAATCAAAAAAAACTAACAAAGCAAGTTCTCTTCTGCCGCCCCCGCTAACTCATCTGCAGTCTGAGGTGGAGGAATATGATTATGAATGGCTCTAGCAACGAAATCGCACATGTTTTCAATAGGATTCATGTGTGGCCAATCTAATATCTATTGATATGTCCTGCTTCGAGTGTCTTTTTAACCCTTCTTGCGCGATGTGGTCGAGCGTTGTCGTCCATAAATGCAACATTTTCACCTAATTCATTTCGCAGGGGGTAGATAATGGGCGTAATAACTTGTTCGATGTAAATTTGACTGGTCATATTCTGTGGTATACGAATTCATCGGGTGCGGCGGTTGAACATTATTCCGCCCCAAAACATTACGGTACCCCCATCATACGGAGCAACTTGACGGGAAAAATGAAGTCGCTGTTGACGACCTGATTCTCTCCAGACTCTTTGTGGATTGTCATCAGTAACCAGCCGAATTCTGGTTTCGTCTGTAAATAAGACCTACCGCCACTGGCGTAAAAGCCAACCCCTATACTCTTCGCACCTACTGGAGACGGACAGCACGATGCCTTGGAAGTAAAGTGGGGACCCGCAATGGTCTCCAACCACGTAAATTTTTTGCGTTGTGGAGTCGTCTTCGAATAGTAGGGGTCGATATAACACGGCGAAACGCACCTTGAAAATGGGCCTTGAGAGCTGAAGCTGAAGATATGCGGTGTCTACGGGCATATTGCACCAAATACCGATGCTCCCTTTCATTAGATATTCAAGGACATCCACTACGTGGTCTGTTTTCCACTGTATCAAATTCTTCATATCTGTGTACTATTCGTACAACAGATCTAGAAATGTCCAACATGTTCTATATCTGATGATTAGAATATCCTGCTTTACATGAAAGCAGTCATTCTTGCTCGGGTAACTGCACAAATTTCACGTCCTACCATTATAATGTACAAAAGTTCAAAGGCAAACACTTGGCTGAATACACTGCCAAACTGACCAGATTTGTAAAAACATTGGTAGTAAAGTAAAGGATCATGGTCTGCAATTTTATTGTCTTTTTGTTCCCTAAGTACATGTACTTTTTACCACAATAAGAAAATCCACTAGGTGTAATCGAATCATTTTATATACAGGGGAACTTTTGGTGGGTGTGTATATACAATTTTCGATAATGCGGGCCAAGTAGATGTTATTTATACTGACATTAGAAAAGCGTTTGATAGAATTGATCATTTTATATTATTGTCAAAACTTAAATCGCTTGGATTTTCATATCCTTTATTAAATTTAATGAAGTCATATTTATTAAATCGTTGTCAATTCGTAGAATATGGAGGTATAAGATCTGAAACGTATATATCAACTTCAGGAGTTCCCCAAGGATCCAACTTGGGCCCTCTACTGTTTCTTATTTTCATCAACGATATTTCAAACATACTTTCAGTGCAACATTTACTCTTTGCTGATGACTTAAAAATTTATTTACAGATCAATTCTTTTATCGAGTCATAACTTTTACAAGATTCACTTGATGCAGTGCTCAACTGGTGTCTAAGCAATAATCTTGAACTTAATTTGACTAAGTGTAAGGTTGTCTCGTTCCACAGAAAATATAATCCTGTATTGTTTAATTACTCCTTGAATGGAACTATACTAGAGAGATGTGATACATTTAAAGATTTGGGAGTAATTTTTGACAGAGGTCTTACTTTTAATGATCATATCTCTGAAACAGTGTCATCTGCCTGTCGGTTATTAGGATATATATATATTATTTTTATTAGAAACTGGGGCGAATTTTCAGATGTAAATACTCTTAAGATTTTGTATGTAACATTTATTAGAAGTAAGTTCGACTACGCGTCAATTGTATGGTTTCCGCTGTATCAAAATTCTATTCAACGTGTAGAATCTGTACAGCGTAAGTGCCTAAAGTTTATGCATTTTAAATGTAATGGTTATTATCCTCCTAGAGGGTTTGATCATAAAACTCTACTTAAATCATTTGATCTTTCGTTATTGTCTCTCAGAAGAGACTGTTCTGCATTAACCTTTTATGCAAACTATTTAATAATACAATTGACTGTAGTTATCTATTGCAACAATTTCCAATTCATGTACCAAGAGTTCAATCTAGATGTTCGCATATATTTTATTGCAAGACACCTAGAACTAATATATTAATTAAGTCACCTGTTTATAACATGTCACAATTATTTAATTCGATAGCTGATAGAAGCGATATTAATTTTGATAGTGTAAGTTCCATCATTAGTAAATTTAAGTCTATTTCTCAGTGATATATGGACTTTACTTTAAGATTTTAAATGTAACGGTTTGAGAGCATGTGTTACTATTTTCATATATTATTGTACTTTTTCTTATTCTTGTCTTTATGTATTTTTGTATTTCTCTGTAATTGGGTTGTTTAATCCGTTGAGAATAAATCTATTATTATTATTATTATTATTACAAATTGAGAGAAGAAAACATTTATTTTGCATTGAATGATCTTACTATGTCATGTTAAAATATTTTTAGAAACGATAAAAAAGAAAACGATGTCAAAAAAATATATAAATAAAACGCAGATATATTATTTCTCAAAATTAAAAACTTGAAACAAGAATATGAGTAGTTTGCAAATATAAAAAACTACTGTGGATATCTGAAAATCCAACATTTTATTTAAAGGATCGCGCACCTACAACAACCATCATTATAGGTCGTATCGGTGGCCTGCAATTTCTATGTTTGGCCGCGCTAGTTCAACGTAAGTTATGTTTCCCAAATGTCAGGGAGTGGTTCGAACAACAGGTGTGAATCCTACGGACGGTAGACGTAGATCAGCTATATTTCGGGTATGATAGGGTGGAAGAACGTTGGTTTGGATCAATGTGAGAGATTGATGATACTTCGGCGTTTCACCATCCCCCTAATTAATGAGGTCTGCCTCATTCCTGTACAGAATGGTGGTAAGGGCCTACCAACGTAAGTCGGGGCGCAAAGCAACTGCGGCCTGCTTAATAATAATATACCCACAGCTCTTCTGCACATGTCTCCCGACTCTTAGACTAAGACTGATTAGAATGAGAGGTAGAGATATTATATTATCATTATCATCTCAAAATTACTCTGAATTTTTATAATCTATCCTTTCTCATCTTAAACTATAATATGAAACAAAGGTCAAAAATTAAGTTTATCTTTTGTCTCCAAACCAAATATTTATTTTAAAAAAATAATTGTTTTATCTTATCTAAATGATATTTAACTTTTACCGATAGGTACTTACTACTGCTAGACAGTTTAGGTAGACTATTAAAAACCACAGACAACCTTGAAATTTGACCAGTGTTCGTATAAAGCAACTGGGGCCGGGCCTCACTGTAAAATTTGGCTTTCACTGTATATTTTAATACCCCATAATTTCCAATTCGATTATGCCTACTACATTTGTCAAAAATCAATGTAACGAAATAAAATAATTGCTTCAATCTTAGCCCTCGTATGTTATAACGTAATTCTGGTTTACATTTCAATATCCCGCCGTTTCGGTTTCTACCCGCGTGGGGAGTCCGGGCGTCCGGGTCACTCACCAATCCCACCACAGTGGGGTCGTTCGAGTTGACGCTTTGAACGTTCAGGGCGCACTCTGCGCATTTTTTGAAGCTCGGTGGCTCCTATTGCGTAGTAATTCACCATACCCAAACACTTCTATTATTACGTCAGAGTGCTCTGTGCCCGCTCCGTTCGCTCTGCTCTTATAGACTCGAACGACCACAGTGAGGCCGAATTTTGCGAGCCTCAAATTGCGTCGCACATGTCTATACGTTATGGTTTGCCCCACCACACGAGACGGTTAAAATCGATGTTTTTCGCTCCATGTCCGCTCGAGACTGAGGCCCAACTTCTGGCGCCTCAAGTTTTTAGTTCAACAGAAAATGGACGATGTGATAGTGGCTAGTGTATAAACTTTTTAAAGTAAACTATTATAGTAGGTTCACTTAACGTCAACTTTTTTTGAGAATTTTGTGTTCTTTGAACCCGACTCAAGTGGCACATCTATGGAACCTTGACCTCTGCAAACTTCACCTCCCGTACTCATCAAAGTGCTGTAAATGAATCACTCTCTAAATGATTTAGCGGTATTCCTAATAGTACAAGGACGTCCTATGAACATCCAAAGGATATCCAAAGTCGGAAATCCAGTGGACGTCCGTTTTTTGTTCGACGCACAAATATCACAACTTCGTACAACCCAGGGACGTCCACTACTGTACCACTTTTTCGGACCCACAGATGTCCGCCTCTGTACCAAATTTGTGCTACCCATGGATGTCTTATTTTGGACATTTAATGGAGGTCTTCATTGGAATTATAGAAATACTTTTTGATAATATGTATTTATTGTTTTTCTAATTATTACATGAATAACAAATACATAAATAACTATGAGATACAAATAAAACTATATAAGACGTAACAAGTAACAAGAATTACATTATTTAACTTAACCTAGAATAGCTAAAGACGAGAAAACTCAACAACTAGTGAAAATGAAAACTTCTTCTAAAAACGAAAACGACTGCTGTCGGTTGTTAGTATGTTACACAATAGGTATATCAAAATATGTTATCAGTGATTTATTTAATTGCATATGAAGAACTTTAGTATACACACCTGCTATAGTAATCCCGTTCAAATGCATGTTTATCCGATGAAACTGCAACATACTTTCAGAAGGAACATTTTACATCTAGATACGTATTGTCTAAAGCTATATTTATTTGTGGCATAATTTTAGTTTTTCTTTAGTTTTATTGGGATGTTTGCCACACTTCTGAAAAAAATAAAGATTAATTAAATAAGCCCTTGCGCCAAACGGATCAGTAAAGGGTTATTTTTGAAACTAAGTTTGCCTAACCAAAAAATCACACTGAAAAAAGCAGATAAGTAAAAAATAACAAAAATCACATCACTATCGCGCATTTCCGTATTTTGGCCGTTTCGAAAATCTCTGTTTTCGCGACAGTTTAAAATTTAATCTGTCAAACTTGACATACGTTTAATATTTTTATTACTATTTTGAAAACGAAAACAGAGATTTTCGAAACGTCAAAAATACGGAAGTGCGCGATAGTAATGTGATTTTTGTTATTTTTTTACTTATCTGCTTTTTTCAGTGTGTATTCAGATTTTTTGGTTAGGCAAACTTAGTTTCAAAAATAACCCTTGACTGATCCGTCTGGCGCATGGGCTTATTTAATTAATCTTTATTTTTTCAGAAGTGTGGCAAAAACCCAATAAAACTAAAGAAAAATCTAGAGACATATCATTCGAATTTCGTAAAAGATCAGTTTGTAGAATTTCATGCACGTAAAACTGCAAAATATTATGCAGTTGTGGAAATTTCAAATAAACCTTTGTCTTTAAATTGCCTGTGCCACACGATAAATTAAGATATTTGTAAATGACATGGCTGTTTTAACAATATAAGCATCAGTTAATACAGCAGCAGCATTGACACATTGTCTGTTACTTAACTTGAAAGTAAAAATGGCAAATACATATTAAATTTAGAATATATGCTTCAATATTACACGATATTTTATTCACTTGAACTTTGGAAGGCATGCATAGTCTCACTTAGTCCACATTCCACTTTAGTCCTGTACATATTACATACCAAAGCAATCCACTGTAAGTAGTTGTTAGATACATTACTTTACTTACCCGTATACAGGGTGATTCTTTAATATTGCGAAAAATTTCAGGGACAGGTTCTTTAGATAAAAATAAGAAAAAAAGTTCCCATTAGCATGTGTCCGGAAACGCTTCGTTTCCGAGATACAGGGCGTTCATTTTTTTTAAATCTACTTTTAATGTGCTGGAGCGCCATCATGCATAACATACATTTGGAGTCTTCTAGTAGTATCCGCAACTCCTCTTCAAGAAAATTACGGTAAGCTTCTCCAGTTAGCCTCCTTGGTAAAAGGAATGGGCCAATCAAGTGGTCTCCAACAATTCTGACCCATACATTTACTGAAAATTTATGTTGATGGCGCGGCTTTCAATTATTGCATGTGGATTCTCATCTGCCCATATTTGGTTATTATGAAAGTTCATTATGGCTTCTTTGGAGAAATTAGTCTCATCGGTGAAAAGTATTTCTGCCAAAAACTGAGAATTTTGTCCAATTTTTTCTTGAATCCATCGGCAAAAAGCCAACCTTCGAGGAAAATCGTCTGGTAAAAGTGCCTGTACTCTTTGGATGTGATATGGATACAAAAGCTGATTTTTCAGTATCTTAAAGACTGTTGACTGACTAATATTTAGATTTGCGGCAATCTTTCTTGGTTAGGCAAACTTAGTTTCAAAAATAACCCTTGACTGTTCCGTTTGGCGCCAGGGCTTATTTAATTAATCTTTATTATTTTTCAGAAGTGTGGCAAAAACCCAATAAAACCAAAGAAAAACTACAATTATGCCACAAATAAATAGCTTCAGACAAATCTTTCTTATACTTGTAGGACTTTCTTCGATTTCATAAAGCACTTCTTCTTCCATTTGTGTCATATTTTTAAAGCTTCCTGTTTCATTGAGATGGTGATGGAGACGAGCAAACATTGTATGATGCGGAATTGCACGATTAGGGTATCTTTCCTTATAAATACGCCTTATTTTTTCAGAATTACCTTCGGCAAGACCATAAACAAAGTGCATATCGCACAATTCGTTATTTGTATAATTCATTCTTTGAAGAGAAATATCAGTTTTAAAACACGAAACCAGTAGTTATTTTTACTCACGCCTACACTCACAATGTGACAAACAATAGTCAACTATTCACAAAAAACAATTACTGACAGTTGGTGGGCATTCTAATTTCCAAGCCAACTAGAGCTATTTTGTTTGAACACAATAAGATAATTTAATCAGACATATATCAAGACATATACCCTAATCGTATAGTTAAAGGACTTTTCAAATAACAAGTATTAAAAGTAGATTACAAAAAAATTAACGCTCTGTATCTCGGAAACGAAGCGTTTCCGGACACATGCTAATGGGATTTTTTTTTTCTTATTTTTATCTAAAGAAATCCCTGAAATTTTTCGCAATATTAAAGAATCACCCTGTATATACTTTACATCAATGCAGAATAAATAAATTTTATTTTTTTTAGTCTATTCTCCAGCTAATACAACTTTTGGGAAAGGTTAGAGAAATAAAAGTAGACACCAGCAACAATAAAACTACATTTATTGAACAAATTAAAAGTTTCAAGAAAAACATAAATTAACAATAAAATTAGTACTTATTAAAAACATTAGATTCTATTTAAATTTAAAAGCACCACAAAAATAAAGTTAGTGCAATTGATTATGTTGATAGGGAATATTTATAAGTTTCAGTTCATAAGTTCAACCAACGGAATTAGATGAGAAAAAAAATCTTAGTTGATATTAAATAAAATTAGATTCATTATAATTTCAGTAAAATCAGATATTCAATACTGTTCAACGAAAAAAAAACTAAACAATTCCTTATTCATTCAAAACAAAATTTACATAATACTATAAGAGTTAGATTACTCTGTCAGCAGTTGATCAAACTTCGCCTGCCAAAACCTGCCAGGCAAGGAATAAAGGAAATGAAAACAGAGAATCGCACGACAACGAAGAGTGAACCTTCTTAACTTTGGTTTTATTCAATAGTCAAAAAGAAAGACGTTATTCACTGCCGTAATTTTCTATGTGATTATAATTTGAAAAAATTAATCACTATGTGCATTTTTACACACCCCTTCTTTTTCACATTTAAAGCATTTAATAATAACAATATTATATATTTCATTCTATAAAGCTAAAAACTTATTAAGGAAATTTGTACAAATGTAACTGCTATTGAAATATATTTAAAATTTAAAGATCAAAAATGAAAATATTTAGATAGACCATATGTTCAATCATAAAGTTTTGCATCATTGACAATATACTCACAAAACCCATTACTTATGTTAAATTCCATCTATGTATAATTGAAAGTTTCGATGAAATGGAAATTTTGGATAACACACTATCAAGTTGCATAGTTAAATGTATGTGAAAAAATGTATTAGTATATTCAATCTATAAAAGTAAATACGGAAAGGCACATGAATTTAAGTGGTATTTTCTAACTAGCAATACATTATCTAGATTCAGTGATTGTAGTATTTTGACACACTCGTTATCTGAAACGATAGAATGAAATATACATAGTCATACATATAAATGAAAACAGATCCTTCGGTTTTTAAAATATTTTGGAAATTACCCTTGACATCACTGATATGTAGGTGCAGGTCTACATCATAAAAAAATAATTATATTTTCATGTTTATTTGAAAAATAAACAAATACAGATTTCTATATGACTGAAAAATTAATTTCTGTTAAAATATCGGAAACAAAACTCACACCACTCTAGGACAGACAAAATGATTATCTTTTGATTATGATTCGAAACGAATTTGTAGCCAATCAAACATTAATTAAATCGCCAAGCAATTACATTCAGCCACATTTTTCTCGAAGGGATAACCACTGGAATCAAGATTTTGCAAAATAGAGACAAGGATTTTGTGAAATTTTGGGTAATTTCAAGGAGTTTCCAAGGATTTCCAATTTGATAAAAATTGCCTCGAAAATTACTATACTTATACAAGGTGTCTGTAAAAGTATGACAAAAAACTACATATTCCGGAAGCCAAAATATGATGACCTAAATCAAGTTACCTTAGTCCAAAATTTTATAATTTCCGAGGTGCAGGGTGTTGAACTATTTTAGTTTTTTTCTCCATAACTTTATTATAAATCCAAGTAAATACATAAAACTTGGTAGCAGTGAGTTTTCTGATACAAGAAAATTAAATATGGCCTCGAATTTACTGTCAATTGTAGAAGGTACTACCTACGGTACTTCACATGCATTCAAATCGTTATAAATTTTATGTGAACTGGTGTATTGACTGTTTCATCAATAATTCTTATCCTTTGACATTTTTGGATAGGATTGTAAGGTTTTATTTCATTAACATAAACCCATTGTCCATAAGTACTATCAAATTTTGGACTAAGGTAAATTGAGTTAGATCAGGAACATGTGGTAGTATTTTGTCCAGATTCTTTAGTATGTACTGGATGTACAGGCACCAAAAAGTTATGACAATTTAAATGCATGTGAAGTACTGTAGGTAGAGCCTTATTACAGTTGACAGCAAATCCACGGACATATTTCAATTTCTCGTGCCAGCAAATTCCTCTGTACCAAGTGAGATGTATTTACTACAATTTATATGAAGTTATTGAGGAAAAACTAAAATAAAATTGTAATTTCAACACCCTGTATCTTGGAAACTATAAAATTTTAGACAAAAGTAACTTACACCTTGTACAATAAGAAAAAACCTGTAAAAAAAAATATTCAATACAAGTAGCAAAGATGCAAAAGATCGGTTTACGACATTGGCTGAGACTCTCAGATTGACAGAACATGTGAAATTGACAGTTTCTTAGAAATAGGGAGGGTGGACAGTATTGTTAGTCTTTACGGGTATATTTACCTCAAGATGACGCGGAATTTTGCGCAATTTCTCGGGGTTTCACGTAAATTTCATGTGATTTTGCAGGATTTTTAAGGATTTCGCAAGATTTCGCAGGGTTTGCGACAATATTTCCCTGAGTGGTTGCCCCCTCGATTTTTCTGGTACTTTAACTTTTACGTGTACCATCATCCACTCATAAAATTTTACAGACAAATTACTATAATATATATGTATATATACGTTTATTCTTACAACTAGAAATAATGGTATGGTTTAACAAGTTCAAATAAAAATATTGTAACAAACGAATTTTAAAAATTTGTTAAACATAACATGTACATTTCACCCTTCACTCAAACTAAAACTAAAGATTTTGGCCGTTCGGTTCTAAGGTGCAAAGTCCTTAATATTCCTTCACATTCCGGCGGGCTTTGGAATATTTGTGTTGTAGGCTCGTATAACTTCTGTTTGCGAAACGGCGCCTCCTTCTTCTTGTGAGAATGCAAATCCATCTATAAATGTCCATTATTAAAAATTGGATGACCAATTTCTAAATATGAATTTAATTTCACAACAATATTTGCAAAGGTTTACATTTTATTAATTGAAATCAGTAATATACAGGGTATCCGGGAAAATATGGAAAATTTCTCGGGTGCAAATAGAACATGAAGAAATAAGATGACCAAGTTCCTATAAAATTTTTTCCTACAGGCCCTCCGTATGGCATGGTATGACATGTGTCCCTGAAGGACACCGCTGGAAATCGGATTTTCTTGAATAATTTTTAAGTACGCGGTGTAGAACTAACTACATCTATCGGCCGTTCGCTACTTCATGCCGGACTGAAAATGTCACAGGCACGAAGCGTTCTACATGCAGTAGACACCATTGAAATCTGTCGACCCTTATCGCGATCGGCGAGAAACGATATTTTGCAAACACACGGCGAACGGCCAGGAAACAATGTAGTTAGTTCTACATGCCCCGACCAGCATTGAATTACACCTGGAAAACCTATAGCAACAGCTAGTCATTCGTCAGACGCTCACCAGACATATACTGATAAGAGCTTATTAGCTCTCATCAGTATGCCTGGTGAGGTATCCGACAAATAATCCTAGATGCTTTCGCTGTCTAACCCGACAATGACCATGGTCGGGGCATTAGAACTAACTACATCTATCGGCCGTTTCGCAAAATACTCCATGCCGGACTGAAAATGTCGACAGCTTGCAAGCATTCTACATGTAGTAGACACCATTGAAAGCTGTCGACCTTTATCGCGTCCGAAACAATATTTTGCAAACACACGGCGAACGGCCGATAGATGTAGTTAGTTCTACACCGCGTACTCATGGTCCCTTCTGTCGGGTTAGACAGACGAAAGCAGCTAGGATCATTCGTCAGATACCTCACCTATGGTATACTGATGAGAGCTAATAAGCTCGAAACCGGTATATGTCTGGTGGGCGTCTGACGAATGACTAGCTGTTGCTATAGGTTTTCCAGGTGTAATTCAATGCTGGTCGGGGCATTAGTCAGCAGAGTAGTTGTTTCCTGGAATTCCGTGTTTGCAATTTTTAAGTACCTACTCAATAAAATTTAATAAAAATTTAATGTGACGAACACTAGTAAGGACCTCTTATAATAGTGTCCTTGAAACATATTTAGTTTTTTAGGGTACCAGGAGCAGTCTAAGCTTTACAACTTAATGCCTATATTTTTAACACCCAGTATGATAGACTTTAAAATAATAAATCTTGGTAGCTTCAACCTTAGACTAAAATCTAATCTTGTTTATTATCCATAAAACGAACTTTTTACGAAAAAAAGAATAACAAACAAATACATGTTTTATTTTTAATAAAAAAGGACCATGATTTCTATTTTTTTTATATACATATAGGACAAAATGTTATAGAAACTTTTCATCTTATTTTTTCATGGTCTATCTGCATACGAGAGATTTCCCATATTTTTCCGGACCCCTGCATACATTAACAAATTAATGATTAAAAAAAAACGTGTAAATGAAAACCTTTGAATGATGATGTGATTGAGATACTTTTAATATTTAACCTGTACCGAAGACAAAGACCTTTAAACCAAAAATATCTACAGTAATGGTTAGTAGTAAAGTTGTTAGTTAATAATAATAATTATTATTTGAAAATATACTACCAAAATCCTGAAATGTAGAGGGTGTTCCTTAATGTGGTACTAATATTTCAGGAATGTGATTCCTCAGGTCATTTTATGAAGGAAAATTTGTATGAACACCCCAACGGTTTAAATTTTTTAGTGCAAGATGAATTCTTTTAATGGATATTATTTACTATTTTAACATCTGAAAGTACTTTCGATATTATTTTCAATTTCGGAATGTGTTATTAGGGTATAAAAAAACACGTAGTTCTTCTTGAAAGAAATGGAAGACTGTCCATCAAGACATCTTGGAAGAAAAAATGGATCTAGATAATAAGATTTAAGTTTTTAAAATTATACGTCAATACAGCCAAATGATCAATTTTAATTTGTTTTAATCAAGAACGGTGTGTCTGACGAGTGACGAGAAGTACGTAAGAAATCATTTTCATGAAGAATTGACCAGGTTAAACAAAAAAGATATCCATATGGAAAAATGTCAGTGGTGTGCAGCTTTTTTTTGAACAAAAATATCAGAGGACATGCTTGTAGGGACGCCACTGGTGAAGCAATAAAAGTTTATATTTTAATAACTACCAAAATCGGAAATATTATCTAAAGCACTGAAAATATTAAAAAATAATGATTAAAAGAAAATAAATGTCCCGTAAAAAAAATTTAACCCGTTACAGAAACATGTTCATTCGTATAGACCTTTCTTCATAAAATAACCTGACAGATCTCACCCTGAAATATTAGCACGTCATTAAGGAAAACTGTATATTTCGAGGATCAAATTGACATTCACAAATACTTACATTGAATAATTACTACAATGAGACTTCCAGAAGAATATATTACTTAAATAAAGAAACCAGTGGCAGCCGGTAAAATTAAAATGAAATACTTTTTTATGATGAGTTTTAAAAATACAGAAAAAACTTTCATGATAAAATTTTAAAACGTATTTTACTTGAAGTTAAAGATTGCTGATTCCGAGACCTCAATTTAAAAATGAGTTCCAAAAATGTTTCAATTGTCTCAAAGATAAGGCACAATTTCTACCTATTATATCACAAAGCAAATTTACAGTTTCCAATTCAGTGAATATGTCAATCTTGCTTATAGTGTGCATTTTTATCTTATCAAGCTATTATAAAAAAGCAATTAAAATTACTAAGCATCCTAATTGTGTTGCTGAAACTAGCTTTATTAGTACTTTCAATTCATACAAGCTGTAAAACCTGTGTGTTAGAAAATAGAAACACCAAAACTATAACATACTTTGAATTGCCGATTTTTAATATGAAAAAATTGCCATAATAACATAGTAATCAATGGAGTTGCGATAGTCTGTTCATCGTCTGCTAAATCACAGCACCTTTGTAATACTTGTCTGTCAATTCACCTGAATTTCAATACAGAATTTCGTAATGTACTGTAGGGTGGCGACACCAATGTTAGTTTTGGAAACACATACCAGGCCATAAATGTCAGAATTTGACATTTGATATTGACACTGTAATAGCTTACCTTTTAATAGTACCTACTTATCTAATTTGGTTTATTTAAAATGTATGTATTTTATATTTACTATTTCAAAACTTTAAAATATGCAACATTAATGCCATTTCTATACTCCTCACAATTTATAAATAATGCGTTAACAGAAACATACACTCAACAGACATTTAAAATTTGTCATAATTTTTAAGAAACGTCAAATTACTGATATAAACAATTGACAACTATGACAATTAATGTAGTGCTGCCACCTGTGGTGAGTCGCTGCAAACAGGCAAAGGAACAGATTAGATAAAGCACAACCACTGCGATTTAACAGACGATGACAGTCTGGCATAAGTTAAATTCAGTTTTTGATGGTTATAAGTCCCTTGTGGTTTATAATTTGCTGTTCTCATAATCGATTTTCATTTTAAAAGTCGGTAGTCTTAAATTTAACAAATAAATTGGCCAACTGTGACAATTTCTTAACAATTATTGGATAAAAAATTGTTCAATGCAAAATATGTTTTGATGTAGTAATAACTAATGCTTATGTTACTAAAAAAAAATTGACATTTAACATTATTCCTTTACCATAAAAAACCACCCTGCCTTTTGTTCTAAAATAATTCTAAATGGTTTCTGATTTTCTTTGGATTTGGATAAAAAAACAAGCACATATTAGTGATATTTAGTGATGCGGTTAGCCAGTGTTAGTGAAAGATATACTCACGTGACAGCTCCACCTCCATCTCAATCCTGGGCGTGGTTCTTCGAGAGAACACGTTCTTCAGCAAACGAGCAGTCTCCGACAGTCTGCAACCATGTGAACTACGGCTTTCTGGCATTTACAGCTTATCGCATCTAATTTAGTAGTAACATGTTAAAAGCGCATGCCTATTAGAAGCAACTAAGGTGCTACCGTCAAGCCTAAACGTGCAATACAACATGCAAAAAAATATAATCCTCTAAATACTTACATATTGCGAATTGCTCCAATGCATGCAAAGGTCTTGCAAAACAAATACAGAGAATTACTAACAAAAATTATAAAAACGGACCATTCACATCATTATACTAAGTACACATTGTACGAGGACACCACTAACAATTTTTAACGATACAAGAATTGTTCTTAGTCCAAAATATACAAGGTGATTCTAAAACAAGAATGTTCAAAGAGATTATAGGGGACGTGAAAATAAACAACGCTAAACCGCAGACACAATATGTGCCTGGGATGTAAACTGATTTACTGTTTTATTTTAAAAATGCCTTATTCAAGTCAAGAGTTAGCAGACATGGCAGAAATGTGCGAAAAGTGCAAATATAATTTAAATATGACTTGTTATAACCCCCCCAATGACAGCAACTGAATTTCAGAACAGTGGATCAATCATCAAGACTGCAAGACACTGATACAATGAATTGAACGTATGAAGGTTCGTGTTTTAAATAGGGAGAAAGGCTTTATACCCTGTCAAAGAAAACCACAGCCGCAGTACTCCTGATATTGCACGTCGGTCTTGAACAGAATTTGTTCTGCACCCCATAAAATTATTTAGCTTGTGAAAATAATTTTAAGTAATGTTTGTACTGTCTACACAATCAGGCCGGTTTCAACATTTTCTGTTTCTTTATTTTGACTGTTTTCTTATCTTGAAAATATAACATTGACACCACAGACTGCTCACAGAAAATTGTTTATTTTCACGTCCTACCCCTCTGAAGTAACGCACCTTGTATAAGATATTTGTTTGAAAACGTCAAGCTGTGCTAAAAAAAAATTATTGACACATGACACAAAGACGATACGGGGTAAGTAGATTTCATAAAATTCAATATTCCGAAGGAACCAATTTATTTCTCACATATTACAGCTAATGTAAAGTTTAAAATATTATAAAAATAAATCTTTCTAATATCCTTAATTACACAACATCGTATTTGAAATATTAAATACTAATATCTAGTAACTTTGTGCGTTCAAAGTTAACATTTAAATCCACAAAAATATCTTTTCTGAAGCAAAAATGCTCACTCCAAGACTTTCTAACGAATTCTATTCGGAATAGAATTAAGCTCAAAATTTTGGCACTCTACACTAACAACTTCTTTAGTTTATTGACACCTATTTATTTCACAGTTTCATTCAGAAAATCTCAAAGTGTTAGCATAAATGTAAATATACTTTTTTGACCTAAAAATTTGACTGTAATATACAGGGTATCCCGAATTTTACGCACCAAACTTTACTTGGTACTCGAACCTTTTAAAATAAGAGAATAAGTACAAAAGTGTTCAAATTCAACACAACAAAACACTTGCATGTTACAGAAATAATACATGGTATTAAGTAATTAAGAAAATGTAAAATATCTAAAAAATTGAGCTTCAAATCCGAAAATGTCAAGCAACGTCAAATGAACAGTTTCAATACATGTACAATCGTTTGCAATAATAATGACACTCTCTTAAAACAATTTTTGAACTTCTGGAAGTTCTGAGTAGAAATTTCATTAAATCTCTATCGGTGAGTGAAACAACTAATAACTAATATTAAAAATGTGAAGTAGATTTCATTACAAATACATCAGAAGTTCTAAAGAAATCGCAAAATTAATTTTAATGAGTGTCATTATTATTGCAAACGATTGTACATGTACGTTGAAAAATATTTGAAGGGACAAAAATATAACAAATACCCAAATATGTTGCTAGTTGGGGTCTAGGCATATGAATAAGTTGTAATTGTTCAGAATTAGAATTAAATTCATAAAACCGGTTTTTAAGGCTACTCCGTATTTTGACATGTCATGTACAAATAGGTTCATAAAGTGTCTCATTTAATATTTGTTGTAACAGTTATTTTCTTTATCTTGTTAACACTTTATTTATCTTTCGTTATTGTTATTCAAAACCTTTCTTTGGAAATGTGGCCGTTCCTTTTTAATAAAGTGTCCTAATTGAACAACTTCGAAACTATACCAGACTTCCAAAATTGTAGAGAGTGACTAATATTAAAAACCTGCTCACAATTTATAGCAGTCAACACAAAGAGATATACATGCAGCCCTTATATTTTTCCTACAAAATCGTGTGCCGCATCTCGATTACACAGCTTCTGCTACGCATGCGCTGCAGTTAGTGCGCATGCGCTGCTGACATTTCTTGGCTGCAACAAATTGTTGAATCATTTCCAGCGCTACAAAATCGTGTGCCGCATATCTATGAGAGCATACTCGATTACACAGCTTCTGCTACGCATGCGCTGCAGTTAGTACACGTTAGTACGCATGCGCTGCTGGCTCTTGGTTGGCTGCGACGAATTGTCGGATCCAACTGTTTCATTTCCAGCGCTATCATGAGCGGGTATATCGTTCGGGCGGGCAAAATTTCGGGTATATCTTTTCGTTAATTCAATTATGAATATAATTAATTTTATTAGTGATTTGATCAAAATGGGGAATATCGGATGATGACATGTATGAAGAGTTTAGTGCGCGAGGTCAAAATATGAGTGTAAGTAATGTTGAAATATATATTCCATTAACAAAATTGTACGTGAATAGCATATGTGTGCAAATAAAAAAGTGGTAAATAAGTACAACTGTGAAACGGAAAGTGATGGAAACTCGCGGAAGAAAGATTGTATTTTTAAAATGAATGATCTTACAAGATGAAACTTAGTCCGTATAAATGAAATCGAAAAGAGTATACTGATAGAAAGGACGAAATAGTGATATGGTGAAGAAACTATTTAAAATAAATATTAAAAAATAAGAATCTGGATCGAAGAATATATTAAATTTTGACGAAACATGGGCGTATGAAGGTCATATGGAAAGCGGTACGATATGACATAATAAGTGTGAATGTGTGACCGTTATAGTGACAGTGCTAGTAACCAATAGTAAATAGTGTGTATGTATTCTTAAGCCTTTTGTCCTTTTGAATGCGGAATTTGCAAATATTTGCGCGATTTATTTAACAGTGGAAAAATTTCTATTTGTAACAAATTTTGTCAACTACCTATAACATTTTCTATCATTTTCATCATGAAACTGCCATGGTAGATTATCAGGAGTTCAAAACAAATTTATTAACACCACATAATAATGAAAGAGGCAATAATATTTGTAGTTTGACAGTTTCGCAAATTGCAATTGTCAAAAGTTGAGATTTTCCCGCCATAAATAACTAAAACAGAAGTTGCAAAATCGGTGCAAAAATCCGTGAATTCCGCGTCCATGAGGACAAGGCTTAAGTGTGATATCTGCGGAGTGCGCATCAGGTAGGTGTAAGAGGGTTGTAGTGGGCAATCGCCGTCCATAAGGAGAGAGGCACATTTAAAGTAAATTGTTAATGTGCTAGGTTCAGCCGATGTCAACTTATTTTTGATAATTTTGTGTGCTTCAACTCTTCTGAAGTGACACGCTTAGGTAGTCATACCACCCGTACCTTCCATACTCATCTCTGTGTTGTGAATTAGTCACTCTCTATTATTCTGGACCTTGGGTAATTGATAATACAAGAAGAAAACTTTAAATTTTGAAATGTTCTTATTATTTTTATTATCTAACGCCTCGAAATTGGTAAAAACTTTTATATCACTGTTTCTACTCTAAAAATAATGAATGTTATGTAATGCAACTATTTTTGTCATTTTTGTATATTTTTTATATCTGATCGTCTTCAAATTTAGTACGCCTATGAAATGTTGCTCCTCGCACGCTTCGCTCGTCGCACTTGTCTACAAGCTAGCGATTAGTCACTGTCTACAATTTTGGAAGTCTGGTATAGATAATCTCTATAACATTTCAAACAGCCCACAGATAAAGAATTCAAATGATTTTTGCCCTCTTTCAATAAATAAAGTCGTCATGGTATTGCCCGCAACATCAAACCCTCAAGTAAAAAAAATATTTGTGCCAATTTTCATAGTTTTATCTTCACAGTAAATTTAATTATTTTTTCCAAATTTTTGATACTCTGTATCTCAGAAACCGAGCGTTTTCCGACCCATATTTTTATGAACTTATTTTAAAAAGTTCTAGCACCTGTTGAACTTTCGTCCCTACAATTCGGGACACCCTGTAATTATAATTGCTTAGTTCTAATATCACCGGTACTTTTACGTGAACACACGATCATTTTACAGACAGAAATATGACAAGTTCTTGCAAAGAAATACACTATAAGTGGCAAGAAATTATCACACATTAACAAACACTCAAAGATAATAAACTACCTATATTCCTACATCTTCAAATTACACGTACACAGAAATGCAAATTTAATACTGATTCTGCGTCAAACGGTAACGGTTATTAGCTTTGAGCAAAGAAGTTCGTTACAATCCCAGCAAGTATATTACAGATGAGGCTAAATTGGGTTTAGGTTAGTACGACCATTACGATCCTCGTGGCAGCCATTTCGGAGGAACGTTACGCTCGAGATGTGTGACTGGATGGATTGACAGAGTTAAGATGCGGTAGCCACCTTATACCCGTTAGGGTGCTGCCACAGAAAGATAAAAACTGTCGCTACAAATCGATGGTTAACTGAACAGCAAACAGATACCACTCCCAAACAGAAATATTTTCGTTGCGTAAGAGCTTTTGCTTTCAAACTCAACTCAGTTTTTTTTTTTTGGTAATATAAAAGACCCAAGTGCTAGCGTGCAAATAAACAAATAACACAAACAATAAGAGCAACCAACTTCAAGAATTGACATATAATAGAATAACTGCGGAATAGGAAAGGGCGATAATAAACGTTTAATTTTTTATTTAATCTCTGCTTTATCGTCAATAATTCATAAATTTAAAGACATTTCAATAAGATTATAATATATGGTTTACCCTTTACTTAACAAAACACTATCTATGAATTGATACAAAAATCATTAAATTTAAATTCTATGAACAGAATTATACAAGCAAATTGAAATAATAAAATGCCGCCCCTTCTCCCACACGATAAGTAGCCACCGATAGTGTTTTGTCGGATTTAATCAAAAAATAAGCCCACAATATATACTTATACTTCAACTTCAACACACATGCCGCTTCACGAGAGACACCCATTTAAAAAAAGACATACACCTAGCAAAATGCACGATAAAAGGTACTTACGAGTTTTTGGGCTCGCCCCTGAAGATGGTCGAGTCGCTCTTTTTGATTTCGCTCTCCCGGACTATGTCTGTCAGAGACTTGAATATGGTGCCTTGTACCCTAAAAGAGAACGAGTATTAGAAGGAATAGTCCGAGATTTAATTCATTGAACGTTTCTTTAAACGTGAACTTACACTTTAGCCGTGAAATCAGGCAACGAAGTTATTATCGGCACAACTATCAGGCCCAGCCAGAAGACGGCAGTAGAGAACAGCATAATGTACATGCCGGACATTACACTTCCAAACGGAATGGTGGGCCAGAACAAACTGCAAGAAAAACTTGTTTAATACGCTGAGAAACATGTTTGTATCACAACGAACATTACCTGTATATGATTATGAACAAAAACCACAGAACTATCGACCCCCAGATGGCGCAATGCGTCAACCATGTCCAAGAATTCGTTACCAGTCCCGCTTTTAAACACACGGTCACTACCACATACTGAAACAATTGTAATAAAGGATATAAATTGGGTGGCAATGGTGTGGCAACATTTCGATTGGCTGTACCATTTTATAACGTCAGAAGCGTAGCGTCTACACATTTAATATCATAAGTATATAAAAGCACAGACAAACTTACTTATACAAGATTTAATACCAACAAAACCACAAGATCTGCATAATCGCAATCGGACTATATCTGTATCAGAGACTTGAATATGGTGCCTTGTAAAGAAAACGGCAGTGAAGAAGAAGAAGTCCGATCCGAGATTTCATTCGTTTCTTCTTTAGCGTGAACTTACACTTTAGCGGAAATCAAACCTTGTTTTATTATATCGCAAACTATCAGCCCCAGCCCAGAAGACGGCAGAGAACAGCATAATGTACATGCCGGACATTACACTTCCAAACGGAATGGTGGGCCAGAACAAACTGCAAGAAAAACCTTGTTTAATTTACGCCATGTGTATCACAACGAACATTACCTGTATATGATTATGAACAAAAACCACAGAACTATCGACTCAGATGGCAATCACAACCATGTCCAAGAATACATGTCAGTCCGGCTTTTCTCGTAACACACGGTAAACAAAACCACATGTAAAACAATTGTATAAAAGGATATGTTGGTGGCAACATTTGATTTACTGTGCCATTTTATAACGTCAGAGCGTGACACACACATTTAATAAAAGTACACAGATCAAAAAAAGCACAGACAAACTTACTTATACAAGATTTAATACCAACAAAACCACAAGATCTGCATAATCGCAATATATAAATTTGTAGGTTAAAGTTTTTTGACAGATGAGAAATAAACCAAATGAAATTAGTTGCTATTTAGTATGTTCCACTACACTGTTTGTGGCGATGTTATAGGTAGAAAAAAATGCATAACTCTTTTTAAAATCAATTTAAACAAGTACTATTTATTTAAAAATAAGCTATTGAAGTGTCAATGTCAAATGTCAAATTCTGACATTTACTTTCTGACAGAAAATATTTTAAAAAGTTTATTTAAAACATTTAAAGAGAACATTTTAGAATAATTGGGAACAAAAACTAGCAAAATCGTATTCTTCTATCGAATTTAAGGAATAAATATAATAATAATTTCTGACATCGCTCTAACATACACCATTGTTAACATCCGAACATAGATTTTGGTACGTGCCATTAGATGGCGCAACCAATTAAAATGTTGCCATATCATTGTCACTAGGCTTTTTTATATGGAAATTAGATCATATTTATCACAGCTTTGAGTAAATTAATTATTTTTCAAAATTTGGGTGGTTTGATTTACTAATATTGCAAAGATGAAATAATATATATATTCATCAAAAAATTATAGAGTTCAACGACTTAGTAAATCAGTAAACATAATTATTGCATTTAGTTCTGAAATTTTCCATTAATTAGGAAACTGTTAATTTTATCTTTTAGGTTTGTTGGTTTAAAAAACTTGTTTTTACTTTTGAAATAAAAGTGACAACCTATGTAGGAGAATTGCGAAAAATCGTTTATCCTTACAAAAAATGGTTAAGTATAACCTATCTTTTCTGCATAGAGCAATCCAACGTGCTGTCCCCTTCAGTGTTGCCAGATGTGGCTACTTATTGCCAATTGGGCTACAAAAACATTTGTTTTTGGCTACTGGCTACAAATTTGGCTACTGAAACCGTCAACGAAGAAGCCTGCTCAAATCCGTTCAATATTCCCAATCAGTTGATTGGGCTGACCCTCGAAATATTTACTAGCTGAACGTTTGTCATTGGTCCGATCCTCCGCTGAACGCAACCTAGATTTGACCCATTTTGTTTGGCTACAGTTGGCTACATTTTACGGATATATTGGCGACTATGATCTATAAAAATCTGGCAACACTGGTCACCTTGCTGTAAAATCACTTTAGAAATGGCGTCTGTAGGATAAACAGTAAGAATTTGTGTAACACAAAACAAAACCACTATAATAGTCTAAATTATCCATGGTATTACAAAATAGGCATAAAATACAAAGAGCAAACACACCAGTTGACAGTTCTACACAAAAGCACAAATTTCTACTTATTATCATATGTCAAGTTTCAAGTTGTTTGTCCTACAGCCGCCATTTTTAAAGTAATTTGACAGCAAGGTGACAGCACGTTGGATTGCTCTATGTTGCTCTCTTTGGCATTTGACATCATGGTCTGTGTTTGACATGTCTTTATACTGATGTCAGTGTAGGCACTGTTGCCAAAAGTGGCATAACCGTATCAGATTTGTCATGACAAATGACAATGACAAACATGATTTTTTTTTATTTAATATGTTGTAACTGTCATTTGTGGTAGAAAATGCAATGATTTGATAATCTATAACAATAAATTGTGGCTTGAAATTTTTACGAAAGAGATCTAAATGAAACTACCGCTTAATTTTAAAATAATAAAATTGAATAAAAATTATATTTTTTCCACATTTGAAATAAAGCTGCTAAATAATTACAATGGTAAAAGTGTACAAATTTACTTTAAGAAAAAAAAAATAGCGTTGATTTATATAATTATTAATACTAATATAGAATTTTCTGTTTTATTAACATTCTTTATAGAATGTTTTGAAAATCATAAAATATACAAAAATATGTAGAGAAGTATTAAATTTTTATCAAAAATAAGAGGTTTCCCACTTTTAAAAATTGATCCTGTTTTGACCAACTTTTACCTAAAGTTGGTACATATTATTTGCACTTGGCAACACTGGGTGTAGATTATTTAGAGGTGCTTTGAAGTTATACTTCTATGCTGCTAGACACATTGGGATGGGATGTTGGTCGAGAAACCGTCACGCTCAAAAGGAGGAACAAATTTGGAAGAACAAATTTTTAAGAACAAATTTTTAAGAACTAATATAATAATATATATATATTTTTTTTTTTTTTTTTTTTTTTTTTTAATTTTTTTAAGAATTTTTTTGTTTTTAAGAATTTTTTTGTACGTTGTTTTTTTAAGATTTTTTTTTGTACGTACAAGTGTTTTTTTAAGATTTTTTTTTTAAGATTTTTTTTTTTTTTGTACGTACGTGTGGGTGTATGAGAATGGCCAAAGAAGTATAACTTCCACCGTCTGGTCCGACGCAGACAATTTTTTTATCCAGACATTGGGCAAAGTATTATATTAAGAAAACAACTGTTTTTGTGGTTGTTGAATACGAACAAATGAACTTTAACAGAAAAAGAAAATTCATTAATTTATTTACCGTATTCTGATTATTTGCAACCTTTTCCAAAAAATAACATGCACGCTTCAGTCCAAAATAAATATCTGACTTTCAGAAATCATTCAATCTCTAGAATTTTTGGAATGTTATCCGATTACCTATGGTTTTAAACTCACCGTATAAACACAGTTGCCGAAAACCAAATAGCCTCCATCCTTCCCGCTCATCCATAATATATCGTGCTGGCAAGCCAACAGGGGCAACCAAAATAACACGGCGGAATGGATCATCCCGTTAATCACCCAGAACCAAAACACCTTTATGTTAAACAATTCCCCGCTCTGAGAAGGTTTGTACAGTTTCGGATACATCATCATCTTGTCCGCCCCGCAGGGTTTGTCGAACAGTCCCATAGCCAAAGGAGGTAAAGCTGTAAATAAAACGTTGTACAAACCGATCGACCACCGTTCGAATAGAATCTGCCCCGACCATCCCGAGTAAATCGCAAACCATAGTTCTATGACGTACAGACAGATGTTTTTGTAGAAGCTGTACAATATCAGCTTGCACATTCTGGAATAGTTCCACGCCCCGTGGACTAAAAGTAATCGAAGGAGAAATCTGAACTGGGCTATGCTGTAATCCGAGGCGCATGCAGCCTGCAAGCCTTCGGCTCCCGATATTCCAACGCCAACGTGAGCTTTTTGAATCATGGCAACATCGTTGGCACCATCGCCGATAGCGAGCGTTACTGCCTTTGTGTATTTGGTAACCGCTTCGACGACCTCGGCCTTTTGCATGGGTGACACCCGACAACAAATCACGACTTTACAAGATATGCAAAGGCGTAGAAAATCAGTTCGTAATTCAAACGTTAGGGCATATTTCAATGTCTTCCCATCTATAACCAAACCAATTTCGTTCTGTTTCTCCAGACTTTCACCTAGTTCATCGCAATGTCTTAGTATCGATTCTCTGACTTTCTGAAATTAAAAAAAAATAATAAACCAGGCTTCACGAATGCAGTTCTACTCACATCTAATCCATCTTCGTTAAGAACTATAAGTGGGATTCCATGGGTTAGCAGTTTACAAGAATATCCAATATTTATCGCAGTTTCTTGTTTGTCTCCCGTGAGAACCCAAACATTTATGTCAGCCTGAAGTAAAGAGGCAATTGCATCAGGAACGCCTTCTTGAAGTTTATCCTCAATAGCCGTTGCGCCAATCAACTTCAAGTTTCTTTCTATTAAATTTGCTGCTTCCTCAATTTTCTCTGAAAAGAGAAGGGTTCAATACCTGGGTGTATCCAGTATGGTGTTCATTATTATTGTTGCATACTTTTGCATGATATCGCCAAGATGTCAAAACATGATATAGAGCAACCGACAAACATTAAATTTGTTGTTACTCGACAAGAGTGGAAGTGAAATCAGAGACATGTTAGTCCAAGTTTAGGGGAACAATATTACAAAGAAAATAGCAACCTACAAATGGATTAAACGATTTCCGGATGTGAGAGACAGTGAGGTTGATGAAGAGAGATCGGAATAGCTAGTAATGAACAACAAACATTAAACTTCTTATTAAACTAGATTAGACTAAAGTTAAAGCGAAATCAGAGACATGCTAGTCCAAGTTTAGGGGAACATAATTACAAAGAACATAGCAGCCTACAAATGAATTAAACGATTTCCAGAAATGAGAGACAGTGAGGTTGATGAAGAGAGATCGAATAGCTAGTTATGAACAATAAACATTAAATTTCTTATTAAACTTGACAAAGGTGAAAGTATCAGAGAAATGTAAGTCCAAGTTTAAGAGAACTATAGTACAAATAAAACAGCAGCCTACAAAAGGATTAAACGATTTCCGGAAATTAGAGACAGTGAGATTGATGAAGAGAGATCTCAATAGCTAGTAATGAACAACAAACATTAAACTTCTTATTAAACTAGATTAGACTAGAGTTAAGGCAAAATCAGACACATGCTAGTCCAAGTTTAGGGGAACAATATTACAAACAAAATTGCAGCCTACAAATGAATTAAACGATTTCCAGAAATGAGAGACAGTGAGGTTGATGAAGAGAGATCGAATAGCTAGTTATGAACAATAAACATTAAATTTCTTATTAAACTTAACAAAGGTGAAAGTATCAGAGAAATGTAAGTCTAAGTTTAAGAAAACTATAGTACAAAGAAAACAGCAGCCTACAAAAGGATTAAACGATTTCCGGAAATTAGAGACAGTGAGATTGATGAAGAGAGATCTCAATAGCTAGTAATGAACAACATTAAATTTCTTATTAAACTTGACAAGAGTGAAAGTATCAGAGAAATGTTTGTCCAAGTTTAAGAGAACAATAGTACAAAGAAAATAGTATCCCACAAATAGATTAAACGATTTCTGGAAATGAGAGACTGTAAGGTTGATGAATAGAGATCAGCTTGTAATGAACAGAACTTATTTGTCAGATCTCCTACTTCCCTATTTCTAGATCTATAAAATTCCTTTATAATTTCACCAATTACAAATGATATAAAATTTCGACTAATCTTACCTTCTCGGTGTTGCAAAGAAATGCTCGCTTTATTATACAACTGCCTCCATTCCTCGTAGTCATCTTTCTTCAAATCTGCAACAGCGCAGCAAAGCGTTCGCAACCCTTCAGTCGCAAAGTGTTCCAAATGTTGTAACAACACCTCGCTGTGCTCCCTTCCCCCACTGTCGAGCCTCTCGTAGATGACGTTATCCGCCCCCTTACAATACAGCTTGATTTTACCGTTGGGGTCCCTCACGATAACAGACATCCTCTTCCTGGCAGACGTGAATTCCAGAACCGTCAGAATTTCGTATCGTTCCTTAACCCCTAACGCGTTTATTTCTACGCTGTCCGGAGTGCGGCTTTCAAACACATAACCAAATTTACTTGCTCCATACACCAGAGCTCTTTCGTCTGGGGAAGCTGCATGGTATATAACGGTACCGTCTTCAAATCGTTCGGGTATCACAGTGTGACACACAGATAGTAATATTAAGAGTTCTTTTATGAGTTCTGCATTTTTGTGACCTTGTTTTAGGTGCTAAAAGTTAAAAGTATAAATAACGGTAATCAAAATGTATAAAATTGTAACTTACTTGAACTAACAAAGCGTCTTCAACGTTCTCTGTTGCCGTATAAATGTCATGACCGATGGCACATCTTTTAAATTCCATCACATTCCTTGTAAGAGTACCGGTTTTATCAGAAAATATATACTTTACTTGACCTAATTCTTCATTTAAATTCGAGGTTCTGGCCATCGCTGGAGTATCTGTCTCAGCGTGGTACATTTCTCTATCCATATTTATAAAAATAGCCTACAAATTGTTATTTTTTACATAAAACTATTGCAGACACAAGTACTAGAAGACTTACTTGTATAAATCTGACGACTTCTAATGTAACTTGTAAGGATATCGGGATTAAATTGTTGAACAGGATTATAAAAGTTAATAGATTGTATAAGAAATTCTGAGAACTATCTGCAAACATAAAAAAATAATCCTTAGTTGATACATGGTGATTTTCCGGGTTGTTATGCCGTGACCTCGGTAACTGGTAGCTGCCAGAAACAGAGTTAAAATGCACATCCCTAGCATTAGCTGGGATACTTTTACCTGCCCTGGTTGTTCTCGGGCTAGGCTCTGTAGGGACAGACCCGCTATCGGTGTCTCTGGGCCTGTCCATATATTGATTTCGGTTCCTACTGTTGGTATTACGATTGCTACGGTTGGAACCGTTTCTTGGATACTGGTGATCCTCCAAGGCGTTCCGTAGCCGCCGCTGTAACTGGTCGCATCCCATGCTTCCAAACGTTTCGCCACTCTTCACTGTCGGCATCTTCAGTGGTGACTCTGCAAAAGCTTCGCCGCGACTGAGCAAACTGGGCGGCTACGGAACGCCTCAGAGGACCACCAGTATCCGAGAAACGGTTCCGACCGTAGCAGTCGTAATACCAACAGTAGGAACCGAAATCAATATATGGACAGGCCCAGAGACACCGATAGCGGGTCTGTCCCCACAGAGCCTAGCCCGAGAACAACCAGGGCAGGTAAAAGTATCCCAGCTAATGCTAAGGATGTGCATTTTAACTCTGTTTCTGGCAGCTACCAGTTACCGAGGTCACGGCATAACAACCCGGAAAATCACCATGTATCAAATTACAGCACTGGCCGTGAAAGCCTAAAAACCACTATAATCCTTAGTTGTTGTAAACATTTAAACAGTACGAACTGCAAAAAATAATATTACACCATCCCCTCTTCCACACAAATATACGCAAGTGGTCCAGTTCCAACAGAATATCATAAATAATATGAGTTTTCCATATAAACGCTTTCCAGACACAGGATGTCGAAATTTTAATTTCTTAAATGGTTTATTTTAAATACCTTTATCTCTCTCTCTACTCTTTATTTTTCAATTATCAAATTTGCAAAATAAAATTCTAAAACCGGATAATGTCCAACCAGATCTCAAAAAGTGGCAAAATATTTTTCTTATGTAAATACATTTTTGCAAAAATAAAATTTTCCTCCTATAAACATTTTAATTTATTTTCAGGCCTGTTTGTATTTAAGAAAAATATATTCTCTTTCCTTTTTGGCTTCTAGAATTAGGCAACCTCTAATTAAATTTTCTGTTTCCCAAATTTCGTTGGCATAAAATATTTATGTCATCCCTTAAAAAAGAATATAGATTCTATGGTTCTTTCCCAAAATGCAACCATTTTAATTTCCACAAGCTACCTCATACAAGTCCTAATAGGAAAAAACAATGACATAAAGAACTACACTTTGTTTCAGTAAAATAATTTTCCATTGCAGTTAAGCTCCCTGCCACTCTATTCATTTAATACAATCTACTTAATTTTGCTTCACAAAGTTGATGTAAAAAGGTAACAACAGGCATGTCAAACTCATATTAATTTTTTTCCCTGAATTTTCCACATTGGAAATTGGACTTACCTTCTAATCCGATATACCAGTCAGTGTCTGCATGAATGTTATTCCATAAGAGATTGAATACTGAACACATTAAACACATAACAAATAGCACACCGAAGAGTAACAATATTTGTATATTAGTAAGTTTATCTACAGTGGAACGTTTTAGCGGTGCTGTAGTGGAATTCCTCATCAATTTCGTTTCGTGACCAGTATAAATCACTATTCCGAAAATCCATGAGGTGTTCCTCAAGACCGCTCCCCTCAACAGCAATTGATCAGGTCCCAAAGCTTCAGGACTAAAAATAAATGTGTGATACTATAAATTACTATCGACAGTTATAGATCTTTACAACTGATGGTCAAAACCTTTTTAATTGTAAACAAAAGAACAAACTTACGTTTTATTGGTTTCTTTCAAAACTCCATTGAACTCGTACAAATGTTTATTAGGCGGTTCGCAGTCTATGGTACCGGTCAACTCCTTCAAATCATGTATAGTCGTTAATTTTGCAGTACTCTGAAGACCCTGCCTTATTTTTAAGTTTGTTTCACCATCCAGATTCGCTGTTTCAATAAAACTCATACCCTGAGGTTCACTAAAAGTTACAAGATGCATAAACAAGTATTTTGCACTCGAAATATTATCAGTTACAGGCATTTTGAGAATAGTTTAAGTTTTTTGGTCCTTCGTAACCTGATCTAAGCATTACCATTTAAAGGGACAGGTATATAAAATATCAAAATTCAAATATATAATAATAAATAAAATGAAATGCTCAGAAAATAATTAAATATTGTAATAGGAATATATTTTAGTAGATGAGAAAATTGTAATAAAGTAATACTATTTTAACTGGAAATAAAATAATAAAATACTGCAGTAACAGGATATTTTTACCTGGAAGATAAAAGAACCAGGTCAGCTGGAAAAAAGGTGTTATTTGGTACTTTTACTATATCACCCACAATAACATCCTTCCATCTTACATTGATCCAACTGTCACCTCTAAGAACTTCTACTTTCCTGTGATTTGTTTCATCATCGGCACGATGTCGTTTCTACAAAAAGAGATTGTAGTATATTTTGGAACTTTCGACTCAAATAATCACAAAAATAATTTAGATTACCCAGTGGCGGCTCGCCAGGTAATGCAGGCGACGCACCCGATTGTTGGTAGATATTACTTAAAAATATTTTTAATTTACTATGTTTATCGCATAATTTATCAAAATCAGTGTATCAAATTTTTATAACAGATAGAGCGCTAATAAACACCTTCCCAAAAAAGCATTGCCTTCCCTGAGCGCGACTACCGATTTCATACAATGCATAAGCAAGAAGTACATTGGAATTATCATGAGTTGCAGTTGATCAGTCTTATTTACGGCGGTTGCTATGTCAACGAGGACGCGTGTAGCTGACCAAAAATTAACGAGTGTCGCGGAGTGTCGTCTGTTTATATAATTAGCATAAGTTTTTATGGGGTCAACAGTGTTATTTCCATCCTGGTGTTCGGTTCTTGCATGTTACAAATACAATTTTTCAAAACGTTTCTGTTTTATGATCCTGTTTTGTTGAAAATAGCGTTACAATATCAAGTTTTTCTTGTCTAAAAATAGTTTATACGTATCTACATAATTGAGGACAGAAACCAGACTCACATATTTGGCAAAAATTTCAAATGATGCTTTGATTTAGCAGACGATAATCACATATCAGATACTTACTATATCTTCTATGATCTCTTTGATAGCAGACACAGAAAGTATAAAAATAAGAGGCACTAGAGTGGTGTATCGTCCAGTCGGAGAAACATCTGGTATCTGCTGGAGCAGAGCTATCATTAAAAAGAAGACATTGGCCCATCTTCGAAACTGTTCGAAGAGAAACAAGGGTATAAATCTTATTATACTGAAAAAGAAAATGTCACTATAGTCACTAGTACTGAAATACAAATTAAAAGAAAAAGAAGTACCTTTTTGTAGTAAAAAATTTACTTAATCTAAATTTTATACTGAAAAATATTTTCTTCCATTAGCGTAGAATTATGGAAGGTGTAATTACTAAAAGAAAACAAATTCCACGCCAATGGATTGATATTACTGATAATTTTGATATGGGGTTTATTGTCCTATAGAGCAGGGTTAACCTGCCAAATTTTAGCAAAATCGCACAAGAAGTTTTAAATTTATAAAAAAAAAATAATTTCAAAATTGCAACTTCAGGGTCATATAGCGCCTAAACGGAGCAACTTTGAACTAAGGTAAGTTTAGCTAAATCGACTTATTTTGAGCCACACTGGTAAAGACCTTTTAGGGACACCCTGTAGATTACTTAAATAAAACATTGAAATTAAAATAATTCGGCAGAACTTACCTATATTTGGCTGTGGATACTCTATTATTAACAAACTTATGTACAGGGGGCTGAGCCCTGTTAATAAATATCACGCGCTGCTCAACATTTGCCTGAGTACAACCAGACTCCTCTGTTTCCCTATCAATCGCCGACGAGGCTGTGCCATCCTCATCTTGAAAAAAAAAATAATGTCATCAGTCACTGCCGTCCACCACTTACAGGATGGTTAAAAAAACCGCTGACAGACATCTAGGGCAGGAAATATATCAAAAGTTAAAGCAAACATTCTTAATAAACATGACAATGAATTTTATCAACAAAATTTCGGAATGGCAATGAGCTCATAATTACCACCAATTTTAAGTAATATTTTTATGGATTTTTTCGAAGAAAATTATATTTAAAATATAAATAAAAAAACAGCTATCTGGTGGAGATATGTAGATGATATTTGGAGTCACAGATGGCTCCTTAACGAGATACAGGGTGTTAAAATTCCAAAACGCCTTATCAGTTCAATCTCAAATGCACAGAAATAAGTTTGAAAGTCACTTAGCTAACTCACTTTGTTTATTTACTGACCATACTGACAGCTGATTACTGATTCATTTTTATTTTTAATGGCGTAAGCCTACTATGAGAAACTAAAATAAATCCAAATAAAATACAACCAACAAAATTATTTTAAACGTATTTTATTTAGAAACGGTTGATTTTATCAAAATATCAATTTGATAGATAATTGAACCCTCTGTACGGAAATTGTATCAATTTGACAATATTACAGCGGCGTAAACATACTTTTAAAAAAGTTTACGTTACCTCCATAACTATGCCACTGTTGTTCGTAAAATATTGAGTAGTACCTCAAATAATTAGTCTTTAGGTGTTAATTGCGCGCGGCAAATTTGAGATTGAAATGTTAAGGCAATTTGGAATTATCAGATAACGTATAACGTTAAAGAAGCTTTAACGCCCTGTATCTGCGACTCCATGTTTATTGGGAATTTTTGCTTCAAGTTTTGAGATACTTTCTTTCTTAGATGTCCGTCAGCAGTAATGTATAAATAGGGAAGGTGGCTTTGAATTAATCATGGTCGTTTGACTTTAACCTTGAAATTTATTATCCCAATAATGCGAATAATGCTTCATTATACAACATTCAACATCAAACAATTAAAATAACATTATAATTAAAAGTCTCATAAGGTTGCGACCATTTAAAATTTATCTACAAAACCTAGAGCACCAAAAAATGAATGGAGAACTTTTAGTACACATATTAGTAACTATACAGGGTATTTCTACCCTTTGCTGCCTTCACCTATGGCTAGTACCGGTTTGAAACACAAATCTACGTGAGAAATTATTTGACCCTATTATTTTGCTTTTCCGATTTCTCATTTTTTAAGACTACGGTCTCTTGAAATTAGACGTAAAATTTTGATTTTTGCAAATATCTTCAGAACCCCTCAACCGATTTTAATAGAATTTGGTATGGGGTTGCAGTCTATCAGAAGATTATTAAAAAAGGAGTTTTGTTTCAAAAACTTTTGTTTACATTTTTTTATACATTATATATTTGCCATTACATTCGAAGCAGCATTTTATAAGTTTAATTTTGTTGTAAAGTTGGTAAAGCAACCGACCGTGAGCAAATGCAATTGAAAAATCCGTAAACAAAAGTACAGCCTATAAACGTCACAAGACGAATATTTTTCTAAATGCTAGAATAAATGTTCTTCATTTAAGGTTTTGTATTCTACAAAAAAATCTCAGATTTATGGTACTATCATTAGCAAATAAACGGATAATTGAAAATTGTTTAAAATTACGTAATTTTTTAAATCCCTTGAAAAAATAAAGTGGCAGCGTAGTCACAAATCTGTTTGAAGCATCTTCGCAGCCACCTTTTTCATTATATGCATTTATGAGTTTCTAATGCACTAGCAAAGAAATTAGAAAAAAAGTGGCCTTAGCCATAACTAGCGCCATCTGTGATACATGACAAAACTACATCGTAATAATGTTCAGATAGACTATCTACAACAACAGCCCCATATGAAATCTCCGGCTTAGGAATTCCGAAGATAAGTATTTACAAAAAAAAACAAATAGACCCAATTTCAAGGGGCCCCAGGGCACCCAATTTTTTTCTAGTATTTCTGTATATAAAAAAAATTAATAATTAGGTACAGAAAAATATTCGAAAATACTCTCCATACTTCGATTTATTTACTACTGTATGAGAAAATAATATTAAAATTATATTCAGTTCAAGATTATCTGACAGTAGAAATTTTTAAAGCTAGAAAGACTCATCACATACTTGTATTTTGCATTTATGTAATTATTAGCTAATACTATATCAATGCACAAGACGAGAAGTGACGAATAAGTATATCAAAATATTATGTCACAACAAAAGCTCTAAAATATGTATAACGACATGGAAGAACACACAGCACCCTTTAATTATATCTACAAGGATATTTTGAAACATTAATTGACTTGTTATGTTTTCTAAGTATTGCAGCTTTCAAATCTAAAAGAATTTCGTCAACAGAATCATAAAATGCACATGCCATAAGCAAAAGGTAACTATTACAAAAATACACACAATGAAATATACAATCGTGCAATAAGTCAAATACATACAACTTGTATAAAAAAACAATTAAAAACAATCATATTTCTGTTCAGTTATGATCTGAAAACTTTTATGTTGCCTGCGAATGTACATTAAAAACAAAATCAATTAATAATCCATCAGATTCTTCTTATTAGGTTGAATGTACAGGATGATTCTTTTGTCATGAGAAATGCATTTTTTTGTAAACGGCCGAAGCAAAGTGGGCGTTACCTACCTTAATTTCAAGTCTCAGTCAGCCCAAATAAACTTTGTGTTGCAACGCTCACTTTGCTTCGTTTACAAGACAATCGCATATCCCATGATAAATAAATCACCCTGTACATATTATGCAAAACACACTCGTTCCGGTGTATGCAAATATACAATTTTATCTTGCAGGAATATCAAAATAGCCAGGTTTTTACCACATAATCAAATTCAGTTCCACTGTTATTATGTAGTTCCCGAATGTTATTTTTATTTAAAGAATAATTACTTCATCAAATAAATGCACATTTTCTCAATTTATGTTGTGAAAAATACATTTTTTACCCATTACTGCCTGTACTTCGTCGTATTTTATTCCTCTCTTCCCTTATTATTCTGATGCCCGATATTTGTCACAGTATTTTAACAATTAAAATTCCTTATATGTGTATGCGACGTATGTTATTTACTTAGAAACATTTAAATTCAAGAAAATTATCATAACTTTAGCCATTAGCAGCTAATTAAAATGTATGCATTTAAAATATAAATAGATACAAATCTTTTATTATGTTTCAATTACATATTGCGCGTAAATTAAAAATTTCAACGCAAATGCATTCCTAGTAAAAACCATAATTTAAATTTCCTATAATTTGTTTGAAGAAATAATGATTCATTCACGTATCCACATATGAAACATTAAATCCCTACTATCGTAAATATTCATAAAGACTAAACTATTACATCCTCCAAATAGAACCAAAAGGTGGGCGTATGTCAATTTACGTTACAATAAGGATACAACGTAGATCTTTATGACACAGTGCAACTGAAATTATGCGTAAATTTACGGGTATTTACCAAAACACAAAGTTAGGCATGACGAACAACCAAAATTACAAGAAAAGCAACAGGGCAAGGAAAAATGTCAAAGGGCCGCTATCGTGATCCAAACTTACGTCCAAAAAATCTGCGCCTCAGAACAATAGACAGTTGCCTATAAAGCGACATCTCATCTCCCACTGATCTTTCATAATATTCTGTTCGGATTTTACGGTGGAAAACGGCACAAGTTCGGATTCACATCTTGGGACGTATTTTCACAGGTCACCCATTGAATAAATCGATGGTGATGTGATGACTGCGCGCGCAAAGCCGTTGCCAAGAAACTATCAACGTTGGAGTTTAAAAAATTAATCTGGATTTTTAAAATAAAAATAGTACACCATCCTTATCTTTGACATTACTACTTGTAGCTTTACAAGTTATAAGAATAATGATAACGGCATAATCTTTACAATCTTGCATACAGGGGGGATTTTTAAGAATGGACTACCTCTAAACTGGAGATACTATAGAGCAAAATATGATGATTTGCCTTATATTTAGGCATAAATTGTGAATACCTTCTATAGCTACATCAACTCGACTAAAATTTGGTTGAGCAAAAAAGCGCTGCTTCACTGTTGGAAAAAATCTTTATCTCATAGCATTTTTTGATACTAGAACTTTTACTACAAATAATACTAAATTAGAAAAAGGGATAAAGCTTTAAAAAACATTCTTAAAACTTAACGCAAATTTGTCAAATATTTGCTGACACGAAACACTCGCATATGCTGACAGAAGCCTACTTTAAAAAGTCAAATCAATAACAGTGGCTAAGGTGATTTTACATTGAACATTTAAAATGCAAATACCTCAAAATCCGATCTACTTAGATGAATTAAACAAGAGTACCTATTCTATAAATGATACTGCAGGAAACAACTACTCCGCGGGCTAATGCCCCGACTGGCATTGAATTACACCTGCAGTATCTGTATGAACAGCCAAGAACGCTTGTTGGCCTCTCCACCAGACATAGACCGGTTTCGGGCTTGTTAGCTCTCATCAGTACACCATAGGTGAGATGACCGACAATTGAACTGGCTGTTCCTTCATATGTAGGTTCACATATAAATCGAGTGCAGGTGAGATGTAACTGGTCTGCTACTTCCTGCTCGGCCTAAGTGGCTCGACTTGCAGGAAGCGACCTACATTGTCGTAGGTACTTAACCGCAGACCTCTCGCCCTGGGCGATGCGCCATTAAATCTATAAATGATACTGCAGGAAACAACTACTCCGCGGGCTAATGCCCCGACCGGCATTGAATTACACCTGCAGTATCTGAACCGAAACCGGTTCACACAGATACTGTAGACCAGTTACATCTCAAGAGTACCTATTCTATGTAAAAATTTAAATGCCTTTTAGATTTTTAATTCACTTCAGCCACAGTTCATTAGATGTGTTTTGATTTACTGAAGTACAGATAGTAGCAAATTCAGCATCAAATTCGTTATTCTCATACAAAAAAAAAAACATGAAACTGTCAATTTTCCAGTTGAAACCGCTAAAAATTCCAAAATTATTGAGAATTTTCAAATTAAAATTCCAACTTTGAACATCCTGTATCCCGTAAACCTCCAAAATTTGTATGACATGTTAAGATCGATCATCATAGTTTGGTGTATCTCCAGTTTAGGGATTGACATGCATTCTTAATGAATCACATTCAGCTATATCTGAATAATCGCTAATTTTTGTGGCCCCAATATGCCTACTTCCGTTTTTTCGTGAATATTCAACAAGTTTTCTACTATTCCAACTTAACCGTTTAAATAATCAAAGGAGTACCTCAATCATTCACGTTTTGGTTACATTTTAATTTTGTTTCACTTTTGACGGGTTAGGTGTGACAATATTTGTTCCCAGTCACGTCACGCCCATCACCTTGGAATGTTTATTAGGGCAATTTCGCCGACATGCAAAAGGCACATAATTTATCTTTGTTTGTGCGCCACAGAAAAGCTCATAAAGTTGACGTTTCAGGTAATAGCCCCGCAAACAAATTTAACGCTTCACTAAGATCAGCGCTAATTGCTTATCGATTCATCTGTGGATATAGCGGGATCTTAATGACGAAATTAGTATTGTACGCTGCAATATTGAGAGACTTTCACACGGGAAAACTGCGACGAGACTCGTTGGACACTGGCATTGGATAGAACACACAACGAAATTATTGGAGCATTGGAGATATCGCTGGACCGCTTTCGAACATTCGAGTGACAGAGTTAATAGTTAATAGTGTGGAATTGAGATCTTAATGGCGAAATTAGTACTGTACGGTGAAATATAGAGTGTTTTCAGACGGTGAAACTGCCTGCGGCAGACTGCAAAGAGACTCGTAGAGTGAGTCATTCCTACACCAACGATGAAATAATTAAATAACACATACATAGGCTATGTTACGCCATTGGCGTTGGATAGAAAACCGCAACGAAGTTCCTAGAATATTGGAGACCTCGCTGGACCGCTCTCATACATTTGAGTGGCAGAGTTAATAATTAATAGTGTAGAATAGAAATTTTAATGACAAAATTAGTATTGTACTGTGAAACATGGAGCACTTTCAGATTTTTTTTGAATGAATGTCTATCAGGGCTACTGTTTCTATTGACAAAATCTGCACTGAACTTAATCTAAACTCGTATATACGCCGTCGCCATGGACGTCCACATAAAGTTTATTAAAGGGTAACAAGCTCTAAAAACGAATCAAAGCTACTTGCCATATTTCTTCTAAAAAATCAAAGTAAATAAATTTTATTAATTTCTGTTAAAGTAGGTAATATAATTTTGTTTATTTGCGTCTAGCAACTAGAAGAAAACATAACCTCAATGGCATCAGTACTCAATACAAGTAAATGTTTTATTTTGCAATTTTACTAGAATTAATATTCTGTATTTTGGAATCCATATTGAAAACTAAATGCCTGTTGCAAACTTAACCTTAACTTAGTTGCGGTTAGTTTGATTCTAACGGTCTAGCTGTCACTTTTCAAAATAACCCGTTTTTTTAAATAGTTGCTCTGATTCATGAAACACTAATAAACAAAGCTAATGATTCAGTAGTATAAACAATCCATTGTTAACTTTATAGTTCGAAATATATTAGAATAAGAAACATATGTCAGTAATACTAGTAAATAACCCAATTTGGTGAAGATGATTTATAAATTTCTAGTTACGTAGTTGATACGTCAAACAAAATTAAGATATTTAAGAACCTTTTAGCAATGCTGTGATTTTCAACAATAAAATATTAGATAGTTATATTTTTTATATTGTTTTGACTTCATCGCACTCAATAAAATAATTATACGTTGAATATAAAGTGATGTGTTAATCCTGCTAATTTTGTAGTTAAAATTGATTGTAGCTACAAAATTATATTACTTGGAAAATTATAATTCGGAATTTTATGAAACGGGACAAAATCTGTCATTACATCTTAGCGAAAATCCTATGGAACATAATCTTATCTGACTAGGCAGTCAGTACTTTTATGAAAACAAATACAAATTAGAAATAAATATAGAATTTTCTAGATGTTATTGCTAATATATTTATTAACAGTAAAAAATAATAAACAAGGATTGATATACAGTATCACACGCGAAAACAGATTTATATTACTTGATCTATAAGCAATGTTAGTGCCGAAATTTTGAATTGATTGACACATTTCAATTTGTGGAGACCTACCATTAAAAAAATTCTTTTATAAAAAAAATACTGTCAATTGATATTAAAGCGCATTGAAAAGCGGTGTACAATTTTTTTTATATAGAAATTCCAAAACTTATTTTCTAAGCCTATACCTAAAGTATTGTTTTCTTTATTAATCTTCTACAAGTTTAAAAGTTACAATATAGTGATGATTTATACTAGTTCCGTTTGTACTTAAAAAAAAAATTGGAGAAGTAATAAGTTTACTTTGAAAAATAGTGGGAGTAGTTCATATAACTTATGTTTCATTAAAGTTAGTCTTCCGAGATACAGTGTGTTAAAGTTGTTATTCTGGGCAGGGTTTTTCTTAATTATATTTAAGTCAGTAAGATAAAGATATCAATTTGTACGCGAATTAATAAATAGTTCAGATATTTAAGAAATTTTTACTTTTAATATTTTTTCTATTTGTTCTTCATTATATCTATCAGACTAACCAGCATCCACGCCACTGCCATGGAGAATAAAACGGCTTGCGCATTTTTCTCAAGACACAGTTGACATTAATGCATGTACAGATGTTGCTATCTTTATAACTATATATAAAGATAGGTAACTACGTTATTGAAAAAAAGTTATGTAACTACTTCTATTATGTATAATTCAATAATGGTTTAATATATTTCAGAAATTACAAAAGAAAAAATACTGCTGACATGTTTCCGAGCTAGATTTTTTAAAACTTTAAGTGTCGATGTCCAATACTTGACATTTTAGATTTTCGTCCACTACTAGATTGTTTTGAAGCAAAAACAATTATTTAGAGGATATTAGTTTTTTAATAGATCTACTTTTAAGGAAAAATGATATTTTAATATTTGTAATGGGTGACGGGGTGATTAACTCACAAATTCGTAATAATATATAATAATAATATATTCAGTAAATCCCATAAAATCGGCGCCTATGTCGTTAGACACTTTAAAAACTATAAATTAATTAATAAATGTATATGATAAGTAACACTGAATTATTACCACTGTTTGAAACAAAAATTTAATTAAGGTTCTAATAACTTTTTCTCAGTGTACTTTTATAGGTGCCTGCTTTGAGAGTTGAAATTATCACAATCCATTCGAGAAAATGTCATCAGTTAATTTTTTTCATAGTTTCTGCAAAATCCCATCGGTTGGAACCATTTTCATAGGTACCTACTTTATAATTCAATCTACTAAAATATTTATTACAAGCCAATATGTACACAAACCACACTACTAGAAGCTGAAGAAGCTGATTGGGAAGAGATAATTGAGAGCACAGTGAAATATTAACAATACAGAGGACAGTGAATGAAAGAGGATGTAATGAGGTACCTGGGACATGATGATCTGTTAGTCTGGTGGAGCCGTTGGAAGGGCTGGAGGGAGATAGTTGGCCGAGCTCGATAGTCTGATCTGGCATCCGTCTCGTGGGCTTCCCTCACTGGACACCCTGTATATAATCAGAACCGTTATACGGGCTTAATGCCATTTCATTTACAGTGCCAGCACACCTACACCTATGCGAGTGTATGCGTAACTGTTAAAATGCATCGCTTTTGACCGACCGCTGAAGTATTTTTTATGACTCGATTCTGCGCATACTATCTAAAATAAAAGGCTATAAACCTTACTACAAACTTTGTCACATAGTTAATAGCGGAACAGTAAGCAAGTTTTACGTAGTCGAATATATTACATCGGCATACAAAATGAAAAAAGTCGTCTAAAGATACCCACTGTGATATTCACATGGATTTTGACGCTAGATTTTGACCCATCACCTTTCAGTTTTTAGTAAATCGGAAAAATAGTCAATTGCATGAATCGAAAGGAATGAATTAAGTTGCAACAACTCAACTATTTTGACGTATCGTTGCCCTAAGGCTTACGGTGAGCGCTCGATCCAAAGGGATATAGTTTTCGCTCAGTAATTCCTCAATGAAAAATGATAAAAATATGCGGTTTTTTTAATAGACTACAAATACTATTTTACGTCGGCGCTGTGTTTTGAAATTTTGAAAATATGCAAAATTCATTTAAAAAAAAATTATTTTACACTTTTTCAAAATTTCAAAACACAGCGCCGACGTAAAATAATATTTGAAGTCTATTAAAAAAAACCGCATATTTTTATCATTATCCGTTAAGGAGTTACTGAGCGAAAACTATGGGTTTGTTCCAACACAGCAAGAATCGATTCCGAACCGTCCAGAATTAGTCAGTCAGTTTAGTTGTTAATATACTCTCGGCGAATGCGACGTAAGACGGTGTTGGTCAAACATTTCTCACGGTACTGAACAGTTCACGACGGTTTTTCGAACAGATGTTATATATCGTTTGATAGAGCGCTCACCGTAAGCGGTAGATATTGAAGCAAATCTTTTTCTATATAAATTTCTTGGCACCATTTCTGTCTTGCGGGAATAAACCCAACATGAAACGTTCATAGAAAAAACAAAAAGGTTTTTGGTATTTGCTTCAATACCACAGTCTTAAAGAAAATTCCTCCCGTAAGGGTGCCATATTCTTGAAATAGTATTTTCTACAAATACAAATAATTTTATACATTTAAGACCTGAATAATATAGAGCTTACCAAGTAACAGGAATGTTATCTCATGCCACATACGAATATTCAGAGGTACCGAAGTAAAACGAATATATGACAACAGAAAGCGGTCTATCAACAAATTTTTAGGTATAGAAAACGTAAATAACACTATTTCAAGAATACGGAGCATTTAACAGTATAATATCCTGTGTTACATTTTGACACTATGTGAATTATTAATGTTGGGGAATTCTTTGGATAGACTAGAACCTTCCTATCTAAATATACAAAGTGTCTGTAAATGGTTGGGGAAAAATTGCTACCATACATATAAAGTATATAAAGCTTGATAGAGGGGAGGGAGGTCTCTGGCACGTGGAATTGAAATCGTCATAACTTTTTTGCGCCCTGGTGTATCGATTTTTTAATCAATAATTTGTATTATTTGACGTTTTTTCTTTAAAGAAGGTAGACTTGGTAAACGTCGTTTTGAACAGCAGTTGTTTGTAGTAACCTTCATTTCGATTGTACTTCCTCGAAATCTAAAGTAAAGTCAATATACTTCAATTGAAGGCTAAAGAATTGTTTGTAGTAACCCAAATGAAATGAAGGCTACTCATAGAAATAATAAAATATATAGAACGCCAAAACAGGTAAGAAAAATAGACCTATGGAGAAAACGGGAGTCTGGTAATATTACAGCAAGTTGGTTGCACTAACAGGGTAGCTTCACACTAATGGGCGGGAATTTCAAAATATGACAATTTTACGTCCAATTTGCAGAAACATATGATTTCTATGGTCATTCTGCTTTGGTTTCAATTGTACACTGGAATTAAAATGCAGTATAACCAACCGTTTACATTAAATTTTCCCTAGATGGCTGCCTCTAAGCTCCTCCATGGTCTGACTATTTTTGAGTGCTTAATCTAAAGGCTTCTGGCGTTCTACATATTTTATGATTTCTATGAAGTTACTACAAATAATTATTTAGCCTCCACTTGAAGTATAGTGACCCTACTTTAGATTCCGAGAAATAATAGCAAACGAAATGAGTTACTACAAACGATTTTTGGCCCTTGATTGACGATTGTATTTGAAATACAAAACACTTTCGAGAATTTTCAAAATTTGTTTGAATTTTCAGTCTTAACATAACGACATTTATAAGCATTTCAGGCTTCTCTAAATTCTCGGTACACTTCAGATTCTTAAATCTTTTCAAACAAAATTTTGCAAATCATGTTACTTATCGGTAAATCGTAGATAACAGTACTTATGTAAATTCTGTATTTTTAAATTTTCAAGTGACCAATAAACAACAAAGTTATATCATTTCTGAAGTGAGTTATGTAAATTTTTCAGTAATAAACATTTTAAAACTGGTGACAAACCATCTGATAAAAATTCTAATTGAAAACCGATCGATAGGGCGATTTTATCAACCTCTGAATAAATTTAAAAAGTTTATTATCACATTTAAACTGTAGACTGATTAACATGATCTAATCAATATTTAAGTATTAAAATCGCGAGGTATAAAAAATTGTCGCACTTTGGTTAATAAGCCGAGTCTCCAGTGCTTCAATTTAAAATTTTGCAACTTTCACAAACGAGTAAAAATAGTGTTGACATTGACTAACTTTAAGATTAAGGTTGTATTAAGAAGAAATTAACATTAAATAAACTAAAGCTATACATTTATATACCTTCTTAAGCAGTAATTTCATATAGCAGTCGGCTGCGATAGCAGTGATATTTAGAGGACTGTTATAACACCCCTGGATATCCTTCTACGTACTTGCTATACAAAAATGGTGACTCGAGACAGGCACGGAATACTTAAATCATCAACAACTGTTATTAAAATTATTAATGAATGCTATTTATATATACACCTTTATTTATTTAACTTTATTGTGTCGAATTTTCAGAAACGCGATTCAAGAAAAAATTTTCATTTATATAATCTAATCTAAAATCTACATGGTATCATGATGATTCACAAATCCTATTTACGAATATTTTTCTAGATAATGTAGAATTCCTTACAAGATCTCTTTGTAAAGCCGACTACATATTTCTCTCAACTAATCAATTTCACTTAGCACAAATAATGTCGATAATCACATACCATACACTGTGTTACTGATCATGATACATACAGTAGGTAACAATTCTTTTTTACTTGAACCTCATATCTATTACATTCGATAGAATGTTTTACTGTCCGGTATTTACGACTATACCCTGTACGTATTCATTTGTGATTTAACTAATTACATTTTCAAAGTAATTTTATTACTGACAACCGTACAGGCATAGACCTTGTCCTGCATTTTTTACGAGAATGTATGGACTTGACCTAGATTTCTTTAAACTTCTGGCATCTAAGGAATACAAACAGAAATGCATTTAGCATACACTGGATATACATACAGGGGAAAATTTCAAAAGACGCCGAAACTAAGTCGTAGGATAGAGTGCAATATAATTTCAAGCAAGTGACATAAAAATGATTAGAATATGTGGATATATGCATAATATATTGTTACGGAAACTCACCTACCTTTTAGTTTATTAATTATGTTCCTGTTTACGTTATAATTGTGATGCTTTTATTTTGACGTTTTCTGGAATAGTCCAGGCTATATTCTATTTAATTCTCGATGTCACAGAAACTTCGAGACTCCTAAAAAGATATATAAGCGGTTCGGTATCGCAGCTGAGGTCAGTTTGAGCAGTCAAATGCGAATGACTGAAACGCAAAGTAAAGAATTTGACAGTTGTGAGTTTGTTGTCTTGTGTAATCAAGAGTGACATTAAAGTTTGCTTGTCTACGTGACGTGTTTCTACGCTAACCGAACATAGAGGTCACAATATTATCATAAATCTATAGGTGATGTTTATTTTTGTCATCTAACTCGAGATTATTCAAAGCGGGGTGGTTCTTAAAGAAATATTTTATCTCATCGTCAAATCAGTATTATTTTACCCCAATCGAAACCACTGGTCGAATATAGAAACTTATATCGGAACGGCGGGTGCAAGACGCTATTTAAATCCAACGTAGTAACATCTCCCAAAATAAGGTAACCGCTTTATGTACCTACATCGAAGCATAGTTTCGTTATGCTGTGCCTACATCACGGAATTGGGTCCTTGTCTATCAAATTTAGTCTTTTAAAAGGTATAAAACATGTATATACAGGGTGAACCTTAAATAAGTACAAATATTTAGATCAGTGTAGTAGAAGCCATTTTTTAAAATTTCTAAAATTTACGGAGATATTAATTTAAAAAAAAATATCCACATTTTGAGGACCGCTGTCATAACCAACCTAATGAACCATATGATTTGTTGCGAGGTTGCCATATCTCCTCTAATAGAAATATTAAGTTTGGTTTAAGGTAATAGTAAAGTAATACGGTTAAATTCTATTTTAAAAATACTTGTTTGAAGCATAAGTTCAGTAAAGTTGGGTATGTAGTATAATACGCAGTATTATTAACATAAATTTTAACTGCTTAACTTAACCTTACTATAAGCAATTAAAAATGAATTTCCGCAAGTTAAATACATACTACCATAAAGTATTTAAGAAGATATTACGTGATATTACTATGTTCAATGTTCAAAAATTATACATAAACATGCACACAAGCTTACCTGTTTGTTAAAAAATTAACTATGTAATCAGTAATCCACATTTCACAAATTAAATGTCATTGTACACTGTTAGAAAGAGGCACAAGACACAATTTCCTTAAGTTATTTTATGAAGAATAACGAAAAACTATGATTTTCACACAACATATTAAATTTAATTTTCGCCACATAATCCCAAATGAGTCAGTATTAACCATTTCGAATCCAGAGCCATAAAGTGACTTTGCACTTTAATCAGTGAAACAAATTTTAAAAATAAAGGTACACACAATATTAAATAACAAAATAGCAGCTTGACGTATGCGTTTAATATCAAGAAAAGCAAAGACATTTGTGTAACACTGGCAACACTGTGAACCACACGTTCAATCTGCAGTGCTATGACTCATAAATGTATGAAAGTCAGCGGTCCTCAACAAGTTTTCTACAGAAAAATTACAAAATTTATTTAAAATTTCACTTTTTTATTTCTGATACTTTTTGTAAAAAAAACAATTGTGTTCTAAACAGTGAACTATACTGCTGGTTAAAATATTTATACTTATTTAAGGTTCACCCTGTATGACACTTCGAATTATTACTTCAACGTTTTTAAGAAGCTTAATTTTATGAATCGTAAGATATATCACAAATTTTAATTTGTATTTCGTTTTTTGTTGAACCATTACTTATTTAATTTTAAATTTATGTGTAACTATACAGGGTGGCCCGTTTTTCATAACTCACCATTGGCACTCGAAAACCGTAAAATATACAGGGTGACACCCAAATTTCAAACAATTGCGTCTCCTAATGGCCATCAAGATAAGAACAAACAGATCCATGAGAAGAAATAGAGGTAACAAAGACTAAATTTTACTTACACATTCCTTAAATTTAGTGTAGCTAACGAAAGCTCTTTCTTTTTTCATCTTTAGGAAATCTAAAATTATAATTCTAAAAAAAACATCAGCAAGCAAGCAGCAAATTATCGTAAATAATATCACATTCTATTTACAATTACATTATGTTGTTATCCAGAAATTAATAATTATTAGGTACATTTTTATTTGTACCGAAAGTGTTAGTAAACATTATACGGTCCTGATACGGACACGTGTTGGCACCATTCAAATTGATGTCTGTGATTGGTGGGTGAGAGAAGTGGGAAATTGACAGGATGCGCAATAGTCTTTGGCTTATCCCCCTCTTTCTAAATCTATGCGAGATGCCAATGGTGAGCCATGAAAAAGAGACCACCCTGTATAGGGTGATTCTTCAACTGTTATTATATCCAATATTATAACGCTACTTTTATCAAAATGATGTGACATCAGAATATTTTACAGTAATTACTCATAAATATCAATCCTAGATACACATAATATGAATTCTGAGTCACCATCACGCATTGTTAAACAAATCATCATTATCACTTTCTGTATCACTACAATAACGTCTAAACAATAACGACCCACTCCGATTTTAGATAGCAGAACAATCTTCAAGTACCAGTTCATGCAATTACGTGGGGGGTACATAATTGTTACACATCTGTACCCAATGGAGTGCCTTACTTCCTTATCTACTACCTGTAGAATGCAATTAATCTATTAAAAGTACTAATTACTTCACAGGAATGTTTATTTTTCGGTCTTCATCTTAATCAGGTGACTTCAGTTTTATGGAAAAATTATTAGATTAGTAGGCGTTGGGATTAATGCGAATAACACTTGTTGTTTTACGAGTTGTCATGGACTTATTTCTTTTCTTAGAAGAATATAAAATTTAAACAACAAACATAGTTTGAAACATGATAGTTTTATTTTCGTAATATCATTACGATGTTCTAAAAATAGCAAGTCAATTCAGTCGGTTGCATGTTGTTACTTAAAAAAAAAACTTGATATAATTTCAATAGACCTATCTATTTCCTTGGTAGAGTGATGGTAAATAAACAATGAAGATGGAATTAAATCCTGAAAATAGGTACATTCGTTTTATTTTATTTTTTATTATTTATAGCAGAAAATAAAATGATTAAAAAGTCAAATATTAGTTGTAAGCTATCCTCAAATTACAGGGTGTCTTATAATTAATAGACCATGCAGCAAAAGGGCATAGTGGACGTCAAACTAGGTCGATTCTTATGAATTTCATATAATAAAATACAGAGTGCTTCGCGCAAAGTTGCACATATGCGGAGTTGCAGGCTTTCAAAGTGGGACCAAATATTTTGAAAAAAAATAAATATCTTTGAATTATTTTGACTTAAACTAACTATATTTGGTACATGATTTAGGTTTATTATTAGTTTTTTTTTCACTACAAGTTCAAGTAAAAAATTATTATCATCAAACTTTTTTCTATTTATCAACTTTAAAAAGAATGATTTAAAACACTTTTTTATTCTTGACAAATTAAAAAAAACGAGATTTTAATAACGTTTATTAGACGAAATCAAAAAGCGAGTAGTCTTTATCTTTAAAATTTGCAGTTAGTAATAAAACTATAAAATGAAATATAAAATTAAAACTAAAGTTTTGTTCAAAATGGGCACCCCAAAGAAAATAATCAGATTTGTTGAGGTCTGACGAGAGTGGTGGCCAATTTTGAGGACAATTATTTCCTAATCATTGGATCGGTCAGTGGTCGCGCGGTTTAAGGCGTCAGTACTTGAATCGAGGTGACTAGATCGGAGTTGGTTCGCGCCCAGCTGCCGGTAGACCGTACATAAGCTATATTAGTGGAGTGGCACCCTCTCTGCGGGTATGGTAGGGTGGAATAATGTTAGCTTGGGTCAATGTGAGAGATTGATACCGGTTGATATTTGACTACCCCCCCTAATTAATGAGGTTTTCCAGGTTTCCCTAGGGCCTACCAACGTAAGTCGTTCCTGGGCGCAAATGCGGCCTGCTTAATAATAATATGCCGCCCCCTCTCCCGCACAAGTCTCCAACTTCTGGGCTAATCCCTGTGATTAGAATGAGGGGTAGATATATTATTATTATTATATATTTATTTTGAAAACTTAAAATTCAAAAACTCTTTCAGTAGCATTAAAATGAGGCTGTGCCCCATCATACATAAACCAAAACTCTAGTCTAAGTTGCAACGGTAAACCTTCGATTAAATCAGAGAGCATTTTGCAGAAATTCCAAATAACTTTCGCCATTTAATCGATTTGGCAAAATAACTGGTCCAATCAAATAACGATCAATAATACCGGCCCAAACATTTATCTTAAACTCGCGTTGAAAATGTCTAGGAGTTATTGCATAGGGGTTTACATCGGAATATTCATGAAAGTTGTGAACATTTGTAATTCCTCTAGGAGTGGTACAAGTTTCAGTTAGTGTTAGAGCTAAAAATCAACAAGAATTTACGCAATTCATATTGTGTAACTAGCACCCTCTAAGAGATTTCTTAAAACTAATTATAAAAGAGAAATTTTTACCCCCTCAAACATAACTCCACCGAATTTGACTCATATCTACCCAACCGTTTTTGAGTTATTGACAATTTTCGGTAAATTTGGTTTAGTTCTCTAATTATTTTGGTTTAACAGCCTATTTGGACGTGTGCTATACCCTATTGCTGTATGGTGCAATAGTTATGGGACACCCTATATAGCCTAGTCTTATTTTGATAATGATACATGAATAAAATTAAACTAAAGTATGTGATGCCATGGTAATATTCAATGTAGCTAAAATGACGCACAGCTTTGTATGATCGTTGTATTTGTTTCTACAAGTTATTAAAATATAAAATCAAACTGCAGCTTCAAAAGTGTCAGAAATTACACATTTTGAATTTAAATTAAATGGCAACAGTATAATTGATATAAATAATGACACGAGGCTACACCCTTTGGTAAAGCCATTAAGCCCAATTAGACTAATTAACAGGTATAATTTGGAATTTGATAACTGGAATGATATAATCAGCAACGATCAGAAGGATTTTTAAATAGTGAACGCTGTTGAATAATGTTAAACAATATATGAAATGAACCAAACAATATTGGTATATACATTATTATATAAAATCCTAGACTTGCTTCAACTACTGCTTAAAATACATTATATGTTATGACGGGTGTCTCAAAATTAACCTGCCAAAAATTGACTGGATTCTACAATCAAAAATAAGTTAAAAAAAAGTATTAACTTGGGAGCTGTAAAATATTTTTTATATGGAACTTCTTACATGTCTGATGTTTTCCTGATTTCAAAATATAATGTCACGTTTACTTCAATGTTTTACATTACAACTATATTCGAACTATCAATTAATTTTAATGTTATAATAGTGTTTTAAAATAGTTAATACGACTAAATTTGCAGCCATGGAACCTATGGTTGTATAAGAGTTGTTAAAACCACTAAATAACTTATTTTAAACTTTAATAAAACTCAATAATAAACAAAAACTTCATAAAACCGGCGTTTAAAACTCGCTTACAAAATTTGATATAGTTATATAAGCGTCGTAAACGGTTTTGATATAATACCTCGAATTGCTTAAATCGCACAAATGTTTTTACTCAAACTACTAAATAATTTGTTTTTAACTTCAATAAAACTCAAAAATAAACAAAAAACGGCGTTTAAAACTCGCTTACAAAACTTCAGATAGTTGTAGAAGCGTCATAAACGGTTTTGTTATAATACTTCAAATTGCTTAAATCGCACAAATGTTTTTATTCAAACTACTAAATAATTTGTTTTTAACTTCAATAAAACTCAAAAATAAACAAAAACTTCATAAAACCGGCGTTTAAAACTCGCTTACAAAATTTGATATAGTTATATAAGCGTCGTAAACGGTTTTGATATAATACCTCGAATTGCTTAAATCGCACAAATGTTTTTACTCAAACTACTAAATAATTTGTTTTTAACTTCAATAAAACTCAAAAATAAACAAAAAACGGCGTTTAAAACTCGCTTACAAAACTTCAGATAGTTTTAGAAGCGTCATAAACGGTTTTGTTATAATACTTCAAATTGCTTAAATCGTACGAATGTTTTTTATTCAAACTACCAAATAACGTACTTCAAACTTTAATAAAACTCAATAATAAACAAAACTTCATTAAAACAGACGTTTAAAACTCGCTTACAAAATTTGATATAGTTATATAAGCGTCGTAAACGGTTTTGATATAATACCGAATTGCTTAAATCGCACAAATGTTTTTACTCAAACTACAAAATAATTTGTTTTTAACTTCAATAAAACTCAAAAATAAACAAAAAAACGGCGTTTAAAACTCGCTTACAAAACTTCAGATAGTTTTAGAAGCGTCATAAACGGTATTGTTATAATACTTCAAATTGCTTAAATCGTACGAATGTTTTTTATTCAAACTACCAAATAACTTATTTTAAACTTTAATAAAACTCAATAATAAACAAAAACTTCATAAAACCGGCGTTTAAAACTCGCTTACAAAATTTGATATAGTTATATAAGCGTCGTAAACGGTTTTGATATAATACCTCGAATTGCTTAAATCGCACAAATGTTTTTACTCAAACTACAAAATAATTTGTTTTTAACTTCAATAAAACTCAAAAATAAACAAAAAACGGCGTTTAAAACTCGCTTACAAAACTTCAGATAGTTGTAGAAGCGTCATAAACGGTTTTGTTTCAATACTTCGAATTACTTAAATCGCACAAATGTTTTTTACTCAAACTACAAAATAATTTGTTTTTAACTTCAACAAAACTCAAAAATAAACAAAAAACGGCGTTTAAAACTCGCTTACAAAACTTCAGATAGTTGTAGAAGCGTCATAAACGGTTTTGTTATAATACTTCAAATTGCTTAAATCGTACGAATGTTTTTTATTCAAACTACCAAATAACTTATTTTAAACTTTAATAAAACTCAATAATAAACAAAAACTTCATAAAACCGGCGTTTAAAACTCGCTTACAAAATTTGATATAGTTGTAGAAGCGTCATAAACGGTTTTGTTATAATACTTCAAATTGCTTAAATCGTACAAATGTTTTTTCTTCAAACTACCAAATAACGTACTTCAAACTTTAATAAAACTCAATAATAAACAAAAACTTCCTAAAACCGGCGTTTAAAACTCGCTTACAAAACTTTACATAGTTATATAAGCGTTGTAAACGGTTTTGTTTTAATAGTTCTAATTGCTTAAATTGTACGAATGTTTTGTATTCAAACTACTAAATAACTAATTTTAAACTTTAATAAAACTCAAAAATAAACAAAAAACTCGTTTACAAAACTTTAGATAGTTGTGCAAGCGCCGTAAACGGGATTGTTTTAAAAACTTACGAATGTTTTTATTCAAACTACTAAATAACTAATTTTAAACTTTAATAAAACTCAAAAATAAACAAAAAACTCGTTTACAAAACTTTAGATAGTTGTGCAAGCGCCGTAAACGGGATTGTTTTAAAAACTTACGAATGTTTTTATTCAAACTACTAAATAACTAATTTTAAACTTTAATAAAACTCAAAAATAAACAAAAAACTCGTTTACAAAACTTTAGATAGTTGTGCAAGCGCCGTAAACGGGATTGTTTTAAAAACTTACGAATGTTTTTATTCAAACTACTAAATAACTTATTTTAAACTTTAGTAAAACTCAAAAATAAACAAAAAACTCGTTTACAAAACTTTAGATAGTTGTGCAAGCGCCGTAAACGGGATTGTTTTAAAAACTTACGAATGTTTTTATTCAAACTACTAAATAACTTATTTTAAACTTTAGTAAAACTCAAAAACTCCCATAAATCGTACGAATATATTTTTAAATATTTCTAAAATTATGTTCTTGGACAATAAAACACACAAAAGCATATTAGACAAGACTTTTTACCGGCACGCCAGTGTCGCACCCTACAGACCATGAAATAAACACACCTGATTCTTCAAATGGCACCCAACCGACTGACTGGCCGCGAGCCCACGAGGCAAACCATCAGCAGGAGGACGCAGCCGAGCCCTACGAAGCCGACCTTTCGGCGGTGATTTTAACGATCCGTATCATTTATGACATTTCCAGGAGGAAGGTGGTGATCGATATACAAAATAAAAACCCGTAGTTGCTGTTGTTCTTTAACAAATAATGAAGCCGTTTCAGGATGTGCCCTAAAAGCACGTTATAAGGGAGGATCGCGCCTCGGTAACCCCCGCATTCGGATGACCGAATCGGTTATTTTCAGTTCGAATGGCAGGAAAATTGCCATCGACACCATTTAGGTGGCATTTGCCCCGTCCGGTGAAACGAAAAACTTGCGAACAATGGAAGTGGAGCGGTTAAAGTGCACTTAAATGTTATACCTAATACAGGATGCCTCAAACTTGACGTCCCTGCGTTTAGGGTACGATTCAGGCAGATATGAAACAAATCAAACATTAATCCAACCTTAAAGGCTTGTGCGTCCATTTTGGGACACCCTGTATGTCAGAAATAACATTAAACCAACATATACGAAGCACACAGTTTTAAATTACAGGGTGTTGAAAGTGCTGTAGTAATTTTAGTATACGCCTACTTATCAGATTTTAACTAAAGAATTCCCAGCCCCCTATTATGGAGGGTACTGATCATGAATCTGAAGTCAGATTTCGGTGCCTGAATATAGTTTTCGAAAAAAAATGCAAAATTGTAACCTGTATGTATACGTTACATTGGATTGATGCTGCAACAATCAGCAAATGATGACTTGACAGTAAAAGGATCAAATTTATGGTGTTTTATTCTCTCGAAAAATTAAACACATAGAGCAAAAGTAAAATAAAAATTATTGATGTTTTGTTTATCTACTTCTACTGTTTAAAGCCCCCCTCAAATAACATAATAGCTTTTAAAATGCATTTATATAACACACACAAATATTATTTTGCTATTCTAACCACACATTTTAATTATTATTTTCACATACTTAAACAAAAGTAAACAATCTTATATGCAGACCCATGTAAGTTTATATTATAACAATATTTACATCTACAGCTGAATTTAAAAAAAAACGTATTTTGAAAGAGTTCTGTATCTAAAAATTTATTGGTTAGACCGCTTTCTGCTGTTGTACAGGGTGTTCCTAAATAAGTGTCGCAACGGAAAACTGCAAATTCCTCTTGAAAATAGAAACATTTTTTTCCTTTTCCATTTTTCTCTCCGGGCTTTCGTTTTTGAGATACACGCTGTCAAAACATGCATCGTTTATGAAATCCATGTCAATAATATCGAAGAGTTGACCGATAGGGGTGAAGCCGCAGCGGCAGAAAGAAACATGATTCGAAGATGTAATGCGTGCATTGAAGTCCGCGAACGTAATTTTGAACAGTTTTTGTAAATTTTACTCGCCAAATTGATAAAAAAAGTTAAAATCCTATCTGTTGTTAAATTTCGTTAAAATTGTTAATTATTACTACCTATTTTTTGAATTACAAAAGATTTTCGAAACGTTAGCAAAATGTTTGTTTTTGTTCATAGAAAGTCATTTCTATTGAAAACGGTTGACTTTAGAGCAATGAACCAAGAGAACTATTTTTGTGCAAATTTCACTGGCGCTTCAGAATTTGTTGTCAACTGTCAATTTTTCCAGTGCCGTAAAAGTTATGGGGAAAAAACTCTTCCGATACCTTAAAATCTCCACCACTGGCACGTCCAATAAATTCGAGAAGGGTGCGAAAAACTATTAATAGTGGTAATGTGTTTACAAAAGCTCATTCCTCTAGTTCAAACGGTTCCTAAGATATTGGAAAAAAAACTGAAAAAAAAATAAGTTTTGACACCGTGTATCTCGAAAACGAAAGCCCGGAGAGAAAAATGGAATAGGAAAAAAATGTTTCTTCTTTCAAGAGGAATTTACAGTTTTCCGTTGCGACACTTATTTAGGAACACCCTGTATATTTGTTTTACTTCGAATATTCGCAGGTGACTTGACATAACATTGCTGTTATTTGCTAAACTCTATTTTATTCAGTTCTTAAATGTCTAAAATTACTTGTATTTGCAAAAAAACACTATTTCAAGAATACGGCGCTTTTAAAACACATTGGTTTTGTTTTTAAATTTGTTAGCAATTTTACAGCCATCCTCGCAAGAAATTTCAATTCCTTATCACAAAACCCGTCAATAACACAAAACAATTATTATATTTAATCCCGTAATCTCTTATGATTTGCAGTTTATTGTCATCATAATGATTTTTTGTTCTAAGAATTAGTAGTTAAATTTCATTAATAAATTTGGCAAATATTGGTGGTGCAAATTTCAATGTGTACTGTTCAGGATGATACCAATTCTAAAACCGTACACTATGAGAAATGACACATCCGTATGAGTAGGTACACATGTACAGGATGTCCCAATTTAGTTGTGAACTCCGAAACTACAAGAGATAGAAAAACACTTAAGATGCCTAACCAGAACTTTGATAGAGCTCTTCGTTTTTGAAATACAGGGCGAAATTAAAAAAACTATTTTTCAGGGATTTTTTGTATCTCAGAGAATAGCCGAGATATCTGAGTGGTAAAAATTGCGTAGAGTTCAGTGGCGTACTTTAAATTTCTCTATAGGGTGTCTGTTTTATATGACCCAAACATATATTTTTTAAATCATTCAATTGCACCATTTTTTCCTTCAAAACGATATCTAATAGTTGTTATTTTATACTTTGGAAATTGTTAAAAAAAAACGTTAAATTGATAAAACTAGCGTAAATATAGTTGGCCGTGCATTTTTACATAATTATGTAAATTTGGTTCATAAATTAATTAATTAAAAATTCTAAAAATAAAGTATTTTTAACAAAATGATTATATTAGTCAATTAAGTAATTGACAAATATGTTTAATTGAATAAAATTTGAAAATAAACAAAAACAAAAATAAGTATAATAATATAATATAATATATAAGAAAAATAATCGTTATTTAAAAATCTATTGAAAATTATTTAATATTGAAAAAATATTTAGAAACTCAAATTTTTCCTCTGGTGAAGATTATAATCATGAACACACCCCATAGAAAAAATATTATACAAATGTACGCCACCGAACTATACGCAAAAAACTATCAGAAGTAATTTTCACTTTCGCGATATCTCAGCTATTCTCTGAGATACAGAGAATCTCTTAATATGTAGTTATTTATGCAACAAGTACAAAAAGTAGGTGTTTATTGCACGCGACGTCTAGTGCAATAAGCACTTTTTGTACGAGTTGCATACAATATTTTTTCTACGTTCATGCAAAAACAAAAAAATGTTATTTAGATGACACTAAGTCTAGGAAAATGTGACGTCGATTTGAACGTTTATGTTTGTCATGATGACAAAACGCTGTAGTAGAATGACAGATGAATGCAATAAACATTATATTGCACTAGTGCAATAAAGAACCACTTTTTTCACTAAATATAGTTGAATAAAGTTTTGTTTTTTTGCATGAACGTAGAAAGAAAGTAGTTTTTTAATTCCACACTGTACTTCAAAAACAAAGAGGTCTGTGAAAGTTATTATTACGGCAGCAGTCCAGTGATGCAAAAACCGCATCCTTCTATCTCTTGTAGTTTCCAACTTCCAATTACAACGAAATTAAAACATCCTGTACACAATGATAAAATGACACACCCGTATGAGTACACAATAGCCAAAAGATACCAAATCCTAGATAAAATATTACCAAATCTGCAGTTACCAACCTACTATAAACAAACAGATTACGTGTGGTAAATTCTACACAGGCGACTGATCCTGCGCATTTCTACGGATATGACACATATATTTGTTTGCAAACATTCCGTATGTTTAAGTGGCAATATTTGTTTTGAATTGATAAGTAGATACACAAAAAGGACAACCCTTAATTCTATACCAACGTACGAAAGCGAGATGTCTTAAATTAATTTTAAATTCCACGTTTGGCAGTTGGCAAGTATACCATCTTCAAATGAAGTGTAATAAAACATATGCCAGAGAAATTACGTACCTATACAAAATAAAGACAATTAAATAATTACTTGTGTAGAAAACTACTGACAAATTCCGGTAAAACGCAATCAACAGGAAACGTAGTGTTATAAGGTGCCGATATTTGTGTCGATTTACATTTATTACTAATTATAAAGCGCAATCTAAATCTGATGATAAGAAATGCGGTATGATTATAAATAAAATTAGATAACTCATAGGTCCTTGGCATTGCATTTAACAAAACGCAACTTTATTTATTCAAAGGTAATGCAAATCATCATGTTTTCTCTTACCTAAAACACAATGTTTTCAAATGAAATATATACCACAACTGGGGATCATCTTCCTCGTGGAATCAAGTCTTATCTTATCAGTTGTTAGCGAAGCACTGAATAGTGATATCAGAGGAAATTACGAGATTAAATAATATGGAAAGCGCAATTTTAATGCCGACATTTTGTGAAAACCCCGATAAGCCATTTATTGCAGAATGCAGAAAATGCACAACATTATGTACTAAGTATTAAATTCACTATCTACCAATATTGTAAATATTCCACAAGTAAATTTTTGGTTAAATCTCAAATTTCAAAAACAATTATGTATATGGAATTTAAAAAGGATTTGCCACTGGTCCAAATTAAATATACTTTTAAATTAAATAAGTTTATTTCGGACTCAATATGAACGAACTTTATTTCATGAATTGCTCAAAATTTTAATTGGCATTGACATTCACATTAACATTTACGTCGACGGCGACGTTAGCATCCCCTTGTTGTTCTACAATGACTTCGACAGCCACTTTTGTTTCAGATCTAGTTCCATTTGTTGGAGACGGAGTTGTAAAATTCCATTGAGGAGAGGTGACGTTCCAAGTTGGCGTGGTAACGTTCCAAGATGGCGTGGTGATGTTCCAAGATGGCGTGGTAACGTTCCAAGATGGCGTGGTGATGTTCCAAGATGGCGTGGTGATGTTCCAAGATGGCGTGGTAATATTCCAAGATGGTGTGGTAATATTCCAAGATGGCGAGGTGACGTTCCAATCTGGCGTTGTATTATTCCAATTTGGCGTTGTATTATTCCAATTTGGCGTTGTATTATTCCAATTGGGAGTTGTATTATTCCAATTTGGAGTTGTGATATTCCACTCAGGGGTAGTATTGTTCCAAGAAGGAGTTGTAAAGTTCCATGATGGAGACGGTGTTGTAATATTCCATTGAGGAGTGCTGTCATTCCAACTTGGTGTTGTAATATTCCACGAAGGTGTTGTATTATTCCATGATGGAGTTGTCACATTCCATTGTGGGGTAGTTTCATTCCAATTTGGGGTTGTGATATTCCAATTTGGAGTTGTATTATTCCAATTTGGCGTTGTGTTATTCCAATTTGGCGTTGTATTATTCCAATTTGGCGTTGTATTATTCCAATTTGGAGTTGTGACATTCCACTCAGGGGTAGTATTGTTCCAAGAAGGAGTTGTAAAGTTCCATGATGGAGACGGTGTTGTAATATTCCATTGAGGAGTGCTGTCATTCCAACTTGGTGTTGTAATATTCCACGAAGGTGTTGTATTATTCCATGATGGAGTTGTCACATTCCATTGTGGGGTAGTTTCATTCCAATTTGGGGTTGTGATATTCCAATTTGGAGTTGTATTATTCTGTTATTCCAATTTGGCGTTGTGTTATTCCAATTTGGCGTTGTATTATTCCAATTTGGAGTTGTGACATTCCACTCAGGGGTAGTATTGTTCCAAGAAGGAGTTGTAAAGTTCCATGATGGAGACGGTGTTGTAATATTCCATTGAGGGGTAGTCTCATTCCAATTTGGGGTTGTGATATTCCAATTTGGAGTTGTATTATTCCAATCTGGCGTTGTATTATTCCAATTTGGCGTTGTATTATTCCAATTTGGAGATGTATTATTCCAATCTGGCGTTGTATTATTCCAATTTGGAGTTGTGACATTCCACTCAGGGGTAGTGTTGTTCCATGAAGGAGTTGTAAAGTTCCACGGTGGAGACGGTGTTGTAAAATTCCACGATGGAGTTGTCACATTCCACTGCGGAGTTGTAATATTCCAATTTGGCGTTGTGACATTCCAATTTGGAGTTGTTACATTCCAATTTGGTGTTGTGATATTCCAATTTGGCGTTGTGACGTTCCAATTTGGAGTTGTGACGTTCCAATTTGGAGTTGTGACGTTCCAATTTGGAGTTGTGACATTCCAAGATGGCGTAGTTATATTCCACTGGGGAGTAGTATTATTCCAATTTGGAATGGTAAAGTTAGCTTGTTCATCATATACGTCATTTTTGTCAACTGATGGGACATCGTAAGGGCTTCTGTCTCTTATGCCGGGAAATCTTATCTCAGCCGCCTAAGAGGATTAAAAAATTTTTAATTATTTTGAGAAAAATTAATACATATTAGATGTTTTTGATAATAAAAAACCTTATTTTCCAAAATTTGAGTACAATTGCTCTACAAATAAAAAATTATCGTAAAAAATTAAATAAAAAAGTTTCTCAGGTTTATAAGTCAAAAGTCAAAATACAAATTTACACCAGTAATTTAAAATTCGTATCGAAAACTTGAAAAATACAATTAAATTACAAAATATACGATCTAGGTATTTTATTGTATATTAATTAAAAATAAAATTAAATAAAACTCGCCTTATGTGCAATGTGTATTCAAAATTAATCATGCATACTTAATATTAAATTTCTTTTGCATATATAGTTGCAGCAAGAATTCAGACAACTTACATTACGGCTGATGTTACGCAATTGTTTTTATTGTCAACATAATTTTCGATAGTTTGTCGCGTTAAAAACAATAATTTTTTTTGCAATTTAGTGCAAACATTTAGTGTAGTATACAGTTTTATTATTTTCAGTTGCAATTTCGTAAATATTATGATGAAAATATAATGAATTATTCATTCGCTCGTATGATGTAAGTCGTCTCAATTCCTGCTGCAACTATATTTTCTGTATATATTTAAAAATTATTATAAAATGAACACCAAATCAGATGTGTATAGCCTTACTTAACCTTACTAAAAAAAATAATAAATTTTAAAGTTAGAGTGTCATGAAAACATTTGCAATTTCAAATAATGAAACTTAATTTACACATTGAAAATGCTATTACTTGAGTTGATCATTAAATGCAAATTTACTGTCAAATAATCCACCTAAGCCTTTTATAATCGCACAGCGATTTAAAACTATTGTATCACCATTCATTAGAATTGAGAAAAAATATAATAATGTTGAATCATAAAAAATGCACTTAACTATGAAAATATTAAATATAGGACACTTCTATCTACTTACCTCTGTTAGGGCAAGTGATACGAGCACCACAACTATCTTCCAGTTCATTTTGAGTTCGATGTATTCTGACTAATTTCGAATCGATCAAACCGTCTTTATATATACACACAAAAACACTAGATAGGCTAGATGCCGACGAGATAAAACAAAATGTCTGAAATCTATATCTATAGTTAGATCTAATGGAATTTTGAAAACGAAATGATAAGACTCTTGCTTGTGAATCATACCCGAAGGGGTCCTCATAAAAATTACTACAATAGCAGCAGTAATAAAAAAAATGCTAACATCGCTATTTTATTTTCATTGCAATGCAATAGAGACCAATATGCCTAAGAAATGACACCTATAATGTATAGAAATTATTTGGCACTATTAAAAGTGATTACGGTTTCGGCTATTTGAATCATTTAAGAAAGAATAAGAATCGCGGCTGATGTTACGCCATTGTTTTTATTGTCAACATAATTTTCGATAGTTTTTCGCGTTAAGAACAATATTTTTTTTGTAATTTAGTGCAAACATTTAGTGTAGTATACAGTTTTATTATTTTCAGTTGCAATTTCGTAAATATTATGATGAAAAGAATGATTGCAATAGATAAATTCACAATCACTTTTAAGAATGCTAAAAAAATATGTTTTGTTTGCTAAACTAATAAATAGTATAGGTATCAGAACAAATAATAAGTTTGCAATACAAATTTCTGAAAAATCGTATAATAGAATTCCGAAAAATTTCAGAGAAAAATATATTTGTAATGATGAATTTTTTTGTAAAGAATACAGTGAATTGAATCCTGAGATTTGTGGAATCGTATCACGAATAAATGTAACGTTATAAGAAACGATCATCATTTGTTAGACAGTCAATTTCAATTTTCTGCAAAAAGTAAATTTATGTTTCAGAGGATATGGTGATGATAATTTTTAACAGTTTCTTTAGTTTTAATTTAATTTTTTTTTACTTTATTTGATAGTTTTATTCCTAACTGTAAAATTTTGCAGACAAAGAATACTACTGACTTTTTGATTTCTTCTAATAAACACTATTAAAATCTTGTTTTAATGAATGCATTTTTTCTTGAAAACCTTAAGTTTTTTAAAAATTAACTAGAGTAAAAATGTGTTTTAAATTCAATTCTGTGCGGGACATCGTTCTTTTTGAATTCGATGAATTAAAAAAAATATTTGGTATAAGTTTAGAGGAGACTCACTCTCAATAAGCATCTTGTGTTTCAATTTACTTGAACTCATCGTCAAAAATGACCAATAATAAACCTAAATCATGTACAAAATTGGGTTATTCCATGTTAAACTAATTCAGATATTAATTTTTTTTCGAAATATTTGGCCCCACTTTGAAGGTGTGTAATTCCGCCTGTGTGCAACTTTTTATACAGGGAGTTAAAAAAGAGTGTAAAATATTTCAGGAGGTAATAGTATGAACTAAAATAAGCAGAAAAGTCTTAATAAACATGGGTCCGCAAAGTTACGGTTGCGGAGATATGGACCACTATTCGTTTTTCAAACATTTTATTTTATTAGGAATAAACCGACAAAGGAAGCTTTTAACAAACAAAAAACAAAGTTACAGAAGATGTTCAAAGTGCCCTTCGTCCATTTCCAAGCAGGCACGACATCTTCGTCTCAACGATATTCGAGCTCTTTCGAAAACACCCTCCTTGGTTTGGATTTCTTGACACTTTTGATTAATCCGTAGCTGCAGCTCTTCCAGGCTATTTACAGGAGTACCATACACTAATGTCTTCAAATATCCCCAAACAAAAAAATCTAGAGGGTTCAGATCAGGCGATCTTGGAGGCCATAAAACAGGTCCGGCCCTTCCTACCCATCTATGTGGAAAAGTTTGATGTAAATACTCTCTAACGGCCATGGAAAAATGAGCTCCCTGAGCACGTGGTTAAATTTTTTGTACTTGGTAGTTAGTCCTATACCTGGGATTCCCATTTCCCTTTTATCGTTGTTTGGTTGTTTTCAGTTTACCTACATCACTGTATTAGATCAATAAAAATTATATCAATAAATAACAATCATATTACAAGAAAGACTTTGATCAACATCCTACATTAAAACTCATATTTTTTAGATAATACTTTAATACCTACGATGAGTAATACACCACCTGCGATAGCATAACAAAATGATTGAAACACATATATACAGGGTGTACCATTGAAAACTTTGCACCCGGCTTATTTTGATCTACGTCCCAAAACATTAAAATTGCCGCGACACGTCCATTTTGTTTTCGAGGGGGACACATTTTAGCGTTAAATACAGACTCGCCAGAACAACCCCCTTCGCGGGGGCGCATTCACCTTTAGAATCTTAAATGGCACTCTAGGTCGGGTGACACCTCATTCGAAAGTGTTTTTAATTCTGGTTGTCGTCATGTAATTTTTTTTTCAATTTTAGTTCATCCGTTGTTGAAAAAAAGAATGTTTATTATGCTTAGGAATAAAAGACAATTTTGTATTAATCATTTAATTAATTGATATGTACCTTGAGCTTTTGAATAACAACATTTGTCCAATGATTGTTGAAACTATGGAAAATGATGATAACATTTTAAAAGACAATGTTTGGTTGCAACAAGATGGCGCACCTCCACATTTTACAGTTGCAGTTAGTCAGTTTTTAAAGGAACATTTTCCAAATCAATGGATAGGTCGCCGTGGACCTATTGAGTGGCCACCCAGTCTAAAGTCTAAAATTTATGCCACTCAGCCGCAGTCTTTAGAAGAACTCAGGCGGCGCGGCGTATCATTGAAGAATGGCCACCTAATTACCCCCGAAATTCTTAACAATGTTCGTCGAAATGTTGAATAACGTTTTTATTATTGCATGGAAGTGGGAGGCGGACATTTTGAACAGAGCAATTTTTATGATAATTTGACATGTTTGTAAAACTATTTCTCAGAAACAGTTGAGGATAGGTATAGGGTATGCTTTTAAAAATATGCTTGGAATTTTGAGAAGAATCCAAATATCCAATAATATACAGGGCGTTCCATTTAAAAAAATATAAGTTAGGTTAAGATCTCTGAAAATCATTGGTCTTTTCTTTTTTCTTAAATAAGAAAAAAAGTTGCTAGTCCACTATGCAATATGGTTTTTGCTTCATTCCGATATCTTTAAAAACAGAAAAGTTACAGCTGATCAAAATGTTATAAAAGTTATTGAAACGCACTGTACATAAAAGAAAAGTGGTACAGGGTTTCTACGCCACTGGTGATAATAGAAATGTTTAAACATACTGAATAATTACACCCAAGGTATCCCATTATAACCTAGAATTATTGTTGTTTTATCACAAAGGGTTTCCAAGTAAATAAAAAATACAACAAAAATTTCGAAATCTTTGACACAGTGTATCTCGGAAACGGTTAGATACATTTAGCTAACTCTCATTTATTTTCACTGTACAATCATCCCTTCCAAGGATGCCAGTAATACCTTCGACATCCTGTATATTAATTTTTTATGGACAGACCTTTAGTGTAGAGCTATTATCAGTGAATAATAAAGGCTTATTGACCAAAAATCTTATTGCACAATACAATATTTGCTAAAAATTGTCTGTATGATTTCATTTACCCTGCGTTGCTAGCTGAAAATTCCCTTGAAACCAGGCAAAACACAGGTACGATTTCGCTCGCGTGTTAAAGTCCGCAACCGAACCCATTTTATAATGAAATTAGTCGGATGCGAAACAAAAATTAGATTTGTCCAAAGAAATGACATGTCTGTGGGAGCGCCGACTTCCCTATCAGATTAGCAGAAGGATGTCGCCAGAGAGGAGTGGCCAACTATAGCCATTATATAACATTTCTGCCTTCTGCCCTCCAGACATTCTTTCAAAGGTGTAAGACAAAGCAAGAGCAGGCAATTACAGGTCAAACGCAGTAATTAATATAATTTCATATCCGACTAATTAGTTAATTGAAAACCGCAATCGTAAGGGCTGTAAAACAAGTCTTATTAATGTCTCACACACACCACGTCAGGTCAAATCTTGAGGCTGCTCTTGCTACTGCTGCTTATCTCGAGAGGATAACCACTGTGATCAAAATTGTGACAAGATTTCGCAAAATAGAGATTTCCAAGCGATTTCAAATTTCAAGGAGTTTCCAAGAATTTCGCATTTGATAAAAATTACCTCGAAAATTACTATACTTATACAGGGTGTCTGTAAAAGTTTGAGAAAAAACTACATATTACGGGGGCCAAAATATGATGGCCTAAATCAAGTTACCTTAGTCCAAAATTTTATAATTTCCGAGATACAGAGAATTGGCCTTTTTTAGTTTTTTCTCAATAACTTTATTATAAATTGTAGTAAATACATAAAACTTGGTAGCGGTGGGTTTTCTGACACAAGAAATTTAAATATGGTCTCGAATTTGTTGTCAATTGTAGAGGGCGTTACCTACAGTACGTCACATGCATTCAATTCGTTGTAAATTTTATGTGCACTGGAGTATTGATTCTTTAATCAATAATTCTTATTCTTTGGCGTTTTTTTCTAAAAGAAACGTCTTTAACAACCGTTTTTTGGATTGGATTTTAAGTTTTATTTCATAAACATAAACCCATTACACAGGTCCATAAAAACAAAGTGGTGTGTGGTGAGGGTCCCATTATAATTTTTCCATGTATTTTTTCCCGCTGAACACAAATCTGAAGTCAAAATGGGGGGTCGCACAGCAAATTTTACAGAAAACCCATAAGAACGATAAAAATCACATCAGTTTACACAGGTCTACAAAAAAAAAATCATGTGTGCTGGGAGTTATATATTATTTTTCTTTCGTATTTTTTCCCACTGAACACGAATCTGAAATTAAAATTAGGGGTTGCACAGCAAATATTTGAGAAAACCTAAAAAAATCGATAAAAATCACTACCTTGGTATACTTATAGATGTAAAATAGTAAATATTCACTAATTCACAGCATTTTTTATTGTTTTAGTTTTAGAGAGTATCATACAGAATAAATTACGAGAAAGTGACTTCAGATTCGTGTTCAGCGGGAAAAAATACGAAAGAAAAATATAATCTAACTCCCAGCACACATGACTTTTTTTTGTAGACCTGTGTAAACTTTTGATGTGATTTTTATCGTTTTTATGGGCTCTGCGACCCCCCATTTTGACTTCAGATTCGTGTTCAGCGGGAAAAATACATGGAAAAAATATAATGGGATCCTCAGCACACACCACTTTTTTTTGTGGACCTATGTTATCTTCTTTCATACTTTATTCAATTAAATGCTATCCAATTTTGACTAAGGTAAATGCGGTAAATTGGGTGAGATCATCCATCTTTTCTCTAGGAATTTTATCCAGATATAGCCAGTCTGTACTGTATATACAGGCACCAAAAATTGATAACGATTTAAATGCATGTGAAGTACTATAGGTACTACAGTTGACAGCAACTCCGCGGACATATTTCAATTTCTCGTACCAAAAAATTTCTCTGTACTCAGTTTGATCTATTTACTACAATTTATACGAAGTTATTGAAAAGCCGAGGGAAAAAACTAAAATAAAATTGTAATTTCAACACCCTGTAACCCAGAACCTATAAAATTTTGGACTAAAGTAACTTGATTTAGATAAAAAAAAATTTGGCCTCCGGAGTATGTTTTCCCAACGTTACAGACACCCTGTATACGCGGGATATATTAAAAAATTCAAAAACATCCTGATGTATTAACTCGACAAAAGAGAATCTTTCTAAGATCGCTCAGAATTGTTCATTGGCAATTGGTCAAAACAATTGTTATAGTTGTTTCACTCACCAATAGAGATTTAATTAAATTTCTACTCAGATCTTCCAGAAGTTCACAAACCGTTTTGAGAGAGTGTCATTATTATTGCAAAAGTATGTCACCGCAATCGTTTGCAATAATAATGACACTCTTTAAAATTAATTTTTACGTATTTGTAATGAAATCTACCTTCAACTTTTAACATTAGTACTTAGTTGTTTCAGTTACCAATACAGATTTAATGAAAATTCTACTCAGAACTTCCAAAAACTGTTTTGAGAGAGTATTATTATTATTGCAAAAGCATGTAATTAGAAAACAGAACACAGGAAATTACATTGCGTAATGTTTACAAATTACTTAATTGATATTAAATGAAATAAAACAAGTAAACAGCGTATTTAGGAGATTAGTGTAATAAATTATTTCAAAATCCCGTCTAGTTCGTCGAAATGTGACATTTTTTAATTTCCGTTCAATAGCATAAGCAAGGCATTTGTTACTATTATCATTATTATTTATTAATGTTAAAATGCACCATAAAAGTAAAATACACACTCATTCTCATACTTACGGAAACGTGAAACATGGACTGAAACAGAATAAGTAGGTAAATTATTTCTTTAAAAGCGTAAGATAATTTCGGAAAAAATTAAAAATTTTGCATACGCAAAACGAACTCAACACACAATTGAGTCAAAACATTTCATTGTCAGTGTTTGAAAACAGTCTTTATTACTGATGAAGTACTTAAGTGCGACTCATTTTGAGTCATGATGAGGATGACGAGATTTTTAATTGTCCGTTCTTGTTATGTTTTTGACAAAAATAATAAGTTGAATAACAACAAAACAAACATTTTAATGACTCATTCTTTAATTTTTTTTACGAAAAATCCCCCAGAATAATACAATTTTTGTATAAAAAAATCCACTTTATTCGTCATCGTTAAATTATTATTAACTAAAATACAAAAAATAGACAATAGTTTATCTCGAAATTAATAATAATGCATCAATGATCTAATTCAGTAATAAGTACCACAGTATTTTGAACACAATCTATGAATCAACAGGTAAAAGGTTGTCAACTATTATTGTAGCTATCTAAATTTCGGTTTCTTAAAATAAACAAATAAATAAAGAGTACTTTTTTGTACCTACATAGGAAAACTATGCTTCACTTGTTACTTTTATACACATTTCAGGTAAAATATTTCTAAAACTGCCGCGCCCTAAATGATAAATAAATTGTCATAACTTTTTGTCTTTAATTTTATTAAAATTTTGATGGGATTTCCTTAAAGACTGATAATAATTTATCTAAAATTTTAATACTCTTGTTTAAAATCAAAAAAATCGAACATACTGGTTAATCTCATTTCTTTTTCTAGCAAGGCTAAGTTAAATGTCTATTTTCGCATAAAAGGTTGCAGAGAACAGAGAACAATGTAGTGTTGCTGGGCAACCACAGCATATAATTGTTATTATATTCTGTGCCAGCAACATACCCACCACCACTTTAATTTCAGTGAAATAAAGGTTTTATAAACAAACTATTTACAAATGTTAAGCCCGCTTTACATTAACAATTTCTTTGTCAATTAATTGATCAAGTGGCTTCGTCAAGTCAATTGACAAATGTAAAACTAAAACTTGGACGTCAAATAAATTGATGAAGAACTTCGTCAAGTTATTGACGACTTAAAACTTGTTCTAATTTTTCCTCAATTTAACCAGTAACCGAGCAGCAGCAATAATAAATGCAATGGAAGCTTTTTTAACTGTTCCTCACTTTTTTTTGCTTTAAAATATAATTAGTAAAGTTACTTTTCTTTTTTAACAGTTTCTGTTTCGTATACAAATGGTAATGATATAACGTCAAAAAATAAAATTACTTTTAGGTTAGTACGGGTGGCATCTGACAGCAAAATTGTTAAGAAACTTGCCAAACCCTGAACATAATGCAAAACCAAAGTGCGACCTTGAAGAAATTGATTGAATTGTTAGTGTAAAGCCCGCTTTACTCCTCTGGTTGAAGTTGGAAATTTTGAACTTCACTGGATTTCAACAACGAATACAATTAATTTCATTGGCTGAAAGTCACATGACTTAGTGTTGCTGGCAACACTATGTCGTTCTCTGAAGCTGGCAATTGTTTTCAAAATACGTCATAAAAGGAATGAGATCCACCCATGTCCAAAAAAATTTAGATGTCGATTTCCTCCTCAATTTTTTCAACTTCAAACAAGAGTACACATTTTTAAGTAAACTACTAATAAGACTGGCAAATCTTTAAGAAAATGCCATCACATTTTCAATAAAATTTTAAGACAAAACAGTTTTAGGATGCCACAATTTTAAAAATATTTTACCTGAAATTGCGTCTCTATAAAAGTAACGAGGGTGCAACATTTAAAAAAAATCGTTCAAATATTAAAAAAGTTATAACCAAAAAACAAATTAAAAAAATAAGGTAATTGTTTACATTTCTACCCCCCTATTTTCGAGGGTGCTGATCACGAATCTGAAGTCAGATTTCGGCGCTCGCATGTAGTTTTCGAAAAAAAAATTTTCAAAATTGTAAACTCTATGTATACATTACATTAGGTTGAAATTGCAATATACCTCCTATATATTTTGACAACAGTGTGACGTTATGAAATGAAGACGGCAGAGGTGTACATTGCAATTTCAACCTAATGTAGTGTATAAATAGAGGTTATAATTTTGAAATTTTTTTTTTTCGAAAACTACATGCGAGCGCCGAAATCTGACTTCAGATTCGTGATCACCACCCTCGAAAATAGAGGGGTAGGAATTTTTTTTTAAGATTGAAGAGGTTTACGCTAATGTAAATAATTACCAAAAATAACCTGAAGTTACGTAGCTCCGTTGATATTGACTTTTCGAGAAATTGTTACTTACATAAACTTGACACATTATTCCACCCTCTCAATTTTTTGAGCGAAGTTTCCGAACACCCTGTATATAACATTAAAAAATTTTAGGTACTTTGGAAATGCGAAGTATTACCAAATTTCCGAAAATAGATACCTATCTATACGCTATTATTAGCTAATTATGAAAACATGATTATAAGTTATGAATATTTTTGTGACATCAAAAATTTCTTATAATATCAAATAGGTAGTAGGTAATTATTAGAACTGATAACTTGTGCCTTGTCTTCGAAAACTAATAGTCACAGAAAAATGATTAATATTAATCATTTTTCTATGACTAATAGTTTTATTTCAGTATTCTGTTGTATACAACAGCAACAACAACAAACAATAATTTACTGCTATCGTAACAATAATTATATTTATATAAATAGAAGCCTGATTCTTCAAAATAATATCACTGCGCACAATCCCGGCGCAAACTTTTTAAAACAAGACCGAAAGTGTTTACTCCTACTTTAAAATAAAAACAATTAGGTATGCTACAGGTCAAACAATGCAAATAACGAAGCATTGCAATGATAACTATTTACTTAAATGTAAAAGTAAATATGGATAAGATAAATGTTAAATTGAAATGGCCTACTAGATAGTTCTCAACTAATTTAAATAACAACTATTAAATATAACGCACTTACCTGTTCTCAGTTCCAATTCAGCATAGTCATTTCTTCTTCTGCAGTCTTTTAACATAGTATTAACTGAATATAATTAGTAAACTAAATCCAAGTTCATTTTATGGGATTGTTTTTTTATTATTTTTATACAACTTAAATTAACCTAGAACCTACACATACACATACCAATTTGACAACTAACGGGTTTTTTTTCTGTGCAACTAACTGACAGCTGACGGTAAAGAAATATGTTTGTTTATGTTTTGTAGTAAGAAAGGGCTCAAAATCCCTAATGACCATAAAACATACAGATACACCGTTGACCAAAATTAAAAAAAAACTAGATTAATTAACAGTGTTCCTTTCATAAGATTCTGAAGAAATTGATTCAGAATATAAATTTAGGTATTTTATCAAATGCATACACATCAGAGAAATGGATACACACATTTCTTTAATAATTATAAGTGACGTTAACTAACACAATTAGATTTTAAGTACTATTTCTATTTTCAGACTTTTTTTTTATATTATTTAAAATCATATAATACAAATATAAACGGATTGCAAAGTATATTTCTGTAATAATAAAATTGTGCAAACATAATACAAATAGTAATTTTGAAATACGGTTTTGTTTCTGATATCGCTAACCCAATTCTGTATAAAAAAAAGTAGTTCAGTCCAAGTTCCTATTTCCTAGATGTTCCGTGGTTTAAGATTTTATTAGTAGATTCAATAATTAATCATTATAAAATATTTAACTTTAAATAAGTAACATCAACCTATTTATTTCTGCTATATAATAAAATAAGTGTAATAGTAAGAGTGCTTAGTTTTCTAAGTATAATAATGTAACACTGTAGTATTTTTTCATTTATATTTTGATTACTCTTTTTTCAGTGGATTCGTGAATTCTATATTTTCAAATATCAATGGTTGGTGATCCATAAATAAATGAGAGGGAAATACAAAATATACAATTTGACATTTCATACTTGACAAAACACAGTTAAAAGGCGGGAACTGGTAAAATACATCATAAATATATCCACACCAGCAATTTCCCTGCCATTTTGAAGAAAAATTGTTTAGTTTAAATATCTACGTACAGATACTATGTCGGGGTAAGTGCTACTACAATTAGGTTTATTATATTCTCATTTTATGTACAATTTCAGAATAACTGCTAAAACTTGTGACAAAGTAACAATTGAAATTACAGTAGACAAATCTAAAAAAGAAGAAGGAAAAGAAAATATTACTCCTAATATTACATGCAGAGGTGATGAGAAATTATTAAATAACGGCCATGAAGAATATCAGTATTTAAATCACATTAAAAGTATTATCGAAAAGGGTATAAAAAGAGAAGACCGTACAGGTGTGGGGACCTTTGCTATTTTTGGAGCACAAATGCGATACACATTACGCGACAACATATTTCCTCTGTTGACTACAAAAAGAGTATTTTGGCGAGGTGTGGTTGAAGAATTACTTTGGTTTATTCGAGGCAACACCAACGCGTTTGAACTAAGCCAGAAAAACGTTCACATATGGGACGCTAATAGTACCAGACAATTCTTAGATTCCGTGGGTCTTAAGGATAGAGAGGAGGGTGACTTGGGGCCTATATATGGTTTTCAGTGGAGACATTTTGGTGCAGAATACAAAGATATGCACACTGACTACAAAAATAAGGGTATCGATCAATTAGCTCATGTTATAAACACAATTAAAACAAAACCGAATGATCGACGCATTATAATGTGTGCTTGGAATCCTGTTGACATCCCTGAAATGGCTCTACCTCCATGCCATTGTCTTGTGCAATTCTATGTTGCAAACGATGAGCTTTCTTGTCAGTTATATCAGAGATCGGCTGATATGGGTTTGGGAGTACCGTTTAATATCGCAAGCTATGCGCTACTTACTTACATGATAGCACATGTTACAGGATTGAAAGTAAGTGTTATTTAAATGTTATATATTCTTAATTTTTATTTGTAAAATTGACTGAATTTTAAATTATTACAGCCAGGTGAGTTCATTCACACTTTAGGAGACAGTCATGTCTACTTAAATCACGTCGAAGCTCTTCAAGAACAATTAAAACGTAAACCAAGGCCATTTCCAACATTGAGAATCAAGAGGAAAGTGGAAAATATTGAAGAATTTACTGCTGACGATTTCGAGTTAGAGGGCTACAAGCCTTATCCAAAAATAAACATGCCAATGGCAGTGTAAATGTACTTTATTTTTCTGTACCAGTAACTAAGATTACTGACAAATTCCTCAGTATTTTTCCATTTTTACAAGAACATGCTTATTAAAATTTATACATATTCTAACATACTTACTTGATACTGTTTTATATTATGTAGTACAGTATTATTATAAATCTATAATTTATATATAATGTGTATATTTGTTTTTATTGGTATTTTATTTTTAATTGTACATACTTAAGGTACTTTATAATAAAATTGTTTTTTGTGCATTACATTGTTTTTTATTGGTATTTTATTTTTAATTGTACATACTTACGGTACTTTATAATAAAATTGTTTTTTGTGCATTACATTGTGTTTCTTTTTTTATCAGAAGTGTATCTAAAATAATTCCTAATTTGCAATAATTTAAATCTTAGAAAACGTGCCATTGCATTGAATTATTCCATTGAGAAGTGTTGATCCTCGTCTAATATCCTCAGTTCTGAATTAAGGCTACATAAGAGTAAATAGCTTTAAAAATCTGAAATTAATGTATTTAGAACAATCCAATTATTAATTTGAAAGCAAATATGAATATATAATTGCAAAATACTTACACCGATTAATGCATCCATTTTAACTTTGTAAATGGGCCCTATAGAAATAGCTAATGGTTTTTGAGCCCTCAATATGACAAAATTCAGTAGATTTTGAACATTTCGGTCCAGGGTATACCATTCGCTTTCAAATACGGCTTGGGCCAATTCAGTACTCTTAAAATATATTTAAAGTATTATTAATTGGGCAGATAGATAACTAAAGTTTTATTTAATTGATGATTGAGTGACGCCACATTGCTTTCAAATTTAAAATATTTACTAAAAACAGTAAGCAGGTTCTGCAACCAAAGTTACACTAAGCTGTATAATAAGTTGCATATGCCCATGGAAATTAAAATTCATTGAATTTAACATTAAGCAGGTTCTGCAACCAAAATTACAATAAGCTATATAATAAGTTGCATATGCCCATGGAAATTAAAATTCATTGAAGTTAAAATTAATTTTAAAAATGAAATGGATATATCGAGTAGGCAAAAGTGATCATATTTCGCAAAGCTTGAAGTGGGACAGGAACAAAAATTTCAGTTCTTCAGTGAACAAAAAAAACGGGGTTTATTCCATTAAGTCTTATATAGTGTCCCGTTAATATGGAGACAAAAATTAGGTGTTTCCTTGAATAAAAATAAGAAAAAAGTTTCTATGAACCTGTTTCCAGACTTCATTTCGAAGATACAGGGTGTTGAAATTTAAAAAAAAATTGGGGTTTTATTAATATCTGAGGAACCCTAATTTCAATTTTTTTTTAATGTTGTATGTTTGTTTTTAAAAACCATAGACTTCCGACTTTATTTTTTCAACACCCAGTGGCGTACTTTGTTCTATTTATCTACTCCCATCAGAAAATGTGCATGGATAAGACAATTTTTTTACATAGGTTTAGGGTTCTTCAGATATTAATAAAAACCGTATATATATATTTATTTTTCAACACCCTGTATCTCCCAAACGAAGCATTTGTGGACACAGGTTCAAAGGAACTTTTGTTCTTATTTTTATTCAAGAAAACTCCCCTTGATTTTTTCGCAATATTAACGGGACACTGTATATCATTTGAAAATAAACATTCATCAACATGTCAGTCATAAACAGCTAAGCAACTATTACATAAAGCAACCTATTGAGAAAAATATTTTTTTTTTGATGAGTTTGTTTCAAAATTGATTTACGTCTTAAAAGTTCATTATAAAACTTAATACATGCATAATTATGTTTTACAGTAATGTGTAGTGTTTGTAAATCAAGATTAAATTTTGAAAATATTTTTTTATAAAAGCTGCACAAACGTGGAATATGGATTATAAAATCGGGGCAAAAGCGGAACACGTGCTGAAACGGAACATCGGGACGGATGGTCACTTTAGGCCAGGCGCAATACAATTGAAAACAATATGTTAAAAAACTGCGGCGCGTAGTGCGCGCCTGGCCTTAGAGTAGGCAGACAGATGTAACAAATAAGTAATATAAAAAATGCATACCTCAATAATTATTTCATGGGCATTCCAATAAAATATAAACAACTGCGAACAGAGAGTGACCAGATAAGAAAGTACCGCAATTCTTTCAACTGAGAACCCACTGCTCTAAAAATTATAGTGCTTTTATAATATATTAAATTACAAATTATAATATGAGCAATGGCGCACCCTTACTAAAGAATGTATGCCCCTCTCAAGCTCGAGTCTTTATTTTGGCAATAACTGATTTGTTTCATTTTTCATCAGTTATTTTATTTCTATACACGGTTGGAAAACGGTGATGGTCCAGCTGCCGTTACATGAGAGCAACAAAGTATAGAAATCCGTGCGATAGACAAGGATGACTATATTGACGACGATTTAGAATCTAAAGAGTCACTGCCCGTTTCGCCATTCAAGACAAATAAAAGAAGGAGTAACTACTCAGATGTTATTCTAATTTATAAAACGTCTTCCTATAGCCATCCTTGTCTATCGCACGGATTTATATACTTTACTTTATCGCTCTCATGTAACGGCAGATGCACCATAACCGTTTTCCAATCGTGTATAAAATATTTTATGATGTAATTTTATATTTCGTCTTCTTCCTATATGTTTTCCTGCGTGCGCTATTGAATTTTTCGATAAACATATTGATTCAAATTGTGTACATAGTTGCATACCTGCAGTATTTGATACACAACCAGTGAGAGCTGAAAGGAGGATATCAGAAATTCTAGCAACATAAGTGTTTTGATGCAATTATCAAGTCTCTCTATTAAGCTGAAACAACAATAAAAATGTTTCAATACTTATTATATGACAGCAACAAAGTAGTGGTTTTACAGGGTGTTTATTAAATAAGTGCGTTCGGCCCTTCAAAGGGATAATAGATGACGCGAAAATAAACATTATTAATTAATTTGTGCTATAAAGTGTTATACAGCGTGACCCATTTCAAGTCACACCTCTAATTTTTTTGGGATGCCCGATTTATTTTTTTTTTTTTTTCATATAAGTAGTGGCCTTTTAGATGTACTTGTAGAATCATAATCATAGATTCTTATCTGCATAGCTTACTATTTTGTTACGGGCGATTGTTTGGAAAATTACTTTAGGGATTTAAAAAAAATGACTACAGTTTTAATCAGCATCACTTACAACCCCTGTATACCAAATTTCATCAATTTATGATGAAATATAATTTCTTATAATTTATTATAAATTTTTTTTATTTATCAGTTATCAATCAGAAGTGTCAATTATAGGCAAATTATTACATTGAAGCAGAAACTTTATATATTTGAAATTATAATTCCAAAAAAGATATATAGGTACTGAAGACGCACGTCAATATATATTTTAATTCCATAAAATGATGTTTCAAAAAATGGCCCATAAAAAAGTCATAGCAGGCCAGGAAAGACTCACTTTATGATCATAATTGGTTAATACTGTTTTGGTGTTGCTGATGACCAAGAATTGTGAGACAAAAACAAAGGCAGGTGGGAGAGTGGGAATTCAATAGGGACAGTGTATTGTTTCTATCTCTGTAACCTTTTTTTAAACACCTTATATGAATGTTTACTTCACATTATTTGTTCTTACCTAATTATATACTGATGTTCTCTTATGCACAATTTAACGAAAATTTCTTCTGAGTGTTTTTCGGCAATATCATTATTACGTGAAAACTTAATAATATACTGTCGGAGATTTCTAAAAATATGCTGCAAAATTTTAATCTGGCCAACGCAGTACTTTAACATACAAAAGAAGAAAGCTCCGCAGTAGACAATGTACGCGTAACCATAGAATCCACCCAAGAACTGAATCAGATAAGCCAAACCGTAGTGCCTGTCAGAATCAAAGGGAAACCAACTGGTGAAAATAAGATATTTATGCTCGTTTTCTTCGATTAGATTTTTCACTATTGGGGTGACAAAATATAAAGATATTCCCACAGAACCCAAGGAGACATAATACTTCATAGCTAGCATTGCCGAATCCACGTGATCGTAATATATTTCTTTAATTCTCTCGTCATCGTTTTCTAGGATGATGCGTTCCTTTGCTTCAATCTCCTGCAAGATTTTCTTCACCAGCTGCGATCTGCATATGAAGACTTTATAAATGTTGATCACGTAAACGATGGTAACTCCCAGATTTCCAGCTGTTTCCAAAAACGTTCCTCTCGAAATAAAGATTATTGCTCCTTGGCTTAAATCGTACATGATGTAATACACATAGCTCGTGTAAAAATATGCATTATAAAGCTTGAGCTTCCAACCTGTTAGTTTAACGGGCCATATTCCTAATATTATCATCAGGACCTTCGCAAATTTCATGTGTATTTGGTCGTTCATGTTAGAGACCTTCCTATACTTATGTCAGGAAATATATCTACACGAAGTAGTCAAACTGATTGACCTGAATTATTTAGTTCTTTATTTGTAGTCTATAATTATATTACACCAATACTCAATCTATCGTTATCTTCATATTCCTTTGAGAATTTAGTAATGATAGATGTATATCAGCTTTTGAAGTAAAAAGGGATGTTATTATGTGTTATTAAAGTAATCATTCAAACGGGGTTTGGATAATTTCCTTTTTAAAATATTTCAGTGGGAATAAGCAATACATGTAGATTTACTATTAAAATTTTAATAATTTCCAAATATATTGTCAGATCACTTCACATGTTTCTAAACAGTAATGAGAGACATAAGAAATTAACATTTTATTGTACGATCTGATCGTTACATCAACATAGTTTTTAGTTTTTACATTTTAAATCATGCCTAAGGCTTGCTACAGACTATGCGTGTGTTCGCGTTTCGTTATGCACAATTCGTGATATACGAGCAATTCGCGAATAGTGTGTAGGGTTTTATTCGTTAAAATTCCAATCATAAAAACCCTACACACTATTCCTTATCAACCACGCATCGCGCATAGTCTGTAGCAAGCATCAAATGTAATAATAAACTGTAGGTATTGGCTATATATTTATGCGAAATAAAACACTTTTTAAATAAAATATATATGTATTTCTTGTTTTATTATTTTTTTAATTTGGTAAAAATTTGCAAAATATCTTAAAACCACAAAAATGTATGACCAATTTACAATCCCATTGCCAATAAATTTCAATGTTAAAAACCCATAAAATAGTGCCGGTAAATGTATTGACAAGCTGAATAAGGGATGATCAAGTCAAAATTTTACTATTTAATAGTTTTTTCCAGTCAGTTGGTAGAACATAGACGTATTTCCAAATATCCAAAAAACGGTTATTCAAAACGGCATTTACCAAGTATACCTTTATTAGCAAAACACATAGAATAAGAATGTATTGATTAAAAAATAAATACACCAGGGCACGATTTAATTGCATGTAAAGTACTGTAGGTGACGCTCTCTACAATAAATTCGAAAAAAACTTCACTCTACCAAGTACAATTTATAATAAAGTTATTGACGAAAAACTAAAAATAAATTGTAACTTCAATCTTAGAAACTATAAAATTTTTGACGAGGATAACTTAATTTGAACCATCATATTTTTGCTTCTGGAATATGTTGTAGCATTTTTTCCCAACTTTTTATAGACACCCTGTATATATTGTTTTTATATACTGGACAATACGTGATAGTACTCGATATTAGTAAATAAAACAAACTAGCGAATTGAATCAGCATTGAATTACGCATAAAAAACCTACAGTAAACAGCCTTGGACTGGTCTACAAAATGATGTGGTAATGGTAAAAGCTTAAATTAAAAAAAGTTACAGAATAAAGTCAGGAAAAAAATGTTATGCTTGCTATGTTATGCAAAAATTTGAGTTTTTTCCTTATTAATGGAAAGTTTTATATTACTTTTTCACAATGCTGGTTAATGGCCGGTTTCTCCATCACTATTCGATAGGTACATTCATCTAATTCTAAACTATGCGAAGATATCATTTATAAAACGAATATTCTTTTGCGCAAAAATATAAAGTGTAAATTTTACTTTATAAAGTTATTTGACGGCCATATACGGCCGCCCTATTGACATAATATATGGCCGTTTTATGACTTAATTTAGGAAACGAGCATAAAACGTTAGTTGGACTAACAATTTTGAAGCCATTTCAAATACATAGCGAATTTGGTATAATTCTGCGGGTGCCAAGTTTTTGGTCGTCAGAAGGGTGGTGACATAAAACGTACGAAGAAGATATACACATAGTGAATATACATTATGTTCAGCGTCACCTATTGAAAAATTCTTGTGAACCAAAGCTATACAAATTAGACATCTGGGACCCAATTTGACGACCAACAATTTTTTGCGCACGCGGGATGTATATAGAGTGTTTCATAATATATGCGCAGGACTTCAGGATGTGATAGCTCGTCCAAAAATTTGAAAAAGAGTTTGTATTAACTTACCCTCTAAAATGCACAATTGTAAAAATAATTTCGTTTTTTGCGAATATCTCCGGAATCGTTTATCGTACAGAAAACAGCTTTTGTAAGCATTTACTACTCATAATAAGCTATGTTCTGTGCATTTAAATTAAATAAGTATTTCTACGTTCATGCAAAAAACAAAACTTTATTGAACTATATTTAGTGGAAAAAGTGGTTCTTTATTGCGCTAGTGCAATAAAATGTTTATTGCATTCATCTGTCATTCTACTACAGCGTTTTGTCATCATGACAAACATAAACGTTCAAATCGACGTCACATTTTCCTACACTTAGTGTCATTTAAATAACATTTTTTGGTTTTTGCATGAACGTAGAAAAAATATTGTATGCAACTCGTACAAAAAGTGCTTATTGCACTCGACGGGTTGTCCTACTCGGCCTGACGGCCTCGTTGAACAATTTCACGTCGCGTGCAATAAACACTTACTTTTTGTACTTGTTGCATAAATAACTATTATTTTGGAATATAAACAAACTTTATTGCACGAATTGCTCAAAATTTTAATTGACATTGACATTAACATTGACATTCACGTTGACATTACCACCCCCTTGTTGTTGTACAACGACGTCGACATTCACATTTGTTTGAGAGCTTTGTCCATTTGTTAGGGACGTAGTTGTAAAATTCCATTGAGGACTGGTGACGTTCCAAGATGCCGTGGTGATGTTCCAAGATGGCGTGGTAATATTCCAAGATGATGTGGTAATATTCAAAGTTGGCGAGGTGATGTTCCAAAATGGTGTAGTATTATTCCAATTTGGAATGGTAAAATTAGCTTGTTCATCATGGACGTTATTTTTGTCAACTGATGGAACATCGTCTCTTAAGCCGCGAAACCTTATCTCAGCCGCCTAAGAAGATTAACCAAATTAAGATTATTTTGAGAAAAATTAGTATATGTTTATTAGATCTTTAATGATTAAAAGGAACTGAAGGTTAATACGTTATAATTTATATGATTAAACAAAAAAAAAATAATAAGTATACCTTTTTTAAAACTGATCGAAAGTTGTTTCAAAATAACTAATCATTTTCCAAAAATCTATACTTAAAAAAACTTCAAAAATTTCTTTTGCATATATAGTTGCGGCAAGAATTCAGACAACTTACATCACGGCTGATGTTACGCAATTGTTTTTATTATCAACATAATTTTCGATAGTTAAGAACAATCATTTTTTATAATTTAAGTACAAACTTTTAGTGTAGTATATAGTTTTATTATTTTCGGTTGCAGTTTCGTAAATATTTTGATGAAAATGTAATGAATTATTAGGATCGGTCAGTGGTCGCGCGGTTTAAGGCGTCAGTACTTGAATCGAGGTGACTGGATCGCTGTGGGTTCGACCCCTGCAGCCGGTAGACCGTATATAAGCTATATTCGTGGAGAGATTGGCGCCCTCTCTGCGGGTATGGTAGGGTGGAAGAATGTTGACTTGGATCAATGTGAGAGATTGATACCGGTTGGCATTTAACTACCCCCCTAATTAATGAGGTTTTCCAGGTTTCCCTCATTCCTGCACTGAATGGTGGTTAGGGCCTACCAACGTAAGTCGTTCCTGGGCGCAAATGCGGCCTGCTTAATAATAATATGCCGCCCCCTCTCCCGCACAAGTCTTCGACTTCTGGGCTAATCCTCGTGATTAGAATGAGGGGTAGAGATATTATTATTATTATTATTATTATTATTATTATTATTATTATTATTATTATTATTATTATTATTATTATTATTATTATTATTATTATTATTAATTTGTTAATATTATTATCATAATTCATCATAAAAAATGCATTTTACTGTGAACAGTAATCATTGCGCCCGTAAATCGTGTGTTCTGAGCAGACGTAGCGAACCAAGGACGATTGCCTTCTGCATTCTGCCGGCTAAGATCTCTGCCGAATTTCGACAAGCCGGTATGATCTTTTAGTCAGAAAGCAACGTATGTCTCATTCCACCCAGGACGCCTATAATTAGCACCACAATCTTAACAGAGTGGTCTGGATACAGCCTACGGAGCTCGGAGAGAAGATCTCGATACTTCCTCCGTTTTCCTCCTCTTTAGGACGATGTTGTTCTCTGCGGGAGCCGAGAACTCAATCACAAACATCGTCCTAAGCTGGTGGTCGAGGAGGACTACATCAGGCTTATTGGCTTGGATTTGCCTGAGGGTGGGGAATGAATAGTTCCAATAAATTCGGCACTTCTCATTCCCCACTACGGATTCTATATCCCCCAGAGCATAAGGCAGCACTGGCGTCTCGTAACTATCTCATACGAGTGTCGTAAATGATAATACAACACCCGTAAGGCTGAATCGTTTCTTTGTATATACGCTGTGGCCGCATATACAGGACAAGCAGAAAGGAGATGCATAAGCGTCTCCTGCGCTAGTCTGCAGGCCCTGCAGCTGGTATCAGGAACCTCGATACCCAAGACACGACTACGATAGACGAGTGTGTTAATTACACCATCTTGACAAGCCATTATGAATCCCTCGGTCTCAGAGTTCAGCCCCGCTGACCTCAGAAAAGCAAAGGTCAGCCTTTCAGATAAGCCAAGCCTCTCTAGATGACGGTAGAAGAGACCATGCATTGGCTTATCCTTATGTAGCTGCAGAAGGTGACGCGTTTCTGCAGCTTTAATTAGGGCTTTTAACTGAGCAGGATCCGACTCGGTGACAGAGTCTGGATTTTCCCGCTCAGTATCGAACACGAGACCAAGTTCATCGGCTGCTCTTCTCGCTGCCTTATACACAAACGCTCCTATCCCTGCTGCTTCATGGTCTTGGACCATGCAGAGAAGGATCCGAGCTCCTGATGACTTTGCAGGCCTCCTCCAAAACCACTCTGCCCTGGAGACACTCCAAACTCAAGAGTCCTCCCGATTTCTTGGGAAGTATAGCCGCGGAACGGACGATCTTGGATGCAAACTCCGATGGAGATGCATCATTTTACGGGTCCCTACATCGAGTTGCCTCAGCTCTTCTTGTGTCCATTTCACTACTCCAAAGGAGTAGAGAAGGATCGGATCGAAGGAATTATTATTATTATTATTATTATTATTATTATTATTATTATTATTATTATTATTATTATTATTATTATTATTATTATTATTATTAATTTGTTCGTATGATGTAACTCGCCTGAATTCTTACCGCAACTATATTTTCTGTATATATTTGAATATTATTATCATAATTCATCATAAAAAATGGATTTTACTATGAACATATTAAATACATATAGGATATTTCTACCTACTTACCTCTGTTAGGGCAAGTGATACGAGCACCACAACTATCTTCCAGTTCATTTTGAGTTCGAGTATTTTGACTAATTTCGAATCGATCAAACCGTCTTTATTTATATATATACACATAAAACACTAGAAAGTCTAGATGTCGACGAGATAAAAAAAAACATGTCTGAAATCAGATATCTATAGTTAGATCTAATGGTATTTTGAAAACAAATGATAACGACTCTTGCTTGTGAATCCGAAGGGGTCCTAATAAATAGTATAGTTATCAGAACAAATAATATTTTTGCAATATAAATTTCTGAAAAATCCTGTAATATAATTCCGGACAGTTTCAGAAAAGAATATAATTGTAATGATTTTTATTTATTTTTTTCTTTGTCAGGTATCTTAGCATCTAAAAAATATAATGAATTGAATCCTGAGAAGATTTGTGGATTCATAGTACGAATAAATTTAACGTTACAAGAAACAATAATTTATTAAGGCGGGTATCCATTTGTTGCAAAATCACGTATCGTATCAACGTATCGTATCAGTGGAGACAGGCAATCGTTGCATAGTAACGTATCAAAATAGGTAAAAAGAAACGCAACGGACTTGATCGCTCAATTGTCGGTTTTTCGCCGACACATCAAAGAAATGATACGATACGAGACAGCCACAGTGTGGACGGACGTTTTTTGTTTGTTGGCACAACTGGTCGTTGCAGTCTTTTAATACTTCCACGATAGCCGCGCACACCTCTGGAACAATCCTACTGATGGTTTGCTTTGCGATTCTAAATAGATACTGAAGACTGGAGTAGGAATCGCCAGTGACCAAAAAGCGTAAAGTTAGAGCCAATCTTGACAACAAAAATTCAAAATCAGTAGGATGCATTCTAGTGAAGTTCTTGTACATGCCGCTAACAGTTTGGAACTTCAGGTCAGCCATTAAACTTGTTCCACTATATTGCTCCCTGCTGGCGTACAACATTGACATCCATCAACGCGGTGGTTTGCGTCTTTTTTTCTCTTGCTGCAGAGAATAGTGAATAAAAATATACGCGGCTGCCGCTTGCTGAGGTCCATTCATCGCAGAGATGCGGCAAGAACTAACGTTCGCACAACCCAAACCGTATCCCTCCCGTTCGCGCAATTGATACACAGATACGCAGTGAATCTGGGCTGAAAAAAAAACTGACTCGTTGCAGCGACCAAAATGAAACGATACGCTGATACGATACGTGATTTTGCAACAAATGGATACCCGCCTTTAGACAGAGTAAATTTATGTTTCAGAGAAAATGGTGACCATTTTGAACAGTTTCTTAAGTGTTAAATTCATTTTTTTTATTTTATTTTATAGCTTTATTACTAACTGTCAAATTTTAAAGACAAAACCTACTATTGACTTTTTGATTTCTTCTAATAAACACTATTACAATCTTTTATTAATTAATGCATTTTTTCTTGAAAACTTAAAGCTTTTTAAACTTTAACAAGAGAAACGAAGTGTTTTAAATTAAATTCTGCGCGGGATATTCTCATTCTTTTTAAATTCGATCAATTGAACAAAAAAGGTGAGGTATAAGTGGTCTGATTACTTCCTGCTCGGCCCAAGCGGCTCAACTTTCAGAAAGCGACCTACATTGCAACAGGTACTTAACGCAGGATTGCTATTTCTCTTTTATCCGTGTTTGGTTGTTTTCAGTTTACCTACATCCTATATCTCTGTATTAGATCCAATAAAAAATAACAATCATATTACAACAAAGGCTTTGATCAAGTGGAACATCCTACGTCAATATTCGTATTTTTAAAATAATACTTTAATACAATGAAAAATACACCACCTGCGATAGCATAAAATGATTGAAACACTTTAAAATTTATAATTCTGAAAGGTATTGCAATCTAAATTATATACATGAAAATCGTAATATAGTATCGTCATTTAGTACTTCGGTGTTTATAGAATAATAACAAACAAATATCTCTATGACAACGTTAATATTAGATGTCTGTTTTCTGTTTTAATTATTTAATAATTACAGATGCTATTAAATTGTAATTTAAAACCGCTTGTAATAAATTCGTCAAATTTTAAGCAACAAGTTTAATAGAAATTTTCACTTATATCAGAGCTTAGCTTAGAGCTTAAATTATTGCGGGAAAATTTTTCGAGTTCATGAATATTTATAAAATTATGAGGAAACATTTTTCGAAAGCAGGATATTCAGCTGTATTTATTTAGTAAAGTTAGATGGGGTTAAATTAAAGACAAATTTATGCCACACAACCAATGATACAGGTTGTTCCCAGTGTTTTCCACAACAGTTGGAAACGATCAGACACGCTGTACTTCTTATAATGCCTGACATGCCCATGAAATGACGATTGGAAACGACGACTATTGGTTTCTGGTGTGGTGCGAATAAAGCTTAAAAAAATCAATAAATAAAAATCACTATACGTTTTTATTAAAATTTGGAGGTATAAAGAAACATATCAAGTAACATTTTGCTATATTTTCAGCAGAAAAGGCATTATACCTGAAACCGAAACAGTTTTTATTCAGTGCACTGAGCATTTCAAATAGAATTATTTAACAAATGGTTACGCTTACCGACTTCAGCGAGGTATACCTTTTTCAAATAAAACAGGTAGGAGAATCGATTGTTTCGATAGTCAGATGAATACATTAAGATGCAAAAAAGTTATGTCATTTAAAGGAAACATGATGTGCCATAAGTGGCGCCCTCTACTAGTGACGTCAAAATTAGTAACATATTTGAATTTCTCGTCCGCAAAAACCAACAATTTACAAATTTTATGTTCAAATTTGGATTTCTTAAAAAGTTATTTACAAATATCGAAAATAAAATTTTAACTTTAACACCCTGTAACTCCGTTAATAATCAGTTTTGAAAAAAATGTTATGCAAAGAGCATTTTTTTTTCCGGACACCCTGTATATTATGGTATATTTAGTTAGTTACTCATGTGGTTTTTCCAAAGTTAGTTAGTAGTTGGGCGAAGATATGATGATATAACCTAATTTACCTCAATCCAAAATTTGATAGTTATTGAATAAAGTGTGAAGGAAGAATGTTTATGAAATAAAACTTAAAATCCAAATATTCAAAAAACGGTTGTTCAAAGTACTGTTAATGGCGCTCTCTATAAGTGGCAGCAAATTCGGGGTTATATTTTCATTTCTCGTGCCAGAAATAAAACTAAAATAAAATTGTAAATTCAACACCCTGTATCTTGAAAATTATAAAATTTTGGAGTAAGGTAACTTGATTTAGACCATCATATTTTTACTCCCGGAATATGCGGTAGCAATTATTTTTCCCAACTTTTTACAGTCAAGTAGCAAACTGATTCAGCATTGAATTACACCTCAACATTTATGACAAACAGCCGCGATTTTCCAGTCATCAGCGGAGCTACCAGACATATAGGTTCCGGTTTTGAGCTTGTTAGCTTTCATCAGTATGTCATTGGAAAGGCCAGCGACAAAAAAACCTAGTTAATCACTCTCTGTTACAGCTGACAGAGGCGAGATGGATCCTGATTTCCTGTTTATTCACAGTATGAAGTTTTTGCTTATGGCTGTAATTTACACAGTCTACCAATTTACTTTGGAAAAACTATACCTACCTACATCTTTGGAACAAGATGTTCAATTGCTTCTTGGACAAAATAAACGAATTGTCCATAAAGGAATTAGTTAATAAATATTTTTTTATTTTTTCTGGAGTTACATTCAATTCTAACATTTTCACATGATAAGATTTTTCCAAAATCTTGATGAAAATAAAAAGAAAGACTCCTTGGATCGTCTTTTCCATATAAGTCCATTTACAAAAAAAAGACAATTCAGATTCTAGCATGGTCAAAGAATATTGACGTCATACGTTTGATATGGTTATATACAGTGTTACAAACTAGTAGGTCAAGCCGCTAACGACACAATCTCTGGACTAAAATAATAGAACTTTTCTTATGCCACTTTTCATTTCGGAGCAAAAATCATTTTAAAAGTTAATTTTGACACCTTATTTTATGAAACCGGAGCTCCCAAATGAAAAGTGGCATAAGAAAAGTCTCATTATTTTAGCGTAAAAAAATATGTGGTTAACAGCTTGACCTATTAATGTGTAACACCCTATACAGGGTGATTCAGAACGTATATAAAAAAATTTGGGAATAGATGTGTCATGAAAAATGGAGTCAATATCATAGAAAAATGTTTGTAAAATCCTTAGATATAGTTTCCGAGAGAAAAATTATGGAAGTTCTAGTAATTTCAACCTTTACATTGCTGGGCTCCTGTAGTCTAGCCAGGCGATTTCAAATATCCGATTACTTATCGTATTGACTTTTTTGTGACTATCAAAAATGGCTTACGTATGGCATCTCGCAGTTGATGGATATCATTTTCATTTATAGTGAAGTGAAAATAGCAGAACATGTGCCAGATGCAGCTATTTTTACAACGGTGTGCAGTGACTGCAAGTGTAGTGCAAACGCAGGCGTAACGCGGGAAATTTGCAACTGAATCGTGGAAGAAATGGAGGTCCAGAGCGTCCAGGGCGTATTGCACCAGTCTTGGCCGAGGAGGACCGTACTATGGTCGCCACGATCTCCTGACTTTACATCATTTGGACTTATTTTTGTGAGGTTATTTAAAAAATTAAGTATACTGCACCGAAGTGGACACTATTGATAATTTACGCAAACGTATCATAGCTGCTGCCAATAACTTACACATTCAAAACGGACAGAGACATTTGTCTTAGTTTGTATAAACTGGGTAAGACGGGCCCAAAATTTTGTTGTAACATCAGATATGTCAAACTATTTTTAGTAATTAAAACTACAAATTAATTGTATTAATAATTAATAAAAATAGCGGCAAAAGCAGTTGAGTTTGCTGCATTAATATAGGGGTTGTAAAATGTAATTTATATCTTTCCTTTTTTGTCCGGTCGGATTATACGCTTTATCAGGATTTACAGTCAACCAGTTTCCAGTGCCGTGCGGAAGTATATGTTTAAATCATTTTTGAACTGCTCTTTTTGATTTTATTTTTACAAAAGTGTATTTGTAAAAGTCCCCTGTACATTCAATTTTTTTTTAGATAAGTTCTGAATTACCCTGAATATTTAAATATTTGTTTGCATATATATATTTCTACCAATAGACTGAACCTACCAAAATACGATTGTATTTCACTGTGTAGGATCGAATCTAAATATAAATAAAATTAAAAATATTTTTCATTTCATTTTGTTTTCATAGAAAAAACATCCTAGTTCCATCTAAATTATAAATAATATCACAGCAATCGCTATTATTCACTAATATCCGCTCCCATATTATCAACACCACGCAAGCCGTTCCCCGAGTTCTTTTCTTCACTGTTCGCTTTGTTGAAGTTGTTGCAGGCAACAGTGTTATTATTGCACGTTTCCGTCGTCATGATGCTTCCGATGGTGCTGATTCTGGACGGTTCTGTGATTATTTCCGGAACGCTTCTCTTGTACAAGTACCTTGCTAAGGCTCCTAGGAGGATCATCTCCAACAGCATCAAGGAATTGTGCAGTACTGTAATAAAAAGTATGATTAAATTGCCATTCAACCGCCTGGGGCACCAGATTTACCACCAATCGACTTTTTCTCATCACTTACAATTTGCGTAAACCTGGGGTGTGATTGGTGGTCGGCAAGGGAGTACGTGGAACCATACCAAGGCTCTGGTGGCTAGACCTTGAAGTTTTGCAAAAATTAGTACCATTTGTAGTACCAGAAACTTTCCTATTAAGAGGTATTTTTCGCAGGACGCTCTCAACAGGTTTATCGTCATAGCCATCGACCAGACTCCAAATAAGATGGATGTTATGATGATAGGTTGGATGTACATGTAGTTTATTTGGTATAAGCTCTGAAAGAGGTTTGGAACCTTTGTTATAGGGAATGATTTTAAAAGATGTTGGTTAATCAAAATTAATTTAAATTGGATGTAATTAAATCCTCTAGCAACAGCCAATTAAATGATTACTCAATTATGTTAAATCGTAGTGAAATTTCATTTCATCAAGGTATATTTTATTATGGACATCAATATAAACTTATAAATTTCTTTTGAGTTGAGTTTCGTATTAAAGTAATTGAAAATATAAATTTTATTCTTATTATATGACGATCCACGCAAAACAATTATGATTTGTTAATTTACTTTTAACATTCTAACATATTTCTTCTGGTTTGCTTATTCTTTTGACAAAGGTAAATTATTTTTTACCATAATATAAAAACTGGGTCAAGTTGTGTCATTGCAGAAATAATTTTATATGAACTAAATATATTTTTTAATATAGTTCTATAAATTCTAAAATGTTTTATATTTTAAAATTGAATCGATTATAGTTTCTGCATAAAACTATATTAATTTCCTTGAAGTTTTTATTTGCTAATTAAAAAACATATGCGCAAAATACATGTTACCTTCAACAATAAATGAATTAATTTGGAATCAATAACACCAAATAAATATAAAAAATGGTGATTAATATTTCATTTATTTTGTTGTACTATATATATAACCAAAAAATTACGTAATAATAATAACATACCTCTCGTTCAGCCCACATAACTAGAAGTATAAGATATACTAATCCTTGCACCAATGGTAACTGAAGAACTAGAAGCCTTAGAGTCCTTACAGTTTTCCTGAAATGGGGTCATGTGGTATAATAAAATTTTATCTGAATTAGTTAATATTATTACAGATCTAATAAATTTAAGCGTATGTTGAAAAAATGAAACTAGTTGAACCAAACACATATTAATGCCTAAAGTTTGCTCCGCCCTCAATTACGTCATATTCTCCTATGGTTCACGCTATCCCGCCAGCAAGCGTTACAGAACCGCCGATAACTTTTTATGTGTAATCGGTTCTCGTTACGTTTTTAGTGTTTATTAATTTCTGTATATACAAAATGGACTATTTTGTTAAATATACTTTATATACAATAGATAAATATTATCAATTACCCAAGATCGAAAATAATAGAGAGTGACTAATTCACAGCACAGAGGTGAGTATGGGAGGTGAGGGTTGCATGATTACCTAGGCGTGCCACTTGAGAAGGATTCAAAGCACACAAAATTATCAAAAATAAGTTAACGTCGAATGAACTTGGCAGTTTCATGATGAAAATGATAGGAAATATTATAGTTTAAAAACTTCAACGCCCTTAGAGCTTTATAAGGCAGACACATTTAAAAAGCTCCAAAAATGGCATTATTTTTCTCTAACCTTTGAAGGTTGTTCATTAAAACTGATTTATATATCCGTGTTCAGTCAAATCTCTTTTAAAAAAATCTAATGGGATTCTGCTACGTCAAAGTCCACTTCACGTCATTCGAACAAGAAATAATAACGAAAAGCACCGTTACTTCAGACATTACGAAAAACTCTCCTCGAACGCATTTATCTAATCAAAATCTATCAGCTGTTAAATAAACCGAATCTAATTGGCAACCTTTTATGTTTCCCAGTTAAAACCAATAACGTTACGAGAATTACCGCAGAGCATTAACTTTTTCTAGGCCTTATTATTTTTTCTGCCGTCCTGCTAATAACGCTTTTTCTTACTTCGTCACGCTGAAGGTTGGCAAAATGATACAGCAGGGCCAACAGCAGCAAGGTCCCACCTTTAAGCTCAGCTGGTCAGGTTTTACTTTTTTCACCAGTTCAGCTTCACCCCCGCAGTAGGCTACGAAAAGGCAGAACAACTGGTACATTCCTGCCATGAACATGCCCTGAGTTATGGCCTCGGCCAACAGGTGGGCTCTGGGAACCAGGATAGCGAAATATGTCGCTAGGGACGTCACCTAAAACATAATTATGACAAATCATATCAAAATATCATTATTTAGATATGAGCCGTTGTAATTTCAACAAAAATCAAACAAAGTGTGTGTTTATTATCGACGTATTCTCAATAATAGAGGGAAAACAAGAAATAATTATTAAATTTAACGTTTTTATGTAACACTGACGAGCGAAAGGGCACATTTGATCCCCAATACAGCCACTCAAATGTCTTCTTTGGCACCACTATAGTCTGTTTAGAAATGAAAGAGAGTACTAAAAGCTTATTATGTATGCAAATCGTAAATAAATGTAGTACTGGTGCTTATATTCAATATTTATATCCACTGGCACAATAGTCACTAAACACAAGTCGAATTGTACTCTACTGCACTAGCACATCTTCGTATATTCAGCTCTAAGACTGGATTGATCTGTCACAATACACTGGCTCCTGCCCTATGATGTATCCAGTAAAATATACTAATGTACACCCATTACCTGTTAGCATTAGTGTTACCCGATAATTACCTGAAACGAAATATTACCACGCCCATGGCCGGTTCTTATCTCTGGGTTTTATTACGCTCTTTCATTTCCAAACAGACTATAAAGAAAGAGAATAAATACTCGATATTGTGATCCTCTAGCACGACGGAAAGGAACGTAAAGGTTCCACAAAAATAAATAGAGTTAAGTAGGTAATTAAAATTATATCTATAGGCTCAAGTACAGTTCTCATCAAGATACGTGAAAATAGCCAAGAATCAGTGGAAATTAGGCAAATTAAGAAAAGGTACTACCCCCTGAGGATGGAAACAGACGATGTCTGAAAGTATCTTGGAAAAGTTAGTTTCCCTTTGGTTAGTTTCCAGATGGTTGGGTACTTCAGTGTCTTGGTTTATTAAGATTTAATCACGATTAAAGTTAAAATAGCAAATTTAGTTCTTAAGGCTATTTCTCATATTCTGGCGTACAAATGAAATATCTATAAGTGTCTAGTTTAATATTTGTTTATGGACCTCTTGTCTACAGTTATTTCTTTTATGTTATTGACGCTTTATTTATCTCTTATTATTATTTTTTTTTAAAATCCTTAGAAATGTGACATTTCTCTTTTAAGTTCAATAAAGTGTCTTAGTTGACTGAGCACGAAATCATAGATCATGCAGCTAAAGATAGGTAAGTAAAACAACTTATTTTGAAGATCCCATATATGATAAATTTAATTTCAATATAAAAAAATGTTTCCTTTCAGTAGGTAAGGTCTTTATAGTACTCCCGTAACCCCTCAGGTTACACCACGGTAACAACGGTTTACATACAATTCAGAAAATAAACACATAAATTCATCTAAGTTAGTATTGAGAACATATTGGCTCTGGCAATTATGTGTCTTGTACTCACAGAATAATAAGTGACTTAAAATTGTTTTAAATTTTGTTCTGTTACAAATAATTCATCAACTTAAAATACACTCAATAGAGATTATTCAGTTGATAATCGTCCAAACTTGATTCTACATTCAAATTCATTTGATTTTTTTCAAATATTTGACCCTACTTGGAAGGCTTGTAACTCCGCCTGTGTGCAACATTGTGTATAGGTATGATTGGTTAAATTGCAATGCCCATACATGGACCTGCTCTGTGTTGGTCCTTATGCGGAACACCCTGTATATTGTTGGTCAACTTTTGAACCATTTTTTGATAGAGCCATCCCCACTCACAGTGTCTCAATATGTCTACTAATATAGTCAGCGGCCAAAATTGTAGAGAGTGACTAATGTTATAAACCTGCTCACAAGTTATAGCAGTCATCACAAAGAAATGTACATGCAGCCCGTATATTTTTTCTACAAAATCTTGTGGCGCATATCTATGAGAGCATACTCGATTACACAGCTTCTGCTACGCATGCGCTTAGTACACGTTAGTACGCATGCGCTGCTGGCTTTTGATTGGCTGCGACGAATTGTCGGATCCAACTGTTTCATTTCCAGCGCTATCATGAGCGGGTATACCGTTCGGGCGGGCAAAATTTCGATTATATGTTTTCGTTAATTTAATTATGAATGTAATTAATTTTATTAGTGATTTGATCGCAATGAGGAGTATCGGATGACATGTATGAAGAGTTTTGAGCGCGAGGTCAAAATATAAGTGGAAGTGATGTCGAAATATGTATTTCTTTAACAAAGTTGTACGTGAATAGCATATGTGTGCAAATAAAAAAGTGGTAAAGAAGTACAACTGTGAAACGGAAAGTGATGGAAACCGCGGAAGGAAGATTATATTTTTAAAATGAGTTTTCCAAAAAAAATTCTATTGCTTTATCTTACAAGATGAAACTTAGTCCGTATAAATGAAATCGAAAAGAGTATACTGATAGAAAGGACGAAATAGTGATATGGTGAAGAAACTATTTAAAATAAATATTAAAAAATAAGAATCTGGATCAAAGAATATATTAAATTTTGACGAAACATGGACGTATGAAGGTCATACGGAAAGCGGTACGATATGATATAATAAGTGTTAATGTGTGACCGTTATAGTGACAGTGCTAGTAACCAATAGTAAATAGTGTGTATGTATTCTAAATGAATCTTTTGAATGCGGAATTCGCAAATATTTGCACAATTTATTTAATGGTGGAAAAATCTCTATTTGTAACAAATTTTGTCAACTACCTATAACACTATCTATCATTTTCATCATGAAACTGCCATGGTAGATTATCAGAAGCTCAAAACAAATTTATTAACACCACATAATAATGAAAGGGGCAATAATATTTGTAGTGTTTGACAGTTTCGCAAATTGCAATTGTCAAAAGTTGAGATTTTTCCGCCATAAATAATTAAAACAGAAGTTGCAAAATTCGTGCAAAAATCCGTGAATTTCGCGTCCATGAGGACAAGGCTTAAGTGTGATATCCGCGGAGTGCTCATCAGGTAGGTGTAAGTGGGTGGTGGTGGGCATTCTAATTTATAGAGGATGACACAGGTGGCACATTTAAAGTAAATTGTGCCAGGTTCAGCCGACGTCAACTTATTTTTGATAATTTTGTGTGCTTTAACTCTTCTCAAGTGACACGCTTAGGTAATCATAACACACGTATCTTTCGTACTCATCTCTGTGTTGTGAATTATTCACTCTCTATTATTTTCGACCTTTGGTACAAGATAAAAACTTTAAATTTTGAAATATTCTTATCATTTTTATTACCTAACGCCTCGAAATTGGTAAAAACTGTTATATCATTGTTTGTACTCTAAAAATAATGGATGTTATGTAATGCAATTATTTTTGTATATTTTTTATATCTGATAGCATTCAAATTTAGTAGGTACGCCTATGAAATGTTGCTCCCCGCACGCTTCGCCCGTCCGCTAGTCTACAAGCTAGCGATTAGTCGCTCTCTACAATTTTGGAAGTCAACTATAGTGAAGATGTTTCAGATATCTCGAAAACTGTCAATATTTTGATAGGGCTGTTACACACAGTCCCCTTAATCCACGTAGAATTAGATAAAACTAAAAGAATGGCTTCTTTGTGACGTAACTAAATTGCGTATGTACTCGTATATGGTGTAATTCATGTATCTTCTGTATTACACAATACGGTAAAACCGCCTTACTTGGAATCGCAAGTAAAATATCTGGTCAATTAAAAGTGTACTCACCGGATAGACTCCGATTACAAACGCAGTATGCGCTTTCACTCTCGAAGAAGAGTTCTTCATGATGTAACGCAGAGTGTCAAGGAACAGAGCCAGAACAACTATCAGGGACACCGTGCCGACCGACACCACCGTTATCCCATAGATATTTGTCTCTGAAAAATAAAAAAATATATATGTATAGTCATCATTAGTCGAGTAATATGTACGTATTTTTTTTAAATTTAATATAAATTGCCTTTCATAGAAACTGAAAGAAATAGAAGAAAACCTATAATAATGTATACTACGTGACATCGTGACAAATAAAGGTTATATTAAATTAAATATCATTTTATTCTGATATCTTTTTCATATGTTTTCTTCTCTCAGTGGAAGTAAAAAATGATAGAATTTCCAGGTTTATCTGTTAAGTTTCTTTGGAGTTTGCATCGGTCGTACTTTGATAACGTATAGCATTCTCTTTTAAAAATTTCTGCGTACATTTGTGTTGTGAAGCTTGTTGCAAATGACATTTCTTTACAGCTGATTATGTTTAGAGTACGTAGATTTGGGCAGATTTCCCAGTTTAGTGACTAAGAGGTGGCACATTTTTGGGTTGCGAGAAGTAGGTTTATCAGTGAGAGAAGTTTCTAGAAGGACTAACAGATCCTTACGTCGTAGATGAACCACCGAGAGTGAGATCGTCGATTATTAGTTGGTTTGTGTAGATATCTCTCTTTTAAGGAACTATTATATTCTTTGTGTCAAAAGGTTAATATTCACTTTTAATGATAATGTGTAATTATAATCTAACTAACTGTAACGTACATATATAAACGATTGTGCAGTTTATACAATCACAGCTAATTTGGTACTTCTTGAAGTAAAGATCGTGCATCAACTTGTATTGTTAAATTTATTCTGCCAACATCTGAACTAGATACAAAACTCGCGTATGGTACCAGATCACCAACAATTTCAATTAGACGCAACCTGATGCCCCAATGCTACATCCAGGAAGTTGTGGAGCCATATGTCATTCCATCATCCAGAACGCCATTTTGCAGCAAGACAATGCTAGATTTCATGTTGCCAAACAAACAATAGCTTTTATGGATCAACATCAGATCAAGTGTGAACTCTAGTCACCAATCGCTGGATCTGTCACTTATTGAACGTGTTTGGAAAATGATTGGCCCCAGACTATTGCATTTACAACACTCCTACAGACTTTAAGAGCTCTTACCTATAAAGTTCAGATAGATTGGAATGAGATACCCCAAAAACTTATCGACAACCTTATTAGATCCGAACCCAGGCGTATCAATGCGTGTATTAGGAATTGTAGGTTCTCAACGCACTGTTGAACTAATTTTTGCAGTAGGTTCTCTGATCTTGCTGAAAATGTGACATTCGATAAGTAAGGAGCTCTGAACCTCTGTACTAAAAATTATTAAAATCCAATGAACATTCATTACATATATGTATAGGTGTTAATTTTTCTTTGTCACGTAGTATATGTTCGGTATTTTTTTTTAAATTAAAAAAACTTATCTTTTACAGAAACTGAAAGAAAATCCATAATAATGTATTTAAGTATCACAAATAAATACCTAATATGTATCTTAACTTCCTCTACTGTATCTCAAAGTGTATCCTTTTTAAAACACCCTGTATATCCTTTGACATATCCCAAGTTTTTGTTTAAATGTAATAACACATTCAGCGAAATTTAACTTAGTGTAATGGTTCTCGAATTATTTGTTTTTTAACTTTGGTGTCCTATTTTCAGTTCAGAAATCTCTCCCTGAACTGTGCTAGCACTCATTCTAAATGAAATTAGGATTTAAATTGTAGTAATTTCTTATTTGTTACACATATTTTTTCTTTTCACCTTGAATGCAACGGCAAAACCACAAAAATAATTGTAGACAATTACCATTAAATAAGTTAAAATTATTAACAATTGAATAGAAAAGGGACGTGGTTAGGGCGGTATCAAAATGCTACCGGATATTCAATAAATGTTTTTATATATTTTTAGGCATTAATAATATTGTGTCGAATTGACAAAAGTGTACATTAATAAACCACGTAATTTAGAAGAACTTCAAACTCGCATTCGGGACGAAATACGCAAGTTACCCCAGAAATCATTCATAATGTGCAAGAAGAATTTCTTCACAGACTTGCGCATTGTCAAGAAGTTGGTGGATGGCAATTCGAACATTTAATTTAAGTATAAAATTTAATCAATTGTATTTTATTTTACATACCTCAGAATTGTTACTTTTTATGGATAAAATTTACGTTTTCTAACATTCAATCGTCATTTACTCGGAAACTTTCCTATGTAAGAGGGCAAAATTTTAGTACTGTCTGATAGAGAATTAAACGATCTTTCAGAATCAAGGAAAAAATATGGTGTTGCCATTTAAAAAATAAATCGATGACGTCATTACTCGAAAACAAATGACATTTGAAAATCGCATTTTACGCTAAAATATGTATTTTTTAAATTAAAAATCGACCTGTTAAAGGATTGGAAAGGAATAATTGTTTCGTTTTTATTGAATTTATTCCATACTTTTGGCGCATACTGTATGTTTTGTTCTACAAAACAAAGACCAACAAATAAAAACTCACCGGAAATTGAATGAATTAATCAAAATGGCAGTGAGTTGTTCATGTCCGTTAGCAACTTTCTTTTGAAAATATCATTTAGTTTTTGTTTAATTAACGCTGCTAATTTATGACGAAATAGATAATTAAAAATCTAAACAGTGTTTTAAAATAGGACAAAGAAATTACAAGGAATCATCTTTACAAAAAGCATTGTAGCACAAATTCATCAATAGACGCATCAATGGATGAGTAACGTTTGGTACAGAAAGATTAGACAAAACGAAGACAAAGGACAGATTTATTGTCCTTGATTTAAAACTATGACCTTTCCCACATTCATACTATCAAAGGAAATTGTTATAGCATAACAATCTTAATAGAGTGCTAAGTGTCTAACAAATTTTAATCGTAAGAGGTTAATAAATAACTTGATTGTAATTTAATTTCAATTGAAATTGAGTATTTATTAACAATCAGTTTTATTCTAAAATATACATACTGGCTGTCTTCGAGATATTTCAATTCTATCAAAAAAGTTCCTTTTCGATAACCTAATTCAAAATTGCCCATTTTTTACAAGCAGAAATATTGATATTTAAAAGAGAGACACAAGGATGCCTTTCTTTTGTTACAGATATTTAAAAAAACTGTTTAATTTTACACAGGATAGTAAAAATTTTGTCGAATTTGCTTTGCCTTGCGAGGATGGCTGTGAAATTCCTAGCAAATTTAAAAACAAAATAACCAATAAACCAATAACATGTACAGCATAATTAGGACACCAAACAATTGTTGCATGTTCACAATTGCATCAAAGTAGAATACAACATTTTCAAAGTGCTAGAATTCCGAAATTGTTTACTATTCCTTATAGTGAAACCAAGAGATCTATAAGTCCTTGCAGTTACATAATGTGCATAGCTATTACAAGACAATTTTCTGTTAAATATAACACCTAAGTCACAGAAGGTATAAGGCCTAGAAAGCGTACATGTTATTCAATAGAATAGTCAAAATAAAGCAACGGTTTCTTTACAGAAAAATGCGGTACATGACACTTAGGTACTAATATTTAGTGACAGAGTGTTTACTCTGCAACATTCATGAATAACTTTTAGATCATACTGAAGTTCAGCAGCATCAGCAGAATTCTTAATTGGACTAAAATTTTCATATCATCTGATTCTGCATGCATCAGACAGGACACAGTTAAATTATTAATTATGTCATTAATGAATAGGCTAAAAAATAAGGGTCCCAAATTAGATTCTTGAGGGACCCCCGGGGTGGCACGTACTTCAGCAGACTTGCAACCGCGGTAAAAAACATGTAGACCTTTGTTGGATAGATAAGAGCTGATATGGACAGATAGAGGGTAGAATTCTATAACAGTTTTTAATTAAGTGACCCTGTACACTTAATTAGAATTTAGAAAAACAAATTTTGGTGGTTCGAAGTTACCCAAATTCGACAACAAATTTTCACCATTCTATGTACAATTGAATAGTTTTTAAAATATCTGTAACAAATAATAGGCATCCCCCCCTCTCTTTTTAATATCAATACTTCATCTTCCACAATATAAAACTATTGAAAAGCAATTTTTTATAGAATTGAAATATCTCGAATACTATTAGATATAGATATAAGAAAATCTGCTAAAAGTTGACTTAAGATTATACGTAAAATCCAAATAAGCACAAATATACATTTGAAAGCCCGTCGAAACCTTAAAACCTAAATTTTCAAAATTGCTCTCTGAAATATCCTAATGGGCCGTCACCGTATACTTATAGACACCCTGTGTACCGATAACATGAGTGAGTGAGTGAGTCATTATTTTATATAGAAAACTACCAAAACATATCTAGTATCAAATTGCTTTTACGAATTTTAAATTGTTCATTATTAAAGAGTATTTGTTAATACGGCAAAAGAAGTCAAAACATTCATCATATGACTGTTATCTAAAATTGGTATTGTTTATGATATGAGCGTAGTTTATAGTAAAACAGAAACTAATTTTATACTTACGTGTGTATAGAGAATTTAAACAACCTACTAGAGAAATCACACCGTGTTAGGTACTTATTAAAGAATATTAGGACATCGCCACCAAATGATTAAACATTGCTTCAAAGCAATCAACCTACTTGCAAAATGTATTTCTGAAAATAATTGCATAAGAAAATACAAATACGAGTACTAACTGCTGATAACAATATCTTGTGTTGTAGAAAAATAATAATGGATTTTTTAAGGGCAGGTTACTTTAGCTGCCAATTTGAATGAATGGAATGGTGGTAACTGAAGCATAAGCATGTTTGCTCTCATTTCTAATTTCTAAGAATGTCATTGCGCTGATGGTACCATCGTTTAAAGAAAAGAAAACTGATTTGACAGGAAAATATTATTTATCGTTCTCAGTACTCATTTTTAATTTTAAAAATACAGACATTGGTTGGTGCAAAGGAAAAAACGAGCTACAATAGACCATATGGTCCCAGTGGAGTGTTGATTTTTAACGAGAATATAAAGGCGAAATGGTATTTTTCTACAGTTGGTCATTTTCTTTGTTTTATGTTTCATTCTATTTTCTTCCTTTCTTCTTTCTCGACCGATACCTCCAGTAAAGCTTCTTACACAGTTAATTCTAAAAAGATATAGGTCACTTCTGAATTTATTTCCTGCTTCAAAAGAAAGAGACAACTTTGGAGAACTTTCAGAACATCAGGCAATACAGAAAACTATAACCCATCGAAATGTTTCGAACAATTTAAATTAATTCATATCAAAGGCTCTTAAAGCATTATTTAAATATACATGAAATCTACTTTAATCGAAAGCGGCCACCCCCATAATTCGAGGCCTTGATGGCGTCAGTTGCCAACGACTTCAACGCAGCTAAAACCTTTCGAAAATCGTTCACCAGGGCCGGAACACCTGCTCCATTTCTTCAGCCCAATGGTATAGTAACATCGCCATTGATGATATTTTATTTACTGAAGATTTAGTCATTGGACAAATAAATAAACTAGATTCTTCGTCAGATCCTGATAAAGTTACTGTTCCCATTTTAAAGAATTGCGTTTGGAAGTTGGTCAAACCTCTCTCATTTCTATGCAAGCCTCTTTTCAACAGCCGCAACTGTCCTTTCAGTGACTATCTGCATCTGTCACTCCAATTTACAAGACTGAAGATAAACTCGACCCCACAAATTATCAACCAATCAGTTTTGTGTGCATATTCTCCAAAATTATGGAGGGGACAATTGTTCAGGCTTTATTCCATTTACTGCTTGAAAACAACATCATTCTGCACGTTCAATATGGTTTTGTTCTTGAACGGATGACTGTCACTAATCTCTTAGAATCATGGACGCGCCTGGACTCGACGGTCATCAATCCGTTGATCTCATTTTAATTTTCCAAGGCTGGAAACATGAACTAATCATCTATTTTCTAGTTAAAATAATCTATTTTCGTTTTTATAATCGCAGCAATTTTTTAAATAAAGACGCAATTTTCTCTTCTACAATTTTATAGATAACTTATGACAACAGCTCTCTAATTATTTTCAACACACTTTTCATGAAATTATCATTTGGCCAAGCCACTCGAAATTATCGCACCCTATTGTTCTCTCATTCTTATTATATATACTTGTGTTATCTAAATTTTACAAGCAATTAAGACTGACTTACTAATTATTATATTTAATTGTATAGTTTTATCAAGTATTATCAACATTTCCATGTTTTTAATTGTAATTTCTTCCTTGTTTACAAACTGCTCACAGTTCTATACCCATAACACCATATTTTATCCATACAATAATTTTGGCATACTACAGAGACTCCAAATTTAACTTTTTTACAACTGTTTGAACTGTTTACAACTTTTGTTAGTTTTCCGTGAATTAATTTAGAGTAATCCCAATATTGGCATTGATTAATGAAAAATTAAGTTATTGCTGAGAATATATTATTTAATAAATAATGTATCATTTGGTTTAAGCGATTATACGTTTAACTTGCCTTGTATTTTTGCTTATTTACTGGTTCTTAATAAGGAGATAAATAGGAAAGCAAAAATAAACATATTTATAGTAAAAATATTAAAATTAAGTTTTTCTTAAACCTATTTTCATCTGATTGGGATAATAGTTAGAAAAATTAGCTAAGCAGTGAAGAAGCAAACAATACATCACGTTAGAAACTATTGAATTAAATTGCTCCATAGTTGCTTCAAATTATGAAGAAACATTTCTTATATTATTTAGTACAAGGTAGTGGTAAATTACATATTACACTGAAGGAGATTGATCGACAAAAAAATGTTGATATACAAGGTGATTCTAAAAGTAGTAGCAGCAATTTCTAGATTCCAAAATAAATGGAAAAGTCGATATAAACTGTTATATAAACATGTATCATAAAATGCTTCGTTCTATATATACACGGTATGAAAGGGTAAATTGGGTTTCTTTTGCAAGCGTGAAATTCAAATTTGTTTCTAATTTTGACGTCACTAGTAGAGGGCGCCACTTATGGCACACCATGTTTCTTTTAAATGGCAGAACTTTTTTGCACCTTAGTGTATTCATCTGGCTATCGAAACAATCGATTCTCCTACCTGTTTCATTTGAATAAGGTATACCTTGCTGAAGTCGGTAGGAGTAACCATTTTTGAAATAATCCTATTTTAAATGTTCAGTGCACTGAGTAAAATCTGTTTTGGTTTCAGATAGTGCTTTTTCTACTGAAAGTACAGCAACATGTTACTTAAAAAAGTTGTTCAGAATGGTGAATTATGGAGACTTGCGCAAGAAGATCGGCGACGTTTGATGAAACCATTTTTCAACAAAGCACAAAGATTTTATCAAACCAGGCTGATCTTTTTGAAATTTTGCAAGTACTCCATAATTTATCATTCTGAACAACTTTTTCAAGTAACATTTTGCTATATTTTCAGTAGAAAAGGCACTTTACCTGAAACGATAACAGTTTTCAATCGGTGCACTGAATATTTCAAATACGATTATTTCGAATACTGTTAATTCTAACGACTTCAACAAGATGGACACACTAAGCAGCAAAAAAGTTAATGATTTAACCAATCTAAGCGCAAAAACAGTCTGTATAAACTGTGATATAAACATTTATTGTAGAATGCTTCGCGTTCGATATACAGGGTATGAAAGGTTATGATGATGACGATTTTTGATTAGCATTTCTCAATTTCATAACTTCTGATGCTCTTTTTGAAAATCTAAAAATAAATGAACGAGAAGGATAGAATAAGGGAGGTATAGCCTTTTAAAATATCCAAACTTTTTTGTACATATTTTTTGGTAATTTCATAGCAAAGTCTCATTAAAAATCTATTGGATTTAAAACATAGTTAGCTTTTAAATTAATGAAAAGGATCAATTTTGACATTTTCATACATTGATTAGTAGACAAACTTAATCATTGAAACAATCTAAATGCATATTTATAGTAATGGCAAGAAAATAATTTCATAGTGTTAAAAAACTTATTAGCCACTGCTAGGTTCCTTTAGCAAAAATGGTTTTTGTTGTAATGATAGCAATGTAGCCTGAAGCATATTTAATGCAAATATTTTGCAGGTAATTATCAATATCTTACTAATGGTATTGCTAACGTATATTTCCTTTAGTATAACAAAGAACCTTAAACTTATTTTAGATAAATTATATTACAAAACTAGTAGCTTCTGAGTCTTGTGAGTATAAAGATATGAAGAAGCTACACAGGGTCTGTTACTATAAAAATCACCAATGTTTCGGTTGACCGAAATTTGACGTTTGATTTTATAGTGATGTAGACAATATCAGTGCATGCGGTTACGATTTTTGCGTAGTCGGAACAGAAGCAGTGGTGCGGCAATTCAAAGAGATAATGAGTAATCCATATAAAGGTGATTGATATGGTTGTTGTGTAGAATTGATTTATCACAGATGACGCTCACAATGCAAACCGGATGAGAATCAAAGTTGGATTATTTTAAAAACTGTAGCTCCCATAATACGCATTTCCAAATGAAATTCAAATTGACGACAACGTTGGAAAACAAACCAATAGCATAACTACATTTTGAAACAATTTTGTTAATATTGAAAATATATAGAGATACATTTTGATTCTAGGAATATGCGTGTAAAATCTGAATCGATGTATGCAGAAACGTATCATGTCCACAAAAGCATATTATGAGAAACTGGAAATAGTTATTGATGTATTAAGGGAATTATGAGGATGTTAATTATCGAAGGCAACAGAATGCAAGATTGTTAATTTGCCCGAGATTATTAACATTCAATAACTCACGATAGATACAGATTTTTATTTCATACTAATGAAATATAATAATAATAATAATATCTCTACACCTCATTCTAATCACGAGGATTAGTCCGGAAGTCGAAGCATATTGTTATTAAGCAGGCCGTATTTGCGCCCAGGAATGACTTACATTATTAGGCCCTAACCACTATTCAGTGCAGGAATGAGGGAAACCTGGTAAACCTCATTAATTAGGGGGGTAGTCAAACGTCAACCGGTATCAATCTCTCACATTGACCCAAGCCAACATTTTTCCACCCTACCATATCCGCAGACAGGATGTCAATCCTCTCCACGAATATAGCTTAATACGGTCTACCGGCTGCGGGGGTCGAATCTACAGAAATCTAAGCTGCTTTTTTGCGACGAAATGTGTTCAACCCGGTTCAAAACATTATATTTTTGCATTGAAACAGTGACGTCACACACGTCGCTGTTTAAACCTTTCAAATATTCATGTTTCTTGTTTACAAAATAGATAAAAAGGAAGTGCAAAATGTTCCATTATTGACTATTGCTATCCTTTGTGGGAAAGGGTGAGGTGAGATTAATGGTTTGGGGCAGCAAACTGTTGCTTTGCCGCACCAAAATATCTGAAGCTCCCCCTGGAAACTGATTTTATTTTAAAAATAAAAATTTTATTTTTTATGATTTTTTTTAAACATTGCATATCTGACTTTTCTAAGATGAAAGAAAATGGCATTTGTATTGAAATGCTACAAAGAAAGAAAGAAATATTGATTGAAATATTTTTTATTCTTCTATAAATTTTGTATATTTTCGTATGTTTCAATTTTGTGCATTTTAGAGTAACTTTTCTTAATGGATAGGCGAGTTTATGTGGGAATATTATTTTTTAAAAGTGTAATTCTTCGGCGCTGCCTTTCTCTTTTCTTGGGAAATATTAGTTTCCATTTTGCTCCTGTTACACAACCACCACACATAACAATATAAAAACAGCATATGTCCAAGACTTGTGTAAGTTAAAGTAACATGCTGTTTGGTCATTGCATGATCTATGTGAAGTCATTTTGTACAGTAACCCGATTCTAAGCAAAAATGGACATAGGTATGTTATTTCTGCTTATACCAATTCAATTATACTGCAGCTAGCAATTTCCAGTTGCATATAAAATTCAAGAATTTCGCATTAAATTGTAAAAATATGCAAATTATGTTAATTTTTTATGCCTAGACTAAACATAAATAGTTAAAATTTTGATACGGTACGGTTCTTAATATGAAAAAAAGATATCGAATAGCTTTCGACCTTCATTTTTTAAGGTTTTTTAAAAATAATTTCAAATGCCGATCATGCCTGACGGTGCGCGATTTAAAAAATTAGAATAATTTTTTGCCGAACCGATTCGGAATCGCTTAGTTTAATTCGTTTAGTCTATGGTTTAACTATGTAAAATATTTTGGTCTAATGATCAGACTACGTTTCGTCATATTATTAATCGCAGATGTAATCAACTGTGGACGACAATATTGAGATATTTTTAAATCATCTGTACAAATATTCGTAGTGGTCACTTACGGAACAATAATTTTTTTAAACAACCTTAAACAATAATTTTATTTATTTATTTTCGAAATATTACTAAAATAATCTTTTTGAGTCGACAATATGTAATGTACCATTTATCTAAATACAACCGTTTTGCAGTTACTGAATGTTTAAAATAATGACAGTGGACCAAGTTGGTAAGGTCTCTAACTGCTTTCGTGTTACAATTAAGCATCTAACTTTTGGTATACCATGAAATCTTAATGTGCTGGATTGCTTGTATTTAAAGCAGTCCTAAAATACTATATCAAATGTTCCATTTATTCTGTTACATTTTATCGATTTCAATAGGTGAAAACTTTCTTCTGTTAAATTCTTAGAAATTCTTAAAACCGCTCTACAGTGTGCAATTCTTTCTGCGATTTGCAAGTCTCTTGCACGTAGACATGCGCTCTGAACAGTAGCGTATTACAAAAGCCGTCGTATCTGAAAAACTCCTGCACTCTCAAAATATACATCTTGATCGATTTTTATTGCAGCTTTTTTGCAATTTTGGGGCATAATTTAGTGATTTGTATGGTTACCACCATACGCAAAAATTCCTAAACTGTACTTTCAAATTGCCTTCTTTCGCTTCTACTTGATTATAATTTGATTGTTGAGCTTGCAAAATATATTAACTGAAACCTTTATTTTATATGTTTGTTATTGTCACTTGTCAAATTTGAATTACAGATTAAATATATATAAATATTTGAATAAGCAATTTAATTTTTAGTGTACATTCGGATTGAAGTGTTGGTAATTGTGAATTGACGACTGCAAGTCAGAATTTTAGGAATGGTATTACAGGTGCAAGGCCTTGCTGCGAACTATTGCAAATATAATTGCGCACTGTGAAGAGGCTTTTACAGTCGCCCAACGTAGAAATTTTTTAATGACATAACTCCGGAACAGCTGGGTTTATGTGTAGTGTATGCTACATATTTCCGACTCAAAATTGTATGCACTTTCCCTTTCCAAAAATGCAATACGATGACCCTATATGACACTGCCTGTTAAAAAAATGGATATGTTGTTGACATATTAATGGAATATAGTATACAATCGGAGAGAAAAGTATTCTTTAGTTACTTTAAAAATAAACGATCTTTCATACCTATGTATCCTTTCGTGACAGTGATAACGTTTTACCAGAAATACCAAATAAAGAAGTTCCAAATAGTTTTATTTAGTTTATTCTGTCTTGCCGACCACATGTCATTTTAGTACACTAATAATTTTTATAGTTAGATAATTGACTCGAGTTAAAGGAGGCCACCTGATGAAGCAATCCAAAAAATGCAGAAATAGATCAGATCTCATCTATTGTGGTTGAATTTCGAGTTCCCACTCCATGTATAGAGTATATCAGGTTAGTAAATAGAATACATTTTTTAGATAATTATTGAATAGAGTTTTGTCTGTGGGTGTTCATTAGCATACCTACATGTTTGGTATCAGAGAGCATGCATATGACTTCATTGATAGGAATTGTAGGAGATTTGATACATATTAGCTTAAAATACCTTTCTTAAACAGTAAAAAAAAAACTGTCAACATGTTATACTTATGAGATCAATTTTAAATTTTATAGGCAAATTAAAGTTGTAAATGACTATGTTCTGCTGTGTCCAACTAGACATTGATTCTGTGTTGCATTGGAGTGAAGAAAATAAGCTTCAATTCAGTATGAAAGAGTGCTGTAATATTTCCTTTACTCGTAAAAAGGTAGTTATTAGTTACCGCATATACTTATATGGCGTTACGATATTCAGTACAATGTCATACAAACTTAACTTTGACAAAAGTATATATGATGTTTACAAAGCTCTTGGTTTTGTTATGAGAGAATCACGTAATCTGAATAACATTCTTACTTTGTTTCCCACACTTATTGGTGAATATGGCTCATTGTTATGTCACACGCAGCGTAAAAAAATTACGGAGCAGGTACTACAATTTGATGTAGTAATTCTTTTCTTGTAATTAGGTGCTTATACCAGTTGGGAAGATAAATAGCATAAAGTAATAGGAGTAAGTTTACTCAATTGAATAATTTTAACTGATATAATTCAACTTATGTAACGACTCTTCGAAAAATAAAAAGTATATTTACAGTTACCTAATTATTGCTCCACCACATACAACTGTAATAAGATTGTTTCAGTTCTGTTTTAAATTGCAGCATTCTGGGTTATATAGACTGTATATTAAGTGTTTATGCTTTATATTAAAAGTGATTTTTATCTTGCCGCCACTTGATTAAAACTGGTTATTAGGTATAAAATATCGGAAATGTGAGAGTAAACTTGTAAAATTCCCATTACTTTCGACATGCTGAAACCCTGTACAGTTCGGTAACCTCAAACTAATATTATTTTAACTTTTACCTAATCTAACCCATTTTAAATAATATAATATATAATTAACATGTAATTTATTAATGTAAGAGAGCAATATGTGTAACAAAAAGCGTGTATTATCATATTATTTATAACTGTTTAATATGAAATATGAAATGAAATTTTCTATAAAGCGACTCAAACTTACGTCAACAATAGCCCACTTTACAAAAAACAGTACGATCTGGCAAGAATACTCGTATAACCCAGATCGTATTCTATACAGTTATACAGGGTGGAAATTTAGATAAAAGAGATACAGGGTGTCAAAGTTGGAATTTAAAAAGTGATGTTGTTTTTATTAACAACTACCTTACTGTGTGTGAAAAGGGAAATCGCACTAATTTGTTTCATGGGTCATAATTGTATTTATAAGTATCTAGATGTTATCTTCTTGATGTTTGACACTACATTATTAGACAAAGAACATTTCAAATTTCGAGCCCTGAAGATGGTGTAAAAATAACACCAAAACGTTGGCAATGAAATAAATATAATGTTCTTCTATTTTTGGTCTTTATCCAACTAAAAAAAACCACTTGAATTAATATTTTTTATTTAAATAAACGTGATAACGTTAGGGCCAAAAAGTTACGTTCACATTTACGTCACAAATATGGCGGATGTCGCACCCTCTAGAAAATACGTCGAAACAGAAAATAGATTATGATTTCTCATATCCAAAAACATCTATTCCCAAACAGTGTCATTATTACAAAATATCACTTTCTAAATTCCAATGTTGACACCCTGTATCTTTTTTATTATCAACATTTTAATAACGCAAGTTTGCTTAAAATATGTGCCATACATTAAATTAAATACTTGGAAATATATATCAAAACAATAAACAAATATATTCACTGAACTTTGCAGTTTAAAGCTTACAAAATAAAAAAAATAGCAACAACAAAACTTAATTTTAGCTTCATAAAATTATGCTTCCATAATAGTCACCCTTTTTTATAAAAAAAACATATGATAATAATTTTTGCAGTTTTTAAAAGAATAATCGCTCCTGTTTCGGCAACTTTGAGTTTCGTTATCGGAAAAGCATAATAATAGAGTTATTGGTACTGCCGAACAGTATTAGGCACGACTTAATAATTGCTTGTTCTTATTTTGTCCAGAAAGAATATAGTTATTGGTTAATAATTTGACGGATGGGGAACAAAAGAATAAGGGAATCCCATCCGTCAAATTATTAACCAATAACCATATTTTTCTGAACAAAATTAGTAAAGCAGTATTTAAATAAAGTCATTCCTAATACTGTTTGGCAGTATTAAAGAGATTTCCAAAAATTATTGCTAATATAGCACATATGCGCATGCTTAGATGCCAATATAAGGGAAACCTAAATACTGCTTAACCTTATAACACGTCCAATAACTAATAAGTAAGACTTATCCTACAGAATAGAAGCGACATTGCATTCACTGTTTATTGATGCTTAAAAAATTGCAGAATTGTAAGTGGTTTTTACTAATGGCACTAACAGTTTTTTCTCTATTGGAAGTTCTGCGTAGAAATTGTATTAGGCCTATTCCTAGAATACTGGTGAATCAAACATCTAATGCTAAAAGTTGAAAGTATATTTCATTATGAATACGTTAGCAAACATCTCGCCAAATTAGTTTTAAGAAGTGCCATTAGATTAGTGCAGTAGATTAGATCGTACATATTACAAGAAGTCAAACATTATTTGTTTCTCTGCTTATTTTGTTGTTGTATATTGAACGTACGTACTGATACCATAGACACCCTGTATATAATATTATCTGCTGAAGCTCCTTGTATTGCTACAGAATTTATTGCTACATTCAGAAAATGTATGTAATAAAAATAATAACAGGCATTGAGGGCCTGCTGGAGAGAACAGAAGTAAACAAAACAAATACCCAGGAACAAATTTTATGCAACATATTACATAAGCTATAAGAATCCCATATCTGGGTTTCTGTATCGGTAAGACTCGGTCTCGCCGAGCCAAGTAGTTCAGCGAAAGCGAAAACTTAAGTGAAAGTTTTGGTTTAAAAAAAGGATAAATTATCGCAATATGGAAATTAACTTTATAGCAGTTACACAATTAATACTAAATATTACCAGATATGTACTAATTTAATTAAAAATATCTGGCAATTTTTTTAAAGGTATTTTGCTTGATAAAGGCAAGACGTGGTTTTATTTTCTTACACGATGTTCAATTTGCTTAGATCGTGTTAACCAAAAAGCAAAGAAAAATAAAAAAAATTGTCCAAAAATAATTTCTATAAAACTTTTTTCTTTAAGATATTTTCTATATCTGGTCTTAAAACAGTTTTGATCTAGGGACTGAATTTCAGTCGGAAGCTTTTTAAAGAATTTGTGCCATCTTTAGATTTCGCTAATCGAAGAAAGTTTAACCTGATACTGTCTCTCTCTAGTATGGTGAGAATGAAAACTCTCATGTCGAACAAATCTATGCTGATTATTCTTAATGTAAATGATACATTAAAGAATGTATACGGATGGCATTGTAAGAGATATACAGTGTGGAAGAAAAGTATGGAATAAATTCATATTTTTTATAACAACTAAGTTTCATGAAATTTCCTCGGACACGTCGATTTTGCTTTTTAAAAAGACTCTTTTTTCTATACCAACGCATTTCCGACTTCCATTTGTTTTCCGTGATGACGTCATCGGATAGTTTTTTAAATAGAACCCCTATATTTTTTCATCGGATTCTTGTAGAGCTTAACTTGCTGAATTCAAAAATATATAATTTCAACATGTTATTCCTTCAACTTTCCGAGAAAAAAAATATTAACTCCATTGTATTGAATGTGGCATTGAAATTGCCTTTCGCTATTATGATCTTATTGGGTTCACTTAATAGCAAATTCAATGTTTCTAAGTATACTAAGTCACCCTTGGGAGACCTGTACATAGAATATTACCATTCTATTCAACACGCGCCATCTCAAACTGGGATTCCTCACACATGTACTCATTATTAAAAGAAATTGGTTAACACTCAACACTGCTTTTAGCTAACCATGGACTACAAAACCCAGACACAACTCTGTTTAACAGTGCCGAGAAAACAATACTAAAAACCTTTGTAGTTATAATAAAGAGATTCAAAATATTACGGTTTCTTAAATTCAATATCAATTCCAAAATTGACATCGTGACATCCTCTCTCCTGCAACTAGCAGTATAACTGTTAATTGTTTATAAAATACACTTCATATAATCTTCCAATAGGTGTATCTATTAACAGTGTGCTGGTTTCCAGAACTAGAAACACTGATTGAAGCTGATTTTCAAAATTTCTGCTGATTGTGGTATTGCAGTAAGATATTGATATTAATACTGTTCATGTGACGTTATGTTGCAGCCACTGTACATTACTGACTGATAGTATTAATGATGTAATGAGTGTAAGGTCTCTATAATATCTCTTTCTATACGGCTAGTGATACTATCTATAATACTTACTATCTAAGCTGTGACCTGGTGAGACTTATTATAAAGGCTTACAAGAAACTAATCAAAGGAATGAATGAATTGGCTTCACCTTGCTCAAGTTGACAATGTTTCCCAAGTGTCAATAATGAAAGTTTACCCGGTATTACAGTTATGAATTTCTATCAGGTATTACTTTTACTTTAAATTTAAGGTCGTAGCTGCACCGTTCGTAAGGTATCAGCCACCATAATAATATATAAATAACATGTGCGTTTGCGTAGCAACATTGTTTTATTAAAATTCCAATTATCTATAGAATTGACGAATAAATTTGAAATGGACGTTACCTTCACAGTTTAAAATTAAAGGTTCCTTATATGCGAAGCGTGTGGAACTAAACTCGGTGGGATTGTGCGAGACTTTTGCAATAACATTGCATAAATTCTATAGTACAGAATTTTTTGATGTTAAGAAATAATGACAAGCAATTTAAAAATTGCCTCATCGCAAATTAAAAATATAGTTAGGTATTTATTTTTAACGTCCAATATTTAGGGTGACAAAAACCAGAAAACGATAATTTAAATAATTTAGTTAAATCAATTCATAAATAGGTATTTCATAAAAACACATTCAAATACCTGTTGCTATTACCATTACTTCAGGAAATCAAAACTGGAAGAGGTCGCCAGAAAATTGTTTTCTTTAGCTTTTTCATATTGAAACTGCTAATGATAAGCTAAGGCCAATTTCAATAAAATCCACATAAGAAATTAAGAAAACTTTTGCAGTTTTAGTTCTTTCTTATATTTTTTTTTCTTTTAATTTTTGTTATTTCTAGCAGTGTTTTTACCAGTACCTTTTCTACATAGATTTGACTATCATCGACAATTTTTTAATAAATGCGAAAAAGACTTCAAAAATTTATAATCGAACTATTTATTACCTTAATAAAGGTAAATATCCATAAATATGAAAACTTTGTCTTTATACAGGGTGTCCCATCTCTCCCCTATATTTTTAAAATTATTTCTAATCATTTTCATATACAGTCAATTAGGATGACCATATTTTTGTACATTTTTTTTATTATCAATGGCGGCTTATTGAGAGCGAATGAACAAAATTTTTAAAAAACATAGAAGTCCTAGTTTTATCGACAAACGTCGTTTAGAAAAACTGCTCTGAATTACAAATTTAGTCTATGTAGTTTTAGAAGAAGAGAAACAAACTTAACAAAAACAAGTTAATATATACTAATCCATCATCTATCATTATGAATTCAACAAGCCATATACTTTTTGTTTAAGTAATAATAGACAAAAATCCAGAGGTGTTACGTCTGGAGATTTCGCGGCCAGTGGATTAGTTGACTGTTACGTCCTGTATGAAAATGGCTAAACGCTTTTACGAAATTAAGTATTTTCGTAATTTAGAGCAACCTACTATGTTTTTTTCAAAAATTTAGTCTCTATTCGCTCAGTAGGTACACTGTGATTGATAATGAAAACAAATATTGCGCAACAATACGCAAATAAATAAATAAAAAGAATACGATGAATTGTAGACGAGGGGTAGAACACACTGCATGTACAGAGTGATTTTTTAATCTTGGGAAATGTATTTTTCTTGTAAACGGCTGAAGCAAAGTGAGCGTTGCCAAACAAACTTGGATAAATTTAAAAATAAAATTTGGATTTTTTAAGAAGTTATCTACAAGTATCGAAAATAAAATTTTAACTTTGACACCCTGTATCTTTTTATGCGACTTGGGGTATGTTAGGTTAAATCAATTTATTTTCACCTAAGGAATTTGTGGTCTCATTTGCTACTTCATTTAAAAACACCCTGTATATAAATGGAATTAAAATAAAACATTACCTACTGTTTTTGCAACGCCCATCTGATCTATGTTGACGACAGATGATGTAAACGAAAAATGTCTGTAGGTACAATAAATGGTCTGCATCTTTTGCAGTGTTATAACCACAAGAAAAAGTTACTTGAAAAAAGCTTGTAATAAAAAGTTCTTTCGATATCCGTAAAAAAAGGGAGATGCCTCTGAGTAAAAAAAATTTGGAGCGTCGCGGTTTAGGTTTCGTTGTCAACCTTAATTTCAAGTCCTAGTCAACCCAAATAAACTTTGAATGGCAAGGCTCACTATGTTTCAGCCGTTTACAAGAAAAACGCATTTCCCATGATAAAAAACCGTTATACACTTTAATAACAATAACCAATACTTAAATTTGCCAATTATATTATGTGAGGAATACTTTCTCATTTCATGAGTCAATATTTACCTGAAAAATATTGCTGAAACGCTGGTATGTCGTACGAAGCACATTGGGAAATATTCCTGCTTATCACAGGACCCTCCTCAACTAAATCCATAATTCCCAAAACAACTAGTCATAGAATTGAAAACCAACTAATAATGTCTGACAAATCGCCACAGTTTTATATAAAACTACACATTATTTGAAAAATGTCAGCGTTACGAGTATTCGCACAGCCACGGGCTTCTTGCATATTCCAAGAACCAGGTTTGGCGAGACTGATAGTGTAATCGAAAGTTTGGTATAGGTACTTCACGTCTAGCGTTTGTATACCGGAAGGTAGAGGGGTGCTTGCGCTAACTTTCATTAACCGGTGCTAAAATTTGTTGTATTTACGCACTCGTCTACTAGAATTATGAATAAAACCAATATTTGGGCAGCTTGAAAATTAGAAATGACACTATAAGGATGGATTCTATATCCAATCCTGTTTGTAAAGCCTAGTATACAGGGTGTTAAAAAAAGAGTGTAAAATATTTGAGGTAATAGTATGAACCAAAATAAGCAGAAAAGGCAATAAACATGGGTCCGCAAAGTAACGGTTGTGGAGATATGGAATATTTTATGTTTTTTAGCCCCTTTTTTATTTTGCAAAAACGTTGTGTATTTTCTTATAATAGTTGGTTGATGTTTAGTGAAATAAACAGTACGTATTTGACAGTTGTTCTCAGTGCACAAGTTTTCTTTTGCTATGGCTGGTTACTCTAACGCAGAATTAACAGACATGCATTTCATGTATGGTCGTGCTAATGGGAACGCCACCGAAGCGCGACGTCTTTATGTTGATGCTTATCCAAATCGCCAGATTCCTTCACAACGCATGTTTGGAAGAATTCACCAAAGATTGCGTGATACCGGTTCCTTGAGCAAACAGTGCCATTTATCCGGAAGACCAAGGTCGGTATCCACTCCTAGAGCAGAAGAAGAAATTCTAGTACTGGTAGAGCAGAATCCAGGTACGAGTGTGCGGAGAATATCAGCCGAGATAGGAATTAGTGGTCCTCTTGTTTGGAGAATCCTTCACGAGCAACTGCTTTATTTATACCATGTGCAACGAGTACAGGCCTTAAATCCAATAAATGATCATCAAGCACGTTTGGTTTTTTGCCGCTGGTTTCTACGTCATGATTCTGAAGACCCTCGTTTTCTTGCAAACATTCTTTTTACTGATGAGGCCGGGTTCACAAGAAATGGAGTGTTTAATTTTCACAATACGCATATTTGGGCCGACGAAAATGCTCTAATAGAATTTAGACATCAGGCACGTTTTTCATTAAACATTTGGATGAGTATTGTAGGTGACACGTCTCTAGGTCCTGTTGTTTTACCAAACCGATTAACAGGCGCTGCTTACCTCAACTTTCTGCAGAACACACTGTATGAGTTTTTGGCACTCACAAGCAAGACATTCCTTTGAATCAGAGGCCTGATCTGAACCCTCTAGATTTCTTTGTTTGGGGATATTTGAAGACATTAGTGTATGGTACTCCTGTAAATAGCCTGGAAGAGCTGCAGCTACGGAATACGGATTAATCAAAAGTGTCAAGAAATCCAAACCAAGGAGGGTGTTTTCGAAAGAGTTCGAATATCGTTGAGACGAAGATGTCGTGCCTGCTTGGAAATGGACGGAGGGCACTTGGAACATCTTCTGTAACTTTGTTTTTTGTTTGTTAAAAGCTTCCTTTGTCGCTTTATTCCTAATGAAATAAAATGTTTGAAAAACGAATAGTGGTCCATATCTCCGCAACCGTTACTTTGCGGACCCATGTTTATTAAGACTTTTCTGCTTATTTTGGTTCATACTATTACCTCCTGAAATATTTTACACTCTCTTCTTAACACCCTGTATACCTATATCCAGGTCACTGATGAAGGAAGTCAGGTATATGGTAGATCAGTGGCAACCAGAACGATGAGGTAAGTGAAGCAGTACCTCAGCAAAAATTTTAAAGTAATAAGTAACAAATAAGAACCACTAACTGCTTACTTTAATCATCTAATCAATTTATTACATCCAGGAACATTAGAATATATTGACTAATTTCTAATTCCGTATGTAATAAATTACTGAAAACACAAAAATGTTACACCAATAACAGCATTACACAATACGTGCATAAACACAATAAGATAAATAAAGACGCATTTGAGGCATGTCTCATATCAATAACATATAGGTAAGAAAGAGATGAAGACGATGGAATCCGTCGGTAGCCAATGGACCGCATTAGTGTCACGTCACAGTAGCATGCAACCGGCGGTACTTTGCGTCATAAGAAATACAATACAATTTCAATCAAGTGTTCTTATGACCCTTATGAGACTTTATTTAACGATCAAATTATCTGACTGAAAACGAGACATTGGAATTTGATTTGTTTCTCTGTTAAAAGAAGTATTTAAGAAATTTATTCACTTGAATTCGATAGAAGAATGTTATTTGCTAATTTTGGACCAACTATTCTAAAATATTTTTCTCTTTAAATGTTCTAAATAAATTTGTAAAATATGCTCTTGCTCCACCAATACCAAAGCAGAATTAAGCTCAATTGACCAACTAATTTCATTTGGTTTATCTGTCATCTGTCAGAAAACTTCAACTTGCAAATTTGTATACTGAGATTATGTTGATTTTATGTGTTTTTTAGTGTTAAATCTTGTATAAGTGAGTTTATCTATGCTATTAAATGCTTTATAGCATTAAATATATGGTTGCAATAGGCTATGTTTATGTGTTTAGTGCAAATAAAGTTAACGGTATATTCACATTCAAATTAGTAGAACTGTTCTATTAAAATCCAGATTGGTCTAAATGTAACCTAATCTTCTATATACAAAATCTTTCAGATAAAATTTCACCTTCCCTTTAGGTCGAATTTTACAGGTCCAATTTTGCGCCAATTTTGTTATGACAGTTGTAACGCTGGTTGCCTAATGTGTGACGTCACCACTAATGCGCTCTATTGCGGGACAGAGGTCCATCAAAGCCTTGTTTCTACGAGAGTGCAATAGAAACAGTCTAATATAGTTTGCCATATTGTACGATCGTTTCGTCCTCTTTTCCGTTATCAATGTATTATATTTAAAATTACATCATGAATTGTCAATAAATACTCTTAAAGTAATTGGTCTTTATGAAATGTTGTTAAATGTTTTCAGTCTTACATTCCCAATCGTTGTTAGTTTGTTCAGTATAGCAGTTTCAAATCTGATTTATTGTATCAGACTGCAGGTGTTCCGCAGGGATTGGCACTGGGCCCTCTCCTTTTTATACTTATTATCAACGATCTTTTCAGTGATATCAACGTTCACTGTTAGCGTAAGAATGTTCAACGTCTGGTGTAACAGTATAACATAGAATAACAAATCCTTCCAACGATACTTAATTAATAAAATTGGTAGCGGAAATCACAGACTTGGAAGTCTTCATCTTTTTGTTGTATTCTGTGTCATTTATAAAGCAATACATGTGATTCTTATAACACTCTTAAATGAATCTCTGAAAGCAGTTACTGGGTAAATATTAAAATAACAAAGCTTATAGAAAGAAAATGGCTATAAACGTTCTCCGAGAAAAAAATCAGCCTTCTTAAATCAGTTTTATAATTTTACTCTAAGAACATTCTTATGACTTATAACAGTTCTGCTCTTGGAAACTTAATTATGTTATTTACAACATTTATAATAGCAAACTGCATTTCTGGTGTTCTTTTAAAACGTATAAAATACTGTCTTGCTTTATAGTCAAAGAATTGTTTTGGTTGGGAGTACCCCTCTGTATATTTTTCATTAGATTTTTTTTAGGGTTTAACTTTCTCATTTCTAATAATTATTATCTATTTTGGCCTCTTTTGTGACCAAATGTATTACTGTAAAAATTATATGGCTATCGGTAAATACTAATAGGTATACATTAGATAAGATAAGAGTCGGGTTGCATATTTCATATAGGAAAGAACAGTTCATAGCAAATACATAATTTTAGATCAAATAGTTATATTGTAGTTTCACATCTAATTTCCTGTCGCTGACAATACACTGACACTTTCAAAAGGAAAAACCACAACAACCCAATTTAAAAATATATATTTACTCAATTTAATGACTGCTTATATCCTTATCAATAATGTCAATTTTTGATAAAACCTGATAACGCTTTTTTTCATCTCAATAGCAGTAGTTACTAAATAGCTACGTATAAGTTCTTTGTTGCAACCCGATGTTGAAAACCACTAATTGTTTATCAACTGACCATATTTCTCTTAGAATCTTGTTATCCTGTGGTTGAGTGCACGATCCAGTGTGGACATTTGGAAGGTATGTGACTTAGGAGTAAAATCTAATCGATATAGCGAAAATCCTTTATCATTTACATGTCATATCGTTAGTTATTTATAGTTCTTACTTTGTAAAGGTAAAATCCTCACAAAATTTAATTAAGATTGTCTCTAAAGACAAGATTAAATAGGAGTTATAAAACGTTGGAATTGGAAAATATATTCTACATCATATTTATAAATCATACCTACATATCGTTTATTTTTTAAACATACTTGATGTTGTGTGAATAAGAACAGGTTTTGGCAAATTAATATTAGGCAATCTTTTACTTTTATACACAAATGGCTAGTATCTAGCCATTAAAACAATCACTGTTCTAGATCTAACAATAGGTACTTATCGGTTTCTATGTAAAAAGAGGACACTTTCTTGGAAAGATTTCATAAACACAATGATGGAACGAAGTCGCTGCTTTAAAATTATATGGTTCTATTTTACAGTTTTTTACATTATTATGTGTTATGAACGTTACGAGATTCTTCCGTTCGACTAGACCCTTCTTATCTAAATAATATAATGCTCTGATGCTAAAAGTTCTCTAAACATAAACCGCATAAAACTTTCATCGAAACCATCATTTTACCAACATAAATGTTTATGTCATACCCCTTCCGATTAAATTTTAGAAATGGTGAGTATATGAAGTTCTGTATTGTACAGGATGTTTCCTAATTGCGTTCACAAAATCCAGGGACATTCTGTGGTTAAAGGTAATTTTCGAGGTAATTTTGTTACATAAGCAAGCAAGGAATCAATTTAAAATTCACAACTTCCAAACTAATTGAGATATTTTTGACAAATTTGCCATATTTTTTTAGTATTTTGGTAGGTAGGTATAAAATATAAAGTTCGCAACTTACTCAATGCAAAATATATATATATCCGTGTTTATATACATTAAATTTACACCTATTTAGCGACATCCCGTATATATTTATAGAGGAAACAATTATTTCATCACGAATATTTACCCTAATTAAACATTTATTTCGACATAAGCGTGAATCTATTTAATTTTTAATTAATTGAGGAATACTCGATTGTTTATTTATTGCATACAACAACAAATATTTTTGATTACTAATTAATAGTGGTGATTAATTTTTTCGATTAATGTTCGTTTAATGCTATCGACTGTTGGCGATGAAGTCTAATAATGATGTAATGTTTTCAAGAACCCGATTACAAAATTTTGTGAAATCTTAAATTTTCCTTATTCATCTGAATATTTCGTTAGGTTACTGACCGGTTTAAAATTTTGATGAATAATATATACTTTTGCAGGCACAGAATAATATATCTTTTTATGAAAATACTATTTTTAATTAAGTATTTCAAATTATAATGTAAAACACATACAATGTGTAAATCAAACACAGACTTCACGTTTAAATAATTTTGTTATACAGGGCATTTTTAATACGATGTCATAACTTTAAGAGGCTATTTATTGAGTTACTTAGAGGTAAAAAAGCAAAGGCAGATTTTTTAAATTTCAAATTTGTTGTCTTGTACATAATTTTTCCATAGCATCAATTTGATGGTTAATAATATACAGGGTCTCAAAGTTAAAATTGTGTTCTCGGTATTTGTAAATAACTTTTTAAAGACCCAAATATTTGCATACATTTTGGAGATTAGGGTTTTTTGGGAGCGCGAAATTCAAATTTGTTTCTAATTTTGACGCCACTAGTAGAGGGCGCCACTTATGGCACATCATGCTTCTTTCAAATGGGAGAACTTTTTTACGACTTAGTGTATCCATCTGACAAACACTCGATTATCCTATCTTTTTTTGAAAAAGGTTCGTTAGGAGTATTCGTTTTCGAAATAATCCTGTTTGAAATATTCAGTGCACCGATTAAAAACAGTTTTGGTTTCAGGTAAAGTGAGATACTTGAAAAGTTATTCGAAATAGTAAATTTGGCGTCGTGCAAAATTTCAAAAAAATCAGCAGAGTTTAATGAAATCATTTTAGATTTTCAACGATTGTTTCATCAAAACACAAAGATTTCATCAAAGCAGGCCAATCTGCCTGAAATTTTACACGTCGCTATTATTTTGAATAATTTATTCAAGTAACATTTTGCTGTATTTTCAGAAAAGGTATAATAATCGATTGTTTCAATAGGCAAATGGATACACTAAGCCGCTATTCTGCTATTTAACAGAAGCATAATGTGCCATAAGTAGTGCTCTCTTCTAGTAACGTCAAAATTGAAACCAAATTAGAATTTTTCGTCCCAAAACAAAACTCTGATCTCCAAAATGTATTCAAATATTTAGAATTTTCAAAAAATTATTTAACAATATCGAAAATAAAATTATAACTTTGATATATTATTAACCATCAACTTTTGAACTAAGTTAAGTTTACCTTAAGTATGTTTTGATCAAATCTTATTTTAAATATTTCGATCTATAAAACAAACAATAATCAAGCCATAACAATCAGTGTCAGTGTCAAACTTATCATGGTCACCAAAAGAACTGTACATAAATAATTATCTTTATCACAAAATATCTAATTTACATAACAAAAAGCAATATTAACCGATTTTTGTTCAATTACAAGTTAATTATAATAACAATTATTTATAGCTACTTATTCAAATATTTTTTATACAGTTTTCAATTAATTATAATAATGATAAAGAATTACTCTACTACTAAGAAATTATCAATGCTTATAGTAGATATGCCCACCGTCCAGAGATAGTTTAGAATATTTTTAGACTGTTATAATTACCTACTTTATTAATTATTGATACTTATTGAAAAAAATGTTAATTTAGTATAGCAACAAAACTTGTGCACCAAGGCCATGTGAATTTAAATTTAGGTATATCAAGTTTGTACAGGGTGTCTCAAACTGGATAGTATGGGTTTGTTTGTTCATTTTTCTAATGGACAGTTTTACACTGTATAAGAAATGGTCAATACATAAACTTAGATTCTAAATTAAAGTAAATAAATAAACAACACACTAAATCATACAAAATCACATAAAAAAACAAAAATCGCAATTTTAAATCTTGAAATATTCATTTAACGAATACGGACACATATCAATTAGGTACGATTTCAGTCTTTTTTTAAAACGCTCAAGTGTACAGCAAGTCTTTATATCACTAGGTAATTTATTATATAGCTTAAGGCCCAGGCAGTTTGGTGAAATCATGGTAAGCTTTAATCTCATAAACGGTATATGATTTTTTGACGAGTATAATTTTAATGAATTTCCTTATTGGTATAAAATTTAGATCTGTTACTGAATATATAATTACAAAATTCAAATATAAAGAGTCCATGTAAAGTTAGAATAAAATATTTTTTAAAAATATCTCTACATGAATATGTGAACTTGAAACATTACAAATGCATCTTAGTATCTTTTTAGGTTACCTCATCCCATTTAACACCACGTGTACCAAATCAAAGTTTGTTTAACATTTTTCTATCCTCACAGTAGACCCGTACTATCGGGTTTGAGACACCTGGTACATTGTACAGTTTGATTTTTAATACATAATGTATTTGCGATAAAAAAATACATACTTACCTATCAAATATTTCCTGTACGATTTATTTTCGGCATCTGAAACAGTGACATATTTCTATAAATATTTTAAGCAGTTTTGGCAGTTATTATTATCTCTGGTATTTATTGCAGCGTACATATTCCAAGTTAAGAACGACTTCCAAGTATAAGTAGTAGTAATCATGGAAATACGAATAAGTCGTAGGCTTAGTGTAAAATCAGTCATATTATAATATAATATGCCTCCAGCAGGTTGTCAATATGACTGGGCGTATTGTAATACGATACAAAACATCGCGAATCTAACAACTTGACTGAAGATTTTAGAGGTATAGTAATATACCGACTACTTATAGATCGTTCATATTATTCCTACATGGACCAGTACGGACCTGCAAAGACTGGTCATGAAGGTTCTCATGTAATTAAATCGAGCACACTAGACCAGCACCTGCATGTAATGTCATCTGCAGTGACTATCACTCTGCAATTTGTATACCATGTCGTGCCTGTACGACATAAATTCTGTTACCACAAAAGTTCGGTATTGGTTTCAACTGTTAGAAATATTCAACCAGTTAAATTGTGAATGTGTCTCGATGTTTTGTATCGTATTACAGTACGCCCAGACATACTGAAAACCCTAGGCATATAACATACAACATGCCTCATTTTACAATAAGCCGACGACATTACATACTGACTTTTTCTAAAACAGTATTAGTCTGGAATTCCATTGAGATATAATATCGATAAGTAAACAAATAAAATTCAATCCATAATCTCAGGTACTTTTTGCTTTGTCACTCCACAATACATTTTATATTGCAAACAGTCTGTTGCAACATATTTGATATTTATTTACTTGATTTGCCACATAGCCAAGTTTCTATTTATTCTGGTGTTTATTTCAAAGACATTTGTTGTTTTGTTTTTAAGTAAACTGTGTAAATTTAAATAGCTTTTAAACTAACTGTTGCCAATGATAGGCATCTGCCTATCTCTCTTTGAAATATCATTACTTCAACTTGCAATATGTAAAAAATCAATGTCAATTTGGAATTAGGCTATCGAAAGACAACTTTTTTCTAACTGAAATACCTCGAAGACCATTACAGATAGATATACGGAAGCTTGATATAGATCCCCCGAAAATTACGCGTAGAATCTAAATATACAGAGTGCTCCATGTAAAATGAGCAAGTAGATGGCGACTTTTGCTATAATATAAGTGTATAATATCACCCCTGAAAATCAAGGCTTAAATTTTCAAAATTGAAATCGAAGTATTCTCTGAAATATTCTAATAGGTCGTCACTGTAGACAGCTTGTATGTTATAGAGAAATACAGAGAAGAGAAATAATTGCAGACATTTAAAGGAAAAATATATTTCACTATCCAGTAGTATTAAAATATATAGTACGTTCACAAAGTATTGCATAAATTATTAGCTAAATAAACAATATTATTAAAAATTCCCGAAATAGAGGTTGATTTTTTATTTTAATTTACTCTTTTTTCACATAATTTAATATACAGGGTGACCTACCTTCGAGTAATGACGTCATTTCCGGTTTTTTTAATGGAGCACCCTATATTTTTTCATTTCCCGATTCTCCTGTTGCTGAAGTTGCTTCAAATTGGTACAGGGTGGGCAACAATACGAAAAGTGTTTACAAAAATTTAATAGAAAGTTATACGTTACTAAGTGCTCCTGTCAAATTTTCACTAAAAAAATATGAACCAACTATTGTATTTCTGACAATACCAGTCCACACATTGACCTTTTGTGGTCGTTGCGAATGGTATTCTTGCATCCAATGTGGATTTTCCTGATACCTATAACGGGTGTTTTGCCGATTAATATGTCGTTTCAAATAAAACGTTGCCTTGTCGGAAAATAAAACATTAGCAATGAAATTGTTATTTCGATTATTTGGTGTCATTTCTTCGGTCAACGTCGTCTTCAGCCAATTCATGAATGAGAAATAAGATAGTCTTTTTGGCCCCGCAAAGATCACTAATAAACTTGTTATGGGTGTTTTTTAATCGTTTATCAAACTAGTTGTAATAACAATACACAATTTAATTTAATTTTAGTACATTTGTTCACTTGCAAATAATTTTGATGTTGTTTCCCACTCTGTACCAATCTGAAGCAACTTGTGATACATTTTTGGAATCGGCTCAACAAGAGAAATCCGGAAATGGGAAAAATGGGTTGTTCCATTTAAAAAACCGGTGATGACGTCGTTACTCGAAGGTAGATCACCCTGTATATTACATTATGATTTTAAAAACAGTAAAATAAAAATCGACCTGTTCGGGAATTTTTAATAGTATCGTTTATTTAGCTAATAATGAATTTATGCGTTACTTTATGAACGCACTTCGTAGTTTATAGCTAAAATTTTCCGATTTTTCTTTCTTAGGAGGCGTCACAGATATACGCAATCATTCAGTAAAGGAATAGCATATTACTCATTGACTATCTCATTTATATTAATGCGCTTTTAATTATCATTAGGTACTATTGAAATTAAAATTATTCTTTGTACCTATTATCTAGTTGCTACACTAAATTTGTTATATTAAATCAATGATGCTATAAAGATATTATTAGTTGCACCTTGGAGATGCTATTAATAAACAAAACAAGTACAGGTATTCCGTACCCTCTCGCATGATCTTCTTATCTTTGATTTGAAAGCATTTAATCGATACAGACACCAACTGATAAAGCTAACGTCAATATAAATATCTCCTGGAGGTACACAATCTAAAAGTTATTAAAGTACAATCTAAAAAATGTTGTTTATCATTCTGACTCTCAACAGAAAAGAATTCCAATCCTACAAGATCTCTTAAATGATAATAGCAAAAATAAGATATTTGTTTGCACATAATTACAGTAAACAATGAAAATAATTATTAATAATTATTTCCAGAGTGCCACCATGAACAGAATGAAGTACTTCATCCTACTGGCAGCCCTGATCTCAACCTGCGAATCTGGCTGCCCGTCGATGTGCACCTGCACCGAATCCGCCGTCCTTTGTATGGAAAAGAACTTGGAGAGCATTCCCAGTTTCGAGAGCTTAATAAATGATCCCCTCATAATAGACCTCTCTGGCAACAAGATCAATATGGTAGATAACGACGACTTCAGTTTTGATAAGAGTGACAGGGTGAAGGAGGTGTACTTAAACAACACGGAACTATTAGATCTGGACAGCGAAGCCTTTGACGAGATGGAGAGCCTACAAGAACTTTACTTGGGGGACAATTTGCTGAATAGTATCCCCGAGAATTTAATAGAAGACCTTCCGAATATGATTCTGCTCGATTTATCCAACAACCACTTCTCTGGAGACATGCCGAAAATTATATCTAAGAGTTTGGAGGTTCTGGCAGTAGCAAATTCAAAAGTAACGTCTCTCCCGATTAACTCGCTCAAATATTTGCCCAATTTGAAGATGCTGCTCTTGCAACAGAATAATATAAAATCTATCGACCCAGCAGTATTTGAGAATGTAAATAAGAACTCATTTTTCGTACGACTGTCTTATAACATTTGGGATTGTAGCTGTGAGAACATCCAACTATTTGAATATCTTGCTGGGAGAAAGTTTATTGACACTTCAGACCCGTATCAATGTTTAACAAACGAAGGAACCTACGTAAATATTTATCAGGACGGAAATATCGGTCACCTCAAAACCAAATGTGTAAATAAGAACTCTGTTACAAAAGACTTATCAGAATTCAAAGAAAATCATCTTATCATTGAAGCGGAGGAGCAACTAAAGAAGGAAGAAGACTATAACAGTTCAGATATTAAAGATGCGGACAAACCTTTTTCTTTAATAAAAGAACACAACGAAACTCTACTGGATGAACCTAATTCAGCGTTCGATGTCCAAGATCACGAAATTCTGGATAATTACAGCGACGATGAAGAGTACGCCGATATTTTGGAGCGAGAAGTGGACAGTAGTGAAGAAAAACTATTTGAAGCTATGGAATACGAAGAGTCTGCACAAGCTAAATTGGTTTTTGATGTAAATATTGGTTCTTTCATTGCAATATTTGGCAGCTTTACTATTGGACTCGTATTTGGATTCTGTTTAAATCAGTTTGCCACGATGCTTCGCCACCGAAATTTGGAGACCTCTGATAGTAGAACTAAATTGATATTGCCATGAAATACAATTGTATATGTTGCATTAAATCTATCAGATACAAGCAAAACAAGTAGATCAGTAGAGAGTAGGTAGTTGTTCTTCGCATACTGTAGTTAGAGTTACTACCAGGTACCTATATGTTTTGAATTAAAATGAAAAAGATCATATTGACCAAATAGAGCTGTAATTTTACTTAGGTATAATCTTAATGTTCGAGTTTTATATTACTTGATATTATTATATATATTTTTCTATATAATAGTGTTCTTAATACTAGCATATACGATATGAAAGATAAAATACTCAGTATTATATAAATATACTTTACCTTTTTTGCTTACTGGCTTGCAGCATTCTTCATTTATATAAAATGTATATAAATTTGGGTTGTATTAAAACTAAAGACATTAAAAAATATTTAAAAGTACCTATTTGTACATTTCTTTAGTTTGAATAAGGTCATGTAATATCCCTATGTTACAAATATACCATATTTGTCCACCCTGTATAAGCGACCTAGAAAAGTAGGTGTCTAATTTTATAACCTTTTATTTAGATATATTTGCAACTGAATGAACTTTTAACGAACGTCTCCTGGTAATTGTCATTTTTTTGGTTGATATGTTTTTATTTATTAGGTACTATAGGTATCATATTTATTAAGATTGTAAATATTTCTATTTAAGAGTAGTAATTCATCGCTTTATACTTTGTACCTGCTTACCAATTTATCTAAAAATGTAATTTGATATATGAAATTATGTTTTTCTCTATGTTTATTATTGGCACTTGAATATTAAAGATTGTAAATATCTTCATTATGTTGTACCCATATTTTACTTTATGTTCTTATGTTTTTTACATCAGACATAATTACCCTCATAATTACATTTTAATAAGTCCAACTTTATATGAGAGACCTGAGTAAGAAATATATTCCTGTAGCTATAGAGGATTGTTCAAAATGATTGCCAATTTCACGTAGAAAGAAAAACTTTTTTTAATATGGCGTTTCAAAATAAATACCTGTGAAATTTTAATACGATGGACAGTAATTTATTTTGCAGTTATTGGCAAAATTCGTGTAAAAACTAACTGCTAGATGCAACCGTACAAGACTTCCCTTACATCTTCCATCTTTACCCGCCTCGTATCTCTCATCGCCTGATTCTATATGAACGTACTTAAGCTGATACTTCCAAATTTACAAAGTTATTATCAATTATTTCCAGAAAAAGAATGTAATTGTATTACTTATATAATTTGTGGTATGTATCATCAAATACCCGGTATATAAATAAATGTAAGCATATAGTATTAGTCTAATACTATTAGATAGTTGATCAATTGAGCCATTTTACTATTTCTGGAATAAGAATATGTTTTGAAAAGTTTATCTTAAAGACTTAAGGAGAAAAATAGTTGTTGCAAAACTATAGCAAATATTCATCTATCGAAAATATATTTTAAATATGTTTATTAAAAGAGAATTAACCCAATTTTCAATATCTCTTTTTCAATCAAATTATTGGTTTCTTAAATATAAGAATTAGTATAGCTACCCTTGATTTAAATGTAATTGCTTGGCACAAAGTACTACGGGTTACATGCTTCGCGATGCCAAATTAATGCAGTTCATTGGTGGCCCTTATTTTCGGGTATATTGGCCATCTAATCGTTCGTATCATAGAGTTATTATCATACTAGGTGTTCTGTGGTTATTATGGTACATATAATAACTCTATGGTTCGTATAGCTCTTCCAATGTTGTTATATTAGGCAACACAACATACACCTAAGTAGGAAGGTGTATTGTATAATCATAATCCTGTGGTCCTATCATCAACTCAACTCAATGTAAATGTATTTATTAGGCTAAAACGCGAATTAAATCGCTGAAAGGCATCAGCGAAGAAATAGTGGTCTTGAACATGAATACTAATTGTTCTACTGTCACAGCGCTGTTATCAACAAGCATCATCTTGTGATGAAAATAATTAGTAGCAGCTGTTTAGATGTGGATAACCTAATAGCAAGAATAAAAACGGCATTTGTCAGTTCAGCAAAAGATACTTTAACACTGTGCTAAGCACCTTTAAAAATACAAGAAGGCCCACAAGAGATATTGGTGAAATGGAAAACATGTATACAGGGCACTTTTTGTTATAATAAACAAAACTGATAATTGTTATATAAAATTTCGATTCTAGAGAGGTAATTTTGATCAGACAGTCCGCAATGAAGAAATTAGAAAATTGTATTCACTAAAATTATCAATTGAAAATAAAATTGATCAGTTGCATTACAGTCCTATTTAATTGAAGATATATTTATATTTTAGTGAGCGTCTTCAAAATAAAAAGTTTGTGTATACATTCGAAGTAGAAAGCGCACAAGTGAACACAGAAATACACAAAACAATATTGTCAGGTAAGAATATAGGTAAATTTATGCATCATTGTTTATGATCATTTGCAAGTGTGAACAGCACGGAAAGTTGCTATTGGCTTTATATCGATCGATAGTGGCCACACCGTGCCCACACCAATGGATTACCTCACAATATTCAGCCCTAATTATTATATTGAGAATTTCTTATAAAAGAGAAATGCACCATTACTTCACAATCCACAATACTTAGTTTGTCTCCATTTATAAAAACTTCGGCAAATGTAAAAAAACACTGATTTTATGAAAATATTTTATTGTAAAGAGATAATTCACAAGTCTCCATGATAAAAAAGAAAGAAAAAGCAATCACAAATTATTATTTGCTTCACGACTACTTCGCTAGATTACACATTGTCGAGAATCGTATTTGACAACAGAAACATATAAGAAAACAACATTGGCAACATGTTTATTTTTATTGTATTGCACATTAAGTATAAATATATTTATTTCTCTATACGTAATAATGCAAATGTAAAATATATATATTACAGTAAAATAACAAGTTCAGAAACAGTTTGAAGGGTATAATTGTCATGGAAATAGTACGAATTTCAAAATTACCTTCATTAATCCTAATTTCTCTATTGCAGGTCTTTGAACCTGAATTTGAACTAAGTTTTTGACAAAAACTCTATTTTTCTACTCCGATTTTAAAATACGCCAGTCAAAGGGGTGTTAGCTGTTTCATGAGGGTGATACTCATAGTTTTTTATCTACATTCTTTCAATGGTTTTTTCTATGACCGTGTGTAAAAATAAATTTTTCCACAAGTAAAATTTTTACATTCTAATGCCGTTTATTTGTATTTTTGAACAAATTATAATTTGAAAAGGTGTGAGTTAATATGATAAAGTTTCGCTTTTATATTTTCCAATTTTATACAAATTTGGTGAAATTAAAGCAATTTTTATTTATAATAATCCCTTTTGAAGAAGCCTTTATAACTTTCAAAATCAAACTTTTATGTAACGACAACCATAAACAAAGGAACTATTAAGCGGACATTACACTAACAATTTATTGTCGAAGAAATTGATGAATTAATTCATCAATTTCTTCAAGGTCGCACTTTGGTTTTACACATGTTCTGGGCTTTGTCAAGTTTCTTAACAATTTTGCTGCCAAATGTCACCCGTACCAACCTAAAAGTAATTTTAACTTTTGACGTTATTTAATTCCCATTTGTATACAAAACAAAAACTGTTAAAAATGAAAAGTAACTGTAATAATTATATTTTAATGCAAAAAAAAAGAGACAAACAGTTAAAAAAAGCGTAAATTAAAAGGTTAAATGTTTACATTTATTTTAGGTTGGTATTCCTGAATTGAAGTAACAATTGTGAAAAAATTAGAACAAGTTTTAAGTCGTCAATACAAAGTTCTTCATCAATTTATTTGACGTCAAGTTTTAGTATTACATTTGTCAATTGACTTGACAAAGCCACTTGATCAATTAATTGACAAAGAAATTGTTAATGTAAAGTGGGCTTTACCGAGATTTTGGGAGGTTGGTAAAGTTCGACGATAGGTTTTAAATCTGTTTGATAAGGTTTGTTCCTGCATTTTTGGAGAAATACCATTTGAAATCTCAGCATATTTAAAACTTCCTAATTCGATATTTGTATACAGAACATAGTTTTCGCCGATCCTCGCATCAATATTGGCCCATTGTGACAAAAAAACAACTAACATAAAACCACTTGGGGGTTGGAAATCAACAAGTTATTTGGAGAAATTTACTAAACACAAAATAAATAAAAATAATATGCGCCATTCGGGCTGCAAAATGCTCAATTTTGGAAGTTGGCGTGGCACCGAGAGGTACCTACAGCGTTTAATACAGTATGCGCCAAAAGTATGGAATAAATTCAATAAAAAGCGAAACAATTTTTTGGGAAAAAATTGTCAAAAATATACATTAACAAACCACATAATTTAGAAGAACTTCAAAATCGCATTCGGGACTAAATACGCAGAGTTACCCCAGAAATCATTCATAATGTGCAAAGAGTTTCTTCACAGACTTGCGCATTGTTAAGAAGTTGGTGGATGGCAATTGAAGATTTAATTTAAGTATAAAATTTAATCAATTGTATTTTATTTTACATACCTCAGAATTGTTACTTTTTTATGGATAAAATTTACGTTTTCTAACATTCAATCGTCATTTACCCGAAAACTTTCCTATGTAAGAGGGCAAAATATTAGTACTGTCTGATAGAGAATTAAACAATCTTTCAGAATCAAGGAAAAAAATATGGTGTTGCCATTTAAAAAAAAATCGATGACGTCATTACTCGAAAACAAATGACATTTGAAAATCGCATTTTACGCTAAAATATGTATTTTTTAAATTAAAAATCGACCTGTTCGAGGATTTTTCCCAAAAAATAATTGTTTCGTTTTTATCGAATTTATTCCATACTTTTGGCGCATACTGTATATAATAATTATTAACAACAACTAATTTATAATGTATGATTTTTTTTTAAACGGAAAATTATCCATGAAAATATGCCTTCCACACACAGAAAAGGCCAAGGTGCAACTACGTCTCACGAAAAAGTTCTAAGTAACACCAAAATGTTCAATTTTATGAGGTGGTATGGTAGCAAAAGTTACCTAAAGTATTTAATATATAAGATTTATTAACAGCAAATACTATTTTATGTGTATCATTTCATTAGAATAAATGTTCGTGTTACATTTTTGCTTTTTCAGTAAAATAAATGTTTGTGTCATATATTTTATTATTTTCGTCATAACGCTCGTAGAAAAAACTATTGCTTTCAGAGTTCCTGTGTCACAAATATTTATGTTGCAGACAAAATAGCGTATGCAACCCTCATGTAACGGCCATTAATACACTCATATGATGAGTGTTACAAAACAAGCCATAGGCGAGTTTAACATATATTTCAATATGTTAAACTCGCCTATGGCTTGTTTTGTAACCCTCGTCATGCTTGTGTATTGATGGTATCAATATCATTGCATATACAAGGTGCGAAAATTAGTAGCTCAATCCGTTAACCATAGATAGCTGATATGAAAATAATGGGACTTTCATTATGCCACTTTTCATTTAGGAGCCCCATTTTTGAAATACAGGGTGTCAAAATGTAAATGTCAAAAGGAAATTTGTCGATAACTCCGGTAGAATTAGAGATATTTGTTTGAAATTTCGCTAATATTTTTTTCTTGTAGAGACACACTTTCAGTATACTTTTGGTAAAAAAAATCAAAGGAAGTGAGGGGGTTAAAGTGCATTATGACCCCCTCAACTTTTTCATACGCACGCCTATGGTAAAACAATATATTTTCTTAGATAAAGCGGCTTTTATTCTAACTTTTCTTATTCTTGCAAGATTTTGATTTGGAGCCTGGGTTACCAGATATTGTAACGTATCTGGACGGATAGTATGGATTTGGTAAAAAGTGTTTCAAGTAATAAGTTCTATGTAGGCTTTGAAAACAAAGTCAGATAGGTAGATACATTTGGTTGTCAAAATAATTTATAAGTTAAATAGAAAAAACATTGTTTAGACATTTTTTAATTGAAGTGTTCAATAAGAAATGGCGAACAGAGAAGGTTTGCTATCATTTTCTGAAATAACCGATATGATTTTAATAATGGGTAAGTAAATACTTATTAAAAGGAATAGGATTTTTTCTTAATAAATGTTAATTATAATCTACATAAACAATTTAATTTCTCTTGCTTTTAGGAAAATGTAACTCTAATGCTAGGCGTTATGCGGACAAATTTCCAACCAGGCACCATCCAAAAGGAGATTTTTCTTAAGCTTAGTCAACCGTCTGATAGAATCTGGCAACTTTAAACATAGGAGGGTGGGCCAATGTGGACGGCAACTCAAATTACGTCCTGACGAAGAGGAGCAAATCTTTCAAATTGTCGAAGAAACTCCGAGTATAAGTACGAGGATACTAGCTAATCAAATTAATAATGGTGGCAACAATAATATTAAGTCAGATGATGTGCGACGTGTCTTCAAACAGCAATTACTGTACCCATATCATGTACAAAAGTGCAGGCACTTCTACCTTTAGATTCAGAAGCAGGAGTCACTTTCTGTAATTGGATATGCCAAGAAAATAATGATAATATTAATTTTAGTCAATTTATTTTATTTTCCGATAAGGCCACGTTTACTCGTAACAGAGTAACGAATATTCATAATACTCATACATGGGCTGCTGAAAATCCGAAATTCATTGTAGAGGCACATCATCAAGTAAGTTTTAAAGTAAACGTATGGGCAGGAATAATTGATATTTTTCTTTTAGGCCCGTTTTTTACCCCTCCGCTTGAATGTTGTCAATTTTTGTATTTTCTGCAAACCTCTTTTGCTGACTTACTTGATGATTTGCCCTTAGACTTCTGTTTCTGGGGGTTTATGAAAGATTTTGTTTACATGGTTCCATTTGTGGATGAACAACATTTAAGATTAAGAATTCTAGAAGGAGCCGAGCAATTTAGGGTGAAACCACATATTTTTCAAAATATTCGTTTCGTTTATAAAGAAATGCAGGATGTTCGAAGGTGGTTCTCATGTTGAACATTTAATATAATTTTTTATTTAATTTCTGTTTGTAATATGAAATATATGCAGTTTGTTTCATGTTGTTAAATGTTAAATAAAATTTATAGTACAAAAGCGGATTGTAAACTTTATTAAAATAAGTTACAATATCTGGTAACCCAGGCTCTAAATCAAAATCTTGCAAGAATAAGAAAAGTTAAAATAAAAGCCGCTTTATCTAAGAAAATATATTTTTTTACCATAGGCGTGCGTATGAAAAAGTTGAGGGGTCGTAATGCACTTTAACCCCCTCACCTCCGCTCATGCTTTGATTTTCTTTACCAAAAGTATACTGAAAGTGTGTCTCTACAAGAAAAAAATATTGGCGAAATTTCAAACAAATATCTCTAATTCTACCGGAGTTATCGACAAATTTCCTTTTGACATTTACATTTTGACACCCTGTATTTCAAAAATGGGGCTCCTAAATGAAAAGTGGCATATGAAAGTCCCATTATTTTCATATCAGCTATCTATGGTTAACGGATTGACCTACTAATTTTCGGCACCCTGTATATACTATTATGAATCGTTTTATCATTATCACACGTTCGGTCTACACTCGAGATTAAAAATTATGGAAAAATATAAACGCATCACCTGTCCATTTAAATCATAAAATGCAATCACAATATTTATCGATCACTCTCAAAATAGCTTTTAGTCTAAAAGCGATTCTGAAAACGATATTTCCAGTACGCATTCTTCTAGCACAGATTTCCTTAAACTTAAGAATAAACAAAAACGCCAAAAACTAAGCTCAAATTATTGTTCTCGTATCTCAAAAAATCAAAAACAGACGAGACACGATAGAGAAATTCACTCACAATTACCCGAATCAGTTACTGATAAAAATCTCACATTCAAGTCCCTCAAATGCTAAGGAAGGAACAATTTACGTCATTTTTTGTCATTCTCAAGACAGACCACCCACTCGTCGCCTACTCCTTTGATATGGCGTCAAACCAAACCCTGCAAAGCACTTTTTTATATCTATCGATTATTCTCTCCATTTAATGCACACTATAACGGACTTTCGCACACAAATCAACGTTTTATTCCTGTGATTCGGAATGATTTATTTACATAACAGAAATGCGCTCTAAATAAATAAATTACCTTTTTTTAACTGAGTATTCCAGCACAACTTTTAAATAATAAAATTCTTGATTCAGTCAACCTACGACGTTAAAGCTATCGAATAAAGATAAAATATTTACAAATACATAAAAAAAATATATGAAGTATTCTGACTTAATTAAAAGTTGGAATTAAAGAGTATCCAAGACCTTTCTCTGGATTCGAGAAGTTAGACTAGTAAAAAAAATCGAAACGGTTAAAAACATTACGAACCGAAAGGAATTAGTCTTCGTTTTCTTTCTTTCTGTAAATTTCTGAGTATGTGGGAAATTTAGCGGTTTCGATTTTATCTTTAACCTTAAAACTAGGGTAGAACGCGACTTGATTCGTCCTGAGATTTCGCCCCTTGCTGAAGCCGTTCCAGTGATTACCTGCTATGCCGATCAAGTCGCCGACTGCGATGGTCATTTCTCCGTTGCGTTTGGGTTCGTGGGGCCACACGGCTACGACATTGTGCGCGTTTTGGCCCCCGTAATAATAAATGTCGTCCAAAGACCTGAACCTGGCCGATGCGTCCGGGTAGTAATTCTGCATTATTTCGTATGCCACCCTACATACCTAAAAATTCATAATAATATAACAACAAATTCAATGCTACTGCAGACAAAATTTCCATAAAAAACAAGTGTTACTTTATCGCTGTAAGATAAATATTCAAATAATGGGCTAATAAGAATTGCAAATAGCGCATAATTTAAAAAGGGGTAAGAGATATTATTCATATAGTTCAACCAACCATGTCCTTAATTCATCACTAAATAAAGCATATTAACTGATTCAGCTGATAAGATAATAAAATATATTTTGCACAATATACCTTTTGAAAAGTGTTTTGCTAAGTATTTTCATTTATAGCTTAAATTAATTCTGGAAATTTTTTCGAGGTCATGAATATTTTAAAAATTAATTGATATACAGGGTGTTCCTAAATAAGTGTCGCAACGGAAAACTGTAAATTCCTCTTTAAAAAAAAAACATTTTTTCCTCTTCCATCTTTCTCTCCAGGCTTTCTTTTTCGAAATACACGGTGTCAAAACCTTAATTTTGTTTTAGTTTTTTTCCAATATCTTAGGAACCGTTTGAACTACATTACCATTATTAATAGCTACTTTTTCGCATCCTTCTCGAATTTATTGGACGTGCCAGTGGTGGAGATTTTAAGGTATCGGAAGGGTTTCTTCCCCCATAACTTTTACGCCACTGGAAAAATTGATATTTGACAGCAAATTCTGAAGCGCCAATGAATTTTACACAAAAATAGTTCTTTTGGTTCATTGCTCTAAAGTGAACCGTTTTCAATAAAAATGACTTTCTATGAACAAAAACAAACATTTTGCTAACGTTTCCAAAATCTTTTGTAATTCAAAAAATAAATAGTAATAATTAACAATTTTAACGAGATTTAACAACAGATACGATTTTAACTTTTTTTAACAAATTGGCGAGTAAAATTTGCAAAAACTGCTTAAAAATACGTTCGCGGACTTCAATACACGCATTACATCTTCGAATCATGTTTCTTTCTGCCGCTGCGGCTTTACCCCTATCGGTCAACTCTTCGATATTAATGACTTGGATTTCATAAACGATGTCCCCATCCGGCCGTTCAATTCGTCGTTCTCTTGCACTTGCAAAATGTGAGGGTGTCTCATCATATTGTTAATTATTACTACCTATTTTTTGAATTACAAGATTTTCGAAACGTTAGCAAAATGGTTGTTTTTGTTCATAGAAAGTCATTTTTATTGAAAACGGTTGACTTTAGAGCAATGAACCAAGAGAACTATTTTTGTGTAAAATTCATTGGCGCTTCAGAATTTGCTGTCAAATGTCAAGTTTTCCAGTGGCGTAAAAGTTATGGGGGAAGAAACCCTTCCGATACCTTAAAATCTCCACCACTGGCACGGCACGTCCAATAAATTCGAGAAGGATGTGAAAAAGTAGCTATTAATAGTGGTAATGTATCTACAAAAGCTCAGTCCTGTAGTTCAAACGGTTCCTAAGATATTGGAAAAAAAACTAAAAAAAATTTAAGTTTTGACACCGTGTATCTCGAAAACGAAAACCCGGAGAGAAACATGGCAGAGGAAAAAAATGTTTCTATTTTTAAGAGGAATTTACAGTTATCCGTTGCGACACTTATTTAGGAACACCCTGTATTTTTTTTAAATATTCATGAACGAAGAAATATGCCTGGTTATTAATTTAAGTTAGAAATTTCACATCAAACTATCTACTAATTTGAAGGTAGAAGTGGGTATCACGTGCAACAATTAGACTTTGTATTGAAAATAATTACATGCAGAATATAATATCTGCTTTTGTTTGTTTTAGTTTACATACTCGTATAGACCATTAAAAACTCAAGTATAAAAAGTTATTGAAATATCAAGTTCTGTCTAACAACATGTCAATCTATAACTACAAAAATGTCAATATATAACTACATAAACATAAAAAATTTCCAGTATAATTACTTGCAGTTTACTTGAAGGAGGGTGAACATTTTTTAATTATCTTGGTAACAGAATAAAATACAAGCCTCTAATTAATTAGAAAACAGTGTGAAATTTTCATTAACAATTAATCCACTAAAAATTGACACATTTACATATTTGAAAAAAAAAAATCTATATCAAAGATAGATAAAAAAAATTACAAGCATATGAGCTCAGTCCTCAGTTTTTAAGGCGACAAACATAATTAAAATTTAGCATAGATGAGCAAAATACTAAGAATGTCCTACTGTTTAAGACTATTTTGTACAATTTAATGTTTACCGAATCTCTGCATAATTTTATATGCAAAATACATATTTGTAATTTATACAAAAACAGAAATATCTAGTTGTCCTAATGTAATTTGACAGCGAATTGACATATTATTAGATACTTGACACTTAACCTTAAACAAATTGTCTTAAAATGACACTAAGAAATATTGCAGCTAGCGACCTCTACGAGACAATCAAAATCTAACAACATTGACGTTTTTAGCTTCCTCAAAACTTACCTAACTCAAATTTCAATGGAACATATTGGATTATGCGCAAGATATAAACCAAAAATTGATTCCCTAATCAAAAGACAATATCAGTCTCTGAATAGCATAATTTTTTCAGAACAACCTGTACAATGAGTCAATTACTGATAAGACCTATCAATTTCAATTATATTTGCACACTTTTAGTGGAACGGCTAATCTTAAATAAACATTTGTGAGAATAGATCAATAGAACAATTTAGAAAGACAACAGGTGGTCGTAAATATGTAACGCCTGATAACCAAACTAATAACTAACATACAAAATTTACAGCTAGCGGAAATCCTTTTAAAAAAGTCGTTTTTGTGACTTCTGTAGTTCTGTAATAAATACGATGTCATCGATAAGTGTATATGTAAACCTTGAATTCCTCTAATATTCTAATATGCAGGAAATGTTATTTAGGTCGTAACTAACAGTAAATTATTTAAACTATGTATCTTTGTAATTATTTTTAAATATTACCACTTTATTTCATATTTAAAATTGTCACGTTTCCTTAGTATATCTTTAGTGCTTAAACTATTTCTAGACTTTCTGGAACGATGCGACAAACTCGAATACAAACATTTTTTTTTTAATAATTACGTACAATTTTGAGCTATTTATTAAAATTTATACTTTAATTACTTGAAAAATGTAAGATTCCATGTTACATTGATAAACAAAAAAATTGCAAGTCGAAATATACTACTATAATTAACAACCAAATAAGTTAAGACATCTACAATATTTTTTCGTTTCTTTGCATTTACCATAGTAATGTATATTTTTTTACACCATCAGAAAGTAGAGATTTCAACGAACAAAAAGCCCACCGACTTTTTTAAAAAAGCAGATATTTTGACGTGAGAATTTTCGATTGAAAATTAGGGTGCTTTTTCGATATTAAGTAAAAATAAGGTGAAAAAATAAATATTTTAAATAAAAAAAATACAGTGTGTTTGGGACATAAAAAGGTAAGTTTTCACCAAATTTCGTGAAAAGAAAATTTTTTTTGTAAAAGAAAAATAAAAAACCAAAAACTTGGTTATTTGAATTTTTCACATAAATTTTGAGGTTGTGAAAAAAGTGTAAATAAAAAAATTGTAGATCTTTTTATTACCTACAACTTTTAACTTTTTTCCATAGGACTTGTAGTTTTGCCAGAAATCGAGATAAACTGTTTTTTACCCTTAAAAACTCACCCCCTTCCACTTCCCGACCTCAGATCGCCCGTAAATTATTTTTCCTTTCATTTTTGTTGTATTCTCTTCCTTTTCCAATGGGTTTCATTCTACTATTATTATTTTTGGTTTCAAAAATTATCGACCCTGGTCTATACATGTAAACCATTAAAAATTAAAGAATAAAAAATAATTAAATTATCGGGGGCTCTCACTAGATGGCGCTAGCTATTGTTGTTTAAGGTTATGTTTGTGTCAAATGGAATATGGATTGCACAATAGACTAACAAATTAATATCAAAATTATTTATATGTAAAACACTAAGTTTTCATTATTATAATATTATTTCACTTTGTTGTGGAAAGACAACTTAACCTCACTTTTCCTCCTTCGGAATTTCCGGAAATTTTTTGAGTTACATGGTTCTAATTGGTTAGAGAACGGTGTGAAATTTTCATAAAAATAATCAGCAATGTGGGTACCAAAATGAATCTTTTTATAGACTTACCTGTGAAGAAAAAGTGCACACTAAATAGTCGCTCATCGACAACATGTGAATGTCCATTATAATACCGAACAAAGAGGAATCGGAATACCTCGTCGAAACCGCAGCGGTCTTTGATATCGACGGGTCCCCTATAATCTCGTAATGAGGATATTTGTTCCTGGCCTCGTTCAGAACTTTGGGATCGTCAGAAGCCAAGTACACCCTACGTTTGTCTACGTTCTGTTTTAATTCTAAATGGTTGAAGTATTCATCGACGTGGGACATGTACTCTTCGACGCTGTGGAAGGCGGCTTCGGTGCCGACTTTGTCCGTCCGACGAACGTGTACCCTGCAATGTCACTATTATTACTTTGGACAGTGACGTTTATGACTATCTTAGACTAAAGGTGTCAGCGAAATTATTAGAGAAGTTATAGCACCCAGAGCTTTCTATACAGGGTGTATCTAAGTGCAAAAAAATGTAAAGGTGATTTTTTGGTAAAAATTAAGAGGGGTCTTTTAGGTATCATTTTAAAAAAAAACCCTCCCCACAAAATTTCTCCTACAAAAAAAGGGATTTTTTTTTTTTTATTGAACATCTACGAATATGGCTGCAATTTTTGAAAAATTTTCAACCCGGAATAGTTTTGTAAGAGATTGAAATAATCAACATCTAACACATTCCATTTCACAATTTTTTTATGGATTGAATTTTTCTCATTTAAAAAATATGTCTAAAAAGCATGATTCATTTACTACCTTTTAGATCTCTTAAATTTTGCAAACACGGAATTCCAGGAAACAACTACTCTGCGGGCTAATGCCCCGACCAGCATTGAATTACACCTGGAAAACCTATAGCAACAGCTAGAGTCATTTGTCAGAAGCCCACCAGACATATACCGGTTTCGAGCTTATTAGCTCTCATCAGTATGTCATAGGTGAGGTATCTGACGAATAATCCTAGCTGTTCTACTCTGTCTAATCCGACAGAAGGGATACATGAGTACGCGGTGTAGAACCGATAGATGTAGTTAGTTTTACACCGCGTACTCTTCAATTTTGTTCGAAAAGTAAGATTTAAGAAATAAATTCAATAAATTTTCAAAAAACAAACGAACAACTCACAAACAAAACTCTTGGAAAAAATGAGAACCAAAGATGAACAAATTAATGTTGAGCATTTTTATTAAAAGAAAAACAATAACTTCTATTTATTTATAAGAATGTTATAATATAATTTTAATAACATAAAAAAGAGACCAGAAAAATAATTTTGGAAACTATCTGTGAGTAAGCGTTTGGAGAAAAATTTGTATAATTTTCTTTTATCAAAAAATAAACCACAGTTCCTGCCACAAAATGTGAAGATAATATGTACATTTCTTCAGCCAGTAAAACTAAACTAATAAAGCAATATTCAGCATATTGTTATTTTTCTAGAAATAATATAAACTAACCATTATTTATAAAGACTTAATCCTGTCAGAATAAAAACAGAAGCAATGATAGATTTATAATAATAAGCCAGGTTTATCAATAAATTATTTTATTGGATTAATAAACAATTTTATTTTCACTGAAATTATCAAAAGTTTTATTTGAAAATAGTAAGATCTTCTTTTAAATATTTTGTAAATGGTTGAAAATAATATGATTTCTTTTAATATTTCAGGGTTTATTATTATACAAACAAAGAAGTATGGATCAAGCTGATTAACTCATAATGTGAATATAATCACTTGTAAATACTTTTATCTAAAGCTCATAAACCTAGATAAACATATGATTTAATAGCAGCAATTGTGATTTTTTTTAGATAATCAAGCATTTCGTTTAAAAAACAGAACTTAGTAATTTGTTTATTTGATGTGTTTAAAGTATGAACTGGGAGATAAAAGATAAAACATGTTGAAAAATATTGATCAGATTTCTCATTATTTCTAAAAAAAAATTAGTTGCTATATTAAATATGTAAAAAAAATAATAATAAATAAAAATGTATCAATGCACAAATTACATAAAAAAACAATTTGCTAATACACAAATAAAGAATTGTTAGACAATAATACACACACTCACCCTACTATAGGTCTTCTAAATCCCATTTTAGTCATCGTTTCCTGTATCCTGTTAGCAGTTTTCTCCTGAGGACGCAACAGGTATTTCAAGATCTGTCCCACCCACCACACGATGGGATCCCCATGCAGCCTAGACAATCGAGGTGCTAGATCCTCTGGCACTGCTAAAGGTAAAAACGGAGGTCTAGGGGATAAGGAATCGATAATAGGTAGATTTAAAACTTGCGTATCCGGATTTCCCGGCCAATTAGCGACACTTTCGCCACTGGGACTAGTACAAGTTTCGCTAATGGGTTTGAAAATTTCTTCCCAACCCCCTTTGTGATATCTCCAACCTTTGGACTTTAGTACCAGAGTTCTTTTGGTGCCATAAGCGACCATGAAGCAATACACGGCATGGTGCAGTTGGCAACCATAGCCACATCCCTAAAGGAAACGATATGTGACAAGCAAAATAATAACTTGCATATTTTTATCGTTTCATGTGAATAATAACGATAAATATTAAAACTCATTAAATGTATTTGTTTAAGTGGTAAGATATAAAAAAGATAATTATTGAAATTGCCTATGATTAAAATTTATAAGCAATGTCTGCAAATTAATGAATATTTATAATGAGCACGCTGTGGTAATACTTAGAAAAATTAATTATTTTATTTATGTCAACATATTACATATAACTAATAAAAAAATGCTGTCTTCAGTAATTTTTTTGATAAAGAATTAAAATATTACATATTATGTTATGTAATGTAGGTTCAACATATTTGTACAAGTCAATGTCAATATTTATTTATAACTGTTATTGATTGGTTCACAGGTGCACTCCAGATAAGAGTGGACATCAAAAATATTTAGAAATTATATTAAATGAAGTAGTATGGTCCAGTGATTATGGTTGAATGTAAAAATAGCTGTCTCATTCCTTTCTAAAGGTGAATGTACCTTTATATAAATATGGTCCCATCATATTTTATTTTGGCCTCTGTGACAGACAAAGTGAACTGAATAAATTAATACAGGGTGGTTCAAAACCAAGTATTATAAATTTTTAAGTAAATCATATAGAGGATGAAATAATTTTAATTAAATATCACCTCAAAACATGATTTTTTAAATTTTACCTTATTCAAATTGCAAACCAACTTTTTGGCAGTGTTGCAATTTTCTGGATTTTGCAAATGTCTAAATCTCTCCTGGACAAGATTGCTCAAGTCATTAGATTCCTTCTCCCTCCACGTTGAATAACCATCAACTTCGGCCAATTGTTCAATATCATAAATCAGAGACCTAAAAGAGCAAATCTCTTGCAGGGGACATTTTTTGAATAATTATGTGACAAACCTTTTGTGCTCAAATCCTAAACTTAATAGATAAGATACAGAATCGGCAATCTCGGGGGCCACTTCGTTTGCTTTTTTCTGAATGTCTAGTAGCCCTGAATGTATAAAATACCATAACTCTTGAGTATTGGAGTATATTCTTCGTCTTAGTAATTCGTACTGAGTATTGGGCTCTTCTTTGGGACTAATATAGCCTACGTTGTTGTTTGAATTAAATGTGTGTTCTACTTTAGTTAAGCGAGATTGAAAATTTTCTATAGCTTCTTTTTGCTCTTCATTTAAATTACTATGAATAAAATTATAAAAGAAAAATCTTACGAGTACTTTACTTTATATACTTACTTTGCACTTATATCCCCAAAAATCTTTTGCAGCTCTTCATTTTGTTTACGAAGAGCATCTAAATCAGCTAATGCTCTTGTTAGCCTTTCAGTAGTTTTGCTGTCTGTAGAAGTGATACCAGTGTTTAGCATAGGAAATGCAGAAATAACCAAAGTTATAAGCCACACTCCCAAAAACACTATAAGTATCCTATAACATCCTATATAATTAACATGTTTTAAGATTGCACTCATTTTTTATTCTATTTAAAACAATCATTCATTATTTACTTTTAGCGTATATTTGCTTTTAATTTTTCTACATGGTTCTTCTTATAAAACAATTTTAATAGCACATATTTATTACACGACTGCTAAATAACATTATTCATGTCTTAATTACACGGTAACGAGATATAATTGCACTAACACAACCAAAAACGCCACAAGCCTCACGTACCTCACCAAACAACTGACACTGACATCAACTGAACTGACACTCACTTTACGTTCACAGACATGTCACAATTAATGACATGTCAATAAAAACTACCGAAAACGAAGGGATAGTATAGGCAACCAGTATTACAACATTACAACAGTTGATAAGCCCATAGAAATCCACTAATAAGCCTGCTATGCTATTTATATAAAATGTCAAAAAGTGTTTTTTACTCAATTTTATCAAACTGTTGTAAATAAGTATTTGAAATAATAACAACCGGAATCTACGAAATGAGTCATTAAATTAAAAAATGATAATACTTTATTTTCATTTTAGTAGAACAACAATTTTTCCTTTTCATTAAACAAAATTATACCTACCTATATACATGCATGTAAAATGATAAAATACAGTAGAAAAAAAAGTGGCGAAAATAAAGGTTTATACGGTTTAAACCACGTCCATTTTGCTTTTAATTGGCAATTTGGCATTATTCTAATGCACTAAAATAACCCAAATATTTTTTTATATTTCATCATTGTACAGTGCCTTTATAGTAAACACAGTGGCGACAATAGCATGTCCAGTTTTCTATTGGTCGCCCGTTTTTGCCCCATAATGGCGGTATTTTGTTTACTTTTACAAGTGTCTAGTCATACGAGTAACTAAATAAGAGGCTTCTTTTCTCTGTCTTTCATGGGAAGCACGACTTGCTCCAGACATACCTGGCGGCATCTTACGTTCATTTGGAGAAAAAATAGCATTTGCACTATGCTACATTTTCTGTTTTGAGAAAACTATAACTCTCAAAATCTATACAATAGATGTCGCTGCATAATAAGCACCATTACACAGCACTTGGCGGTAAATTTGAATTTACTTTAATATATAGAGTGCAACGTACATATGAAATAAAATTCATAATCTTCGATAACAAAATTTCGTAATAAATTAAAAGTTCAAATATAAAAGTTGAACAGATTTTTTACAAAATTATGTAGTCAATGGTTTATGAATTTTATTTCATGTAAGTTATGCACTATATAACAGTATAATAACACAATGAATTTTATAATATATCTATTAAAAAAGAAGGTATGATTGGTTTAATAATAAAAAGAGAATTGTTTTTCCAATGCTTTATTCTATTATAAATCCTAAAAGAAGTTGATTACATGACTAGTAATTAATACCAATTAACATGATAAAAAATAGATGCATACTTTATGCTAAATATTATTGTTAAATACATTTGTTCCGAACTACAATGGTTCTCATCAGTAAGATGTACTACCTACTGATTTTTTTTTTGTGAAAATTTAAATATGCTCAGTATTAGCAAAAAAAATCAGTAGACTCGTAGATATATGTATTTACCATTACTTTTACATTCACTAAAAAACTAATCAACCTTAAACAAATAAATACCAAAATAAGGTGAAGTTATTCATCTCAATATTTTTAAAACATTTAAATCAAAGTAACAATGTTTGTTCGTGAGATTGATTCTAACCCCAAACATTTCCCTGTCTACAGTAACTCTGAAGAAGCTTTGATTTCTGTAAGAAGCATCTGTGATACCATAGGAATAATATATATGTTTGCAGTTTGGTACACAGCAGTATATTCAACAGTATTTTATATTAAAAAATAAAACAAACAAAAGCAGGCAAGAAAATTTAGATAATCATTTCACTAACTATAGTTAACTGTTTGCGTTATATTAAATTTTAATCAAACACAGAAAACATTTATCGGAATGCAGCGTTAACTTACCTTCATCACGTTGCAAAAATATATTAAATTTTAACCATCCATTGCATCCATGTTTCATGTTCATAGAAAATCATGTTACTCGTACATGTTTTAACCTCAGATTTTTAATTATTTATAAGTTTCTTTACTTTTTTTTCGCTACAGCGAACTCTACCAGTTATACTGGCAAATTTGCTTTTCTTTTTAAATTGTGACACAGTTTTCTGTATGCTAATTTTTCTCAAGTAGTAGTGTTTTTCCAAATGACCGTAAGAGGACGCTCGGGATCGCGGTGTTAAGGTACCTATCCTTTAAACACGTCTTATTTATTTAGTCATATGTGTCAACTGTCAAGTGTGTTGTACAAGTTTGTTTGTATATGTATTATACCTTCGTTAATATTCTATTCTTATCGATTTCTATCACAGATTACTACTAATTTCTATATTACAGGTAAGCTTAGCACACAAACACAGATATGCATACATAAGTAGGTATATTGTAATTATTGTATCATTGTAAAATAACAGAAAACACTCATAACCTAACCAATCTTATGAGGTATGTTTATCGAAATCTTTGCTGTTTGACATTCATTTAATAAATTTGTATCACAAATTCACATACTTATTTACATTTTAGCTCAGAAAATATGCCAGGTTGTGCTGCAGTTGGATGTACTAATTCAGCAAAATGGGATATCTTATGAAGCGTTTTCCTAAAGATCCTCGGTATAGGAGAGAATGGGCAGTAATTTTTGTAATGAGATATACTCCTACAGACAAGTAAACCGCATAGATATAAATATATACCTATTATAGCATCAGTGCGTAATGTTCTATGCATTTTAATCACAAGCGACCGTCTGTTAATAGCTTAAACGAGAATAGAAAACTAATACGTAAAACGTAATAAAAAAACCTCATATTTTACTTGAAATATAAAAATTGAGATTTATTACACTATTATTTTGAAATTACAGACCACATACATTACTATACGCATAAACTTGGGGATTTATTAGTTGTCAAATGTTTATAGCCATCAAAATTTCACGTAATTTCTGTGTATTCTTAATTTGAAAGTAAATTTTTACTACAAAAATTTTCACGTACAAATTACTTGTCACGAGTAATAAATCCCCAAATTTATGTATAGGTTGAGAATCGCCCTGTATAAACTATGTTTATAATTTAACACCTTACCAACTTTGTAAACAGTTTAAATTACCATTATCTAATAAATAATAAAAATATTCCAGTTTTTTTAATCTTTTATTTAATTTTTATAATTTTTTAGTTTAAGCCAATATTAACTATGAATACTGTATTTTTTTAATATAGCTACATTGAATAGTTATTTTGTTGTTTGCTGTCTGGTACACTCCATAAACAGGCTAATAAACTGATATTTACCTAACTCTTTAATACAACAGATATTACTAATATTTTTATCGGTTAAAATTATATAACAGTTTCTAAAATTTAGTTATCTTCAGTCGTTTTCATGAAAACGTATATCCCAGGATAAATTTATCACCCATTTTAGTTTGTAGCATTCCGTGATTATCAGTCTCCCACATCATGTATTTTTCAACCTGTAAACAAAAACAAGCATGATCATTTCCTCCAACAAACTGTACAAAAGGAGACACTTACCTGTAATGAAATGTTTACTGCAGACCCTCATTCTTCAGCAGTGATGCTAAAATGTTGGTAATTTGATTTGCTTTATTAATAGCAAATAGTTCTACAACTCTCATAATTAGCAGCATCATAACCCAATTCCATCATTTTGTTTAATATATCTTTTAGACCAAGTATGGGCAAAATGTCCCTATTTTCATAAGAACTATAGAAGGTTTTCCACAATTCATGTTGCACACTGCTCCACGGAATTTGTGTGGTGGTTGAGGACATCACTCAAGCACTTGGTACATCAGTACAGAATGCATCCTTTAATTTGCATATTCACTAGCAAATAAAATAGCACCATCTTTGGCAGTGATACCGATACAGGAAACATCTTAACGGTTTTGCACAATCTGAGAATGTTTTGCCTGAAAATAATGTTTACAAACTAATGTTAATCCTATACCTAACCTGTTAAGTCATACATATTATCTAAATCTACCTGCTTAATTTCACAAGGAAACGTACCTTTCCAATTAAAATGTAGAAATCATTCATTACTTTTGTCCCTGCATTTGTAACAAACCCAGGTTCAAAATATTTGTAAGACTGCAAACTTTTTGTAGCTTTTCATCTGCTCTTTGTTGTAATAATAAAATAACTGTGTTACGTTAAAACTAAAAGGGAAACAATATTTGTTTATGTGAAACTCCATAGATAGCATTGTTATATGCATATATAAATTGAATATATATTTAACGTAAATGGGTCCACATCATCTATTAACTTCAGTTTCATTACATATCTGCAAAAATATATTTTATGAGAAACATGAACACAGCAACATTTTCAAACTTACCTTTCTCCAACATCAGGATTTTCCAATAATATTCTTTTAAAATATTTAAACATAATTTATTGCAATTTTTATATAGATTTTAGATGTCTAATAATGGCTTTTATTAACATAATTATTTTCACATTATTTTGTTCAAATTAAATTTTGTTGTATCTTTTCTAACCTCTCTGTTGTCAAACATGTCAAATGTCAAATTCAAATTTGACGATATTGAAGACAAGATTTCGTTAAGAATTAAATTAAAACTTATATGTTTGAAATGCTCACGCCCTCGGGACATATTTCAACTAATAGTTTTTCAAATTTGAACTAATTCCGATAAAAATTAGAGAAATGAGAACCGGACTGCTGAGGGCCTACAACAAGCGGTCCGTAAATGGCTCCGGAAATTGTTTAATTTTAGTCATAAATGAAAACTTCTCATTTATGGGGACCGGTATTTTATATCAAAACTCATTGTTACGGCTATTTTCTAATACTTTAATCACGAAATGTTTTTTATTGCAGTATATTTTAAAATTAAAACTCGGTTTCAGCAACGGGGAAATTGTTCGCGCCAAATAAATTTGCCCCTTAATGGCGGGTGGGCGGGGCATAGGCTCTATTGTCGCCACTGTCTTGTATACAGGCACTGTACATCATTGTTGCCATTATCGCCACCTTCTTTGTATAAAGAATAATTGTGTCAATTATGTCAACAGCTATTGCAGTGACCTCTGTTAACAGAATAAAGAGTAATAGATAGGATGTAGGAAATTATAGTGCTCAATCAATCTTCTTTGAGTCTAAGGTCGAAGTCGAAAATAATGACAGAATACAGAATTGACAGGTGACAAATATCTTAACCCCTATAATTGATACCGGCACATGTACTTGACATTTATGTTTAAAAATTCAGGATGGAGGAAAATTCTTCAAATAATATTAATTTTATTCCTTGCGTACGGTGGGTTAAACGAGGCGTAGCTAATACAAACCCAACAAAGGTATAAAATTCCAATATGTGGAATAGTATTTACTCTTTATTTTTTAGGTACAATTATCTAAAGAAGAATTGGTACAAATTATCAAGGATACAAAAGAAAAGCTAAGGTATAATTTAACATCTATTATTTATTGTATTTAATATTTACCTGATATTTTGCAGTCTATCACAAAACAGGAACGAGAATGAGTCCATGGAAGGGGAATCATCCACTGCCGACACATATAATTTTGAAAACTATGACCAAGAAGGTAATTTTTTTTAATACTTGTTTAAAGTACAGTGAAGAAATGCATTAATTTATAGATGAAGCAAACACAGCCTCAGTTCTCGGCATAAGTTCATTAGCTGAGTTACCAACTGAAGTCGAAGATAATTTTTCAGAATCTGATGATTCGGAAAAGGAGGATGACATTATTAAGCCCACTGATAATTTAATTTTGGTCGGACACGTTGAGGGTGATGCAAGTATTCTAGAAGTATATGGTAAGACAAAATAGTTTTTTCCAATACTTTGAACTATTCATTGGAAGAATTATTTTTGCAGTGTATAATGAAACGGAAGAATCCTTGTACGTTCATCATGACATAATTTTACCTTCATTCCCGCTGTGTTTAGAATGGTTAAACTACGAACCTAAAATGCCTACAGGTAACTACTGCGCAATAGGCTCCATGTCTCCTATAATAGAAGTCTGGGACATTGATCTAATGAATGTAGTAGAACCAGCGTTTACATTAGGCAGGGCGGTAAGTGTCAAGAAAAATCGGCCACACGTTGGCCACACAGATGCAGTACTTGCTTTAGCATGGAATAAAATGTACGACCATGTAATAGCGAGCGGTTCGGTAGATCAGAGCATATTGCTGTGGGATATGGAGAGAAAAACTCCGAACACAACAATAAATGCTTTCGAGGAAAAGGTCCAGTGCTTGGAATGGCACAAGCTCGAAGCGCAAACGTTACTAGCAGGTATTTATTAATTTAATAATACAGGGCCTTCCTTTCATTCTTAATTTTGGTATAAAGTTATAACATAAAAACTATGATAATTATTTACTATAGTGTAAAACTTAATTTACTAGTTTTGTGTGGTAGATTCAAACGTATAAAAAAATTAATTTTATATACATTTCAACTGTCTTCACTGTACACTATAAACATCTTTTCAAACAAATTATTTAATAGTTGATAAATTCATGGAAATATATTTCCTCAAATTCAAAAATTCAAGAAAAAAATGCTGTATATTTATTTTGTTTTCATCTACAAGTTTGAATTCATCATCTGCCATCCTCATTTCATCAACACAGTTGTGAAAATAAATAGGTGTTATTTTGCAAATTAGATCTATTGTAATTTCAAATTTCAAAATGTAAAACGACCACACAAAACTAATTTTAAGCCATTTTACAGTTCAAAAATGTTTGCTCAAGTCACAAGTTTCTTATCATAAGCAGGCACAGTGAAGACAAAATCTGACAAATTACAATTTGTTAATCATTTTGAAGTTCAAGAAACTTTTTGAGTCAAACCGAAAAGTTCAACAATTTTTATGCACAAATCTGGTGAATTTTGGTAATGCCAATAATAAAAAAAAAATTAAATGTTGAATCCCCAGTATCACTCAAATGAAGAGGGGAAATGTTATAGATTTTCTTCTATTATATATTTTTCATGCTCTTATCATTTATCAAAACTCTTATAATAAAGCATAAGGAGTACATATTTCTTTCTAAATTTGCTATACATTTTTCTAGGTGGATGTGACAATACTGCGAAAGTTTTTGATTGCCGAACGCCAGACACGTATCAAACGTGGCAGCTAGATGGTGAAGCAGAAAGAACAATTTGGAATCCTCTTCAACCCTTCATGTTTTTGGTGGGTACGAATAAAGGGTCGGTACAATGTTTTGATTGTAGGAAAGGTTTGTATGTCAACATTTTTTTGTTTAACGAAAACATTTCATTCCAATTTTTAAATTTTTAGGCCAGTTGTGGTCAGTGGAAGCTCATTCCAAAGAAGTAACTGGATTAGCCATCAGTGGGCAGTGCCCCGGTTTGCTTGTAACCGCTTCTCCGGATGAAACGGTCAAGACGTGGGACTTCTCCGAAGAAGCAGCACCGAGATTAGTTCACGAAAAGGAATTCAATATGGGCAATATTCACTGTCTGGAGTTGTGTCCAGACTCCCCGTTTGTTATAACACTAGGAGCAGATAAGAAGTCTAATAATTTCACAGTGTTCGACCTTCAGAATATTGATGTTGGTAAGTGAAAGTATTTCTGCTATGCCAGTGTAGGGTATAAAAATCCATTTTTGCATTTTTCAGTAACCCACACTTTTGGTGCAAGGGAATTAGTTCAACTAGTGTCAGAAACGAATAACGGGGAATCAAGCAGTGCAAACAATAGTTAATTATTAACGATTCTTATAAAATAAATACTTTTTAATAATCTGCAGACTTATTACATATTTTTATACATTATACCTAATATATAAATTAAAAACCGTGTTAAGTTTACATGGTTTTTTTGAATTAAATAATAATCATCTAAAAAAAAACCTTAAAATTAATAATTTTTAGTATCGATATTTTGTAGAATAGTCCTTAGGTGATACCACTAAACCTCGTCCTTTTCTTGCCCCCCTATACACAGTTTCGACAATGTCTATCATTTCCTGTTTATCCTCTAAAGGCCAATTAATTTTATTGTTATTACCCGTACCCAAATCTATCATTATGTGCTTATTTCTAAAGAAGAACATTACAGTACAGGGATCGTATAACTCGTACCTAAAATAAATGTGTTGTGTAAAAGGCTAATATATTTTTAAAGTATTACTTACATTTTATTGAAATCTGGAACTTCGGTTATGTCAACTAAATAAATGACAGCAAAATTCTTAACCTTCTCCGCAATACTATAGAGAACTTCGTCCATTTTCATACAAGATGGGTCCCAATCGTGTCCAAATCTGATTACCTTAAAACATGCATTCGGTAATATGTAATAGAAATGAACTATTATTAAGATTACGGTAATTATAGCCACTTTAAAAAATTAATTATTACCACTACTCTATCTTCTTCCGATAAAATTGCTTGGTCCACTTGCCAGCCGTTATGCAAATGAGCTAGCATATACGACATCTTGCACGGTTTATTTTAATTTTTCTTAAGAAAATCAGATTTATTAACTCTTGTTATATTTTAACCTAAATTTGAACACACAAAAACAAGAAACAACACCAAGTCCAAGTATTTTTATCTAGGAACAACACAAAACCACAGAGCAAAGTGTTTGATGTTTCTGTGATCTGTGGACTAGAAATTCTAGAATCTCGAAAGAGGGATATTTGTGACTATTTATATGACTGTAGCTTATATGGTACCACCACAAGCGGCCAAGAGATGGCGCTGTTTTCGTCTGATTGAATAATGCGTTATTAAACTAAATATATACTGTCGGCTTCAGAGAATGATGTAATGTTGCTGCTAATATTCCCACCATCAGTTTAATTTCTATGAACTAAAGATTTTATAGATCATCTCCACGTCTGTAATGCTTGTCTGCCGAAATTTAATATAGAGACACCACTGTTAGAATTTAGAAATATATACATCAGGCCATAGATGTCAGAATTTGACATTTGATATTGAGACTATTGCCATATTCTTTTTACGAGAAATCTTCGCTAATCTCACTAAACTGACCAATCAGCATGGAGAATAACTAAGATTAACTGAGATGGAGAACTAAGATTTCTAGTAAAAAGAATATAGCTTATAATAACTTATCTTTTAATAGAACCTACCTACCTACTTTAAAAATTATCCGTAAACAGAAACGTACACTTTAAATCAGATATTTGTCATAATCTATGAAAACAATTGACGACTATGACCGGCTACGTAATTTGTGCTGTAGTGTGCTGCCGCGCGCGGTGAGTTACTGTAAACGAACAATCGGCGTATTCAAACGAGGGCAACCGCTGAGAAATCCAGGCTATTTAAATGCACGCATTGGGCGTATTCAGACGAGGTCAGCCGCTGAGAAATCCAGGCCAATCAAATGCACGCATTTAGCTGAATTCTTACTCAGCGGCTGACCTCGTCTGAATACGCCCATTTAGTTGAATTCTTACTCAGCGGCTGACCTGGTCTGAATACGTCCAATGAAACAGACTGAAAAAGCACGACTTCACGATTTAGCCGACGGTGTTTGAACTGTACAATACATACAGTGCTACCACGCGCGGTGAGCTAAGCTGCTGTGAATTAGACATGTTTTGATTTAAATCTAAAGAAGTTATATAATCAATGGTGTAAGTAAATAGGGAAAACTGTGGAATTTAATTGTGACATTATTTAAGTAATGCTGTAGGATACAAAACTTTATTGTACAATGCTCGTCAGCTTAAAGTCACCAGTTCCATGGTCCATTCGTTTCTAGTGCCATTTATTATACACGGTGCTAGAAAGAGACAAAACATGGAAGTGGTGACTTTAGGCTGACGACCATTGTACAAATTATTGAATTTGATAAATGAAGAATGAAGCTTATGGTTTAAAAAGAGGTGTAGCAGCCATTTTGGTTCTTTATACTTACCCATAAGATAACTTTCTACAAATATTAAATGTTTCGTAACTAAACCATCGTCTGCTAAATCACATCGCGCTGAAAAACCACGGTTGCTATGATTTAGAATACGATGAATGAACTATCTGACTATGTTATTACACTTGGATATTTTCAAGATAAAGAACAAGCTGAAAGCAGCAGAGTAGACATTTGTGAATCTGATAAATATATGTATAAACTGAACTAAGGTAAGGATTGTTTTCTGTAATTTGTGACAAATTAATTGTTTTCTTAGGTATTACTATATAAACAACTTTCAACATATTTCGAAATAAAACCATCCTTTGGCAATATTATACTTTAAGATGAACATTCCAGTTTCCAATATTTAGTTTATGAAAATTTAAAAAAAAATGTTTCTGCTTGCATCTATTATTCTCATAATTTTTGGGAAATTTTTAACATTGGTTAATTTTATGAACCATAGAAAAACAGAATAGTGTAAACAATTTATTATCCATTTCTAATACAAAATAATAAAATGTGACTCTAAAATAAACTGTCATTTATTTATTATAATAGAATATATATACAAAGCTGCTTTCCTTAGAACATCTTTCTAATAATTTACATACACATCTATAACTAATATACATACAATTAGTTACATATCCACTGGAAGTGTCTCGATTTAGTCAAATTTTTATTTACATGAATGTAATGTTATAGTGAATTCTATCTATGAGTTATAAATAAGTAGCAAATTAGAAGAAATTATTTTTCATCCCATATCAGATATAACATCCAATGCAAAAACAGTAACTTCAATTTAAAATTTTTTTAAAACGTCGCGTTATTTATTGTTAAATATATATATATATTTAACTTGAAATGTATTTTAGAAAAATTTTGTTGTGCTGTAAAATCCCACTCATTATTTGGTCCTTCGAAGAGGATATTAATATTCAGTTCACGTTAAAACAATTTTCTTCTAATCTGACCGATATAAATTATAATAGTGCCTTACGTATTTAGCATAAATATAAATAATATTAATATACCACTTGATATACTGTTATGTTTATTTGTACAGTGCTACAAAACCACTCGTCGACATTCATACACTAAAATATCTTACGTTTAGTGAGCAATAGCCCCTTATATAAATTTCTCAAAAAATAACAACAAAATATAACACTTTTGACACTTTATATCTCCAACACTGTTAATGGGAAACGGCTTCTACGTAATTTGCCGGATACAGCCCGACTCGTCCATCTTTTCTTCCCTTACACCAACCTTGCTCGTCTTCGTCTTCCAGTTTCTCGAAAACGTCCCCTGCAACAAACACAGTACAAATTTTTGTTCCTAAGTATTAAAAATAATATATTACCCATTTTGAAGCTGAGTTCGTCATTCTCCGCACCTTCGTAATCGTATAGGGCCTTGACGGGAACACCAGGTTCCCCATTATCGACCAGCGCGTCGTTCTCTTCCCAGTCCTCCTCTTCGAATGGATTGGACTCATTCGCTTTGTTGGTTGATCCATTCCTAAAAATTAGTAAACGTATTTCCATTTTAACGATCCCTGAACGAGTTGGTCAAGAATTTTATAATGAGGAAATTGCAAGATTTTTTTAAATACGTGCAGAACAAAGAATGTATTATTTTCGTGGACAATTTCGTGGAAAAATAGGCCTAAAAACGGTAGTTAAAAATTTAGCCCGGCCACGCCTCCACAAAACGATCACCGTCACAGTGTAGACCTGTGACGTCACACGCCGTTCACATGTATATACGTAAAAACAGCAGTGTGCTTTAGTTCATATCTGTATACGATTTCCATGCTTTCGGACAACGCGGTACATACATTGGAAAGAGTTAATTTTTCATTTGTGTGGGGCGATGAAGTGCGACGAAAGGAAGCCTCGCAACATTGTTTGTGTGTAATTTAAGTTTAATTGCGGATACCTACAGGTAGGTTTATGTTCATCGAAAAAATTAAAATGTAAATTGTAAAAAATCAATTAAACTTCACTACATTAAATTACCAGTTTTATTCTGAAAACATAATAAACAGCAATAAAAATTTATTAAATTAATTAAAAAAAAAAAATAAATGTTATCATTATTCATTACTTTTAGCAGCTCATTGTGAAATCAGATGGCATAATTTTATAAATACTTCGAGTAATGAATGAATCTTGTATTTCCCAACAGGATTGTCGCCGTATTTGCCACGAGCGGATCTATATTGTCAACAAAACAATAAGTTACATTTAACAATGTAAGTTCACCACATCATCACTAATAATTATGGCATTACCTACACAGTATTTACACTATGTACCTATGACTCACAAAAACTCAAAAATACAAGAAACAAATGCCTGTTTACATCACGAACACCATCATCTGCACCTGCATCCACAGAAATAAACTACGCTAAATGGTGTGTAACGTCACACCAATGGTATCTCGTTTTCGACCACGTGGTTGTGTCTACATTCTATGACAATTTATTAATGTTAATATTTTAATTATTATGTCGCTCGACACATGCTCTGACCTTTCAATATGTTTCAAACGGATATAAAATTCGCGCAACTTCCCCATTTTCGTTCTTGTTATGCGAATGGTACTGTAATGAATGACAATGTGAAATTTAAACCTACTATATTCCATACAGTAAGTCTAAGCTTTGAATTCTTGAGGTGTTGCGTTAAAGCACATTAAAATATTACACTATTCACTTACGTAATTGTAGAGCCTCGATTAGCCGGACTTTCGGTTTTCTCCACAGTCTGTTTCACCTCCTTCTCCTGCATAACCGGTGCGTTATTTGGCTTGGCTGTCGCTGCTTTCTTCACCGATTTCTGGGTAGCCGAGTAATCCTACAAGAATCATTTGTCATCAATTCTATTCCATTTAATCAATGTATCGCTTTATTTTGAATAACAAAATAACACTAAAGTAAATAAATAGTGCAGGTTCAAAGGTGGACATCCTTTTTAGCTAATAACTAGATGAATCGATATTTCGAAGTGCTTGTCTCATTTTTCATGAATTAACTGCGTTGAAATAAAAAAAAATTGTTTTGGGGTCCCATTCATAGGAGTACAGACCATTAACATAAGTTTCTTGGCCAGTTCGAAATCCAGACCTCAATCTTCTTGATTTTTATTTATTAGGCGACATAAAATGTTTTGCGTATAGTGGCAAAATCAACATGATAACGAAAAATTAGAATTTAATTTTACACTTGTAATTTTAGAGGATGCTAAATCAATCCAGTGCCGTAGTTAGATTTAAAGAAAAAAAATAATGAAACTATGATCAAAGTTTACAAAAATCAATATATAAAATAAGTATGTTAGTAACTAAGGAAAAAATGCATTTTGCATTGTTTTCAAAGTGACCTAATTCAAATAAATGAAGATATCGGTGGCGTAAATTGATAGTAAAGATAAAAAAAAATAGATCTTTGTAAAACTTGGTACAAAGATATTTTTAGATCTAGAATAATGTAATATTATTAGATTTTGGAAAAGTGTTACAACTTTTTAAAAATCAACAACTAACAATAGCAATCAGCTCAGTGTTTCGAATTTTAAAGGGTTTCCGGAGGCCTTTTTAATAAGAAATATTAAATTTTCGTTTGTTTTTTACATGTTAATATAGCTGCACACCTACAAATTAGGACTCTCTGTATAAATGCTCTGATTATACAATTATGAATTACAATTTATAATATGCCAATGAAAATAATAACCAATGATAAACAATCAATAAAAGAGGTGACATAAGTGCAGAAATATCTTTTACTTCGACATTTGTAATTACTCATCTGACTGAAGGATCCCGAGTTTAATCAAAAGAGTTAAAAAGATAAAATTATTTGCTCGTTAATAACGCTGATAAATTTACTGTAAGCGGCATTTACAAAATCGATTTGTAGGACCGCTTGACTAAGTGAATTAGTCAATAATTATTATAAGCAGCATCCTATTTAATTTAATTGTACTTTTGGACTGTTAGTAATATTAGCGATTGCGAAAATAGTCCAGGAGCTAGGAACTAGGCTTTTTCAGAAATAGATCCGGAAGCGGTTTATCTATAGTTTTATCACTATTTGATATACAGGATGATACGGTAATAAATGTAAAAATAAATAATAAACATGTATTAGTACGAGATCCGATTGCGTGATTACTACGTCCATCTGTTTTTTAATTAAAATGCAATTTTAATAATCGAATATTAATACAGGAATACGTTTCTGCTGGGTTGCCTATCAAAATATGGTTGCAAGTATTTTTCATCGGCGAAATGTCAAAATTGATAAAAAAATTACTTGGTATTTGATTCCCAAACAAGTAAATTTCTTTTTCTTTTTTTTACTTTTTATTGAATTTTTCATATTTTTTTTGGAATTTATAGATTTTTTTTTTAATTTCATACTTATCACACAATACTACAATTAAAAATTTACTTTTCGATATTTACCAAAAGATTTCAATAAATATATATCAGAAAGTAAAATTTAATTGCAGCCTGGTCTAACTTTGCAAAGCACTATGTATAATAAGTTTCATAACGTTAAGGTGCGTATAGATATGCCGAGCCGGTTCGCGAACCGCTTGTGAACAGCTTATGAGCAGTTTGTTGAAATTAATCATTACAACGAACGTCCAGCCATCCATGGGAAAACAACGAACCTCGAATTATTTTGCAATTCATTGGTCATTCGTCGAGTGCCGGTGCCGGTACGATTTCACGTTCTGCCATCATGTCTTCGCATGAAGAAAATTGTGCCGTATTGGTGATGGGTGGCGCGGCCTTATTGATGGCTAGTTTAGATAAAAGAAAAGGAAGCAACGGCGTTGGTGGCACACCAACCTGTATAAAGAACGCACTGGTGGGGAGCTTTTGATGGACTTGAAGTCACAAGAAATAAGCGGGCAATATAAGAATTTTACCCGTCTGTCGCCTTCTGATTTTAAGGATCTGCTGCAGAAGATTGGGCCCCACATTTCTAAACAGGAAACATATTATCGCACTCCAATCTCCACTCAAGACAGGTAGATAGCTGTGCTGTTAATCAAGTTTACAATTTTAAATACCTATTTTATTTAATTTTAGTTAGTCCATAAATTGTTCTAGGTTAGCAGTAACACTTCGATTTCTTGCTACTGGTGACTCATATACGAGCCTTCAATACCTGTTCAAGATTTCCAAGCAGTCTATTGAACATATAATACCACAAGCCTGCGCAGCACTCATCAAGGAATTACAGGGATATATCAAGGTACTAAATAAATTTAATTAGAACTTACTATTAAATTTATTGAAACGATAAATTAATATCGTATAAACCGATATATTAATAATATATATATATATGAAACATAAACATGGGATAATAAAACCAAACGCACTCGAAAGTTTGAATAAAACATAAAAAGACAAAGTTACATTAAACAAAATCATCTATATTTTCGGAAGCCATCGATGAAACAGGAGATTGTTGCCAGGATTGTTGGCTCGAGTTGGTCAATAAGGATACCTCAGATGGCGATTGAATGGCAGGAGAGGGCACTGTATGCTGTGGTTGACGTTGTATGGGTGCAATAGGTACACTGTCTACAGGATTCTGCCAATTATAGGGTTGTTGATAATTTACAGCAGGCCAGTCAAACAAGTATCTATCAGCTTTCATCAGTAATTCAAATACGGAATGTTGCACTGCTTTCTGCGTTTCAGAGGACTATTTATTTACTTTCGCGGCGACATAGGTAAAAAATGCATCCGTTTCAGTTGGTTGAGAGGGTTGTTTGTCCAACTTACTTGCAGCAGTTTTTAATATTTCAAATGCACTGTTCATCATGAATGGATTGGTATCATCTGCTTTTCGCTTTGAACCACTGGCAGCTTTAGGAGTAGAAAATGACGCTACTGCATGTTGCTCTCTTTGACCAGAAGGTACGACCTCTACCTCGCTGCTATCTTCAACCCCAGATGTCCCATCCGTCTGCTGCAAATATAAGAATGTACATATCATTACACGAAATAATACGCTAATTTTATTAATTCAATTTCACAACCTATAATATCAATTTTTTAAATTGCATTTCGAATAAATGGCTTTTCAAGGATGGCAACATTTATTTTACTATTTATATTTTTGTTTTAGCTCCCAACACCACTACAGCTTGGAAGGAAGTAAGCAAGACCTTTGAAACACGTTGGAACCTGCCTCATTGTATCGGTGCCCTTGACGGTAAACATGTTGTTTTGCAAGCACCACTGAAAACAGGGTCTGACTTCTTTAATTATAAGTCCAGCTTCAGTATTGTGCTCTTTGCATTAGTGGATGGAAATTATAACTTCATGTTTGCTGACGTGGGATGCCAAGGAAGGATATCGGATGGGGAGTTTTTCAAGCAAGCAAGCTACATAACATGCTCAAGAAAAACATTGAACATACCATTACCAGAAGCACTACCGGGGCGTTCTATGCCAGTGCCTTACTTTTTGCAGGCGATGGTGCATTTGCTCTCAATGAAAACCTCATGAAACCATACTCTGGAGACTTTGCTAAAGGAACCTCTCAGAGAATTTTTAATTATCGTCTGAGTAGGGGCCGTAGAATAGTCGAAAACGTGTTCGGTATATCTAGTGCAGTGTTTCGGGTCTTAAGAAAACCAATACTTTTGGAGCCGAAAAAGCCGAGTTGATAGTGATGACAGTCATTTTGTTACATAATTATCTTAGGAACCATTCGCCAAATTTGTATACACCTGCTGGTACATTAGATCAAGAAGTGAATGGAATTTTAATCGAAGGATCGTGGAGAAATGAGGAGGTATGACGTCTATGTTACCACTAACAAATGTCCCCGGAGATCTTCAAATTATTGTCAAAAATAAGGATGAAATAGCAAGCTATTGCTTGAATGAAGGATGTCTAGAATGGCAAAACGAATATGCTTGAGTTCGTTATTTTTACTCACCGTATTAAGTCTCTTTCTTGGCTCATCCCTATCCTCCAGGAACCTGAAGGCTTCATATGCAAACCACCTACTTGCATAAACTTCGTCTGTCCCTGAAAAAATAAATTAAATATACAAATAAAATATATCCTTAACAAATCTCTTTAAAAATTTTATTTATAGCTTTCAACTTGCCTGTTCCAGTCCCTTTGCTGTTTTACTTTCACCTTCTCTCGCCGGTAAGAAGCTAGCAAACAGATCACCTTTTTCTTACATTGGTCTGCATTTCTATTTATTTCAAGACCTATTTCTCTCCAAGCATCTTCTTTTAACGGCTTTTTAAAATGGTCCTTATGTTTGGGATCCCAGAGTAACATTTTGCTTTTATATATATCGATCAGGGTAAGTATATTTTCTTCAGACCACTGATCCATAATTATTATTATTGAATTTAAAAAAATCAAACAAAATTTATCTCAGTGGTAGGTTCGCGAGCAGATTAAAAACGACGAACCAGACAGTTGCCGTCAAACTGTGAACTGAGAACGCCTTTGTGTTCGTCAGAAAAACCGACAGGAATCGGATCGTCGCGAGCGGTTCACAAGCGGTTTGTTCGTCGCTCGTAGCCACGTCTAAACTATGGGAACTAGAGGTTCACAAGCGGTTCGCGAACCGCCGCTCGCATATCTATACGCACCTTTATATGTTTGATAAATATAACATTTTTAACCAAAAGATTTAATAAATTATTAAATAAAAACAACTCCTCGTCGTATGAACGATCTGCAAAATGTTCCCAAATACAAAATCCTGTTTTTTTAAATCAATTTTGACGTTTTCCCTGACAGACAAGTGGACAAAAAAATAATTCAAAATGCTTGCCATATTTTGATACGCAACATGGCAGAAATATGTATATACAACAATGGACACAATTATCACACGGTCGGATCTTGGATTATATATTTCCATTCTGTATTTCAAAGTAAATCCATTTAAGAAGTTGAAGTAATCTAAATTACTTAAATATGAATATATTAATGTTCCTAGACTTCTAGATCTATTCTGACCTTTGCACCCGGACTATGGCAACTAAAAAAAAATATATTCCCTACAGTCCCCTCTGCAATTCTATATAACCCTCCGATATCTATGACTAATGAAACCTGCCTTGGTGTAAAAACGTCTTAAAAAAATAGGTAATAAAAGCAAAAAGCATACATGCAGATCCTCTCCAACGGGTCTTTGATGGATTAAAGTAATTCCGGACGGGGATGAGTCTTTCGATTTTCCCTTATGAATGTCACGAAACTCTTCGGTGTAATCCTATACAGAAACATGCAATACAAAATAAAAATCACACTCTAAACGAACAAAATCAAAATTTCATCAATGTCATGCAGCAAGATAGTCTTGAGAGACTCACCTCGAACTGTGGCCAGTTCATGGCCATGTTGACCCCATGGTTGTTCGACCACCACTTCAAGTCTTTTTCGTAGTCGGCGTTGTTGATTGTGTGGTAAAGTTCTTCATAAATCTGATTCACACTAAAAAATCATTTCATAAGACTGCAAATATTAATAAAATCTGCCCCAAACATCCCCATTACAATGCCTATCAATTGTCCCAAAATTTATCTTAATTGCTTTCGAAATGCAACTGGATGGATCGAGTGCTCACCCTAGAACTGTGTAGAAAATTTCAGGCACACCGATGTTTCGATTTTGAATATTTAAGCAAGTTCTAAAGTTTATAAAGTGACAGGGTGATAAACACAATCTAAGAATGTTAATCTGTTGTATCTGTGAGAAGACGAGAAAATACTTAAGGGCAAATCTGTAATGATATAAATTTTCAAAGTTATACTTACGTGGGGTCCTGTGAAATATTAAGATATTTGTGTATTTCAAAGAGCGTCGCCTTTATGAAATTCAGCCTTTGAGCTTCTAATTCTTGGCATTTATCGAAAACAACCGTCATATCCTCCATGTATTTCGGATTATACTGGTTTATTTCCTGAAGGGCCAACTCGTATTTTTCCCTACACTTCTGAACTTCTTCTTTCGATTTCTGCACTCTGTCTTGCATTTTTTTAACCTAGATGAAATCATCAATCTTACAATGTGTTTTTAACATAAACGCATAGAAGCATATCTTTTTAATTTTTTTCTGTTGTTACCAACTTACCATTTGGGTCTTCTTTGAAGCAGGTGAAAACAAGACAGAATTCTTATTATTAAAAATTATTTTTCTTAATGATCCGATATAAATAAAGCTCAAGTACTAATAAAAGAGGCCAATTTTGCATATTTCGATACGGGCTTGAGCAAATTGTAAAATTGTAAAATATACAGGGTGGCCCAAATCAGAAAAAAATTGCGCCTTTTCATGATTTCATGTTTGTTCCTGCAGCAGATGAAAACGGTTTCACTTTGAGAAAAATTTGTAAAATATTTTCTGTATTTGGTTAAGAATTGCTTTTTGTTCAACGTGAAGAACAACTATATTTAAATTATTTTATTTCTTTAATTTTATGGGGTTATTCTTCAAATATAAATAGTAGTGCTTTATATTAACATATTTGTAATTTTATTCTGAATCTATTACTGTCCAGATCCAATATGGCGCCCAGAAGAAAACAAAAACAACTGAATATTGCATAACAGAAATTAGTGACCTTAGAAATTTTTAATCGATGAAAATCGATTTCTTATACAGTGCCTTCATAAATGATTACAAGCCACGTGATCAGGGCCGGGATTCTCAAATCAATCGCAGAACAATTCATATGCGAATATCCTCTTCCTCACTACGGCAACTGAGAGACACAAGAAATCTATTCGCATACGAGTTGCTCTTCGAGAATCACAGTCCTGGTCACTTGGCTTGTAATCATTTATGAAGACTTTGTATATTCTGCAGCAAATTTCAGTTATTTCTGTTCAGAAATAATGACGCTAGGTGGCATTTTAAGTTTTTTCACGTTTCAGCAACAACAGCAGATATGTGGAATCTTAATGGCCATAAAAAAGGCCAATAAGAAAACTTTTTTATAATTTGAGCCACCCTGAATATTTTACGGCTTATAACCCTGTATTCAGTAATATTTGAATATGTTATGTATACAGGTAAATATACAAGGTGTTAAAAAAAGAGTGTAAAATATTTCAGGAGGTAATAGTATGAACCAAAATAAGCAGAAAAGTCTTAATAAACATGGGTCCGCAAAGTAACGGTTGCGGAGATATAGACCACTATTCATTTTTCAAACATTTTATTTTATTAGGAATAAACCGACAAAGAAAGCTTTTAACAAACAAAAAACAAGTTACAGAAGATGTTCAAAGTGCCCTCCGTCCATTTCCAAGCAGGCACGACATCTTCGTCTCAACAATATCAGAACTCTTTCGAAAACACCCTCCTTGGTTTGAATTTCTTGACACTATTGATTAATCCGTAGCTGCAGCTCTTCCAGGCTATTTACAGGAGTACCATACATTAATGTCTTCAAATATCCCCAAACAAAGAAATCTAGAGGGTTCAGATCAGGCGATCTTGGAGGCCATAAAACAGGTCCGGCCCTTCCTACCCATCTATGTGGAAAAGTTTGGTGTAAATGCTCTCTAACGGCCATGGAAAAATGAGCTGGAGCATCATCATGCTGGAACCACATTTGTTGCCTCTGATTCAAAGGAATGTCTTCCAAAAACTCATACAGTGTGTTCTGCAGAAAGTTGAGGTAAGCAACGCCTGTTAATCGGTTTGGTAAAACAACAGGACCTAGAAATCTGTCACCTACAATACCCATCCAAATGTTTAATGAAAAAGGTGCCTGATGTCCAGATTCTATTAGAGCATGAGGATTTTTGTCGGCCCAAATATGCGTGTTGTGAAAATTAAACACCCTATTTCTTGTGAACCCGGCCTCATCAGTAAAAAGACTGTTTGCAAGAAAACGAGGGTCTTCAGCATCGTGACCTAGAAACCAGAGGCAAAAAAAACCAGACGTGCTTGATGATCATTTATTGGATTTAAGGCCTGTACTCGTTGCACATGGTATGGATAAAGTAGTTGCTCGTGAAGGATTCTCCAAACAAGAGGACCATTAATTCCTACCTCGGCTGATATTCTCCGCACACTCGTACCTGGATTCTGCTCTACCAGTGCTAGAATTTCTTCTTCTGCTCTAGGAGTGGATACCGACCTTGGTCTTCCGGATAAATGGCACTGTTTGCTCAAGGAACCGGTATCACGCAATCTTTGGTGAATTCTTCCAAACATGCGTTGAGAAGGAATCTGGCGATTTGGATAAGCGTCAACATAAAGACGTCGCGCTTCGGTGGCGTTCCCATTAGCACGACCATACATGAAATGCATGTCTGTTAATTCTGCGTTAGAGTAATCAGCCATAGCGAAAGAAAACTTGTGCACTGAGAACAACTGTCAAATACGTACTGTTTATTTCACTAAACATCAACCAACTATTATAAGAAAATACACAACGTTTTTGCAAAATAAAAAAGGGGCTAAAAACATAAAACATTCCATATCTCCGCAACCGTTACTTTGCGAACCCATGTTTATTGAGAATTTTCTGCTTATTTTGGTTCATACTATTATTATCTCCTTAAATATTTTACACTCTTTTTTTAACACCCTATATTACTGATTCAAAGAAAAATACGGACAGAACAAGACTACATCCGTCCAAACTGGTAAAGTTTAAAAAACGGAACACCAGAAAATTTGACGTGTTTACCTGATCGGCGGAAAACGAGCTGTCTCCGGCCGCATTTCTCTCCTGATTAGCCGCCGATTTCTCTGTCTTACATGCCGTGTGGTAGTCAGTCTTGGTCTTTTCCACTCTCTGTAGGAGCTTCGCCCAGGGTTTCTGCGCCTTCTTGAAAGCGTCGTCCATGTCCTTTTTCTCCTTTATGTGCATCATAGACTGTAACAAGAAAACGGGGAATATTAAAGGAACCGAGAAGGAAAATATTTGCGGAAAATTATCCCCTGCCGAGGGGGATGCTTGAGGAGTCGGGGTAGCCTGATAATGGGGCTTACACCGAGCTCCTTTAGCATTTGCATATTTTACGAGGGCTTATTGTGTAGCTCCGAGGCAGCCGCTGTTGAAAAATTATCAAGTAATGATATTCGCTTTAGATGAGAGGTATTTAATAGCAAAATACTCCAGCGTTATAGGGCAACATAATATGTCGGTGCCATGGGTAAATATTATTTTAGTAGGGTTTAAAATTTAGTTACAACGAGCTGACAAGTTTGATGAGTAGAGATCGATATTCGCGATTAACTTATATTTCTACCTTTCATTCGTAATCACAAGATCACTCCAGAAGACTGTACAAAACTTTGAGCTAACGACTTATATTGGTATACACAGGATAGTTTAGTCATAATGTCATTAATTTTAACCATAACCATCATAAGGCCTAAAAGAGGGAAAACAAATGTTACTCGACTTTTCAAAAAATAAGCAAATAAACCCATAATCGGTAACACACAAATTTTCTAATTAGGCGTTCGAGTGTTGAAGGGAAATCCAGTTGCCAAGTCACGTCTTCACTCATACATAACCTTTATTCCTGAAGTCATATTTTTTCTAATGACAAACTTCTGGTATGCAATCTAAAATGTTATTTTGTATATTTTTTGAGGTGCCTTTAAATATTGTTGCATTTTATTATTATTTCATTAAGAGTTTTGTCAAATTCTAACGTAAAATTCACTAATCTGCGGAAAATATCAAGATTTTGAGAATTTATGAATTCATCATAGACCTAAAAAGTCCAAGTTCAAAAGCTCCACAAAATTTTATACGGTAGATAAATGAGTTTAGATTAAACATACCTATTTCTTATCATATATTTGTGTTCTTTAATGCGAAATCAAGTTGAACTTGTACGTTGATTTTCCCAAATAATGCATATCGCATTTGATTATGAATACCAGTTTTACCATTTTCAAGTTGTTTTTTTTTTTAATTTTCTGACTTGTGCATCAGAATCAGATATCTTATCCCTGTTTTCATCCGACTTTCGCGTCGTGATAAGTACCGAATAACACACACGGAAAACATGTCTTTATGGGGACAATTGTGCTTTTTCACTATTAGTTATTGTTCCTGGTAGGAAAATTTACTGAAATAATACTAACAGATACACTTGTAGTTCGTGCAACTGAGGGCGTGACAAAAAAAACTTTTACAAAAATCTTTGAACCCAGTGGCATCTACTCGCAAGACGTCAGCGGGGTAGAAATTGGGGTAAATTAAAAATTTGTTATAACTAAAATGCAAACCCGTCATTTTAACAGGCTGAAACTCGGTGGGTAAATAGTTTATAAAATTATCAATGTTGTGATGCCAGTGGCATCCACTCGCAAGCCGTCGGAGGGGTGGAAATTGGAGTAATTTGAATATTAGATATCTCTAAAATGGAAACTCGTCATTTAACAGACTAAAACTCGGTAAATAATTACTTTATAAAATTATCAATTTGTTTGTATTTGTTTTCAGCTGCTGATGTATCTGTAATGAAATCTACTTTCAACTTTTAACATTAGTTCTTAGATGTTCCCCACTCACCAATAGAAATTTGATGAAATTTCAACTCGGAACTTCGAGTAGTAGAAGAACCGTTTTGATAGTGTCATTATTATCGCAATGGATTGTACCTACTCTTGTTCGAGCTATAGTTACACACGTTTTATTTATTCTTCTATTCTTCACGGTCTAAAGTTCATATATAAAAAGCATGATTGGCCAAATTAAAATCCTCTGACAAATTACAGTACTCTGTAATTGTTTAATTTCGTTGTAACCCTAAGATCAAGTGGCGCCGCTTGCGTCGCCGTCCAGAATTAACAAAACGGGCCACTGGAGCAGACACGGAATTCCACGGATGTCTCTATACAGTCAGCAAAGGCCCAATTTAAATTAGTGGCATAATGTTGCCATTTTCGTAATTCAGTCGGATTTGGGCATCGCAGTTCCTACGCGTTCGTTGGCCTTACATTACAATAAGTCATACGGCTCATGTAGGTAGGGTATTGTTCTTTTTTTAGAACTGCTTGTCGTTCATGTCTTTCAACTGAACGTGTGGACATAACGCCCATTGTTCAATAATGAAAATGCCAGATTTTTGATATTCAAAGAACATCAAATAAAAAAGCTCGTTCTAAAATTTGGGATCAGATTATTACGATCATTTTCCCTAAACCCGAAAACCTAGGAATTATTAAAACGTGAGATGCAACAGAAAACAGATGTATTATAGTTCTATACGTATTGCTATCAAAATTAACTCGACACTGGATGCCTTTTCAATATTCTATTAAAACATACGTATGTCTAAAAGGTTACTTGAGCAGGTATTTATAACTTAGATTCTTATAAATGCTAATTAGGTAATGCAATTCTTTTAAGGTTTTAAGGGTCAAGGTCTTGCATTTTTTTAATGTTATATGGATGTGTTACTTTTGTAAACTCGGTGTATATTTTCTTCTAATCTTATTACAGAGCTTACACAGATCTACGTACCCCTCTGAAGGGTCGCATTTTCAGAAACACTCTGTATACAAAAAATGTTACTACGTATAATTTTCTTTCGGAAAAGGTCAAATCAGATAGTAATTTGGTTTGGCTAATAATGACAACAAACAGAAAATTTCAATTACACAAATGACAAAATACATAATGTGTTCCAACGAATAATGAATAAGGCAATCCTCTGTTTTGTAATCCTTTACAATAATCAAACTTCATTAGAGATTACTTCATGTACAAAATGTGCAATGCTTCACTATTCGAATTATGCAAGACTCTGTTCGTATTATAAATGTTTAAAATGAAGAATATAATATATGTTTGTTCAATCTATGTAGATATTCTGTTTATTTTTTTAATATACATATGTATTTGTATCACCGCTGCCAAAAATTATAAGGCACCTATATGATACATTAGATATCATCTAAGAAGAAAATTTTTTTTTTTGAAATTAAGGATATACAGGGTGTTTATTAAAGAATGGGTCATACTAAAGTGACATTTGAAGATCCATGCCTCGTCCAGCATCGAAGACTATATTTTTGAATGAATTTACAGACGACTTTCCTACAAGCAACAAACTAGAGTAAAGTGACCATCCGTCCCGATTTAGGCAGGACAGTCCCGATTTTGAGCTGCCTGTCCCGTTTCGACACGTGTCCCGCTTTTATAATCCATATCCCACTTTTGTCCAGCTTTTATAAAAAAATACTTTCCAAAACTAATCTTGATATAGAAACATTACACATTACTGTAAAATATAATTATGCATGTATTAAGTTTTATAATGAACTTTTAAAAAATAAATTTGAAACAAACTCATCAAAAAGAAAAATATTTTTCTTAATAGGTTGCTTAGCTGTTTAAGACTGACATGCTGATGAATGTTTATTTTCAAATAATATACAGGGTGTCCTTCTAATATTGCGAAACAACAGGGGGAGTTTCCTTGAATAAAAATAAAAACAATAGTTCCTATGAACCTGTGTCCACAAATGCTTCATTTCGGAGATACAAGGTGTTGATATTTAAAAAAAATATATAGGGTTTTTATTAATATCTGAAGAATCCAAATTCGGACTTTTTTGAAATTTCGTATGTTTGTTTATAAAAACCATAAACATCTTCTGACTTAATTTGATATATTTTTTCTACCCCAGTAGCGTCCGGGGGATCATTCCTATTGATATTAATACGTAAAAATATCAGGCGCCACTGCTTTTCCTTAGGCTTCATATTTTTTCTAATTATGCGATTAAAAATACAACTTTTTTGTCTTTTTACTCTGTTTGGTACCTTGTTTCGTTTTCTAGTAAAAAAATAATAACCTTTTCCATACACATTCCTGATGGGAGTAGAAAACAAAAATAGAACAAAGTACGCCACTGAAGTTGAAAAAATAAATTAAATTAAGTCAGAAGATGTCTATGATTTTTATAAACAAACATACGAAATTGCAAAAAAATCGGAATTAGGGTTCTTCAGATATTAATAAAACCCCAACTTTTTTTTTTAACCTGTGCCCGAAATGAAGCATTTCCGGACACAGGAACTTTGTTTCTTATTTTTGTTCAAGGAAACACCTCCTGATTTTTTTCGCCGTATTAATGGGACACCTTGTAAGACTTGATGGAATAAAATGGATGGTTTTGTGTACTGTTCTCTTTTATAAACCCCGTTTTTTTTTTGTTCGCTGAAGAACTGAAGTTTTTGTTCCTGTCCCACTTCAAGCTTTGCGAAATATGGCCACTTTAACCAAGATAATCCCAAGTTACGTACGTTTTTAGAAAAACATATGGACCGAAAAATCCCTCACGAAAGTACGATAAGATTGAGATATGTCGATAGGGTTTACAACAATGTATGTGTGTGTAGCCAATTTTTTAATGGGTGCTTTAAAATTTTATCTCAAAAATATACAAAAATGATACATTTCACATATTATGCTGTTCACACATTTAATAGGGTAGCTGAGAAATTAAGGGAAAGTATCTTTTTAGTAAACATTTTTATATCAACAGTTAAAAAAGTTTTCATTAAGTGCCCACAAGAAAGAACGTTTTTAGGGAGGCTTTGCCAGACATATATCTGACTCATGAACCAGTTATAACTAAATGGGGTACCTACTTGATTAGAAGCCGTAGCCGTATTATGATAAACATTTCGATAGCATAAAATACGTTATTTGTAGATTTAGCTCTAATGACAGCAGCGCTATACACACTCCAGGACTTACTGAAGGACCAAAATATTAGCAATGACATACATTACATCAATAGATACTGTCACGGATTTCCTAACCCGTCTTTTTCTTACTGCCAGAAAAATAATCCGTTAATTAATTACTTATCTTTATTAACTACTCAGTACACTACTGAACACTAATTACAACTCAACAAAACACTTATTTAATTAATCGCTATCTAAATCACTTTGATCTCTCTAACTAAACACTTCAATTCAGACTGTAATACAAGACTGACTAACTCGGCCGTCTATCCTTCTTTTATAGACCCAACGAATATTCCAGGTATTTTCTAGTATCTCTAGATCCATTTTCCCGAACGACTCGAATGCTTCTCGTCGATTCCCCATTTTTCCATTCCCGTCTCGATCGACGGCATTTTATTTGTTTAACAGAATCGAGTTGGGGCGATCGGGGCAATCTTAGCATTTCGCGATACCACAGTCGTCGGTTTGGGTGTGAGTGGGGCAAATTCTGTGACAATACTATGGTTTCTTAGTTAGTGCAATTGGAATTAAATGGACTATCCCTAAATGAACAATGACATAATGAATGATGTATAAAAAAATATATACAATGCCAATAATATAGACAAAAAGAAATGCAAGATACACCATTTTTGAAAACATACGTAATTAGCTGGTATATATCAGGAGTTAGTAGCAAATAGGTATATTAATATAGTTCATGCCTCAACAATTTCTCATACAATGGAAACCTTGTCTCAGCACTAAAGGTTTGTCGGGTAAGTATTGTCATTTTTATGTGTTATCATAATTTACATAGCTTGGATCGGTCAATGGTCGCGCGGTTTAAGGCGTTAGTACTTGAATCGAGGTGACTAGACGGAGTTGGTTCGAGCCCAGCTGCCGGTAGACCGTATATAAGCTATATTCATAGAGAGGATTGGCACCTTCTCTGTGGGTATGGTAGGGTGGAATAATGTTGGCTTGGGTCAATGTGAGAGATTGATGCCGGTTGATATTTGACTACCCCCCTAATTAATGAGGTTTTCCAGGTTTTCCTCATTCCTGCACTGAATAGTGGTTAGGGCCTACCAACGTAAGTCGTTCCTGGGCGCAAATGCGGCCTGCTTAATAATGATATGCCGCCCCCTCTCCCGCACAAGTCTCCGACTTCTGGGCTAATCCCTGTGATTAGAATGAGGGGTAGAGATATTATTATTATTATAGCTATCCTCGACTTAACTTTACTATTTGGAAATAGTACTATGTTACGACATATTTTCTGTGAACATACTAACACGTTCAATCGCAAACTGACTACGGTCCTGTTAAATTCCACGCTCCACTATCTCTACCTTCTCATAACAGCACAATTTTGTATTCGTTTTATGTTAAAAATAATCATTGTCTTTATGAACCCCTCAGATAACAAAGATAAATTTAATATACTTTTAATCTTTCTACTACTAAGTACTTTCTATTATTATCTATCCATAATCAAGTCAAAGAGATTATTGAAATTGATGATACCACTACATCTACCAGATGATATCACAAACACCTATTTCATTCTTTTTATCATTAAAAATGGTGTTCTTATTGTTCCCACTGGTATACCCATTAACCCAACACAATGGAAGCAATAACATAAAACCTGCTATTTAAATTTCTCACATATATTATTATTTTAATACATCCACTGGCAACGCAAGGGGAAAAGGAATCGGGCAGAGATTATATCATTTGTGCTGAATCAGACCAACGAATATGCCAAGGCTGTTAAACTGGGAGGAAGATTCTCCGACGACCTATCGCCCATTTACTGGGTTTTATGGAGCGCCAAGAACAAAAGGATTTATTTTTTTCTTGGCTTATGAAGCATTTGCAGCTGTTACGGCAAAGCCTACTTTAGAAAACCGACTTTCTAAATGAGAAATATAAAGTGTTTTTTGAACTAAGTGCGGTCCTTCAACGAGATAATAATGAATATGAAAATAAGTTGCATTAAATGGTCGTCGTATTTGATACAAATATGATATTAACGCATTTTTTAAAGTTTTGTTGTTCAAATTAGGTATATTTTAATTCAAATGGATTCGGAGTTCTTGAAGAGAGAAGCATTGAAAGGCCCGAGCTCTATAGCTTTGCTGATAACATGCAATTTTTCAATTAAGGTTGCCGTATTTCTCGTTGTAAAATGATTAAATTTGTGGTGGTTTTGAGGTACAGAAATATCGAAAAATGAAACAATTAGAACAAAAGTAATATCAAAAATAAAATTATTAATGTTTTGTTGATCTACTTTTACTATTTAAAATCCCCTCAAATAAAATAATAACTTTTATAAAGCGTTTGAGATATTCACATTATTTTGCTATTCTAACCCCACATTTTAAGAATACTTATAAACAAAACAAAAGTGCACAATCTTATATGCAGAACTATGTAAGTTTATATTATATCAATATTTTCGTCTATATTTAAAATTAAATACGTATTTTGAAAGATTTCTGTACCTAAAAATTTATTGGTTAGGCCGCTTTCTGTCGTTATTCGGTTTACTTCGGGTTCCTTAATATTCGCAGGTGGCATGAGATAACATTCCTATTATTTGCTAAACTCTATGTTATTCAGTTCTTAAATGTCTACAATTACTTGTAGAAAACACTATTTCAAGAATACGGCGCTCTTAAGCAACATATGGTATAAAATGTTCCAAGATAAATCTACCAAGCAAAACTCAAGCCAAATTACTAACATATGATCATGGTAACAGCGACAATATTGCAACTTGACGAAATAAAAACAATAAGTGAATTTTTATATAAAAGTGCATTAAAAACGTATTTATTAGATAAATGTTATTATTCTATATCAGAAATTTTAACGTGTATCTGTATGTAAATGTTTGTGACAATTCCTATACATGTAAAATGTCTAACAGAAATAAATTATATTATTATTATTAACTTCCCCGTCATTAAACAATTCAAATCAAAAACTACGAAATTTATGCGAATATCACGTCTATGAGGATAAGGTTTGCCGAGATACGATTCCATGGGCGTATCATTTAATTCAAAAAATTATTAAATATAGAACTATACATTCCGGAAAGCAAATAACATGTCCTTTCTAAATCTCAGATCACTCAACTGCGAAACCAGCCTTAAGGTATCTTGAAATTAATTTCCAATAACTCCCGAAATAATGATTACAATGCGCCTTGCACCAGTTTTCTTAGAAACCTACCTAGTTTCTAGGATGACCTAATTCATGTTTTTATTTTGATAAACTAGGGTTTAAAATGTAAATAGAACAACATAATCTACAAGCGGCGAATGATTTTATTCAATCTGTTTTTGAAAATAATTTTAAGTTAAAGAGTTAAGTTAAAGCCCGCATTTCACTGAGGCTGGTCCAGCCAGGCTGGTCCGGCCTAGGCTAGTGGCTGGAACAAGTGCAAAGGCGGCATTTCATTGAGGCTGGTCCAGCCAGGCTGGTCCTGGTCTATTGGTGACTGAGATTGTACAGCGACGTAGATGCTCACGTGGTATAAAGGCAGAAATCTAATTGGTCTATATAGGATCCCGCATAGCTGGTCCCGCTTGAAAATGTAAATTATTACAAACATGGCTTGTGCCGCCTGAGCTCGAAAGCAAGCTCGTCGTGTACCAGCCTGTGTGAGTGTATGACCATTTGCTATACTACATTTCAAATTTGAAATGCGGGCTTTAATCTATAGCTATGAATGGGAACGGTCGAGTTGCTTGGATCTAGCGTTTAAATCCAAAACATTTCGATCCGTGCTGTTGCTTTTGCAACTTATTTATCTTCAGCAAAACGTTAAGTGGACCATCAATAATTGTTTTCACTTCGCTGGCCTCATTAACGCCTATATACTTTTTTTTGTAACACGAATGATATCAGTTTTGTTTTAGTGGGTAGGTACGGTTAATTGAACGGTTCGTAGATAAAAACTAGGTGAAATCAAGAAATTACCTTTGCTAATAACATCGCGGCTGTTGATATCGCGTTCATCCTAATAAATATAAAGACATGCAAGATGGTCTACTTACCATTGCGTTTTTCGAATAGTGGTTTCATGATCATAAAATCCGTGTTCATGCACAAGTGGGAAATATAATTATGATGTGGTATGCACATGCATTATAATTACGTTGACTATTTCTTTTAGACAAAAAAACCGATAAAATTATAAGAGGCAGAATTTAAAACAAATCAGTAGTTTTATTAATTCAAACAGGAATGGGAAAACTTATGAAATGAGGGTTACAAAAAGCAAAAAACAACAAAACGACAAAGTATTCTAATATAGGATAATTTAAATATTGCAATAATAATGGCTTTCTTTAAATTTTCAACATCAGTTGTTAGTCGTTCCGCATATCAATACAGATGTATTGAAATTTCTCCACTGAAAAAAAGACAAATTCTTAGCGTAACAGTTTTCTTGATGGTAATTTTTTTCTTGTTGCCGCAAGAAGATTTTAAGATTGTTTTTATTTAGGCGCAACTTCTGATGATTTAATCCAATGATCTTTCTGTTATTTTTATTTTCTATATTTTTATGACATAAAATTAAACATTTGTAATTAGTTCGCTTCAATAAAAAAAATAATAATTTCAAAGCGTAAATTATTTTAGTTTGAACTACTATGAAATATCAAAAGCCATTGCCGTTATTTGTACTGCACGTACTTCGTCCGATATGTAGCTAATGACCGCTAGATGTAGCTTGTTACATCCTGTCTCTAACGCCTGTAGAGCGCGAGAGAAGATAAACCCTTACCGTTGAGTGAGAAATTATAGATAGAGACGCAACCTTAATGACAAATTGCGTATTCGATCTATAAGTTTAACACCCTGTATCTTGAAAATAAAGGCCTTAATAGAAAATATCTATAGGGCAAAATGTTTTTAAAGTCGGACAAGAAATAAAGGCCTTCATGTTTGACGTTCCGTTATGTTACACCGTGTTTTACAGTAGGGGTTTTTTGGGCCCGAGATTTGTCCGTCTGTCAAGAACTGTTGTTAACGACAGTCAATTTTGAGTGTTCTGTGTGATTCAATGGTTTAACAAGCAAAGAAAACCTCCGTGAACAATAAGTTGTCGATAAATTGACGAATCTTAGAACCAAAGAGCTGCTATTACCTAATACTATCTCGGGCCCAAAAGTGGATACGCATTTTGCCATAAGGTTGCGCCTCTATCTATAATTTCTCACCCAACGCCCTTACCGATGGGGTTTGTCAGCCAGAACAGGAGACAGGAGAAGGGAGCACGGGGGCCCACGTCTACAAGGTGAAGGCGTCCGGTCCTACAGTGCAATAATGTGGGCAGTAGTTCAAAAACTGATTTGACAGAGTGCCATTATTATTGCAAAATATTTCAGGAGGTGATTGCATGTTATTTTAAGATGTAAAGCTCTTGTAAACAATGGTACTTGGCGGATCTGTCACGGAGATACAGGATGTTGCATTTTTATAAACCTTTTAATACCGTATCTTTAATTACATTGATAAAGAAGCGAGCCATTAAAGTTCAGAATTTAAATGTGTTTTTTCGTAGATGTATAGTACTGCCCATAATAAAGCATACCTACTTAGAAGCAAAACTGGAAACATTTATGACAAAACACTAATTTAAAGAATAGATTTAAAATTATATACCTCTATCATTCTTATTTGAAAGTTTGACATAGGAATCCACATCATTATTTTTCTCTTAAAACACCCTGCACAAAACAATATATGACAGATTAGTGTATATATATATATCAAATTATGTAATATTTCAAATAATAAATAAACACCCGATTTTAGTAAAAACCCATATATTTAAAATTCTACTAGATATTATACGTTTAAATTGACGTTATCTTGCTCTTTACATGTTTTAACCATTAAATATAAATAACATCATTATAGATATTTATGTAAGCATTCCATTTAGTGAGTTTATTAAAAAAGAAACAACTAGTTATGCAGCAAAACTGCGTCTCATAGACATTAATTTATTTGTAGAGGGTGCTTAAACCCTTTACTATCATTTGCCAAAAGATAAACAGTGTTGATATTAAGGCTGACGTTTTAAGGCTTACGGTGAGCGCTCTATCAAACGGTATATAAGGTCTGTTCCAACAACCGTCAAGAACTGGTTCAGAACCATGAGAAATGTTTGACCAACACCGTCTTACGTCGCATTCGCCGAGAGTACATTAAAAACTGAACTGACTGACTAATTCTGGACGGTTCGGAATCGATTCTTGCTGTGTTGGAACAAACCCATAGTTTTCGCTCAGTAACTCCTTAACGGATAATGATAAAAATATGCGATTTTTTTAATAGACTATAAATATTATTTTACGTCGACGCTGTGTTTTGAAATTTTGGAAAAGTGTAAAATTAATTTTTTTTAAATGAATTTTGCATATTTTCAAAATTTCAAAACACAGCGTCGACGTAAAATGATATTTGTAGTCTATTAGAAAAAACCGCATATTCTCATCATTTTTCGTTGAGGAGTTACTGAGCGAAAACTATATCCCTTTGGATTGAGCGCTCACCGTAAGCCTTAAGGGCAAAGAATTGTATCTAAAAATCCACAAAAAAATCCACCCCAATGACTTATCAACTTGGAAACTGTTACACACCCTGAAGAAAACTTGTATAGTTAACACAGTGAAGAGATATTCTTTTTAACTTATTCAGATTTGTTTTTACAACAAACAGATGAATTCGTTGACAATTTGCGTATAAAAACGACGTCCTTAATCCATTCAAAACATTTTGCAGCCCTTTCGTTGCAAGTCTGTTTTCTGTACCAGAATAATTGGATAAACTACTTTTCCATCTAACAAACGAATGAAACCCTAAACATGCTTATTCCAACTACTACAAGGTTATAATTTAAAGAATACATGTTACATGCCGGGAAAACTGGAGCAAATACACTCCCATTTTATATACGAAGCCATAAAATTGCTTCGTTACTTAGCACACAAAAGGAAATTTAGAAATTTGTTTTGTGTACGTAACATATCTGATGATAACGAAACCAATACAGTGCAGTAAAAGGAAAAACAAAGGTGTAATTATTGCTCTATATTTATCTATTCGTTAGTTTTGCACGTCACACACGGACAGTTGTGTACAGGTGCGTAGCCGCAAATATCATCAAATTTTTAGGGATGAGACTAATGGCCATTTCCACCGCATTGCCTTTTAAGTGTAGTTAACTAAGGCCGGTTAAAATTTTAGGCCTAGTTTAAAATGTAATTAAGTTTTCTTTAATTAGCGGTCTTGCTTAGTTATTCAAGTGGTTTTTTCTTAGCGGGATAAAGACCAAAAATAGAAGGACTTTACATTTATTTCATTGCCGACGTTTCGGTGTTGATTTTTACACCATCTTCAGGGCTCGAAATTTAAAATGTCCTAAAATACAACAAATTTGGCCATTTTGCGGCGAGAAATACGGCGACCTTAAACCGCGCGACCACTGACCGATCCATGAACAACATGTTTCATCCAAATTTGCAAGTACTTTTAAAGTTGTGCTGAACACATTAAAATTGTTATGTTAAGTATCAACGAATTGAATAAAAAAGACTCATCCCGTACCCGCCTCATTGCTATGCAGCCTAACGTTCTCCCCCATTCCTTACCAGAAAGTAAAAGTCACTATTTCATCAAATAAATATCCCGGTACGTACGCGACAGTATTCTTAATTAGGTGCCAGACTAATAATTGGTGAAATAGAAGACGCGGAGGCATTTATGTATGTCAAATAATCGATTTAATAGTTATTTATGCAACAAGTACAAAAAGTAAGTGTTTATTATCCTATGTATTGTCCTACTCGGCCTGACGGCCTCGTTGGACAATTTCACGTCGCGTGCAATAAGCACTTTTTGTACGAGTTGCATACAATATTTTTTCTACGTTCATGCAAAAACCAAAAAATGTTATTTAGATGACACTAAGTCTAGAAAAATGTGACGTCGATTTGAAGGTTTATGTTTGTCATGATGACAAAACGCTGCAGTAGAATGACAGATGAGTGCAATAAAAACCACTTTTTCCACTAAATATAGTTCAATAAAGTATTGTTTTTTGCATGAACGTAGAAAAAAGACGTTTTCCTGTTCTATTACTCAAATATTAATCATTTTGATAAAACCGAGGATAAAACTAAAAATAATATGCTTAGTACAAACCTAAGAAGAGAAGAGACCAGATCGCATTAGGTTGAATAGTCGCGTCAAATTAGCATTTCACCTGCAACTTTTTGCGGAGAGGTCCGATTGAGATGCGGTTTTCTGCAAAATGTTCAGGAAATTGTTTATAACAAAAGGTACATCTAACCTCTGTACGCTCGCAAATTTTTAATTGTTTATTTAACAAATGACCCATTTTTGTTGAACATATGGCAAATGTCACACACGATTCAACGAAAATGTCTGGAAAATGTTCTCTCGGGGGTTTTCGAGGTTCCTCTTTATCACTTTGGTGTTAGCTTTATTATTTATTGCTAAATTGTTGTAACTGGACTAATTAACAAATTAAAATCTCCACTCCAATTTTTTCCAGGATTTCTGGCTTATTAAGGCAAACCATCGGCACAAGATTTTTGCAAATATAATTGTTTATTGTTCGATTGTTGCAACCTCGCTAATTAACAAATTAATAACTCTACTCCCGGAATCGTTAGAGAACCAGATTTTTGCAATAACTCTGGGATCATGGGGAGAACCATCGGCACAAGGTTGTTGCACGTCATTGTTTATTTTCCAATTGTTGCAACCTGGCTAATTAACAAATTAATAACTCTACTCCCGGAATCACTAGAGAACCGGATTTTTTCCGGGATTTCTGGCTTTTTAAGGCGAACCATCGGCACAAGAGTTTTGCAAATATAATTGTTCATTGTTCAATTGTTACAACCTGGCTAATTAACAAATTAATAACTCTACTCCCGGAATCGTTAGAGAACCAGAATAACTCTGGGATCATCGGCACAAGGTTGTTCCACGTCATTGTTTATTTTCCATTTGTTGCAACCTGGCTAATTAACAAATTAATAAGTTGACGTCCGAAATTCCGCGAGTAGAGTTATTAATTTGTTAATTAGCGAGGTTGCAACAGTCGAACAATAAACAATTATATTTGCAAAAATCTTGTACCGATGGTTTGCCTTAATAAGCCAGAAATCCTGGAAAAAATCCGGTTATCTAGTGATTTCGGGGGTGGAGTTATTAATTTGTTAATTAGCCCAGTTACAAGAGAACATTGTCCAGACATTTTCGTTGAATCGTGTGTGACATATGCCATATGTTCAACAAAAATGGGTCATTTGTTAAATAAACAATTAAAAATTTGCGAGCGTACAGAGGTTAGATGTACCTTTTGTTATAAACAATTCCCTGAACATTTTGCAGAAAACCGCATCTCAATCGGACTTCTCCGCAAAAAGTTGTCCATTTGTACTTTTTCATGCTAATTTGACGCGATTAGGAACTAAGTTTTATCTGCATCATAAAATACTTTGTAAGCAATCAGTCATTTGTAATAGGTACCTACATACAAAAACGTGTTTGTTTGCATAATTATTTTTATTTATTAAACTAGACTAGACAGGGAAAACTTTGACTTTATAAATTTCATGTTGGAAAAGCTGCTTTCGCAAAGATACGTGTTTCCCAGCATTGAACCCATCATAAGGTCTCAGTTTGCAAGTTGGGGTAACGTTCTCCTAGAAGGAACTTTAAAAATCCAATCGTATTTCAATGGTAACAAGGATCTGACTGCAAATCACACAATTCCAATTCTTACGTTCTCAACAGAAATATAAAGTGGCTGAGTAAAACTAAAATTTCTTCTTCGATTTTCTTAAAGCTGTCAAACCATATTTCGAATTCTTCTGCAATCGTGTCAATGTATTTTATATGATTTAAATATGACACTTTCTCAAATTGCTTCATTTCGTCAAAGTGCTCTTTACAGCTCGGAAAAATGAAAAATCATACGAAGAAACGTTGTAAACAGCTTAATCAACGAATATCGATGTGAAGTAACAAGCCTTCATATGTAGCATCTACCTCGGTCAAAAAATCACGAAACCCTCTTTGAATCAAAGCGCGATTGCATCTTATAATATTAGTCATTTCAAGAACGACTCTGATGACATGCATTTGACGTAAGATGAACAATGCAGTATATTACAGGACCGTTGATTTTTGTTTTACCTCCCTTTACTGTACCTTGTTGTCCTACAAATCCAATTTAAGATCCTATCATAACTCTGGTTTTATCAGTGGCAATACAGGAACATTTATAGAATCCCCCATAGTCTATACCGCCATATTTACAGCTTCAAAAATATTTGTACCCTTTGTACTATGGAGAGGAATAAGATCAAGCATATCTTCTGTTACATTGAAGTCTTCTTGAATTTCGATCAAAAATTACAAGTTGACTGATAGTACTTGCATATAAACAATGCACTCAGGGTTATTTGTTGTTTGTGATTAAATAGCCTGATTTCTAACGGTCATAAACTCGATGCTCCTTCATTGTTTTTCTTTTCTGCGAAGACATATTTCACTTAAAAAACCTTAGATTGATCTGCTGCCTACCACACATCTGAACAAAATAACTAGTTATAAACACCTGACCCTAACAATTAACTTCGCGAACCGTATTCAACGTTTTACTGCCTGAGTCTCTATTCTACACTATTGACTATTAATTCTGATCATTTCGCTTGACTTAACTTTGCTATATCGCGCGCTTGGCAACTCGAATGTTCGTGAGCGGTCCAACGAGATTTCCAATGTTGCAGTAACTTGGTTGAGGTGTTCTATCCAACGCCAGTGGCGTCACATGGCCTATATATGTGTTGTTTTACTTCATAATTTCATCGTTGTTGTAGGAAAAAGTCTTGTGTGTATTTTCGTTTTTGAAGAATATGTCTATATTTTTTGTGGGCCCCAAAAAATGTTGTAGTGTAAATTTTCAAAATTATTTTATATCTTCTTGAAATTTTGCACGTCCCCATAATTTACCGTTCTGAACAACTTTTTCGAGTAACATTTTGCTGTATTTTCAGTAGAAAAGGCACTTTACCTGAAACGATAACAGTTTTCAATCGCTGCACTGAATATTTCAAATAGGATTATTTCGAAAACTGTTACTCCTAACGACTTCAACAGGGTATACCTTTTTCAGATACAACAGGTAGGAGAATCGGTGTAGTCAGATGGATACACTAAGCTGCCCCATTCCTCCCATTTAAACGAAATGTGATGTGTCATAAGTGGCGCCCTCCACTTCTGACGTCAAAATTAGTTAAAAATTCTTATTTATCGCGCCAAAAAACATATATGTGCCATTTTTTTTAATACTCCGACAGGTTTCAAAGTTATTGAGATATTTCAAAATAAAATTCTAGTATTAAACGCCCTGAATTTTTGAAACCAGCAACATTCGGATAAGGCATATTTGGCCCAATCGACTATTTTTGGTCACCAGTATCTCCAGCTCTGATATTTCCCAACCTTTCACAGATATAATGTGGCGTCCCCTCAAAAGTGACATAATATTTTAATTTGGCATCCCCAAAATCTCATCGATACCAATATTTAAATCGATACGTCAAATGCAAAAGTTACTAGAAATTTTAGTTAACAAAATGTTTTACTTCAACGCCCTGTAGCTCCGTTAACATTAGCTACAACGCATATAAGCGTATTCTTAATATTTTGGCTTAAACTATTGCCAGGTTGTATGTGATCCATTACTTATCAAACACTGTACTTTTTCTCAAACACCAATAATAGTTATTATATCAAAAATATGTAAAGCGATTTTTTAAATACGAATGAAGCTATCGAAATACGATACTAATTCGGGGCATCAATTTCACAGTACCCGCATCACATTTTGTTTTTCCACATAATGTCTTGCGTATTTTAGTATAATACACATATTTGCACTAAACTATTACGGTACGAAGATATTTAGCAATTCATTTCTAAGTATGACTATACATATTAAGTAAATGTGTCGTAAAACCTGCAAATTAGCAGCAGTTCATACTGCATTGTTTCTGTTCAAGGTTAATTTTATAGTTACTTATCTAAAAAAAGTTGTAACCTTAGCGTGTTGAGCAAATATTTATATAAAAAAAGAATTTCACAACTTGGAATAGAAATTATCATAACCTCCAAACTGAAAGGTTAGATCACTGAAATGTAATTTTATTTTATGATGACTGGAATACGCTAAGAAGAGCTGCGCGAATGGATTATTCATGATCAGCGCCATGTTTTGTTTTGTGCCTCTAGCAATAGCGGAGCAGTAGGGGCTTAGCTGATTGTGAATTGAAATTAAATTGAATTCCGGATATGAAGAATTATTTCGTGCTATATGCTGGTTACTTTTACAGTCCCTTAAAAACATGACATGTTCCAACAATAACACCCACAAAAATACACAAAGAATAACAATAACGAGATACAAGAAAAAGAAGAAACCACTGTATGACGTGTTTACAAACAAAATAATGGGAAATTAAGAACACAATTCATATCGTACGTGCAGATGGTTGTCTCTCTCGCACCCACATACATAACCAATGAAGTATGTCTTTGCTGAGTTTCATGTGCCTCCTTTTGTCTGCTCCTAGGTGTGGTATGTACCTTTATTTGGATGCGCAATGGAACTAAAAGCATTCCATATCGTACATTTCAGTGGATTTCCCTAACAAAAAAACGAATTTCACAATTTGGAATAGAAATTATCATAACCTCCAAACTGGCAGGTTGGATATATAAACATGGAACTATGCAACATACAGGGTGTTTTCATTGATAATTACTTGTTAATGTTATAAATTGGTAATTAAAATAAATTGTTTCACCTGATTAGAATTGTCATGATGGTAAGAAAAATATTGTACCTAACACGTGCGGGAAGTTTCTTTTCCGCACTTGTTAGGTACATAACTTTTCCACTTCCTCATAATGTGGTTTTGTTGACATATGACGTTTCTGTATATATCGATCCAAAAACAAAACACGACATGCTTACTGCCTACTCTGAGGCTGGACACTTTGTAAAAAGCTCTATGGATTTCAGTGCAAATTACTATGAGAATAATTTTTCTCCTTGACAACTCATAGTATAATTTCAACATCGTCATGTCTTCCTGTGCTGAAGTGATTTATTAGCGGTTCATTTTACTGAAGACTCCGAAGTTTGTTCGTGTACCGTTAATTTTTTCTGTTGAGGTAATTGTGTGACTGCACAACTGTTGTACGCCAACCACCTTGATTGGGTCGGCGAAATGAGGGATCCAACGATACTTGTGACGAGTGGACTGTATTTGGTTTTATTGGCTGGTTCCCTTTTCTTTTGGTGTTGAAATAAACTGCACAAGCTTGAGTATGTACAATTTATTTACACTATGTACATGAATGAATGAATTGAGTACAATGGCAATTACAAGAAAATAATGCGTGCTGTGCGCATCTAAGATCTTAACTGCACTCGTGTCTGTGTTGTACTGTCTTGTCGTTTGTAGTACTTGTGAGACCCTCTTGTCCTTAAACCTAACGCCCAAAGTCACGTGATAGGGCACTCACTGATAACCGTATGCAAACGCTCCAACAGTAATGATGAATCGTGTTAGGACAGACGTCTGGACTGCCATTACATATCACGACTATTCAAATCTACGTGATTTTGTACACTTTCTCGATATAAAGACACAATCTTAGCGATGAGGTATGCATGTAAATTCTTCAAATGGCATTATAAACTATGTAGGTACTTGATCTGTACAATCTATAATCTATAAAATGTCACACAAATATCATATTGGTAAAGGAAATTGATACCCGTAACATTTATGTAAAGTAGTCGAAATATAAATATTCATCCAAATACAATTAGATAGGTATTTTAGGCCAATAGGCTAATAACTATCGTAAATTTACAGGGTGGGCAAATTTCGATGTTTTTATAGACTATCCCGTTAACTATAGAAGACAGAAAATAATGACCCCCAATACCAAAATGGTCTATCGTCTTTTGTTTTCGAGTAATAAACATTTCAAATTTTCCACTTTTCGATACATGTTTGTAACTTGGTTGTTAGTAAAGTTAAAAAAAAAGAGATCTACAGGGTGAGTCAGTCATAATGTCATTAATTTTAAGAGGAGATAGAATAATGAGTATAATGCGAATACGTGATTAAAAAAATCTAAATGCATATTTACGCCGTAAAAAAATATTTTCAATTCATTATTTAAACGCCGTTTTCTGTGTGTGTCTGACAGTTCTCAGCGTTGGTCTGTTACAGCTTTCAGTTCAACTCGATATCGTCTGATGCAACGTTGTCAAGTTGTAATATTTTTCTATATAGTACGTACTCACCTAGGTTTTAGACATCACAAATAAACGGTTGTACTGACTATTTTAGAATATCATTTTTTCTTGCTCAGTTCAACTTCAGCCAATAATAATTTAAAATGTTAATACCCAATAAAATCAAATAATAATAATAATCAAATAATTCTATTAAAAATTGCAAGTAACGCGGTCCACTCAGGTTTTCCTGCAGAAAATACGGCCCAATCAAACGATACCCGTACACTCGCGTGTCGATTTTTCTCTGAGTAAATGTAGCCGTTATGACTGCAACAAAACTCCAACGTGTCTAATAATAAACTGAGTAATAAACCATTTACGTACATTACATAAAAAAACCTATACCCAATGGGTAAATTATTGAGAAGCTGAAAAGTGTTTAAATACTAAGTACTTAATAAAAACCATCGTGTTGTCGACAGAAAACTGTCCAAGACCGAAATGGCACGCCGCTAATCGAGAGTTAATCTTGACCTTGACCTTATTAGGTCAATAACCTAGTTACCTAGTTTTTGTACTGTTATTTAAATAACGACAAGGAGTAAAACTATTTTTTTAATCTAGATACATGAATGAATTTTCCTTAAATATTGATTTAATTGTTAATAAAAACAAATGTAGATAATAAATAAATGTTTTCGAATGCTAGGCTATTACAGTTTAATAATTTTGATATTACGTTTTCACTACGTTTTACAAATAAATATGAATTTTTAGTATTACTCGTAAGTACAATTAACCGCACACATAACCAAATGTACAATTTGTAGTTACGTACATCTAGCCTAGAAATGTATTGTTTTTTAAGTAGTATGATACTAACCTGTTTACAGCCCACATAATTATAACTGCATTATTTATCCGTCCATAGCACTTTATTAATAAAATTCAGTCGCATTTCGTAAACATTCTCCGTATAACACTACCATTTCCACATAATCGGAATTTGTAAAATTATGCGTTGTGAATTTACGCCAAATACGTGAGGTTAGACCGAAATAAACAAACTACTGCTTGTATTCTCTAAATCCCCCCTCCAATGTGTGGCATGATCTACAAATTTGAGGGGGAAGAAATGCGGAAATGCAGAGTGCTAAATGGAGGTAAATTTGAATAACACGCTGATGTGTTAGATGATATTATGTATGTAAATGTGGCATCCATGGTTAATACGGCAAGTCTGTGACATTAGAATTTCGTCGGGTGCGCCATCGTAGCGTACCAGGAGCGTCGTGTTACTGATTTTTATAGGGTGATTTGTTTATTTTTTTTCGATTTTCTGCCTTTATTAGGCCTCCCGAATACGTGGTTAAAATTAATGACATTATGACTGACTCACCCTGTATAGTTAACGAGCCTATAAAACATCAAAACATCGAAATTTGCCCACCCTGTACATGTGACCTCCAAAAAATGCACATATATTCTTCAAATCCAAAATTATTGCTACTAAGGCGACTACATGTCAGTTCGATGACCTACATCAGTTAAGAGAGAGCCGTCGACCTTGACAGTAGCATGAAATAGTTTATAAATAAAATTATGTGCCCACCACTGCATCTTCTGCTGATAAACATAGAACATAGACATAATTAAAAAATGTTTCTCTTCATGAAATAAACAGTAAAATTATTTCTTTCTATGACAAGAAAGTAAACCTATCATCCTAATTGATTTAAAAAAAAACAGTTCCAGACTACACTAGAGCAGTTTTCTTTTTAATATACAAATATCTGTCCATTCTTAAAATCGATGTAAACAAGGGTTCTGGTTTATTTAACAACAGTTAAGTTTTAAGCAAAATTGTATGCAATCTGAGGGATTCCCGCAAATGACTAGGTACCCAAAATTACAAACCACACATAAACGCAAGTCAAAAAGCTAACAAAGCTCAAAAAATATGTAAATATGTAGGGGGTTGATATACGAGAAAATACGCCTTACTCCCACTTTGTTATATTTGATCAAGTTTTTAAACAGTTATTTAAATTACTTAAACATATCTTGGGGAGGCATGCAAAACAATAATAAGAAGCTGTCATCTTATTTAATATTGGCGTATTGTCAAATTATTTAAAAGAATTAAGTTTTAATGATGGTTCATGCATATTCAAACGCTGAAATGGACAATATGGTTTACATTTATGGCCTTGCAGATGTAATGGTCCATCCATCCAAATGCAAGAATGGAGACTATAAGTATTAGAGCGCCTTAGTTGGAAGAAGCTATTCTACATGAAATTGAAGAAGATCCAAATACTAGTACTAGGAAGATTGCTGCAAATCTCTATGTGAATCTTAAATTAGTTTGGTCCATTCTGAAGCATCAACAGTTACACCAGTATCACATACAAATGATTCAAGGCCTACTACCGCAAGCATTTTGCAAACCATTGGAAATAAAGTAGACTTTACTACTGTCATATTGTTTACCGACCAAGCTAATTTTTCCAGAGAAACAGATATCCGTAAGAAATTTACAATTGTGGAAGAAAACGAGTTCTCTGCATTGATTCTATTGAGGAAGTATATGTCTTTGTGTCCGTCGGGTTCAAAAAGATTCTTTCTAACGTAACGTGAAAAGCGTTGCACAGTTCACCCCGTCGGGAAAAATACATTTGGAAAAATGCCAAGTAAAATTGCTAGTTTTTTGGGTTTGCCAGATCCAGAATCTTTCACGGGAGGACTTCTGCGACTGCCTTGGTCAATGCAGAAGCAAATATGACGACATTGAAAAGACATGGTGGATGGCGAAGTTCCACGGTAGCAGAAAAGTATTTGACAGACAGCATGGAATTGAAAAATAAAACTGCAAGAATGTTGGCTGGCATGTCACATGAAAGAAGTTGAACATCAACTTCATGATGAAATAATTTCAGTGGAAGATTCGACAATTGTCGGTTTCTTTTGGTAAATGCATTAGAGGAAGTTAAGGATTAATAACTACTTTATTGTACGCGGTGTAGAACTAACTACATCTATCGGCTATTCATGGTCCCTTCTGTCGGGTTAGACAGACTAAACAGCTAGGATTATTCGTCGGATACCTTACCTATGGCATACTGATGAGAGCTAATAAGCTCGAAACCGGTATATGTCTGGTGGGCTTCTGACGAATGACTCTAGCTGTTGCTATAGGTTTTCCAGGTGTAATTCAATGCTGGTCGGGGCATTAGCCCGCAGAGTAGTTGTTTCCTGGAATTCCGTGTTTACTTTATTGTAACTCACAAGAGAGTTAGAACAGTTATTTATGCAACAAGTACAAAAAGTAAGTGTTTATTGCACGCGACGTGAAATTGTCCAACGAGGCCGTCAGGTCGAGTAAGACAACACGTCGAGTGCAATAAGCACTTTTTGTACGAGTTGCATACAATATTTCGTTCATGCAAATACCAAAAAATGATATTTAGATGACACTAAGTCTAAGAAAATGTGGTCTTATTTGAACGTTAATGTTTGTCATGATGACAAAACGCTGTAGTAGAATGACAGATGAATGCAATAAACATTTTATTACACTAGTGCAATAAAGAACCACTTTTTCCACTAAATATAGTTCAATAAAGTTTTGTTTTTTGCATGAACGTAGAAAAAATGTTTATAGTTACGGTAACTAAGGATTTATTTGTTTATAATGCATTAGTATGAAATAAAAATATTTGTTTTCCTTTCATAATTTACAGGAAGGGCAGCGCACAAAGAGTCCTCCCTCGTCAGCCCCCACTGCTGACTGCTGTCAACACATTAGTAAGTAGACTCAAAAGAATTGAATGCGTTAAGACACATACGAGCATTTCCCACTAATGTTGCAATAAATTAAAATTTAACTCCCCCAACAATCCAGAACATCTTAAGGCAATGTTATACTTAGAGTACACTACAGTTTCCCTGACATTTCATTTTCAGAGCTAACCGATATATTGTACCAAGCGTAGTGTAACAACAGGTACTGTTATTGTGTAGATATCAATCGATTTTAATTAACTATACCAATTACTTTGTATCTTACGTGTTCGTATATGGCATGCATTTTTAATATCTCAAACGGGAGGAAGAAGGAAACGTTCTTTATGGGGTTGGAGTATAGAAATTACCTGTATCAATTAAATATGACACAGGACACAATGATGAATTCTTAGGGAATGTGTTAAGTATAAACGAATAATTACATACTTCCACGTGTTAGTCATATTAACATAAAGTAATGTAAATAAATATTCATTGGCTTTATATATTTTTAGGTGTTAATAATATTGCGAGTAATATTGTGTGAAACTAACTACTCTGTGGACAAAAGCCCCAACCAGCGTTGAATTACACCCACAATACATACCCATATATTCCTTATTATTAGCTTTTGTAACATTTTTTACTGGTTTAGAAAAGTATTTTAAGCTAATATAAATCAAATCTCCTACAATTCCTATCAATGAAGTCATGTATGTTCTCTGATACCAAACATCTAGGTATGCTAATGAACAATTCCACAGACAAAGCTCTATTCAACAATTATCTAAAGAAACCAATCTATCTAAATTTACTAACCTGCTTTAATGAAAACACTCTATAAAGTGAAGTTAGATATTTATACAATACTGAAAATGATAATGATTATGTAAAAAATCGATTAAATTAAATGTTCAAATTGTGCACCGTTGGCTGCCTAACAGTAGCCAAGACGGTTATTAAATTCGTTTTGGACATTATCAATAACTTCAGGAGGTATACGATGTACCTCGTGACGAATTCTTGCTTTTAAATCTTCTAAATTAACCGGTCTAGTAACGTATACTTTGCTTTTAAGTATCCCCATAAGAAATAATCTAGGGGTGTCAAATCAGGCGATCTGGCTGGCCACTCAATCGGCCCCCTTCTCCCTATCCAACGATTCGGGAACAGCTCATCTAAATAAGCACGAACAGGTGTTGCATAATGGGGAGGTGCACAGTACTGTGAAAATTAAATTTTAAAATCTTCAAACATTATTTTCTTGAAATTTTTGTTATGTAACACCATAATTTTTCATGATGTATGTATGTAGAAAGACACGCTCTTTCAAATGGCATGGTCAAAATTGAGGGTTGCTATTTAAAAAAATTGTCGATGACGTCATATCTCGAACAACGATGACGTCACAAATATGGGTCGTATGTCAAAAAGTGCCTTTTTTAAAAACAACATTTTTTCGAAAACTTCTCAATTTCAAAAATCATTAATTTAATCGTTATTTTTCGAAAGCACTGTATATCCAAAGACTCGTCATTACCACTCATTTTTGGCGATTTCTCGCTAAACTTTGTAGGAAATACGATGCGCGACGTTTGAACTTGACAGAACCTTGACATTAAATAATGCATAAACAATGCTTTAGAAGCAGATTGCCTGCCTACTTCTCAAAACGTTTAAAAATACAAATAAAAGCATAAAAATATCATCAAATTCTCCGCTTTCACAAAAAATCTTGTATGAAATTCGTTGCGAAATCAATGTGTTTTAAGGACTCGACGCATTGTCCACGCTTAAGGCTTAGAGCCCCGCGCACTAGCGACCAAGTCGCGCGGCCAGGTCGCGCCACGAAAATTCAAGGCGGCGAATCGAGCGCGACTGTCAAGCACATTTATCAAAAAATAGTCACTCAGTGTAGTTGTGAAATGAATTCCGAGCAAGCATTTGCTATATGGCAGCAGGGCTACTGTACTGGCCGCTGTCTAGTCGCTTTCTAGTGCGCGCTCATCCATTGAACGTAATGTAAATAGTTGGCCGCGCTGCTGCTGGGCCGCGTGTGCACCGCCACAGATCTCGTTGGCCGTCGCGACTCTCTGGCCGTCGCGGCCATTGGCAGTCAAGTGCGCGGTGTAAATTTGAAGACAATGTAATGAGTTGGTCGTCGCGACCTGGCCGCGCGACTTGGCCGCTAGTGCGCGGGGCTCTAACGGTGAGCGCTCGATCCAAAGGGATATAGTTTTCGCTCAGTAACTCCTCAACGAAAAATGATAAAAAGAAGGCGGTTTTTTTAATAGACTACAAATACTATTTTACGTCGGCGCTGTGTTTTGAAATTTTGAAAATATGCAAAATTCATTTTAAAAAAATTTATTTTACACTTTTTCAAAATTTCAAAACAGCGCCGACGTAAAATAATATTTGAAGTCTATTAAAAAAAATCGCATATTTTTATCATTATCCGTTAAGGAGTTACTGAGCGAAAACTATGGGTTTGTTCCAACACAGCAAGAATCGATTCCGAACCGTTCAGAATTAGTCAGTCAGTTTAGTTGTTAATGTACTCTCGGCGAATGCGACGTAAGACGGTTTTGGTCAAACATTTCTCACGGTACTGAACAGATGTTATATATCGTTTGATAGAGCGCTCACCGTAAGCCTTAAAACACTCTTTTCGCAACTTGTTACATAAATAGCTGTTTCGAAACAACTGAAGCTGTACGATAAGCAGCAGTCAATCGAATCAATTTTACCTTATGATATGTGTCCTTCTGCCACTGCTTGATCTTATTCAAGACGTCGTTCGCGAGACTGTCCCTAATTTTGGAATGCAGGTCGCACCTCCTGTCCGCCTCCACTAGGACGCCCTTCCAGGCTGCTTCCGTTGTGCCGTACTCAGGTCCCTTCTCTATGGAGTCGTTCCACTTCTTCGACCACGCCTTCAGGGCTTTGGCGTAATTTTTTTCGATTTCCGCCCGCTCGTTCACAAGGGTCATCAGTTCCTGGCACAGCTTGTAGCCGTCTTCGATGCGTTTGGTGGTCTTCTTGTAGTTGCTGGGCTCCCAGAAGGAGTCGCTCGTCGCTATGAGCATGTTGTCATCGCTGTGGTGGGACATTGTTAACCCGCCACACCTGGAACAGAATGAACTGAGTCAGCAAGATGAAATAAATCTAAAGGAAACGAAGAAAAAGGGTGTGTTGATATTTTTAATAGTGTCGCTTCCGTATAAAATATTATATTTATTTATTTATTTATTTATTTATTATCTACTCCTACTCAACGGGATGAACCCACTTACAGAGCAGGAAAATTACACAAAAATAACACATATAAAATAAACTCATGAAAGTTATGTATAAACAAGCAGAAACAATACAGAATATATCACATACCTACAATAGTTTACAAACAACACTAAAGACATCGAAATAGTTCCTTAATATTTAAAATACTGGTACTGAAAATATCAATACTGTCCTGCACGGCTGTTAAACTCCTACACATTACATATACAGGTGAATAGTGTAGCATATTAGTACAAGCTATTTTTAAATAAAAAGTTTCGAAGGACCGTGTATTTGCAGCTGGAACATTAAAATTAAGTCTTTGTAAAGGTGCGTATAGATATGAGCCGAGCGGTTCGCGAACCGCTTGTGAACAGCTTATGAGCAGTTTGTTGAAATGAATCCTTACAACGAACGTTCAGCGATCCATGGGAAAACAACGAACCACGAATTATTTTGAAATTCATTGGTCACTCGTCGAGTGCCGGAGCCGGTACGATTTCACGTTCTGCCATCATGTCTTCGCATGAAAAAAATTGTGCCATATTGGTGATGAGTGGCGCGGCCTTATTGATAGCTAGTTTAGACAAAAAGAAAATGACGTTGTGTGTACGAATTAAATATACAAATAAAATATATCCTTAACAAATCTCTTTAAAAATTTTATTTATAGCTTTCAACTTGCCTGTTCCAGTCCCTTTGCTGTTTTTTACTTCCGCCTTTTCTCGCCGGTAAGAAGCCAGCAAACAGATCACCTTTTTCTTACATTGGTCTGCATTTCTGTTTATTTCAAGACCTATTTCTCCAAGCATCTTTTTTAACGGCTTTTTAAAATGGTCCTTATGTTTGGGATCCCAGAGTAACGTTTTGCTTTTATATATATATATCGATCAGGGTAAGTATATTTTCTTCAGACCACTGATCCATAATTATTATTATTGAATTTAAAAAAATCAAACAAAATTAATCTCAGCGGTAGGTTCGCAAGCAGATTAAAAACGACGAACCAGACACGTCGCCGTCAAACTGTGAACTGAGAACGCCTTTGTGTTCGTCAGAAAAACCGACAGGAATCGGATCGTCGCGAGCGGTTCACAAGCGGTTTGTTCGTTGCTCGTAGCCACGTCTAAACTATGGGAACTAGAGGTTCACAAGCGGTTCGCGAACCGCTCGGCTCATATATCTATACGCACCTTTAAGGTGCGTCAAAATTTCCATTTATTAAATTAAAAGAAAGATAACATTTTGCATATCACGACGAGATTTTAAAGATTTGTAATTGTATTTATGAAGTAGCAAGTGCTGCGGATAACCTACGGGAGGATATGCATTAGAAAATTTATAGTTCAACAGCTTTAAGAATCTGCGCTGTGTTCTTTCCAACAGATCAATATAACTAACATAGTTAGGAGCCCAAATTAAGGAACAGTATTCTAGTCGAGGTCTAACAAAGCAATTGTACAATAACTTAACAGTATCAACATTGCAGAAATCCCGAGCATTGCGAATTACGAAACCCAAACTCTTGTTAGCTTCCGACACTATATGATGCATATGATAATTAAAAGTGAGTTTGGAGTCAAAATAAATTCCTAAATCCTTAACAACGTCAGGCCTGTTCAGAGGTATATCATCAATATTGTATGGAAAATATACACTATCTTTCTTTCTAGAAAATGTCAATACATTACACTTTTTTATATTTAAGGGTAATTTATTCAACCCACACTATAGATTTAGTCTACTAAGATTCTCCTGCAGTTCAACACAGTCCTGTACATTTTTTTATCTTTAAGTATATCTTTATGTCATCTGCATATAAAAGATGAGGTATAGTTAAACTGTTGACAATGTTGTTAATAAAAATAAGAAACAACAATGGCCCCAGAATAGATCCCTGGGGTACACCAGACAAGATCGGAAAACTGCATGAAAAGAAACCTCTGTAGCTCACGTATTGATGACGATCACAAAGATAAGAATGTAAAAGTGTCAGAAAATCAAATGAAAGGCCGCATTTTTTAAGTTCGCGTAAGAGAATCTCATGTTGCAAACGATCGAAAGCCTTGGAAAAATCTGTGTAAATAACATCCACCTGGTCCCGATTATCCAAGACTTCAGTAAGATATTGAGTAATACATAATTAGTTTGTCGCCGTGGAGCTACCAATCATAAAACCATGTTGGTTAACACTTATTACATTCCTAACGTGACTATATAAAATATCGTGAAGGAAGAACTCGAAAATTTTACTAAAATTATTTATTATTGTAATGGGACGATAGTCTGCGACGTCATTAATATTACCACTCTTAAAAATTGGGCATATTCGTGATGATTTCCATACTTGAGGAATTTTATTAGTCGAGATTATTAAGTTGAATATCACTTTCAAAGGCGTTAATAAACAATGGGCACAGTCACGAATAAAAAAAGCAGGAACATTATCGGGGCCCATTGTCATCTTTGGTTTCAGTTTTTTTATGTACTTTAATACGTCATGATCATCCATATACTGAGTATTTAGGATATTATTGTTGTAGCAAAGTATTTCTTCCAATGGAACCCGGTCATCTAAACGTTCGGAAACGTAGGCAGATTTAAAAAAATCGGCAAAGCCCTCTGATACTGCATTACCAGATTCCAAGATGTTACCGTTATACAACATACAATTAGGTACAAACTTACTTTTACGCTTATTCGATATATATGACCAAAATCTCTTAGGTTCCGTTGTAATATTGGACTCTGTTGTTTCAATGAAAGACTTGAAAGCATCAGATATATCTCTCTTTAAATTAGATCTTAAATTTTTAAACGATGTAAGTGTTTCTGGATCTTTCGATTTATGGTAAGCAGGTAATATTAAGGTAAGTAATATTAACTTAAAAAGCAGTCAATAAGAGGCATAATTCTACAGATAGAAAATTCTATAGACGTTTTGATTGAGACTATTCAAACAGAGATTTAAGCAGCAGTTATAGTTGGATGTGATTAATTGGTATGTGAGGTATTGCCATTCTTGAAGTTTGTAAATGGAGAAGATGTTTAAGGGCGTCATATTCTCGAAATACTGTTTTCTACAAACAATTTTCGTACAACTATTTTTAATATTTGCAATATATTCTCGTGTGTAAAATAGATAAAACCATTTCTATTTTAAATAAGTATACCAAACAGTAACGCTTTCCATCACTTTGATTTGCTTACTGGTACAGAGTTTGAAAACGAAAATAATATAATTTTGCCGAGCTTTGAATAAATTTAACGTAGAGAAAATATACTTCAAATGGAGGTTAAAAAATCGTCTGTTGTTTCTCGAAATCTAATGTAGTCACTATACTTTAAGCGGAGGCTGAAAAATAATTTGTAGTAACCTTCATTTCGTTTGCAGTTCCCTAAAATCTATGGTAGAGTCGCTATACTTCAAAAGAAGGCTAAAAATCGATTGTAGTTATTTATAGTAACCTTCATTTCGTTTCTAGTTCCTCGAAATCTAAAGTAGAGTTACTAGGAGGTTGAAAAATCGTTTGCAACTGTTTGTAGAAACCTATATTTCGTTTGTAGTTCCTCGAAATGTAAAGTAGTCACTATATTTCAACTAGAGGCTACAAAATCGTTTGTAGCTGTTTGTAGTAACCTTCATTTCGTTTGTAATATCTCGAAATTTAAACTAGAGTCACTATATTATTTCAAGCGGAGGCTATAAAATAATTTGTAGTAACTTTTATTTCGTTTATAATTTCTCGACATCTGAAGTAGTCACTATACTTCAAACGGAGGCTTAAAAATCGTTTGTAGTAACCTTCATTTCGTTTGTAGTACCTCGAAATCTAAACTAGAGTCACTATATTTCAAACGGAGACTAAAAAATAATTTGTAGTAACTTTCATTTCATTTACAGTTCTTCGAAATCTAAAGTAAAGTCACAATTCCTCAAACGGAGACTTAAAAATCGTTTGTGGTAACTTTCATTCCGCTTGTAGTTCCTCAAAATCTAAAGTAGTGGAAGGAAACACAAACATGATCGGTTCTATAGCTATATGTCGTTATACAAAGAGGGTGATGTTTTCGTTAGTAGAAGCTTATAGAAAAAACACGGCGAGTGAACAAACCTAAACAAGAATTTTATAACTTTTGAATACTGACAAAGAGGTGTCATATACGACATCGCACCAATGAATCGAACTGATTTCAAATAAAACTGATCCAATACTGTTTATAAAAATTTATTCAGCAAACTTGCGCACAAAACTCATGATTTTTTTTTATTACCGAATATAATAAAAATTATAAATTTGCCATAAATTTACTTCAATTATTGCAATAAAAACTGCTGACACAATAAAATCACTAAAAAAGTGAGTATCATGGGTTATATATGGTAATGTTAGACTTATAAATAACAAACAACAGTGGTCTTAAAATAGAACCTTGTGAAATCCCTTTGTTAGTAGATACGTAAGATGTATTATTTTTTACAATGCGGCTTGCTTTATGGTAGATGCTTATGATTGAAGGTATCAAAATCACTAATGAAATTACAGTAACAGTAATGATTTTTCCGCGTTAAGGGCAGAAAATATATAGCTAAGAGATTTAATTAAAATCGGGTTTAAAGTTCGTTGAAATTGTATGTCTGTATATAATCTTGTAAACAGTTTTATATTTTCCTTCCGGTTGCTAAAAAAATAGTTCTAATGTCTAAATTTCTACAAATTATTATTTTACGAGGTAATTCAAAATAAATATTAAAAAAAAACGAAAAATACTCTATTTTGCCTTTAAAGGGAAACCATATTGTTTGATTTACAATATGCCTCTTCAACATGCCGATTTAAATTTATAAGTAGTACAATTGGATATTGTTAGAAATTTATAGTTCTTTCGATTGTAGTTAGATTTTTCAAATTTTAAGTTTCTCCGTCATCACAATAACAATATGCCAAATAGCATGTAAATTTAACACTTGAATGTGATCGAATATAATAATATGTTCCATTATATGGCTATTACGGAAGAGGTCGATAATCCGGGAGGTTTAACAGAGCTATTCCAAGGTCAAGACGATATCGCTTATTTATTAAACATTCTCTTCGCTGTAACGTTATCCTCTGTGGTAAACACAACCACAAAAATTCCAAACCTTTAATAATTCGCAAGACACAAAAAGCTGGTTAAAACAAGGATGTGCTTTTACTAAAAGTGAAAATAAAATTATTTTATGTACTTACGGTAAGTAAAGAAAATGGAACCTTGAGGAACTACGTTAAAAGCTATTTTCTCGACAATGAACAATTTCTAAGACAAATGACAAGTATACCTTTTTTCCTCAATACCAATGTGGGTTTAGGATTCTTTAATAAAAAAACGTGATAAGGTTAGGGCTCAAAAAGTTACGCTCACATTTACGTCAACTATAATACACATACTTTACTTGACCTAACACAAATAAATGAGGTGACAGGCCATAATTAGCTAATAAGTAGGTAAGTGAAAATAATTTATTTTAAAGACAAGGCAGGATATACGATAAAAAAATCTTTCACCTAAATTAAGCCAGTTTGAGTGTACAAAATCAACTGATACATGATCAAAATCCCCTAGATTAAAGCAATATTGTAAGCAAGAGTTATGTATCTTTTGGAGCGTGTTATTTGTAACAGTTAATGCAGGCCAATATACAGTGTGTACAGAACTTATCTAAAAGAGTCAATATCGTATTTTTTTTGTAAAATCCTTATAGTGTCCGAGTAAAAAAATATTTTCAACTTTCACATCGCTGGGCTACTGTAGTTTCAAGCCAGGCGATTCCGAATATTCAAATCCGATTACTTATAGTAGGTATTAACGTTTTTACAATGCGAGTATTTACATTAGTTTCTTAAGTGTCAACAATGATGGCACAATTTGCACTGAGCTAAAGCTGAAGTTCAGCATTGCTTGAGCCGTGCTGGTAACAATCGAGCCTTAGTGTTTTGTTCTGTTGAGGAAAATGGCAGACAAGTAGAGCGATTTTTATGATAATTTGACATGTTTGTAAAACTATTTCTCAGAAACAGTTGAAGATAGGTATAGGATATGCTTTTTAAAATATGCTTGGAATTTTAAGTAGAATCCAAATATCCAATAATATACAGGGCGTTCCATTTAAAAAAATATAAGTTAGGTTAAGATCTCTCAAAATCATTGCTTTTGTTTTTTTTTTCAAATAAGAAAAAAAGTTGCTAGTCCACTATGCAATATGGTTTTTGCTTCATTCCGATATCTTTAAAAACAGAAAAGTTACAGCTGATCAAAATGTTATCAAAGTTATTGAAACGCACTGTATATTATTTTTTTTAGATAAGTTCTAAATCACCCTGTATAACATCACAGTAAGCTAGTTGAGACAGATGTAGAGAGTCACACAACACTAACTTTGTGTCAGTATTAAGAAAATCTCTCTGCATGTAAAGAACTTAGTTTATTGTACGATTTTTGATCTCAAAATCAGGATTATCCACCAACCGTAACCTATTTTTTCCAAAAATTAAAATTTCGATTTTTTTCCATTTAATACCAAACTATGGAAGCTATCAACATGCACTAGCGTTTCTAAATCGCTTTTAATATAGTTAGCAGGAACTATATCATCTGTTTCATCAAACGAAAAGTTGTATCATCCAAGAAGCGATGAATTTTACAGCGAGTGAAAAATGAGTGGAACTCCGCAGTAAAAATTGAAAAAAGTGTAGACCCCAATAAACTCCCCTTGCTTGATAAATCTATCTGGAATTACATCAGTACATTGAGAGTCCGTCAAATATTTACCTTCATAAAGTCAGTAATTCGAATTGTGCAACTAAAAATCGATATGTAACGCTTACTGTTGAGGCTCTAAACGAGACGACCTTTCATATATTGATTCAAAAAGTGGTTCATGAATTATTTGTTTGTTCAAGGCTAAATTTAGTACCTACTGTCTGAAATGAGGATTACCGTTTACAAGGTCTGTCCGTATTGAACGATTAGTATATTTATACATTTCTATGCTATTTGTCATGCTCTACTCTTACTTTTCAAATATCATCGAACTCAGACTAAACAGACTATGTGAAAAATCAGTCCAATATATCCAGTCCAGGTCTTATAATATTTAAAAATCCAATAGTGAAATAGATACTTGATTCAACTTAAAGGAGGCCACCTGAAGAAGCAATTCTAAAAATGCAGACATAGGTCAGATCTCATCTATTGTGGTTGAACTGTCGTGTTCCCACTGCCAAAAGTGAAGTTAGATATTTATAGAGTGTTTTCATTTAAGCAGGTTACTAAAAATTTAAATAGATTAATGTATTTAGATAATTATTGAATAGAGCTTTGTCTGCGGAATTGTTCGTTAGCATACCTAGATGTTTGGTATCAGAGAACATACATATGACTTCATTGATAGGAATTGTAGGAGATTTGATTTATATTAGCTTAAAATACCTTTCTAATACAGTAAAAAATTTCACAGCTGGTTGAGAAGGACTACATAGTTGTACGAAAACAGCAGCAAAACTGGTTTTGAGAACAGATATGCAGGCAGATGTAAATGAAAATGATCCATCAGATATGGAAGACATATAAATCGATATTTATAATTTATAAAAAAATGTACGCATACGCATCCAAATCTTCAATAACCTACATTTTAATAGCTAATGGGAAAAAACTCAGGAGTAGTTCTATTAGTACTTTATTAGTCCATATATTCAAAATAATTCATTTGATTAGCATATAAATTCATATTCATCTACTTTCAAAACAAATCGTCAATGTCTTGTGACCAAATGAAGATATTAAATGCCAAGAAATAACCATGTAAGAATATCTCAAATTCAGCAGTATTCTAATGTAGCAGGAACTACAGAAAATTGATCACAAAACAAGCGCAGGAGAGAACATCGTTGTTCTGCCTTTACGAAGTGGTAGTCTTGACGACCGCTCAATTTAATGAGAATGAAATTACCCAATTCTAATCCACATCCGGGGTCGGGTATTAATTACCAAACAGCTAGGAAGGATCAAATGGAAAACCTAAGTTCCCCAATGAGGCAGAAAATAATCTCAATTCGTTTAAAATCTGATCGGGAACAAGATTGGAAAAAGTAATAATAATTCTGATATCCTATGTAAATTTTCCCTCATTTACCTCGCAGTTCCCTATATCAGACAGTCAGTCAATATCTTTCCCCTTGATTTTTATCTCTATAACATACATACATATATAACTGTAATCTACATCGACGAGCTGCCCAAATATTATAAATATTTATGGAATGAAAAGAGGTCATCGATGACTGTTTTAAAATTCATCTTTTCGTGAATCATAAACAGCCTATTAAAATTTTAAATTTTATCCGAGCAAAAAATGGTTTTACAATATTTAAACTGTGCGGTGAAACCGCATAACCTAGATGCAAATACTGTCACTTTATATGTATTTCATTTCATTAGGCCTAGGGCCGTCGTACTATACGTTCCACTAACAAACGGAGAAGTAGGCACTAAGTATTGGCATTTTTATGTAGAGACAATGACCTTGGATGTTAATTGTTGTTTACGGTCTAGGAAGTTCAGTAGCGTGCAGCAAATTCTAGTTCGCGGGATAATAAGTGTACACAAGAATAAATCGTTTAAGAAAGTACACAATGAGAATTGAGAAATGATTAAGAAATCGATTTCTGGTCGTGTGCTAAATGATATTATTTAAATCCTCTATGAAATATGTTAAAGGCATTCATAATATAATTTGATGAAATTCGTTGCGAATCAAATCATGAATTGTCCTCGCTTATAATTTCTCTTCCCTTGATGAATCGATAAAAAAAATCCCACGCGCAGGTAGTGAGTGGGTGTAATCACATGTACAGTTATTGAAGTCATTTCATAATGATAATAAGTAATGCTCGTTTCAATTACATCTTTCATCGAATATCGATATAGAAATGGGTAAAATCCACAAAAAAATTACCGAAATAGTATTATTTCTTCCATTGCGTTCTAATAAAAAACCCTTTATAAAGTTTTCACCTATTTGCACTCGAAGAAAGTTATGTCCAAAAGAACCTATATGAAAAATTGCATTATAGATATACGTAACTGATTAAATAATATTTAGTGCACCATCTAATTGCAACCATAAGTGTTTTCTAATTTGTAGCGGAATATTCTCCAACAAACCTGCAAGTTCTCTGTACCTTTCAAATATGCGAGTTTGTTTACTTAAGGCTTACGGTGAGCGCTCGATCCAAAGGGATATAGTTTTCGCTCAGTAACTCCTCAACGAAAAATGATAAAAATATGCGGGTTTTTTAATAGACTACAAATACTATTTTACGTCGGCGCTGTGTTTTGAAATTTTGAAAATATGCAAAATTCATTTTAAAAAAATGTATTTTACACTTTTTCAAAATTTCAAAACACAGCGCCGACGTAAAATAATATTTGAAGTCTATTAAAAAAAACCGCATATTTTTATCATTATCCGTTAAGGAGTTACTGAGCGAAAACTATGGGTTTGTTCCAACACAGCAAGAATCGATTCCGAACCGTCCAGAATTAGTCAGTCAGTTTAGAATGCGACGTAAGACGGTGTTGGTCAAACATTTCTCACGGTACTGAACAGTTCTCGACGGTTGTTGGAACAGATGTTATATATCGTTTGATAGAGCGCTCACCGTAATCCTTAAGAATTTACTTTCGTCGGTCCAATGAATATAACTATAGAAGCAATTACCATCATTTGAGTTATACAATTTAACCTTCGATGACAGTCATCATTTGCTAGCAGTTGCACATTTTGTATTTTGTAATCATGAAAGCTTTTAAACACTGAATCGACGATTTAGATATACGAAGAGCAGCCGAAGCCTGCCGAATTGAATTTTGTAGATTCTCCTCAAAATAGCCAATAATATTGGCAACATTCTCATCATTCATTCTATACTCCTTTTTATGTTTTTATACTTTCCTGAAGAAAAAACATTTTTATTATTTCGTAAAATTCTTTCCAATTGTGGAAACGTTTTATGATCCGGCGTTAAGCCTCCTTCAGAGAACAATGCAGTGTAGCTGGCAACATCCCCACCACCAGTTTAATTTCTTTGAAATAAAGATTTTATAAAGTTGGTTTTGTTCTTATTGGTTATGTACAAAAAATGTTGCTCCTGTGCATAGTTGAAGTTGGAAATTTTGAACTTCACTCGACTTCAACAACGAATACAATTAATTCCATTGGCTGACAGTCACGTGACTTAGTGTTGCTGGTTGCTGCAACACTACGTCGTTCTCTGAAGATGGCTTTACTCTCTGGATATCTGTCAGAACACAAAACTGGTAACACAACTGTCAAAATTAGTTAACTGTATCTTATATGCGCGCCTACTTGTAAAAAAGCAATAAAGTGAATAATATCGTAATTTATTTTTCATATATCTTCTTTTGGACATAACTCTAACGAGTGCAAATAAGTGAAAGCTTCATAAAAGTTTTTTTTTTATTAGAATACGATGTATTTTTCATTGAACCACAGAAGTAAATATGTTTCTGAGAAATCCTCACAAATTTGACACCAACAAAGCTTAGGTTTATGCCTAAAATTTATTTTCACTTGTTTTCGTCTACTAAAAATATTTCTTCGAGAAAAATGCCTGGGGAGGAATTTTTGGGACACCCTGTTCAGTTATGTGTGTCACAGGAGGCCAAAAATATCAGAAATTGTCAAGATATTTTGATAAGCAACAAAACAACGGTTTTACTACACGATAATACATAGTCTTAAGTAAACTCCTAATTATTGCATTATGACAATTTGAAAATAATAAAGTAATATGATCTTTACTGATAAGTAGACTTTTATTGCTTACACCTATTATCGGATAAGAGTAGATGCACCTATATAAGACACCAAAAATAACTTTCATAAAAACTTCAAATATTCTTTATCAGGGTTCTCAGCAATTTTTCAGAACCAAATTCCCTGACATGTCCAGGTTTTTCCTGACATACTTTTTTAAAATTCCCTGACAAAAAGCATACAAAATATCATGTTTTTTAAAACTTAAACTAAAGTAAAAACAAGTGAAATGATAAGGCATAAATGAGCCCATTTGATGACAAATAAGTGACATGGATATTTAATTTTATTAGAAATATTTATTTCAGTCATTGCAACAAATATAAATATTTAAGAAATCTAATAGAAATATGTATCTAATATACTTATATTTAAGAGATTTAATAGAAATATATATAAACAAACACAACAAAAACCAATAAAAATATATTTTACTACTGAGCAAACAGCTATACAAAAAACAGCTTTAGCTGTTTTGTCATTAAATGTATTCAAATCGGTTCAAAACACTATAGTTTTGCATTGAAACAGTAACGTCTCACAGGTCGCTTTTTAAACCGTGTTTAAAACGTCCACTGAGCCCTGTTAGACCTCTTTAGATGCTTTGCTAAGGTCTGCGTAGCAGTCGCTAAATAGAGATTTCAAAATCGGTGTGATTTAAATTTTATGTTTAAAATGGTTGATACTTTCATATTTTTTATCTTGTTTATTTAAAAAGTAGTTGATTGTGGATTATTTTATAATAATAATAATAATAATATCTCTACCCCTCATTCTAATCACAGGGATTAGCCCAGAAGTCGGAGACTTGTGCGGGAGAGGGGCGGCATATTATTATTAAGCAGGCCGCATTTGCGCCCAGGAACGACTTACGTTGGTAGGCCCTAACCACTATTCAGTGCAGGAATGAGGAAAACCTGGAAAACCTCATTAATTAGGGGGGTGGTCAAATATCAACCGGCATCAATCTCTCACATTGACCCAAGCTAACATTATTCCACCCTACCATACCCGCAGAGAGGGTGCCAATCCCTCCACGAATATAGCTTATATACGGTCTACCGGCAGCTGGGCTCGAACCAACTCCGTCTAGTCACCTCGATTCAAGTACTAACGCCTTAAACCGCGCGACCACTGACCGATATAATGTACCTCTACAAATTTACGTATTCTTAGACATCTTGAATTACATTACAAACGCATAATCCAATTACTTTTCTCTTCAAATTTCATTAAACCTGTCACTCACATGAACATGTAGGTAATTATTTGTTTTTGGTTTACAGTTGCTAAAATCAATTCCATGTTTTTGTTGCAGATCTCACACATTTTCCAAATATTATATTGTTGTTATAAATAAATTGTATAAACAATAATCAAAAAGTGAGTGTGATGTTACAGAGAAACAAATATTTAATGACGTTACGTTTTGAAACTCTAATTTTCATGGTGCATTACATAAGTAACGCCACCATTGAATATGTCTTGAAACAGGCGATAAATATGTATAAAAAAACAGCTATACACTCCAGATATATCTGTTTCTGTATATCAATCTGCGGGTACGTGTAATTAAAACAAACAGAAATAGGCAACTGGGTGCGTTCATTAAATACAGAATTTAGACACGGCATGAGTAGCATTCAGAAATTTTCCCTGACGACAATAAAAATTTTCTGATTTTTTACAATTATTCGCACTTTCCCTGACGTTTCCCTGACAAAGTTCAAATTCCCTGACATTTCCAGGTTTTTCAGGTTTTCCCTGACGCTGAGAACCCTGTTTATATACATACTGCCAACCAACACGTACATCACAAACATTCATTCATTAGTATATTTATCTTCTCGACATCAAATCCTAGCTCGAAGACCTTTATACGCAACCCATTTCCATTCTTTAAATTCCGAACATTTTGTTCATCAACTAGGTCAAGAGTTTTCCAATTGAAAAAGCAACAATCGATGCACGCAGGATATACTGTTTGAATATATCTTTAAAAATAACACGATTCGATTCACGGTTTACAATTTGAACCAAAGATTAAAAATAGCTTCTGTTTCGATAAATAAAATAACGAGTAATGCAACGTCGGGTATATTGGTAGGAAACATCACTTTGGAAGATCAGTAAAACAGATAAAATTCACATAGTGGATTTTATCCAGAGGCGGATATCGACCTTGTGAATTTCACGTATTACAATCAAGTGGTTTTGACTCATTTATTAATTACGAGTAGTATAACATACAATAATTATTTATGTATTAAGAGCGAAAAGTGATACATTATTGCTCGAGAGTGACAGGTTTTGCTCGCAATGCATACAAAGTTTTATCTACAATCACTCAACAAAATAACACTTTTGAATTATTAACTTTATTACAACGAGAACATTAGTTATAACAAGTAGAACAAAGGGAAGAAATTCATTTATTAACATTCGTAATTCGTAACTTTAATAATAATTCCCGATCCAAAAGGCATATTAGGACTATATTCCGATATGGTAAAATTTTCATCACTGCGATTGTTACGTTCAATTACTTGTACATTAGTTGATGGCCTAGTTAAAATTTTCTTAGTTGATTCAATTTTTGCATTAACGTTATTATCTATGTATCCTTCTGTAACTGTAGAACTCTTTCATTCCCCGTGTCGCTTCAATTATACAGGGTCTAAAAGGTCTTTACAACGTTCCACCAGATACAGTGCGGCTCAAAATAAGTCGGTTTAGCTAAACTTACCTTAGTTCAAAGTTGCACCGTTTAGGCACTATACGATCCTGAAGTTGCAATTTTGAAATCGTTTTTTTTTTATAAATTTAAAACGTCTTATGCGATTTTGATAAAATTTGGTAAGTTGTTGACACCGTTCTATAGGACAATAAACCCCATATCAAAATTATGAGTAATATCATTCTATTGGCGTGGAACTTGGGTTTTTAGTAATTCGATAATTCTACGCCAATGGAAGAAAAGATTTTTCGGTATAAAATTTAGATTAAGCAAATTATTTCGAAAAAAATATTGCTTGAAGAATTTGTTTAATTTTCTGTCGTGTGAAAGAAAAATCCCTACTTAAGATTCACCTTATATGTGTTCCGGTCATCTACAAACGTAAACGCATCTGTCTACCTGGAGAAAATGAAGTGAATCTTATAAAAACGAAATCCAACAGTCACCATATGGACTTATATTTCGCACGGTGCCAGCTGCTTCCTGCGACTTTAGAAAAGGTGTCTTATGCCACGCGACTTCTATTATGCGAAATACTTTCTAAATCCATCGACGATGCTCCAAATAAAAAGAATTGCAACTGCTGCATCGGAGCAACGAGTTCTCTGGGTCGAATTTACTGAAAGGAATGTCGGGAGAAAGAAATGTTACAGAAAAATTAATTATTTAAATAATAACTTGTTGTAGTGATGATTAACACACAATACAGTATTATTATTAAAGGCTAGGGGCTCGCGGCAGTAAGTCCGTCGCGCGCTTGAAATAAACCGATTTTTAACGTTCGGCCCATAACACTTATTTAGACAACGAATAAACATAGCGGTCCAAATAAAAAAATAATCGAATCACAAAGTTGTTTCCTAAGACTGCTGTGTAATATTTTTTTCAAAATTAGTTTTTAATTATTTAAATTTAAAGAGTAAACTGTGCAAGAAATCGTCATATTTACAATTTATTTACTTAAAAATAAAGGCTTAAATCGAAAATTGGTTACACGAGGGAAGTAAGTCTGTCTTTTAGCTTTGCAACGATACCAAAATTATATCGAATTGATAAAAATTACTCAAAATTCTATGCTAAATGCCGAACATCTACAACTTCAGAAACGAATATATTTTAAATGCTGCAACCACGTGTGTTTCACTCAGTGGGATGGGCTTAGAGATTGGTAAATGCAGGCAGGACCGGAGTTCAAAGAAATACATAGTCACTTATAATCTATACGTTCTCAGTTGAGACAGTATTGAATTAATCGATCTTATGGAGTTCGATGTTTTTATTTTCATTGATAGAAAGTTTTTGCACCCCATGAGGCAATATTATAAGAAATTGATATAAGTTAAGTTAATATTGAGAAAAACAGTGCGGTACAGCCAGGCAATGTTATTTCTTGTAGCGGAAACTTATGAAAATAAATGTTGTAGTAAATGTTTTAATGCACTGTTTGTAATTATTAGTTTTCGATATCGGCGAAGACAATGAAATTTAATAATACAATTTTAATTAATTTTACTATGGTATAACATTTTAGCATTTCTATCTGCGTCCATGTTTAATAAAAGATATGCCGACGCTAAACCTAGTTTTTGTTTTTATACTGCTTTTATTTATTGGTGTGTGTCGTGAGAAGTACTGTAGTTTTTTATATAAGCTGTAAAACTACGAACATAAGTAAAATCGTTGATTTACAAGCGCGATGTAACAAAAAACGTAATAATTGTCAAATAATGTCCCAAGCATCGATAATTTGATTTTATTTTTATAAAATGCGGCCCTACTAAAAAATGCTGTACCTACATGTCCATTTTGGATACTAAAAATGTCCTTCTACAAGATGGTTATATTTTCTTAAAAACAAAACGGCATAATTGCTAGCCGATTTTACTCCACTAAATTTAAATATTCTAAATACGTCCACCGTAAAGTCATTGTAGTGGGAGAGCGATAATCTCCGCCTCCAGCCGTAACGCCCGTGCACCCGACCCCGGAGCGCTACCCGAGGAGTGTACACAGAACGGACTCTTAAGAGAACCGAACAGGGTTTACGAATGTAGATACAGGGTAACTTTTTATGGGAAATGCGTTTTTCTTGGTTTTTCTCAAAAGCATACCATTTTTTACAGATATTGAAAGAACTTTTCACTTCAAACTTTTTTCCAAATAATTTTTTATGGCGTTTATAACAATTTAAAAGATATAGACCACTTTATTGTGCAACTGGAATATTTTGTATATGAGATGGGCCTAGCAAAACAATAGGAAGTGTTTTAATTAAATTTTACTTTAATCCCAATTTCATATTAGCCTTTCTTTTTTTAGATTAAGGTTGATATTCCATTTTAGGCATCTGTAGTTCAAGTAGAACAAGAAATTTATTTTGAAAATAACTGCAGATTATTTTTGGAAGACAACTAATCAAACGACGGTAAAAATATATATAGGGCTTCATCTGAAAAAAAAGTTTTATATTTGAATTTCGCAAAAAAGCACATTAAATTTTGAAGATTTCTGTACCTAAAAAATTGTTGGTTAGACAGTTTTCTGTCGTAATATATTCGTTTTATTTTGGTACCTTTGAATATTGGCAGGTGGCATCAGATAACATTCCTGTTATTTGCTAAGCTCTATATTATTCAGTTCCTAAATCTCTAAAATTATTTGTATTTGTAGAAAACACTATTTCAAGAATACAGTGCACTTAAATCAAAATCTGATTTACCAAGGCTTTTGATAATATCACACGATATAAAGTATCTAGTTATGCATGATATTAACACACTAACTGTGAAATACTATTAGTTGAAGGAATTAGAAGTTAATCTTACGTTAAACAAGTTAGGCAAGTCATTATTTTATCACTACCCACTAGAAAATGGAAAACTTCACGTGATCACACAGCCGAAGTATAACATATTTTCACAAAACAAACTACATTCCACAACTAAGCGATAAATAAGCGAAACACTTCATTCTGAATTATTTAAAAACAAATTTTCAGGTAAACATCAAAACTGTGTATGCATCTGGTACGTTCAAGCGACTGTTTAATCGTTGACTTTCAGCAATGGGATGATTCACACGTGATTCCATTGTCTTTTTCATCTATTTCCAGTCAGTTGTTAATTCGCTATGCTTCTTGAAATGGTGCTATTATTATATCCACCTCGACTTCGAAAACAGCCGATTCATCTGTATCTCAAACCTTACTTCAGTTAATTAGGAATATTCTCCTAGGTGACCGCGAAAATAATATTGAAAGCATTGGTACTTTTTTGTTTCAGCGAAAAACGTGCAAAATCGCATACAATGTTGTCTACCCCTATTTCTGGAGGTGCTAAATAGAAAAATAAAGTTATTTTTATACATCAAAATCTAATTTTTGAAAATTAAATAACCTACACGGGTCATTCCATTTGAAATCGTCTGAAAATAATAAAAATTGTTGCCGACCCATTTTAGATTTTGGTGTAACTTTGGAAAACTCTACTCTAGGGTCTCTCGACGATCCTTTTGAATAATAGCAGCGTGCTGAAAATGAGTGTTTTTTAGTCATTTTTCGTGAATTTCAATCGACTCTAGCGTCTTAACTGTTGAGAATTAAAAATTCATGCTCCGCGGGAATTAAGTCACAAGTTGACCTGAGTAGCCCACTCTTTATAGAAGAAAACTTTGCTTAAAGTTTTGAAATTTTTAAAAATCCCAATATTCAGGCTATGAAACGAGCGTGTTGACTGCGAGATAAAAATCTGATACAGAATCTACTGGTCTTACCTTCAACTTTAAATGACTATATCACTTGTTTTGTTATTTTCATGTTTAGTGCATGTACGAGCCGTTTTTTTACAGCAAAAATCTGGACGTTTTTACTAATGAATTAAAATTACTTACCATCAAAAATAATTATAAATATGAAAAATATTTCAAGTTTTAATAAAGTTATGGATATTTATGCACATGAGTGATGTAGTCATTTAAAGTTGAAGGTAAGAACAGTAGATTCTGTAAGTATCAGATTTCTATCTCGCAGTCAACACGCTCGTTTCACAGCCTGAATATTGGGATTTTTAAAAATTTCAAAACTTCAAGCAGTTTTATTCTATAAAGAGTGGGCTACTCAGGTCAACTTGTGGCTGAATTTTGTCTATGATATGTACACTTAACTCCCGCGGACCATGAATTTTTAATACCCAACAGTTAAGACGCTACAGTCGATTGAAATTCAAGAAAAATTACTAAAAACACTCATTTTCAGCATGCTGCTATTATTCAAAGAGATCGTCCGAGCCAATTATCTTCATTTACACTGAAACTACTCCCTTTCCCACTCTGAATAATTCTGTCTTGATCATTCAAATATCTTCAAACAGAAATATTTGACAGCAAAAATTAATAAAGCTTAAAAATAGCAATTTAAAAGAGTCTTTATTTGAATAGGCGGAAACAAGCGCTTGTAAAAATCAAACTTGTGTAAATTTTGTTGTTTGGGACCCTAGAGAAGAGATTTTCAAAGTTACACCAAAATCTAAAATGGGTCGGCTTTGTCGGCTTTGCCAATTAGACGATTTCAAATGGAATGACCCACACGCCACTACAATCATCAAAATATATGTATATATATCTTTTAAAATAGCTTCTTGCGCAACAGTTAGAAAAAGTGACTTTTTCCGCATCAGGCGTAAGTTTTTTACGCCAGATGCAGAAAAGACAGTTTTCCTAAGATTTGCAAAGATGATTTCTTTAAATAGTGTTTTGAAAATAACTCAAATAATGATTGTAATGATTAATATTAAACAAAATGAATTATTGTAATCGTAAAATGTTTTCTTCATTTCCTCATAATGTGCTTTTGTGCAATGTGCTTTTACTCCATGTGACGTTTCTGCATTATATGATTCATTTATAAACAGAACTTTGAAACATCTTTTGATAGCTTTCACTTCGCACAAGCAAGATTTTCAGGAAAACTACACTCCTCTTGACTGACACTTCCATCGCCCATAACGATACGTTTTACAAAAACGAGATAACTATTTCCTTATGTCGCTTTCACAATGCATCAGAACCGGCAGGAATGTCTATATTTTTTTCAGTGGGACGCTCGACATCTGGCGCTATTACAGAGTTTGATACACTGTCGGAAACTCCATCGAGCCCAGTTGTTGAAAAGGAAATGAAGTGGAAGTAGTGGTTGGTAAACATGAATACCGTTTGGCCCTCCACAGCTTTATCAATTACCTATTATGATGCATAACTGCGGGTTTTGTTTGCCGACTCGATATCAATATATAACATGCCAACAATGAATTGTTCGGGAGCTCAGGCGTCAGTCGAAGCTTTCATGCAGAATTTGAGGTTGACGTGGGTGTGACTGGTCGATTACGTATAGAATTCACTATGTCTGGATTTTGAAAAACGCGTTTTATGGTACATTTGTGTCATACGCTTTCTTTTAAAGATATACAAATTAATTCTACACAAAAAATTGTATGCAGTCCACTCAGTATTCTTTAATTTTCCAAATTGTGAACAGCATATTTAAACCTTGCATTATCATCATCATTAGCAATAATTTAATAGAAAAAAAATACAACAGGGAAAAATGCTAAAGACCGCTTTACATTTATGCAATTCTTCGCGGGCGTGACACGGAAAATTTGCAACCGTCCAGGGCGTCCACGGCGTGTTGTAGCAGCTGAGGAATACATTTTAGAGATTGCTGGAAGAGAATCCCCGAATAAGTACTAGGCAAACGGCTCAAGGACAAGGAAATACATGAGGCTCAATTATATCCGTACCATGTACAGCGTGTCCAAGCATTAAAGGCTAAGGGATTATCCCTTACGAATTACATTTTGTAAATGGTTGCTGCAACAAAATGCTCTTGCTGTTAGTTACAAATGAAGAAATTTTGACACGGAATGGGATGTATACTCATGTTTCGGGTTTTGAAAAAAAGCATGCGATTCAACGGGTTCATTTCCAACAACACCTTCCCTAAATGATTTGATCATATTACGAAACGAGTTACGAAATCGAATGCATAGGGTACGATGGATTGGAGAAGGACCGGTACCATGGCCGTCACGATTTCCTGACTTAAATCCTTTGGATTTATTTTTGTGCGGATATTTAAAAAGGTGTATAGCATACGTAAAGAACTACATCTCGACATATCCATTTACTAATAAACTCATAGGTTCAATTATATTTTATTTATTTGACTAACACTTACGTTTTCAGTTTATAATAACAAGCTCTGATTCACATCAAAGTTTCGATCAATTGAACTGTTTCTTTATTTTCAACAATTTTCGAGCATTGTCTTGTCTTTCTCATACCTGTTTCTTCCAGATTCTCAATTTAAAAAAATACAGAAATTGTTCAGCTCTGTTATAAATGTTCAAAAATACAACTAAATAATTCGCATTATCTACTCTGTTCTGAGGGATGTGGTGAAAGTTATTTAGAAATATCGCGATAACAAATAAGTGACTAACACTTTTATCATTTGTTTATTATTTTTTAATAGCCGTAATAATGATATATTATTCTATAAATAAAACCGGGTATATGTATGACTGACTGATGTGTTAACTAGCTTTTCAATAAAGGCATGACAGGCAACCCAATTTTTTTATTTAATTATTAATGAATAATAAAAGCTAGAAAATAAGTATTATGACCATCACAAGACGAATATGTTGCTATTAAAAACATAATTTCTTATGCAAAACAAGTTTTTAGACCTGGAAATTGGATTTCTTTGTATTAATTTACAGTAATTATCCGGCTTTAATAGACATGTATAGAGGTCAAGGTAATTATAGTAAATAAATCAGAAAACTATATTTCTGTAAACTAACTATACATTATAAATTCATTATTAAACATTTCCCTATATTCGAATTGCTATAACCTAAATATAATATGTGCTATCAAAAGTATTAGAAAGTTTTCCTTGCCGATGCTTTTGGTTGCTTTATACAGAAAGATCCACAATGGCTGACTAGTTTGAATCTGTAAATGTTCGTCACATTACTTCTTGTATTAACATTATTAAAAATTTGGTGTCGTATATGTCGTTCTCTAGGCGCTTTCGATTTGATACCGTACTATTTAGATGTCAAAATTTGTTCTGTAGATAATGTATTTTTATTAGTTTTTTTTATTTGACTGGCCGAAATTATTCAAAAAGTTGTCGGCGAGATCGCGATACAAGCGAGTATAAGTTTCGACCCACCAATGCAAATGCGTAAATACGTTTAAAATCATTAGAAGATTCTTCATTAAGAGAACGAGACAAGCATGGTACGCGATGCATCTAGACCGCGACCGCATAATGCGTTTCTTCCTTTACGTCAGTGATTCCCAAAGTGGTCTGTATAGACCCCCAGGGGTCTATGACCATCTGCAAGGGGTCTACGTCGGCGAAAAAAAAATTTGGGGGTCCATGAAATGAAAATGGGGGTCCACGATGGTGGATCTCAATATACACTGATAGTACCTATTTACTGACATCATACTATCTTATAATATAAAGACATATTATAACAGTCGCTAGAAGTTAAATGAATATTTATTGATAATAAACACAATACTTTTAGCTTGTTAATTTAAGTATGGGTTGCACATTACATATGTTTACGAAAACACTAGTGGCTAGCGTTCGTTCTCTCTAACTGCTGGCTGTTGACTGGCGGGATTCCGTTGCTTCGCTTAACGTATCAAGGTCGAGCCGGCGCGCTGGTCCCGCATGCCATAGGCGTGTGTATGGGGCTGTTACATCCTCCCCCTCTGGTTACGATGACGTCCCGGCGAGGAACCAGAATTAAGAGTAGAAGGTGGTTTCTTTCTGGGTCGTCCACGTTTTCTTATAGGAACGACGGGCTGGACCTCCTCTCCTCCGAGGTAGGGTGTTAATAGGGACACATGGTAGACTCCTAGTGGTTCCTCATTGGCAATAGAAGACACTTCAAAGGAAGTCGAGGATACCTCTCGTGTAATCACATATGGCCCGTCTCGTTTCGGATCAAATTTGGTAGTAACTTTTTATCTAAATTACTGCGCGTATGAGTGGTAATCCATACCTTGTCTCCGATTTTGTAGCTTGGACTCGGTTGACGACGTAAGTCAGCGTATTCCTTCTGCCGATCTTGTTGCTTCTCATTTAAGGACTTGGCTTCAGCTAGTGTCAGGGCAACTCTGTCCAGGTAGAGAGTAATTTGAGGTATGAAGTTCTCTGACTGTACGATGGAACGTAAATCATTGGTAACTTCGTCTGGGGTACGCAATTCCCTAGCGAAGGTTAAAAATGCAGGAGTATAGCCTGTAGTCTCTCCTTTAGAGGTATTCATGGCAAATCTGATAGATGGTAATTTTTCTGTCAGTTGGTATGCTCGTTGCCTACCAGAATTGCAATTCGGGGTTTTAAATCTCGATTCTTTCGTTCGACCATATTGGCTTGTGGATGGTAAAGTGGAGTCAAATTTTGCTTAATGCCTAGACAGTGGCATACTTGTTGCATAATGGCAGAAACAAATTGCACTCCGTTGTCAGATATTATACGTCGTGGTAAAGCCATATCGTAAGAATGTCTCATCAATAAGAACTCTAGCGCAATCTTCTGCACTAGCTCGAATTAGAGGAAAAAGTTCGATCCATTTTGAGGCGGTATCCTCCACAATAAAAATCCACTGGTGACCTGTAGTTGATTCGGGAAGAGGGCCAAATAAATCAATGGCAAGCACCTCGAACCTTTGGGCATAAACTGGTGTCTGCAACAGTCCTGCGGGTTTTGATTACTGGCTTTGTATCTTTGGCACTCTACACAGTTTTAACATAGTCGGTAATAAATCTGCGCATTCCAGTGAAATAATACTGTTTGGCTATACGCTGTATGGTGCGTTCAGTCCCATAATGTGCGGCGGTGGGAGCGTCATGGTGTTCCTGCAAAACTCTAGTACGCTCATGAGTAGGCACCACTAATTGGGCTTCTTCCTGATCTTCGGTGTCTGAATATTTATACAAGACTCCATTAGTCATAATATATCCACGTGCTGTCCATCTAGCTACATCACAATCTTGATAATTCTCAAAACTCTGTATAATTTTCTTGAGTTCCGGATCTTTTAGTTGTTCGGAACGTATTTCAACGGGAGTTCTTCGGGGTAAGTCAATGGTGATGGAGCAAATGTCACATGTGGAAGTACTTTCATGTTCACAGGGAGGTCGGGATAGCATGTCAGCTATCACGTTGCATTTACCAGAAACATATTGAATTTTGATGTTATAACTCTGTATAACGAGAGCCCATCGAGCTAATCGCCCTGTCGGTGATTTCAAACTTAGCAACCATTTAAGCGGCTGATGGTCTGTCATGACGATAACCGAAGAAGAATCCAAGTATCCTCTGTAACGGTTTAAACTCCAAACGACTGCCAAAGCTTCTCTTTCAGTCGTGTTGTAGTTCCTTTCTGCAGTGGTAAGTAATCTCGAAGCATATTCTATTGGGTGTTCCTCTGGGCCTTCACCTTGTAGAAGTACAGCACCTAAAGCAAAAGCGGATGCATCGGTACGTAATATAGGGTTTTGAGCCATCATTTTGCTGAAGAACTGGTGCAGTGATTAAGGCGGTTTTCAAGGTTTCAAACGCTTCCCGTTCAGGTTGTTCCCATTTCCAGACTGCATTTTTCTTGGTTAATTCGCTTAAGGGCCGCGAAATATCGGCGAACTTATCGATAAATCGTCTGTACCATGAACACGTTTGTAGGAATGACTGAACACCTTTTACGTTACGCGGCGGCGGGAAGTTAGCAATGGCTGCCGTTTTGTCCGGGTCCACTTGAATTCCTTTGGGAGTGATAACGTGTCCAAGGTATTTCACACGCGCACTCGCGAAGGTACATTTGTCTCGATTAGCTCGTAACTTGAATTGTCTCAACCGGTCGAATATCAACTGTAAATCACAAAGATGACTATCAAAACTTTCGGACAATACTATTAAATCGTCAAGATATGCTAAGACCAAAATATCTGGAAGTCCGCTACGAAAGCGATCCATAAGTCTTTGGAAAGTTGCAGGAGCTCCACATAGTCCAAATGGCATAACTCTGAAACGGTAAGTCCCAAAAGGAGTCACAAACGCGGTTTTGTCGCGGTCTTCTTCGCGCACACGCACTTGGTGATAACCGGCACGCAAATCCATGGTAGTCATATAGAATGTTTGTTTTGTGGCGTGAAGTAAATCATCCAATCGCGGAAGTGGATAAGAGTCCGTCTTTGTGATCGCATTTAGGATCGGTAGTCCACACATAATCGCGTTCCGCCGTCTTTCTTGGGCACAAGTACAACAGGCGCGGACCACGGCGATTCACATTCTTCGATTACACCACTCGCGAGAAATTTGTCCAATTCACGTTTTAAAATGTCTTTCTTGGCAGGTGTCATGCGATACGGCGGTACAGATGTAGGTGCTTGAGTTCCAGTATCGATTCGATGCTCTGCATAAGGGGTTGGCTCTCCCCCTAAAGTGAAGGTATCTGAGTTTTTTCTATCAAGGCAGAAAGGCGTGCCTTCTCTTCTTCAGAGAGCATGGTTCCTTCATCAGATCTTAGCACGTCTAGCGCCCTCACCTCAAGTACACCATGTCCTTGGTTTTCGAACATCAACTCATATTCGGTGGTAGGGGTATCAGCAAAGTACCATATCTTTTACTCATATCTATTGTAAGACCTGCTTGAGATAGAAAATCCATTCCTAGTAATGTAGTATCAGCATCAGGTAGACATATGAAAGTGGTATTGATTCTTCTTTCACACAACATGACATCTACTGTAACGACGCGAACATCCATTTGTCTAATTACTCCATCTGCTAATTTTAAACGGATAGTCTGAGTTGAAAACGTAACTCCTTTTTCTTCTAAAAGCTTCACAAGACTGATACTGGCAACACTCTGTTTAGCAGCAGTATCCATTAAACCTGTACCATTGGAGTCGAAAATTTGAATGGTCAGAATTGGTCGAGGGTTTGATGCACAAGATCGATACACATTATCAAGGCAGCAAAAATCAATAGATGAAGTAGAAATAGTTGTACAAGTAGGACAGTTGGACCTAATGTAACCTGGTTTCCCACAACCGAAACACTTAAGCGATGAACCTCCTACTACTGGTATAGTGGTTGATGACGTAGCAGTTACTGGATTTTGCTCTGTATTCTTAGCAGGGGTCGGTTGCAACGTACTTTTGTCCTTTGAGGCGAGTTTGCGACAATCGTCTTTAGAGTGGCCATAATTTCTACAATAACTACATTTTTCACGTGGATTACTGTCATTAGTATTTTTACTTTCAAAACGGTCTACAAAAGTTTCTTCGGCTAAACGGCATTCGTCTAGTAAATTCGAAAATGTTTTTATTTCATCTCGATGAACCTTTTCTCTAACCCGCCTATGAAGCAATCCGTAGACCATGTCAATCTGCGTGGCTTCATTTAGGGTATTAGACGGTAATTGAGCCAAAGTAGCACGGGCTTGACAAATAAATACATGCGAGGGAGTTTTTAGATCTTGCTCTTTCGAAAACAACTCTCTGTAAACTTTGTATGCTGGTTTTTTGGGTCCAAAAGTTGTACGCATTAAATCTACCGCGTCTTTCCACGTCTGAACAGTTTCCTTAACGCCTTGCCACCACGTAGCTGCAAAATCTTCCAGAAGCATCGATAAACCGCGAACCGCGTTTGCGTTTGACACCTGACTGCATTCTTTGTATGTTTCACGGCGTCAATAAAAGCGTTTATGTCACTGTCTTTAGATCCGTTAAACCGCGAAGTACAACGAATAAAGTTCCCATTTTCAATGTTTACATTACCGATTTGTTGTAAAAGTTGATTAAATTGTTCTTGTGTAAGAGTTACCGTATTCTCCGCCATTTCTGGAGTTCGACCGGCACTTCTTAACCAATATGGATAACGGTCCGTGATGACTAAGTTTATACAATAAATAGAAGTACTTACGTGCACTGAATAACGACCAGCTGAATAGATACAAATTTTATACTGTTACCCTCTCAGCGACGTATAAAATACTTATCCAACGTAGGCAATCGTCTTCAAACGGCACTAAACACTTAGTTGTGTTGAATAGAAACAAAGTTTTATAATGTTCCCCACGAGAAAGCTTTTATAAAACACTTATTCAACGTTCAACGTTCCACACAACAAAAGCACTGGTTAACGAGGATTAAAACGTAGGCACTACCACACGCTGTAATTTCACAAACATTGTAAAGGCCCCACGTTGGGCGCCAGTATAACAGTCGCTAGAAGTTAAATGAATATTTATTGATAATAAACACAATACTTTTAGCTTGTTAATTTAAGTATGGGTTGCACATTACATATATTTACGAAAACACTAGTGGCTAGCGTTCGTTCTCTCTAACTGCTGGCTGTTGACTGGCGGGATTCCGTTGCTTCGCTTAACGTATCAAGGTCGAGCCGGCGCGCTGGTCCCGCATGCCATAGGCGTGTGTATGGGGCTGTTACAATATACATTATTTATAAAAGTACCTATGAAGTAAAAAATTTATTATATATTTATAAAATTGTGTAAGTTGTAGGATGTAGGCATTCGCTTTGTGGTCGCAATACATTTTAAACTTGTAAAAACCTGCACATAATGATATACCAGTATCAATCAATCAAAGTACCATATCGTCGTCGTTCTTGCTAAACCTCGTATCTCAAAATTATTCTAATTTGAGGTACGCGGTTTATGCATAGATCAGTGGTTGCCGCATCAGATCATATACAACTCGTATCTTGATTGCATTTAAATTTCGCGCCAAACAACTAAGAGCCTATAACGCGTATCTTAGCCCTATATATTTTGAACATGCTATACCTCGTATAAATTTAGAGAGCCAACGCGTATCTAATACCATCATATTTTCATACATAATTCAATTAATAAATGTATAAATTAACATGTGTTTTTACTTTAAGTTTTTAACACTAAACTTAGTTAGAAATTTACAAAAAAATCAATATCAGGTAAGTAGGGGGTCTACCCAAAACCGAAAAACATGGCAAGGGGTCTACCACACAAAAAAGTTTGGGAACCTCTGCTTTACTTGAACGAAGAAATTAGTTTTGATAAATCAACTTTTCAAGTAAAAAATATATATTAAGAACTAAATGAAAATGTACTTTCAGTTCTGTGCCTCTATTTCAGCAAAATATATTACATACTTTTGAGAACATTGAAAACCATAAAAATGCACAATTTTTTTAAATTTAAGCCATGCTATACAGGGTGATTTTAAATAAAGTAGCAAAAATGAGACCACAGATTCCTTAGGTGAAAATACATAGATTTAACCTAACATACCTATAACCCAAGACGCATAATAAAAAGATACAGGGTGACAAAATTAAAATTTTATTTTCGATATTTGTAGATATAACTTCTTAAAAAATCCAAATATTTACATAAAATTTGTAAATCAGGGGTTTTTGTGGGCGAAAAAATAATTGTTTCTAATTTTGACGTCACTAGAAGGCGCCACTTGTGGCACATCATGTTTCTTTTAAATGGCAGAACTTTTTTGCTGCTTAGTGTATCCATCTGATTATTGAAACAGTCGATTCTCCTACCTGTTATGCCTGAAAAAGGTTGAATTTCTCGCCCGCAAAACCTTCGATTTACAAATTTTATGTAAATATTTGGATTTTTAAGAAGTTATCTACAAATATCGAACATACAATTTTAATTTTAACACCCTGTATATTTTTTAATATGCGGCTTGTGATATAGGCATGTTAGGTTAAATCGATTTATTTTCATCTAAGGAATCTGTCATTTTTGCTACTTTATTTAAAATCACCCTGTATATGCGCATTACCGTTTCTGAGCACCCTATACAGGGCATCGTAAGTGACCACCCCGTATACTTCGTGTTTTAATACTGTTAATTTGTTATTATACTGGGTATCTACAATAAATTGACATATTTTGCTGTAGCGGTTTTAGATAGATAGATTTTTGTAAATCTGGCTTAACCGAATTACAACAGTGAATTTTAATTTTGAATAGTTTTTTAAAATTAAAATAATTATTCATAAAATCTCGTTTTCTTTCATAACTCACACAGTGTTAAAATTTAAATATATAGAACCCTATAATTTTAAAGAATCAAGATTTCTAAAATTTATTACAAAAACTAGAATAAATGTATTTGGAAAGATGATACGTGACTTTTGCTTGATTAGATCACCTATCAACCTGTGGTACACGAGATAATGATAGATAATTTGCTAATAATCCAATTTGATGTAGTATTTTAAACCGTTGCACAAATAATACCAGGAGTATAACCTCGAGTATAATATAATAATAATATCTCTACCCATCATTCTAATCACGAGGATTAGCCCAGAAGTCGAAAACTTGTGCGGGAGAGGGGGCGGCATATTATTATTAAGCAGGCCGCATTTGCGCCCAGGAACGACTTACGTTGGTAGGCCCTAACCACCATTCAGTGCAGGAATGAGGGAAACCTGGAAAACCTCATTAATTAGGGAGGTAGTCAAATGTCAACTGGTATCAATCTCTCACATTGACCCAAGCCAACATTCTTCCACCCTACCATACCCGCAGAGAGGGTGCCAATCTCTCCACGAATATAGCTTATATACGGTCTACCGGCTGCGGCGGTCGAACCCACAGCGATCCAGTCACCTCGATTCAAGTACTGACGCCTTAAACCGCGCGACCACTGACTGATCCTGAGTATAACATACTCATATATGGAAAATATAAAATGTCAGCCATATTTCGTTATGTAATCGTAACTTACAGAATCACCTGCATCATATTTATATGTACAGTGGGTCTCAAACTCGATAGTATGGGCCTACTGAGGGTGATGAGATGAGGTAAGCTCCATTTTCAATTGAAAGTATTATCTTTGGGATTTGACAGAAATGACTAATGACGTTGTCAATTATATTTTCCAAGAAACATATCCAAATTTTTTTCCTGTTATTATATAATTTTCTGTATTACTTCCCGTTTAAAAGTTATAAAAAATATCGCCCAAAGAGTCAAAAGAAATACCACCTAAAAATCACATTGGCGGTGAAGGATCAAATAGTCGTTGGAAAATAATTGAATGTTCGTTGTTTAAAGTGCGTAAATGTCACAAAATATTCAATTACTCAATACGAACGTCAAACGTATAACTTTTGTGCTTACAAAATGTTTTCTCATTCAGAAAAAGTTGATATGTTGCTAATTTACGTCGAGTCACAAAAAAATGCAAGAAGAGCTGTAGAGTTATATCGAGAAAGGTATCCAGAGCGCCTCATTCCTGATCATAGAATCTTTACAAGATTGGAGGCGACCTTGCGATGAAATGAAGATGCATTTTCTGTTCGGAAGAATCAAATAATTGACCGAAGGGTAAGAAACAATGTTAATACAGCTAGACTGTAAAGCCCGCATTTCACTGAGGCTGGTCCAGCCAGGCTAGTGCAGCCCGGCTGGTCCAGCCAAATTTGAAATGTAGTATAGCAAATGGTCATACACTCACAGACTTTTGATAGAGAATTAAACGATCTTTCAGAATCAAGGAAAAAAATATGGTGTTGTCATTTAAAAAAAATCGATGACGTCATTACTCGAAAACAAATGACATTTGAAAATCGCATTTTATGCTAAATTATGTATTTTTAAATTAAAAATCGACCTGTTCGAGGATTTTTCCCAAAAAATAATTGTTTCGTTTTTATTGAATTTATTCCATACTTTTGGCGCATACTGTATAATAGTCATGTTGGGAAATAAATTAAGTCAGCAGTAAGTTAACCATAAAAACATCTCGCTCCAGAGTGAGACAGTGTTATTTTCAAATTAAACAATTTATTAATACAAAATATTCAACTACGAAATTAGTAAATCGATTGTTTACTTACTGAACATATTTTACAAATATTTACAAAGTAGGTTGGGTCATAAAATGGAAAGAATGACTTCATTAAACAATTTCGAAATACCAGACAGACCTAGATTCACTCCAACAGTAATTGGTAGAACGGTAAATGTAATATTTTATCGTTAACTACTGGGGAAAAATTGTAATTCATCTTATTAAATCGAAGGTTACTATGCACTATAGAGCGCGAAATAAAAAACATGGGGTTGTTCAAAACAGATAAACAAGTAGTAGAGTAGTATAAATAAGTAAGTATAAGACTTTAAATTGGATTATTTTAATTAATTTTTGTGCAGGTAATTGTTCCTATGCGGAAGTACTGCGAATACAAAAATCAATATTTACTCAAAATAAACTAAACAAAATAAAAACGTGTCGAAACAACTGAAAATGTATGTTTATTTGACCTCGTGCATTAAGCATGTTGTAGTTCCTATTAAAAGAAATAGAAATACATTATTCTTTAGAAAACACAAGCAGCCAATATAAACATAGTTATATATTTCGTCGTACATTCCGATCACTGAAGAAAATAGATCACAAAAAAGTTTTGCTCGTCTTAAATAAAAAAATTTTTTGTGCGTTCAGGTTTAAGTGATTATTTTGTTTGTTTTATTATTTTTTAAATGTTGTCTTTCTTTAATAAATACGTTAAACGTAATTTTCTCTAAAATGGTATATTTTGGCGACATGCAACAAGTACTATCCTTAAAAAGGAATTAGGAATAATACAGTGGCACAGGCGCTTAGAAATCAATTAGATATTCATGTTTATATAACCAGAAAATATATATTTTCCAAAATTTGAGTACAATTACCCAACAAATAAAAATATTATCGTAAAAAATGATATAAAAAAGGACTCTCTCGAGCCTATATAGCATCTTAAGGCTGGTTTCGCAAATGATAGAAACCGACTCATAAAGAAGGCGTGTCACAGTTTTATACATAGCGAGTAACACCCGGCTTCCGTCCACTACGATAAAACAGTTTGTATGCGATACAGACAAAGACAGCGAACATCAGAGAAGCTCGCATAAAACCAGACGCATTTGTAACCGCCCAAAAACGAGGGCCACGTGTAGGTTTTACGTTTGTTCAGATATGAATGAGCGTGCTTCCCCGGCTGACCCGTCTTCGCAGCTGTCCACAAATAATCTTGAAACGATTTCAAATATTAATTTACAAGAAACAGTGTACGGACAAAACATATAGGGCGATTTAATATCTGTAGTAGTGTATCCATAAATAATTTGAAATGATTTCAAATATAAATTTACAAAAACAGTATATCGACAAAATATACAGGGCGATTATATTTGTTGGTACTACTTTATGTTTCTAAAATTATAAATATAACAGATCTGTAAATATCTATACTTCGCATCTACTTGAAATATTTGTATATTTACCGCAAATAAAAAGTGAACTGAAATAATCAATATGACACATTTAATAATTTTTTGGTTTAGTTGTAAAGTGTGTATAATGTAGTTCTTTGTGTGGATACATTTTTTTATTATTATGTGATAAACAGGGTGTTCACGGAAGGAAAAACTTCGTCTTTTAAAATTTATAACTCATGTAGCATTCAATCTCTGACATTTCTATTTAGGGTGTCTCACTATTAATTAGCAGAACTTAAGAATATTAAATTCCTTTGTTTCTGAGGTGCAGGGCGTTGAACTTTATTATTTATTTATTTATTTATTAACGAAATAACCGCTGACAAACAAAAATCAGTATGTTGCGGCGAAAGGTAGGTATTTGAGAGCAAATAATTCGTCACCGAAAATCATCACATATTAATTTTAGTGGTGGAAATAGAGGGGTGTCTATGAATTTTTTGCATTGAAATTTTGCTAATGTTTTTGGAAAATATGAAAGGGTATTCAATTATATCCAGAAGAAGCCCTCTTATGACTTATAAACAGTGTTTTCTGTTTTTCTTGAAAACGCCATGTCGTATCGACTTCAATAAATAAATAATACAATTCAAGGGCCTGTATTTCAGTTAACAAAACATTTTAGAACATATTTATAGGAACTTTTAGTCTCAAAATGAGGTATTCAGAATAAATTCTTGCTGTTTGATGCCCATCAAAAAATATACTCACTTTTTATGAGTGCAAGATGCGGAGCCCTTGGCTGGTAATGTAAGCTTTGAAGATAGTAAAAACGCGTCTATTTTTACAAAATGAAAACGGGCAATGGAAATTGAAAAAAGGGCATAGTTATTATTATCAAATACAAGGGCAGATGGCAATAACTCGGGCTAAATACTGTTATTTTATAGTTTGGACTCCTCTAGGAATGGTTGTAGATAAGGTAATTTAAGAACAATCTAGTAAAGATTTATGCCCATTAATTATTTTGTGTATCTATCTATTATAGGTTGAAAGAGATGATCAGTTTTGGGAATGTATGGTGATAAAATTAAAACATTTCTATTATGATCATATGTTACCTGAAATAGTAAAATGTCATAATTAAATAAAATTATTTATATAAGTATGTAGTTTAAATTGTCTGTAATGTATGAAAGTGCAAATAATAATACAATTTGACGTTTGGATATTTTTTCCATATTATTGTGGTTCCAAAAGTTAAAAAGTTAGATCTTTTCAATTTAGAATTAATGTCTAATTTAAAAATCGCATATGTGTTGATATATACTGAAAAAATATTTGAAATGTAATACTTTTGTAAAAGATTTGATTAAAACGTATTCTTTTCCTGCAAAATAATCCTGTTTAAACTTCGGCCAAATATTTTAAACAAAAATCACTGAAAATAGTAGTTCAGTTAAACATTTATGAATGGCTGCACATTGACTATTACTCACCACACTATACAAATAACTATACACACTGTATAACTAAAATAAATAATCTGCATAACATGTGATTATTTCTTTCAGTACATTAATTATTTCAGATTCTTATGTTATATAAATATACGTAATTATTATAAATTATGTGTCCTATACCTACCTACAAAATTAATTACCTTCAAATTCAGAAATTAAATAAAGTACAATTAAAATAAATAAATTTTGAGGTTGTTTAGAGATTGGTTAGGTTTCTTTAAACATCCTATATTTTTTCATTGATTAGTGTTCCAATAGAGTCTTGTTAATACATTTTTTCTAATTCCATAAATTTCTGGTTATTAAATATTGGTTAGGCTCTTTTAAACACCTTATATTTTTGTCCGTTAATTAGTTTTCTAATAGACCCTGTTAAATATTTTATCAAAAAATTTTTATATTTCCATAAATTTATTTTTATTTATTATAGTTTTCAGAGATTGGTTAGGCTTTTTTAAACACCCTGTATTTTTTTCATTAATTAGTGTTCTAACAGACCCTAGTTAAATATTTTATCCAAAATTTTTTATAGCTCTATACATTTTTAGCGTTTTTAGAGATGGGTTAGCTTTTTTAAACACCTTGTATTTTTTTTCGTTAATTGCTTCTTGACCCTTGTTAAATGTTTCGTCAAAAATGTTTTGTAGTTCCATAAATTTTTAGTGTTTTTAGAGATTGGTTAGGCTTTTTTTAACACCCTGTATTTTTTTCGTTAATTAGTGTTCTAATAGACCCTTGTTAAATGTTTCATCAAAAATATTTTGTAGTTCCATATATTTCTAGGGTTTTTAGAGATTGGTTAGGCTCCTTCAAACACCCTGTATTTGTTTCTTTAATTAGTCTTCTAATAAATTCTTGTTAAATGTTTCATCAAAAATTTTGTGTATTTTCATAAATTTTTAAGGTGTTTAGAAATTGTCTTTTTTACACACCCTGTATTTTTTTTCTTTAATTAGTGTTCTGATAGACCCTTGTTAAATGTTTTATCAAACATTTTTGTATTTCCATAAATTTTTAGGGTTTTAGACATTGTTAAGCTTTTTTAGACACCCTGTATATTTTTCTTTAATTAGTATTTTAATAGACCCTCGTCAAAAGTTAGATATAATTTTTTTTAAATTCATTAATTTTAAGGGTTTTAAAGATTTAAACACCCTGTATTTTTTTCATTAATTAGGTTTTTAATAGACCCTTGTTAAATCTCTGAACAACATTTTTATTATTCCATTAATTTTTAGGGTTTTTTAGATATTGTTGGGTTTTTTAAATACCCTGTATTTTTTTCGTTAATTAGTGATCTAATAGACCCTTGTTAAAAGTTTCATCATTTTTTTTTTAAATCCATTAATTTTCAATGTTTTTAGAGATTGTTTAGTTTTTTTAAACACCCTGTATTTTGTTCGTTAATTAGTGTTGTAATGGACCCTTGTTAAAAGTTTAATCACAAACTTTTTTTAAGTTTTATTATTTTGAGGGTTTTAAGAGATTGGTTCAGTTTCTTTAAATACCCTGTATGTTTTCGTTAATTAGTGACCTAATAGACTCTTCTTAAAAGTTTCATATAATTTCCTTAGGGATTTTAGAGATTGTTAAGTTGTTTTCAACACCCTGTATATTTTTTCATTAATTAGTGTTAAATAGACCTTTGTTAAAAGTTTAAACAAAAACTCTATTGAAATTTTATTATTTTGAGGGTTTTAAGAGATTGGTTAATTTTTTTAAAATACCCTGTATTTTTTCGTTAATTAGTAAGGTAATAAATAGTCCCTTTTTGAAAGATTCATCTAAAATTTTTTTTAAATCCATTAATTTTCAGGGTTTCTAGAAATTGTAGTTTTGTTTAAACACCCTGTATTTTTGTATTAATTAATATTCTAATAGACCCTTGTTCAATCTCTGATCAAAAATTTTTTTTATTCCCTTCATTTTTAGGGTTTTAGAAATTGGTTGGGCTCTTTAAACACCCTGTATTTTTTCGTTAATTATTATTCTAAAGAACCCTTGTTAGACGTTTTACCAAAAACAATTTTTTAGCTCTCTTGATTTAAAGTTTTTTTTAATGGTGAAAAATTTTTCAACACTTTGTATACAGAACGGTCTTTCGCAGGTTTAATAACCGTTCCGAAGTTAAATCTTCAAAAATAAAATTTCCTCGAAATTGGAAATTTTATTTTCTCCTTATCAATTTTTATATTAACACCCTGTCTATCACTCTGTTAAATTATAGGAGTAACATCTTCGAATTTTATGAATGAATTGTGACGTGTAAAGGCGGAGCTTTATTTCAAGTTCCACCCAAACGTCTCACGTACCAAGTTAAAATTTCAGTAAATTTAAGAAATTATTGGAAAATTTGAACCCATTTTTCTCAGTCATTTTTGTATATATTGGTATGGGACAAACGTGAAAAATCATTAAAAAAATATATCTATAACTTGCTCGTGGCCGAATTTCCGCTTATAAGGGAACCAAAATCGAAAATTATTTTTTTGCTTTATTTCTGAATTTATTATCAAAATTTTAACGCGAGGAAGTAATAGATAATTATTAAATAGAACTACAGTTAAAAAATGAAATTATTCTGTCGGAAAATAAATGAGAAAAATGGGTTACGGCTTATTCAGGCACTGCGAAACCAGCCTTAAGGAAGGAAAATTGTAAGTACTAAGGTTAAGTTCATTTAAATCACATTACTTTTGTCCCAGAAATATAGCCTTAAAGTATGGTCTATTCTTCACTGAACACCATGTATGCAGACGCACTAGATGGCCATTTTATGCCCAACATTGTAGTAAGAAGGACGGTTCCCGTTTCTCATATACACTAACGTAATGAAGGATACTAAAAACTATTCTTTAGCCTCTGCTTGAAATATAGTGACTACTTTAGATTTCAAAGAATTACAAACGAAATAAAGATCACTACAAACAACTACAAATGATTCTTGAGCCTCTGCTTGAAATATAGTGACTCTACTTTAGATGTCGAGGAACTACACACAACGTCAAAAGCCTTGGACCCCCTGTATATAAAATCATTCGATTAAACCTAGTGGTTTTTCTTAGGGAACAAAAAAGACACCTATTATTCGAAGACGACTCCACAACGCAAATTTACGTGCTAGAAGACCATTACGGATCCTCACTCTATTTCCAAGGCATTGCGCTGCCCGTCTCCAATGGGCGCGAGAGCATAGGGGTTGACTTTTACGCCAGTGGAGATGGGTCTTATTTACAGGCGAAACCAGAATTGGGCTGGTTGGAACCAGGTCGTCAACAGCGACTTCATTTTCCCCGTGAAGATGCTCTGTATGAAGTGGGTACCGTCATGTTTTGAGGTGCAATAATGTTCAACCGCCGCACCCCATTAATTCGCATACCACATAATATGACCAGTCGAATTTACATATAACAAGTTACTACGCCCATTATCTACCCCCTACGTAATGAATTAGATGAAAATTTTGTGTTTATGGACGACAACGCCCGGCCATATCGCGCAAGGAGGGTTCAAGAGACACTCGAAGCAGGACATATCAATAGATTAGATTGGCCAGCTAACTCTCCTGACATGAATCCTATTGAAAACATGTGGGACTTCGTTGCTAGATTGGTTGCCATTCATAATCATATTCCTCCACCTCAGACTGCAAATGAGTTAGTCGTGGCGGCAGAAGAGGAATGGAACAATATTCCGCAAGAGATCGTTAACCGCTTGATTATCTCAATGCACAGATGTGTCAATATGCTATTGGAACGTGGTGGAGGTCATACCGACTATTAGTCAAGTAGAGAACTTGCTTTGTTACTATACTATATTTAATAAATTTTGTCAAAAATTTCACACGTTTTCAATTGTTTAAGTACTCAGTTTATCGAACATATTATTTTCACAAAAAAAATCCAGATCCAGAAAACAATATACTTTTAAAAATGTATTTGGTTTTTCTGACAAAAAGATTTCTTTAACAGGAATGTGGGGGATCCGAGACTTTTGACGTTAGGTTACTACAAACCGAGCTACAAAAAATTGTCTAGCCTGGTGTGTTATTTCACACTATTGACCTAGGCAATAAATAAACAGCTATCCATCTTGTAACACGCTAATAATTTTTATCAGTGCATGAATAAAAATTGAATTAGTGCTCAAAAGTAGCTAATATTAATGATAATTCGTATATTTGATATCGTCAAAAAATGATTTTTATGACACATTAAGTATGTCTTGAAAACGATGTTAATAAGAACTTTTTTTCTTAGAATGAGTCAAAGAATCACACCCTTCATTTTCAGACACACGTTTTGAAACACCCTGTACACATGGAATATAAACATAAATGCTCAACTTGACGTTTCAGACTGAGGCAATGATATGTAAAAAATTTTACAATTCAGCTCACGTCCTTAAACTGTTACAAAGTTTCAATTGCATTAACAAAAATTTGGGAAAGTTTATACTTATTGTGTCGACGAAACAATGCATTTTGAAATAGCTTCTCTAAAATTGTAATAAACTGTAGGTATTTATTTCCGACGAGGAAGCAGGTAAGACACTGGAAGCAAATACACGCCGATTATGCATCCTTTATGCAGACTAACTCATTGGCATTTTACAGAAAACTCATTCCATTTCCATTTCTCCACGATATTATTGCATATTTCACAGCACACCCCGTGCACGAAAGCTTCAATATGGCTGCAGTACTCACCCAGCACCATTATCTTTAGAGATCAACATAGATAACAGCAGATAATCCAAAATTAAGGCGGTATAACGGTCACAAGAATTACTTATACCTCCAAGTATGCGTTCGATCACATTCGCACAAGAGTTCGTTCACGCTCTCGACGGACTCGCAAGGCAATACCAGATACTGACTAAGAGGTGAGGAATGAAGAACTATGCACTGGCGACTACTCTAACCCAACCGGACTTCTTTCACGTACTGAATGGTGGGCATGCAGGAGGCAAATACACCCAGCATGTCGCCGAAGACGTTGGGTTATCCTCGGCAGTCTCGGGCAAACACCAATTCGTTTGTGTGGGACTTTCAAAACAACACACCGATGAGTCGACTAACCACGTAGAAGACTACGCGACTGATGGCGTTCGATATGAGGAAGGCGTTCAACTGCCCCAAGGCTAGCAAATCTAATATAGCATGGCGAGGCGATCTGGGAAAAAATACCCGTTACATCGTAGGCACAAAAAAGCTCAGTTTGGATCGTAACAGTACTAGGTATTAGGTCGAAAAAACAAAACAGATTTATACGGACCTTTTACAGATTGGGTTATAAGATGCGCTAGATTTAATTGGGACGAAATTACAATCTTAACCCTTTCATGAGAATGAGGTCAGCATTACTAGAAAATTACATTTTCTGTATGTAGTATGTGTATAAAAAGATTCTTAAAACACTGACATTTTAGTTTCATTTAGGTATATCCCCCACATTCTTTTGATAGTGGGTAGTTTTCTTCCCACTGCCCTCAAAAATGCACTTGTATTCAATTTTAGCTGCGTACCTAGACAGATCACCTTTATTTGCTGTATGATAAACTGTATCAAACAAAACAAATTAATTTTTTTCTCTGACCAACGATAACAGAATTATGACAGCACACAGGTCCTGAATATGTATCAACGACAATTTACAGAAACACTATCCGTTTTAGACAGTTTTTTGTTGCCTTTGGTTGAATATACAATTCCGTTTAGTATCGGCAATTATATTTCGGACACCCTGTATAATTGGGACGCGTGAGTACGGGAATGAGATTTTTTAAATAATATATGCATATTATGTACACTGTACAAAAAGTATTTTTTTTATGAAACAATGACATAAATTTCAATTTACTACGTCTCACGAAGTTTTTGATAGTGGAAAGTATTTTTCGCACAGCCGAAATATGAATTTGTATTCAATTTTGGCTTCCTGCAGAAAAAACAGAAAGTGCAGAAATTATTTATTATTTCGTTTATATTTAATAAAACATTCACATAAATTTCGATTTATTTATCTCATACATTATTTTGGTAGTAGAAAGTATTCTTCCCATTCCCACCACACAAAATTGAACTGGTAATCAATTTTGACAATTTTGGTATCAGATTCCTGATCTTGGATTGAGTTCTAAGATGCGCTAGATTTAATTGGTACAAAATTATAGGATATTAATCCTAAAGCGTTTTAAATAAAATATACATACGCGTGTATCTAAAACGACATTGAAACAAGTTTAAATTTATTTATTTATATATTTGCTCTTTTTCGACAGATGTCAGAAGTCACCATTGATTCGGATATCAAATACAGTAAGTAAATGTTAATTAAAAATCACCACTTATATCCAAAATGGGCTGGACTTGAGTCTTTATTAATACCACGATCCTATTATACAGACAATGTATAAGAACTGCAATACAAAAAGCTTCAAATTATACATATATACATATGTATAGTTTTTTTTGATGAAACTTTTTACAATGTTCTGTAGGAAAAATATACTAATGACAAAATACTGGGTGTTCAAAAAAACCGAACCATTCTCTAGAAACCTTCAAGTATAATATTCCTTTGATGAAACTTTTAACAATGGTCTATATGGAAACTATTTTAATGAGAACAATACAGGGTGTTTAAAAAAACTGAACCATTCTTAAATAATCCTCAAAATTCATGGATTTAAAAATTTCTTTTTCTGAAACTCTTCAGTCTGCAGAAAATATACTAATGAAAATATCCAGTGTCCACCATCCCAAAGAAAGGTCAAGTCGGCGATAGCCGACTTGCCACCTTTCTAGTATATGGATAAAATGTGAATGTGAGGCATGCTGTTGGTTATATTTTCCTGAAAAATTCTATACGCCACTGAAAAAAATATTCAGTTGTATGCAACCCGTTGTACTTCTAGTTTGATGTTAACTCCATGGTGAATATCCAAAAACAGCTGTACGTATTCTCCAAAAACTGTTAGTTACCCGACTTTTCAACTTGGCAAACGGCCAAGTTATAATCTCAGGGTCGCTAAAATTAATAACATAACAAATTGGATGTGCGAATCCAGAATTATTCCATAAAATTGCAACAAAAAAGTTGGGGAGTGAGAAGCGTTGCACTGTAATAGAACTGATGAATGATTTTAGTCGTCTCGACTATTTTTAGATATTTAAGTAATATCACAGACATAAATAGCGTCATTATTCTTATTTTTATTTTATTCGAGTTCTGTTTACTGATTTGAAAACGGAATATTACTGAAGTTCCTTATCAAATATATATTTACAAATATATGGAAAATGAAAGAAGAAAAAGGTAAAGAGGTAAAGATTTTCCCAGTCAATAAAAGCAATACAGGAGTGTCTTAATAAAGTACGCAAAGTTTAAGGAGGCATTTCTGAGATGAAAATAAGTATTTTTTTATTAAAACCAATATGCAAACCGAGATGCAAACCTTGATCTGGAAATGTACCGTTTCCAGGGGCTTGTACAATTTTTTGAAGTTTTCCTTTAAACACATTCTAGGTATATACCACGTATATAAATACTAAGCAGTGTAATCTTATTAAAACGTGTATATTCCAATCAACTCAGTTTAATATATTGTTAACGAAACGACATACGCTTTTCCTTTTTCGCTGTCGTATTTTACGTGACACAGAAATTAGATTTCACATGTGACTAATCGCATTTATAAATCTAATTAACTATCTATTGCATGGATTCGTCTGTACGACCTAAAAATTTCAAATCGTACACGCACGCATGCTTACATGCAGAACAGAATAGTCAAGAAATCAATTAAATTTTATATTACATATAAAATGCCCATAAATAATACTTACATATCATACATATCAAAGTTGAAGGAATAAAGTGTTGAAATTATATATTTTTGAATTCAGCAAGTTAAGCTTTACAAGAATCCGATGAAAAAATATAGGGGTTCTATTTAAAAAAATATCCGATGACGTCATCACGCAAAAACAAATGAACGTCGGAAATGCGTTGGTACAGAAAAAAGTCTTTTTAAAAAGCAAAATCGACGTGTCCGAGGAAATTTCATGAAACTTCGTTGTTTTAGAGATAATGAATTTATTCCATACTTTTCTTCCACACTGTATGTATTAAAATTACTTACTGCTTTATTAATTTAACAGATCGAATTCTCATTTTATGTAGAATTAGAAATAAGGCTAAAACCAATAGTGGCTTTGCATTCATTGATCCAAGTAATCTCTCTCACAGCAGTCAGATGTCTCAAGGAAAAACTCTTATAGTGTACCTAACGATTCAATCAATAACAGTAATATTTTATGCATGTAAGGTGCTACTTTACTTTTATCTAAAAAACGAGGCATAACACGTAGACGAACAACTATTAGTGTTTAATCAAAACAGCCTGAATTTTTTTGTGAGAATTGCAAAATAAAATCTGAACAAAATGTACAAATCCTAAATAACGATTCACTCTAATAGATAATGTGCATGCATCACCATCTTTAGATGAGTTTTTAACGGAAACGACTACTAAGGTGTCTTAAGGCTTACGGTGAGCGCTCGATCCAAAGGGATATAGTTTTCGTCCTCAACGAAAAATGATAAAAATATGCGGTTTTTTTAATAGACTACAAATACTATTTTACGTCGGCGCTGTGTTTTGAAATTTAGAAAATATGCAAAATTCATTTTAAAAAAATTTATTTTACACTTTTTCAAAATTTCAAAACAGCGCCGACGTAAAATAATATTTGTCTAGTCTAGTCTATTAAAAAAAACCGCATATTTTTATCATTATCCGTTAAGGAGTTACTGAGCGAAAACTATGGGTTTGTTCCAACACAGCAAGAATCGATTCCGAACCGTCCAGAATTAGTCAGTCAGTTTAGTTGTTAATGTACTCTCGGCGAATGCGACGTAAGACGGTGTTGGTCAAACATTTCTCACAGTACTGAACAGTTCTCGACGGTTGTTGGAACAGATGTTATATATCGTTTGATAGAGCGCTCACCGTAAGCCTTAAGTAGAAAAGGTAGGGGAAAATGTTTTCCTATTCCAACATAACATACACCGTGGCATAAAAAAGTTGAAGCGATTTGAAAGAATCCTAATGGTCGCTTGTGGCGCCTTCTTGAGCATAAAATTTGAATTTCCCGTCCCAAGAAACCTTCGCATACAAAATTTCATGAATTTAACTAAAAGTATTCGAGAGTTTTAAAGAAAATGAATGAATGAACACTGAAGTATGTACATCTCCTGAAACACTCTGTATATAGGTAAGCTAAACCGACGACGTGGCGACCAGTCGGGAAATTGCTCTACCAAGATTAGAATAAATTAGTTAAATGTTTATTTTCTCATAAAAGGCTTTGTTTTTGCTTTTATGAACGAAGCATATAAGGTTTGAAATTATCGACAAAATAATATGGCAGCTATCATTCAATTGTTTTCAAAGTCTTAATCGTAAAAGAAATGAGATTCATCAGCATGTCCAAAATATTTAAACATCGATATTCTCGCAAACGGTTGGTTTTTTTACTTCAAACAAGGGTATCTATCAAATTTTTAGATAAACTGCCATTCTTTAAAGAAATGCCATCAAAAGTTGATAAAATTAAAGACAAGAAAGTTGTAATCATTTCTTCACCTAGCACGTGCCCTTCTGCTCTCTAGGGCGCTGCCATTTTATAAATATTTTACCTGAAACCGTCTCTATAAAAGTAGCAAGTATGCCAAATTTGAAAAAAAATCGTTCCAGTATTCAAAAACCTTTGATTCTGAATAATTAATTATAAAAAAAATTAAAACGGTTTATCACTGTGGTGTGCAGATACATATCTGCTTGCATCATACTGTTATGTTTACACTTGAGAAACAATTGGAACGCAAGGTCGATATTTTCAATATTTTATCACTTATCCTTGACTGAAACTGCTTCATTTCTTGATTTTAATATACAGTGCCTTCATAAATGACTACAAGCCACGTGATCAGGGTCGAGATTCTCAATCAAAGAAATCTATTTGCATACGAGTTGTTCTTCGAGAATCACAGTTCTGGTCAGGTGGCTTGTAATCATTTATGAAGGCACTGTACATGTTACCCTCGATGCTACATTCACCCTTCTCAAAGTCTACCAACATCCAACTTAGGTTATTTCACATATTCTTCTGATTTACATATGAGGTTGACTGTCAGCTAAATAAGACAAGATGATGACCCAGGATTTTTTATACGGATGATGTCACACCACATAATTTGCATGCCTTTTCTTATATGATGCAGTTGACGGTAATAACAAAAATTTCACCGTAATAACTCGGTAATAACAACATCAAGAACAAAGAATTCAACAACACTAGATTATATTTTATCTCGATATCTCGTATTATATTATATACACTAGGTAATTCAATTTTGAATTATTCGTAAATGTTGTAGCTTTACTTAGTTTTTAATCATATGACTTACTTTGAGCATTTTGGGCAGTGCAAACACTTCCTCGACCGAAATTTTTTCAACATTTTTTTATTCTAAATACTAACGCAGAAGGTGTGTAGCACGACTTTAGAAAACTTATTCTTAACTTATCTAGATCAAATATTTGCTTTACTTTGTGTGCAGCGTTATCCAAGGTATGTAACTGTAAAATTATTGTTGGTGTTAAAATGATTTAAGCGAGTATATAAGAGTAATTTTCGTGGAAGTATGCATATGACAGGTATGATTATCTAAGTTTTGACAATGTTAAAAATTTTGCGAATAAGATACTCGATACTTTTACATATTTGAAGAATTAATTTGTTTTTGACGTTAAACCGAAATTGAATCGAAAAAATAGAAAAGGGCATTTTCCTATAATATTTTTCTACGTTCATGGAAAAACAAAACTTTATTGAACTATATTTAGTGGAAGTGGTTATTTATTGCATTAGTGCATAAATTGTATTGCACTGATCTGTCATTCTACTGCGGCGTTTTGTGATCGTGACAAATATAAACGTTCAAATCGACGTCATATTTAGTATATTTTCTGTGAGATGTATTACGTTTTAAGCAATTGCATATTTTATATTATTTTCAATCATATTTATTATATCCTGGAATACGAAATTACTAGAAGAACAACCAATTTATTAAAAATCTCGTTAAAAATAAAATTAATTTTCTTAAGATATCAGTTGAATTACAAAATATTTTTGGTTTTTGCATGAATGTAGAAAAAATATTGTATGCAACTCGTACAAAAAGTGTTTATTGCACTCGACGCGTTGTCCAACTCGGCCTGACGACCTCATAAGGACAATTTCACGTCGCGTGCAATAAACATTTACTTTTTGCACTTGTTGCATAATAGTTGTTTATGCAACAAGTACAAAAAGTAAGTGTTTATTGCACGCTACGTGAAATTGTCCAACCAGGCCGAGACAATAAACACTTTTTGTACGAGTTGCATACAATATTTTTTCTACGTTCATGCAAAAACCACAAAATGTTTTATTTAGATAGTTTAAGTTGTTATTATAGTTTGGTTCTTTTCGAGGTTCTTTTATATTTTATTTATATCCGGTTAAGTCAATTTTCGTTCTCTTATGATATTTTCGGAAAAATCGTAATGATGTTATCAATAGTATCTTTATTCGTTTGGACGGTGGTAGGCAATTTAGCGTATGTCCAGAAATTTGGCTGCCAACTTCACACCGGTTTCGCAATGAAATCTACTTTCAACATTAATTCTTAGTTGTTTTCAGTCACCATTAAAGATCTATTGAAATTTCTGCTCAGAACTTCCAATACTTCTGTCAGGAACAGATTTGAGAAAGTGCCAATATTATTGCAATACAGTGTACATATTCTATAAAAAAATATATTTTTTCTTTCTCTAGTGTTTTTTAGGTACAGAAATCTTGAAAAATTAAACACACAGTAAAGTAATATGGAAAATAAAATTATTGATGTTTTGTTTATCCACTTACTATTTAAATTTTCCTCAAATAATATAATAACTTTTAAAATGCATTTGTATGACACACATTAGCCTTGTTCGCGGTAGATTCTGAACTAGTTCAGGATTAATTTACGGATGAGAGCAAGCGCAGTTTGCATTTCTGACGATCAAATTCAAACTGCGCCTGAGCACATCCGTAAATTAATCCTGAACTAGTTCGGAATCGCTACCGCGAACAGGGCTATTATTTTGCTATTCTAACCCCACATTTTAACAATTATTTTCAGGTACCTACTTATAAACAATCTTGTATGCAGAACCATGTAAGTTTATGTTATAACAACATTTACATCTAGAGACAGTCGATTTTTAAAAAAATACATATTTTGAAAAATTTCTGTATCTAAATATTTGTTAGACAGCTTTCAGCCGTTATATACTTATTCATTCGTTTTACTTCGGTACTTTTGCATATTCGCAGGTGACATGAGATAACATTACTGTTATTTGCTAAGCTCTATATTATTCAGTTCTTAAATGTTTAAAATTACTTGTATTTGTAAAAAAACACTATTTCAAGAATACAGCGCCCTGCGGTCGTTTTTTACAGCATTTTTAATTAATGTAGAAACGACGAAAATGAACATTAATAATAATATCTGATAAGTAACAGTTAATCTTAATTGTACATTCGTATTTCTTTCCAAACTGTCAAAACTGCATTTCAGGCCCGTCAAAAATTTTGTTGGCTTTATAAATAAGTTTGGAAGTTGTTTAAACGGTGATTGCGTTAAATCATATTTTTCTTTATATCCTCTTAAAACATTTGTACCTACTCAGTCATAGATCCTGTACATTTGACATAAGTGTGTGGATAGGGCACAACACTAAAAAAAATAGGTATGAAATTCTCTTGAAAAAATTAAATTTATTTGCGAACTCGTGAAAACACATTTTTTATTCTAATTAATTCACACGCTATAGATTTTTTTTAAGTCACATACTAACTAAACTGTCTATAAAAAACAGAGGTGTGCTGAAGTAAACAAAGTTAATTATAAGTACTAATTTATAAATGACACTTCATGGAAATGATTCGTTTAGTAAATTACATTACAAGATTATTTAATATTAATTTCAAGTTTGCCCTTATCTCTATTGTTAAAATACAAGAAAACTAAAAATTATGACTTCAAAACCGTCCCGTAAAATATATTGCAGGCTTTGGGTGGTAATAGTACATAAAATATGATATGATACAAAATTCATACATTACAAAAGAACCGTTTTGCAGTTATACCTAGAAAATAAAAGGCGCAACTGCAAAAGTAGTTTTTTAACGTAAAGAAAGATTGAATCTATTTTTATCGCCAAAGTTTGTAAAGAGTGTAACGAACTACGGAATTACCCTGTACATCTATCGTTTACAGCAGTAAATACGGCTGGTAAAAAAATCGATCGGCATTTGGTATCACCTTGACAAAAATATATTTATTACAATAAAATTATCATCACCTGAGCTGCGCAATATTATTTATCTAAATGATAAGTATAACGTCTCCTACATAATCCTATATTGTATCATACCTTGCCTGTTTTTATATAATTTATTAAAAATTTATATCACATTGATAATTGACGGACACTTTAATTTAATAAAAATTCATATCATACCTACCGATAATAGGCGGACATTTTCGACAAAGGCAATATAAAAAATTAAATTTTTGAGATAAGATACTATTAATACCCACCTAATTTACCCGAGTTGTTTGATTGTAAAATCGCTAAATTTTATAAAAAAAGATCTCGGTTATAGAAAAAAAAATAAAAACGAGAGGTAGGTAGAAAAGGTTTTACATGAGAACAAAAAATTACTATTTTACCTAGGTATACACATAAATTCTATTACCTATTATAGGACTATCTACATCTAAAGAAAATTGTACGTAGAATCAAGTGGGCGTGGCTATCTACTAACTTGAACTTGGAAGAAAAACAATCCGACAACATAACCTCAAAAAGAACAAAGCTGGCGTTTTCGACGATTTTCTATTATAAATGTAGTAAATATTAAAAAATCAGAAAAGGTATTAATTATACGAGTGTGCTGTCTGTTATAAAAACAAGTTAATTACAAGAAATGAAAATATTTAAGAACGAAATGATGAAATGAACGAAACAGACGCTACTGGTTACTCATAAACACGTACATCTAGATAAAAATTATAGTTCTAGAAACACTGGATTATTAAAAAAACTTTTAAATAGGTATACCTACCTACATATCGTTTTACGTTTATTGCAATTCGAGTTAAATGTCTAATTATTACAATAGATAAATACAATATTTGTTTATATTCAGTCGAAAATATAACTTATTCTTTAGGTAGTTACCAGAATCCAGTTTTAATCATAACTATTATTTAATGTATTCATTATACTACTCGTACAATCTAGTAAATAGGTAATTATTATAAATCTACTAATAATTAGTGCCTTTGGAATTCCAATCAAAAAATGAGTGCTTTAGCGCGGTGGGCACACATTGGGTTTATTTAAATTTATTGCAATCTATCGGAAATGCATGTCTCGTCCAACCCAATCCCAATTAGCATGTGTACGTGTTATTTCCCCTAGATGTCGAGGTATTATTTTAATTCCTACAGGTGCTTCAAATTGTCCTTGATTCACAGGTAGTTCAACTTAACTATCCCGACAGTGGGCGTTCCACAACAACCGGATTTTACAATTTTTTATAACAACTTTTCTAACTATTCAGAAGTATGAATTTAGAACCCTTTTCTTGACAAAAACGTCATCTCACGAGTACCAATCCTTACCTGATCAATTCAGCAAAAGTAGTTGAAGTAATCCAATCTGAAACGGTATCTTTCACTACCACACCACCACTTTTGGTATTAGTTTTTGGAAGTTATTACACTTTAAGTGAAGATTAACTGATATGTAAATAAATGAAAAAAGCAACACATAACGCACACACACCAACCGATTTTGTGAAACTAAACTGACGGGTGACGGCACAACCTGGATTTCTGTCATTTGTGGAAATGCCAGTTGAGGTCGCCTCCGACAAATAAAACTAACGACCTAGAAATTTTGGTTTGGAAATGCGCCAACGAATCCGAGTAGCTAAGCTATCAGTTCCAAGAGGGCGCCAATAGTCGGCGGTGAAACCTGAAAACAGCAACCCGCCCTACGTAAAATGCTAAAAACTAAAGCTGAAAGAGGAGTTCTCTGCTGAAAGCACAAACTTGCGACGTTGTGAATGTAAACAAAATAAACTTACTGTAAAATGCCTAAGTAATAAAAAAGGAAAATAACTAGAAAGATAGGCGACATAGATCAGAATGGAGAACTGATTCTGATTCCATTGGTTTTTTAGTTACTAGATTTTAGTCACTGAATATGTATGCAGTGGCGTAGCCATATAGGTAATTATAAAAATAAGGAAGAACGTCTCACTGCAAACTTACAAACAGTCCCAAGATTTGGCAAAGCGGTCAGTGAACTAGACCTACACCAAAAATAAAAACAAGAAGACAAAATCATAAAAAAGGACATGGAAATATTTCTACATTTCTACAAATAACTTTTATTCAACTTATTATGAATCACAACTTATTCATATAAAATAATCAATATTTTAACAAAAAAAACCCAAAAAAATAAATTCAAAACTGTAAAATATTTTAATTGTTTTGACTATATTGACTATACTTCTAAATAAAAATACTAAATAAATATTTCTAAACCGAAATACGTACATTTTCATTCTTTTCAGATCGAATTCTAAGAGTTGCGTTTTATCTTGATTAAAATATAATATCAAAATTATGAGCAATTTAATTTGCTCTTGGTCAGTAACATATTCTTTACTGAATTAACTTTTAAGCGATTTCTTTTATCAGTACACTGTGGATTCATGAACCTAAATGTCTTTTACTGTTTTAGAAAGGTATTTTAAGCTAATACAGTAAAAAATGTTACAAAAGCTGATAAAGAATATATGTTTTTTTCATATTTTCAGGTATTAACAACATTGTGTGAAACTAACTACTCAGTGGACAAAAGCCCCAACCTGCGTTGAATTACACCCACAATATCTACCCATATATTCCTTATTATTAGCTTTTGTAACATTTTTTTACTGTTTAAGAAAGGTATTTTAAGCTAATATGTATCAAATCTCCTACAATTCCTATCAATGAAGTCATATGTATGTTCTCTGATACCAAACATCTAGGTATGCTAATGAACATCCACAGACAAAACTCTATTCAATAATTATCTAAAAATTTAATATATTTACTAACCTCTGGAGTGGGAACTCGAAATTCAATCACAATAGATGAGATCTCACTTATTTCTGCATTTTATTAGGATTGCTTCATCAAGTGGCCTCCTTTAACTTGAGTCAAATATCTAACTATAAAGATGATTATACCAATAAATTAATCACACAGGATAATTTTTTTATTGTTTTAAAAATTTGAAATAAATTTAAAAAACACTATTTTTGGATTCTTAGTTTAACTTTAGATAAAAAATTATCCTTATAAGTTTTTCGAATCCATTACCATTTTCAAGTAAAATTTATTATTAAATTATTAAGAAAATTATGTTGTTATTTTATTTTATTTTACTTACACTATTTATGTTTTTATTTACAAGATTTTACAAATAAGCTATACTCGCGACAAGAATTCAGACGACTTACGTCATACGAACAAATGAATAATTGACTTGTTACCATTGCTAAGTAAAATTAAGGGCAATTTTAGTGCAGCTAAATATTTCCCATATTAGAAAGGATTATTTTAAAGACAACAATGGTAAATATAGCTAAAATTATGTATCTTCATTTCCAGATTTCAATTACCCTTCAAATCATATGTGAACTTGATTCAACTACTACAGAGAGGTATTACAAAATAATTGTTCGAAGCAAAGGCAGGTTCGTTGCCTAACCGTTCGTCGATGTTTTACATTTGGTGTCAAGGCAGCTTTACAGATAAAAAATTAGCTTTACCTAGCTTATAAGTAACATTCAAGTTATCTTCGAAATAATATTAAGAAAGGGAATACCAGTGGCCTGGTAAGAAAAACACCTATAAATGAATCTACTAATGAGTAGGTATATGAGGATAAAAATGTACGTCCTTATAGATGCATTTTCATTTTCGTGGGTATGAAGCAATATAAAGCGTGTACTCATGAAGTCATGAAGATGACCTCCACAATAAAATCGACAGCAGGGGAATAAGAAAGAGAGAAAGCAACTAAAGTATGCGGGTCATTCGTGTTCATTATTCTGTGGAAGTTAGCTAGGAAAACATCGTGGTGAATTAGTTTAATTGTATAAAAAATGAGGAGAATTTATATTTGAATGCGTTTTGATAATTGTAAGTAGTTTCACTTTATATTGTTAAAATTAAAGAAAAAAAGTTTTTGTTTAAACGATAACTGGAACTAGGTATACTAGATGAAGAATAACACTAAGATATTATTAAATATTGATGTAATATGTACATATATGATGACCTAAATTTTAAAATAACTGTTTTCTCTGAAAAATATAGAATGGTTTTTAAAATTTTCTGAAATTAAAAATATAATATTCCATTAAAAAAATGAGTTTAATTGGTAAATTCAAACTGTTCCTACCCCTTCAACATCTTTCTTAAAATAAATCTGAAGATGCCTGATGTTTTTACTATAATTTTGTAAACGATTTTTCAAATTCATTATTTTATTTGAGGAAAATTTAAACAGTAACAATGAATAAACATTTACTTTTGTTTTACATGATTTTTGTTCTGTGAAATTTCTGTACCTACCTAAAAACACCAGAACGCAAATTTCGCGGCGAAAAGTGCGAGCACCTTAAAACTGGATATTTATTTTTTGTATAAATTTTAAAATCTTTATCTTTAACCGATTTAAAAATAACTAAGAAAAACCTCTTCAAAGTAACAACGTTAACACCTTATTGAATCTTGACAGTAACAACGGATGTAGAAAAAAATTACAAACACGTCAATATGTAAAAATATTTTATTTGAAGAATAACCCATAAAATGAAAAAATACAATAATTTAAATAAAAAATCAAGTTCTTAACGTAAAACAAAATTCAATACTTAACCAAATCAAATACACAAATATTCTACAATTCCTACATACAAATTTTCCAGTGACGCTCATTTTCGGGCACACAAAGCTCAGTTATATCCACAACATTCTGAATACTTGGCGAAATAAATCTAAAAGCAGCAGAAATCCTGTCGCGTAAGTCTTCTATATTTTCACAGGGATTGTAAAAAAAATTATCTCTCGGGGTATCCTAGAGAAAAAAAGTTAATGGGTTGCATATTCTTATACCCATGTACCAAATTTCAAATCTTTCTGTCGAGGAATAATGACGCTAGATGGCATTTTCTAAAATCGCTTTTCAGGTTTTTTTCACAATATTTCGGCAGCAGATATCTTGGATCTGTTTAATTTATCTTACTGTTCATCTTTTCTAGTCCTCAGTGTACCAAATGTTTATACGTTTTCTTTATATTTAACCAATTTGCATAATCATTGTAGAAATATACAGGGTGTCCCAAAATAGAAGGCCATACCATTAACCACATATTCTTTGGACAAAAATAATGCAACTTTTCTTATGCCATTTTTTATTTGGGCGTCCCTGTTTCAAGGAGGTAACTGAGGGATGCAGTACCCTTTATCCCCTCCAATTATTTCTAAGTACGCCTATGCAGCTTTTTCTTGAACTATCAATATCAATAGAATTTTGTTCTGATTATTTTATCTCTTTTGTATTTTTTTGTTTAAATGCTCCGTTTTGAAGAAAAACGACAATTAGTAGTGCCCATAAATCTATCATTCACTATCATTTTCAAGTAAAACTGAAATTTTGTCATTATACCTATTATTACAGTACCTTGGCAACTTAGCAAATCGTAATACGAGGAGTACTTATGAATTGGAAAAATAATATGGCATTAAAATCTGTAATATATATAGTTCTCTTATCAACCAAAAAATAATAGTTTCATTTAGTAATAGTAATAATGAACGATCAACATAATAACTTTTTACCTAAGTAACATTAAATAATATAATTAATTAATTACTACTAATTTAACAAACGTTATACTTGCCCACCCTCCTCTACGATTTGCTAAGTTGCCAAGGTATTGTAATAATAGGCATATCCACAAAATTTCAGTTTCACTTGAAAATGATAGTGAATGATAGATTGATGGGCACTACAAATTGCCGTCTTTCTCCAAAACGGAGCATTTAAACAAAAAATTACAAAAGAGGTAAAATAATCCGAAGAAAATTCTACGTTTGATGTTTCAAGAAAAAACTGCATATGCGTACTTAGAAATAATTGGAGGGGATAAAGGGTACTGCATCCCTCAGTTGCCCCATTAGCCGTTTGATTTTTTCACCAAAATAACTTAATGATAATAATAATGATAAGTATGCCGGAATATGATAAAAGTACGTGCAAAATTTCAAGTGTGTATCTTACAAAACAATGGGATTATTAACAAAAATAGTTTTTTAAAATGTAACTTTAACACCCTGTATATTGAAACAGAGACGCCCAAATAAGAAATGACATAAGGAAAGTCGCATTATTTTTGTCCAAAGAATATGTGGTTAATGGTATGGCCTTCTATTTTGGGACACCCTGTATATTAAAAAAAAAACGTTCCCGAGACAACTTTAACACCCTCTGTCTCGTCATTATTGATGACAGAAATGTTATATAAACTACCTCCACCATTTTTCCTAAAGGAACTCACCTCTATAAATGTGAACGAGATAAATTATTATTCCACTCTAATCATTTTAGAAAATATGTATTTCAATACTTCAATTTTTTATTAAAAAATAACTTTATATGCTTCTGAAGAATTCAAGTAGACACATTTTTGGCAGTTTCATATTTATTATGTTTCAGTTTTTTTATCATGGCCAATAAAATCGAAAAATTTTCCAAAATTTTTAAAAGAAGTCGATCTCATACTGTCCTGAGCACGCAGTCGGATATCCTTCAACCCCATCCCGAAAATCTACTAAGGGCCAAACCTTATTCAGAAGTTCCCGGCCCAAGACCAATACCAATTCTTGGAAACACCTGGAGACTTTTACCAATTGTCGGACAGTACGACGTTTCGGATGTGGCCAAACTGACATCTTTATTCTACCAAGAATATGGAAAGATCGTTAAGTTGTCGGGGTTGATTGGAAGACCAGATCTGTTGTTTATTTATGACCCTGATGAAATAGAAAAAATTTACAGAAGCGAAGGGCCCACGCCCTTTAGGCCTTCTATGCCTTGTCTTGTGAAATACAAGAGCGATATAAGGAGGAATTTTTTCGGAGAATTAGCTGGAGTTGTTGGAGTGTAAGTGTTGAAGTATTAGCTGATAAAACGATTGGGTGTTTCTAGAATCTTGCTCTAGCAAAATTGGTGTATTGTAGATAATAAGTTTGTTTTTGCAGCAGTTGGAAACGGTTTGAAACTGCTATAAATATTCGACCAGTTAAGTTGAGAACGCGTTACCATTGAATTTAACGCAATACATAGTTGGACGCACATTTCTGATAGCTTCAAACCGTTTTCAACTCCAGCAAAAACAAACCTAATGTATCAGCAGTTACTATAGTACCAAAAATGGACTATTTCATCTTTAAATATGGTTCGAAGAACTTTTGTTTTAAATATTTATCTAATAAAAACAGATAGACATAGAATTATGAACTTATGTATATTGGAAAATCATTACACAATTTGGAATTACATAAAAACTGTTTAAAAAAAGAGCCAGAAGGGCTTAATTTTTTTTACATGCAATATTTTCAAATAACTAGAGTTTTGTAGCAAAAAGTACACACACACACGTTTTACTTTAATGAAATATGTACTGCATTTTCAAGAAAAATGTTATTTAAAGATCTACTTAATTAGTAAGCAAGCCATATAACAAAAATTTGTTTAATTTCATTTATTTGACAGATTGCCTTACTCAAATTATTCCTAGCTAAATGTTTTAAATAGTTTTTCTCAGGTTCTTAAGACATTTCAATATACCAAAAAAAAGTATTTTTTGAAACTTTCTTTAGAAAGACTTTTATAAAACACATTTTTGATTCGTTTTTTAGAAAATAGTATCTGTTGGCAAATTGTTGTACATTAATTTTGAAATATCCTAAACTTTTAATATTTAGGCATGGGGAACCTTGGAGGTTATTTAGAACTAAAGTACAGAAACCTATTCTTCAACTCAGAACAGTGAAAAAGTATATAGAACCTATAGAAATTGTCACCAAAGACTTTATTCAAAGGTAAGAGGAATAGTTTTTAGCTTTTCTTTAGGAATTACATTTAACAATTACATCAGTCATAATCATCTTATTATGAATATTACGTTTCTGCCAATCTTCAGTGAAGAAATTAGCAGGTCTGGGGCAATAATGCACAACTTTCCTTATTTCTCCAAATTGCCGACGTTTCGATACCTTTACTATGATTTTCTCAAGGCTACAATCACAACACATACCAGGATTACACGTTGTAAGACAACATAAACAAAGATTCTTACATCTAACATTACCTAACAGATTTGTTTTTTGTTAGGTAATATGAGAAGTTTGTTTCTGTTGTCTTGCAGTGTATAACCTTTGTATTTGTTTTGGTTGTAGCCCTGAGAAACATCGGAAATTTTAAGAAATAACGGAACTTGTACATTATTGTCTCAAACCTGCTAACTTCTTCAGTGGATTAATATATACATATATATTTTAATTCTATAAAGAATAGCACTGCTTCATCAACTCAATCATTGGCATAAATTTGCGATAATAATCCGTGATCTGACTGGGTAATCACAAAATCTCGCATCATTTTCAGGATGCTTGAAATGAAGGACGAAAATGACGAGATGCCTTACGACTTCGATAATGAAATTCACAAATGGTCTTTAGAATGCAAGTTAAATCGTCAGAGGTTGTACAATTGTGTAGTAATTATCATTCTTTTTAGGTATTGGGAGGGTATCCTTAGATGTTAGACTAGGTTGCCTGGACCCAAACTTGTCTCCAGATTCTGAACCACAAAAGATAATAGATGCAGCCAAGTACGCTTTGAGGAACATAGCGATTCTGGAATTGAGATTTCCGTTTTGGAGGTACTTTCCCACGTCCATTTGGACCAAATATGTGAAGAATATGGACTACTTTATAGAGTAAGTTGCTGAAACTTAAACAAACTTGTTTGCTTTTTTTATGTTGATATTTTATTTTTGTTAGACTTCAAAATAAAGTTACAAATTATTATTGCATTAATTGTAGAATTTGTATGAAGCATATAGACGCAGCCATGGAGAGATTGAAAACGAAAACGGTGTTGGACGAGAAAGAGCTATCTCTAGTCGAAAGAATTTTGGCCAATGAACCAGATCCTAAGACTGCTTACATTTTGGCACTGGACCTTATTTTAGTAGGGATTGATACTGTAAGTGAATTATTATACATAGTGTCCGAATATGAGCGCCTTTGTTTTGTATGTGGTGTGACTAAACAAAATATATAATAGAATTATGACATCAAACAAGTTTTGAACATGTGACAACGTCACACACCTGCTATTATAAATGTTTCTACATAATAATCACAGGTACCCAATTATACTTATTGTAAGTGGTTTTCTTAGAGCTTTTCTCAGGATACAAATTAAAGTTTCGAATAATTATAATAAGTGAAACAGTCAAAATGATCCGTTTGCTCAGCCTCGTCGTAAATGCGGTTGCGAAAATGTATCGTTTTTGTTTAGGTACCCTCATAAACATCAAGTAAACACTAGATACATATAAACGAAACTCAGAGGTTGCTAAGTTGACGCACAGTTGGGACGACTTGTTTACTTCATTAATATATCTACTAATATTATACTAATTTGCTTTCTATTACTCAATATTGTATATCGGATATCCTTGATAATCAAGAATAGGCCAGGAGGGTTACAGATTGGCATGGCTCTAACGTGACGTAACTTAGATAACTATTGGATCGCTCGGGAATGGTATACCTATTGAAAATATCGAGGTGCGCCAGCTTGAAAAGGTGTGCTATTTGCATAAACAACGAAAAAGTGAAAAAATTGCGAAAATCGCGTGTTTTTCCGGAAACAATTGCATATAACTCGGTAAGTATGCATTTTAGAGAAAAAATGTATGCTTATAAATTTGTTCGTTATGAAATTTTCTATAAGATAGAAAATGTCTTTTTTTACAAGGTAGGTAATTGTTAATTGCATTATGAAAAGCCTGTCAGTCCGATCTTAATCGGCCTTGCGGCTCTCGTTTTGTATTGCAGTCAAGTACTTTTCTCTAAATGTATGACGTAATTGGGTTGTTTTTTCATTATTAAATAAATAATTTAAAATTACATTGTTTCTTACCTACTTTTTTTGCACTTTCGAGCATTTTGCAGCGAACATTTCAAATCTACGAATATCGGACCAACTCTATCTTATAGAAAATTTCATAACGAACAAATTTATAAGTATACATTTTTTCTCTAAAATGCATACTTACCGAGTTACATGCGATTTTTTCCGGAAAAAAACGCGATTTTCGCAATTTTCTTCATTTTTTCGTTGTTTATGCAAATAGCACACCTTTTCAAGCTGGCGCACCTCGATATTTTCAATAGGTATACCATTCCCGAGCGATCCAATAGTTATCTAAGTTACGTCACGTTAGAGCAAAATTTGAAAGATTTTTTCGTAATTCTCCTGGCCTAGAATAGGTGGACGTAATTTATACTGACAAGCATTTGATCGTCTCCACCATGAGATTCTTCTTGAAAAACTTGATCGAATAGGTGTTTCTAGTAAATTATGTCAACTCTTTAAATCTTATCTTTACGACAGACTACCATTTGTCCATGTGAAAGATTTAAATCGACACAATTTAGTGCATTATCTGGGGTCCCCCAAGGTTCAATTTTGGGTCCTTTGTTATCTCGGCTTTTAATTCAAGACTATAATACTGCGACCTTAGTGCATGCTTATTCATGTGTTTTCTTTAGATTTTTTATTTGTTATTTGCTTTTTATAATCTATTTTCTTCTTGTGTTTGTATTTTAAGTAAGTATGTTTTTATATAAATATTTGTTTTTTTTAACATTATGTGACCAATCTGCCCTTTAATTGGTTTTCGCTGTTCGCAAATAAAAAAACAAATTACTTTAAAAGGACTGTTGCTTAATCTTAATTGTTCCTTATTTTGCAATTTTGTAACACACTTTTGCGTTTTATTGTAGTGTAGTTGTATTTTTATTTTTGAAATGTAAGTATTTGTTCAAAAAATATTCGTGTTAGACATTTCTTCATGATATTTAAGGTTTTTGGTCAGATATACAAAGCATTTCGGTATTGATCCGTCAGTGGTCGCGCGGTTTAAGGCGTCAGTACTTGAATCGAGGTGACTAGATCGCTGCGGGTTTGACCCCCGCAGCCGGTAGATCTTATATAAGCTATATTCGTGGAGAGATTGGCACCCCCTCTGCGGGTATGGTAGGGTGGAAAAATGTTGGCTTGGGCAATGTGAGAGATTGATACCGGGTGACATTTGACTACCCCCATAATTAATGAGGTTTTCCAGGTTTCCCTCATTCCTGCGCTGAATGGTGGTTAGGGCCTACCAACGTAAGTCGTTCCTGGGCGCAAATGCGGCCTGCTTAACATTAATATGCCGCCCCCTCTCCCGCACAAATCTTCGACTTCTGGGGTAATCATCGTGATTAGAATGAGGGGTAGAGACATTATTATTATATTATTAGTGACACTGATATTTCGAGCATTCTGTATTTATATTCATAGCAATCACATGATTACAATTTATAATAAAATATACCTGTTAATTCCACTATAATTTAAATACTTCTGTAGACATCACAACGTTAGTCACAACATAATTTGATACTACATAGTTATCCTTTGATAAATTTATTAAAATATTCTGCTACAATATAAAAATTTCGATTTCAGTGAACTATTTTACTGTAAGTGACTGAAAAATTGATAAGTATTTGTAGTAAAACTCATTTTTTTTCACAGGCAATGGGCGTAATCATTTAAATATTATGATAATTCGAAATGTAAACACACCATTACAAAATACATGACACTCTAACGAATAGATAAAACTGCAGATAATGGCAAGAATAAATAAAACTGTTTGCTCGTTACGATGATATCATTATGAATGACATATGAGTATATATCTGCGTATGTTAGAAATTATAATGATTGAACGTTTTGATGGTTGGATATCAGTTTTCATTTATAACATCTTATTTTTTAATTCCATGTGGGATATTCGGAAAATGTAGGTGTTGATTATTTCAGGAATAAGTTTGTAAAGAATCTAATTCGCCACCTATTAAATTAGAGAGTAATGTGAATGAATATGACTCAAAGCGTGAATAAAAAGATATTTTCCGTGTACTGAGGACAGAATAGTATTATAATATGTATTTACAGTACAAGTGGGACATAGGCATTGTTATACATCAGTGTGACATTTGCACGACGAGGACGTAGTCCGAGTCGTGTAATTTCATGACTATAAAGTTTTTTCCATAACTACAGAAAACTTTATCTACAACTACCTTAAATTGAGAAAAATCCAAAATCAGATCCAGTTTTTGATTCAAAATCAAGAAGTAAGACATTGTTAGGGTAACCTGTCAAACTTGTTATAAACAGAATTGAGTTTTCGTTTTTACATTTTTGAAAAAGCTGCTGCAACTGCTGGTATAAATCTTACGAATTGCCAACGTTGTGTTGTTAATATTTATAACAAGTAATTCAATTTAATTTAAATTAAATTATCTATTAATTGTTGATAAACCTGTTGGTTCTTAATAAAAATAACCATTAAGCAGTAATCTCTTTTTTTTAAATATTTCTCTAGTGGAGTAATATGTCACATTAATCCACTAGTAGTGTAGTGACCTTCATTATTCAACTGCAACAGTGCCAAATAAATGCTATGAGGCTCTTATAAAGCAGTTGTAGATAAACGTAGTTAATACGAGGACTTCTATTTCTATTATTCATATGTTTGTTTCTGTGTCACTTCTTTGTGACATTCATGAGTGACCTTTGCTTTTCATATGATCTTCATAGTGCTTTAACGTGAGTTGTCAAATTTACGTTGAGTGAATTGGCGTTATTTCACGAAATTTAAACAGAGCGGATTAAAGAAACCGTTCACGGCATGTGTAACTTGTTATATATTTCTTTTAAATTAAAAGTAAATATACCTAATTTCAGATATCAATGGCAGTATGCTCAATTCTTTATCAGCTGGCTACAAGGCCTGAACAACAGGAAAAAATGTATAGGGAATTGAAACGGATTTTACCAAATCCCAACGATCCTCTTGACTCGAAGAAATTAGATCAAATGGTATTTTTAAAGGCATTTATCAAGGAAGTTTTTAGGTAAGACTGTTAAAGGAATGTGTTAATTATAACAGTAAAACGTGATGTTGAAAAATAAATATAATTTTAGAAGCAAAAACAAGCATTGCGTTAAAGGTTAAAGTAAAATTTTTCGTAACTTTCAGGTTATATTCTACTGTTATTGGTAACGGAAGGACTTTACAAGAAGACATGGTACTATTGGGGTACAAAGTTCCTAAAGGCGTAAGTTTAGTTTTAAATTTCAAAGAAGGTTCATTATGTCTTTATGTTCTCAGTTAAATCATTTATACAAGGTGTTAAAAAGAGAGTGTAAAATAATTCAGGAGGTAATAATATGAATGAAAATAAGCATAAAAATCTTAATAAACATGGGTCCGCAAAGTAACGGTTGCGGAGATATGGACCACTATTCGTTTTTCAAACATTTTATTTTATTAGGAATAAACCGACAAAGGAAGCTTTTAACAAACAAAAAACAAATTTACAGAAGATGTTCAAAGTGCCCTCCGTCCATTTCCAGCAAAGCACGACTTCTTCGTCTCAACGATATTCAAACTCTTTCGAAAACACCCTCCTTGGTTTGGTTTTCTTGACACTTTTGATTAATCCGTAGTTGCAGTTCTCCCAGGCTATTTACAGGAGTACCATACACTAATGTCTTCAAATATCTCCAAACAAAGAAATCTAGAGAGTTCGCCTCGCGTTCCCGTTTTTATTATTGCTTCGTCTCCTGTCGTCCCTCTAGCTAATGCGTAAATAATATTCTATACAGAGTGTTATTCATTTAGCAGTACAGATATAACAAAATAATATTTAACTAAGTGGATCCCCACAAGTTGCTATACAGTATCCATTTTTGATATTTGAAACACTAATGTAAATACTTGCATCACTAAAAAGTTAATTCTATAAGTAATGGAATATTTGAAATCGCCTGGCCAGAGACTCCAGTAGTCCAGTGATGCAAAACTTGAAACTCCTAGAAATTGAATAATTTTTTCTCTGAAACTATAACGATTTTACAAAAAAAAGAAATACGATATTGACTCCATTTTTCATGACGCATCTATTCCCAATTTTTTTAAGATAAGTTCTGATTCACCCTGTATATAATTAATAAAAAGTAATGGTCCTAAATTTGAGCCTTGTGGGACACCATATCCAGCCATATATGTCGTAGAATGGCAATGTTGACACTAATTCTTATTTTTTAGGTGCAAATAGTTTTTCCTACCCTAGTAACAGGCAGCATGGGTGAGTACGTTTCAGAAGCTGACAAATTCATACCAGAACGTTGGATGAAATCCGAAAGCGATAATTACACACTTCACCCTTTTGCCTCCTTACCTTACGGCCATGGTGCCCGAATGTGTCTGGGTAGGAGATTTGCCGATTTGGAAATGCAGGTGTTGTTAGCTAAGGTAAGATAATTCTGCTGTTGAGAATTTTTGTACTTATATGAACTTTTTGCAGCTCATTCGATCTTATAGGTTAGAGTACCACCATCAACCCCTCGACTATAAAGTGACGTTCATGTATGCTCCAGATGGAGAACTGCGATTTAAAATGGTCAAAAGGGACGATTGAGATGTGAATAGTTTGTGTGTGGGCACAAATTATTTTGTTTTTATCAAAATAATTGTAATATTTATAACTGGATTTTGTAAAATAATTGTACTATAAAATGTAAGGTTTATATATGCAGCTGTGATAAACCTAATATTTATTTACTGTTTTATTTTGGTTACTTTGTTTTATTAGATACACCTATAATGTGTAGAATGTATTGTACAGGTACAATATAATTATGTAATTAATTATTTCCAACGCATTTTTTTATTAGGTATCAATACACTGTATAAAAATAATTACACATTTTAACACAGAGAATACAATACTGTCTTAATTGAGGTTCACACGGAATTGAGTATATATTTTCACACATTTCTCTGTATGTAGCAGTGTGTTAAAGGTTTAACACACTCCACTCCACTGTATTAATATAAGAAATGTTATGTGTAACTTTTACACATTTCAGTGTTATTTGTTGATACAGAAGGTGCAGATTTTACACATTAACATGTTAATTTTATTGTATAATAGGTATTGATATGGAAGCAAACAGGAACATAATTGACAAACTAAGAGGGTAGGTCAGCTTCCGTATTAATATACAGTGCTTTCGAAAAGTAACGAATAAATTCTTTATTTTTGAAATTGAGAAAATTTCGAAAAAATCCCCGGGCACGTAGATTTTGTTTTTTAAAACAGCACTTTTTGACATACGACCCACATTTGTGACGATTAATAAATTTTTTCTGGACATTATCAATAACTTCAGCAGGTATACGATGTATCTGGTGACGAATTCTTGCTTTTAAACCTTCTAAATTAACTGGTCTAGTAACGTATACTTTGCTTTTTAAGTATCCCTACAAGAAATAATCTAGGGGTGCCAAATCAGGCGATCTGGCTGGCCACTCAATCGGCCCCCTTCTCCCTATCCAACGATTCGGGAACAGCTCATCTAAATAAGCACGGACAGGTGTTGCATAATGGGGAGGTGCACAGTATTGTGAAAATTAAATTTTAAAATCTTCAAACATTATTTTCTTGAAATTTTTGTTATGTAACACCATTTTTCATGATGTATGTATGTAGAATGACACGCTCTTTCAAATGGCATGGTCAAAATTGGGGGTTGCTATTTAAAAAAATTGTCGATGACGTCATATCGCGAACAACGATGACGTCACAAATATGGGTTGTATGTCAAAAAGTGCCTTTTTTAATAATAAATTCGACGTGCCATGGGATTTTTTCGAAAACAAGTTCAAAAATAAAGAATTTATTCGTTACTTTTCGAAAGCACTGTATAGTATTATCAGAATTATGGTATTACAGTAATAATAAAATAAAATATATTTTACTTTTTATGACTTTATTAAAAATATATAATTCAGTTCAAATGAATAACAACCAAGTTTTCTAACAAAATTAGTAGTAGTACCAGTACATATTCTAATGTAAAACTATTTACACGGAAATTTGTTACATTACACACTGGAAAATCTCACTTATACATCAACTTTTTTTGCAGTATATTGTGTGTGAAACTCAGTGGCGTAAAATATTTTTATGGGTAGACATTGATGGTAAATAAAAATATCTATAGCATATTCACAAAATTAAGTGTTACTTGATAATAATAAATAATAAACATGTTTATTATACACTTTCTATAAAATAGAAAATATATAAAAAGGTAAATAGAATATACCAAATAAAACGAAAAACACAAAAATAATATTGCACGAAACAAAGCGTTAAAAAATATACACCATAATAATATGAGATTTAATATTTATAAAAAAACAACTCGTGTCGACGACGACGAGTTTTGGTCGTAGCAAAATATTAAATGTTTGCGTTAAATTTAAGTCGATTTTGCGAATTTGTTAAATTCCCCTTGTTTTGTAAAGATAGAGAAAAAAATCAAATGTCTTTAAGGGCGCCGTATTTTTCACATAATGTTTTCTACAAATACAAATAATAATAATAATAATAATAATAATATCTCTACTCCTCATTCTAATCACAGGGATTAGCCCAGAAGTCGGAGACTTGTGCGGGAGAGGGGGCGGCATATTATTATTAAGCAGGCCGCATTTACGCCCAGGAACGACTTACGTTGGTAGGCCCTAACCACTATTCAGTGCAGGAATGAGGGAAACCTGGAAAACCTCATTACTTAGGGGGGTAGTCAAATATCAACCGGTATCAATCTCTCACATTGACCCAAGCTAACATTATTCCACCCTACCATACCCGCAGAGGGTGCCAATCCTCTCCACGAATATAGCTTATATACGGTCTACCGGCAGCTGGGCGCGAACCAACTCCGATCTAGTCACCTCGATTCAAGTACTGACGCCTTAAACCGCGCGACCACTGACCGACCAAAAAAATAATTTTAGACATTTAAGAATTTAATTATAATAGAGCTTAGCAAATATCAGGAATGTTACCTCATATATAACGACAAAAAGCGGTCTAACCAACAAATATTTAGGTACAGAAATACGTATTTTTTATTTAACTGTAGATGTAAATATTATTGTAACATACGCATACATAGTTTTACATAAAAAATTGTTCATTTTTGTTTAAAAGTATGATGTGAAAATAATTGTTAAAATGTAGGGTTGGAATAGCAAAATGCTTTTTAAAAGTTATTACTTTACTTGAGGAAAATTTAAACATTAAAAGTGGATAAACAAAATATCAAGAATTTTATTTTTGATATTAGTTTTGTTCTACGTGTTTTATTTTTCGAGACTTATGCACCTTAAGCTTTATAAAAAATAGTTAAAATCTACTATATTTGTGTAAAATGTATTAGTTTGGCTACTATTTTTGAGATAAATATGATTTTCCATTTCGTTGCATTTTAAAAATAGACAGACAGGCTCTATTCATAAATGTAACTTACCTCAAAAACACTTCAGTAACAGAATTAGTTCTAGGCATGTCACTCTGAACATATTTTTGCGAACAACATTAGCACCAATTCCAGATTTTTAAAAATATTTGGCACTGTGTACAACTATACTTCTAATATGTCTAATAAAGTACAGTAATGCCTGAGTTTAAGTTGGAAAAATGCTTAGTCATTAAGAATTTAGTAAAAATAAACCTTGAAATGTGATAATCAGTTGAGAAAAATTCCACAAATTATTTTATTTTATGAATAAAGAATATTTGTTAACAATTATGACACGTAATCACCCGTTTATTATTTACTAAATTAGTTTTATTATACGAAAAAACATATCATGAAAAACAAATGAAAATTTTGACTTCTTGATGGTATTTTCGGCAATAGAAAAGATATGAAAGAAACAAGAAAAGTTAAATAGGACCTAAATACGTATTTTCTATAATTTAACCAATTCTTCCAGTATTGGAGTGTATATCTTAATAAAATTGACCACTCTAATCTCTAGCAGACAGGCGGATGTAACAATAAACGCCTTTAGACCTAAATATACCTAAGTAGTCCTTTCATTAGAAAGGAACGAAACTACTAGTATTCAACAGCAACTTATATGTATAATTAATTTATTTTTAATATAACATCTTGTGAAAGAGAAAGCAGTAACATGAACGGTAACTGGATTTCAAGTTTTTGCAATAACTACCTGAACTAATTACTAATAATTGTTGCAAAATAAATAAGTTCAGCGAGAATTAGAAACGCCTGCATCTTATACATAAGCCCGCTTTACATTAACAATTTCTTTGTCAATTAATTGATCAAGTGGCTTCGTCAAGTCAATTGACAAATGTAATACTAAAACTTGGACGTCAAATAAATTGATGAAGAACTTCGTCAAGTTATTGACGACTTAAAACTTGTTCTAATTTTTCGCCAATTTTTACTTCAATTCAGGAATACCAACCTAAAATAAATGGAAATATTTAACCAATAACCGAACAGCAGCAATAATAACAGTTTTTGTTTCGTACACAAATGTTAAAGATATAACGCTAAAGTTGAAATTACTTTTAGGTTGGTACGGGTGACATATGACAGCAAAATGGTTAAGAAACTTGTCAAACCCTGAACATAATGTAAAACCAAAGTGCGACCTTGAAGAAATTGATGAATTAATTCATCAATTTCTTCTACAATAAATTGTTAGTGTAATGCCCGCTTTACCTCTGTGCCTTGATATGAGTTCCGTCTTCGTTTTAAGAAAGATGCGGTCAATTTTAATCTATTTATTGACTTATTTCCAACTATTATACTATGGTTAACAATATGCAAAATTATCTACCGCAATCGCCAAGCTTATGCAAAAATTATATCACCAAAAGTAAACATTAGAATATGAAAAAATCAGATCCACTAACGTTCGAACAAATATAATCAATCATAAGTTATTGTTAAATAAGTATTTCTTAATAAATCACAATACGAATTTTTGGGGTTTGAGGTTCTTTGGGTCGAAGAGTTGAAATCTGTTCACAATTTGGTTATAGTTCTTACAGGGCGCTAGCTCTGAAGTAGACTGAATGTGTTAAAAACGACAAAAAATGTTATACTTATGGTATTGGTATCAGTGTCAAATCTTATTTTCCAACTTTTTTATACAAAAACATTATATTTTATGAAAGTAGCTTTCTCGCACTGTTTTAGAGATATTTGGCTTTGGAACTTCCAGTGATAATAGTTGAAATAATTAAAACAATTTAGAAATGTCAAAAACAAGAGTTTATTTGAAATTAAAAATTGTAATGAACATTAAATATTAGTAAAAATTCATTTTGCGATAATTATCTTTACTTTAAAATAAGATAATCTTGTAATAAATGCGTTGATAAATGTATTGCAGTTAGAGGTAAACATTTTAAGCAATTATTGTCGAAAAGGCATATTTTTTACTAATGTTTACTACAGAAATGCATATCAGCATTCTTGCACCAAAACACCATCATTAGGTAAATTTACTTTATTTGACAGTAAAACAATATCAAATTTTTGACATATATTTCTAAACTGACTTTGTTTTGAATAAAAAATTTGAAAATTTTTAAAATTTTAATTATATCTTAATTACCTACCAAGCATTGATGAACAGTGTTTATAGAAACTTGTTTTCTTGTTTTGTGTTGTTGAATACTCTTCCTTCAAGTTTTTCAAGTTTTATGACGATTTTTTGTCACACCCTGTATAACAGGGTATTAAAAAAAGAGTGTAAAATATTTCAGGAGGTAATAGTATGAACCAAAATAAGCAGAAAAGTCTTAATTAATATGGGTCCGCAAAGTAACGGTTGCGGAGATATGGACCACTATTCGTTTTTCGAACATTTTATTTTATTAGGAATAAACCGACAAAGGAAGCTTTTAACAAACAAAAAACAAAGTTACAGAAGATGTTCAAAGTGCCCTCCGTCCATTTCCAAGCAGGCACGACATCTTCGTCTCAACGATATTCGAACTCTTTCGAAAACACCCTCCTTTTGGTTTGGATTTCTTGACACTTTTGATTAATCCATACCTGCAGCTCTTCCAGGCTATTTACAGGAGTACCATACACTAATGTCTTCAAATATTCCCAAACAAAGAAATCTAGAGGATTCAGATCAGGTCCGGCCCTTCCTACCCATCTATGTAGAAAGTTTGGTGTAAATGCTCTCTAACGGCCATGGAAAAATGAGCTGGAGCACCATCATGATGGAACCACAGCAGCGCCTGTTAATCGGTTTGGTAAAACAACAGGACCTAGAAACCTGTCACCTACAATACCCATCCAAATTAGAGATGGGTAGTTCGCGAACGAACTAGTACAAACGAACTATTCACTTCACTGAATGAAATGAATCATTCCTCCTGGTCGGACTGAATCATTCCCTGCGAACTAAAAGCAATGTTGATTCCAAAAAATTTAACAATGTAATTCAGGCGAGACAAATTCAGTCCTTCTATACTTATTCAGTAGTTCACTGAATTAAATGAAAAATTGCAGCTGACGATTAGACGTAGACGGTATCGGAGATGTGACTCAATGACCGGTTTCAGTCGAATCAGCAGAATGGCTAGTTCGGTGTCTTGCGACAGAATATTTTCTAAAGCAGGGTAACAGAAAAACGATCTTGATTAAAATTGACAAAATTTCTAAAATTTTGTTTTTAGATGCGAATTTTTAAATAATTAGAATTTATGAAATTAGGTTTTTTTATTTTAAATATAACTTCTTTTGTTAATTTAATACAATATTTTCACATTTAAATTTATATTTCATTACCTATATTCAAATGCTTACCTATAAATATTTTAAAATCTAAAATCTAGATTTGTTTGTAATCTCAAAAGCATTGTATGTTATATATGCCTCTAAACTACGATACCACGGGAGTCATGAAACAGTGCCGTTGTAAGCAAACTCCGATATTGAACGTCGAGAGTGTCGAGACTGAACGATCGGTGGTCGAATTACAAATATACAATTCTCGACCATACTGAATCAAATGAATTACTCAAGTGAATGATTCACTTAGGTGAATGGGACTGAAAGAATGAATTCACCAAAATGAACTAAAAGTCCCATCTCTAATCCAAATGTTTAATGAAGAAGGTGCCTGATGTCCAGATTCTATTAGAGCATGAGGATTTTCGTCGGCCCAAATATGCGTATTGTGAAAATTAAACACTCCATTTCTTGTGAACCCGGCCTCATCAGTAAAAAGAATGTTTGCAAGAAAACGAGAGTCTTCAGCATCATGACGTAGAAACCAGCAGCAAAAAACCAAACGTGCTTGATGATCATTTATTGGATTTAAGGCCTGTACTCGTTGCATATGGTATGGATAAAGCAGTTGCTCGTGAAGGATTCTCCAAACAAAAGGACCACTAATTCCTACCTCGGCTGATAGTCTCCGCACACTCGTACCTGGATTCTGCTCTACCAGTGCTAGAATTTCTTCATCTGCTCTATACGAATACCGACCTTGGTCTTCCGGATAAATGGCACTGTTTGCTCAAGGAACCGGTATCACGCAATCTTTGGTGAATTCTTCCAAACATGCGTTGTGAAGGAATCTGGCGATTTGGATAAGCGTCAACATAAAGACGTCGCGCTTCGGTGGCGTTCCCATTACCACGACCATACATGAAATGCATGTCTGTTAATTCTGCGTTAGAGTAACCAGCCATAGCGAAAGAAAACTTGTGCACTGAGAACAACTGTCAAATACGTACTGTTTATTTCACTAAACATCAACCACCCATTATAAGAAAATACACAACGTTATTGCAAAATAAAAAAGGGGCTAAAAAACATAAAACATTCCATATCTCCGCAACCGTTACTTTGCGGACCCATGTTTATTGAGACTTTTCTGCTTAATTTGGTTCATACTATTACCTCCTTAAATATTTTACACTTTTTTTAACACCCTGTATATGTTTAATCCAAGCACAGCCGTCTACATCTACAGAAGGCCATGGTATAAGTCGCCGTGAATGATACATAATAGCTCATAATTATTTCTAATTTATTGCCATCTTGACAACATATTATGGTAGTAAAATGTATGGTATTCCAAATATGGTATTACTATATTGAAATTAAAACGTTTAGCCATTCAAATTATATGTATATTTTAAATTGTTCTAAATAACAAGAGCAAATAGGACGTATAAACAATTGCAGTATTCACTTCAAATAAATAATACACGCTAAAATTTATGTATTTTTATTTAAAACTAGTTTAAACATTTCTTTCTATAAACCTTATCCTTAGAGGACCGTTAGGAGTGTACATTGGATGAATAAAGTAGTCCAATTTTTTATGATGGTACTCCAATGAATAATTTCTAATAACCTGAAACACAACAAATTGTTCATCAACTATTGTTGATTTTTATAGAACCCTTAAACATGTTAAATTATTTAAAATATTACAGTTATTCTAATGTAGATAATGCTATGCAACGGGATACTCGAATGTTAATCACATTTCTCTCATTTTCAATTTGTAGGTAGAATAGCAAGTACTTGATAATGATTGTTTACTTGGATAAACTCATTACCCATACGTTTTAATTTATTTGGCCTCAGTTGTGGCATTTTTCCTGTGTGTATATTTTGCAATGTTTTTTTTACATTTTACAATTCCCTATCATACGGATTCATCAACAAGGCGTAACGTTAGTCAGACTAGCGGAGGTTACGCGAAAAATTTACGCATCTGTTGCACTAATTTAAATAAAAAGCATACTCCTATTCACTACTATGTATAATACTTACTTTATGATATGTTAACTAGTCCGTAGTACTGAAAAGTACAGTTTTTGAATATAAATACTAAATATACAATGGGATACGCAAGGATCTAGAGGCCGAAGTTACGCGATTTTTAGACAGGTACAATACTGGGTCTAACTTTCGGCGCAAATATGGACGTAAATAAACAGCCTACCTAGCAACGCATGTTTCGTGAATGAGCGCAAAGCTGGTTAGACCAACTAACGCGCTTTACACGGGCGTAAACTCGTTAGTCGGACTAGCGCTACGCCCGTTTCATGAATCCGGCTGTATATGTTCTTGAACTATTCGCTGAGAATACTAAATACGTAGGTATGATGTTAATAAAATATGAAAGTACAGATTATACTATAATTTCCACGTTTTGAATATAATAACTAGTAACTTTTAAAGCAATTTAAAAATATACACATCATACATATGAAACATCGACAAAGTTTCGTGAAAATTTTGTTTTACCTTTGCCAGAAGAGCTTGTAATTCTAAATCTGCAAATCTCCTTCCAAGGCACATCCTTTTTCCAAATCCAAATGGTAAGGATGCGAATGGATGATGCTCCTTAAAAAAAGGACTAGATTTCAACCATCTTTCCGGAAGAAATTCGTTACTCCTTGGGAAATACTCCTCCTGATTGCTTATGACATAGTGTTGAAAAATTACTTGCACCTCAAATAAGGTAGGTAGGTATAATTCTGTGTGATAAATAAAATCGATATCTTAACAGAATGATAAAAACTTACTCCTTTAGGAATTTGGAATCCTCCAATAATACAATCTGTGGTTGTTTGTCTGCCATTCCCAATAACTACCGGGTACATTCTAAAATTAAATAAAGAACAGGAGATGTTGAGTGAGATTACACTTTTTTCTTGAAAATCATTAATAAATTAACTCAAGGTATAGGATGTGTGTGGTAGAGGAGGTAGTATATTATAATTTCAGGGATGCTACAGTAGAAAATCGTGTGAAGATCTACAAATATCAAAGAATTTTCTATTGGTTGTAGAAGACAGGAAAATATCAGTTAAATAAGAAATATTCGTAAAATTTCTTGTTCAGCGTTGTAAAAACGTTTCTATAAAATGGATACTTCGTCTCTACGAAGTGGTAGGAGAAAATGATGTTCAAAACGTCAATAGTAATAGTAATATGTACTCCAGAAACATGTTGTCCTTTTGACAATTTCACGTCGCGTGCAATAAACACTTACTTTTGTACTTGTTGCATAAATAACTAATAGTTCATACTATAATAGCTCAACAATTTTTCATACTGTCAGTTGCCAACAGCAGTCATTTTCCCTACACAAGTTAATATGTTGCCCTTACACTACAGAAAACTTAGAAAACCACGGAATAATATGTTTTAACCACTATGCCACGGAAACCTTGTCTCAACACTAAAGTTGGTCGGGTCATTTGGTGGTCATTTTCACGTGTCTTAATTTATATAGCTATTTTATTTTCGACGCTCGACTTTCTCTACATATTACTGAGCCAAGTTCATTGTGATCACCGTCAACTGTAGATTATTGTTCTTTAATGGCATATTTTTGTTGCAGACAATGAAATTAAATAAATAAACATAATAATAATAATAATAATAATAATAATAATAATAATAATAATAATAATAATAATAATAATAATAATAATAATAATAATAATAATAATAATAATAATAATAATAATAAATAATAAATAAACATAAATAAAACGCAATTGCAACATTAGCTATACAGTTTAATAGAAGATAATATCAAATGTAGTTAATAAGGTACACACTTTTTAATCGAAATTTTATCATTATTTCTCTCAAAAACCATTATAACTTTTGGTCAAATTGACTAAAAAAAGGTCAGTAGAAATTTGTTCGTGCAGCAACCCTGAATTTTTAGTTTAATAATTCTATTCTCACCTCATCGTCTCTTTTATGCATGCCTTTAAATATGGCATTTTCTCTAATTTTTCACTGGTTATTGGGGCAGATTTGTCTGGTAAAGCACTTAAAATTTCATCACCAAGTATTCTTTGCTTATCAGGATGGATTGCTAGTTGGTACAATATGGAGGCGGCAGCATTCGATGTCTAAAATTGTAACAAATTACATCAAAATCTATAGACATATATGTAAGTTTAATCTATTGTAAAGAAGCATGTTGTAACTTCGTATAAAAAATAGCATACTTCGTAATGCAAATTCTTCTTCGGAAGTTATTTGCTCATTTCATGTTCATATACTCATGTACATACAAAGGAGTAACTGCGTTGAATTTTAATAAAGTCATCACACGAAGATATGTTGTGCATAATGATACATTGCCTAGCAATTTTATGGTTATCATTCGCAATATATCAGAAATAAGTAGCTAATTGTTTATTATTACAAACTGTAAAAATTCCTATGAGGTTTCACTTATTAAGGAAGCAATTAAAGTTACATATTAATTTTGCTACGTGCTATATTCATTATTCTAATACAAGAGCATTGAATTCACGCAACAAAACTTAACTCTCAATGCTTCTCTATTCAAGAACATCGAATCTACTTAAATTGAAATATAATTTGAACCACAAAATATACTTTTAAAAATACGTGAATATCAAATTTGCCTTACCGTGTCAATACCAACTAAAAACATATCCAATGCTAAAACTGTAGCTATTTTAGCATCATCTTCTAAACTTAAAATTCTTTGTAGAACTGACATTTCATTGTCTTCACAAGATTTCGTAGAATGCTTTAAAGATTTTTGTATGTATTTCATACATATCCTGAAAATGCAGCAGTTTAAAATTTTACCTAACGTCAAAAAAATGATTTGCTTACTCTCTGATGGTGTCTAGGGCTTCTATATATTTAATAAACGTTGGAGTCTTTACCATTCTCCAAAAAGGAATTTTTAACTCTAACACAGGTACATTTATGAAGAAAGTATTTACAGCATCAATTAGTCTCTGAGTATCTGGATGAGAATTTTCGTCTAAGCAACCCAGACGCACATCCAAAGCCACCTTTGCAATAGCTAAAAGAATATATATTAAGCATCTCAAAATACAGCAAATATGTATGTGAAATAGTTACATTCTAAAGACCACTTGTGAAGCTCATTCAAGAAATCATCAGGCATCTCTCCATTCGAATTTTGTAATGATTTGATACTGCAAATAATAGTTATTTACAATACAACGCCTGTATTCATATTACACGCGAGATGTTAAAACAACAAGTGTAGTAGTATGAATTTACAACAAGAATATTGTACAAAATGTTATCTGCTCTCATTTAATAAAATGAATAGAAATATACTTGGCTAAAAGTGTCAAATGACGCAACAAGAAGCTGGTGAATTTTCTAACAAAAAAGTACCTGCTATATTAAGTTTACAGATCAAGTTTTCTTATGTTATCTTTCGCATGGTCATTGACAAAACTTTGTCAAACAAACCCATAAATATAAAGAGCGCTTTTCAAAATGAGTTATTCTGATGGAAGATTACCTTCTGATATAGAAGCAATGACAAACGGAGCGATTTGGTGCAAAGCTAACAAAGTAAAGGAGGTGTTTCAGAAAACCTTTTTCGCTTATTCTCCCGGGCAGCAATGCAGAAACCATCCACACTATGGACTCACAACTCAATGTTGAGAACTATGATTTCAGTTAAGGAAAATCGAGATATAAGCAGATTTTCTCAACTAATCGAAAAGAGGTTGAGAGGGTTACAAAGCCAAAAAGTCCAGAATATTGACAAAGGAAGAAGTAGTAGAAGTTTCTAAGTACGGCAGATGATGAAACATATTTACTCATTAAGGTTGCTAAGATAATCGGCATTTTTGGGGCCTGTCGTCGCAAAGAATTAACTAATGTTGGACCATATCAATACAAGGACCTCTACAGGGTGTCCCAAAATTAGCCTGCCAAAAATTAACTGTAGATTCTACAATAAAAAATTAGAAAAAAAAGTTATATGATCATAGGTCTGTATACGCCCCCTAACGGAGCTATTGGACTATTTAAAGGGGGATCCCAAAATTTGATTTTCTCTAAATATTTTCCAAACAGATCGAAATAAAGTAATCAAATTTGAAACTGAATGTCACAATTAGATTGCGAATCTAATGTTCTGAAAATAATTCCTCATAATTGGTCATAGGCGTGCCAAACTGGGGGGTCAGTAGGTAAATATTGCGTCGTCACACCAAAAAATAAAAAATTTTGGTTTATTTCACATGAAAAAAAATCGCCTATTTCAATCCGATAAACTGCTTTGTTTTCGAGTAATCTTAATTTAAAAATTTTGTGACATACCACAAAAGTTTAAAATGGAAACTATAAATAGGCAAAATATCCCTAGTAGGCGCTGAGAAAATGCCATCGACTTATTTAACACATATTAAAGGTGTTGTTCAAGCGTTTCAACATATTAAAATACCTTTAAAATGCATCTCAGTAATGTAATTATTTGCAAATTTTTGAATTTTAATATAGCCTATTAATACTTCAAAAATTTTTGAAAATACATGTAATATGTATCAAATAAACTGACACTTTTCAAAGCCTACTAGAGACAATTTGACCGCCTGCATGACATATCTAATATTTTTGTGGTATGTCACAAAATTTTTAAATTAATATTACTCGTAAACGGAATAATTTATCGAAGTAAAACAAGAGTACCTTTTTTTTGTAAAATTGTTCAACATTTTTAATTTTTTGATCTGACGGCAAAAACCTCGGAACATGAAAAAATTAGAGCAATATTTATCCAATAATCCCCCCAGTTTGGCACGCCTATGATTAATTATGGTATTGTTATTAGAACATTAGATTCGCAATCTAATTGCGATTCTCAATTTCAAATTTAGTTACTTTTTCTTGATCCACTTTGAAAATATTTGGAGAAAATCAAATTTTGGGGCCCCCCTTAAAGAGCAATAGCTCCGTTAGGGGGCGTTTACGTGCTTCTTACTTTTTAATCATAGAATCCACTATTAATTTTTGACAGGCTAATTTTGGGACACCCTGATAAAGATTGAGATTCCATGCACGAAAGTAAAAATTGTCCGAGAATTTGATATAACAGAAAGAAATGTGACAGGTAGCAACTGTTTAAATTTTTTTCGAAAATATTCGTTTTTCTAATGCAACTCACAGGCGGTCTTTTTTGTATACTACAGGCAAGGAAAATGTACCTCCAAGCCTGTCGGTGTTAATATTTTTGAAAACATTCCAAAAATGATTGTAACAAAGCTTGGATTGAAGAATCCCGAAGAATGGATATTGTTTTAGAAGGTTCTCAGCCATAATTCTGGTCGATGGTGATGCAGATATGCAGATGTTAAAGCGTCATGGGGGCTGGAAATCTTCTTCTACGGCAGAACGCTATGTTCAGAATTCTTTAGAGAACAAGAAACAACACTGTACTGTACAATTATATACAATATTACTAAATAAAAGTAGATAACATGTTTTGACAAACACTGTATTAATAAATGTAGGCTTTATGTTGCTTATAATTGGTTAATTTACGTACCGCTCGACAAACTCTTGGGCAGTATGCTCTATGGCCCTGACATACATTTTGGCGACTCGAGGTTGCATCATTATTTGGTTGACTTTTGATCGAAATGACTGCCATTTCTCGCCGTGCCTAAAAAAAGAAAGTATACTTGGAAGATTAATGTATGCGTCCGATGACTTTAAACTTGACCCAAGCTTTAAGGTTTTTTAATCATTACCAATTTAATTGTAATCTTGCAGAATTATCACTGTTAAATAATATCTTTATTTTTTTCTAACAGTGTTCTAAATTGTTTATTTCTTGAGTCGTTTGAGAACAAAAAGGCCTTAATAAACATAATCTACAGTAACGGGTTTTGAAGATAAAGGTGCTGATGACTGATGTTGAATCTGAATATGTCTGAAAACGACTTATACCGATGAAATTGCCATGTGGTGGTCTACTCTTATTTGAGTACAAATCCGTAAAAATGTTATTCAAGATAATCCAGCAGATACTGTTTATTTTTAAATGTTATCGAAAACCGCTTATTCTGATCCTACCACGGCTTTTAAGATGGCGATAGAAGACCTGCATGATTTTTTATTTAAAATTTAATAAGATCCTATAAAAACTCCTACGTGTGAAATTTGAATAGAAACTATACAGGGTGTTTTCTTCTACACGATTTCAAAGTTTTATTTGGGTGGTTCAAATTGCTCAGTTTTTCAAGGGTTAGCTAGCAAATCTCTCATAGATAGAGTAATTTTGATATACGAGTTCAGAACTCTTCTTTCAAAAAATAAAAATGGCGGAAACCGCATGTCTCTATTTATTACCGCTTTCAAAAATATATACCTACTTTACTTATTATTTGTTGTGTAGGTTTGCAGAAAATATAAAATTTTCAAAATATCAACATTATTTAACTTTTCTGACTATGAGAAGGATTTGAAAACAAACAAGTTTGACATTTAACATTATTAGAAGCGGGTTTACACAAATCAAAAATGGTTCGTTACTCAAATGAAGGTAATTCAATAAAATGTTTTAATCTGAGAAATGGTGCTTATCAGCTGCTATCAGTTTTGTTCCATTTATGACAGATTTGCAGTACCTAACCCCCCTTGAAAACCGACCAATTTGAACCACCTGGTACAAATTCCTGCACCTGCTGGTGCCTGCAGACGTGACGAGTTAGTAATATGAATGTTAAAGATGTTGACGACAGAGAATATATTCTGATAGTTAGGTATTATTGCTGAGCCAAGAAGAAGTAGAACTTTTATTATCACAAATATCTTTCAAGATAATTCCATCATCAACTTTTTGTCATTCTACAGGAAGTATGTAGCCTTGAGACCTAGAATCGAAAACACAATAGCGCGATTATTCGTAACATTGAATAAGGGCAAGTGTCTTAATCAAGTGGTAGGAATAAATGTTATTGATAAAATACCAAACGATATTGCTAATCATCTTAACCTACCATCATTTATACACCATGATCCATGGTGGAGGTGATATTATACAATTGAAGCGACATCCTGTATATTCATATACTTGTTTAAGTATACAAATTGTTATTCAATGGAATCAAATTTCAGACACAAATTCGTAAGCCATTCATTACTCTCTCTTTTCTTTCAAAACGACCAGACGGATTCCGCGACTGCTTTCACTGTGTGCTTCGCCCAGTAAAAATCAGTTCCAGGAGTTTCTGTTCAACAAACTCTCAAGACCGTAGTGTTTGCTAATATTAACTAACAATTACCAACATAATAGAACATAATGACATATTCCTTAGCGTGTCAAAGCATTGTGTAGAGAAAATCACATTGCATCGAGCTTACTCACAATATGTTACGTAAAGTAGGTCTTACCACCGGAATACATAATAATGTGTGAAATCATTTGTCTTTAGTGTGACACGTCTGATGATTATGTTTGCCTTCCATATAATTGGCGTCGGCAATGTTACCCCAGCGTATAAAATATAAGGGAGTATTTACATCAACAAAATACTATGTTTTCTTTCTGAAAATTATTTATTCTAAAATTAATATCGACGCGAACTGTTCAAGTAGTTTTGCTACTAACTTATATAAATTTTATTTAATTTTATACTTATTCTTAATATCTTAATTACTCTCATTAATCTTATGGCGTACCGAATAAACTATAATGTGCAAACACGGAATTCCAGGAAACAACTACTCTGCGGGCTAATGCCCCGACCATCATTGAATTACACCTGGAAAACCTATAGCAACAGCTAGAGTCATTCGTCAGACGCCCACCAGACATATACCGGTTTCGAGCTTATTAGCTCTCATCAGTATGCCATAGGTGAGGTATCCGACGAATAATCCTAGCTGCTTTCGTCTGTCTAACCCGACAGAAAGGACCATGAGTACGCGGTGTAGAACCGCTAACTATAATGTATTATGCACAGAGTAGTATTATGCCATAAATTTTCTTGCTTAAGTAACCTTATCCCCTGTATGTCTTTTCATTGTTAAGTATAGGTAGACTGCAGAATAATTTAATTGTGCCTTCTGCTAAGAGATGGCGCAATTGCGACGCAGTCTAGTACGTCATAACTATCCGCCAAATTTGAATTATATTTATCTAAGTTACCAGCTAAAAATAATTTTATACAAAATTATATAAGTTTAATTTAAGTTAAATTTTTCCAGGACTTAAACGATTTTTTACAAGTCAGAGCTATTATCAAATTTAATTATTTAATCTATCGAGTGCATTTTTCATAAAATTCTAATTTTCCGCTTGGTTAGAATAGTTCCATGACAGGAACTATTTATACTCCTCCAGAAATAAAACATGCAAATGAAGCTACAGTAGATTTATCACCCGATAAATCTAAAAAATATATGAAATTTTTTATAGACGGTTTACAGACTAATGCACTGATGTGACAGAAAGTTTGTTAAGAACATCTCTTAATCGAGCCCTAGGCAAGTCAGTAAACATCGATCTGACTTGGTTTTTAAAATAAAATCAGTCTGACCCTGTTTACCGACTTCTCTAGGGCTCGTTTAAGAGATTTTACACATATCATAGTCTCTCCATCTAGCCGACATGGTCCACAACTAAAGCCGGTTGACGAACTATACTTATATAAACACTGGTACAATTATTAATGACTCACCCTGTATGTGTGGTATTTAGCTAAAGGTAATGCACTAATTATGTAGTTTTAGTTGAATAAATATCAAAATGATTCTTAAAAATTTGAACACCCCGTATCACGAAAACGTAGGTTTATAGTAAATTCTTGTAGGAAACCCTCCTATTATGAATGAAAAATAGGGGACACCCTTTATAAGACTATTTTATAGCTATTAAAAGATATATTTTCCCAGTAGGAATTAGAATCTGGATGTATTCAACTATTTCACAGTGGCAAAACAAATTTTCTTCAAAATTTCAAATGTTGAGTAAGTAGGTACTTGTAATACATAATAGATAAAAATTGTTCTTACACTGCTATAACTCCGCCATGCTCTCCAAAAAAATCTTTCCTGTGCACATGCTTGTAATAATTTAAGGATGGCATGGACGGTCTAAAGGGCAGTACGTCCTCCTGTCGAAAAACTTGTTCTATATCACTGGGGTCGAATAAGAATAACATATCGGGTCTTCCCAGTAGTCCCTCCATTTTGACAATTTTCCCATACTTTTTAAATAACTCTTGAGAAACTTTGTCGATATGCTCTATTTCAAAATCTCCTACAAGTGAAAGAATTGAAAATTTAGTTTTCTGATACAATGTGGCCACTGGCCCTGTATACAGTCATTTAGAACTAGGACTAAAAGGTGTGGAAATTGCTATACAGGGTATATCAAATACGGTTGTTTTAAAGAAAATATTCACAGAATTTGCCCCGCTCGCACCCAATTCGACGATTGTGGTATCGTGAAACGCTAGATTGCTCCGATCGCCCCTACGCGATTCTGGTAAACAAACAAGTAATATTGTCTGAAGCTATTTATTTGTGGCATAATTTCAGTTTTTTTTTAGTTTTATTGGGTTTTTGCCACACTTCTGAAGAAAATAAATATTAATTAAATAAGCCCTCGATTTTGAAAACGAGAACAGAGAGATTTTGGAAACGTCAAAAATACGGAAGTGAGCGATAGTGATGTGATTTTTGTTATTTTTTACTTATCTGCTTTTTCAGTGTAAGATTTTTTGGTTAGGCAAACTTAGTTTCAAAAATAACCCTTGACTGATCCGTTTGGGGCAAGGGCTTATTTAATTAATCTTTATTTTGTGTGGCAAAAACCCAATAAAACTAAAGAAAAACAAGTAATGCCGGGTATCGAAGCGCGACTGGAAATATTGGGAATCGACGGGAAGCGTTCGAGTCGTTCGAGAAAATGGATCTAGAGATGCTAGAAAATACCTGGAATATTCGTTTGGTCTATAAAAGAAGAACAAACGGCCGAGTCAGTCTTGAATGAGAGTTTTGAATTACAGTCTTGAATTGGAGTGTTTAGTTGGACATTTTCTAGAGTTTTAAAGTGAAATAGTGTTTAGTTGAGTTGTAATTAGTATTCAGTGGTGTAAAGAGTAGATAATAAAGATAAGTGATTAATTAACGGATTGTTTTTCTGGAAGACTTTATCGCCGCTAAATAGAAGACAATCAGTACCTACTTGAAAACGAACGCTTATAACGAATCACCTTGTATGCAAATATATCCACATAAAAAGAAAGGTAAATATGTATTTAAGATGTCTGTAAGTATGTATTATTTTTAAACTAACTCACACTTACGTTTAATAAACATTAACCTTGAGCTATGACGAAACAAAATAAATATTCGATAATATTAATTACCTACTCTTTTGGCAGTTTTAACATTTGCTGTACAGTACACTGAAATGTTGCAAAATGCATGGTTAATTGATAGCAATCATTTTAAAAAATCGTTAGTATAAAATACGATCATTTTGGAGCGCGTTTATTGGTTTTTATTTGCTAAATTCTTCGCTATTCTATGGAGTTTATTGAAATGGGTAATCCGTATTACATTTTTAACATTCTGAATGAAAACAATGACTTTAGAATTAATTTCTGGGTTAAATAAAATAAAATACATTTGTAGCATAATTTCTAATTATTAGAAATTTTTACATGTGCATACGCCCTATTTATTTTTTTCTTTCACTTTTAATAACATTCTTTAATTATACTTATATTATTTTTACAGTTAAAGTGAGAAAGTGTGGCGTAATTTAAATACTTTCATTTTCTTCCTCTTATCACGAGTAAAATACAAAATGAAAATTATCAGTGTATCAAAGAGGCACATAACAAAATTTAATATTAAAAACAAAATCAGAAATAATTATGATTATAAAATAGCTACCTATATATGGAATAAATCTCCAACTGTTTCCTAGGAAAGGTATCGGTTTAGGACCGGGGATCGTTTTATAAGGAAGAGCCTTTTCGAATCCTATATCACTTTTCAAAATACTGTTACCGTCTATCGCACTTAAAGTTCGTCTTTTGCTGGAATTACTTATAAGTCGTGTTGCAGATTTTAAACACTTCATTTTAATAGCACCGGAAAATCACTGTTATACTGTCTTGGCTTTTTTCATTCGCGTGTTACCTTAATAAATGAATGGCAGGGTAAATACTAAACTGTGAGTAAAGAATGAAGACGTTGGCCCCCACTATGGCAGAAGAGTTATAAAAGTGAGGTGGTCCGCCAAATTCGCGGTAATTTGGGTCAGTTTTCGATAGTAACTACTGAAATCACCGTTCTCCTTGATATAAAAAATTGTTTATATGTGAAGGCCGGCTATATATTACTAATTTGCAATAATAAATAAACGCTGATAAATATGACCATTTATTATATGGACTATTTAAAAAATTTAGTATTTAGGTAGACTAGAACTATCCCAGTTAACCTGCGAGGTTACAATCATTCTGGGAGAATTCTAAAATACAGGAGCCTGAACCTTATATGTATTTTATGCAACTTGTATAAAACTTCTTTAATACTTTATTTTATGATATTTAATATATAAAGTTATGCTAAAAATAGAGAGGTTTTTAAGATATTTGAAAAACTTTGCAGCTGCAACTAGTTAGGCTTCCTACAGACTGCGTGTATTCGTGATTCGTTATGCGCGATTGGTGATATGCAAGGAATTCGCGAATAGTGTGTAGGGTCTTGTTTGTTAAAAATCCATTCATAAAAACCCTACACACCATGCACGAATTCCTTACAAACCACGCATCACGAATCGCGAATTCACGCATAGTCTGTAGTCATCAACATTTAGATATCTTCTTCAAAGCAGACATCTATATGTTTTTATGATTATTAAGGACAAGGGGTGTTATGCTTATAAATAAATAATAATTTACTAAAAACTATTCACATATGGTAAAATGTCCTTCGAGAGATATACTTGCTGCTACATATTCGGGATTCGTTATGCGCGATTCGTAATATGCGAGAAATTCATGAAGAGTGTGAAGGGTCTTGTTCGTTAAAAATCCATTCATAAAAACCCTACACACGGTGCATAAACTCCTTACAAATCGCGAATCACGAATCGCGAATTCCCGCATAGTCTGTAGCAAGCATTAAGTATATCTCTCGAAGGACATTTTACCATATGTGAATAGTTTTTAGTAAATTATTATTTATTTATAACCATTTGTGTTATGCTTATAAATAATAAAGTGGGATTGTCTCACACATAATACAGCAGTGTGGTCGAAAAGTAATTAAGGAACAAATTAATTAATAAATATTAATCTTATAGAAATAAAACAGATTTTGTAGGTACCCATAGTTTTGAAGCAAAATGATAAAAACATATTGAGTGTCTGTAAATTTCAAAACGTAAGGAAAGTGATTTTCTTGTGAAATTAGTTCTTATGTTATGTGTTTTTGCTCTCTAGTTATTGTGCTGATGGGGCCTAATCTATGGATGGGGCTGTGGTCACCTTGTAGGTTGAGTCTTCAACAACTACAAAACATATGTATGTATGTATAACTAGAGCAACAACGTTGAATACAATTTAGTCAAAATCAGTTCGATACAAATTACAGTTATTTCTATCTACATTTCGACAAATCTGTATATTGTGTTGCCTATTCTGTGTTGTGGTAATAGTAATTAGATAATGAAAGGTCAAGGTCAATATCAACCATAGAAAAGAGATAATAAATTAAGTGTCTGTATTCTGTGATATCAACATTATCAACATAACTTGATTATTGGAAGGGAGAGGACACAAAACAGAAGAAAAAAATAAAGTTTTGACATTAAAGTACAGTATCTCTATTTATATTACTATTAAAACTTATATTTGTGGAAAATCTATTATGTTGTTTGGTTGCTGAGATCCAAATATATATCTAAGCATCTCAGCATTGCTTGCATCTGGATCAGGACAAATAAAGAACTAAAAAACTGAAGCCGGGAAAAGTTTTGTGTATTATTTCGAATTTCGGAAATTTTTTTAAAGCAAACATGTCTAGAACCCTGAAATTAAATAATGGTAGAGAAATACCAATTGTTGGTTTAGGAACATACAAGGTAAAGAATTGTTTGCAGTACTATTCATTTATTTTGGTGGTTATATTGATTTCTTTAGAGGACGCCTAAAAATATTATATTTTAATTAATGTTATATCTTTAGTCTGGTACTGGCGAAGTTATAAAGGCAGTTAAAGATGCTATCGACGCAGGTTATAGACATTTCGATTGCGCTTGGTTTTATGGAAACGAAGCGGAGGTTGGCATAGGTTTAAAAGAAAAAATTGATGAAGGGAAGGTTAAAAGGGAAGAACTTTTTATTACCAGCAAGGTACTGATGTTACTAAATAACAAATTGCAGTGCAAGCGAATTTTATTTATTTTCAGCTGTGGAATAATTTTCACGCAAAAGATAAAGTAGTGCCTATGCTCAAAGAAACGCTGGATAATTTGATGCTGGATTATGTTGATCTTTATCTCATACATTGGCCTTTTGGATTTAAGGTAAGTGCCTTGTATATAAATTTGCTCGTATGTTTTTGATTATTTCTTAGGAAACGGCAAGCTATTGGCCAGTTGGCGAAGGCAAAGATGCTTACAGTGATGTCGATTACTTAGAAACTTGGGAAGGAATGGAAGAGTGTGTAAATCTAGGGTTAGCCAAAAGCATCGGCATATCCAATTTTAATGCAGAACAGACCGATCGCCTTTTGAAAAATTGCAAAATCAAACCAGTTTGCAATCAAGTGGAAGTTAATCCCAACTTAAACCAAAAGAAGCTTATTGAGTTTAGCAGGCAACGAGACATTGTTATTGTTGGATATTGTCCTTTGGGACGCAGCGAATATGCTGGAACAGCCGGTTTTCCAAATCCGACAATTTTCGATCCCAAAGTAGCTGAAATAGGCAAGAAGTATAACAAGACGCCTGCGCAAGTGGTTTTAAATTATTTGGTAAGACAAATATTTTAATAAAAATTATTTTTCTCTCTTTAGATATCTTTAGGAATTTCGGTGATTCCTAAATCGGTAACTAAGTCCAGGATAATAGAGAACATACAGGTGTTTGATTTTACTTTGGCTCCCGAAGATATAGCCTATCTAGATTCCTGTGATAAAAATCAAAGGGTATGCCCGTTGTCGATGTTTGAGGATCACAAATATTACAGCTTCAAAAGTGAATATTAGATTAATTTGTTTTGTAAATATTGTTGCATAAATAAAATTTAATATTTGTTCAAATGCTGTCTTTTAATTTATTCTCGGCTTGTAAACAAGTAAATCCAATTTATATACTGGGGTCCCACACGGATCAAACTTAGGACCACTTTTCTTAAGTTCTTCATTATAGGTAATAATCAGAGGGATGGTGGTTGCCAAAAATGACCACATTCAAGAATGATTCAAATATTTGCAGTGGTCGATTTTTCCCACAATTTTTATGATTTCATGCACTTTAGTCTCAATATTTTGTAGACAACAACAAAATATTTATCTTTCTTTTTTTGGTAATATTACTATATAAATAAAATTTAATATTTGTTTAAATGCTTTTAATGTGTTCATGGTTTGTAAACAAGTAAATTCAATTTACGTACTGGGGCTCCACACGGACTAGACTTAGGACCACCTTTCTCTTGTTCTTCATAAATTATAATAACCAGAGAGATGGGGTTTACCAAAACTGACCAGAGTGAATGTAAATTATTAGATGAAGCACATTAAAAAATTACTAAATATTTGCAGCAATCGATTTTTTCCAATGATTTCATGAACATAGCCTCAATATTTTGCAGTTGTCAATAATTTATGTATTTATCTTTTTTTACATATTGTTACATGAATTAAGCTTAGTATTTGCTAAACAAATTATGTCTTTTAATGTGTCCTTGATTTGTAAACGAGCAAATTCAGTTTACGATCTGAGGTTCCACGGGGATCAAATTTAGGACCTTTTTCCTTAAGCTCATCATTAATTATAACCAGATGCATTCAAAAAATGACTGTCAAAAATTAGCAGTGATCGATTTTTCTTATAATTTTAATGATTTCACAACTTAGCCTTAATATTTTGTTAATAATTTGCTTTCATGTTCCTAAACTTAAGTGGTGGATAGATTATTGAAAAATAGCAGCACTTAACCATACAAACTTGTGTCCTAATTTTGTTGTTGTTGTGTTGAAGATTAATAATTTAATCGTTTTCATAACATAACTTAAAATAAAAATGCTTTTTCAATTTAGATATGACAAATCAAATAATGTCCAGTGGCGTAGAAACAAGTTAACGGGGATACTTTTTTTTTTAATTGATTATCCCAATAAAATTGTTATTTTTAATTTTGTAATGCCCGTGTGATGATAATCTCAGATATTCAGATGTATGTAGATTTAATTTTCATTAAGCATCTTATGGTATGTCTTATTCAAATCAAGAATTAGCACACAGCATTAATGTACAGGAAGTGTAAATATGTTTAAATGTTCCCAGAATTCCAGAAAAGTGCAAGACACTTCAAAGGCTACAGTCACTGGTACAGTAAATCCAATGTATGAAGGTCTCATTGTTAACGCCGTCAATTTTTAACAACATATTTTTGTTGCAGCCAGTAAAATTGTGACAGATGCGAGATTATTTACCGCTGCTTAATATGTTAATAATTTATTTTCGCTTATATACTTTTTAACTAATTTTTATCTGAAGAGGAAACTTTTGTGCCTGAAACATACAATAGTTACCAAAAAAAATTTTTTCTATCAGGTTTTTTGTTATTTTGACCGATGTCCCAAGAACTATTTGTAATAGATTTCTGCTTAAAAAATTTAATTTTAAATATTTTCTATTTTATAGTTGTACTTAAAACTAACGTATTAGCTTTGTTCACGGTAGAGATTCCAAACTAGTTCACGATGGATTTAAACACTGAGGGCAAGCCCAGTTTGAATTTGACCGTCCAGAATACAAATTGCGGTTGCACTCATCTGTAAATTAATCCTGAATTAATCCGGGATCATTACCACCAACAAAGCTATTGGCATCATTTTATTGCTTAAACGCCAATTCAATAAACACATCTGTAGTAGAATGAAAAGCGGTTGCCGCAGCCGGATTCGACCCGGGACCCTCGCTTCCGGGCGATTGCTCTCCCAACTGAGCTACCACGGGCTACTTTTCCACTCTACTAATTTGGTACTGGTGTTACACATAATTTACTACAACTCGGCCAAACCTGACAACACAGTTGTCCTCGGCTGCCGGCCATAATCCGACACCTAGGTAATCATACACCATAAACATAAAGTGTGCTGTGCCGTCAGGTGGATCCATAATCCCACTTCTGAAGTTGTAGTAGAATGAAAAAGCGGTTGCCGCAGCCGGGATTCAGACCTGGGACCTCTCGCTTTCCGGGCGATTGCTCTCCCAACTGAGCTACCACGGGCTACTTTTCCACTCTACTAATTTGGTACTGGTGTTAGACATAATTTACTACACATCATACATTTTTTCTAAATCATTTATTAATATAACATTAATTCCTTAATACATATAGTTAGAAATACAAAAATAAACTTATGTTTAATGTACTCTCATATGACTAAGCACTGCCCATTTGGACCCGAACTTCTTCCCACAAACTGAGCATGGGAACGTTTTAACCTCGACGATGTTGTGTTTGGATTTTTTATGAGATCTCAACGAGACGTTCTGTCTAAAGCCTTCTCCGCATATCGTGCAAGTGTACGGGGTGATATTAGTATGCTGACGTTCGTGAGTCCTCAGGGCATGCTTTGAGGAAAATGATTTCTTGCAATATTGACACATAAAGGGCCTTAACTTCATATGCGTTGTTTTCTTGTGCTTATTTAAATTATGGAATGCATAGAAACTCTTGCCGCAGATATCACATGTATGATCCCTTTGTCCTATAAAAAATAATGCATAAGTTTACAATGGCAACGTGTAAAATCCTGTTAAGACTTGTTTAATGAATTGAATGATTCGACTGTGAATTACTTGTATAAGAAAAGCCGGTACAGGTACATTCGTTATTGATTATTCTTTAATTTAATCAATTTCAATGAAAAAAATTCTTATTAAAACTTAAAATCATAGGACCATCTAATTTATCCATTATCTAGATATTATAGGTAACAAATCTGATTACGTATTTTAATTCAACTCCCCATAAAATCTCTATACCTCATCAAGTTTCATCAATCTTGAACTCCCAAAAATTTTGTATTAATCCTAAAATTCTCAAATGTGGATTTTTATTTGTGATAAAAAAATAGACAAATAATGCCAACGCCTGCTATCAGATTACTGGTAATATTTCGGTACTAACCAAAGTAATATTTGTCTTGTGGAGCCAATGCTAACTGTCTTCCGTTACCAAAAAAATCAATAATTTTAAGTAGATTTTTTACTAGGTCCTTACAATATGCCAAATTACAATGAGTTTTGGGCGAAGTTTGGTCATCAAATCTGGGGGGGCTAAAGCCCCGAGTGGACTGTGTTTTCAGTTCTGAAATATGTGTGAATTGTTTGCAAATGTTTTTGGGGGCGGCTAATTTGATTTCTGGGGAGGCTAAGCCCTCCCAAGTCCCCGCCTAACTTCGCCCATGAAACCAATACTAAGCAACATAAACTTATCACTAATAAATCTATGCTAAGTGATCATTTAAATAATGCATTATATCTAATACTTTTTAATGAGTTATATGTATTATTTACTATACAGTGCGTCCCGAATTTAATGTACAGATTCAATAAAAATTAAGGATATTTTTCACAAATGCTGTTTTGATATGGTTTTTATTTTGACAAGAAGTTGTGATGTCACTGACAATTTTTTTAAATGCCAACCACCCATTTTTTCCTCTGCAGATTCTGAGAGGATAATTTTTTGAGTACAAAATATCAAAAAATTACTATAGTGATCTAAAAATACCATTCTTTCTGAAACCAAAAAAATAACAAGGACGCAGGTGGTAATTTCAGCGTAAAGGGTGAATTTCCACAAACTTTTATTACCTGTATGTTCCTTTTTAATGTGCAAGGGTAGATCATAAGCTTTCTTGAACACTTTATCACAATATTTACAGGTATACTTCCTCGTTGAGTGGGTATAATAAATGTGACTTCTTAAGGAAGTCAAGTTTTTGTAGGTAACGCCACAGAGGTGACACACCATAGGAGGTGAAGTATGGGAATCCACATGCACCTTGAAATTCGACGGCGTTATTTTTACCCCGCACACAGGGCATTCCTTTTTATTGTGCGTTTTTATATGTGACAAACTTGTTTGTTCTGTTTTGAATTTTCTGTTGCAGTAAGGGCAATCGTATTTGTAATCTTGTAATATAGACTTGGCAAATAGTGCTTTTCTCCTGCGGGGAGGGGCTACTTCAGTGACATGGGCTTGCTCGCTATGGATCTTAAAAAGTGGTTTATATTGGAAATGTGCTGCGCAAATTTTACAGGTCCATGACTCTTGCATGTCCTTGTGGTTAGCTAAGACGTGTTTTCTGTAAGACGATATGTTTTCACAGTATGTATTGCACTCGTCGCATTGCAGCCTGCTAGAATAATGGGTTTTTAGGTGATCTATTAACAAGTTTTCTTCTGTATGAGTTCCACAGATGTGGCAACTAACTGAAATTTTTTCAACTTTCACTGGTATTTTTTCAGTTTTGTCAATTTTGTCAGCTATTTCCTTTTTAACCATTTCAGTATTTTCGTCACCTGTTCCTAGCGGACATATTATCAAAAGGTCACTTTCTGTGAGATTTTCAACTTTGATATTATTAATGTCCGATGTATCCATTTCTGAATCCATATAGTCGGAGTCATCTTCAGGTTCGGTTTTGTATACAAGTTCAAGTTTTTCCTCTTTAATATTTTGAATTGTATCAACTACCTCAGGAACTGGATCTACATTATCGGGTTCTTGCTCGACGTCAAACAATCTTAGCTTTTTGTCACATTCTATAATATTTTGCTGAATTTGATAAGCTAATTTTAAATTTAGCCAACATTTAACACAAGCCCGCTTTGGAAGATTGTCTTCTTTAGATACCTAAAAATTGTACATAATGAATGAGAACTTAAGCGATAATATTAATAATTCAAAAACCTTTATAGAAGTCAAGGATTCCAATATATTTGCTTCATTTGATTCCAATAAAGAATACGAGACTGGAGGCTGTGCCATACATAGCCGGCACATTTTAAGATTTTGCATTATGTTATAGGGATTATTTTATTTTGTATTTGGTGCTACAAATCAAAAAATTAAATATCAAAATTATATATACTAACCTAACATATTTGACAGTCAAACTCATTGACCCACCCACAACCCACAACAGAAGAGGCAGAAGAATGAGAGGAGAAACATCAAGATGAGTGAGAAATACCACAAAGTATAATACTTTGTGAGAAATACATTGACGACTAATGACATAAAACCGTTTTACACACAAGAGATTTCTTCCGAAAATATGGGCAAATTTTTGTGAAGAATGTTTATTAAAGTTTGTATGTATATTTCAATTATCGTTTATAAGAAAACTTGCGTAATGCAGAAGTAGGATTGGTCTGTGGTATCACTAGTTGGTAGCACTGGTAGCACAAAACATATAACAAGAGTTGGTAGTTTACAACGATCTTTTACTCATTGACCTGTAGTTTTTCGATTTTAGGTTGGCAAGATAAGTTATGTTGGTGGTATCGTGTTTTATCTTTTTCTTTTAGTGTCAAAGGTGCCAAAATTGCTAGCAGCTGGGAGGGTTCCTGTGTTTTACATTAAAAATTCAAATTGTTGCGTATTATTTAAAAAAATGGAATTCGATCCTACGTGCGTGAATTTAGACGACCGCGAGGAAGGTGAAATTGTGGACGATGATTTCGAGGATATTTCGGATAATTCCATCATTGTTCCCATTTTCTCTGGTAAGTCTGTATCACCTAAAGAACATTTACCTGCTATTTCTTTAAGTAGCCTTACCGATGCGGATGAACCGAAAAGTGAGAATAAACCTCGGCACCGACATAAAGTTACAAGAAAAAAAAATCCCAAATCTAAGAAAAGGAGAAATAGTCATCGAAAATCAACTTGCAGTGATTCGGATAGTGATGATTACTTGGAATTAGATAGGAAGTTACAAAAACAGTTGAAAGCTGCCATTCGAGTAGATGACACTGAAGATAAACACAAAAATAGCTTACGATCAAGGCTAAAAGGTATGACAAAATTAGACGAATCAGACAGTTGTATGGAAAAAAATGACAACGAAAAGGTAGAGGAAAAATACACTTCAGATGAAGGAGATAGTGAATTGGCTCAATTGAGACTGGAAGCTTTACGTACCGCTGTTTTAAATAAATTTATGCATCGAAAAAAGAGGAAAGTAAAAGAAAATACTGATAATGGTATTTTATCAGATGCTTCTGTCAAAACAGATAATTCTGAAACAAATAAGGAAAATAATCACAATACGGTTGAGAACTGTCCTAAAAAAATCTGTATAGAAAACTCAACTGTACAAAATAAAGAAAATAAAATAGAAATTACAAGTAACGTTGTAGAAAATAATACTCCACCTGAGGAGGATGAAGACGTCTTGAGAGCTTTGTTGTTAGCTTCAATGTCTAAGAAAATTACTGGTGAGAAAGACACTAAAAGAACAACGATAGTACCGCTAACAAACAACGGGATTAAACATATGCTACGAAATGTAGAAGAAAAGAAAGGACCTAAAAATTTACCCATAACCAATGTGAACCATTTCAAAAACCGCATAAGTAAAAATAATATTGGAATGAAAAACCTGCAGTTGCCACAGGTAAAACCTCTCATAATTAACATTAACCAAGATTCAGACTCTGAAGATGATCTTTTTAAAACGTTAAAAAACACCGAAACACAGATAGTTCAACAGAAGCAGATAGATATAGAAATTGAGCAAAGTGTAGATAAATTTTTAAAAGAGCAAAGAGCAAAAGTGGAAGCACAGCTGTCTCCTATACCAAAGTATCCCCCCAAACCTAAAAACTCGTCATTGATTTTGGAAAAATCGTGTGTTAAATTGTTGCCTAAAGTAAAACAGGTGGAATACCAAAAATTACTACAGAGATTAAAAAATGCCGAAAAGAAACCAAGAATAAGAAGGTTGTCTAATAAGCTCACCAGTGAGGGAAAGCCTATGGCATCTACGTCCAAAAAAATCGTTCGAGGGAAATTGCCAGTTAACAAACAAGTAATGTCTGCGGCAAAGGTGGATCCTGTCCCGACTGCGAAGAGTGAAGTACGAACGTTGCACAAAATTCTGAAGGAACTCCAAGTCCAAAAAAACGGAAGGTATTGGATAGTTTTTAGTATATATTTTTAAAAATATTTAACTAAGTAATAATAATTCTATTTTAATTTTTCTTTATATTGCAGATACTTTATTTATATTATTATTACTTTGACTTATTTGATTTAATTTTAAGTGTATATAATAATAATAATAATTATTATCGAAATTCAAAAAAATCTTTTATGTTGTGTAATCAAAAATGTGGAAAAAAGATTACAGATTCAAGAAAAATATAAAGTACTTATGCCTGTAATTAAGAAAATTAATGAAGCAAGCTTAGAGAGAAGAAAATGGGAGGATGAAGTCAAACGCCTGCTTCAGGAGATAACGGATATGAAGAAAAAACTGTTGAAGTCCCAACAGGACTTCAATATACACGTTAGCAATTTGGTTCAAGAGAAAGAACGAATTGATAAGAGGTTAGTCAGGATCGAATTAAAATTTTATCCGTTATTATTTATTTATTTGACATTGTTTCTTTTTACTATTAAACCATTTTTCGACATAAAAATAAAATTTACATGTAAATGTAGGTAACAAGATATAATTTTTTGTCCAGAAAATACAGATATTGTGAAGGTTAAACTATTTTTTAAATATAAGGTTGAGTTATATTTGAAAAGATAAATACCCAAGTTGATTTATTAACGTTATACAAATATCATTTTTTTTCTTCAAGAACGCATTAGGGTGTTTGTCTTTCTGTTGATAATAAGTAATTTGTGTTATGTATGTATTTATTTACTTATAATTTCCTTTCAAAGTTTAGATAGATGATGTAAATAATACATTAGAATTAATTTTTACAATGTAGTATTGTGGTGACATAATCTAATCTAATCTGTATTTTCAACACATTTCAGAGAATTGTGTACTTTAGAAGTGTAGCTGAATATAAATTATAAAAATTTAAATTATTTTAATTGTGAAATTAGGGAACGGTTTTGTGTATGTAACGCTCATTAAATGTTTACACTGTTAACTGCTGTATATGTAACACTTTCTTCTGTGACAAGGCACCTATCTCTTTCAGTATGCAAGCGAAAAAATCGGAACTCACCGAAGACAAAAAGGCGGCGGCACGTTTTACATCGACACCGATAAAAGACATACCTTCCGCAGTTTCATTCGAAACTAGTTCTCTTCCTGTTACCACTCCCAATAACACTCTTCCATTATCTGAAAAAATTGCAGAGCTCTGTGTGGGAGAGCAAAAGGACGAGGACATCGTGGATGCACCTCTAAACCCGGGAGACCCCAACGATATCGATAAAATTTATAGCAAACAGAAAAATACCTTTCCTAAATACATATCACCGTTAGACAATGTAAAAAGGTGTTGTATTGATTTTGTTTAAGCTCGGCAGATAAATTACTAATTATGTCATCTGTTTGTCTTAGGATGTTGGATGACCCCTTTTCCATCGTATGTCCATATGACGTGGACGGAAATTGCCGGGATCCAGAGTGCATTTATAAACATTTTTCCAAGTGAAATAAACGGTGTCATCTAATTTTATTGTCCATAGAGCCAGTTTTTAAAACTCAGTGTATCATAGTTTCCCTCTATTTATTGGAGTCAATATATATTTTTTGTAATTGTAGGGAGCTTTTGTAATGTCTATTTATAAATATACTGTTACCAGTTCTTGTGATAAAATACTACATTATGAAAGCCGATAAGGGTTATTTATAGAGACTATTTTTGAAGTACAAATTTTAGAGTTTGCCATTATTTTTTCAGTTTCGTTTAGGACTGGTGAGTTTTTAAACCAAAGTAGTTTTCTACTCTGTTTTCTACTATGTTTTGTATATATGTGTTATTTTTAATGTTATCTTGAGATACTATTAAATATTTTTGTATATAAAATTGCAAATAAAGGGTTATTTTGAACCGAGGATTTTATTTCACCAATAAATGCCTTTAATGACTTATTCCTTGTTCTGAATAATCTAATTCATGGTTTCTTCAGCATTGCAAAGTACATGATTATATGGAATTTTTTGTTTACTATGCAAACTTGTACATTCCTGGGACTAGCAGTAAAATATTTGGATGGGAATACAAGCGGCATATCTAAAGGGGGAAGGAGGAAGGGAGGAAATTGTTTTCCCTCTAAAGTTAAATATTTTATCATTTTTATCAATAAATACATTGAACTATTTGCCAACAAAAATATGGTCTTGTTTGAATTCGATAAAATTAACAGCTCAAGAGAAATTTTGCTATACGAACAATTAAAATTATTTTGGCCACTATGTATATTTCATATAATAATAATAATATCTCTACCCCTCATTCTAATCACGAGGATTAGCCCAGAAGTCGAAGACTTGTGCGGGAGAGGGGGCGGCATATTATTATTAAGCAAGCCGCATTTGCGCCCAGGAACGACTTACGTTGGTAGGCCCTAACCACCATTCAGTGCAGGAATGAGGAAAACCTGGAAACCTCATTAATTAGGGGGGTAGTTGAATGCCAACCGGTATCAATCTCTCACATTGAACCAAGTCAACATTCTTCCACCCTACCATACCCGCAGAGAGGGTGCCAATCTCTCCACGAATATAGCTTATATACGGTCTACCGGCTGCAGGGGTCGAACCCACAGCGATCCAGTCACCTCGATTCAAGTATTGACGCCTTAAACCGCGCGACCACTGACCGATCCCAATATACCTACAAACAACACTAAAGGGCGCTGTGTTTTTGAAATAAGTGTTTTGTAAAATGACTAACAATTAAACATAATGACAATAATGTAAAGCTTAGCAAATAAGAAGTGTTACTGATGCCATATGCCACCTGAGTATTTTCGAAGATTCTGAAATAAAACAAACGAATAACAACAAAAAACGGTCTAACCAACAAGGCTTCAGCAGGTACCAAAATGAATGGAAATATGTTCTAAATATAACTGTAGATGTAAATATACTATTACAACATAAACTTGGTACTAAATATAAAACTCTGTTCACATTTATTTTTAATACGTTAATAATGTTAAAATACGATAGCAACAAATGCGTGCCGTGCCTTACGCTGTTTAACAATTATTTTGAGCAAAATTTTGTGTTTCAATGAATAAACGGAAAATCGAGAATTTTTTGAATATACAGAGTTTACAATAACTTTGTTAGGTGTCTGTTTGTTTATATAAATCCTACTTATAATTTGTCAGGGGCGTTTCTACTCATACAGGGCGTGAACCATTGGACTAATAACTGATTATGTTTTGTTGCCTTTCAACTACCACTATATACAGAGTCTTCATAAATGATTACAAGCCACGTGACCAGGCGAATAGATTTCTTGTCTCTCTCAATTGCTGTAGTGAGGAAAAGGATATGAATTGCTCTGCGATTGATTTGAGAATCTTGGCCCTGATCACGTGGCTTGTAATCATTTATGAAGGCACTGCATGTACTATAATAGTTATTTATGTATCAAGGGAATTATAAGGGCCTTAATTACCGATGGCAAAGTTTGCGCCATTGGTTATAATTCAATTTCGTGTTTTAATTCATGAGATGATTCTAAGATGTTCCTAAGGAATATAAGCACCAACGAAATTTTAGGGAAGGAAGTGACTTTTGTCATTTTCGAGTAGGTACCTACTAAACCGGGTAAATTTGATTTCTTTCCCTGCACTTATAGTCCTCCTGCCTGTATCTCTGTTAGAGAACAAAAATAAAAGGTGTACATATTTACATTTTTTGCTTAAACTTTCGGATTGAATCTATTATCTTGAAGTTTAACTAGAGAACCACCTAGGGAAAAAAAATTGAAAAAGATGCTTTGTAAAAAAAAATATTCTGAAACCATAGGCGTACTGAAAAAAAATTGGGCGAGGGGGGTCTAGTGGGTACTACAACACTACGTTCATGCTTTGATATTTTAGACCAAAATTACACAGAAGGTGTGCCGACTTAAGTTAAATATATGTGCCAAATTTCAAACAAAAAAAGTATCTCTAAAATCACCGAAGCTATTATTAAAGATCAGTTTTACAACTGTTATTTTGATATCCTGCATTTTGAAAATAAAGTCCCAAAATGAAAAATGGCATAAGGAAAGTCCCATTATTGTGGTCCAAAAAATGTGTAGTTAACGACTTGACTTACTAATTTGTAACACCCTGTATAAAAAATGAAAAACCAACAGCTCATGTTTATTTCAAGTTTTGTTATGTTGTGTATGTCGCTACGTGTCTTATATTGAAGCAAAAGCTGGACAGGCCAATTTTTATCTGCACAAAACTGCGTAAAGCCTAGCAACCCTATGCATAGGAGCATGGGCATAATTTCTAACAATTTAAATGTCTTAATAAAAATTAATATTAAATAAGATTCTTAATCCTCAAATTCTGCCTAAAATCAATAAAATTCCTAAACACCAGTGCAGAGTGCAATATATAGGGCATGTTTGTAAGGAATAAGATATTTGGTTGTCAAGGAAAAATTGATTTTCTTGAAAACCAAATCATATATTTATATAGGTAATCTGTAAGTTTGGGTGAAACAAAATGGATTTGGAACTAACGAGGGTAGATTACACAATTGTGGGAATAACTGGATGATGTCAACTGCTTGCAACTTTTACCAAATGTTTATACAAAAGAACAACAGAAGGTAAAACGAATACTATATAAAATACTAAGGTGCAAATGTAAACACGAATAATTTGTCAGTGATGTATACTATTGAGTGTTGAGTTTTAATTATTTTGAGATTACTTGTTCTTTTTAGGTAGCTGTTTTGCAGACAGTGACGGCATTCTACAAATTTTTTCTGGTAAAAAAGAAGATATTCATTTGCATTTTAAAACTCTCCCTGAAACTGCTATATCATCACTACAAATAGCAGGAGCCTCAGGTATTTTAAAATTATAAATCATTAATCATTACACTAAATTATTAGTAGATAACAATAAAAAGAGTATCGCATTGGAAGGTTATTCCTTCATCTAGAATATGGGTTGGGTAGTATGGTAGTATCTACTTAGGAATTAATAGTAGTTGTAGTTAACGTTAACATATTTCTTTTAAATATTGTTTGGGCATTTGGGTCACCATGCAAGATGTAGGAATTTATAAACTAAAATGTTTGTTTAGAGTGGGGATGTTTAGTCTATTAGAAATTGATAAATATGATTGTTAGTTGATTCGTTATCAGAATAAATGAATAAAGTTGCAACTCCCCTATATTTATATTTAACTGTTTGAGAATTTTGCTGAAAAAGCGTTTTAAATTTCTATGAATTCGCTTATCCGAAAGAATGAAAGGGACATATTATGTAGGTCACAAAAAGGTACATATAGATAATATAAGCGGTTCTAACCACATTCGATTCTGGAACGACTGAATCTATTAGCACAATGTAAGTTGTTAAAATGTATTATAAACGTTCACCAACAATATACCCAGAACCTTTTAGGTTTGTATTGGGCAGTGAGTTGTTTTTATGTGGAAAACATATCTATACGCATTACAGAGATTGCAAGGATTTAGGTTCTTACTTATGTGGGGATAGAGTTGTAGATGTGGTGGCATTTTAATCTCAGAACGTAAGTGATATTCAGCTGGGCATTAATTTTGTTAATATAAATAAAATATTATCTGAAGCTCTTTATTTGTAGCATAATTTTAGTTTCTTTTAGTTTAATTAGGTATTTCACCGCACTTTTGAAACAAATAAAGACTAATTGAATCAGTCAAGGGCTCGGTCAAGGGTTAATTTTGAAACTAAGTTTGAATAAGTAAAAAATCTCACACTGAAAAAGCAGATAAGTAAAACATAACAAAGATCACATCACTACCACACATATTTTTTTGACGTTTCAAAAAACTCTCGGTTTTTGTTCTCGAAAATTGCAAATGTATTAAAAATAAATCAAGTTTGGCAGTTTAAAATTTGTTTATTTAATTTTTAGAATTCCCGTCTTTTTATATAAATAAAAAGTTTGCAAACACGCTTGTGAAAACGGACATTTGATTCAATGGGGTTCAGCAAAAATTTTAGAGGAGGAGGATAATGCAACAAAACGAAAATTAAAAGAGACCGCGATTAATTTTGTTGAACGGAGATAAGTGTGTGTCATACTGTTCAGTAAACATTGATTATTGTTGACTACATCAAGAAGAAGTAAGTATAAAATAAAAATCATTAACGTGTCTATGGCAGAAGATAAACAAATTTTAAACTGTCAGTCTTGACTTATTGACATTTGCAATTTTTGAAAACAAAAGTTTTCTGAAACATCTAAAAATATGTAAGTGCGCGTGAAGTGATTTTTATTATTTTTTACTTACCTGCTTTGTCACTGTGAGTTTTTTTGGTTAAGCAAATTCAGTTTAAAATATAACCCTAGACTGATTCTTTTGGCGCAAGGGTTTATTCAATTAATACTTTTTTACAGAAGTGTAGCAAAATACCCAATAAAACTAAATAAAAGAATACTTCAGTTGGCCAAATTAAGAAGATTAGTTAAAAGTACACACATAAGCTATATTCTTTTTACTAGAAATCTTAGTTTATCTGAGTAATCTTAGTTATTCTCCATGCTGATTGGTCAATTTAGTGAGATTATCTCAGATTAGCTAAGATTTCTGGTAAAAAGAATATGGCAAACGTCAAAGGTCTTGGACTCTGCCTCATTCTTGTTAAAGAGTCTCTTTGTCAGCAAAATCAAATACATTTATAAAAGTATTGCTTTCTGAATCTTTTTTTGTGAAATCGATAAACTGAGTACTTAGAGAGAAAAAGTAGAAAATTAAAAACCAGCAAATGTGTGACATTTTTGACGATATTTATTAAATCAAAAAGAAGTAACAAATAAAGTTCCCTACTTGACTAATAGTCGGTATGACCTCCACCACGTTCCAATAGCATATTGATACGTTGGTGCATTGAGATAATCAAGCGGTTAACGATCTCTTGCGGAATATTGTTCCATTCCTCTTCTGCCGCCACGACTAACTTATCGGCAGTCTGAGGTGGAGGAATATGATTATGAATGGCTCTAGCAACGAAATTTCACATGTTTTCAATAGGATTCATTTCAGGCGAGTTGGCTGGCCAATCTAATCTACTGATATGTCCTGCTTGAACCCTTCTTACGCGATGTAGTCGAGCGTTGTCGTCCATAAACACAAAATTTTCACCTAATTCATTACGTAGGGGGTAGGTAATGGGCGTAATAACTTGTTGGATGTAAATTTGACTGATCATATTCTGTGGTATGCGAATTAATGGGGTGCGGCGGTTAAACATTATTTCACCCCAAAACATTACGGTACCCTCTTCATACGGAGCATCTTCACGGGACTCTTTCAGTGGTATTCATAGTCCGTCTCTGGCCGCCGGAGAGCGGTCTCCGTCCCGAAATTTTGCGAATTTCATTTCACGGTCATGCGCTGGTTGAATGACGCATGCGTGGGACAATGTTAGGGAAGCGGACTCGAATGCAAACTCCCGCCAGCAAGCGATTTGCAGAAGCAGCAGCCGTGTTACATTTCATAAACGATCTCTCCCAAATGACAGATGCGCAGTTCAACTATTTCATACAATTTGTATCGCGGCGACTGGATCACGTCAAAAGAGGATAAGATAATGGAAATATATTAATATCGTACAATTAAATGCAGAAGTACGGAAGGGCAATGGGGCTACAATGAAAAATAAAATGATTATAATCTCTACCTGCTGACTGGAAAATTTTACTTGGTAATTATTTACATTAGCGTAAACCTCTCAATCTTAACAAAAATTCCTACCCCCCTATTTTCGTGGGTGCTGATCACGAATCTGAAGTCAGATTTCGGCGCTCGCATGTAGTTTTCGAAAAAAAACATTTTTCAAATTTATAACCTCTATTTATACACTACATTAGGTTGAAATTGCAATGTACATCTCTGCAGTCTTCATTTCATGACGTCACTGTTGTCAAAATATATAGGAGTTATATTGCAATTTGAACCTAATGTAATGTATACATTATAGAGGGGTAGGAATTTTTTTGTTAAGATTGGAGAGGTTTACGCTAATGTACATAATTACCTTTTACTTGTGTAACTAGAAAATTTTACATATTAAGTAAAAACATCAAGAAATTATTGCCAAAATTTCCCTTAATTTAATTTCAATCGTTTTTGAGATTATAGAATACTTATTTAAAATTCATTACTCAACTTAAAAAAGAAAGGTTGTTGATAGGTTCTTAGGAAATGCGAGAGGTTCTAACATTTTTAGCCATATCTTAAATGCTGCCGAATTATAAATAGTGTGGTGAAAATTTAATGTTGAGTTAATTTCAAATCAATAAAAAATTTTATTTGGAAAACCCTTTCGTATATTCTGATAAAAAATATATTCTTTATAAACTGTACCGACATCTTCTTTTTGTTTATTATTAATAGTTTTTTTATAACAAATATGTGATTTTTTTCTGAAACTTGAAAATAAACTAACAGCAGCATTGGATAATAACAAAGAAGTAAGTTATTATAAATTAGTTGTTTTCCTTGAAATCCTACTTACATTTCATAGCCGACTTTACAAGAAATTGAAAGATTATAGTTACTGTAACCAAAACTATTAATAAAAACTAAAATAGTAATGTAATAGACACAGAAAGAAAATCGTTTCAAAATACAGAAAAACATACAAGTGTGTTTCATTTAAAAAAAGTAAACATTGGTGATTTGAAGTTAACCCAACTTGACATTTCTTTTTCACCACTCTGTACAAAACTGCAACGTTTAGGCTGTAGCTAGTAAAGTTAGAACTTGTACTATTTAACGTACAAATAAATATCTGATTTATCCCTCTTTTCCCAAAAACATTTTTAAGTTGAATGACTTTGATTATTTTTTTTAAGATTTTAATCTAATACATATCTCAAATACCGTTAAAACTAGATTTACGGAAGCATTATGAGTGAGCAAATTTTTCGTTTTTTCAGAAATATCATTGTAATAATTTATTTCTACATTAAGTAGATATATTTTTAAATTTGGATGAACATTTTACCGTTCAAGCACCGGAGCAAATTTCGCTGGGCGAAGGGTTTGCATGTTGCACAATCGCAATCCGCAACAATCTTTCGCCGAATAGTTTTTGTTTCGGCCGGCGATGATGTTTCAGCTGTGATTTCAGAATTCAAAATCGAGAGCTGCGAGTTATTTGGGGCGGGGGAAAAGGGGAATGGGGCAAACACAAGAATTATTCAAAACTTCAAAAGGACACATCAGAGCATTTATAATAATTTTGTAAAATGTATTAAAGTGATGAATTAATTTTACGTTTATAATTAATCACATTAAATTTATAATTAACGGTTAATATTAATAAGATATTTAAATAAATAATCATTAATATTTATTTACCAGATTTGGTAACAATAATCGTGCTGAATCCAGTGCGGCAGTGCCGTAGTTAACTTGAAAACAAAATCACTAAATAGTTTTTGTAAAATTTGAGTGAAAAAAATTCGAAGTAGGCCTTGAAAATAGAAAACAAATTTTAATATAAAATGTTTACTGATATCATTTTTACACACCTGTTTTCATTTGAAATGGGTCACAATGTACAGAATGTTGAAATGAATTGGATCGTATATTATTTTTTTTCTCGGAAAGTTGAGGAATAAAGTGTTGAAATTAAATATATTTGAATTCAGCAAGTTAAGCTCTACAAGAATCCGGTGAAAAAATATAGGGGTTCTATTTAAAAAAATATCCGATGACGTCATCACGCAGAAACAAATGAACATCGGAAATGCGTTGGTATAGAAAAAAGAGTCTTTTTAAAAAGCTAAATCGACGGGTCCGAGGAAATTTCATGAAACTTCGTTGTTTTAGAAATAATGAATTTATTCCATACTTTTCTTCCACACTGTATATTATACATTGTTTATATTTTTGTGTGATCACTAAGTAGGTAATTATATAAATTTATAACAATTTATTGACTACAGGAAAATGCAAGAAAAGAAAATAAAAAAATCAATCAAAAATTAAAATCAAATTTATCATTAATAATTGGTAATATTAATTTCTGCATTTAATCGAAAGATTTGTCTTGTCTTAATTATTTCGGATGTGGCAATTAAACTGGCGCGTCTCTCGGAGTATGTCTTGACATACTCCAGTCGCCGCTCTACAAATTGCATGAAATAGTTGAACTGCGCATCTGTCATTCGGGGAGAGATCGTCTATGAAATGTTATATGGCTGCTCCTGCAAGTCGCTTATTAGCGAGAGATCGCATTCGAGCCTTCATTCCCTACAGTATACCACGCGTGCGTCATTCAGTCAGCGTTTGACTGTGAAATAAAATTGGCATAATTTCGGGAAGAAGACGGACTACAAATACGAGTTTTTTTTATCTTCTCGGGTTTAATGGACTGTCATAATTGTAATATGCTTTTCTGCGTTTAATGTTTTCTGTTTAAATAAATATGAAACTCCTCACTCCGCAAAATCATCGTCGGCCGTCCGCCCGCCGAGAAACGTTTCGGCGAAAGATTTCTGCGGAACTTGACTATGCAACACGAGCTTCGGAAATTCACCGGCTCTCCGCCCGCCGAAATATTCACCAGCGAAAGTTGCCTCGGCGCTTCATCCGGCGCGCGACTATGAATACCACTGTTTGTCGATTGTCATCAGTAAGCAGCCCAATTCTGGTTTTGCCTGTAAATAAGACCCATCGCCACTGGCGTAAAAGCCAACCCCTATGCTCTCGTGCCCACTGGAGTAAAGATTTATGGTCTGTAATATTTTTTTTGTCTTTCTTGTTCCCTAAGTACATGTATTTTTTTTACCACATTAAGAAAAAGCACTATATTTGATCGAATCATTTTATATACAGGGGTCCATGACTTTTGACGTTGTGTGTATTACTATATTACTTTCACTTTTCACTGATTTTAGAGCCGGACGCTGATGTCGTTGATAGCTTGCGAAGGTCGTATGATCAGAGCCTTAGACCCCTTTTATGCACGCGTTTTTCTCCACCCAAAGCGAAATTGAGAAAAACGCGGCATATTTCTGCTCCATTTTATACACGCGTATTCTATCAGTTGTCGCCAGTTTCATGCCACACAGTAGTCAGTCAAGTAGGTACATGAAAATGGATCCATGTAAGTATATTGTATTTGTGCTATAAAAAAATATGTAATAGAAGACGTAAGAGGCGTTGGGCAGTACATCCAATTAATAGAAATAGAATTCAACAAAGTGCATTTTATATTTTATATGGAGATTTACAAAAAGATGGTGACAAGTTTTTTAATTAGGGGCCATCCATAAATTACGTCACACGAATTTTAGGACTTTTTAACCCCTCCCCCCGTCCTTGTCAGAGGTTGACACATTTTCAGAACCCCCTCCCCCCTGATGTGACATCACACATTTTTCAAATTTATGTATGTATTTAAAAATAATCAAAAGAAAACAGTTATTTTTGTTTTTTCTTACTTTTATTATATAATCTTTAATAAAATCAACATAAAGTTAAATATATTAGATAACAGAAAAAACAAACGACTAGTTAGAAAGCAATAAACGACTAGGTAATTATGTTAATTATAGATGCAATTAATCATCTTGTGTCCATGGATTTTGGACTTTGTAAATTTTTAAAGTTTTTTATTCACATATAAATTTCGCGTTATGGATTTTGAATTTTAACGTGATGTCACAAAGTTTTTGACCCCTTTCTTATATTGCCCTTTGTCACACTATGTCAAATTCCGGTGATACCCTCCAATTAACATGTGACGTAATTTATGGATGACCCCTTACTTTCGTATGTCACAATCATATTTTGATTAATTAATTATACAGGGTGTCCCAAAATAGAAGGCCATACCATTAACCACATATTCTTTGGAGAAAAACAAAAATTACAAAAGATGTAAAATAATCAGAAGAAAATTCTACGTTTGATATTTCAAGAAAAAGCTGCATAGGTATCCCTCAGTTACCTCCATTCGCCCTTCGATTTTTTTCACCAAAATTACATGATAAGTATGCCGGAATAAGATAAAAGTACGTGCAAAATTTCAAGTGTGTATCTTACAAAACAATGGGATTATTAACAAAAATAGTTTTTAAAATGTAACTTTAACACCCTGTATATTGAAACAGGGACGCCCAAATAAAAAATGGCATAAGGAAAGTCACATTATTTTTGTCCAAAGAATATGTGGTTAATGGTATGGCCTTCTATTTTGGGACACCCTGTATAACATATAACAGGATTTGGTCTGATGGTATCAATAAATATTTCAATATCAATTGCGTCCATTGCATCCATGTCCCGCTTGATCAACAGCTAAACTAAAACTAAAACAAACTGTGTTAAAACTACCCTTGACAGACAGAGCCACTGGACTTGCAACTTGTGTTTTTTCGGAGCGCGTATGCCAAGCGTTCTGTAAAGCCATCGCGACAGAATTGAAAACGCGAGAGCAAATAAACGCGCGTAAAATGCATAAACGTAGTAACTCTGTTCAGGGTATCTTGAAACGTGGCGTATTTGTCAACTCCGCGTTGAGAGGAGAAAAACAAGTGCATAAAAGGGGTCTTAGTCTCCAACGTTCGCAGAAAGTGTTTTTTTGATTAGAATTATAATAGCATTCTTGACTTATCTTGGTGTAAATGATATTGCAATTTCGATGTTTCAGCGCGAGCCGTTTTATATTAAGGAACTCCATAAAAGAGCGTGTTGCACAGATAATTTCAAATTAAAAATAAAATGGTTCCTCTTAGAATTTTAAGACAAAACTTTCAGAAATGACTAAACATATGTTGTGTAGATCTAAATTAAGCAAAAAAAATGTTTTACAATTTTTTGGAAAACCACCCCTAACAACCCCCTGCACACCATGATTTTTTGACGACCAGGCGATTTTGCTTTCTAAAGGCATAAGGAATGATATAAAATAGGTTTTACATTTTAGCAATAAAGTGCAAACGAAAATCTTTTCTAGAAGGAAAGTCTTTGCGTTTAAACTCTACTATTAACTTCTCAAGTGGCACGCTTAGATCATCATACCACCCGTATCTTCCGTACTCATCTCTGTGTTGTGAATTAGTCACTCTCTATTATTTTCGACCTTGGGTTATTGATAATACAAGATAAAAACTTTAAATTTTGAAATATTCTTATTATTTTTATTACCTAACGCTTCGAAATTGGTAAAAACTGTCATATCACTGTTTCTACTCTAAAAATAATAGATGTTATGTAATGCAATTATTTTTGTCATTTTTGTATCTTTTTTATATCTGATGGCATTCAAACTTAATACGCCAATAAAATGGTGCTCCCCGCACGCTTTGCCCATCACGCTAGTCCACAAGCTAGCGATTAGTCACTCTCTACAATTTCAGCCGCTGACTTTAGACATTTATTACAATCTCTTTGGTGATATAGACTTCTTATTTAAACGTGCATAAATCCTCGAAGATTTTCGGATTAGATTTGAATCACTCTGTATTTGTATAATACAAAATCGTATATGGCTCGTATATGTATACCCTAGAATTCTATATCATACTATCATTGGTATATATGTGTTAAAGAAAACGATGTAAATTGGGTTATACTTTCTATAGTTTTCACTTGATGTCTGTTTTAGTTATTAGCTTCTAGAATCTATAAATTCCGTTTTAAAACTTTTGGAAAATAAGTTGCTGACGTGTCAGAAAATAGCACAGGAGATTTCGCTATTAGATGCCTTAAATGAACTGGAAGTGAGTGAAGAAGAAACCACTAAATACTTGTCCCCAAAGTATAAAGATCTGTTAGCCCGTGGAACAGATATAAGAAAGGTTTATCAGAATCAATCAGGATGTTTGGACAGACTTTATGGTAATTCACTTAAACAGAATTGGGAAAATCCATCCAGGACTGCGTACTTTTTATGACAAAATATGACGATTTAACAATAATGCGTTGTTCAGCAAACGTTAGAATAAAAATAATTATTAAAGAAATCTTTGAGACTGAAATGTATTTTTTTTTTAGGTACTATTACGGACCTTTTCATGGATTTCAACAAATTTAAGGGTATTAATTCACGACATAAAGCACCAAAGTTAATAGAAATACTGGAGAACCTTTGCCAATTTGGTAAAATTTTTCAGACCCGATTATGTCTAAGTAAACGTCATTAAAATATCTTAAGATTCTTATAACTATTATTTTTGTTATTATTAAATAAAGTTAACTCAAACATCTGATTTAATTAATTTAATTACCACACACATTTTTTGCATACAGGAAAAACTAAGTGTTACAGGTTTTTTTAAGTACCTATTACCTTTGACTATATACACTAAAGGCTATTACACAACAAAAAATATATACAATAATGTTATTAAAAGGAAAAAATTACACTCGCAAATTCTATTTGGGAAAAAATTTGGCTGCATTTTTGACTGATCGCCTTCGCCTTTATTTGGCGTGAACTTGTTCATACAAGAAATACAGCAATTGTTATAAAAATAAAAATATCACATAAATAAAAATATATAGGTAATACTCGTATGAGAAAATTTAGAATTTATGTTATTGAAAATAAAACATACTACCAACAAATTTTCATTGAATAAAATCAGGTACTATTGAGTTTGTCACTTTAATAATTAGTAATAATATAAAACTTGTTATTAAAAATAAATACATTAATAGTCTATTGCGATACATTTCGATACGACATAACAATAGGACTGATTTAAATAACCAAAACTGGATTACACCTTACCATTACCTTACATTCAGATTTTCAGAAATGCTTATTGTCTAAGAATTGTTAAAATTTAACTTACCATTGGTGCCTCCTACGTTAAAATATTGTACAAGGAACCATGCAGCTGATTGTTGTAAATCTATTATCTCGAAAATGGTCAATTACTAAGACTAATGACAAGTATACCTTTTTTACTCAAAAACAGTATAGGTTTAAGATTTTTTTCATAAAGAACGTGATAACGTTACGGTCAAATAAGTTACGCTCACATTTATGTCACAAATATGGCGGATGTAACGCCCTGTAGAACAGGGGAACAATTTCTAAGTTAATACAGTCAAACACAGTGTAATTATTGTTCGGTCGGATAGAAGTATCAATATTAATTGCTAAATGTATTTTTCCATTCTCATTTCATTAACTGGTAAAAAACGACCGGTGTATCACCTGGTATATAAAAATGGTACTTGTTCAGGATCGAGACATTTGTAACTTGTTTCACATAGGTGTAACAATGAAAGGAAGTATTTGGTGCTCCTGCTTTTTAGTGTTTTACGGTAAATATGCCGGTGGGATGAAACTTGATAATTTATTTGATTTGATGAAAGAAAATGTGACTGTGGTAAATACCGTGGAATTGTTGATACCGACGCTAAACTCAGAAAACAAAAGATGCCAAGAACACAGTCAGTATTATTTGCAGCAGCTAAAAAAATTCAGGCTTTGGGCAACTGAAAGTAAGTAAAAAATGTTAAATTGTTATGATTTATTTTTGAATCTGTTTTGAAAATTAAATATTTATATATAAACGGTACCATATAATTTTGGGGCTAAAAGATAATGATTCGGTCAAATTTACTTTAGTCCAAAATTGCTTCGTTTAAAAAAAATATAGTGTTGAGGTGAAATTTTCAAAAATTATCCATATCTTTAAAATCAGGGAATGAAAATCTGGCGCAGTATACTACATCGTTTAACGTCTACTTTCAGTAGCGTGGAACCACCCTTTTTTGAAAAAAGATATGCGAAATTGAAAAACGATGGTTTTACTGGTCTTCGCAAACCTCAAAAAAGACGCAAAAGACATAAATAGTAAGTTTTAGTGATTTTTACGCTTTCACGGTCGGTGTTATTATTTGATGAAACCATTTTTCAACAAAGTAGGTACAAGATTTTATCAAAGCAGGCCGATATCTTTGAAATATTGCACGTCTCCATAATTTACCATTATGAACAAGTTTTTCAAGTAACATTTTGCTATATTTTCAGCAGAAAAGGCACTTTACCTAAAACCAAAACAGTTTTTACTCGGTGCACTGAGCATTTCAAATAGGATTATTGCAAAAATGGTTGCTCCTACCGACTTCAGCAAAGTATACCTTTTTCAAATAAAGCAGGTAGGAGAATCGATGGTTTCAGATGGATACACTAAGCTGCAAAAAAGTTACACACGCAAAATACCAAAGCATCTTAATACGAATTTCCATTAAGGAGAAATATGAAAGCGCGTGGACGTCTAAAAACGCGTTTGTAAAATTGCGAACATTACAGCCTTAAACCAGCACGCGGCACAAAAATTTTTATCTTATTGATCACAATCTACCTACATTATGCTGTAACAAATTATATAGAAATGAAATAACTGACCATAGTCGCCGTACATGAAGAGAATTCATGTTAAATCTGTGCAATAATATTTGATTATTAATTCCCCTGGCAGGATAGGATGTCATCTTCCTTAAGGCTGGGATTGTGTATACATATGTTTACCGTCTAACAGGGCTTCAAGCGAGGACACAGAACTCCAAGAAAATTGAAATAATTGGTTATTATTATATATCAACGTATTCACAAAGGTTCCCGCTAGTGCGTGAGATAATTTTCATTGCTCATAAAATCACAAGAATAATTAAAATAAATGTTCAAGTACCTCAATTTTAGCCACACAGCTACTACGCCAATATGTCACAATTACGGCAAAATCATCACAGCCACAGCCACCAAATTACTTCACTCACTAGCCAGGACATATAGGACAACTTGTGTTTCACTTTCAGTTTAATATTTATTGCTAATTTTACATTTTGTGTCCTCGAGTAAAATCGTAACATATATCACGGCTTCCATTTTTACGTACGTCAAAATGCGCGATAAACTTCAGGGAACCTCTATAAATGATACTGCAGGAAACAACTACTCCGCGGGCTAATGCCCCGACCGGCATTGAATTATACCTGCAGTATATGTGTGAAACAGCCAAGAACCCTTTGTCGGCCACTCCACCAGACATAGACCGGTTTCGGGCTTGTTAGCCCTCATCAGTATGCCATAGGTGAGATGACCGACAATTGAACTGGCTGTTCCTTCATATGTAGTTTCACATATAAATCAAGTGCAGGTGAGATGTAACTGATCTGCTACTTCCTGCTCGGCCTAAGCGGCTCGACTTGCAGGTATAATTCAATGCCGGTCGGGGCATTAGCCCGCGGAGTAGTTGTTTCCTGCAGTATCATTTATAGATTTAATGGCGCATCGCCCGGGGTGAGAGGTCTGTGGTTAAGTACCTACGATATTGTAGGTCGCTTTCTGCAAGTCGAGCCGCTTAGGCCGAACAGGAAGTAGCAGATCAGTTACATCTCACCTTCAGAGAACCTTGTGGTTCGGGCCTATACGGTTTGTATACTGTCTCATAGGTTTGATTGATTCGCCGTTTCGCTCACTCAGGCTATGCAATTCCTTTTCTACAAAATCCCCGCCTTAAGAAAGATATTTAAAAAAACGCCTCTGAACTGATTCTATACTGTCAATGTGACACTGATAAATTGGAAACCAAATAATTAAACCGTATTCAAGCTTACTTGTAACTAATGTGTAATATAACATTTTAAAAGTATTGACATTTTTAAAATTTTTACAGTTTATTAACATGAAACCTAAAGCCCTATTTGCATTACTAACTATGTTGTTAACATGGCCAACAAATGTAAAATTCGAATCAAAGAAGATGCCTAAATCCTTTACACAATCACTTCTTGAAACTGTAATATCACTAATTGTATAGTCATAAAAAAAATACATCTCTTTTCCTACTAAATGATACTACGTAACATTTGTTGAAGTTTAAAGTTAACGGTTTGTTTGACACCATTTGCTAACCTTGTTAGCCTGAGTTTGTAAATATATACAATCTTTCACATTCCCAATACTTGTATAAATTTTTAAATTGTCTGAAAAAATCAGATTAAAGCAAGATATAATAGCATCAGGCAAATCGTTAATAAACAAAAGAAATAACAAGGGTCCTAAATTCGAACCCTGCGGAACGCCAGATACAACTCTAAATTTCGATGAAGAAAATCCTTCACACTTTACAAACTGCTGTCTCTCAGTCAAATATGATTTTAGAAAACAAACAAATTTATTTCACAGGCTAACACTGACAAACTTAGAAAGTAATATATTATGATCAACCTGGTCAAATGCTTTGCTAAAATCCATATATATTACATGAATACATTACATAATAATAATATGCCGCCCTCTCTCCCGCACAAGTCTCCGACTTCTGGGCTAATCCCCGTAATTAGAATAAGGAGTAGACATATTATTCATTTATTTATAACTGAGAAGTATGCAGATATTGTCTTTGTATATGGGTATTCCAATGGGAAAGCTAGACAAGCAACTCGAGAATACCCGAATACCGACGAATATACCCGAATAGACATCAACCTGCGCAGTGCTCACACAATCGTTAGTACATTATCATGTTCTACTAGGGACTGCATAAATAATAATCATAATGAACATATCTGGGCTTTACAAAATCCGCATGCAATTAGATCAAGACGATTTCAGCATTGTTTCAGTGTCAACGTTTGGGATAGCTTTTTCAACAATAATTTACTGCCTGTTCATGTTTTAAATTATCATTTCAATACAGATCTATGTAGAACTTTATTGGAAAACAACCTTCTTGATTTCATTGACGAGTAGGGCTTAACATTTTCAAAATATCATCAGCACGATGGTGCACCACCACATAGAGGGAGACAATTAACTGATTGGTTAAATGATTTCCCGAATAAATAGATAGGTCAACAAGGCCCAGTAACATGACCACCGCGTTCCCCAGATCTACATCCTTTGGACATTTATTTATAGAGACATGAAGAAGCTTGTCTACCATGTTGGATATAGTTGGAAATAATATGTTTTGAAATGTTTGTAACTTCTAAACAAAAACGAATCGGACCCATGTCCATATAAGAAAAAAAAAATTGACATTAACCCAGCTACGATCTGCCAAAGTTGGTCATAGAGCTTGTAGAACAGTACAGAACAGTAGTCCAGTAAAAAGAAAATAATAATAGTAGTACGAGATTGTAAATGTTCATCATTATAAACACACATGTAGTTGAATTTATTACCTAATTTACAAATTTCACATTTCAGTGTTTGATGGCAGTGCAAAATTTCCCAGTGGCGTACTATATGGATCCACTTACAATTTGGGCAATTTTGACCAGTGCGTTGAAGTTAAAGTGCCATATAGAGATCAAGGGTTTTCCGGAAAATATTGCTTAGCTAAATTTACGATAAAACCTCCAAATTATCTAAGCCCTAATCACAATATAGATTACATCCGTGATGACTATGAGGAGTATTTTAACATCTCAACTTGGGAAAAGATAAAAGTACGTTTACATAAAACCTAAAGCTGCATACACACTTGTAATAGAACTTTGTTCTTTCATGCCGGGAAAATGTTAGGCATATCACGCCTACTTTAACCTTGAAGACGCACTCTGTTACAGATGTAGTATAGTACGCAGCTTAACATAAAGGGTTGCCATTGTTCAAATGATTCCTATGTATTCTCAATTTCTTATTTACAAATAAGTACATAAAATTTTTATATTACGGGTCGCCCTAGCAGAATACGGAAGAAGGTACTCTACCTAATCTCCATATATCGTAAACTTTAATCTACTGTTTCAATAATTGTAATATAAATTAAATATGTTTAATTTTAATATCCTGTCGTACATACACAATTTACATAGTTTGATAGTCTATATGTATATAAATAATTTATATGTACCAATTGAGTAGGGATTTTATCATTTTTTTGGTCGACTTAGTAATAAACTAATATGGTTTTTTAATGCTGTATTAAACTTTTTATATTGTACCATATTTTCAAATATCATACATTGCTCCCTATTTTTTATTAGATATAATATAATGTTGAAAGATAAAATGATCTGATGAAATGATTTTAAACTGAAATTTGCTATAAAATTTTATGTCAAGCTCGTTTCTTTTAAATGTCAATAAATAATAAAAGTGTTACGCATCAAAAATTTAGTTTTATATTATTTACAATAAAACTGCCGCTACATTAACATGTTATTTAACTAAATAAAATAATTCTAATCATGTAATCTCTTGTGCTGGTTTGTGAAATATAATTTAATTTTTTTAAAGAGGAATGTTCCATTTTACTTTTTTAATTTCTCAGGTGTTCTCTCAAGATGAGTCGAAAGGATCAAGAAACGATCTATATCTTGCATATTGCTTGCCATCTTCATGCACAAATGAAGACCTGAAGATTTCTTTAGAGAAACTGATTGATCACTATAACAGCATTTTTGACTTTGAGATGAGTGTGGACGTAGATAAGCGAAGTTGTCAGATTACTGAGACACTGCCTTTTACTACTGCTGATATTGCTTTCATGTAAGTTGTTTCTCATAGATTTGTAGTATTTTCTTTCGACTGGAGAAAATATAGGTAGTTTCAATTATAGAATTGTTAAGATTAAGCAAACTCATTTTTGTTTTAGGACTATCCTTGGTGTGCTCATAGCAATGGTTATTTTTGCTTCTGCATACCAATTGACTATAGGGATGGATGGTATGGATTATTACAAAGTCTCATATAAGTGTTAACTTACTTTCTCTAAATTAACAAAATTAAATTCATCATTTTAAATGGTTTGATGCATACAAAAAGATAAAGAACTAGAAACAATAAATTACAATTTAGTCATAAAAATACCTATAATCAAGAATTTTTGTTTACAATACAATTAAGGGAATTACTTATAAAAATATTAGTGCAGAATTTGACCTGTCCATTTTTTACTTGTTCTGCAGGACTACTTTTTGTAACTTCAGTAACACTAGTATTTTTGGAAAATTCTGTGGAAGATCGAGAGCACCTAGTAGTTGAAGTCGTGCTAATGCCAATATATTTTTTTATTTTGTTTTCACTTTGTTGGACACTGAATTTTCAATACAGGGTGTTAAAAAAAGAGTGTAAAATATTTAAGGAGGTAATAGCATGAACCAAAATAAGCAGAAAAGTCTCAATAACCATGGGTCCACAAAGCAACGGTTGCGGAGATATGGATTGTTTTATGTTCTTTAGCCCTTTTTTATTTTGCAAATACATTGTGTATTTTCTTATAATAGTTGGTTGAAGTTTAGTGAACTAAACAGTACGTATTTGACAGTTGTTCTCAGTGCACAAGTTTTCTTTTGATATGGCTGGTTACTCTAACGCAGAATTAACAGATATGTATTTCATGTATGGTCGTGCTAATGGGAACGCCACCAAAGCGCGACGTCTTTATGTTGACGCTTATCCAAATCGTCAGATTCCTTCTCAACGCATGTTTGGAAGAATTCACCAAAGATTGCGTGATACCGGTTTCTTGAGCAAACAGTGCCATTTATCCGGAAGACCAAGGTCGGTATCCACTCCTAGAGTAGAAGAAGAAATTCTAGCACTGGTAGAGCACAATCCACGTACGAGTGTGCGGAGAATATCAGCCGAGGTAGGAATTAGCGGTCCTCTTGTTTGGATAATCCTTCACGAGCAACTGCTTTATCCATACCATGTACAACGAGTACAGACCTTAAATCGTTTGGCACGTTTGGTTTTTTGCTGCTGGTTTCTACGTCATGATGCTGAAGACCCTCGTTTTCTTGCAAACATTCTTTTTACTGATGAGGCCGGGTTCACAAGAAATGGAGTGTTTAATTTTCACAATACGCATATTTGGGCCGACGAAAATCCTCATGCTCTAATAGAATCAGGACATCAGACACGTTTTTCATTCAACATTTGGATGGGTATTGTAGGTGACAGGTTTCTAGGTCTTGTTGTTTTACCAAACCGATTAACAGGCGCTGCTTACCTCAATTTTCTGCAGAACACACTGTATGAGTTTTTGGAAGACATTCCTTTGAATCAGAAGCAACAAATGTGGTTCGAGCATGATGGTGCTCCAGCTCATTTTTTCATGGCCGTTAGAGAGCATTTACACCAAACTTTTCCACATAGATGGGTAGGAAGGGCTGAACCTGTTTTATGGCCTCCAAGATGCCTGATCTGAACCCTCTAGATTTCTTTGTTTGGGGATATTTGAAGACATTAGTGTACTCCTGTAAATAGCCTGGAAGAGCTGCAGCTACGGATTAATCAAAAGTGTCAAGAAATTCAAACCAAGGAGGGTGTTTTCGAAAGAGTTCGAATATCGTTGAGACGAAGATGTCGTGCCTGCTTGGAAATGGACGGAGGGCACTTTGAACATCTTCTGTAACTTTGTTTTTTGTTTGTTAAAACCAGGGGACTTTTTGCGGAGATAACTATTGATTATATTCTTCCTTACATTACACCATTGGTTATATAAGCACACTATCTATAAACTCAATGGTTTTGTCGTATTAAGTTTTTGATTTTTCCGGTCGCATTATTTCGTCTTTTTCGCGACTTCCTCAATTTCATTCATGTTAGTTCTGAGAGATCTCAGTTTATCGCGTTTAAAACTGAGTACCAAAACGTCAAATAACTTAAAATGTATTTGTTTAAAAAACAGTGATAGTTATAATTTATTTTAAATATTGAATGCAATAATGGTGCATAAAGTTTTGTATGCATTGCTGGCATAACTGGTTTTTATGATCCTATGTCGCTTTTCTAGGCCGAAATAGCGTCTTGGTCATAAAAACCTCATTATGCCCTTAATATATAAACAGCTATTATGATATGCCTTCCTTATATTTTAGGTAAATTTCATAAAATAATTATATGCTTTTCGTTTCCGCACAATTTGAAAAAGTTGGCATCAAAAAGTAAGAATGAAGATGGACTAGCTTGCATATCTGGCCTCAAAACCTTGTCCATGTTCCTTATAATAGTGGGGCATAGATGTATGTTTACGTATGGTGGTCCAGTGACGAATCCAAAATTTATAGAAGAAGTAAGTGCAAAAAAATTAAAATAGTCTCTTATATTTACTTCCATATTTCAGAGTTATACAAAAGTAGAAAATACAGTTCTTTTAAATGGACCAATTATAGTTGATACGTTTTTTGTAATTTCTGGATTTCTAGCGACGTACCTGACTCTACACTTTTTCGAAAAACATCGATTTAATGCAAATGTCCTTATGATTTATCTTCACAGAATAATAAGGTAATATAGTAGATATCATTTGTAAATGGAAGCATAGATATTTTGTTTACAGTTATTAATTACTTTCGTTATGAGCTAGTACTAAGGTGAAATTTTTGAAGAACCTGGAAAATTTTCGAATATTAAAAGGCAATTAACCTTGATGAAATATAATGCTTTATTTTGTAAATGAATATTGAAAAATCATTAAGTATTTATATCTTATTTGAAGTACAACTCTTTTTTACTATAAATATTCTTTTATAAATTGTGTATAATTAAGTGCGTAATCTTTAACTTTTATAAAGTTAGTAGTATTTTCGTGACCATGTAAATAATAATTTTAAATTACAACTCCTGGGAAAAATAGGTCAAACAAAAATACCCAACAAAAATTTTTACATTTCGGGTCATTTTTTATACCCATCTTCAGAAACAATGTTAATCACGCTATAGCAAAAGCAATAAAAACACATTGTAGAAATTTAAACAAACAATTTTGAGAAATGCGTACTAATTGAGTAAAAGACAAACATGTCGAAAAGAAATTTCTCATTTTCATAAAAATGCTATGTAACCATAGTGATTAAGAACCCAACACATGGTTAAGGACAAAAATTTAAAAACATCTAACTCTTTAAGTATAGGAGTAAAACTTTTCAACAAATTTTGTTGCTGAAATTTTTCATGGTTCTGAATAGAATGAAATGCTTGGCGACAAGCTCAAAGGAATGTCGATAAAAAATTCTTATTTTTTAAACATACAAAAAATATGTCGAAACATAAAGGAAATAATATACAAATAAATATGAAAAATTTTTAATTAGTTATTAAATTGCGTAAATTGAAAGAAATTTAACTTTTGTGGTTATTAGTATGTCTAGGTTGTGACCAGTTGTAATTGAGTAAAGCGCGAGGCTTTTAGGCTTCAGCCAAGAGCTTTTATATCCTAAGGGTGTTAAACGTCGTTTACAATCGAGATACATACAATATTTTAAACATGATCAAATATTTTCGACATTAATAATAATTGCCTATTCATCACAAAGTATAAACTATATTGAAAATTTGACACTGATATCTGTAAGTTTATTGTTTATTGTATAAGGAACGACAGGATTTACTCCAATACGTATTCCCTTAGATATATGACACTTAATAATGCATACAGTAGTAAATATGGAAAAAATTAATATGAAAAACGCAATAAATGAATGAATGACATATACATACAATGCATCCAAATAGAAAAAAAATTAACAACAAATACAAATATTTAAATAAAATTACAGAAATATTTTTGAGGGTGTTATTTAAGGAATACATTGACAGAAAAAATATCAACAGTTATATTTTTGGAAAGATTTTGTTACAATTAGATAAACACCTGTTTAGGTGTTAGCATGTCCACAATGTAATATATTTTTATTTCTAATTACATACGATAAAACTATGAAGTTTATTAATTCCAGATGAATCAATTAAATTATTCCTAATTTTATAAATAAATTTAATATCAGTTATACGCCTCCTATCCTCGCGAGATATGAAGTTTAACTTCTTTTTTATTATAGAACTATTTACAATATCAGGATAGATCTAATGACTTACATATCTTATAAATTTATTTATGTTTTTTGAAAGTAATTATGTCATTTTGTATTAATTCAACATCATAGTATTACAGAATGAAAGACTTTAAGATCATCTGCATACATTAAAAGTTTAGAAAACTTAAAACACTTAGTCACATCATTAATATATATGTTAAATAACAGAGGTCATAAGTGCGACCCTTGGAGAACACCCGAAGTTAATAATAAAAAATTCAGAAATATATTGAATAATTCTAACAGCTTGATATCGATTTGAGAGATACGATTGAAATTAGACCCACTCACACCAAATTCAGAAAGTTTATTAAACATGATCCGATGGCTTAGCTTGTCAAAAGCTTTACTAAAATCTATTTAGACAGCATCTACTTGCAGTCACTGCAAAACATATTTTTCCTTGAGACCAACCTCGACGTTTAAGTAAGGTCGTTAAGGGTATAATGTTCGACCAAACAGTGTAGCTTTTATCAGGCTCCGCCCATCAGCACCTTCAACGGCAAATTTAACTTTGTGCCCCTGTAAGTTAGGCAATTGTATGCAGAAATTTAGCAAAACATGTCTTCTTGGCGGACAGATTTCATGAATATAAATGCAAAAAATTGAAATCTGAGACAATAGTCTGTTATATGAAGACCTGATTTACTAGCCTACAGCTTTCTTTTTTATAATAGTGCCTAACAACGTCTCACCGCAGTCCTAAATGTGGGCAATATTGCGACCGAAATATTGTTCAGATCTATTTTTTTTTTTTGAAAATATGGCTCTGATGTCTAGTAAAATAGACTTTTATTAGTTGATTAAAACTTGCTCCATCTTAATACGAATTTCCATTGAGGAGAAATATGAAAGCGCGTGGACGTCTGAAAACGGCTTTGTAATATTGCGAACATTACAGCCTTAAGCTGTACTTTAAAGCCCGATCGTGTATAAATATTGTAAAACACTCTGTTTTGTTCTTGTCTTCTAATTCATCACACTTATTTCTTTAGAATAGTGCCAGCGTATGCCATAGTGTTGGCATTTTACTGCACCTTATTTGTCAGGCTTGGGTCTGGACCATTTTGGCAAGAAAGAGTAGGCATAGAACAAGAACGGTGTCTGCAAAATTGGTGGACCAATTTGCTACATATAAATAATTACGTCAACGTCGACAATCTAGTAAGTAATAATAATTTTGTTTATGCCCTTAAAGAGATCTTTTCATTTATAATTGCACAAGAGACAATTTACTGAATAATAAATTTAGAAACATATAAATGCAAACATTATTTATGAAACACTAAAAATAAATACATTTTTATTTGAGCGTACAATTATTAAACACGCAGTTATTGAAATTCATACGAGGAATACTAATGTCGCTACGGGTGCCACAGCTAATCGTTTCTGTAGTAGATGTTGAAGTTTGTTCTTTTTCCAAACGAATCGATTGAATCATGGTCAAATGATACTCTTTGTCAACTTGTAAGTATGGTTTTATTGATGATGAATTGCTGCGTCTTGTTATTTTTATTAGAGCTTATTCTTCAATTCCGCTAACTTCTGTCGCTCGATTTGAGTGATTTGTAATTTTTACACGTTTGGCATCTATAGCAATGCGCTGTGCTGAGCATTTAATCTATTTGGGGTTTGAGGTCGTTTTTACATTGAACTTTGAGTAAATACAAGGGAAAATGAGGTAAAAATGAGCTAGACAATATGGCGGTAGTCATTTCATTGCCGTATCGCTTCAATTTATAGGGTGATTCAAAAAAGCTTGATAGACAATAAAAATTGACAAAAAAAAATAAAATTCCAAATTCGAGGAAATTTTCGGTTTTTTCGCTTCGGAACGGTTGTCGAACGTGCGAAAGACTGTTCCGTATACAAAGTGTTGAAAAAAATCGTACCGCAAAAAAAACTCAAAATTAAGGGAATTAAAAAAATTTTTTGATGAAACTTCTATCAAGGATTTATTATGACGCTAACTAACGGAGCAAATACAGAGTGTACCAAAATATGCCAACCACTCTTCTAAATTATAGAGCGCCAGATTTTCCCCATCATAGAGACTTCAGCCACGTTTACATTTTATTATTCATAGGCGTAGAGCCGCGCGCAGTAATGGAAATTAAGTAAAAGGCACTACGCAGCGGTGGTCACGACGCGGCCAGAGGGCTTTAGCCACCTTTCTAGTATAAATTAAATTGTCTACTTTAAAGAGTAAGCATAATTTTTCCATTAATCAAACTAATTAAATGTTCCTCAGTGTATATGCCAATCTTGGTATCTCAGCTGTGACATGCATTATTTCCTTCTCGTGCCCTTACTTGTTTGGCTGCTACGGAAAAAATCGACTGCAGGGATACTTACAGTAGCTGGATTAATCCTTCTGTCTGTATTGACAGTGTTTGCTACTGTTTACGTTAACAATGAAGATGGAATCATGCTTCTTTATATAAAGTACGTATGAAGATTAGTTTCCTTAAAGGTAAACTTTCGTTTATTTTTCAATTAACAACGTCAGTGTTTGCACAAACTTGCTTAATAACTGTTAACTTTTTCAGGTTGCTAAAGGACCCAGTTCTAAACAAAACATTCAGAAATATATACACACCGACGCATTTGAGAGCTAGTCCATATTTTGTGGGGATAATAACAGCTTATATAAAATACAAAATGAAAATTACGGACTACAAGATGCCTAAACATATTTTGTACGTGGGATGGACGACTTGCGTCATCGTTGTTTTGGTGACGGTATTCACTGCGTTTATATTTTATATTCCTGGATATCCACGTGACACCATTTTTTCTGCATTCTATGCATCCTTGCACCACTTCACTTTCAGCCTTTGTATGTCTTGGATCATCATTGCAGTTTCTTCAGGAAATGGAGGTAAGACCAGTCTCACTAGACTAGACAATTACATTTTTTACAGCTTCCAAAAATCCTTCACATTTCTTCACGTAATAAAATTCTCGATACAAAAAATAGAATAAAACTTCACAAAATTGATTTTAAACATATAAATACGATTAAGTGTTTATACGGGGTGACATTGAAAAAACTACAATGCATAGTATCACGGGATAGAGGATCAAAAAGTAATAAAAAAACTTATATACACTAATGTCCGATCGCCTTTTGTTTTCAAGATACAGAGTAAATCAAAAAACTTGTTAATTTCTATCGAATATACGAAAATATTTTAACCAAAATTGGTGCGCACTGTGACCTGCTTGCATGTGGCTATTATGTGTCACAATTTTCAGTTCAATCAGCTTCCAGTGGCGGAGTTATAGGACTTTTCTATCTTTAAGCAGAATAAATAACACTTTTTCACCTTCTAAAAAAAATTGTTTTCCTCTTTTCCGGAAAAAAATTTAATTTTGTACAATAAATTACTTTTGAGTTTTAATCGTATTCCTTACGGATTTTCTGCAAAAAAATATTTTCTGTTTGCTTAAGAAGGTAGTTTGAAGTACGTGGATTTGTTAAAATATTATTATACTTTTAACGTTGAAAAAAGCTTTTTTAAAATGCCTTTATTAGAAAATGTGTTTAGAAGGTGTTCAAATTGGTGGCCTTGTTGTTGAACACACTTTTCTAATCTTCGTATTAATGATATAAAAAATATTTGACAAGTGTCATAGACTTCATTTGTTTTATAATTTTATAGATTACTATGGGAAGCGTTATTCAACACTCCAAGTACTTCAAACTACCTTAAGTCAAGCATACAGAAAATATTTTTTTACAGGCTGAAGCAATGTTATTTATTCTGTTTAAAGAAAAAAACCTCCGTCACTGGATGATGAATGAACGTATTATTGTGACACATAACAGCCACGTGCAAGGACACAGTGTGCACCAATTTTGGTTCAAATATTTCCATACAATCGGGAGAAAATAAAAAAAATCTAAGTTTTACAAAAATTTTTGAAACGCTGTATCTTGAAAGCACAAGGCGATTGGACTATAACTTTTTATATCACTTTTTGGTCCTCGTGTGGTACTATGCATTGTAGTTTTTTCAATGTCACCCTGTAGATATACATGCTATCGTTGGTTTGTTATCAGGATACCGATCTTGAAATATATTAGGCAGGATCTGGTGTCTCACAAAGTTCAAATTTGGGACCATTACTTTTTTTTTATATATAAACGATGTGGTTAAAAATGTCAGATGGACTCATGTATGCCGATGATTTAAAAGTCTACCGAGAAAAGTCGATAACTTGTCGGCCTGTAAAATGTTTTAATCCTGAAGAAAATTTGCGTATAATTGACACAGTGAAGGAATATTTTTTAATAGCTTGCTTAGTTTCTTTTTAGACTGCCTTTAAAAACAGCTCTTAATTCGCTGAACATTGCATATAAAAATTGTCAGTAAAAATTTCGTGAAAATGCTAGTGGTCTTTAAAATTTTTCAGTTGCTAACAATATTTGAATATCATATTTATGTAACACCTGTTCAAATGTTAGATATTAGTTTGTATTTGTTCTACTAAATAAATGTTATTTATTTCCTTCAAATAACACGCTCACGTTTTGTAGAAAAAAACAGATAATCCTCAAATATTTGCGACAAAAAATCAACATTCTTTAATATTTGTTGTAATTAAATATGTGTGCATAATAATGTATATTACAGTTATATTTCTTTTCACACACTCATTTCCGTGATGAATTTTGATTATAAGTGTTTATATGCACGCGCAGGTAATTAGAAATAGAAATATTAAATTTTTTGTCCAATAAATAATTATAACGTCACTACTAAAACTGAACCTAACCAAGAAAAAATGTCTCCAAACCATTGTCATCAACCCTCACCATAAATAATAACAATGACAAAATCTAATAAAGAGAGAAATTGTCTACAACGTATCTTCAATATTGTTGCATTAGTATCGGGAAGTAGTAAAGCTACATCTAGCGGCCGTTCGAAGCGTTCTACATCGCAGTAGAAACAATTGAAAGCTAGAGCAACTCTTGCATAGATTTGAACTCTTGTTGCAAATGCGGAATTCCAGGAAACAACTACTATACGGGCTAATGCCCTGACTTGCACTGAATTACGCCTGGAAAACGTATCACCTTATATAACCTTACTTTTGCATTGTTGCAGCTTGGATAGAACCAATTCTATCTTGGCAACCCCTTGTACTATTAAGTAGGATAACGTATACAGCATTTTTATCCCATGGCGCAGTGCAAATTACCACCTCTGCTATAATGAGGGTCCCTAGATACGTTGGAGTATTTAACACTGTAAGTTGATTATACATAAAAATAATAATATTTATGAAACATTTTTCCTTGCTTTTAGATCTATGACATCTGCAGCGATATAATTTTGGCGTACGTCATAGGGTTTATCTTAACCATGCATATCGAGGCTCCTATCATAGGATTAGAAAAGATAATTTTTAAAAGAGAAGACAAGTCTCACATTTCAAAAGCAATCGCAGGAAACAAGATGTCCGAGGCAGTTATAAGTATACCAAAAATTAAAACAGTTGAACTTTAAAGAGCGACTTTCATGCAAATGTATGAAGAGTTTTGAAGAGAGCTTTACTATGTAGAAGTACATATATTATGTAATGGGGAAAGTAATAAAAGATGTACGTATTTATTTAATTAAAACATTGTTACTATCAATATTGAATTGTATTCAATATATAACTAGTAAGTACTACTATGACTTTCATTTCCATCTGAAGCTGTTTCTGCTGGAATTGGCTAGCTCTGAACTTTCATGTATGTTAACAAGCTCCTCATCAATAAGTAATTCAAAGTCGCCCAGTGCTTGAGGTGACGGAATTTTATTCCACCTAACACTAAAATAAAATTGGGATTTAAAAACCATTTCAAAGGCTAAAGAAGGAAACGCACTACGCGGTCGCGGTCTAGGTGCACCGCGGATTAGGCTAGTCTCGTTCTCGTCTAGTGAAGAATCTTCTAATTATTTAAATTAACACGTTTGCACTTGTAGACTGAGAGCTGGACTCCCTCTTGTCGCGATCTCGCCGAAAACTTTTTGGAGAATTTCGGCCAGTCGCGTCAAATAAAAGAGCAAATAAAAATCTTCCACATATTTTGACATCTAAATAGTACAGTAGAACAAATCGAAAGCGCATAGGGAACGACATATGCGACTGATTTTGTAAAAGTACGTGATTATCTCGGCACAGAGCGGTCCGCGATGCGCCTAGACCGCGACCTCATAGGGCGTTCTCTCCTCAACAATTACTCTGGTATTCCCGAAGGCAGTACCACTATATTAAATATGTTATCTAATAACTTATGCTTTAATATCCTGTCGTTTGTTGTGGTGGATGTTAGAGATGGAGATGCATTGACCTAAAAGAAATAAATACTCTACAATTTACTTGAACGAAAATAACTTACTTACAATACAATTTATTACGGTGTTTTGGGTTGTTATGCCGTGACTTGGGTAACTCGTCACTGTCAATCACAGAGTTACTATGTACTCCTTTAGCTGAGAATCTTCGATCTGTCCTTGTTGTTCTCGGATTAGGCTTTTATGGAGGCAAACCATATATTGATTTTGATTTTTATTCGTAACTTCTAAATCCCCTGAGACATTTTTGGCAAATTTGGCATAATTTTCTGGTATGTTGGTAGGTACAAATATACAATTTTTAGTTTACATAAAGTACCAGTGGGGTGGTTATGGGTACTATATCATGACTTTTTTCACAAGAGAGAGTATATCTCCCTGTAAGACTTCGATTAGGCTGCATTAACCACCATTCAATGCAGGAATGAGGGAAACCTGGAAAACCTCATTAATTAGGGGGGTAGTCAAATGTCAACCGGTATCAATCTCTCACATTGACCCAAGCCAACATTCTTCCACCCTACCATACCCGCAGAGAAGGTGCCAATCTCTCCACAAATATAGCTTATATACGGTCTACCGGCTGCGGGGGTCGAACCCACAGCGATCTAGTCACCTCGATTCAAGTACTGACGCCTTAAACCGCGCGACCACTGACCGATACCTACAAACAACACTAAAGGGCGCTGTATTTTTGAAATAAGTGTTTTGTAAAATGACTAACAATTAAACATAATGACAATAATGTAAAGCTTAGCAAATAAGAAGTGTTACTGATGCTACCTGAATATTTTCGAAGATTCTGAAATAAAACAAACGAATAACAACAAAAAACAGTCTAACCAACAAGGCTTCAGCAGGTACCGAAATCTATGGAAATATCTCCTAAATATAACAAACTGTAGATGTAAATATACTATTACAACATAAACGTTGTACTAAATCGACGCTTAAGAAACAACACCTCGTATCTTCAAAAAAGCAATTTTACAGGAGACTATTAAAACTGATTAACACATCCATATAACTGAATTATACTGTTATTTTCTTGTATTTATGTTTTTTGTGTGTTTATCTTGGAGATACAAGCTATTGAAAACTGCTAGATATAAACTAATTTTCAGTAAAAAAAACTGGTCAAATTTATTTTTAATACGTGAATAATATTGTTAAAATACGATAGCAACAAATGCGTGCCTTACGCTGTTTAACAATTATTTTGAGCAAAATTTTGAGTTTCAATGAATAAACGGAAAATCGAGAATTTTTTGAATATACAGAGTGAGTCAAGTCAGTCAAGTTTAAATAATCAAACTTCAGGAATACGTTCATTTTTAGGGAAAAAATTTCAACCCAGCTACTGGTAAACATGCAGTCCCTACTTGTGAAATTTAACAACGTTCTTTTTAAGTTTACAACTTTGTTAGGTGTCTGTTTGTTTATATAAATCCTACTTATAATTTGTCAGGGGCGTTTCTACTCATACAGGGCGTGAACCATTTGACTAATAACTGATTATGTTTTGTTGCCTTTCAACTACCACTATACCTCGTATGCGAATAGATTTCTTGTCTCTCTCAATTGCTGTAGTGAGGAAAAGGATATGAATTGCTCTGCGATTGATTTGAGAATCTCGGCCCTGATCACGTGGCTTGTAATCATTTATGAAGGCACTGCATGTACTATGAATATATACAATAACCAAAACACTGAGCTTAGGTCAGGATAGAATTGCCGTCGGAATCGCGCACTGACATGCAGTTCTTGCAACAAGCTCAGAACCTTTCAACAAATAAGAGAGAAACACATATTCTCACATTCTCGAAACATCAACATGTACTACAACGAGTAAATATATTCTCTCTCAGACTGTAGCTGGGTATCAACAACACAACAATGCACACTGACCAGACCACCTCTGCATAGATAGTTCATAACATGACTAGGTATTTAACCAGAACCAGACCGCGTCACCGCAGCTAACGACCAATAAATAAACAATAATAGGCCGCCCTCGTCAGTAATACACTATCATTCACAATCTCATTAATTAATTAATCAACTACTAACTTAGTCAATAAACAAGTGTTAAGCATGCCAAGTACTCAGTGATGTAACTCACCTAATAATCAACACAACACAGGTTGCTAAAACAATTGTCTAGTCCACTAATAACTTAATTTAATATATATGCACGCACACTTTCACTCTCGAACTGTCTTAAAGAAGTAAAATCATTGTCCACTGTAAAAATCATTTAGGGTCCTACTAAACACTTAAAACAACGTCCCTATTCGTTTTTATCATGATCCTTACTCAAGTCAGGTAGTCGTTCCATGGGTGAAATTGTCTCGCTTCTTTGTATACTCCTAACAACTTTTTACCATATTCAGTGGTGTATCAAATATTTTTCTTAAAGAGTGTTGAAGACCCCTCATATATCTACGCCATTGGTTATAATTCAATTCCGTGTTTTAATTCATGAGATGATTCTAAGATGATCCTAAGGAATATAAGCATCAACAAAATTTTAGGGAAGGAAGTGACTTTTGTCATTTTCGAGTAGGTACGTACTAAACCGGGTAAATTTTATTTCTTTCTCTGCACTTATAGTCCTCCTGCCTGTTAGAGAACAAAAATAAAAGGTGTACATATTTACATTTTTTGCTTAAACTTTCGGATTGAATCTATTCTTGAAGTTTAACTAGAGAACCACCTAGGGAAAAAAATTGAAAAACATGCCTTGTCTAAAAAAATATTCTGAAACCATAGGCGTACTGAAAAAAAATTGGGCGAGGGGAGTCTAGTGGGTACTACAACACTACGTTCATGCTTTGATATTTTAGACCAAAACTACACAGAAGGTGTGCCGACAAGATAAATATATGTGCCAAATTTCAAACAAATAAAAGTATCTCTAAAATCACCGAGGCTATTATTAAAGATCAATTTTAAAATTGTTATTTGACATCCTGCATTTTGAAAATAAAGTCCCAAAATGAAAAATGGCATAAGAAAAGTCCCATTATTGAGGTCCAAAAAATGTGTAGTTAACGGCTTGACTTACTAATTTGTAACACCCTGTATACAAAATGAAAAACCAACAGCTCATATTTATTTCAAGTTTTGTTATGTTGTGTATGTCGCTACGTGTCTTATATTGAAGCAAAAGCTGGACAGGCCAATTTTTATCTGCACAAAGCTGCATAAAGCCTGGCAACCCTATGCATAGGAGCATGGGCAAAATTTCTAACAATTTAAATGTCTTAATAAAAATTAATATTAAATAAGATTCTTAATCCTCAAATTCTGCCTAAAATCAATAAAATTCCTAAACACCAGTGCAGAGTCAATATATAGGGCATGTTTGTAAGGAATAAGATATTTGGTTGTCAAGGAAAAATTGATTTTCTTGCAAACCAAATCATATGTTTATATAGATAACCTCTGTAAGTTTGGGTGAAACAAAATGGATTTGGAACTAACGAGGGTAGATTACACAATTGTGGGAATAACTGATGTCAACTGCTTGCAACTGTTACCAAATGTTTATCCAAAAGAACAACAGAAGGTAAAACGAATACTAGATATAAAATACTAAGGTGCAAATGTAAACACGAATAATTTGTCAGTGATGTATACTTATTGTGTTGAGTTTTAATTATTTTGAGATTACTTGTTCTTTTTAGGTAGCTGTTGCAGACAGTGACGGCATTCTACAACTTTTTTCTGTTAAAAAAGAAGATATTCATTTGCATTTTAAAACTCTCCCTGGAACTGCTATATCATCACTACAAATAGCAGGAGCCTCAGGTATTTTTAAATTATAAATCATTACACTAAATTATGAGCACTTATGAGTAGATAATAATAAAAAGAGTATCGCATTGGAAGGTTATTCCTTCATCTAGAATATGGGTTGGGTAGTATGATAGTATCTACTTAGGAATTAATAGTAGTTGTAGTTAACGTTAACATATTTCTTTCAAATATTGTTTGGGCATTTGGGTCACCAAGATGTAGGAATTTATAAACTAAAATGTTTGTTTAGAGTGGGGATGTTTAGTCTATTAGAAATTGATATATATGATTGTTAGTTGATTCTTTATCAGAATAAATGAATAAAGTTGCAACTTTCCTATATTTAACTGTTTGAGAATTTTGCTGAAAAAGCGATTAAATTTCTATGAATTCGCTTAATCGAAAGAATGAAAGGGACATATTATGTACATATAGAAAGAGTAGCGGTTCTAACCACCCAGCCAATCAGATAAATCGGGATGAGTTTTGTAGCCAATAAACGCAGTTGTTCCTTGGTTCTACATTTAAACAGGTACGGACGTGGTTCTATATGAATATAAAGGGGCGTATTAACGAGATTTTTTCATATGAATTATCAAATTTCAAACATAAAATAAAAAAAAGTTGCGTTATTAAAAAGATTGAGTTAAAAATAACTCAGGATTTTTTTTGGAACATCCTGGTTGTTTTCGTTTTTAAAATGTAATGTTTATTTTTAAGGCACCATTAAAGATAAAATATTTATTGCATCTGGAAATGAAGTTCGAGGCTTTACAAAAAAAGGAAAATTATTCATCACATTCGATTCTGGAATGACTGAATCTATTAGCACAATGTAAGTTGTTAAAATGTATTATATACGTTCACCAACAATATACCCAGAACCTTTTAGGTTTGTATTGGGCAGTGAGTTGTTTTTATGTGGAAAACATATATATACGCATTACAGAGATTGCAAGGATTTAGGTTCTTACTTATGTGGGGATAGAATTGTAGATGTGGTGGCATTTTATTCTCAGAACGTAAGTGATATTCAGCTGGGCATTAATTTTGTTAATATAAATAAAATATTATCTGAAGCTCTTTATTTATGTCATTATTTTAGTTTCTTTTAGTTTAATTGTGTATTTTAACGCTCTTTTTAAACAAATAATTGAATCAGTCAAGGGCTCGGTCAAGGGTTCATTTTGAAACTAAGTTTGCATAAGTAAAAAATCTCACACTGAAAAAGCAGATAAGTAAAACATAACAAAGATCACATCACTACCACACATATTTTTTTGACGTTTCAAAAAACTCTCGGTTTTTGTTCTCGAAAATTGCAAATGTATTAAAAATAAATCAAGTTTGACAGTTTAAAATTTGTTTATTTAATTTTTAAAACTCCCGTCTTTTTATATAAATAAAAAGTTTGCAAACACACTTGTGAAAACGGACATTTGATTCAATGGGGTTCAGCAAAAATTTTAGAGGAGGAGGATAATGCAACAAAACGAAAATTAAAAGAGACCGCGATTAATTTTGTTGAACGGAGATAAGTGTGTGTCAAACTGTTCAGTAAACATCGATCATTGTTGGCTATAGTTGTATCAAGAAGAAGTAAGTATAAAATAAAAATCATTAACGTGTCTATGGCAGAAGATAAACAAATTTTAAACTGTCAGTCTTGACTTATTGACATTTGCAATTTTTGAAAACAAAAGTTTTCCGAAACATCTAAAAATATGTAAGTGCGCGTGAAGTGATTTTTATTATTTTTTACTTACCTGCTTTGTCACTGTGAGTTTTTTTGGTTAAGCAAATTCAGTTTAAAAAATAACCCTAGACTGATTCTTTTGGCGCAAGGGTTTATTCAATTAATACTTTTTTACAGAAGTGTACCAAAATACCCAATTAAACTAAATAAAAAAATACTTCAGTTGGCCAAATTAAGAAGGTTAGTTAAAAGTACACACATAAGCTATATTCTTTTTACTCGAAATCTTAGTTTATCGCAGTTAATCTTAGTTATTTTCCATGCTGATTGGTCAATTTAGTGAGATAATCTCAGATTAGCTAAGATTTCTGGTAAAAAGAATATGGCAAACGTCAAAGGTCTTGGACTCTGCCTCATTCTTGTTAAAGAGTCTCTTTGTCAGCAAAATCAAATACATTTATAAAAGTATTGCTTTCTGAATCTTTTTTTGTGAAATCGATAAACTGAGTACTTAGAGAGAAAAAGTAGAAAATTAAAAACCAGCAAATGTGTGACATTTTTGACGATATTTATTAAATCAAAAAGAAGTAACAAATAAAGTTCCCTACTTGACTAATAGTCGGTATGACCTCCACCACGTTCCAATAGCATATTGATACGTCGGTGCATGGAGATAATCAAGCGGTTAACGATCTCTTGCGGAATATTGTTCCATTCCTCTTCTGCCGCCACGACTAACTTATCTGCACTGTGAGGTGGAGGAATATGATTATGAATGGCTCTAGCAACGAAATTTCACATGTTTTCAATAGTCCTGCTTGAACCCTTCTTACGCGATGTAGTCGAGCGTTGTCGTCCATAAACACAAAAGTTTCACCTAATTCATTACGTGGGGGGTAGGTAATGGGCGTAATAACTTGTTGGATGTAAATTTGACTGGTCATATTCTGTGGTATGCGAATTAATGAGGTACGGCGGTTAAACATTATTCCACCCCAAAACATTACGGTACCCTCTTCATACGGAGCAACTTCACGGGACTCTTTGTCGATTGTCATCAGTAAGCAGCCTAATTCTGGTTTTGCCTGTAAATAAGATCCACCGCCACTGGCCGTAAAAGCCAACCCCTATGCTCTCGTGCTCACTGGAGATGAGTAAAGGTTTATGGTCTGTAATTTTTTTTGTCTTTCTTGTTCCTTAAGTACATGTACTTTTTTACCACATTAAGAAAAAGCACTATGTTTGATCGAATCATTTTATATACAGGGGTCCATGACTTTTGACGTTGTGTGTATTACTATATTACTTTCACTTTTCACTGATTTTAGAGCCGGAGGCTGATGTCGTTGATAGCTTGCGAAGGTCGTATGATTAGAGCCTTAGAGCATGCTAGGGTAACTTTGAGTATGGAAGTTGATAGTTCACCTACAGTGCTTCATATTTATGAAGACGAAGATGTTAGAGCCATTTTATTTGGGACTGTAGACGGACGCGTTGGCATTTTGGATGTAGAAAAGTATATAAAATGCACGTTACCATACCACCATAGCTGTATTCACTGCATGATTAAACATTTCAAATTAAGTTCCTCTATCCTATGCTTTACTACACAGGGGAAATTAAAAGCAATTTACATCACTAGGGAAGAAAGTGTCACTTTTCTTCACGCAGATTATTAGATTTGATTAAAAATCCAAGGGAAGAAAATACGCTTTTCTCCCGAGGAACATATCTGATTTATTCCACTATCTATCTTGCCATACATTATTAAAATTATTATTTTTTCTATTAAAAACTAATTTTATTGAATCAACAACATAACAGATACACTTTAAGTACATATTATTTTTCTTTTAAGTTCCAGTAACTAGTTTCAAAATAACTCCAGTAATAATGAACCGATTTTGATGTGGCTTGCACCAGTTTCTTAGAAAAAAATCTAGTTCCTTGAATGTTGAATGCCCTAAATCATATTTTACGTAGAGAACAACATAAATGGGAAGCGGCGAATTATTTTATTAATTTATATATATTGCTTATGAAAATAATAGTCAGCTAGAGTCATTCAATGCAATTCAATGCTGGTCAGGGCATTAGCCCGCAGAGTAGTTGTTTCCTGGAATTCCGTGTTTGCAAAATATCGTTTCTCGCCGATCGCGATAAAGGTCGACAGCTTTCAATGGTGTCTACTGCATGTAGAACGCTTCGTGCCCGGACATTTTCAGTCCGGCATGGAGTAGAGAACGGCCGATAGATGTAGTTAGTTCTACACCGCGTACTCATGGTCCCTTCTGTCGGGTTAGACAGACGAAAGCAGCTAGGATTATTCGTCGGATACCTCACCTATGGCATACTGATGAGAGCTAATAAGCTCCAAACCGGTATATGTCTGGTGGGCGTCTTAGAGATGGGCAAAGTGACTCTTTTCGGAGATTCGTATCATACGACTCCGTTTAGAACAGGGAGTCGTACTGAAAGATTCGTATGTTTCGTATCGCTATTCTTGGGCTGTACAAGTGCGTGATACATCGCGGCGCGGCACTGATACAGAATACAAATACGGTACGCAAGCGTATTTATTAGTATTAATTTTTGTGCACCTGCTATTAATTTGATTGTTTTTATAATAAAAATAAAATTGTAGATAAAACAACTTACCCTGTACCATATAGGTACACGTCGTTTGTGAAATGAAAAATAAATATACTTATACGTATATGATTTTGATAATGTTGAAATCCGCAATAATGAATGTAATCAATTTACAAAAACGTTCCATTCTCGAAATGATTCAAATTAAAAGAAACACAAATCCTACTAATATTGACGGTCTTTCCCATGTATACTTTGATTTAATTAATAATTAATATCTTTTGTTTATTGCAGATTTTTACACTACCTATAAAATTGTATAAAATTAACTTTTCATATTTACTTGTATATTATTTCCTTTTTATTTCAATATTTTTGTGTAAAAAAAATAGGAATTTTTATCGACATTCCTTTGAGTTCGTCGCCTAACAATTTTCAAAAATTATTAATTTTTAATATTTTTGTTGTTAACCATGTATTTAGTTCTTATTCACTATGATTACTCAGAATTTTTATGAAAATGAAAAATGTTTTCTCGAAATATTTGTCTTTTACTCAATTGGTACGTATTTCTCAAAATTGTTTGTTTAAATTTCTACAATGTTTTTATTATAGTATGATTAACGCGCAGCGAATCGCCTGTACGAATTTTAAACATGAAACGCGTAGTAAATAATTCGAGATTTGAACATGACGGGGTCACGGGTTCTTCCTTTGCTCTTATCCGTACTTATCGTACTGTACCCGTACCATGCAGTATTTGATACGCCTAGCCTGCGGTGTATTACCGCTCAGCTGTTCCAGTGCTCGGTACGAGTCCGAAATACGAAAGCTTCGTTCCATTTGGGAGTCGTATCATCTGACTCCCAAGAAAGATTCGTACCGTTTATACGAATCATACGGATACTACCCATCTCTACTGGTCGGGGCATTAGCCCGCAGAGTAGTTGTTTCCTGGAATTCCGTGTTTGCAAGATTCTGTATCATTTCCCATAATTTGATTGACAATCGTTTTTTGCAAGAGTCTCTTCTATATAGCCCTCAGCAATATTTGTTGATTTCCATCCGCCGAACTACTTTAGAGTTAAAATATCTCCTCCAGCGTTTACTAATAGAGTTGCTGAAGTTCTCCTAAAACTGTGTCCTGTGTAATGTGCGGAATTTAGAAGTATCAGATATTCAGCAATTTTTGTGATATTTTAGATAATATGGTATTCATGCCACCTACTTGATTTACATACTCCTGCTTTAAAGCATAAAAAGAAACGGTTCTAGTCAGTTTTCGGCTAGACACGCATATTTTCTGTAAGTTTCTGCAAAATTTGGACTATTACTTGTTGCAGCCGTTATGGTAAATATGTACGTTCTTTATTTGTTTTTGAGTAGGGAATTTTCACTATTAATCTTTATCGTCAATTTAGGAAGCTCATCACACCGACATGCTCCTGAAACTCCAAAACAAGAAATACCTACGAACTACGAATATGTCAAAAATTACATTAATTCAAATAACAACACTATAATGTTTTACCTTCATCAATAAAAAACATCGTCGGGTGCTTCAAGAAAAAAAGTATTGCTTTTCTGGTAAAAATTTTAGCTTTATTTGGTTTGTATCGTGCGTTTTGACGTTTTAATACTCCTATCAATTTTGGATATTAAATATCAACATTATTTTGTAACTATTGTAGCATTGTGGATAGCATTGAATATTTGGACCAAAGTGTGGAAGCTTTTAATCATTTTCCTTTTATTGAAAAGTAAGTAAGTAAAACATTTCCTGAATGATTTCTTACTTTAAAACATATTGGGGACGATATTGATCCATTTACAACAGGTTACATAATAAACCTATCACCCCGTAACTTCCATCATAACAATATAATTTTTAAAGGTTAATTAAGAGCTGGACAATTAAATACATTTTATAATGAATCGATTAATATTTACATATTTTTCTAATATTTACAAAGGAATGAAGTTTAACAACCACGTTCAGAAGGTAATAATCATTTACTACACCTTTTTTTAAATTTTATTAGGTACTTAAACATTGTTTTCTAAGTATTGCGCATAAGATAAAGGAACTTCCTGGTACATAATTCCAAAATATTCTTTTTTTTGCTATATATGATCTACCATTTAGAGGCAAACTCTTGTTTTAGAATACAAGGATTTGATCGATGGTTGATCCCAAACGACCAAAATACCAGCACTATATCATGCATGGACAGTTACGATTTAAGTGGAAATGGGTCGAAAAATCTTATAATTGGAAGGCATGACGGAAGCGTAGAAGTCTTTCAAGTCAACGTGCTTGACGCTGTGGATGCCAATATTATTTTTTCTTATGTTAGTGTTAATTTTGTTTTTTGATCGACTGATTTTCGATTCGTAAAAAAAATTGTATTGCATTGATTAATATATAATAATATCATCTCTGCCCCTCATTCTAATCACGAGGATTAGCCCAGAAGTCGAGAACTTGTGCGAAAGAGGGGGCGGCAAATTATTATTAAGTTGGCCGAATTTGTGCCCAGGAACAACGTTGGTAGTCCCTAACCGCCATTCAGAGCAGGAGTGAGGGAAACCTCATTAATTAGGGGGAAGAAAATATTTTTCAGTATAAAATTTAGATTAAGTAAATTATTTCCTACAAAAAGGTACTCTTGATAAGACTCGATTACTCTCGTGGTTTATTCGAGAATTGAAATTTTAATCATTGGCAGCAACTTTGCCACATAAATTAAATTAGGAAAAAAATATTGACAATTGTTCCTGATATTCTTGAAATAAAAATGAGACTTTTTAACAAACACGCTTATTCGTTTCCGCGTATTCCATATGGTATATACGATTTTTTCACAAGTTTCCAGGTACTTGCCTTTACTTTTTATTTATTTTATTTACATTTTTCATTACTTGTACGTAACAACTTAAATCAACAGTACCCGAACAAATGGATAGGTAGAGGTAATGACGCTCCTGTAAATTGGCCACCAAGTTCTCCAGGTTTAAATCCATTAGATTATTTTTTATGGGGTCATCTTAAGACCGTGGTTTATATGACATCGGTAGAAAACGAAGAGCAACTATGGCAACGTCTTCAAGATGCAACAAATACTCTTAGAGGCGATGAAGAAATTATGCAAAGAGTACATTTCAATTTTCTTCGTCGTGTAAATCTTTGTATGCGTGTAAATGGTGGCCACTTCGAACAGCTACTGTGATATCTTTATTGATTTGTTGAAACATCCTGTGTAGTCATAGAAAAAGTACCTAATTATTCTACAAATGCTTTCCATTAAATCAGGTAATTACTTCAAATTTGAAGTATGCTTTACTGCAGATTCGAAAAGGATGCAATTATAAATAGATAGCCACATTTAGTTGAGGCAATTAAGCTATTCAGTTTTGTTGAACTTCATAGTAAATGGAAAATTACATAATTACACATTACCCGTATCTTAGGAATTTGAAATTTGTCAAAAAATTTTGGGAAAATTTTTATCAAGTAGGTATACTGAATTTATAATAATTTTTCCATTAAATTGAAAAAGCGTCTACCTATAGGCAGATACTCCAAACATGTCAATTTAAAATTAAATTTATATAACCTTATCAAAATAAAATTCTATTTAAAAATCTAAGCTTTAACTACATACAGAAAAGAAAAGCTGAGAAGAGGTTTCAATGGGTCTAAATACATATTTTTGGATGCCTTTTGTCTAGATTTTGGGCGCTTTCATATTTTGTCTTTTGTATTCGTGAACACTTTTGCCAAAACAAAATTGCCGGGAAGGGAGATGAGTATTATTTTTGTTTATATCAATTCAGAGTATTGATTACAAATGAGCATTTTAACTTTTTTATTACTTATAGTACTTATACTAGTACTTTTAGAATTGCAATGAAAATATTACTGGGTTAAAATGTGGGATAGTCGGAGCCCAAGGATTTGATGAAATCGTTGTAGCGACATATACAGGGCGTATATTTGCGCTGACGTCCCAATCTGTTGATGCTAATATAGAAAATACCAAAGGTGGATATATATTTTCATCGGACACATCTCACAAGATAGGCAAATTAAAGTAAGTCGTCTTTAAAATGTCAGTTAAAGTAATCTGCATCATTTACTTTATTTGTGAAGAAAAGAGATCCAACTTTAATTACATTTTAGGTCGGAAATCGTGGAACTGAAAGAAAAGATTCTAAAAGAACGAGAAAAGTACCAAACTTCAACTCAATCGTTCTTTGACGAGCTTTCGGCTATTCCTCTATTATCTATTAAGGACTTAGTGAGTATAGTTACAATACAGGGTGATTTGCAACTTATACAAACAAATGTAGGAATAGATGGATCATGAAAAATGGAGTCAATATAGCAAAAATTTGTTTTGATGAAGTAAGGCAAAATGCTTTAGCTTCTCGTCTGTATGCAGAATGATTTTCTGGTAGACATACGCCAAATGCAGCTATTGCGGTAGTGCAACCTAATCGTGGAAGAGATGTAGGTCCAGAGCATCCACGGCGTATTGCAGCAACTGAGGAACACATTTTAGCGATTGTTGAAAATAATCTCCTAATAAGTACCAGGCAAATCGCTTAACAAGGCATGGAATGTCCCAATCAACAAGGCATCTACTATATCAAAATACCAGATTTACAGCAAACGTGTTAGCTACAGATGAATCTATTTTTATACGGAATGAGATATATAACATTCATGACACTTTTGTTTGGGATTTTGAAAATTCGCACGCGAATCAACGGGATCATTTCCAACAATGCTTTTCCTTCAGTGTTTGGGTAGAGATTGTCGATGACCACTTGATTGAAGCATTGATAGTACCAAATCGAATGGATCGGGTTCAGTGTCTCTAATTCCTGCGAAATATTATGCATGAACTTCTCGAAGATGTGCCCTTAGCTGTTCGACTGAATGTGTTTCTTGCATGATTGTGCTCTCCTTCATTTTTGATAAAATGTTTGGAAGTACCTTAATGATGGATTGGACGATGATGACTGGTACCAAGGCCACTACGGTCTGCTGACAAATCCTTTGGACTTCTATTTGTGCGAAGGTGTCATAGCTGCTGCCCATAACTTCCGAGTTCAAAACGGACAAAAACCAAAAGCATTTCTGTTAGTTTGTAGAAACTGGGTAAGATGGGCCCAAATGTGTTTACACATTGGTGGACAAAATTTTGAATAGTTGTTGTAACATCCGGTTTTTATAAGTTCTGAATCACCCTGTCTATTCTTTGTCAAGTGCATTATCATGCAGACATAAACACAGTGATCATTTTGAATGTTTAGTTCGTTCTTGAAAAAGGAACATCGACCTACAACCTATCAATTGAAGTACCCACTCCGATAGACAATATTCTTCTTCAGTGTAATACAAAGGTTGATCTGCTCGATGTGGAAAAAAATTCAGCCGTAGTTAGTTATAGTGAGTCACAAACAGAAGTAAGGCCTTTTAATTTTAATAAGTCATTACTAATTTCTGTGTTTTTTTAGGACGGTAATCATGTCTTAGCAACATATCGTTGTCAGATGAATACCAATAGAATAGAACTGAAAGTTCGTACCATCGAGGGTCAGAAGGGTCTTCTCCAGGCGTATGTTACGCCAATGGCGCAACCAAAATGCAGCAGAGTCGCTCATTATGAAATTAAAGCTTTATCATTGCATTATAGAATACATCAGTTTAACAGCAACAGGTACAAATAAACTTCTTTTGCTTTAGCTTGTGACTGATGCCTAGCAATAATATCAACAAAAGCGGTTTTCATGTACGCCATATTTAGTATGTGAAGAACTTTTAGTGACAGATTTTTTCATATATAATTGGTAAAATATGGATTTTAATAGTGACAGTAGTACAGAAGACATACCGTGTACGTCTCCTGAAATTTTTAAAGCGACGAAAGAAGCGAAAGGAAGCCTGAAGTCGAGAAAATCAAAAAACCCTTACAACAAAGCTTATGATAATTTTATTAAATGGTGTTCCTTTAAAAATGTAAAACATTACACTGAAAATGTGTTCCTAGCATAACCAATACCAATAACCTATGTATATTTATACAGTGCGTCCCTAAAGTCACGCACACTTTCATTATTAGGTAAATAAAAGACATTATTGAAGATTCCCGAAACAGGTCGATTTTTTATTTTAATTTACTTTTTTTCAAATAATAATATAATATACAAGGTGACTTACCTTCGAGTAATGACGTCATTACATTGTTTTCCAACATCCGGATTACCCTAGCCGAACTGTTTCCAAATATATTTCACAAGTTGCTTCTAATTGTTACAGGGTGGACAACAATACCAAATTACTTACAAATACCAAAGTTTCTTTGATGCTTCTTTAATTTTATCTGTCTGATAGAACGTGCTCGTGCATTTTTTACAGACAATCAATTTTAAACAGTTTGCTAAGATTGTATGAGTGAATCCGTTTTAACTGGTTCTCTCTTAAAGTATTAAATATTTTTTAATTAATTAACTTCTTTTCTTTTTGTAAAAACATGAATCTAAGTGAAACGAAACGGATTGAAATTCTGATGATGATAGGGTATGGTAATAGAATTCGAATTCATGAGGAAGTTTGTGTTTTGTTTAAAGAAACACATCTGAATAGTCAACCAATAAATTGATCCACTGTAAGCCGAACTGAAGCAAAGTTTCGAAACCAACACATTAGGTAGATTTTTTCACAAAACAAGTACCATCCCTACAAAGTTCACGTAGTGCAAGAATTGTCCGACAACGATTTCGACAGATAGACAGAGTTTTGCGAAATGGTGATGGAAGAATATCAGGCAGATTCGGATTTTGTCAAACGCATAATTTTCTCGGACGAGGCGTCTTTTCATCTGAGTAACAGAATTGTCGGTACTGGTCAGATCACAATCCACACTGAACGATGGAAGCACACACTGCAGCGTCCCCCGAAGGTCAATGTTTGGCCCGAATTGTTGATAATCGAATTTTGGGGCCATATTTCTTTGAAGGATATTTAGAATTTCTTCAATTTGATTTAGTTCCTTCCTTGGTTGTACTGTTCCCCAATGAAGAAGAACCAGATTTGACCAATGACACAATTTGGTCACAGCAAGACGTTGCACCGCCGCACTATGCCATCGCTGTTCGCCGCTACTTAGATGACGTGTTTCCTCATCGGTAGATTGGCAGAAGAGGACCTAACGAATGGCCCGCCAGATCGCCAGATTTAATAGCGCTAGATTTTTTTTCCTTTGGGGATATGTAAAAAGCAAAGTATACGTCACTATGCCAAATAATCTTGACGATCTCAAGGAACGACATCGACAAGAAGTTCGTGCCATCCCTGTGCCTGAAGTTAGTTATTGGAAGTGCACAACAAGGTCGGTCAGTGGTCGCGCGGTTTAAGGCGTCAGTACTTGAATCGAGGTGACTAGATCGGTGTTGGTTCGCGCCCAGCTGCCGGTAGACGTATATAAGCTATATTCGTGGAGAGGAATGGCACCCTCTCTGCGGGTATGGTAGGGTGGAAGAATGTTGGCTTGGGTCAATGTGAGAGATTGATACCGGTTTTCCAGGTTTCCCTCATTCCTGCACTGAATAGTGGTTAGGGCCTACCAACGTAAGTCGTTCCTGGGCGCAAATGCGGCCTGCTTAATAATAATATGCCGCCCCCTCTCCCGCACAAGTCTCCGACTTCTGGGCTAATTTCTATGCTTAGAATGAGAGGTAGAGATATTATTATTTGTTTCTCGTCTGGCCCATTGTTTGACAGTAAATGGTCAACAATTTGAAAACTTAATTTAGGTTTTTGTGTCCAAAGGTTTTATTAGTGAACAATACAATTTCCTACGATCGATCACGTTTCTCTACTTTTTTCTATGTAACACCAATGTTTTGATAAATTGAGTACACTCCAGTAGACACTTTAAAATGACGTGTTGTAATTTCAATACATTTTTTAGTAAGTTTATTCATTTGTAAATAATTTTGGTATTTGTAAAAATGTGATGACGTCATTACTCGAAGGTAGGTATTTAAATTATTATTTGAAAAAAAAAGGAAATTAAAATCAAAAATCGACCTTTTTCAGGAATTTTTAATAATGTCTTTTATTTACCTTATAATGCATTTGTGCGTGACTAGGCATATATAGTAGGTACTATATTTTATTTTTGTAGGCCATTTAATGTATTAACAATCAAAGGCGCCTTTAGTTTGGCAGAAATCCATTCTTGGGTGGGCCAGTGCCTGCCTGAAGTACCCGAGAAGCCTCAAATTTCCGAAAGGACGGTTCTGTGGTTTAAATCCTGTTTCCTAGATACTGTTTTGGAATGCAGCTACTTGTAAGAATTTCTAAAACTTTACCTATACCCCAATATAAAATTATTTTTACAGGAAAGGAGATGCAGAATTCAAATCTGACAATATTTCAACAATATCTATTTTGAAAGAAAATATTTCAGCTGAAGCTACGAAAAAGAAAATTAAAGTAGACATTAACACGTGTAAGTATAGGGACTAATCTGTTGATTTCGCAATGTTACTGCTTCCTTATAAGTACTAAAATACGATATAACAAGAATTAATGCGTTTTCTCATCAGAAATTTCCAACTAATTTTCCAAAATTTTTCTGTAAGCAGTCATTAACTATACATTAAGGAAAAAATCATACCCTTAATTAACCTCTTTAGACTGCAACTCATTATACAGGGTGATTAAGAAGGGTGAAAAATTATTTGGGAATGTTCAACATACTTGTACAAATATGGTAATGCAAAAAAATACGCATTTTGAAAACTATTTCACTGCACACCATTGAATCTGTATCCACAATTTACATGTAAATTACCAGTATCACGTCCACGTTGCACTATTGCCATACCAGTTTTATGATTTGGCGTATATTGATCGAGAAATCGATCCACATGCAAGCGCGAAGCTGCCAATGCATTTTGTCTAACTTCATCATAAATAAGAATCATGTCCATTAGCTTAGCATTGGTGTACACATGAGCCATTTTGAAAATTTTAAAGATTGACACTCCCACGATAAATAAAACAACACTACTGACCTCGTTCGTTTACCACCTAGAGAGCATATCCCCACTCCAACCCTATTCGCCAGATAGACGTGTTGACATGCACTCCAGGCGCAAAAACGTTTACTTTTTTATATATCAGATGCCGTTGAAGTACAATTAGCCAGCTACGTACTCCTTTATAATGTTAGATACTTAAACATGTCTTAAGCGAAATCTATTATAGTCAGCGGCCGAAATTGTAGAGAGTGACTAATGTTATAAACCTGCTCACAATTTATAGCAGTCAACACAAAGAAATATACATGCAGCCCGTATATTTTTCCTACAAAATCGTGTGCCGCATATCTCTGAGAGCATACCCGATTACACAGCTTCTGCTACGCATGCGCTGCTGCTTTTGATTGGCTGCGACGAATTGTCGGATCCAACTGTTTCATTTCCAGCGCTATCATGGGCGGGTATATCGTTCGGGCGGGCAAAATTTCGGGTATATCTTTGGCCACAGGTGGCACATTTAAAGTAAATTGTTAATGTGCGAGGTTCAGCCGACGTCAACTTATTTTTGATAATTGTGTGTGCTTTAACTTCTCAAGTGGAAAGCTTACATCATCATACCACCCGTATCTTCCGTACTCATCTCTGTGTTGCGAATTAGTCACTCTCTATTATAATAGACCTTGGGAAATTTATAATACAAGATAAAAACTTTAAATTTTGAAATAATTCTTATTATTTTTATTACCTAACGCTTCGAAATTGGTAAAAACTGTCATATCACTGTTTCTACTCTAAAAATAATGGATGTTATGTAATGGAATTATTTTTGTCATTTTTGTATCTTTTTTATATCTGATGGCATTCAAACTTAATACGCCAATGAAATGGTGCTCCCCGCACGCTTTGCCCATCGCGCTAGTCCACAAGCTAGCGATTAGTCACTCTCTACAGTTTCGGCCGCTGCCTTTAGACATTTATTATAACCTTTTGGTGATATAGACTTCTTATTTAAAAGTGCATAAATGCTCGAAGTTTTTCGGATAAGTTTTGAATCACTCACATGTATAATACAAAATCGTAGATTGCTTGTATATGTATACCCTATAATTCTATATCATACTATCATTGGTATATATGTGTTAAAGAAAACGATGCAAATTGGGTTATACTTTCTATAGTTTTCACTTGATCTCTGTTTTAGTTATTAGCGAGGAATCTATAAATTCCGTTTTAAAACTTTTGGAAAATAAGTTGCTGACGTGTCAGAAAATAGTAAAGGAGATTTCGCTATTAGACGCCTTAAATGAACTGGAAGTGAGTGAAGAAGAAACCACTAAATACTTGTCCCCAAAGTATAAAGATCTGTTAGCCCGTGGAATAGATATAAGAAAGGTTTATCAGAATCAATCAGGATGTTTGGACAGACTTTATGGTAATTCACTTAAACAGAATTAGGAAAATTATATAAATGAATATAACACAGGGTGTCATAAAAATCCATCCAGGACTGCGTACTTTTTATGACAAAATATGACGATTTAACAATAATGCGTTGTTCAGCGAACGTTAGAATAAAAATAATTATTAAAGAAATCTTTGAGACTGAAATGTATTTTTTTCTTTTTTAGGTACTATTACGGACCTTTTCATGGATTTCAACAAATTTAAGGGTATTAATTCACGACATAAAGCACCAAAGTTAATAGAAATACTGGAGAACTATTCCTTTGCCAATTTGGTAAAATTTTTCAGACCCGATTATGTCTAAGTAAACGTCATTAAAATATCTTAAGATTCTTATAACTATTATTTTTGTTATTACTAAATAAAGTTAACTCAAACATCTGATTTAATTAATTTAATTACCACACACATTTTTTGCATACAGGAAAGACTAAGTGGTACAGGTTTTTTTAAGTACCTATTACACAACAAAAAATATATAAAATAATGTTATTAAAAGGAAAAAATTACATTCGCAAATTCTATTGTTCATACAAGAAATACAGCAATTGTTATAAAAATAAAAATATTACTTCAATAAAAATATATAGTACTCGTATGAGAGAATTTAGAATTTATGTTATTGAAAATAAAACATACTACCAACAAATTTTCATTGAATAAAATCAGGTACTATTGAGTTTGTCACTAGTAACTAGTCACTAGTAGTTAGTAGTAGTATAAAACTTGTTATTAAAGATAAAAACATTAATAGTCTATTGCGATGCATTTGGATACGGTACAATAGGACAGATTTAAATAACCAAAACTGGCTAAATACCTTACATTCAGATTTTCAGAAATGCTTATTGTCTAAGAATTGTTAAAATATTGTACAAGGAACCATGCAGCTGATTGTTGTAAATCTATTATCTCGAAAATGGTCAATTACTAAGACTAATGACAAGTATACCTTTTTTACTCAAAAACAGTATAGGTTTAAGATTTTTTTCATAAAGAACGTGATAACGTTAGGGCCAAAAAAGTTACGCTCACATTTATGTCACAAATATGGCGGATGTAACGCCCTGTAGAACAGATTATGATTTTTCACATCCAAAAACATCTATTCCCAAATTTCTAAGTTAATACAGTCAAACACAGTGTAATTATTGATCGGTCGGATAGAAGTATCAATATTAATTGCTAAATGTATTTTTCCCTCTCATTTCATTAACTGGTAAATAACGACCGGTGTATCACCAGGTATATAAAAATGGTACTTGTTCAGGATCGAGACATTTGTAACTTGTTTCACATAGGTGTAACAATGAAAGGAAGTATTTGGTGCTTGTGCTTTTTAGTGTTTTACGGTAAATATGCCGGTGGAATAAAACTTGACAATTTATTTGATTTGATGAAAGAAAATGTGACTGTGGTAAATACTGTGGAATTGTTGATACCGACGCTAAACTCAGAGAACGAAAGATGCCAAGAACACAGTCAGTATTATTTGCAGCAGCTAAAAAATTTCAGGCTTTGGGCAACTGAAAGTAAGTGAAAAATGTTAAATAGTGTATTTTTTTTTTAAATCTGTTTTGAAAATTAAACATTTATATATAAACGGTACCTTGGGGCTAAGAGATAACGATTCGGTCAAATTTACTTTAGTCCAAAATTGCTTCGTTTAAAAAAATACAGTGTTGAGGTGATATTTTAAAGAATTACTATTATCCATATCTCTAAAATCAGTGAATGAAAATCTGGCGCAGTATACTACATCGTTTAACGTCTACTTTCAGTAGCGTGGAACCATAGTAGTTATAACAAGGTGGTAGCGCTCTGCAGTTACATGAAATTGAAACAGCCTGTACATGATTTTAATAATGCTGATTTGCTTCAAAACAGTGCTTTTCTACAAATGTTAAGGGTATTTTTTACAGTAAATTGTTTGAGAATACTAATAAAATTAAAGTTTTCCAATTTAGTCAATGCCGTAATTTTTTCTTTTGTAGGAAAAATACTCAACCACGACTAGATATTAAACATAAATTTTGCTCGATACTACAGTAGTAGGTACGAACTAGTATCTGTGCCAGATTTGAAATAAATTAATTCGTTGATTTCAGATATAAAAATCGATTTTTTTTTTAATTTCGCTTCAACACCTAGCTTTGAAGCAAAACAACTTTGGACTTGGCACGAAATAGTTGTAATATTTTAGTCCCAGAACTATCTAATACTATTTATGTAGCTTTATTAAACCCTGTATTTTAATATACATAAAAATTAATAACAGCTCCATGGCAAACTACGATTGGCAGATGATAGCTGGGCTAATTCAAAAAATTTGTTCTTTTATGAACATAGGTTCGACTCGTTTTTGTTAAGAAGATACAAGCATTATAAAAAATATTTCATATTTCAGTTATAGCAGCCTGATAAATAAAAATTATGATTGCTATAACAATAATTAATATTTGTTTATTCATTTGGCGTTAAAGTGCTAAATCAAAATAGAGTCAGTGAGTGATCGTGCGGTTTGAGGTGTCAGTACTTGCATCGATGTGGCTAGACCAGTGTGGGTTCGAGCCCCGCAGCCGGTAGACCGTATATCAGCTATATTTGTGGGGAGGATAGGCACCCTCTCTGCAGGTAAGGCAGGGTGGAAGAATGTTAGCTTGGGTCAATGTGAGAGATTGATCCCCGGTGACATTTGACTACGCCCCAAATTAAGGTTTACCTCATTCCTGCACAGAGTGGTGGTTAAGGCCTACCAATGTAAGTCGTTCCTGGGCGCAAATACGGCCTGCTTACTAATAATATGCCGCCCTCTCTCCCGCAAAAGTCTCCGACTTCTGGGCTAATCCCCGTAATTAGAATGAGGAGTAGACATATTGTTCATTTATTTATAACTGAGGAGTATGGCAGATATTGTCTTTGTGTATAGGTATTCCAATGGGAAAGCCAGACAAGCAGCCCGAGAATACCCGAATACCGACGAAGATACCCAAATAGACATCAACCTGGCCACACGGTCGTTAGTACATTGTTTTGTAGACTTCGAGAAGAAGATAACTCCGCTCTAAAAAAGGCCATTCGTCCTATTGAACCGAATGTATAAAATGAAGATCGTATAATGGATGCAGCCATTGATAACTCTTCAATTTATTAGTGTTCGAAGCGTTAGATGCTGGAGATGCTCCTTAGCGATTAGAATTTTATCGCTATGCATAAAATGATTCATTTCGCTTGTCAGGTGGTCTAATGAATCATGTTCTACTAGGGACTGCATAAATTATAATCATAATAAACATATCTGGGTCTTACAAAATCCCTATGCAATTAGATCAAGACGATTTCAGCATTGTTTCAGTGTCAACGTTTGAGATAGCTTTTTCAACAATAATTTACTGCCTGTTCATGTTTTATAGTATCATTTAAATTCAGATCTCTTTGGATTTTTATTGGAAAGCAACCTTGATTTCATTGACGAGTAGGGCTTAACATTTTCAAAATATCATCAGCACGATGGTGCACCACCACATAGAGGGAGACAATTAACTGATTGGTTAAATGATTTCCCGAATATATAGATAGGTCAACAAGGCCCAATAGTACGACCACCGCGTTCTCCAGATTTACATCCTTTGGACATTTATTTATAGGAACATGAAGCAGCTTGTCTACCATGTTGGTTATAGTTGGAAATAATATGTTTTGAAATGTTTGTAAACAAAAACGAATCGAACCAATGTCCATATAAGAAAAAAAATTTGACAGTAACCCAGCTACGATCTGCCAAAGTTGGTAATAGAGCTTGTAGAATAGTACAGAACAGTAGTACAGTAAAAAGAAAATAATAATAATAGTACGAGATTGTAAATATTCATCATTATAAACACACATGTAGTTGAATTTATATCCTAGTTTATAAATTTTACGTTTCAGTGTTTGATGCCAGTGCAAAATTTCCCAGTGGCGTACTATATGGTTCCACTTACAATTTGGGCAATTTTGACCAGTGCGTTGAAGTTAAAGTGCCATATAGAGATCAAGGGTTTTCCGGAAAATATTGCTTAGCTAAATTTACGATAAACCCTCCAGATTATCTAGGCCTTACTCACAATATAGATTACATCCGTGATGACTATGAGGAGTATTTTAACATCTCAACTTGGGAAAAGATAAAAGTACGTTTACATAAAACCTAAAGCTGTGTACACACTTGTAATAGAACTTTGTTCTTTCATGCCGGGAAAATGTTACGCATATCACGCCTACTTTAACCTTGAAGACGCATCGAGGTTCTGTTACAGGTGTATACGCAGCTTAACAAGGTTTGCCATTGTTCAAATGGTTCCTATGTATTTTCAATTTCTTATTTACAAATACATAAAATCTTTATATTACGAGTCGTCCTAGAAGAATACGGAAGAAACTCGGCCTAATAGGTATCCATATATCGTAAATTTTAATCTGTGTCTGCTGTTTCAATTGTAATATAAATTAAATATGTTTAATTTTAATATCCTGTCGTACATACACAATTTACATAGTTTGATAGTTTATATGTATACTCGCGACAAGAATTCAGACGACTTACGTCATACGAACAAATGAATAATTCATTATATTTTCATCAAAATATTTAATAAACTGCAACTGATGGTAATAAAACTATATACTACACTAAATGTTTGCATTATATATTGCACTAAATTCCCAAAAATAATTGTTTTTACCGCGACCAAATATCGAAAATTACGTTGACAATAAAAACAAATGTGTAACGTCTGAATTCTTGTCGCGAGTATACTTATATACATAATTTATATGTACCAATTAAATAGGTATTTTGTCATTTTTTTAGTCGACTTAGTAATAAACTAATATGGTTTTTTTTTCTGTTCTTTTTTCTTTTTTTAATTCTGTATTAAACTTTTTATATTGTACCATATTTTCAAATATCATACATTGCTCCCTATTTTTTATTAGGTATAATTTAATGTTGAAAGATAAAATGATCTAGGTAATTTTAAACTGAAATTTGCTATAAAATTTTATGTAAAGCTCGTTTCTTTCAAATGTTAATAAATAATAAACGTGTTGCGCATCAAAAATTTAGTTTTATATTATTTACAATAAAACTGCCGCTACATTAACATAGTTATTTAACTAAATAAAATAATTCTAATCGTGTATTCTCTTGCGCTGGTTTGTGAAATGTAATTTAAATTAATTTTACTTTTTTAATTTCTCAGGTGTTCTCTCAAGATGAGTCGAAAGGATCAAGAAGCGATCTATATCTTGCATATTGCTTACCATCTTCATGCACAAATGAAGACTTGAAGATTTCTTTGGAGAAACTGATCAATCACTATAACAGCATTTTTGACTTTGAGATGACTGTGGACGTAGATAAACGAAGTTGTCAGATTACTGAAATACTGCCTTTTACTACTGCTGATATCGCCTTCATGTAAGTTGTTTCTCATAGATTTGTAGGTATTATTCTTTCGACTGGAGAAACTATAGGTAGTTTCAATTATAGAATTGTTAAGATTAAGAAAACTCATTTTTGTTTTAGGGCTATCCTTGTTGTGCTCATAGCAATGGTTATTTTTGCTTCTGCATACCAATTGACTATAGAGATGGATGGTATGGATTATTACAAAGCCTCTCGTAAGTGCTAACTTACTTTCTCTAAATTAACAAAATTAAATTCATCATTTTAAATGGTTTTATGCATACAAAATAAAGATAAAAACTACAAACAATAAATTACAATTTAGTCATACTAATATAATCAGAAATTTTTGTTTACAATGCAATTAAGGGAATTACTTATAAAAATATTAGGGCACAATTTGACCTGTCTATTTTTTACTTGTTCTGCAGGACAACTTTTTGTAACTTCAGTAACACTAGTATTTTTGGAAAATTCTGTGGAAGATCGAGAGAAGTAGTTGAAGGCGTGCTAACGCCAATTCTTTTTTGTTGTTTTCACTTTGTTGGAATTTTCAATATAACCTTCAGGAACAGTGGTTGATTTCCAACCACCATGGAGCTTAATATTACAATACCTGCTCTAGTCTCGGCTAATAAAGTAGTCGAAAGCAATATCCGGTATATTCCTTTGGATTTGGCAATTTAAGGTAGTTTACCATTTTGTCCGGAATCTGACTCAACATATTCTCCACGACCACTTGTAATATACAAAAAATTTCAATGCTAAGTATCCGGTTGACAAATAGACGCATTTCTTCTGTATATATCTTGGTGCCTTGTTTTCATTATCAATTATATTAAATATGCATGTATTTTAGTCTCAGCTTCTTTTATAGTTACTAGCAAAGTTTAATCTAAATTCAGAATATCATCTATTGTCATGTTACATAAGTCAGTCATAACAACAATCAGGGCCACCTGCCATTACAAAAATTATGCAAGTAAATTTTATTTTACATTTGAAGATGACAACTTTGATCATTAAAAGTATTTCATCGGGGGCATCTCTAACAAAAGTGGCAATTTCCTCTCTAGTCAATATTCTTGACTTTTTCTGTAAAAGTATCGTTGCCTTTAACATGGAATAATACGACCATAAAGAGAATGGCTTACAGTTCCCTCTATTTTCCAAAAAAAATGCTAGGAGCACATTTTCTGTTGTTCTGTCATTCTGTCATTTTCTTGTGTAGTGTTTCACGTTTTTAAAGGAACACCATTTAACAAAACCACCATAAGTTTTGTTGTAACTTTTGTTTGATTTCTCCGGCAACAGAACTTCCTTTTGTTTCGTCCGCCGCTTTAAAAATTTCAAGTGTCGTACTCCTATCACTATTGAAATCCATATTTTACCAATTATATATGAAAAAATCTGTCACTTTCCTAGAGGTTTTTCGCTTACTAAAAACTGAAAAACACGTTTGTTGATATTATTGCTAGGTATCCTTCACAACTGTCAATTCGTTACCAACAAAATTACTTCATTTTAGTTAGAGACACTTATTTCCACAAATACAAATTAATAAGTGTTCTAAATATATCGACCGTGTATAAACTGCTGTGTATCCTGCTTTCGGCATGCCTCAGCCAAACCAAAAATTTGCGAAATCTATTTCATAGATTCAAATTAAAGATTTATACAAAATGAAACACTGAACATACTCAGTAAATTGAAATTAAAGATTTATACAAAATGAAACACTTTATCTTATTCATTAAATATATTTTATCGGGTGCTTCCGTAGCAAAACCTGTAGATTTTGTGCGCCTGTATTGGTCCGATTTTCTCTCAAAAATCAAAATAAACTTGGGTAACTGCTAATAAGTACTAAGTCATGGTTGACTTTAATGGTGGCCTTAAGCATCGAATAATGGAAGCATGGTGACGAGACAAATACCAAAAGTAAACCAGGGGACTTTTTGCGGAGATAACTATTGATTATATTCTTCCTTACATTACACCATTGGTTATATAAGCACGCTATCTATAAACGCAGTGGTATTTGTCGTATTAAGTTTTTAATTTTTCTGGTCGCATTTTTTCGTCTTTCTCGCGACTTCCTCAATTTCATTCATCTTAGTTCTGAGAGATCTCAGTTTATCGCGTTTAAAACTGAGTAGCAAAACGTCAAATAACTTAAAATGTATCTGTTTAAAAAACAGTGATAGTTATAATTTATTTTAAATATTGAATGCAATAATGGTGCATAAAGTTTTGTATGCATAACTGGTTTTTATGATCCTACGTCGCTTTTCTAGGCGACAGCTATATATAAACAGCTATTATGATATTCCTTCCTTATATTTTAGGTAAATTTCATAAAATAATTATATGCTTTTCGTTTCCGCACAATTTGAAGAAGTTGGCATCAAAAAGTAAGAATGAAGATGGACTAGCTTGCATATCTGGCCTAAAAACCTTGTCCATGTTCCTTATAATAATGGGGCACAGATGTATGTTTACGTTTGGTGCTCCAATGACGAATCCAAAATTTATAGAAGAAGTAAGTGCAAAAAAATTAAAATAGTCTCTTATTATATTTACTTCCATATTTCAGATTTATACAAAAGTAGAAGCTACAGTTTTTTTAAATGGACCAATTATAGTTGATACGTTTTTCGTAATTTCTGGATTTCTAGCGACGTACCTGACTCTACACTTTTTCGAAAAACATCGATTTAATGCAAATGTCCTTATGATTTATCTTCACAGAATAATGAGGTAATATAGTAGATATCATTTGTAAATAGAAGCATAGGTATTTTGTTTACAGTTATTAATTACTTTCGTTATGAGCTAGTACCTACTAAGGTGAAATTTTTGAAGAACCTGGAAAATTTTCGGATATTAAAAGACAATTAACCTTGATGAAATATAATGCTCTATTTTGTAAATGAATATTGAAAAATCATTAAGTATTTATATCTTATTTGAAGTACAACTCTTTTTTACTATAAATATTCTTTTTTAAATTGTGTATAATTAAGTGCTTAATCTTTAACTTTTATAAAATTAGTAGTATTTTCCTGACCATGTAAATAATAATTTTAAAAAATACCCAACACAAATTTTTACGTTTCGGATCACTTTGTATACCCATCTTCAGAAACAATGTTAATCATGCTATAACAAAAGCAATAAAAACACGTTGTAGAAATTTAAACAAGCAATTTTGAGAAACACGTACCAATTGAGTAAAAGACAAATATTTCAAAAAGAAATTTCTCATTTTCATAAAAATGCTGGGTAACCATAGTGATTAAGAACCAAAACATAGTTAAGGACAAAAATTTAAAATCATTTAACTCTTTATAGGAGTAAAATTTTTCAACAAATTTTGTTGTAGACATTTTTCATGGTTCTGAGTAGAATGACTACTAATTTTAGAAAAATGTAACATACCAAAAATATATTGAAACAAAAAGGAAATAATATATGAAAAATTATTAATTAATTATAAAATTGTGTAAATTGAAAAAAAAATACCTTTTGTAGTTATTAGTATAACTAAAAATATCAACAGTTATATTTTGGGAAAGATTTTATTACAACTAGATAAACACCTGTTTAGGTGTTAGCATGTCCACAATGTAATATATTTTTATTTCTAATTGCATATGATAAAACTATAAAGTTTATTAATTCCAGATGAATCAATTAAATTATTACTAATTATATAAATAAATTTAATATCAGTTATACCTACGTCTCGTATCCTCGCGAGATATGAAGTTTAATTTCTTTTCTATTATAGAACTATTTACAATATCAGGATAGATCTAATGATTTACATATCTTATAAATTTATTTGTGTTTTTTGAAAGTATTTATGCCATTTTGTATTAATTCAACATTATAAGTATTACTTACAGAATGAAAGATTTTAAGATCATCTGCATACATTAAAAGTTTAGAAAACTTCAAACACTTAGCCACATAATTAATCATTAATGTATATGTTAAATAACAGAGGTCCTAAGTGCGACCCTTGGAGGACACCTGAAGTTAATAATAAAAAATTCAGAAATATATTGAATAATTCTAACAGCTTGATATCGATTTGAGAGATATGATTGAAATTAGACCCACTCACACCAAATTCAGAAAGTTTATTAAACATGAATCGATGGCTTAGCTTGTCAAAAGCTTTACTAAAATCTATTTAGGCAGCATCTACTTGCAGTCACTGCAAAACATATTTTTCTTTGAGACCAACCTCAACGTTTAAGTAAGGCCGTTAAGCTGTACTTTAACGCCCGATCGTGTATAAAAATTGTAAAGCACTCTGTTTTGTTTTGTCTTCTAATTCATCACACTTATTTCTTTAGAATGATGCCAGCGTATGCCATAGTGTTGGCATTTTACTGCACCTTATTTGTCAGGCTTGGGTCTGGACCATTTTGGCAAGAAAGAGTAGGCATAGAACAAGAACGGTGTCTGCAAAGTTGGTGGACCAATTTGCTACATATAAATAATTATGTCAACGTTGACAATCTAGTAAGTAATAATAATTTTGTGTATGCCCTTAAAGAGATCGTTTCATTTATAATTGCACAAGAGGTTTGTATTTTGCCGGGTAAATTTGAGGTGTTTAAAATCTGTCAGGTTTACAGTTTTTCGAGTCAAATTACTAAAGAAAACAGTTTAGAATTTAAAAAACATAAATTTACCCGGTATCAATACAAACATCGAGTGTAATTCGGCAGGACAATTTACTGAATAATAAATTTAGAAACATATAAATGCAAACTTTATTTATGAAACACTAAAAATAAATAAATTTTTATTTGAGCGTACAATTATTAAACACGCAGTTATTGAAATTCATACGAGGAATACTAATGTCGCTACGGGTGCCACAGCTAATCGTTTCTGTAGTAGATGTTGAAGTTTGTTCTTTTTCCAAACGAATCGATTGAATAATGCTCGAATGATACTCTTTGTCAACTTGTAAGTATGGTTTTATTGATGATGAATTGCTGTGTCCTGTTATTTTTATTAGAGCTTATTCTTCAATTCCGCTAACTGCTGCCGCTCGATTTGAGTGATTTGTAATTTTTACACGTTTGACATCTATACCAATGCGTTGTGCATTGAGCATTTAATCCATTTGGAAACTTTATTAATTCCAATTGGAACATTTTTATACCAACTTTTAGAATTTTTCCTGTTCCAAATGGGTTTCGTGTGAGAAATTCTCGTTTTTCCATTAACTTTTTAAATTGTACTGGGCAAAAATCTTCCTCTAAAATATTAGGCGCAATCCATTTCATGTCACATAATTTATTGTCACCGCCTTGTCTCGTTTTCAAAATAGAGGATTATACTCGATACGTCTAGTTTATTTTCCATTATATTACATTTTAGATAGGTACGAAATAAGTGGTTTTACGTTGCTTCTCCGCGCCAAGCTAATTCAAATGCCATAATGTGCTATAATCTCTTTTGAAGTCCTTCCGGTTCATTTTCATCATGTAATCTGGCCATTGCAAATATTTCATATTTATTAAGAGCTGATGCACTGGATTTTCTCTTTTCGGGTTGTGCTTGTGGGATTTTACGTTTAGCATTACGTGTAGATCGCGATGAATTAAACTGTACGTCGGTGAAAGAGTTAAATACAATATTGAATTCTTTATAATATTTATTTCATAGCATTTTGGTGGTGGTATTTTAATTACCGCTTCTTTGTAGTCTTTTCCGTCACATTTTCGCATATTAAAAGCCCAATCTTGCAATATTACATTCGTCAAAATTGTCACCAGAGTGATGATTGAGTCGCAACTGTATTAGCAGGTACACATCAATTTCACTAATTGTTAGTGTTTAATAATTCAATATGTTGTTGACAAAACTGTCGAACTATTTATTTTGGCAACGAACACCATAATAATTTATTTAAAAATGAATAAGTGAAAAAAATCACGAGTGGTATGTGGACTTTTTTAAATATAAATTAAATTGTCTACTTTAAAAAGAGTAAGCATAATTTTTCCATTAATGAAACTAATTAAATTTTCTTCAGTGTATGTTCCAATCTTGGTATCTCACCTGTGACATGCATTATTTCCTTCTCCTGCCCTTACTTGTTTGGCTGCTACGGAAAAAATCAACTGCAGGGATACTTACAGTAGCTGGATTAATCCTTCTGTCTGTATTGACAGTGTTTGCTACTGTTTACGTTAACAATGAAGATGGAATCATGCTTCTTTATATAAAGTACGTATGACGATTAGTTTTCATAAAGGTAAACTTTCGTTTATTTTTTAATTAACAACGTCAGTGTTTGCACAAACTTGCTTAATAACTGTTAACTTTTTCAGGTTGTTAAAGGACCCAATTCTAAACAAAACATTCAGAAATATATACACACCGACGCATTTGAGAGCTAGTCCATATTTTGTGGGGATAATAACAGCGTATATAAAATACAAAATGAAAATTACGGACTACAAGATGCCCAAACATATTTTGTACGTGGGATGGACGACTTGCGTCTTCGTTGTTTTGGTGACGGTGTACACTGCGTTTATATTTTATATTCCTGGATATCCACGTGACACCATTTTTTCTGCATTCTATGCATCCTTGCACCACTTCACTTTCAGCCTTTGTATGTCTTGGATCATCATTGCAGTTTCTTCAGGAAATGGAGGTAAGACCAGTCTTACTAGACTAGACAATTACATTTTTTATACAACTTCCAAAAATTCTTCACATTTCTTCAAGTAATAAAATTCTCGATACAAAAAATAGAATAAAACTTCACAAAATTGATTTTTGTACATATAAATACGATTAAGTGTTTATACAGGGTGACATTGAAAAAACTACAATGCATAGTATCACGCGATAGAGGACCAAGAAATAATAAAAAAGTTATATACACTAATGTCCGATCGCCTTTTGTTTTCAAGATACAGAGTAAATCAATTTTTTTTTTAATTTAGATTTTTTTTAATTTCTCCCGAATGTACGAAAATATTTTAACCAAAATTGGTGCGCACTGTGACCTGCTTGCATGTGGCTATTATGTGTCACAATTTTCAGTTCATTCAGCATCCAGTGGCGGAGTTATAGGACTTTTCTATCTTTAAGCAGAATAAATAACACTTTTTCACATTGTAAAAAAAATTGTTTTCCTCTTTTCCGGAAGAAAATTTAATTTTGTACAAAAAATTACTTTTGAGTTTTAATCGTATTCCTTACGGATCTTCTGCAAAAAAATATTTTCTGTTTGCTTAAGAAGGTAGTTTGCAGTACTTGGATTTGTTGGAATATTATTATACTCGTACTTTTAACGTTTTAAAATGACTACTATGGCAAGCGTTATTCAACACTACAAGTACTTCATCAAGAATACAGAAAATATTTTTTTACAGGCTGAAACAATGCTATTTATTCTAAAAGAAAGAAACCTCCGTCACTGGATGATGAATGAACCTAATATTGTGACACATAATAGTCACATGCAAAGGTCACAGTGTGCACCAATTTTGGTTCAAATATTTCCATACAATCGGGAGAAATTTAAAAAATCTAAGTTTTACAAAAATTGCTGTATCTTGAAAATACAAGCCGATTCGACATTAGTCTATATAATTTTTTATATTACTTTTTGGCCCTCACGTGGTACTATGCATTGTAGTATTTTCAATGTCACTCTGTAGATATACAGGTGCTTTGTTATCAGGATACCGATTTTGAGATATATTTGGCAGGATCGTCTGGTGTCTCACAAAGTTCAAATTTGGGACCATTACCTTTTTTTATTTTTATAAATGATGTGGTTAAAAATATGTCAGATGGACTCATGTATGCCGATGATTTAAAAATCTACCGAGAAAAGTCGATAACAGTCGGCCTGTAAAATGTTTTACATCCTGAAGAAAACTTGCGTATAATTGACACAGTGAAGGAATATTTTTTAATAGCTTGCTTAGATTATTTTTAGACTGCCTTTAAAAACAGCTCTTAATTCGCTGAACATTGCATATACAAATTGTCAGTAAAAATTTCGTGAAAATGCTAGAGTGGTCTTTTTCAGTTGCTAACAATATTTGAATATCATACTATTCATACTTATGTAACACCTGCTTTATATTTGTTCAAATGTGAGATATTAGCTTGTATTTGTTCTACTAAATAAATGTTATTTATTTCCTTCAAATAACACGCTCACGTTTTGTAGAAAAAAACAGATAATCATCAAATATTTGCAACAAAAAATCAACATTTTTTAATATTTGTTGTAATTAAATATGTGTGCATAATAATATATTTCTTTTCACACACTCATTTCCGTGATGAATTTTGATTATAAGTGTTTATATGCCCGCGCAGATAATTAATATCAAATTTTTTATCCAATAAATAATTGATACTGTCACTACTAAAATTGAACCTAACCAAGAAAAAAATTCTCTAAACCATTGTCATCAACCCTCACCATAACAAATAATAACAATGACAAAATCTAATAAAGAAAAAAATTGTCTACAACGTATCTTCAATACGTCAACGTATCGGGAAGTAGCAAAGCTACATCTAGCGGCCGTTCGATGCGTTCTACATCGCAGTAGAAACAATTGAAAGCTAGAACAACTGTTGTTGCAAATGCGGAATTCCAGAAAACAACTATACTAGGCGAGCTAATGCCCCGACCAGCACTGAATTACGCCTGGAAAACGTATCACCTTATATAACCTTATTTTTGCATTGTTGCAGCTTGGATAGAACCAATTCTTTCTTGGCAACCCCTTGTACTATTAAGTAGGATAACTTATACAGCATTTTTATCCCATGGCGCAGTGCAAATTACCACGTCTGCTATAATGAGGGTCCCTAGATACGTTGGAGTATTTAACACTGTAAGTTGATTATACACAAAAATAATATTTATGAAACATTTTTCCTTGCTTTTAGATCTATGACACGTGCAGCGATATAATTTTGGCATACATCATAGGGTTTATCTTAACCATGCATATCGAGGCTCCTATCATAGGATTAGAAAAGATAATTTTTAAAAGAGAAGACAAGTCTTACATTTCAAAAGCAATCGCAGGAAACAAGATGTCCGAGACAGTTATAAGTATACCAAAAATTAAAACAATCAGTTGATCTTTAAAGAGCGACTTTCCAGTTGATCTTTAAACAGCAACTTTCGTGCAAATGCATGAAGAGTTTTGAAGAGAGCTTTACTATGTAGAAGTACATATATTATATTAGGTTTGTTTTAGCAGCAGTTGAAAACTATTTGGAAACTATCAGAAATGTCCGTCCAACTATTTATTGCGTCAAATTCAATGGTAACGCAATAGAACTCTATGGGTAACGCGTTTTCAACGTAACTGGTCGAATATTTCTGATAGTTTCCAAACCGTTTTCAACTGCTGCAAAAACAAGCCTATTATGTAATGGGGAAATAGCATGATTTTTCAAAATACGTGCAGAAAAAAGAATGTATTATTTTTGTAAAGTAAATAAAGTTGTAAAGAATCAATTAAACTTTTTTATTAAGCCACCAGAATGTATACAGGGCGTTTATAAAATTCATGGTACAGCAATTTACATTTTTTTCTCATTTATTGTATTTGGCGCTTCATCCAAATAACAGCAATTTTGCTAGCTGATTGCACTATATTAAATTACCTGTTTTAAAATTGAAAAATAAAATTAATAATTTTAAATTAAGATTAATAAACGTTAAATATCATTATTCATTACTTTTACTTATTACTTTTCAAATTAGAAAAAGTAGTTCAATGTGAAATCAGATGGCCCAATTTTATAAATACCTCAAATAAAACCATCTATCTAGTACTTACCCAACAACATTGTCGCCGTAATTGTCACGAGCGGATCTATATTGTAAACAAAGGAATAACTCACGTTTAACAATACCGTAAGTTCACCAAATCATCACTAATAATTATGGCATTATCTACACAGTATTTACACTATGTGTCTAGTAAGTACTACTATGACTTTCATTTCCATCTGAAGCTGTTTCTGCTGGAATTGGCTATTTCTGAACTTTCATGTATGTTAACAAGCTCCTCATCAATAAGTAATTCAAAGTCGCCCAGTGCTTGAGGTGACGGAATTTTATTCCACCTAACACTAAAATAAAATTGGGATTTAAAAACCATTTCAAAGGCTAAAGAAGGAAACGCACTACGCGGTCGATCGCGGTCTAGGTGCACCGCGGACTAGGCTAGTCTCGTCTAGTGAAGAATCTTCTAATGATTTTAACTTAACACGTTTGCACTTGTAGACTGAGAGCTGGACTCCCTCTTGTCGCGATCTCGCCGAAAACTTTTTGGAGAATTTCGGCCAGTCGCGTCAAATAAAAGAGCAAATAAAAATACATCTTCCACATATTTTGACATCTAAATAGTACAGTAGAACAAATCGAAAGCATAGGGAACGACATATGCGACTGATTTTGTAAAAGTACGTGATTAGCTCGGCACATAACGGTCCGCGATGCGCCTAGACCGCGACCTCATAGTGCGTTCTCTCCTCAACAATTACTCACTCTGGTATTCCCGAAGGCGGTACCACTATATTAAATATGTTATCTAATAACTTATGCTTTAATATCCTGTCGTTTGCTGTGGTGGATGTTAGAGATGGAGATGCATTGACCTAAAAGAAATAAATACTCTACAATTTATTTGAACGAAAAGAACTTACTTACAATACAATTTATTACGGTGTTTTGGGTTGTTATGCCGTGGCTTAGGTAACTCGTCACTGTCAATCACAGAGTAACTATGTACTCCTTTAGCTGAGAATCTTCGACCTGCCCTTGTTGTTCTCGGGTTAGGCTTTTATGGAGGCAGACCATATATTGATTTTGATTCGTAACTTCTAAATCCCCTGAGATATTTTTGGTAAATTTGGCATAATTTTCTGGTATGTTGGCAGGTACATATAAATATACAATTTTTAGTTTACATAAAGTACCAATGGGGTGGTTATGGGTACTATATCATTACTTTTTTCACAAGAAACAGTATATCTCTCTGTAATAATGCCCGCTGTCATAGCTGCGGGCAAAATGGATCACGTCTGCTTCCATGTAAACCCGAAAATAATGATGCGGTTGTTATGTATATGTTTGAAAATTCTAGCATCAGTCATAACCACAAATGTTGTATGCACTACTAGGATGATTATGCCCTTAGGCGACTTGATTTCCTCGGGCCTAAATGGTTCTCAGAAGCAACCTGTCGCCTGCGAGTATAACCATCTCTGTATCTCCCCTGGGTAGATAAGTAACTATTAAATTAAACAGAACATTATTTTTTATATTCATATTGATGTTGATTGGTGACTTGTTGGCATAACAACCCAGATAACCATATTTGACTAAATAATGTTGTTGCAAGCAGCAAAAGGCTTAAAACCACTAGAACTTACTTCAATAAGCCACGGTTTAAGTTTATTGTCTATGATTATATCGTAGCCATAACACTCGAAACAATGTCGATCTGTAGCTATGACTGGAGCAATTGCTTTAAGGGAATGAATAATCAGCCAACTAATCTGATCAAACAACTTTTCTGTGACTTGCTTCCCTCTGGTACTTTCCAGATGTAACCGTAAATTCTGTACGCTGAGTTTTCCACCATGTAGTGAATTATATTCACCCTAAAAGTGAAACTTTTACCACGTGCTATTATAAAACATTTCGTATTTACCCCATGTTTCTGGACCGATACATTTGTTAAATGTACGTACATATTATCAAGCTCAGCGACACTCGAGTCGTACTTTACTGTACAAAACCTGCAAAATCCTAAACGAAACTGATAAACTTTCAAAGGTCTAAAAGATGTTACTAAGACGTACAGTCTTAAATCAAATTTCTTTCCACCTATCAGCAAAGGATTATCAATGTATCTATAAATGGTTACAAAATAAAATTATTAAATCAACTTATATAATTCGCACTTACTTAGATATTACATAACTTTCTTTACCAAGTTGTTGCTGAAAAGGCGTTTTGGATTCTCTCGACCATCTCTTTAATTTCGATAATTTGTTTATTAGAAATATTCCTGAACCCTGCGATCTACCGCAAGGCTTCATAATCCACGTACTCTGGGGTGCTTTTCTATATTCCTCGACAAACATATTATAGTCTGCGGGAAGGACAAACGTTACCGGTATGAAATCTAAATGAAGGTACTTAGAATCTCCTCTTTCAGCCAATCCGCTGCCTTCCTTCTCTAAGTCTCTTCTGTAGCGTTTTATGTTTTTTACCAGAAGATCTTTCCGGGATATTTCGTAGTGATTGGGAAAGTGGTTTATAATTCTAGACAAATAAATCGAGGACTATGTGAACCTGGCAAATCGTTTGTAGTAGCAAGGAAAAATGTTATCCTGTTTAAAATATATAAAATTATTCCTATTTTCATTATATCTATAATATATAAACAGTAAATTTTTCCATTACTTTGATTTACAGAGATGATAATTTAAAAAAAAAAAACAGTAGAATTTTGCCTGGCTTTAACTAGATTCAACTTAGAGAAAATATATACCTCAAGCGGAGCCTAAAAAATCGTTTGCAGTTGTTTGTAGCAACTTTTATTTTATTTGTAGTTTCTCGAAATCTAAAGTAGTCACTATACATCAAACAGAGGCTAAAAGTTCGAAGTATAGTGACTACATTCGATTTTCAGAAACAACAAAATGAAAGTTACTACAAACAACTACAAATGAAATTAAAGTTTATATGAATAACTACAAACGAGATGAAAGTTAATTCTAACAACAACAAAGAGAATAAAAGTTTATACAAACAACTTCAAATTAAATGAAAGTTAGTACAAACAACTACAAAGGGAAAAAAAGTTTATACAAACAACTACAAATGAAATGAAAGTTAATTCAAACAACTAAGTACAAACAATTTTTCAGCCTCTCTGCCTTGCTTGGAAGACAGCAATATGATTTTAGATTTTAAGGAACTAGGAACAAAATAAAAGTTAGTACAAACAATTTTTCAACTTTCGTGTGAAGTATAATAACTACATTAGATTTCGAGGAACTACAAACGAAATAAAAGTTACTACAAACAATTTCTTAGCCTCCCCTTGAACTATAGGGAGTCTACTATAGATTTTGAGGAACTACAAACAAAATGAAAGTAACTACAATTTTTTTACCTCCACTGGAAATATTTTTTCAATACGTTAAATCTAATCAAAACTCAACTGTTCTTTTTTTTCAAAATTGTCACCTCTATATAAATAAACAAAACAAAGTGACGGAAAAAGTTATTGTTTAGATATATTTAAAATAGGAATGGTTTTATATATTTTACACAAGAATATATTGAAAATATTAAAAATAGCTATAATTTTTCCCCTTTTAACAAAAAAATTCACTACAAACGAATTCTCTGTAAGAAACAATTGTCAGCTGCAAAATTCTGCAGATTATTTATAAAAAATATAATACACATAGCTTAAATCGAGTGGGAGTAATACATAGATTACAAAGTAGGTAAGTAATCAAGTTTGATGGACTAAAATTTTGAAAATATTGTCTTGTTGTCAATAGTAATATCACCTACATGTAATTATCGAAGGACTGTATTATGAAAATTTATTTGTTATAATTTCCAAGTGGAATAGAATACTTAAAAATCTATTTTTAATAAAAAATAATGCCTACTGGTTATCATTCATGCGATATCCGCTGTCTACGCTAAACAAACTTCGGCAGGTCATTGTTCCCGCCCAATAAATATTCCATTCATCTTCAGGACCAACTTGCATCCAACCACGTTTCTCGCAATTTGCTACCACGACACTTTTATCCAAATCGGTGCAAAATGTGACACGCATTTTAACACGAAAATATACGACAAGAAACCTCCACTATTGATTTAACAATTTGTTGCTATGGATACTTTTATTAATTAAAATTATAATTTGACAAGAAAATTAATTTACTATGTTACAATTTTAGTCTTACTATACCGTAAACCAGCCAGGCATGTTAGGTCTATTTTTATTTTTTTCCAAAAATTCTTGGTAACCTTTCTTGGCTTCTTGTAGAGCTTTATCGTGATCTGTTTTGACCGTTTTATCTTCTTCTGCAAACAGATCTGGAAACTCGAACGATTCACCTTTTGGCTGTAATTATGAATTTAAATAATAATTCATGTTCTAGACCAATAAAAATAGCTTACGAGTGTTATGAATGCATATTTTACATCATCGTCTTTAACAACATAACCTTTCCCTGGATCTCTTCTTGTTTTTGTCATGTGTATTCTTGTTCGTACATCGATGCATTTAATACTGTAAATTTTTTCTAGATAGTTCTTAACGTCGTGTTTCGTCATTTCCATTGAACAAGCAAACTGAACTATATTTGGGGGCTGCTCGTGTGTGGGTCGGACTAATTTCATCCAAAAATTTGGTAGAAATACTCTCAATTGTGGGCCACCTTTTTGATATATTGGATACCTAAATAAAAATCAGGCTTAATTTTGATTAAAAAAACAAATAATAAATATTCACCATCGTGTAGACATTTTTAATGATGAAATTTGCTTTTATGCCATTTAATAGTAAAAAAATATAGGAAAATTCAGTTCCTCAAAAAATTCATTGAAATTTGAGGTTATTTTATCTTTTTCAAGTCAAGGTTGGTTTAAAGAAAGGTCGTCTCATACGAAAAAATAAATTGGAGCTACAGAGTACAGACACAGCATTTATGCTGTGGTACAGACCTCTTTAATCACAGCCCAGACAGCACACTTTGTCTTAAAGACGTCGTTTTTAAGTCCGCATTATGTCTGAACGCCTAAAGACTTAAAAAAGACATCTGCAAGATGTCATTTTTAAGATATCTTATGAATAATTTCTATCAACATCTTTAAGACATCTTTCTAATGCCTTTAATGTAAACCTAATTTTCTTCTATAATTCGTATATTCGGAGGGAGTCCGATAGCCCACTAAACAAGAGACCTTACATAACATTAAAGTTGCATTCATTTTAAATATGTAATTCTACACTGTAATGTAACTGCAGGCTTGCTAGAATATTTCATATGAATGTTTTAACTAGACAGTTTGTTATAAGTGAACCGCAAAAAGTTTCTGTGACGTTGTTACATTAGTACTTGCTGCAAGTTATCACATAATTTACAAAAGAAAATACTTTATATGTATATTAATAGGCGACAGATGGCGCCACTTATATCTCACTGATACTGTGTAACCGAATTTTAGTAGGCTATCTACAAGATTTGGGCCCTGTCAATTGCACGGGCAAGGGAATAATAGATCCCATATCCCATAACTTTGTCACAAATCCCTTGCGAACTTTCTGTAAAAGCAAAATTTATTGCAACGTTAACGTTACAGTTTGGTTTGTAAATTTTGAGAAATGTTGCAGCTTGCAGCAATTTTATCTTGCTTAGTGGGAGGAGGGCATCTTGCTTAAAAAAAATATAAATCAAAATAAATAGGTGTATCAGAAAACAGAATTTTATTTTAATTTATAACCCTATTCCTCCAATAGTTCCAATATGTCTTAAATATGTTTTAATGAAGATATCTTAAAGATAGTGAGTTTTGTCACATTGTACGTCTTAAAGACGTCTTTAAAATTAACTAATGGCGACAATGGACGTCCATAAGATGTCTGACACATCTTGATCGGACATCTTTCCGACATCTTTGAGACGTCTCCGTGCTGTCTGGGGGATTATAGGAAGAATAGTCCTAATCACAGACTACATAAAAAAAGTAGTCATAGTACATCTTATTTCTAAAAATGGATACAGAGTTGTTAGAGGGAGCTTATAAAACCAAATGCATAGAGATTTGACTGCCATATAATTTTACCAAGCAATAATAGTATAATATGCAAAATAAAAAGAAAAGTCCTAAATAAAATATATTGATCCTAATAATCCAAACCGTTTTCGACAAAAAAATTATTATAATGTCCAGTTTGATGTGTAAAAATCTCTGTAATTTTCTGCATAGAATATCATATAAAATGCAATGGTTATTTACCTCTGTTATTTATTACTTTTAATTAGAATAATTTATTTCTTAACTAATAAAATTCGATGAGAGTATATGATGTCGCGGAATATGAAAAGCGGGGCTGAATCGCACTTGTATATTTGATTATGAAAAAAATTACTCCATTACACATTACATTTTATGTTATTCTGTGCAGAAAATTTTGAAGTGATTCCTAAATTAACTTTTGCACATCGACCCTGATATTTTGATAACTATTTATTTGAAAAATGAGCATCAGAACACAGTATCTTCTGTGATCAGAATAAAATAATAAAAAACTTTATATTTTCGCGACGCAATTAAATTGGCAAACCTAAATACGCCTTCCTGTAATATGTGTTGCATACTCTACCTTGTTCACTTCTACCTTCTACTCTGCTTCTACTCCTTAGTATCATGTGGAATTGTAACGTTGGCACCAAATTAATCTAATTTTCCTAGTTAAGTAAAATGGCAGAGCCCGAATTAAACGTCGACAATTTAATACAAAGATTATTAGAGGGTAAGCAATAATTATATAATTAAAATATATTCCTGGCTGTCAATCTTGTGTCTTATAATACTATAAAAAATTGCATGTATTCGTTCAAAATATATTTTTTACACCTGTCAAATCCTATGGTTTACAGGTAAAAATTAAAAACTTTCTCCTGCTGCGTTTTTAAGTACAAAATACGTTTTTAAGAAATTTGTTGTATATATATATATTTTTATTTCACCTTTAATAAACACAATAGTAAAGCTTTTCACACTTCATTTATTTCGGTTTTGTATATATAAATAAATAGTTTGAGTGTTTATTTTTGTGCTGCTTTTGGTGTGATGTTGGGGGTACAGGGTATAAGACTCAGCGGGAGTTACAAGAAAACCAGGATGCAAGGAAGAAATCTAAAATCAAAGACATTTTCATGTCATCTGAACGTAAGGCTAATAACCGTAGCGATATTTCCTAGTAGTAGTTAATATATTGTATTTAAATATCTTAAACTAGAATTGTATCTAGCTCCATATTAAGAAATTCAATTTTTTATATTTTATTTCTGTAGATCACATTAATACATATGAAACACAATATATCGCGTTGATTATTTTTTTTACATAAAATATGTATATGTATACATGTCTCGGTTCAGTGAGAATTTAATACATACTTTATTACTGTAATTTAGAAAATCAATACTGTTGAAGACGTAAAAAATATTTACCTTCTAATTTCATGTGTTTGTATTAACATTAACATTTTATCTGTGTCAAAAATTTAAAGGAATAACATTGGAACATTATTAAATGCAAATTAATTTTTTTTATACATTTTTTACTTATACTACATAAAGATATATGTTACAAGGTTATTTAATAATTAAGTAGTACAAGACATAAATATCAAGTAAAAAATCTATACTTAACAGTGTTTATTTTCTGGACTCGAATAAAAGAATAGCTTTTAGGTTAAGGATTTGTATGCTTATTTCACTTAGTAACTCAACAATAATAAAACATGAGCTGTTAATTATAAATAAATTGAAAGTGATTGGATTATTTTTTATTCCTATAGAAGTTTTCCAGTGTCTAGTTTAATGAGAAATTACAGAAACGAAGCTCGACCAAAGTCAAAATCTTAATAAATCTTCAAGAATCAGGCTCTGAGCTTGATTTTGCCAGTTTATTCGAAAAAGATAGGCTACATATTCACAAATTGTTTAAACCTCGTACTTGTTGCTAAACCCATTTTTTTACAGTTAGAGGATGCCGTCCAGGAAAATCGGTACATATGACAGAGGCAGAGGTTAGAGGGCTATGTTTGAAGTCGAGAGAGATATTTCTGCAACAACCGATCCTGCTTGAACTGGAAGCTCCATTGAAAATTTGCGGTAAGCCCCACGTAACTTTGTAATGTAAATAGCGAAGTATGATGGTGTTGCGAAAACAAAGTCATGCTTTATGCCAAAAAAATGTCAAATTTAATTGATTGCAGTTTAATTAGGTACAAATCTGTTTTCTAACACGCTAAATTTGAACACCTTTAAATAAAATTCGAAAATAAATTACTTACGAGACATAAAATATTACTTTTAACTACATAGTAAATAATATTTACATTTACTTATCGATTTCAGTAGAATTGTTTCTGTTATTACCAAATTGAAATTTATTACCTCGTAATTCATGCATTTATTATTACGTTTCGCAGAAATTGTGTGCATAAAAGTAAGTATTAAAAAAAGCAATAAATTGCTACCGAGACATACTTATTTTTGCTGTAATAAAAATAAAATAGGATCCAATAGTGTACATTAAAAACTGGTCATGAATTTGTGCTATCCGATTTGTTAATAGAATTATATACCATTAAGTGTAATGGATAAAAAAACAAACGTTTTATTAAAATGCTTTATCATTTTTAATACTTCACGTATATTTCTTGTTGGTGTTAATATTATTTTTTGTATAAAATTTTAAGGGCTGTGTTAAAAATTAAAGCTCTGGATTTTATTATCTCATAAATTGCTCAATCAGTTAAATATAACAATGATTTTAGAATCTGGTTATCTGTTGAAGATAATTAATCAAGATTATTTAATTGATGACAGTATCTACACATTGATGTAACAAGCCTTAATTGAGAGATCATGTCTGATGTTTACTTCCCACGTAGTACAGGTCAAAATAGTGATGAGCTTAAATCGTTTTAACACAAATTAATCTTAATAGTTATTATATTTTATTCAACAGTTTTAAATATACAGGGTGATTCATTAAGAATGGGCAATCTCTGAACTGGAGATACTACACACCAAAATATGGCGATTGAGCCAAATATGCTTTATCCGAATGTTGCTGGTTTAAAAAATACAGGGTGTTCAATGCTAGAATTTTTTGAAACCTGTCGCATTATTAAAAAATTGGCACAATTATGTTTTTTGGCACGGCAAATAAGAATTTTGAACTAGTTTTGATGTCACTAGTAGAGGGCGCCACTTATGGCACGGCATGTTTCTTTTAAATGGCAGAACTTTTTTGCTGTTTAGTGTATCCATCTGTCTATTGAAACAATCGATTCTCCTACCTGTTGTATCTGAAAAAGGTATACCTTGTTGAAGTCGTTAGGAGTAACAGTTTTCAAAATAATCCTATTTGAAATATTCAGTGCACCGATTGAAAACTGTTATCGTTTCAGGTAAAGTGCCTTTTCTACTGAAAATACAGCAAAATTTTACTTGAAAATGTTGTTCAGAACGGTAAATTATGGGGACGTGCAAAATTTCAAGAAGATCAGCGAGGTTTGATTTTGAAACCATTCTTAATGAATCACCCTGTATAATATTTAAATTATATTTTTTTAAATATATTTTTTAAATGCTTTTTCATTAAAAATTAAACATACTTAAATGTATCAATTAATAAAAAATTGTCTGCGTCGGACCAGACGGTGGAAGTTATACTTCTTTGGCCATTCTCATACACCCACTCGTACGTACAAAAAAAAAAAATCTTAAAAAAAAAAATTCTTAAAAAAAACACTCGTACGTACAAAAAAAAAATCTTAAAAAAAAATTCTTAAAAAAAAATTCTTAAAAAAAATATAAAAATATATTATTATTATATTAGTTCTTAAAAATTTGTTCTTAAAAATTTGTTCTTCCAAATTTGTTCTTCCTTTTGAGCGTGACGCGGTTTCTCCACCAACATCCCATCCCAATGTGTCTAACGGGCGCAAAGAAGTATAACTTCAAAAATATTGTTTTAAGTTTTTTTTTAAATTCAAAGAAAAAATTCAGAATATGTGTTTATAACCGCAATAACCTAACAGTTCTGGATTATGTTAAAAGACCGGTATTGTAAATTCACAGGTTTTAATAATAGACGAACAGAAGCATGATTTCTATCAACATTAATTTTAATTGAGGCAGATTGTATCATCACATTAAACTTTATTATGTAGGTACTACTTTAATTGATTAATTACCTACTAAATTTTATTTTTATACAGGATTAAAATGTAATGCTGAGGTTAGATAAATGTATTTAAAAATAGTCCAGAACTAAAATAGAATCTTTACGATGAATCATTTATCTGAAATGATCTATGCTTAATTTAACGTAGACTAACAGACTTGTGTCTACTTTTAGGCACTGTTTTAACATTCTTTGTCTGAAATTTCTTCAGTAGCACTAATAATCAACATGACTTATTTGAGAATAAAATTTGAACAGTTTTTTCCTAAATTAACAGCATAATTAAAGTGTTATCTTTAGTAATGTATCTGTATTAAGGGTTAATGGCATTGCATATAAAATTCCAAAACTAATATAAGTACAGGGTGGACCAGAATCGATGGGATCAGAAAGTTAAAAAGCCTTTTAATTTTTTCTTCAGCACTATTATCAAAAAAAAGTCAGAATTGTTCTAAAATGCAAGGAACAATATATCTTTAAAAAAGAAAGCTGTGTAGGTTGCACTAATTATTTTTTCTATAAGATTCTGAAGCATGCCTATTTTTTTAATATTTTATATAGTTTTGTTATACATATGTATGGATAAAGAAGGATAAACAATGTATTTTCGAATTAATTGGCAGCTTTCTTTCTATAGTAACAGTATCCGACTTACTTTATACCATTCAGTAAAATAATACAGCTAAATAAAAGACAAGCCAAACAAGAAACTTTTATTTTGTATTATTGCACTACTTAGGTAAACACAAAACAAACGATAAAACACATTTCCTTATTAATGACAAATTTCTGCATGATAAGCTAGTTTCAAAATAATAAAAAGTGACTAATTTACAGCACTTAGATGAATATGGGAGATGAAGGTTGCAGGGCACAAAATTCCATAGGCATACCACTTGAGAAGGGTTCAAAGAACACAAAATTATCAAAAATGAGTGGACAATGAGTGACTCTAGCAGCTTAATAATTTTACTTTAAAAAGTTTATAAACTCTGTCATCCTCTCCACAATTATTATTGTAGATAGATGACTTACACACTTAATGCACTCTCCATGAATGTCACATTTTAACACTTAGAATACACTGCACTATTGACTTCTTGTTACTATGGCCACACATTAACACTTATACAACACTTAGTATATGTACACTGTACCACCTTCTGTATGGCCTTATTTATCCAAGTTTTGTCGGTGTAATATATTGTTCGATTCAGATTTTGACTTCCTAGTATTTGTTTTAAATAGTTTCTATGTAGTCTCACTATTTCATCTTTTTTTAACAAACTCTTTCCGTTCTGTTTTATAAAAGGGAAATTCTCGTCACGCATAATTCACAAAAGCATCCCACTAGATATTCTAGGCAAAGATTTATTGTATGGGATAGCAACCTGAATTTTTTTATTGTCCGAAGCTCATTTTTAAAATATCCACCTACAAATCATATATTTTGTGTTATCAAACTCTATCTTCCTTCCTCAAGTTTGATCTATCTTCCCTGTTGCAGATGTATCTACTTCTATTCTACTTCTTTGACACTTTTTATTGTACGATATACACTACTCATAAACACTCCTATTAATGAACTAGATATTCCAACCACATCTCTTTCATATATGTTTTTTATCATCCAATATTCCTGACTTGTTAGTTTAAGGTGTTTACAATTATGAGAACATGCTGAAGAGCTTGAATTATCCTGCATTCCTAAGAACACCAAATCACTAATAAATTACTTACAATCACAATTAAATTAGTGGAAAAATATACTCGGACTTTTCCCGTGCGTACGCCCATGGTAGCTGTGCAGATAAAATATGCAGATCCAAGTTACCACAGTCGAATTGACATCTCACTGTCATTAGCAATACAAATCGACCACTCTGATATGCACATGTGTAATTGCTGCCAAGAATAAACCTACAATTTTATATAAACATTTTTTTATCAACTTCTAATGGGTCAGTTTATAAAATGAGTCATTCTACTATTTTGAAACCCGACTAAAGATGAGGCAACTCTGTTTACGGATTTACTAGGTCATTCAACTCTTTAATAAGGATAGCGAGATGAAGTAAAATTTGTATCTATGAAATCGAACAATTTTCATAATTATTCATGTAAACAATACATTCTTTGCCTTACAGATACCATATTGAATTGTTTTGAGGTTAGGGCGTTGGATTGTCCCGTTGGACATGGTCCACCCTGTAGACCTGTAAAATAACATTTTTTTTTAGGTGATATTCATGGGCAGTACACAGATCTATTACGATTGTTCGAATATGGTGGTTTTCCCCCAGAGGCCAATTACCTGTTTTTAGGTGATTACGTGGACCGTGGCAAACAATCGTTGGAAACGATATGCCTTTTGCTTGCTTACAAAATAAAGTATCCCGAGAACTTTTTTCTGCTCCGAGGTAATCACGAGTGTGCCTCCATTAACAGAATATACGGCTTCTACGATGAATGTAAGCAACACATACAAAAAATTTTTAAATTTTTATCGAATGATGAATTATTCGTAGGTAAGAGGCGGTTTAACATAAAACTATGGAAAACATTCACAGATTGCTTTAACTGCTTGCCCATTTCCGCTATCATTGATGAAAAGATATTTTGTTGCCATGGAGGCCTCAGTCCCGATTTACAGGGCATGGAACAGATCAGGCGTATTATGAGGCCAACCGATGTACCAGATACAGGTAAAATATGGTTCGGTAGCATCAGACGAGACATTGGCAATATTATGACACTTTTTATTTTAAGTTGTTTGTAAAATTTACTTAATTGCTAAAAAAATATTAAACAAATATTTTAAGGGTTTCTTTTTAATGTTAAATGCATCTACACCCTTCAGATTTGTTTTATTGAATTTTAATGATGGGACAAATCTCCTGGCACAATTTTGCCTAACCAATAGGGTTCAAATCTGGACAATTTGGTGGTTAAATTGTGCATACTCATGCATATGTGAAAATATTTTTCCGCACTCTTCTAGGTCTGTTGTGTGACCTTCTCTGGTCAGACCCAGATAAGGACGTCCAGGGTTGGGGCGAGAACGACCGCGGCGTGTCGTTTACTTTTGGTGCAGATGTCGTTAGCAAATTTTTAAATCGTCATGACCTAGATCTTATATGTAGAGCTCACCAGGTGGTAGAAGACGGCTATGAGTTTTTCGCCAAGAGGCAGCTGGTCACCTTGTTCTCCGCCCCGAACTACTGCGGAGAATTCGACAATGCTGGGGGAATGATGAGTGTTGACGAAACTCTCATGTGCTCTTTTCAGGTAAATCAACACGATTGAACATTTTTTTTTAAATTTGGTTTAAATTTTCAAGGTTTTATCTTTAACGGTTCTGGATGTATTTATAAAAAATCAAAAATAACAAGTTCTGTAGCCTCCTTGAGGTATTTTTCTACCTATGAACATATAAACTCTTAAATGGTAAACTATTACAAGCTAATTTCGGAATATCCTGTATTATTTAAAAAAATTGCAGTGTTTTAATTGTTTTGTGTCTTCATCTTTCATAAATTTATGCATATACCTATTTCAAAATTATATTATTTGTATTTACTATTTTTTAACTATAAACAATATGTTTTTAGTTTTTATATATTTGGCATCTTTTTTATATATTTTCTTTTTAAAGATATTTTCATATATTTTTCTTTGTGATTTGTTTTGACCTATGCGAAAATTATATTTTTTATGTTTTCATGATTTTTCTTGATTTGATGTTAAAATCATAAGCTTTATATTATTTCTTTTAACGTCTATATATATTTTTTTTTTCCTAAAAATATGTAATATTTTTCTGCGTCTTTATTTTAAATTGGTATTTTTTGTATTTTCCTTCTGAATCTTCATTCTTTACGTATAAATCATAAATTATCTATATTTTTCTTTTTTCCAATAATTTCATAATATTGTGCGTTTATTTAAAAAAAAATGATAATTGTTATAGTATAGTTTCTTTTTTTAAATAATATTTTCATAATTTGTTTGCTCTTTACTTAAAAACCAACAATTGTGTTATTTTTTAAAAAAGTTTTAATATTTTTTTTTTGTATTTTTGTTTTAGTATTATTTATATATTTTTTTTGTAAATTGTATGAACACATTGGTTTGAACGTTGATGTGTAATTGTAGATTCTCAAGCCATCGGAGAAGAAAGCGAAGTACCAGTACCAGGGCGCCAACGCGGGGCGCCCATCCACCCCCCAGCGGAACCCAACAACAAAAAAGAAATAAGAGCATTAGACCCACCACTAACATTTTCATTTGTATTCTACCAATGCATTTTAACAGTGTATTCTCTCAATAATGCTATAAACAGTCGGTCTATCTACGTGTGAAAAGTATTGTGTATTATTTAATTATTATTATAATTTGTGATGTATTGACTGATTATTGATTTATTGTTTTTCTTCTTTGCGACTGACTGTATTATTTTCATTTATATTTTTCGTTATGTATATAAATTCGACTGTTATTGTTGTTTTCTCCGGCGCTTGTGTCACAAACCTGCGAAATTCGCAACGTTACATTTATTTCGGAAGTATACTTTTTACAGTTTTATCAGTATTTTCGTTGGTTTGTCGCATCATAGACCTGACTTCTAGCGCTTGCATTTAACTATGCAATGGTAGCCGGCCAAAGATTGTGTGATTTGGCGAGTATATATTTATTGCGGTATACAGATCGAACACCAAATTAATGGATGTTTTAGGTGTCACTTTAATTCAAAACCCCTGCCAGACAGTGTTTAGCATTCGATGTTTGACAATTTTACGAATCGGAACACTTTATCACAGTTTAGGAGAGATTCTGTGTCTCCGTAGCAATTATAGGTTTACGTTTGCAGGTCATCTACGTTTTTATTTTATTTTTGTTTTTGGACCAATAAGTTAGAAAGATTTCGTGATTGTTATATTTGAACTAACAACGTAGAGTAAGTTTAACTCTCTTCGCCGATGAGGACTAAAAAGCAGAAACAGTGGGCATAGATCGTTGTTCACATTGGTGCTACTAATTAAACTATGTACTATTTTTAACGAAATTATTAAATTTGGATATGATTTTGATCTATTTCACAACGGACTACATTAATACAAAGCAGCACACATTAGTTATTTTTATTACTAAGCAAAAATAAATTATGTGTGCTACTCGTAAGGAATCGAAAGTCAATGAATTTTTAAAAACGAAATCCGCGTTGGCATTGCTGATTAAACCAAATTTAGGTCGTCAATTGAACAGTCGACACTAATAAATTATAGAATTGGTTTAATTTGTATCGTCGGTGAGAATGGATGTTTTTATGTAAAATTTTTGGAATATTTGTAGTTAAACCAGTGTCTTTTGTAACTTGTTTATTGTGAGACAGTGTTACCCCCAACACATGAAATCGACTAGACTGACAAAGCTATTTATGCTTGGCAATGCGGATATTAATATTAAACGAAAAACTTGTTTCCCTGTTCTTTCCAGGGCTATTATTTTTTTAATAGTAGTCGTGGATCGACGGTTCTCGCGTGCTTGTTGATCAGCGCATGAAAATATTCCTCTTAAAAATTCTATATCAGAAATAGACACCTGGCACTTCACGTACTATTTTTTAAATGTATTATTTTAAATATTTTATTACACATAACTGTAAGTTTAAAATTATATTGAACAAATAAATATATATTACTAACGTAAGTTCTTCATTTTATCCCATTGGTCAGGCTAAATTTTTCCTGATATTTTTTTTTGTAAAAAATTAAAAATAATTTATTGACAATATTAAAAATGCTAATCTGGAAGGGTCACTGGTGCCTGAGATGTGGTCTGGCAGTAGCATCCTTAGAACCAACAATAGGATAGAAAATTAGTGTTCTAATAGTGGAGCCGCCTCGATAGAGCCTAACCCATAAGAACATCAAGGGCATTATTTCGGTCAGTGGTCGCGCGGTTTAAGGCGTCAGTACTAGAATCGAGGTGACTGGATCGCTGTAGCCAGTAGACCGTATGTAAGCTATATTCGTGGAGAGATTGGCACCGTCTCTGCGGGTATGGTAGGGTGGAAGAATGTTGGCTTGGGTCAATGTGAGAGATTGATACCGGATGACATTTGACTACCCTCTTAATTAATGAGGTTTTCCAGATTTCCCTCATTCCTGCACTGAATGGTGGTTAGGGCCTACCAACATAAGGCGTTCCTGGGCGCAAATGCGGCCTGCTTAATAATAATATGCCGCCCCCTCTCCCGCACAAATCTTCGACTTCTGGGCTAATCCTCGTGATTAGAATGAGGGGTAGAGATATTATTATATTATTATTTCAGTTAGGGAAGTGTAAATTTAAAACGCAACAATCCGGAAAATCATGGAAGATATTGAATAGAAATAAATCTGATGCAGAACAGAAATCTCTGATATGCTTGAAATTTGAAATATAGACATACGATTAAGAAAAGAAGCAGAGGTAAGAAAACATTCTTATCTGCTTGAATTCAAATTTGTAACATGTTTTACTCTAACAAGTCAAGTTTTTTAGAATAAAAATTACCGACTTTTGATATATCATTGAAATGCATGGAATCAGAACTGATTATCTCTTATCATATGCACATATATTTTAATTCTAAATAAACAATTTTTTTTACACAGAAAGGTACTATATAACATAACATAACGTATTCTGTTATTAAACAAAAGATCCAAAATGGCGGCGATGTACCTTTTTACAAGGCACAAGCATCGTCTGTAAATGGCGTTGCCTGATGAAAGCATAGCTGCGGCGATTTAGCAGGCCGTCAACTAAATCACAAAAAGCGACGCGATTTAGCAGACGACACAAGAATCGTCGTGTACTATTGCAGTTTTCTTCATTGATCTCATCGTCGGCTAAATCGCAGCAGCCGTGCTTTTTCCGCGATTTATAGACGATGGTTTTAAATATACTAACAGCTTATGTAACCAATGGTATTCCTTCAATCCAGGCGACGCGATTTAATAGAAGATATTGAATTTCTGCACATTGTCTGCTAATGGCTAAATCGCGTTGCCTAAAAGCACGGATGCTGCGATTTAGCAGGTGATTGATTTAAAACTCCGCCTTTATTTGGTTTGCAAATTCGGTATGCATTAAGTGTGATGTCACAATACATATCCCCAATGCCATCCATAATGATCTGTGGCATATGCAACTCCGGTATTTTGTACTAAATTACATTACAAACAATGTTATAATGATCCTTATGGAACTTATATTTAAGGTTTAAGGGCCAAGTTATTGGATAAAAAATTGAGTAATAGTATTTGGTTAATTTTTCTGTTAAGATTCGATAGAAAAATAAGTGCTAGTTTAGACCAACTATCCTAAAATATTTTAATCTTTAAATACAAGTAAAATGTGCCTGCTAAATCGCTGCGGCGTGCTTTGGTTTATCTAACAGAAAATTTTAACTTTCAAATTTGTATATTATTTCTTGATTTTTCTCTTTTTTAGTATTAAATCTTGTGTAGTGAGTTTGCCAGTGGTTTTATGTGCTTTATGGTTGTAAATATACGTTATGTGTTTATTGCAAATAGAGTTAACGGCAAATTAATGTTCTAGTTTTACCTGATCTATTTAAACATATTAAATTCGTGACTGTCCAAATTATCTTCTATGTACACATGATCTATTAAAGGACATATTTCTTAAATGAACGTAATTGAATAATAAAAAAAAAATTGTCTGCGTCGGACCAGACGGTGGAAGTTATACTTCTTTGGCCATTCTCATACACCCACTCGTACGTACAAAAAAAAAAAATCTTAAAAAAAACGTACGTAAAAAAAAAATTCTTAAAAAAATATATATTTCTTAAAAAAAAAACTCATACACTCACTCGTACGTACAAATAAAAAATTCTTAAAAAAAAAAGTTCTTAAAAAATATATATATATATATTATTATTATATATTAAAAGTTCTTAAAAAAATAAGTTCTTCCAAATTTGTTCTTCCTTTTGAGCGTGACGCGGTTTCTCGACCAACATCCCATCCCAATGTGTCTAACGGGCGCAAAGAAGTATAACTTCAAAAACACATTATTTTTTTTGCTATGACTTACTTACCTTAACTTAAAGTTGGATTTCGTCGAGAATTTTTAGCTCGAATTTTCTTGACACATTGGTTGTATAGTCTATAACGTCACCACTAATGCGGATTTCGGAAAATACAAATGATGTAAATTTGTATGATTATAGTATACCTGTCTAGTCATATCTAATCACTCAATAGTCAATATCAATCAAATTTATTATTTTAGACACAATATGAAGTCTTAATATCATAAGAAATATATTGTCACACAAAAGGGGCTGATGAAGTTGATCTGGTTTTAGCGTTTTAGGGATAAAAATTGCATCCTATTGGTCTGTGTACTCGACACTTGTATATTGAAATTAATCAATTCATTGTATAAATTAATATTGTTTGTTTGTAAACGATGGGTCAAGGGCCAGATATTCATTATATCGTAGGCAACCAATTTTTTCATCTATTCATGAGTTCAATAAAACTATCGAAACTGCAGTGCTACATTTATTGAGAAACAAAAATACAAAAGTGGAATTCTTTCATCTACATCTACATGTCCTTAAATTCTCCAGTACCGTTAAGCAACAAAATATCCGGATTTTCTTTCTCAAACTCACTGGGTTCTCTCTCCCTGTCCTCTTGCCCCCATTCCCCCACAGAACTCATAACATTTGGTTGTTTTGTCTTTTCAAATTCTTCTCTCTACAATTACCCACAAAGTAAAACAACACAAAAAACGACAACTAACGTTTATTGAAAAAAGAAATCAGAACATTGCAAAACACCGACTAATTAAACCTAAAAACGTAAAACTAATTTGTCTTCACCTGTGTATCCATCTTGGCAAACTTGTCGAACATGTTTGCGTATATTTTCTTCTCCTTCTGTAGCTGTTCTTTCAATATCTTGGAACAAACCGCTAACTGCGCTTTCGCCGCTGTATTGTTAGCGTCTACTTTGAGACATTCGGTGAAGTCTTTGCTGGCTAATGTTGGTTCCCCTAGGCTTAAATACGCTTGGCCCCTTCTGAAGAGCGCTTTTTCATTGAACGGATCGATTTGTAAAGCGCTCGTTGCGGCGTTTTTCGCTTCGAAATAGTTTTGGAGTTTTAAGTTGCATAAAGCAACGTTTAGGTAAGACGCCAGGAGAAGAGAGTTTCTTTCCTCCGCAACGCCATTATCTGTAAAACAAAGATTAAATTAACGTTTAAAAATGGTTTTACCTTTCACACATACCTTTGTCCGATTCCAAAAATGACTGTATTTTCATATATAATTTAATAGCAAGATCGTATTTTCCCGCTTTGAAATATGCGGTGCCTTTTTCCTTAAAAAGTTTCGATTGTTCAATTTTTTCCTTGGCATCCAAAGACCAATTTTCTTTCGCCTTTTCAAAATTTTTTAATGTAACTATATATTCTACGGTAGCATTTGGGGGTATATTGTAGCTTGAATTTCCAGTACTACCGAAAGCGTATTGCGATTTTATTAATAAACGGGATGTTTCGTTTTTTTTAAATTTTTCTATAGCGTGTTCTATGCCTGGTATAATATTTGCCTCAGAACCTTCACCAACAGTGAAAATTACATCGCGATCTTCAAAAATATTTCCTTCATATTTGCCTATCAGGTGAACTAAAAAATAACAAGCATAAATAAATTTGTGGTTTCTAAATCAACTTTGTGGTTCTATTCTATATCTATTCTATCAATTTTATACATTATTTAATATTCTACAAGAAGCAAAATGTAAACATCAACTTCCTGTTTACCAAATTGTAAAATTAAAATTATAACAAAAATAAAAAAATATTTGCTCAAAAATAAATGTAAACAATTGTTAATCATCACTACTTACCTTCAACTACTGCACCATCATTAGGAGTTGTAAATCCTTCTCCTGGTGTAAGTTGCAACCTCTCAATACCTCCATTTCCTTTAGGGCTTAGATCTTCACCTTGCCAATCCAAAACTTCAACCTGAATTTGAATTAAATATCGTACAAAATATATTTACATCACATTTACTTACATCAAATTTCAATGTGGAATCTGGCGGAATGGAAGGAGGGCTGCCTGTTTTTCCATAAGCATATTCCGGTGCACATGTCAAAATTGCTCTTTCTCCTTTTTTCATCGTAGCGACTCCAATGTCCCATGCTTTAATCACATTACCTAAAAGACTGAGTTTAAAAAATTGTTCTATTATGAACGGAATAAGCACCTTTTCCCAAATCAAATTTAAAAGGGTCGTTTCTATCTCGGCTTGAATCGAACTTTGTACCATCTACAAGAGTCCCGGTATAATGTACGCTAACTTTGCTTCCTTGTGGCGGTAACTCATTGCCAACTCCTTCTTGTATTATTTGTTTTAGGACACCCCCATCTTTATTTGGAGAAATATCTACTGGATCGGACATATCTTATATTTCTGTGACAATCAGAAAATTCTGGAAAATTCAATAGTCATCACAGTCATGGTGCCATTGTTTTGCTGTACCATATTATTGTTTATTGAAAGAAATACTTACACTTTCTAGGGTATATTCACTTTTAAATTACAAATATATTTACAAACTATTTTTTAAATTTATATTTAAGAAACTACAACCCGGCTTTTTAACACAACACACCAATAACCGCAAAATAGAAAAATTACGCTCACGCTCTACGCTATACGCTACAGAATGCGCACAGATAAAAGAGATAGAATGCGGTTAGTCGGTTACTCTTGTTACTGTTACTTGTCTATGCTGTTACTGGTTACTTGTTACTTGACTTGCTGGTAACGTCTACGTTACAACAAACAAGCTAAAATATTCATGACATGAATATGCATAAAATATGAAAAAATCAACCACAGATCATCATTGGCCAAAGTAATCAACGATTTGCCCACAGAGTACCATCTGTGGATTTGCCTTTATTCCCAATTTCATTTATCTACAATCTAGGTTTATCTATGATGTTTCCTAACACAAAACCATAGACCACAGTCTTATATATTTGTGAACCACAATCTATACTCTATAGAAGAAGAAGAGATGTATCCACCTATAATATCAGACGACACTAAAAAGCACAGGTTCCCCAGAGGTGCCAATATAAGAAAACTAGAATTTAGTAAATAACAAGTTTTCTTAAGTTTGGCAGCATTTGGCGATTTATAACCTCACTTAATTTTAAACTAGTCGAAAGCTTAAATAAATAATAAATTAATTTTTTGAAAAACAATTAGTTGAAGAGGCGGGCTAATGTTACAGTAGAGCGACTTTTGGATGTAATAGACGGATTGGTAGATATTAAAATGTGGCAACGAATTATGAATATGGAGAGACCAAATGCTGATAATTATCAAGATAGAATAGTAATAAAAGCACATAAAGCAGCAGAATTGATGAAGAACACGGTGGAAGTTATTCAGAAAGAAGAAGGACAGTATCAGGTAAAAAAATTATGCGAGAGTGCATGCAAAACTCTGTTTTGCAGAGTATGTAAAATTTGTATCCACCGTTATCGATGTGAATGTTACAAGTATGTTGTGAGAAATATCTTATGTAAGCATGTACATTTAGTATGTATGCATGAGGATCGAGTTGGTACTAAATCTGTTTTAGACGATGTTTTAACAGTCTTGGAAAAAGAATCAGAAATTAACACATATCATCAAAAGGAAATTACCCAGTTTATTGAAGAAAAAATAATTGACGATAAGGACAACAACAATGCTAATGAAGAAACAAAAAGAAGTGTAGAAGGTGAAGATTTGGGCTATTTTTTTGAAGAGTTTAAATGAAGATGAATATACTAAAATTATGGGAAAAATTAAATTATTGCGAAATGAAGTTGAAAATACAAAACATAATAATTCCAGGAACAGAAAGATGGACAAACAAGAGTATTATTCTTCTAAGACACCACATAACTAGGTAACGGTTTTTATTTTGGTTACATAAAAACTTAATAGAATTTATTTATTTTAGGCTAGATAGACATGTAAAATTTTCATTACAGGATTTACCGGCTTTTATAATTTAGTGTGAATTTAACTAGCTAGGGATCGAAAACTTTGTGTTTTCTTTTTTCTCCTAAATAACTGTAGGGGTTTTTTTCTTTTCCATTTGATATGGTTTTATGAATTTTGATTTATATCCATTTAATTATTCATGAATTAAAATGTATTATTTTAGGAAAAAATATAACAGTACTAATTAAAATACTTTTATAATTGATGCGAAATTTTTATTTGAATGTACCTAGATATATCTACTACACAAAAATGTATACTTATAATATGTATATATGCAAATATTCTTTCCAACGATTTAGCACATCAATATCTAGTAGCTTCTCATTGTAACGTCGTACAAGACGAGAACAATAAAAAATACTCGTTTAGAAGAAGCTCAGCAGGCAAAATATTGTGTCAAATTTAAGTTTTTAATTTAAACAATTTGGAAAAAGATAAATGTTTTTAACTCCCTTTAAGGGATCGTAAACCCTCCAGGGGGCTTAAATAAAAAAAAAATATATGAAGGACCCCTATAAAAATTGCTTAAATAATCTACCCTTATTTTTTTTTTATTACTTTAGGGTCACCCTGATTCTAAATTTACTAAAATGTTAATGATAATTTTTTATGGAGAGGGGCATAATTATAACAAATGACAATTTGTAAATATACTTTAGAATCGGAACAATCATCTCCAAATAGAAATGTTAAACCGAATAGTTGAAAATAATTTCCACTTGTAGAGTATAATTTAAAGGCAGAAAGAATCTAGCCGTTGACTGGTTATATATAAAACTTCTATCAACGACTTAACTCGCGTTTTGTTTTCTATTCAGTTACATTCCACACAATATAAAAAATATTAGAAGGTAACAAATAATAACTATCCGGTTTAAAATTAAGTGAGGTTATTTTTTATCGCAATTCATAATAAATCGCCAAATGCTACCAAACTTAAGAAAACTTGTTATTTACTAAATTCTAGTTTTCTTATATTGGCACCTCTGGGGAACCTGTGCTTTTTAGTGTCGTCTCTATAATATCGGTCAGTGCAACAGTGTTGCCAATACGATCATAACAAAGCACCCTATTTATTTTTTGTAAAATTTTTCTGTAAACAGCAAACAGTAATGATCCATGGGGTGGACACTCTCTATAAAATTTTGTTAACGAGTTTTAGTTTTACCACATGGCACCAGGGGTGCTGATATCAGTTTGTCCTTTTTTATTATTCCTTTTATTTTTGTTCTATTGTCTGACACATTCAAAATTTGAAATGTTTTTGTGTTCCGTTTGATTTTCAAGTACGAAAGTTATACGACCGAGTATTTTTTTAAGTTTTCTGTGCGATTTTAGTGTTTTCTTCGATAGACATTAATATGTTTTTTATTTAAAGGTAAGTATACTAAAAGTTACCATTTTTAATGTATATTAATAAATTATATTACAGGGCCTCGTCCTCATAGATCACTGTAATTTACATGTAGTACCGTTTCCCGGTGCTAGGTGGCGCCACATAGTTGAAATGAAAATTTTAACTATCTACCTTACCTACCGCGTTCACGGTAAGCGTCATTACGTTTTTTGTGTGCTAGGCGATCGCATATCTACACTACAATTACAAGTTTTTTTAATAATAATCCTTTATTTTTAGGCATAAAAACATGGGGAAACATAAGAGGAAAAGAAGCCCGTCGCCCTCGTCTTCACAGAGGCGTTCAAAGCGCGATAGGACTCGAGAGCTGGAGAAAAGGCTAAGAGTATTGGAGCGCCATTTTGGGAGCAATAATTCAGATTCAAGAGAGCGGGCGTCTAGGCCATATAGTAGCAGGCTCAGTGGTTCGCACTCTACAAGAAAGCAGTACAACCAAAGGGGTGTTCGAAGCTCAAGGTATATACCAAGAAGCTCGACACCAGTTCGCAGTCCTCGTGACTCGACATCTTATGGTCTAGGAGGTTTTACCCCTCCTACAACATCTCATAATGGTTCAGAAGGTTTTACCCCTTCTCCAACTTCACACAAAAGTGATGATAAAGAAAATGCTCCACCTAATATCAACAGCAGTATATTAGTGGTAAATGAGCCAGGTTTAGATGAAGAGGTTCTAAAATGCTTGGGTGAAGATCCAGAAGATGGTAAGACTGAGGGTTTTGAACTCCACAAAGCACTATCTCCAAGATGGCAAAACATATTGGCTAAAGGACTATCAAAGGAAAATAAATTAGAGCTTATAGCAAAATATCCAGTGCCAATTAACTGTCCTGCATTGCAGACACCTACTTTAAACCCTGAAATAGCTCAGGCTGTATCAGACATATCTCTGAAAAAAGATAAATACCAGATTGCTATGCAAAATCAGTTAGGTGCAGGAGTAACTGGTTTAGGTAGGGCCATAAGTATGATTTTAGTAGGTAAAAGTGACCTGGCGAAATCTCTAATACCAATAGTCAGTGATCCTGGTAAGCTACTGACAGACTTGTTTCATACTTTTTCCACCCAGAGAAGTTTTTTAACCCCTCAATTAAATCAGCTTGCTATGAACACAGCAAGGACCAGCTCTATCGATGCAAGGCTTTTTGGTTCAGATTTTGGAGAACGGCTCAAAGTAGCAAAGGATATAGAGAAGTCAAGCAAAGACTTAAAAATTAATAAAACATCAGCTCTGACTGATAAAACAAAGAGGTCTGAATGGAAGGTCTCATCACATTTAAACTCAAAAGGCCCGTCGAGGGGGAGGAGGGACCCGAGACACTACGGGCAACCCCGCAACAGAAAACAGTTCGAGCCCACGTACAGACAGCGTTCGAACAGGAAGAACCAGGACTAGAGGTGAGTATAGCAGGTAGACTACAAAATTTTTACAGTAAGTGGAAGGAAATTACTACCAATCAGGTTACCCTTAATTATATACAGGGTTATAAAATTCCTTTTCAAAAAAATCCTTGGCAGCAATTTGCTGCCTCTAACACGTTTAACTCAAAAGATAAGAGGATCTACTTGGGAGTTAGAGAGGCTTTGCGAGATGGGAGTTGTAGTTAAATGTAGACATTCTAAGCACCAATTTATTTCTCCTACCTTTTTGATAAAAAAAGCCTAATGGGTAAAAACGCAACACTTCAAGATGGAAGACACTCGTACAGCAATGGCTCTCATAAGTAAAGGTTGTTACATGGCAAAAATAGACCTTAAGGATGCTTACTATTTAGTACCTATTCATTGAAGTTTCAGGAAGTTTCTGAAATTTAAGGTACATAATAAGCTTTACTGTTTCACATGCCTTCCTTTTGGCTTAAGTTCAGCACCTTATGTATTTACTAAAATTATCAAGCCAGTGTTAAAATACCTAAGAGAAAATAATGTATTATGTGTTGCCTATCTTGATGATTTCTTGATATTGGGCTCTACAGAAGAGGAATGTAGACTTAGCTTATCTGTGGCTATTAAGACCTTAGAATCCCTTGGATTCTTATTAAATAGGGAAAAAAGTGTATTACGTCCCACACAAAATTGTAAGTTTTAGGCTTTATTTTTAACAGCTCTCAAATGACCATAGAACTCACTGAAGAAAAACGTAGAAAAATAAATAAATGGATAAAGAAAATAAAGACCTTAAAACACTGCAAGATAAGAGTGTTTTCACAGTTTATCGGTCTACTTGTGTCGGCTTGCCCAGCTGTCAAATATGGCAAATTATACATAAAGTCACTTGAGAGGGTAAGATATTTAGCTCTTAAAGACTCGAACCAAATAATATGTCTATCCCTGACACAATTCAGGCAGACTTAAATTGGTGGGAATCACGTATTCTGGTAAGTAAAAATCAGTTAAAAGAAGATGTGTTTCATTGTGTCATATATACAGATGCATCATCTACGGGATGGGGAGCATATTGTAATGGGCAAAGCGACACATGGCTGGTGGAATACAAGACAAGCATTGAAACATATTAATTATTTGGAGTTGTTAGCAATTTTCTATGGTTTGAAATGTTTTGCCAAGGATTACAGAGGAGTTAATATTCTCATGAGAGTGGACAATACCACTGCTCTATCTTATATAAACCGCATGGGAAGTGTACAATATACAGAACCTGCTCTACTATCAAAAAGATATGGCAATGGTGCGAGAGTAGAGGACTATGGCTTTTTGCCTCATATGTTGAATCAAAGGCAAATAAAGCAGACTGGGATTCAAGAGTATTGCAAATGGATACAGAGTGGGAAATAAGTAACCCTGCTTTTAAGATGATTACGTACTCCTTGGGTCAACCAGATATCGATTTATTTGCCTCTATAGCAAACCATAAGTGTGAAAAATATGTCTCTTGGTTAAGAGATCCAGAATCTATAGCGGTTGATGCCTTCACAATTTGTTGGAGTGGCATCAAATTTTATGCTTTTCCCCATTTGTGTTAATTTTACGTGTTTTAAGAAAAATTATAGCTGACCAAGCAGAGGGTATTTTAGTGGTCCCTGACTGGCCCACGCAGCCTTGGTACCCACTGTTTAAAAGACTAATAATTTCTGAATTGGTCATCTTAAAATCAGACTCTAACTTAGTATCTCCTTTCAGATCTGTTCAACCCCTGCCGAACCTTACCCTGGTAGCAGCGAGATTATGCGGAAGGCGTTTTTATTAAAAGGACTTCCTGAATGTGCTGTAGACACTCAGATGCATTCCTTATCTCCTGCCACCATAAAACAGTATAATGTAACTTTCCAGGCTTGGTGGTCATATTGTAACCAACACAAGATTCATCCTTTTCAGGCAGATACTTCAGAGGTAATTAAGTTCCTTCAGTTTCAGTTAGATTCAAAGTCCTGCAAATATGGAACATTCAATTCTCACCGATCAGCATTGTCGCTAATTTTACAGGGAGAAATCGCTAATGACCCAAGAATGAAACGGTTTTGAAAGCAATATCAAAAATAAGGCCTCAGAGACCGAAATACAATATAACATGGGATCCCCAAATTGTGTTAGACTATTTGAAGTCGCAGGCTCCAAATGATAAGCTATCTCTGTTGGATCTCTCAAAAAAGGTAGCAACCTTACTGGCTCTTGTAACAGGTCATCGAATACAGACCCTATTCTTAATTAGGGTTTCCGACATATGGTTTGTCGAAAAGGGAGCAAAGATTTATATTTCTGAGCCAATAAAATCGTCAGGGGTAAATAGAGTACAGCCCTGTCTCGATATACCTTTCTTCACTCAAGATATCCGACTGTGTCCTGCATCGGCATTATTAACATATGTTGAGCGTTCTGCAGAGATTAGACCTGAAGATCAGAATTATCTATTTATAACATCTCGTGAACCATTTGTAAGAGCTTCAAAAGACACCATAGGGAGATGGATTTCACACACATTGAAGGCAGCGGGACTGGACACAAACATCTTCACACCTCATTCAACCAGACATGCATCCACATCGAATGCTTTTAGGAAAGGAGTCTCATTAGACCTAATCCGCAAACGGCAGGCTGGTCAAGTAAATCGGAAACGTTTGCTAAATTTTATCATAGGCCAATAAATGATTCCAATTTTGCTGAATCTATTTTAAGGAGAACGTAGATGTATTTCTATCTAATACAATAAAAATCATATTTTTAAAATGATTTTATACAATCCCCACCTTACAATATTTTGCTTTTGTTCTCTAAACAACTACATGTAAATTACAGTGATCTATGAGGACGAGGCCCTGTAATATAATTGGACGATCAAACGAACTTACCTGTGAAGTTCGATCGTAATTATATGAAGGGCCTCGTCCAGATCACTCCCTTCCCGTATCAAAATTTTTCAAAGTTTCCCACCCATAGCAAAATATTGTGACACTTTGAACTAATGACGCTTACCGTGAACGCGGTAGGTAAGGTAGATAGTTAAAATTTTCATTTCAACTATGTGGCGCCACCTAGCACCGGGAAACGGTACTACATGTAAATTACAGTGATCTCTTCGGACGAGGCCCTTCATATAATTACGATCGAACTTCACAGGTAAGTTCGTTTGATCGTCCAATAATTTTAACTAGGTTATTTGAGAGGATAAGAACTCACCAATTCATCGATATCCTAATCCTGATAAAGATCGATATAATACTACTTGGATCTCTTTATGACTTCAAATTGAAATTGAGAGACATGGACTCTAAATGAGTATGCAAACTATCGCTTATGCCATAAGCATTTCTCAATCCGACATTGCTTGTAATAAATTATTGAAGCCAACAACACTTCCTTCAAAGAATTTACTAAACTACAGGTATGTATTGAATGTATTCTTAAATTGAAATCCATACAACATGCATTATATAACATGGTCCAGATTTATACATATTCTATTCATAAAGTTCTTTCGTCTAACATTGAGAAATGAGTAGAAGTTATTAACTTCTTAGGACTTACAATGCAGATTATTAATATTTTAACAAATTTTGAGTTTCTTAATAACCAATACAATTATTTTGTTACAGATGGTTTGACATCTATAATTGTCTTTTAGAATGGTAAGAGTACGTTAGGATCATATAATTACCGTTAAACAAATAGTAGAAGAATTTAATAACCCAAGAAAGAAACCTATACTTGTTTGGCATTTATGGACACTGAATAAGCTTTTGAACATAGTACCGACAGGAAAAATATGAGGAAGTTTAGAAAAGAGAGATGTTCAACTGAAGCTGATAAGGTCGATTCACAGCAATAGTAAGAACTATGTGATTAGTAAAAATCTTAAATAGGTATAATATACAAATGCATTTTATTGCATCTAAAAATAAAATCAACATAGTATTTTAAAAAATTTTGACAAAATTAGAACTATTCATTGTGCACATAATACTTAGAAAATATATGTATCCAAAGTGTAGTATTTAGAATGTTTAAATAAATTTAATTTATAAACTATTGGTTAGAAACTTTTACGTACTTGTAAATGTAAAGTTTTTTTTTTGCATCAAAGTAATTCAGTTCATTTAATATTATACTAAAATGACAAAAAAATCTTTATCTAAGAATTTAGAATTTATAGAAAAAAAAACTTAACATGCTCACAATTTGTTGTTATTCTTTGATGAAAAATTTTAAAAATTACTCTTATTGGGTTCACACTTAACTTAAAAATATAATTAAGATTATGTAATTTTAATTTAATCTGTATTGTCAGTTATTATTGAATTACTTGTTTAAAGAAATTTATGAATTATCAATTTCTATTTTGTGCTGGTATTTGTAATTTTGGTGCAAAACGTTTTTTTGTCAGAAAGATTGTATATGACACTTAAAAAACTGACTCAAATATATGGATACACGATATTGAGTAAATATGTTTTACACAAACCCAAGAAAGAAGACTGAATGCAACGAGAGCCAATTACAACATCTAATACACCAACATAGCTGCAGCGGTAAGTTGCATTGTAACGGGTCTTGTTCGTAAATTTGTGGTTTTATTCTCAATAACTTGCAGTCCACAAACCTGAAAATACTTATTATCACAGTTTTCAAAATTGCAAATTCATTTTGACCATTTTGCTTATGTCTATCAGTAAAAAGATTTCAAAACTTTTCGATAATACATTAAATAATTTATTTTAACATAACTAAGAAATTTACTTCACTTAAAAATAAATCTATTAACTGTTTTACAATATTTGTTTTATAATTTCATTAAAATTGGAGATGTTTTAGAAATATATGTTACATAAAATCACATTATGTCAATTGTATCAGCATTACTTAAATTTTTTGGCGTGCTAAATTTGAAAAATAATATTCAGATGTTTTACACATAACTTTGATGGCTCAAAAAATACAATTTATAGGAAAATTTACTAAAGACATTCTTAGATTTCAAAGTATAGTATTTAAAATACCTGTGATAAGTATATAGAAAGATATAATTTAAATTGAAAAGTAAATATATTTCTTTCTATATACTCTCTGCAAGTATTTTAAACACTATAGGTACTTTGAAATTTAAGAACGTCTTTAGCGAATTTTCCTATATATTTTATTTTCTTAGACTTCAAAGTTATATGTAAAACATGTGCGAATATTATTTTTCAAATTTAGCATTTCTTAAGATATAAGTAATGTTATCGATACAATTGCCACTACAATTAAAATTTTAAATAAAAAAAACCAAGGGGCTACCCCAGATTTATATCAAATTAGTTTTACCACATGTCAATAGAGGGCGCTAAACATGAAAACAAGATTTGCTAGGGAGTGTCCCATCTATCTTAAGTATATTATCTAGGGTAATGATCTGGATCTGTATAGGTTAATTTCGTGAACTGAAATTATAGATGTGCCTAATGATCTAAAATAGAAATGGATGTTATTAATGTTGCAGATTGTTGTAGAGCTTGTTTAAGAATAGACTGCACCCTAACTTCTACAAGTGCCCAGGATAATGATTCAATTAAGTTTCATGATAAACTTGTATCATGTGTAGCTGAAGTGGTTGGTGTTCTTTTTCTTTGATTTTTTATAATTCAATATTGATATTGTTGCTCGTTTCATATCTTCTTTTGCTTGTGATAATAAACAAATTTTGGGCATGTTTCTGTTATCATTGAAGTAGTGGGTGCATGAGAATTAAAATTTTCTTTTTTTAGACTTGGATAAAAGAGGGTTTGCCATCTCTAATATGTGGGACGTGTATAGAGCGTCTAAGAATCGCTTATGACTTTCGAATAGTTTGTTTACAATCAGATCATACATTAAATAGGTATATTACTCATCTAGATGATACTAAGCCGTTAATGACACCCACGAAATTTGAATTTGGTTTACAAACTAGTAACAATGAAGTTATGCCTTTAATCGGAGAGGAACCGCAAAATGCAGAGTACCTTCATTTAAAACATTTCCTGGATAATGATGAAGAACTTACAAAAAATGAAAATCTAGTAGATGCAGTCACTTCGAGAAGCAGCAGTCCTGATGCTGCCACAACAGGTATATTTCAGTGAACTTTTGAAATAATTTTTTAACTTCATTATTTTAGGGTATATTACTACCCAACAACAACTCCAACACCCACAACTGCCCCAGGAACACATTCATCAAAATCAGCACACAGTGCAACATCATCAACAGCAGCAGCAGCAGCAACAGATTCATCAACAGCCAACACAGCAACCGGAACAGCATCAACAGCAACATCAACAACAGCAACAACCACAACAGCAACAACAACAAATGCTTGAACTGCATCCTCAAGCACAACAGCAACAGCACGAGCAACAAAATCTCCAGAATCACCAAACTCACCAAAACCATCAAACTCATCAAGAGATGCATACTTTAATGTTACAAAATATGCCTCCTGTTCAAGCGGCCCCGGCACCACAAATTCAAATTGTGCAGCCCAGACAAGTCATTAAGCGTACTACTGGTAAGTAGATGTAAAGCGGACAATTTTTGTTACTACTTGACTTGCTATGCAATTCAAGTACAGAGGAAGTGAGAATTTAAATTAACAGAATCAATATTTGATCTTTAAAGTGGGGCTGGTGAAAGTTAAAGTGGTCATATTTTGGTAATAGATCCCAGAGTTTGATACATTTTTTGGCATAAAGTTTAGAAGGAAAATTTTCTTCAAAGGAATAGCACCTTTCACATAATTTTTTTTTCATAATCACATCGTTTTCACAAAATTTAATTTGGTTAAAGTAATATTTCCTGCATATACTATTTTATTTTTACTGCTAGAGGCTATTAATTTTTTTGAAAAAAATAAAAAAATTGTTAAAATAATAGCACCTGTAAATTTAGATTTTTATGTACAGGATGTTCTGAAAATAAGATGAATCACATGCAGCGTGATGTGGCTTGTCACATGTGTCATAAAAGTTTATAAAAATATAATAATAATAAATAAAATAATATAATATAATTAAAAAATGCAACAAATTTGGAAATAAAAACAAACGATTGTGAAAAAAATGTTTTTTTTTTTCAGTTTGGGTACTTTTTTCACGATCATATCACTTTTGACATTGACATTAACTTGAGATAAAAACGTATTGAAAAATAATAAACCTACAGGGGCAAATACTGTGGACAGTTGGTAAAAAAATGTTGTTTATATTTTGTGCTCAAAATCAGTATTTTATGGCTCTTTCAAATGATTTTTTGTCTTAACCAAAAATTCACATTCTCACGCAGCCTTAAAAAACAGCGTATTTGCGCATTTAATATAATAATTACTATTTTAAATATAAAAAATTATTCAAACATCACCTCACAATTCAAAATCTGTGTCCATTTTATATCACACTTCTATACTGTCTATAATTTTATTTTCATTCAATATTATTCTCAAATCAGTACTCTTATTTTTTTTCATCCAAATCCTTTCATAAAAATTTGTAGTCAAATCGGGTCTCCAACATGACTGATGCCTATCTTTCTATTTATTTAAAAATATGATCTAACCAGTTACGAATGAGACAGATGTCTTTCTATTCAGTTCTTCTCATTCGTAATTGGGTATGCATAATTATTACAGTTTTGGCAATAAAAGTTGCTGTTATTATAGATTTTTATTTACAAGACACAAACATTTTGTGAAACACATTAAATGCAATACAAAACTATCATAGGGAGAAAAGAGGTGGGTAGGATATTTATTTAAAAAACAAAAAGGACTTTTCGGTAAACCCTATTTTAATTTTTTATTTTACAAATTTGGTACCTATTATTTTCCAATGACCAGAAACCATTCCAAAAAAAAAAAACGCAAAGTGCATTTCAACATCAAAATATATGAGCACTTAAATTTTCATGTCTTAAGCGGGCATTACACTAACAATTTATTGTTGAAGAAATTGATTAATTAATTCATCAATTTCTTCAAGGTCGCACTTTGCTTTTACATGTTGTGTTCAGGGCTTTGTCAAGTTTCTTAACAATTTTTCTGTTAGATGTCACTCGTGCCAACCTAAAAGTAATTTTAACTTTTGACGTTATATCATTCCTATTTGTATAATTGTATACAAAACAAAAACTGTTAAAAATTAAAAGTAACTTTAATAATTATATTTTAAGGAAAAAAAAAGTGAAAAATAGTTAAAAAAGCTTCCATTGCATTTATTATTGCTGCTGCATTGGTTAAATATTTACATTTATTTTAGGTTGGTATTTCTGAATTGAAGTAAAAATTGTCGAAAAATTAGAACAAGTTTTAAGTCGTCTATAACTTGACGAAGTTCTTCATCAATTTATTTGACGTCCAAGTTTTAGTATTACATTTGTCAATTGACTTGACGAAGCCACTTGATCAATTAATTGACAAAGAAATTGTTAATGTAGAGCGGGCTTTAGAAACAAAGCAAGTATTCTCATTTTAGGTGTTCAAGTTCGACCCCCTACTCCTAATACAGGAGATCAGGATTCTTCCGATGTTAAACCTTTTACTTGTGCTGAATGTGGGAAACGGTATAGAAAAAATGCAAATTTGAGAATTCATATGAGGACCCACACTGGTGAAAAGCCCTTTGAATGTAAATATTGCGAGAAAAGGTTTGTCTCAAAATTCTATTTTTTTAAATTGTAACAATATTTTTTTGATTAATACTATAAAAAACGGTTTAATTGCTAATGACAACTTCAAGTTTTAAATATTCAGGGTATATAGAACTGGAAATTTCAAAGATTTGGAGCTTTCGGGGAAATATTAGGGAATTTATAGTTTTCAGGAAATTTTTTAAATTCTAAATTTATTTAGCTATTGTTAGAAATAATCTTTAATTTTTTAAAAAGTATGGCATTTATTTGTACAGTTTCATTTACTTATTTAAATTTCCATATCAACATAAAACATTAAAAAAATTATTTCTCTGATGAATTGGTTTTTTTGACTCGTTCTGTGCTTTTGTTAATTGGTTGCTCATTTGTAATTTTTAATCTGTACTTTTATTGCATCTTTGTCCTAATTTTATTGTTTAATATTTTAAAGTTTTTTTGTGTATTTTATTTTATTAGATTTTTTATTTATTTGTTTTTACATTGTATGTGATTTTTCAAATTTTTTATCATACCGTATATTAATAGTGCGAATATAAACAAAAATGGCTTCATAAATTAATAAATATATAAATAAGTATAAAATCAAAACTAATATAGTCTACATAACCTAGAAATTTTTTTGAATCTTCCTGGAAAAGTTAAAAATAGGACTCTTCTCATACCCCCTGATTTTAAACCACTTTTGTATAAATTGTTCTTTTGTAACGCCATTTATTTTACAGGTTTTATCACTCATCGCATCTTAGAGAACACATCCGTCGTCACACGGGCGAAAAACCTTTCCAGTGCGCGGTATGCAACAAACGTTTCACAATAAAAGGCGAACTCACCATGCACATGAAATCCCATACAGGCGAAAAGCCTTACGCTTGCACTTGCTGTGATCGGAGATGCCTGACGGCTGCCGACCTGAAAGTTCACATGCGCACCCACACCGGAGAAAAACCCTTCAGCTGCGTCACTTGTGGCAAGAAATTCGCCAGCACGTACATACTGAATTCCCACATTAAGACGCATACCGGCGAACGGCCGTACTCGTGTTCCAATTGTGATAAAACGTTCACCCAGTCCTCGCACCTGAACGTCCACATGCGAAAGCACACGGGTGAAAAGGTCAGTTGTAAGGTCTGCGAGGCGAAGTTCACGCACTCCTCCCAGCTGACGGTGCACATGAGGGAGCACACGGGCAAGCAACCCTACAAGTGCACCATGTGCGATAAGATCTGCAATTACGCCTCGGAGTTGCAGACACACATGATGAAACACACCGGGGAGAAGTTCACGTGCGTCACGTGCGACAAAAAGTTCACGACTGCGGCCTATCTGCACGAGCACACTCGGACGCACACGGGCGAGAACTTGTCCACGTGCACGATTTGCGACAGGCAGTTCACGCGGCACCAGTACTTGGAGAAGCACATGCGAACCCACACGGGCGAGAAGCCCTACACCTGTTTCATTTGTAGTAAGAAATTCACTCAGTCGTCGAGCTTGAAAGTGCACATCCGGATACACACGGGAGAGAAGCCGTATGCTTGCAATATGTGCGATCGGAAGTTCACCACCTCGTCGGATTTATCGTCGCACAATAAAAAACACAAAAAGTATATTAGTTTGTAATGTATCGTTTTTGGAATTTTATTTGTGATACGATCTTGTTCCTGTTCGAATGGAAAGGGTGTTTCCGTTTTTAATCGGGTCATTTTTCGTGTGCAGGAGGTTGCGGTAAAAAGATGTGGAATTTTTTTAAACAGAACATATTAAATTCAAATGCTATTTTGCAAATAATTATTTGAAGAAGAAGAAATGTGAATATTTGAGCATATTTTTTTATTTATATTTTATTCCACAAAAAAATAAGATACATTTAGATGTACATTTTTTATCCGTTTTGCTCCAAACAAAAGTAAGTACTATAACGAGAGATACAAAATGTGGCAAACTATTTTCAGTAATAAATGGCATTAAACAGTGAGTACGCGGTGTAGAACTAACTACATCAATCAGCCATTCGCTACTCCATGCCGGACTTAAAATGTCACAGACACGAAGCGTTCTACATGCAGTAGACACCATTGAAAGCTGTCGACCTTTATCGCGTTTAGCGAGAAACGATATTTTGCAAACACGGAATTCCAGGAAACAACTACTCTGCGGGCTAATGCCCCGACCAGCATTGAATTACACCTGGAAAACCTATAGTAACAGCTAGAGTCACTCGTCGAAAGCCCACCAGACATATACCGGTTTCGAGCTTATTAGCTCTCATCAGTATGCCATAGGTAAGGTATTTGACAAATAATCCTAGCTGTTTTAATCTGTCTAACCCGACAGAAGGGACCATGAGTACGCGGTGTAGAACTAACTATGGCCTATTATGATGAATGGCTGATAGATGCAGTTAGTTCTACACCGCGTACTCATGGTCCCTTCTGTCGGGTTAGACAGACTAAACAGCTAGGATTATTCGTCAGATACTTTACCTATGGCATACTGATAAGAGCTAATAAGCTCGAAACCGGTATATGTCTGGTGGGCTTCTGACGAGTGACTCTAGCTGTTGCTATATTCCATTAGCACCTATAATATATGAAAATAGCCCATCTGTCTGATGTACATCAACTCGTTATTAGGTTACTTTGTGGTTCATACAAACGTAAAAATACAATAGCTTTATGTGTATACCGGCTTCTAAAATAGTAATTTTGTAAGAAATTAATTATAATGTAGGTATTACCTTAAAGGTATTAGCTGCTTTCTTTCGAACATGATTCTATGATAGCCAATCACTTGTTTTTTAAAATACACCAATCCTGTTGCAGATTATGTAATTATGGCCACAAAATCTAAGCAAAAGCAAGCAGTTATTGTGAACTGGACCTGATTTAGGGTTTTGCACGTCCAAGACTATTATCGGTGTCCTTTACGATCACTATACATTATTTTTTCGAATGATAAAAATTATAAAAACCTCGGACCACACCCCCTGAAATCTCGTGTGCCCTAGGTTATAATCTAGTAAGCCTATAGGCAAATCAAACCTTAAGTGACTATAATCATGACAAAGTCAATGCCTTGTGTGGAAGTATCTTTTTTTGTTATCAGCTCAAGTGAAAATGTATCAGGTGTGTTGGGTAAAGAGAGGATATTTTATCAAAAATCTGTTTTACATTTACCAATGTTTAAAGTAATTGAAGTCAAGTAGGATTGCTAGAAATACAACATGAATTGTGGAAAATTTGAAAACGATAACGCTGGTTCTAATTTATTGCCCAATTTAAGTGTGTTATTTATTTTGTTTAATCAATAACACTATTTTATTTGTATGCAACAATGTTTTTTAAGGTCGATATATCCAATTATCTTGAACATTTTCTGATCAGATAAATCTATATTTGTCAGTCAGTCTCTAATGCATCTTATTTTATATTTCACTTATAATACATAGGATATGAGATATACAGTATGCGCCAAAAGTATGGAATAAATTCAATAAAAACGAAACAATTATTTTTTGGGAAAAATCCTGGAACAGGTCGATTTTTAATTTAAAAAATACATATTTTAGCGTAAAATGCGATGTTCAAATGTCATTTGTTTTCGAGTAATGACGTCATCAATTTTTTTTTTTAAATGGCAACACCATATTTTTTTCGTTGATTCTGAAAGATCGTTTAATTCTCTATCAGACAGTACTAAAATTTTGCCCTCTTACATAGGAAAGTTTTCGAGTAAATGACGATTGAATGTTAGAAAACGTAAATTTTATCCATAAAAAAGTAACAATTCTGAGGTATGTAAAATAAAATACAATTGATTAAATTTTATACTTAAATTAAATGTTCGAATTGTCAAAAGTGTATATTAATAAACCACGTAATTTAGAAGAAATTCAAAATCGCATTCGGGGCGAAATACGCAGAGTTACCCCAGAAATCATTCATAATGTGCAAGAAGAATTTCTTCACAGACTTGCGTCAGGAAGTTGGTGGATGGCAATTCGAACATTTAATTTAAGTATAAAATTTAATCAATTGTATTTTATTTTACATACCTCAGAATTGTTACTTTTTTATGGATAAAATTTACGTTTTCTAACATTCAATCGTCATTTACCCGAAAATTTTCCTATGTAAGAGGGCAAAATTTTAATACTGTCTGATAGAGAATTAAACGATCTTTCAGAATCAAGGAAAAAATATGGTGTTGCCATTTAAAAAAAAATCGATGACGTCATTACTCGAAAACAAATGACATTTGAAAATCGCATTTTACGCTAAAATATGTATTTTTTAAATTAAAAATCGACCTGTTCGAGGATTTTTCCCAAAAAATAATTGTTTCGTTTTTATTGAATTTATTCCATACTTTTGGCGCATACTGTATAAACATACATTTTCACGCTGCTGCATGAGAACCCAATAAAATATCTAGTATCAGTCTTAACCACAAATCAAGAAACGTCAAAGCTATGACCTTTTATAGTTTTCATTTCGTATGAAGTGAAATATAAAACGTATGCACCAAGGTAGATACTAGGATGATTATGCCCTTAGACGACTTTCTGTCACTTCCGGGCATAATCAGCTCTGTATCTCCCTCGGTAGATAAATAGCTATAACAGACAGGTTTTTTATCATTTAGTGGATATTTCAGCTCTTAGTGGAGTAGTGCTATAAGTACATTATTTTATGGTTTGCTGTTATCACATCTGATTTTCATTCTAAACTTGATAGCTTAAAATTTGACTATAATTTATTATAAACCGTAAAATGTGCCATAAACAATTTTTTTAAAATTTCTTTAATACTTGGTAGATAAAAAATTGGTAGGTAAATGTCAAAAAGGATTGAAATAAAAAAAAAACCAGCTCTGCCTATGTGTTTTAAACTGCATGATCAGTCTTCCTTATATTAGAGAAGTGTATTTCTATTATTATTTATATTTTATTTTTAATACTGCAAATTCATATAATTTTAATTTTTTAATTTGTCAGTTTTTAAATATTAATCATATATGAACAAAACATTTTTTTCTCTGTAGGAATTAAAGTGTTCTGATATTTTAATACTCATTTTACAACTTTATAAGGCTCGTGGCTAGTTTGTCTGTATTTTATAGAAGTGCATGTTTCTTATTGATAAAATATGAGTTGTTTGTTAGAAATATATAGTACATAGTACAGAAATACATTTTTTGAAAATGTAATATTAATTATGAAAATTTCATTAGTGGGAAATATTGTTTCGTCATTATCACAAATATTTTTCCAGAACGGTTTGTATAGTTTTTGTGGTGATCTCCTTATTAACATGCAATGTTCAATAATATGTAACAGTATTTTATCCGATAAGCTTAATGTTTTAATATGTTACTCAGTACATAAATAAGTAAATTGTGTATTAGTTCCAATAGCCATGTATAAATATCCACCGTAACTATGTAAGAGAAATTTAATTTCTCGCATGCAATGATTCTGATTTTTTAAAGCTTTAATTTTTTTCATGAGCAATATCTTTAAATGTAGTTGTAGTGATAATTTTAAGATTTTTTATTTGTATAAAGTGAATAGTAATAAAAAATTATTATTTCTGTAGAACTTTTTTTTTCTTACGGTGATAGGCTATATAAGAGTTTTATGTATAAACAGATCAAAGTTTTGTTAGATGGGAAGAAATTAACAGGTGACGGGTAAAATTATAAAATCAGGTACAAAATTATTTCAGTCTGTTTCTTTTCAGTCAAAATTACAATCCTAAACTAGAAAATATTTAAATTTTGCATTATTCATTATTCCATGCAACATCTTTCTAGAACTATGATAAATTAAAAAGGCGTTCTCCAACGATGACATTATTTTAAAGTACTGCATTTTTGCTATTTCGAATTCACTTCCTTTTAAAATATATGACGTCAAAAAATATATATCACAACTAGTCATGAAATAATTTTGTTGCTGAAAACGCTACATTGAAAATCGAAGAAATCTGTTTTTCAAGGCTCAAAATAGTGTCTCTCTGCCCAGCAGATGGCGCTCTAAAAGTAATTAATAGCTATTTATGAGTTCCGTTTTATATTTCACTTGCAACTTTTGGTATAACATTTTCAGTATCCTCTAATTAGAAATTAACAATTTTGTATTGTTTGAAATCAGTTAAAACTCAGATATTTGAGTCTGCTGTGATGAAACCGCCATCTATTGCCAGTTAAGTGAAACCCAATTATCATTAAACTAAAATAGATGGCGCAACATCACATTATTCTAAATCTGCAGAATTTGCATTAGCGAACATTTAATGTTTTTATCCACTGACACTAGCAATTGAATTATGTTTTTAACAGGGTAGGCTAAATTGTAAATAATTAAAAACTTTTCGAAAATAGTAGTAAAAGATGACATAAGTGATGGCCTCGAATTAAAATTAACCTTCAAACCAATTATTGAAAAATCATTGATTATAGGTTTTGGTTTATGTAATTCGAATTATGTGACGTCGCAGTAATATGCAACCCGGGGTACTGTGTGTCATAAGAAATTGCATTTTACAAGGCATATTACGATAAATGATCGATGATCCTTATGTAACTTATATTTAATTGTCAAATTATCTGACTGAAAAAGGAACATTTCTCTGTTAATACAAGTTTTCAAGAAATTTCTTCACCCGAATTGGATAGAAGATTGTTAGTTTTGGGCCATCATCTGCTAAATCGTAGCAACCGTGCTTTATCTGGTCTATTCATAGTCTATTCCACTTCCCATTTGCAGTGACCAACCGCGCGTGGCAGCACTCTACAGCAGAAATGACAGTAGTTGTCAATTGTTTGTATGAGTAATTTGACGTTTCTTAAACATGACAAACGTGAAATATATGATGTTGAAGTGTACCTTTCTGTTTACATTATCAATTTTAATTTATTAATTGATGTTGTATTGTGTTTTCCATAGTGAAAGTGAAAGGACAGCTTATTATTAATAGGTATGTAGGTACCACTGAAATATACGATATGGAATGCGTTAAGTCCCATTGCGCATCCAAATAAAGGTACCAACCCTAGGAGCAGACCATTGAGGTAATATCCTACTCAATGGAGCAGACAAAAGACGGCACATGAAATTCAGCAAAGACATACTTCCTTGGTTATGTATGTGGGTGAGAGAGAGACAATCATCTGCACGTACGATATGAATTGTGTTCTTAATTTCCCATTATTTTGTTTGTAAACACGTCATTGGCGTACAGTGTGGCTTCTTTTATCTTGTATCTCAGTGTCATTCTTTGTGTATTTTTGTGGGTGTTATTGTTGGAACATGTCATGTTTTATAAGGGACTGTAAAATTAACCAGCATATAGCATGAAATAATTCTTCATATTCAGAATTCAATTCCATTTCAATTCACAATCAGCTAAGCCCCTACTGCTCCGCCATTGTTAGAGGCACAAAACAAAATATGGCGCTGATCATAAATAATCCATTCGCGCAGCTTTTAGCGCATTCCAGTCATCATAATATAAAATTACATTTCAGTGGTAGGTACCCAGTTTTCTGTATGTAAAATATTTAAGTGATTTTTATTCTAAAACCATTTTGAACAATTCTCGTTTCATATCTTTTCAGTAGCGTATGTATTTATTTAATCAATAAACTTTTATTTCAAACTAATTTAAACATTATGATAATTATACCTATCTCTTGAATATAAATTACGATATTTATACCAATAGAAAAATCAATAGCCTTTTATTAATCAATTTACCATTAGAAAGCAATTATGTTTATAATATTGCGCCCCAGGAAGCACCGTCTTTTTTTGCGACAGTCAGCGCCGACGAAATAAGGTGGAATTAAAACAATTAATTAGTTTAGAAGCCTCTGTTTCAATTTTATTGCATTAAGCCTTCCAGAAGCTCCGAAGTTAATGCTGTTTCTCTTGTCGAAAACGGGATTTATCCACTTTCCGTAAAAACCCATTACGGAAATAATCGCCCTATACTTTTGTTTTTAATTATTCGAATAAATGGAGGAACTGCTTCCGTTTATCTTTTTTCCAGGGGCGTCACGACCGCACTGGAAAATTACGGAGATTTAGATTTCTGATTGTACTTTTTATATTTTCCAATTTCTACGGATAGAAGTAGCAACTTTCGAAATAAAAGCCTTGATATCGAGTATAATTATTATTTATAATTTAATCGATTTGAATTAGTTATACAGGGTTATACAGGGATGGTCAGAAGTACGGAATAAAATTCATATCTTTTGAATGAGTGAATTTTTTTTAAAACACCGAAACACGTTAACTGATGTTGATTTTTTCCCATGTTTCAGTTATATAAAATTAGTTTTTCTTCAACCCCCTAACCCTCAGTGACCTCTACTTTTTTTTCAAATGGAAACATAAGGCATGAGGGGGCTCGTTGAAAAGCTTGTGGTAAACCAAATCCAGCCATACCAAATAAACAAGTTTTATGTTTTCAATAGCAAAGTTTTTAGGGTTGTATAAAACCCCTACTTAACAAGTGAAATAAAATTTAATTATCTTCAGTGTTATCCTCCATAAATTTGCACAGAATAAATAAAGAATTTGAAACTGTACTTATCACTGCTGAGCCAGATCTTAACAGAATCTTCCAGGAGCGGTGCAAAAAGTGCAGACGTTGTTAAATCGGTCGTGCTAGTATAAGAAAAGTAAATGAAGTACTACCACCAAATTCCAAAAATTTATGATTACACCAGTGAGATAGGCCAACTTATAGAGACTGCAAATACTTGGAAGGGACTTTCGAGTTCAGCCACAATGAACTAAGTTGTGTGTAAGAGTTCTTAAGAGGAAAACTGTTTGCCAAGGATATAACGCAACTGACTAAAAACAGTAATATTATTATTGCTGCCTGTGAATGTATATTCCAATGTTCAGATTTCAACAAATTTTATCTTATTCTAAAGACTATTAAAAAAAATAATGATAGATTTGGGATCGGTCAGTGGTCGCGCGGTTTAAGGTGTCAGTACTTTGAGATGCACTGCTGCACGATAGTGCAACTAATATGCAAATAATAATAGAGTATTATACACTCTAAAAACTTTTAAATAAATGTAATTTATTTTGGGTTATACTTTACATAGATATACAATAATGGTGATAACTAAACAGGGAAAGGGACGGCGTACATGCTCGCATAACAACGGCTAGTTCCCCACTAACTGAACTGTTCTCGTTCTGGTACTTCTCGTCTCGAGCCAGACCGCCGCACGTCTCCTCTACCTCTCGCTCCAACTAACACACGCGCACCCCTCCTGCGCACTACACTTCGTAATGTATCTTATTTTTTTGTTTTTAAACGAACCATCACATAACCCCCCCTACTTAAATCTAAGTTACAAATATTATTTGCGGTGATTTAAGTAGTACACCCAGTAAAAAAAATAAGATCCTATAAATAAAATATTATCTCTGATTACAATACTAAAATTAGTAGAATATTGATTATAAAGCCTGTGGCAATTCTCGATAAAGTTTTAAATTAATAACGTTTTGTTTGGACCATTCATGTCCCTGATTATCTCCTACAATATATGAATTAGGGCCTGCCTTTCTAATAACATAAAAAGGTCCCTCAAATAAATGAATGAATTTTTTAATAACTTTATGATCTGCAGAAGACTGCGGATGCGTCCTTACTAGAACTTTTTCACCCACCTCGAAAGAGATTGGTTTTATTTTTTCATTTAACTTATTTACCCTACGATCAGCTTTAGATTTCAAGTTTTTGGCAGCTAAAATCCAAAATTTTTCAGAATTAAAATTTAAATTATTAGGTGAATCTACCGGAAAATTAATGAATTTTTCCACTGGATTTTCACAGGTTTTTCCAAACTGAAGAAACGATGGTGTGAAACCTGTACTCTCACTAACTACATTATTTAAACAATTTTCGACCCACTGTAACATATTTTTTAAACAACGTATTAAACCGGCCATATCAGTTGATAATCCGAACGGAATTCTGTTAAATGTATATGATGTACCTTCCTGTACAAAACCTACATATTTTTGATTTTCCCTAGGAATTGGCACTTGCCAATATGAAGATGTCAAGTCTATAGTACTAAGTACTTGTCCTTGTTTAAAGGAAAGCAATAATTCGTGAGGATTTGGTGGTATTACATAATCTTTTACTAGCCTTGCATTTAAGTATCTAGCGTCTAAACAAATTCGTACCGATTTATCTTTTTTCTTCACAGTTCTATATATAAATGGTATAGGATATGACGGCGCACAAAACGACGTTTCGTCCGTTAATGTAATTTCATGCTGGAAATTTTTTACTAATCCCGGACATTCGGAAAAAACGTTCTGATTATCTTTTAGTAAGTTATATAACTTTTCTTTATAAAAATCGCTATCTAAATATGCTTTTTCAACCGAAGCTAACATATCCTGATCAGTATACCTATGCTTTTCTACTTGTAAATTACTCTTACTCATCTCCGTAATATCTAATGCTAAATATGTGTCATTACCCGGATCTAAATTCTCTTTACAATTTCTATCGATTAAATTTGTATAATAATTTTTCTCCCCATAAGTAAAATTTAATGCAAGTAAATTAAAATCTATATAAGCTTTATATTTGATCATCCAATCACAGCCAAACAAAATTTGTCTATTTAATTTCTGTACAATTAAACATGGAATTTCACATTGTACATCACCAATTTTACTGGTAAAAGTACTTGTCTCTTTACCCGTTGTGGTTGAGTCCCTATTGCTACCTTAATTGACACATTAGTAACCGGCAACACTGGCAAACTATCAAAATCATTTTTAATGTTTTCATAAAATTTTCAGAAATAGCAGTGATTTCACTTCCGCTGTCTAACAAAATTTCCACTTTTTGCGAACCTACAACACCTTCTATCATGGGTGACGTCATTTCCATAATTTGTTCATCATCCGACTCACTTAATAAATCTTCCCTATCCTCATTAAACTGTGTAATTAATTCTACTTGACTCCCTCTATTTGCATCATTATAAACCCTATCACTATTTCTATTACCTCCGTTACTATTATTATTATTATTTCTGGTAATATCTCTTCTATTTTGTGCATTATTAACTGTAGATTGACTGTTCCTATTTGCAACATTATCTGTCCCCTTTGTAAGTTACGCCTCTGCGAATTCTCATACACATATGTTTCATCAATTTTTCTTAAATACTCTTCAACTTTCTCTGCAGTATCTAACCCTAACGTTATTATTCCCTTTGAATCTCCACTGGAAAATGTTTAGAAATTTTTCTATCAAAATATATTCTGGAATTTTTCTGTCAAAAACTTGCCTCATTTATTAAACTTAAAAATAATCTGCTCTATTATTTTCGCTATCACATTTACCATACTTTATTTCTAAATAGAAATCGCGCTGTTTATCTACCCCCCAGTATCTATTTTTAAAATCTCTTTCGAAATCGCTGAAATTTTTAAATGTTGGTTCTTTCACCGCAACCCAATCTGCTGCAGATCCTCTCAAACAACTAATAGCCAAACTAATTTTCCTATTTTCTGGCACACCCGTATCATCTAATAATTTATTTAATCTTTTTAGAAAAAGCATGGGGTGTATTTTTCCATTAGGATAAAAACTAAAGTTGACCCCCCTAACTCTCGCCAATTAGAAATGTAAGCCCTATCATTATTACTAGCATGCTCACACTCATTTTTTTTCTCTTCAGTTTTCTCTCTATTTATAGCTAATTTACTAACACTCTGTTGTAATTCTAACATACCCGCTGCTAATTTTTCCAAAATGGAATCAATATTCTTATTTTTCTCTGAACTATCCATTTCTAATGTTTTATCTAATTCTTTTTTACTGGCCTTACCACTTTTTGGCATTTTATTACATATTTATTGCCAACCGCTTAATTTCTTATAATATAAACAATGTTTATCAACATGAATCAATTTACATAAATGCAACAGTTTAAATATCAATGTCAGGTTCAATATAACACGTATACGTTCAAGAAATAAAAACAGTATATTATTGTCAAAGTTAATCTCACCAATGTCCTGTAGTACAATGCCCAGAGTCTAACCGAACACCTGCGCCTTGATCTGCCAAATTCGACCTAAAGTCTTGTTCCCGCGTTCCTTCTTGCGTCGACGTGTCGTCTGCCAAATACTGCTCGCTTTACCAAACTCGACCTTTCTGCCCTGCTGCTTATGTTCTACACATATACTGCAACTACAGCACCTACTGCAAACTCTTCTACACTTCTACTTTTTCTTACTATTCTCAGCGTAGAGCATGAAAATCTCCGTCGTGGATTATAGAATTCCTCTGCCACTAGTTGGGTGCCAATTTATGAGATGCACTGCTGCACGATAGTGCAACTAATATGCAAATAATAATAGAGTATTATACACTCTAAAAACTTTTAAATAAATGTAATTTATTTTGGGTTATACTTTACATAGATATACAATAATGGTGATAACTAAACAGGGAAAGGGACGGCGTACATGCTCGCATAACAACGGCTAGTTCCCCACTAACTGAACTGTTCTCGTTCTGGTACTTCTCGTCTCGAGCCAGACCGCCGCACGTCTCCTCTACCTCTCGCTCCAACTAACACACGCGCACCCCTCCTGCGCACTACACTTCGTAATGTATCTTATTTTTTTGTTTTTAAACGAACCATCACAACTTGAATCGAGGTGACTGGATCGCTGTCGGTTCGACCCCCTCAGCCGGTAGACCGTATATAAGCTATATTCGTGGAGAGATTGGCACCCTCTCTGCGGGTATGGTAGGGTGGAAGAATGTTGGCTTGGGTCAATGTGAGAGATTGATACCGGTCGACATTTGACTACCCCCCTAATTAATGAGGTTTTCCAGTTAGGGCCTACCAACGTAAGTCGTTCCTGGGCGCAAATGCGGCCTGCTTAATAATAATATGCCGCCCCCTCTCCCGCACAAGTCTTCTACTTCTGGGCTAATTCTCGTGATTAGAATGAGGGGTAGAGATATTATTATTATTATTTATTTTCGACTGCAAAAATAACGTAAAGAAAATTGAAAAGGCAGAGGTATATAAGATGGCTATGAAAACTTCTCAATTTCAAAAATAATCAATTTATTCGTTACTTCTCGAAAGCACTGTATATTAGTATGTGCAGAAATTTTAAGATATTTCTTAGATTGCGGCAAAAATATGCCTTGATTGAATCAAGACGGTCAAGAAAACCTTACAATGTTTCCAATTTGGAAATAAATTTTTATAACCCCCAGGTCTGGTATCCTCTCCGGATCTCCTATCTAAAACAAGATTCACAGCGTACGGCGGTTTTACTGCAGAATTATAGTTCCGGCAACACACAAAATCTCAAAATTGTCTTCCGACAAGTTAGAGCATAAAGAGCGTTTAACTTTTTATTTTAGTTTCCAATAGGACATAAAAATCTTGCCCTCGAGTAACAGCGGCTCATCCCCTTCCTAAGCCGGCCTCTGCGGGGCGATCCCCACCGCCGGTTTTGCCCCGTAAATATTTTGATTACCGGAAACATCCGATGTTGACGCTGTATTGAAAGATCGGAAGCCCTGTGGGAAAATGCCTCCCCGGGCGCGGGAAGTGTTTGTTAATTATACGCGACGTGATGTAATAACTGTACGGGGTAAATATTTTATTTTTACGCCCCTAGGAATTATAAAGAAGAAGGTAGAAGTCAATTTCTTTATAACGGAGCCACTGGAAATATTTGATAATATATCTACTAATAGATATCCCGTACCAGATTTATCTGACTGTAATTGGGAACTTTTTGAGCTAGAAATATCTTCTGAGCAACAGTTACTAGCTTTATTAAAGTCCAAATTAAAAAGTAAACATTCATTTGGTCCAGATGGCATTCCGTCTTTCATTATAAAAAGAGTTATTAATGTAATTATAGCTCCAAAACACCTGAAACGGGGTAAAGTTATCCCCATATATAAAAAAGGAGATAAAAGTATAAAACTATAGACCAGTTACCCTAACATCCGGGTTTTCTAAAATATTTGAATTTCATTTTTGCACCGTTTGTTAAATTTTGTTGAGTTCATAACATACTATTGAAAAATCAACATGGTTTTCGTGCTAATAGATCTGCATGCATGCTTTTTATGATAAGCTTATTGAATGTATCGACGCAGGTGAATGCCCCGTTGGGATTTTTTGTGATCTCAGCAGGGCATTTGACTGTGTTGATCATGACAAATTACTGCAAAAGCTTCACGTTTATGGAATCCAGAATAAATCCTTATGTTGGATATCTTCTTTTCTTACAGAAAGAAAACAGTACGTTAGTCTTTCAAGCACACATAAGGAACTTGATGGTGAATTGTGTTTTGCCGCTTGCGTGTATTTGTCTCATGCTACACGCATACTTCCACCACAGCGTGCTTTCACTGTTCGCATAAGGCAGTGTTGCCAGGTGGGAAAAATTCAGTGCATGAGAATAATTTCAAAATAGCATGAGGTTTGGAGAGAAAAGCATGAGATGGCTTAATTTATCAAAAAACACCTCTTGACACAGCTTAATTTTTATAATTACTTTTGTAATGCCATTTTTATTTCATTAAAAAGCATTATGTTATGCTATTTTATCATAATATTACATTGTAAGTAGGTACTTATAGGTACTTACTTAAAAGTTATTAACCACGTAACCTTTCTAATTTATTTTATTGTTAGGCCGGGCGAACGTTGAGGCGCAGTTGACGTGAGGCAGGGTGACTCACGGGTCGTAAAATCTGTTGTTTCCAGAAAATGTAGGTACCCTTACGGAATAGAGTTAAGAATCACTGCAATACAGCGTGAATACAGCACACACACCGCATATCCGTCGACTGTCATACCCGTTTATGTATTCATTGCTAATTATTAAGAGAGCAGTCTGCAATAAAGGACATTTCAAGTACCCAAATATTGTAGATACCTACCTCTATCTATTCAATTTTGCCCTTGATTTTTCCTTTATTTCTCGTTAGGTCTTTGTTTTGGTAGATTTCAAAGAGTAATTTTTGTGTCTATTAAAAAGCATGAGATTTTGTAATCAAAATATGAGAGCATGAGATTTCCTCGGAATGCATGAGATCTCATGCAAAAGCATGAGACCTGGCAACACTGGCATCAGGTGACCGGATTGAGGTATGTAATCTGTGAGGATACCGTTTTTGTTGTGCGGCTCTCGTTAGCTCTTGCCTACCATCGGCCGTTATCGGAGATTGTAGACGCGCTAAATGGACATTCAAAATTTAAAGATCTTATTCACGCCGTGTTTTATTCGTTACTCTTTCCAAATAAATGAATACACGTCAGCATTTTAAATGCAATAAAAGGACTTTGAGAAGAATAGGGCAGATATACAAATAAAATTTAGTTTTCTATTATACTACCGCGCCGCTTATACTTCGTACCTTCCCTGGGATGAAGCGGCAATTTCTACTTTCTCTGTAAAGATCCGCAATTTCCGATTCTGTATGTAATTTTTCCATCAATTAAAAGAAAGTAGAATTAAAAACTTTCATATTATCTAGCTATAAATAAATAGGCGAAGAGATTTCATTTATGTGATCTATCTAAAAATCTAGTGTTTCACAAAAATTAAAGCAACTTTCACACGTAGTATTTCTTTGTATCCAAAAATAGCATCTGTAGGTGGGATAGGGAAACGCACTGTACCATATATAAATGGTTATATAATGAAAGTTAAGCTAATTTTGTCTTCAACATATACAATTTAATAGGCATGAGAAAGCATGACTAAATAAATAAAGGACAAATTTAGAGGATAACTAAAACAATACAACATCGGACAAAATACGTTTAGTTTTCTCTTTTCCGTTGTAGTTATAATAATATAATGAAAGTTAAGCTAATTTTGTCTTCAACATATACAATTTAATAGGCATGAGAAAGCATGACTAAATAAATAAAGGACAAATTTAGAGGATAACTAAAACAATACAACATCGGACGAAATACGTTTAGTTTTCTCTTTTCCGGTTGTATTATCTAGAAATTTCGACTTCAGGATAATTATTTCATTAAATTAATGAATTAGTTCAGCTATCATTGCATTGAATACGTACCTGGTGACTCAAAGTCCTTTTATTCACGGGAGACATCGTTTGCGAGTGAATTTATCAGATCAACTTTCGAAATATAAATTTAGTACATTAGCCGTATCAAAAGTTTGCTCTATTCATCTATTCCTAGTACTTGGCGCGGAAAAGGGGATTTAACAACTCCAACTAACTGAATTACTCATTTAACTTTTACCATACTGTTTTTAACACTGAAACTTTTTTACTGTTGGTTTACTATGGGCCAGCGCAAAACTGTTTTAAGTTAGTTTAATGAAAAGTCTAGTTAGGTGTCGACGCAATAATTACGTCGTTTTATTCAATTTTTACGTATACAGGGTTAACTATGACTAAGTACAAATATTTTAAGAGGGGATAGAAAAAAATAAGAATTAACAGAATTTCTTTTCAAAAAAATTCCAAACTTACTTATAAAGCAAAACAATTTTTTTTTCGATATTATATTAAATCCTTATTTAACGCCGCCAATGCGAGGATCAGAGTATGCAACCAGCAAGCAACCGGCATGCAACAGTCGGCCACAGTCGGCAGTCGGTCCAGTCGAGTCGGTTCGCTGTCATGTTATTATTTAATTCCTGTGTTTACGTGGTAGTTTTGTGTTCTTCTTCAGTTTTTAGTGCCTTATTTTAATTTTAAACGTTTTATAGTTAATAAATAAAGGAATATGTGTCGGGTACAGATATTTTTCCACAACATAGTTCGCCGGTTTGTTTTTCTAGGTTATGGGACAAGACTGCCGCGGGTGTTAAACGTTTTCTGTTATCTATTAGAACCTACCTACTCATCCCTTTCTTCGATTTTGTTATAATACATAGCCATTGTATCTAACTCTACCTCCGGGAAGTGTGTTTATCGGTAGTGAGTGAAAATGTAGTTTTACCAGTTTGTAACCAAATAATGAAAAACGAATGCAAAATACTGGATTAACTGTTACTACCTATCAGGTATTATTACTAATAAGAATGTTAATTTTTGTCGTTTCTGCATTTAGAAACACTGCAAACGACCGCATGGTAGTTGTTGACAGATGTAATGTCAACTGTGGATCTAAGCCATAAGCCATCTCAGTTGATACTCATCATAGGCGCCGACTTTCCGTAGGAAAAAAAAGTTTTGCCCCATTTTTTAAATATCGAGCTAAAATTCTGGAATAACTTTTTTATTGTCTTTTAGGGCTCCCTGAGCACGTGGTTAAAATTTTGGTACTTAGTCATAGTTAACCCTGTATAGGCAAAACTTTTGTTTCCAGTTATAAAGGCTGACCCATATAAAAAATTTTCAATAAAATTGTACTAATATTCAGTCTAAATTTGTTCGTTTACATTTTAACAAAACTTTATCCCTGTTGAGACTTATTTCAATTGCTTGTTATATCGTGCAGATGCACTTACTTTCAGTTTGCTATAAGCATTCAAGAATAAACTTGTTGCTGTAGGATTTTAGAAGATCCATATATTCTCCAGTGAATCGGTATAGTAAAGCAGGTTTTTCGAATATAACCAGTTTTATGGAACGGAAACATTTTCCAATACCAATTTTCATCATTTAACAAATATACTATGACAAAAACTTTAGTAGCATAGTATATCTATATCCAAGTACGCATTTATTATTATTACAACACAATTATTTATACAACATGCTCTCAAAATTGAAACAGAAAGAATATACTGGTGTCAAAAGCAATATACCTTTAGCACTAGTAAATAATTTCATTTCTACAGAAGTAAAGTTTGAACTTACAATGTTCTGTGATTTCAATCTCAACTTAATACACCATTTCCTTTTAGTTGCCATTCCTTTCGCAATTAACTGAAACATTTATGGGGTCAGTTTTGCTTCGGAATTGCTGAGAAATAAATTGCAAACATGGGAACAAGATCTTTGTCTTCATTACTGATCTATTTTGTCAAATGCATTTTTTATTTGTCCTCAGTTATCTTAGCCTTCGTAAGAGTATAATGAATAGGTTAGTTCATTAGTGTTGCAGATACGAGCAGCGGGAGTTTAAAAATACTGGTTAACTTAATTAATATAAGTGCCTATGGTGATACATTTTTCTTCTTGCCGTACAGTTTTTCCGACATTCAGAAAATACCTACAGTGGGTCAATGTTATTTGCCTACGGAGATCCCAAATTATTATAAAAAACTGGGTCTGCGTCGGACCAGACGGTGGAAGTTATACTCTCTTTTAAAAAAAAAAAACTTCCTTTCAAAGCCTGAACGTACAAAAAAAAAAAGTTCTTAAAAATTTGTTCTTCCTTTTGAGCGTGACGCGATTTCTCGACCAACATCCCATCCCAATGTGTCTAACGGGCGCAAAGAAGTATAACGTCACGTCAAAAATATTTTTATTATATTTATTTAAAGAAAATATTTGGAGATCCTTGAATTTCAGATATAACCTAAAAACTAAAAAGCAGTTATTCTATAAATCCCAGTACTAAGGTTTTAGTACTATTTTTTATATGCTCATATTAAGATTCCCTGGATATTGTTTTTGAAATTGTCTGCTCAGTTTGTAAAATGATTTAAAAAGTACATATCGCAAATGTTCTGTTAAAACGGAAACTGTAAAATTTTATATTCTTAATGACACACTGTATATTATACGCTTATACGTAAGAAGTAAATTTATGTTGGTGTCCACAACCAGTAATTCTCCACGCTGTATAGTGGGTTGTATAAAAAAGTTCTTAAAAATTTGTTCTTCCTTTTGAGCGTGACGCGGTTTCTCGACCAACATCCCATCCCAATGTGTCTAACGGGCGCAAAGAAGTATAACTTCAAAAATAAAATTACTAGTAGCACTCCCATAACTCACAGATAATCTAATAACAGAGATCATCGTGACAGCAGCCTACTTAATTTGTTTAAAGCGATCGTGCGAGTTGTAATGCGAATGGTAATTAATTGAATCCACAGTTATCCTATAACTAATGTTCTAATCCTCATTTAGAACCGTAAAAATCTACACTTTTATTCGCCAGATAAATCAAATTGGCTCTATTTGGACTGGCCGTCACGTTGTCGGTTTAGCTTCCTTACATTTTCAGAGACATATTTTTTTACTGTATTGGAAAGGTATTTTAATATAATATAAATACTTTTCCAATACAGTAAAAAAATGTTACAAAAGCTAATAATAAAGAAATATGGGTAGATATTGTGGGTGTAATTCAACGCTGGTCGGGGCTTTAGTCCGCAGAGTAGTTAATTTCACACAATATTGATAATACCTAAAAGTATATAAAAAAACATATGATAAGGTTAAAGTAAAATTGCAAAGTTACTTCTGAGGAGGATAACTATATGTCAAACGTCAAGGTAGTGACGTGGCGACCAGTCCGGAAATTGTTCTACCAAGGTTAGAATGAATTATTTAAATGTCTATCTTCTCACAAAAAGTTGCGGTTCTGCTTTTATCTTATATGAAGGAAGTATATAAGATTTGAAATTACCGTCAAAGCAATTTGACAGCTATCCTCAATTGTTTTCAAAGTACCTATATTTTGCTTAATCGTGAAATAAATGTGATTCATCATCATGGGTTTTTTGACTTCGAACAAGAGTTTCAAATTTTTAGATAAAATTTAATTCTTTAAAGGAATGCTATCAAAATCTTAATAAAATTAAAGACAAAACAGTTATGAACATATCTTCACTCAGCACGAGCATTTTCTTTCCTTTAGAGAAGTGCAATTTTAGAAAATTTTACCTGAAACTGCGTCTCTATAACAATAGTAAGTATGCAAAATTGGAAAAAAAATCGTTCCAATATTGATAAAAGTTCCAAAAAACAAATAAAAAAATAACTTTGAGGTTACGTGGCTCCGTTAATATTGACTTTTCGAAAAAATGTTACATGAACCTCTGTCGTGAAAAAATGAAATTCATCAGTATGTCCAAAAATTGTAACTGTCGATTTTTTCGCAAACCGTTGGTTTTTCGACTTCAAACAAATGTATCAAATTTTTTGATAAACTTGCATTCTTTAAAAGAATGCCATCAATTAAGGGGTAACCACTCTTGTCACAAATCTTGCGAAATCCCGAGAAACCGAGCGTAATTGATGATCTAAATTAAGTTATTAAGTGTGGAAGGCATGTGTGGAAATATGTTTATGACATAAAACCTTAAAGTTCTGTCAAAAACGGGTTTTCAAGATATTTTTTCAAGGAAAAAAAAGATAAAAAATAAGAATTATTGATGATGATTGAAAAAATCAATACACCAGAGTACAAAAAAATTATGAAGATTTAAATGCATGTGAAGTACTGTAGGTGGAGCCCTCTACGATTGACAACAAATTCGAGATTATATTCTAATTTCTCGTGCCAGAAATCTCACCATTACCAAGTTTTTGTATTTACTTCAATTTATAATAAAGCTATTGAGAAAGAAACTGAAAAAGTCCAACGCCCTGTATCTCGAGTGGTTACCCCCTCGTAAAATTAAAGACAAAAAACTTATGATCATTTATTCTAGTACGTGCCCTTTCTGTACTTTAGGGCGTTGCAATTTTGAAAATATTTTATCTGAAACTGCTACTAACTACACACTATTTGAAACAAAAGTTTGCTATTAATAAAATAATGGTCGAGATTATATTTGTATGTAATAACATGACGCAGATGTTTTACTTTATTATATTATTAAACAATACATTCTTTCTAAATTTAACAAAATATATCCTTTGGCATCACAAAATACTCAGTGGTGTTGTGTGACTGATGAAGTTCAAACGGCTCTTTATTGAATAAACTGTTTAAATCAATAATTTCCAGGTTTGATCTATTTTTCAAAATTGTATAGCTAAGTAGTTAAAGATCAAATGAAATGGTAATCATGTAATGCCACACACAAGATAGGCTTTCTGAAATAAGAAGCAAATCAACAATTTTTTTGTATCAGTCGAAGACGGCCATTGTTACTTACCTATTTCTACCACAACATCATGACACAAGTTCTCACTTTCCAGTTTACACCATACTTTTCTATGCATAGTGTAATTTGAAAATGTATTTACAATTGTGGTCTATAGTCCATAATCGGGTTAGAACAATACACTTATTGTCCACAGACAGCAGTGACTTGTATCATACATAGCAAAACTACAGCTGTTCGTACTCAACTTTGTTTTTTCCCTTCTACTTACTAAACAATGTGTAATATCTACAACGGTTAGTGTTATTTTTACACAATATGTCTCCAGTCACACATATTTTGGTTTCTCTAACCAAATATTGTGTACATAACCTCATTTCTTTGTTAAAATGTTTAATTTACTCAAAATTCAACACCAAATTAACGTGGGCTACTTCTTTTTGAAACTTCTAGTATGTTCATCTCGATTAGCAAAAACGTAATTTTTTTTCAGCTATTCCATTCAGACCCATCTGCGTTGAGGCAAAGTGGGGGCGAAACTGTTAGCATATTTCATTTCAGTTCCATTTGAATTTCCGGGCAGTATTAATAATTACCGAAATGGACGATTGTAATAATGCCCGCCAAGGGCCTAAATTCATTCTAATTTTCTGAAAACACGGCAACTTTGCACTCAATTTAATCAAGCGAAAGTATTAAACGGAGGGACTAATCATGCACGGGGGACGTATTTCGCAAAGAGGGATAAAAATTAATAAAGATCAGCGCAATAACTTCCGTGGCGGTTGACTCTTATGGCTAATAAAATACACTTCTGGAGCCGGAGTAATTGATAGAAATTCTCAGATGGTGGTTCGGAAAGATTATGAGGTCGGGAGGATCGTAGGGATACAGTAAATATCCTTAAATACAATCTATGGGCAACTCTCAGGTTTTGCGCCTTGTTTTGTTATACAGGGTGTCCACGAACTACCCCTAAAAAAATACAGGAGGTGATTCTATACAGGGGGAACCTTAAATAAGTACAAATGTTTTAACCAGCAGTAATGTATTATTAATCTAAAAAAATAATTATTATTATTCAGAGAATTTCTGATCCGTTCATAAATATTTGGCAAAAAAATTAAGGCAAATTGAATTAAATAATAAAAGCGTACGTAGCGCCCTCTAAGTGCTACATAAAAACTAACAGCAAATTATGATTTCTCACCCCAAAGAACCCCCCGTTATCCAATTTTGTGCGAAAATGTTATATTATATTATATTATTATAAATAAAATGTCTATTTCAACACCCTGTATATCCGTAACAAAGCATTTTCGGACTTACGTTCATATGAAAAATTTGTTATGGTATAAGGTATTTTAACAATTTTTGGCCATATAGGGTTAACTATGAAATTTCCATTCTCATTTATAAAACAAAAATAAAATTTTTAAAACTGTATTAAATTCCTATTTATCGACGACTATGGGCCATGAGGGACTGTTCGCCTCGAGGGTATTTATTTGGTAATCTACTAGTATAGAATTTCAAAATATTTCTTTATTGTCTGTTAGGCTTCCCTGATCACGTGGTTAAAATTTTTTTCCCTAGTGGTAGGCAGGCTTAGGTGCTTCAAATTCAATTTCCTCGCAATAGTTTAAATGTTCCTCCTTTCTACTGTTCACTACTATTCACACAATTTGACGTTTGTGGAAAAAAATATATTCAGAAAATCAATATCGAATATTTGTAGTACAACTTCTAGCCTATAATTTTATAGCACATATTTCAGTACGATTCTTTCCGACGATTATATGTTTCAAAGCCTACTGTGATCAAATTTCCGTAGCTAGAAATACCTAGACAATGTAAAAACAAACACCCAACTTGAAAGCCACGCAAATGTGTTACCGTCGAAGAAAATTCCCTCACCAGATCTTACCCAAAGTATGTTACATTGAATTTACGACTGAAAAGCGTTTGATAGCACGTAGCAGGAAAACAACGTTATCTGCGTGCCCAAGTGCCCATATTTCAAGATTTGAAATATTTCGGTTCGCCGATCCCACAAGTATTTTAGGCCTGATTAGAATATCTATTTCTCGTTTTGCCTAGCCAACATTTTCCTTCAGTTAGTGTAATAGTTTCTCGATAAACAACGTAAACATTAACTCGGATTAATGTAAGGAATGGATTAAATCGGTAAACTCGGTAATAAAGACTAATGTAATGCAAACAAGCGTTATTAGAAATTTACATTACCATCTTTGTTTCATTTTAGAGATGGATACTTCTATAAATTATTCATTATACAGGGTGTTTCATAATTACCGACACAGAGCAGGCACGTGTAGAGGATCTTAAAATATGCCGCTTTGTTATAAAAAAAATCTAAAAAAAAATTGGGAATAGATGCGTCATGAAAAATGGAGCCAAAATAATAATAATAGTGATTTATTTCGCATCAGTGTTACATAAAAGTACAAGTTACAAACATGACAGTCAGTAAACTTAAAAAACTAAACTTAACTAAATAAAACTCAAATCAGGTAAATCAAGTATAAAATTACATAATAAAACATAAATAAATAAAATACCTAAAAAATAACAAACACACTAACATTTAGTTAAGAACAAATTTTCTCAGTAGCTTTTTGAACTGGTTTAAATTATCACAGTTTTTTATTGTCGTTGGTAGTTTATTAAATTCTATCAAGCCTTTGTATAAAACAGAATTTAGCATTTGGACGGTGTTACATCTCTCCAGTAAAATAAAATCCGTACAATTCCTAGTATTATAATTATGTTTCAGCTTAAATATAAACAAATTCACACCAAATATGACTCTTTGTTTGACAGACAACATATTTAGAACACTCAACATAGTTCTTATAGGGGTATAACTATTACATTTTAAAATCATTCTCATAGCTCTGTTTTGGATTTTTTCAAACTGGCTTATTCTATATTCTGGCAAATGAAACAACGAGGTTGAGCAGAACTGTAAATTAAAAAGCTCAATGGCGTTGTAGAGCGACAATTTTGTGTGCATTGACAGACTTTTCCCTATTCTAATTATAAATCCAACTTTCTTTGAAAACTTTCTCATAACATAGTCTGCATGGGCATGAAAATTTAAGTTGGAATTTAAAACTGTACCCAAATATTTAATTTCTTCATCATAAAGAATTTTTTCCCCATTTACAGTAATCCGCATATTCTCAATAGTTAAAAAACCATTCTTGACCTTTTGGCAAACACACAAAATTTGGATTTAGTTGTATTTAAGCTTAATTTATTATCACAGAGCCAATCAAATAAATTGCTAAGTTCATTGTTCATAATTATTTGCATTTGGTCCAAGTTTTTACCAATATAAGAAACAATAAGTTTCATATTCCACAGCATACCACAACACATTTCCAGGGATGCTTCTCCTATTTAGTGCCATTTTACCTTAACCAAATTAACACAGACTTGTCTGTTACTTTATCATCCTACAAAAAAAGTTAAAATTGGAGCTACTAGAGAGACTTGTTTAAATAAGGTATATCAGTTATATATAAAAATGTTACTATTGCTGTGGAATATTTTGGAATATTTTGAGATGTTCATATTTTCATCTGGTATGTTATGTATATTGTTAGAAATTATTTTATCTGTTATTATTTTATTAGTTATTATTTTGTTTTTGCTATTCTTTCCTCAATGTTTATATGCGAAACGCATAATTTATTAGCATTTAAAATTTTAGGAGAGGTGTAAGACAGCTTTGGCTAACCTCCTCCTTTTGTGTACCTATACTACTGCCACCATTGTTTAGTTTAAGTTTTTGTATTTCATTATGTGTGCACAATAAACCATTTATTATTATTATTATTATTATTATTATTATTATTATTATTATTATTATTATAGAGCATCGTGTCGTCCGCAAACAAGACAATATTACATTTTTGAGTCGCTCTTACCATATCATTAATATACAACAAGAACAATAATGGACCCGATACAGTTCCCTGCGGTACACCGTACTTTACACTTATAGATTCCGACACGCCATTTTTATATATTACACGTTGGGTTCTATTACATAAATAAGACCTAAACCAATCCAAAACCTTATGCCTAACACCTATATGCTCTAATTTCTTTATCAATATGTTTCTGTCCACTGTTTCAAAAGGTCTTTTAAAGTCCAAAAATACGGCCAACACAAAATTATCACTGTCAATAGCCTTGAGAAAATCATCACAGATACCAACAACAACAGACTCCCAGGAGTGATTCTCACGAAAACCCGATTGGCTTGGGACCAATATCCCATTATCGACACAATAGTCAAGCAGCTGTTCTTTTGCACAATATTCCAGTAGCTTTTCATATATGGGGACTGTATTAATTGGCCGGAACTCATTATGACGTTTTGTGTTTTGCACCTTAGAAATCGTAAACAATTTTTTGTAAAATCCTTATCCGAGTAAAAAATTATTGTTGTAGTATTTTCAATCTTTACGTCTCTGGGCTACTGTAGTATTTAACCAGACGATTCCGAATATTGAAACCCGATTACTCTTTGTAGGTACTAACGTTTTTTGTGATGCGAATCTTGACATTAGTTTTTCAAATGTCAAAAATGGCTTACGTGTATAGCAACTCGAGGTTGATGGCTATCGTTTTAATGTATGGCGATGTGAAAATGCTTTAGCAGAATGATTTTCCGGTAAACATGTGCCAAATGCAACTACTTTTACCGCTGCGTGCAGTGAGTGGATGTTTGTAACCGAATCGTGGAAGAGATGGAGGTCCAGGACGTGCACGGCGTATTGCAGCAGTGTGGCGTATCATACAAGAGAATCAATTATATCTGTACCATAAACAGCCTGTCCAAGCATTATTCCCAAGAGATTGGACGAGGAGGACCGGTACCATGGCCGCCATGATCATTTGTAGGGATATTTAAAAAATGAAGTGTATCGCACAGAAGAGGATATCGACTATTGATGATTTACGCAAACGTATAATAGTTGCTGTCAATAACTTACGAGTTCAAAATGGATCATAAGTAGAAACATTTGTGTTGGTTTGTAGAAAATGGGTAAGACGGGCCCAAAATTTTATTGTAACATCAGATATGTCAAATTATTTTATTAATTATATAATAATAAGATATCTACCTCTCATTCTAATCACAGGGATTGGCCCAGAAGTCGGAGACTTGTGCGGGAGAGGGGGCGGCATATTATTATTAATCAGGCCGCATTTGCGCCCAGGAACGACTTACGTTGGTAGGCCCTAACCACTATTCAGTGCAGGAATGAGGAAAACCTGGAAAACCTCATTAATTAGGGGGGTGGTCAAATATCAACCGGCATCAATCTCTCACATTGACCCAAGCCAACATTATTCCACCCTACCATACCCACAGAGAGGGTGCCAATCCTCTCCACGAATATAGCTTATATACGGTCTACCGGCAGCTGGGCTCGAACCAACTCCGTCTAGTCACCTCGATTCAAGTACTAACGCCTTAAACCGCGCGACCACTGACCGATAAATTGTTAAAACCGAATTAAAACCACAAATTAATTCTATTAACAATTAATAACAACAGTGGAAAAATCTGTTGAATTTGCTGGTCAAAATAGGTGTTACAAAATGTTATTTATTTCATTCCCTGGGAATTTCATACCATTTTTTATAAAGTCGCCGATTGCATACTTTGCCGTCTTATCATTTTCGAACTGACCTTTTTGATTTTTTCCCTCTACATTCAGCTTTTTTTTTAGATAAGTTCTAAAGAGATATTTAAATAGAGTGTTAAATTTTGAAAAATAATAATATTACAGCAATGCCTTAACATAGAGTAACCAAAATTGGTACATGATTTGGGTTTATTGTTACCTTGAATTAGTAAAAATTTAATTAAATTAGATTCTTTGTATTTATTTTTAACCTATAAAAAAGAAGACCCTTACAAATAAAACAAAATCTGGTGACCTTGTTGGCCAGATTTCTGGACTGCTGGTTCAAGAAGTTACGTACATTAGAACTAAAATGCGACGGAGCATCATCGTTCATTTACCACATCTGACGTCTTAATTGCAAAGGTAAATCCTCGAAAAGCACAGTAAGAGTAAAATGGCGAGGAATTATTGCAATATTCATGGAATATGATTTACATGAATATTGCAAATCATTCATTTGTGATTCCTCTTTGAGTGACACAGGCCTCGTCCCTAAAAATAATCTCATGAAACCTAATACCCTGATGCAAAATGAAATTACATTGAGTTAGTCTTTGACCTAAATCTTGGTGTAACAATTGCTGAATATTTTAGATATGATAAGGATGAATGAGATTACGTCTTACAATTCGATGGACTGTGACATGTGGTATATTAAATTGTCTAGATAACTTCCTAGTGATGATATGAGGGTCATTTTCAATACTCCTTAAAAGTGGTACCTTGTTTCGTGCGTTTACTGCATGATTAACACGTCCTCTTTCGTTACTGACTAGATCCAGTGTGTCGAGCCCTCATCTTAACATTAGTAAAGGTCTGAAATCAAAAAATCAGGAAATCTTCTTTGGTACTTCTGTGCACAATACTAAAAACATGTCAAATAAAAATTTTGCAGGTAGTTTCGAACACGATAGAATAGTATAGTCGCGGCAAGAATTCAGACGTCTTATATCACAACTGAGGTTACGCAATTGTTTTTATTGTCAACATAATTTTGGATATTTAGTCGGGTTAAAACTAATATATATTTTTTAATTTAGTGCAATATATAATGCAAACTTTTAGTGTGGTATATAGTTTTATTACTCTCGGTTGCAGTTTCTTAAATAATTTGATGAAAATAAGTAGTAGTAAATAAGTTGTCTGAATTCTTACCGCGAGTATATGTGATGATGTGCAGTCTTTGTAAACGCCAAATATGAAACATGAAATCATAGCCGATTCAATAAGTAATGATACTAAGCCACAATATCCAGATTTTCTCAAAAACCTTTATTTTATCAAGACATTTGTAATTATTTTTAATTGTACATTATAAATTTGTGTGTAGAAGTAGTAGTACATTCAGAAATTCTATAAAGCCATTGCCTAGAGTGCAGTATTCTGTAAAAGTGTCTTTCACTGAAAATATGGCCAATTATTTTATTTATACCTTGTATAACTGACATCTGAATGGTGTACGTTGTTTGAGACGCAAAAAATTGTACACTAAAAGTTCTTTCTGACATGAAATACCTCGATATTGAACATTAATTGAAAAACACTTAAGAAGCCTTTGTCCTCTCTAAAATTTAATAATTTCGATGTTCTTTGACTGTTAGTATAATGCAATTTGTCAGAAATATATCTTAATGCTTTGTTATTAAATTGTCAGACAGAAATTATTATGACTTGAATCCTCTTTCTGAGCATCGGAAAGGACAGAGAGTAGAAATCTGATTACAAGGAAAAATGTGTTTTAACAATTTTCTACGATCAAAGAAACGCGGATGCATGTCCCCAGGCCCCATTTCGCATGTAATTTGATTTTTTAAGATTTTCCAGTGAGCTGTATCGTAATTGCTAGTTATTTCACAAGTGCTGTTCACCAGAAAGGCATGTGCATGCAATAATGGACAAAGAATGAAAAAATAATTATAAACGTAATGTCAGATGTGTTCAATCTTAATAGAACCAAAAATAAACATTCTCATATAAAATGTTCAGTTCATACTGAGGTTATATTGGCATTAGAAACAACTTTTCTCTATAACATTTTTAATTTATTTTAAAAAAAGGGGCATTTTGGTCATAATTTTACCTTTTCTTATGTCCACGAAAATCTACGGCAGGCTAGCTGGAAATTGAATTTGGATAAATCAACCGTTTAACGAATTTTAAAGATCAATTAGAAAGGTGGCAAGTCGGTTATCGCCGACTTGACTTTTCTTAGGGCTAAAGCCCTCTGGCCGCGCTGCGCGCGTCATGACCACCGCTGCATAGTGCCTTTTACTTAATTTCCATTACTGCGCGCGGCTCTACGCCTGTGAATAATAAAATGTAAACGTGACTTTGGATGAACTCTCTATGGTAGGGAAACTCCGACGCTCTATAATTTAGAAGAGTGGTTGGCATATTTTGATAATTTTTAGTGTTTTCTCGAATTTGGTTAATTTTTTTCAACATCCTGTATTTTAAATATTGAATCGGGTCGTTTTTATGTGATTCTAAAAGTTTCATAAATTTTTTTTTAATTCCATGAATTTAAAGGGTTTTTAGAAAATGGTTCGTTATTTTTAAACACTCTGTATATGCTCCGTTAGTTAGTGTCATAATAAATCCTTGATGGAAGTTTCATCAAAAAAATTTTTTAATTCCCTTAATTTTGAGTTTTTTTTGAGGTAACATTTTTTCAACACTTTGTATACGGAACAGTCTTCGTACATTCGTATATTCGACCGTTCCGAAGCGAAAAAATCGAAAATTTCCTCGAATTTGGATTTTTTTTTTGTCAATTTTTATTCTATCAAGCTTTTTTGAATCACCCTATAAATTGAAGTGATACGGCACTGAAATGAATACCGCCATATTGTCTAGCTCATTTTTACTTCATTTTCCCTTGCATTTATGCAAAGTTCAATGTAAAAACGACCTCTAACCCCAGCGCTCGGGTACGGGAAACTTTCTAGAGACTTCAAATTTCCAGTTTTTGGTCTTTGCCAACCTCCAGTCTGCGCATTTTTCTAAATTTCGTTTTACGAACGTTACGTTTTTCGTTACGTTTTATACCGAGTTGTCATCGCCGGAGCATACGTTTGACGTTTCGGTGATATAGGTCGGCGGTGCGCCTCGTAGTTGACTGAAACTTTAAAGATACTAATTCAGATTTTGGGCTATAAAATCATCACCAAAAGACTCGGATATCGGAAACGTTTCGTTTGACGTTTGTTGAATTTCTACAAAAGAGCGTAAACAACAACAAATTAGTTTGACATTTCTGACGTTTATGTCGTGCAAAACGTATTTCGTCTGCCATTTGTCGAATGTCTAGAAAGGGGCGTTACCTACTCGCTCTATCCTCGTTCCACTCGAAAAATCGCTATCTTCTATAAAGGGGCGTAACCGACTCAACTATCCTCGTTCCACATAAAAAATACACCGTTTTTGGCCGAGGAGCCTAGGGAAAATGGAAATTTAGTTAGGAAAACGCGAAAAAATTGGCATCAAAATACGCCGTTGGCAATCTAGAAAGACGGCGAAAGGCGTAGCGTTTATTTTTTAATTCAAACAGAGTTAGAATGTGCGAAAAACAAGCATAAAAATTTAAAAAACGCGGAAAGTGCAAATATAGTGGTCAATGCTAATGAGTGTAGTATTAAAGTAGTAAAAAAAACTACCTATAATGGATATTAGATTATATTTGATGATTTGGATACTTTGGAAATTATAGATTTTGCATTTCTCAAATTCAATTATACAATATCTGACCATTTCCATACAATGGATGAATTGAAGGAAGATGATTTGGTCATTAATACCACAGAGAAAATAAAGTAAATTATTATTATAATTATTATTAGTTTGTTTCTGATATTTTAACTAGTTTTGATGAACATCAACAACAACCATACCTATATTACAAATGACATCAACAAAAAGAAACACCACAGACATGACATTACACCGAAATCTAACCTTACTTCCATGTAACAAACTGAAGAAAAACAGAAAGAACTGAAATACCTAACATAAAGTGACGAAAGTTACTAGATTTGTGCGTTGTTGCCAATACAAAGACGTACTTTGCTAAGTATGGTTTTAAATACGTCGGTGCGATACTCTAAAAAATTAAGCATAACTTAACTTTAAGAACAACTTTATTAAGTTGTTGTTAGTAAAATGTCGGTACAAACGGGCATTAATAATAAATAATAATAATAGATTAAATTTTAAAAATATTCATTTTGGCAACGCGTATTGAGTAATTGCATTTTCCGGTCACAATGAGGACGACACTATAGAAAAAATTGTACAAAAGATTGGATACCCGATATTAAAAACCGTCTCCCGATCGTCTGAAATGTGTTGTAGGAGCCGATATTAAGCCGAACCATGCGGCAGATAACTTCTGTGAAGTGAGCAATAAAGTTTGGCCAATTTGGGATAGAGCAAACGTTTACTTATTTCTCAGGCTGTTTGCAGTAAAGTGCTAGAACTCACTACTACGTTACCTCATTTATTTCACGTCTAACTGGATTTTTTGTTAATGTCTGCGTCATTGAGAAAACGGATAGAAATCGTCTGTGCTAAAGGGCATATCCTTATAAAAATTCTCTATTAATCTTCAATACACACAGTCATATTTTTTCCTTTTAAATTACTGATTTTTCTGAACGTTGTGCTGTATCTACAGGGTTAACTATGACTAAGTACAAACATTTTGCCCACATGCTCAGCGAGGTCTAAAAGACAATAAAAAATTTATTTCGGAATTCCAGCTCAATGTTTAAAAAATGGAGCAAAACCCTCTTTTCCTACGGAAAGTAGGCGCTTATGATAATCAGTAACTTTTATATTTGCCATTGCGTCGGTCAGTTGTTTACTTATATTTAAACTGTGCCATCGGCATAACGCGTGCGCGATCGCCATTGTATTTAAAAATTGGCGGCAAAATACTAGTTTTCTCTATTAATTATCTTCGTAATACCCATTAAATACCCAGTAAATACCCATGATCATCTTGATAGTACCCAAAAATACACAAAGTACCTAAAAATACCGAAAAATACCTATAAATACACACAAATACCCCAAGAAAATGCAAAAAGTACCTTTAATTACAGTTTGTACAGCCAAAAACCTCAGTACCTTTCCATTTTTGTCCGGTCCCGATTACATGCTTTGCTGCCTTATCAGATTTTATAGTAGACCACATTCTAGTGTCGTGCAGAAGTGTATTTTTAAATCATTTTCGAACTACTCTTTTTGATTTTTTTACAAAACAGTATTTGTAAGTCCCCTGTACATTAAAATTTTTTTAGATAAGTTCTGACCCACCCTGTATTTAATTCGGATGTAGTTAATTACTGAGTAAAATTTTCCATACGTCAAAACATCGATTAAATCAACTCCAGTATAGGCTTCAGAGTATTCTATACGTTTAATGGACTGGTCAAACACAATTACAATCTACTTGACCGGGTAATAGGTTCTACGTCAGTTATTTTTCTTTTTTGCCTAAGCATCTCTACCTGTCTCGTTCAACATTTCAAACCGATCGAGTTAAATCGATTAGAGCAAATACTGCTGAAATATTTGATCTATAGAGAGCATAGAGGCTATTTTGCTTCGATACGCCGGAGAAAAAGGCAAGTACTATTCAGTTAAAGTACAAAGGAAATTTCTGAAGCTTATTTCGTGCTTTTAATGAACTATCTTGAAATTGACTAGTTCCGTGAATGCAGGTTTGAAAAGTCAAATATGTAATGTATGATGCCTGCAGAATTTGTACTTTTACCAATTCCTATTATTAGTAACGATCCTCACAAGACACAGTTATTTTTGATTTTTCTTAAATATTTTAAAACCTAGAGAGTGAAATAATTTGAAATTGAGTACATGAATTTATGTAAATACAGAGTGTTAAAAGAAAGAGTGTAAAATATTTTAGGAGGTAATAGTATGAACCAAAATAAGCAGAAAAGTCTTAATAAACATGGGTCCGTAAAGTAACGGTTGCGGATATAATATGGACCACTATTCGTTTTTCAAACATTTTATTTTATTAGGAATAAACCAACAAAGGAAGCTTTTAACAAACAAAAAACAAAGTTACAGAAGATGTTCAAAGTGCCCTCCGTCCATTTCCTAGCAGGCACGACATCTTCGTCTCAACGATATTCGAACTCTTTCGAAAACACCCTCCTTGGTTTGGATTTCTTGACACTTTTGATTAATCCGTAGCTGCAGCTCTTCCAGGATATTTACAGGAGTACCATACACTAATGTCTTCAAATATCCCCAAACAAAGAAATCTAGAGGGTTCAGATCAGGCCGGACCTGTTTTATGGCCTCGAAGATCGCCTTGGGGGGGAAATGGCAGCGTCCATGAAAATCACTCCAAAATCTGCGGGAAATGGTAAAGGAGAAAGTGAAAAATCACAAATTATGAGAATAATACTTTATTTAAATAACCAATATTCATTTCCTCCCAATCACCCCCAGAGAACCCCACAGAGTCACCCCAGAGCGCCCCCGGAAAATTACAATGCCAGAATAGAATTCGGCATCCACGAAAACCCCCGAGTAACGAGTTTGAAGCGATTTTCATGCACGTTGCCATTTCTACCCCAATTCACCCCCCGCGCACCCCCACAGAGCCACCACCGTGCATCCCCGGGTAATTCTAATGCCAGAATCGTGTCGGCAGCCCCAAAAACCCTCGAGTAACAATTTCCGAGCGATTTTTCCGGGTTTTCAGTCGTTCCTATAATGGTGTAATGCATTTTCCGGCCCAGAAGGCATTTTTCAAAAAATGGCTAAACCAGACGATATAGACTTTTTTCCTGGGACCTTCCTGAACACAATGCAGAAAACCGCATCTCGATATCTGCTGTGCCTAAAAATTTCCGCTATTTTTCCTGACTTCCCTGGACTATATTGTTAGTCAAAATGCGAAAAACTGTTTTTTCAGTTGATTAGGCATGAAAGAGTAACATCTGCGACAAAAGATTTAGTAAAAATAAAAAGTGAAAGTGATTGAATGACAAAAACGAGTTTAAAGTCGTTCGATAGCTCGCCTTATTTATATTCTCGGTCCCTCACATTTTGCCACCTGCCTATTATATATAAAGTTATCTTTTTTGCAACGACGAAGGCGAAAGTGGAGTTGACGAAGTAAATGTGGGATTTGAGTATTTCTCATAATCAAACCGACTACTAGATATCCATTGTTACTACGTTATGCGCCCGATATCCCTTACAGATGGCAGGGCCCGCAATTTGGACCCCTCGGTAGCAGCCTTTCAAAACATCGCCGCGCGAATTCACCTTTTTCTTGCCGCTTTACACAGAACCCTTCATATAAATGTGGTGTATTACCATTTTCTATGTTTTATTTTATCCATTTTATTGGGTGGCCGACTATTCGGCGCTGCCGTTAAGCGATTTTCATTATGACGGGGTGGATTGTAAATGTAAATTTTTGTTAACTGCGAGCTTTACGCAGTATCCGATCGTTAACCTGCTGATATGGCGGCACTGGGTTTAGTAATTAACATTAGGCAGAGGTTCGTTTATGTGCTCAAAAAGCTTTTTGCGGATAACAGTGTAAACGACAAAATATTTTTTTTTACGAACGTTAGTAAAAGTATAATTGTTAACCTAAAGTGCTTAAAATAGTTTCGACACAAGTTGTGGACACGCGACGTGAAGTTTAAAACACCTAAAACACTATTTCGCGACATGTATCGAACAAGATTTCTCGTAAAATCGTCAAATAAATATTCAAAATTCGGACATAACCACTAGGGTGACCGGATCTCATAGAGGTAGAAAAAAAATTTCGAAATCTTGTTCGTCTGGACCCCACAAAATGATTCCTCTTTCCAGATATTGAGATGCCGAAATTTGAGCTCAAATTTCGGCTATCTCAAATCTCAAATAGCGGTATTTTTTGGACTCTTTAACGCCAATGCATACACTGGCCATTGCTTCCAGCGCAGCTCTGCAACAATGTTGGCAAATTTTGGAACGGACGTGATACTTTTAAAGCAACATGGAGGTTGGTGATTAAGTGCAGTTGCTGGGGTTATCTTAAAAATTCCTTTCCAAAAACGAAATATGAAAAAGAATGAGAGGTCAGAAAGCTACACCAAATACGAAATTAAAGTAAGTTCACGCAGAAGCTAACAGTATACCACTACCAGCAATTTATTCATTCCTACTACCAGTATGCATTGCTGTTAGAGAAGGGAAGCTGGATGCCTTCACTTTAACAATTTACATAATTGTACTTTTAAAATTTATAATAAATAAATATTTGCATTGTTTTTAATGTTACATTTTTACTTTTAGGCACTATTGTGTCGTATATTTATACTCAATATTTGAATATTTGAATTACAGAAAACTGCAGTGTTATTTTTTGCCTAAAAATGAAACAAACTGTAAGAAATAATTCTCAACGATTAAACACAGTTTGTTTCTTTAGAATATACAAAAGGCCCATCTCGTTAATAATAATCAAATTTCTTGCGTCATTCAGGCTTCCAAGCAATTGAACTCTATCTCTACCTACCCTTAGATCTATCAGCAAGCAAAGCTGAAAAGGCTTCATCAGCTCCAGATATTATTTTTGCCGAAATGGTGGACATTTTCATTGATTACTGACGAGCACTACGTACTTTTAAACTTGTTGGTAACCAAGGAGTTATTGGGAGAGATTAGTTTATACGACCTGGAAATTGTGTCTAAAACTATAATACGAAACGAAGAGGGATGACATCAAATAACATGCGATTGAGGACCAAATTAAAATCTCGTCCAGCATCGACCACAGTGTTCGAGGACTATACAATGAAAGGGAACGGAATCGTACTCGTCATGCTCAACTACGACCAAAGGGGATCAAATGTTGAATGCCAGAACGAACCTCATTCATAAAATGTGACACGGCTTTTAATGAACAGGGTATTGGAAAAACTGCGATTTTGGGGCACTGATCGTTTATCAATGAAACATTTTACTAACTATACTATAAATTAATTTTTGAAGTATTATGCCGACGGTTACTGCACAAATAACACACGCGTGTAAATAGAACGTATATAAAATACATATGTTTATTTCATTATAAAACAATAATTGTGTATTCCAGGATATACTAAAGTGTTCTTGTAAAGTCTTTCCTGGTAAAAAGTTTGGCATATCTTGAAAACTATGAGCAGGAATTAGATTCGTAATCAAATATACAGATTTGGAAAGTGAGGATCTTGATGGTGAATTGTATTTTGCCGCTTGCGTGTATTTGTGTCATGCTACACGCATACTTCGACCACAGCGTGTTTGCATCAAGCAGTGTTGCCAGGTGGGAAAAATTCAGTGCATGAGAATAATATCAAAATAGCATGAGGTTTGGAGAAAAAAGCATGAGATGGCTTAATTTATCAAAAAACACCTCTTGACACAGCTTAATTTTTAATTACTTTTGTAATGCCATTTTTATTTCATTAAAAAGCATTATGTTCTGCTATTTTATCATAATATTACATTGTAAGTAGGTAGTTACAGGTACTTACTTAAAAGTTATTAACCACGTAACCTTTCTAATTTATTTTATTGTTAGGCCGGGCTAACGTTGATGCGCAGTTGACGTGACGCAGGGTGACTCACGGGTCGTAAAATCTGTTGTTTCCAGAAAATGTAGGTACCCTTACGGAATAGAGTTAAGAATCACTGCAATACAACGTGAATACAGCACACACACCGCATATCCGTAGACTGTCATACCCGTTTATGTATTCATTGCTAATTATTAAGAGAGCAGTCTACAATAAAGGACATTTCAAGTACCCAAATATTGTAGATACCTACCTCTATCTATTCAATTTTGCCCTCGATTTTGTCTTTATTTCTCGTTAGGTCTTTGTTTTGGTAGATTTCAAAGAGTAATTTTAATAATTTTATTATTTCTTTTTGTGTCTATTAAAAAACATGAGACTTCCTCGGAATGCATGAGATCTCATGCAAAAGCATGAGACCTGACAACACTGGCATCAGTTGACCGGACAGTTAGATATGCAATGGCGAATTGGCGTTGGCGATACGGAACCGATTACCATAGTAGTGGGGAATACTAGACCAATGCACGTCGCCGCCCCTCTTAAAGTTCGTACCTTCCCTGGAATGAAGCGGCAATTTCTACTTTCTCTGTAAAGATCCGCAATTTCCGAATCTGTATAAGGCTTACAAACGTTTATGTGAAAAACTTTATTTAGCAGAGTTGCTTGAAACTCAAGGAAACTCCAGATTTGACAATATAATGTAGCAATTTCTTTATACCAATTGAGTGCGAAATACGTTTTCCATTTTTAATAACATACGAAGCCGTCGCTGTAACTGGTCGCATCCCATGCTTCCAAACGTTTCGCCGCTCTTCACTGTCAGCATCTTCAGTGGTGACTCTGCAAAAGCTTCGCCGCGACTGAGTCCTCAGTTACAGCGGCGGCTACGGAACGCCTCGGAGGACCACCATTATCCGAGGAACGGTTCCGACCGTAGCAGTCGTAATACCAACAATAGAAACCGAAATCAATGTATAGACGGCCCAAAGACACCGATAGCGGGTCTGTCCCCACAGAGCCTAGCCCGAGAACAATCAGGGCAGGTAAAAGTATCCCGGCTAATGCTAGGGATGTGCATTTTAACTCTGCTTCTGGCAGCTACCAGTTACCGAGGTCACGGCACAACAACCCGGAAAATCACCATGTATCAAATTACAGCACTGGCCGTGAAAGCCTAAAAACCACTAGTGATATTTAATATATCTTCTATGTTGTTTATACTTCGCATCTAATTACTGAACATTTATGATACTTTTTTTTGTTGACCTCTATATCGCATTGAGTTTGAAATTCCGTAATAAACATTAGCCGTTTTTATTGTGTATAGCGCACATAGCTATTATAGATTAAGCATAAAGCGATTTAATGGCTTTACGGCACCGCTTCAATTCCAGCGAAATTTTAATTAATTACAAACGTACAATAAATTATTTCGTCATGTCGAAAATATTTTAATTAAAGCGGAAGAGGTTTCGGAAGAAACATCGAGGAGGAACAAAAGATCGGGCACTGCAATTGCGCCGAATTAAAAAACGCGGCTCGTAACAATAATTACAATACCAATTATTCCCCTACCGTTACCGTTGCTGGCTGGCGAATTCGAACCCCGGCTGAAGTGCAAGTTAAGTGGGCAATCAATAAGTAATTTAATATCTGAGAGTTGACATTCTCGGGAGGTGCCGCAGAACGGGGGAATTGGAAGTTTTAGCGATTCACGTCGCCTTCCGCCTTTTATTATAACAGTTGGGCCGAAATTCGTCACGTCGCACCCCACCCTGATGTCGCGATTAATAAAATATGCAAAACAAACAGCGCACCGAGAAATCGCGAAAATCCAATGACATTCGGAAATCTCGACGTTAGGAGTACGTCGGGCACAATAAAACCCTCGAAAGTGGAGACATTTAGCAGGAAATTGAGCTGCTTTATTTGTGCACGGAGACGTTTAAACTTATTTATTTATGGCGGCGTAATGCCTGCTCCAGGAATTACCTAAAATACTTTAGTTTTATGGTGGCTGCAGATTTCGTTACGTATTATTGCGCCCAGAATATGCCCCGCCATAAAACATTCTCGAAGATTCAAAAGTCTCAACGAGAGAAAAAAATTGCGAGATCCACCACCAAGTAAACCTTTGCACTCTAAGAAACAGGTTTTTTATACAGAGAGATTCAGTCATAATGTCATTAGTTTCAAGAAAACATAGGGAAAAATGAATATTATACGAATACGCGATTTAAAAAATAAATAAATAATATATAGGATGATTCAGAAGTTATCAACAAAAAAATGTTTGAGTGTATAAGGGATTCACAAATACAATTTTGTAAAAAATATATCAAAAAGGGAAGTTCGAAAATGATTTAAAAATATACGTCTACACGGCACTGGTAGTCCAGGGCATTTAGATCAAAATCGACGGGAATAGCGGACATTTTTAGGCACAGCAGATATCGAGATGCGGTTTTCTGCATTGTGTTCAGGAAGGTGTCAGGAAAAGAGTCTATATCGTCTGGTATATCCATTTTTTTGAAAAATGCCTTCTGGGCCGGAAAATGCATTTTCCAGTTGCATCATTACTTGCACCATTATAGGAACGACTGGAAACTCGAAAAGATTGCTTGGAAATCGTTACTCGGAGGTTTTCGGGGCTGTCGAACTCGATTTTGGCATTAGAATTACCCGGGGATGCACGGGGGTGGCTCTGTGGGGGAATTGCCTGTCTAGAGACTACAGTTGTCCAGGGATGTAAACTCGGTGTCGGCTGACGCGACGTTGCCAAATTTAAACATTTTATTATAGTACCTACTTATTGTAATATGTAACTAATGCTACATTTTTTTTTAAATATGCAATTAACATATTAAGTTTCTACATAAAAAATATTTAATATTGAAATTATAAAACTCCATCGAATCAAAATAAGCTATTCACATTTTATTACATAAATAGTAAACCGCAATACTACCTAGGTTAAATTAATGAGAGAGGCTGAAACGTTTAATAACAAAAACAAACAATAATTAAATTTGCATTTTTATAAACATCCGGTGTAATCAATATGAAATCATGAGAATTTTATAATAAATGTCAACCGCCTACATCACATGGGTTGTAATCGACACACTCAGCACAGCTAAAAAGTTGGCAGTTCAAATCCCCATTTAATACCTTACCGGCGGAATATGTCGAATATCGTTCGGGTCCGTTTTCCTATGCAGGCGAGCCCGCTGTCAACTGCATCTGGAACAAATGCACGCACGTCAATGGTGTAAATTAACACACCAGAAGGCAACAGTAATGGAAAATTACTAGTTATGAATATGCATTTTTTATAGCAAATAATCATCAATTTTCTTTATGAGAAATAACTACAATGAGAATGGTCAAGAATACAGATTTGCATTTTCTCATGAGAAATTACGTCACTTTCTGAGGGAATGTGCTATGAACGAAGTGCAGGCTTTAACAATGACTAAATAAAATGTATAACACTTTGTTGGACGCGCATCGTAGTTATTTAGATTTAGTCAGATATAAATACACAGGAAAACTGCACCAGCATAGCCGGCGTAGTCTGTTGGCCACTAAGCTGCCGCTAGCCGAATCTGCAATTCAACTGGTATCTATTTCCCTTTGTTTTGCTGCGCTTTGTGGGGCATTCCGTTGCACACAATTTGAAATCAAAAAGTATTACTTAGATAAATAGCAGGCGCAAATGTTTTATAGCTGCAACTTCCCTAACATGTGTGTATATAAAGTTTTCTTTTGTACTGCTTCCAAAAGTGATACTTCATTTACTTAAAACTCGGCTTTCGTCATGCGTATACTCTTTTGTTTATGTTTGTTGTGCAATGAGTATAGCTTATAAATAAAATAGAAGAGTAATATAAACAATGTTCGCATACAAGTGTTTTTGTTCTATATCACCCATTAAAAATTGTTATAATAATAATTTTTTGCTGCACTCCTTACAACTTATTGCAGTCGCTATAATGTTTTCGCATTGATATTTTGTCAATGGTTACAGTGAATAATTCAATTACTACAGCTTCTAAAACTTAAATATATTTTTTTGCAAGATGTATTACTCAACGCATAATACAATATTGAATATTAGAGACCAGTCGTTTTCTAGGATCTATTATCAACTACAAACATTAAAAAACATAAATAAACTGTTAACAATTTTTGTACCACTTTTGTCAGGGAAATAAAAACGCTGCTAATTTATGCATCATTTCAATACAGGGTAATTCTGCAAAATTTATATCTAGTATTTTTAGATAGATCTTCCATATAAAACGTTATCTAGCACACTTTTTTAAAAACATTTCTGTGTGTTAAGAGCCCCCGCGCACTAGCGGCCAAGTCGCGCGGCCAGGTCGCGACGACCAGGTCGCGCCACGAAAATTCAAGACGGCCAATCGAGCGCGACTGTCAAGCACATTTATCAAAAATAGTCACTCAGTGTAGTTGTGAAATGAATTCCGAGCAAGCATTTGCTATATGGCAGCAGGGCTACTGTACTGGCCGCTGTCTAGTCGCTCTCTAGTGCGCGCTCATCCATTGAACGTAATGTAAATAGTTGGCCGCGCTGCTCCTGGGCCGCGTGTGCACCGCCACAGATCTCGTTGGCCGTCGCGACTCTCTGGCCGTCGCGGCCATTGGCAGTCAAGTGCGCGGTGTAAATTTGAAGACAATGTAATGATTTGGTCGTCGCGACCTGGCCGCGCGACTTGGCCGCTAGTGCGCGGGGCTCTTAAATTACAAAAAATAATTTTTGATAAACCCTTTTAAAAGTATAGTGTTAGTAATTACTCCACAATTGTTTGAGTTTTAGCTATACTTCAAAAGATCTCAAATTTGTTTTTACGAGCATAAAAGCCTCCAAAAATGCAACAAAAAATATTTAAATCTGTTTGACGTGTCTTGCATTTTAATCGAGATACTTGGAAGTGGCCCTCTTATGTGAGACAGCCTGTATATGTTTAAATCATTTTGGAACCGCCCCTTTTTGATTTTCTTTTACAAAATTGTTTTATAAGTTCTAAATCCCCATGTATAATAAAAAACTAAGGACTCAAATATATATGATAAAAGTTACTATAAATGTACGTCTATGGGGTACACATGGAATAGCAAATGCCAGAATAGCAAAAGTTCATTTTCAATGTGTCACAAGTTTGCTCGATGGCGCATTCTGTACCCCTGCTATTCAAAAAGTAACCCTGTATACCGAGTCTGATCTTTCACGAGACTTGTCGCAATCTTCAGTCAGATTTTAATCCTTACAGCAACTCATTACAACACATATTATGAAATAAGTCAGCGACGACACATTTGTTACTAATTGAAATAATTTATCTTGCTTTGTCCAGACAGCGGCTTCACATTTAGTTTGTTTATCCTACATCATCGTCACTAATCATCTGCAATAATTCGTAATCAGCGACAGCTCGTGGGGTTTGCTCCACTAAATAAATTAGTATAGCATGGACATAAAAGCAACTGAAATTTTAACTGGTTAAGTGACAAAATTATGCTGTAATTCGGTTAGCAGTGACAAAAATATAAAGTCTACCAAATTGTTTTTAATATTTAATATTTTTAATGTTTATAGTAAATGTATTTAGTGTTTGATTAACCACGGGAAGAAATAGAAAGGCGGTGTGTGCTATAAATTCTAGCTCGAAAATTGCGTTCAATATTTTGAATCGAATCTTACACACATTAAAAGCTTTAGGTATAAAGGGTGAATCAGAATTTATCTAAAAAAATTTGGGAATAAATGCGTCTTGAAAAATGGAGTCATACCGTAATAAATTTGTTTGTAAAATCCTTATAGTTTTCGAGTAAAAAATTATTTATAATTTATAATATATCTTAATATATAAAATGCTCGTGTTACAGTGTTAGACGCCATATTCCTCGGAAACGGCTTGACCGATTTTTATGAAATTTTATATGTATATTCGGTAGGTCTGAGAATCGGTCGTAATCTATTTTTCATACCCCTAAGTGATAAGGGTGGTCCACCCCAAACATTTTATTTATGGGACAAAAGTTTTTATTTTTATTTTTTATGGTGTGGCATGAAAAATATATACAACCCTTAATTTTCACCCTTCTATGACAAACCCCTATTTTTTAATAGCCACTAGATCATTTTTCACCTCCAGGCGTCTTCCGGTTTCACTTCTCACCACAAACCTAGAAAAATATACAGCGTCGGTTCATGATATAGGTCACGTGACAGGTGCTGCGTTTTCTAGGGACCTAATGTCCAGAAAATTGATATTTTATTAGCTTTATGTTGGCGGTTGTGCAAATATGATGGCTGCATTGCAATATGAAATTAACTAACTTCCTGTCATTTTAAATGTCATTAAAGAATGTGACATGAATGTGACCAATCACAGTAAACAAATGAGATTCACGCTACAATACAACCAACGTAAATTGGCATAAGAAACAAGTTTTAGTGATACTGGACCGTTTAGGGCAACCATGAATTAGCGGTCGCCGACAATATGACACTGGCACGGTCTATATTTTTCTAAGTTTGTGCTTCACACCCAGTAAACAGCACGGCGCCGGCGTAGGGATAAGAATGAAGCCGACTACCAAAATATTCACTAGAAATAATTCATATGGCAAAACAAGGTTTGCCGGTTCACCTAGTAATTTTATAATAATTCAGTTGTAGTATTTTCAACCTTTATATCGCTAGGCTACTGTAATCTCTAGCCAGACAATTCCGAATACTGAAATCCCATTACTTTTTGTAGGAATTAACTTTTTTGTGATGCGTGTCTTTATATTCGTTTTTCAAGTGTCAAAAATGGCTTATGTGTAGCAACTCGGATTTGATGGATATCGTTTTATTTTGTGGCGATGTGAAAATGCTTTAGTAGAACGATTTCCCGGTAAACGTGCACCAAATGCAGCTACTTTTACCGAGGTGTGCAGTGAGTGCAAGCGTAGTGCAACGCGAGGGAACTTGAAACTGAATCGTGGACGAGATGAAGACCAGGATGTCCACGACGTATTGCAGCAGTATTATACACGAGGCTCAATCATATCCGTACCATGTACAGCGTGTCCAAGTATTAATATCAAGGAATCTGACTTTACATCATTTGGACTTCTTTTGTGGGGATATAATTATTGCATAGAGGTTTGTTTGTGGAATTGTTCATTAGCATACCTAGATGTTTGGTATCAGAGAGCATACATATGACTTCATTGATAGGAATTGCAGGATATTTGATTTATATTAGCTTAAAATACATTTCTAATACAGTAAAAAAGAATATGTCAGCAGTTCGAAATAAATAGCCAAATTCAACTAAACAGTGCCTTTATTATTGCAATAGATTGTACAGTACAGGACCATATAAACAAGTACCATATGAATGTTTTATAAGGCGTTTACGCAGAATATATCCACTCACATAGTAGCACATTCCCCTCTTCTGTTAACAAATTTTAGTATGGTATAATTTCTTAAACTTTATCTTTAAATCAATATATTACATATTATTCGATACGACGTGTTAACGATAAGTTTGGTCAAACTTCTCCGACATATTCTATTGATCAAAAATATGTAATAAAAAGAGAATGAAAATCTATATTAAAAATTAAAATATTGCTAAATTAGGTTTTTCTATCATATTCATATTCTATTTAATAAAAAAGGAGCCGCTTTATGTAAACAACTGCCAATTGTCTAATTCAAGTCATGCATGACGGATAGCAAGCTAGGGCTAAAATTGAATTCTCCCTCGATAGCCATGCATTTACAATTGCTAATGAAAGATTTTGGTTGGAGACACCGATGATACCCGATGAGTATTTGGGATCCGGACAATAATTTTAGGGACAGCCCGTATAGACCGAATATTATGATTTCATAGACGAGGAAGAAGTTTGTTTTTAGTTAGTTTGAAGGGGGCATGGTGTAGGTATTGGCACCCTTCTTTGTTTATAATACATTTGATGCAATCCAAAATGTTCTTTCCAGATGATGTATTCAGATCGAGTCAAAGGAGCCCTTAAAAAAATATATATTATTTCCGTAGATCTGTAAATGGAATAATTTCTAAGGAAATGAAAGGCAGTTTTGGAAAATTAAAGGTATATTAAGCAAAATCATGGGTCATTAAATGTATTTTTCGTTTCTTAGATATCTGGGTATTTAAGGGTATTTTTGGATACTATTTGGTATTTCTGGGTACTTAACGGGATTTTTAGGTACTTAAGGATATTATTGGGTAGGTAATAGTCATAGGTCTTCTTTGGGCACTTGAGGGCAATTCGTGATTTTTGGATATTTTTGAGGTATTTGCTTATTTGATGAGGTATTTTTTTGGGTAATATTTATAAAAAATGGTATTTCATTGTACAAATTTCAAGCAGTGGTTTACCCCTCGCTTACCACCCAGTATAATAACTTTAAGAAACATTGGCGCATTCGCCATTTTATAGAACGATTTTATTATCCCCTCTTTTCGGTAAACTGCGTATAAGGCTGATTTTTTTCAGTGTCGCAATCGGTTATTGGAAACTATCGGGCGATGTTAACAGCGTCGCGGATTTTAAAGTTTCGCCTATATCGCAAAAAAGTTCGAGACTGAATAACGGCGATAAGAAATTTCGGAGGCGACCTAATGTAACGTAAATTAACCATCGGGAAGGAAAATCAAGGAAAAACTCCCGAACTGGAATCCTAAAGTCGGTATGGGGAAAGTAAAATCAGGCCATCCAATTCGTGAACTTATCGTTTAAATGATATTACTCTGAGAAATTTACATAGATGATTTGATTTTTTGCTTTTCGTATTTTCAATCTCTGGAACGCGATGAATGATCAATAAAATGCCAATTCGAAATCCGCAGAGATTTTTATTTGCATGAGACCAGAGAAATAAGCTATTGTAATTTGCTTTCGTTTGAGTTTCCAGGATTCTGTTAAATTTATGCATGGTTTAATTTGCAAAAATATGGAGCTGGAGATAAATTATTTCTTTAGGTATTGCTAGTTTAGGATCAAATAAGCCTAAGATACTTTTATCTTCCACAGATACTTTTTAAAATAAGTGTATCGTTACATATATTTATTTTACTCAAATTTTGTTATTTTCTGTTACGCAGAAAAAAGTACCTATTTAAGTATAATAATATAGTTAAAATTGTAGACTTAATTCGAATGCATATGTGTTAATTCAGTAATAATAGTATATGATTATATTATGATTAAAAGTGTCACTTTTGTGACGAGACAAAAAAGACACTTTTAATCCGAATAAAACATGCTATTTTTTCTCCAATCGAAATCCCCAATTTAATTATTAATTTGTAATTTGAAATTACTCAAACCAAATTTGAATAATAAATCAAAGTAGGTAAGTAGGATATATCGATGTACTTATGGATATTTTGGCAATTAGTCGTCATATTGCTAATTGAGTTCAATTTGTTGAAGTCTGTAAAAATGGAGTCTAATGAAGATTTAGCCTTATTTCACCTGAAGTGATACTGCAGTGTGCGAAAGAGGTTTCTTTGAATCTTCTCCCAAAGAAATCTCGAGAAATTTATGAATGTGTCTATCAACGTTTTATGGATTGGTGCAAAGAAAAAACATTAAGTTGTATTTAGAAGATGTATTGATGGTGTATTTCTCAAACTTAGCAAATCAAATTGAGCCGTCAACGCTTTGGTCACAATATTCAATGTTGCGGTCAACGTTGGATATAAAGAAGGGGATTGATATAAGCAACTATTCAATGTTACGTGCTTTTTTCTACCGTTTTCTGAACTACTAAATTATAAAATTGTTCGTTTCTGTACAAAACATAGAGTTTGTTTGCATACATTTGTAGTAAACAATCACACGATATTTCCGGAAATTTGTTTGCATTGGCCGCTATTCAAAATTTGTCCTTTCTCTACTTCATTACGTATTGAAAAAGGCGTTTCAAATAGAGATAAAACAATATCGTGAGAGGGATTCATTATTATAAATAACTATCGACAAGCCTATCGATAATATATATTTAAATTAGTTTCCATTCTGTTAAATTTAGTCTTACCCTGTAAGGAAGTTGTTTTTTATTTATTTAAATTAATTATGCCTGTCTTGTCCCTAAAACTTTACCACTGCGTTACCTAACACTAACACTAACCACTGGAAATTCAAAACACATAAATAAAAGTATTGACACCTGAACAATCGACTAATCACGTCAGACACGTAAATGATTTACAGTTCACCAGTTACCTACGGTCACTAGCCACTATCACATCGTCCACTTGCCCTTGAACTAAAAACTTGAGGCTCCAGAAATCTGGCCTCAGTCTCGAGCGGGCATGGAGTAAAAACATCGATTTTAACCGTCACGCGTGGTGGGGAAACCATAACGTACAAGCATGTGCAACGCAATTTGAGGCTGGCAAAATTCGGGCTCACTGTGGAGGGATTGGTGGGTGACCCAGATTCCCCACGCGAAACAGAAACGGTGGGATATTGAAATTTGAAATTTTACAGTGAGGCCCGGCCTCAGTTGCTTCATACGACGAGCCGCCACTGAGCTACCCTCCCCACATTTCCAGATTCCAGAACCCAAGAAAACATTTTATTAATTTATGAATGGACGGAATACATTCTATATGATTTATTTTGTTTTCTATGTAATCGTTCTGATGATGGTATTTGTTAGTTTTATTTTTATCCTACGATTTATTATCGACAAACATGTAAATATGTAATACAAATGGATAAAGGAATGATATTGTATTATACGGTCAGTCTGAACAGCAAAAAATATAACAAATGAACCTGTTCCCTTCAAATATTCATTCGTCCTGCTTAGAACTCGTGTACCGCATAGTGAGCTTAAAATAATACGCATTAATTAAACGTTAATTAAATATGAACTTTTAATGTGGAATTGCATACATTTTGTTTAACGCCAGCTAGCCGTATTTCCGACAGAACTAAATAAACGATTCATATATTTCCCTTTCACAAAAATTAGCCTGTGGAAAATATAAATTAATTTTAATTATATGGTTATAATGCTTTGAAGTTGGCAACGGAAAAGCTCATTTCCACTTAAATTAAATCTCCAAATAATCCTGAATTGATTAGGCTTCGTTCACCGAATACAAGATACCAAAGGTTTGTTCCAAATGCATCGAAAACCGTACAATGTACGGTTATGTTATATTTCCTTTCAAAGCAGCGTAAATTGATACACCTGTCAATGTGATGACCTGTCACTTCCTCTGACTTTGGCCGAATATACCTAATGTCTTGGCTGACAGAAGGATAGTGGCAGCGATAAATAAAGGTTTAATATAGTTTAGAAAAAAAGAAGTTTTCGCTTTATATATTTTTTTATGGAATTGCGTTAGTTTTTCCCTCTCCCCTCTTAAAATATTTACACTTAGTCATAGTTAACCATGTATAACTAAATTAAAAATTTCCATTAAATATTATGTAAAAACAGCATAATAAAACATTTAAATGTTTACCCATTTTTATCAGTGGAGGCGGCGTATTACTATACTCGGTCTTTAGGTTAAAGAAATTAAGTGTGAGTAATTACCAAAACAATGCCAAAATTGTGAAACGACCCGTGAAAAACGTGCAGGTCATTTCTATGAGGGAGCACAAGTCAATGAGAACTCAATTATCCGCCATAACACATTTGTTGGGCCTCACAGAAGTTAATTCCGGAAGACAACCTATGGGGCAGAGCTTTTATATATGTGTAGGTATAAATAATTCATTCATTCATTATTTTTTGTTGTAAAGACTTCCTGGCCAGTACCATAAATCACGGTTATCTCCAAACTGACCTATTTCCTTATCGCGGCTGAGTATTTTCATGGTTCCGCTTAGTTTTACCGACCCTCACTTGTCATGATTTCACTTATCCTCACCTCTAACTCAATTAGAATAAATCCATTGATTTACATATTTCTTTAAAAATATCCGCTGGGAGGATCGGATAATGATAAATCAAATACGCTGAAGGTCTACACTACATCTGTTCATCCCGATTCTGTTCGTTTATTGAATCCATTTTCCAAAATTTCTTGAACATTATATCAAGTAACATAAACTTAGTTTTTCTAATAAAAAACCGACTATTAACCTCCTCAAATTGTAGGAGAAATGTTTTGTTTAACGACCTTCTTTGGAGTATGCGCGAACATCTGAAATTTCTTCATGAATATTTCATTAGAAATCCTACTCCCGGTAACAAAGTAATATTAAATTAAGATCCAACTATCGTTGCCAAATTGACTTCTCTAAGAAAGCATCAAATGACAGTTTTATAAATACTCGCTCAAGCGATGTGGCAAATTATAAACCTACATAAAAAGGTGCATAAAATTGCATAAACGCAGACATCTGTCAAACTAATTCATTTTCCTTCAGCTTGGTATTCTCTCATGAAGTACATGATATTATAATACACTTTAAAAATATAAAAAGTCATTACCCTCATGATATTTTCATAAAAGTCTTAAAAAGTATTAAGGATGTTATGTTAATCTCCCCTACTGAACTTATGTCTTTCTCAGAATATTTTTTCTAGTTGCCTAAAAATATCAAAAGTAATACCAGTCTTTAAAAAAAAAAAATGATGCCAACGATCCATCAAGTTATAGACCAATATCAATCATCCTATTTTTGCAAAAGTTTATGAAATAATATTGGAACAACAACTTCTTGGATATTTAGAAAATATAAATCTCTTCTGTCAAAATCAGTTCGGATTTAGGAGTAAATTGTCAACTACACTTGCCATATACAAGTTAACCTCATTCATAAATAATGGTTATAATGAAGGTATGTACGTCTGTTCGATGTTTTTTGACCTCACCAAAGCTTTCGACTGCATAAGTGATTATATATTGTTGATAAATTACGGTTGTATGGTTGCACCCCTGAGAGCACATCTCTTATTAAATCTTACCTATGTCATAGACAACAATATGTAGTGCACAATAACAATAAATCAAAATCTTTAAATTTAAACCTTGTACCTCAAGGCTCTGTCGTAGGACCGTTGTTGTTTCTCGTGTATATATACCAACCTCGGTGAGAAATAATGTGTTTGTAATCCTTTTTGCTGATGATACTAATCTATCTCTGACCAATAAATCTTTAAACGATCTGATGATCGACATATCGATAATCGAAGAAGATGCATCAAACTGGTTCTCTTCAAACAACTTATGCAAATAAAACAGAAAAAATGATATTCAGCCTACGTGAGTTAAATGCTGCAAATAATCCTGAATCTGTTTAATTTCTGGGGGTATATATAGACCCAAAATTGCCTAAGTAAAACACGAAATGGTACATCGTATCTTGGCATTCAGTTTTTTAATGCATTGCTCCCCAAATACGATACCGTCTATTGTTTGACTGAAAAATTAAAAAAAATCTGCTAAGCAACGCATTCTACAGTATCCATGAATTTTTAAACAGTGACAAATATTATAATAAATCGTGATCGTGATGACATATGTGTTTTAAAAACACAACTATTTGCTTTTATTGCTCACATTATTTTGTTGATTTTTAAATCATTTTGTTAACTACATGGCAATACTGTATGTTAGATAGATATTTTAAATTTTTTCTTGATAATTTTATAATATTTCTGTAAACTTCTTTTCTGACGTGTATAAACACTTATACACGTCAGAAATATCTATATCTGTCTATTTTCCAACATCTTGTTTTATAAATATATTGTGATGGATGTAAATTTTAACAAGATGGCTTACTAAACCCATATTCTGACCAATGTCTTATAACAAGTGTTGTTGAAGCTTACAATGAACTATATTTTTGGAAACTTTAGTGTAAAATATATACCTCGACAAGGCAGATCTCAAGTCGATGAAAACAATGAATTAAATTCAAGAAAATCCACATTTTTTTTCCAGGCAGCTAGGTACAAACAATCATTTCAATCACTCCAAAGTACATTTAGAGCAAGCATTCAATGATCCTGATCGTCACATATAGTTTTGCGACGAGATCATATGACGTTAAGTAAATCCATGGGCTTGATCTGTTATCTTAGAGCCTTACTTCGTTGAAGAAAATTTAACTGCTGCTAGACATTAGGATTTTCTACGTTTTGATTTAGTTCCAGCTTTAGCAGTTCTTTATCCTAACAATGCAGATATTGATGTTCCACACCCAACAATATCGTTTCAACAAGACGGATCTCCTTCTCACTTTGATATTGATGTTCGGAAATTTCTTGGCAATATGTACTCTTAGCACCAACTAGATGGCCACCACGTTCACCTGATTTAACCCCTTTGTATTTTATCTTGTGGGATTTCTCAAAATAACAGGTCTATTTTTAATATTTTTATAGTAGCTATAGTAGTTTTATTATTTCTGTGTAACTTGTACCAGGCTAGGGAGCAATGCTATCCGCCAAAGTCTTGGACAAAATTTGGCCCACGATGCTCTTCTTGCTTTGTAACGAGTCTTCTATATAACCCTCCGCTGTACTGGACTTCCATCCATCGTGGCTTTTATTCTATTAAGATTAGCACAAGAGTCTGCCACCAAACTAACTAGCTAAAGATGTCGGAAGCAATGTCCAGTACCAAGGCTGGAGCCGTGGCACGTTTATTCTTATTGACACACTAGTTCACAACTAGTAAAGTTACCAAATCCATATGGACTTTTTATTGGGTCACTATAAAGGTGTGCTGATTTAGAAAACGAATATGGTTGGCGAATATTCATTAAATTAACAAATATTCGTATGTGTCGCGCCGGTATTAGATAAATATTCCATTAATGCTGACATTATTCTGTGTATCGTCACATGCTGTAAAATTAAACATTTCACATTCATGAACATTATATTGAACTTTGAGATTTATGCACGTAGTTATCATGATGTATGCGCTTGCAGGGATAACTTATTTCTGTGGTCAAACGAGATACACATATGTCTGCGCTATATAACGCGATTCTTTGAATATCAACGAGCAAGTGTTTTGTAAAGTCTTGCATACGGATATGAGATATATATGCTGCTTCCTCGTAATGTCAGGTAACAGAAGCTTGTAATGTATAGTACATAATGCTGGCAATAGGTGCACATCGGTTTTAGGATAAAACAAGTGTGCTTAAATCAGCATGTGTTAATAGTTATATACGTAATAAATGAGATATATACATTACTACCGTACGTATGTGAAGTTTTTCACGTGGTAATAATGTGGTGGCCCACGTATTGCATACAACGTTTTATCTACAACTGTCGAGATTAATAATAATAATAATAGCAATAAAAATAACTGACTCCACAGAGTGGAGAGTGGTCATTGTTTGACTTCAAAATACCTTCGACATGTGACAGTGTCGGAGCTTTGGAAGGTGTAACTGGATAAAAAAAATATGTACCTATTAAAAGAATAATAATAATTTGTATAATATATGTTTATTGCCCTACAGGTAAATCTTAGTACATGACAATTATAAAAGCACAAGGAATACATAAAATTTAAAGTAAAATTATATCATGTATACAATTAATGTTAAAGCGAGTAACTAACATATGAATAAAATAATGGTAAAACAAATTCATATTAAAAATATAACTAGAAATACTTAAATAAAATGTACAAACTATTTAGCGACTTGTAACCAACTATTTAATTTTAGTTGAATAATTTTTAAAATACTAACAAAACAAATCAAAATTGTTACTTAGAGCATTGTACATATCATAGAATATGAAGTACATTTGTTCGACTTGTAGGAGAATAAAATAATTCATTTTGACGTGACTGACATTTAGGCATTTTAAAATTAATCCTAGACAGCAGCAATGGACAATCAACTAAATAATTTAATAGTTCATAAAAAAAACATTGTTACAATTAATCGCGGCTCAAATGATTGCAGATCAAACCTTAACAGTAATAAATTATAAGGATAGCCTCTATCAGGATAAATGTTGTCTACTTTGAGAATAAGTAATAATAATAATAATAATAATAATAATAATAATAATAATAATAATAATAATAATAATAATAATAATAATAATAATAATAATAATAATAATAATAATAATAATAATAATAATAATAATAATAATAATCTTTATTATCCAAAAGACAGTACAACTGTATAGGAATGGTCACAAGTAAATATTACAAACTAATACAAACAAACACAGATATCGGATCGGTCAGTGGTCGCGCGGTTTAAGGCGTCAATACTTGAATCGAGGTGACTGGATCGCTGTGGGTTCGACCACCGCAGCCGGTAGACCGTATATAAGCTATATTTGTGGAGAGATTGGCACCCTCTCTGCGGGTATGGTAGGGTGGAAGAATGTTGGCTTGGGTCAATGTGAGATATTGATACCGGTTGACATTTGACTACCCCCCTAATTAATGAGGTTTTCCAGATTTTCCTCAGTCCTGCACTGAATGGTGGTTAGGGTCTACCAACATAAGTCGTTGCTGGGCGCAAATGCGGCCCCCTCTACCGCACAAGTCTTCGACTTCTGGGCTAATCTTCGTGATTAGAATGAGGGGTAGAGATATTATTATTATTATACACAGACTTAAGTGGCAAGGTACTCGTCCAGTGTATATAGACATTTATCAATCAAAAATGCTTTTAATGCTTTTTTAAATGAATTTAATGTATCACATTTTTTTTATGTCTGGTTTTAATTAGTTAAATAAAATTCGTCCCATACAGTTGGGAGAGTTATAGGAAATCCGTCGTTTATTAAATGGCACGTGTAACTAATTCACTTGCCTGGTATTGTGCGCATGCATATCCTTAACACAAATAAATTTATTTCTATTTAAATAAACATACAAATACATTTCGAATACAAAAACTACTGGCAGTGTTAAAATTTTATATGAAGTAAAAATGGTCTTACAAGTTTGTTTGGAAGAGAGACCAAACATACATCTAAGAGTTTATTTTTGAGCTATAAAAACGGCCCCAGCATGAGACGAGATACCCCAAAAGCAGATCCCATATCTCAGACGTGACTCCACTTATGCATAATACAGACATATTAACTGATCAACGTTTGAAATGCTAAGTTGATACGATACTGAGTTAAGTCTTTGAATTAAACTATCGCACTGTGAGTGCCAATTTAGACGTACATCCATCTGTAGACCAAGAAATCTCACACTATCAGAACAATGAACAGGTACATTAAGTGATTCACAATGTTTCTGACTGCTATGGAATCGTAATAATTGGGTTTTGTCTGGATTCAAGTACAAAAAATTCTGTGAAAACCACTCACCCATAACTGACAATACATCATTACATTTATTAGTCAAATTTGTATCCAACTTATCAGACAGAATTATTGAAATGTCATCTGCATATAAGGTAAAACATTCTTCATTAGACAAGCTTGCTAGATCATTAATGCACAGCAAAAAAAGGACAGGACCCAAAATAGAGCCTTGTGGAACACCTTGTGAGTGCTTTATAAACCTTCGCTGAACTTTATAGAATGAATGAATATGAGAGTGAAGCTTCCAGTGTTGGATCCAATCTTGTGCCAGAGAAATCACGGAAGAAATACGCATAAGCATTTGGTTGCTATGAAAAGTAGTGTAAAGAAAAAAAAAAGATGTTTAACGTAACTAACGATAAAGGATTATTAGTATATTTCAACGAACTAAGCAAGACACAAAAGCCTTCATCTCTTTGGTGCTATTACTCAATATTAAGAACATAAATTTCATCCAAGAATATTATCGATATCAAAAAATACTTTTGGATTGCGTTATTGAACCGAAAATACGGGTACATATCCAGATTTTTAATGAAAGGATAATAAATTTCTGCTCATCAATATGTTTTTAAAGAAAAAAGTTTTATATCCAATATTTATTTTAGGTTATTTTGAATATTGGTTTGGAAGGCGCATGTCGATGGGAAGAACCCACAAATCTGCGTGTAAATAATTGTTTCATATTTTGTCAGAAATTTTTATATTCGAAAGTGTAGTAAATTTATGGACAAATATAGTTCCATAGGTGTTTTATTTATATTTTATATATTTATTTAAAGAGGAACATAAACAGGATAGAAGCCCAACACAATGTTCACTAAAAAATAATTAAGCATGATGTAGTATAAGCAAAATATAATGATTTTAAAGAATCCACGTTTCTAAAGTCTTTACATACTCTAGTGATAAAGCCCAACATTTTACTACTCTTTAAAGCAACGTAATCTATATGTGAAGAAAAAGATAACTTCCTGTCAAAAATAACACCTAGATCCTTTATATCTTCTAAGTAAGAGACTACGTTATTGAAGTTATAGTCAAATCTAAATATATTCTTATTACGAGTAAAACAAATATAATGACACTTATTGAAATTTAAGTGTAATTTATTCAATAGACAGTACCTATAGAATGAATCAAGGTCACTTTGAAATAACGTATAATCCGCTAGGTTATTTATTTGAGAGAATATCTTAAGATCATCTGCATACATACAGATATTACAAAAATTAAAGCATTTATTGATATCATTTATATAAATAAGAAATAATAATGGTCCTAAGTGTGATCCTTGAGGTACACCAGAAGTAGCTGTAAAAGGAAGTGAGCGGTAATCGTATATATTTTGAATATGATTTAGGAGATGGATAACAATAAGTAGGTATCTTCAAATCGAGTAAAAAGGATTCACTGAACGAATTTTTAGTCTGTTTAAATTGATTCTTTACTTCTTTGTTTAAGTACTTCTTAAAAAATAATTTCTATATTCGAAAGTGTAGTAAAGTTATGAAAAACTTATTAGGAGATAAACAACATCTATCAGGTATTCAAATTAACATGCCGTATTTTTAGCAGTTGTAATTTTATGCAATTATTTCTTTGGATTTGAAAATATTATTTATAGTTTTACAAGTCTAGTAACTTCATGTAAAAGCTTAATTTTATACATTTTAATATAGCTGCTATGATTTATTGGGTCATGGATTATTTTCTATATAGCAATCTCTGTAATTGCATCTTTATTTCCCAAAATACGGTTTACATATTCGAAACTGAAGCAAATTTATGTAAAAATTTGGCTTTTCGTTTACCAAAAGCCGTTTTTCTCTTTCAAAAGAGTAGCAATTTACAGTTAAAGCACCGCACATACTGCAATATTTTCAGCACTCATAAATTAAAGTGAAATAATACCGCTTAAGAACGGCAGGAAAACGCGAATTCCATAAACGTAATTTCTCGGTCACTTTACTGCTTTTTAAGTACCACTTAAAACCGAAATAAAAATACCACAACAAGAATTGAAATGGATGCGCCGTAAATTTAGAACAACACTTTCCGCGGAATATCAATGCAACATTGTACTGGTAAAAGTTCATAGTCTATTTTTGTGAAGAATTATTTCCATATTTTCGATTTTATTACCGCGATAAACAATGCTTCTCCACTTGGTGCATCTGCTCTTTGTCAGAGAAGCCAAACTCTGTAAGCTTTTTGAGAAAATAACATCGTAAAAGTAGGACATGAAAATTATGTTTTACTTAGGTCTGTTTTTGTACACATACCTACATATTTCTAAAATTAATCAGTCAAGAACATTTACTTTATCTTGAAGCTTCTAAATTTTAACGCAGAATTAAGGATTCCAAGGATTTCCAGCATCTGCCACCGTTTTTAGGTACAAAATGTACCAGAATTTAAGTAACCAAAAGACGATGCGAAGTACACAGTCGGATTTACATGCTTTGAATATTTAAATCGCCCGAGAAAAATTATTTTTTCTATGTTCGTACAAAAAGTTTATACTTTTTCCACTATCTACTGTACCAAACGCTTAAATTTTTGTACTAGTAATAAATAACTTACTTTTTACACCAGTGCAAACTAATACTTTGCTAAAAATAACAATATTATTATTTGATATTTATTAAAAATATTATTTGTACTCTAATTTTGTTTATTTAAATTAAATTTTGTTATTAATGAAAGCATATTCATAGTTACTATGGATGGCGCCTAACAGTGATAATTTTCGTAATTATTTTCAGTTTAAAATTTTACAAATACACTGCTCAACAAAAGTTAAGGAAGTTCACAAATTTAGAGTTTTTTTTAAGTTTTTTTTGACAACTTCTGTTCAAAAATATTTTTGATATGCTATCTTGATCTCTGTTATACAAGTGGCTTTTTTGTTCCTCATTCGAGAGCATTTTCAGTTTAATACAGGGTATTATTATTATTATTATTATTCTACATGGAATAGGGCTAAGAAATTTCTATGTAGCCCAAATTTAAAATTATACATCAATAAAAGTGTGACAAGAGCAAAAAACATAATGTGTACGCGTAATATCGGATTGGATCGGTCAGTGGTCACGCGGTTTAAGGCGTCAGTACTTGAATCGAGGTGACTAGATCGCTGTGTGGTTCGACCCCCGCAGTCGGTAGACCGTATATAAGCTATATTCGTGGAGAGATTGGCACTCTCTCTGCGGGTATGGTAGGGTGGAAGAATGTTGGCTTGGATCAATGTGAGATATTGATACCGGTTGACATTTGACTACCCCCCTAATTAATGAGGTTTTCCAGGTTTCCCTCATTCCTGCACTGAATGGTGGTTAGGGCCTACCAACGTAAGTCGTTCCTGGGCGCAAATGCGGCCTGCTTAATAATAATATGCCGCCCCCTCTCCCGCACAAGTCTTCGACTTCTGGGCTAATCCTCGTGATTAGAATGAGGGGTAGAGATATTATTATTATTATTATTATTATTATTATTATTATTATTATTATTATTATTATTATTATTATTATTATTATTATTATTATTATTATTATTATTTTTTTTTTTTTCCAGTAAACACCTTCCGAGGCTCCGACACACTCGGAGATGTTCTGGAGAGTCAAGCAATGACCACTCTCCACTCCGTGGAGTCAGTAATCATTGCGCCCGTAAATCGTGTGTTCTGAGCAGACGTAGCGAACCAAGGACGATTGCCTTCTGCATTCTGCCGGCTAAGATCTCTGCCGAATTTCGACAAGCCGGTATGATCTTTAACTCAGAAAGCAACGTATGTCTCATTCCACCCAGGACGCCTATAATTAGCACCACAATCTTAACAGAGTGGTCTGGATACAGCCTGCGGAGCTCGGAGAGAAGATCTCGATACTTCCTCCGTTTTTCCTCCTCTTTTAGAACGATGTTGTTCTCTGCGGGTGCCGAGAACTCAATCACAAACATCGTCCTAAGCTGGTGGTCGAGGAGGACTACATCAGGCTTATTGGCTTGGATTTGCCTGAGGGTGGGGAATGAATAGTTCCAATAAATTCGGCACTTCTCATTCCCCACTACGGATTCTATATCCCCCGGAGCATAAGGCAGCACTGGCGTCTCGTCTATCTCATACGAGTGTCGTAAATGATAATACAACACCCGTAAGGCTGAATCGTGTCTTTGGATATACGCTGTGGCCGCATATACCGGACAGGCAGACAGGAGATGCATAAGCGTCTCCGGCGCTTGGCGGCAGGCCCTGCAGCTGGTATCAGGAACCTCGATACCCAAGACACGACTACGATAGACGAGTGTGTTAATTACACCATCTTGGCAAGCCATTATGAATCCCTCGGTCTCAGAGTTCAGCCCCGCTGACCTCAAAAAAGCAAAGGTCAGCCTTTCAGATAAGCCTCTAGATGACGGTAGAAGAGACCATGCATTGGCTTATCCTATGTAGCTGCAGAAGATGACGCGTTTCTGCAGCTTTAATTAGGCTTTTAACTGAGCAGGATCCGACTCGGTGACAGAGTCTGGATTTTCCCGCTCAGTATCGAACACGAGACCAAGTTCATCGGCTGCTCTTCTCGCTGCCTTATACACAAACGCTCCTATCCCTGCTGCTTCATGGTCTTGGACCATGCAGAGAAGGGGATCCGAGCTCCTGATGACTTTGCAGGCCTCCTCCAAAACCACTCTGCCCTGGAGACACTCCAAACTCAAGAGTCCACGGCCTCCTGATTTCTTGGGAAGTATAGCCGCGGATCGGACGATCTTGGATGCATACTCCGATTGAGGTGCATGATTTTAAGTGACCCTACATCGAGTTGCCTCAGCTATTCTTGTGTCCTTTCACTACTCCAAAGGAGTAGAGAAGGATCGGAACGGCAAGCATATTTGTGGCACTCACCTTGTTCTTACCCGACAGCTCCGAAGACCAGATCTGTCGGAGGCGGTGCCGATACCTGCCGCGGAGAGCGTTTTTCACCGTTGCCACCTCATGAGTGCCCCGCTGTGGGACACCCAAATAGGTGTACGACTCTCCGGCATCTAGATAGTGAAAGATGCTTCCGTCTATGAGCTGGGCGTCCTCTCCGTATGGACCGCATCGTCCTCTCTTGAGATGAACCAGTGCACATTTGTCCAGCCCGAACTCCATCCCAACCGCCTGCGTGTACTCATGTACCACTCTGAGGGACTGATTTAAATCCTCTCTCCGGAGGCGTAGAGTTTAAGGTCATCCATATAGAACAAATGGGTGACCTTATGCCTCCGGTCTCCTGGGGTACCGCAGTTGTAACCCCGGGTACGACGAAGTGCAACGGATAATGGCAGCAGTGAGATGCAAAACAAGAGGGGACTCAGGAATCTCCTGAACACTCCTCCTGAACAAAACCGGCTCTGTCTGGACCCTTGCATTAGCCGATGTTATGGTAAAGCGGGTCCTCCAGAGCGGCATGAGTTGTTCAATACATCTCACTACGGTCGGCCACCGCAAGACATTGGAGCAAGTGGACTATTAGCTCATGGGATGTCATATCAAATGCCTTGCGGTAATCTATCCAGGCCATTGAGAGGTTTCGCTTGTACTGCACGGAGTCCTGCGTAATACATCTGTCGATGAGCAGGTTCTCCTTACAGCCAGCTACACCCCTCTTGGACCCTCGCTGCTCGTATATCCGTTGATAAACGGGGTTCACTGCGTGGAGCACACGCGCGTACAAGATGCGGGTAAACACCTTGTAACACGCATTCAGGCAGGTTATTGGACGGTAGTTCTTTGGCTGGGACAAATCTCCGCTCTTAGGGATAAGCACGGTTCTCCCTCGACAAACCACGCCGGAATTTGCTGCTCTCCATTTAGCCAGGACGTGAATATTCTGGCCAAATGGCGGTGGACACTGGTGAATTTTTTCCACCAGAAGTTGCTGATCCCATCGGGACCAGGAGCAGCGAAGTTCTTCGATCTAATAAATGATCTCCGAACTTCATCCGGGGTTATCGGTGGGCACACCTCTTGTGGCTCTCGAAGCCTTTGACAAAAGGCCTCGAAGTGTGCCAGGGCTGGAGTGTCTCTATCCAGTGGAATCCTGCGACCATAGAGATCTCTCTTATTATTATTATTATTATTATTATTATTATTATTATTATTATTATTATTATTATTATTATTATTATTATTATTATTATTATTATTATAATATACAAACAAAATAAATGTTCATGGGTTTCTTCTAAAGAGCGAAGCATCAAGCCTGGCAACGCCTTTGCATACTGTCTATCAGGTTGTTGAAGTAGTCTTGATAAATTTCTCGCCACAGGCGTGGTAAAAGCCCTCTGACTTCCTGAAGGCTCTTTGTAGTTGGTCCCATGCGTACCCAATTGGATTGTGGTCTGGCTACAGAGGTGGCAGTGCCAAGTGCGGAATACCATAAAATTCCAGGGCATCGACAACAATTCTCACACGATGAGGTCGCGCATTATCGTTGAAAAATAAAAAATTTGGCCCAATTGCAGCATGAAACAAAGGGATGACATTGTTGATGACTCCAGTCACTTCGATTCAAGTACTAACGCCTTAAACCGCGCGACCACTGATCCGATCCATTCATGTTATTCTTAGAACTATTCTAATAATTAGCAATATTTCTTGTATTGTAAAATATTCCTCAATAAAATTCGAAATTAAAACAAATTTAATTGGATCGCAGAAAAAATGTTGCGTGTAACATGTGCAAAAAGTACATTTACACACACACTTTCTGCACTAGTTGCACAAATAACTATTAATATTTCGAATATGGTACATTTTTGCGACGACTTACGACGAATCTGGAATAATTTTCCGTAATTGTAATATTTATTTTTTGTGGGAGCATACTTAATCCTCTTTAAAAATTTCTCCATTAAGGAAACAAATAGTTAATATCCATAGCAGATCCTGCAAACGCTTTACTAAATAGTCCGATAGATGGCGCTTTTAAAGTGAAACAAATTTTTTTATTAAAATATGTGCCATAAAGTATAAAATAATGACGACAAAAATCAGCAATTTCAAGCACCCATTATGTTGACACATAATTTCGGATTTGATAGTATTTTAGCTAAATCAAACTCTTGCTCAGGTTTTATATCAGAATTTTTATATTCCAGACTAATAAGTAATAAAGCAGGAATTACCTTCGTTCTAGTAATGTAGCAGTAAAGAAGAAAATATGGGTAACCATTAAAAGTTTATCATCACCTGCATAGTTAAGACTTTACATGTACTTAAGCACGCTTATTTTCAATTAAAAGGATGTTAAATTTACACCTTTGTCGTCAGGGTTGGAGATTTACGAGGAGATAATTTATTTTTTAAATATACCTGGTGAAAGAATAATGGAAATAATTAATAGTTTGCAGTTTTTAAATCTTTTCCATTTACAGGATATCCGTAAAAGGATGGGTAAAAATGTTACTACATATTCGGGAGTCAAAATATGTCCAAATTAAGTTACCTTGGTTCAAAATTTACACAAATACCCTTAAAAATATTAAATGCTCTAACTACGCTGTCGCATTTAAACATTCGTGCGGGGGGGAGGGAGGTGTTAGGGTATGAGTGAATTAATATGTAAAAGGGCTCAAGGGTAGTAGTCTGGCAAATAGTTAGTCACAAGGCGTTTATGCTACCCTACTTAAGATTGAACTGGTATTTTGAAGTTATACTTCTTTGCGCCCGTTAGACACATTGGGATGGGATGTTGGTCGAGAAACCGCGTCACGCTCAAAAGGAAGAACAAATTTTTAAGAACTAATATAATAATAATAATATATATATATATTTTTTTAAGTTTTTTTTTTTAGAAATTTTCTTTTGTACGTACGAGTGTTTTATTTTAAGAATTTTTTTTTTAAAGATTTTTTTTATTTGTTTTTTTTTTGTACGTACGTGTGGGTGTATGAGAATGGCCAAAGAAGTATAACTTCCACCGTCTGGTCCGACGCAGACAATTTTTTTATAGTAAATTAAACGTTTTCAGCTTTTCAAGGTTTGCTTCTTCAGATTTTACCTAATTATGACCACTCTGTATCGGTAGACTCGACTGACAGTGAAGAGACAATTTGAATTCTGCGTTTTCATCATTAATGAGAAGTTATTTCGAGGGTTGGTTTGAGGAGGCGGCGGTTCGTACGGCACCCATGCATACCTCACCATCGAGGCATGACACGATGACAGCCAGCATATTCGCGCAGCATCAGTCCTGGCGGCAGTTTGTAGTTTATACGGCTGTGCGGTTATTTGCACGTGTCGTTCCATGTTAATACATAATGCAAACATGGCCACTGTTTGCACTCTCTTGCTCTCCTTAGAGCCGTTTGCGCCAACCGTCTGGACCTTTTTCCACGGGGCTCTTGTATTTTTAATGATTATTAATACTGCATCATGTTGCTTAAGAATGTGCAAGCTACGTTCACTTTTTATATATTTTTAGGTATTAATAATATTGTGTGAAACTAACTACTCTGTGGACAAAAGCCCCAACCAGCGTTGAATTACACCCACAATATCTACCCATATATTCCTTATTATTAGCTTTTGTAACATTTTTTACAGAATTAGAAAGGTATTTTAAGCTAATATAAATCAAATCTCCTAGAATTCCTATCAATGAAGTCATATGTATGTTCTGTGATACCAAACATCTAGGTATGCTAATGAACAATTCCACAGACAAAGCTCTATTCAATAATTATCTAAAGAAATTAATCTATCTAAATTTACTAACCTGCTTTAATGCAAACACTTTATAAATATCTAACTTCACTTTTGGCAGTGGGAACACGACAATTCAACCACAATAGACATAGGTATTTGACTCAACTTAAAGGAGGCCACCTGAAGAAGCAATCCTAAAAATGCAGAAATAGGTCAGATCTCATCTATTGTGGTTGAATTGTCGTGTTCCCACTGCCAAAAAGTGAAGTTAGATATTTATAGTGTTTCATTAAAGCAGGTTAGTAAATTTATATAGATTAATTTCTTTAGATAATTATTGAATAGAGCTTTGTCTGTGGAATTGTTCATTAGCATACCTAGATGTTTGGTATCAGAGACATACATATGACTTCATTGATAGGAATTGTAGGAGATTTGATTTATATTAGCTAAAAATACCTTTCTAATTCAGTAAAAAACTACGTTCACTTTCTTTATACACCTGGCGACTCATGACATAATTAAAAAGTGGAATATAAACCTAATGGAACATTAAGTTTTTTTGTCAGCGTTTCTGGAAGAACGTGTACCAGGATGGCTAACGTAAAAAAGGTATCTTAGTAAAAAAAGTATACACTTTTAATCTTTAGATTGAATAATTTCAAAGCACTAATTAATAATTAAATGGGGGATTTCGATTGGAGAAAAAATAGCATGTTTTATTCGGATTAAAACTATAGTTTTTGTCCCGCAATTTGGCATTCGCTCGGCTACGCTACACTTATATACTATTATACTACTCAACTGCCTCCATTTATGCAAAAGATCAACAGTTGAGTTATAAGAATAAAAATTTTTTTGAAAAATGAGAAATTACACATTTCTGACTGAAAATTTCTCTCTTATTAACGTGAAATGCTACATTTCAGTTTTCAATTTTCTTTTACGAGCATAAAAATGAACGTTTTTAAAATCTGCTGGTTTCATTTTTAGCTCTATTGCGGAAGAGAGTATCGGCAAAAAACAATTTTATCTAAATAAATCCCATTTACGTTGACCATTTCGCAGATTGGCTTGCAGTGCTTGCACTGCATTTTCCTGAATTTAAATACAGTTTTACTGTACACACTGTCCTACTTTAATTCTGAATGTTTAGTCTTAGCATCGTCAAAGATTATAATGTCTTTAAACTGTGGTCGCTGCAATTGTTTTGTTTTGGTAATGTTTTAAATTTCGATAATAAATAAGAACATCATAAAAGTCCACTAAGCCATTATTTCGCTTAACATTAGTAACACTGTGACGTTTTATGCAAGTTTTACCTGTACAAAAGTAAAGATTCAATGCTTTTGATTATATAAATATATAAAATAATATTAAAATTGTTGCCTATAGTAGAAAATAAAGTTAAATATGTTTTATACATTTTTTCTTTAAATGGTAGAACGGTTTCTATACTATACAGGGTGTCATTGGAATGGTGCAAAATGATCCGAAGGGTGATAGCACTCATAAAAACAGAAAAAACGTAAAAGTACAACTTTTATTTTCTTTATTTCAATCAGGAAGTATGTCTACTAATTTAGTTTTCTAAATAATCAAATTTAATTATTATGTGCATTTTTACCATGGATACACAAAATAATCAATAAAGGATTTAATTTTTATGTTTCTAATATGGAAGTACAGCAAAATATTAACATTTAATTTTCTGGAAAACCATTGCCCCCAGTGGTTTGCAACAAAAGTTTTTCTGTACAGAGTACGCAGTTTTTGAAAGTTATATTCCCGACACAAAAGAATATCCCCAAAGTAACTATTGAAAAATAACCCGCAACCCTTAAAAATACTACTATTTCCAATTCGAATATTAGTTTTTTGTTTTAATTATCAGCAGATTTAGAGACAAAATTTATACAGGTGTGATAATAATAATAATAATAATAATAATAATATCTCTACTCTTCATTCTAATTACGAGGATTAGCCCAGAAGTCGAAGACTTGTGCGGGAGAGGGGGCGGCATATTATTATTAAGCAGGCCGCATTTGCGCCCAGAAACAACTTACGTTGGTAGGCCCTAACCACCATTCAGTGCAGGAATGAGGGAAACCTGGAAAACCTCATAAATTAGGGGGGTAGTCAAATGTCAACCGGTATCAATCTCTCACATTGACCCAAGCCAACATTCTTCCACCCTTCCATACCCGCAGAGAGGGTGCCAATCTCTCCACGAATATAGCTTATATACGGTCTACAGGCTGCGGGGGTCGAACCCACAGCGATCCAGTCACCTCGATTCAAGTACTGATGCCTTAAACCGCGCGACCACTGACCGATCCCATGATAATTTTCGTATTTTCCCCCTTATTTAAAAAAAAATCTTTAAATACAAATACTACTTTTTCCAATGCGAATATTCATTTTCTAAAATTATGAGGAGATTTAGGGGCAAAATTTATACAGGTGTGATAATTTTTGTATATTTCCCTTTATTTTAAAGCTGCTATTAAAAAAAAACGTTTTTTTTTAATTTACCCTTTTAGGCTTCCCTACCTTTGTTATAAATTTGCGGACCTATACTCGTATGAACTTTTTTTTCTATTTCTATCAGTACTATCACCTGTCAGGTTATGACGCTCTGTATTACATCCTTCCACTTTGTATTAATTTTAAGAAAAAAAAAAAAAATAGGGAAAACTGCTCAAATAAATTAAGCTTCATATACATACCGAACAAAGGTAATACATCTTACTTGCCTTGACCAGTTTGGCATATTAGCTGGTATAATTTGTTGTACTATGGAGACCCACCTTTCCCTAATTTATGTGATAGGTTCATTTTCGGGTTAAACTTACTTTTAAAGTTTTATTTATTTTATATACAAACTGAAATGCACCTACGCGTAGAATAAATTATTTCCGCGCGTTGAAACAAGAGAATCGGAGGCATCAATCGCCTTCAAAGCTTCAAACGAGGTGAATATGCCAATCTGAAACTCAGGGAAAGTTTCCCTGCAGCTTAATAAAACCAATTGACCTTGGAACACCTTAATTTCGATTCTCTTAGCGGAGCATTTCACATGCCACATAAATAACACACCCACGTAAAACGTCGATTGCATCAAGTTTCCACAGTGTAATCTTGAGGTTTACATCGACAGAGAAACACCCCAGGGTAAATATCTAATTCAAATAATAACGGATAATGTTCATTTCAGATAACAGCTATCTTCAGTAAGTGTCGTAATTGCTTGTTCCCTGTGATTATCAAGAGGAATTTGCCAGGACAGAAAAACAAATAGAATAAATCGTTCCTTGAATTTATTGCACGTTTCAACAGTTTCTCATGTCTCTACAAAATTAGGTCTCGTATTTGTTAATTAAAAGACTATCGTTTGGCCTACTCTGCTATTTTCTTATATAGGGTTATTCAGAACTTATTCGAAAAACTTTCAGAATATGTGCATCCTTAAATAAGAAAACGATATCATAAAAGTCTCATAGATTTTGCGTAAAAAATGTTTAAAATTTTAAAATTACAAAGGAGTACGTAGCTGGGCAACTATACTTCAGCGGCATCTAATATACAGGGTTAACTATGACAAATATATTTTAAGAGGGGATAGCGAACATTAAGAATTAACGCAATCACCCTTCAAAAAAATTCCAAACTTATTTATAAAGCGAAATGTTTTTTTTTCTAAATTATATTAAATCTTTATTTAACGCCGCCTATGCGACTTGTCTGTCACACGTTTATAGAATCAGAGTAGGTAACCTAGGTAACCATCAACACGACTGTAAAATTTCCAGTCATGTTATAATTTAATTCCTGTATTTACCATGTGTTTGCTTACGTTGTAGTTTTGTGTCCTTCTTCAGTTTTTAGTGCCTTTTTTAATTTTTAAACGTTTCATAGTTATTAAATAAAGAAATTTGAGTTAGGTGCAGATATTTTCCTACAATATAGCTCGCCGGTTTGGTTTTCTAGGTTATGAGACAAGACTGCCGCGGGTACATTAAAAGTTTTTTATTATATATTCCTTTCGTTCGATGTTGTTGTAATAAATAGGCATTTTATCTAGCTGTACCTACGGGAAGTGTGTTTTATCGGCAGTGGGTGGTTATAATGAATGAAAATGTTGTAGTTTTGCCAGTTTGTAACGAAATAATGAAAAACAAATACAAAATAGTGGAGTTAACTGTCTGCTTGGTCTGGACCCGGCATAAAGCATACCTTGTGTAAGTGTTGCTACGAAGTGTCAAATATGTATTCCTAGTAGGGGGGATCCTTAATATTATTTTATACACATAACATAATTGTTATATTTTACAATGTTTATCTTAATTTACAATGTTTGTCTAATATCTGTCGATGTTTGTGCTTTATTAATGTTCTTTGTAACTGTTGTGTAATTGACTTGTCCAATGAAATTTTTATTATTTTAATGAATTAAATATATTATTTTTATTATATTATGTGAAATAATATTAATTAGTTATTGTAAAAGTTTTCTCTAATTATAAAGGTTGATCGGTCAGTGGTCGCGCGGTTTAAGGCGTTAGTACTTGAATCGAGGTGACTAGACGGAGTTGGTTCGAGCCCAGCTGCCGGTAGAACGTATATAAGCTATATTCGTAGAGAGGATTGGCACCCTCTCTGTGGGTATGGTAGGGTGGAATAATGTTAGCTTGGGTCAATGTGAGAGATTGATGCCGGTTGATATTTGACTACCCCCCTAATTAATGAGGTTTTCCAGGTTTTCCTCATTCCTGCACTGAATAGTGGTTAGGGCCTACCAACGTAAGTCGTTCCTGGGCGCAAAATGCGGCCTGCTTAATAATAATATGCCGCCCCCTCTCCCGCACAAGTCTCCGACTTCTGGGCTAATCCCTGTGATTAGAATGAGGGGTAGAGATATTATTATATTATTATTATTATTATTATTATTATTATTATTATTATTATTATTATTATTATTATTATTATTATTATTATTATTATTATTATTATTATTATTATTATTATTATTATTATTATTATTATTATTATTATTATTATTATTATTATTATTATTAAGTAAGTATATAAAAAATATAAGAATTGATATTTTACAATTCCAATGTAAAAATTACAATGTATACATCGATACAAATTATAGTGACGCAAATTTACTATGGAATTTAGCATAATAGTTGGAAAATCATATAACATAATATGGAATTTTAGCCATGTTTAATTCTGGAATATTACAGCGTACTAATTTCATTTAAAAAATTATTATGTAATTTTACATAACTCTACGCGGGTCACAAATCTCCAACGTAAAGTTATGTAAAATTACAGAATTTTTTTTATCAGTGATGTCACACCCAAAAGCCTTAATAAATAAGTGGTCTAAAGTTACTCGTTTAAATGAGAGATGGTTTTAATGTTTTTGGACTATCTTACAAACAAATAATTGCAGCCAATTTTTTTGTAGCTGTAAAGTATTTCTCGAATCGTTTAAAATTATATTTCATTGTTTCATATTTGTAGCGGTCATAATACCAACTAAACACAGTAAAACTCATTGTTTTTGCAAATACTCGTGTGGACCCCGTTGAGCTGGATTATTTTTAGGCAACCCCAATTTATATTAAGCATATTTGCGCTGAAATCTGGGTTGCGGGTATCATTTTCCCTCGTACATCTTCCTCGGCGGTAATATTTCTCTCTGAAGTGAACAACACTTGGGCCGCATTTCAGCTTGAAAAATGTTGCTTGTCGTTTATTGTGCATGTTGGAATTTCTTTCGGTTGTTATTCCTATAACAAGCTTGGCAGGAAATGTTTCTTTCGCAAGTGGACTGCTCGTAACTGCTCCCGCACCACTTACGTTTAATGTTTTATAAAAACTATGAACTAGTTTCGCTGCTCTGTACGTACTTGAAACAATGTCTTGATGAAACCTTTATTTTCGGGTCGATTTTCTAAATGTCAAACAGGACATGAAACATAACTTATAATATGAAATAAATAGGTACAGGGTGTTAAAAAAGAGTGTAAAATATTTAAGGAGGTATTAGTATGAACCAAAATAAGCAGAAAAGTCTCAATAAACATGGGTCCGCAAAGTAACGGTTGCGGAGATATGGAATGTTTTATGTTTTTCAGCCCCTTTTTTTATTTTGCAAAAACGTTGTGTATTTTCTTATAATAGTTGGTTGATATTTGGTGAAATAAACAGTATGTATTTGACAGTAGTTCTCAGTGCACAAGTTTTTTTTCGCTAAGTTTACCTAACCAAAAAGTAAAAAATCATAAAAATCACATCACTATCGCGCACTTATCGCGTATTTTTTGACGTTTCGCAAAACTCTCTGTTTTCGTTCTCAAAATAGCAAATGTATTAAAAGTATATCAAGTCTGACAGTTTAAATTAAAAAAAAAATTAAATGTGCCACATTTTATTTCATCACACTGTATTTCACGAAAAATATTAATTAAATACACAAGACACTTAATATAAAAACACTGCCCGTGAAAATAAAAAGATGATTTAAATACGTTTTATACGTTAGTATCGCAACTCTTAAAACAGATACGTTAAGCAGTATATTACTTAAAGATACGTGTAGTTTGGTGTCAGAAGATGCAAAGTGTATTGAAATTATCAAATCCCTTTCTACAAATATTACATGTTTTGTTTCCACTTGTAATTTACACAGTTTATTTTTTTGCACTGGACCATACTTGTGGTGCGGTATGAACATCAACATAACCTCTTTGTCGCCCTCGACTATCAATCCTAGAGAGTGAGGCTGGTACGGGACATTTCATCTACTGCTCGTGACATCTACCTGTTACCTGTGCCTACCGCACTAGTTTCTTTTTTGCATGCGATTGATATTGCTTTTAAATATTTTAGTTTGCCTTCTCTCGACATTGAACATACATTAAACTAGTTATTTTGTTATTCTATGTTTTGTGTTTATTTTTAAAATCTGTTTCACCCACTACGAAGTACGAAATGGTTGGCACGGACACGTTGTTTGAGGTTATGTGGCAAAAATTAACTCTTAAGGTGTTATTTGAAAATCATAGTTTTTTTTTGTTATTCTTCATAAAATAATTTAAGGGTTATAATTTGTGATAATCTTTCTAACAGTGTACAATGGTATTGTATTAACTTCTGAAATGTGGATAACTGTTGGTTTTTCAGTAATTAGGTGAGCTTTTATGCACGTTTATGGATAATTTTTGAAATCATTGAACAAAGTAACTTCTTAAACACTTTAATTGATAGTATCGAACGTGCGTAAATTCATATTTTAATCGTTTATGATAATTTTACTTTACTTATTGTTAAAAACGAGTGTTCTTAAATTAGAAACAACCGCAAAAATTGAATTTATGTTAAACAATTATTTATCTTACAGACGATGTGGCAACCTCGCGTTCAATAAATCATATGGTTTATTTTATTAGGTTACGTCAGTGGTCTATCTGCTCAGCGGTCCTCAAAATGTGGGTATTTTAAAAAGAATTAATATCTCCACAAATATTTGAAATTTTAAAAAATGACTTTCACTAGACTTATCTGCAGCGCCGGACCTAGGGGCTGGCAAACAGGGCCCCGACCAGGGGCAAGCCAGCAGCGCGCTAGCACATTAACCCACGCTTAAAGATTTTTTAGAGTTTCAGTCTGCATCAGGGCCCGTTCATTACGTGCAAGAAAACGCGCTCTTTCTCGATGAAAACAAGAGCCAAAATTGTCAACGTCGTAACATTTTATGTATGTTTTATGATATTGCTTTACCATAAATTAATAAAAATTTATTTATAAAGTAAAATTCTTTGTGACCTTCACCTTTTTTTTTTTTTTTGGGGGGGGGGGCCCATTTGGAAATTTGCCCTGGGTGTCAGCTCCCCTAGGTCCGGCACTGCTTATCTGTATGACGAACTACACCTGCAGTTAAAATATTTGTACTTATTTAAGGTTTACCCTGTATATGTATATGTATAGGGGTTCGTAAAAAATTATGAAGTTTCTAAACTTTCTTCATTCCTGCACTGTGCGCCAATTTTTGTGCTAATCCCTACAATCGAAATTGTTATTATTGTGTGCAGGTACTATAACAATGGTTCTAATTCTTTCACAAACTACTTCATCATTTCAACAGATGGAACAAACTCTTTACAAATTTAGTTCCGTCCTGTATAATCCCAGTAAAGATATGTACCCTGCTGTTAGACAACTTTATATTGTCTTGACAGGCAGTGGAACTGTGTGCTTCTAGGAATAATCACTTTCAGGAAACGCCATAATTAGTATTAACTGAAAAATGAAGTTGCATTATTTCTCCGAAGATTAAATTAAATCCCGTTCATTCATCATTGCTAAGCCCCGTCCCATATAAATTAACAGCGAAATTAAATTCGGTGTAAGACATTTTTGCTAAACGAGTGAACATTTAATATTTTTAAACGTCCTTAAGATTATTTTTCAGCACTTCAAGTTTTAATTATGGTTATTAAGTTTCCATGTTAAATGAAACAAGTTTGTTCCAGTCATAAATAAATTCCAGACGGCTTTTGTGATGATTCAGCCGGCGCACTTTTCAAAATTTTAATTTAAAAAGTTTTTCTATTTAGACACTTCCGCGTCATCAAACTAAACCTTTTCTTCTTCTTCATGTTGGCGTACAGAGTGTGCCGTCTTGGCTGTATCACTACAAATAAAATTTAGAAAAACCCAAGGACGATATCACAAGAGATTCAGTAGGTCGCTCAGTGAAACTTGTCACTCCAATCAACCTGATGGTTCATACAAAAATTGTCTTGCTAGAGCGACACATAACTACACTCATCATATTCTTAATGGATGGCCATAAAATGCATGCTATATGTACTTTAATATTTAAAATGTCGGTTACATAGATACCACAAAAAGCGTCATGCAGGACATATTTGTCATATATGCTAAAATAGCTATAGCCACATCAGATCGTATGTTACATTTGAAATGATAGATATTGTTAAAACAACGTAATTAGCAACACCTAGCACAATGCTTTGTGTGCTCATATTGCCTGCTTTTAACGTTTATAGCAAATATGATGAACATAGCTAACATAAACCTAATGATGACTATTTTTTTATGTTTACCAAACACACAATTAACACTTTTATGATTTTTAAGCACCTAAGCTATACAAGCTTACTTACCTTGTGTTAACATAGGAATCATTGAACTACAAGTATCATGACGCTTATTTTTTACTGTTTAAAAAAGGTATTTTAAGCTAATATATATCAATTCTCCTACAATTCCTATCAATGAAGTCATATGTATGTTCTCTGATACCAAACATCTAGGTATGCTAATGAACATCCACATACAAATCTCTATTCAATAATTATCTAAAGAATTTAATCTATTTACTAACCTGATATACTCTATATACCGGGTGTTCCCTCTAAGACTTTCAGTGCGAATATCTCAGCTACTATTGCAGCTAGTGCGACAAAATTTGGTATACTGGCACTAGATGGCGTGTAGAATTCGACGATGCCATTAATTTTTATACAGGGTGTTCAGTTTTGCAGATAATCGATTTAAGTTCGATTTTTTGGTAGTCAACCTCGGTAAAATTTGTATTTTAATTGGAATATTCTTAATTATGAACACATTCTGATAAAAAAGTCCGAAAATTTTTATTTTATCATAAAAAAACGCCTATGAAAAGTACCCAAATTTCATTGTTTTGTCATGCAAAATGTGTATAGCCGTGAGTCCAATTTACACACACGCAACAACCGCATGGATAGACGTCAAAACGTAAAGTGACAGGAACTGTCAAAGCAAGTTTGACTATTTTTGTAGGAATTTTATTATAAATACGTAACACCACGAGGTACATTGAATCTGCGTACGTATTTGCAATAATGCTAGTTTTGTTAAAAAATGGAATTTACAGGTTATTAGCTGTTCGCGTACGCTGAGCTTTATTCGGCATGAATACTCTGAAAATATGTGAAACATGTTTGTTTAATTGTATAATGCGACTATTCTGGGAAATAATAAAAGCGATAAAGAACAATCCCTACGAGAAGACATTAAATTTATGAACACGTCACGCCCTTGACTCGCTGCTTCACCACAGAGTACAGACAGAGGACTGTTGACTGTTGTTTACTGTGATACTGTGAATATGCTGCAGAGCGCAGACGCAGAACCCGACTCTCTCGAGGTCCGAACGATGTGTAAACTTAACCTAGAGTTCCAAATAATGAAAATAATGAATAAAGCCTCTTCAACAAGTGGTAAAAATGTTTTAAAGCCTAGAAACAATCAGATAAAAATGCAATGGATTCCTTGAGTGAAAGCTTCAGTTCCAGTATTACAAAAATATATCTGTTATAAAAACTACTCCACATCAAATGTGAGTAAAATTTCGAGCCATATACCTAGGTGTGCTAAAAATTACTTTCATACAGTGAAAAGCTTGATAGAACGAGATGTGTAAGTACTAAGTATAACGATTAATGGGAACTGAGAGGAAAGACGAAGGAAAAATATCAGTGTACTTAGTAGGTAATTATATCTTGCATATTATTTTTCGTCTTTTTACATTGAATATGAGTTGTAGTTCCTGGTGCTTATGTTTCATATTAGCTAATTCATTTCAAAGAACTATGGGGTTAAATTTATAAGAAATAGCCCAGTTACGCAAAATCTAGGATTATCTTTACCTAATTAGTTTCAGATGGAGAAGCTATTGGGGGCTTACTTTCAAGAACAGAGATGAGGAAACATATTTCAGTATTTGTAGGAGACCAGAATGAATATAAACATATTCATTTCATCTTGTGGTATGCAGAAATTAAAAATGTCTACGAAAATGTTTCGTCTCACCTCTAGGTAGGAACTTAGAAAACAAAGTGCTGTTATGGAAGCAGGTTTACATACACAATTACGTTAATCATTGATTAAAAGATTCGATAAGAAACTGAAGAAGCCAGATGCCAAGATTAGTTTATATTCGTGCGACAGAGAGATGGGAGACGAGGAAAATTTTGCTAGAACACATTAGACTTTACGTTTTGCTATAAATAAAAACATACCTAACTTTCTGTACTTGGTTTAATTATTTAATAAAATTAAAGTTAATGGAATGTGTAAGTTAACGAGTGAATTAAATAAAAAATATAAATAATGCAAGTATGGCGGAAATTAAAGTTTATTAAATTGTTATCGTTTGTATTTATTATACACTACAGCAAATAATCCTTGTGTTTAATAATTCTATAACAAAATTAACATGTCTAAAACATAAATATCAGTGAGAACTGTTAATATTCAGTTCTTATAAGGTAGGTATAATTATAAAAAAAATAGATAATATAAAAAACTCACTTTGAAAAGTATTCTACATTTTCAAGACTAAATGAAAGATTTTTTCAAAAAGTAATACGTACCTACAGTGGTTTATTTTTTTTATTAGTGGCTAAATTGATTAACTTGACCCTTCACCTTCAAGTATTCATTATTTCTTAAGCATCTGTGTTTAATAATTCAGGTAGAATAAAAAAAGACAAATACAAAATTTAATTTATTTACAATAAAATAAAACTACAATAAATTAAAAGTACCTAAGTACTTACATACATTTAATCGATTTTATGTTAAACAGTTCTGTATTCTAATTTGCAGAGCACCGTTCAATCTAAGGGATGGTCAAGCATGTACGATTAGAAACAAATCTTGCCATTTCATTGTTCGATACCTACCTTATTACGTTATGTTGTGTATATTGTAACAACAGTTAACTTTCAACATTTTTAAGATATTCTAACGAGATGTTTTCATACTCTACATAGAATTATGAAATTAGTTAAATTTCTTAAATTTATTCGTTTAGAAATTGTAAAACCCACGACAACTGAATTTAATGTCTTATAGAATACTCTTCAAAGTGAGTTAGAGACTTCTTTATAAAATTATCCATCATTCCATATTTAGAATTCTTTCCAAGAAAATGCCTGTGTAATATTTTTCGCTTATTCGTTCTAGTGTCTGTTTTAATGTAGGTACTAATTTGTGGCACTAAACACACATAACTGAAACATAAAAACAATAATTTCAAATTATTATCTAGCTTTAAATGACTATTTGATAGGTACCTACTGGGTATAGTAGGTTTGCAGGTGATTCTTCCTAGCAAAACCAGTTGCTTTATTCTAGTTCTGTATCATATGAAATACAGAAATTGTAGTTCATTGTTTACTATTTTACAGATGTAGAGTTCTTCTTAAACATCTTCTTCACAAAGTGTTGAAATATGTGCACAAGAATCAATCATTTCTAGGTTATGCTTTCGTATATTTAGTAATATTTATTTAGTCGGGCTGGGGTACCTAGGTTCAGTAGGGGTTCAGTTCAGATTAGATCTGACTTTCAACGACAAACATGTTCACATTATAATTATAAAGTTTTAGGAATCGTTTTGCTCGAATTTATTTGTTGCTAAATAAGTAATCCATAATTACAGCAGTTGGAAAAGAGAGATATTCTTTAAGTACTTACACACTTTTGTAAATTATTTTGTGATATAACACCATTGTGTATACGTAAATTGCATTAAATACATTATTTAGCGATTTTTATGTAAAATAAAATACTTTATGCCATTAATATTTGACAATTCAATGACAATTCATAGTTTTGACGTTTAGCGATGTTAGTTTCTTCTGTGTAAGTCTGGCTCAAGGCTATGCACGTTTTACATGACAAAACAATGAAATTTTGGTACTTTTTGGAGGCGTTTTTTTATGTTAAGATTTGAAATGTTTGAATGTTTATTTATCAGAATGTATTCATAATTAAGTATATTTCAATTTAAACATAAGTTTTAGCAGGGCTGACAACCAAAAAATCAAATCGATTTCTTGGAAAATGGAACACCCTGTATAAGAATTGATGTTATCATCAGATTCTACTCCGCATCTAGTGTCTGTATACCAAATTTCGTCACACTGACTATGATGGTTTCTGAGATATTCTCACTGAAAGTCTTAGAGGGAACACCCGGTATATCTAACTTCTGACAGTGGGAACTCGAAAATTCAACCACAATAGATGAGATCTGACCTATTTCTGCATTTTTAGGATTGCTTCATCAGGTGGCCTCCTTTAAGTTGAGTCAAACTGATTAACTGTCAATGAACTTAAATATCATAACGACCTACTAAAATAAATAAAAAAATTTACCTTTTATGTATGACGCTTAGACTCTAAATTTGCTGTTACAGCAAACATAGTATTATGAGTGGTGTGACAGAAAAATGCTGTCTATTTTTATTCACTCAAGGAACATAGCAATCAAAACTGATATAGAGGTTTTGTGACCTTAAATTTGCTGTGTTTATCGTATATAACGAACATAAATATTGTAGCATTTTGTATGATTTTTACCTATTGACTACGGATATAGTCTTAGCTTAGCAAACATAGTTTCTATAGCACGTTGAATGGTGGGAACATAGAAATATGGTGGCTATGTTTTGTTCCTTAAATGAAAATAGCGATTAAAACTAACATAGTGTTTTTGTGATCTAATATTTTATGATTTTAACGTCTTAACGAACGTAACGAACTCAGCTAGTATAGGATTCTGTATGATTTATACCCCTAACAAACATAACATTCATAATAACAAACATAGCACTTTTATAGCACTAAATTCGTTATCAACTCGTATGGTAAACTTAGGAAACACAACTTGTGCAGCACTTTGAGTGGTATGAGCATATAAAAATGGTTGCTATTTCTTGTCCCATTAACAAACAAAGCAGTAAAAATGAATACAGCTTTTGTAGATCTAAATATTCTGTTTTTTTGACGTATCTAGCAAACATTGCGAACATACAGCTTTATTACCCTCTATACAACCCATTAAAAGTTTACATTTAAATAGTGCACGTCATAATTTAGTAAGAAGCTGTATTTTTAATGCCAAGAGTATTCAATTATTTTCATTTAAAAACATAGAGGGAATTATTATTCAGTGGTAGTAGTAGAATTTTAACCTGGCTTACTCGGTGGATAAGCTCGAATCTCCTCTGGTAGTTTCCTCGGGAATTTCAGAGATCATGTTAATAATTTATAGCGTGAGTATCAAGCAGATTATCAACTGTTAGGCTGCTTTTGTAGTGGAGCCCAGTAGTTTGGTGTAATATGAAGCGATGATTTCTTTTAGCTTCAACGGCATTAAATAAATTAACCTGTTAAGTAACATTTTAATAGATTAGTACGAAAGAGATGAAATATGTATGTAGTAGATAGCGCCGCATGCATGTCCCAAACCCTGAATAATATTGCCTGCTTTTAACGGAAATAGCAAATATGGCAAACATAGCTAATGGAGTGTCGTATTGTTAGTTTGTTTTTATTAACATCGCAACTACAAGTAGAATAGCACTTTGGTGACTCTAACTGGCGTAAATATAAAAAAATATGCCTATTTTTTTCCTTCAAAGAACAAAGCAATCAAAACTGTAATAGTGCTTTTGTGTTTATGTTCTTAACTTATGTAACGAACATAGTATACTATTCTGTATAATATTTACGCTTCCAACGAGCATTACAATCATAACAAACATAACACTTTGTGGTACTATATTTAATATTGTCTACGAGTATATCGAACTTAGCAAACATTGCCTGTATAGCACTTTGAAGGGTGTGAACATAGAAATATGAAATATGGTGGCTATTTTTTGTTCTCGTAGCGAGAATAACAATTAAAACTAATATGGCGTTTCTTTCTCATAATAGCAAGCATAGTACTTCTATAACACTAAATTTGTTATCAACTAGTATAATCAACTTAGCGAACAGAACTTGTGCAACACTTCGAGTGGTGGTAACATATAAAAATGGTTGCTATTTCTTGTACCACCAACAAGCATAGCAGTTAAAACGAATATGGCGTTTGTGGTTCTAAATGGTTTTGTGACGCATCTAGCAAACGCTGCGAACGAAGCTATATTATTCTGTATGTTTATTACCCTGTAACAAACATAAGAATCGTAATTAATATAGCACTTTTGTGGTCTCGACCTGGTCTTTCGCCACACAAGCCTTAATACCATACATATATGATCATCACCTCATTTTCATTTAAAAAACATAGAGGAAATTATTATTCAGTGATATTAGTAGCATTTTAGCGCCACATGCATGTCCCAAACCCTGATATTATTTGAGTAGCTATAAACGCCATCCATAAATAAATAATTCCAAACAATATATGACCGGTAATTTGATACAGTTCGCCCATCACCATTACCTTTTCACTGCTGTTCGCTGAGCGAAGGTGAGTAAATTCCCGTCTTAGATTTATCTTGGACATTTCTATGATTGATTTTCCTTTAACTTTAGAGATGAGTGGGGATAACTCGGGAACAGCCATCGCCGAAAACTTGTTTAATAAATCTGTACAATCTTCGCTGCACGCAACATAGCATTCGAATTACTTTTGCAAAACTAATAATTTGAACTCGGAGAATAGGGTATTGAACTCTGAGGTCAGCATCGTCTATGAATTGATAAATTGTAAGATAAAAAATATATTTTATGGTTCAGAACTCTTAAAATTAGTATCCTTTCTTTCAGAACAAACATGTTCAAGTTTTCTAGGGTTCTAGTTATTCCTTATGTGTTTTAGAAAGTTTTAGAAAATTTGAAATTCGACTTTATAATTTTAATATCATTATGATACACTAATGAAAGTTATAATATATACAGGGTGTCTCTAAAGGATCTGTAGAAAATACTACAGCACTTTGCCTACATCTAAAACTTCATAAGTTTTTTTTGCCTCGGTGTATTAAACTTCTAGTTAAAAATTCTTGTTCCTTGGCACCTTCTATCCAAAAAAGGTGTACCTAGTAGGTGTCGCTCCGAACAGGCATTTCATTTGGATCGGTCACTGGTCGCGCGGTTTAAGGCGTCAGTACTTGAATCGAGGTGACTAGATCGCTGTGGGTTCGATCCCTGCAGCCGGTAGACCGTATATAAGCTATATTTGTGGAGAGATTAGCACCCTCTGTGCGGGTATGGTAGAGTGGAAGAATGTTAGCTTGGGTCAATGTGAGAGATTGATACCGGTTGACATTTGACTACCCCCCTAATTAATGAGGTTTTCCAGGTTTCCCTCATTCCTGCACTGAATGGTGGTTAGGGTCTATCAACGTAAGTCGTTCCTGGGCACAAATGCGGCCTGCTTAATAATAATATGCCGCCCTTTCTCCCGCACGAGTCTTCCATTTCTGGGCTAATCTTCATGATTAGAATGAAGGGTAGAGATATTATTATTAATATTATTTTTGTTTAGATTTGAGTAATAAAATTGTATTTACCATGCTTATCTATTTTATTTATATTTTTTTAATGCTTGTCAATTACTAAAATTGGTAGGCGCTGTTTGATGACTATATGTAAATACTGACCCTGCAATCTGCATTCATTCTGAAGTCTTTGAAATGTTTGCTTGTTGTAATTTGGCAAAAAATAATAATAAACTTAATTTAAGACTTTAATCTATAAAAACAACTTTGACGCTCCTTGCCAATTCACATTGCAACTGTTTTATTCGGATTGACTCGCAAGCCATTATCACTGCACCAGTTAAAGAAGCTTGTGGTATCCTCATTGAAGAGAGACATAGACACATTACTGTGAGATACAGAGGACATATGCAATTGAACATCATCGGCATAAAGATGCATCTGACAATGTTTTATTATTGATGACAAATCAAATGTAAATATTGAAAATAGTAATGGTCCCATATCTAATACTTCCTTGGGGAACACCACACTTAGTTGTTTTAAACTGAGGATACTGGTTATCATTAATTCTTACTATTTGCCTTCGTTCAGATTTAATATTGCAGATATTTAGACTTTAGATCTTTAGTATTAAGTAAATTTACGTTATTTATTAATTCAATTACTTTTTGTTTTATTTTTTAATCATTTTTTTATTATTTAAATTCATTTTCTGTATATAAATTCTATTCCTAATAATTGTTTTCGAGGTCACATTATCATATGCTGTTTCACTGAATATCATTTCGGTTATGTTAATGTACAGATAGGCTATAGGAAAATGAACGGAATTTTTTCCATTTTTCAATTGTGCCGGAAACTATGAGGACTAATCCGAACAAATAGAAACGTAAGCTCTTTTATTTTACAAAAATAAGTGGGATTTGCAGCTAATAACTAATCGGCAAACGGATTTTCGAAAAACATTGTTAATCCACTTTTAACAAGGCTCTGGAGCGTTTTATTCACATACATCATGAAATACCTTAATTCTCATTAAGCATAACGGATGTGGATTTAATTAAAATTTCAGAATATTTGTGCTAAAAATAAACGTGTAATGCTTTTGACACTGTTTTATATAGAATATAGAAATGCAGTATTTGATGTTACAATATTGATGAACTATACAGGGTGTCATTACTAATAGTACATAGCATAAGGGCAGATTGTTAACGTCAAAATAAAGGAATTGAGCCCAACATGCCTCATTCAATTGTTGTTCCTTTTCATTCTACAGGCTGTTAAAGTTGAAAAAATGTTTTAGATTTTTTGCTATATTTTAAGAACGTATGGATCGATTGTTTTGAAAATTCGTAGTCTTATGTTTTTTGAGGTGGCAATTACGAATATGCAGTGTTGAGAGCACGACTAGGAGATGTAAAAATATTTCTGTACTTTTTGTATTTTACACTTTTGATTTTTTTAATAAGAAACTAATTAAACTACCTTCAATTCTAATTAGAAAAGGTATATTTGTTACAAATTGACAAACTCAACCGTTTTCGCGAAACAGATGTAAGTTTTTGAGATTCGGCGGGAATTAAAACCTTTTTCGCAGATGATCTAAAGCTAATATCACTCATCTTGAAGGTGTTCAATCACTTATCCCGCTAGAGGATTTGATCATAACCTCCTGTTACAGAGATTCGATATCAAATCGTTGCAGTTGAGGAGAGTTCTCACAAGTCTATCATTTTTATTTAAAATATTTCATAACCTCATTGATTCACCAGAGATTTTAAAAATGTTCTACTTACGTGTACCTAGACCAGAATCTCGTGATGATTGCATATTTTACTGTCGTAATGCTAGAGCAAATGTCCTTACAAAATAACCTGTATACACCATGTCAACTAATTTCGATCGAATTTTTCGCTTATGCTTAATTTTGATACTTTCAAACAATTATTATCAGTTGAAAGTTTAACTGGCCTCATTTATACTATGCTGTAACTTTCAGTCTGATTTAATTTAGTAAATATAGATATTATTATTAGTAATTAAAATTAAGTGCAGTGTCAATTCATTACTTTGTTATAATATGGAATTGGAATGTCTATTCTGTTGGGCAATAAACGCAATATTATAATTATTATTTTTATTATTATGCAACAATGAATTGAAACAGTAACGATTCGTCCGAAAACTCACTTATTACTTGTAACAAACATAACTATTTTTGCATCTCATCCTTAACTATATTTGTTTTACAGGTGAAACGTTTTTCCAAACAGTGAAAACATTTTGGATCGGTCAGTGGTCGCGCGGTTTAAGGCGTCAGTACTTGAATCGAGGTGACTGGATCGCTGTGGGTTCGACCCCCGCAGCCGGTAGACCGTATATAAGCTATACTCGAGTCAAGAATTCAGACGTCTTACGTCACGGCTGACGTTACACATTTGTTTTTATTGTCAATCATTTTTGGCAATTTAGTGCAATATATAATGCAAACTTTTAGTGTAGTATATAGTTTTATTACTACCAGTTGCAGTTTCTTAAATATTTTGATGAAAATATAATGAATTATTCATTTGTTCGTATGACGTAAGTCGTCTGAATTCTTGTCGCGAGTATATATTCGTGGAGAGATTGGCACCCTCTCTGCGGGTATGGTAGGGTGGAAGAATGTTGGCTTGGGTCAATGTGAGAGATTGATACCGGTTGACATTTGACTACCCCCCTAATTAATGAGGTTTTCCAGGTTTCCCTCATTCCTGCACTAAATGGTGGTTAGGGCCTACCAACGTAAGTCGTTCCTGGGCGCAAATGCGGCCTGCTTAATACTAATATGCCGCCCTCTCCCCCGCACAAGTCTTCGACTTCTGGGCTAATCCTCGGGATTAGAATGAGGGGTAGAGATATTATTATATATTATATTATTTCGATATATTTCTGTATACTTTGAGACCCCGTAGATAAGATTTTAATAATAGTTTCCTTCACACACTCCTACCACAGCTTAAATAACAATCAGCTCACAGACTCGTATGGCGGAAACATCTCACGCAGATCCTTCGCGCATGCCGCCATTTGAGGATAGAACATTGAAATAGCGACAGGGACGTGTGGTTGTAAAATATGCACTTATAGCCATACCGTTCGACGACTGCGTTATTGGCGCACGAGTGCTGTATTTTGTGGTTTGTTGATTTTCTTGTATTTTATACTCTTATTTTATTTTTAAACAATTTCAAGTAAAACAAATTTATATTTCGCATATTAGAAAAATTGAGGTGTTCCATTTAAAAAAAAAAGTTTTATCAGTCTTGTAACACCATGTACACAAAATGTATTCAGCATTTTGTAGTTTATATCTGTACCTACAACTTTTATATATAAAAACCTTTTTTATATCTGCCACAGTTCTCGAGATTAATACTGGTCAACTCTATCTTGGACATTCAGTAATGTACAATTTATTCTTATTATTTAGGTAGGTATACCGCTGTAATACATTTGTTTCTGTATAATGTAATATTTCGAAAACAAAAGTGGCTTAATAAATTTCACTTTTGTTTTGTTTTCTTTTATAGTCATTAGCAACGTAATGTTAACAAATTACCTATACGTTCTTTGAAAAGTAATTGTACATTTTATGTTAATAATGGATCCACGTAGGTGAGGTATTTATATTAATCAAGCTCCCAAAATTAAGTAACATTTTCTATATCTATGTTTTAGTAAAACAAAAAAAAACTATTTTGAAATTCAAGTAGGTACACAGTGCAGTTAAAACACTTTCTAAATTAAGACAACTATTTTTAATCCAGTCCTGACCTCTATCCTGAGCGAGAGAGAGACAACAAGCTTCAAGGACAAATTTTCTGGTTTTAATACTTCAAAGGTGCCGCGGTAGAGTCTGTGAGCTGATTGTTATTTAAGCTGTGCTCCTACTTCCGAATAGATGTAATTGTGTCAATTTGGAGATGAGACAATATCAAATAGACATCAATTTATTGATAAATTGATGAAGTTGAGGAAATTGCTTCTATGTTAAAGGAAGGACAAATAGCAACGAATGGAGGAAGTCCTTTGGTGTCCTGATTTAATTAAAATGCTAAAGTGCAACTCAAGGTCTACGGAGAAATATTATAGGATCGACTTTAATGGAGCTATAATGGCAAAATTTGATTTAGGTTAAGTATCGGAGCCGTTTCTGTTTCCTTCCAAAAGGTATTTTTCCGCCACTTAAATGAAATTAAATGTGTTGTAAGTAAGAGCTCTTGTTTAACAAGATTTATTTATTTATTTAATATTTATTCGTATCTAAAATATCCAACGCGCATAGTCTACATAAAGGATAAGTTACTGTACACACAGAAAAAATACAATTAATGGAAAAAGCGCACATAAATAAATACAGAGAATATATATAACTAAATAACAGTTAGAGACACAACAAAATCTTAAAATTTAATTATAAACAACTTAATAACAACAATAAAAATAACAGCAGATGGACAAAATAAAATATAAATATAGAGAAAAACAGAATAAATTAATAAAAAAACAAGAGTACACACAGGTACGGGTATACAGCTAAGTGCCGCTATTGCAGTGAGTAGAACTATATTTTGTGCCAGATACAGTCCTGTCAGTTATAGTAGCTTTTAGTTCTGGGTGTTCAATAAGGCTGCTGCTGTAATTGTATAAGTTTACTGCGCACGTTTTATTATTGGCGCGTTCCGTAGGTTCTGCTGAAGATGGTAACAATTTCGGAGTATGAGTTTTGAAGTCGGGAATTCTTATAATAATAATTGAATTTTTGTCTTCTCTATCATAGATCGTTATCTTTAGTAGTTCATCTCTTCTGAAACTTCCACAAATATCCATTATGACCTGAAATTACCTGAAAAGTTGTTCTTTAGTTTTTTGGGTTTTGCCACACTTCTGAAAAATAATAGATTAATTAAATAAGCCCTTGCGCGAAACGGAACAGTCAAGGTTTATATTTGAAACTATGTTTGCCTAACCAAAAAATCTCAGAAGTGTGGCAAAAGCCAAAAAACTAAAGAAAACTAAAACTATGCCACAAATAAATAGCTTCAGACAATGACCTGAAAAGTTGTTCAAAATTAGTTAAATCGATCGATTTATATTAATTTGAATCACTTTTTCTAGCAAAATTCTATTATCAGGTGCTTGTAAAAATCTCTCAATTTGTTCTTTTGTTAGAATTCTGGAGTTTTTGGACAATATCCAACTGATTTGATTTTTGAGTATGGTATTAGTTTTGGGCATTTTCTGATATTTATATTTTCTTTGGCATTCAGTGTACTTTTTTACATACAATATACTGACCATAACATCGAAGGTTTAATTTATTATGTTCGAAATATGCCAATACCACTTTGGATGCTTTTTGAATTTTCTTCGAACTACACCACCCCTCTTTCTGCTAAGTATTTTTGATGTTATTTGGCACATTATTATTTTTAACTTTTAGTCCTGTAAGTGGAATTTTTTTCTGTATCTTTATCTTTATTTTTACTAAATTTGAAGCAATGAGTAAAATTTTAACATGCAACAGCAACAGTGTCTTGTAATAATGTAATACCTGACTATTATTAAAACTTCGAGCACAATAAATGGCGTAGCAAATGAAATATATTACCTCCGGCACTTAAAAAAAGGCCGTGTTTATTACATGGGTAGTAATATAAAGAGATTTTCATAAAACGTTTCAATTTGATGAAAATTTTTTTACACGGACATTTTTGTGACGTGGAATTGTAAATAAGCATCTATCCCAGTTTATTTGAAAAGTGTTTAGTAAATAACTAACAAAAAAATATAATTAAATGCTAGAGCTTAGCTCCCATTTATTTTAAATTAGTATTTCGTAGTTTTGAGATATAGAGCTTCTTTTTTACTGTATTAGAAAGGTATTTTAAGTTAATATAAATCAAATCTCCTACAATTCCTATCAATGTCATATGTATGTTCTCTGATACCAAACATCTAGGTATGCTAATGAACAATTCCACAGACAAAGCTCTATTCGATAATCATCTAAAAAAATAATCTAGCTAAAGGAGGAGGGCCTCTAAGGCCGGTTTTTGGCCCCTTTTGTTAAAAAAAAATTTTTTCGCCAGTAAGTATAGGTCATAAACAGTCGATTTGACCCTAAACGGAGCCTCAAATATCCCCGCCCCCCTTATTCACTCCACAGTCCTATTCCCTCCACAGTCCTATGATAAAATAATAGGGTAGCATAAACGCCTTGTAAGTGACTAACTATTTGCCAGACTACTACCCTTGAGCCCTTTTACATATTAATTCACTCATACCCTGCCCCCCAAACAGTACCCCTCCCCCCGCTGATTTTTATTTATAAAGCAACCCAAAAGAAACAAATACCTAACACGTCTACGTCGTTGTTTCTGGGTAACGCTAAGAGTAGTTTCAATAAAATCAGCGAAGCAGGGAGGGATACTGTTTGAGGGGGGGGGGGCAGAATATGAGTGAATTAATATGTAAAAGGGCTCAAGGGTAGTAGTCTGGCAAATAGTTAGTCGTTTATGCTACCCTATATCATAGGGACTGTGTGTATGGTACTCCTGTAAATAGCCTGGAAGAGCTGCAGCTGCGGATTAATCAAGTGTCAAGAAATCCAAACCAAGGAGAGTGTTTTCGAAAGAGTTCAAATATTGTTGAGACGAAGATGTCGTGCCTGCTTGGAAATAGACGGAGGGTACTTTGAACACCTTCTGTAACTTTGTTTTTTGTTTATTAAAAGCTTCCTTTGTCGGTTTATTCCTAATAAAATAAAATGTTTGAAAAACGAATAGTTGTCCATATCTCCGCAACCGTTACTTTGCGGACCTATGTTTATTGAGACTTTTCTGCTTATTTTGGTTCATACTATTACCTCCTGAAATATTTTACACTGTTTTTTTATCACCCTGTATTAGAAAAGTGAATTTGCTATGGTTATACCATCGTCTGCTAAATCTCAGCGGCCGCGCTGTTTCTAGTCTGTTTGCAATAACAGACCGCGCGTGGCAGCACTCTTGACACATATCTCATAGTTGTCAACTGTTTGTATCAGTAATTTGACGTTTCTTAAAAATTATGACAGATTTCAAATATCTGTACAGTATTTGGACAGAGGTACGTTATGTGGAGTACATAAATGGTATTAATGTCGCATATTTTAAAGTTTTAAAGTAGTAGATATAACATACATTTTAAATAAACCAAATTAGACAAGTATTCTATCTCTCTATTAAAAGGTAATGTCACAGAATTTGCCCCGCTCGCACCCAATTCGACGACTGTGGTAGCGCAAAACGCTAGATTGCTCCGGTCGCTCCTACGCGATGCAAGTAAATAAACAAACTAATGCTGTGTATCAAGCTGCGACTAGAATATTGAGAATTGACGAGAATCGTTCGAGAAATGGATCTATAGATGCTAGAAAATACCTGGAATATTCGTTAGGTCTATAAAAGAAAAATAAACGGCCGAGTCAGTCAGTCTTGAATTAGAGTTTTCATTTGAATGGTTCAGTGAGATCAATTCGATATTCAGAGCGATTTAGATAGTGATTAATTAAATAGTGTTTAGTTGAGTTGTAATTAGTATTCGGTAGTGTACAGTGTTAATAAATATCAGTAAAGATGCTTGTTTTTCTGGTAAAAGAAAAAGTAGACAGTAAGTTATTACAGTGTCAATACTAATGTCAAATTGTGACATTTAGGGCGTGATATGTGTATTTCCAAAAACTGACATTGGAGTCGCTACAGTACATCACATTACAGAATTCTAGATTGAAATTCAGTGATTCGGCAGACAAGTATTACAAAGCGATTTAGTAGACGATGGTTATACATAAGTATGATCAATAACAACCAGTTTCTGAAATTTACTATAAGACATATAGTTTGTAATTAATTATAGTTATTTATTATCACTCTAACGCTGAGAAATTTTTTACAACTTCGTCGCGTATCGTCGATTCGGAAGTGTATGTGAAGTGCCGTTTTTATTTAGCAACAACAAAGTACAAACTTTCGTGAATTATGGCATACTCCAAAAAACGCTTCAGCTACGAGTAAGAGGTAAGAGCACCCTTTTACTTTTCCCTTCTGATTTATGGATATATGCTGGATTGAGTACTTATTTCCTTTACAGTGTTACCACTTACTCTACAAAAATGTACTTAAAAATATTAGGAGTAGTTTTGGTATCTGGTAATTAATTAATTAATAATTATTTCATTGCGTAAGTTGTGCATCAGAATGAACGAAGCTTGATCACAAAAATTGACAAACTATTGATGTTGCATTGCAATAACGAATAGTAGAAAGTGGGAAATGCAAAAATTAGGCGAATAATTCAAATTGGTTGAAGATTAGCCGGGCAATTTAAATTGACCGAAATATTTTCAAACTTCAGGTACAGATTAGCGGTAGATACATTCAAATTGAGCTGAAAGTTAAAATGAACGCCTGATTCACTTTGGCGGGAAAATTCAAATGTATGCAGGATTCAAATTAGCGGGAAATTTAAATGAACGCGTTATTCAAGTTAGCTGGAGATTCAAATATATTCAAATTGGTAGGTAATTCAAATTCTCAAATATACTGAGAAAGAGTAACCGCAAAAAATCGAATTATGCTCACATAGATTTTTCATGACGATCAATTTAAGCCCTCTGTACAACCTTCCCCGTTCTTGCTACACACTACGCAAAAACGGATTTTGCGGTCAGTCTTTGAAGGAACGTGTCTTTGAAATTGGCGGAAAATACAAACGAATGTGAGATTTACATTGGAGGGAAACTCAAAATGAACACGAAATTCATGGTAGTGGAAGATTAAAATATATTCAAATTAACGGTAAATTCAAATCTTCAGATTGGCGCGAAATTCAAATCTTTAAAATTGAAGGAGGGAGTTAAAATGAATCAAGATGAAAGGAAAATTGAACGTAGTATTCAACAGACTGAAATTCAAATGAATGAAATTAGTGCGATATTAAAAAAGATAATTTTATACATTTTCGTTTGTGCTTTATTTTTTTAAACCATGATGTGATGGAATTTGAATATAAGCGTGTCTGTATGGAATATAAAGCATATCGATTATGAAACAACATATGTTTAAACGATAAACATCTAAATTAGCTTCGCTGCGATACCAACACACATAAATCATACACTTATGTAAATATAACAAGCTAAAACGTGTTTCTTTTTAGAGCTGTGTTTGGAAAACGCCCAGATAACATTATATACGAGTATATCTAGCCCCCACTTCAAGGTATTTGCGAGTTCCATAGAAGGTTTTAGTTGTTCTCTAAAGAGCCGAGAAGGGTTCGAATGCCGACTACGACTTTCAAATCAAGAAAGAAAACCAAAAACGAAGGAAGTTAAGACTTTGATAAAGCAAACAAAGCTTAAATGTTTCCCGGGGGCAAGAGTTTCGCGTGGTGGGTGACGACCTCCCTTTCAAATCCAGTAAATAAGAACGTTGCTGAAAAGTTACGGAGCACTAAACGCCAAAACAAATAACGTAATACCTCTTTAGGAGAATACTAAATTCTCTAATTGAAATAAATAAAGTTTAATTCGATACATTCAGCGTCTCAGTCCCTGCTTAAATAACACTTAAGGCGTTCGAGCCATAACGCTTTCGCTGGTGTAAATACTGGGGGAAGAATTCGGTGCTTTTTACCAGAAGTATACAATATTTAAAAGTTATTTCGTTCATTTTCTATAAAAAAAGTAGTAGATTCCATCTTTTTAATTACCACTAGAAACTTGTTGAAACTAGAATCAAAATGCAAAATAATTTTTTTCTTTTCACTTGACAAATAAGTCATTTTTGTCACCTAGCTGCGAAATACTTATGTGCTTCTACTTATGTTAAAATAATTTGAAATTTTTTCAAAATGTATTTATCACTTTATTAATTAAATAGTATACATTTTATGTAATATTATACAGGGTGATTAAGAGCTTATCTAAAAAAAAATCTGAGTGTACAGGGAACTCTTACAAATACAATTTTGTAAAAAAAAAACAAAAAGGGCAGTTCGAAAATGATTTTAATATATACCTTTGGAAACTAGTCCACTGTAAAAAGTGATAAGGCGGCAATCTGCAACCGTACAAAAAATGGAAAGAAATGCTCAAGGAAAGAAACAAATAACATTTTATAACGCCGATTTTATACAGCTTTAACTACGCTATTGTTATTAATTATTAATATAATTAATTTGTAGTTTTAATTAATAAAATAGTTTGACATATCTGATGTTACAACAACATTTTGCGCCCGTTTTACCTAGTTTTTACAAACTATAGCAAATGTTTTTGCTTCTTGTCCATTTTGAAATCGTAAGTTATTGGCAGCAACTTTAACACGTTTCCGTAAATCATCAATAGTATGATCCACTTCGGTGCAATACACTTCATTTTTTAAATATCTCCACAAAATATACAAATGGTTTAAAGTCAGGAGATTCTGGCGGTTATGGTAAAAGCCCTCCTCGTCTAATCCCTTGGAGATGCTGTACGTGGTACGGATATTATCGAGCTTCGTGTATGATACGCCACACTGCTGCAATACGTCGTGGACGTCCTGGACCTCCATCTCTTCCAGGATTCGCTTTCAAATTTCCCTCGCGTTGCACTACACTTGCACTCACTGCACTCCGCGGTAAAAGTAGTAGTGTTTGGCACATGTTTACCGGGAAATAGTTCTGCTAAAGCATTTTCACAGAGTGATAAATCTCAGGTCCGTACTCAGGTCCGTCGGTTGAAAATCGTAATATTTAAATATTCCTAATTAAAAACAAATATCATCTTCAAAATAATTGACGAACGTCACCCTGTTTATTTACCAACATGTGTCAAGGTCGCAGTCCATCTACAGCAGTCATTCCCCGACGTGTAGCGCATCCGCTTTCCAATTGCCAGTATCAATCTCGCAGTGAAACGTTGTGCGTGTCGGATCTTTGTAGGGACGATATTGCGTTACTAGCAAATATTAGTATCTTGTCGAGTTTCTTGCTGGTTTGTCTGCTTCGGTGCTTGAATATGTTCTGTCGGCCTCCCACTCGTTCTACGGTGGAGAAATGGATTAAAGGTTATCCAGATTTAGAATTTGATGGGACAAAGTGCAAAATTTGTGAAAAAGTTATATCGTGGAATTATAAAACACGTAATGTGGAACATATGCGCTCGGAACAACACAAATAACCTGTGACAGCATCAGGCTATTCAATAAATAATGCCGTAAATAGTGTTTTAGACTTGCGCCAGTTTATTTCTCGGGTATCTAGTGCTGAACGTGTGAAGAAGAAATTTACAGATTACAACACTAGACAGAAATCCGACTATAGACAACCTCAATGCAGAACGGAATTATGCCTTATAGGATCACATTCTATGTGAATTCGAATTTTATAATAAGTTACCTGCTCCCTTGAAAAATAATATATCTATGAATAAGTTTAAAAACGATTTAAAAAGATTCCTCATGCATTGTGCCTTTTATTCTGTTGATGAATATTTTAAAAGATAGTGTGTTGTGTGCATTGTTCTGAGTACACGATGTTATTTACTACTGTATATCTGTGGCTTTTACTTTTAGGTAATTAATTCTATTATTTTATCAGTATTGTTCTATACATGACATATCCTATATCAAAAATTGTATAGCTTATACAGTTTTTGATCTCTGGAATAAAGTATAAATAAATAAATACATAAAAATTTAATACTTAATATTTTTAACAGTATGCCGTATAGTAGACCTTTTTGAAGGTAAAGGAGTAGATTTTGCTGAACCCACCCTAAATATGCCATCAGTGAAAAATTATACATATTTTAAATATGCCCCAGTGACCTCTGTGGACGTTGAACGTACGTTTTCGAAACTGAAATTGATTTTAAGCGATAAACGTCACAACTTAACAACTGAACATTTACAACAGTTGCTGGTTATTCAGTTTTATTTGAGTACTAAAAGTGAATAGTACAGTGTTTTGTAAACTACACAACTTAATATGGACCATAATGGACAACATACTATCACCAGTACAAGATAAGACGTTGATATTAACTGTATTTGACAATAAATATACGTATTTACTTGACTTCCACAAACGTTAACGTTAGCGTCCTAAGTGCTCCCCTGATAATGACGTCATGTGCGAACGATATACGGTCTCTAGTGATAAATTAAAAAGATATCCATCAACTTTTAGTTGCTACTATACACGTAAGCCAGCCTAGGCTGGTCCAGCCAGGCTGGTCCTGGTCTACTGGTGACTGAGATTGTACAGCGACGTAGATGCTCACGTGGTATAAAGGCAGAAATCTAATTGGTCTATATAGGATCCCGCATAGCTGGTCCCGCTTGAAAATGTAAATTATTACAAACATGGCTTGTGCCTGAGCTCGAAAGCAAGCTCATCGTGTACCAGCCTCAATGAAATGCGGCATTTGCTATACTACATGTTCAGCCACTAGGCTGGCCGGGCTGTACTAGCTTGGCTGGACCAGCCTCAGTGAAATGCGGGCTTAAGGCATTTTTGACACTTGAAGAGCTAATGTAAATACTGGCGTCACAAAAACTTTAGTGCCTACAAAAAGTAATCGGATTTAAATATTTGGAATCGCCTGTCTAGAGACTACAGTGGCTCAGCGATGTAAAAGTTGAAAATACAACAACTTCAATAATGTTTTACTAGGAAACTGTAAGGAAAATTTTTTTCATAGCTGTGTACTATTCTTACAACAAATGATCTAGGAAAGCCCAACATGTCCGATATCTGATGATTAGAATGTCCTGCATCATGTAAAGCAGTCATTCTTGCTTGGATAAACGCAGACATTTCACGTCCTGGCATGTACAAAAATTCAAAGAAGCACTTGGCTGAATACACTATCAAACTGACCAGATTTGTAGAAACATTGGTAATAAAGTAAAGCTTTATGGTCTGCAATTTTGTATTGTCGTGTCTGTTCCTTAAGTACATGTACCTTTTACCACATTAAGAAAAACCACTAGGTTTAATCGAATCATTTTATATACAGGGGGTCCAAGACTTTTGACGTTGTGTGTATTTAAAGAAAATATACTATTGAGCAAGATTTCAGTTTTCCCGCAGTACGCCAATTTCAGGTTATTACAGCATCAGTACAACAAAACAAACACATGTGTCAAAGAGTTTATTAATTATTGATTCAAGACGAGTAATTACCAAAGTGAGCAGGATTCTCTTACAAGAGAGCCTCCTTGCTGTTCGGCGTCAGTGTTCGATGCTGTACGTATTATTAAATTACCTATTCTATTAGAAAGCAGGCGGGAGCACTCATGCCATCATTTCGTTATGATATTTAGTTATGGGTACCATTAAACTCTATTGGATTGCGTTTTGGGACAATATGCTCACAGAGGACGGAGTAATGTTGTCACTGGAGGTTGGTGGAGGAAAATTCACTACATTTTACTTCTGCCAAGGATTATTCTTATGTTAATTGTTAATTATCAATATCAATACATGTGGAGTGGAGTTGCAATTTATGTATATTGTATAAACCTATTAAACTAGATCTTCACGTAAGCGAATTTATTTGTGAATGTCTCTCTGACTATCAACAACAAAAATTTGGCAATTTTAGTTATTTACAGATCTCCAAATCTAAAGCATAGCATCAATGCATATTTCAATTACTTTGATTCAATAATTTGTAATGTTTTATTTAATCATAAATATCTTATTGTGTACGGTGATTTAAATATTGACAAACTAATCGATTCTTATTCGAAACGTATACTATTTGATATTTTAGACAATTTTGACTTAAAATGTATGCTTCCTTCAGAACCTACGAGATGTTTTAATAATTTTATTTTTGCCAGATAAATTTAAGTTTGAACATATCAGAATTGAACACTCTTGGGATATTCCCCTGTGTTGTACATGATAATACGTTCTTAGTTTTATAAAATATGATAGTCCCAGACCCAGTGCCACAAGATTCTCTATAATAATGGAATTTATCAGGATGCCATGCATATACATATACGAGTTGCTAAGAAGAATGTTGGACGGGTATCTCATGTGAGCATGAAACGATCTTTCCTTTTGAATCCAATAGTTTTTAATTACGGAATTTTTGATAAGGAAGTTCACTTATTTGTTAACGAATGTCAGTTATATTTTAGTTTTTTAAGCTTTATTAAATTATCCTTTTTAAAGAACACCTTTGGGCGAAGAAGATGAAATCAATCCTAATAACTTACCTGGTAGTCAACTTAGGGCTGAAGCATTTATTTATATTGGAGATCATAATGATATCCCCAATGCTAAGGATGACATATTGTTTGATGAAGACAACATTCCACTGTCAGAACTCGGACAACTTTAAATCACCCACAGATAATGAAAGCTAACCAAAGGTACACTTGGGTCAAGGGTAGTTTGAATACTACACAACTAAATAAAGGATGGATAAAACACTTGAGTTCCAATGGAGCTTTTTCAAAACTTTTTTGTTTATGAAATGTATAACATATTTGTGTGTTATACATATAATAATAATATCTCTACCCCGCATTCTAATCACGAGAACTAGCCCAGAAGTTGAAGACTTGTGCGGGAGAGGGGGCGACATATTATTATTAAACAGACCGCATTTGCGCCCAGGAACGACTTACGTTGATAGGCCCTAACCATCATTCAGTGCAGGAATGAGGGAAACCTGGAAAACCTCATTAATTATGGGGGTAGTCAAACGTACACTGGTATCAATCTCTCACATTGACCTACGCTAACATTCTTCCACCCTACCATACCCGCAGAGAGGGTGCTAATCCTCTCAACGAATATAGCTTATATACGGTCTACAGGCTGCGGGGGTCGAACCCACAGCGATCTAGTCACCTCGATTCAAGTACTGACACTTTAAACCGCGTGACCAGTGATATTTGCTTTGGCAGTTTGTTATTTAGCGATTACAACACGGGCCCACCAAGGGGAATGTATTAGGAGAATGCCGAAGATTTTCACATTGAATTGGTATCAGGGGCCCTATCCAGAAATAGATTTGAACATATTTTAAAGAATATATTGTTGTGATAGCAATCAGTTAGGCCCAAATGATCGGATTTCTAAAGTAAGACCGTTGTTTTGTGAAATTAATAAACGCTTTTTATCATTTTGTCCCATAGCGGAAAACCATAGTGTGGATAAAGCCATTGTGTCCTATTTTGGGCGCCATAGCTAGAGTCAATTTATACAAGGAAAGCCATTGATATAAACTATGGGCTGGCGCAACAGGAACGGGTTATATAGTATGGTACGAACCTTATCAAGAGTCGAAAACAGAGATCAAAGACTGCTACAAAGAAGCATTGGTAGCCTTAGAATATACCGATGTTTTACGAGCTCATGCTGATCTGCCATATATCCTGTTTTTTGACAACTTCTTTATAGGTCTACCATTGTTAAATAAACTTATCCAAAGACTAATAAAATATGCAGATGAGTCAGATGATTTCAGACAAAGAAATGAAAATTACTTGTGTACTGTACAGATTGGGCTATAAAAGTAATTAAATGGTCAGACAACAGTATTGTTCATATGACTTCTAATAATTATGAAAATGAACGTTTCAGTCAAGCCAGTAGATATTTTGTTGTTATAAGACAATTTAACAAAAGGATGGTAGGAGTCGACCGAAGTGATCAGAACATAAGACTATGATAGGGAGAGTAGGTAGGCCTTCTTCATTAGAAAATCTTGATTCTTGATACGACAGGATGGACCACTACATCGTAGAACAAGAGAAACAAACCAAGTGCAGAGAATGCCATAAGAAGGTCTCCACAAAATATATTAAATGTGAAGTAAAATGTTTCATAAATTATCATACAAAAAGTTAATTAGGTTCTGATTGAGTTTTGTAGAATAATTAATTGATGTTTATTTCCTTCACTAAATATTTTTATAAGTAATAAATTTACGTCAAAATTATATTATACAGGGTTTTCATTAATGTCCGAGACCCACGTGACCAAATTGGTTGTCACTATCAATAAATTTGATTTTCTAAAGTTGGCTGCTATGAAAATTTTCAAATCTAGAGACCTAAACCAGCTGTCAATCCAGAGGCGTTCACGGTATTTCCCTCCATTTTCTGCGCGTTGTTTTGATATTTTTATACCTGTTGCCCGTACGTTTTCCCTTGATTGTTTTTGTGATTTACCAACATTTTTACGTTTATTTACTTTACTAACAACAGTTCTTTTCAGAGCTACAGAAATTGTTTGTGTTTCTTACGTAAGTAAATAATTTATTTTAAGGTTATGTTTATTTATGTTTGTTTCATATTTTTAGACTTCAAGTGTTTAAAAATGCCTTTTACACCTGAACAAGATGCCTACATTTTAAAGGCACATTTTCGGAGTGCCACGCGAAATCCAGATGGAAGTTGGTCATATTCATTACAGTCATGTATTGACCAATTCATTGAAGCTTTCTCTGATATAGACGTTGATTATGACGTTTTTAGGAAGCATAAATCTATACTTCTCAAGAGATATGACGAAAAACATTGTATTTGCAAGGGGAAATCAACAGGCAGGCCAACAGTTTTAATTGAAAATACAGTTGACGATATACGACAATGTATGGAGCAGAGCCCCCAAAAATCTCTACCAGTTGTCTGCCCAAACAGGTATGCAGGTAGTTTTTATTTTACACACATTAAATACTTGAAACTACATTTATAATTAAATTAAAAGCCTTAAAATGAATTTCTGTGTGTATTAAACTGAAATTATTATAAGACGTTGTGAGAATTGTTATATTTTATATCGTTTAAAAGTAACGTACATTTCTGAATATTTGTTTTGTTGAAGAAGCAATTGCACATGCACCCATACAAAGTCTCTATTGTTCAGCAGTTACATCCACCTGACTACAACCAACGAATACGGTATTGTGAATGGTTCAATGAAAATCTGAACAACAATGATTTATTGAATTTGACGTTTTTTTCTGACGAAGCATGGGTACATCTATCAGGTTACATTAACAGCCAAAATTACAGAACGTGGGCTATAGAAAACCCACATGAATTTATTGAAACTTCACTACATCCCCAAAAATTGGTATATGGGTAGCCGTTTCAAGAAGGCGGATAATAGGACCAATTTTCTTTCGAGAAGTGATAAATGGTGAAAGGTATAGGGAGATTTTACGACAAGCGTTAGAACAAATGCATGATGACGAATTGAGGTTTGGATATTTTCAACAGGATGGAGCACCTGCCCACACAGCAGCTGAAACAATTAGATATTTAGAAGAATTTTATGGGGATCGAATTATTAGTAGGGGATTGTGGCCTAGTCAAACCCCTGATCTTACACCTTTAGACTACTATCTCTTTGGACGTATAAAAAATAATATTTTCAAGCAGCGAGTTCACACACTTGAAGACCTAGAAGTAGCAATTCGCCATGAAATCGAATCCATTACTCCAAATGAATTGGAACGTGTTTTCGAATGCATGAAACGGAGGGTAAATTTATGTCTAGAAAATGAAGGTGGACATTTTGAACACCTTTTGTAATAAAAGCTAAACAAAATACCACTCACCAAAACACTTTTTAATTGTGCGTTGAGAATGTTACTTTGTTAACAAAACGCAGCATCGGAAAAAGTAGAAGTGTTTTGGTGAGTGGTAAAATTATTTTCTGTTTTGTATCGACATCAAACGTTCCAAACCTATTCTAAGATAAACTAAACTATTGTGACTTTTTATATTCTCTACCTGTTAAAACTTCTTTGTTTAAATTTGAAACTGATTTTTTACCTATAACATAAAAATTTTATGGCAAGGTGTAAGCAAAATGTAATAAATAAAATTTTTAATAAACATTAAATGTTCAATAATTGTAAATTGTTTTTTTTTTAATTTGACTTATCAAGGTGTAAGCTGGATTTCTTCATTTAATTTCTGAGTTAATGTGTATTTCAAAATTTATACATCAAAATAAACAGCTAAAATGAAATATTTCTTAAATTACCTTTTTCTTTGAAAAAATAAAATATACTACACCACTGGTGCCATAGTGTTTTAATTTTTATCGAATACCAATTTGTGTAATGTTGGTTGCCTAACGCCGCGGTCACGTGGGTCTCGGACATTAATGAAAACCCTGTACGTATTTGCCCACTGTCCTTTTCAAAGGACATATCGTTCTGCAAATCACAAGTGAGGTAGATTTTATAAATATATAAAAAATATAAATTTTTAAATTAACTGTAACCAAATGAACCTAAAAAATGAGGTTTTATTTGAATATTTAATCTAAAAATGTTCTGGGTTGTTCAGGGTTTCAGGGTAGTTTTCTTCAAAAAAAATTTGTGAACATCCTGTATTAGCAATAAATTGCGGAAAGTTACAAACGCGATTAATCCGATTTGGGGAAAAATCGGCTCTGGAGCGACGTCAGCGTTTTTCCATATAATTAACGTCAAGCTGGTCTAATAAGAAATACCGAGTCGTGCATTCCGGGCGTCAGGACACGGCGACTGTCATCGAACTAATCGAAGATTGGGCTAATTCGGGAGGCGGCGGCCCGTTTGACAGGACCGTCTAAAAACACTTCCCTGCTCCGGTAATTACTAAACTTTGACTGGGGGGTGGGCCGCCCCCGAGTGTTCTTTGGCTTCCCGGAAACCAGCGTCGATTCTCGGCTCGGGACACGCTCCTGGCGCTCTGCCATGCACACGACAGGCTTTAATTAAAAATAAATTTTACTAAGAGACACATTACGAGCTCGACAAGTGGAAGCCTCCTCCTAAGCTATACTAATAATTATCATCTCCTAACGTTTATATCTCGTTATTCCGTTGGGTTTCTGCTCGCGATAAATTTCGTTTAATTTGTTCCGTACTAAGTTACTCTAAACTATTTTAGTAATTTAGGGAGAGGGTATGTGGAGTTCGGAAGAAAACACGTTTCGCAGACGTAAAACATAGTTAAGGCTCTCAAAACAGTTATTTATGTAACGAGCGTTAAAAGGGGAATAAAAAATATGCTTCCTGTTTAATCCCTTCTCTCAAATTTCACATTTATTTAGAAACATGATCAGAGTCAGTGGCGCAGTTGGAAAAAATTTAGGGAAAGGGCGAGTACAAATTAATAGTTATTTATGCAACAAGTACAAAAAGTAAGTGTTTTTTTTATATATTTTCAGGTATTAACAATATTGTGTGAAACTAACTACTCTGTGGGCTAAAGCCCCAACCAGCGTTAAATTGCACCCACAATATCTACCCATATATTCTTTATATTAGTTTTTGTAACATTTTTTACTTTTACGAAAGTAAGTAGTTAGTTTCACACAATATTGTTAATACCTGAAAATATATAAAAAACTATACATAACAGGTAAATCTTTTTATTTTATTTTGGTAGGATGTTATGATGTTTAAATTCATTGACAGATTAATCAGTTTGACATTGTCGACATTTAATTTCAAATAATTTTAATTTATTGGTATAATAATTTTTATAGTTAGATATTTGACTCAACTTAAAGGAGGCCACCTGATGAAGCAATCCTAAAAATGCAGAAATAGGTCAGATCTCATCTATTGTGGTTAATTTCGAGTTCCCACTGTCGGAAGTTAGATATCTATAGAGTGTTTTCATTAAACCAGGTTAGTAAATATATATAGATTAATTTCTGTAGATAATTATTGAATAGAGCTTTGTCTGTGGAATTGTTTATTAACATACCTAGATGTTTGGTATCAGAGAACATACATATGACTTCATTGATAGGAATTGTAGGAGATTTGATATATATTAGCTTAAAATACCTTTTTTAAACAGTAAAAAACGGAAGTGTTATTGCACGCGACGTGAAATTGTCCAACGATGACGTGTTTAATAAGTTTCATAAAATACATTTCAAAATTTTCTACAGGGGCATGAGAAAATGCAAGACTCAAGGACAAATTTAATCATATCTTTTTAGTAGTTGATTTTTTCTAGCTTCTGACTCGAAAATATTGAAATCTGAAGTATTTAACATAAAAATGGTACTCTTGTTAACCTTCAATAGGATGTACCGTTTTTCAGTAAAATTGATTTCAATCATTCTTAACGTGCCCTACATTCAACATCCATAGCCAAATAAATTAATTGCAGTGTGCCATGAAGAAAACAACTAATCTGACAGTTAACAAAAATGTCAAGTATGTTTAACACTCTTAACAGTAACAATTAAAAACAATAGTACAAATAAAAATACCGTGATATAAATAACAGAAAAACAACGCCTTTAGGTGCAAAGAGATATTTTATAATTGGGTACATTTCTATTGGGAAACTATACCATATCGGTGTGCGGCTGCTCTTGCGCTCCCATGACACTCCACCTAACGTCAAAAGCATATCTTCATACTCAGAATATGTATACTGATGCATTTTTAAATAATTTTTATTTTTGTTCACTATAAAATAGCACTGCGTAGACTCGAATAACACATTTTTCAAACTGAAAATACTTTACATTTCTGTTAACTGTCAGACTAGTTGTTTTCTCCATGGCACACAGCAATTAATTTTTTTGGCTATGGATGTTAAATGTGGGTCACGTTAGGAATGATTGAAATCGATTTTACTGAAAAACGGTACATCCTACTGAAATTTAACAAGAGTACATTTTTTATATTAAATACTTATTATTTTAATATTTTGGAGTCAAAAACTAGAAAAAATTTATTACAAAAATGACTAAATTTGTACCAGAGCCTTGCATTTTCTCACGCCCCTGTAGAAAATTTTGAAATGTAGTTTATGAGATTTATCAAGCACGTCAAGATTAATATCTCACCAAAATTTGGTAACTTAATGTTGAACCGTTTTGATGTCACGCATTAAAAACTGTTTCTGAGGTTACCCCTTTAAGTGAGCGTATCTCCCTTAGGAGCTGCCACTGACAAAAGTTGTACTAAGGTTTTCGTAATTTTTCGACTTGTTTTACAAGCTCACAGGTTTTGAATACTTATTACTGTTACACCTTGTAGAACTGCTCTGTTTCAGCGGTCATTTTCTTACAATGCTATAAAAAATTATTATTCCTTGCCTAATGATGTCAGGTCTCTCAAGTCTTTTCACAGTATTAACAAAAGTCTTAAAGAATATAGCACTTAAATACTTGTATACAGCATGGGTTTGTGCTTGATTGTTTTTCAGGAATACATTATATCATCTATCACCAGAATCAAATATTGGTGCATCAAACATGAGTTTACATTATTGCTGTATTAAGTGATTTTTACAATAGCGTATATTTGGTAATACTTTCTACTTTTCGGATTGTTATATGGAAAAGCATCCTAAATTGTTTTATTGTATTAACTTTTATGATATTAATAAAGACACTATTATTAAAAAGCCATTTCAGAGCAAATAACCATTTTATCCTGTTGTAATGCATCCTTTCCTATTTTTCAGTTTTGCTTTTTTGCCATAAATAGTTTGATTTAAACTCTCCGGAAAGTAAGATTGGTGTCACCGTCGGATTAACTACAGAAGCGTGTTGCAAATTTGATTGCGCCTTTGCTATACGTTTCAATCCGAAACGGAATAGTTCGGCTCAGTTTTAATTAGTTCTCAGTGAAGTTTCAGACCATCAGGTTGGTCTCATCCACCACTATCGGCGTTTGGGGCGGGAAATACCCAGATGCGTTCCCTAATGGCATTCTTGAAACTGTCAGAGATGCAAATTTGGTCCAGTAAAAACTGCGTAACTTATACGTCATTGAAAACACGATACATCATATAAGGAATGATTTTGAAAAAATAAGAGTACAAATATTTTGCGTTCCAACAGGTTTTATCAAACATTTTTCGAAATGGGGTATGCCAAGGACAGTATCAGCGAGTTGCAAATTTTTAATTTAATTTCAGTACTAAGAATGTCTTTAAGCATGTAAAGAACTTTCAGCTTGCCAAAAGATTTTTGAGTAAGGTAGTTGACATGCTTAGTAAATCTAAGAGTTTACGGTTATTAGTTGGAAAATAGAATGCTTTTTCCACAAATATTACATGTTTTGTTTCCACTTGTAACTTGCACACAGCTTATTCCTTTGCGCTGAACCATACTTGTGTACCGATATCAACATAACCTCTCGACTATTAATCCTAGAGAATGGGGCTGGTACGGTACATTTCACTCGTGACATATACCTGTTACCTGTGCCTACGGCACTAGTTTCTCTTTTGTATGCGATTGATACTGCTTTTAAATATTTTACTTTGCCTTCTCTTGATATTGAGCGCTTACATCAAGCTACTTATTTTGTTATTCCATGTTTTGTGTTTATTTTTAAAATATGTTTCACCCACTACGAAGTACAAAATGGTTAGCGCTGATACGTTGTTTGAGGTTATGCGGCGAAAATTAACTCTAAGGTGTTATTTGAGAATCATATTTATTTTATCCTTCATTAAATAATTTAAGGGTATAATTTGTGATAATCTTTCTAACAGTGTACAATGGTATTAATTTCTGAAATGTGGATAACTGTTTAAGTAGTTGGTTTTTCAGTAAGTAGGTGAGCTTTTATGCGCATTTATAGGTAATTTTTGGAATCATTGAAGTAACTTCCTAAACACTTTAATTGATACTATCAAACTTGCGGAAGTTCATATTCGGTTATGATAATTTTATTTTACTTATTGTTAAAAACAAGTGTTTTTAAATTAGAAATAACCGCAAAAATTGAATTTACGTTAAACAATTATTTATCTTACAGACGATATGGCAACCTCGCCTTCAGTAATATATGGTTTATTTTATTAGGTTACGTCTGTGGTATAGCTGGTCAGCGGTCCTCACAATGTGGATATTTAAAAAAAAATAATATCCGTAAATATATGAAATTTTTAAAAATTACTTTCACTAGACTTATCTATATGACGAGCTACACCTGCAGTTAGAGTATTTGTACTGATTTAAAGTTCACCCTGTATACGAGTATCATCAGCATACTGATGAGACTGACAATGTTGAAGGTAAGTCCGCAGTATAAATAGAAAAGAGAAGAGGCCCTAGAACACTACCTTGAGAACCTCCAGCAGAATATTCAAGATATGTCACCATGCCATCAAAACTTAGGCTGAAAATAAATTGATTTTCTAAATTATTTTAAAGTGAAACTGTATTATTTATGCATATATTTATTTCTTTATATTCTATTTTCAGTAAAAGATTCTTAAGTGCAAATAATTTTACAAAAACAACCTATTTAATACAATTAAATTAATTTATTATTCTTTAAGTTCTTTCATAGGTGCAACATATGCAAATAAACAGAGAGAAAGGAAAGTATTTAGTTTCGTTTTAAAAGCTGAGCCAATTAAAATCAACAATCCGCTGTGAGAATTGAAATCTATTTGATAACATTCATTTTGACGCTCCAAATGCATCTAGCTCTTAGCTTTAAGCTGCATATTCATTTATTATTTGCCGGCAACCCGTGGGGAATTTTAGCGAGTAAATTACTGCAGGAGTAAAGAAACTGAGGTCCAGTGCATCCTACTTTGTTATCTTTTTATAAGGAAATTGATTATGGCACGGGATTCTAATGAATTACCAAGCAGTGGCGGATCAAATTACTTCGTTAATCCTGCAAAAATTATTTAAATTATAAAACAGAGAAGTACCTATGTGTGTACATAGCAAAATAGTTATTTTCCTGACAAGTGCGGAATACACTTTTCACATGAGTTAGGAACAGATTTCTTTCTACCAGCTCATGAAAACATATGGAAAGTTTAAAGTTCTTAAATCTGTATTAATACAAACAGCAACAAAAGCAACATAACAAGAGTGAATCCAAATACATTAGAATAAGAGAAGTATTATCTTCTTACGTATTATTAGTAAAATTTACTGTAAACGTACAGTTAGACGCTTTATGTAAGTTAATTGCGGAAGTCAGCATGCGAGCTGCAGTTAGCTGCTTCTTGTTGAGAAACTGACGTCCAATCGTGGCCGTTGATTACTGATGGTAGATATATCTAAGCAAGCCGTTAAAGGTTGTAAATTGAAGTTTGAAGATGGTGGAGTGTTCAAATCAAGAATTCTGTTGGACATTTCTTTTTTCCGATTTGTAGAGTCTATTCCGATTTGGAAGGGTATTTTTGCTATAAAATTGATGTCTACAGGTTGGACATTATATTTTCTATGTTTGTACTGTATAAATAATCGGCGATGTGGAGTTTCTTTTGGACGTAAGCTTGTATATTTTCTGTATACATTAAAAACATATCCATTATTTGTTTCTTTACATACCACGAAGGATCTGGCCGATTAATTTTTGGAGTCCTTGGTATTGGCAATTACGAGTTCTGCTTTATCTTCTATATCGTCAATGGCGATTTTCGTTATTTCCTCTCGTCTGCAGGTACCAGCCAATCCAAAAATCGTTGTGAATTTAATCATCAATTAAGTTTCGTCTGGTACCTCACTTATATTTTTTCTGTCGACTAAAAATGTTTGCTTTTCTCGGAAGAAATCCTACATTCTGTCTTTTTATAAAGGCAGTTATTTTATAAAATTTGCCATTATTCAAATCTTGTTTAACTTTACAAATATTTTTTATCATTGAAAACCGTGCCTGCTTTCCAGGATTTGGACGTTTCTAAAAATATGCTAAAAATACCCTTTTGTTGATTTTGCCTTTTTAGTATTACACCAATCAATAAAATCGGAGTATTGCTACTCATATCTTTCTTTTAACTTCACGAGTAACAAATTCAAACTTGCTTCATTAACTGCTGTTAAGATTTCTTCAGGATGTTTCTCATCTGATGAATTTATTGTCGATTTCATAAAATTGAAACGTAAAGAATTCTGTTATTATAGTTACAACCTATAAACCAAACCAGTATACACATTTATTTTAGACGATAAAATTCCATTATACAGGGTGTTCTAAAAGTTCATCAGAACTCAATCATTGTCAATTGTTTGCAAGTTACAGCTTGTCAAAGTTCATTTTTTTATTTTTCCTTTTAAATAACTTATTTAATTCAAGTTCGATTATTCTCTTATTTGGCACACATACTAAGCAAATCAAGCTCTATTGGACCAGTCAAAAAAAAGTTTTATTATGCGCCGCTAGAGGGCACTTTATCTAAAACTCAGAATTAGTTTTATTCATAACTTCTTTTCTTACTAGATATAACAGAAATTTAAACATTATTGAAAAGAGGAACAATATCTGAAAAAAACTATGTACTCTTTATTCAAACTTTAATAATTCTTTCTGTAATTAATCAAGTTGCCATGCTTCAAATAAATGTCATTAGTAATCTTGGTGTTACCAATTGTAACAAAATTGTTTACAGCAGTATTTTTTCAAAAGCAAAATTTCATGACATACTGCTATTATTTTAATCCGTAAATTCACCTTCCTGAGTTTCCGGACGGACTTTCAGAACACCCTGTAGTCTTGAGAATAATCTTTTTAGGTCTAAGATAAAATGTTATTTTAATTGAACTTGAAGTCTGGTATCTATTTTTTTACGTCGCGCATAAATGCTTCAGTTGTAACAACAGTGATTTTTGTTCTCTTTTCAATATACCCAAGTACTCGTATATCATTAACAATCCATATTGCACTCGGAAAGTCTAGGCAAACGGAGCTTCTTATGGGAGTAAGTACTTTCCTTATTCAGGAAAATATTACTTTCCACCAACAAGGCATTGGCGTTATTGGTATTTCGAACATAAATATTCAAGTGGCGTTTCATTTTACGTATGAATTTTTGTTTTTGCCTCTTAGAATATGTAAAGACTGCAGTCTGACTACATTAGGAAACATTGCATGGAAACTAAGAAAACAAAACTTTTGAATGGGGGCAGCCTTTAAACGGGAAAAAGCAGAGGATGCTGTCTTAGACGTGTGGCAGGGAATATTAAGTGGTTTATGGAATATGAGAAATATATTACATAACTTTGTTTTTAAAATTAGTTCAAATCTGAAGGGAATGCTATTGTAACCATGATTTAATTGCTGGCAGAGAAATGCAACGGCTAATGTAAAAAAATGGAATTAGAAAACCGGGGTTGAACTTGACGAACATACTAAAAAAATTAAGCCAAAAATATCCTAAGAAGTTTAGAACTTATGGTTGCTAACTGCTAATATAATCTTTTGATAAAAATGTCTAATACCACTTTATGGAAAACCGACCCATTTAAAAAATCGTAGTAGGTCAGGCTTTTGTCACATTAATAAAGTGGTTAGTAGACTATAGCCCTCCTGCAGAGTATCAATTGTAAAAATTGGCTTGCCGAAACTTGAAACCTAAATGTATCATGTGACCTGATAAAATTCCGGCTTTTCTATTACGTGATTGTACTAGTGTTTTTGCTCCTCCATTATTTTATTTATGTAATTTATCAATTGCATCTAATACATTTCTTAACATATCAAAACTGTCGAAGGTTATTCCAGTTCATAAAAAGGGTTCTAATAGCGTTGTTGAAAACTACAGATGCATTACTCTTTTTCAAAAGTTCTTGATATACATTTCAAAGGCAGGTCAACATCGACCAATTTATTCTGTTTAACGGAGTTTATAGTTGATACATTTGACCAGTTGTCGCAGGTAGATGTCATTTATAGTAATTTCAGCAAAGCTTTTGATAGATTGAATCATACAGTATTATTATGTAAATTAAACAATATTGGTTTTTCTCATAGTATGATAACATTTTACAAATCTTTACTGGAGAATCGTCAACAACATGTAGACCTTTCTGGTAAAAAATCCCATCAGTTTATACCACCATCAGGGGAACCACAGAGTTCCGTTCTTGGACCATTGCTTTTTAACATTTTTATAAATGACATAGTTACTGATATAAATTTTAAGTGTCTTTTGTATGCAGATTACATGAAAATATATAATAGAATTGACTGCTTTAACGATTGTATTGATTTTTATGGTGCTCCGCTAACAAGTTAGAATGACATGTGAGAAAGTTTATCTTACTTTTACACTTAAAAATAGCGCCATAGCATACTATAAATTGGATGATGTTATTGTTTCCAGATCCCGTACATTTTGCCACCTGGGAATAACATTTGACGGTAAATTATCCTCGAGCCGCCAGCATCGGCCGCAACAGCGGTCGAGGCTGACCGGAGAAGGGAACCCACCTCTACAAGGCCGCCCAGGTCTACAGAGATGGTAAAGGATAAAGAGCGATAATACCGCTCGATCCTAATCCATACAAGGCCACCGTTCGCCAATAAAATAACGGTAAATTATCATTTACGCCTCATATTCGGAATGTTACTTCTGATGGATTTAAAAAACTTTGTAATACGAACGATTATCCTTCCACTAGTGTTAAAAAACTGTTATATCAGTCTGTTGCCAGATCTAAACTTGAATATTGTTCTATAATATGGTTCCCTTATTATAATATACATGTAGATTGTTTAGAACACATTCAAATACGTTCCCTAAAGTTCTTATGTTATAAGAAGGACGGGGTTTATCAAAATATTGGATATCCATTGGATATAGATAAGGGTTTACTGCACAGATGTGGTATCAGCCTGGTGACGCGCCGTGTAATGGCTCAACAAATATTTCTGTATAAAATGCTGCATAATTTAATAGATTATGCTCATATATTTAACATATTTAACTTCACTATACCTAGACCTGGCTCTAGGCATAATATATTGTTTTACACTACTACACCTAGAATGATTACAACAAAATATTTACCAATTCAGCAGATTTGTGAAAACTATAATAAATTGGAAAGTTGCCTTGATATATTTAACTGCACTGTGACTTTAATAAAATCTCAAGATTTTGATGGTTTCATTAATATAATGTCACATATCTATTATAGATAAATTTAAGTGTTAATTTACTGTGTTAACTCTTCTGTATGTATTTTGTTTACCTTTCTGTTAATTGTAAACTGTACTTACTACCCTGTAATTGGTTATGTACTGTAGGTTAGTGTATTAGTTAAAATAAAAAAATAAATAAAATGATGTAAGGCGTTCTGAATTCTTGCCGCAACTATAATAATGTCCTTCTCGTATAATTTCTCGACAACGTTAGCAATAAAAAAAAATCTTGCTTGAAGAAGATTTACAACGAACAGCTAAGGCGTCACAGGAGCTCGGCTTACTGGCAATATATTAATGTCCCCCTTTTCGACTATAAACAACAATTTATTCCCAGATACGGATCCGATGCTTTCACGCACGAACTACCCCGTAGTATCCCGTCCTTGGCTTTCTTTGTTACGCTAAAAATCAAGCATGAATCCCATTATGACGAGAGGCAAACGCAATTACGGCTGTTCCTCCAGTTTGACAGTCTAATCATAAATTATATTATATAAACGTTAGTGTTGTTTAATATAGATGAGGTACGAGATCTGGGAGTCAATTAGCAAATGTCTCTGGTGCGTGCGCCTGTCGCAATCTGACACAACTCATATTGTATACGTGATTTATAGAACAAAACAGTGTGTACATGATACGGCGCTAACTTGGGCAAATTTGCTCAAGCCGTCCGCGTACCATCACCGGTGCTGGCCTCCTCATGCTAGGGTCACACAAAGCTATGTTCGATACATTTACTAAACAGGATGCTTTCAAAAGGGTTACAAACATTTGGACATAGTAAAGAAGGTTAAGACATGAAAATATGACCGGCGCCTAAGCATTCGTGCGTTGTCTGACGAGTTTAATGTCAACATAGAAACCGTTCGCAAGATGTTACACGAAAATTTGAATATGCGAAAGATTTGCGCAAAGATAGTGCCAAAAGTTCTCACTCGTGAACAGAAGGAGATGCGAAAATCGATCTGCGAGGATTTGTTGTCCCGCATTCGGAGCGACGGTAGAGGCTGGATGAGTCGGGTAGTCACTGGAGATGAGACTTGGATATTTGAGTATGACCCCGAGATCCGTAAACAAAGTCAGCAGTGGGTGGAGAGTGGCGAACGAAAGCGAGGATGTCCAAGTCACGACTGAAGGAATTGATCGTTTTTTTTCGATATCCACGGCATCATTCATCATGAATATGTTCCTGCCAGCCAAACAGTGACTTGACAGTTCTATGCTGGCGTCCTGGAACGGATGCGGGCTCGCGTTTTCCGTGTGCGACCCGAACTCGTCGAGATCGACTGGATCTTGCACCACGACAACGCGCCTGCCCATTCCTCATTCATTGCGCAAGAGTTTTTGGCAAAAAAGGCATTCCAACGTTGCTGCGCCCACGCTATACCCCCGATATTTCCCCCTGCGATTTTTTTTTATTCCCCAAGATGAAGTTGCACTTCAAGAGAATTCATCATGGCGACGTACAGGAGGTCAAAGAAGCTGTAACCGTGGTGCTAAACGGGTTAGCTGCGGATGATTACCAAGGGTGCTTGTTCGTACTTAGCACTTAGTTAATAGTTATTATGAAAAATTATGATAATATTTACAAAGACATACAGTACACTCCACATGTGACATGATCGAATAGGCACAGACATTACACAATGACGAACGGCATGAAGGTTTTCAACTTTGGTAAACTACATAGTAAAATATAGGTACTTCATGGTGAATGCAAGAAGTGATAGAAACTTTCTAGTTGCTGTGAGGGATGATTCTTAACAGTTTTACAAGTAGCGATAACGCTGTTTGGACTAATAAATATTACTTACAAGTTCTACGACTTTAAACGTACAATTAAGGTTCCTTGATGTCGCGGCAGCTATCAAATCTACTTGAAAGTGATTGCAATTTTGAAGTTATATTTTAGAAATATCGGATTGGATCGGTCAGTGGTCGCGCGGTTTAAGGCGTTAGTACTTGAATCGAGGTGACTAGACGGAGTTGATTCGAGCCCAACTGCCGGTAGACCGTATATAAGCTATATTCGTGGAGAGTATTGGCACCCTCTCTGTGGGTATGGTAGGGTGGAATAATGTTAGCTTGGGTCAATGTGAGAGATTGATGCCGGTTGATATTTGACCACCCCCCTAATTAATGAGGTTTTCCAGGTTTTCTTCATTCCTGCACTGAATAGTGGTTAGGGCCTACCAACGTAAGTCGTTCCTGGGCGCAAATGCGGCCTGCTTAATAATAATATGCCGCCCCCTCTCCCGCACAAGTCTCCGACTTCTGGGCTAATCCCTGTGATTAGAATGAGGGGTAGAGATATTATTATTATATTATTATTATTATAAATATGAGCTAGTCGTCGCTACAATCATTTGCCACTAGTTCTGAAAATTTTCTCTGATCATTCCACTGGTAACTGAGACGTCTCCAAAACCAAAGAGCTACTTAGAAAGCACATAATTGTACAGTAACCGTACATACTTGAAAATACATAGCAGTGACAGTAACTTTGTTGTATAAAGTTATACAGGCAGCTACTCTTTGAAGGTACCAGTTTCAGTTAATGTTACTTTGGTGCTAGTTGGGAAGACTTTGATGGCAAAACGGCACATTTGCAGACATAAGTCCTTATCTTTAATTTTCATGTCTTAACCTCACCTGCTATATTCCAAAATTTATAACATATTTTTTAAATGACTCTGTATATTACTTAGTATCACATAACGTAAGTATAGATCAGCACGTCTTCTAAATATTGGCTCTCATAGTGCTCTATATCGGTAATTACAATTTTTTCTACAATTCTTTCGTACTTAATTGATGCTTTGCCAACGGAATATTCGCTATTAGCATTATACACCATTCCGGAGTTACCTACTTTATGGAAATGATATCAAAATATAAACCAATAATAAACGTTTTGTTAACCTTTTGGACGCAGTCCTCAGTAATTAATAGAACAACCTTTGGATTAAAACCGTTATGAGATGCAATTTGGATTTTTGCGGGGAAAATTCGATAAAACGGAAGCGAAGCGCTATTTTCAATTATAATTTTCTGTGGAATTCCAGACAGAGTCGATTATTGAAATTAAATAATTATTCCTGTTGAACAAACTTGCCAAACGCGTTAGCCTTGCGTGAATTTCTAGTAATCCAATTTTAGTTATCGGACTTCAGCAGTTGGAAGTGCAGAATTTTGGAATTAGTTTCTCATGAACAAGTCTGGCGCATGGGTATGTCCTGATTAATTGAAAACCAGATCCATTCTTATTAGCCCTAGAAGCCTCCGATGCTAGCTGTAGAATCCTAATGTTCTCCGATTAAGATGCAAAGAAGCTACTGTAGAGATGAGTCAAATTTTATATTTATAGAATATAGTTACTACTAGTGACAATGCTTTACAGCTTTATCTGTAAGTATACACAGTGATTCAGATCTTACCCGAACGAAATGGAGACGTACAAATGCACTAATGCAAAAAAAGTTGAAGAAAACACATATGCTAAATTATAGATTAAACATAATGACTAAAGAGGAAATTGACACTGTAAAACTAAGTGTACCTACATTACTTTTTAATTAGCTGGCACTGATTTTTGGACGAATTTTCCAAAACTGTTACTGAAGTAAGAATAAGTAGAAAATGGACAAAGTAATTTCTGTCCTAATATATTTATAAGTGATTCCGTTAATTGGTTTGTAAATATGAAAATATAATTCATAATTATATTAGTATGATTAAATTGTAAGTTAGTGTTTGTAGTTCTTTATCTTTTTCGGCAACATTACTGACCAATGATGGGGGTGATGTTAGCACTCTGAAGTGTCATGGTGGTTGGAAATCGACTAGGACAGCGGGAAGTTATATTGAAGATTCACTGTCCAGGCGAAGTTGTGGGCCCCTCCAGTCCTTCAAAATGTTAATGTTAATAATAATTCTAAATAAAATGCTATAAAATCGAAGCATGATATTATGAATTCTAATTCACTAGTGTATTAAAAGACCTTTAATTCACGGAAAACAAACGTATTAAACTTTTTTAATATAGTGATCGTGGATAAAAAATAGTTAATAACTACAACGCAAATTTCGAGCTACAATCTTGTAGCACACATCGCCTTTCGATTTCTTTCCTTGATGTGTTTCCTACTGTGATTAATAGAGCATTTACATGTAGGCGGCGCTGCGATCAATGTTAGGTATTAAATCTAACCTCACAAATATTTGTTATTTAATTTTTGTTGTGTTTCAATTTGTGTAAATAAAATAGCCATATAACTGTTGTGTACCGCAGTGTTTATCTGTTGCTAATAAAAATAAAGATGTCATGTTTCGTAAGTTCCCCAATAATGCTGAAAAAAATGGTTTATAGCAATTGCATCCAGCAAGAAACCAACCCAGTACACAAAGATCTGTTCAAAACATTTTACAGAAGATTGTTGTACTATTACTAGCATGGGTAAGTACAAGCATACATGATCTATTTTCGGTGTATATTTTTCATTATTTGATAAGATTTCATTTTTATTTTTAGGACAACGGAAAATTCTCAAAAAACAGCTGTTTCAACATTATATTTACCTGTACACGAAAATACGATACTAATATTGTAAAAAATAATGAACGCATGAAAAGGTACTTGAAAAGGCGAAAACAGGATGAAAATGTAGACAAACTTGCAGATGGAAATATAGTAGAAATGTGACACGAGTTCATAGACTTCTAAACATGAGTTAAATGTGATAATACGATTCCTCAAATTGAAAATTACTTGAATGATAATAACGCCGGTAATCATGAGAGTATAGCAAGTGCATCTAGTAGTAACAAGTTATTTAACGATATGGCGATTCAAAATGTTATTAGTTACAAAAGGGCACAACTAATATCACTCAAATTTTTAAATGAAAACCATTTAAAACACCTGTCAGGGTTTTTAGCTTTTTCTCTATTGTACTTGTACTGTAATAAAAATACCAAATATAAACTGCATATGTTTATTATTTATCTATGTCACATGTAATTTACAACACAGATTTTTTTATATTCGTATTTTTTCAGAAACTGGGTATTTAATGTACTTTTTTATTTACTAGGCATATTACATGCAACATTTTTGCAATCTGAGCGACAACTAACCATTTTTCTATCGATTCGTAATATATAAAATTTCAATTCTTTAAAAACAAAGAGGTTTAAATTAAAAATTACCAGGAAATAATTTAGGCACTCCAACGTTAACAATTTCTGTGTTAAATAACGCTTTATCACTTCTCTCTCCAAATTGCTAATGTAAAATGCAAATAAACAGTTATGTGAGGTTAAAAAATTAAGTGATTTTTTTCCTGTTGGGTTTGTGTGTTTATAAACATTTTATTGATTTATTATAAGTTTTATTTTGATAATACGAATGCAAATTAGATTTACAATCACTATTTGACTTACACAAATCCAAACCAAAATTATCGAATCATGAACCACAGAGATTAAATATATATAAATTAGAAAAATCATGAACTGGACCTTAGAACATTAATATTAATACCTAACTTTGACGCTAGCGCCCCTAACGGAATTTAATGACACTGAGATAATGTAAATGCTCTATTCTTCATCATTGAAATTACGTATTATTACCTGAGATAGCACATCGTAACAAATAACAGTTCTCTGAGAAATTAAATTCGTTGAGCCAAAAAATTCCGCATTATATTAAAGCAATTATTTTCGAAGTTGGCGATATTTAATTGTACGGACACCAGAATAAAATTAATGCCTACCGGTTTTATTAATTCCTAAACTTTGGAAAGTTTAAGAGCGGTCATGTTCTTGCATATGCCGGGAAATTTATCCAGTTTAAAGGGACGGGACGGATAGGTGTCAGTGGCGGCGATACCACTAAAGTCTACGGATTCTTGGAGAAAACGTAGGTTAATGTTAACAGCATTCGGATTGATATAATTTAAATTTAATAAGTTAAGGTTAACGATATATTCCTAATTTTATACATTTCCTGAAGTTCTGATTTAGAAATTTTGTAAAAGCTATTCAGCTTAGCTGAAAAATAAATTAAAGACACACTGGAAAAATGATTTATCACATATATGTGAAGTTACTAATGCTCTAAAACTCCAATAAAGTAGTTATATTTACGTACACTTACTTACATAAAAATTATACAGTGTTCCAAAATTAAATGGAATTCTATTGATGAGAAATCTATATAAATAGAAGTCCGCAAATGCTTTTACTAAGATAAAAATAGTTTTAAAAGTTCAGAAAAACAATTCTAAACATTTTTTTAATTTTCTGAAATATTGGTATAGTACGTAAGTCTTATATATATAAGGGTCAACAGAGAGGATCTTAGAGAGATGGTTTGCAGCTGGACACATATTTTAATTATTTTAAATTAAAAACCTTTTGGCGTACATACGAATATTAAATTATTTTATTGAACCAAATTTATAAACATATTTACAATCGATTGTGTGTCAATGTTACACAAGTGAAATTCAAAACAATAAAATGTGTCAAGTTGCAAAGGTTACTATCAAACCAAACTATGTCTATCCTTCTTGCTCTCTCTAAGAACCAAGCGATAGACTTGCTGGCTGTTCCCATTGTTTCAATAGGTAGTATAATTCTGATGTACTCAGCATTTTTCGAATGCGTATAAATACTATTGAAACTGGGCTAATGTCAGCCAGTCCATGGCCAAAGGTCGGCGGTCAGCCGTTGGCTGGCTCTGATCTCTAGAAGAGATACTTCCCAGCGCAAAGGTCAAATCAAATCAAATCAAATCAGTTTCTTTACCTCTCGCAGAAGTCAAGCGAGTACCCCAAGAATACAAGAGATGTATTATTTGTATATGTTTATAGGTGATGCAGGATAGTCACACTTTCCGTGACATTTGGTGGAAGTCCTAGACTCTGCTATATAGTCACGCTTATTACGTGACATTGGTATGGTCGAAGAAGAAGAAGATCTTCGAGGAGAAGACCTTGGTAATAATAAATCACCAGTAATATAGATATCATGGTATTAATAACAATTCATTAATGCTAACTAATATGGACGAGGCAGATTACTAGTTACTAGGAACAAGAAAAAAATAACTTCATTTTACGCGGTTGACTTATTGAACATACATACTAAATTACATATTTTTTGAGAATTTCTGTGATAATACTGATGTACTATGTTGTATTTTTAGGCGGCTGTAAATGTAGCACCACACTATGTGCATTTCAACACTTTCAGAAAGCCCCTCATACACTATTTTAGAGTATTACTCAATATGAGCTTTTTCCAATATTGCATCATTTTTTGTTTTATTCTCTTGATTCACTCTTCAAATATGCAGTAAGCTTGTTATATCTTCCAATAGCTATGTTTTGTAGACCTTTATAGTAGCTTTTAACATCGAATACTTCGACCACATAGATGAAGTTGCATATTTTTTCTTCAGTTTTAAAAAATACGATAGCATGACTTCTCCATTTAGTGCCAGTACTCTTCGTTTTTCCCTTCATTCGTTAAATTCGGCAAACACTTTTTCGTAATGTTCCTTGGATTTCGCTGGTAAAAAATGGAAAATTGCTTCTTGAGCTTCTTCGAAAACAGCCATAGGAATATAATTGTCTTTTTGCATTTTTACCAAATTCAGACAGAACTGTTTATTACATAATTGATAATAAACAACGTGTGACAAGAGTACTCAGAAATATTAAGTAGTCAATCGTTGCGTGGTGGCAACTTAAAACAGTTGTACAAAAAATAACATTATTTGTCGACAATTTTTCTTATCGATGTATAATAGAATATATTATACGAATACAGCATTATTTTTAAAGTATATAAATATATAATTAACTCGCTGAAGGGTTGTTCTTATCCCCACTGATCCGCCCATGGCAAACTGCGTGGACAGTGAATAGTAAAGATAAGGCTAGTTTAACTCGCTGGTCGCTGCTTCATTGGGCTTATACGTGTCTTGGGGAAATTTGCTCCAGTTGCCGGCAACCCCAAGGGATTAAGGTGTAGAACTATGTTACCATTAGCTATCCTGTTGAACTACCCCCTCGTTCCTCCAACCTGGCGTCCTAGATACACATATATAACATCTTGCGTTATAACGAACGCTCATTGTTCACAGAGAGGGCTGCATTATTAAGTTTTTAAATGAAAATTTGCGAGGTGTTGCGGTGCAAAAAATAGAAAAGAAAAGAATTTAAAATAATTTCATAAACTTGCTGTCTTCATTTATAAACGGTTGGATTTTAGTTAGTAAGTATATTTATTAATTATACAGGGTTAACTATGACTAAGTACAAATATTTTAAGAGAAAATTAAGAATTAACGGAATAAAGCGAATGGACTTCCGCCACACGTTTACAGACTCAGAGTAGGTAACGTAGGCAACCAGCAACACAACTGTAAAATTTCCAGCCATGTCATAATTTAATTCCTGTGTTTTCCATGTGTTTATGTTGTAGTTGTGTGTTCTTCTTCAGCTTTTAGTGCCCTTTTTAATTTTTAAACTTTGTATAGTTATTAAATAAATAAATTTGTTTTGGGTGCAGATACTTTCCCACAATATTGTTCGCTGGTTTGGTTTTCTAGGTTATGGAACAAGACTGCCGCGGGTACATTAAAAATGTTCTATTATCTATTCCTTTCGTTCAATTTTGTTATAATAAATAGATATTTTATCTAGCTGTACCTACGGGATGTGTTTTATCGGCAGTGAGTGTTTATAATGAATGAAAATGTTGTAGATTTGCCAGTTTGTAACGAAATAATAAAAAACGAATGCAAAATAGTGGAGCTAACTGGATTAACTGTTACCTACCTATCTATCAGGTATTATTATTAATAAGAATGTTAATTCTTGTCGTTTCTGCATTTGGAAATGCTGCAAAAAAACGACCGCATGGTAGTAGATATTGTTGACAGATGCAAGCTTTATCTATGGATCTGAGCCATACCAGTCGATGATTATCATAGACGCCGACTTTCCATAGGAAAAGGGGTTTTTGCCCCATTTTTTAAATATCGAGATAAAATTCTGGAATAATTTTTTTATTGTTTTTTAGGCCTCCCTGAGCACGTGGTTAAAATTTTTGTACTTAGTCATAGTTAACCCTGTATACAGGAAGGAACAATCTTGACTGCCATTATTTTAACAGATGATTAGTTTTAGTGTAAAGGTATTGTTGCGGAAGCTCACCTACCTGTTTAATTTGTTAATTATGTTCCTGTTTGTTTCCAAACTTATAATTTTTGTAACACCGCCATTTTGACGTTTCCTAGAACATTCCAAGCTATGTTCGATATGTGTTCTCGAGACTATGGAAACTTCGATAATCTTAAAAATCAGTTTAATTCATGTTGGACTTGAAATATTTGACGATTTGAAGTATGTTTTTGTGAATCAAATAGTGGTAATGTTTGGTTTTCTATGTGGGGTATTTCAAGACTAAGTCAACATAGCTAAATTTAGTGTCAGAAGTGCGACGTTCTATAAAGAAGGACTTAACTTCAAAAGTGAATTCCAGTTACAATAGCAAAGTGTACAGAAATGGACAAAACATTCAAAGAGTTTTTTTCTCATATATTTTCAGGTATTAACAATATTGTGTGAAACTAACTACTCAGTGGACAAAAGCCCCAACCTGCGTTGAATTACACCCACAATATCTACCCATATATTCCTTATTATTAGCTTTTGTAACATTTTTTACTGTTTAAGAAAGGTATTTTAAGCTAATATGTATCAAATCTCATATGACTTCATTGATAGGAATTGTAGGAGATTTGATACATATTAGCTTAAAATACCTTTCTTAAACAGTAAAAAATGTTACAAAAGCTAATAATAAGGAATATATGGGTAGATATTGTGTAATTCAACGCAGGTTGGGGCTTTTGTCCACTGAGTAGTTAGTTTCACACAATATTGTTAATACCTGAAAATATATGAGAAAAAAAACTATACATAAAAGGTAAATTTTTTTATTAATTTTTATTTATTTTAGTAGGTTGTTATGATATTCATTGACAGTTAATCAGTTTGACGTTGTCGATATTTCATTTTGACATTCAATTTCAAATAATTTTAATTTATTGGTATAATCATCTTTATAGTTAGATATTTGACTCAAGTTAAAGGAGGCCACCTGATGAAGCGATCCTAATAAAAACGCAGAAATAAGTGAGATCTCAATTATTGTGGTTGAATTTCGAGTTCCCACTCCAGAGGTTAGTAAATATATTAAATTTTTTAGATAATTATTGAATAGAGTTTTGTCTGTGGATGTTCATTAGCATACCTAGATGTTTGGTATCAGAGAACATACATATGACTTCATTGATAGGAATTATAGGAGATTTGATACATATTAGCTTAAAATACCTTTCTTAAACAGTAAAAATTCAAAGAGTTAATAGAAATAACAAAGACATTAAGAAGAGCCAAGAAGATATGAAGGAATACTTAAAGAAAGTGATGAAAAATAGTCAAGATGAAAAGAAGAATAGCCAAGACGAAATGATGAAAAGTTGTGATGGAAGATTTGAAAAAGGAAATGAAGAACAGTGAAGAGGAAATGAGGAACAGTTTAGAAGAAATGAAAATAATAAAAAGTTAGAAGTAAATAAGTTCAATCTCAAACAGTTTGAAGAAACCGTTGAAGAAGAAATTATCAGAAATGAGATCCAACATAAGGTCCAAGTTGTAGAAGAAAATGTTAGTAAGTTACAAAATGAAGTCACCAAAGTCCAAGTCGTAGAAGAAAGTATAGTTAAGTTAGAACATGAAGTTACGAATCTAAAGTCACAGTTGTCTGCGAAGGAATCCTTGAAAACTAAAAAGTGTTTGTTTTGTGTTTTTCTTTTGTCTTCAAGAATTAAGCTGTCAACGTTTGATAAAAAATTGTCATGAAGCGCCTATCTTAAACATTTCAAAGCAGCCACCTTGGAAAATAACTGGCCAGAAGAAGAAAAGGCCACCTCATTAATAATGGCTCTACGGAGTGAAGTTATGGAGATCTTAAGAAAATTCGCCGAAGATATCAAACGTTGAAGACTATTTTGGGAATGACGTATGACGAAGGCCATCTACAGCACATTTACGAAGCACAACTAAAAGGTCGAAGACAACGTTTCGAAGAAAATCTGCAGCCATTTTAGGTAGATGTAGCGCGTATGGTGAAGTTAGCCTATCACGTAGCAATATCAGAATTCCAAGAACAGCTAGCAGTAAGTAGCTGAAAGCAGTCAAGCATTAAGGTTAATCAGACATAAAAATCTATCTAGACATCTAGAAGCCAAGGTAAGACGAGGCGAATTAGACTGTAGAAAACGAGAAGTCTAAAAGAGTGTAGAAGAGTTTGTGAAGAGTCTGCCAGATTTATTGGATAACTTTGATAACTGATTGGACTGTGCTGATTTCATGATGTACAGGAAGCGAAGACTCATCAATCAGGATCAGAAAAAGACAATTGAAGAACAGTCAACAAAAGAGTCCAGCCAGAGCTGAGTTCCAATATTGAGACACGGAAGAATCAAATATTAAAATTGAGACAGGACTGGAACAGTAGAAGAAATCAGTAATTGATCAGTTGCTGCGGAAGTTAACCGATAAAAACGAGTTGGACACCCGATTGAAAAAAATAGAAAGAGAATTAGTGGGAAAAAATTACAAAACAGCAGATAACTTTAACTAAACTGAATAAAGCATGTGTTAAGGCGGGGATTTTGTAGAAAAGGAATTGCACAGCCTGAGTGAGCGAAACGACGAATCAATCAGACCTATGAGACAGTCGTATAGGCCCGAACCGCACGGTTCTCTGAAGTTTATGGTGCATTTTGACGTACATAAAAATGGAAGCCGTGATATATGTTATGATTTTACTCGAGGACACAAAATGTAAAATTACCAATAAATATTAATCTGAAAGTGAAACACAAGTTGTCCTATATGTCCTGGCTAGTGAGTGAAGTAATTTGGTGGCTGTGGCTGTGATAATTTTGCCGTAATTGTGACATATTGTCGTAGTAACTGTGTGGCTAAAATTGAGGTATTTTAACATTTATTTTAATTATTCTTGTGATTTTATGAGCAATGAAAATTATCTCACGCACTAGCGGGAACCTTTGTGAATACGTTGATATATAATAATAACCAATTATTTCAATTTTCTTGGAGTTATGTGTCCTGGCTTGAAGCCCTGTTAGACGGTAAAAATATGTGTACAAAATCCCAGCCTTATACAGTCAGGTGCAAAAAAAACGCAACAGTCAAATTTTGGTAAAGTTTGAAGAGTCACACCTTTTGTTTTTAGGCTGATTTTCATAATTTTTTTACAAAACTTTAGATAAAATGATCACCTTTAATACACGCATTTAGTCATTTGATAAATGTTGGCCTTTTAGTCATTATATAGGGTTAATTGTAAGGTTGTTTCATGACCTTAATTTTAAAACGCCCTGTGGAATAATTTCGTTACCAAATTTCTTTAAAAGGTCAATATTCATTAAGAACCATTCATTTCCTACAATTTGTTTTTTGGTGCATGTCTTTATGTGCATTGGTTCATTTTTAAGAGCAAAATAAACATGTCACTACTTTAAAAGAAATTTGTTTATTATTTAACAACTCAACACAATTCAACTTCAACTTAAGTAACCTAAGGAAACATTTTTTTTAAACTTAACCTAATATTTTGTATTGCCACCTCTGGCTTTAATAACTGCCTGCATACGGCGGTTCATATTGTCTATTAAGTTACGAATAGCGTCTTGAGGAATATTTTGCCATTCCTCCTGAATTGCTAACGAAATTATTCCACAGGGCGTTTTAAAATTAAGGTCATGAAACAACCTTACAATTAACCCTATATAATGACTAAAAGGCCAACATTTATCAAATGACTAAATGCGTGTATTAAAGGTGATCATTTTATCTAAAGTTTTGTAAAAAAATTATGAAAATCAGCCTAAAAACAAAACAGTTGTGACTCTTCAAACTTTACCAAAAATATGACTGTTGCGTTTTTTTGCACCTGAGTGTAGAATTAAATTGCAGAGCTCCTATAGAAAACATGTCTAAAACAAATAACCCTGTTACGAAATTACGTTGTCACATATTCAAGATGTTTGTGTTATAATTGTTATCGTTGGTCAAAGAAAAAAAATATTAAGTAATAAAGTAAAGGCACCCATATTTCGAACACCCTTTTATAAGTATCTATAAAATAAATTAGCATATCACTTATTTGCTGACGCAAGTTCATAGTCGGTGTACGGTGACCACTGTTGTGGTGGAGGGCAAAACTTCCCACTATAAATTTCTGACACTCAGAGGCTTAAGGGCGTATAAAGAACCAGATTTCCGTCGAAATTACAAAACGTGTAAAAGTTATAACCGAGGCCAGCTACAGACTTAATGTGGCATTACTACCCTGCGATATATTTAATCGTCGAGTCATAAACTCTTGAAATGTTTCATAAAAGACCTGTGTCGCAATAAACGGCTAATGCCGCCTATTTGGTGTTGCCGGTAACCTATATAGCCTAGATATTTTTAATTATACCTCTCAAAATGTTCCTTATTGCGGCGTAAAGAACAATCGACTCGAGAATGATAAAAGCGAGTAGATGTAATGAATAGCTTAGGGGATGCTGGTGGTCGGGCTGTACTTTGTTTCGAAACGTCATTGTGAATGAAAATCTTTTAAAAAGCTAGTGAATGTGCTTACACAAAAAACATAATTACATTAGTTCTGCAATATAATAATAATAATATTTTTTATTTATCCTGTAGGACATTAAACAATGTATAAGACATGTCAAACACAAACTAGTAACACAAACAACACAATAAAATTTACCTACATAAAATTATCTTCCATAAACTCATTAGTGCAATCATAACATTTTTTACCTAGTAAAGATTTCAACTTGGATTTAAACAATTTTAAGTTATTTAAATCTTTAAGGGCTCTTGGAACATGGTTAAATAATTTGATACCCTGGTATGCTGGCGAGAATTCATATTTTGCGGTTCTATGAACTGGTATACAAAGTGTATCAGCATGACGCGTTCCATAGGTATGGTGGTATGATAATGTATTAAATTTATGGAGGTTACTTTTAACAAATAAAATACAAGTTAAAATGTAAACACTGTAGGCACTGTAAGTATCTTATAATTTGAAAATAAAGGTCTACAAGATGAGTCAGGTTTAATATTAAAGATCATACGAATAATACGATTCTGTGCTATAAAGTTACGATTTGCATAAGCCACACCACCCCACAGTACAATATTACAACTAATATGGCTAAACATCATACTGTAATAAACATTGATCACACAGTCCAACGGCATAGATTTTTTTATCACATTGATAGCATAATAGGATGCATTTAGTTTTTTACTTAAAAAATCAATATGGTTCGTCCACCTTAAATGACTATCCAAATGTAAGCCGAGGAATTTCACAGAATCTTTGCATTTAACCACATGACTTTGGCAGGACAAGACCAGCATATTAGGATTCAAACTACTATGAGCGTTAAAATAAATAAAAACTGTCTTATCAATATTAACCATAAGGCCAATAACATGACACCAATTTATGAAGCACTTAAATATAGTTTGACACATTGAGGTGAGTTCGTCAAGGCAATAGAAGCACAAACCAGTGAAAATACAAATAAACAAAGAAATAAAGTGTGTGCAAAAAATTAAAAAACAAAAATAATAAATAATATCCACATATACAAATATTACAAATATTAATACACAAATATAAATATATTCATGAGATATGACTACAGTTCAGCTACAAAAAAAGAACTACTTATATCTTCTACCATAGTTGTATATTAAATACTTGCCTAGCACAATGCAACAATTCAGATTGACTTGAAAAATGAATAAAAAATGAATGAAAAACATGGATTTAACTCATTTTACTGTTTAAGAAAGGTATTTTGTTAATATGTATCAAATCTCCTACAATTCCTATCAATGAAGTCATATGTATGTTCTCTGATACCAAACATCTAGGTATGCTAATGAACATCCACAGACAAAACTCTATTCAATAATTATCTAAAAAATTTAATATATTTACTAACCTCTGGAGTGGGAACTCGAAATTCAACCACAATAATTGAGATCTCACTTATTTCTACGTTTTATTAGGATCGCTTCATCAGGTGGCCTCCTTTAACTTGAGTCAAATATCTAACTATAAAGATGATTATACCAATAAATTAAAATTATTTGAAATTGAATGTCAAAATGAAATATCGACAACGTCAAACTGATTAACTGTCAATGAATATCATAACAACCTACTAAAATAAATAAAAATTAATAAAAAATATTACCTTATATGCCTAGATTTTTTTCATATATAGGTATTAACAATATTGTGTGAAACTAACTACTCAGTGGACAAAAGCCCCAACCTGCGTTGAATTACACCCACAATATCTACCCATATATTCCTTATTATTAGCTTTTGTAACATTTTTTACTGTTTAAGAAAGGTATTTTAAGCTATAATATGTATCAAATCTCCTACAATTCCTATCAATGAAGTCATATGTATGTTCTCTGATACCAAACATCTAGGTATGCTAATGAACATCCACAGACAAAACTCTATTCAATAATTATCTAAAAAATTTAATATATTTACTAACCTCTGGAGTGGGAACTCGAAATTCAACCACAATAATTGAGATCTCACTTATTTCTACGTTTTATTAGGATCGCTTCATCAGGTGGCCTCCTTTAACTTGAGTCAAATATCTAACTATAAAGATGATTATACCAATAAATTAAAATTATTTGAAATTGAATGTCAAAATGAAATATCGACAACGTCAAACTGATTAACTGTCAATGAATATCATAACAACCTACTAAAATAAATAAAAATTAATAAAAAAAAATTACCTTTTATGCATAGTTTTTTTAATATATTTTTAGGTATTAACAATATTGTGTGAAACTAACTACTCAGTGGACAAAAGCCCCAACCTGCGTTGAATTACACCCACAATATCTACCCATATATTCCTTATTATTAGCTTTTGTAACATTTTACTGTTTAAGAAAGGTATTTTAAGCTAATATGTATCAAATCTCCTACAATTCCTATCAATGAAGTCATATGTATGTTCTCTGATACCAAACATCTAGGTATGCTAATGAACATCCACAGACAAAACTCTATTCAATAATTATCTAAAAAATTTAATATATTTACTAACCTCTGGAGTGGGGACTCGAAATTCAACCACAATAATTGAGATCTCACTTATTTCTACGTTTTATTAGGATCGCTTCATCAGGTGGCCTCCTTTAACTTGAGTCAAATATCTAACTATAAAGATGATTATACCAATAAATTAAAATTATTTGAAATTGAATGTCAAAATGAAATATCGACAACGTCAAACTGATTAACTGTCAATGAATATCATAACAACCTACTAAAATAAATAAAAATTAATAAAAAAAATTTACCTTTTATGCATAGTTTTTTTCATATATTTTTAGGTATTAACAATATTGTGTGAAACTAACTACTCAGTGGACAAAAGCCCCAACCTGCGTTGAATTACACACACAATATCTACCCATATATTCCTTATTATTAGCTTTTGTAACATTTTTTACTGTTTAAGAAAGGTATTTTAAGCTAATATGTATCAAATCTCCTACAATTCCTATCAATGAAGTCATATGTATGTTCTCTGATACCAAACATCTAGGTATGCTAATGAACATCCACAGACAAAACTCTATTCTATAATTATCTACAACATTTAATATATTTACTAACCTCTGGAGTGTGAACTCGAAATTCAACCACAATAATTGAGATCTCACTTATTTCTACGTTTTATTAGGATCGCTTCATCAGGTGGCCTCCTTTAACTTGAGTCAAATATCTAACTATAAAGATGATTATACCAATAAACTAAAATTATTTGAAATTGAATGTCAAAATGAAATATCGACAACGTCAAACTGATTAACTGTCAATGAATATCATAACAACCTACTAAAATAAATAAAAATTAATAAAAAATTTTTTAAGCTTAAAATACCTTTCTTAAACAGTAAAAAATGTTACAAAAGCTAATAATAAGGAATATATGGGTAGATATTGTGGGTGTAATTCAACGCAGGTTGGGGCTTTTGTCCACTGAGTAGTTAGTTTCACACAATATTGTTAATACCTAAAAATATATGAAAAAAACTATGCATAAAAGGTAAATTTTTTTATTAATTTTTATTTATTTTAGTAGGTTGTTATGATATTCATTGACAGTTAATCAGTTTGACGTTGTCGATATTTCATTTTGACATTCAATTTCAAATAATTTTAATTTATTGGTATAATCATCTTTATAGTTAGATATTGATCCTAATAAAACGTAGAAATAAGTGAGATCTCAATTATTGTGGTTGAATTTCGAGTTCCCACCCAGAGGTTAGTAAATATATTAAATTTTAGATAATTATTGAATAGAGTTTTGTCTGTGGATGTTCATTAGCATACCTAGATGTTTGGTATCAGAGAACATACATATGACTTCATTGATAGGAATTGTAGGAGATTTGATACATATTAGCTTAAAATACCTTTCTTAAACAGTAAAAAATGTTACAAAAGCTAATAATAAGGAATATATGGGTAGATATTGCAGGTTGGGGCTTTTGTCCACTGAGTAGTTAGTTTCACACAATATTGTTAATACCTAAAAATATATGAAAAAAAACTATGCATAAAAGGTAAATTTTTTTTATTAATTTTTATTTATTTTAGTAGGTTGTTATGATATTCATTGACAGTTAATCAGTTTGACGTTGTCGATATTTCATTTTGACATTCAATTTCAAATAATTTTAATTTATTGGTATAATCATCTTTATAGTTAGATATTTGACTCAAGTTAAAGGAGGCCACCTGATGAAGCGATCCTAATAAAACGTAGAAATAAGTGAGATCTCAATTATTGTGGTTGAATTTCGAGTTCCCACTCCAGAGGTTAGTAAATATATTAAATGTTTTAGATAATTATTGAATAGAGTTTTGTCTGTGGATGTTCATTAGCATACCTAGATGTTTGGTATCAGAGAACATACATATGACTTCATTGATAGGAATTGTAGGAGATTTGATACATATTAGCTTAAAATACCTTTCTTAAACAGTAAAAAATGTTACAAAAGCTAATAATAAGGAATATATGGGTAGATATTGTGGGTGTAATTCAACGCAGGTTGGGGCTTTTGTCCACTGAGTAGTTAGTTTCACACAATATTGTTAATACCTAAAAATATATGGAAAAAAAACTATGCATAAAAGGTAAATTTTTATTAATTTTTATTTATTTTAGTAGGTTGTTATGATATTCATTGACAGTTAATCAGTTTGACGTTGTCGATATTTCATTTTGACATTCAATTTCAAATAATTTTAATTTATTGGTATAATCATCTTTATAGTTAGATATTTGACTCAAGTTAAAGGAGGCCACCTGATGAAGCGATCCTAATAAACGTAGAAATAAGTGAGATCTCAATTATTGTGGTTGAATTTCGAGTTCCCACCCAGAGGTTAGTAAATATATTAAATTTTTTAGATAATTATTGAATAGAGTTTTGTCTGTGGATGTTCATTAGCATACCTAGATGTTTGGTATCAGAGAACATACATATGACTTCATTGATAGGAATTGTAGGAGATTTGATACATATTAGCTTAAAATACCTTTCTTAAACAGTAAAAAATGTTACAAAAGCTAATAATAAGGAATATATGGTAGATATTGTGGGTGTAATTCAACGCAGGTTGGGGCTTTTGTCCACTGAGTAGTTAGTTTCACACAATATTGTTAATACCTGAAAATATATGAAAAACATGGATTTAACTCATTTAAATAGTTGCACATACAGTAGATCAGGCGACTTCAGCAGTATATTGGTATTATAACGTTTACAGTAAAATGTTACGTTTTGCCTGGAGTGAATCTTTGGAACATATAAACTCAATTGAGCCAGCAATTCCGGACAATCAATTTTGTGGTGCCACAGTTTTTATAAAAATATAAGGAATGCACATGAATGAATATGATGTATATACAGGGTGACTTAAATTGGAATTGAAGATAGCGATTTTAGAAAACGCCATCTAGCGTCATTATTTATCAGTGGAAAGAGTTGAAATTTGGTACAAGAAATCGAATTTTGAAGAAAATCTCTACGGCGATATCTTCTGTAAATATTTTTATATCATCTGCATATAAAAGGTACTAAACATTAAAATGTTTAATAATCTCATTAATAAACAAAATGGAAAATATGGGACCCACAACAGAACCCTGAGTTACTCCTGACAACTTCAAAATTTCATTAGATTTGAAACCTCTAAGTTGTACGTACAATTGACGACTTGTAAAATACGAAACGAATATGTGGATTAGTGCATCTGAGAAACCGTATGATTGTAGTTTCAACAATAGAATATTATGATCGATTTTATCAAATGCTTTTGGTAAGTCAGTACAGATTACATCTACCTAACTTCTCCTATTAATAGCTTCGCGAATAAATTGGGTTTTACACACAAGGTTAGATACTGAGCGGTCTGCTATAAAATCGTGGTGAGATTCAGAAATTTGATTTTCCAAATGATGGGAGATATGGTCATGCAATACAGCTTCAAACACCTCGTAAATATTGTTTAAAATTGCTATAGGTCGATAATTTTCATTTTCATTACGATTACCTTGTTTGAATACAGGGCAACTTTAACTCTCTTACAATTGTTGGGAAAAGTTAATTTCTTAAAAGTAAGATTAAACAACGTAAACAGTAGTTTACATAAAATGATAGAACAATCACTGAATAAAAATGCTGAAATGAAATGCTGGTCCCGCCGTCATATTAGGTTTAAACCTTTTAATTGCCAACATAACCTCATCTTCGATAATTTCAGATAATATCAAAGACGAAACATTGTCTGTAGTAAAGTGATCTGATTTGAAGACATTTATATTGCCATCAACAGAAAACGACCAAGAAAAAAGTTTGCCCTGCACTTGTACCTCCAGAAGTATATCTTTGATCTTTTTCGTAGCAAGTCGTTTTGAATTTCATAATTTTCCAGGCAGATACTTGCATCCATATAGCAAAGAACTGACGACTGATGAACTTGTTGATGTACTAGCTGCATCCAAAGAAATACTGTAAGTCAATTAAAACTAAGCAAATAAGCTAACATAAAAAGTAAAACTACAATTTTCCATCATATTAACTCGTGAATAAAGTTGCTCCTGAAATAACTCCTATATTCTTACGTTACAATTTCAGTAAGATTAAAGCAAGAAAGCCATTACTCGAGGGAGCGTAATTTAAAATTCTAGTTTTTCCTTAACTTGCTTTCTTTATTCAATTACAACGCCCGTCGCAAAAGTTGGGAGAAGCTGTTCTCAACTGGTAGTTGTCTCGGTGGGAAGCGGTTTCAGTTTTATTACGGGAGCAAAAATAGCAAATATGAAGGATTGCCGACGCATTTACGCGGTATTACCACTAGACATAAGATATAATACCCTTGTGGAGGCAGGGCTTCTTAAAGATGAGCCCCGAAAGAAATGTTTTCCCTATATCTCCGAAATCGTTCAAGATAATGCAGTGAAGTTTGTATGTAGGTATTATTGTTACGTTATGGATCAAACTGAGGAGTAGTTATTATCTCAACTTATGGAAAATGTTTTTAAAGTTACGTTATACAGGGTGATTCAGAACATATCTAAAAAAACACAAACTAACTCAAATGTTTCCGCTTCTTGTCCGTCTTGAACTCGTAAGTTATTGGCAGCAACTATGATACGTTTGCGTAAATCATCAATAGTCATCAATCCACTTCCATTCGATACACTTCATGTTTTAAATATCCGCACAAAAAGAAGTCCAAATGATTTAAAGCCAGGAGATCGTGGTGGTCATCCTCGTTCATTCCTTTGGTATTAATTTTTGGACACGCTGTACATGTTACGGATATAATTGAGCCTCCTGTATGACACGTCATACAGTTGCAATACGCCGTGGATGTCCTGGACCTCTATCTCTTCCACGACTTGTTTTCAAATTTCCTTCTACTACACTCACTGCACACCGCGGTAAAAGTAGCTGCATTTGGCACATGTTTACCGGGAAATTGTTCTGCTATAGCATTTTCACATCATCATAAATTAAAACAATATCCATCTACTCCGAATTGCTATACACGTAACACATTTTTGACACTTACTAATGTAAAGACTTGCATTAAATGTTAATACCTACAAAAAGTAATCGGATTTCATTATTCGGAATCGCCTGGCTAACAGTAGCCCAGCGCTGTAAAGGTTGAAAATACTACAGCTTCAATAATAATTGTTTATATAAACTATAAGGATTTTACAAAAACTATTTTTACGTGACTCCATTTTTCATGACGCATTTATTCCAAAATTGTTTTAGATAAGTTCTAAATCGCTCTGTATATTGAAAGAACAAATATGGTATTATAATGTATAATAGCACCACCACAAAAAAAATCAGTCCGGCGGACTAGATCTATATTCTTAAGCATTTTCACTAACTGAATTCAAATTTCTATTCTCTTCTATTTAACCCCATCGCCCTAGGTTCAAGGTGATTTCAAGGTCAAAGCGAAATATAGATATGTAAGTGGAAGAGACTATCGTATATTTATGATTTTGGGTTCGTTGAATCTGATCCTGGATTTTTAAACCTATCAGGTCAACTTCAAGGTAAATCCCAGATCATGTCGAAAAATAGATATGCAAAGCGGCAACATCAGCAAACATGATGATGCGCTTTCACTAATCTATTGATATTAAGCGATTAATGAACAAACTCAAACCTGGACCTAAATGAAGATTGTCCATTGATTCTTCGAAAAGCTAATAAGCTGTCCTTTTTCATAACACTAATGTATGTATACCCATCCATTCCAGTAGCGCATTCAGTTGTTTGAAAAAAGAGTATACGAAGTCAACTGTTGAAAAAATTAACTACAAATATGGATAGCAAATTTGTGAAGATTTGAAAGAAGTCAGGTTTTACAAAATATCCGTTTCAATAGATCTCGAATGCAACAACCCCTAAAACATAAATGTAAGATGATTTTTCACATTTGCATATCAACATTTGATCTTAAAATGACCTTGAAGCTAACCTGATAGAGTTAAACGAATCTCCAATTCAGATCTAGCGACCCCAATAACGTAAATATACGATGGTCTGGATTACTTCTGTCTGTCTATTTGACTTTGAAATAACCTTGAGGTTGATCTGATGGGGTTAAATGAGTTCTCGATTCAGATTCAGCGACCTTAAAAGCAGAAATATACGAGAGCCTGGTTCACTTGCATATCTATCTTTCGATTTGAGCTTTCAATTGGGCTTAAATGAATCCTGCGACCCCAAAAACATAAATATATGATAGTCTAGTTCACTTAAACACGTTTCTTCTGCTTTGATCTTGGAATGATCTTGAGTCTAGGGCGATAGGATTAAATGGACTCCAGATTCGGATTGAGCCACCCCAAAAACATAAATGTAAAATAATCTAGTCCAATTGCCTACATTTTGTTCGCTTTGACCTTAGAATGACCTTGAACCTAGTGCTATAGGATTAAATTGAGTCCAGATTCATATACAGCGTGTGAAAATACATAATAATACTACTTCGTTTTTAACATATATTATATTAAACCCTTAAATGCGGCAAAAACTATGCAAGTCCAATATTTAGCAACTAATTGAAGCATTTTCAGTTGTACTTTAGGCAATTGCCACTAAACAAACGCATTAAATAACTAGTGCCATTTATTAAGGTACTAAAAAAGTTATTGGAACTCATCATGTACTTAAATCTTCATCTCTAGTTCTTAAATTACCCTTAAAAATTTGCAAAACTGTCGTGTTTCTTTCACTCTCTTATATACCAACCAAAATACCAGCACTCACGCACTGAATATGAATATTGTTGATATACAAATAATTTCTGCCTGAGGGCGCTGCCGAATTGAAATTAGTAAAGGCGAAATTATGGACACATTGTTTGTTTTTCATTGCCGGTGGGAGTATGGGAACAAAAATTCATTTAACTCAATCATCAGATTGTTAATTGCACTTGTGCCTGTATGAACCCCATTGACAATGCTACATTATTGCTCGAAACAATAACTACTCCAATTATCCGCTATTAGCTAGCTGCGTTACTCATAGTTTAGCGTAACACATGCTAAAACCTGTACACCAGAGGTAGATTAACTATTTGATAATAGACTTGCCTCGTCGTTGCCGTGCGGATTATATTATTTTGCTGATCAAATAAATCTAGTTGTAATCCATGCGGTTTAAACAACAACAGTAAATATGTTATTAAACTACTTACGGTATCGAAAACTAGCTAGTAGTGGAGTAAAATAGCTTTTCTACTCCGCTTATTTCTGGTAGATTGTTTTAAGGTATAACCAAATGAAACGTTTATCATCTTGTAGAGGGACAATTTGATCAATCTACAACTTTTTCCAGTAGAGATAGCCTTTTTAAAATCGAATTTTCGATGCTTTGGACGTTATTTGACAATTATGTTTTTTTGTAACGTATGTGGCGTTTGTAAATTTTATCTACGTTTATAATTTTTTCGCAACTTCTATAAAACTTGGTGTCAGCTAATTTGTGCATTAGAAACTTCACTATGCGGAGAGCTACATTAATTATTGAAAATTTATGTATAATTAGGTATATCAAGGCAGATGTACTCAAAAGTATAAAAAAGAACACTAAGCTGCAAAAAAGTTCTGCCAGAAATGAATTTTTCGCCCGCAAAAAACTCGGATTTGTAAATTTTGTGTCAATATTTAGATTTATTTACAAATATCGAAAATAAAATGTTAACTTTGACACCCTGTATCTTTTTTATTATGCGACTTGGGATATAGGTATGTTAGGTTAAATCGATAGATTTTCACCAGGAATCTGCTGTCTCATTTTTGCTACTTCATTTAAAAACACCCTGTGTAATACCCATATGTATATGTATATGAACTTATTTCCTTAATTTAAAAAGTTCAAACAACTGTTAAAGTTTAGTCCCTGCAATTAGAGACAGCTTGTTTATCTAACACAATCATAATATATACAAAATAAATATATTTGTCTTTTTTCTAACTAGTCGAATTAATGCCTTATTTCCGAAAGCATATTCTGCATCGCAAGTATAAGCTTAACTATTCACACATTTGCTGGTGCTGACTTTGGAACTAATTTTATCGAAAAGGCTTCAAATTATCAAAAATTCGTGTGTGCTATTAGAAGCGCTGTAGGTTTTTATATAAGTTGTGAAAAAATTATGAACATAGGTAAAATCGTTGATTTACAATCGCCATATATGTTACGAAAAACATAATTGTCAAACGTCCGAAGCATCGAAAATTAATTTTAAAAAGTTCGTCACTACTGAAAAAAGTTGTAAAATCCATTTCGGATGTCCAAATTGTCCCTGTACGAGATGGTATAGATTTAATTCAGTTATACCGTCTTAAAAAAAGCGGCATAATTGAGAACCGATTTTACCCCACTATAATATTGGGATAAGTATATATGTATGTCATTCAAAGTGATATTTTCATGTCTTAGAATGCAAATTTGCCGGAACGATAAAAAGTGCTTTCCTTTGAAGAATATGCATCTAGATTACTTTCAGATCAGCGATTTCTTGAATGTGTACCTTCGTAAAGTAAGCACTATAATATGCACTCCAACTAATGCATTTCGAGGGTTGGTAAATAATTGCAGACTTCCTAATTACATTGGAGATCTAGGCGGATCGCAGTTATTGCTCAAGCTGCTACAGTGTAGCAATTGCTTTCCAAGTCAAGGAATGTATTAGTATGTATAATACGGCAGGATTTTAGTCCTTCGATGTAAGCTCAGAGGATATGTATTGAATCGTTTTCTTTATTATACAAAGTTGATTCACAACTTGTCCAAAAACATTTGGGAATAGATGCGGGATGATGTCAATATCGCAAAACATTTTTCGTAAAATCCTAGTTTCTTAGAAAAAAATACCTATAATAATTTCAACCTTTACCCCAAGTGATTCCAATTGAAATTTGAAACCGAATCATGCAAGAGATGGAGGTCCAGAGTGTCCACGGCGTATTGCAGCAACTGAGGAACACATTTTAAAGATTGCTCAATATGTACAAGGAATGTTCCAATCAACGATGTGATGTATCATACAAGAGATTCAATTATATCCGTACCATGTACAGCGTGTCCAAATATTAATACCAAGGGATTATCCTTTACGAATTGGATTATGTGAATGGTTGCTGCAACATAATGCTCAAAATCCCAGATTTACAGCTGAGTGGTTAGATGAAGCTATTTTTAAACGGAATCATTTGCAACAACGTTTTTGCTTAAATGTTTGGGCATGTTTGTCGATGATTAATTGAACCATTCATATTACTAAATCAAACGGATGGGATTCAATATTTTGAGTTTCCTTCGACTAGACTTCTGAAAAATGTGTCCTTAGCTGTCCGACTCCCCCTCATTTTCGACAAAATGTTGGGAGTACCATAATAAAGTTCTAGATATACGGTGGATTGGACGAGGAGGACCGGTACCATAGCCGTCACAATCTCCTGACTTAAATCCTTTTCTTTTTCTGTGGTTATTTAAAAAATGAAGTGTATCGCATCGAAGTAGATATTATTGTTGTACAAGAACCAGAAACATTTGTCTTAGTTGGTAGAAATTGGATAAGATGTGCCCAAATGTGTTTACACGATGGACAAAATTGTGAACAATTATTGTAAAATCAGGCATGTGAAATTATTTTATTGATTAAAACTGCTAATTAACTTTATTAATTAATAATAACTATAGCGGCAAACGCAGTTGAATTTGCTGATATAAATAAGTGTTATAAAACTTTATTTAATTCTTTCCTTGGAAAATTTTTCCAATTTTTTTGTCCGTTTATTTTTTATTACACTTTGCCGCCGTGCCGGTCGCCGCCTGCATGGTATGCCTTGCGCGAGATCAGGTTTTACAGTAGACCAGTGTTCAGTGCCGTGCAGAAGTGTATATTTAAATCATTTTTGAACTACCCTTTTTGTTTTTTTTACAAAATTATATTATTTTTTTTAGTATAAATTTTGAATCACCCTTTATAGTCCTTAAATACATTTTGGTAATAAAGGGGGACTCTATAGGTTATTTTAAGAAAAAAAGCTTGTTATCAAGACATGCCATTCGATTTTTTAACATTTTACTGTGCATGCTTACCAGTTAAATACATTTTATAAACACTAGATTTGAATTGCAATCGAGATTAAACTGCGATTTGGATTGAGAGAAGAAATAGATTTTGAATTTTGACATAAATTTCTTGTAAAATTCAGAATTGAGAGCTGTTTTGAGCGAAAGTATAGGCTGGTTCTAGTTCAAGCTGAATCAAGGAAGTTGTTTTTGTTAATTGAAAATTACTTTTGTTGGTAATTATGGATTGCGTAGAAGAATACGATAGTGTTATAGAAGTAGACGACGGTTGTTTTGAAGATGAAACACAGCACTGTAATGAAGAGGAATACGACAGATATGATCAAGAAGAAAACGATTACGATGGTAAAATCATACGGCTATAATAGACATCATGATAAAGATGATTGCGATGCAGACGGAAATGGAAGTAAGTAGAAGAGACAGACTAGTCAAAATGGATTATTTACTTTGTCGCTTTTCGATAAATGTTTTAATCTTCAAAATGAAAAGGTTCTACAGATTTTTTCGTGAAATGAAAATATTTTTCAGTTAGTTAAGAATTACTAGAACTAACAGTCACCTTACGATGCAGGTATCATTTCCTCATTCTGTTTGGATGACTGCCAACGTATTGCAAAGAAAATTTATCTACAATTAATTGCAGATAGGAAGAAGTTTCTACATTAATCATCCGTTAGAAGTGGCCCTTATACTAATAGCCATCATAGTTCTCCTATGAGATTCAGTGGAAGCTTATCTAGAACTAATATCGCAACTTCGATTGTTCTATTGCACTCGATAACTTCTTAATAAAGAAGAGATAAATGCGTTCGAAAGGATATGACAAATTGCGTCACATATAAGTAACTAATATTTTTACAGCTAAAAAAATTTGTTAGGCTAAGGATAACTTTCTCTGTTATAGAGGATATTTGATGTCAGTAATTGGAAAGTTGAGAAAAATGTATAACAATCCTGTCATTTAGTTAAGCATTATAACGAACTGGATATTTTATAATGTTAGTCAATTAATCTGTGTTATGGTAATGAAAATTAATGTTAGATATACATATTAAATATAATTGCGTTTGCACGAGGTTTAATTGAATATTTAACAGCTCAGCAAAGTATGTTTTAATAATGGAATCGCTATGTATTGTATTTTATAAAATATCCATTAATATATTTCTGTGGCAACTAGAGAAATAAATATGAATGTTTTGTAAAATCATGGTGTCTAGAGATAAGACAGCCAAAAATGTCGTATTTTTGAAGTATTGACATTGTATGCTCGTTGAATAGCATACTATTAAACACTACCAACACAATAAAAATATTTTTTTCGGTAGCTTGATATCAAATATAATAATAATAATAATAATTTTTATCAATAATTTCAAAGTACAAAAACAGAATTAACACCAGAAAGTCAACATGACACAAAACCATAGTTCACATATTAAATACATTTAGAATACTGTCTAATATGATCGGTCAGTGGTCGCGCGGTTTAAGGCGTCAGTACTTGAATCGAGGTGACTGGATCGCTGTGGGTTCGACCCCCGCAGCTGGTAGACCGTATAAAGCTATATTTGTGGAGAGATTGGTACCCTCTCTGCGGGTATGGTAGGGTGGAAGAATGTTGACTTGGGTCAATGTGAGAGATTGATACCGGATGACATTTAACTACCCCCCTAATTAATGAGGTTTTCCAGGTTTCCCTCATTCCTGCACTGAATGGTGGTTAGGGCCTACCAACGTAAGTCGTTCCTGGGCGCAAATGCGGCCTGCTTAATAATAATATGCCGCCCCCTCTCCCGCACAAGTCTTCGACTTCTGGGCTAATCCTCGTGATTAGAATGAGGGGTAGAGATATTATTATTATTATTATTATTATTATTATTATTATTATTATTATTATTATTATTATTATTATTATTATTATTATTATTATTATTATTATTATTATTATTATTATTATTATTATTATTATTATTATTATTATTATTATATACATACATTCAAATACATCACAAAAATGTATGTTGTTTTTTCCATATTAATAGTTAAAAGCGTACTGTTAAACCAATTTTTGATATATACCAAGTCAGCTTGTACCGTTTGTTTCAGTTTAGTCCATGATTCCGATTTATGAAAAATTACAATATAGTCAGCAAAACCAATAATGTTTCCCCTTGTTGACAGTGAAAATAATTCATTTATATATACGATAAAAAGGATTGGACCTAACACCGTGCCCTGTGGAACACCATATTCAATACACCATTCCATTCATAATGGAATAATTCAGGATGCAAGTAACCAGATAAATGAATAAGTAAATAAATAAATAAATAAATAATGTCTTTATTAAGGTAGGACTCAGCCTAAGGCTGCTTTTGTCCAACCGGAAACATTTATACTATAAAAATCTTAAATTATACATATATGCAGTAAGTACATAGTTATCTAAATTATTAATAAATTAACATATTTTTCTCTTCAGTATAATATACACAGCTTAGTACTGTATTATCGCTGGCAATGTAATCGATATTATGAAATATTACAAACATATAATTTAATTTTAAAACTATTAATATTTGTTAATACCTTTAGGTCTTGAAATATTAAACAAAAAAGATGCATAATAAGTGTAGCGGTCACCGACCTACATCTGTGATCCCTACAATTACAATTTAATGACATTTGCATTAAAGCAATAAACAAATCAATGCCAGTAAAACCATTAAAGTACCCTCTGACCTGAACCCAATTATAATCAAATAAAGAGATGGTCAGAGATTAGCCAGCGTTCCGAGACCTTCCTCGAGAGGTCTGGTCAAAGCCACGGTAGTTACTTGTCGGTCGTCTTCCGCGTAACATCCGCCCAGACTTCTGTATTGGTGGAACATTCTTTCACAGTTGTTATATCTTTATTAATATATTTTAACGTGTTATAAACCGAGGACTTGTTATTTCTAATCTAACAACCAACAATAAGAAAAAGATTTTTAAAAGCAGTGACGTGTTTCGGTATAAATAGTAAAAAAGGATTTCTTCTGTATCTATTTTAACAGTCATCTGCAAAAATAATTTTTTCTTTTAAATACGTGGGGGCACTTGTAACAATTATTTTCTGAACAAAACATGCAAAATGTATGTCTCTTCTAATGTTCATTTTAAACCAGCTATATGCAATATAACTAGGTGTGACGTGATCTCTTCTTCTCAGGTTTGTAGAAAACCTCATACATGCATTTTGAACTACTTGAATGCGATGTGAATCATGGGCTGACAAACATGGGCCGTTAACTGTATCGGAATAACCGAAAAGAGACAAAATTAAAGATTCGGTAATTTTCAGTTTAACAGGATAAGAAAGGTTCCAAATCTCATCCATCGAGTGACGGAATCTTTAGTTCGCCAATGTGAGGCTTCTATTCGGGATGTTCATATAAGAAAACCTGTTTACCATTAACCCAGTTACCAAGTTACCAAGTTTGTCATATAGCTTGTGAACACCCTATATAATAGCGAAACGATTTGATCCCTTTGAATCCCCAGAATGTTAAGATTGTAAGAATCGAATTTTAAATGATTGCTAGAATGGTTTTACACAACTGTGCACAAGGACTAACCTGAATTAAAATACTTTTTTTCCCTCGTGATTTAAAAATGTACTTAGTCCCGTGGAGCACACGACGAAACCAATAAAAATCAATTTTAGTGCTTTGCGAACGCTCCAAGTGCAACTTCATCGCGACATTAATTTCAAACATGCCCTCGTTGTCTCGGAGAGAACTGTCGTCGCTTGTCGCCTATTCAGCTCGCCTTGTTCCACTGCAACCAACGTCAATACTAATGGCAACTGCACACTGATTGAGTCGCTTCCCGTTTCCGTGCCGTTAGTATAAACTGAAATGTGGATAGTCCCTCATGACATAAAACTGAGAGAACGCTCTCTGATTTGTTTCCCACCGTAAATAGTAATATTCAGCTAGACTCCCATTCTCCAGAGTGTGTGAAGGAACCGTATGTTAGCTCCCGCGCTGCTGCAGATATTGGACAGCAGTCCTAGCATAAATATGTAAAGAATTTTCAGTGGAGAATATAAGCTTTCAGCGTATATAACACAATAGAATAAGTACATAATCTAGGAAAATACGGCGGGGTTTAAAACCGGGCTGAACTTTCAATACTTGTTTCAGATTGTCGCCTTTTCAATCCCGGCGGTATTTCTTTGTTTTCTGGGAGCTATATGAACTTTCAAACAAAATCAGGGAGGTGGTCTGAATGCCTAGAGTATTTATAGAAAGTTGCGTGGTTTAGAAAGGTCATAATTTTAGTCATGAACATAATAAATGTGGTGTGGATATACAGGGCGTTCTACAAACTCTATGGCAAACTTTGACAGATGTAGCTGGGTTAATGTCAAACATTTTTTCGTACATGCACATAGGCTCGATTCGTTTTTATTAAGAAGTTGCGAGCACTTCAAAAATATTTCATATTTAAATCAAAATGGCCTGATAAATAAAAATGATGGTTGCTATAACAATAATTATTATTTGTCATTTTGTTGATTTTGCTAAATAAAATTGTTTACAACTGAAGAGTTTGCAGATATTGTCTTTGCATGTGGGTATTACAATGAGAACGCCAGACAAGCAGCCCCAGAATACCGACGAAGATACCCAAATACACATTAACCTGCCCACACAGTCTTTAGTGCATCATTTCGTAGACTTTAATAAGAAGGTAGACCCACTCCAAAAAAGGGAATTTGTCCTACTGATGTGAATGTACAAAATGAAGAAGATATAATAAATGCTGTCATTGACAATTCTTCAATTAGTGTTCGACGTATAATAATATTTCTACCCCTCAGTCTAATCACGAGGATTAGCTCAAAAGCCGAAGACTTGTGCGAGAGTGGGGGCGGCATATTATTATTAAGCGGTCACATTTGCGCCTTACGTTGGTAGGCCTTAACCACCATTCAGTGCAGGAATGAAGGAACCTGGGGGACCTCATTAATTAGGGGGGTAGTCAAACGTCAATCGGTATCTCTCACATTGACCAAAGCCAATATTCTTCCACCCTACCATACCCGCAGAGATCTCCACGAATATGGCTACCGGCTACGGGGGTCGAACCCACAGTGATCTAGTCACCTCGATTGTATGATGGCTATCTTAAGTTTTGTCTTCTTTTTGGTATATCTGGTACAAGCATCCACAGCAATTGGTCAACATAATGAATATGGACAAATCTTTTGGATGCAAGAAAGTTAGATCCTATTACAATGTGCACACGGTATCCACCTGCAAAGCCTCAAACCCTTAAGCTTAAGATAATTGTTACTGTATGATATTCATTATCTTTAAAAGTTATATAGGTTTCAGCAATTCTATGCGTCAGTTATGTGCGTTATTGGTTTTCCAAAGTTGTCTTAAGCTCAACAGATGAGTTAATTGAACGCATTTGCATACTTACCATTCAATTTAATTTGAACCTCGGATTCGGATCCAGTAACCCCAAAAACATAAATGTACGATTGTTTTGTCTATTTGTATATCTGTGATTTGACCTTGGAATGAACTTGAAGCTGATCTGATGTGGATTAGACGAATCTCGATTCTGATTCAGTTATCTCAAAAATATATACGTATGATGCGATGGTCTAGTCCATTTGCTATCTATCTTTTAATTTGACCATGAATATTACTGATTAAATTATATTCAACGAACCCAAGCTTGCTAGAAACCGAATGGAAACAACGTTACACAGCTGTAAAAATAAATAGAAATGGTATGTCATAAACTTTAATAATATCTGATTTTTTATCTTGTTCTCAATTAGACTTTTATTAAGTTTGTTTCAACAACTAGACTTCTTAGTTTATTTAAAACTGTATATATAGTAAAATATTGTCGGATAAGTTGTGAAGCACCTCGTAGATTTTAAGTTTTTAGAAATATAAAGTTGTTATAACATAGAATCTTTCTTAAGGAAACTGTCTTAGTACGTTGGTTGTTTGGAAAGAGAAAAATTATCAAGTCACTCCAAAAATGGTCCGGTCTGAGTGGGTAGCATGTGTTTCCGAGCTCCTATCTGATACAAATCTAGTCCCAAATAGCAAGCAAGTTAAATTAACCGAGGATATACAATTATAAACGATACCGTGCGGAATGTGCAATCAGTCTTGTTTCTTGCTATAGTCAGATGTTGGACGTTGGTTGGTCTAGAACATTCTCGTAATAACATACTGTGAACAGCTGTTAGATGGAGAACATCAGTCTTGTCCCGAGATAAGGTTTATGTCGACTATTGCGATTCGCCGATGATCTGGGCCCGGTTGCCACGTTTCCCACTACACTGAAGCAACAATATTCGTAAACACTAACGTAAAAACATATACGCGGCTTTATATGCATCATTCAAAATAAGTTTAAGTATTTTATTGCTTAGTGTATACAGTGTGGAAGAATAGTATGGAATAAATTAATTATTTCTAAAACAACGAAGTTTCATGAAATTTCCTCGGACCCGTCGATTTTGCTTTTTAAAAAGACTCTTTTTTCTATACCAACGCATTTCGGACATTCATTTTTTTTCGCGTGATGACGTCATCGGATATTTTTTTAAATAGAACCCCTATATTTTTTCATCGGATTCTTGTAGAGCTTAACTCTCTGAATTCAAAAATATATAATTTTAACACTTTATTCCTTCAACTTTCCGAGAAAAAAAATAATAACCGATCCAATAAACGCTGCAGTTCACAGATGTCAATTCTGATTAGATTTTGTTTAGCTGCCAGAAACAGTTTCTGAGGTGACTTGATTTAATTTGTTGTTTTTGCTATCAAAGATGTAATATTCCAACATGAAATCTAATAAAACAAAATAATAAATTAGGGGGTCAAATACGATTGAGGCAACCAGAATTTAATTATTAATTAATTGATTAATTAGTTACTTATTGTTAAATTGTTTTAAAAATGAAGAGTCCTTATTTTGTGATACTGTCGATGAATTCGCTATATCCATTTTACTCTCAACCAGCCCATCACAGACACAAATGGAAAAATTCACATTTTTTTCAAGCCGATTTTATTGGATCGGTTATTATTTTTTTTCTCGGAAAGTTGAAGGAATAAAGTGTTGAAAAATATCCGATGACGTCATCACGCGAAAATAAATGAACGTCGGAAATGCGTTGGTATAGAAAAAAGAGTCTTTTTAAAAAGCAAAATCGACGTGTCCGAGGAAATTTCATAAAACTTTGTTGTTTTAGAAATAATGAATTTATTCCATACTTTTCTTCCATACTGTATAAACTAAACAATTCCACAAAAAAGGCATGTTCCCTGAATCAAACTAGTGAATATGTTTCTGGGGTAATTTGTCTAGTAATAAAATTCCCCATCTTTGTCTTAAATGTAAACATTTGACAACAATGTATACCGCATATTCAACTGTTTATGCACCTAAGTCATTTTTTGACATTTAAAAAAACTAATGTAAATAGTCGCATCACAAAAACGTTAATACTTACTACAAGTAATCGGATTCTAATATTCGGAATCACCTGGCTAAAGACTACAGTAGTCCAGCAATGTAAAAGTTTTTTACGATATTGACTCCATGTTTCATGACGCATCTATTCACACATATTTTTAGATAAATTGTGAAGTGGATAGTCAACTACTCTCTTCTGCACCGAAAAAATCATAGATTGTTCCAGGAGATCTAGAGATAAATCGGTAAGTCTGGCAACGGTGGCACCGAGAGATTGTATTGCCTGTTTAATAGTGGCGGCGATAAAATACGCCACCTCTAGCGACAGAAGCACTAACCAAAGGCCATATAAATCTCTCTCCAGGCTCGTGTCTGGCGTGCCAACCGCACAGACCACCCTCTTTCTCTTCTTTATCATTTGCCGACTTGATAGGCTGCCAATAAATTATACAGGAACTCTACTTTCGCACCTTCCTGAATTCGCAAATTCTCCGTGCACACTCGGTTTTTGCTACAACCAAAATGTATCGTGTATGCAGAAGAAATATAATATATTAGTGCGGCCCGACGTTTTTACTTGCCCCCGTTTGATTTATTCACGTTTTGCGATCCCGCAATAAGCCGAAACTAGTAGTATGTAAACTGTGAACAGCTTGCTATCTACAGCTGCACTACAGGGTGCAACCAACAAAAAGAAGGCGGTTAGAAAAACTGGAGGTGGAGTAAGTTTCTTTTTGAGAGAATAGTGGAGTAACAAATAAAATATAACAAATAATTATTATCAGTGTAGATGTCAACAAGTGTTCTTTATCTTCTAGCTTCACGAATTGCCATCTTAACCCCACAGGTCATGAAAGTCTACTTCGTTTTAGGTAGACGCAAATCCAGGTAAATCGAAAACCACCCTCAAATAATACACTGTCAATTCAGAACTCTCGCGCTGCCATAAATAATTAGTCCAGCAGGATCGCCATACACAAACCCCTGGAAATTAATTGGACCGGAACATGCAGATGACATAAAAAATTGATCCCATGTTCCCTTCCTGACAGTGGCGTTAAAAATGATCCAGAACGAATGACTCATTTCGAAGCCAACCTCTACTTATTGTTTCTATTTCGACAGGGACAAAGGCACCCCTCCACGAGGGGTCAACATGATTTGCCTAATTGGAAAGGAATTTGCTTTTAAGGCCGTCAATACGCCCCTGCAGCGTGACAAAACCGGCAAGTAATTAAATATGCACACAGGGCTGTCGTAACCCATTTAGCGATTTCCGTTCCCAAAAATATACTCAATTACCGAATCGGGTGGTTTCCATTCATTGGAATACATCGAATGGGCTTGTTCAGGATTTTTTTATTTCGTAAATCAAAAGTATAAGTGAAAAATAATAGATTTACAAAATATTAGAATTTTATTCGAATGTTTAGTACCAAATTAGTTACAAATCTCCAGCGCGCCAGAATGGGGCGTGGCCAGGCGTTACGTTACGTCACGCATAAGCCCAGCGATTGCGCTCGACTCAGAGCTATAGTCTGTTTAGAAATGAAAGAGAGTAATAAAAGCTTATAATGTATGCAAATCGTAAATAAATGTAGTATTGGTGCTTATATTCAATATTTTTATGTTATGTATTATCGGTATAGATGAGGTGTACTTTTAAAAAAACTTTGTGTGACCGAACCGTACTAAATTGTAACAGGTAGCTAAAATTTAATCCCCGACAATCCGTCTTTGTCTATCCCGCTTCAGTTTCTCGGTCCATTTCTCTTATAAGTAAACAATATAAAAACAGCATTTCAAAACATGAGGCTACTTTAAGCATCATAACCGGGTTAAGAGGGTTTTTAGTAATTCAAATAAAATTATTCAATATTATTATTAAAATATTTATTTAAATTTAATGAATAGACTTTGATTCCACACAAAAATATATGTATTTTGAAACTTCAAATTATGGTGAGTAAATGTAGTGTTGTATAAATGTACAATGAAGAAAATAACAAAATAGGTATATTAAAATTCATGCTCTGAATATTCTGATAAATTATCTTCGTATTCTAGATTGATAACGATAGGTTCCACAGTAACGTCAATTAAATTATCGAGTTCCCACATTTTCTCCTGTTATTTTTGTACATGATGGAATTTTTTAACAAAATTTTCACGTCACTTAATTTAAACGTCGTATTATTTCGCGCTACATCTCCTTTTACCTGCGCCCAGACTAATTCAATTGGGTTCAAGTTCACAGTGATAAGGTGGTAACCGTAGTACCGTTATTTGGCCATTTGTTGCCATTTCATCTATTACATATTTTCTCTGATCTTTATTAAGATTGACAAGTGTCAAAAGTTCCATTTTCAACATATTTGTTTCAAAAGAAATGTTTTTTCCGGATAACCATTGAATTATATCGGCTTTCCTCCAAGCAGTCGTAGGCGTCCGCTCGGTCTGCCGTGAATGGTAACTGGCATTATGTATGACAATTACAGACCCCGGAGGAATAAGATCCAACATCTGTGTAAAATACTCTTCGAAAACATCTGCGTTCATGTCTTCGTGATAGTCACCTGTATTTCTAGATTCAAATAAAAGTAAACCGCCATCTACAAAACCACTGGCACTACCTATATGTGTCACTATTAATCTTCGCCCTTTACCTGAAGGTGCCTTGAACCCTGTTGAAAGTCCATCCAAAAATGCTTGTCGAAAACTTTTTACATTTTTATCTTGCCATATTTTTGTTACAGTATATCCCTCGTTGACCCAAGTTTCGTCTAGATAATAAATATTCCTCCCTTCGTCACGGAATTTTCTAATTGATCTTAAGTAGGATCTTCGCCAACAAATAATTTCATCTTTATCGATAAGAACTGACTTCCTGTTCTGCTTTTTCCAGCAAAAATTCAACTCTCGTAAGACGGCCCATAATTTGCTTCTACTGATTTTTGGCAAATCGTTGTCCTCTGAAAGTTCACTTAAAATTTTGTTTAGCGTTGGTATTTCTTTTTTAAAATAAAATGAGTGTACTTTTCTGCAAATAACATTTTTGAAGAAATCATCTGTAACGACTTTTGACCTCCCTGTAGATGATTTTGGGGGATTTACAGTATCTTGTTCATTTTTTGTTTCCTTTGAAAGTCTGTAGATAGTCGATTTTTCAATCCCTGTCATTTTGGAACACTTTTCCACGATGTCGTCAACACTGTTGGTAGTAGGATTTAGGTGTTTCAATGCATTAAATACATTTAATATAATAATCTTCTCATTCTGAGACAGCGCACATCTTTTCACGCGTTTAGCAGGTACGTAATCTGATAAGCTCGACATTTTACCCAAACAATTTTATATCCACTGGCACAAACGTCACTAAACACAAGTCGAATTTTACTCTACTGCACTAGCACGTCTTCGTATATTCAGCTCTAAGACTGGATTGATCTGTCACAATACACTGGCTCCTGCCCTATGATGTACTTATCCAGTAAAATATACTAATGTACCCATTACCTGTTAGCATTAGTGTTACCCGATAATTACCTGAAACGAAATATTACCACGCCCATGGCCGGTTCTTATCTCGGAGTTTTATTACTCTCTTTCATTTCGAAACAGACTATAGTTACATGCATTTACGGAATATTGTTCCTGTTGTGTATTGCTTAATTTATTCAGTATGAGGGCAAAAAATAATTGTATGTGTTGCATAGTTTCAGAATGCCCAATATTAAGTGCAAATGCGTCGGAAAAATTATTTATTTTTTTTGCTAATGGGCCAAAAGCAAAGAAGAGCATGGTAACGTGCAATGCAGAAATCTGATTTTGTATCTGACAAAGGCACGAGATTTTGTTATCAGGATTACTTTGTTTAGAAGTTTTTGTTTTAAATGTAGGTTGAAGAAGTCGGACAACATTATTTTTCTTTAAAACCCACGAAATGTGGGAGATTATAATTGAAATAAGAAACGTTTCGTATTACACACTTTTAAGTCTTGATTATTAACTCAGAGAAAACATTGGTATAGAAGAATTATCACGTGAAGTTTTGGCAAGTTTATTTGAAATAGCGATTTTGAAGCTTCTACGGCCTTGCTGTTTTTTAATCTACAGGGTTAACTATGACTTAGTACAAATATTTTAAGAGGGGATAGGAAAAAATAAGAATTAACGGAATCACCATTCAAGAAAAATTCTAAAATTATAAAGCAATTTTTTTTTTTTCAATACTATTAAATCCTTATTTATCGCCGTCACTGACCTTCTGTTAGCCGCGAGGTTAGGTATATTCGGCCAAAGTCAAAGGTGTCAAACGCAGTGACAGGTCACCGCATTGACACGTGTATCAGTTTGAGCACTTTGAAAGAAAATAAAATCTCTATAAAATGTAGATTATTATTTATTGATTTAATGAGAAACACGATATGGTAGCACAGGGAGTCAGCACCTAACTTACTATTTATTTCCAGGATTGATATTTAGAGAGATTTTAAGAATGTTGTATCGTCTTCTGTTTTCTTATTTGTTTAAATTAAAACCTGCAAAGATTTTTGTACTTGATTGGACCTCTCCTTCCCTCGACCATTCTTTTTGTGTAAAGCGAGGTACCTACTTGGTTCGGCGGTCATGACCAGGTCGATTACTTACGTCGGGAAAAAACGCAAAGGATAACAACAAAATACACGCAAATGTACACAAATACGTAAAAACACTGCCACACGATAATATGCACTTGTCACACTCCCATAAATCAGCACCTTATCCGCCATCTAGGCATTTGAATACGACATGTTTGTAAATAAACAAAAAATACGCAAAAAATTAAATTTGCGAAACTTGGAACCGAATCGTGGTAGAGATGGGCCTCCATGGCGTATTGTTGCAGCTGAAGAACACATTTTCGAGATTGTTCAAGAGAATCCCCAAATAAGTACCAGACAAACCGCTCAACAAGTAAAAGGACTGTACCAATCAACAAATCCACATTTCTAATAACAAAATCTCTGAAGTAATTTTTGCAAAAAGAAAATGTAGTAGATTGTCGATTAGCAGCTGGATCATAGTAACGAATACAAAAAGTATATCTAGAAGGCCAATACATATAAAGAAATCATTAGAATCACACGTCTCAATTTTCTTAGTTGGATATCTTGTTTTTTAATCAGCTACACTGTATAGGAGTTTTTAAAGTGTTGTCAACATGCGGGTAAAGCTAAACAAGAGCGTGAAACTGTATACATAGAATATTATACCATAAAATCATATATGTATACACTATAAATATTATACCATCCTTATATAATTTGAGTTAAAAGTTAATGAGTGATTTTCGTCCGTTTGCTCCAACTAGGCAAACCTAACAGCTGATTTCTTAAATAATTATATTTCAGCAAAGCTGCAATTTTAGCCACGGTTAATTTTAGATCGCAGCTCGTCGTCGTAAACTTTATTTATTCGCAGAAACCACAAACTAACAGCTGGAATTCGCTTTAATGTAGGAGTTAACTGCAGTTGGTGAACTTTTCATTTGGTACTGGCGACCCCCAACGACTGAAGCTGTTAATGTACATCAATGCCATACGCTTACTAAAAGGAAAACGTTTCAAATAGGTGTACAATGTCCTAATATCAATTTTCAGTCCAGCTTTTGTAATGTTTTTCCATTTATACAGAACATATTTGTTATATAACAACAATAAATTAAATCGATATAAAATTATTTACTAAAAGGGTCTAAACTTTGTTTTGTGTTTTTTTTTGTAAGTTATTTTTCAAATAGAAAAACATTTAGCGGCTAAAGGATCCGGAAAAGAAGGTGGGAAGGAACAACGAGCAACTGCGGACAACGTTGTTTCTAGGTTATTGCCCTTCATCAGCGCAGTGCAGCTTAAACAAATAAGAAGGAAAAAAAGAAGGGCAAATGACACGATTACACAGGAGAATGACCAGTAGCCATCTATCCCTAATTTGCAGCTTCGTGCCACACAGCCTCGGTTTTGAGGCCAAGAGTAATAATCGCTGCGGAAGAGAGTCCAGCAACTACTGTGTCAGGGTCTCAGCCAGAAAAATATAACAACAAAAGGAACTAAACGGATGGCAAATATATAAGATAGAAAAACATTTAGCGGCTAAAGGATCCGGAAAAGAAGGTGGGAAGGAACAACGAGGAACATTTGAAACCGATTCGTGAAAGAGATGGAGGTCCAGGACGTCCACAGCGTATTGCAGTAATTAATTTGTGGTTTTAATTTATACAATAATTTGACATATCTAATATTACAACAACATTTTGGGCCTGTCTTGTTAGTTAGTTTCTACAAACTAACACAAATGTTTCGGCTTCTTGCCTGTTTTGAACTCGTAAGTTATTGGCAGCAACTACATCACGAAAACATTTAATACCTACAAAATATAATCGGATTTCAAAATTCTAAATCGCCTGGCTAGAGACAACTGAAAATAGTACAACTTTAATCATTTTTTACTCGGAAACTATAAGGATTATACAAACAATTTTTTACCTCCATTGACTCCATTTTTCATGACGCATCTATTTATTCCCAATTTTTTTAGATGAGTTTTGAATCACCCTGTATAATTCTGTGTTTATTCTATATAGTTTTAAGATTGTAATCTTCTACATTCTAACATTTCCTCGTGTTATTCATTACACGGTAGTACAAAAACAGTGACTTCAATAAATGTTGGTACCGTTGCTACCAGCTAATTTCGTCAGCATTAATTCCAGATTCGACTAGCTAAGCGGGCTCTGGGCATAATCTGGGTCAAAAAGACACCCTGATAACATATAATATTCATGATCCGTTCCTCCCCATGCCAAATTACAATTCGCTTCACGGAAATACAGATTCCTGTTCTATCTAATATGCATCTATAAAAAGGGTTGATACATAGCAGAGATAAAATGTGGAGCCGGAAGAGTCGAAGACCTATTTCACCCAAATAGGACTGCGGAGTTCACTGCTTAGCCATTTCCCCAAGAGAAACTGCTACGCAAATGAGGCTACACTAAATCTCCATCTCGTCTTCTTGTTATCCCTTTCGATCAGGAGATTTTATTTCTCGGTAATCCAACTAAATAAATTTTCTTCTCGATAATGGGTAATCCAATCGAATTGTGGAGGTTTAAAGCTTCGCGAAGCACGGTAGCGGCATGTTAATGTGTCATTAAAAATAAAATATTCGGAAGTGTGGAGAATTTTCGTGGTTTTATGGCACCCGTAACTTTACACTTTAGTTCAACAATTAAAATGATTTAGATTTATCGACGAAACTAATTCACATTAAATTTATTTCACAATGCATCTCTATATAAGTAACAAGTGTACCAAATTTGAAAAAATCGTTACAGTATTAAAAAACTTATACAAAAAAAAAAACATAAACCAAAAGAATTAATATTGACCTTTTTAGAAAATATTTCATGAACTTTACACGTAGTATCGCCCCCTAAATTGTCAGCGCTTTGTTTCCGCACACCCTGTATAAACATTATTTTTTCATTTATAACTTTTCCCATTTAAAAATTTAAAACCTATAAATTCAAAAGTTAACAAAACATAAAATTTATTTAAAATTACTATAATATTTACAGCTAAAAAGGCAAAATTAACCATCCTTCGTTTCAATTATTTATAATCTAATACAATTCTGCCTACGTAGACATTATTTTGACTTACAACAATGGAAATATTTCTTGTTTTCTTTGTTTCTGTTTACAAACCCATCAGATCGAACTCAAACATATTAACTGAAGTTTTTGCAAAGGATTATCTAGGCGGCATCACAGTAAATTGTTTGCTTTGCCGCAGACTATATAGTTTTTTTTTTCAATGCGTGGTTTGAGTGAAAGAGATCTATTAAATTTCTCTATATGACTTCTTTACTATGCCAGTGCTGAGACGTCATTAAAAAGACAATTCCAAGGATTACATTGAAACAGAAAAAACTGTCTCGGCGTTTTTCTTCGCTTTACAATTATCCTATATTGCTTATAAGACCTCAAAAAGTGGGTAGAAGTACTTTGATGTTGGTTTGGAAAATATGTTTGTTTCATACGTACAAGGTATATTAAGAAAAAATTAAACTTTTAAGAGGTATAAAAGGCAACCTATAAATTTATCCCAGGGAGTTATATAAATATTTACCTTGGAATTCTTCTAACATGGATATTTACATTATGTTTTCACTGAACTTTTATGTAGGTAATTTATTTAAATATAACAAAATATATAAAATTAAATATAAACATTTTTTAAACTCAGTGGCTTATAAAGTAACTAGATGCGACATATGCTTGTTCTGCATATAATATCAAAAAACAAAAGAATTATATCAAGCGACTATGTTTCTACTTGAATTTTTATGTTCAGGTAAAAACAATACTACATTCTGTTTAGAAATGAAAGAGAGTAATAAAGGTTTATTATGTATGCAAATCGTAAATAAATGTAGTACTGGTGCTTATATTCAATATTTTTATATTATATATTATCGGCATAGATGAGGTGTACTTTTCAAAAAACTTTGTGTGACCGGGTTGTACTAAATTGTAGTAGGTAGCTAAAATTTAATCCCCGACAATCCGTCTTTGTCCATGACGCTTCAATTTCTCGGTCCATTTCTCTTATAAGTAAACAATATAAAAACAGCATTTCAAAACATGAGGCTACTTTAAGCATCATAACCGGGTTAAGAGGGTTTTTAGTAATTCAAATAAAATTATTCAATATTATTATCAAAATATTTATTTAAATTTAATGAATAGACTTTTATTCCACACAAAAATATATGTATTTTGAAAATTCAATTATGGTCAGTAAATGTAGTGTTGTATAAATGTACAATAAAGAAAATAAAAAAGTAGGTATATTAAAATTCATCCTCTGAATATTCTGATGAATTATCTTCGTCTCCTAGATTGATAACGATAGGTTCCACAGTAACGTCAATTAAATTATCGAGTTCCCACATTTTCTCCTCTTCTTTTTGTACATGATGTATATATCTTTGCCAGTTACCTGCAGTTACTCGTTCCAAGGAATTGTTTAACAAAATTTTCATGTCACTTAATTTAAACGCCGTATTCTTTCGCGCTACATCTCCTATTTCCTGCGCCCAGACTAATTCGATTGGGTTAAGTTCACAGTGATAAGGTGGTAACCGTAGTACCGTTATTTGGCGATTTGTAGCCATTTCATCGATAACATATTTTTTCTGATCTTTATTTAGATTGACAAGTGTCAAAAGGTCCTTTTTCACCATATTTGTTTAAAAAAATGTTTTTTCCGGATAAGCATTGAATTATATCGGCTTTCCTCCAAGCAGTCGTAGGCGTCCGCTCGGTCTGCCGTGAATGGTAACTGGCATTATCCATGACAATTACAGACCTCGGAGGAATAAGATCCAACATCTGTGTAAAATACTCTTCGAAAACATCTGCGTTCATGTCTTCGTGATAGTCACCTGTATTTTAGATTCAAATAAAAGTAAACCGCCATCTACAAAACCACTGGCACTACCTATATGTGTCACTATTAATCTTAGCCCTTTACCTGAAGGTGCCTTGAACCCTGTTGAAAGTCCATCCAAAAATGCTTGTCGAAAACTTTTTACATTTTTATCTTGCCATACTTTGCTACAGTATATCCCTCGTTGACCCAAGTTTCGTCTAGATAATAAATATTCCTCCCTTCGTCACGGAATTTTCTAATTGATCTTAAGTAGGATCTTCGCCAACAAATAATTTCATTTTTATCGATAAGAACTGACTTGTTCTGCTTTTTCCCGCAAAAATTCAACTCCTGTAAGGCGGCCCATAATTTGCTTTTACTGATTTTTGGCAAATCGTTGTCCTCTGAAAGTTCACTTAAAATTTTGTTTAGCGTTGGTATTTCTTTTTAAAATAAAATGAGTGTACTTTTCTGCGAATGACATTTTTGAAGAAATCATCTATAACGACTTTTGACCTCCCTGTAGATGATTTTGGGGGATTTACAGTATCTTGTTCATTTTTTGTTTCCTTTAAAAGTCTGTAGATAGTCGATTTTCCAATCTCTGTCATTTTGGAACACTTTTCCACGATGTCGTCAACACTGTTGGTAGGATTTTGGTGTTTCAATGCATTAAATACATTTAATATAATAATCTTCTCATTCTGAGACAGCGCACATCTTTTCACGCGTTTAGCAGGTACGTAATCTGATAAGCTCGACATTTTACCCAAACAATATTATATCCACTGGCACAATAGTCACTAAACACTAGTCGAATTTTACTTTACTCCACTAGCACATCTTCGTATATTCAGCTCTAAGACTGGATTGATCTGTCACAATACACTGGCTCCTCCCTATGATGTATCCAGTAAAATATACTAATGTACACCCATTACCTGTTAGCATTAGTGTTACCCTCTAATTACCTGAAAAGAAATATTACCACGCCCATGGCCGGTTCTTATCTCGGGGTTTTATTACTCTCTTTCATTTCCAAACAGACTACAGTAATATTACTCAAATTTAAAAATAACGTGTTGGCTAAACACCAAATTAATATTTCCCTCATTTAATAAGTTTACTTTGTTAGAATCCTGAAACACAATATATACTTGTAACATAACCACATATAAATATATTCCACTGGATTTGTTTTTAATAATATCGTTTATACAGGGCGGCCAAATGAAAAAGAAACAGCCATTTTCAGGAACTACGTCAAGTTTGTAGAAAAACGCTCAGACCCGTCGATTTTAGATTAAAGGGGAACATTCTTTGCTGGTATTTTTGACTCCGCCACTTTCAGCTCCAAGTAAGGGTAAGCGTCACCCCAAAATATTTAAATGGCTTTGGGGGTTGAGTAATATTTATTTTGAAAGTTCTTACAATTCTCTTTTCAACAGACTAAATTTTATAATTGCGAGATACAGTTGATCTTCTTTGCATAAATCCATGTTGATGTATAGGTATCAATTGCTTAGTGAAATAGTAGATTTCTCTGTATGTAATTGAATTTAATTATATGAATGCAAACTAATTTATCTACAGAAAAGTAATTTTTTGAAATTTGTTAAAGTATTAACAAGGAAATTTTACACATCCTGAATTACACACTGATAAATCTCATCTAAACAACTTTTTTACAGTGTACAATTCTTTCATACTAACCTGGTAGTATGTCAGAGCTAATTTTTAGTTTGATATCTGAGAGTCCGAGCGCCCTATATACACGTTAATATAATAAATGTTAGATGAGAAGCCAATCTCGCTCGACTGTGTCTTTTTGGACAAGTTAATCTACCTGCGATGGATATTTCCACGATAAGTCAATTTATATGAAATGGCGATTTTAATGAGATGGAAATTAGAATATAATGCTGTCAAGGAAGCTTTTGAGATTCTATTTTTCGTGAAAAATGAAACTACACAAAGGACTCTGAGGAGACTTAAGTACTTCCTGACACAAAAAGAACTTTTACAGAGCGTATTATTTATATTCGTAATTACTTTTTGACGCTTTTTGTTATCAAGTTTATGTTTTATAATTAGCTGTTTTGTTTTCATCTTTTCTTTTGAAGGGCATTTTAATAAATTATCCAGTTTTGTTCCGACAAATGCATTATATGAAGTTGTCAAAGCAGATACATGTTTAAAAAGTTTAGAACTCTATGCACCTGGTTAGTTTATTATTTATCAATGCTCAGTAATCTGCTCTCATACATCATAGATTTACATTTACAGATCTTGTTGTAAAAAGTAATATTAATCATCACAAGCATAATGATAGAACGTTCATGCGAAGGTTTGAACAAATCTTATTTATAAAGGTGTTAAACAGTAAATATCCCAGAACCGACCCTTGTGGTATACAAGATGGCAAGGCAAGGCAAGGCAAGGCAAGGCAAGGCAAGGCAAGGCAAGGCAAGGCAAGGCAAGGCAAGGCAAGGCAAGGCAAGGCAAGGCAAGGCAAGGCAAGGCAAGGCAAGGCAAGGCAAGGCAAGGCAAGGCACGGCAAGGCAAGGCAAGGCAAGGCAAGGCAAGGCAAGGCAAGGCAAGGCAGGGCAAGGGCAAGGCAAGGCAAGGCAAGGCAAGGCAAGGCAAGGAGGCAGGGCAAGGCAAGGCAAGGCAAGGCAAGGCAAGGCAAGGCAAGGCAGGGCACGGCAGGGCAAGGCGAGGCAAGGCAAGGCAAGGGCAAGGCAAGGCAAGGCAAGGGCAAGGCAAGGAGGCAAGGCAAGGAGGCAAGGCAGGGGCAAGGGCAAGGCAAGGCAAGGCAAGGCAAGGGCAAGGCAAGGGCAAGGGCAAGGCAAGGGCAAGGCAAGGCAGAGGAGCAAGGCAAGGGCAAGGCAAGGCAAGGCAAGGCAAGGCAAGGCAAGGCAGGCAAGGCAAGGCAAGGCACAGGGAGGCAAGGCAAGGCAAGGCAAGGCAAGGGCAAGGCAAGGCAGAGACAAGGCAAGGCAAGGCAAGGCAAGGCAAGGCAAGGCAAGGCAAGGCAAGGCAAGGCAAGGCAAGGCAAGGCAAGGCAAGGCAAGGCAAGGCAAGGCAAGGCAAGGCAAGGCAAGGCAAGGCAAGGCAAGGACAGGCAAGGCAAGGCAAGGCAAGGCAGGGCAAGGACAGGGCAAGGCAAGGCAAGGCAAGGCAAGGCAAGGGCAAGGCAAGGCAAGGCAAGGCAAGGCAAGGGCAAGGGCAAGGCAAGGCAAGGCAAGGCAAGGCAAGGCAAGGCAAGGCAAGGCAAGGCAAGAGCAAAACAATACCAAGATAAGACTTGACAGCTCAAATTACAAGACAAAATTGAAAAAAGTCTTGCGAGACAAGACAAATATTTCTACGGCAAGAGATCTTGCAAATATAAGCAGAAATAATATTTCAACATTGTATTGTAATCCTATTGTATTTATTTAAACGACATATCGATAGTTACGTTTGAGCACCGAGCGTAACCTTAACCGACCGAAAGTAACCACCACTCTTTTCAAATTCGTGATAAAGTATTATGTTTATCATTTTTATGCAAGAGTGTCGCAAGATTAATGTATAATTGAGAGACTAGGAATCGATCGAGCAGGAAGTCTTTAAAGAAACTTTTGTCTTGTTCTGCAAGACAAGGCTTTTTCTAATTTTGTAGGATTTCTTGTGTTAACCAACACTACCTATGGCATACTGATGTGAACTAACAAGTTGAAATCGGTGTATGTCTGGTGGCACTGGATACTGCTGACGACTAACCGTGGTTAGGTGGCTATAGTTTTTAAGACAAAATTCGACGCTGGTCGAGGCATAAGTTTGCAGAGTAGCTGTTTTCTTCAATTCTGCCTTTGCGATTCAAAACACGGAATTCCATGAAACAGCTACTCTGCGGGCTAATGCCCCGACCAGCTTTGAATTACACCAGCAAACAGCTAAAGTCCCGTCAACAGCCCACCAGACATATAACGATTTCGAGCTTATTAGCTCTCATCGGTATGACATAGGTGAGGTATCTGACGAATAACCCTAGCTGCTTTAGTCTGTCTAACCCGACAGAAGGAACCATGAGTACGCGGTGTAGACAAGCTACATCTAGGAGTCATTTGATACTCCATGCATGTCTGCCTGGTTAGGCAGACTAAAACCGCTAGGGTTATTCGTCACATTACCTCACTTTTGGCATACTGATGAGAGCTAATAAGCTAAGCGTGTTCGCAAATTATTGTTCTTGCCGAACGCGATAGAGGTTGGCAGCTTTCAATGGTGTCTGCTGCATGTAGAATGCTTCATGACCGCTAGATGTAGCTTGTCTACACCGCGTATTTTTTACATTTTGCAGATTATATTTAAATTTTTTATTTGTAATTAAAGTATTTTTGTAAAAAGTAAAAGGAATGAAAGTTGTTTTCTCAAAAGAAGGAGCATAATCTTTTAATAAAATACCGAAATTTCAGCGGACCTGAACTTAATTTACTTTTGATTTTGAAACACTTTTTCTTAACAAAATAAGTGCAAAATTAAGAGATAACTTCTGCAATTAGCATTGCTTTGTATTTAACTTATTATTTCTACAGTTTTGAATATTTTTTTATTACATATATCTTCAGACAAAAAAAGAATTAAAATCTCTTTTTTTCGAGATTCTAAATGACGGAACAAGTACGTACTTCCCGGGCTGTTACCAGTATCCTTCTCTTTTTATGAACCTACAAATAATAATACAAAAGAACGACATTACGCGTGCCGCATAGAACAAATTGAATACCGAGCCTGCTTAACCGCGCGAGGCATTAAAATTTAAGAGCCCCACCCGCGTCGCCACTGATTAAGTTTTATGCCCGGCATTAGCGTCTCTTTGTAGGTCATCACGTATATCATGTTTCTTTTAAAATTCCACCCCGCTGAAGGGATAAGCATGTAGAAAAGTTGAGCATCAGGTTGAGGGCGAGGCCGTTCCACCGCCAGCGGGGCAATGTAGCGAATGTAACTGATGGCTGAAATTCAAGCTCCCTACATCTTAATGCAACAATTCATCACGTGCGCTACGCCAGGGCCGTGCGCTCCGCCGGAATCAGGCCAGAACTACACGAATTAAGTCCCGACGTTCGGGTAATGGCGATGCGCGCCTATTCTATTTGTTTCGGAAATAAACGTCGCCGGATACGCGGGATTTATTAGCCGACATTTGCCTTAAAAAATAAAACGTCACCGGGACGGAAACGGTGCCGCGAACGCGAAAGACTGACATGAAATGTTTGCCTACATAAATATGATACAGAACTTTTCCGTGTGGACTGTCACTGGGTTATTACATTCGAGGTGTGGCAATTAAGTTCCGGGATTTGTCAATGAAAAAACAAACAAATTAAATTTTGCAAAAATTTTATTATCGACCTTCACAATAGTCTCCCTCTAACTCTACACAAGGATTCCAACGTTGCTCCCACGATTGGAAGCACCCTTGGAAATCCTCCGCAGTTAACCCGTTCAGCACCACGATTACAGCTTCTTTGACCTCTTGTACGCCGCCATGATGAGTTCCCTAGAGGTGCGACTTCATCTTGGGGGAAAAAAATCACGGGGCAATATTGGGGCTATGGGGTGGGGCGGTCATAGCCTTACGCACAGCCGTCGCTGCGCCTTGGTATTTCAGAAACACAGACATAAAACGAGACCTAGACTACACCGACCTAACACATACCATACACACACACGCACAAAAAACCATTAACAAAGCCACAGACCACGACAACCCCCTGCTTAGGCAAGCCGTCGACTACGCCCCCGCCCCGACAGACAAACACAAACGTCCAAAACACCAATTCCTTGACCTTCCTCCCTGACAAAACCCCAACCCCCCTCCCCCCGTTAATCTTTTCTGTTTCAGGACAAGAAGAAACCAAGACCAAGAAGACCACCAAGAAGAAGACGAGAACATAGACAACCCAAACCCTATCCTTACCTAGTGCTCGCATCTCCCGAACCGTAACAGGCTCGGGAAGAAGAGCATCCTATGGCTACAAGCCACTCACAAAAACCCACTCCCAACAAAGACCACCCCCGGGGGTTTAGGACGGCCGGTGAAGAAAGAACCTAGAAGACACGAAGAGCGCCAGAAGAGGCCCCCCTGCCGGCGGGGGTCAGCCAGGGCAGGAGGAGGTTCCTCGAGCCGCCAGCATCGGCCGCAACAGCGGTCGAGGCTGACCGGAGAAGGGAACCCACCTCTACAAGGCCGCCCAGGTCTACAGAGATGGTGAAGGATAAAGAGTGATAATACCGCTCGATCCTAATCCATACAAGGCCACCGTTCGCCAATAAAATAACGGCACGCGAGGTGGGGCGGCAACGTTGGAATGCCTTTTCTTGCCAAAAACTCTTGCACAATGACCGAGGAATGGGCTGGCGCGTTGTTGTGGTGCAAGATCCAGTCGTTCTCGTTGAGTTCGGGTCGCACACGGAAAACGCGGACCCGCAGCCTTTCCAAGACGCCAACATAGAACTTTCTGGTCGGCAAAAACATATTCACGATGAATGATGCCGTAGATATCGAAAAAAAAAATATCAACATTGCCTTCAGTCATAACTTGGACATCCTCACTTTCGTTGACCGCTCTCCACCCTTTTCCACCCACTGCTGATTTTGTTTACAGGTCTCGGGGTCATACTCAAATATCCAGCTCTCATCTCCAGTGACTACCCGACTCATCCAGTCTCTACCGTCGCTCCGAACAACAAATCCTCGCAGATCGATTTTCGCATGTCTTTCTGTTCACGGGTGAGAACTTTTGGCACTATCTTTGCGCATATCTTTCGCATATTCAAATTTTCGTGTAACATCTTGCAAACGGTTTCTTTGTTGACGTTTAACTTGTCAGACAACGCACGAATGCTTAGGCGCCAGTCAGACGTGATCAGTGCACGCAAACGGTCAACATTCGCGTCCGTACGAGAGTTGACGGGAGCTCCTTCAAGTGGATCGTCTTCTACCGATTCACGCCCCTCCTTGAACCGTTTTGCCCATTCCAACATGCGTGTTTTCGACATGCACTCGTCGTCTCGGATTTCCGAGAGTTTTTTGCCAGATTTCACTAAAAATTTAATCACAACACGTTGTTTGTAATTTGAGTCACTCATTTTCACGACTCCACTAAAAAAGTTACTTCCAAAGATACACATATAACACAAACCAAACGTGCTATCGACTTCAACCTTGGACTGAAACTAAAAGGAGGGGGGACCTTCCTCTAGAAAAAGTTGACGAACGATGCATGTTGCCAGTTTTCGAGTTATAACTAAATTCCCGGAACTTAATTGCCACACCTCGTATGCAAATAAATAAAAGTTTTCTTCTATTGTTTTACAAGAACATATGTATTTTTTTATTAGTGGCCTATTTTGCTTTTTTAAAGCACGCCTCAGCGTTTTTAAATCCAAATTTTAAATACGCTCGTGTTAATACTACATACATAAAACCACCCTCTTTACATAAATACATTTTACTACATCTAGTTCTCCAAGAAGCTAAATTTAATTATGCAGCAAAGCCAACATTAACAAGAGAAATGCTTTCACTAGATTTATTCTTGGAGGCGGTAGCAACCATGATGCATTTCAAGTCTTGTAAACAGCTAGCCGTGGATGTGGGGAGACCAGACGGCGCCTCTGGAGTAGCATAGGGTCGTTGACTGGCTATTATCCTTACAAAATATTGCAGATCTCAGTATCTACTTCTCTTAAATCTCCTATGTAATATGCACTAAATATGAAAACAAGTTTTTTTTAAAAAGAACCAATATCACTAGCATCAGAAAATTGATAATTTTATAAAATATTTATCTGCCGAGTTTCAGTTTGTTAAAATGACGGGTTTCCATTTTAGAAATATTGAATATTCAGTTTACTGCAATTTTCACCCCTCTGACGGCTTGCAAATGGATGACACTGGTATCAGAAAATTTATAATTTTATAAAATATTTATCTGTCAAGTTTCAGCCTGTTAAAATGACGGGTGTCCATTTGAGAAATATTGAATGTTCAATTTACCCCAATTTCCACCCCTCTGACGGCTTGCGAGTAGATGACATTGGTATCAGAAAATTTATAATATTATAAAATATTTATCTGTCGAGTTTCAGCCTGTTAAAATGACGGGTTTCTAATTTAGAAGTATTGAATATTCAGTTTAACCCAATTCCACCCCTCTGACGGCTTGCGAGTGGATGACACTGGTATCAGAAGATTGATAATTTTATAAAACATTTATATGCCGAGTTTCAGCCTGTTAAAATTACAGGTTTCCATTTTAGAAATATTGAATATTCATTTTACCCCAATTTCCACCCCTCTGACGGCTTGCGAGTAGATGACAGTGGTATCAGAAAATTTATAATATTATAAAATATTTATCTGTCGAGTTTCAGCCTGTTAAAATGACGGGTTTCTAATTTAGAAGTATTGAATATTCAGTTTAACCCAATTCCACCCCTCTGACGGCTTGCGAGTAGATGACACTGGTATCAGAAAATTTACAATATTATAAAATATTTATCTGTCGAGTTTCAGCCTGTTAAAATGACGGGTTTCTAATTTAGAAGTATTGAATATTCAGTTTAACCCAATTCCACCCCTCTGACGGCTTGCGAGTAGATGACACTGGTATCAGAAGATTGATAATTTTATAAAATATTTATATGCCGAGTTTCAGCCTGTTAAAATGACGGGTTTCCATTTTAAAAATATTGAATATTTATTTTACCCCAATTACCACCCCTCTGACGGCTTGCGAGTGGATGAGACTGGTATCAGAAAATTGATAATTTTATAAAATATTTATATGCCGAGTTTCAGCCTGTTAAAATGACGGGTTTCCATTTTAGAAATATTGAATATTAATTTTACCCCAATTTCCACCCCGTTGACGGCTTGCGAGTGGATGAGACTGGTATCAGAAAATTTATAATTTTATAAAATATTTATATGCCGAGTTTCAGCCTGTTAAAATGACGGGTTTCCATTTTAGAAATATTGAATATTCAGTTTAACCCAATTCCACCCCTCTGACGGCTTGCGAGTAGATGACACTGGTATCAGAAAATTGATATTTTTATAAAATATTTATATGCCGAGCTTCAGCCTGTTGAAATGACGGGTTTCCATTTTAAAAATATTGAATATTCATTTTACCCCAATTTCCACCCCTCTGACGGCTTGCGAGTAGATGACACTGGTATCAGAAAATTAATATTTTTATGAAATATTTATATGACGAGTTTCAGCCTGTTAAAATGACGGGTTTCCATTTTAGAAATATTGAATATTAATTTTACCTCAATTTCCACCCCTTTGACGGCTTGCGAGTGGATGAGACTGGTATCAGAAAATTGATAATTTTATAAAATATTTATCTGCCGAGTTTCAGCCTGTTAAAATGACGGGTTTCCATTATAGAAATATTGAAAATTCAGTTTACCCTAATTTCCACCCCTCTGACGGCTTGAGAGTAGATGACACTGGCATCAAAAAAGTTATAATTTTATAAAACATTTATATGCCGAGTTTCAGCCTGTTAAAATGACGGGTTTCCATTTTAGAAATATTGAATATTCAGTTTACCCCAATTTCCACCCCTCTAACTTCACGCGAATGGATGACACTGGTATCAGAAAATTGATAATTTTATAAAATATTTATTTGCCGAGTTTCAGTCTGTTAAAATGACGGGTTTCCATTATAGAAATATTGAAAATTCAGTTTACCCCAATTTTCATCCCTCTGACGGCTTGAGAGTAGATGACACTGGTATCAGAACATTGATCATTTTATAAAATATTTATCTGTTGAGTTTCAGCCTGTTAAAATGACGGGTTTCCATTTTAGAAAAATTGAATATTCAGTTTACCCCAATTTCCACCTCTCTGTCGGCTTGCGAGTGGATGACACTGGTATCAGAAAATTGATAATGATATAAAATATTTATCTGTCGAGTTTCAGCCTGTTAAAATGACGGGTTTCCATTTTAGAAATATTGAATAGTCACTTTACCCCAATTTCCACTCCTCTGACGGCTTGCGAGTGGATGACACTAGTATCAGAAAATTGATAATTTTATAAAATATTTATCTGCCGAGTTTCAGCCTGTTAAAATGAAGGGTTCCATTTTAGAAATATCGAATTTTTAATTTACCCCAATTTCCACCCCTTTGACGGCTTGCGAATGCATACCACTGGGTCCAAAGATTTTTGTAGAAGTATTTTTTGTCGTGCCCTCATCTTGCACGAACTACAAGTGTATTTGTTAAGTATTGTTTGAGTTCCAGCTGTAACCAAGTTACCCACATTGCTCATGTCTTAATATTTTTCCTATCTGGAAGAACGTCTATGATCGTTCGGGTGTTTCCGTAGCGCCTGACTGCTATCTTTGTACTACGGTAAGGTTAATTGTCTAATCTAATCAATAATAGTGTAAAACTGGATATCACTGGGAAAATGCTTACACAAATCCACAATTTTGTGGCAAATGAAATTGAACCCAATTTATCGTTCGTACTTTTTCGATTATAAAAATGTAAGAATTTTGGTAAGCAATAAATTGCCAACTTAATGAAATATTAACATGATTAACGCACAACATAGTTTTCTCCTCGCTAAACATATTTTCGAAAACACGCATTTACGCTGTCTAATATTATTTACGTCCGAAACTTGAGATGGTGGATACAACAATTAATCTTGCCCATAAAATTCCGCAGGTTTCGGCGTAAGGGCGCTTCAAATAAAGAACAAAAAATAACGTGCCCCAAAAAGTTTACTTATAGAAAACTTTTCCTTTAATTTAGTGTGTTACGATCATGTGCAGCAAGTTTCTCACATATAAATGGTTTTCTGGAAAGATTGTGTCAATAAATTTTCTATGATACTTTTAATGACTTTCGTTTATCAATAGAAGTTTTATTTTGCTATTCAGCGATTTATGAAGTAGTTTTATTTCAGCCATTAACCTAGTTTATGAAAACAGAAATATTTATTTCAGTATCACTTGTTTTGTGAACATGTAACAAAAATGTAATGTTAAATTCCCATTTGGAAACTTTTTATTTGCTGTGTAGTTCAATAAATGTCATTTATAATTAATAGTCTAATATTAATATGATTTTAAGTGTTACTTTATTCATATTACCCATTCAAAATGTGACAATAAAGTAAATTAAATCCAGATACTAACATGCCTAATGATTTGCTTGAACAGGTGGACATATTTTGAGTGTGAACATAATTTTTAGACGTTGATGAAATGACTTTAGATGTTAATGGAATATTTTCGGCTTGCAAGGGAATATCGTTCTCGCCTAGAATTTTCATAGTTGTTGGTTTCTTGTTTTCAGTAGAAGTATCGATGTAGTCTTCAGTGACAGATTTAGAGTTCCAGTCACCATGTCTTTTTATACCCAAAAGATCCGCCCTCCAATCGGCTAAAAAAGGGGTTGCAGATCGCCGAAAACCCAGCCCAGTATATTTTCGCATTTAGATTAAGCAGTTGTTTGGTACAATTACCAACTTTTTATCGCAGAAAGAAACCAACTTGATCACAGCTTTCATTTCTTTGAAGTATTCTTACTAGTTCTACTAAATTCAAGTCATCAAATTTCCAGACGTTAGAAAAAATTATCTGCTTCTTTCTCTGATCAATTTGCTCAGTATCGAGGTTTTAAGTAAGATAAGTTTCTTTAAGAATATGATGTTCCACAAGGTTCAGTACTTAGGCCTCTACAGTTTCCAATATTTATCAATGATATATTAACGGACTTACATGTTCATTATATACTTTATGCAGATGCTTTGAAACTGTTTTGCGACTACAATTGCAAAATGCTCTCAATGGTATAAGTCGCTGGTGTACTTACATGCAATAATTTATTCCTAAACGCATCCAAGTGCAATGTTATGTCGCTTTGGATGAGAAAGCGATCCAATAATTTTTGACTATTTATTGAACCAAACTCCTTTACATAGACCTGACCAAATATTAAGTAAGGTTACCATGCTTCGAAATATCACTTTCATCATTAATTTTAGCATGGAATATTTTGCCCACATCGGAGAGGCATGACATTTTAAGGTCACATCTTATATTGTCGTGACTTAGCCTATTTTTCCCCGGTTTTAATGAAAATATTCTGTTTGTGATACATTTTATTCATGGAAGACTAACATTATGCATTTCTGAACAAAATAAAAAAATAACACTTAGTTGTGTGGTATATTACTCAGGTACTCTTGGGCAGTTGGCCAAACATTGCAGATTATTATATTTTTCTGCTGATATATTAATCAATTAAATGTAAAAACATTCTTTTCTACAACCATATCTTCAGAGGCATCACTATCATGATTATTATATACTTCCATTGCTGCACATGCGTTTTTATGTGCTCAAAGAGAAAAAATAATATTTGAATGTGTAATAAACTTTCAAACGTATTACTACGATGAACACTTGCATCTTAATAACAGAACAATTATTAATTTTAGATTGTTTGACAGGAAAACAATTTTCAAAATGCACTATGAATCGCTCAATAAAGTTTTTAAAAGCTTCATTAAGATCTCTAATCAGGTAGAAGTTATACCATTCCATATTACATAATGCATTTACAAAGTTGATATTTGCAGTTTCATTGAATTTACGATTATAAACAGTAATATTGGATTCGTATTCAAAATAAATAAATAAATCAGCAATCCATGTTCAGTTGGTAGGCAAGGGGAAGAGCATCGGCAGGAGGAAAACTTTAGATGCAAAACTTGTCGAATAAGACACATACAATAAGGGACTATTTTGGGAAACGAGTTAAGAGTTAAAGTTTGTGCATTTCGACACTTACAGTAAGTGACTATTTCGAGAAACAAGTTGAGAGTTAAGGCCTGTGTATTTCGCGGTTCCCCCTTTTTACTGTTATTCCTCCATATACGGCGGAGTACTCGTTCCTATCAGAAATATTCCTTATTTTCAGCGAGTAGGCATTATTCCGCCGAAATTGAAATCGCGAATGTTTTATATGCAAAGCCCGACTTTCGGGACTTTAGTGGGGCTTGGCAAAATTAGAGAAAGAAATGGGGGATTAGTTGTCGCGTATTGCATTCTTACTAGGTTCAATTTCACGGGGCCCTGAGCTTTGGCACTCCAATTTATTACTTACTTGTATGTCATAGAATACTCAAAGCCTGGGATAACATCTCAGAGAGCTCTTTAATTGCTTCCAGGAAACGGAACTTTTCAAAATACTTAATGACGAAACTTGAATATTAAACCTCGAACTTATTGTCTTATATTCTTAGGAAACTTTCTTATTCGGCCCAACAAGTTAACAAATTGACTTTGGGAGGAAAATGAACAATAACATTTCATTAAAACGACATAGGATATCGGTTACTGGAGTGTGGACTTTGAAGCCTGGGAGTTTAAGTAAAGGGCAGGAATTGAATTTTAAGTATTTGTTCTCAACCCGTAAATGCAAAAGTTTTGTTTTATGGTTATGATGAAAGGATTTAATTAAAAGTAAATTGAAGTTGGAGTAATTAGTTATTCGAGGCACTGCGAACTGATACAACTTTAAATATAATTTATAAGATACAGATTTGATAATTGAATGGTTCAGAAATAAAACTTTCAGTTTCTTATTTCCCTGCCCTGAAATACAGAGTTAACTATGACTAAGTACAAATAATTTAGAGAAAATTAAGAATTAACGGAATCACCTTTCAAAAAAAGTCCAAACTTATTTATGAAGCAAAACATTTTTTTTTCGATATTATATTAAATCCTTATTTAACGCCGCCAATGCGACAATCAGAGTAGGCAACCAGCAAGCAACGTCACTGTCGCTGTTACGTCATAATTCAATTCCCGTGTTTACGTTGTAGTTTTGTGTTCTTATTCAGTTTTTAGTGCCTTATTTTAATTTTAAGCGCTTTATAGTTGTTATTAAATAAAGGAATATGTATCGGGTATACATATTTTCCCACAATATAGTTCGCCGGTTTGTTTTTCTAGGTTATGGGTCAAGACTGCCGCGGGTGAATTAAAAGTATTCTATTATCACATTCATTTCGTTTGATTCTCTTATAATAAATACCTAGGCATTTTATCTAATTGTGCCTACGGGAAGTGTGTTTTATCGGAAATAATAAAAAACGAATGCAAAATACTGGAGCTAACTGGATTAACTGTTACCTATCTGTCAGGTATTATTACTAATAAGAATATTAATTTTTGTCGTTTCTGCATTTAGAAACGCTGCAAAAAGACAACCGCATGGTAGTTGACATTGTTGACAGATGTAAGTTTTATCTATGAATCTAAGCCATCTCAGTCGATGCATATCATAGGCCCATAGGCGTCAACTTTCCGTAGAAAAAAAGAGTTTTGCCCCATTTTTTAAATATCGAGCTAAAATTCTGGAATATTTTTTTTATTGTCTTTTAGGCCTCCCTGAGCACGTGGTTAAAATTTTTGTACTTAGTCATAGTTAACCCTGTAAATACTACCTAACCATTTTGTAGAAGTGAACCATATAAATGCGTTATTGCGCTAAATGCAAAAGTATTATAGTATTTGGGTTGAAAACTATATAATTATAATTTTTTTTTGAATATCATAACAAATGTCATACTGTAAAATTTAAAATATAGGTATAGTGTAAAATAACAATATTTATAGGGTGTTACAATATGTTATTCAGAGAATTCTAGAGCAGACATCCAAAAATACGAAAAAAATTCCTATAAACCTAGATCCGCAAATTGGTTTTAGAAAAACAAGCTGTAGAAAAAATTAAATACATATAGTGTGTCCACGGATGGAGTTGACAAGAGGAGAAACTCTTTTGTTTTTGACTTTATCGAAAAATGTCACTCTTTATAAAAAGTTCTGCTTCCCGAAAAAATGAAATTCTCATAGAAATTTCTTCGATCAGATATACAGGGTGCTCATAAATTAAGAAAACAAGAAAATACTCAAGAGAAAAGTACCATTATTTATTATTATATACAGCATTTTTATGAAACAAATCTGTTTATAACTTCAAATAGAGACCCAATACAAATTTTAAAATCTACTCATACTCTGTATAGTAAAAATGCCTTTTCTTATTTTGTTCAAAACTGATACTAAATGGTTGTAATGACTCATAATTTAGTTCGAATAGTATATTACATACCGGGATGGAAAGTGTTTCCTTCTTGTCTAGAGAAAAGGCCACCATTTTTCGAGACAAGATAAAACTTTTTACCGAGGTTAGTATACTAATTTATTTACCATACCTTTTAAATGCAAGTGACGGTTTTTGTAAAACAAATAATTACGTGAGAAATTAACAAAGTAAGATCCCTGTATAACCAGATTACAGAAAAAAAACGTCAAGTTGGTATTTTGACAATGGTTACTATGGTACTAAAAAAATCAAAACAAACTTTTTTTGATAGATTGTCACCAAAAAAGTGTTTTCGAAGACAATGAGCGATTCAGAAGAAATTCGTACTCTTTGTACTCAACTGAGAGAAGTCGCTGAAAGGCTGGAAAAAGATTTGTTACCTGTGGAAGAGTCGTCCAAGGTACGATGATGATGTTTTCAAGAGTTGATGCTCACAGAAATTATGTTTTTGAAACTATTGTGCTGGCATATTTTAGCGAAATTGCCAAAATCAAAAAGCTGTCAACCCTTTGGCCCATTTACTCAATATTGCGTACTACTTAAAATATTAAAGATAAATTTTCGAAGGTATTGGCATTTTTGAAAAAACAAAATTTAGGATATGTATCCAAGAGAACATTCTGGAGGTTTTGAAAAATGCATCTGATGATATGCTAACTATAAAGATTGCACTTATAATTGGTGTATCAGGTGCATGTCGAAGTGACGAAATATATAAAATGAAATTGACTGATGTTAATCTCGTGGAAGATACGGTTCACATCGAAATTCCAACATCAAAAACCTACCAGTCAAGAGTATTTATAATAAGGAATGAAGAATGGGTAACGTTAATTAAAACATATGTTGCATTTCGTTTAGATGTTCTAAATAAAAACTTCTTTACAATTAAGATTCGGTAAAATCACTCGCGAGCCAGTTAGTCACAATTCGATAAGTTAATATCCTAAAAAATTGCAGCGCTTCTAAAGTTTCCGCGTAGGGAAAAATACCGAAGATACTGCTTCCTAAGAACAGTAGCCATACTATTGGTAAATAACCTATTCTTCAGTTGAAGAAATTGGGGAGATCGGAATCTTCCAGCGTAGCGGAAGAGTATGTCGACAAGTGTACAAATTCTCAGGTTAAAATTGCCACAAAAATATCTGGCGAAAGCCAAACTTCAGGACTAAAAACGTTACCAGTTCTACGCATGATGTTCAGCATTTTTTTACTGTTTAAGAAAGGTATTTTAAGCTAATATGTATCAAATCTCCTACAATTCCTATCAATGAAGTCAAATGTATGTTCTCTGATACCAAACATCTAGGTATGCTAATGAACATCCACAGACAAAACTCTATTCAATAATTATCTAAAGAATTTAATATATTTACTAACCTCTGGAGTAGGAACTCGAAATTCAACCACAATAGATGAGATCTCACTTATTTCTGCATTTTATTAGGATTGCTTCATCAGGTGGCCTCCTTTAACTTGAGTCAAATATCTAACTATAAAGATGATTATACCAATAAATTAAAATTATTTGAAATTGAATGTCAAAATGAAATATCGACAACGTCAAACTGATTAACTGTCAATGAATATCATAACAACCTATTAAAATAAATAAAAATTAATACAAATTTTTACCTTTTATGCATAGTTTTTTTTCCTATATTTTCAGGTATTAACAATATTGTGTGAAACTAACTACTCAGTGGACAAAAGCCCCAACCTGCGTTGAATTACACCCACAATATCTACCCATATATTCCTTATTATTAGCTTTTGTAACATTTTTTACTGTTTAAGAAAGGTATTTTAAGCTAATATGTATCAAATCTCCTACAATTCCTATCAATGAAGCCATATGTATGTTCTCTTTATAGTTAGATATTTGACTCAAGTTAAAGGAGGCCACCTGATGAAGCAATCCTAATAAAATGCAGAAATAAGTGAGATCTCATCTATTGTGGTTGAATTTCGAGTTCCCACTCCAGAGGTTAGTAAATATATTAAATTCTTTAGATAATTATTGAATAGAGTTTTGTCTGTGGATGTTCATTAGCATACCTAGATGTTTGGTATCAGAGAACATACATATGACTTCATTGATAGGAATTGTAGGAGATTTGATACATATTAGCTTAAAATACCTTTGTTAAACAGTAAAAAAATGTTACAAAAGCTAATAATAAGGAATATATGGGTAGATATTGTGGGTGTAATTCAACGCAGGTTGGGGCTTTTGTCCACTGAGTAGTTAGTTTCACACAATATTGTTAATACCTGAAAATATATGTTCAGCATGAATAAACAATTTCTGCCGCCGCTTATAACCAATCGAGTGTTACAATTATTTTAATAAAATAATTTGTAATAATATGATTAAAATTTGCTGAGAATGTTTTAACGTACAATAAGATATTTCTTGAAAAAAACATTTTGGTTATTCAATGAATGTTGACATTTACCTGGGTTGAAAGTGACATTTGTGACTCCACCCTAGTAAATGTCATTTTCCATGTGGATATATGCCAGAGTCAGAAATTTGTTTCTTTCAAACTTACTGTAAGTTGGAAATATTAACATTATAGTGCGAAATCCGGCATTAGAAATATATACCCTCATCTGTTATTTAACGATGACAAAGATTATGTGTTATTTCTAGTGCTGGATCTTAGACTATTATATATATGGTTATAAATAATAGAATATAGTCCATTTGATGAAAGTGAGAAGACCCATTCAATTCTTTTAGAGTGTGGCCTTGAACTGTATGAATTTATTTCCGTTCTGGAGCGGCAGAGGGGATCCGCTTGTAAGATTAAATCGAACAGAATTATTTACTGGTCATCTGATTCCGGGGAGGTCAGATCAAGACAAATCACCACATTGTTGGCGATAGATTCTCCGGTATTGATTCTGATTGTTCTTGCTACCTACGCGGGATGGATCGCAACTAATTGTTTAATCAATCTCCTCCGGAGGAGTTGCACAAGAGAAAAATGTTGTGGTTTTTGTCTGGCAGGTCCAGTTGCTATTGGTTTCTGCTGGCGAAGTTCCCTAATTAAGTGCTACGGAAAATGAATTGCTTCGGTTTATAATAAATTAAAATTATCTGAAGCTGAAGTTCACGGGGGAGTTTTTGCATCCAGTGAAAACTGCTGCCGCAGAAAGGTTAAGGTTTTCTTTTCCGTAAATATTCGCTTCTAATTTATAACTACTTCAATAACACACTCGACGTCTTGGGCTGCTAAAGACGCTTTCTAAAGCATGTCAGTCGATGACTGATAATAATAATGCATTTTTTTCTTTTTAGACAATATAGTTCACATATTGTATAGGAATAGACGAAAGAAGGAGAATCAATTGTACACACGTTTTAAAAAACAAAACACACACAAGTGTTAGGTCAGATAAAATACAATATTAAGATAAATCAGACACTCACATATTAAAATAATCGTCCATATTATAAAAGCCTTTTCTATTAAAAGTTGCTTCTATTGTCTTTTAAATGAGAACAAACCTTAATACCTAGTTAGGCGATTTAACAGAAACATTCTTTTTGTACAAAAGGAAAAAAAATAAATTTTTACCTACTTCTATTATGGACATCTTTAAGAATTAAGACATATGGAAGAGATAATATTTAAATATATTTTTGCAGTTCAGCCGCATTGACAAGCCTAACATACTTTGTACAACCCGTTTATGAGCCAGAAACCTTTTATTAGAGAAGGTGGAACTACACCAAAATCCAGTGCCATACCTTATCCTGGAATTAACCTGAGCAAAATATAGATTTCTTAACTGACTGATATCAAGTATATTTCTAAGATTCTTAAATTGATAAACCACAGAATGAAGCAGATTATTATTAAATAATTATATCTAGAAATTTAACATTTGTAGTATTGCAAGTAAATTATGCACCAGTGATACATATTGCTGTCGGTGTTTTAAATAACTTGCAATCCAGTTACATGGTAGTCCTCTTATACTATATTTATTGAGTTTGAGTAATAGTAATTCATGGTTGACGCAGTCAAATGCCCTGCTCAAATGTCAAAAAATCTGAACATAGTAATGTAATGTAATATCAGATATTTCAATTTTATTGGCAGCTCTGTTATACAAGTTGCGGCATTTATAATGTAAAAATTATAAGGTAAATTCTCACCAATATTTGGAACAAAAAAAGTCTTATCACTGAAAAAAATATAGTTCATAATATTAATGAATGCTGTTCATTGAACGAAGGTATACTAAATATAATATGATTCTATTTGTTAATACAACATATATTTGTTGGTTAGTTTATAACTGTGTTTGCTGAATCAATGTATTGCATTAATAAATATTTTTACATTAACCAATGTAAAATATTAATAAAGCAACGAATTTTACATATATTCGATTAATATTGAGTACATGAAAATATAAGTAACTATACATTGAAAACACGGAATTCCGGGAACCAGGAACTATTCTGTTGGCTGATGCCCCGACCAGCATTGAATTATACCTGGAAAATATATAGCAAATAGCTAACGGCAGTCGTCAGCACCAGACATACCGGTTTCGAGCTTATTAGCTCTCATCAGTATGCCATGGGTGAAATAACCGACGAATAACGTTAGATGTAGCTTTGCTACTCCGCGATACTCATGATCTCTACTGTCGGGTTAGACAGCCTTAAAATAGGTAAGGTTAATCATCGGTTACCTCACCTAGGGCATACTGATGAGAGCTATTAAACTCGAAACCGGTATATCTCTGGTGAGCTCTTTGCTATACGCTTTACAGGTGTAATTCAATGCTGGTCGAGGCATTAGCTCGCAGAGCAGTTATTTCCTGGAGTTCCACAAGGATCAGTTTTGAGTCCACTACTTTTCTCATTTACAGTAATGATTTTCCCAATACCAGTTTAAGTTTTAAGCATACTTTTTGCTAATGATATCAGTATGTCAGCTTCAGGCACAGCTGTATCTACTGTTCTCAGTTATTTGCCTCACACAATTCTTAACAAACGACTGGTTTGCCTGTAATAAACTTACTGTAAATTTAACTAAATCAGAAACAATGATTTTTAGTCTAAGAAACATAAATGGTGTTAATATTTCGGAATACGTATAATTTCTTGGAGTTTACTTAGATCCGAAGTTATGTTGAATTCAGCATATTGAGTATATTTGTAATAAAATATATAAACATCTTTTCATGCTCCGAAGTTTAGTAGACAAAGTGTCTCTTATTGTCCTAAAAACAGCTTATCATTGCTTAATACATTCCATTATAGCGTATGCTATTATGATATGGGGTCATGCGCCTTGTAATGAACGTGTTTTTTCCTTACAAAGGAAATCCATGCGGATTATCTTTAGGCTTGGTTTTAGAGATGACTGTAAACATTGTTTTGTAAACTTAACTTAATTCTAGAACTCAGTCCTATGATTATAACACCAGGAAAAGAAATGGACTTTCGTGGATTATATAGGAATACAACTTTTTAATGCACTACCTCCTAATATCAGAAACTTAAAACTAAACAGACACATTCAAAATCAAAATAAAGAATTATCTTTTGCATCAAGCTTTTTATACTCTCACTTGTGTTAAAAACATGCTTTTAAATTGTTTTTAACTGTTTTATCACTTTTATATTGATTTTTTTAACCAGCATTTTATTTGCCATGTGTAAGCACTGTGGCGTGTGTAGCACAAAATTGAAATAAATAAATATACTTGTATCAAAATATTCTGCCTGAATAAATATATTTTTTACAGGTATTTTTTATGTTTTGGCATATACGAAACCGTTTTTTGCTTGTCTGAATATTTAATTTAATGAATATATCTAAATTTTAACGTTAATAATTTAATAACGAACTATTGACATTTGCGCACAATAAAGTTAAGATCTTCCGTAATGAAAAAGCTAAATATGTTGCAGTTATCACTTATAACAACTGATGGACACATGAATCAGTTAATTCAATGTTGGTAGCTTTTGAGGGGACTTTTTCTAAAACAAATATTGGAAAGGGATGATGACCCGAAGGGTTACTTTCTGCTAGGGAACTTCTGGGGGCCTGTTGGTAAAATCCGACACGTAACGAGGGGAGGCCATTTGAAAAAAGAGTTGTTTTGGCTTTACTTGTCTTTTCGCGGTTTTTTATTTGTCTTTGGGTCTGGTGAAGTAGAGTTGAGGCATATTACGTGTAAATAGTTTTGACACGATGAAAAATATAAACTTATTATTATAAAACGCTTATTGAAATCTTTTAGAATTGAATTTTTGCTCAAAATACTTTCTAAAAGAAGCAATAGTGATGCTTTGTATTGTAGACCTTGCTTATATTTCATATTACAAAAGAGGTACTGCAAAAGAGCTTACTAAAATTATGTTTTTGTTTAAAGCATACCTACACGTTAGTATTGGCAAAGTTGTAGAAGTAACTTAATCATGATAACAAGAGACCTCACATTCAATGTTTGGCTAGCTTCAGCATAACTACCATATTCATTTTATAGTCCCGGCCTTGCTCCCTGTGATTTCTTTATTTCCATCATAAGGTAACAGATACAGATTAACGAGTTGTGTTTGCTTGCCTTCAGAAAATGTCGGAGCAGCACAAGGCGTCGACTATGTGGGCTACCCATTCGAAATTGCAGTATGTTGAGGATAAACAAAGGGGTTGATTTAAAATCATCTGTGAAACTGCATGCATTCAAGGCAATTAGTAAGAATGATGCCAAGATGGCATATGTATTCAAAGAAGACGATTTGTTTTTCACAGATGGACCGGACATTACATTTATTTTTGAAGGGAGTCATTTGGGGTATCTTTGGTTCTTGCAGTTTTATGTGAATTGTGCGACTTACGCTTACTTGTCATCAATAAGGAGGAAGGAAGCGTATTGCTTATTACTATCCGACTATCTAAGACAGTGAAGGCTCGACGTATTACTGTTGCCGACAGTGATGGAATTAGTTATGCATTTGGTGAAGATTTGGTCATTGCGTCCCCAAAATGTAAGTACAGACCAAGTTTTCTTACGGTATGATAAGGGAAAGTGTACCAATCAAGTGACTGGTATTAATACATTTGGATCATGTCCCTTGCAAATTGCACGTTATCTTAAATTGGACAATCTTGAGAAATACACTGGCACGTTTCGATGTACGTCCGCTACCATTATGGCGAATAGATCCAACGACAATTAGGATGGAAATCGGCACCTGTGGCGACCGGTTACGCTGAAGAGGGTATGAGCTATTAGAAGAATGTTTCAAACATTATTGGGAGTGCAACCTCATTGACTTGAACAGCATTTGTTCCAATTTAAAAAACCGAAGTATTAATATTTCAAACAATACCAGCAATCAGGAAATACACCGTCTGTAATAAATGTATTTATAATATGAGTTAAGTATGGCAAGATAGTAGGACAGCTGAGCAATATTAGTTTAATATTAAGTCCTTCATGACCCTGGGCAGTAGTTTTTATATTAAGTATATAAAATGATTTGAATAGCAAAATCCTCAACATGTTTAAATTCAAATAAAGGTACATTTAGTTTTGAGTTGTTATTATAAAATTCAATTAAATCTCGATCAGGGGATACAATAGGTATAGAATATATGCAATAATTGTTCAGGTCATAAGCGCATTTCAGAGATAGAGGTATAATTTTGTTCTGTTTGTTGTAAATATTTAGCAGATGGACATCTTTCCACATATTTTTTAAACCGTTTACTCGAGACTGATACTCAAAGTAATCGTATATTATCAGTAATCCAAGGAGAATATCTTTTTGTAATATTAATAGTCTTAAAAGAGTCATTAAGAAAGGCGACTTTATCATTAATATTGTTTGATTCATAAATGATGTGGATAATTTTTTTGAACTAATGTCAATGATGAAAAGTATTTTTTCGGTACAAATATTAAAATTTTATTTTATTTTCTCAAAATAATGCGTTTAGCAAATTCTCTAAGAAGCTTCGTTTTTTAGAAATTTTGACTTTATCTAATCAGGGTTATCTTATCAGATTACTAAAATTATAGGATTAAATAATAGATTAAGTGAATTGCTTACTAATTTCCCATACAGAAATACTTTTTTATACAATTCGGTGTGTTCGTGTGGATTAATTATTTCACGATTTGACCAAAGTATGACAGCGAAGCCGAAAGAATGCAAAAAATAAATCAGACCCTTGTCTGGGGACGCACTTCCTCGAGGGTCAACTGCACAATCCTATAATTCAGGAGGGAGTAGTTCCTTCTACCGCGCAGCAGTATACTTTTGTCCTAAGGGGATCAACAAGGATGTGCTGTCAGACGCCGCACACTTTTATAACGGTTAAAGCCAGACTTTATTACTTCATTACAATTTAAGAAGTGCGACCGGTTTTAAACTTGAAGTGGCCTGCCAGCGACGGCTCTTAATGCATCTTGAGAGTTTTCTCGACTATAAGAATGGATGTTCTAGATAATTACATGGCAAGCATAAGTTTTATAACGCGGATTAAGATGGTTTTCATCGAAAAATTCTAGAGAACTCTTGGACGTTTGCATTCTTATCGCCGAAACATTACAGGATGGATGACACTATAGGCTACTGTTGTCTTTAGAGTCATGGAAATGCATTATATCCGTTTTTTAGTATCAGAGTTTACATTAAGTTATGGTAAAGTAACGTAATTTAGCAGTTTCTCGTCTGTACTCAGCAAATATGTGCCAAATGCAGCTACTTTTACCGCGTTAGTGCAAGGCGGGCGTACCACGAGACGTCCAAGGCGTATTACAGCAGCTGAGGAATATATGTTGAAGAGAATCCCCGAATGAATACCAAGCAAATAGGTCAACAAGTACAGGAATGTCCCAATCAAGAGTGTGGCGTATCATACACGAGGCTCAATTATATCCATACCATGTACAGGGTGTAGATTTTGCGAATGGTTGCTGCAGTAAAATCCTCAAACTTCCAGATTTAGAGATGACGTGTTATTTACATATGAAGCTATTTTTACAGGCAATGAAATGTATAACATTCAGAATACTCATGTTTGGGATTTTGAAAATCCGCACGCGATTCAGCGGGATCACATTCAACAATGCGATGGATTGGACTAGGAGGACAGGTACCATGACCGCCACGATCTCCTGGCTTAAATCCCTTGAACTTCTTTTTGTGGGGATATTTAAAAAGTGAAATGTATCGCACCGAAGTGGACATTAGTAATGATTTACGTGAACATATTATAGCTGCTGCCAATAACTTACGAATTGAAAACGGACAGTTACCAGAAAGTGGGTAAAAAATTAAAAACACCATATGTAAATAACATTTTACTACAGCAAGTACATAATAGTAACAGTAGTAGTAGTAGTTATAGTAATGTAATAGTAATAGTAATAGTAATAGTAATAGTAATAGTAATAGTAATAGTAATAGTAATAGTAATAGTAATAGTAATAGTAATAGTAATAGTAATAGTAATAGTAATAGTAATAGTAATAGTAATAGTAATAGTAATAGTAATAGTAATAGTAATAGTAATAGTAATAGTAATAGTAATAGTAATAGTAATAGTAATAGTAATAGTAATAGTAACAGTAACAGTAACAACAATAGCAACAGTAATAGTAATCGTAATAGCTATGGTAATTACTATTTTAATATCTTTTCTCCCTTGTTTTGTTGAGTGTAAACATGTTTCTGTAGTAACATGAATAAATGAATACAAAAATATGTCTGTTGAAAAGACGTCAGCTGCTATTTTTTAAAGAATATCTGGTATGTAGATACTTCAATAAAATGTGTAATTCGTTTTACAAATGTTTCTAGTACCGCTGAAAGTAAAAAGCAGCAATTCGGAGACCCTCACGGACTTTTTTCGCAATTTCGTAGCGAAATTTTTAATACGTACTTCAGACTTGGATATTTGACAGCGCCGCAATATATTCATATTTAAACTAATAGAATATCTGAAAATCTGCTGAATCCACCGAGGCAAAATATGATAATGTAGACATGGAGGGTGAACTGCATATTTATCACGGCTGAGAAGGTCGGATCGCGTCATAGACTTCCAGGCGTTACACTCTTAAGACTTGTTCCGTCAGTTGCCTATCATATCGGATATTGATGCCTCATTCTGGAACGGATTGGCTCCGGATGCTTGCTCTCAGTTTAGAGCTTGTGTTTTATGGGGGCGTAATTGGCACAAGGAGAGTTACAGAACCGATATATTTCGGAAAACACTTCGGAAATTTCATTTTAAACTTAGATTGCGCTAGATTTCGCGGATGATTGATTGAGGCGCTGCTTTAGGGGACTCGGGATTGGATTCCATGAAATATTTATAGAATATAAACTTTTTATATCTTATTAAGAAGTTACGTGATAAATATAAAGGAAGAGCGGCCCGCAAGCAAAAAATGTGTTCATTAAAATTGTATCAAATATCTTCTGGGATAGATGCCTCGTCTGGCGAGATATCTCAATATAAACAAATATAGTTGCGGCAAGAATTCAGACGACTTACGTTTGCTGACGTTACGCAATTGTTTTTTTTTGTCAACGTAACTTTAGATGATAGTTTGTCGCGTTAAAAACAATAATTTTTTGTAATTTACTCTAATATACAGGGTAATGCGTAACTTATCTAAAAACATTTGGAAATAGATGCGTCATAAAAAATAGAGTCAATATCGTAAAAAAAATTGTAAAATCCTTATAGTTTTCGAGAGAAAAATTATCTAGTTTCTAGTCTGGTTTCTAGCCAGGCGATTTCGAATATTGAAATCCGATTTTTTGTGATACGAGTGTTCCGACCCCGGGATCGGTTTCGGGAGCCAAAAATACATGGGGAACCATAGGTCGGAGCTCGGGCACAGAACTTTTATATTTTTTTGTGTGCCTGTGATTAGTAGTCAAATATATATTTCACATATAGAAAGTTGCATAAAGCATGAAACACATTTACATATTATGTTTCTGTGATAATGTTGATGCAGGTATGTTGTATTTTCGTGCAGTTGTAAAGCAGTACCACACGTGGTGCGTTTAAACCTGTTGTATTTTTTAAATCATATTCAGAGAGCCTCTCACACTATTTCACAGCACAACTAAACCATACAAACAATTTGTGTCTCGCAATGCAACAATAAATATAACGCACATGATTGTATAGACAAGCCGACCATTACTAGTTCGGGACGCTGTTGGCGCATGCGTTGGTACTATCTATGTAAAAATACATAATATTGATAATTCTTATTAAATTTACAGATCTTTAGAGGATTTGCTGCTAAAATTACAAAGTGAAATAGAACTATTACAATATATCCTCTGACTAACAGGACTATAACATGATTTATGTATAATTTCAATTAATATTGTAAATTTACTTAATATTTGTAAAATTACATAACTATAAAATTGCCATAACTAACACAGCAAAAATTATGCAAATATAAATAATTCCTTCGGAGGTTTTTAGAGTGCAGAATTATCTATAATTATTGTAAAATCTGTTGGAATACATAATATTTTTTCTCCAAGTTTCTATCTATTTTTAACATCATCGAGAACGACTTTTCACGAATGCCATGGATATGGCACGTCGTTAAATTTTCATTCAGGTTCAGCAGATTTTTTTCCGGTATCGGCTAGGTTCGACGCAGGTTTACAAGATATGACGGACAGTTCTAGAGTGATACCTGAATTATTTACAACGTACAAGAGATAGAAGAGTAATTCTAATCGACGGAATTTTAAATATGCAAATCGTCAAAATTAACTGACGGGGCTCAGGAGACGCCATTAAAATGTTAATACAAAATTTGCAATCCAGAGCTCATTAAACATTGCTAGTCTGTCAGACACATCAATGGAGCCATAGAGCGAGAGGTGTGTGGCGTGACGCTCGATCCGGTAGGCTTATTGATCGCCGAGCTATTGTTAAATTTTATGTGAAATATTTTCAGATGTGGAAACTAGCGAGTTCCTTTAGCTACTACCTCTAAGCAGATGCTTAGTTTTGTGAAACAGCGCAGCTAGAATTAATTTTTCCTACAAAATGTTTCCGGACACTAAAAAATGCCTATATTTTTTACAAATATTAAGCAAATTTACTAGGTACATTAATAATTAAAGTAATACCTAAAGTATGTAATAATCCTGTTGTTCACAGAATATATTGTAATAGTTCTATTTCACTCTGTAAGTTTAGCAGCAAATCGTTTTTCGTTTAATAGTGATAGCTATGGTAAACATATGTATACCAACGCATGCGCCTACAACGTCCCGATCCAATAATGGTCGGCTTGTCTATACAATCATGTGCGTTATAGATATTGTAGTGTAGTTGAAATTAAAGTGGCACGAGACGTTTCAAGTATGTGTATGGATTAGTTGTGTTGTAAAATAATGACTGAGTGGCTCTCTGAAGGCGATTTAAAGAATACATGTTTAAGGGCTGGTACTTTCAGTTTCATTTAACCATGATTAACGTGGTTTAACAGTTGATCAAATTTACAGAGATCTTTCGAGGACTTTCGGCATTAATTATGATTAATATGTGGGCGTATTGCTGTTAGAGTTAACGGACCTATAGACCCCCGATAAATGCAAATATATGGCACTAATCAAGGTTTCGTAACCTCACATTTTGGTTTCCCTGTCATTTTACTTTTATTTTAATTGAAATTGTAACATGGATCTTGAAAAGTTAAATGAAATTTTCGATGATAATGATGAAGATATCATAGATTTTGTAATGAATATGAGGACATATACAGTTCAAGAAAGAAAAGATTATTTTGTTGATTTGGATGATAAAGAGTTTTTCCGTAGGTTTCATTTAAAAAAGACACTGTGAATAACTTGTTACGTGAATTAGAACCACATTTACATAATGATAATACACAGTAAGTTTTTCAAACTCGCTCATAGTAGAAGCTGAAGCACATCATATTTATTGTAGATATCATAAAGTCTCCATTAGAAGTCAACTTTTATTGACGTTGAGATTTTACAGCACCGAAAGTTTTTATACAACAATTCGGGATTTTATCTGTGTTCACAAAACTACAGCAGGTCGAACAATAAAAACAATTACAAATGCTATTCTATTGTTTTCTTTATTCATCTTTAAATAATGTAGAAAAGCTCATCCTGTACCCTGTCTCTATTGCACATCCAACATCTAACAAATTATATTTTTTCAAAAAATTCTGGTTTATTTTGCGTTCGAACACCGAACACGTATAAACTAAAAAGAAAGCAAGGTTACATAACCTCTAATCAACAATCCAGAGAACTATTTCTCTCTTATTTCTGTGGTACATGGTACATTAGAACTATTTTTTTAATATTCATTGCTGCCAACAAAGATTAACCAACGATTTGCAAACAAGTTGTTAAAATAGGAATAAAGTACAAAGCAATTCTTAATCATGATTAAATTACTTGATTTGTTTAACAACACTGTTAATGAATCGTCTGATTAATTTCAGAATGAAAGTACCAGCCCTTAATGTATACTGCGTGCTGTTGCATTTATAGTGCTCGAAATACAACATAGGTACCTACATCAACATTAACACAGACATTGCCAAAAAATAACTTTCTATGATTTAATTGTATGTTGATTAAATATTACTACCTATTTGAAAATATTGTTTATACAGGATGTGAGTTAAAGAATGGGCCAAACCTTACCATTTTCGACTACGACGAAAATGAATGGGGAAAAGTAATGAAAAAATAAAAACGATTTTCAGGCATATATACGTTAAGGGATTTTTTTCTAATTTGATGTGATGAGTTTTTACGGGGACCAACTTCATTTGCTACGATTTCACGTCAATACAAAAAAGAAGTGGCGTGCAAACTATACTTTTGAGATCCTTTCCTGAAAAATAAATGTTACGCCACTGCATACAGAGGAAATAAGTTAAATTTTTAAAATTTTCATTGATTTTTCAGCATAAAAGGTATTCTTGTTGACTATCGCTGAGATGCACCATTTTTAAAGCAACTGCGTTTAAAGTAGGCAAGGATGTGCAGTTCATGTATTGCGTAACTTCATTAACTTCCAACTTGTGTTATAAAAACATAATTATTTGATAATTAAATGACATTAACGAATATTAAATATATATTTTAATGTACTATACTTTTGCATATTATATTTCAGGTCTTACAGTTGTAAAACGTATTAAACAATTAAGAAAACAAAAAATATAAACGCCATTTTTTCTCTAGCATAAATTCATAAAATATACCAAGAAGAACTAAGAAAAACATTAATTATGTTTAAGATCATTTTCGAAATAGCCCTCATTTGACTGAAGTTCCTCATCTTTTAAAGAAATTTCTCCGAACAGTGAAAAATAATTAGTTCAGGTTTTTTATAGCATTTGCAGCTGCAATTATTCTTTGCCACAGTTCATCTCTGTTGTTGATAGAGGTAGCACTATAAACCATAACCCCAGAAAAATAAAATCAAGCTGATTTAGATCGGGACGTGGAGGCCATGGGAGTTCACTTTCTCTTCCTATTCATCGATGAAAAAAAAAAACGTTATCTAAATGGTTTTTACTATTAGAGATCGCCAGACCTCAACATATGTGATTATTTTCTTTGGGAAACATTGAAGGATTTTGTTTATTCCACGCCAATTGAATCCCGGGAATATTTGTGGGATTGTAGATATTACGAACACATATAATGTTATAAGAAACGATTATCATTTATTAAACAGAGTAAATTTCTGTTTTTGGCAAAGAGTAAGAATTTCTTTAGTTTTAATTTATTTTTTTTTATTTATGTATTTAATAGTTTATTACTAACTATCAAAGCCTACTACTTACTTTTTGATTTCTTCTAATAAACACTATTACAATTTTGTTTTAATTAATGCACTTTTTCTTAAAGAACTTAAACTGTGAAAGAGTAAAAAAGTGTTTTATATTTAATTCTCTACGGGACATTATTCTTCTTTTTAAAATGGATCAATGGAAAAAAGTTTTGTTAATGAATACCTTGTAGTGTTTCAATTTCTTTGAGCTCATAGTTGATGAAGACCAATAATCGCATGTGTGCAACTTTGCATATAAGTATGTTTGGTTAAATTGCAATATTTTGCAACTACTCTGTGTCTGTTCTTATGCGCAACACCAACACCCCAGTATAAGGTCAACCTTTGTCATCAAATACATATCATCAGCGACCTTAATAAGTACATTTCCTTTAAATAATAGTAGCTCACACTCTTATTTTTTAAATGTTAGAATTGTATAGGGAACTGCACTGATATTTTAAAATTAAACAAACTGTAATAAATAGATTACAAAACTAACAATATGCAATTTATAACATACAATTTTGTTGAAATTTGTTAATAATACCGTCTCGTCAGTAATAGTCACATTATTTTCCGTTGTCTAGGCTTCCAAGCAGTCAATCTCTTTTGTATTTGTGTATTTGTGTTTAAATCTGTCGGAAAAACAAGCTTTAGTTATTACTTCTACAATCTCTACAAGAATTTGCAAGGTCAAATACCTACTGTCCAATTAAATAAAAGTACAACAATAAAGCAAATTTGACATATAATATTTGTTTACTTTTGCGATGAAGTGGATGGTTTATTAATTAATTTATTAAGTTCAAATCTACGATGTATTGGATTTAAAAGCAATTAATTTCATATGCAAGTTGGAATATGGTTGGTAATGCTTATTGGAAGAATGTATTATATATCTGTATATATAGCTGTTGGAAAAATAGATGTATTATCCACTTCCACATAATATGAATAATATGTAAAAGGATGTCCTGTTCAATATAAATTTTCTTTAAACGGGTACACAGAGCAGATAAAAGACGAGTAAAGTATATGACGTAGACGAATGTGACAATTAAAATACACCTAGCTGAAACTTAGATCATCATTGCTTAATTTCGTTTATCTTCTGAATTCGGATTTGATAAAGTTTAGTCGGCAGCTGAATTCCAATCCCACAGTGGCTGTTATCTACTTAATGTGCCCATTAAGATTCAAAGAGCATTGTTTTCCGCGTTTAATTCAAATATTATTCATTGCCCTTTTGACCAACTTTTACTAAGTTTTTAGATTACACCACCTAGCAGTACGATCCAATTGAGTTCCGCCACTAAATTTTTTTAATCGTTGCCAACTTCGTTATACTATTCTTGTTCCTTCGAACAAATATAATTTAATTTTAGCGATACGATGTCAATAGAAGAAGTAGATGTAGGCCTCTGAAAGATGCTATAGGAGATACATTTCAAAGTAAAGACCGAAAGGTTATAAAAAAATACTTAAATGAGAAAATAAAAAATGTACTAATGCTTTAAATATATGCATAGTTATATTATCATTGTACATAGTCACCATGTCGGTTCAAACACTTTTGATATCGTCTCTTCATAACAATGCGCCTCCACCTAAAATTGTACCATAGAAATCATAAAATATATAGAACGCCAGAAGCCTTTACTCAGCTGTAAGGGAAATATAAGCTGTTGGTTATACTGTATTTTAATCCCAGCAAACAATTGAAACCAAAACCAAACGTTTGTATTTGGACCATAGAAATCATATGTTTCTACGAATTGTACGCAAAATTTTCATATTTTGAAATTACCGCCCATTAGTGTGAAACTAATGTTAGTTGGTGTGTTAGTGCAACCAGAGCATAAAAGCTAAGTTACTGCAATATTGCCAGACTACAGGGTGCATGATCATAAACTTGCAATTGGTGATTCTATGGAAATCCTATGCTGACGCTGACGTGCATTACAATAAAGCTGAAGAATTCCTTATCTCAGCATTTATCATCGTTGAGACATCATGACGTACTATACTACTAACACTGGTTAGGCATCTATCTACTACAACTCAAAAACTGATTCAACCATTCGAGAAAACTACTGAAATTTTCAGTTAGCAACTGGCTGCCATTTCAAGTGGCCAAGCTTGAGTTTGTTCAAGAATATTACAAACATTTGTAACGACATGGTGATTATGTACAAAATAACAACTATGATTGAATGAATATGAATAAAATAACTATGTATTTAGAATCATTTATACATTTCCCATTTTTTCATTTGGTTTTTATAATACATCTCATAAGTTGTGTTGCAGATACTACGCACAATAAGTATAGTGATTTTAATCTAATTGAAGTGTATCTTGAATATATTGTTTTTGTTATTTAGAAGCGACGGTGATTATTCGAAGCACTAAGGTCAGAAGACTCAATGCGCGCTATCCTGGCTGGAGTGTTTTAGATCCATTCAATCGATCTTCCTTTGATCGTTCTTTGATAGAATCATGAATGGACCTTGCAAGATAGCATTGTGGTAATCCAAATAATGGTTCAAGTCTTACAAATGGACCACATGTGCCTTGTCTGGCTAATATGTGAGCCATCTCATTATCAGTCACATCACTATGACTCGGAACCTAAATCAGTTAAACATGATTCTTTCTTTCAGAGAAACACCCTCGACATATTCTAGGGCCACACGAGAGGAGATCCTGAAGGATATAAACACGCCTGGCTGTCTGTGCATTTTTGAATATGCTGGTTTACATATTTCCTTCTGATATTTTCTTGAACGTAGGCAAATACAGCAAATACTTCCTCCTGAAAGACCTAGTGCATTTCTCCAGAGAGTGAAATAAATTTACTCTTGGTCGTGCTTCATAGATCCATTCATTCATAGTAGATGAGCTCTTCTGAGACTTGAGCATCAGAACTAGCGACCTAGGCTAGACTAGGTTTCCGTAGCTGGTATTTCTTCTTTAAGATTCCTTTAAAATGAGTTTCCGTCCCCTTCCATCAAGAGATGCAGTTTTAAAATGATAGGAAAACCGAGAGAGCAGAGAGTGCTGACATACACGTGTCTGAAATTTATTTTGACGAGATAGTGGTCAGCACCATACCTCAGTAGCATAAGTAAAACAGGTCCTGACCACCGTAGTATAAATCCAAAAGGTTGCAGTGACTTTTTGCAACTGCCTGTCAATGTGGGGTACCCAGGTTAATTTGTCACTAAGTAACTCTAAAAACTAGACCATTCGTGCCGTCTAAATGGGTTGAAAATAGTCGCTTCCCCGGAAGCTGACGATCTTCTGCCTCCTGGTGAAGAGAACAAGATTGACTTAAGCCTAAGCCCCTATGCACTAACTTTCTATGATGTTTAGAACCTTCTGAGTGAGCTCGTTGATGACGTCCATGTGAGTATAAAACGGTTGTCATTGTAGGCTTAAGTATAAAAGCGTGAGGCACCACAGAAGCAGAGACAACCACGCTAGTTGTGGTCCCATCCATCTAGAATGGCATTTTTGTCCTGGTTACTGGATTGGCCATCTGGCTTGTCAGTCTTTACATGCAACCTTTTTTTTAAATGTGGATAACGTCTCTATCGTCTTTAGTTTCCTAAATTGGTGTGTTATATTTAGTTTAAATAAATATGCAGCCTCTGTTACTAAGCATGTTATTCTCATTTGAAACACAAGCTAATGAAATTCCAACACACTCACATTAGGGATGCGGTACGAAATAATAATTATACTAAGTTCGGTTACACACAAAAAAGCCTTGCACACGCCATTGTTCTGCCGCACATCCTAATTAGATCTGTTTGTGAAATTATTAAGGGAAAAAATATATTCCGCATTGTGCACGGATACCTGATGTGAATAGAATTTTTTACGGCGGCAGGGTGAAAAATACTGAATTATTTCATTTTGTATTTATATATGTCATGATAAATTTGCTGTTATAAAGAAAACAGAGATTAATGTGAGCTGTAACATGTGACATTATTTGTCTCAAATGACAAATGATGCTCTTCAACTGTTTTTGTTTACACTCTCGTTCAAACCGTGTGTGAAAATCATATAATAATCACAGTATGAAAAGGTAGATGGGAGCGACACAGCAATTTTTATATATACGTCGTTATCTTTCAGAGGCAAGGTTCTATTTTTAATCATACTTCAAAGCTAAAAAAAACTGAACTGAAAGATAAATAACAAGCCTTTCCGAATTTTTAAAATTGTATGTAAAGTGACAACAATACTATATATCTGATCTAATAGTTTTTGGTAAGAATTGATATTTTTCTGACATACAGGGTGCTTAAAAAAGGGTACAAAATTTGGAACATAGTAGAAGAGGGTAATACATAAAAATATAAAATAACCTTTCTCAGTTTTAAGACATATATCATACACTAATTTTTCTACAAACCTGATTAAAGATACAAATCAACGCATTTATTACATTATTAAATTATATTACAAGCTTTTCGCTTTTAGCACCAGTACTAAAAGTAAATTACTTTTAACATTAGTGCCTTAAATTTACATTTTAGAAGCTGATAGCATGCGTTAAAATTTATACTTTTATCCACACGTGAACCTTCTACAGTGATACTTTATCCATAAGTGGAATAAGTAACTTTATTTCACTAGCAGAATAATGAAAAAAGTAATGAACCTGTAATAAATCGAATTTAATTTATGTACTTATTAACATTTACATTTATAACAATTAGACATTTCGTTTTTTGTTTTATCACATTTTCTTTCCGTTAATAACAACCTTTAGCACTGTTGTTATCATTTTCGGACGCATAACGCATCTGCCGAAGTTTGTGAAGAATTTGCACAAGTTACGGATGTCTCTTCTTGTAAGAAACAGCTATATTTTTCTTGGATGTCCTTGCTATATCAAGTTGGTTAGATATGGACACCTGAACATAACTTTCTGCTATAGAGGAGCTCTTCCATCCACCATGCCATTTAATGGTTGCGAGATCAGCATCTTTATTGGCCAAAAAAGTTGTTAAAGTGCGCTCCATACAATGGCCAGTATATGCTTCTGGATTTGCGATATTCAGGAATGAAGCCAGTGTATTAATTCCAACAGGATGAGAAGTACATTTCTGATTCATATATATTAAAATGAATGTTGAGCGAATTGGGCGCAGAGAAATATATTTTCTGCGTATTTCAACAGCATTCGCACAAAATCCTTCTTCTATAATTGTAAATTTTCTTAAACTGTCCGTCTTGGTGTCAGGTATTTTTGAAATAAAATTTTATTTTACTAAATGTATTATAATTTTTTTTATCAAGTAGTATTAATTTAACTGTGTACGATTTTTTTTTTAATTTTGCAACTATGAAGTTAACGTTTGGCTTTCTTACTTGTTCTAACGATTAAATAAATTTTGTTTAATTAGTAAAAAAATTTTATTTCAAAAAATTTACCATGTTTTTCAACATAAAAGTAGATTTTTCTCGAAAACGGTCAACTTTAAAGCTTATGACCAAGAGTACATTTTTGGCGTAGAAAACATTGGCGGTTCAAATGGGTGCCTCAAAACCGTACTTTTTCCAGTGGCGTAGAAGTTGGAGAAAAACACCCACTTCAACTTCAAAATCTTCACCAATTATGACTTTGGAAAAATTTTTTCTCGCACAGAGCATAGCTCATTATGAGTAGTAAATGCTTACGAAAGCTGTTTTCTGTACGATAAACGGTTCTGGAGATATTCGCAAAAACGAATTTTTTTATAATTTCAACACCCTGTATTTCGAAAATTGTGCATTTTAGAGGTAAGTTAATACAAACTTTTTCAAATTTTGGACGAGCTATCATATCCTGAAGTCCTGCGCATATATTATGAAACACCCTGTATACCCAACAACATGTAAAAGGTAAAGATATATTATTTTAATCATTAAATATTTGTTATTGTCCGAAGTTATTTATTTGTGGCATATTTTTTGTTTTCTTTAGTTTTATTGGGTTTTTGCCACACTTCTGAAAAATAAAGATTAATTTAATAAGCCCTTGCGCCAAACGGATCGGTCAAGGGTTATTTTTGAAACTAAGTTTGCCTAATCAAAAAATCTCACACTGAAAAGATCAGATAAGTAAACAATAACAAAAATCACATCACTATCCGTATTTTTGACGTTTCGAAAAACTCTGTTTTTGTTCTCAAAATAGTAGTAAAAGTATTAAACGTATGTCAAGTTTGACAGTTTAAAATTTGTTTATTTGCTTCCATAGAGATGTTAAATGCTTTTTATTTTATTGTTACTTACTTCTTCTTGTTGGCTACAGTTGTATCAAGTATCAGTATCAGTATTTAAAAATGCGATGGCATGACTTCTCCATTTATTGTCATTACTCTCCGTTGTCCCTCCATTTGTTAAATTCGGCAAACACTTTGTCGTAACGTTCCCTGGATTTCGCTGGTAATAAATGGAAAATTGCTTCTTGAGCTTCTTCTACAGCTACAGCTTGCATTTTTATCAATTTCTTGAAAAAATATATTTCGATTTTATTTAATTTTTGTCAAAGTACGTTAATTTTGAAAAAAATCTGTCGCACAACGAAAGCATACAAAAAAAAACATTCTTTTACTAACTTCGAATGGCGGCTGTTGTTCATTTGATACGTCCAGCGGATACAATAAAACCGTATAACCATAACGGTAATAAAATATTACAGAAGCGTGTCGTAAAACAATAAACTGAAATGACAATCTATATCATTATTTATTTTACATTTTACCCAGTTATTTTTCAGTATTGAGTTCAATAATTCGTGTGGTGTGCCACAAATACAATTTGAATGCGATCTTTCAGGCGATTAATTGACATTGCATTGGACTATTCATCCAGATTTATTTTATTTTTTATTGGTGGTAGCACTTTTCGGTAACTGAAATGCATTAAATTCATATTAGTTACATAATTTACAGAAAATGTAAAATTATACAATATTTAGTATTTACGTTGCTACTGCTGGTTTTCAATCTTTATCTGTAGCAGTACATGTTCTGTTCAGTGAAATTCTGAACTTGAAATTAAATAATTTAGAAATACCTACGAATTAGAATTATGTATACTTTCTTGCCTTTGCTTTCACTTTATCAAAGAGCACGGTGGCATTTAGAAAAGGAATACCTACAGGTCTTATCATTTAGGAGGCATGTGTTTGATATTCTTACAACAAACTGAGAAGATTACGAGGCCCTTTCATCATTTTGTTATTATAATACATAAATAACTGAAATATTTTGTCTGCAGATTATGAGTAAGCCTAAATATATAATTTAAATATTTGTCAGCATGACATTGTTCAAATGCTTGACAAAGAAACGATAGTATTAAGCGCATACTGTTAACATCATACGGAAATTATTTTATTTGGCAATATCGCGTAAGAGGTACCGACAATAGTCCACCTATGAAGAAAACGCGAGCCTGGTGATATTGCAATAACTAACGGGGTAGCTTCATAGTAATGAGCGGGAATTTAAAAATATGAAAATTTTACGTTCAATTCGTAGCAGGGTTGCCAGATGGTCGGGATTTGTCTGGATTCTCCCGAATTGTTATACGATCTCCCGACTACCGAAAAAATAGAAAATCTCCCGACATACATCTTTCCGAAAAGTTTTAGATTTCTACACAAAATATTGAAATTCTCGGTGTAATGAGAACACTAATGAGCCACCATAAAAACATGTTGAATGGAAAGAAAAGAAATTGCACAGCCTGAGTGAGCGAAACGGCGAATCAATGAGGCCTATGAGACAGTATACAAATCGTATAGGCCCGAACCACAAGGTTCCCTGAAGTTTATCATGCATTTTGACGTACATAAAAATGGAAGCCGTGATATATGTTATGATTTTACTCGAGGACACAAAATGTAAAATTACCAATAAATATTAATCTCAAAGTGAAACACAAGTTGTCCTATATGTCCTGGCTAGTGAGTGAAATAATTTGGTGGCTGTGGCTGGGATAATTTTGCCGTAGTTGCGACATATTGGCGTAGTAACTGTGTGGCTAAAATTGAGGTATTTTAACAATTATTTTAATTATTCTTATGATTTTATGAGCAATGAAAATTATCTCCCGCATTAACGGGAACCTTTGTGAATACGTTGATATATAATAACCAATTATTTCAATTTTCTTGGAGTTCTGTGTCCTCGCTTGAAGCCCTGTTAGACGGTAAAAATATGTATACAAAATCCCAGCCTTAACTGCTATGGGTTACGCTAACCTGAATGTTCAATCATAGGCGTGAATATTAGCTATGTAAAGTAATTTTAATGGCATGGCGGAAGGTGGAGAAAACTAAAATTTAATTTAGATTTAGATATTTATTAGCATAGTTCATTATATTTTTTGTACGTTAATAATTTTTACTGAGACCTCAATTTAAAGTGTTAAACTTGTAGTGTATGTGTTCTTTGTCTGGCTGGTATTTATTTTCACTTTCATGGCAATCTTTGACCTGCTTATTATAATTTTTAGTTGTCTGATTTTTCGAAATTTGGCACTCCATAAAAACACTCAATATACATTTGTCAATCAAATTTGGTATATGGGTATTTTGATGGTGCAGAATAGCCTGATAATATTATCTTTTTGCTAACAAAATTTCTAATACCATTTTCTGGAAAAAACCTTGTAAAAAATCATGGTAGGTCAGGCTTCAGACAGAACACACTGTATGTAGATATTGATAGTTTTGCCCGTTGTAGGCATGCCTATTTATAGGGAAAATTTCTTTGGCAGCAATGAAAAGTAGATATTATTTCTTTTTTGATCAATAATTATATTTTTTACTATTGCCATTTTAAGTTCTTTTTTATCATGCATCATGTCTCTTCTATGATCATACCGGAACAACACGGTTTCATACAAGCACGATCCAGTACAACGAATCTTATGTTTAAGTCGCAATTTATATCTGATGTTCTTGATCAAAGTGGTCAGGTAGATGTATCTATATCGACATTACTAAAGCATTTGTTAAGATCGATCGTGTTTTACTATTACGTAAACTTAACTGTGGCATCTGTTCCACGTTAATTAAACTATTTCAGTCTTATCTAACCGATCGCTATCAATTTGTTCAGTATCGTGGTTTTAAATCGTTTACTTTTTCTCAGACATCTGGCGTTTAACAATTAACAATTGGTATGTTATAAACAAAGTACCACTAAACGTAGTGAAATGTAACGTAATATCTGTCGGTCGTATGACGCGGCCGTTACTTTTTAACTATAAGATTGACTGCGATATTTTTGAGAGGCTTGAAATCTTAAAGATTTAGGAATTTTATTTGACTCTAAACTTAGGCTGCACGGCATATGGATGTGTGTATAGCGGAGGCATACAAAAACTTTGGCTTTATTATTCGTAATTCGAGAGAATTTAAATACTTTTGTACTCTTCGTCTATTGTATATTACATTTATTAGATCAAAGCTTAAATACTGCTCCGTCAATGCCATATTTCTGCGCTTGAAAAGGTTCAGAGGAGATTTTTTAAATCTGCAGCATTTGTATTGGATTCTATCCTGTTAGAGGAATTCCGCAAAACGTATTCTACAACCGTTTTCAATTACATAGCCTTATCTCTAAACGTCGGTTACATTCTATAGTAATTCTTTTTAAAATTATTCATTACATCATTAAATCATATTATTTACTAACTTGCAAAAATTATAGAGTTCCGAGATCTAATACTCGATTCAACAGTTTATTTGCCATACCACATATTATGCTCGTACAAATATATTATTTAAATCCTCATTGCACCAAATTTCAAGTAATGAAGTAGAAAGTAATTTAAAGATTTTATCATGTACACTTCGTGATATAAAGCAGCTTTTCGGTTAATCTTTTATGTGTCCTATTTAGGGGTGGGTGTTATGGTTTGGAACTATCGATTATCGATAAATACAATAAATCGATATTATCGATAATTCGATTATTTATATTCTGCAAGACGGGTTGCTGATTTTGTGTTACCATTAGCTAGAACCAATATAATGCTGCGCTCTCCATTGTATGTCATGTGTAGTAATTTAAATAAAATTGGTATGTTTTGTGACATTCATTCTGTAGATGTTAAACAATTACGTTTTTTTATTATTGAATACCAACATCCGTTTTAATATATACATGCTTTTTGTATTTAGTATTTGATTTAAATGAAGTGTTTCCATTTTTTTTTTATATTTTATAGATTTGTAGAATCTCATTTCTTAATTCCGTCTTTTTATTTTTTTTGCTGCATTTAATAGTTTTCTTTCATTTCCGTAATGTAAATGCACTGGAAATTGTTTTTCTTTTGTATTTTGTTAAAAATTCTTGTTGTTATATTATGCATTTGTCCTGTAAGTAAGATCTCTGCCGAATTTTGACAAGCCGCTATGATCTTTATGCAACGTATGCCTCATTCCACCCAGAACGCCTATAATTACCACCACAATCTTAACAGAGTGGTCTGGATACAGCCTGCGGAGCTCGGAGAGAAGATCTCGATACTATTATTATCGATCGATCGATTATTATCGATACTATTATTATTATTATATATCGATAAATTTTCGATAATATCGATAGATTGTATTCATGCTTTTATTTAATGTCTTTCTTTTATAACATTCAACTCGTCCTGTAAATGGGTTTTGAGAGTTGGATATTTAAAAATAAAAAAATAAAAAGAATAATACTGACTGCTACATCATATTATTTCCTCCTCAACTTTTACCTTAACCTGTTGTCGTGATAAATATTGCATATTTGTTCGCAAAAAATGTTCTAGGCCGACAGAAAAAAAAAATAAAACGTTTTTGGTATATTTGTACTTTAGAATAATGTTAGTTGCGCGCCTATGGAAACCGGGCTATAGCTGGGCTAAGTTAACCAGTTTTTGTCATTATATTAGTGCCCGGTCAGCAAATGATTTGATTGCAAACTCGTGTTTGCTCAAATAATCAGGGGCCGCTCTCCTGTGCAGACGTAGCTCTATTAATATTCGTTTTATACTAATGGATCTTGTAAGTTATTTATTACCTCTAATCGCTTTCGCAAGCGAATGGTCTTCACTGACTTTATAAGTTCGGCACCATCCAAATTTTGATTTATGACGTATCTAAATGGATGCCGTTTGTACCTGCTATCTTCATCAATTTGATTTGTTGCTGGGCGGTATTTAAATCTGCAATCTCGGAATTATTGCTCCGGTAGAAAATCGCTTTCTGGTGGAACTCAATAGTCGATACCGAAAAGCTATTATCTTTACTATCCAAACTAACTGTATATTGCAATGGAATGGCTATAGTTTTTTTAATATTAGTGATAACTTTGAATATCTCCATAATATGTGTAGAACAAAAAATGTTAACATACCTAATTTGTTTTCCTGTTAAAAATCTCTCGTTTTTCTAATAAACTTTTATTAGAGACATTTTTCTATTTTTTACTGTATTAGAAAGGTATTTTTAGCTAATATAAATCAAATCTGCTACAATTCCTATCAATGAAGTCATATGTATGTTCTCTGATACCAAACATCTGGGTATGCTAATGAACAATTCCACAGACAAAGCTCTATTCAATAATTATCTAAATACAATAATCTATCTAAATTTTAACTAACCTGCTTTAATGAAAACACTCTATAAATATCTAACTTCACTTTTGGCAGTGGGAACACGACAATTCAACCACAATAGATGATATCTGACCTATTTCTGCATTTTTAGGATTGCTTCTTCAGGTGGCCTCCTTTAAGTTGAATCAAATATCTAACTATAAAAATTATTATTGTAGGAGATTTGATTTATATTAGCTTAAAATACCATTCTAATACAGTAAAACATGTTACAAAAGCTAATAATAAGGAATATATGGGTAGATATTGTGGGTGTAATTCAACGCTGGTTGGGGCTTTTGTCCACAGAGTAGTTAGTTTCATACAATATTATTAATACCTAAAATATATATAATAACATTTTTCTATATTACTTCCCGTTCAAAAGTTATAAGCAATCACCTATATTCTTACTTTAAAAGCCTATTTGTTTTTATAACAATTTCAATTAGTTCATATCTATACACTTATTAGTTTAGAAATAATAAAATGTTAAGAATATTTTCTATAATATATTGTACTTGTATCAAACTTACCCTCTTCCTAATAGAGATAGTTCTATCATCCCTTGTATATTAAAGTGCCCTACTCAAAGTATATCGATGCATTCCAAAACATTAAGATTCTCAAAGTTATCCCTAAGTCTGTCAAACTGTACTTGAATACATTCCAATTTGTTCCAAATGATATAATTCAATATCATCTCAGATTCTCAACGATAAAGACTTAACAAATTGGACCAGTCATGCAGGATAATTCCTAACTGTTCCCGTAACACTGGAAGGAACAAAAAAAATAGAAACACACCCTCTGGTTTATTTATTCATCCACTTAGGGCGTCCGGATGCTCGCGATCCGGCCCCTCATCGATTTTTCGGCATTTAATAATTTCCCCAATCTAATTACCAGATATCAGAAATTCAATTACGGCCGTCCATATACCTGAGATCAGCAACCTGATCCTTTGTTTCCTTATTGGGATAAACAAGGCTGTTTCCAATTGAATAAAATTCTCAAAAGCTATATAGAACCGAAGCGCCGTCTCACGACACTGATAGGATTCGATACGTGACCTCGTGGCGTTCTTCTGCTCCCCCGGTTCCTCGTCGCTAATTAAACTCTCGCTTAAGCGAGATGTAATTGTTATTCGGGCGGGCGAGCCGAATTAAAGGAGAGAATATTGCGCAAGTGGGCGGTTCCGATGGATTAAAGTCTACAAACTGGAGGGCAACAACAACAAAAATAACGCCTAAGACGTCTTAATTAAATTGTAGACTTGAAAAGATCGCTGGAGACGTCCTTGAAAATGGGATGCGCAGTGCGCACGCCCTTAGGTAGAAGCTCATTCTTCTTAAGTAACTTCAACTGGGAATGTTGAATCAAGAAATCATTTCGAATATTTATGGAAGAAACAAGTTTTGGAACTGCTCTAAAAATCTCTTCCAAATAATTATTATGAATTGCTACTCAAGATGTAAGGAGAGACTGCATATACAGTGTGATTCTTAAACAACAAAAAATAACGCCCAATACGTCTTAATTAAATTGAAGACTTGAAAAGATCGCTGGAGATGACGTCCTTGAAAATGGGATGCGCAGTGCGCACGCCCTTAGAGAAGCTCGTTCTTCTTAAGTAACTTGAACTGAGAATTTTGAAATAATTTCGAATATTTATGGAGTAACAAGTTTTGAAACTTCTCTAAAAATCTCTTCCAAATAATTATTAAGAATTGCTACTCAAGATGTAAGGAGAGACTGCATATACAGTGTGATTCTTAAACAACAAAAAATAACGCCCAATACGTCTTAATTAAATTGAAGACTTGAAAAGATCGCTGGAGATGACGTCCTTGAAAATGGGATGCGCAGTGCGCACGCCCTTAGAGAAGCTCGTTCTTCTTAAGTAACTTGAACTGAGAATTTTGAAATAATTTCGAATATTTATGGCAGAAACATGTCTCTAAAAATCTCTTCCAAATAATTTTTATGAATTGCTGCTCAAGTATGGCTCATAATTTCTCAAACGAATAACTTATGGACATCATCTTGTGAATCCGTTGGCAATTTGCGGCCGAGGTCGGGGCAACATGGGGGAGCTATTAGACCTAGACAAATTGTGAATCTTGAGGAATAGATTTTAAATACTGTTGAGAAGGAACTTGGCATAAGCACTAAGCTAACTGCGGCGCAATTTGGGAGTTTAATCCACAGTTTGGGGAACGTGGAAACCCAAACCTTACCATGAACATTTTATTTACGTATGAGGCAATTTTCACACGTAATGACATTAACAATTTCAATGCCCAATTATGCATGTTGGGACATGCATTATTAGGCATTGGAAAATCAGCATGTCATAGTATAGAAAAATAAAATAAATATAATATCTAATAAATATGTAAAATTTAATGATATAGAACACCAAAAAAAACTACCTCTCATATTTCGTAATATCTTAAGGAATGTTCTTCAGTTCGTATATTTCCTTCGCTATGAACTAACTGAATGCAAAGCAAACACAAAACTTGCAGATAACGTTCTACAATCGGTCCTGGCTTCTAGTTAACGAACATCCAAGTAAGAGCATTTCTAAAACATCCCATTACATCCGGAAAAATCGAACCTGATACGCTTTCATTCCAGTCCGCTTAAAAATGTATCCTTATCGTTTATTTTCCGGCATTACTCATCAGCGTTGAGTATGCTAATACCGGATTTAACAAAGTTGCAAAGGGACTTTGTATCAGTTATTTTAGCATAAACTCAACGGTACGGATCTAGCGCGGTGAGATCTTTAACTCGTTAGCGAGATAAAGAATTGCGTTGTACAAAAAGATGCGAGAGTTTTGCCTCTGCACTGCTAGATGAGCAGCTAAGCTTTCAAATGAACAGACAAAGAGGTAAACGAAGGGTTTCAACAAACGTGGCAATTTGACTAGTAAAAATTCACTTGGCTTTTATCATGCTAGGTATACGGGAATGAAAAGTGTGCAAGTTTTAAACAACGCTGGAGATCTTTCAGTTTCACTTTTACCAAAAAAGTGGAGATGTGTCTATTAATGCCATCTACTGTGTAGTTTGGATAGTATTTATTCTTTCCAGTAAATGAATATGTGGCTTACACTGAATCAACAGATCAAAACTGGTGTATGATTCTAAATAGTATTATCATCTAATGGATCACCTCTTCATTTGTTTCATTATGTTATTTGATTTTTTCAATGTTCACATTTTTCAATTTTTTAAGTTACTTTCATAGTTAACCTTTTGTTTCTGTAGCAAAGGTCTCAATAACAGAAAATCTAAACATCGACATAAAATCCTAATTTTTTGTAGCAGCTCTCAGACAGTTTATTATTAGCTCTTACTATACTGTCAGGTTTTTAATTATTTCATTTTTATTCTTACCAAATAATAGTCGTAAGTTTTAGCTCTATTGAAAATATATTGTAACGATTTGAAATATACACAGAAAATCAAATGAAAATAACACCTGACCTAACTTAAAATTGAATTAAAATAAATAATTATTAGTGTCAATTTAAAAAAATATAAAGAATTGTTAATATAGATATGCTGGATATGAATTTACATACAATAAATAACATTACATATCATAAAAATACCAATTTAATAATTTTATTATCAAATTTAAAAATTAAATTTCAGAAATTTGCATGACGTTGACTATTGTTATCATTCAGTACATCATAAAAAAGAAATTAAACTCAGAGCATCATATATTAAATAAAAGGAGAAAGTCTACAGATTAATTTGATATGCATATTGTATGCAAACGAGTAACATAATGAAAGATATTCCCATTACAAATAAATCATGTCATAAAAATTAAAATTGAAATGTCAAATTATAATAATCAATTCTAGAACTGTCAAAAGTAAAGGTGACTTTACAAGAATCCCTTGAACATGACCAAAAACACTAAATAAAGACTATTTTCCTAAATAAAATAAGTAAAATTGTATAATTAAGATAAAAGGACATTTAAATTTGTATTAGTTATAAGTTGTGTTGTGAAATTGTGCATAAAAAGACATCCAAAGACTGTAAGAAAATCATGTGAATGGACCTTTCAACATGGCAATCTGCAGCAAGGATAAAAAACAAAAAGTTGTTGTTAGTTACGGCTTGGTTTTGAGAGAAGAGAACAGCATTGCAAGAGAGCTCCCGAAATTATACACAATTTAGTAAAAATAACAAGAAGAATCAAGAAAATATCGATTTACCAGCTTAATTTACCATTCTACAACATCCAGTATAGTTTTATTGCCACAACTGAAGATAACATCCGTATCCAGGAAAATTTTGCAGTTCCATAGAATCCCACAGGATAGTTTCCAGTTTCCAGGCAGTTTCCAGCTTTCCAGGCAGATTCAGGAAGGAAATAATAAATTCCTAACCTCAGGTACCTTAAAAATAAAGTGCACTATAAAAATTTTTCTATAGCTATAGTAAATTAAAATCGATTTTAAATATTTGAATCTTTGCAAAGTATAAGAATAAATTACAGGACTTACCTGTAAAAAACCAAGTCGAACTCAATCAAATAACAATCACATTCGATAATTTCACTGCAACAAATTCTATCTGTCACTCCAGAAGAAGACATTTTGGTTTGTAGACTATATTATGTTATGTAGGAATGCAACCAACATTACACAATTAAAGGATATTTTAGTATAACTTATAAACTTCAATTAAATTCAATATCCAAGTTGTAATCTACCTTGGTTTGGTAAAATTTATCATAAGAAAAGTAACATTAAAAAGAAAATATTCTTTATTGTTTTTGAAAATTGATTATAGCACAAAAAAATTTGTTAAGCTTTCGAAAGTGTTACCATTTGTTATACTGTAAAATAAAAAACCTGTATAGTTTGAACCGACTCCTGATTTAAGTTTCTTTTGCTCTTTGATTTATAAAACTGTGTCTAGCAAGGGATAAACAAAATTTGGTATAAATAAGGTAAGATAGATAAAAAGAAAAAAATTTATAAAAAGGTTTGTATTGAAAGAAATATAGCTGAAACAACATACACTCACAAAACATAATACAAAAAGGATCATTGGCGCCCAACAAAATTTTAACATTTAACTTTAACATCAAAAACATAATAAAATATTCAAAAATGAAAATAAACAATAAATAAAATAAATTCAAATCAAATTAAAATAAAAACATACACACATAAAATATAGCAATATATATATCATGGCTAAGAGGTAGAGAAGAAATGATTGCCAAGTCTGCATTAATATTATGAATAGCTAAATTTATGACGTTATTAGAGAAATGAAATATTAAAGATAGTCGCTACAATATTGACATAACATAGAATACCCTAAGCGGATAAGATATATTAGCTGTATAAATCGCAAACAGCAACGGGCTTAATACACTTCTACAAATATTATTTAAATGAAAAGAAGGATCAGTAAAATTTTTTTGAGTGTGATAAATATCTAGAAATAAGTAAATGTATGGTCTTACTATATTCAAACAAGTATCTACAGTAGGTGAAAAATTACTAAATATATCCAAATGTACAACAAAAATATATTGACAAACTTAGGGAGCATACGTTCTTTGATATTTGTCACATCCTGTGAAACTGTTCATATTTTTTTCCTAGAATTTATAGTTCGTATCGCTGAGAGTTTTTCTGAGAGAAGACAAGTATTGAGTAGTGTTGCATAAGGTCCGGTCCTTGGACCAATTCTGTTCCTAGTATATATTTCTGATCTAACGAATACGTGTGCTTCCCAAGTGTTATCACATGCAGATAATCTTAAACTATATTCATCATCATGTCTTCACCTACAAGATGATCTAAATATTATTAGTAATTGGTATTACGAATGGTGGATACCTCTAAATCTTTCTAAGTGCTGTGTTCTCCATATGTCTAGAACTAATCCTAAGGTAGTATACAATGTAGGTAATACAGAATTGCCTAACCTTTCACAACAAAATCTGTCATGGAGTGCACAAGTTGCCAAGGCAGTGAAGAAATGTAATCAATTGATTTTTATGATCATACATTCGCCCCCATTTGGAGTTCCCGGTGGCCATATGGTCTGCACTATTAAAGCAAAACATAGCAAGACTAGAAGGTGTTCAGAGGGTTGTCACCAAACTTAAAATCTTGGTCTTGGTAAAAATGGTCTTAAATATTTTCCGTATGAACGACTTTGACGTCTTTGAATTCAATTATTAGAAAAAAGGCTTTTTCGAGGTGACCTTATTACAGCTTATAGGATCCTCCACGGCGAACTATACTACCCAAAGGTGATGTTTGACTTAAACCCTGATCCCCGTCTTAGAGGCAATTCATTCAAACTTAAAAAGGAAAGCTTTCGTAAACGTAACAGACAACATTTTCTGTCCAACAGGATATTCGATTTATGGAACGATTTACCAGATGTGGTTTCAGCACCGTCTCTAAATTCTTTCAACAATAGACATGACCATCGCTTTAACCAACATCCAATGTGATTGATCTCTTATAAATTTGTTTTCAAATGTTTGTATTGTATTCATGTATATTGTACTTTGATTTCTTCCATTTTTTTAAATAATTGTTTTTACTATGTTATCAGCCATTTATAGGATGAATTTATCTTTTATTCTTAGATCATAACAAGCTTTTAGTCTCAGTTCTAATTATTTGGTAGTAATAATAACAATAATAATAAGTTACAGTTAAAATTTGTAGTAATGATAAAAAATGATTTAGATTGACAATACATTAATTGTCAGATCAAGAATTATGCTGAATTTTTTGCGTGCGAGAAAACTTTTCAAAACACTATTAAAAAACATATATATTTCACAAGTTACATTATTAAAATATTCAGTAGCGCCAGAATGTTTTACCAAAGACAGTAGAATTTTAAAAAATCATGTCAGCATCACTTTGGGGTAACTGATTAACGAAATAATCATCGAAATGAAGAAATTATTCGAATATTAAATGATGTACTTTGCGCTCCCGACACCTTTAAAGAAACTTGCATTTAAATAGATAAATTCAATTAACGGCACTGAATGGAAAAAAGGCGACGAGCCGCGCGTCTAAGAGTAATTTAACAGTTATAAGAACGGCAGTATGCAAATTTTACGGAAATAGTTAAACTTGAGCGGTCGGAACTATAAGGTTTCCCCGGGAGAGGACCGGTGTCTGCCTTATCTGCAGGGTTGCCACACGCACGGCTCTACAATTCCGCATTTCCCTATCGCATCGCTTGGGACATGCCGGGTACATTTCGAACAACGTCGACTCAGATCTCTTTCAATCTGTATAATTCAACAGTGGCTTGACACATGAAAACTTACAACCTTACGTATTGAAACGTAATTACACTTTAAAAGACAATCCTGTGATAATCGAGATCCACACGATACAGCAATGGCCAGAAGTATAAAATAAAATTCATATCTTTTGAATGAGTGATTTTTTTTAAACATCGAAACACGTTAACTGATCTTGATTTTTCCCATCTTTCGGTTACGTAATAATTAATTTTTCTTCAACCCTCTAACCTCCAACTTCCCGTACTTCCATATGGAAACATAACGCATTAGGGGACTCGTAGAAAAACATATAGAAAACCGAATCCGGCCATACCAAATAAACAAGTTACGTTATGTTTTCAATAGCAAGGTTTTTAGTTTTGTATGAAACATGTAACAAGTGAAATAAAATTTAATTATCTTCAGTGTTATCCTCCATGATTTTCCACAGAATAAAATAAAGAATTTGAAACTGTATCTATCACTGCTAACGCAAAAAAGATACGAGTATATTTTTTATGTTGTGTTTTTTTGGTACCACTTACTTGCCAGGCTTTCTGGTTAATTTTTCGCTTTAGTTGTAAATTGGAGTTCGAAACATTACTATTGTGTCAAAATCAAGTTATTTACTGAATCGCAATGGTATTGTCGGAAAGGCAACGCATTGATATTGCTTGGACGTGGACACAAAATAAAAAGTCAGGCCGAAGTGCGCGATTTATTTAATGCGAAATATCTCGAAAACCAAATCTCGCAAGGGACAGTTAGTAAAATATTTCATAAATTTTAAGAACACGGCACAGTACAGACTTTGCCCAAAACTGGAAGGGCACGTGCTTTGAATGAAGAAAAGAAATTAGAACTTGTTGAAAATCCTCATACTTCAACTGTTTCATTGGCCCGCAATCACGATGCTTCTCGAACTGCAATTCGAATGTTTTTGAAACAACCCTATAAGGTATGTCTTGTCCAAGAGCTTTTGGAAGACGATTATGATAGGCGATTACAATTTTGTGAGGAAATGATGAGACGGTGTGACGACAATAATGGTTTTCAACGAGACGCACTTTTTCGGATGAAGCTACGCAGCACCCAGAGAAAGTTAATGTATGGGCAGGTATCATCAAATGTCAAAAACTTGCATTCAAGAGTCTTTAATTTTATCGGGCCTGTGATCTTTTGCCTTGGTCTTTAAAAAGCTTAGAAGTTTCGGAAAATTAGAACTATCAATTATTTTGTAAAACTGGAGAGTTGATATTGAATATTTGATTCATAACAATGATGCAACAAATTTCTTGTGTAGTTCAAGACGGTAAGCAAGAAAAAAACACTTTCATTTATACCTTTAACGTACTTACTTAACTTTCATCCAGTCTTCAAACGCCTTGAACTCCTTATCGTAAAGGCCTCAAGATTTGTCCGGTAAAATCTGTAATGTAACTGCCTCTGCCTTACAAATAATTTCTTGTGGAAGTTCTTCCTGATCCATTTTTGCGAACAAACTTATTTTTGTATTAAAAATTCGCTATATATCATCAGCAAATTAGAAAATAACTTAATGACATCCGTATAATAGCGCAATTGTTTAAAAAAAACACACATCTGTGTTCCATAGTAACATAAAAACAAGTTGATAAATTATTAATTCGGAACAATGACATTCTAAATAAACTGCTAGCAAAAAAGTAACATTATTTAATACAACATACATTTTCGAAAGTGTAGTGAACTTTTTACGATCCATCCCTCTGTGGAAAATTTTATTAGTTGTTTCATAAATAACTATTGATGCGTCTAATCGGGCTTTTCGTTGTAATGCTAACTCTGAACTGAATAATTTATTTCCGTACAGTTTTAATCGATATTTTCAATTATATACTTGAAAGCAATTAAACTACCGTTCACTGCTAACAAAGGTCTTTGAGGTTAATTTAACATTTGATTAATGGAATTGAGGCCGGCCTCTCTGTGGACAATATTGCCGCCTTGTAAATTCATCTGAGTGTACAAATTCTATTCACATAAAAAAATGCTGGAACCGAGGGAAATCGTTGTTTCGTCAATAATTAAGCAAAATACTTGAACAAAAACAGCGACCATTAAATTATTATCGTGTTCAGTCCACATTTATGCAGGGTGTTTACTAAATAATGTATCATTTTTTAAGGTTAGGTTCCTTGGACGAAAATAAAATGAATTAAGTCAACTTACCTAAGTACCATCTTACATTCTTAAAAAATTATAGGCCGGAGAAAGTAGTTTTTTTATTTCATTTTTTTAGGCTAATTTATTTCGTATTCAAATTTTGTACAAGAATATTTTTTTTTGATACACATGAACATCTGGCTTTTGTGTTAAATGTACAGGGCTTTCTGAGCACCTGTGCCACTGTGCTGATTGATTTTCTTTCAAATTTTATTTTAGGGAGGGATATACCTCGAAAATGATTAGTTATTTCGAAATAGCATTCTATTAGTTTAAAAAAAGCTATACTTGTTACAAGACGCTAAAACTACCAATCATCATTTTAGAGAAAACTGCATTTGAATTGTAAATGTATGAATGGGGAAGTTGCATATGAATTTTATGTTGGTTTGAAAAGTATTGTGGGTGTAATTCAACGCTGATCGGGGCTTTAGTCCGCAGAGTGGTAGTTTCACACAATATTATTAATACCTAAAAATATATATAAAACGATTACATAAAGGGTAAACATTATTTAAGTAGGTATTTGTCACGTTTAATTTAAAATTTATTGACAGGTTAAAGTCACTTTTGACATTGTCGATATTTAATTTCAAATACCTTTAATTTATTGGTATAATAACTTTTATAGTGAGATATTCGACTCAACTTAAAAGCTACCTGAAGAAGCAATCTTAGAAATGCAGAAATAGGTCAGATCTCATCTATTGTGGTTGAATTTTCGAGTTCCCACATTTTCAAAAGTGTACTTACATATTTATAGAATGTTTTCATTAAACCAGGTTAGTAAATTAAGGTAGGTTTTTTTTTAGATCCTAGATGTTTGGTATCAGAGAGCATACATATGACTTCATTGATAGGAATTGTAGGAGATTTGATATATATTATCTTAAAATACCTTTCTAATACAGTAAAAAAATGTTACAAAAGCTAATAATAAAGAATATATGGGTAGATATTGTGGGTGTAATTCAACACTGGTCGGGGCTTTAGTTCGCAGAGTAGTTAGTTTCACACAATATTGTTAATACCTAAAAAAATATATAAAAAAGTCTTACTTATTATTAATGTGAATTGAATTTGTATGTAAAAAGTATTTTCATATTTATTTATAAATTAGAAAAATCAACGGATAGAGAAATTAAATTGAATTGTACCTTCGATTAAGATTTATTTTTACAACCCTGGTATAAGTTTTGAAATGTTTTCTATTGCTTATTGTTAAGTATAAATAGTTCAGTAACTGACCAAAACTTCATAATTTAATATCATACCGTTTATTTGGTAAAAGGCATTTTCATTGCCACCCCTTTGAGGAGTAGTAGCTCCCTTAGGGGGTGGCTATACTTAGGTCTTCACCAACTTTCAACTTGTCTTACACATGCATTGAAATTGTGGCTACTCATTTTAGAAACACCTTGTATACAATCTTTAAAAGCGCTCCAATCCAATATCAGTAACTGGCTCCATTTCGTCGGCCGTTTTTCTGTCCCGCTATCATGTTACGAGAATTTTTACAAGGACGGCTTGATTATAGTGCGGTAATTGATAGATGACTCTCATAAAGAATTCATAATACCGCTGCAATCCCTGTTTAGTACAAGGATAAAGAATGAGACGTCAAGAATATTCTTCCTCTACCAGTCAACCCTTATTTATTACCCTCCACGAAATCACTTCATTTTGGGGACTAATTGATGAATTTTGTGCTGGGCCACATAATACTCACTAAAGGGGAACTTATCCCTTGTTCCCAGTTAAATAAATTGCATGTTGAATTTTTTTAATGGCATTTCTCATTCTCTGTCTCTTTACACTCCACAAATACCTTAGCGGCAGAAAACTAACCAAATGTTTCTTTTTCTAATTTTGACATATAAAGTGACACTTTTTAAAACTGATTGACATTATGAAACGTCTTATTTTTTGTAACTAGTTGCATAAAGTAAAATTTTATGCAATTGGTGACGAAAAATGTATTTCAAAATTAGTGACAAAAAGAATTATTTTATTTATTAAACTGTTATAATACAAGTTAAAAACATACATTATAAATTAATTAATTATTATAAATATTGATAACACAACTATTGCAATTATTCAAATTAATTCCCGACGACATATTTTTTTCATTGCTCGAACTTGCTGTTATTTGGGAAGCGGCGCACATTACATAAGATGTTTCACCAAATATTTCTTGCGCTATAAGTTTTTTATTATTCATGGAATTTTCAACATATCCCTCCGCAACAGAGCTAGATTTCCAACCTCCGTGCCTCTTTAATTTTAAAATATCAGCGCCACTGTCTGTTAGGAAAGTGGCAGAGCTTCTTCTGAAGCAGTGGCCAGTATATAGAACAGGATTTGAAAGACCAAGAAATTGTGCAATAACTTTTGGCAGACTGCTAAATGTGTTAATTCCCACAGGATTTCTGGTACTTTTCCATTAGCATATTTTACAAAAATCTGTTGTGTTTAAGAACCTGGGGACGCAACTTAATATATTTTCTTAATATTTCAACAAGATTCGTATTTTCAATGTCTCCAGTGGTAATTGCAAACTGCCGTATAACTTTTGTTTTAGAAGGTGGGATATCAACACGAAAATGGCTTCCTTCGTTTATAACATTTTCAACTGGAAGAAATGTTAATTCTGCTTTTCTGCATGCTCCTGCCATTCCAATTATCATTGCAACCGTAGCCATTAAGTATTCTTTGTCATCAGCTTCCACTAAAAATTTGGCAAAATCTTTTAACTTTTGACTTTTAGCACTGTACCCGTCCGCTTGCCTTTTAATATATGCTACCAAATTTGTATATTTTTAATATCAATATTCCTTTTTAGATTTAGTTCAGACCTTAACATTGAGTAAAGTGTCCATAATGTGGAAACTTTTAGATCTTTCTTACCCTCAAAATATGCAAGTAAAACTTTCTCATTAACATGTTTAATTTTCTTCTCATCACACCACGTAACAAATTTTAAGTATGCCAAATCATAAAATGCCTTTGACTTTTTCGGAATAACTGATAAAAGAGCATTACATGATGCCTCTTCAATATCGCTTGGTAGCTCTTCAGAACTTGAATCACTCGTTTTTAAAAATAAAACTAAAAATATATCATCACGCTAAAAACCTTCCGTCTAGACTTTTTTACAAAATGTCAAACTGACAACTAACATGAAGTAACAGCAACAAACTAAATTTATGTTTTCCAAATTTTTGTCAATTATATTAAATTTTATTTTTTTATTACTTTCTTCAAAATTAGAAAAAATCTTGTATGCAATACGTTACGAAATGAAATTTTGTTAAACTTATGAGTTTTTGCGAAAAATCTCACGCGTTACACAAAATTAGGCATTTCGTAACTGATGGCATAAATAGCTATTATAACATCACACCAAATACAAACAAAAGTACAGATTTCTCATTTTTTATCTCCTTCGAACTCTGCAGTCATTATATTGGGTAAAAACAATTACTCGATCAGATCTTTAAATGTTACGGTAGCACGTAACTTGTCATAAAACAAAGAAGAAACATTTCTTTGGCGATTATTGGATTTGTATCAACTCACCAAATACTACATATTATGATTGCTTGTTTTCAATAAGTTATTTCACGCTTGACAAAACCAAATAACATTGTTGAGGTCATGTTATGTGTTTGGTTTATTTCATAGATATCCCAATATATACCTATACGGTTGTGATATTAGTTTGTGAAGTTCGAGAAAGGAATGTTATCTTTAGACGAATTGTAGAGCCATGTTATCCAAAAGTAAATTTTGTTCTCTGAGAATTCGAGGTAAAAAAATTTGTTTCCATTTGGTAAAAAAAATGTTAATCTTCAAATGACATGAGACATTGGATCACATTCAGCAACCCAAAAATCATATTGGAGGACTTGTTTGTTTATTTGCTAATCCATATGAGAAACTTCAGATTTCAGGAATTTTTTAGGGTTATTTTGGGTCTATGGAAAACTGTGACTGCTGGAAGTGTTCTGGCAAATTGTGTTAAACAATTCAAAAATTATATAAACTAACCAGTTTGCTCCGAAGAATATGACATTTATTTTGCAGTGTAGTATTTAATACATGGTTGTTACATTAAGGACCTAATCTATACAGAGTGATTTAGAACTTATTTAACAGTTTTTTAAGGTATAGGGGACTCATACAAGTACAATTTTGTAAAGAAAATCAAAATGAGCAGTTCGAAACTTTTTTAAAAATACATTTCTGCACGGCACTGGAAAGTGGTATACTGTAAAACATGATAAGGCGGTAAAGTATGTAATCGGCGATTGAACAAAAAATTAATGCAATTCCCAAGGAAAGAAATAAATAACTTTTTATATCATCTATTTTATACAGTAAAAACTGCTTTTTTCGCTATTGTTATTGATTATTAATATACATAATTTTAATATGTCTTATCCCTTGGTTTTAATGCTTAACACTCTGTGCATGGTACCGATATAATTGAGCTTCGTCTATAATACGCCCCACTGCTGCAATACGGTGTGGACCCCTTGGACCTCTATCTCTTCCACATTCAGTTTCAAATTTCTCTTGTCATGCTCGCGTTGCACTACACTTGCACTCACTACACACCGCGGTAAAAGTAACTACATTTGGCTTTACCAGGAAATCGCTCTGCTAAAGCTTTTTCACTTCACCATAAGTTAAAACGATATCCACCAATTGTTACACACTTAAGTGTTTTTTACACTTAAAAAACTAATGTAAATACTCGTATCATAAAAACGTTAATACTTACTATATACTTCTTGTTATGAGTATCAAGGCATGCTTGGTCACGCTGAACCAAAAAAAATCTGCCAAACCTTCCAAAACATTGACAAACACCTATCTGTTTATCTCCAAGGAAATAAATAAAGACTAATTTGTTGAAGAACAATAAATTTCGTCCAATATCTGGAAGGTATTTTTACCACTCAAGCTCATTAATTCAGCACCGCTACAAACCGAACAACATAATTCATTTGGGGTGGAAGAATATCAAATATCACGCCACTAAACGGCAATGACAACATGGATGGATGAAAATGGGGGACGATTGCATGCTAGCGAAGGATATATCTATCGCGGAGATTCTATCTTTTTACGAAGGCAGTGTTCCGTCAACCGGCGACTACGTGGTGTGGTCTTAACATGCTCCCTTGTCTATAACAAGATAATTTGAAACAGGATAACGTTTTCGGAGTACATAAATTACAGGCAAATGTCGGGCAGCGCATGAAACAGAAATCGTAGCAGTGATGCACAAAAAATACTTGATTTTGCTTCTGTTCAGACATTAGTACTATAAATACAAGGCAGAAGATTATATTTTTCATCTCTATTTAGTCTTTAGTAATTAAATTAAATAGTTCAATCTAAAAATATTTAGTAACTTTTAATATAGTTTTGAATTTTAGTATATATTTCAGAATCATGTACGTCAGGAGTACTTCAGTACCCTATTCTCCAACTCATATGTTTGATACTCTTTATTAATGACAATTTTAAACTTTTGCTGCCATATACCTGTACCAGACTATTTAAAAGTTTTAATGAAAATTTACCCATTTTTGAATTGGTTTCTGAAACTTGAATCTGTGATAAAAATTCATATTCATATTCATATGCATGTGTTAGAGATAGTTGAAACAAATCAATATTATGTGTTAGTGAGGCATGATTTGCCAATCGAGACGTGACTAAAAGAGGTGAATTGCAATTATATAACATAATAAGGCATTTTATATTATTTAAATGTTTGGACTCTCATTATAAATCCTAATGATTCAAAGGCAGACTTAACAATGTTGTCTATATGATAACTTTATGTCCACAGTTATTCCAATATCCTTCACAGAAGTTACTCTTTTCAATTCGTTTTGATTCAGTACGTAACAAAAGTTAATTGGAGAACTATTTCGTGTAAAAGACATTATAGAACATGTTTTAATATTAAAATCAATTTTGTTACTAATACTCTAACTAACAACACCATTAGTATCATCCTGCAACAGTGTGCAGTCTTGAAGAGATTCTATTTCTCTAAAAATTTTTAAATCATCAGTAAATAGTAAACAACTCGGCATTGTCTCTGGTAAATCATTAACGAAACATAAAAATAACAACGGTCCCAAATTTGAACCTTGTGGAACTTCAGAAAGTGCTCTAAATTCGTCAGAGTACATTAGTATTATATTTAACTATAAAACGACTATCCTTTAGATACGACAAATTCAAGGTATTATGATAAACTACATAAAAACATAATTTCTTTAACAATATAGATACCTTATGTGCTATACGATCAAAGGCTTTATAAAAATCTTTAAAAATTGTATTCACTAGTATCTCACGTTCAAATGCTTGCAAAATTATATTATCAAATGTAAAAAGGATTAGTTAAAGACGATTCTTTTGGTATAAAACTATGTTGTGACGTAGGAATGAAGCTACTTAAGTGGGCCATTTGTTCAATTAACTTGGCAAGAGCAGGTAACACTAAAATTGGCCTATAGTTTTTAATATCCCGATTGGAGTTACACTGGACAATTTCCATTCTTGAGGAAATGTGCCCGTTACCAAACAAATTATAAATATTTTGTGGTATTTTAAAAAAACCACAGCTCTTTATGATATACAGAGGTATACTGCCCAGGAGCCTTTTTCCCTTAAGCTTTTTGACAGAATTATTCTTATCAGATTCAGCACTTATGCAAGAGAGAGATTCTACATCGGTGTTTACGAAACAAAAAAGATTTCTATATTATGCAGTTCTTAAACGTCTAAAATTACTTGCATTTGTAGAAAACACTGTTTCAAGAATACGGCGCCCTTAAGTGACATATTCAGCATGTTCACACGACCGTGTTACATGAACAAGTTACATTTTGCTCAACAACAAATTAGACGTGTATATTCCAGTCCTCTTGAAACGTAAATGTTTGGACAAGCGAACATACGAATTATTAGAAACGGCATTAATTAAATTTATGTATATCTTCCATGTAAACGTTGAATAATTGCGGCTATTTGAGGCGCGTGTCTGAGACATAAAACGTCTAGTTTTGTGAAATTAATGTGCAATGGTCTATTCGAGGGATTAGCTGTCTGATGCCGGTATTTAATTACTATACTGGAAAACCAGAATTCTGCGCCGCACCATACAAGTTGCCATTAATAACAGTGCCGATCTAATGCGTGTTTCTAATTAAACAGTAAGGTAAATAATTCTCCTCAATTAATTCGTTGCGAAGTGAACGTAATCGAGACCCGATCGATTTCGTTCTAAAGGAAAACTACTTATTGAAACTAGTCATTTCATCACTGATGTATTAGAGTCCGGGGTGCGCGGTTCTTAACAGGACCGCACTCAGTTTACTGATGTAAATAACATTGTTCGCACCAAATATGTTGCGACATAATAGTATTACCATTACTTACTAATGATGGTACTTGCTTTAATAACGTTACTGATATTATTTCGATTGACATTAATGACATATTAAATAAAATTTGTGTTGGTGCATTATTTTTCGATCTCTCAGAGGCCTTCGATTCGTTTAACCTCAATTTTATGCATGGAAAATTATCTGCAGTAATTTTTTGGCCTGGTTAATGTCATATCTCGAATACAGACAACATGTGTGTAAAATTAAATAATAATTTATCAACCTTACAGGAAATTGAGCTAGGAGTTCGACACGGCTCGGTACTCGGTCAATTGGTAGCATCGACAGGCACCGGAAACCCCCATTATTAGTGCAACCTAAAATAATTCAAAGCTCACTATATACCTAACAACATGTGTTATTTTAATCATTAAATATTTTTTATTGTCCGAAGCTATTTATTTGTGGCATAATTTTAGTTTTTCTTTAGTTTTATTGGGTTTCTGCCACACTTCGGAAAAAATAAATATTAATTAAACAAGCCCTTGCGCCAAACGGATCAGTCAAGGGTTATTTTTGAAACTAAGTTTGCCTAACCAAAACATCTCACACTGAAAAAAGCAGATAAGTGAAAATAACAAAAATCACATCACTATCGCGCACTTCGTATTTTTGGCAGTTAGGCCTGCAATGGAAAATAATTTTGTAAAAATAATTTCCTTTCAATACGTTATTTTTATGTCAGTATTTGAAGAAGTATTGTTTTAGAAGTGGTCACTAAATATATTACTCTTAATCTTTAAACAGACTAAAAAGTACAAATGTTACAGTGAATCTCAACAGTCGCATCATATACTAAGTGCTTAATAACACAATCGCCAAATCACATGCACCATAGAAGATGGGAGCTGCGCATATCACTGCCGGTTATTAGTCACAATTTTGGAGATTCAATTGTCATGTTACTTTAGTTTTTGTAGAATGGTATTACAGTAATTGTGTTGTTGTAAATTCTATTATAATTATAAAACTTTACTATATTTTGCAATAAATGCTATATTGTAAAATTTGGATATAGTGAAAAATAACAATACATTGTGTACAACACTTGTAGTCATCATTACAAAACTATAGACTATAGTAATGTGTGCGGGTGGTCATGTACAAATTATAAAAAAGGTGGCCAGAACGTAATCAAACTGTCCAAATACTGCAGTTAACTCCCGAACAACGAGGTGAGAGGTAAATTTTCTATTATTGCTCTTGTGGTGTTTTGGTTACGAACGATTTTAGTTTGTCAATGGTGTATCTACATATATGAGTCTTATATAGTGTTCCTGCGCAGTTGGATACGGTTTGAAACCATCAGAAATGTCCGTGTTGTTGAATTTTGTCAATATCAGTAGAATTAATAATAACAGTTGCTGAATACTTTATTCAGCTGCACCTATACTAATTTTTAGATAAAACTTTCTTCCTATTTTTATCTATTTAGATAATTTAGGATTGAAGTAGATTATGTTTCCTTCTCACTTTATTAGTTGAGGTAAAACAAATTAATAAAGACTGGTTCTGGGCTTCTATTTACAGATTTCCCAATTTCTTAGAACTTGGACATCAAGTGGAAGTCACCTTTGTACCTTTCCTAGCTGTTTCTTTCAATAAAGGTCCAGTTACAAAAGAAATAAGACGGGATTCTTCAAGTCCCTTTCCACTGCAGTGTATGATTACCTACTAAATAACCTGAATGTAAGACTGAGAAAATGAAATACTCGTTTTTTTATAATAATGTTGAAAATGTTTCTCAAACATGTTTTCTAAAGGACGTCGTTCGTACATAGGGTGATATTTGTTTCAGAGAGCTTTTGTAACATCGTGTAGAACTGTAAATAAAAAACATATACATTCAAAACTTTCTTAATAGATTTTTGTTGTTTTCTATTTATTTATTTTATTTTGCTTTAAAAGACACTGCCGAGATAGATTGATACAATTATAAGTCAAGAGAAAAACAAACTATTAAAGATACTGGTTATATGTCATAACAAACCCAAAATATGCAACATGAGTTTACAATTTAAAAATATTGCATAACTGAAAACACAAAAGATAAATTAGATTTTAAATTAATTTAAAACACAAAGTTTTATATCATTAGCAGAATGCAAAAATGGATCTAGATTTAATTCATAGCGCTATTATAGTTACAATGTAAACAGCTTAAAATTTTAATGCATTTGTTGGAAGATAACTAAGCTTAAATAATGAAAATGTACGAACAAAAGGAATATTAACGTAGCTAAAAATACTCCTCCAGCCAATTTTATTTATTATAAGTTTATAGAAAAACAATATTGAAAAGTAGGTATGACACGAGGCTAAATCCTTTAAATGAAATCTGTTTAATAAGTAGCCTTATTAAGTGCCTTGTAAGTAGACACCATTAGCCCACAATTTTCTTTGTACCTGCTCCAAATATTAAAGTGTATTTCAATTAAATAATTATAGCATATTCTAGTTTTGGTCTGATAAATACATTAAAAATGGCAATTAACGTACATTCTAAAAAGATATACCATGTCCTAAAGTTATTGGCACTCGATATAATAAGGTTTATGTAGGCAACAAAGTTCAATTTAGTGTCAAAGGTAACTCCAGAGACCTTAAATTCATTGCAAATGTGTAGTTCTTTTATTATTTTTGGTATATGCAAAACTTATTGAATTTATTTATTTTGTCTAAGTCTACTTTTTGCAATGTTCAGTGGTATTCTGTTCTCTTGACATAAATTTAACTTTGTGAAATCGTTTTCTAAAATCAATCATTAAGTGAGTTAATTTTAGCAAATATCATCAAGTCACCGGCATATAACAGAGTATTCACAGGAAGAGATGTACAAACATTTCCAAAAATGACAACTAACAAAGGTCTTAGAACTGATCCCTCTGAAACACTGCATGTTGCATATATATCTATGGATTTATAACATTTAAAACTCTATTTGTTTAAATTTAGAGTTAAGCCAAAATATGACAACTTGCTCAATAGCATACCATGATCCAGTCTCTCAAAAGCTTTTGACAGGTCCGCATAGACTACATCGGCCTGATATTTTTTGCCGCACTAGTTTGGAAAAGTTACATTTTACAGAATTAGTGTGGTAATGCATGCTATTATGTCACCAGTGCCTTAAAATGAACACTTTAAAGCACTAGTGCCTTAAAGTAAATGTCAAATTGTGACAGTAAATTTGCAATACATTTAATTTGCATTTTCTTTATTAGCATGAATACTTGTATTACAATTCACACAATTTGAAAAATTAAATCGTTCCACAATTCTACCACTATCAACTGAAACAACCGCATTCTTAATTGAAGTTTGAGCAGATCCGCTGATATTGATGACACTGAAAGCAGTTTTCGGGCAATCGAATTTTTACTTTCCAACGAATCTTCGATGTATTCCTCGGAGACTGTTGAAGATTTCCATCCCCCATGCCGCTTAACTGTTAAATTTGCTCCAGTATCCGTTAGTAAGCTTGCCGACGAAACAATGTCCAGTATAGAGGTTAGAATTTGGAAGTTGCAGAAATTTAGCAATAGCAGCAGAACATTTTCCAAACGTATTTATTCCCACAGGGTTTTTCGTACATATGCTTTTCACATACTTTAGGAAAAGCCTCCGATGTCCCACATTTGCTGGACGAAGAGCCATGTAACTCCGGTAAAAATCAAAATAAAATTCAACGATAGTGAAATTTCGTGGAGCCTTGACTTTGGTATCTGATATCTTAACCAATATTGAATTGGAAGTGCTCTCAATTTCCAAGTTGTCGACTGGCAAAGCTCCTCTCTACGGCAGACACCAAATATTTCCAAAATAGTAGGTACTTTCATCATAAGCTACTCCTCATCCGGTGCGCACTTCAAAAATTGTTCAATTTGCTCTCTGGTCAAGATCTTTGATTTTTTGGGTTGTAACTTTCTCCTTGACGCTTCAGAAATGCAATGAGCTTAAAATGCTTGCTGATATCTACGTCGCTATTTATTCGTAACATAGTTTCAACCATAGAATAATTAGGCCATAGAGATGAAGATTTCCAAACCTTCGATTTCGCCTCAAAATAGGCCAAGAATACATTTTCAGTATATTTTCCAGGAACGCCTTTTTCTTCGCACCACTTCACAAATTTATTATATGCAATTTCAGATTGAATCCGGGATTTTCTTGGTAATAAGTTCAAAGTAGCTCGGTTGTCCTCTTCATTGATTTCTTTAAATGGATTGTTCTTTTCCATATTTTCTTTATACTTTTTAAGGGTAAAAACACAGCGTTTAAAAGTGACAAATCTAAAGCTTTCAAACTTTTCGTAAATGATGAATACAACAATTGTTGCCACCATGGTTACTATATACCATTGGCAAGTGCCCACTTCGAAAATTTGATAATAGTGCCTACGATGCTATTTAAAACTTAACTTATTTCTACCAGGATTAATTCTTTTTAATGCTGTTTGTAGAAAAAATATTGTATGATATTTGTGTTAAGTGTTTTTAAGGCACTGATGTAAAGAGCGTTTACATACCCCTTCCCAATTGAAAAAATAAGGGTAGTAGCCACCCCGCTAGGGGGTTGAGTCAACAGGGATGAAATTAATAGTGAAACGTGTCCCCCTCAAAACAAAAGTTTACGGGTCCGAGGATTTTTTAAAATTTTTACGTACAATGCCGTAAACTTTGCTGGACTGTTTTGGATGGGCCACCCTGTATTTATAGGTTTATTTGACAATGTTTTGACAGTAACCATTCGAAAGGTCACATAAAAAAACTTGATCCGTAAACTTAATAGCAGGTATTTTTTTCTGTTCATAGAAAATATACCAACTTCTTTTCACGTCAATTGACACTGTTTGCTAAATATATTTTTTTTTCGTGTTATTAAATGAAAGTAGGTAAAATATTCTACACTTGATGTTTTATCAAACTCGACTGATGCTAACATCTCGTGTTGTAATATCTTTACAGCACTTATATTGTAAACAACTATTACATGTATGACATGACACCGTAAGTTTGCAAGATTTGTATGGTGATAGCCCTTATCATTCATTTACATACTTCATTATGGTTTGTTGAAAACCGGCTTCGTTCATAAATTTTTTGTTTAACTCTATGATTAGCTGTTAATATCTACAGTCCCTGCACGAACCCTAATTAGAATGATTTAATGCGGCTTACATTATCAGTTCCCAGTTTACAACAGGTGTATTTCATGATGTTAACTTGAGGGTATAATAAGTTTTATACAGGTACTCCCTATTACTCCCGCTGGTTTGAGTTAGCTGAATGAATATAAATGTAAAAAGTTTTAAAAACTCTATCAGGAATTTTAAACGATGTTCGCGAAAAGTAGGCGCGGGAAGCTAAATTTTGCCAGGGGTATTATTTACATAATTACAACCTGCAGTATTAGAATCTTGAAGCTTTCAACTTTAATGTTCACATGTAGACATGCTGCTTAAGATTTAACATACAAAATGATCATGTCACATTTAAATATATCATAACATGGATATTTTAATCGAGTAACTCGACGTATTTGGACATTTTTTTACTGTTGAAAAACGTTTATTGTACGAGCGATTTTGACAAAAATTGTTAATAAAACAAAGGAAAACATATTTATGACCATCATCCTACACATTGCGCCTCAACAATTGCCAATGCTCATGAATTTAATAATTGTAAATGACAAAGTTGTCGAAAATTTGTATCTAAACAAATTTCAACAAGTTCTCACAATTCTTTTACCTTCGTCCAGTCTCTTCTGCAAGAGTAAGCAATGCTATTAATTCGTTAAAATCTAATGCCAAAGGTGCTGATGTTATTAACTTGATATGTTTGATTTAATTTCTGTTTACTTGATTGAACATATTACTTTTATTATTAATAAATGTATATCTTCGTCGGTGTTTCCTAAATGCTGGAGAGATGCTATTGTTTTCCCCGTTCCTAAGAATTCTAATCCTCCTATCATCTCGCACTTTCACCCCATCAGTATTCTCTGTACTTTTTCCAAAGTTCTTGAAAATATTATACATGAGCAGCTTACTAGTTATCAAGAAAAGTTCAATGTATTACCTTCCACTCAATCAGGCTTCCGGGAACATCACAGTATTTCTACAGCTCCTTTACACTTGACTGATGAGCTTTACAGAGCTTGTGATGTTATTGAAGCTGCTTGTCTTGTCTTATTGGATTATAGTAAGGCCTTCGATACTATCCATCATGCTACCTTAGTTACTAAACCCAAATATTTTGGTCTTCATCATAGTGTCCTTACTCTCATCCATTCATATCTATCTGGGAGACGACAAAAAGTGGCCGTTGATGGGGTATTCTCTGATTTTTCTGATGTGGATAAAGGGGTGCCTCAGGGTAGTATTTTGGGTCCCCTATTGTTTTCTGTTTACACTGCTAACTTCTCCAATTTTATTAAATTTGCAGGCTCTCACCAATATGCTGTTATTTTTTAAATTCTCCATTGATAATTTGGCAACTTTCGTGGAAAGCATAAACATTGATTTAAATTCCATTTCAGAGATTTCACAAGCGCATGGACTGATTTTGAATACATCTAAAACACAACTACTTGTTCTTGGTCATCATAGAAACACCATCACTCAAAATCCCGCGTTCACTATTTTATTAAATGGAGTCGTACTTGTTCCTACTAATTCTTGTAAAAACCTTGGGGTTATTTTTGATAGGGATCTCCGATTTTCCGAACATATTAGTTCGTTAATTCAAAAATCGTTTATGAAGCTCCGCACTCTTTACTTTCACCGAGATTTGCTAAGTACCAACATTAAATTAAAATTATGTAACTCACTTATTCTTAGTAATATCGCTTATTGCGATTCAGTTTACTGGCCGGCTATCATTAATAGGGACAAAGAAAGCCTTCAAAGAATTTAAAATGCTTGCATTAGATTTTCTTACGGTCTTAGAAAATATAATCATATTAGTTCTAAGCTCATAACATAACAGGCATAACTTTCTACCTGGTTTGAGACTGTATTTGAGAATTGATTTATTGAAAAGATAATAAGAATGACTGAAAAAATTGTTTCGGCAAACTTCTCATAAAGTAATGTCTTGTATTATACTTGAAGTATAGTCATTTTTTTACAAAAATGGGAGTTTGTTGAACACATTAATTACCGGCAGTCACACAACTCCAGATTGTTTACAAACTGATTATGAACAGTTTCAAACACGCAACCTCGAATTCGATTAAATTAAAAATTTGCTAGCATAAAAAGTGTAACCCAGCACAAATTCGTAGCTATATGGTAATTTTCCGCAGGCTAATTTCCATTCTCATTCATTTTGAATAAAAATGCCAGCATGAATTGTGTGCATCATGCCAGAAAACAAAACAAATCAAATAAAGCAGTTAATATAGATATTATATTTTAGTTTGTAACAACACTGCTAGATGGAGCCAGTTATATATCGCTTGCTGTGATGATAGTGTAATACATAAGAGCATGCTTTATATTCACTCTTATACTTTATCGCATCGATATATAAGGGTAAGAAAGAGAAATAGGGCAATTAACGTTATTTCGCCTCAAAAATATTGTAGTGTTAGATACTACGTATCTGATAAGATATGGAGAGAATATTCAGATCTTGGGAGGATTTCTTAAAAGCACTTCAACCTGTACAAATACAAATCAAATAGTGATGTGGAAAATGCGGCAATTAGGACGGACGATATAGAAAATAGAAATTGTCGAGATCTTGGTGAACAAAATCAGTTAATTAGATGTAATGTATATAAAAATATGGAACAGAGTGAAGAAGAACAGAGAGCTTTAGAAAAAACGGCTTGTTTATTAAGGGTGTCAATATGACAACGCTCTATATCTTTCAAGACTTTTAGAAAGGATTCCATGGATGCTAGTATGAAGAAAGATGAGTAGCGGTATATAGCCAAGAGCAATAAATATGCAAAAATTTACGTTATTGATGAGATGGAAGTGGCTCAGGAACACGATTGCCTCCATACTACTGTGTTTTAGTCCCATTGAATTAATATGGAGACAACTTAAAAGAGACATTCAAAGAAATAATACCTGTTCAAAATTTGATGCAAGCGAAGTGGATAAAATTACTAATTGGAAAAATAGGTCAAACATGTTATTGTATGTCTAAAACGCGTCCAAAAAATGAAAATTCAAACAATTGCATCTACAGTATACCTCGTGAATGCAATAAACATTATGTTGGAGAAACGTCTCAGCCTATGAATGTTAGAGATGAGGAACATAAAAATTATATAAAAAGACGAGAATTTAAAAAATCCAAAATTTGCGAACATGCTTGGGAAAACGGTCATTTGATTCAATGGGGTTAAGCAAAAATTTTAGAGAAGGAAGATAACGCAACAAAAAGAAAATTAAAAGAGACCGCGATTATTTTGTTGAACGGAGATAAGTGTGTATCAAACTGTTCAGTAAACATCGATCATTGTTGGCTACAGTTGTATCAAGAAGAAGTAAGTAACAATAAAATAAAAATCATTTAACATCTCTATGGAAGCAGATAAACAAATTTTAAACTGTCAAACTTGACATACGTTTAATATTTTTACTTCTATTATGAAAACGATAACAGAGATTTTCGAAACGTCAAAAATACGGAAGTGCGCGATAGTGATGTGATTTTTGTTATTTTTTCCTTATCTGCTTTTTTCAGTGTGAGATTTTTTGGTTAGGCAAACTTAGTTTAAAAAATAACCCTTGACTGATCCGTTTGGCGCAAGGGCTTATTTAATTAATCTTTATTTTTTCCAAAAGTGTGGCAAAAACCCAATGAAACTAAAGAAAAAATAATTTTATTTAATTTGATGTTTTTATGGCAAGTATATGTATATGTTGTTCGCAGATTTAAATGTACAACTCAGTTTCGAATTTTTACGTCATTGTTAGACCATTGCAGGTGCAGGAAAAAATATGGGTCAAAGGATATAGTCGCTTCACAGTCGTGCAGTCGAGTGTCATTGTTGTTCAAAACCCACCGCCATCCCTTGAATTGGAACTAAATTATCGTCAGGACCATGCGTATTGAATATTAAACAAGGTAATGATTCTCGAGTTAATATCATTAAATAGTAATCAAGCTCTGGATTATTATTCGCTAAATGAGGGTATTGTGAAAACTGAGTAATATTAAATAACAGTAAATGAGTCCTTTGTTAGATTGCGACAGCAGTATTTCATGAAAAATATGTTTTGGCTTTTGAGAGATACGAGTATAATACGATCCTCATATCGATCTAATTCTGTCTGTAAACTGCGACTGTTTTTTTGCGGTTGCACATAAAGCTTCGTAGACAATAGTGGCTTCTTTTGAAGCGTTTTTTTGATTCTGTTGAGACACCTTTAGCATACCAATTTGATATTGAATTAAGTTTACTCACTGCTAGACTCATTCCATAACTGCTAGAGGAATATCAAAGTTTAGGTTTGAAGTATAATATTATTATAAGTGTATGTTTGATATTTTTGTATCGCTGAAGCAGAAAAAATGAACACAGTTGTGGGTGAAAAAACAGTACTTTTTTAAACACAAAATCATTACAAAATGGCACATGTAATGAATTTATTGATATGTTGTTCATCTACGGAGAACGCTTGCAAAATAAACAGGGCATTATCGCTTTTGTTAAAAGTGGAAATATTATGAGAACATTAATTTTATCTGAATATAAAATATACAGGGTGTTCAGGATTTATAGGTTCATTTCATGGTTAATCTAGCAAAATAACGATACATGTTCGACAGTGTTGGTTGAATTTATTCAGTCCTGTTAGATTTCAACTTATTTATTGCTCATCCACCTGTTTAGTTTGTCGTCACTGACATTGCTAACAAGTTGGGAAATTTTGGATAAAACATCAGAATTACAATGGTTAGTAGATCATTTCTATACTCGCGACAAGAATTCAGACGACTTACGTCATACGAACAAATGAATAATTCATTATATTTTCATCAAAATATTTAAGAAACTGCAACTGATAGTAATAAAACTATATACTACACTAAAAGTTTGCATTATATATTGCACTAAATTGCAAAAAATTATTGTTTTTAACGCGACCAAATATCGAAAATTACGTTGACAATAAAAACAAATGTGTAACGTCAGCCGTGACGTAAGACGTCTGAATTCTTGACTCGAGTATAGTGTTTCTTATTAAAGTCGTACTTCTGCAACCGTTGAAGACATCTTGCCGCTTCAGAATTTTTGAATTGTAGCAGCCACTTCAAAAAAACTTCATCAGTCTTCAATACAAACGGTAGGTCACAGAGGTATTTATGAAAATATTCCACACTTTTAACTATGATTAGAAACTCTCTGATTATGCAGTAGTTCATTTCTTGCTTAGAGAGGACTCTTCCAAAGTAGGAAATCCCCTTCTTCTGCTCGTCTGATTCCATTATTACTGATACCCTTCCACAAAGCTTTTTTCAACCTCTGAAAAGCTTATTGACAGTTACAGACTGCTCTCTGTCCAGATACATGGCTGGTTATTTTCTGTGAGTCGATGTAAGGGTTTGGCGATTTCTGCTATAGTATATTACATACCTACCAAGGTAGAAAGTATTTTATTCTTGTGGAGAGAAAAGATGGCTTACCGAGGTGAACCATTTCTCTGGAGTTTTGTATAGTATTTTATTTACAATCATACATTTTAAATGCAAGTGACGGTTTTTATAACAAAAATAATTACGTGAGAAATTAACAAAGTAAGATCTCTGCTTAACCAGATTACAGATAAAAAAACATCAAGTACTCATTTTGACAATGGCTACTATGGTACTAAAAAGTCAAACATACAAATTTAAATTAGTTTTTCCGAAGACAATGAGTGATTTAAAAGAAATGATTTGTACTTTTCCTCAACTGAGAGAAGCCGCTGAAAGTTTGGAAAAAGATTTGTTACCTAAGAAGAAACGTGCAAGGTACGACATAGTTTATAATGTTTTCAAAAGTTAGTGCTCGCAAAAAGGTGTTTGAAAGCTGTTTCTGAAACTATTGTCTTGGGATATTTTAGCGAAATTGCCAAAATCAAAAAGTCAAAACCCTCTACTCCAACTTTAAATATTAAAGATAAAGTGGATATCTCAAAAACTTTTGAAATTATTGGTATGTTTGAAACAACACAATCTAAGATATATATCAAAAAGTCAAGCACTTGCTCCAGTGAGACCATCGCGGCGTTTTTTAATAATGAGCTGATGATGTGCTACCTATAAAGATTGCACTCGTAATTGGTGTATCAGGTGCATGTCGAAGTGACGAGCTGTATAAAATAAAATTGACTAATGTTCATATCGTGGAAAATAAGATTCACATCGAAATTCCAACATCAAAAACCTACCAGTCAAGAGTATTTATAGTTAGTTATAAAGAATGGGTAACGTTAATTAAAACATATGTTGCACTTCGTTAAGACGTTCTAAATGAAAACTTCTTTTTACAATTCAGGTTCGGTAAAATCACTCGCCAGCCATTTGGTTCGATAAGTCAATTTCCCAAAAAAATTGCAGTGTTTCCAAAGCTTCCGCATTGTGGCCTCCAGTTAAAGAGATTAGGAGGATGTAAATTTTTCACAGTAGGGGAAGGGTACCTCTTCTACAGATTCTCAGGTTAAAATTGCCACAAAAATTTAGTACTAAAAACGTTAGCATTTCTACGCAAGATGTTCAGCATGGATTAGCAATTACTGTTGCCGTTTATAATAAATCGAATGTTACAATTAATTAAAATTTGTTGAGAATGTTCTAATGTGCGATAAGATATTTCTTGAAACAAACAATTTGGTTCCAGAACACTTAAATAATGTCCAATTTATTATACAGGGTGTTCCTAAATAAGTGTCGCAACAGAAAACTGTAAATTTCACTCGAAAAAAGAAATACTTTTTTCCTCTTCCATTTTTCTCTCCGGGCTTTCGTTTTCGAGATACACGGTGTCAAAACGTTTCGAAATATTTTGTAATTCAAAAAATAGGTAGTAATTGTTAACAATTTTAACGAGATTTAACAAGATAGGATTTTAACTTTTTTTATCAATTTGGCGAGTAAAATTTACAAAAACTGTTCAAAATTATGTTCGCGGACTTCAATGCGCGTATTACATCTTCGAATCATGTTTCTTTCTGCCGCTGCGGCTTCATCCCTATCGGTCAACTCTTCGATATTATTGACATGGATTTCATAAACGATGCATTTCAGATGTCCCCATCCGGCGGTTCGATTCGTCGTTCTCCGGATGTTCTCTAGAGGTCTTGCACTTGTAAGATGTGAGGGTGTCTCATCATAATCTTAATTATTACTACCTATTCTTTAAATTACAAAATATTTTCGTTAGCAAAATGTTTGTTTTTGTTCATAGAAAGTCACTTTTATTGAAAACGGTTGACTTTAGAGCAATGAACCAAAAGAACTATTTTTGTGTAAAATTCATTGGAGCTTCAGTATTTGCTGTCAAATGTCAACTTTTGCAGTGGCGTAAAAGTTATGGGGAAAAACCCTTCCGATACCTTAAAATCTCCACCACTGGTACGTCCAATAAATTCAAGAAGGGTGCGAAAAGTATCTATTAATAGCGGCAATATGTTTACAAAACCTCAGTCCTGTAGTTCAAACGGTTCCTAAGATATTGGAAAAAAACTAAAAAAAAAAATAAAGATTTGACACCGTGTATCTCGAAAACGAAAGCCTGGAGACAAAAACGGAAGAGGAAAGAAACGTTTCTTTTTTCAAGAAGAATTTAGTTTTCCGTTGCGACACTTACTTAGGAACACCCTGTATATACTATTATTATTCTGTGACCAGTCATTTATATACATAGATATATAATATCAATATATTTCTTGGCCATTTTGCAGCCTTACAAAAAACTAAAAAGTCTAAAAAGTCATTAGTTTTATGCTCTACAACATCGGGAAAATATTGATAATTGATAGCACAAGTTAAGTCTTCTTTACTGGAACACGTCCGCAAACTTTGGCTTTTATAATGTTTTTAGTTTTGCAGAAAAAAAGTTCACTTTTTCGAAATGCATAAATATCTTAGCAGAGAAAGAAGTGTCGGAAAAAATTATATGAAGAACCTCCCTTGAAATTGAATGAGGAGTATATATATCATTTTATGTCACCTGTTATAAATTTCATGAGTAGTAACAATGAGTACATTTGAAAAATTTAAGATAACTTGATGTGTTTAATATCTTATGCAACAGTATCAACTGTATTCTTTCGATAACAGCGCCAAATCTGAATCTAGGGAAAATGGAGCAAAATTTCAAATGTATATTCCCGCAAACAATGAATAGAACTTCAGCTTGTAGCTGCATGTAAGTGGTACGAAAGCAGTGAATTTGGCCTGTCGCATTTTAATATCATTAACGTTGGTCTTGCAGAGAGCAGAGGCAAACTTTACAAGTATAATACGAAATTTATTGCAGTTTTCTGGAGAGCAGCTAGCTGCAGTTTAATGTGTGGCAGAAAATAAGAATCTTGGTGAGATTGCATCGTTATGTAAATAGAGCAGAGGAGCTGATATAGCAAATTGTGATATTTTTGTTCATCGTTTATAGTCAACATTTGTAAGTAATAAATAGTATTAGTTTTCCATACACGATCATTCACGACGACCTATAACTAAAGGTACCTATACAGGGTGAGTAATTAATAATGGTACATAGCTTAAGGGTATATTGTTAACGTTAAAATAAAGCGGTTGGGGCTAACATGCCTTATTCAATTGTTGCTCCTTTTCATTCTACAGGGTGTTAAAGTTGAAAAAATATTTTCGATTTTTTGCTATATTTTAAGAACGTAATAGACTGATTGTTTTGGAAATTTGTAGTCTTATGTTTTTTGAGGAGGCCATTACGAATATGCAAACAGTGTTGAGGTCACGACTAGGAGGCGCTAGTTATACTGTACTGTTGACGTAGAAATATTTCAAACTTTTTGTATTTTACACTTTTGAATTTTTACAAAACTCAGCCGTTTTCGAGTAACAGACGATTTAAGTTATCTGTAATCAGTCCTTAAAATATAGCAAAAACGCATTACGACTTTAACACCCTGTAGAATGAAAACGAGCAACAATTGAAGACATGTTGAGCTCAATCGCTTCATTTCGACGTTAACAATCTACCTTTAAACTATGTACCATTACTAATGACTTACCCTATATATGTTACAATTAATTTAGTAAAATGATTTGTAATACTTAAAACTTGTTTAGAATGTTTTAATGTACAATAAGATATTTTTTCAAACAAACATTTTGATTATTCAGTGAACGTTGACATTTACCTGGATTGAAAGTGACATTTGTCTGGGTGGAATGGTTAAAAAGACACACGGTTTCGAAGTTAAAATTTTATTTCGATATCTGTAAATAAATTTTAAAAAATCGAAATACTTGCATACATTTTGGGGAGAAAAAACCCCCGGCCTTTGGGGGCGAGAAATCTAAGGTTTGATGAAACCGTTATCTTTAGATTTTTAACTATGGTTTCATCAAAGCACAAAGATTTCATCAAAGCAGGCCGATCTTCTTGAAACTTTGCATATCGCCATTATTTAACATTCTGAGTAACATTTTGCTCTATTTTCAGTGGAATAGACACAGAAAACGAAAATCAAAACAGTTTTTGCTTGGTGCATTTCAAACAGGATTATTTCAAAAAGGTGGCGTGGCGTATTTCCAGTGGCGTAAAAGTTATGGGGAAAAACCCTTCCGATACCTTAAAATCTCCACCACTGGCACGTCCAATACATTCAAGAAGGGTGCGAAAAGTAGCTATTAATAGCGGCAATATGTTTACAAAACCTCAGTCCTGTAGTTCAAACGGTTTCTAAGATATTGGAAAAAAACTGAAAAAAATAAAGTTTTGACACCGTGTATCTCGAAAACGAAAGCCTGGAGAGATAAATGGAAGAGGAAAGAAACGTTTCTTTTTTCAAGAGGAATTTACAGTTTTCCGTTGCGACACTTATTTAGGAACACCCTGTATATACTATTATTATCTGTGACCAGTCATTTTTATACATAGATATATAATATCAATATTTTTCTTGGCCATTTTGCAGCCTTACAAAAACTAAAAGTCTAAAAAGTCATTAGTTTTATGCTCTACAACATCAGGAAAATATTGATAATTGATAGCACAAGTTAAGTCTTCTTTACTGGAACACGTCCGCAAACTTTGGCTTTTATAATGTTTTTAGTTTTGCAGAAAGTTCACTTTTTCGAAATGCATAAATATCTTAGCAGAGAAAGAAGTGTCGGAAAAATTATATGAAGAACCTCCTTGAAATTGAATGAGGAGTATATATATCATTTTATGTCACCTGTTATAAATTTCATGAGTAGTAACAATGAATACATTTGAAAATTTAAGATAACTTGATGTGTTTAATATCTTATGCAACAGTATCAACTGTATTCTTTCGATAACAGCGCCAAATCTGAATCTAGGGAAAATGGAGCAAAATTTCAAATGTATATTCCCGCAAACAATGAATAGAACTTCAGCTTGTAGCTGCATGTAAGTGGTACGAAAGCAGTGAATTTGGCCTGTCGCATTTTAATATCATTAACGTTGGTCTTGCAGAGAGCAGAGGCAAACTTTACAAGTATAATACGAAATTTATTGCAGTTTTCTGGAGAGCAGCTAGCTGCAGTTTAATGTGTGGCAGAAAATAAGAATCTTGGTGAGATTGCATCGTTATGTAAATAGAGCAGAGGAGCTGATATAGCAAATTGTGATATTTTTGTTCATCGTTTATAGTCAACATTTGTAAGTAATAATATTAGTTTTCCATACACGATCATTCACGACGACCTATAACTAAAGGTACCTATACAGGGTGAGTAATTAATAATGGTACATAGCTTAAGGGTATATTGTTAACGTTAAAATAAAGCGGTTGGGGCTAACATGCCTTATTCAATTGTTGCTCCTTTTCATTCTACAGGGTGTTAAAGTTGAAAAAATATTTTCGATTTTTTGCTATATTTTAAGAACGTAATAGACTGATTGTTTTGGAAATTTGTAGTCTTATGTTTTTTGAGGAGGCCATTACGAATATGCAAACAGTGTTGAGGTCACGACTAGGAGGCGCTAGTTATACTGTACTGTTGACGTAGAAATATTTCAAACTTTTTGTATTTTACACTTTTGAATTTTTACAAAACTCAGCCGTTTTCGAGTAACAGACGATTTAAGTTATCTGTAATCAGTCCTTAAAATATAGCAAAAACGCATTACGACTTTAACACCCTGTAGAATGAAAACGAGCAACAATTGAAGACATGTTGAGCTCAATCGCTTCATTTCGACGTTAACAATCTACCCTTAAACTATGTACCATTACTAATGACTTACCCTATATTACAATTAATTTAGTAAAATGATTTGTAATACTTAAAACTTGTTTAGAATGTTTTAATGTACAATAAGATATTTTTTCAAACAAACATTTTGATTATTCAGTGAACGTTGACATTTACCTGGATTGAAAGTGACATTTGTCTGGGTGGAATGGTTAAAAAGACACACGGTTTCGAAGTTAAAATTTTATTTCGATATCTGTAAATAAATTTTAAAAAATCGAAATACTTGCATACATTTTGGGGAGAAAAAACCCCCGGCCTTTGGGGGCGAGAAATCTAAGGTTTGATGAAACCGTTATCTTTAGATTTTTAACTATGGTTTCATCAAAGCACAAAGATTTCATCAAAGCAGGCCGATCTTCTTGAAACTTTGCATATCGCCATTATTTAACATTCTGAGTAACATTTTGCTCTATTTTCAGTGGAATAGACACAGAAAACGAAAATCAAAACAGTTTTTGCTTGGTGCATTTCAAACAGGATTATTTCAAAAATTGTTACTTCTAACGACTTCAACAAGGTACCTTTTTCAGATAAAAGATGTAGAAGAATTAATTGTTTCAATAGTCAGTATACATCCACAGAAAAGTTCTGCCATTTACAGGAAGCATAATGTGCTTTAAGTAGCGCCCTCTACAGTGAAATGTTAATTTCCCACTTCCAAACACCCCTTTATCCAACATGATTGATCCGGTATCTCTTTAACCATCAAGTTTTGACTAAGGTAGGTTTGGTCACATCGCAATATTTTGTCGTGAGAAATATACTCTTTTTCTATATTGTATTAGTTTAGAGACACCCTGTATTAGCCTAAGGTCATTAAGAATAAGCGTAAATAATATTCATTTTTTAGAAAAATATGCAATTTGGCTGACTTCTACTGCTGATTAAATTATTCATTATTTATTCATTCCTAGTATAATCTTTAAAATTAAGCAAAGAATTCTGTACAGCTTCCTATAAATTAAGTTCAGAGGATAATCAGGGAGTAAGACGAAGCCTCTGGAGCTCAACTCTAGAAGATAACTGAATTTTTAAATTACGATCCGAATATGGAGATAGGGAGTTAACTTGAAAAAACTTTTATCTTCTACCATCAGGTAGCAATTTATTAATATTAAATTAAGAATCGATTTATAGTATAAAATTGAAAGTGGTTTACTTCATCTAGTAAAATTATTATATTTATTGATTTAAATTGTAGAAGAATTTTATCAAATTCTGTTGGCAGTCGTCATTTATAGTAGTCTAGAAATTCCGAAGACAATATGTCTCTATATAACATGTTGACTTCGATGCTTTCAATGTGGTAAATTCTAACTATAGTTTGGTCGAAATGGGGGTACCGCAGGACTCTATTCTGGGACCTGTGCTTTTTATTTTATATGTCAATTCAATAGAGGATGTAATTGGTAACAAAGCTTTTACTACGTATGCTTTTGCCATATTGTTCAAAGTATTAAAAGCATATGTACATGGTTTAATAAGAACTATCTGTATTTAAATGCAAATAAAACGCAGGTTATATGATTTCATAATAGACAGAAAAAATGTGATGACCTATCAATAAAAAATAATGACTGTGTCATTGAGAGTGATGTTTCAGGCAGTGTTAAATTTCTAGGAATTTACTTTGATGAAACTCTCAACTGGAAACTGCACTGCAATCACCTTTTTTCCATCTAGAGTTCCGTAAATTTTTTATTTAAAAATATGAAAACAATTTTAGTAAAAAATCAACTAATTAATTATGCATTTTCAACACGCACCACATGGTTTAATAAGAACTATCTGTATTTAAATGCAAATAAAACGCAGGTTATATGATTTCATAATAGACAGAAAAAATGTGATGACCTATCAATAAAAAATAATGACTGTGTCATTGAGAGTGATGTTTCAGGCAGTGTTAAATTTCTAGGAATTTACTTTGATGAAACTCTCAACTGGAAACTGCACTGCAATCACCTTTTTTCCATCTAGAGTTCCGTAAATTTTTTATTTAAAAATATGAAAACAATTTTAGTAAAAAATCAACTAATTAATTATGCATTTTCAACACGCACCACTGACTATTGTTATACAATTTGAAATTGTTCCAAAACATAATTTATTATTATTATTATTATTATTATTATTATTATTATTATTATTATTATTATTATTATTATTATTATTATTATTATTATTACCCCATTAAATGTTCATGGCTTTTTGAATTCTTCATCTGATACATCAAAATAATACATTGTTTTGAAACGGTCAAATTGTGTTGGGCAGTCTGCAAAATTATCTATTTGTACGTAGTAGACTTTCCCTTCGTAGATCTCCAAAAATTCAAATTGACGGAAATGAATAGTAGTCTCATGTGAACAGATCCTTACCACATGTTTATATTAGATGAATCATTATTTCGCAAACACAGAATTTCAGTAAACAACTACTCGGGCTAATGCCCCGACCAGCATTGAATTGCACCTGAAAAACTTCTAGCAACAGCTAAAGTCATTCCTCGAGCTTATTAGCTCTCATCGGTATGCCATAGGTGAGGCGACCGACGAACAACTTAATTGCCGTCTATTTCTTCTCCTCTTTGGCATGTTACTTCACTTAATTCACTTGTTCCCTCAACTAATAGTTGTTAATGCTACTAGTTATAAATAGTTATTTAAATACACATGGCGAATACTACTTACAGCAGACGTAAAAAGAAACGTATCCACGCGACACCGACTATTATAGCGTTCCGCAAATAGCGTTTATAGTGCATTATAACGTAAAAAAGCAAAACGTGCAACACACAGGCAGGGAAAATTACAACTGACGATGTAATATTCACTTGTTTTATCTTGAAGGTATGCATCGGTGCACAGTTTAATGAAATAAGTATCTTGAAATATTTTACAGGTTACGAAAATGACAACTATATCTGCGACCAGCACTGAATTACATCTGAAAAACCTCTAGCAACAGCTAAAGTCATTCGTCGTCGGCCCACCAAACATATACTGGTTTCGAGCTTCTTAGCTCTCATCAGTATACCATAGGTGAGGTAACCGACGAATAACCTTAGCTGTTCTTATTTTTTTTTATTGGGTTGCCTCACCTATGGCATACTGATGAGAGCTAATATGCTCGAAACCGTTATATGTCTGATGGGCTGCTGACGAGTAACTGTAGTTCTTTGCTATAGGTTTTCCAGGTGTAATTCAATGCAGGTCAGGCCAATGGCCCGCAGAGTAGTTGTTTCCGGGAATTCCGTGTTTGCGTTATCGCCGACTCGCGATATAGGTCGCTAGCTTTCAATGGTTTCTACTGCGATGTAGAGCGCTTCGTGTCAATGACTGGCCAGCCTAGCATAGAGTAGAGAATGACAGCTAGATGTAGCTTTGCTACTTTGCCAATATTATTACACTAAATTATTGAATGAAATGTGATATTAATGACATGATTTTCAGAACAATTCATTTATTTATTCGAGAAACTAGAAATTTTATTGGCTACTATTACATAACTTAATATCTAAAACATATCAGTAATATATCCGACAATATTGAGGGTAGAAATTCGAGTTGAAGTTTTCAGATTCCGTCCAAATTAGAGTAGTAATGATAATATTACAGAACTCTCATTGTACAGACGCGTAATTAAGTCTGGTGTTACAGCCTTTTCTTGCATTACGTTATATTACAAAACTTCTTATCTGGGTTATATTTACAAGACCCAACCAGTGTTAAATATAAAATTTATTATAACTGGGGCTTTAATAAGAAGAGGGAAAAGCGCGTGCATAAAATTTCTAAATATATTATAAAATATAATGCTTTCCTGCATCATCCAGAGACGAAGGAAGACTTACAAAAATAGTACAAACAAATTAAAATACTGAAACTGTGGGAAAAAATATATCTTACGCAGAACTTTATGTTTGTTATGTATGTTACAAATAACTATTATTGTTTGTTATATATAAACAATAATTGTATCTATGTTCGCAGTATATTAAAATAACTACAATTGTTTTATGTTATTACCACACCAAGTGTTGTGGTAGCTATGCTTATTGTCATCATTAGTTTTATATACATCCGTTATATATGTCTATATCTACAACTGGTTTATGCTAAGGTCATATTAAATGCTATGCTAGCTATGTTCGCTAATTATGTACGTTAATAATAATTATGTCCATGAAACTATGTGTTTTAATATAGCTACAATTGTTCATCGGTACAACCACATTGAAAGTTATCACAATAATAATTAATATTCCAACAGCCCTGATATAAGACTGTGGTTACATTAATAGCTTTACTTATATAATAATAATAATAATAATAATAATAATAATAATAATAATAATAATAATAATAATAATAATAATAATAATAATAATAATAATAATAATAATAATAATAAAATGTCTTTATTGGGTATTGTAAAAAGTTAAATACGTACAATACATAGACAAGGGCGAAGTTTAGCTTTACGCTACTCGCTTAACCCTCATAAAAACAAAAAATATAAATTAATTAAAGTAACAAAAAAATATATACGATGATAAGTCAAGTTGAAAAAGTAAAAAGGTAAGATTTAACATTTTTGCGATAACCACTAACAGAATTCTGTTTAAATTTGTAATTAATAGAATTATAAATAGTGCAAGCATTATATGTAAAGGAACGTGTGAACATGGCTGAATGAAATTTAGGAAGTGAAAGTTTGGATGGAAATCTTATATTGATATTATGAATTTCATCACGACGTATCAGTTTTTCTTTTAGGTATGGTGGGGAAGATGTATGCAAAATTTGATTTATAAAACACTAAAGTGAAATTTGAAAGTATTACTGATGTTTAACCCAGTTGTTTAATCTTTTCAGAAACTCTATCATATTTCTTTAGGCGAAAAACAAATCTACAGCAGCTGTTTTGAATCTTCTGAAGACGGTACTGAGTAATTTTGTCCAGACAAGGATAATATACAATGTTGCAGTAATTTAAAATGGACAACACAAGTGATTGAGCTAGCTTTTTTCTTAATTTAAAATTCAAAATACTTACATTCTGATAAAGCAACCTCAAAGCAATATAACATCTGTTCACTAAAATAGAGACTTGTTCCCGAAACCGAAGTTTAGAATCAAGAAGAAGTCCCAAATGTTTTACTACGTCTAAAGAATTTAATGGCTGATTATTGATATGCAATTTTAACTCTGTCTGTATTTTTATCTTCATATGCTCTGGTGTAAAACAAATGACGTTGCATTTATCCGAATTAAGACGTAAATTATTCCGTTCAGAATAATGTGAAATAGATTTAACATCGGAATTAATCCTATTATTAGCTGTAGCAACATCCTTGTTGAAAGAAAAAGACAACTGGGTATCGTCAGCGTAAGCTATAACATTAGAATAGTTTACTGATTTAAAAATGTCGGCCGTGTAAATAAGAAATAGAAGAGGGCCCAGGATTGAACCGGGAACCCCCGAGGTGACAAAACCAACTTTAGAAGATTTATCATTAATCGTAACTATTTGCTGACGATTACTAAGGTATGTTTTAAACAAATTCAAGGATGTTGCATCGAACCCATAATAAGACAATTTTTCACAAAGTAAAGTCTGATCAAGAGTGTCAAATGCTTTGGAAAAGTCTAATAAAACCAGACATGTTGTATTACCTGTATCTAAATTTCGTAAGATATCATCTGTGACATTTGCTAATACAGTGGTTGTACTATACCCCTTTCTAAACCCAGATTGTTGTGATGGCAAAATGTTATTTATTGTTGCATACAAAAGAAGTTGTTTATACACGATCTTTTCTAGCACCTTTGACAATGCTGGAATCAAACTTATGGGGCGAAGGTCGCTATAAGATGTAGGATTTTTACTTTAGGAAGAGGTTTAACAATTGAAATTTTCCACTGATCGGGAAAATAACCTATTTCCAGACAACAATTCAAAACGTGAGTAAAGTGATGATCTAGCATAGGCGAACATAATTGGAGCATTTTTGCGTTGATATTGTCGATTCCGTAAGCATAAGATTTCAAATTAAATAACACATCATGATATGATATTTGCTCTTTGTATTAATATATATGTATATACATTACTATCTACGTTTGCGATGCATATTAAAGTAACTCCAATTGCTTTATCCTCAGTTCTATGCTAGTAGGCATATTAAAACATACAATTATTGATTTATCTGACGACGATGCAAGCGTTGTGATAGCTATATCCACAATTTTCTTTGTGTGTATTTACTATGTGTATTAAATTAGCTAGAATTGTTTAATGCTAGGATCACACCAAGTGTTATGTTAATTTTAAACATTAAGGCTGGGATTTTGTATACATATTTTTACCGTCTAACAGGGCTTCAAGCGAGGACACAGAACTCCAAGAAAATTGAAATAATTGGTTATTATTATATATCAACATATTCACAAAGGTTCCCACTAGTGAGATAATTTTCATTGCTCATAAAATCAATTAAATAATTATAATAAATGTTAAAATACCTCAATTTTAGCCACACAGTTACTACGACAATATGTCACAATTACGGCAAAATTATCACAGCCACAGCCACCAAATTACTTCACTCACTAGCCAGGACATATAGGACAACTTGTGTTTCACTTTCAGATTAATATTTATTGGCAATTTCTATGTACGTCAAAATGCACGATAAACTTCAGAGAACCGTGCGGTTCGGGCCTATGTTTGTATACTGTCTCATAGATCTGATTGATTCGTCGTTTCGCTCACTTAGGCTGTGCCTTTTCTACAAAATCCCCGCCTTAATAGTTTTATCTTCGTTCGTTATGTATATTAATGTAGCTATAATTATACTAAGAGCACACTAAGCACTACGTTCGCTAATTTAATTATGTATATTAATGGTTCTATCTACAATTGTTTAATTTTACGACTGCATCGAGCGTTTTGATAGCTATGTGTATGTGTATAAAAATAGCTACAATTGTTTTGCTTTAAGTCGACACCGAGTTCAATGCCAGCTATATCGCTATGTTAATTACCAATTTGATATTTCGTAGCTATGCGTATTATAATAATAGCTTTTGCTAAACAAACCGCACGTTATGTTCTATATATCGCTGTTTTCTTCAGAAACTGTAGAGACCTGTCCCCAGATCGATATTTCATGCGTACAGTGATTTACGATGTTACATAGCTTGTTTTTCAATTATTAAACCGTTATGTTTGTCATGCTCGCTACGTGAATTGTTTACATTAAAAGTATATTTTATCTATATGTATATTAAAATAGATAAAACCTTATTTTGCAAAGGCTGTATCGACCGTTTTACTATATTATACAAATTAAAAGACGTTCAGAGACTAAGTTTTGCATTTTACTTTAGAATAAGCGTTTACGGAGAATATCAAGATAACGTGTTCACGTTACCCACTCCGATCGCATTTTTCATGTAATTTTTCAGGCTGGAGAGCACGACAAACTCCAATCCACTGTCACAGGTAACACAATTTATGGGGTAATAAAAGACTGTATATACCAGCACTTACATACTCGGTCTACAAAATTTAATTTGTCCTACAGCACCGAATTGTTTGACACATTTCGCATTGCACAGATTGCAGCATGTTACAAGTTATTAAATTCAATGCATGTAGTCGGACTCATTCGAATAGCGAACATCATTAGAGGGATATATGAAATTCCGGCGCTCGACACGCACATTCCAGTATTATAACGCGTCGCAGAATGCCAAATATTTGAAAATTTGGCACCAGTTATGCGGAGGATATTTAATATTCCGCATAATGATCGTCCCTTATCGCTGAGGTGGCGCAAAGTTGATTGGACTATTTCATAACTATACCGGATTAATTTTAAATAATAAAATGCTAATTTCGGCTTTACGGATGCCCGTAGCTTTTATCTAGAAGAGAGAAGGCATGTCTCAAACATTACAATAATGGTTGCCAGGTAAGAAAACACGGCACTTTTGAATTTTAATTTTGATACGTGATTACCATATTACTAATGTTATTTACTTCAGATTAGTGTTAAAAATGTATACAGGTGACATTTGGGCCCGTTTTACCCATTTTCTACAAACTAACACAAATGTTTTTGGTTCTTGTCCGTTCTGAACTCGTAAGTTATGATACATAAATCATCAATAGTGTCCACTTCGATGCGATTCATTTCATTTTTTAAATATCCCCACAAAAGGAAGTCCAAAGGATTTAAGTCAAAAGATCGTGGCAGCGATGGTACCGGACCTCTTCGTCCAATCTATTGGACCCCCTGAACATCATTAAGGTCGGAAATGAGGGCGAGCACCATCCATGCAAGAACCACATTTGGAGTTGGGAAGCAGAGACATATCCTTCTAGAAGTCTAGGCAGATCATTGTGAAGATACTCGAGATAATGAACTGCATCCATTCGATTTGGTAATACGAATGGTTGAATCAAGCGATCATAGACAATTTCTGTCCAAAGATTTGAGGAAAAGCGTTGATCCCTTTGAATAATTTATGGCTTTTAAAAATCCCAAACATGAGGACTATGAATGTTATACATCCCATTCGGTGTAACTTCATCTGTAACTAACACGTCAGTTATAAATCTGGGATTTTGTTGCAGCAACCATTAACAAAATCTAATTTGTAAGGGATAATCCCCTGGTATTAATGCTTGCACATGGTACGAATTTAAGTAAACCTCATATATGATACACCACACTGCTGATTGTCTTCAACAAACTCTAAAATGTGTTTCTCAGCTGCTTGAATACGCCATGGACGCCTTAGACCTCCATCTCTTCCACGATTCGGTCGCAAATTTCTCGTGTCACACCCGCGCTGTACTACAGCGGAGATCCAGGAATTAGGTCTTTATCCACTGAAATCTTGTAGAATAACCAACTAGTGTAAACAATTTTGATTTTGAAAGAAGTTGACTAACTCTACTTTATTTTGATTCTACCAAACAGAACCCTCACAAGAAAACTCTTGTAGATATAAAGAATCTCAGACGGTACATATGATCATCGGTGTAAAAGAAGCAGCAATCTTAGAGGCAATAATTTACCAAAAATATTTATCACCAGACCGCCCCGTACCCCAGCAAGCACGTTTTAAAAGTTTGAGTCTAACTTCGCTCCTTTATGAGTGAAAAAGTAATATTTGCGCCAGCTTTAGAGTGGTAGGTACAGCATAACCATATCTCGGGGGCATCTGTTTAAGTTTCACGGCGTTAAGAACTAAATTAAGTGCATATAATATTTCTTTCTCGCTCATAAATTCCTGGGAATGATTTTTATTTCTGCGGATTATAGCTGCAGCCCGCTTCCGGCTGTTAATAGAACTTCTGACGCACTTTGCCCATAACTCATCAGGATAATGGGGGTAACATGGGCCGGAACTGGTTGAACACACGAAAAATATCACTTAAAAGTTTGTTCGTTTGTATAAATAACGTTTTAGTTAACTGCGCCACCGGATACTTTTGCGCAATATAAAAGCCGATAAAGTATTAAAAGAACCGCGTTTGGGAGCAGTTCTACCATTATTTTTTTTAACCAACTGTTACTTACTCTGACCAATTTCAAGAATAGGAATACGAGTTGTACCTGGATTGATAAAGAACACGGAAATAAGTCGAAAGGCTCCTACATTTTTATTGTAGGAAAATATTTTGTGTACCACATTTTATGAAAAAAAAAGAACTACCAACAGTAAATTACAATATAATTGAACTAATATAATTATGAATCACATTTTCATGTTTACAATACAGTTAACGGAATTACTTAAAAAATATTAGGACATAATTTGTCCTGTCCATTTTCTACTTTTTTTTGCAGGACTACTTTTTGTAACTTCAGTAACACAAGTATTTTTGAAAATTCCGCTAACGTTCCAGAGCACCTACTAGTTGGAGGCATATTGGTGCCAATATATTTTTTGCTATTTCTACTTTGCTAGGCACTGAATTTTCAATATAGCCTTCAGCAACAGTGACTGATTTCCAACCACCATGTCGGTTCATATTAGTTATACCTGCCTCAGCAACGGCTACTGAAGTAGCCAAACAAGGCCGAAAACAATACCCGGTATATTCCTTTGGGTTTGGTAATTTAAGACAGTTTTCCACAAAAAAAAGGGGTGTGTGCTGAGGATCCCATTATATTTTTCCCATGTATTTTTTCCCGCTGAACACGAATCTGCAGTCAAAATGGGGGGTTACACAGCAAATATTTGAGAAAACCAAAAAAATCGATAAAAATCACTTTCTCGTAATTTATTCTGTATGATACTCTCTAAAACTGAAACAAAGAGAAATGCTGTGAATTAGTGAATATTTACTATTTTACAGCTGTAAGTATTCCAAGGTAGCTGTAAAACAGTAGATATTCACTAATTCACAGTATTTCTCGTTGTTTTAGTTTTAGAGAGTATCATACAGAATAAATTGTGAGAAAATGATTTTTATAGATTTTTTTAGGTTTTCTCAAATACTTGCTGTGTAACCCCTAATTTTAACTTCAGATTCGTGTTCTGCGGGAAAAAATACAAAAGAAAAATATAGTCTAACTCCCAGCACACATGATTATTTTTTGTTGTGGACCTGTGTAAACTTATGATGTGATTTTTATCGTTTTTATGGCTTTTATCTAAAATTTGCTGTGCACCCCCCATTTTGACTTCAGATTCGTGTTCAGCGGGAAAAATACATGGGAAAAATATAATGGGATCTTCAGCATACACCACTTTTTTTTTTGTGGACCTGTGTAATTATTGAATAGAGCTTTGTCTGTGGAATTGTTCATTAGCATACCTACATGTTTGGTATCAGAGAGCATACATATGACTTCATTTATAGGAAATGTAGGAAATTTGATATATATTACCTTAAAATACCTTTCTAATACAGTAAAAAATGTTATAAAAGCTAATAATAAAGAATATATGGGTAGATATTGTGGGTTTAATTCAACGCTGGTTGTGGCTTTAGTCCTCGGAGTAGTTTCACACAATATTGTTAATACCTAAAAATATATAAAAATACGTACAATACCTTTTGGAATCAATTCTCTTAGTAGTGTCATTTTTACAGTTTATTTAGAGCAACATAAAATACTCGCTACAATAATTCTGACGAAGAGTTGGTGTTTTCCTCTAAAACAATTTATATATTTCATGCACTTGCTTTTTTTGCGCCTTGTAACACGTACCGAATAAAAAATAACAAGTTCCTGCCAGAGAGAACGGGTGTTTCAAGGAAACAATAAATCACTTTTAAGGATCACCTACAAGCAAATGCGCTTATAAAAGAAGTTCGGAGACTAGTTTTAGAGTAATACAAAGGCCCACAGCAATGCCATACCAAGCTACTGAATATGGATAAGAAAATAAATCAGGGACCCCTTCAATAGAAGTCGCGGGCTGCCGCTCTCAGAATCATTCAATCAAGTTTGAGTGCGCCCCACACTTTCGAGTTTCGCCAACAGTCAGACCAAAACATGCAACTTTCGTTTGCAAACTTTTACAGCAGATATTGTCTGAAGCTATTTATTTGTGGCATATTTTTTTTTCTTTAGTTTTATTGGGTGTTTGCCACACTTCTGAAAAACTAAAAATCAATTAAATAAGCTCTTGCGCCAAACGGATCAGTCAAGGGTTATTTTTGAAACTAAGTTTGCCTAACCAAAAAATAACAAAAATCACATCACTATCGCGCATTTTTGACGTTTCGAAAATCTCTGTTCTCGTTTTCAAAATAGTAGTAAAAATATTAAACGTATGTCAAGTTTGACAGTTTAAAATTTGTTTATCTGCTTCCATAGAGATGTTAAATGATTTTTATTTTATTGTTACTACTACTTCTTGATACAACTGTAGCAAAGAATGATCGATGTTTACTGAACAGTTTGATACACACTTATCTCCGTTCAACAAAATAATCGCGGTCTCTTTTAATTTTCTTTTTGTTGCGTTATCTTCCTTCTCTAAAATAATTGCCGAACCCCATTGAATTAAATGACCATTTTTCCAAGCATGTTCGCAAATTTTGGATTTTTCGAATTCCCTTCTTTTTATATAATTTTTATGTTCCTCATCTCTAACATTCATAGGCCGAGACGTTTCTCCAACATAATGTTTATTGCATTCACAAGGTATACTGTAGATGCAATTTTTTGAATTTTGTATATCATATATTGGACGCGTTTTAGACAAAAATGATCGTAAAGTATTAGTTGTCTGAAAAACTGTTCGAACATTAAATTTATTACCGATTCTTCTTAACTTTTCTGATAATATAGGAATGTATGGAATGTTTATGGTATGATTAGTTTCTTTTGTTTGTCTTAAAGTGTTCGTTTTATCTGTAATATTTTTTAATGTTCTATCAACAAAATTTGGAGGGTATTCATTATTTATTAAAACATTTTTAATAAATTTTAGTTCGTTATTAAAAATGTCATTGTTTGATGAAATTAATTTTGCTCTATCATATAGAATCAATCAAGTAAAATAATTTGATAGAGAATAAGAATAAAAACATATTCCATATATAAACAACATTCACACATATATGTATATCAAATATTAAAACAGGAACGAACAACAATGAAGGCCTACAAACTACATGAAAATAAAGTACGGAAAAGTAGCTACATGAATTGATGAATATTTACATTTTTACATTCATATTTACCTATCAACTAATTTTAACTCTGTAAATCATGCTATTGAACAGATTAATGATGATCTTCAAGTTTTATATAATGTTTCAACTAACCACGGCCTTCGTTTAAATCCTAACAAAACTAACGCCTTGGTTCAGAGCGACATACTAACTTTATTACTTCTAACTTTACTCTTAAAAAACACAGATGTGCAACTTAGAGTTCAGTATTTTTTTAGTATATTCTTGTATAAATTGCACCGTGCAGGATCCACTGTATCTTTATGATATTGTATTTGAAAGGTATGACGTTCACAGTGTAAATATAAGAAACAATAAGTTTCATATTCCACAGCATGCCAGAACAGAATTTCAGGGATGCTTCTCCTATTTAGTGCCATTTTACCTTAATCAGATTAATGCAGACTTGTCTGTTACTTTATCATCTTACAAAAAAAAGTTAAAATTGGAGGCTAGTTTAAATATGGCGTATCAGTTATTTATAAAATGTTGATACTGTTGTGGAATATTTTGAGATGTTCATATCTCATCTGGTATGCTGTTATCATTGTTGTTATCAGTTATTATTTCTGCTGTTCTTTTTTCAATGATTATTTGCGAAACACAGAATTTATTAGCATTTAGAATGTTGGTAGAGGTGTAAGACAGTTTTGGATAACCTCCTCCATTTGTGTACCTACATTACTGCCATTATTGAGTAACTCATGTTTTTGTATTTCATGTTGTGTGCACAATAAACTAACTACTAACACCTTCAGCATGCGCTCAAAATTACATTAATTTACTGAAGTTTGTAGAAAAATAAGTTTTTATAATATATTAGTATGTCTGAATCAAATAACATTTGGAGAAGTAATCTCGTTTATAAATTAAATATGGATCGGTCTAGAGAGTGTGGACGAGTAGTTGAGAACAAGCGGGAACGCCACTTGCTGGAACAATATATCAGATCGCATCTAAGCATTCCGATCTCCGATGGAAATCAATTCGCTCCTTGCATTGTCGAGCTATCACCCCGCTAGATTTATATCCGGGACCTTTTGAAACCCTAACGTTGTCTTAACACTGCTGCGATATACGGGTTTTACCGCAAATCACCCCTCCACGTCCTCTAGAAACGTATTTCCATTTTTCCGCGTTCTAAATTCCGTCGAAACATGACCCATGGATTTCAGGAATAGGATAGTGTGGTAGGTCATATTGGGAAAGACGTGTGTGTGGATGATATAGCTGATTTTGCCTCGTTTAGTTGAAAGAGAAGACATAAAATAATAAGATATGTCGAATTACAAACTATGGAATGTAATTCTATTGTTAAGGAAGTATTGATATCGATGTGAATAAATATTACTAAAAACTCTAATAAACATAATTTCTGAACTGTTTTGCAGTTATATACATTAAAAGGTACAACTACAAAAGTAGTCTGTATGACGTAATTCTTTGTTGGGAAAATAAAACAATGAAATTTTAAGGGACTCACCCATTACTCTGCTCCGTTAAAAAAAATCTACAAAGGTACAGTAGGCATCAGAAGATTATTTGAAGCTGGCGCTGTTTTTATGTGAAATGTTTAGTTTTCGGAGGACCTCCGCATTTTTGTGTTCATGTCAGAAAATGAGAAAAACAAAAAAAATATTTTTGTTGCGACACTTGTTACTGGTTGTATATTGTTTAAAAGTGAATTCTAACATTGATTACTTAAATAGTAAAGCAGAATCGCGATTAATACCGCAAAAATCGGAAAACGCTTATAAAAAGAATACGACAAGCTCATCAAATCGATGGAAGAGCAAAAGGTAACAGATACAGATGAACGAGTTGTGCTTGCTTATCTGCAGAAAATGTCAGAGCAGTACAAAGGTTCGCTATGTGGGCTGTCTATTCGAAAGAAAGTGCATGCACTCCTGAAAGCAGTTAGCAAGAATCATGTAGCCAAGAAGGAATATGTATTTAAAGAAGACGAGAGAGAGAGAAGAAGTTTTTCACAGATGCATCGGACACTACATATTTATTTTTGAAGGTGCTGGCCATTTGCGGTATCCTTGGCTCTTGTAAAAGAAGTGAATTTTGTGCTTACATGACATCAAGGAAGAAGGAAGCGTATTGCTTATTATTACTATCCGACCATCTAAGACAGTGTAGGTTCGACGTTTTACTAAGAGGAAGTGCACCAATCAAGTGATTGGTATTGGATTATGTCCCTTGCAAATTACACGTTATCTTAAATTGGACGATCCTGAAAAATACACTGGACATGCGTTTCCATGTATGTCCGTTACCATTATGGCGAATAGTGGTTGGTGGCATGACAATATATCAAATCCAACGATAAGTAGGATGAAAATTATTAGTTACGTAGAGAAAAGTATTAGCAATAAGAACAATATTTCAAACATTATTGGGAGTGACATTAATGGAAGTGCAACCTCATTGACTTCCGAGAATGTTAGCAGTATTAATTTGAACAGCAGTCCATCTGATTTAAAAAATCGAAGTATTAATATTTCAAACAATACCAACTGTACTTTTCACATTCATTTAGAAAATTAAGATTGCTGAATATTTGAATTATGCTTTTGAAACATTTGCTATACTCGCGTCAAGAATGGAGACGTCTTACGTCACAGTTGACGTTACACATTGGTTTTTATTGTAAACGTAATTTTGTATATTTGGTCGCATTAAAAACAATAATTTTTTGCAATTTAGTGCAATATACCGGGTGTTCCCTCTAAGACTTTCAGTGCGAATATCTCAGAAACCAGCATAGTCAGTGCGACGAAATTTGGTATACAGACACTAGATGGCGCGTAGAATCTGATGATAAAATCAATTCTTATACAGGGTGTTCCATTTTCCAAGAAATCGATTTAATTTTGATTTTTTGGTTGTCAGCCATGCTAAAACTTATGGTTAAATTGAAATATACTTAATTATGAACACATTCTGATAAATAAACATTCAAAAATTTCAAAATTTAACATAAAAAAATGCCTCCAAAAGTACCCAAATTTCATTGTTTTGTCATGTAAAACGTGCATAGCCTTGAGCCAGACTTACACAGAAGAAACTAACATCGCTAAACGTCAAAACTATGCATTGTCATTGAATTGTCAAATATTAATGGCATAAAGTATTTTACTTTACAGAAATAACGCTAAATAATGTATTTAATGCAATTTACGTATGCACAATGGTGTTATTGAGACTTGTCGATAAAAATTTAGACTTAAGTTGAACCTTTTGGAGCATTGGGGTCGCCTTGTCGGTACAATCTACCGCTACAGCTAGGGTTACAGTGTGAATATTGTAAAATATCTGTGGATATTTTTAAATTGTTCCATTATAATGTAATAAAACTTCAGTAAATTGTTTTTTATGTTACTACAGTGTACATAATAATTAGGTACCCGTATTTTCAATCACAAAATAATTTACAAAATTGTGTAAGTACCTAAAGAATATCTCTCTTTTCCAACTGCTGTAATTATTGATTACTTATTTAGCAACAACTAAATTCGAACAAAACGATTCCTAAAACTTTTTTTTATTATAATGTGAACGTGTTTGTCGTTGAGAGTCAGATTGGAACCTACTCCAGCACCACAAAAGAAATGTTACGAAAGCATAACCTAGAAATTATTGAGATTACTTCTGCTTGTGTCCACATATTTCAGCAGTTCAGCACTTTACTTATGTTCCTGATGAATAAAATATGTTTAAGAAGAACTCTACATCTGTAAAATAGTAAACAATGAACTACAATGTTTGTATTTCATATGATACAGAACTAAAATAAAGCAACTGGTTTTGCTAGGAAGAATCACCTGCAGACGTACTATACCCAGTAGGTACCTATTAAGTAGTCATTTAAAGCTAGATAATAATTTGTAATTGTTGTTTTATCTTTCAGTTATGTGTGAGTACCTAGTGCCAGACTGCCACCAGAAAGAATAAGCAAAAAACATTAGACATTTTCTTGCAAATAATTCAGAATATGGAATGATGGATCAGGATAATATTATAAAGAAGTCTCTAACTCACTTTGAAAAGTATTCTATAAGACATTAAATTCAGTTGTCTGTCGTGGGTTTTAAAATTTCTAAACGAATAAATTTAAGAAAAATAAACTAATTTCATAATTCTATGTACAGTATGAAAACATCTCGTTAGAATATCTTAAAAATGTTGAAAGCTAACTGTTGTTACAATATACACAACATAATGTAATAAGGTTGGTATCGAACAATGAAATGGCAAGATTTGTTTGTAATCGTACATGCATGACCATCCCTCAGATTGAACGTTGCTCTGTAATAGAAATTAGAATACAGAATAACTGTTTAATATCAAACCAGATGTAATAATGTAGATACTTAATGTAATTTTATTTTATTGTTAATAAATTGAAGTCTGTATTTGTTGGTTTTATTCTACACAAATTATTAAACAAATGTTTAAGAAATAATGAATACTTAAAGATGAAGGGTCAAGTTAATCAATTTAGTCACTAATAAAAAAAAATAAACCACTATGTACGCAGGTAGGATTATTTTTTAATTGAAATTATGCTGCTAGATATAATAAAATATAAAAAATCACTCAGTAACATTTTTGAATATTTTGTCCTTGTAGAATACTGTTCGCAATGAATCATACTTACCTTATTTAAGAACTGAATTTTAATTCTTCAGTGAAATTTATATTTTAGACATCTTACTTTTGTTATAAAATTATTAAACACAAGTGGTATTTGCTGTAGTGTATAATAATACTTACTAACAATTTAATAAACTTTAATTTCCGTTATACTTGCATTATTTACATTTTTATTTAGTTCACTAGTTAACTTACACATTCCATGCACTTTAATTTTATTAAATAATTAAACCAAGTACAGAAAGTTAGGTATGTCCTTATTTATGGCAAAACGTAAAGTCTAATGTTTTCTAGCAAAATTTTCCTCGTCTCTCTCATCTATCTGTCGTACGAATAGAAACTAATCTTGGCATCTGGCTTCTTCAGTATCTTATCGAATCTTTTAACCAATGAATAACGTAACTGTGTATGTCAACCTGTTTCCATAAAGTACTTTGTTTTCCTGGTTCCTATCTATTGAAGATATGCTGGTGAGACATAACATTTTGTGGATATTTTTACGTTTGTTCTTTCTGTTCTACAAATATTGGAAAATACCTTCTCATCCCTGCTCTTGAAAGTAAGCCAGAAATTTCCCAATAACTTCTCCATCTGAAAGCAATTAAGTAAAAATAATTCTCGTATATGGGCAGTTAATTATAAATATAACCCTACAGTTCAAAAGGTCAAAAGCAATATGCAAGTTGCAATTACCTACAACATTGACATTCTTGTTCTGTACTTACCTCTTACAGTTTTCCTTAGGCAAGCTACCATTAATCGTACTTAAAGACCTTATGTTATCATCTTTTATTGTATTAATGTACTTAATTTGTGTAGGAATAGGTCTCCAAATTCTACTCAGATTTGATAAATGTGGAATCGTTTTTGAAGCAGGTGAATTTTTATTTATGCTACTGGAACTGAAGTATTCACTCAAGGAACCCATTAAATCATTATTTATGATTGTTTCTAGAGTTTAAAGCCTTTCTACCACTTGTTGCCGGCACGTTATTATTATTTTTAATTCTAATTCTAGGTTAAGCAACCACAAGTTTAGATTGTCCATACATAGCTCGCAGCGCGCTTGCGCGCTTCAAGTCGACCCAAGGGAGAGGATGTTCATAAATTCAGCTTTGTTTGCACGTAATTTATTAGTTTGAGAGTGACATGGTGAAAAATAATAATAATAATAATTCCCGATAAGAATTACTGTATCGTAAGGAAGATGCAATTAAAAAAACGGCAAATGTTTCACAATTTTCTGTGTTCTGAGTATTCATTACAGACAAGGTTGCTCAAACTTCCATTTTCTTTTAATAAAACTATATCATTATTGCAAATACGTACGCACATTTAATGTAGGTACCTCGTGGTATTACATATTTATAATAAAATTTCTACAAAATACTCAAACTTGCTTTGACAGTTTCTGTCACTTCACGTTTTGATGTCTATCCATGCGGTAGTTATGTGTGTGTAAATTGGACTCATGGCTGTTCTCATTTGGCATGACAAAACAATGAAATTTGAGGACTTTTCATAGGAGTTTTTTTATGACAAGATAAAAATTTTTCGTGACTTTTTTTATCAGAACGTGTTCATAATTAAAGATATTTCAATTTAAATACAAATTTTGCTGAGGTTAGCTACCAAAAAATCGAAATTAAATTCATTTTCTGCAAAACCGAACACCCTGTATAAAAACTAATGCCATCATCGAATTCTACGCGCCATCTAGTGTCTGTATACCAAATTTCGTCACACTGGCTATGATGGTTTCTGAGATATTCGCACTGAAAGTCTTAGAGGGAACACCCGGTATAATGCAAACTTTTAGTGTAGTTTTATTACTATCAGTTGCAGTTTCTTAAATGTTTTGATGATAATATAATGAATTAATCATTTGTTCGTATGACGTAAGTCGTCTGAATTCTTCCCCCAAGTATAATTAATATTTCATTTGACGCTACAAGATGCTCCTGTCAGATCAATAACTAAAATGGTTACATTTACACTTCACCATTCTCGGGTAGTTGACTTTGCCATAGTAACTTTAAAACACGCGCGTTTTTGAAAGTTGGATTTAAAAACGCTGAATCGTCTTTTAATAAGCAAAATAGGGTACTAATAAAACAAATAAATTTAGTAGCGTTTCTAAAAATTTTATTATTTTACGATTTACATTTGCAGAATTTTTTTTAGCAGAAAATATAATACAGGCCGAAAAAAAACACCATTTTGCTTTCTCGATTTTACTTATATCCACATTATTTATTGGTTTCATAAACTGACTAGCCCCTGAAATGTCGTTATGTTTTCTTTTTTCAGCAAAGAGTTATGTCATAGAAACTACTTTTGTAGTTGCATCTTTTAAAGTCTTTAACTCAAAAAGTTATGTTTATTAGTTTTGGTCATATTTTTCACGTACTATTCTTACTGAAAGTTCCCTGAGTAGGAAAGGCATATTAATGGAGAATTAACTTGGATCTTTGGATTCTGAATTTCTCTGTATTGTAAAAGAAAATTCGGTTACTTATTTGACTCCGTTCAGATTACATGTTTTCTCCTTAGCTTGCCTTCTTCCTAGCTACTATGTGTTCAATTGGAAAAAGAATAAACAAAATTTCTACTAAATTTGGGTAGCTCATAAGTGTCAAAGTTATTTTAAATAATTCGATTCTACAGAGTAATTCAGTTTGGTTGAAAATGTCCTCGCATTACGTACATATGGATTTTCATCTACCTACGCATGTTTATTCCTGAAATTAGGTGCTGATGAGGATCGAAGCCCCTTCATTAAATAATATTTTATTTAATACTATCGCGTCAGAGTTTCGTATATTCCAAATAAAACAGGAAAAGTGTATTGTAACATAGGCATAGCGATCGGTAGGTAGCAAAATCTGAATGAAGTAAAATGCTTTATCCATAAAATAGAGCTCTTCATTGTATGATATTCTATTAACCATTAATCACCTGTGAAATAATCCTAATGTGTTTTTAAAATTACATAATGTATTTCTTCATCTCAATAAAGACATTATTATTATTATAATTATTACTTTTTTCAGTGACACCTTCCGAAGCTCCGACACATTCGGAGATGTTCTGAAGAGTCAAGCAATGACCACTCTCCACTCCGTGGAGTCAGTAATCATTGCGCCCGTAAATCATGTGTTCTGAGCAGACGTAGCGAACCAAGGACGATTGCCTTCTGCATTCTGCCGGCTAAGATCTCTGCCGAATTTCGGCAAGCCGGTATGATCTTTAATTCAGAAAGCAGCGTATGTCTCATTCCACCCAGGACGCCTATAATTAGCACCACAACCTTAACAGAGTGGTCTGGATACAGCCTGCGGAGCTCGGAGAGAATATCTCGACACTTCCTCCGTTTCTCCTCCTCTTTTAGGACGATGTTGCTCTCCGCGGGAGCCGAGAACTCAATCACAAACATCGTCCTAAGCTGGTGGTCGAGGAGGACTACATCAGGCTTATTGACTTGAATTTTCCTGAGGGTGGGGAATGAGTAGTTCAAAAAAATTAGGCACTTCTCATTCCCCACAACGAATTCTATATCCCCCGGAGCATAAAGCAGCACTGGCGTCTCGTCTATCTCATGCGAGTGACGTAAATTATAATACAACACCCGTAAGGCTGAATCTTGTCTTTGGATATACGCTGTGGCCGCATGTACTGGACAGGCCGACAGGAGATGCATAAGCGTCTCCGGCGCATGGCGGCAGGCCCTGCAGCTGGTATCAGGAACCTCGATACCCAAGACACGACGATAGACGAGAGTGTTAATTACACCATCTTGGAAAACCATTATGAACCCCTCGGTATCAGAGTTCAGCCCCGCTGGCCTCAAAAAGCGAAGGTCAGCTTTTCAGATAAGCCAAGTCCCTCTAGATGACGGTAGAAAAGACCATTCATTGGCTTATCCTTATGTAGCTGCAGAAGATGACAAGTTTCTGCAGCTTTAATTTGGGCTTTTAACTGAGCAGGGTCCGACTCGGTGACAGAGTCTGGATTTTCCCGCTCAGTATCGAACACGAGACCAAGTTCATCGGCTGCTCTTCTTGCTGCCTTATATACAAACGCTCCTATCCCTGCTGCTTTATGGTCTTGGACCCGAGCTCCTGATGACTTTACAGGCCTCCTCCAAAACCACTCTGCCCTGGAGACACTCCAAACTCAAGAGTCCACGGCCTTCCCGATTTCTTGGGAAGTATAACAGCGGAACGGACGATCTTGGGTGCAAACTCCGATGGAGATACATCACTTTGCGGGTCCCTACATTGAGTTGCCTCAGCTCTTCTGTGTCCATTTCACTACTCCAAAGGAGTAGAGAAGGATTATTATTATTATTGTTATTATTATTATTATTATTATTATTATTATTATTATTATTATTATTATTATTATTATTATTATTATTATTATTATTATTATTATATTTTTAAAAATATTTGGCCCCATTTTGAAGGCCTGTGACTCGGCCTGTGTGCAACTCTGTATATAGGTATCTCTGGAATGTTTGCAATATTTTGGAACTCCCTACATGCACCTGCTCCGTGTGGGTTCTTATGCGGAACACCCTGTATAGTCTACCCTTCTCATAGTCTCTTATTTAAGTATCTACTAGAATCTAACCGTTAAAGTGTACATAATGAGGATTGTTATTATCTAAAAATAAAATACTAACTACTATTACGTAAGCAAATTATTTAAAAGAAAGGAATTTATTTAATAATACGTGCTATATCACAAGAATAACAAATGTCTATTAATACTCCGTAATCTACTAATTTGATGTAATGATAAACTTGGTTTATGTTCGTAGTACGGAATAATTTGAATTGTAATTTGTGGGAAAGAGTTTTTACCTAATGGTTTAAAATACTGAAAGAGAATTTATTATGTGAAAGGCTTTCAGGAAAATGCGTGGTGACAGTGGGAAATTTGTTTTGAAGTATTTATCCAAGGTGATTGTAATATATCTTATCTCATCGATATAAGAGAATATAAAAAATTTCAAAAGACGCCGCCAGTAAGATAGATAGAGAAATGCAATGTAATATCAAGCAAGTGACATAAAAATCATTACAACATGTGGATGTATGCATACTATATTATCATAATACCATATACAGGCTGTATCACATAAGAGGGCCACTCCCATGTATCTCGCTTAATATTGGTTTTCACATTAGAAGCATTTGGGCCTTTAAAATTATTTTGACACAGACAATGTAATAAAATAATATTATAAGAAAATCTGTATTTTGCATAAAAAAGTACATTCTGTTTATTATTTTTTTTGCAATTGGCGTCTTTAAAACAGGTTCTACATTATCTTGAGCAACACGAAAATATTTAGTTATTATTTTAAACTAAAATTGAAACATTTTTATAAATACGAAAGATAAGGGCAACATGTAGTATATTGCATAAAAGACGAAAAAACAGGCAATTTTTTGTGGCCATAGCCTGCTTCAATAAAAAAAATGTATCCGCCTAGAGGGCGCAGCGAGCCACATACGATATTTCAAAAATCTGTTTATATCACGTGAATGATATCAATTTTGCAATCAAAATTTATTACCAATACGTTTTCTCTATGTCTTAAAATAAAAAAGTTAGACAGCCTTAAAGTTTGGGCACTTTACAGGTTTTTTGTTTTTACTCATAAAGTTGGCCATGGATCTCAAATTTGTTTTTACGAGCATAAAGGCCTTCAAAAATGCAACAAAAAACAATTAAAGATTTTTGACGTGTCTCGCATATTAAGCGAGATACCTGTGAGTTGCCCTATTATGTGATACAGCCTGTATATTGCCTATTTAAGTTATGTAATTCTATATTATTAAAATTGTGGTGGTTAAGGAAATATGTTATATCTTGTCATCAATCAGTATGTATTTTACCCTAATCGAACCCACTGATCGAATATAAAAACTTTTATCAGCACGACGGCTATATGCCGCTATCTGAATGCAACGTTGTGGCATTTCACAAAGATATGGTAACCGCTTTCTGTATATTACGGAAATGGGTTCCTGTCTTTATAAAATTTACTCGTTTAACAGGTATCAGATATGTATATATGACATATCGAATTATTAGCGTAAATTCCCAATAACGCTCTTAGGAAATCGTTTCATTTTATGAATCGTAGACAACAAACTTGGCAACTATGCAGTCTCTTGTCTACCAACTCGCCGACATACGTCGTTCTTGAACACTGTAAGTTAACGATGCATCTTAGATTATTACTTGTTTACTTTGCAGGCAGTACAGGTCAGTATTTTTCAGTGCTAGTTGATTTCACACTGTTTTTTGATTACTGTTATCATTGGATCAATATAAATTAGTGCTGTGAATAAATAGTTGTTTAAACAGTGTTGTGAATAATACTCGTACATTCGTGTTGTCACTACTACTCAGTGTTGTGCAATAAACATGTTTGTTTTAATTTATCTAGTATTTATTGCCGTGAACGACAATAAGTTAAATGAGCATAGGAGCGTAGTATTGATACTAAAAGATTGGACGGTCTATATGAGGAAGAAAGATGGGACAGAATTTAAAGAAGCAACAGTAAAGTAGAATGTAGTTTTGTGCAAACTTTTACAAGAGAAGTTGTATAAAGACTATAAGATTATGAATGACCTGTTCAAAAAGCTGTACAAATAGTAAATGGTTGATTGCCAATAATAGTCAAAGTCAAAGCTGCCCTGTACGCCTTTTTCATAGCCTGATATTACCTGATCACAGTTATTCTTAAAATCTAATCGACTGGAAAAACTACTCTTAATAGATGCACTAAATCGGCAGCTGAAGCTACTGGTCTCAACATAAAGAACAAAAAGATAACACACCATTCGAACAGGTCAACTGCTGTTAGCGAATTTGCGAAAAAGGTGTGCAAGAACAACAACTGCTGAAAATTACAGGCCATAACAATCCAAGTTCTATAAAACCGTACTTAAAAATTGACCAAGAACACAATATGATCATAAATACTATGCGTGGTAATAGGTATCTAAAGCAGAAAAAAATATCCGATCTAATGTTGCGCTAAATTTTAATAACTGTACCTTTACAAGTTGTACTTTTAATACTTAAATAGTTGTTTTGTTGTGTCGAGACTTTTTTGTTTTTTTTGTCAAAACGTTTCTATCTTATCTTACATTTTAATTAGGTATAAAATTGTTATCATTGTTTGTGTTGCAAAATGAAAGTGTCAATGAGGATATTTAAAGTTCCTCCCAAAACCTTATTCAGAAATGAATTTCTAAAATTAAGATTATACTCATAGTATATCTGTTACTTCTTCTAGATGTGTAAATATCTACTCAAATAAACAAGCTTCTAACCAAATTTTACTTGTTGAACATGCAATAGATATGTAAGTGATTTAACTACTACATTAAGTACAAGAGAAAATTTGAACAAGAATTTCAGCTCTTTTGTCAGACATACTCCTAAACATAACACGACACCTTTTCAGCACGGAGTTGGTAATACCTCTAATATCTAATTTTCATCCAAATTATGTTCGCACGCCCTAGAAATACAGAATGTGCAGTACGAAGGTTGTCAAGTCTCATTTATTGTTAAATCACCGGTAAAATTACAGACTGTGAAAGGCGTTGTACACATTTACTTTTATAATGTCAGCTGAAATATAAAGAAGCGGTTTAGCTGGTGACATTTCGCAACTTATTATTCTCAAGTCTGATTTAATATCGGCATGATTCTGTTCTGTTTGAGTTGTTATCATGGAGATGTAGTCCATCAGTGGTATTGTTTGGATTGTATTGGTCTCAAATCTGTATTGTATTCTCTAAACGTTACGTCATAAAATGATGTCGAATATCTGATTATAAAGCCCAAAGCTAGCAAGATCAGTTAAGAATAGTCAATTATCATGAATCACAGCAAGATTTCTAAAATTTTCACAACGTACCAATAGTTGACCATCAAGAGTGTAGGCAAATACTATATTTTTTTTAAATGTAGGAGCACTTCTTACATATAATAGGCAACTTATTATCTGTACACCATTTCCCTATATAAAAAACCTGTTCTTGTATTTGTCCACAGTCCTATGTACTAGTCATATTACAAAATAACTTCAAGTCATTGGTAAAAAATAATGACAATGACAATGACAAATCGTTAATGAATATAATGAAAAATAGTGGCTCCAAATTTGATCCTTGATGCACTCTAATGTCGCTATAACATTATCAGATTTGAAACCATTATGAGATACACAGTAGAAGAGATAAGATCTAACATAAGAAGAATCAGGTTATCACTTAATGAACACAGTTTTATTTCATTAAGAAGTAAGATATGATCAATGTTATAAAGCCTTCGAGAAATATTTATATACCACATCAATTTGTCCTTTATATGAAGTGTATTAACTAAACTGGTCTAAATTAGATATAATAAAACCTTTCGGAATACTATTAACACTCTTACAATTTTCCAAAGAATAGGAAAAGTAGCTAAAGCAAGAACTTGGTATATTAAAGAGAAGTAAAGTGCAATACTGTACTGAATGCAATAAATAAGTATTTAACTTCACGAAGTTGTTAAGTAAAATAGTAAATTTAAGAGGCACGTTTTGTCGTCAGTACATATTTTGAAATTACTACTCAAGTATCTTATAAGGCAATTTAAAATAGTTGGTTACATAACATTACTTCATTAAATATTGCACATATTAATTAGACTCGTTCTTTTAAGTATCCCCAAAGAAAATAATCTAGGGGCGTTAAGTCGGGGGAACTTGGCGGCCATTCAACTGTATCCCAATTCAACGATTTGGAAACATTTCATCTAAATCGGTCAGTGGTCGCCCGGTTTAAGGCGTTAGTACTTGAATCGAGGTGACTAATCGGAGTTGGTTCGAGCCCAGCTGCCGGTAGACCGTATATAAGCTATATTCGTGGAGAGGATTGGCACCCTCTCTGCGGGTATGGTAGGGTGGAATAATGTTAGCTTGGGTCAATGTGAGAGATTGCCCCTAATTAATGAGGTTTTCCAGGTTTTCCTCATTCCTGCACTGAATAGTGGTTAGGGCCTACCAACGTAAGTCGTTCCTGAGCGCAAATGCGGCCTGCTTAATAATAATATGCCGCCCCCTCTCCCGCACAAGTCTCCGACTTCTGGGCTAATCCCTGTGATTAGAATGAGGGATAGAGATATTAAATATCTTCGAACATCAATACCAAAATGTGGGGGAGCGCCATCTTGTTGGAACCAAATTCTTATATATCTGGATCGGTATATCTGGATCAATTTCATGAAAAAAAATCACTACTAGAGCAGGTATTAGGTCAAATGGAAATCCAGGTAGCGTGCGGCAGTAAGACTTTCTTCAAATAAGATTCTGTTGATGATGATACCTGGCCATACATTAACTGGATCATCTGTGAACATTTTTAAGAACCAATTTGATGCTCATTTATTTTCCATCTAAAACTTTATCTATCCTTTATGTTTAATTATGATCATGTGCAAACACAATGTAACTATATTATTGTAAATGTTGTAAGTCATTGTATAATTTGATATATATTTCAATTCCTTTTTTTGTGGGGCATAATAGGTTTTTAAAAAAATCTCGGCCCTATTCCAAATTATATGTAATAATAATAATAATAATAATAATAATAATAATAATAATAATAATAATAATAATAATAAATAATCCACAGTGACGGCTATTCTAATTTTCAACATAGCAACTCTATTTCATGTCCTGTTCACTGTTAACGTATGTATTTAGATTTCCCAATAAAACACTGTACCTATATTCTTTTAACGTATTGAAATTGCAAATATATAGATCTATGTTACTCCGACATAGAATAATCAAAATGTATAGCATCTGTGGAGATGTCAGTGGCTTCGCAATCACAAATGCATCGTTCCCAGGGAAATTGTTTCGGTGGAACTAAGAGCCGAACGCCTTAATTTTTGCAAAGTAAAGCGCAAAATTTCTTTGTGCTACTAGTTATTTAGCGGTTTCTATTAAATTTCCCTTTTTAATGCAAACGCCGGAGTGGAGTTTGTTTTGTCGAGCGTATTCCAACAAAAACGGGATTTCATAGAATATTAATAATTAATGAAGCACCAGTGGGAGCTGAAAGCCGAACACAATGAGCTAATTTTAATGCACGGGCAGGTGCCTTGATGTGACAAAGAATCCACCCGACTTGATGAGCAATTCTCTATACCGAACTTGAAAGAAAACTTCGGAGAGCCCCCAGCTCCCGTAAATCCGGTTTTAGAAATGCCTATTTGGATCCATATTAAAAATAAAGAAAACTTTTTATATTCTTTGCAAATTACATTTTAAAACTTTTAATATCCTAGCAATAAAATCCCTGTATTGAGGCGGGATTACTTTTTTCATAAAGCTTAATAATTCTTTAGACACAGGCTTAACTTTATCATTGTTTAAAGAAAAGTTTGCATTGTGAGATACTTTTTCTTTCACGTAACGGAATTTTGAAGTCGGACTCATTTTTTCTGCAAGCCTTTCTTCATTATTATCTTTTCTCCGATGTGTTTTAAAAACTAAAATGGGTTCAATTTTTTATTGATATTTGATAAAAAATATTAAAAATTGAAATATCACTTTTTTCCTCTTTCATCTGTGAAATAAATTTATTATGTTCAGAGTCGTTTTCTATCTATTATGCTATGACGAATGATTACATAGCATCACAAAAAAAAGCAATCTGTCTAATGGACTAGACCTAGAAATTTGTCACATTTTCGTTATGTTCTTGAAAGAAGAATCAAGTTGAGCTTGTACGTTGATATTCTCAAATAATGCAAATCGCGTTTGGTTATGAATATGAATCAAAATCAAATAAATTACTCATGATCTGTAGGTACCGTCTTTTATAAATTTTTCCACAGCCTCAGCAGAGGACCGAAGTTTTTCACTACTTCACTTCACCCAACTTGAATTGCATTTTTATTTAGGCAAATAGTAAATTTAATTAATAATTATAAACTACACTGGCAACACAAGCACACGAAATTCATGAACCTCTACCACGTAAAAATGATACTGATACTGATGGATGAAGCAGGGAGAGAAGTTGGACCTCGTACATCTGTTCGAGATGCAGTTCGACGGTGGACTCGCCTGCATAGAAAAACGGACCCAAACGATAGTCGATTTTTTAGCTGTGGGCATTTATTATAAAATTCTCATGATTCCATATTCAATACGCCGAGTGTTTATAAAAATGCAAATTTAATTATTGTTTATTTCTACTATTATGTTGCGATTGTACAGCTCTACAGCGCTTGTCATTAAAAACAAGGTTGACCACAACTCGTATTGTCGGATTGTTCATGTCTCTGACTGTTTTTTGTTGACAGCACGACGTTTTTTTTATTACTGTCTATATTTAAATATAAATACGTTTCAGTCTCTCTTAATAATTTAACCTAGTGAGTATTGGATTTTATTGCACTATTTATATAATGAAATCTGAATGGTATGTTTTGGTTTGTTGTAATTTCAATATTAAATATTTGTTAATTGCATATATTTAAAAAATAATTTATACATATTACAATAAGTATTAGGAAAATATCTAAATTTGGCAACGTCGCGTCAGGCCGACACCAAGTTGAACTGCCGCCAGCGGTCAGTGGCAGTCCGAAAAGAGAGATATAAAAAATAATGGTTTGACAATTTTTTTTTGCGCAAATATGTGTTTAAGATTTTTTTAAATCGCGTATTCGTATTATACCCATTTTTCCCTATATTCTCTTAAAATTAATGACGCTATGACTGAATCAACCTGTATAAATGGCTATTACTTACAGTAAAGTAAACAATAATAGTTATTTATGCAACAAGTACAAAAAGTAAGTGTTTATTGTACGCGACGTGAAATTGTCCAACGAGGCCGACAGGCCGAGTAGGACAACCCGTCGAGTGCAATAAGCACTTTTTGTACGAGTTGCATACAATATTTTTTCTACGTTCATTCAAAAACCAAAAAATGTTATTTAGATGACACTAAGTCTAGGAAAATGTGACATCGATTTGAACGTTTATGTTTGTCATGATGACAAAACGCTATCGTAGAGTGACAGATGAATGCAATAAACATTTTATTGCACTAGTGCAATAAAGAACCGCTTTTTCCACTAAATATAGTTCAATAAAGTTTTGTTTTTTGCATGAACGTAGAAAATTAATATTTTATATTATAGTTCGTCTGAAGTGAGTGGTAAGGGATCAGGAAATTTGTATTGAAGCATGCAATTAAATTTCTCTCGTGTTTCCTTTCAACTCAATTTAATTCCGGCAAGATGCAGTCGAAGCAGCTGAATAATGGACCCACCAGGGTAGCTTTAAATGATTACCGCTACCAATCTTGATTTTACATGTACCTCGGCACAATCTACTTCATTCTCTGCCAGTTAATAAATTATTTCCCAGTTTTCAGTCACCATGTTTCATGAAACAGTAATCTTAAACTGGGGGGCCGGCGGGCGCACGTTCGGGGCTCCGGCCCCGAATGAAATATCGGCAAAGTTTGGTTGAAACGCCGGACATGGCAACGGGGTGGCTCCAGGGCCCGCTCACTTCGAGAGCGGATATACAGACGCCGCTAAAGGGTCGCTGGAGACGGCGGCGCTCAAACTAGATGTCCAATTCTAGATGCAATACATCTATGTCCTACGCAAAACGAGCTCAAATAAATATTCTTTATATGTAAGTGCTGGCACACTCTCCATTTTATTTTATGTCGGCCTTTTACTCCACGGTTGTGTTTTATATCGCCCTCTACGCTCTGATTTTGTTTGCAAAAATAGAATAAAGGTACATTAACGTAGAGTTCTTACTCGGAAATTGCCCGCGCGTTTTCTTCATAAAAACACTATAGGCAGCGGCCGAAATTGTGGACAGTGACTAGATAATATAAAAACACTATTACTATTAAGCGTATAATATTTTTATAAAAGATTACACATTATTTACCTCATTATTACTGTGCCGCTTTCTATGCACAACGATACTATACTCACATTTACGGCACCAGGATAAAGACTCAGTCAAACTGAAGCCCGATGTATCTCTATCTCTGTTTAGTGCATTGTGGAAAACAATATTTTGGTGTGTGTAAACCGTGAGCGTTAGCACATGGCTTTGCCGAGGTTAGAACGCCATTAGAATATGCGTACGTTGAGGGATTTTTGCTACTATTCGCGGGGTGTTATTTATATAGTTATATTAAATTATAAAAATAAATTATTGCAACCGTGAAGTTAACAAATAACAGTTAAAAATGGATCAAAGTGCCAGTTCTAGTAAAAGGTCTGTTAGTAATCGACATAACCTATGTAACGGACAATTGATAACAATAAAAAACGTATACGAAGGAATTCGAGTGCGAAACTTTAACATAGGTGTTAGTAAAGCTGTTGATATGTGTAGTCCGTTAACACACGTATCAGTTTCTAGTGTATATCTTACTTACTGAGGTTCAACTTACTTGTAACTACTTGTAACTGTAACGTTTTAATTATGAGTTTACTGTGACTGTTTTTGGTTTTGCAAGTCTATCACAGACAAGGAAAGTCCATTTAGTTAATATATTAACTTATTACATATCATTCTGTGGGGTTTATTACTGAAGAAATGAATTCTGAAGAACATTAGAGGAACCAGGAACATGAGGAATATTTATATTAAAAATAAGGTGGTACTATATTATAAGTACCTACGGATATTGTGTACCATATTATGTAAGTTCTTGTTTCAAATTAAATAATTTATTAAAATTTTATAATTTAATATAGTTTTGAAAAAAATTTCTCTTTCGCTTTATAAATAAGTTTCAAATTTTTTGATAGACGATTCCGTTAATTTTTATTTTTTCCTATCCCCCCTTAAAATATTTATACTTAGTCATAGTTAACTCTGTATATGGGATTTAACAAGCCTTTGATCCACGTGCGAAAATGGACACATATTTTCGATTTATGGTTTTTGAAAAAGTCATATTTGACAAATTTATTTTAATCAAGAATATTGATTGTCAGCTCAGTACTAGAAAGTCTTCGTTTCTATGACATGCGTTTGCTTATTTGTCAACAAGAGTGAAAAAATTTGCAAAATTGACACAAAAAATGAGTGAGAATGCTGAGAATGTCTTCATTGAAATCCAACAAGAAGCCTAAGATGCAACACTACGTCTGTTCGAAGAATTTTTGAAAAAATCACCGGATGAGGAATATTTACAAGTTAAGGTAGAAAATACACAACTTTAATATTTCAATTTATATATTGAGCATTTTGTTTTGAACTCTTTACAGGCTACGAGCATGGGAGTCGCAGATGCTTGTCTATGTAATGAATTAACCTTTTGGGATGTCAGCCATGTCCAAGACGAAGACAGTTATCTATACACACTCATTCAGGATACGAAAACAAATATTTCAAGAAGTTTCACGATCATACAAGATGCTTTTTCAGTCAATGCTGTAGAAATGTGTCGGAAATACATCAATCTGCAACCTAAAAATGCCGGTGGGATAATTTTCTTGCGACATCTGGCCGGAAAATGTACTAACTACACAGCATGTAAGCATCCACACAATTTTGGAAACGTTTCCAAAAGTGGTTACATTTCTTGGCCAGAAAGTTTTACCGAACATAGAATGAGACGTTCTTTGGCAACATTACTGGCCAGTGCTGGGGATATCACCAATGAAGCGTGAATTTTTGAAATTATTAATTGTAAAGTTACTATTAAAAAACTACTTACACCCAATTTCTAATAAAGTATCTTATACAATATTAGCAATTAACTAATAACGCCATAGAAAGTATCTATATTATATATATTTTTGTTACTTCCTGAAAAAGTTGGGAATTTTTAATTTTCAGACCAATATACAGCTATAAATCAGCAGAAATTGATGTTTCCTTCTGTATAGGCATGTAGTACCTATTTGGTTCCATGCTGAAATCGGAAATTTTAATTTCTAAATCAGCGAACATAGGATAATTGGGAAGGGCTTTATTTTTAAACGAACAAAAACAATAACACAGAAACCTTTTACGGATTCAATTGCGCCATAGGCGGTAATTATTGCTAATTTGTTTTTGAATTTTTTTCATGCGTGACGAGCACTGAGTCAGTTTAATTAACTTGAATTTGATACCGATGTTACACAAGCCTGCAGTCACAAGTGTTTTGAAAAACGAACCACTGTGATAATTAAAAGACAATGGATGTACACTACACCTTTGTCAATCATGAATACATCAGCTATATCAGTTGATCCAAAAGGACTTTGACAAAACTTAGGAGGTGGTTGTTGGCATTTTTTTAAGATGAAGAGTAGTTTTCATAAACAATGGGCTTTATATGTGTTGAATTGTTATAGAAAATTGTAATTGGGCGTTTGCCTATCTTGGTAGTTGTATCAAATAAATATATAAAACTATAATTTTTAAATTATTGCTACAATAAGAAACATAAGTATTTCATTTGGCTTTATAAAAAAATTCAAAACTTTAAATTGATCAAACATTCTAACATTTATTAAAGTACCTAACACCAAATTAAGATACTCAGAAATGAAATTATTCTTAAATAAATTGTCCAATCCAAGCCAGAATACATTTAATGTTCTTTGCATGGAACATCGTACGCTTGGTCTGTTTCTTATTGTTTCAAAACGAACGATTATTCGATTTCTCGTATCTTCTTGGTTTTCCACTGGCGTTTTATTAACGACTGATTTTAGGTGTCCTGAAAGTCAAGAGGATTTAAATCTGGGAATGTTGGTGGCCACAATTGATTTCTTGTCCAAACTTCTCTAACGATTTGGATAAATTAGAATAAGGTAATTCCTGGCCATACTCTAAAACGAGCGGTAGCTCGTTCATGCATAAACCATATGCGAATTTCTAAGAGTACTTCGTGCAATAAAGGTGGAAATTCATTTTCCAAAAGACTGTCAGTAAGTTTTGCCATTAAGCCCACGTGGAAGAAACAAGGGTTTATCAAGCAATCATCTTACCGCTGACACATTTAATAGGAACTGGTATTCAAAATGGTTTTCACTAGCTAAGTGTTGACTTACCAAAGATCAGATGTAATTATTGTGAGAGTTTGTAACAACACAACAAAAAAGTTTGCTTAGTCCGTAAAAAGTACATGATTTGGAAATTGTTGATGTTCAGCTAATTTTCTCACAAAAACCACTAACATAAATGAATGTCCTAGGGAAAGTCTTTTTATAAAAATTTTTTTGGATATTATTGTGTTAAATTCACTAGTAACTCCATCTCAACTTATCTGGTCGAATATTTTTGACAGTTTCAAACCGTTTCCAACGGTTGCAGGAACAAACAGTTGTTATGAACATGAACAATTCAAGACTCGGTATCTTTGTAACGAAACCACCAGTTATTATTTTTATTAATTGTGAAATAGAGAGAAAGCTGAATTTACTCTAGTCCTACCAGGAACTTGTTGAACCACAACTGTTATTACATGAACTGCATTCTACTGCAGACACCCGAAGCTGCGGCGCATTGAATCCCGTCTCCTGTGGATTTAAATATAAATCGACGGCTTAGGTACATGAATGTTACATTACATTGGCCGGCTGGTTCCAATTCCCGCAACGGTTCACGTAATAATATTTAAAAACTAGATTTAGGGCCGTAAGGCTTATTGAAAGTCTCTAGAGATAAGAATTTTTATCTGATACAGGGGTGTGGACGTGTTAGGGTTATCGTTAAAAGATAAAAGTTAGGGTCCAAATGGGTATAGAGTACTGTTTTATAATCATAGTCATGCTTTTCCAGCACGTTATAGACAGGGTGTGTCGTATCGCATGTTACAAACTTTGGGTGTGATAGTACATACAAAAATATGACTCTAATGACTCTCTGATACACAAAATTGAACAAATCATTTGAATGTCATCAAAACATATTAAATAAAATATTTACAATAATGATGCAAAGAAATCAAAACACACAATTAAATAAAATGAATTCAATACATTTAGGAATTATAATAAATAAGTTACTGGTATAAAAACAATATTTGCAAAAGAATTTTTAATTTATGTTATTAGATAGATTTACGCCTATGACTGCCAAAACTAACCTTATGATAGGTGATGTTACCACTTGCCCACAAACTACATACTGAAAAATATAACAAAGAAATGAAATTTACTTCGAAAAGAAGAACACATACCATAAACAACGATATTTGACAATCGGTGTTCTTCCAAGCAAATAGCGTTTACAGCGTTGCCAAGTAGACCTTTACTTCAAAGCGAAGTTAATTAAGAAAATTGTTACACGATGGTGTAGATAATCCTTTTATTTATTTTTAATCACATTTATGCTCTTGGTTAATATTTAATTGGCAACAAATAACAGTCACATCTCTCATATCTAAGAAAAAATATTTAAGCCTGCAATATAGGTAGAGACTTTCTACAATGCATTTACTTTAGATGCTAGCGATCAGCTTCCGCAGTTGGATATCAACATTCGGGTACCTTCTACACTAGAGGAAATTCAAATTAGTCCTGCAATTGTTTCCGAACAACTGTGTAAACTGCGTATTGATTCATCTGCTGGTGCAGATTTAATCAACCCACTATTTCTGTCAAAATGTGCAAATAGCATAAGTGGTCCACTTTGCGAAATTATGTTCAAATCCTTGGAAACTGGGATATTGCCAGCAGACTGGAAATTATCTAGTGTGACCCCTATATTCAAAAAAGGTGATAAACTGTCGACCAATTAGCTTAACTTCTGTTCCGTGTAAAGTATTGGAGAGAATTGTTTGCAAGGAACTTATCACATTGTTACTTAACAATGGTGTCATATCGCCGCATCAACATGGTTTTCTCCCTGGTCGATCAGTTTTTACCAATTTACTTCAAGCTATTAATTCTTGGACCTTATGGGCAGACACTGGACAACCTATAGACGTTTTGCACTTGGACTTTTCTCGTGCTTTTGATAAAGTGCCGCATGCGCGATTATTATACAAACTTGAACATTGTGGTGTGCGTGGTAAGCTGTTAAACTGGATAAAATCGTTTTTGAAAGATCGTGAATTTATATTTCGTATCGCTGAGAGTTTTTCTGAGAGAAGACAAGTATTAAGTGGTGTTCCACAAGGTTCGGTTCTTGGACCAATTCTGTTCCTAGTATATGTTTCTGACCTAACGAATACGTGTACTTCCCAAGTGTTATCATATGCAGATGATCTTAAATTATTTTCATCATCATCTCCTCACCTACAAGATGATCTAGATATTATTAGTAATTGGTGTTCCGACTGGTGCATACTTCTAAATCCTTCTAAATGTTGTGTACTCCATATGTCTAGAACTAATCCTAAAGTAGTATACAATATAGATGACACAGAATTGCCAAGCGTTTCACAACAAAATGATCTTGGAATAATTATAACGGAAAATCTCTCATGGAGTGCACAAGTTGCCAAAGCAGTGAAAAAATGTAACCAATTGATTTTTATGATCAGAAAATTTTTCAGTAATCTTATCGTGGATACATTTTTGAAGTTATACAAATCATACATTCGCCCCCATTTGGAGTTCTCGGTGGCCATATGGTCTCCACTATTAAAGCAAGATATCGCAAGACTAGAGGGAGTTCAGAGGCGAGCCATCAAACTTCCAATTGGTCTTAAATATTTTTCGTATGAAGAACGTCTTCGGCGCCTTCGTCTTCAATCTCTAGAAAATAGGCGTATTCGAGGTGACCTTATTACAACTTATAGGATCCTGCATGGCGAACTGTACTGTCCACACGTGATGTTTGACTTAAACCCTGACCCCCGTCTTAGAGGCAATTAATTCAAACTTAAAAAGGAAAGCTTTCGTACACGGAACAGACAACATTTTCTACCCAACAGGATATTCGATCTATGGAACGATTTACCAGATAATGTGGTTACAGCACCGTCTCTAAATTCTTTTAAGAATAGACTTGACCATAACTTTAATTAACATCCAATGTGATTGATCTCTTATTAATTTCTAATATTTATAGTATTCATATATATTGTACTTTGATTTCTTCTGTTTTCTTTTTGTATTATTGTTTTTACTATGTTATCAGCCATTTATAGGATGAATTTATCTTTTGTTCTTAGAGCATACAAGCTTTTAGCTTCAGCTCTAATTATTTGTTACTAATAATAATAATATTATAGTTTTAATGCCAAATGTCAGATAAAATCTAACACGCAAACGATGGTGCAAAAAAAAATAAAGCGCGAGTGACGGAGGGTTAACTCTCGCAGAAGCCAAGCGAGGCGAGTACCCCAAGAATATAATAAAGGTATTATTTCTATATATTTAAACGTTGGTGGAGGACTATTCGTGACGTTTGGAGGAAGCACCAGACCTTCATTCTATAGGGTCACACTTTTCCTGTCAATATATGTAAATACTAACACTACCTAAGTTGAACTTTCTAATATCCAATAATGTATAATTCTTTTTGATAACTTTAACAGGGTTTAAAATTCTTAACTTTAAAATTCCATCGACGTTCCACTATCTTGAAGTAAAAAATCTAGTATGGCTCCATCGGACTCACGCATCACCCTGTATTCCATCTATTTTTGTTATTACTGAGATTCTACTCGAAGAATTTGTTGTATTTAGTATCAAAGATCGTTCATGACTTGATAGGCATTCCAGAAAAATTGATTTGATCAATTTAACGTCTTTATAATAAATAATGTGGAAATGTCTCAAATCAAAATTTTCACACAATATTCCCGGAAGTTAAGTGCAAAAAGCGAAGTCAGAGTTGCCGGGCCCCAATACTTTATCGACCACCCTCACATTTTAAAATTTAATGGGGTATCAATTTATCAACGTCGGATTAACTAATTCCGTTGACGGTTAGCCCCTGCCTACCCAAAATGATTGTTCCATTACGTAATAACCAACAGATAATTTACTTACTAGCCACTGAAAGCCAGCCCTAATATTCCATCTTCACGATTATGGAAATAGGCGTAATTAAAAATTTAAATCGCCCAGCTGATATATTTTAACATCCTCATATATCCGCTGGACCCGTTTCGAAACTTCGGGGTAAAAAAAATCTCAGTAAATAATGAATTATTACGGCCGAATGGAAATAAAGGGCTTTAAATAATTATTGTCCGGACTTAAATTTGTTTGTGGAGGCAATCAGGGATGTATTTTCAGGACAAAACAAACTTTTTGTATTTACTTTGTATTTTCATTAATTCATTGCGTTTCATTTGAACGTACAGGTCTAACTACAACGGAAAACTATTAAATGGTAATGACATTTCGATTTGGTTTGTTCTATATCGTTTTGAAAATCAGATTAAATCAGTTTATGGCATAATACATAAATAATGAATCGGCTGTACATAATGAAACATGTTATAATTTTCAGTTAAAATAATTAAAAGTTTCGGGTAAAAATAAAATATAAATTACTAGTGTTTTTCTTAATAGAACTGTGTAAAAGTTTGTTTTCATCATTCACTAATAATGTCCTAAAAAGAAATTGGGAACACTGGTTAACTTTTTTGAAACTATTGAGAATACGAAACGAATTATACGTTCGTTCAATTTGTCCTACAGCGCGGCGTATTGTATTCTATCCCCACGTTCTTCTCACGTATTAGGTGTTACAGAGTTGTAAACAGTTCCTTTCAAATATCTCCGAAAGTAAAAGTCCGATTAAAATCTGGATACCGAAAAGGCCAAGGAAAGTCCCTACCTCGACCAATCCATCGGTTGGGAAATGCTTGATTTAAATGATCTCTCACCAAATGGCATCATGCATAACCACATTATTTGTCATCTAGTATTAATGGGTACTTCTTTGAGATCCCCAGGAAGTTCTTGCTGAAGGAATTCCAATTAATTTTGGTTGTTACTGAAAATTCGTGTAGGAAGTGATGCTCCTTTATTGCTATATTTTCTTCACTCCACACGTGACAGTTTTTACAATTATAAACACCTTTACGGATAAAAATAGCTTCATCTGTAAAGGAAATTCTGGCGGGAAAAGTGTGATCCATGTTATCTAATTGGAGAAATCGTTAGCAAAATGTTAATCTCAGTGGACGAGAAGAGACATTAGGCCCATACAGCAATTCACACCATATAATACAGGGTGTTAAAAAAAGAGTGTAAAATATTTCAGGTGGTATGAACCAAAATAAGCAGAAAAGTCTTAATAAACATGGGTCCGCAAAGTAACGGTTGCGGAGATATGGACCACTATTCGTTTTTCAAACATTTTGTTTTATTAGGAATAAACCGACAAAGGAAGCTTTTAATAAACAAAAAACAAAGTTACAAAAGATGTTCAAAGTGCCCTCTGTCCATTTCCAAGCAGGCACGACATCTTCGTCTCAACGATATTCGAACTCTTCCTCCTTGATTTGGATTTCTTGACACTTTTGATTAATCTGTAGCTGCAGCTCTTCCAAGCTATTTACAGGAGTACCATACACAAATGTCTTCAAATATCCCCAAACAAAGAAATCTAGAGCGTTCAGATCAGGCGATCTTGGAGGCCATAAAACAGGTCCGGCCCTTCCTACCCATCTATGTGGAAAAGTTAGGTGTAAATCGGTGTAAATGCTCTCTAACGGCCATGGAAAAATGAGCTGGAGCACCATCATGCTGGAACCACATTTGTTGCCTCTGATTCAAACGAATGTCTTCCAAAAACTCATACAGTCTGTTCTGCAGAAAGTTGAGATAAGCAGTGCCTGTTAATCGGTTTGATAAAACAACAGGACCTAGAAACCTGTCGCCTACAATACCCATCCAAATGTTTAATGAAAAACGTGCCGGATGTCCTGATTCTATTATAGCATGAGAATTTTCGTCGGGCCAAATATACGTATTGTGAAAATTAAACACTCCATTTCTTGTAAACCCGGCCTCATCAGTAAAAAGAATGTTTGCAAGAAAACGAGGGTCTTCAGCATCATGATGTAGAAACCAGCGGCAAAAAACCAAACGTGCTTGATGATCATTTACACATGGTATGGATAAAGCAGTTGCTCGTGAAGGATTCTCCAAACAAGAGGACCACTAATTCCTATCTCAGCTGATATTCTCCGCACACTCGTATCTGGATTCTGCTCTACCAGTGCTAGAATTTCTTGTTCTGCTCTAGGAGTGGATACCGACCTTGGTCTTCCGATTTATGGCACTGTTTGCTCAAGGAACAGGTATCACGCAATCTTTGGTGAATTCTTCCAAACATGCGTTGTGAAGGAATCTGGCGATTTGGATAAGCGTCAACATAAAGACGTCGCGCTTCGGTGGCGTTCTCATTAGCACGACCATACATGGAATACATGTCTGTTAATTCTGCGTTAGAGTAACCAGCCATAGCGAAAGAAAACTTGTGCACTGAGAACAACTGTCAAATACGTACTGTTTATTTCACTAAACATCAACCAACTATTATAAGAAAATACACAACGTTTTTGCAAAGTAAAAAAAGGGGTTAAAAAACATAAAACATTCCATATCTCCGCAACCGTTACTTTGCGGACCCATGTTGCGGACTTTTCTGCTTATTTTGGTTCATACTATTAGATCCTTAAATATTTTACACTCTTTTTCTAACACCCTGTATAATCTTCCAGATAAGTTTAATTGATTTTTATTAAAATTGTTAGTTTAGCGAATGGGGTACATAGCAGATTAGCGGCAGTGAAGAGCATGTTTTGTCGCCACAGTTCCGAATGATCGAGTGAGTGCGCTAGTCAATATCAATAGTAAATAAAGCGGAGAGCACGGATGTGAACACGTACTCTAAACATCTATTTCCAAAACGTGAAATAAACTTGTAACAAACATCCGCACAGAGGACAAATAAAGCCAGCACGTATGTAATTGCGACTGTGGAATAGGTTTAACAAATGTGCAAGTGTCATTAACTGGGAAATGTGTTGCACATTGCGAAAAGTATAAATAACGAGGAGGGCACACATTGTCCCAGAATCCAATACCGAGCCTTGTATAATCACCGCGCCAGTTCATCGCATGTATTTATCGAGCACGGAAGTCTTTGACGTGTTGATATAACGCTTCACCCTGCACTTGCTACTGCTGCCTGTATCTCCGCTCGCGCCGCCATTGTGCCGTTTTCAACCGAACGCCACTTTTCATGAATAGTTGGTAGCTGAATGCCTATTGTTCCCGGCCCACTCCACGTTTCTATTCCGTAGTTTCCGCCGCGCTGCCTCATTATGTCCTTAATTATTACATACAAATGTCAATGAAGTCGAACAATGGGATTGCGCATTATAATATAAATAATAAATTGGCTTGTCTTGGAAGTGTTGCTAATAAACAAAGGGAAATTAAGCGACATCAACGGCCGTCGCTTGCGGAAAATGTTACTTTTAGCTGACAAGATAATGAGGTAATTTGGGGGGACGCTGCTCTGAGACAGGGCTTTGTATTGTGAGGGCTCGCTGAACCAAAAATATTGAAAATGTGCCTACATTTCGGGGAAGATGGAGATGTTTTACAATTCTGTATACACTGTCTTCCACTGCATTCATACAGGGTGGTTTTCGGTTGCATTTGAACCCATGCAGACATTATTTATTTGAAGATTCTCGTACAGTCAAAGAAAACACAACGTTATGAATTAAAACTTGTATAATATTGTTAGACAATCTTTCAAACATATTGAAAAGTCGTTACATGTATTTAGCGGCAATAATCACGTAATAATTCAAATGGAATGCTCTAGGTGTCTAAAAACGCGTGTGACGTCACACGAGGTTTAGCGCGTATTACAGGTGCAGTGTTATGGTGTTGATGATGTAAACCGAGTGTGAGTGTAAATTTGCGTTTTGTGACATTTTTGGGTCATATATGCACTATATATAGTGTAAATACTGTGCAAATTCCACGATGACAGAAGCGGGATTTGTGTAAGCATAATAACTGGACGATTTTATTATCAATTTGACATGGGTCTACTATTCCTCAAAAGTTAATCTACAACAACGAAGAGCTGAGTACTACTCAAGATATTGTAGATGGATTTGCAAATTATTTTAGCACATCATTTAGTGTCCCTACTAACATGAATAGTTATAAAAACGTTTTGAAAAATAAGATGACTAATACTTATTTGCATTTTGACAAGTTCTCTACCGATAACATTTTAGAATCGTTAAAAAAGTTAAAACTAAAATTTGCAAAGGGTCCCGATGACATTCCGGCATTTATAGTGAGAGATTGTGCATTTATTTTTGCAGAACCATTACGCATAATTTTTAACATGTCACTTAATTCTGGTGTGTTTCCATCCACGTGGAAAGATTCGAGAATTTGCCCTGTGTATAAAAAGGATGAGAAACATAACGTTGAAAATTATCGACCAATCACAATAATTTCAAATTTCGCTAAGGTTTTTGAAATTGCATTGCATAATGTGCTTTATCCTTATATACATGGACAGATTGATGTTAACCAACATGGTTTCATGAGTAACAGATCTACAGTCTCTAACTTATTCGGTATTACCCAATATCTATCTGAGCATATGGATTGTGGTGTTCAGGTGGATGTGATATACACAGATTTCACCAAAGATTTTGATAAAATGAACCATAAGATGCTTTTATATAAACTTGAACGTGCTGGTGTGCCTAGATTGTTATTGAGAAAAGATTTCAATATGTCGAGTATTGTGGGTTCAAATCTTTTAAGTTTGAAGTAATCTCAGGAGTGCCTCAGGGTTCTATTCTGGGTCCCCTTCTCTTCATACTTTTCATTAACGATATTGTGGATAATTTAGAAGTATCGTATTTGCTTTATGCTGACGATATGAAGCTTTTTTATTCCATTACCACAGAATCGGATTGTATTAAACTGCAAAATGACTTAAATAAAGTCCAGGACTGGTGTATATTAAACCATCTTCATTTGAATATCAATAAATGTAATGTGATGACATACTCTAAAAGGCACAACTTGACATTATTTGAATACAAACTAAACGATACTATTTTAACTCGTCCTCAGTACATAAAAGACCTTGGTGTGACTTATGATTCCGAACTCTCATTTAATAAACATATACATAATGTGATACAAAATGCATATAAAAGTTTAGGATTTGTATTAAGAAATTCCATAGATTTCAATGATAAAAACCTGTTAATTATGCTTTTTAATGCTTTCGTGAGACCTAAGCTTGAGTATGCTTCCTTAATTTGGAATCCTGGCTATGTGACACACTCTGGGAGCTTAGAAGCAATTCAAAGACGATTTCTTAAGTATTTGGCGTTTAGGGAGGATGGTTTGTATCCACCTATTGGTATACCGGAAGAACTATTGCTTAATAGGTTTACGTTATCAAGCTTACAGAAACGTAGAGTTTCGCAGTCTCTAATATTTTTGTATAAATTAATAAATAATAAAATAGATTCTCCTTATGCATTGAGTCAGCTGTCGTTTTGTGTGCCTAGGGTTGAATCTCGCAATGGTGCGAGGTTTTATCTGAATACACCAAGAACCAACATACTTAAATTTTCTCCACTTTATTTTATGTGTGAAAGTTGTAATAGTTTGCAAGATCAGTTGGATATTTTTAATTGTACCATTAAAAATATAAAGAAAATGTTTGCGTGAGTATTTGTTGATCTGTTTCTTTTTTTACTTTCTCTCAGTGCCCTTTTTATTTGTATTTGATTATGTTGTTTTAATGTTTGATGTTTTTTTTTGTTTTATATTTTAACATTTTTGATCACTTGTTTGTAGTTATTTGCCTTTTTTGTAATTGTTTGTAATTTTGCACTTTCCCACCCAGTAAAATTTCAACTTCAGTAGCGCAACAAAAATGGAGATTCAAAGCAAGCAGGTCTCTATTTTCCATTTTTGACATTACCATAATTATTAATGGTGATGTGCTCAACTCACTGTATTTTTAAACGTAACGTACCTAATTCCTTGTTAACAATATAAATCCGCTAGTGAAAATTATAGCGACAATACTGTTGGTTACGTCCAGTTAGAGGTATTTATAAAATTATGCTATCTGATTTCACAATAAAATAATTTATTTAATTTGAAAAAAAAAAAAAAAAAAATATGATGCCAAATTTGGTTGTATGTTGCTGTGCAAACATTCTTACAATGCTTTTATGACTTATACTGTTTTATAAGATTTATTTCGAAAACGTTTTTGTAGCTGTGATAAAATAAAAAATTGCTACTTGGGTCTCATGTACAATAAAATTAAAGGATTTAATAGAAGTCAGATATTTCCCCTGTCAAAAGTGTAGTGCAATTTGTAAGGAATTATATTAGAGCATTAGCGTAGCCAAAGAGACGATGTAAATATATTTTTTTTGCAAACTCAAATACGTTAATTTTTCCACTGATCAATAAGAAATCTGGTCACAACAGAACTCGAGATTGTTAAAAACAATTGTTTATTAGTGTACTGTAAATAAATAAATTTACAAAAACAAAATAATAAAAAAATCATTATGAATATATTATATTAATTTTTAAAAAAGGGCTAGACATCTACTTAATTATGTTTACAGATGACCACCATTATCTGAACAGCCGTAGTACGAACAATAGAAATATGCACTAAAGGGTTCTTCTAGTAGGTCCCCTACAGGTTGTAGCGCGAGAACAACGAGAGCAGGTCAGGTCTTGACATGCTCTTAGCTGGGGGAGCTAAGTTAGGCAAGTGCATATTAATTCAGTGACTGGTGACGACCAGTTACCTAGGCCATATCATAACAACCTGAAAAATCATAATAGATTAAACAGAACGGGTCATGAAAGTTTTAAAACCAAATGTCACCCTCTATATTACAGTTTAGGTCTAATTAACAAATGCTAATTTAATAGACAATAAAAGTCGCATATAGTTTTAAATTCAACTTTCATTATATTTTTCGCAGTTGTTACTGCGTTCAGCGTTTTCCATTTAATTTATTTATGATTGCAATAATTAGATTTCACCCCATTTAAACCATTATCTCTATTCCATGTGTGTATAAGTATTGTAGATGGAAAAAGTATGTTATGCCTATAACAATTAACAAACTTGTTTCAGTCATAACAGCGATACTGATTGAATACAAGTAACTTCCGTTGTTGCTTGAATTATATTTTCAATATTTAATAGATAACAATTAAAACGTATTTGTGCAATTTATCCAGAATAGAAAGAAGAATTTTTTTTTATATGCATTTGAAAACATTGAATAAATATGAATTCTTTTTTTGTAGGTATATTATGGTGCTCTTTTTAACCAAACATACAGACATTGATGATTTTAAATACCATAAAATATACTTTGATTTCCACAAAAGCGATATTGTTATTTAACCCATTTTGAAAACAGTATATTGTTCCACAATGCCAATAACCTGATCTGAATACTAAATTATCCTTTTGTTTTCAGTATTATTAAAAATGCAGATATGCATGGAATTGCTGCAGCTGGAGGGTATATGTTTTGTCAGTTTTCTATCATTCAAAAGTGAATGTATTATTACTGATTGGATTTTGGTATTCAGTCAATTGCATTTATTATAAATATAGTTTGGAAAGCAAGGTTTTAAACAGGGTCGGACTCAGTTCCTGTTGATTGTTGCCATTTTACTTGTATACTATTATATTAAAACATTATAATGCCAGATGAGAAAGAAGAATTATTTAAAATAAAAGATAAGATAAAAGTAAGATAGATAGGAAGTGTAATATGAATCGACAGAGAATACAATTCTACAGCAGAAAATGTAAAAATATACAGGATGTTCTATAAAAAAAAATGTATAACCGGAAATGACAGCTTCTCTATTTGGCAATAGTTTCTGTTTAGTTGCATTGGAGAATTACAGCAAAGCTTTTAAATTATAGTGTCATTTAATAGGTTTATATAATTTTATGATGGTGCCTTATTAACAAAGTACGATTTGGGAATCAACAACTTTTTAAATAATGGGAACATAAAAAAATGATATATAGGAAAAATTTTCAAAATTAAAGGATCTTTATTGTGACATATTAAAAAATGTATGTTGCTGGAAAACATTTTGAAGCGCCGCGACGCCTAGCGTCGTAAAGATAATTTTTGTATTTTGACCCCACCTTCAAGTAAAAGTAATCAGAAATGCAATATTTTCTAAAATAATTTATTTTTCTCATACGTTTCCCAGAAAAACTCATTTCATCATCCTGTACGTACATAGTTTTTAATAAGATTACTTTAAGAGCTGCAAAATTTGCATTTAATAATTAAATTAATTCATTGACTTGACATGATTGTGCAGGTGCATATCAGTCATTGAAATCTTCAAACGCCAGTTATCGCTAAGCGCATATTAGGTACGTAACTTTTCCGATAAAATTCCACGTATAAATAAATCTTTTCTCTAGCACGAGATTTCAGGCTCCGCAAAGTCGCCTACGTAAATCCAGGTGTCTCGTTAAACTTTCAGCTAAGACCTTTTCAGTAATTGAAACTTGCGGTGTTATTTCGAGGGATTATTGAAACACGCTAAGAAGGGGGGATGAGATGAACGTGGTCTCATTACTTTTAAGGATAGCGAAAACCTAGAAGTAAACAAAGAATGCTTAGTGATATGCACACCACAGGCATATCTAAAAAGTATGAATGATAAAATGTTTCTTAACCTCTTGTAGATTTTAATAAAAATTTCAGCAGGAAGAAATATTGAAACATAAACAATAAAGAAATGCGGGTTAATTTTTAAATGAAATTTACACTATTTTTGGTTCGAGGCCGCACGGAAAAATGGTAAATTTACCCCATTGCAATTTGGTAAATTTTACAAAGACGCTTGAGTAGTGTATTTTAATAAATATTTGGTAGGATTTACTTGCAAATATATGAAAGTTATTTTTAAGAATTCTAAATATTTACAGAAAAATTAATTAAAAATAAACTCATAATTTGAGAACTGCTGACCAGACAGAGCACTGACCTAACCTAATAAACCATATGACCTACTGAAGGCGAGGTTGCCATATCGCATCTAAAATAAATAATTTCCTTACTTTAACTTAAATCTTGGTGGTTTATTTACGTACATAGACATATTGGCGAGGTATAGGAATAGCAAAACGCGACCTCCTCGGTCACCATAAATATTTTTATAAACATTTCAATGATTCTTTGACATTCTAAACATTCTAGTTGTTCATTTTCTTCTAGCAACCATAGAAATGACAATTTCTCTGTCGTACTGTCTTAATACAAGAATGTATTTCTTCCGGTTTCATAGTAAATCAGACTTAGCGTAAATCGATTTTGAACAACTATACACAATCACAGGTTTGTACTACAAAACAAAAACAGTTTTGGTGCACTAAATTCAAATCTGACCCCAGAATAACGTAATAACGTCAAGATTTGAGATATTCTAACCTAAAATAGCAAAAATAGCAATTTTTGGAGTTCACTGCTGATGTGGAAATAATCCTATCAATAAAACCAAATAGAAGCACAATAAAGTACATTTTTTATAACAAAAAGAGTTATAGTGTTTCAAGTGTACTTTATTCAGTTTTTTGTACATAGAACCAACCTCAATCTACTTTATCTCTATGAAAAAAAATCAATTTGGACGTATCAAATTGGAAATTGACGGCACTTTGTTAAGTTAGTGTCGGTGCAATTCTCTGCAACCATCAGCAGAAATGACCTAAACAACCAATTATGCACTATTAGGTTAGAATATCTCAAAATCCTGATGTGATGGTGCCATTCTTAGACCAGATTTGGATTAGACCACCAAATAATAATATTAGTAATAATATCTCTACCCTTCATTTTATCGCGACGATTAATTAGAAGTCGGAGACTTGTAGAGAGAGGGGGCAGCATATTAATATTTGGTAAGTCACATTTGCGTCCAGGGACCACTTACCCTAATCGCCATTCAGTACAGGAATGAGAGAAACTTGGAAAACCTCATTGATTAGGGGGGGTGGTCAAACGTCGACCGGTATCAATATCAAGAAAATGTTCACCATTTTCTATAGCCAATACCGCAGTAGGATTTGCGACATATAATTACAGACCACCCTGTATAAAAATGCACTTGTTACAATTTGTTTAAACAAGGAAAAACGTTAATAAAAAATGTTTCATGTAATTACAAATTTATCTTATTTTGTTAAATAATTAAACAAGTTGTTTTCTGCGTATATATTCGTATGTTGTACACAATACTCAAATTTGGACAATGTCCGAAAAAAGTATGCAAAATTAGTTCTGAGCTTAGAAAAATTTCCATACCCGAAATTGTTACAAAATACAAAGAACGAGTTCTGAGCATTATAAATTATTCGAAACTAGTTAAGGGCATTTTTAAATAATCAGAAATAGTACTATCCATTTTCTGAAAAGCATCAATGCCAGAATTAATAATAGTTATGTCTTTATTGTCATCATAAATTCTGTATTATTTTTTATAGCTATATAAGGCTATATTTTTTGTGACGTTTGCCAACAGTTACAAAATATCTAAAATAATAATTCATCTCCATCCCTATGCTGTAACTACATAATTACCATCTCATTCCAACATATACACATGCATATTGAGCATAAATCTTAATAAACTATCTAGTTTTGAATAATTAGAAATGCACAGTACAAGTTCTCCATATTTTGTAATAGTCGATTGTCGTTTAAACCTAAAATTTAGGATATGGGAATTTTTCTGAGCTCAGAACTAGTTTTGCATACTTTTTTCTAGTATATACAATAGAAATTGTTAAAGAAATACAAGTTTGGTTGAGACCATTTCCGCAAATAATTTTAGCAGGAAAAGGCTATGATCGTTTGCTTATTCCGCACAGACTTTTAGAAATGTATCAAAATTTAGAATAATTTCCTTAATACATTATCTTGTACATTGCATGTACGTACAGTTGAATATTTTATAGAAAATCGATACGGTAATTTCGATTTTCGCATTACGCTCGAACGGAGACTCTTCGGCCTGAAAAGTTTAATCTACAAAGCAGAGTAGAGTCCGTCCATAATTCAGAATTAACGCCCCTCGACCCCCGTAGCCGCGTCTCCGATACGTCGGCGGGTCTCTCTTCAACTCTAATTTTGGAATTTAATTAATCGGTTTTATCCACTGTGGATTATTTTTTGCTCATTTCAAGTTCGCCCTCGTTTGTTATTGTTCGGGCCAGATATAAATTTCCAATTTAATGCCTTATTTATGCCGTACCTATACCGTGCCTTAATAAATAACATTTTAACTGCAAGCCCGAACAAAAAAGGTTTTATAATAAAAGAAGTATCGACCTACTTGTTTTAATTGCCGCTATAAATTCCTGCTTATACCTTAATAATTGCAGTTGCTGTAGGTATAATTTCTGCTTAGGTGTAATTCCGCGATAGACGTTCGCGAAAAATCAGAAATATATTACTTGGAAATTCGGAAGCAGGGTTCTAACTGTTTTACTGAGTTTTATGCCGCATAATTTGTGTTGTTTCATACAGCCGAGTCATTATTTTAATAAATGTAATCAGTAGCATGGAAATGGGAGAAAGTTTGCAGATTGCTTAACATTTTAGCACACTATACAGTATAATGTATTTTTCCTAGGTAAACGGTATACACTAGAAAATGTCGGAAACTATTGTTAGTTTAATAGATTAATTGAAATAATACTTAAAACGTGTAATAGTCCTGTTACTTACAAAATATTGTAAGTATTGTAGTTCTACCTCACTTTGTACTCTGGTTTGTAAATTTAATAATCATTACCAATATTATGTATTTTTGCAGAGATAATTATGGTAAACGTACTCCAACGCCTGCACCTACAGCTTCCAAATTCAGTTATGGTCGGCGTATCTATACAATTATGTGTATTATACAGGGTTAACTATGACTATGAAGTACAAAAAATGGGGCAAAACCCTCTTTTCCTACGGAAAGTCGGCACCTATGACAATCAATAATCGTCCGACATAGCTAGATATGTCAACTACCATGCGGTCGTTTTTTCAACATTGTCAAGTGTAGAAACGACGAAACTAAACATTTTTATTAATAATAATAAAGTCTAAGTACCTGATAGATAACGGCTAATCTGGTTAGCTACAGTACTCGTATTTTGTATTCGTTATTCGTTCTTTCGTTGCACACTGCCAAAACTACATTTTCACTCCTCGCAGATTCATCATAATTATCCACTAACATATCCGACATAAAATACTTTATTTAATTACTATAACACGTTTAAAATTAGTCATTTAGCTGATTTAAAGTAACAGTAAGTTATAGGTTATGAAGACTGCATTGCTAGTTGCCTACTTTCCAGGCTCCAGGGTCATGTTATAGTTTAAAATATTAATTATTTTATGCAAACATCGTCGATTACTGTTAATATTGTTGCTATTATTAGTATTAACAAAATTTAATTACACAACAACGCAAGAAGTTTAAAAATTTAAGGCCGTGAGTCCACCTTGCATTAGTGGCCTACAGATGTCGTCTGTAGATGTCAATAACGTAAGTATACGGTTACGGTACTCTGATTAGTTTGAACTAATTTTTCAGTACTTGCAAATTTAATTTTTCGCGTATTTTTTGTGTATTTACAAACATGTCGTATTCAAATGTCTAGATAACGGATAAGGTGCTGATTTATGGGAGTGGGACAAGTGCATATTATCGTGCGGCAGCGTCAAAGACGTTTCCCCAGTATACAAAATATTATGCTGAATACTTTTTGAACCACATCGAACAGTAATCGACCTGAGCCAGACCGCCAAACCAAGTAGGTACCTCGCTTTACACAAAAAGAACTATCAAGGGAAGGAGAAGTCCACAGCAAGTACAAAAATATTTGCAGGTTTTAATTGAAACAAGTAAGAAAACAGAAGATGATTCAACATTCTTAAAATCTCTCCAATTATCAATCCTGGAAATAAATATTAGTAAGGTAGGTGCTGACTCTCTGTGCTACCATACCGTATTTTTCATTAAATTATTAAATAAAAATCTACATTTTGTAAAGATTTTTTTTTCAAAGCGGCTTAAACTGATACACGTGTCAATGCGGTAACCTGTCACTATGTTTGACACCTTTGCCTTTGGCAGAATATACCTAACCTCGCGGCTGACAGAAGGTCAGTGACGGCGATAAATAAGGATTTAATATAGTTTTGAAAAAAAATTTTTGGCTTTATAAATAAGTTTGGAATTTTTTTGAAGGGTAATTCCGTTAATTCTTATTTTTCCCTATCCCGTCTTAAAATATTTGTACTAAGTGATAGTTAACCCTGTAGATATTGTAGTGCAGGAATTAAAGTAGTGCGAGACATTTCAAGGGTGTGTGTACGGTGATTTAAAAAATACATGTTTAAACGCACATCAATATTATCAGCTATAAGATATCTAGGACTGTTAATCTACGAGATAGCTTGATCGCAATTGAAAGCACTAAGTAACATGCTTGAGAAATTTGACATATAATTATGATACATTTGTCAATGTCAAAGGGATATTCGGACAGAAAATTTTTTGCCAAAAAAAATCAAATAAGTCGCAACACAAAACAACTATTTATTTATTAAATGTACTGCTGGTAAAAGTACAGTTATTAAAATATAACAGAACATTAGATTGGCTATGTTAAGTACCTACGGTTTTTATAGAAAATGGATTGTGATGACCTGTAATTTTCAGCAGTTGTTACAAAAATTTCTCATCAACAGAATCACGTTTAATTTTAGAGTACTCTGTATAATTTTTTACATAAGTGGGATACTTCACATTGGAGTTGTGCGGAGCATTAGTTAATTTACATAGTATATAGGTAGGTGTTAATTCCCATAGTAAAAATATATGCATAATAATTTTTACATGTATTAAAAGAATAATAATAAGGCCCTCCTTTGGGGGCTAATAACTCCTCAAGGGTGCAACATTGTATTAGATTACAATATTTTGGTCACCCCTACAGCATCTGCTCTATGTCGGTTTTTACACATTATGTTATATGGTGTTTTATTATTTACCATAAAGTAGTAAAAAGTGGGGCTATTGCAGCAAAAACTTATTCAATTAGATTAAACTAAGTACTCACCGTGACATCTGAAAATGATTATTGCTAAACTTAACGCCAAGAAAATTGAATTTTTTAAAGATTTAAATTGGTCTTGGCGCATTCGCCAAATTATAGAACTAATTGGATAATCCTAAGTGTTTTGGTTTTATGCCCCATTCTAGAAAATGTTCTAATTGTACTACTGATTTAAATACCCTTTAACGGAAATAACCTATATTTCACCTACCATGCTTATACTTTCTTATTAATAGAAATTCCAACAAGCAAGAAATGAAATACCCATGGAGTGTATATTTTCCAATATTTATTTATTTTTTTCAGTTGTGATCTCACTATAAATGAAAACATATATGTGTTCATATTTTAATGCTCTCTAGCAATAATTCACTAGAACAAAGTTTTTTTTAATCGTAGAAGTATGTAGAATATGTTCGCAATTTTACAAAGCCGTTTTTAGACATCCACGCGCTTTCATATTTCTCCTCAATGGAAATTCGTATTAAGATGGAGCAAGTTTTAATCAACTTATAAAAGTCTATTTTACTAGACAGCAGAGCCATATTTTCAAATAAAAAAAAATTAGATCTGAACAATATTTCGGTCGCAATATTGCCCACATTTAGGACTGCGGTGAGACGTTGTTAGGCATTATTATAAAAAAAGAAAGCTGTAGGCTAGTAAATCAAGTCTTCATATAACAGATAATTGCCTCAGATTTCAATTTTTTGCATTTATATTCATGAAATCTGTCCGCCAAGAAGACATGATTTGCTAAATTTCTGCATACAGTTGCCTAACTTACAGGGGCACAAAGTTAAATTTGCCGTTGAAGGAGCTGATGGGCGGAGCCTGATAAAAGCTACACTGTTTGGCCGAACATTATACCCTTAAGGCAAAAACTCACTGGTAGAAAGAATCAGTTACAAGCTACTGGTTGAATAAATATAAAATTATTATTTTTTTGTATTTACATATGAATAAGTTGGATAAAAATAATTATGAAGGTTTGTTTAATTTTGAGCAGAAACAGTTTTTAAGATAATAGCTATACTTTGTTCCAACAAGAACATTAACGTGTTGCATAAAATTTGAAATAAAATGGAAATTTATTTAGAAACAACAGGAATATAAAATTTTATTACGAAGTCAAAACTGACGATAGTTTACGATGTTGAGAATATCTTATATTCTTAAGAAAGTTATTACGTTAGTGTATATTATTTATTGTTTTATATTTCCCTTATAATGTTATCACTGAAGTTGTTATTTGTTAGTATGTGAATGAACAAATTCATTTATACAGGATGTCCAGAATATGAATGTTAGTAATGAAAGAGCTTGTGTATCTGACTAAAGGTAACAATAAACTTTTATTAAAAAAATGTCGAATAGTAACTTTACAAATACATTTCAAAAATAAAAATAGAATTATAATAAAATGCAAAACTTTTTTTTGTGTGAATAGTAATGGAGTGAACGATAAAAATTCTCCTATAAATCCTTCAAACTGTAACGTGCGATTATACTGCAATAGATTGGGTACTTGTTATTGTTAATCTCAGACCATATAGATCAAAATAGTTTGTTGTATATTGTAGATATTTCCTTCTTATTGTGGCTAATGGGTTCCGTTTATTTATATCTGGTGTTTGCTTGATGTTTATGAGTGTGCATAAACAAAAGTAGTAATAACAGTAGTAATAATTGATCGACCCGGTATATACATAATAACTAATTTCATTTCGAGTGTGACAAAAATTTGTTTGGTGGCGATTTCAGCAAATTTAACTCATTCTACTTTTAAGCACGCGCACTTTTTCCTTTTTATCCTCCCTTAATTGGCCTGGTTATGAAACGCATATTTGTAACAAAATTTATTTAATTACGATATACAGAAATGGCATTATTTTATTCATCGAATAACATAACGCGATAACATTTTGTTTAGCTTGTTAAATCCCGCGAATAAGCCATATAAATTAAACATTCCATAAATCAAGGGCCGGAATTCACAAAGCGAGACCCGAATGTTTTTGCCGGCTCCCATCACAGGTAAACAATTTTCGTCATATGGTGCAGCACGAGAACTTTGTGCGGTTTTAAATGGGGGCCAGCATGCGCTGCCTAAAGAAAAGTTGAAAGCTACAAGCTGTTTCTCTAAACGCCATTTGTCATAATTTCTGTTACACCCGGCGCTGAAATGTATCAAGAGCCTCATGACGTAATTCTCAGAAAAATTAATGCTTTCCATTTGGAACAGGTCACTGCAGCGTTACCGTATTTCTGAAAGAGTTGGATCGGTATGAAACTTCTCAATGTCTGTACGGGAATAAGTGCTGTTGATGTTCATGCAATTTAAGATAAGGCTGTTACAATTTGAAGCAAAGCGTTGGCTTGTGCTAGGAAGGCACAGCTTCTGCTATACAAAGTTAACCATGACAATTTATTACTGTATTAGAATAGTATATTCTACAAGTTGTAGAATATGCCATTCTAAACGTGTTGTAGACTCTACTTTCTCTAACAATATTTTAGAAATCATATGAAAAAGTTGCTTATTTTTACATATTCCATCACAGTATGTTAGAATAACCATCTAACACAGTGTGATAGAATGTCATTATAACACAGTAACACAGTATGCTGGAATGACATGTATCTAATTTTTAGTTGTGGAATGTGTACTTTCTAAAATCGTGTTGGAGAAAGCTATTTTAAGCTAATATATATCAAATCTCCTACAATTCCTATCAATGAAGTCATATGTATGCTCTCTGATACCAAACATCTAGGTATGCTAATGAACAATTCCACAGACAAAGCTCTATTCAAAAATTATCTAAAAAATTAATCTACCTAAATTTACTAACTTGGTTTAATGATGGTTAAACATGGTTATTAGCATTGATACTTTACGTCTAGAGATCGACATTAAATCTAGGATGCACTGACAAACCAATGAATTTTTGACAGAAAACGTCAAAACGCTAGCTATAATTTATAAAATACAAGAAATGGCAGCTCTATTATCTTCTGAGGACAAAATTGAAATAGTTTTGATTGTGGGAGATAATTATAAAACCCATCGAGAAGCGCAATGATTTTTAATAACAGATATCCGAATAGAAATATTCAACATTCAACAGCTACGAGAATTTTAAATGAATTTAGGACTTTTTAAATTGTAACTAATTGAAACGTTTTGACGATTGCTATCAAAAATTCATTGGATTGTCGATTTAATGTCGATATCTAGATGTAAATTATCAATGCTAATACATAAAAGTTTGTAAAAATAACAAAATATGTTTTTAGTGGTAGATGGATAATATTGGATATCTGATCGTTGTTTTCAATTAGAATCAACTCTTGAGCAAAATTTACATTTTTCGACATACATCGTATACGACTGCAACAAATTGAAATCTTATTACTTCATTGTGGGTTTTAGGCCATGCAGAACTTTTTATAAAGAATAACTTTTTTCATAAAATCAATAATAAAAAAGTTCACCATATGGTGCCGACTTAATTGGACACACTGTATATTACTAGTGAAATTGCAAAATTTTAATTTTTTAGATTCGTTAATAAGTCTATTAGTATCATATTTAACAAGTAAGCAATTTATAGTCAGATATCAAAACTTCTCGTTCTTTTTCTTCGTCTACAGGTGTATCGCAAGGCTCTAATTTAGGACCACTTTTGTTTTTATTCTTTATCAATGATCTCTCAGATATTGTTTCTTGTGAACCATTGATTTTTGCCGATGACTTTAAATTATTCTCTATTTGAGATTGTGATCATATTCAACTTTGTACAGATCGTATGTTGTCATGGCGTGAGTTAAATCGTTTGTCCCTTAATACTTCTAAATGTAAAATAATGTTCTTCACTCGTAGAACCAATTTTTTATAATTATATTATTAATGGATTTAGGTATAACATTCGACAGCAAACTTAGTTTCATCGACCATATTAATAATGTTGTGTCCTGTGTATTCCGATCTTATGGTTTTATATGTTGTAACTGTAAATATTATACAAATATACGCACAAATTTTTATAACGCGTTGTTACATATTAATTACTAATGATTGACATCTAAGTTTTACAGAAACGTGCACTGAAATAAAATTTAATAAGAGCTTGGGCTAATGGCGAAGCCATTGGAATAATGTGGCTGAAATGTCTAAGGCATCGTTCGCTAAGCCTCCCCTTAACTGCACGTATGCTAAATATACCCTCGAGACCGAAACTTCGGGTTGTAATATCAGTCTCTCACGAGATTGACGATAACTTGATAACCTGCTATATTATTGACCTACCTGACTGAGAAAAGACCATTCCTCGGCGAATAAGACAATCTGCTGTAATGTATTTGGTGTTATTATTGGGACTTGGAGAAGAAAATGAGACTCTGAGGAGCAATTACCATGGCCTGATTGTTGGCTGATACGATGTTTTTATGGGTTGCTTTTGCAAGGGCTAATAAATTTATTGTGTATGCTCTGCGCACGTTGGTCTGTTTTCGATAGGAATTCGGAATAAGAGAGAATGTACCGGGTGATACTGATAACTATATTATTCAAATATTTCTCTGATCATTTCCACAGTATAAATACTGTACCCTCTACGCTGACTTACCCTTGCAACACGTCACATAGAAAAACAAACTTTATTGGCACTATTTGATTACACAACGAATATATGAAGAAATTCGCAATTGTCAAATCTTTACTTTGACGTTTCTGTCACTCGTGGATGACTAGCTCCTTCTGAACATAAACTTTGGCGGCGAAACCGATCCGCTTATATAATTTTTTAGAGGTCTCGAATTTTCCGCGGTTTCGAGAACTAAATCGAATATAGCCTGGAATGTTCTAGAAAACGTCAAATGAAGTAATTACAAAAAATATACATTTTAACGCAAACAGGAACATAATTAACAAACTAAAAAGGTAGGTGAGCTTCCGTAACATTGCTGATCAGGTTACTAAATTGTCCGCATGGCCTTCATGGTAAGGTGTCAAACGCTCGATGTGGACAATCTTCATCTTTTTCTGCCACAGATGCAATGCCTATATTTCTAATAATTGGAAACTACTTTTGATGTACTGCGAGCAAAGTTCATGTCAGATTTCTCTCTTTAATTTTTTTTTCTTTGTTGGATTACAAATTCTCCTGATATTCAAATGCTAAATTTCGTAAGCAAATCCGCATATCGCCAATATAAATAAAGTATTAGGAAATTGATTAACAAGTAAGAGAAGAAAAAGTAGCCCATATCGTTAATATGGGAACTGGTTACAAGTAAAAGAAAAATAAGTAAAAGAAACAACCTTACTACTTTAGAAAGAACTATAATAAGAAATGCCAGAAAAGTTGGAGCGAAAATGCCCTGATTATTCGGAAACAATGTCACCAATGTTTTGATAAAGCTGTTAGTTAGAAAAAGTAGTTGCGGCATTATCCTCAATATACATATATATTAAATACTCATTATGTTGTAATGGAGCGATAACAAATTTACGAGGTAATGTTTAAGGATACGCTTATTCTTGTATTTTTATGCAGACAAAATGTCTGTCTTATTTACATTACGTAGACCCATTATCCAACAACTATAGAAACTTTTTGTCATTATGTTTTGACGTTAAAGTGCCTCTTTGTTTTTACTCGTACATAGATCGGTGTTTCAAGAGAATAATAATAATGTCGTAGTAGTCGTCGAAAATTCGAAATGTCGAAAATTGAAATAGTTGGAAAACTCTCTTTAATGTTTTCGTTTGACACTTTGGCTCCTCAACTTTAATATCCCTAGGAAATAAAATTGTCAGAGGTATATTCGGTCAGAAAATGTTTTGACAGAATATCAAATAAGTCGCAACATAACACAACAATTCTTTATTAAAAGTAAAACTGGTAAAGGTACACTACAAATTTAACCTGACATTAGATTGGCTATTTCTTCCACTATAGAAGATCTATTACCATGCATAGTATTTATGATCTTATTGCGGTGTAAGGGGCGTAACCGACTCAACTAGCCTCGTTCCACATCAAAAAATCCGCCGTTTTTGGCTGAGAAGCCTCGGGAAAATGAAAATTTAGCTAGAAAAATGCGAAAAAATCGGCATCAAAATACGCCGTAGGCAATCTAGAAAGACGGCGAAAGGCGTAGCGTTTAGCCATTCGGCGCAGCACGGCTCGCAAAAAAGCCTTTGTGGCGGTAAAATGGGAAAATTTCAAAGCAAGTGTGCGAGCGAGAGTTACCTACAGCTTTTAATATATGTATAAGGACATGCTACACGTTTTTGCCTCAAAATTTCATACCCTTTCCAAAAACGTAATAATATAGATATAGGATGCTCCAATTGAAATAAGAAAATAACAGAAAGTTAAAAATGTATTGATTAAAACACCCGTATCTAAAATATATCTCACTTAGTTCTCTATACAGGGTGTTCCAAAATTAGCCTGCCGAAAGTTGACTATGGATTCTATGACTAAAAATAAGAAAAATAATAATAATTCCAAAATGAATCGGAAATAAAGTAATTAGAATTGAAATTGAGAATCACAATTAGAGTGTGCCATACTAGGGAGTTACTGGGTAAATATTGTCCTAACTTTTTTATATCTCGAGATTTTCGCCGTCGGATCAAAACAGTACTCTTGTTTTACTTCGATAAATTGTTCCGTTTTCGAGTTATATTAATTTAAAAATTTTGTGACATACCACAAACATATTAGATATGATATGCAAGCGGGCAAATTGTTCTTAGTAAGTTTTCAGAAGTCATTTGACACACGTTACAGACGTTTTTAAAAATGTTTGAAGTAGATACTAATAGGCTTTATTAAAATTAAAAAAAAAATTAAATATAATTACATACCGAAATGCACTTTAATAGTATTTTAATCCTTCAAAACGTTGGAATAAGATCTTTAATATATATCAAATTATCCGAGAATATTTCTCACAGCCTACTAGAAATATTTTGACCATTTTAGTTTCCATCTTGAACTTTTGTGGCATATCACAAAATTTGTAAATTAATATTAAATACTCGAGCAGTTGATTGAAATGAAATAGGAGCCTTTTTCATGTAAAGTTCACCAAAACTTTTAATATTTTGGTATGACTTTTTGTGCAAAATTATTGTCTAATGACGCTACTTAATTCAAATATTTATTGTTTTATATTAGACGGTTTTTGAAATATTTAAAAATAACACAATTAGGCCCTGCTTTTAAGGGGCCCCCTTAGAGGTAGTTTTCCGACTTATTTTTATATAACTTTGTTTCACTTACTTTTGGTCGTAGGATCTACAGTTAAATTTTGGCAGGTTAGTTTTGAACACCCTGTATAACTTTAGTCTCAGGTCGTCGTAAAAGACTCTGCATGTTATAGGTACTTTTACTTACAGGTTTTGCACTTCTTAGTTAATTATGACGATCGTCAAAGACGTATTCTTAGTTTTATCTAAAACAAAATAAAAAGAATAAGCGATTCTTCTTCGATTCTTTTATTGTGGCCTCCCTTTTGTTTAATATGAATTTAGAATACAAGTTTTCTTTCAAAAGTGCGCTAAAATAACTCATTTTAGCTTACAAGAGGATAAAGATTTTATATTATCCTCCTCATCTAAATTTAAGACACGTATTTCTATCTAAGTTTGCCCATTTTGATAATAAGTAGAAACATTTTTAAGTTTTAATGAAACCTTAATTTAATTCATGAATATTTATTGCACTTTATTTTCCAATTAAAGTGGATACGCCAACAATAGCAAACAACTCTGAGTGCTTCCCTCTGTTTATAGATAATATTAATAAAAAGTTTCTTATGGAAAAGTTTGTCTCTCTGAATTTATGTAGCGATGGTATTTAATTTAATGCATTAATGTTGAAAATTTTACTGCTCCAACTATTCCATTAGCGTATTTTTAACCGCATTAAAAATATGTTTATTTTAATTAAAAGAACGACTAATTTTCAAGTTACATACTATTATTTTTAGACGTTAGCCGTTAATAAACTGAATATAACTATAAAACTGAGCTGATCGATTGCATTAGCATAATAAGAATATCTCTTACATTATAGGGTGACTCACCGATTCCCTAAAGTAGATTTACTTCTACTGTTAAAGTTTATCAAAAAATAATTACTACAAATAGAATATAATTTCTCAATTTTCCACTTGGTCTTCCCAGAAAACAGTACACTTTTATAAATATATTTTATTTTCCAACAAAAATAGTTATGTAATAAAACTGAGGTTGGCACCTAGACTTTTGGCTATATTTGTAACAAAAATAGTTCAGTTCAGTTAGTTCAGTTATTTATTGGTGAAACACAAAGTAAAAATTACAAACTACAGTAAAATAGACTAACGCTAAGAACACTAAACACTAAAATAATTAAAACTATAAAATGAAATAACAGCACGAAAACACATATAGCTAACACTCAAGTTAAAACTGAAATAAATTCAACAGGATGTTAAAAATAGAATAAGTTAAAGCGATAACATGGACAAGGCACTGGTTAGAAATTCTTCAGAACTATAAAATTAATTATTCAGAATTTTTTTTTATTATGTACTTAAAAGTTATATTATTTAAGTCACTAACTGTTTTAGGTAAGGAATTATAAAATTGGATACCCCATTAAGAGATACCATTTCGAGTTTTTGAGTCTCTGATAAACATTTTGTAAATTGTTTCTATTTCTAGTGAAGTGGGAATGAATTTCATTCCTGGACAGATAACTACCTATATTGTTTTTTATATGCATTAGGTACTGTAAAATATATATGCATGAAACTGTTAATATACTAAGTTCAACAAATATCAGTCTGCAGTTATCTCTATATTTAAGTCCGCCAATTAATCTTATAGTTCTTCTATGTAAAGCAAATACATCAGAGGCTGCAGTAGAGTGATCCCGAACTAAAATTACATATGACATCACAGAATGAACAAGACTGTGGTAAGTTGTTTTCAAGGTTTATTGAGATACTTGATGGTTTAAGCTACGAAGAAGGTACCAGTTTTTTGATATTTTGTTACATATTATATAATCAGTGTGACAATTCCATGACAATTTTGAATCCAGGTGAACCCCCAGAAATGTAACAGAATCAGGATTTTAAATATCTGTGGTTTCTCTAAGGCTAAATATGAATGTTTCTGTGTTAGTGGAATGAAGATTTAATTTATTAGAAACCAGTTTTGAATTGTTAATTCAGCTTGACTAGCCTTTTCAATCTAATCATCAATTATAGGACTGCGGTTAGTAAAATTAGAATCATAGGCAAATTGAATGGTCAAAACAGTCATACAGTGAACCAGGTAAATTATTTATATATATTAAAGAGAGAACCGGACCAAGAATAGATCCTTGTGGTACACAGGTATCAATACCGAGATATGAGGATGTTGAATTATATTGAATAACATATTGCTGCCTGTTACTGAGGTAAGAGTATATTAGACCAACACTGTGGGGTGTGAAATCATAGTAGGAAAGTTTGTCAGTAAGGATTGAATGTAACACACAGTCAAATGCTTTGGTGAGATCATATAAATTCTTTTTGCTTAAAACCCATTCTCAGACATCTATGGCTATCTAAGGCTAAAGTTGTAGAGTTTATTTGTAAAACCGTATAGATTATAGTTAAATAAATGTTCTTTCTCAAGATAAGATATTATATGAGTTTTTAAAACGTTTTCAAAAATTTTAACAAATGTTGATATGATAGATATGGGTCTGTAGTTTGAAGGAATGTTGGTATTGCCTTTTTTGTGGATTGGTACAACTTTTGAGACCTTTAGGCAGTCAGGAAATATGCCCTGACAAATACTAATATTTATGAATGTTGCGATAGGCTTCAATATGCTACATGCAATGAATTTTAAAACCCGGCTATTCATGTCATATGTATCTTTGCCCTTTTTATTTTTTACGTTCTGAATAACAAGTTTTAAAAGAATTCATGTAATCAGTGTATAATGCATTAGTAGGGATTAATTTCTCAGTTATATTTCCAGCAGTATTTGTAAAATAAGAATTAATATAAGAATAATTTATCCGCAGATATTGCTCTATCGATTTTGTTACATATCGGTATTTTATTATTGATGATTTTCCATATTGCTTGAGTTGGATTACTATGATATTTTATATAATTGTCATGGGCTTGCAAAAATAGTTATTTTTCTAAACTAGAGTAACTAGAGTGGATCCTGTCTAGTGTGGGGAAGACACTTTCCGCACGAGTTAGGAACAATATTTTTTTACGAGCACGAATAAAGAAACAAATATAAAATTGAAGTTGTATTTACAATAACCAATAAGTGAGCATTAAACTAATAATAATTGTGTACGAATACTTTGAAGCGAATGGAAACAAACTCTTAATCTATTTTGTTATGGTTAATATTAACGGTGAACTAATAGTTTACAGCATTATGCAAATTTATGCAGAACGTAACTGTTCTGCAAGCTGGTTTCATTTGAAAGTTCGGTTGAAGTTGAAGTTGAAAAAATGATAGAAATTTTGTTGGACAAGATTTCTTTTTGTTTTCCCGATTCTTCCAGGTATCCTGCAGCTACCACAGTCGATTTCCAATCTCCTAAGAGTTTTATGTTCGTTATCTCTTCCTCAGAATCAGCAAGGAACGTTCCCAAGTAATGCCTGTCGCTATGGCTTGTGTATCGTTCAAGATGCATATAAGTTGTTATTTCGGAAGGCATTTTTCTAAAATTGTTTCAACACACTGAGCATTACATTTTCCCTTTATATACTTAATAAAAGAACTACGATGTGGAGGTCTTAAGTTGCATATTTTCTGAAAGGTCCATTGTTGTGATATTACAAACGATCTTTACAAACGGTCTTGCAGAATGATTTTCAGAGTCCGTTATTTTAACTGTTATGGAGTTTCCCTTGTCTTCAATGATGTTATCAACAGATATTTGTGTACGTTCCGCCCGAAAACAAGCTCCAGCCTAACCAAAAATTGTAGCCACTTTGATCATGAGATACGTTTCATCTGGTGCTGTTATCATAATGAAGTTTTTTCAGAAATAGACCTCAAATCGTGCTGTTGATTACTGATGGTGTAAGTAGATTTCTAGTGTATTTAAACAATGCAATTGCTACAGCAACAATTGTTATTAATGTAAATGAGGGTTCTTTATAATAAAATATTTGTAATTTTAATTTTCTTTTCTTAAAAAAATTAAAATTAGTGGATAACATTAAATAAATTTTCTAACTTTATGAATAAACAACCTCAGATTTTCATATTTTGTTACCACCTGCCCAAATTTGTATTCAAGATTATACTCAAGTATGTGTTCGGGAAAAATTGTCCCAAAAATAACAGTTTCGAGTGCGTGTGATAAAGACGTTAAATAAGCACGTTTGTAGAAAAAAATAATTCCACTGATGATGTCAAACCGGTGACATTGGAACTATACCAGAAGTGAGAACACACATGCAGAGACTGTTCTCTCCACTCAACCTGTAATAATGTATAATTACTCTAGTGTCAGATATGTTAGTTTTCCACTGGCAATCTGTAACAGATTTCTGTTGTAAATAATTAAGCAAACAAAGACAGCTTTCCATAAGTAATGAAGCACCACCAGGGAACAGGTTTTATTTGCTGAAATGATTAGTTTATCAGATCCCAATATCGCATTAGTACCCATGCCTTGACCTACAAAACACAACACCCAACAATCCAAACATGAGTGTTTACATTCGTTTTAGTTACACACTACCTACACATGATGAGTTTCGTTCGGAGTATACATTTTTTATGCGGCAGTTAAGGCCTGAATCGTTAGAATGTCCGATATTAATGGAATATAAATGAGACCAGGTTACTCTATACGATTTCAACGTGCCCTTGAAAGTTAGATTCGGGGTAATTATATTTGAAAATTGGGAAACAACATTTTAGGGCTTAAAACTAATTACGTTGCCTCCTGGTTTGTTAAAGTCCACTTTCTCTTTCACGGGAAAAATTAATTATGCCAGATTACAAAGCCAACTTTTTAATACCGTTTAAATAACGACACGTGCTTGTTTTAAACGTGGGATTTCGATTTTTCCCTAAACGTTGTAATGGCTTTATAATTGGTTTTATGTCTCTTAAATTGAATTCACAATTCCATGATCTTGATAATGATCTTGAGCTTATACCGGGTCGAGATAAAAATTAATTTAATAATCATTACATACAGAAATGATCTTCAGAAATGTACATAAAAAACAATTGAAGTCTGTAAATATTAGTCTTAAATTTTGTGTCAAAATTCAGCAAAAAAAATAGAACTTAAAGTGAAGAACACTTTTTGTAAAATTGGTTTTTGACGTATAGGATACAATTTAACGTATAGGTAGCAAATTGTTTATTTTTATTTTACTTCTTTAAAAAAATAAGTAGGTATATTAAACCAAAGTTTACTGAATAAATATAAGTTACACCACTCTCTGTCGACACTTTGATGTTTTGAAATCAAAGCCGTACTGCCGCATGTAAATACTGTCGCAAAAAATGGCCAATTACGAGGGACTTAAAAAGTAGTTTCTTTCCAATTGGGAAATATTTATTTACGAGGGATATTCCAAAAGTGTGATGTAAGGCTGCTTATTGTATAAATAAAATATTTGTAACGTAATAAATGTATAAAGTTTTGTTAGTTAATCTTGGAAGTCGTATACATTCACTTGAAATTTTAAAATAAAATATATACGTACTCTACTACATAAAAAATAATGTAGCCGTGAGGAAGATTTGCAATAAAATGTTTATTTAAATATTTAAAAAAACAATATACATTATTTTAAAACTAAAATAGGAAATAATATAATCTATATTATTTACAAGTTACAAATGCTGCAGTATAGATTTTTACTTGCTCTTTTAATGCAGCTTTTCTTGGACTTCTACTCGCAAGTGTTTGTGACGTTTGGCAGTCTTGATATGAAATATAATAAAAATGCATTTTAATCTTGTTTTGTAATTTAATAAACTACCTATTTATTCTTTTCAGTAAAAAATTACTCAAATGAAAACCCAATGTATATGTATGTCCAGCTCATTTTTTAGTACTGATATTATTTTAGTGATTTGGGTATTTCTATACGTATATTAATTAATTTGAGATACATTATTTTAATTTATTTAAAGATGTTTCTGTACATACCATTTTTATTATATACTGTTTGTGCACTGGTATCACTTAGAATCGGTGTACCAGTTTCAACTTCAGCATCTTGAAAATTTGGCGCCAATATAGTTTTGGTATTATCAGAAACTCTGACCAATGAAAAAGAAAAAACCACGTCTTGAGGGACAATTATTCACAGTTTATCACGGACATTTTTAGAAGAAAAAATTGACTGGCAAGATGAAGAAAACAGTACTGACAAATATTTTATTATTATCATAAACTTCACGTTACTACCTTCAAGACAAATCAATTCAGTAGCACTTATCACTCGAAAAATTATACCATAAAATACAATTTAACGCCCAGATGTGTATAAACTTTTTTTTACTCATTTACTCTATGTTAAGCATTAAAATGGAATGTCATTATTTCTATTTTAGTTCAAAGAATAATCCAGAATTAGCATTTTGTGCACCTTTCTAACTAACTAGGCGAGATACGATAGAACTGATCCTGAAAATAAGAAATATAGGAGTGAAGGCAACGCCTGACTTCTAAAATTGAATATACGGAAACCTGTTAGAAAGTTCATGAAAGTGTGTTCACTTCCATGAAAATGATTATCTCACAGAGAGAGGCAGTCTTGTTAAATATTTCATACAGTGATGAGGTTATAACTAAGACGACATAAACTTGCAAAATGAAATTTTCACATTAGAATGTTGAATAATTTTATTTGTAAAAGCATACCGGTCCCATTAAAAAATATGAATTTCAGGAATGCACTTTCATAAAGTAAATGGAATATTTAGTACATAACATTCTATCTCCCTTATCTCTTTTGACTTTTTATCTAGAATTAAAAAAAATGGTAACATTTCAGAAAGCCATTTTTATCTCAAACAAATGCATAGAAGAAACAGTTGAATGTTACCTACTGATTTCATAACAGTCTGAGCGTTGTATTTTCGTGTAGGATCGGTAAATAAACCAAAATGTTATGCAATCTGTTGAAGCAAGTATACAGGGTGTCTTGGAAGTCATTACAATAACTTTAGGAGGTAAGAGAATACTTGATTTTGAGTCGATTAAAGCAAACATACCTATATACCAAGTGTTACAATATTTGTGATAATTATTTTTTTAATATTTCTTTACTTTGCCGTGCTTTTCTACAATTAATGAAGTGTGGAAGAAAAACAAATCTTTTTATAGCAAATATTTCTATACTTTTTTTATTAGGAATGAATAGATTATTTTAATTATCTTTATATATTAAAAGCTGTAGGTAACTGTCGCTCGCACACTTGACTCGAAAATTGCCCATTTTACCGCCACAAAGGCTTTTTTTGCGAGCCGTGCGGCGCCGAACGGCTAAACGCTACGCCTTTGTAGATTGCCTACGGCGTATTTTGATGCCGATTTTTTCGCGTTTTCCTAGCTAAATTTCCGTCTTTCTGGTGGGTCCTCGCGCCTAATCTACGATTTTCTGTGTGGGAGCGAGATGCAAGACAAGATGCCTTGGAAAATCGGGAAACGTCAGACGTGTTGACAGATGTGATGTGAGAATGACAAGCACTGGAAATTCGAGATTTTTATGTATTCCTACGTCTATTTTTATAAAATATTATACAGTGTGGAAGAAAAGTATGGAATAAATTCATTATTTCTAAAACAACGAAGTTTCATGAAATTTTCTCGGACCCGTCGATTTTGCTTTTTAAAAAGACTCTTTTTTTCTATACCAACGCATTTCCGACGTTCATTTGTTTACGCGTGAAACTGAAATTTTAAATTTGAACCTTCTAAAATGTCCATCATGCCTTAGGATGGCGCACCGCCGACCAAAATCACCGAAATGTCAAACGTATGCTCCGGAGGGACATCTTGGAATAAAACGTCAGAAATTTGGAAAAATGGGCCGACTAGAGGCCAGCAAAGACCAAAAACTGTAAATTTCAAGTCTCTAGAAAGTTTCCCGTACCCGCTGGAGTTTGAGCTAGACAATATGGCGGTAGTCATTTCATTGCCGTGTCGCTTCAATTTATAGGGTGATTCAAAAAGGCATGATAAACAGTGTTAAAATAAAAATTGACAAAAAAAAAATAAAATTCCAAATTCGAGGAAATTTTCGGTTTTTTCGCTTCGGAACGGTTGTCGAACATGCGAAAGACTGTTTCGTATACAAAGTGTCGAAAAAAATTGTTACCGTTAAAAAAAACTCAAAATTAAGGAAATTAAAAAAATTTTGATGAAACTTCCATCAAGGATCTATTATGACACTAACTAACGGAGCAAATATAGAGTGTTTAAAAATAACGAACCATTCTCTAAAAACCCTTTAAATTCATGGAATTAAAAAAAATGTTTTGATGAAACGTTTAGCATCACATAAAGACCACCCTATTCAATTTTTAAAATACAGGATGTTGAAAAAAAATTAACCAATCTCAAGAAAACACTAAAAACCAAAATATGCCAACCAGTCTTCTAACTTATAGAGCGACGGATTTTCCCCACCATAGAGTTTAGCCAAAGTCACGTTTACATTTTATTATTTTATTATTCACAGGCGTAGAGTCGCGCACAGTAATGGTAATTAAGTAAAAGGCATTACGCAGCGGTGGTCACGCCGCGAAGCCCGAAGAAAGGTAAAGTCGACGATAGCCGACTTGCCACCTTTCTAGTTTAACCAATAAAATCCAAAGTGGCTCCGGTAGTTATCTAGAACTTTGATGTTGACATGTAAATAACTATTATATTAACTGAAATACTTTTACAATACAGTAAAAAATGTATAAATCATTTGCGCTGATATCTAGTAGATAGGGAGACCGTTGTATTTCCGTACTGCATGTTATTTAACTGATACAATTTCTGAGTAAAGTTTAGCCATGAAGACAGACTATTAATATATTTCTACCGTCGTAGGTGTAACATTTTTTTAAACACTGTAATTTTCAGCGCGTAGGTACCGAAACAGTTCTGTAAAAATATGAGCTTACACAAAAGCGCTTAAAACATTTCACAACTCACTGATGCAGATGACCCGTTAGGAGCAAAAACAATTATTCAGCAGAGGTTTAATAAAAACTGAGCTGTCACGAACCTATTGTTCCCTGCATTCGTTTTTTTTTGTAATCAATACATCTGAACAATCACCTTTGAACTTTAAACTCCGTGAATTCATTTCGCAGATTTTATTACAGACTCATGATTCGTAATCCTAATTTGTTTGCTGACCTGCTGTTGACCCCGTCAAAAATTTTGTTTTTCAAAGAGAAATCGCAATTATGATGGAGGTCGTCAACACCATTTTCTCTGAGTGACAATGGATTTGGGAAACATTTGATGTTTGTCAAATTTTAATTTCAATGCTCTGAAAACAACTGAAAAACTGGTATTATCACACTCAAAAGGACCTTAGACGATTTCACATTACTACCCCTCATGTCAAATCAATTTAAAATTGAAGCAGTGTAGCTGTCTTTAAATTATTTCTGAAAGAATAGGAAAATATATTAATACATAGTATTTCATACCACTTTTGCACTTTGAACTTTAAGCTCATCAAGTTCATTTTCCAGATTTTATTACGTATTCAGGATTCGCATTCCTAATTTGTTTTCTAACTTCACGGTCCTTTCACATTAAATTATTTTACTATTGACTGACTCTTACTTAGTACTTAGTTAAATAATTTTCTTGTGGCATATATGAAATTAAAATTACGACCAAATACGCCTTTAAAACTGTCGGGTTATACCATAATATATGTTTGTTAAGATATGTGGCTACAGTTCTGATCTTCACAATGTGAACACTGGAGTTCCTCAGGGGTCTGTGCTGGGACCGCTAATTTTTATATTATTCATTAATGATTTACCTACAAATATTAATAATGCAAATGTAATTACATTTTTGCGGATGATACATCCTTGGCGGTCTCAGCCGAGACACATGATGAACTCCAGTTGTTAACTAATACACTTGTTCAGTCTTTTATAAGTTGGTGTGAGAAAAATGAGCTAATTGTGAATATAATATATTTTCATAATGTAAATGCAGCTGGTGAGCTTTCATTGCAGTTCATTGTGAATAATACAAAAATAACGTCTACTAAATGCACAAAATTCTTGGGTCGGTATGTTGATAATAACCTAAGATGGTCTGAACATATTAGTGTACTGGTTAAAAAACTTAATCAACTATATTATGCTATATCTAAAATAAAGCAGGTAATACCTACCTTTGAGCTCATTGCTCGGTGTTTACTATAGCCTGGTTTACTCTCAATTAATATACAATGTCGTACTTTGGGGTAATGCCTCTGATAGTGCTAGAGTATTTATATCTCAGAAAAAAATCATAAGAGCCATATTTTTAACATTCACTTTAGAGATTCCTGTAGACCTATATTTGATAATCACAAAATCATGACTTTTCCATGTATTTTCATTTTTCGAAATTTTTTGTATATCAAGGAAAATATCCATAAATATGCCGTAAGTTCATTGTATCATAAATATGCAACGAGGTATTTGTTTGTATTAACTAGACATAGAACCTCTAAATTTGAATATTCTCCGTCCTATCTAGGATTGAAATTATTTAATCACCTTTCTTAAGAAGTTATTTACAAAAAATATCGAAAATAAAATTTTAACTTTAATAATCACTTTTGGAAAAAATGTTATAGAATGAGGTAGCATTTATTTTCGGTCTAGAATTACATATCCCCTGAATTTTTTGCTCATCATTTCCGGACACCCTGTGTAAAATGAAAATAGTCGTATGATGTATACCATAATAAATTTACACAAATTATCATCGATTCGGTCTCTAATAATTTATTACAAAAAACCAAATATTTCTCCTCTATGAAATACTTTATTTAATATTCGTTGGCATTATCTGCATTTTATGCTAACAAATCGGTCTTTATTGAAGCACAGTATAAACGAGGCACACATACTGACGTTTAGATAATGTCGGTAATTGATTATTGATTTGAAATGCTTGCCGTACAAATTGACCTAAAAATATTTGGGAACTTGGGAAAAATTCCATATGTATCATTTTATATTTTGTTAAAACTCGTAGGTACAATATTCAAAAGGCTATTAAAGGTTCTTCAGTATGTACAGCACACAAAAACAATAGTTTTAACCATGTTATATTTGAAATAACGTTTGTTATTGCAAATAACGATTTTATTTGTTATTTTCTACAGAGTGAAACTTAATTAAGTACAAATATATCAGCTGCAGGTGTAGTGCGTCATATAGATGAGTCTAGTGAAAGTCATTTCTACAAATTCAAATATTTACGGAGATATATTTTTTTTAAATATCTACATTTTGAGGTCCGATGATCAGACCACTGACGTAACCAAATAAACCATATGATTTACTGAAGGCGAGGTTGCCATATCGTCAGTAAGGTAAATAATTTCTTAACGTAAATTCAGTTTTTGAGTCAAATTTAAAAGTACTTGTTTTTAGCAATTAGTAAAATTGGGTAGGTAGTACGATACGCAATAATATTAACACAAACTGTAACTTTTTAACTGACCTTACCAAAAATTAAAAAATGAATTTCCGGAAGTGTGATACTACCAATTAAAGTATTTAGGAAGTTACTTTGTTCAATGATTCCAAACATATCCATAAACGTACATAAAAGCATACCTACTTGCTGAAAAATCAATTTATTTAAACAGTTATCTACATTTCACAAGTTAATACCATTGTACACTGTTAGAAAGATATACAAATTATCCCCTTAAACTATTTTATGAAGAATAACAATCAACTATGATTTTCACAACTTAGAGTTAATTTTCGCCACATAACCTCAAACGTGTCAGTGCTAACCATTTCGTACGTCGTAGTTTGGTAGTAGGTGAAACAGATTAAAAAAAATAAACACAAAACATGGAATAACAAAATAACCAGCTTGTTGTATGCGTCAAGATAAGACAAAGTAAAATATTTAAAGCATCAGTATCAATCGCATGCAAAAATGAAGATGGTGTCGTAGGCACAGGTAACAGATATATCTAAATTAACGTGCTGTCAAAACACGCAGAAAAAGAAATAAATTTGTTGTAATATTGCCATATTAAAAAAACCCCAGTGTATATATTAAACTACTATTTGTTAACCGTGTATATTTTGTTCATTTTACAGAAAGAAGAATCAAGAAAATGAAGAACATGCAAATAATTTATAATTTTTATAAACAATTACTTAATGATATCTAATAATAATAAAAAATATTGAACTCTTTGTGCACATGAAGACTATTGCTTTGTGTTGATCCCAAATTTTGGAAACTAGAGTCAGAAGGAGCTGCTTGCATTCTTTTGGTTTCTGATGATTCTTATGTTCTTAAGATGAGTAAAGAGAGATGGCTCCCAGGTATTTGAGTTAGGTCATTTAAAATACACTGGCTGTAAATCGACAGATAGGTAATACTAAATATGGACGTTTGAAATAAATCTGCCAATTTAAATCATATGTCTTAATTGGATGTGGCATACAGGGTGTTCCTAAATAAGTGTCACAACAGAAAATTGTAAATTCCTCATGAAAAAAGAAACATTTCTTTCCCCTTCCATTTTTCTCCGGGCTTTTTTCGAGATACAGGGTGTCAAAACTTTACAAACAGGGTAGTCAAAGTTTTTGTAAATTTTACTCACCAAGTTGATAAAAATTACTTCAAATCTAATGTGTTGTCAAATTGCATTAAAATTGTTAATTATGACTACATACCTATTTTTGAATTACAAAGATTTTCAAAATGTTAGTAAAATGCTTGTTTTTATTCATAAAGCAATAAGCAATTTTTCTTGAAAACGGTCGACTTTAGAGCAGAACTCTTTGTGTAGAATTCATTGGCACTTCATAATTTCCTGTCAAATGTCAATTTTTCCAGTGGCGTAAAATTAGTGAGGGGTAAACCCTTACGAAAAATTAAGTTTTAACACCCTGTATCTCGAAAATCAAAGCCCGGAGAGAAAAGTGGAAGAGGAAAGAAGTGTTTCTTTTTTCATGAGGAATTTACAGTTTTCTGTTGCGACACTTATTTAGGAACACCCTTTATATGTGGCTCAATTGCAACCAGGGTTGGATATGGATATGAAAATTATGTGTAAAAGATATCCTATTAATCTCTATTGGATATTATTGTATAGATATTGGATACCCATTGTATATCACCACACATATCCATAGGATATTTTCTATATCCTGGATATAGGCGGACATTTGGATATCCAGAAAATGTGGATAAGACATCCACTGATATCCATTGAACATATTGGATATCCACAGAAGATATCCTCTAAATATCTAATAAATATACTGTGCTGTCTGGGTAGGTGTCACGGGCAGTAAGTCAAATGTCCCGCACCAGCCCCATCCTATAGGATTGATAGTAAGGGAGTTTGATGAAGAGGTAATATTGATACCGATGCACTGGTCCAGGGCAAAGGTCTAAATTGTGGCAAAGGCAAGGTACAAGTGGAAACAAAACATGAAATATTTGTGGAAATGGATTTTATAATTTCAAGACGTAAGTTGAATATGAGATACTTTTTGCATCTTCTGAATCTGATCTAAGCTAATAGTTTCTTTAAGTAATGCACTGCTTGACGCATCTGTTTTCAGAGTGGTGGCACAAACGTATAAAACGTATTTAAATCGCTTTATTATTTTCACGGGCAGTGTTTTTCTTTTAAGTGTTTTCGTAAAATAGAGTGTAATAAAGTAAAATATGGCACATTACTCAAAGCGTGCAAAGGTTGACATGCTAAAAGCAGTGTTTAGCAGTGATAACGATAGTATGTATTGTGATAAATCAGCTGGAGTATATTCTAAGACATTTGTGTAACACTGACCACGCTGTGGAGTAAGCAACCACCATAACTCTTAAAAATCTTAATATCGGAGTCGGATGACTGATCTTCATCAAGTCTTCTACTGGAAAATCAGGAAATTTATTTAAAATTCGACTTTTATTCCTGATTTATTTGTAAAAAGCTATTAGTTATGTGTTCTACACAGTGAACTGTACTGCTGGTTAAAATATTTGCGCTTATTTAAGGTTCACCCTGTATATTCAATATGAAGTTTCAGTGAATTGATCTACAAGCAAATAAGCACAAAATAAAAACTAAACATTTTGACGTGATATCGCTGAAAGTATGAAAGTGTTAATCAAATATCCTTCATATTTGGCACTCTTTGTCACTGTTGAGAGCTGCTGTCGTGTCAGTTTCGAATTTATCAAATAAATCCGCTCTGAATTTTCGTTTTAATGAAAATTTGTAATCGATACAGGAGTCGCGTGTATTTAATTGTTTTACGAACAAATTTTAGTCACAATTCTGGCACCGTTCCTACACTTGAACTGCAACTGAATGCTCGTTTCAGATTACTTTAATTGAATTAACTTTCATGAAACGCTTTCTATCTGCGACATAATGCAGATTTTAATATCCCTTGCTGTAAAAACTGATATTAACCCCTGAATTTAATACAGTAGACATTCTAGCAAAGTTGGTTGTCCACACCAGTTTCACTATACTAACAGTTGGACCATTCTCCATCCCTCACTACGCGTTCTCTTCGCTGGCAACCCACTTCCCCTTCCCCACCAACTGTCCATCGATGACGCCGATCATCGGCTATTTATTGGGTCTGTTTGATCTTCAGTGTCTTGTGAAATGGTTGTACTGAAAGATAATATATTTATAACAACAGGAATTCAAATTTATGAATTGAAGTTACAAAAATATCTGTAATTATTTATTTAAACATAAAGTGTTGTGTTGTGTTAGTTACAATTTTTATTTCATACTAATATATTATAAACCTTTAGTTACCGTAACTATAAACATGTTCATAACTCCCTTGGAAGTTATACTAAGTAGTTACAAAGTTTTAACTCCTTCTAATGTATTTACTTTATTTATTTATTCGAATTTTTGTTCACTGCCTATGACTGTAGTCAAACTTGAAGTTGATGTTTCACTTTTCTCATGTGACATGCCAGCCAACATTCTTGCAGTGTTATTTTTCAATTCCATGCTGTCGGCCAAATATCCTTCTGCCACCGTTGAACTTCGCCATCCACCATATCTTTTCAATGTCATCATATTTTGCATTGACCCAGGCAGTCGCGGTCGCAGTCCTCCGCAGACAATGTCCCGTGAAAGCTTCTGGATCTGACAAACCCAAAAAACCAGCAATTTTACTTGACATTTTTCCAAATGTGTTTTTCTCAATGGGCTGAACTGTGCAACGCTTTTTGCGATACGTTAGAAAAAATGTTTCTTAATCCGACGAGCGCAAAGATATATACTTCCTCACTAGACCCAATGCAGGGAACTTGTTTTATTTCACAAGAGTAAATTTTTTACGGATATCTGTTTTACTTTCTGGAATGTCAACCACCATAACCGAGCCCCTATCTTCGATATGATTAATCTTCATATTCAAAAGTTCTTGACCTCTAGAGCCCCTAAAATAACCCAGAACCACCTGTACAATAGTGCAATAAATGTGTAATACTTATAGTACAATGCATTACCTTAGGTCGTTGAGTGAGAAATTATAGATAGAGGAGCAAACCTTATAGCGAAATGCGTATACACTTTTGGCCCGAGATAGTATTAGGTAATAGCAGCTCTTTGGTTCTAAGATTCGTCAATTTATCGACAACTTATTATTCACGGAGGTTTTCTTTGCTTGTTAAACCATTGAATCACACAAAACACTTAAAATTGACTGTCGTTAACAACAGTTCTCGACAGACGGATAAATCTCGGACCCAAAAAACCTATACTGTAAAACACGGTGTAACATAACGGAACGTCAAACATGAAGGCCTTTATTTCTTGTCCGACTTTAAAAACATTTTGCCCTATAGATATTTATTTATTAGGGCCTTTGTACAATTAGGACTGTATGGTTCAAACTGTAAGAAAAATAAATCAATATCACTTACACTGGAACGTGGAAGAATAAATACATACCATGTCTTGAAAGTAAGCCAACATTATAGTTTCACTTATATTTTTGTTTTCAATACAGTTAACTTTCAGCCTCTGCAGGAATTTGTCATATTCTTTTTTATACTTTGTTGGTAGTAGTGCGGCACGAGCTTTCTCAGCCTTTTGTAACAAATAGCCTGAAATATCACTTTTCTCCAGGTTCTTATTCATTTTCACAAATTAATAAATTTCATAAACTTTTATTTACAACTTGTCAGTTGACACATCCATGGTAATCATGCCTACTTAATTATTAAACAACGTTCGTTTATTTTGAAAACCAACAAAATTTGGTTTCCATATTTCATTAGTATGAAATAAAAATCTATATCTATGACGTGAGTTATTGGATGTTAATAATCTGTTGCCCTCGATAATTCCCTTAATACATAAATAACTATAATATTGGCTTATATAACAATAATAATAATATCTCTACCCCTCATTCTAATCACAGGGATTAGCTCAGAAGTCGGAGACTTGTGCGGGAGAGGGGGCGGCATATTATTATTAAGCAGGCAGCATTTGCTCCCAGGAACGACTTACGTTGGTAGGCCCTAACCACTATTCAGTGCAGGAATGAGGGAAACCTGGAAAACCTCATTAATTAGGGGGGTAGTCAAATATCAACCAGTATCAATCTCTCACATTGACCCAAGCTAACATTATTCCACCCTACCATACCCGCAGAGAGGATGCCAATCCACTCCACGAATATAGCTTATATACGGTCTACCGGCAGCTGGGCGCGAACCAACTCCGATCTAGTCACCTCGATTCAAGTACTGACGCCTTAAACCGCGCAACCACTGACCGATCTGTTTAATAATACAACTAAAAATTGTACAGAATTTATAATTAAAAATGCTGACATTGGTTGTTTTTCTTAATGTGCCCGATGTTACCTGTACAAAATCATAATTCGCCTAACGATGATATTGTATACCTAAGAATAATAATATTAAAAATATGCAGAACTTTATAAATGAGCATACGTATCTATCTATTTTAATGCATTTATTTTCACAGTCTTAAAGAAATTTGTAGTATATCTAGTACATCAATATTATAGATAGCCCTCGTAATACACTTATCTAGTTGATTTAAGACTTCAGGCAAAAAACCGGGTCGACTTTGATCACATAAAAACAGTGCTCAAACTGTTTATATTTAAACTGTGCTCACAATCCTTGAACTGTACATTATCAACCATAGCAGTTACTTTGAGATGTTAGTTTTGCTTTAACAATAGCTGCAACTCTGTCAGATTACATCTACGCTTCATAATGAAGTCCATTATTATTAAATTAACCGAAAATAGTTCACCGAGTACAGTTCGTGATATTTCGTGACTTGATTCCAATGTTGATAGGAGTTGTACTTAAAGTTAATTATTAAATAATCTGGTAGGTAGGTAATCATATAACGGTCTTTTGTATCCTTAAAAACACATTACCTATATCTCTAAAAATATATACCTACATTTTTCTTGCAGAAAATTGTTCCATCTAGATAAGAGAAGGTTTGATGGTTATTTAGAAAGTTAACCATTTATACAGGGAAGCTCAGAAATGCTAGGAAAAAAATTGAGTATATAATCTGTATGAGAAATTATTATGGGTTGTAAATAGTCTATCCGAACATTATAATAATAATAATAATATCTCTACCCCTCATTCTAATCACGAGGATTAGCCCAGAAGTCGAAGACTTGTGCGGGAGAGGGGGCGGCATATTATTATTAAGCCGACTGCATTTGCGCTCAGGAACGACTTACGTTGGTTAGACCCTAACCACCATTCAGTGCAGGAATGCGGAAAACTTCATTAATTAGGGGGGTAGTCAAATATCAACCGGTATCAATCTCTTACATTGACCCAAGCCAACATTCTTCCACCCTACCATACCCGCAGTGAGGGTGCCAATCTCTCCACGAATATAGCTTATATACGCTTTACTGGCTGCGGGGGGTCGAACCCACAGCGATTTAGTCACCTCGATTCAAGAACTGACGCCTTAAACCGCCCGACCACTGACCGATTATTAAGAAAGTAATTTGTTTACTGGTCTCGGGGTCATACTCAAATATCCAGGTCTCATCTCCAGTGACTACCCGACTCATCAAGTCGCTTCGAATGCGGGACAACATTTCCTTGCAGATATGTCTTTCTGTTCACGGGTGAGAACTTTTGGCACCATCTTTGCGCAAATCTTTCGCATATTCAAATTTTCATGTAACATCTTGCTAATGGTTTCTTTGTTGACATTTAACTCGTCAGACAGCGCACGAATGCTTAGGTGCCGGTCAGACGTGATCAGTGCACGCAAATGGTCAACATTCGCGTCAGTAAGAGAGGTGACGGGAGCTCCTTCACGTAGATCGTCTTCTATCGATTCACGCACCTCCTTGAACCGTTTTGCCATTTTCGAGGGATTGCTGAGGGTCCGCCAGATTTCACTAAAAATTGAATCACAACAGGCTGCTTGTAATTTGAGTCATTCATTTTCATAAGCCACTAAAAAAGTTACTTCCAAAAAATACACAAAATACAAACCAAATATGCTATCGACTTCAACCTTGGACTGAAATTAAAAGGAAGGTCCCCCCTCTCTATGAAAAACAATGCAGTGTTGCTAGTTTCCGAGTTATAACTAAATTCCCGGAACTTAATTGTCACACCTAATGTTTAAACGGTTACCATGTAATATATTTCAAACCAATATAAAATTCATGCTACTTCCCCATTTGTTGGTTCATCTATCCAAGTAGCTGTCGCAATATTGTGATGAACTGCCAAAGTTCTTGGTAACTATGTAAGGCAAATATATTTTATTTTCTTTGTGATACTATACTTTGCGAACACGGGTAAACAATAAAAAAATTATAAATAAAAGATCAGCGCTTGGTATAATTGATGTGTTCGATCTCCAGTTAACAAAATGTTAATTCTTGTCACCTTTTTATTATAAAAGATAAGGAACATCATAGAGTAACACAAACCAGCTGCTAGAATTTCGGGGCTAATAAGTTGAGAAAGAGAAATATACGTTGAAAACTGGGAGATATATTGCATCACACCGCTGTGAAATGAGAAAAACTATTTCTTTCGGAACTACCATAAAAGGTGTAGCCTCTGGCGTGTCTGGAATAAATAGAATATAAAGTTGTATTTTAGCCGCCGTTTGCCGAGAATGATTTTTTCCTTGCACTCGGCCTGAGACTCTTGAAATATGGTCACGAATTTCCAGTAAATACTGAAATTTCTCCCTTTCTTTTTCACGCAACATCAAATATAAAACCTGAAAAACTTATAACGAACCAGAGACAAGGATTAATGAGTTATCTTTCTTATATTTCTTATATAAGTTTCCGAAGCAGTTGGAGCAGCGAAACGCCAATAAGTTAGGTTTTAAATATATTGAACTAGAATGGAGGCGACTTGTAAACAACCATAAATCAGGGTAATATCTGGTTGCAATTGACAGGTGCATTCAGTTATTTACCCATTGTAACAAGTGATTGCGTCGTTAACATAAAGAAGTTTTCTCAGTTTCGATAATTTATATTCCGTTTGAAAAGTTTATATATGCTGATGACATTTTTGTAATACAAAGTTAAAAGTAAATTTCTTTTTTCTCGCATAACTTTGATAGAGATAAGGGCCATGCTTACCATTTTTTTACAACGTAGATAAGTTCTTCAGATAAGTAAATGTTTTTGGGTTAGAAAAATCATTCTTGTCTTCTGTTTTACGCTTCTTATTATTTACATAATGTGATATTTTTTTCTACAAACGTCAGTAACAAGTAAAAGCATAATTTTCAACGCAAAATGTCATTTTGAGGCACTGGTTTAAAAGTAATGTACTTTGAGCACTTGTACCAAAATAGAAAACAATTATTAAGAAATTTTAAATGAAAAAAATATTTATTTACGTAATAAATGTAGGTATAGTTAGAGAAACTACAATTAGAATAAATAATTCCATGGTAAATCTCATTAGTAGCTGTGGTAGTAATTATTCCTGTTAAACTTGCACCAGAGTATAGAGCAATGTTATCCGTCGAGGTTTTGTTGGAGAAATTGTAGTAAGATTACCATCAGAGTTTGCTAACAGACCAGCCGAAGATCATCGAAAACAATGTCCAGTATAAAGGCAACAATCATGTAAATTTAGAAATTCAGTAATACTGACAGACAGCTTACCAGATGTGTTGATTGCAATTATTGGAACCGTGGCATATTTATTTTTAATGCAGCATCATACAATGTGTATTTAAAAATGTACTTTTTAAATCATCATATTATATATTATAGCACAGTTAAACCGTATACACACTTAAAATGCCTCGTAATACTTAATTCAATTTTCAAATTTAAATTTTAACTGCATTACAATATATATAACGCATATGGCTGTATAGACAAGCCGACCGTTACTGGATCTGGAGACGCTTTAGGCGCATGCGTTGCAATGTATTTACAATAACTATTTTTGTAAGAATACATAATATTATTGCCTACGGATTTTCACCGCAGTTTTACAATTTAATGAAGTCCTATTTATTGTGAAGGAAACAATATGTCAGTATGATGGCTTTGAATCGCCACAATTTGTTCCTACATCGGGTGTCCCTCAGGGATCTAATTTAGGTCCTTTGCTATTTCTATTGTTTATTGATAGCTTACTGGATGAAGTCTAAAACTCATGAACTTGTATATGCAGATGATTTGAAACTGTTTCAAACTATCAACACTGTCAATGATTGTTCATTGTTAAGACCGCTTTACATTTATGCAATTCTTATTGCATGCAAAGAAATATTGCATGCGCATTAAAGTTAAAATTAATGACCGACGCAATTTTCAGTCCATTGCACGAATATAGTGTCTGCTCTGGTTTGATTGCATTTCACGTGAAATTCTGGTTCCTTTTCTTGTAATATTCAGTTTTGCCATCCTACACAAAAGGAACTAACAGAGAGGAATTAAGTAAAAAGTGAATTGACTTCAATTAATCATAATAATTTTCTTTTTTATTTCATCCATTGAAACTCTAGGTTGATTGAAACTTCACACCACAGTACACAACACCGGTATGTTTTGATGGTTTTGCAGAAGACCAGCAGTTCGAAATCATTTTCATTTTACTAATTTGGCAATGGGCAATATATTGCATATATGTAAAACAAATGACACCTTGCAATACTGCATGAAAGATTTTGCAGCAAAATAGTTTGCATTGCATTGCATGCTCCATTGCCTAAATGTAAAGCGGCCTTTACAACATGACCTAATCGCTATTAATAACTGGTGTCTTATAAGTAAGTTAAATTTAAATATATCCAAAAGTTTAGTCTTATCTTTTAACAAGAAAGTGTTATCAATTTATTTTCATTACCAAATAAATAACACTGTCATAAACAGATGCACTGAATTTAGAGATTTAGGAATACTTTTGATGAGAAGCTGTCTTTTAACCTTCATTTCCAACAAATAATTGCATCTGCAAGTAAAATGTGCGGCTTTATTTTACGGAATTGCAGCAACTTTCACAATACAACTGTTTTCCAAATTCTTTATTTTGCTTTAGTCAGATTAAAATTAGGGTACGGGGCTGCAATCTGGCTTCATTCAAGATGCAAGCCTATATTTTACTGTGGAAGGCCTAGGACGAATACTCTTATTAAATCTCTAGTTCATTCAATGTGCAGTAAATTTAACTGTATTGCGGATATCTGCGATATTAATCATGACACCTTAAATTGTATAATCTCTAAACTATTTGTTGCTATGTATATGTTTATGTGTGTATTTTTATAAGTGTAATGATACCCCTCATTCTAATCACAGGGATTAGCCCAGAAGTCGGAGGCTTGTGCGGGAAAGGGGGCGGCATATTATTATTAAGCAGGCCGCATTTGCGCCCAGGAACGACTTACGTTGATAGGCCCTAACCACCATTCAGTGCAGGAATGAGGGAAACCTGGAAAACCTCATTAATTAGGGGGGTAGTCAAATATCAACCGGTATCAATCTCTCGCATTGACCCAAGCCAACATTCTTCCACCCTACCATACCCGCAGAGAGGGCGCCAAACCTCTCCACGAATATAGCTTATATACGGTCTACCGGCAGCTGGGCTCGAACCAACACCGTTTAGTCACCTCGATTCAAGTACTGACGCCTTAAACCGCGCGACCACTGACCGACCTTGTGTGTGTGTGTATGAAAATTTATGTATATTTAATCTAAGTATTTCTTGTAATTGGGTGTAAATCTGTTAGAAATTAAATCTATCTACCTATCTATCTATCTATCTATCCATCTATCTATCTATAATGTTGGCAATTTTTATTAAATATACAGAACTTTACTCAATTTGCTGTTAACATTACAAAATGAAATCGAACCATTGCAATATATTCTGTAAATAACAGGACTATTACATGCTTTAAACATTATTTCAATTAATATTGTAAATTACCTTAATATTTGTAAAATTACTATAACTAATATGGTAAATTTTATGTAAATATATTTTTTGAAATTAAGAAGAAATCTATTAGAGTGCGTACCTAGGTACTTAACTTTGTTCTATAAACTAGAAGTCTTCTTGCTGTATGTTTGAAAGTTTTAATAGCAAAATATTATTCTTTCAGCATTTTTACACAAATAAAGTACATTGGTTTTATGTTTTAATATTATCAACATTTTCCACTTTTATACAATAAGTTAAATGTGCTATAGACTTTTCAAACTATTTTATATTAACTGCACTATGTAACAGTTTAACTGTGTTAGTTGTAATTGTGACTAAAGTATGGGGATAAAAAGAACGAGAGTAAACCAAAATTAATTCAACGTACCCGTGGAGTAATGATTCTAGTCAGTTGTTCCGAATAAAAAAGTTTTATTATTTGCCTGAGGCTACCGTGTACCTGAGCATTAATCTAACGACACATTTTTATCTCGTAATGGCCTGGGACTTGTAGAGACAAATTGCTGATTTATCATTTTGAACTGTTAAATAAAAACTTCTTAAATACTTACATCTTACTTTTCGTTTTGCGGTTGGCAATTTTATGGACTTTGAGATTTTATGTCTTATAATTCATTACGTTTTTTTTATATAAGTGCAACTAAATTCAGATATTTTCTATTGCTCAGATATTACGAGATATTTTATAGCCCTAAATTAATATTTTGCAAATGAGTATGTCTTAATTTTAAACACAAAAGAATTTCAAAACATTAGTTAATCTTGGATCATTTGTAATTTGGATGGATTGTTACTCAAGAAATTAGCTTATTAACAAAATGTTTTATTAATGAAATCAAAATATGCGGAGTGAGGCCATGCTGTGTAAAAGTAACTCGTGTTCGTTGTAGATATTATTTGTTCAGTTAACGGTAGGAGGACGGTTTAACATTGTAGTATTGAAATTAATTTCAAAGTATTGGGTATACGAACTTTGAATTTTAAGAGCAAATTTTACAATAAAACAATAAAAAATCAAGGAAAGTTTTAACTCAGTAAATGCTTAAAGTGACCGTGATATTAGGTATATTTTCAGGGATTACTTTCAAATTGTCAGAGCTAATAATCTCGAAACAGGTATATGTCTGGTGGGTCGCAGACGATTGACTTTAGCTGTTGCTAGAGGGTTTTCAGGTGTAATTCAATGCTGGTCGGGACATTAGCCCGCAGAGTAGTTTCCTAGTATTCTATGTTTGCATAATATTGTTATCGTCGTTTCGCGATAGAGGTCGCTAGATTCTAATGGTTTCTACAGCGATGCAGAACGCTTCCTGTCTGTGGCTTTCTTGTCTGACATGAAGTAGCAAATGGCCCGGTGGGTCGTCAAAATGTTGGTCGGGGCATTCGCTCGCAGAGTAGTTGTCTCCTGGAATTCCGTGTTTGAAACTATTAGGTACTCCCTCAAAACATAAAACCTCACCTACTTGCTGAAGACCTTTGGTAATTGATAATACAAGATAAAAACTTCAAATTTGGAAATAATACTTTATTATCTAACATCTCGAAATTGGCAAAAACTGTTATATCACTGTTTCTACTAAAAGTAATGAATGTTACGTAATGCAATTATTTTTGTAATTTTTTGTATATTTTTTATATCTAATAGCCTTCAAATTTGCTACGCTTATGAAATGTTGCTCCTCGCACGCTTCGCTCGTCCCGCTTGTCTACAAGCTAGCGATTCGTCACTCTCTAGATTTCCGGCCACTGACTATAGTTATAATCTCCCTTTAAATAGTTCCAAAGTTTCCAGAATACATTTATTCCGTAAACTTTGATAGTTCTATGTACGTGATTCAGTGGTAACTCATATTTTGTCAATATCTCAATAAAAATTATTACATAACAATTCTGTAATCTCCTTGTCTAACATAACTGTAAACAGCACGACAGATATATATTTTTTATAAGAATCGACGAGTACCTAATGGCTAACACAGCAAGGACACGATCTTGGAAATTCCTCTATGTATTTAGTTTTAATTATTTAAGGGCTGTCGGTTGTATCAACATGATTATACTAAGATTAATGACCCTTTAAATATTTTATTGTCAATTATTTTCCTTGTTCTTTAATCGATTCTCTTCAATTTAAGGCCGATAGGGCCATTATTAATTATAGGAGTTATTAAAGTTAAGTAGTCCTCTTCTCCTGGAATAATTTATCGGCGAATATTAGCTGCGAAGGAAACATCACTAACTGGGAATTAATTTGGAATGTTGGGGTAATAGTCGACCGAGACGTGTGTATAAAATGAGGCGAGAGACATAGAAGCATGGTGTAAATGATAAATGCCACGTTCAACATCAAGCACAGCAATACAGGGCGATTCACAACCTATCCGAAGAATAATTTGGGAATGTTCAACATACACGTATATGGTAATGCAAAAAAATAAGTAAAGTATATCTGCTCCAGAAAATAATAGATTTACATACGAAACGTCATAAATTACATACAAGTGTATAAAACAGTAAAAAAACGTAGAATAAAATAAATACAACTAGGCATATCTTACATATGTAAATTATCCTCATAGAAATCTTACATTAAAATTTCTACAAGAAAATCTTTTACATTTAAACTATTAATGGTTTTGAAATGTTGTGAAACTTTAATCAATAATGCCTTTTTCCCGTAATATGAAAAATAAAAATTCTATCAAAGTAGGCCAATTCAATAATATTAGTAATAATATCTCTACCCCTCATTCCAATCACGAGGATTAGCCCAGAAGTCGAGGACTTGTGCGGGAGAGGGGCGGCATATTATCATTAAGCAGGCTTACGTTGATAGGCTCTAACCACCATTCAGTACAGGAATGAAGGAAACCTAGAAAACCTCATTAATTAGTGAGGTAGTCAAGCGTCAACAGGTATCAATCTCTCACATGAAACAAAGCTAACATTCTTCTACACTATCATACCCACCAATCCTCTCCACGAATAATGCTAATATACTGTCTACCAGCCGCGGGGATCGAACCCACATCCATTCAAGTACTGACGCCTTAAACCGCGTGACCACTGACCAACCAACTTTTATACAACTCTCCGTAATAACATATTTGTGTATTGTTTAAAACAAAGGCAGTTTATTCATGAACGATTTTTATATTTATCAATTTTCTGATTACCGTTTATATGTAAGATGAAGGTTCTCCATGCCAACCGCATTTTAAAGACAAGCAGAAATTTTAATAAAAAATGCCGTTTTACGTAAGAGAAAAAATAATAATATTTTTCCTCTTTTCCACTCTAACCGTGGACATACTGTATGCTATATTGGCTTTAAATTTATCAAGTGAATGACAAATGTCAAATCTGAAAGTAAGGTGTTTTGACAATTTTGAATTGTATGTCATCTGTTATATCCAGGTTACGAATACCAAAATATTGTTAATAGTCGTAGACAAAATATAATCTCCTATTTTTGCATATAATGACTGCAATTCACTTGGGTGATAAACATACACTCTCGTGAATTACAGGCATCATTATATGCTCGTTGCTAATAACTATATTATTATTTATCCGATCTTTATATAGAATTAAATATTAGTCTTTAGTTATTTTGACAAGAAATTTAATAAGTCAGATCTGCAACATTTTAAAATTAATTGCAGATTCATCTACGTTTCCAATCACTCTTATGTTGACTACGATTTTTTTTGTTTGTTTTTTTTTAATGTAGTTTGCCCAGTTAATAACGTAAAACTCATAAGCATAACCCAGCAATGTAGAGCTCTACACTAACAACAACGAGATTAATTGCAGAGACCTCAAGGGGGTCGTAAAGCAAAACCAAGACTTTGAATAGATTTAATCTGACCTCCTTTTAACATATACATAATGTTATTTAAGATATGCTGTTTTTTTTTCTTTCGTTAAAACTGTGGTGCTTTTTATAGGCCTCTATATTTAAACAACCCGGTCATTACCTCTGGCAATTTTTCATTATTACACTATAATTATCCTACTATTTATTAACGTCGTACTTCTACAATATTTATATATTTCTTCAAACATTTTTATATTTATTGGATTTTCTCATAGACAAGTCTAATGGGAAGAATACATTAAATAATATACAGGGTGTCCGGAAAAGACGTGTACAACGGAAGACCACAGACTCCTGGGTTCAGAATAAGCCGATTTAGCCCAATTTACTTATTTCCAAAATTGCTTCGTTTCGCCGCTAGGGAGCGCCAAAGTTCGCGAAAAATTTTTGTTTATTTCGAATATCTCGAAAACGACTTGATCGATGTTAACCATTTTTGGGCTACGCAGTTATAAGTCTAACCGACACTTTTTGACATTATTTAAAATATTTTGAATTCATTAGAAATATAAGAAAAATCATGTATCATGCAAATAAAAGCACATATATTTTTAACCCCCTGTACAATTACTCTCAGTTTTTCTATTAGTAGTTGACTTTATTTAGAAACTTTTTTACACTTTCATAATTTTGAACAGATGAGTAGTTTAGGCAGAAAAAATAATTTTCGTATGTCAACAAAATCAGCATTCGTTCTGCAACAAATAACGGAGTACCAGAAGTAGGCTCTGATATTTTAAGTATCAACTTCAATACATATTCCGAACAAGTAGATATGCTTTTGGTTTATGGAGTTTGTCAAGATAACGGCCGCAAAAGTGTTAGGATCTACATGGACAGATTCCCTCATCGACGAGTGTCAAATCATCAAACTTTTGCCAACATCGAAAGGCGACTTTGCGAAATTGGTTCTTCCACTAAATGAATACGGTTCAAGGGCGTCAACGTACGACGAAAACTATAAAGGTGGAGGAACAAATCCTAGATAAGATAGAGATCTCTTTGTTGTCATTTATTAAAAATGGCAGGAGTTGTCGAACATATTATTGATTGTGGCAGATCTGTTCTTAGCATCTCAAAAACTATAGAAACTAGAACCTAACACAGAATACTTACTCTTCTGTACTAGTATTCTGTGCAAGTTACGTTATTAGGACAACCAGTAATTATTATTTTTCTATCAACGATGTGATCTCGAATTTGTTGAAATAATTTCCGAAAAATGAGTTCTGAACCGCATTAATAATTAATTTCCCGTTCTGAGGATTTAGTCTGATTCACCCTTACAACAATCTTATTCGAGATACGACATAAACCAAGTGAGTATTCTTCCACGAAAGCCCAAGGCGTGAAGCTTGACTTCAACAAATTTCAAATTCAAACAATCAAATGCCCTAGTAAGATCGAAGAAGAGAGCCCCAACCTGCTCCTTATTATCGAGATGGCTATAAAGATACTCTACAAAATCAGTAACTGCATTCTCCTGGAGCGAGACCATGTGATGAATTACTTCAAATAAAAATGGAAGATATTGAAGATATGGAAAATCACTGATCAGTCTGCCAACAACAAAAACAAAGAAAACAACATCCTTTATTGTAAGCAAATGTTTAGATATATATTGGAATTGTAGTACCGTCATAGATAGCAACAGTTTTTTGTTAAATATTCGAATATTAAAGCATATAACCAACCAATGGGAATTCATACATTTGGGAAAATGCGAAAACAAGTTGCTGCGTTTCTCTAATTGAAGCATGCTCACGAATATACACTGGACATTGTTTCAATAGAACTTCAGCTACACTATTAATAAACTCAGAAACTGATATCAGAACTTTAAAGTGCATGGTGGATGAAAATATTCAACGGTAGCTGAAGGCTACATGGAAGAATCCATAACTTGTAAACCAGTTGTTAACAAAAAGATTTTCCTACTGCAAGTAGAACGCTTCAACCTACATAGACGAAGTAAATGTTTCAAAACAAACAGGATAAGGAATATTCCTTACAGGTTGTTCTAACTTCACTATAAATGTTTGCAATAAATAAAAAAAGAAAAAATACTGGTAATATAGTAAGTAATACGAAATAAGTCAAAATTCCCAAACGGCTCGTTTGCATAAGAAGCGACCGCAGAGCTGTATAACGTAAATTTAGTAACAAACTGTAAACTAATTTTATACCGTGCATGTTGGTGGAGCTTTAAAATTTCAATTTTAGAGTATGTTAAGTGGCACGGTGTAAAATTTAAGGGCGGCATAGTTAGAAAACAATAAATCAATTTGGGCGTTTGAGTATGCCGGTAATTTAATAGCATTAACATGGAAAACAGTCTGGCTTCGAATGATAAATTAAATATCGATCGACGCGGTTGTTGTTAATGCAGGTTGTAAAGAAAACGTCAAAGTGCACATGTCAACATTAATTAATGTCGTCTTTGACTCCACGGATACACAATGATTAGCTACTAATTAACCAAAAAAGCTTCTTGCGGCCTGAATGGGTTGTTTGGCAAAGCCACTTTAACAGGTCCATTCAGTATTTTTAAATTCAAGTTTGAAAGCACTCGTGGTTCAGTCGATAACGGATTGAAATTTTGTTGTGGCGTTGTTTTGATTTTAATATAGAAGTGTAATAATTTTCAAAATGACGTATTTTTGCTAAACTTAAATTAAAATTACCATAACAACGAGCATATACATAACTGTTCTTGAATTAGTTTTCATAATTATTGTGGAACTAAGAGTTCAAGCGATAGTTTGAAATTAGATATTGAGGATTAAGCTTATATTTCCAATCTCGTGCCAGAGAAATCACGGAAGAAATGCGAACAAACATTTACATACGGATTCATCAACAAGGCGTAACGTTAGTCAGACTAGCGGAGGTTACGCGAAAAATTTACGCATCTGTTGCACTAATTTAAATAAAAAGCATATTCCTATTCACTACTATGTATAATACTTACTTTATGATATGTTAACTAATCCGTAGTACTGAAAAGTACAGTTTTTGAATATAAATACTAAATATACAATGGGAAACGCAAGGATCTAGAGGCCGAAGTTACGCGATTTTTAGACAGGTACAATACTGGGTCTAACTTTTGGCGCAAATATGGACGTAAATAAACAGCCTACCTAGCAACGCATGTTTCGTGAATGAACGCAAAGCTGGTTAGGCCAATTAACGCGCTTTACACGGGCGTAAACTTGTTAGTCGGACTAGCGTACGCCCGTTTCATGAATCCGGCTGTTAGTCTTTATGAAAAATGGTGTAGAGAAAATAAGATATTTAACAAAACTAACGAGAAAGGATTATTGGTATATTTCAATGAACTGAGCAAAATACAGTAACTTTCAACGCTTTGGTCCTATTACTCAATGATAGAAATTTGGCTCAAGAAAAATATTAATATCAAAAAATACTTCAATTTGATTGCATTCCTGCAAAAAATCTGAGGTAATAACAAATAAGGAAATATCCAGATGACATGAATGCTGACGATTATGAATTTCCGCATATGAAGCAAAACCTTTATATATTTTATTTTAATTTCCCCTCGCCACGTTCATCTCTCCCATCTGATTGGTTGCTAGCTACTTTAACTGTTATATTCAAAAAAGGATAAAACAGACCATAATAAATACCGACAAGTGAGTTTAATGCCTATTTGTCTTAAGCTCCTAGAAATAATCATAGTGTTCCAAATAATGCAGTTCTCCTTAATGCATGATCTTTTACCAACATCTCAACATGGTTTCATTGCAGGCAGATTACTATAGATCTGGTGCTAGCCACCAATCTGCTGTCCTATTTAAATCATTGGTTTCTTGCTTTTGATCGAGGAGATCCTGTGTGTGTTCTTTCCTTGGATTGTCCCGAAGCGTTCGACAAAGTTCCCAGATATAGACTTCATTTAAAACTTTCAGGAATTCGAGGTGAGCTGAACTTATGGATTTAAAATTATTAGTGCAATAAAACTTTCTCTGTTCGTGTTGGATCAGATCATTCATCTTGGTATCAAGTACAGTCCGGGGTTCACAAGGCTCTGTTCTTGGACCCCTTTTGTTCCTGTTATATTCGGTGGATCTTGATGACGTCATAAGTATCCTTCATAGTTTTTATGCTGACGACACAAAATTATATGGAAATCCACTAAAACAGTACAAAACCATTCACAGTAACCTGACAGCGATTGACGGCTGGTGCAAAACTTGGTTAATTCCACTCCCATGGGCAACAAAAATCCTCATAACTATTACACCATGGTTGAATCCAAAGTTAAAGCAGTAGCGGAACAGAATGGCTTAGGTGTGACAACAACTACATATCTTTCCTGGTCTATACATATTTCCAAAATCACAAAAAAGCTAATCAAAGTTCCTACATACTATTTAAAGCATTTCAAAATCTCAGCCATAGATTGTAATCTACTTTCCATAATACAGTCTATACTCTATTTTTAAACTAAGAGGAGTAAATGAAGAAGTCATGTATACACAGGGAAAAGTAACTAGAAAATATAACTAGCTCATTTTGGCGGTAAATTTGAAAAAAATAAAGAAAATACACAAAAAGCAATACAATTCGGTGCTGAGTTATGAAATGAACTATTTCATTTGCTTTAGAATTAACGAGGAGGGAGGATCAACACAAAATAATCAACGAAGTGGCAACGTTAATCTTAGCCAAATATAACTGACATTTTAAATGTTAGTAGCTAACAGTATTGACATTGACAATAAACATGAATTTATGTGAAGCTGTGTAAACTTGGTGACAAATTAACCAATGACAAGCTAGTGTTTAAGCGCGAGCAATTTAAATCACTCCTCTTAGTTTAAAAATAAAGTATAGAAACAACCAAAATTTCTATAATGCGTTCACGGCAAAATGGCATTTAAAATGGCAAATTTAAATCTAAATATCTTTTATAATAAAATTCTGTAGGTCATCAGGTCGTTTTGTGTTTTATTAACTGTCTTCAATACCAATTCAAAAATGTCTACAGGGTGAGTCAGTCATAATGTCATTAATTTTAACCACGTATTCGGGAGGCCTACTAAAGGCAGAAAATCGAAAAAAAAAATTTTTTTACTCGACCTTTAAAAAAATAAACAAATCACCCTATAAAAATCAGTAACACGACGCTCCTGGTACGCTACGAACTTTTTGATGGCGCACCCGACGAAATTCTAATGCTACAGACTTGCCGTATTAACCATGGATGCCACATTTACATACATAATATCGTCTAACACATCAGCGTGTTATTCAAATTTACCTCCTTTAGCACTCTGCATTTCCCGCATTTCTTCCCTCTCAAATTTGTGGATCATGCCACACATTGGAGGGGGGATGGAGAGAATACAAGCAGTAAGCAGTAGTTTGTTTATTTCGGTCTAACCTCACGTATTTGGCGTAAATTCACAACGCATAATTTTACAAATTCCGATTAAGTGGAAATGGTAGTGTTATACGGAGAATGTTTACGAAATGCGACTGAATTTTATTAATAAAGTGCTATGGACGGATAAATGCAGTTATACTTGAAATGTGGGCTGTAAACAGGTTAGTATCATACTACTTAAAAAACAATACATTTCTAGACTAGATGTACGTAACTACAAATTGTACATTTGGTTATGTGTGCGGTTAATTGTACTTACCAGTAATACTAAAAATTCATATTTATTTGTAAAACGTAGTGAAAACGTAATATCAAAATTATTAAACTGTAATAGCCTAGCATTCGAAAGCATTTATTTATTATCTACATTTGTTTTTATTAACAAATAAATCAATATTTAATGAAAATTCATTCATGTATCTACATTAAAAAAAATAGTTTTGCTCCTTGTCGTTAAATAACAGTACAAAAACTAGGTAACTAGGTTATTGACCTAATAATACGGTCGGTCAAGGTCAAGATTAACTCTCGATAACTTAGATTAGCGTGCCATTTCGGTCTTGGACAGTTTTCTGTCGACAACACGATGGTTTTTTATTAAGTACTTAGTATTTAAACACGGAACACTTTTCAGCTTCTCAATAATTTACCCATTGGGTATAGGTTTTTTATGTAATGTACGTAAATGGTTTATTACTCAGTTTATTATTAGACACGTTGGAGTTTTGTTGCAGTCATAACAGCTACATTTGCTCAGAGAAAAATCAACACGCGAGTGCACGAGTATCGTTTGATTGGGCCGTATTTTCTACGGGAAAACCTGAGTGGACCGCGTTACTTGCAATTTTTAATAGAATTATTTGATTATTATTATTTGATTTTATTGGGTATTAACATTTTAAATTATTATTGGCTCAAGTTGAACTGAGCAAGAAAAAATGATATTCTAAAATAGTCAGTACAACCGTTTATTTGTGATGTCTAAAACCTAGGTGGGCAGGTACTATATAGAAAAATATTACAACTTGACAACATTGCATCAGGTCGATATCGAGTTGAACTGTGAGCCGTAACCGACCAAGGCTGTGACCGGTTAGTGACAGTCTGAAAAGAAGGTTTAAATAATGATTTGAAAATATTTTCTTTCGGCGTAAATATACATTTAGATTTTTTTTTAATCACGTATTCGCATTATACTCATTATTCCCTATCTCCTCTTAAAATTAATGACATTATGACTGACTCACCCTGTATTTCTACAAAACACGTCGATATGATAATCAAAATAGTATTTAACTTTAGAAATATTTTTTGCTTATACATAATAAACATAAAAATCGTTCAATCTTTGCAACGTTCACTGCTATATATTGCACATTTTTCCAATTTGACCTTTTGCTTTTATCTTATAAGCTAGGTCACAAGAGTATGGAAAACATTTTCCACAAACATATTTGGAAGTAAAATAATATCTATATAAAAACATTTCTGTTGAAGTGAATTGGTTTTTTTACAAAGCATGAGCGGAATATTCTTAAGACTTGAAATACCATTTAATATAACCTTACAAAGGATGATAAATCAGGTATGTCTGAATACGCACGAATAATATTTCTTGGGAAAATATTTTGTTAGCAAATATATTTATAAAACAATATACGACGCAAGCAAGGTGGTATACTTAGCGAGTGATGCTTCGCTGAAGGCAGTCCCGTGATCTTGGCAATGGGGAAGTTGCACGCACTTTATATTGGTCTGAAATGTATTACAGGGTAATTTTTCACATATGGAAAATGAAAAATATGCGTCTGGTGGTAGTAATCACATAATAATTAAAATATTATTGAATTGCATTGGAATATAAACAAAACCACGTACTCTGAAACGCGATATCATGGTGTGACGTCACACGACGCTCAGCGCGATTCTTATTAATTTACCACAAGTGGATTCATTTGATTTTATACTTATGCACTTCATTGGTGCTAATCCCAACTGCATTAATGCAGCAAATACGGAGAGTCAAAGCAAGCAGGTGTATATTCTCCGTTTTTTAACATTACTATAGTTAGTAGTGGTGATGTGGTAAATTTACGATATTGTTAAGCATAACTTAATTCTTTATTTACGATATAGATCTGGCCGTGAACATTACGGCGACAATGCTGTTGGTTACGTCCAGATACAGGGTTTTACTTGAGATATTTATAAAATTATGCCATCTGATTTTCACACCAAATTACTTGTTTTAATTTGAAAAATAATAAAAGTAGTAATGAATAATGATATTCAACATTTATTTTTTTTAATAATTTTTTTATTTCTATTTACATAAAAAACAAATCTTATTTATCACTTTTGTGTATTATGTTTACTGCATAAAACAGGTAATTTAATGTAGTGAAATCGGATAGCAAGCAAAATTTTACCAATTCCTCAAATAACATTCTACATCGTAGATGGTAGGAGCTAATACAGAACATCTTTTTTACTGTATTAGAAAGATATTTTAAGCTGATATAAATCAAATCTCCTATAATTCCTATCAATAAAGTCATATGTATGCTCTCTGATACTAAACATCTAGGCACGCTAGTTAACAATTCCACAGACAAAGCTCCATCCAATAATTATCTAAAGAAATTAATCTATCTAAATTTACTAACCTGGTTTAATGAAAACACTCTGAAACTGAAATAAATATCTAACTTCACTTTTGACAGTGAGAACTCGAAAATTCAACCACAATAGATGAGATGTGACCTATTTCTGCATTTTCAGGATTGCTTCTTCAGGTGGCCTCCTTTAAGTTGAGTCAAATATCTAACTATAAAAATTATTATATATAAAATTAAAATTATTTGGTATTAAATATCGACAATGACAAAAGTGATTTTAGCCTGTCAATGAATTTTAAATTAAATATGACAAACACCTACTTAAATAATGTTTACTCTTTATGTAATCTTTTTATATATTTTTTTAGGTATTAATAATATTGGTATCAGAGAGCATACATATGACTTCATTGATAGGAATTGTAGGAGATTTGTTTTATATTAGCTTAAAATACCTTTCTAATACAGTAAAAAATGTTACAGAAGCTAATAATAAAGAATATATGGGTAGATATTGTGGGTGTAATTCAACGCTGGTTGAGGCTTTAGTCCACAGAGTAGTTAGTTTCACACAATATTATTAATACCTAAAAAATATATATAAACAGAACATCTTGATTTGAAACGGAATGAAGCCCTGAATGTAGTAAACAAAGAAAAATAATAATAAAAATAAAAAACAAATATAAATTTGCTTTATCGTTGATTTTATAAATGACCCGGTATGAAGTTAATGCTTGTTTTCTTTTGATGACTGATTTCTTGAATTAAAAACTCAATAGTTATACTTTAAAATGTATATTGCTTTGATTTAAGTAGACTATAATTATGTTAATGCATGCGATGAATAAAAGATATTTTTTATACTAATAATTTGTTTGTGTTTTCATTTCCATAACAAATAATTTTATTTTCTACAACCCCCTGCAACAAATAAAATTATGAGGTTATTAATCCAAACCTTTATTCAGCTGACTATTTACTTATTATAGCCATGCAGTTTCAAATATGTATATCTGGTTGCATGCCTTCACCCTTTTTCAGGATATTTAATTTTCAAAAAATGCAACTTTCTATTGCCGAACATAATTATTTGGATCTTCACATTTTAATTTTTTCCATGAACTTAAACCTACATACTTATGTAGTTCCACTTAAACTTATATTAAAATGGTATTCACAAACAATATTGCGATGCTGGGAAGCTTAACGTTTTGCTTTTGTCGCGCTTCATCGCTGTACACCACATTTTTCTTATCTTTGACAAGGTGAAATTTTTTTTTATTAGGCGCTGTATTACATATTCGTACATAACTGCATAATGCACTACTTCTTCCATTTACCCAATGAAATGCACTTTCTGTGCACATTTTACGAGTCTACTTTACAACTTTGTTCAATACCAATGTCTATTTAATACAATGTCACAAATAACAAATCAACTCTTCTAAGCGTATGTACTGCGTTTTCCGAAAATGGAAAACGTTTACAGATATACAATGCTGTATTAGGTATACACCTGCAAACGTCGGTTGACGACACAAGTCTTCTCTGTGGCGGCCACCGTTTTCTAGAGGGCCCGGCCAGACAAAATGTTTAAATATCGTTTTCAAGTTTACTTTTCCATGAAATTATTTAGGACGAACAGCATTTCGATTAAAATAATGCATTATTTCTTCTGCACATGCTTGGAAAAATTATGCAATTTCCCCATTAAGTACATAACGATTTTGGGATAAATTATGCAAACTGGACTGTAACTCGCGCCATGAATTTTTTTATATTCTTGGGAACATTGACGGGCTAGTACAACTGATTAAAGCTGCTTCCGTAGTAGTTCCGTCGGCGATTTTAACACCACTCATTAATAAAGTTGTAACTATCTTAACTAAGGTGATGTAAATCTCCATTCTAATTAAGGTAATGCAATTTGTTGAGGCGAGAGCTTTAACTAATCCACTATATTGTATTTAGGTGTTGTGAATTCGCCTTGGGACATCAGTAACCGCCTAAAACTAAAATTTCAAGTGATAATTTAATACTTCGTATCTACACTGTAAATAATTAGTGCCAACCAATATATGAGAACCTCTCACAAATACTGAGTACACTCATAACAATTATTCGTAATATTAAACGGTGGATTGTTGGTTATTTATTGCCTGGGTCAATAATGTGAAATAACACACGAGAGTGTAATATTACAACTTTAATGGGAAATTGCTATTTGAAGTGTAAAGCAGTGTCTATGTAAAATTCATATGTAACTTTCCATTTGTTTTGTATTCTTATCCTGGGTTTTACTTTACTACGTAATTTTCATGTAAGATTTAAGTTTATTTTTCCAATTACATTGTTCCTTAATCTGCATTGAAATGTGGATGTGAAATTACTATTAAAAATAAACTTGTTCATTATATTACCAACAAAAAATAGTAGTTTTGTATTAGTACAAATGTTTTTAGGCATTAATTATTCATAAAATTTAAAAACAACAAAAGTAAATAAAGAAGTGTGTAGTTTTAAGTATTAAAATAATTTTACGTACCTGATATTACAACAACTGTTCAAATTGTTGTCCACTGACGTGTAAACACATTTGGGCTCCTTTTACTCCGTTTCTATGAACTAACACAAATGTTTCTCATTCTTGTCCGTTTATTGGCAGCAGACGTTCGCGCAAATCGTCACTAGTGTCCACTTCGGTGCGATACACTTCATTTTTTAAATATCCCCATAAAAAGAAGTCCAATGGATTTGAGTCAGGAGATCGTGGCGGCCATGGTATCAGTCCGCCTCGTTCAATTCGTCGTAACCTTTGAACTTTATTAAGATATTCCCGAACATTTTGTCGAAAATAAGGGAGAGCACCATCATGCAGGAACCACATTCGTTGTTGGACAGCTAAGAATATATCTTCCAGAAGTCCATCATTTTGAATTGATAATATGAATGGTATATTCAAGTGATTATCGACAAACTGCCGAAATATTTAAGGCGGGGATTTTGTAGAAAAGGAATTGCACAGCCTGAGTGAGCGAACCGACGAATCAATCAGACCTATGAGACAGTATACAAACCGTATAGGCCCGAACCGCACGGTTCTCTGACGTTTATCGTGCATTTTGACGTACATAAAAATGGAAGCCTTGATATATGTTATGATTTTACTCGAGGACACAAAATGTAAAATTACCAATAAATATTAATCTGAAAGTGAAACACAAGTTGTCCTATATGTCGTGGCTAGTGAGTGAAGTAATTTGGTGGCTGTGGCTGTGATAATTTTGCCGTAATTGTGACATATTGTCGTAGTAACTGTGTGGCTAAAATTGAGGTATTTTAACATTTATTTGAATTATTCTTGTGATTTTATGAGCAATGAAAATTATCTCACGCATTAGCGGGAACCAATTATTTCAATTTTCTTGGAGTTCTGTGTCCTCGCTTGAAGCCCTGTTAGACGGTAAAAACATGTATACAAAATCCCAGCCTTAAGGAAAAGCTTTGTTGGAAATGATCCTATTTAATCCCTTGCAGATTTTCAAAATCCCACATGAGAACTATTAATGTTAAACATACCATTCCGTATAAAAATATGTTCATCTGCAAGTAATTTTCAGCTGTAAATCTGGGATTTTGAGCATTGAGCAAATCTAATCCGTAAGGGTTAATCCCTTGGTATTAATGCATGGTATGGATATAATTGAGCCTCATGTCTCATACGCCACCCTGTTGATTAGGATATTTATTGTACTTGTTGAATGATTGAAATGATGATGAAAAAGCTAATTTCTTTAATAACTTTTTTGCAAATATTGGTACGAAAATGGCGAGTGGGATTGATAAGATTCCTTTTGATATCTCAGTCACAAACAAACTAAAACCAAAATAAAAACGCGTCCCATTTTTTACCTCCTATTAACAGAAATGATATTGTTTCAATAATTTCGAATTTTAAAAATAATGCTTGTCCAGGCCCTGATGGAGTACCTGTTTATATCGTAAAAAAAATCATATGTATTTCATTGACCCATTGGTGTATATAATAAATTAGACTTTTTCTACAGGGCTTGTTCCTAAAGCATTTAAGGAGTCTGTAACTGTTCCTATTTTTAAATCTGGCGATAAACAACTTGTAATTAATTATTGGTCAATCACCCTTATAAACAATTTTGCTAAGGTGTTTGAGAAAGCATTGAAAATTAAGTTGCAATATTTTTTAGAGGAGAATAAAATTTTAGCTAGTGGTCAGTATGGTTTTGGAGAACAAATGTCAACCGAAGACGCTATTCATCAACTTGTATGTAATATTGTTGAAAAATTAGACAAGCAAAAAAAAATGTTTAACTGTTTTTCTTGACCTCGCCAAAGCATTCGATACAGTTAATCATGCTATTTTGTTCGAACGTTTGGAGGATGCTGGTATTAGGGGTGTACCTTCAGAATTATTTAAAAACTATTGAACAGATAGACATAAGGTTGTAAGAGTAAATCAATTATGTAGTAACTCATTACCTATAACCATGGGCGTACCTCAGGGGACAGTCTTGGGACCTATTTTGTTTCTAGTTTATACCACTGCTACAGTTATTTTATATGCAGACGACACTGCTATATTGTTTACCGGTGATAATTGGCCTGAGGTATACCACAAAGCTGAAACAGAACTTAAAATATTGTCTAATTGGTTGAGCTGCAGCCTCCTTAGTCTTAACGTGGAGAAGACTAGATTTATTGCTTTTACTTCATTAATAACTGAGCAGCTTTATATTGATATTATTAAAATTCACAAACATTCTTGTACAAACCACTTAAATTGTCCATGTCCTAATATTAAAAAAGTAAATTCTCTAAAATATTTAGAAATAATGATAGATCAATTTCTACGATGGGCTGAGCATGTTGAATACACTGTAAAAAAAATAAGAAAACTCATTTACAAATTTTACCAATTAAGGGACATTTTGAATAGAAAACATATATTTATTGTTTATGAGGCGCTAGCAGTGTCTGTTTTAAGATATTGTATAACTGTATGGGGTGGTTTCGGTAAGTCATTGATCCATAGTTTAAATGTACAAAATAGTATATTGAAAATTATGTTAAAAAAGATAAGATTTATTCAACGGAAACTTTGTATAAAGTAGCCAAGGTCCTTAAACTTGGAGAATTGTTTGTTTATCAATGTTTAATACGAGTATTTAGTATTGGCATTCCTTATATTTCCCATTTTCGTCCTTTGGCCAATATTAATTGTAAAAAGAGTCATTCTCAAAAATTCTCATCTTATTTGGGTCCTAAACTATTTGATATATTGCCTAAAGAATAAAAAGTATTGCAAAAAAGTCACTTTAAAATTGATTATTTTTTTTCTGATTCCTTAGTAAAAAATATATGAATTATATGTTCTACACAGTGATCTGTACTACTGGTTAAAATAGTTGTACAAACGTTAACCCTGTATTTCTTTACGGCTGTGTATCGTTGACTTACCCTATACTTCTCTTTACTTTTGATAGATTTTATAATAGTTGGAAACTAAAACCACTAAATCAAAATTCCTTCAAAGTAAGTTGTGTACCAACTACCAACTCCATCTGATTTCGATTTTAAAACTCTAAGTGCTCTCTTGTTGCACTAGTACAGTGACATTAGATTTGATATTGAAAATGGAATAAAACTGAATCCGTAGCTTCCAAGAGAAATGTATACAAGTGCCCATATTTGTAAGCTTAACTCGTCCACATGTGTCGGCCAGTCTTTTCCAAATTATATTTTATTTTCATTTTTCCGAACGAGAACCGCATAAACTGTTCGGTTAAAAATAGCAGACAGTGCGGTTAGAGTACACAACAGAGCTGGTTACATCGTGTAATCTAACCGCAGCTTCTACCTTATTTATGTCTTTTTTGCTCTTTGTTCTGTTGCGGTTCTTTGCAACAGCTGTCACCCGACATATGATGTAGAAGGGCAGACGTTAATTGATTTGAAATAAAATGTTTGTCTTGGTCATTCATATTATTACGAATCGTGCAGATAAGATGGAAAGGTCAAATAATTTGTTAAGTTATTAGCCCATAAATAACTTGCATTGGGTTAAATTATTGAGCACGTTAAGTGGTATTTTAGTAATACGTATACTAAAGGGTAGGTATAACAAAAAAACAGGTCAACAGTAACTGCGTTTTTTGACGGTAAAATACGATTTAACCCTACTGACCTTATTTTATTCGCCACTTTTTTCTGACGTACGCCTGTAGACAATTTTTGAAAACGTCATAATGTAGAATTTTGTTTAGAATATTGTATTACTCTTGATAATTTTTGGTAAAACGCTTAATTTTTCAGATAAATTCGAATTTTAAGCATGCAACGTTAAAGATAATAATAAAGTTTACCTATAAGTCTACAATACTTCATACAATTAAAAAGGAAAACAGTAAATGAACATAATCCACTTAAGCAAGCTTGTCTGGGGTACACACATGTTTAAAATATAATAATAAAGATACATAAAATAATATCAAGTTTATAAATCAACCAACATTTGATATAAAATGTAAGTACACGAGTAAATACAGGGTGTCCCAAAATAGAAGGTTATACCATTAACCACATAATCTTTTGACAAAAATAATGCGACTTTTCTTATGTCATTTTTTATCTGGGCGTCCCTGTTTCAATATACAGGGTGTTAAAGTTACATTTTAAAAAACTATTTTTGTTAATAATTCCATTGTTTTGTAAGATACACACTTGAAATTTTGCATGTACTTCTATCTTATTCCGGCATACTTAGTTTTCGCACGTTCGACCACCGTTCCGAAGCTAAAAAACCGAAAATTTCCTCGAATTTGGAATTTTATTTTTTTGTCATTTTTTATTTTAACACTGTCTATCAAGCCTTTTTGAATCACCCTATAAATTGAAGCGACACGGCAATGAAATGACCACCGCCATATTGTCTAGCTCATTTTTACCACGTTTTCAATCGTATTTATACAAAGTTCAATGTAAAAACGATCTCGGACCCCAGCGCTCGGGTATGGGAAACTTTCTAGAGATTTCAAATTTACAGTTTTTGGTCTTTGCCGGCCTCCAGTCGGCCCATTTTTCCAAATTTCCTACGTTTTATTCCGAGATGTCACCGCTGGAGCATACCTTTGACGTTTCGGTGATTTTGGTCGGCGGCGCGCCTCGTAGTTGACTGAAACTTAAGCACCCCCGTGCATCCCCGGGTAATTCTAATGCCAGAATCCAATTCGGCAGCCCCGAATAACGATTTCCGAGCGATTTTTCCAAGTTTCCAGTCGTTCCTAAAATGGTGCAAGGAATGATGCAATTGGAAAATGCATTTTTCAAAAAATGGCTAAACCAGACGATATAGACTTTTTTCCTGGGACATTCCTGAACACAATGCAGAAAACCGCATCTCGATATCTGATGTGCCTAAAAATTTCCGCTATTCCGGTCGATTTTGAAAAACATGGATTTAATCACCTTGTAGAACGTGGAATTATGTAAAATGTCGGTAATGTTATGTCTTTGTCAAATATGGCTCAAAAACTAGAAAATATTACAGAAATGTGACAAACAATTAAAAAATAACCACTATTTAATAAATACTTAGCTTTCTTTTATAACAAGAAAAGTAAGTTGTTTTGCTTATTTCAGTATTATATTTTCCTTAATGCTATGTTTACGTCTCCCACTACCTAAAATCCTTCTAATACAGCGAGGTGGGAAATTCCGAATGAGATCTTCCTGTCTATTGTCCACCACTCTCTGAATGGCTCAAGCATTGAATAGCAAACTTGCTTTCCATTTTGGTATAATAGATATCATTCGATTAAATCTAGCTCCCCAAAAGTTGCCAAATCTCAGATTTTATGGGATTTAGACAGACAATTCCCCTTCTTCAAGAAAGTACGCTTTTATTGAGATGATAATTTAGGGAAATATATTTATAGTCACGCTATAAGAAGCTTTAAAAATATCGATTTCTGTTTACACTTTGCAGAGGCACATTAGTTATGGAAACACAACTACTTTTGAAATTTCACACAGTTGAACATCTTACTTGACAGTAAAATTAAAAGTAGATAAGTAGATTACAAAGGAAAACTAAGCCTTTACCAACATAAGAACTAAGAGATAAGATAAGCAAATTTAGGGTCAATTATTGTATCTACCATATTAAATATTTTAGTACTTATAAAACTTTGCAGCAGTGATATAAGAAATAATAAACTATTTCGCAGTATAACGTCTCATCTGTGATAGTTACAATGTGGCTTACACTTAGTGCAATACATGCAACGACAATGCTAGTTGTTATGTTGCCCAATGTTCATAGCGCTAATATTTTATTTGTTTCTGTTGTGCCTTCAATAAGTCATCAGAGAGCTTTCCAGCCTGTATGGAAAGAGTTATCTTTGAGAGGTCATAATGTACACGCGATAACTACACATCCTTTAAACGATCTAGCACTAACAAACTTAACCGAATACGACTTCAGTTCTTTGTACGATCTTTTTAACAGCGTTTCCCAAGATACAAGATACCTTATGATGAGGAAACCAAATTTTTTACTTGTTTTTCTTAAGGACATGTTTTTAACAGGAAAACTTTCCTTATTAGGCGAAACAGCCTTTCAACATAAGGAAATGCAAAGATTGCTAAAGAGTAACATTAAATTTAATGTAGTTATAGCTGAGTGGCTTTTCCCCACAATGAGTGCTTTTGCTGCCAAATATCAATGTCCACTGATTGGAATCACGTCTTTGGGAGCACCGTTAGTCGCTTTGGACTCGGTGGGTAACCCTTCTCATCCAATAATTACCCCAGATCACAATTTACCAGTTACAAGAGACATGCTGTTTCGAGAAAGGCTCATGTCTGCTCTCTATTCCGTTTATGTGAGAGCTTGGTACCACTTGGTTGTGCTTCCAAGAGAAGATAGGGTAGTTAAAAAGTACCTAGGGGAAGATTTACCATATATTGGTGACATAGAGAGGAATGTCAGTATCTTACTTCTTAATAGGAATCCTGTGTTCCATCGAGTTTTGCCCTTAGTACCCGCTGTCATTGAGCTAGGAGGAATTAGCTTAAACAGAACAAAACCAAAGTTAGATGTGGTAAGTCCTTTTTGAGCTACGTACTTTTAGCAGTGCTGTAATCTGATTAGTGAAATAACCTTTAGAATCCAATTATTGGTTTACTTAACTATTCAGAAGTTCAAAAGATAAACAAAACATCCACTGGTTTTTGAGCTGAGCTGAACCTATCCAAACCTATAAAGCAGATAAAATAACACCATCTTCAGTATTTTCTGTATATAAAATTACGAGTACGAGGGTAAGGGACAGGGAAATGGTTTTTGTTAAAGGTGCTGCTGGTTGCTGAAAACAGCTGTGTTGTGTCTAAAATTTTATGAGGTATTTTTTTGCTATCTAATGACCCCATTGTAGGTTTCTAACACACTATTTTATATAAAGTTCTGCTACGTCATGAAAATTGTATGATGCATAATTGCTTGTTTCACGAGTTGTCATAAGATTAATGATTCACCAAAATGAATAACATATTCTATAAGACCATATAAATCAATGCAATAATTTGAATTCCGTTAGCACTATCAAGATAACTGGAGATTATCGCAAATCTAGCCTTAATCACTGCGTTTGGGTTCAATCTATATTTTTATTGCATAGTTTTATACAACGTAGTCTTTTGCAACAATTCCATAATTAATAATATGTGTATATTTATATAAAGTTATCTTAGTACAAGAAAAATAATATAATTTGCGTCAAGGAATGTAAATACGAACGAATGAAATATTTTATCTTTACCTGAATTTGTTCTTATACTGAGGACCCACTGAATATTTCAGAGACTACTTCGATATGAATTTAAAAAAATTGGATTTTTGGATTTTTGGGGATGCTCTTCTTAAATCAATATCAAGCTAATCAAGCTAGGATGCTAGCTGTCTTGAAGAACCAGCACAAGTAGTGAATGGTTTTGCAGATTTATTTTAGTAGCGTTTATCTTTCTCCGACAACATTAAACGGTCTACTTATCAAATCTTATTGAACAATCAAGGCCAAGTAGACGTATACAGATTTTACAAAGGTATTTGATAAAGTTGGCTATGCATTGCTATTACATAAACTTCAGTGACCCTCTATTTGAAATAATAACATCATACCTTAATCGTAGACATTTATTTGTCAGCTATTTGTTTTAATTCGAACAAATACACGGCAACTTCGGGCGTACCTCAAGGCTCTAACCTGGGGTCATTACTGTTTGATATAATGATTTGCCGGACAGTGTTGATTGTAACACGGTATTATTTGGTGACGACTTAAAATTATATAGTACTGTAGCTAGTGAGACCGATTGTCTTAGTTTACAAAGACAATAAATAATGTAGCTTCTTGGGGCAACGTTTTAACTATAATAAAATATCTCATTTGTGTGACATTTATAATTACTCCTTAACTAAGCTACTCGACACCTGTTGTACCTTTAGTATTTAATAGCATCAGTAAGTGTTATCTGCATTTTTTTCTTTCAGTTGTGTAAGATTAAATATTTTTTTCTACGAGTTTGTTTGTAAGTGTAAATCTTTAATAATTCTTTCTATAAATTTTATTACTGTGGTCGCAAAACAAGTCGTAATCCAAACATACAAAATTATACATGGTGCTTCGTTTCGAAAATGAATCTGTATACTAAATTTTAATTCAGTAGTTCTACCGATTTTACGTATATTTTACTCATGGGCTACACATCTGACCAAACCTATGTATAGTGAATAACGAAATTGAAAATGTATTTTACATATTAAATTAATTTTAATTACTACTATTATATTTTGAATGTGTATTGGGATAGATTATAAAAGTTAATGGACTACCATTTAAGTATATCAAAACACTCGTTAATACATCTTATCTCTAGTATCTCTTTTGAAGTAATCTACTTTGATTGAAAATGACATATTTGCAGATAAATCGCCCAATATATAATATCACTTCTCATAGTCAACATGCGGTTGTTTTTACGTATCATTGCAATAATTTTAGTTCTCTTCGTTCTTACGCCAAATGTTTACAGTGCTAATATACTATTAGTTGTTGTTTCTCCCTCAATAAGTCATCAAAAAGCTTTTCAACCATTGTGGAAGGAACTATCCTTAAGAGGTCATAATGTACACGTGGTGACACCCAATCCTTTAAAAGATCCTGATTTGACAAACTTAACAGAATACGACATAAGTTTCCTATATGATAGGCTGAATAAGTTATCTCAAGATACGAGTACAAAAAATATTATTTTGAAGAAACCTACTTTTCCAATGGTATTTCTGAAAGATATATTTATGACGAAGATATTTTCGAATATGGGCGAAATAATTTTTCAACACGAAGAAATGCAAAGGTTGCTAAAGAGTGACATTAAATTTGATGTTGTCATAGCTGAGTGGTTGTTCCCCACAATGAGTGCTTTTGGTGCTAAGTATCAATGTCCTTTGATCGGAATTTCATCTTTGGGGGCACCACTTGTTGCCTTGGACACTGTGGGTAACCCATCTCACCCAATAACTGCTCCAGATCACAATTTGCCAGTTACTAGGGATATGTCTTTTCGTGAAAGACTTATGTCTGTCCTCTATTCCGTTTATGTGAGGACTTGGTATCACCTGGTTGTGCTTCCAAGAGAAGATAGAGTAGTTAAAAAGTATTTAGGAGAGGATTTGCCGTATATAGGTGACATAGAACGGAACGTCAGTATCTTACTTCTTAATAGGAATCATGTGTTCCATCGTGTTATGCCCGTAGTACCTTCTGTCATTGAACTTGGCGGAATTAGTTTAAATAGAACTAAACCAAAGTTAGATTTGGTAAGTTTTGCTCTCTGAATATACTATTTAGTGATTGCTTAAAATTTAAACTAGTAAATTAAGCGATTACAACTACCTAAGCTTTTGTGTATTTAGTTACTAAAACTAAATTAAATAATCCCTAAGCTAATACTGAGTTTGATACTCAATTCAAAATGTATTTATTTCATGTGTCCTCGTGTAACCTATCTTTAAGATAATCATTGTCACTATAAAAAAATACACTTAATATATTAAGACCTATACTCTCTTAATGTAAGTATAAAATTTAGATCTTTTAATATACATAGTGGCACATAAAAATTATTGAAATTAAGTTTTCATTTGAATTTCGTTCTTACTAAAATTGTGTAAATTATGGAATAAATTTCAAATTTAAAATTGAACTACTGAGACATGTTTGGGTAAATACTATTATTTTGACTATCTACAACTGCTCTATGTCTAAAAGTACTGGCTTAACTTTGAGTTTTGTAAGAAACGGATCTATGAACTTCGAATAGTCGGAGCATTGTATATTTGTTAACTCAACAAATTCACACTTGTTCAGCAATATAGTATATTGTTTTAGGAGCTGCAGAAGTTTTTGGACAAATCAAAACAAGGAGTAATATACTTCAGCTTGGGTTCAAACCTGAAGTCCATATACTTACCTGACAATATAAGGAAAATATTTTTAGATGTTTTTGGGAAGTTGCCTTATAATGTTTTATTTAAATGGGAAAATGATACCCTGCCTGGGAAGCCAGATAATGTGTTCCTATCAAAGTGGTTGCCACAACTCACAGTGCTAAGTAAGCATTGAGCCAATATATAAGTTCTTTGAGGTCCAATTGTTTATATTTTACATTATGGGAAGAAGTACTAATTACCTAAAAACGCTAAACTGAAAGTAGTGTCCAAATTACTGTCTAAAGAGGAACATTTTTTTAAGAAAAATTTTGTTTGCCAAATTATCGGGCTGCCTTAGATAAATTTATAATTTTTATGCAGGTATCCGGAAAATAAGAAAATCTGAAACAGACACAATATAAAAATGTAATTAAAATTTTCTTGTAACTGAATAAAAGAAACTGAAGTTTAATCTTTGTATTACAATACTTAAACAGAGCTGCATCTTATTAATTTCGTTTCTTATTCACTCAATATTATTTCCGACTTCAGCATATTCTTCAACAAATATCTGTAATGGTTCTGGATTCTTTGGTACATTTTTATGTAACAGGCTCCTCCACTGCAGACAGTAATTTGTGGACATACTGTATATATTTAGGTATTTATCATTCTGCACTTGATACCCGTAACTGAATAAAATTTCAAAGTGACTCAAGGTCTCATTTTAGTTTATCAGTAAGTAGTTTATCATTTATGTTGAATTTTGTGGAATGTGCTGAAAAATATTACTTACAGTTAAATGTGTATCTAATTAAGAAAAAATATGTTAAATAATAAAGATAGATAGATAGGTTTATTTAGTTCAAATGCATGTAATATACATAATGCCCAAAATGAGCGTAGAACAGGTCAAAAGGTAGTAGTAGTTAAAGGTTTTAAAAAAGAACATATTAAAATTAAAGTTAAACATCTTAAACATCTACAATAAAACAGTAAGATACATTTAATAGATAGTACATTTTTTTAAAATAATTAGATAGATTGTTGCTGAAATATTCGTCTACAGTATAATAAGCTTTTTGTATTAAAAATGATTTCAATTTATTTTTTAGTATTTTGATAGGTAAAGTAGACGTGGTATTAGGTAATTTGTTAAAGACTCTTATTAGAGAATGAGGTATATTTTTCTGGATGTATGTAAATTGGGTGAAATTTGGCGTTAATATATCTTTATTTCTCGTATAGTAAGAATGTTGCTTCTGGTAATTTTCGAACAAAGACTTATTTTCAGCTACAAAAATGCACACCTCATAAATACATAAACATTCTTGCAAAATTCTCTTTGCGCCATATTCAAAATATTCCTAAGACATCTCTTTTGCAAAACAAATATTCGTTTTGCATCAGAGGAAATACCCAAAAAAATTATACCATATTTTATTCTGGATTGTATATAAGCATAATAAGCTGTAAAAGGTGCTTCAGGATTAATATTTTGGGATAATATTTTTACAGCATAGCAATATTGAGCCATTTTTGCTCTAGAGAATCAATATGATATTTCCAATCAAGACGTGAGTCAATTCTAATTCCCAAAAATAATAGATTATTTACTGATTTCGGTTCATTATCTGTATTTATAAATGGTAGTTCGTGATTATTTCCTCTAGAAAACATCATCATCTGCGTTTTGTCTTTATTCAACTGTAAGTCCAATGAAGCAAAATAATGTTGCACAGTTTTTATAGTATTATTTATAGTACTTTGAATTGTATTAGCATATGGTGAATCAAATATTATTGTACTATTGTCAGCATACTGTACGTACATACATACTCACTAGTTCTTAACGGTAAGTCATTGGTATAGATAATGTATAACAAAGATCCTAATATTGATCCTTGAGGTACACCTTTTTGTATTAGCATCTTTTCTGATTTTATTAATTTTCCGGATTCATCCACCTCTGCGACGCATTGCATGCGATTGTGAAGATATGATGCTATAAGATTTTTTGCTACACCTCTAATGCCATATTCTAATAGAGAGATCTAAAGAGACAGCTACAGTTGTGTGTTTACTATTCATGGCATCTAAAATTTTTGACAAGGCTTGATAGACTGCTCTAACAGTTGATTTCTTTTTCCTAAAACCATTTTCAGTATCCACCAACAAATTGTGTTCTTCAAGAAAATTAATTAATCGGTTATAAATAATTTTTTCAAATATTTTACTGATGTTTGAAAGTAAGGCTATAGGGGTATAGTTGGAGACATCGTTTTTACAACATTTTTTTTAAAATGGCTTTTACATAAGAAGTTTTTAGATTGTTAAGAAAAAACCATTCTTTAGAGATAAATTTATAATATGAGACAGACGATATGAAATTTCAGTACTTACAAATTTCAGCAATTTAACGGGAATGTCATCATCACCTACAGAATTTGTAATTTTTAAACTCATTACAACATTGTATATCTCATTATATTATATTCAAAGTGTATGACACTTTGTAAAAAGTCATCAAAAAACCTCAGTTTAGCCAATAGTTATAAATACAACTATAATTTTGGAATAATATATTTACATAAATATACAATAGCAAAATAAAGAATAGATAACTGCATTCAAGCTAATGTTATATTTACGTAGGTCATCCTAATGTGAAGCTATTCTTGACGCAAGGAGGATTACAATCCTCAGAAGAGGCGATCTGGTCCGAAATACCAATTATAGGCTTTCCAACTCATTCCGATCAAACTGTTAACGTGGATACTTTTGTTAAGTATGGAGCAGGAATTGGTCTTGACCTAGACTACCTCACTGCTGAAGAATTGAACTCTTCCATCTATGAAATCATGACCAATCCAAGGTAGGTCGAATCGGTGGTGATTTGGTAATCCAGTCTGCAGGCCATCAAATTTGTATTTGTAAACTTATTCATTAGTACGATATTAAAACGCTGTAAGTTTTGTTCTATTTCTAGTTATAAAGAAAACGCCAAGACCGTAGCCAGCCTCATGTACGATCAACCATTTGATGGCCTTAAAAGGGCGGTATGGTGGATTGAATACGTTATCAGACACAAGGGAGCTCGACATTTAAGAAGCCCAATTCTAGATGTTCCTTGGTGGCAGTATTTCATGTTGGACATCATAGCATTTTTGTTGGTTATTTTAAGCGCAATTCTCCTAACAATTTATCTTGTTTTGAAAGGACTATATTCGCTCCTGAGAAAAATTGCACGAACAATATTTCCTAGAAATGGCAAGGAAAACATTAAAAAGAAACAATAAGACTGATACAGAAAGAAATTTGAAATTGTTCTCCAACTCTGAGTTATTCTCATTAAATTTTTAATATACAGGGTGTTTTTAAATGAAGTAGGTTTGATGATACCATTTTTCAACAAAGCACATAGATTTCATCAAAGCAGTCCGATCTTTTTCAAATTTTAGAAGTTTCCATAATTTATCGATCTGAACAAGACTTGAAGACTTGAACAAGATATAACTTTTTCAGATATGACAGGTAGGAGAATCGATTGTTTCAATAATCAGATGGATACACTAAGCAGCAAAAAAGTTATGTCATTTAAAAGAAACATGATTGAATTTCTCACCCGCAAAAAAACCGATTTATTTTCACCTAATGAATCTGAGGTCTCATTTTTGCTACTTCATTTAAAAACACCCTGTTATGTATATTATGTTTTTATTTGCCTTATTCACCTCAAACTTCTTAGTTTTCTGCAAGTGAAAGGAAACATGACATGTTATGTTGGTAAAAACTGCTGTCTGACATCTTTACATTATGAAATCATACATTTTGGAAATATACAGCTTGTCCGGAATATGAATGCCTTTATTTAACAAAACATATTTTACTGAACAATTTTTTTTCTCTGACCAACGGTAATAGAATTATGACAGCAAACAGGTCTTAAATATGTGACAACGTGGCTTACATACCATGCCTGGATCGTCAGGTGTTACAAACACAATAATTACAAAGCCACCTAAACATAATTACCCTAAATGGTTTTTTTAGAGCTCTTTTCACAACAAATAATAAAATGTGAAATAGTTACAAGTGTTCAAAATGACTTATGCTACTTGCAAAAAGCGTACAAATGTATTGTAGCCAGAAAGTTTTGCTCAGATTCCCCATAAATTACCTAATATCGTTACTGCAAATTGTTCTATATTTGTTTACATACACTCATAAATCTCACTCTTACTGTTAAGTGTGCAATTGTATAATAGAGGTTGTACTGTGTGGCAAAAGGACATGCTCATACACTTGGTAGCATCTAAAGGCAAGTTATTATCAATACACCAGTTGTTAAATGTAATAAAATTGCTTTGTAAAGTCACAATCAGTTAGACAGGCAATTTCACAGTACAATTTTACATCGTCAGCATACAGGAGGTAATGAACATGAAAGTCTTTCACAATGTCGTTAATAAATATTATAAATAGTAGTGGGCCCAAAATAGATCCTTGGGGAACACCAGACGTCTGAGGGAAAATGTTAAATTTAAAACCTCTATACTGAACAAACTGATAGCGATTTATTAAGTAACAGTTTGAGCAACGCATCGCATAATCCAAAATTATTAAGTTATAGTATTACATGGTCAATGCTATCGAAGAAGTCAGTGTAGATAACATCTACTTGACTCCCCTGATCAAGGACATTAGAAATAAATTGCGTCTTGCACACAAGATTTCTAGTAGTCGAACGTCCTTATATGAAGCCATGTTGCACATCAATAATCATAGGAGAAACATGATGTAATATATAAGAGTGAAGGATTATTTCTAGAATCTTACACAAGTTACTAAGAATTGAAATTGGTCTGTAATTCGCAAAACAGTTTTTTGTTTTTGTTATGAATGGGTTGAATTTAGAGTTTCCACTCCAGAGTTTAGTAAATATATTAAATTCTTTAGATAATTATTGAATAGAGTTTTGTCTGTGGATGTTCATTAGCATACCTAGATGTTTGGTATCAGAGAACATACATATGACTTCATTGATAGGAATTGTAGGAGATTTGATACATATTAGCTTAAAATACCTTTCTTAAACAGTAAAAAAAAACACTTATACATTTGCTATACGTTATATTATGTTTTTGTGTAAATATTACTCTATAACCAAAAACAACTAATTTTTATTAAAGCCGAATTGACAGTTGTGACTGATGCCTCACAATAATATCAACAAACGTGGTTTTCATGTACGCCATCTTTAGTACGCGAAAAACCTATAGTAAAGTATCAGATTAATGGAGTATTAAATAAATATTTTCTAAGCAATTTTATTGGATATGAGCTATTTTGTAAAATTTCTGATAGTTTTTCTAAATTTTTATTCCTCAAAGAGGGATTACAAATATTATGTATTCGATTCTTCATTGCTAGTACCAAATTTCATTTTCTCCGTGTCATAAGTTATAATTAATGTAGCTTTATACCAATCTAGAATCACCTTGTTATCAGGTGTTCTGATTAGTCTTGTATCCAAAAACGGTCATCTTCTTGTTCAATTGTAAATTGAATATGTTGGCTATAGTTGTTGAAAATTCTCAATATTTCATCCTCTCCCCCTTGAGGTATACAAATAATATCATCTACATATTTTTTTTATAAAAGGTAAGTTAAACGTTAATTTTGCTATACAAATCAAGTAAATCATCCATTACAATTTGAGCTATAATTGGAGATACACTGGCACTCATAGGTGTACCTAAAATTTGTTTATAATACACATTGTCAAAGCTGAAAAGGTAGAATCAAAATAGATATAAACTCAATTATCCTAATAAACTAGAGTAAGGCATAGTAAACTAGAATTTACTTATTATTTTCCCAAATTTGGCTGAAGCCCTGTTAGAACTAACAATTGTTTGGTATTCAACTAGTCAGTCGTGACTACCATTTGGCCTATATATAAATATATATTGTCTTGAGGTGAATCTGATGTCAGTTTATTATCAGCCACTTCAAAAAGCTTTTGTCCGAGTTGTTTACAAAGCAGATAAGAATACAAGTTAATAAAATAAAAATAGTTGATCAAGAAGCATACAAATGTAGAATATGACGTAATGCTTTTCTATGTCGTAGCCTTTTAAATGAATATAATCATAATATTTATTCAAGAAATAGCTTCTCAGAATACTTTCATTCATTAGATAAGATAAAAATGTTAGTTTTTACCTCACATGGAATTAAAAAAATAAGTTATATGCAAACATACAACATTTGTTAGATTCATACAAAAATATATTTATTTCCGAAAAAAATTTGTTTTGGCATTTTATGGTCCATACATGGATAATTTTGGTGAAAATAACTTTTTATGGGGCAGATCCAGATAAATTTTGTACAGCCAATGGCTTATCTTAACTGTTTCTTTATAGTCCAGTAATTTTGTCGCCTGAAAGAAGACGTCAGATCCGGTAGTTCTGATTTCTTGCTGAGTTGATCAAAACTGATTTATTTGATCAAGTGCGTTTTTACGATACTTTACATTACTTTAAATAATAGCAAAATAATTAATTATCAATGAAATTACTTTACTACGATTTATTATAACAATATTGGAAAAGGCCACATTTAGCCAAAATACTTGTTTCAGATCTTCTTGAAATTGCAGCTCGAACAAGCGCAAAAATTCTAGGAGTAGCTCTTATCACATCACAACCAGCTACAATCTGTTGACGTAAGTGCTCCTCAATTCAATGTGAACCTTGTAAATTAATGTCTTGAGATATTCTCAGACGAAAAAATGAATAGGGTGTCTATCGGGTGATCTGGTTGGCCAAGATTGACCTGGTTCTTGAGTGCGGCATCCAATCACGTTATTACCGAATCTTTCATTTCAAAATTAGCGAGCAGCCAAACTAAAATGTGGGAGAGCCCCGTCGTGCATAAACCACATTCTTTATCTTAAGAGTGGGCAATGGTAGACACATTCGTCAAATATGCGGTCGCAGAAGGGGGTAGGCATCACCGGTAGGCATGTCCTTAGAAGCAATAAATTATCTGGGCTGCAGTAAAAAATGACACACGGTCGACAGAGTCGAACTCGGACTTAAGCTCGGCGTATTAGGTAAAATATAGTAGAGTTTAAACGCAAAGATATTCCTTCTAGAAAAGATTTTTGTTTGCACTTTATTGCTAAAATGTAAAACCTATTTTATATCATTCCTTATGCCTTTAGAAAGCAAAATCGCCTGGTCGTCAAAAAATCGTGGTGTGCAGAGGGTAGTTAGGGGTGGTTTTCAAAAAAATTGTAAAAAATTTTTTTGCTTAATTTAGATCTACACAACATGTTTAATCATTTCTGAAAGTTTTGTCTTAAAATTCCAAAAGGAACTATTTTATTTTTAATTTTAAATTATCCGTGCAACACGCTCTTATATGGAGTTCCTTAATATAAAACGGCTCGCGCTGAAACATCGAAATTGCAATATCATTTACACCAAGATAAGTCAAGAATGCTAATTCTAATCAAAAAAACACCTTCTACGAACGTTGTAGACTAAAGATCAAGGATTAAAATGCTTTTTTATTTTTGAAAATCCAATAAATAGTTTCGTCAAAAAACTGTAAAATGTCAAAGCATGTAGTTACCACAGCGTTCTAACGCGGAGATGCGAGGATGGTTGAAATTCGCTTGGCCCGCCGTTTATCTGCATGATAATGCCGTCCTTATGCATGTTCAAGACTAGACGGTCGCTTTTCGTTTAAAACAGTGAAATATACACTACTATAGCGAGCGTTATGGTAATCTAAGACACATTATAAGAAAATAGTGTTTTTAGTGCACCTATGTATTTGAGCAGGTATTTGTAAATATCTTTTCAAATTTATTTAAATAAATTAATAGCAGTTAAATATTAATAAACAGTCATAACTAATACTATTTCAAAAAATCATTTTATTAATTATAGTTACCAATTACAGCATTTAATTATGTTAAAATTTGCGTTAAAATAGTCCGAGGGTGCTTGTGGAGTCGATGTTCCGTGGTAAATTCTTCTATTTCTGTAAATAAACAAATAATAATTGGTAAATAAGAATATTCTAACAAAATTATTTTACAGCATTTAGTCAGACTCGGAATTTTCTTCACTATCAGATAACATATTCTGGGAAGCATTTGTGATTTTTAAGTCTTTCTTTACTTTATTTGCACATGTAATTTGAGCCATTCATCTGCATGACCCAATGCAACAAATTTCTTTTTTCTTGCAGGAACATTGTGACCCGTTGCAATCTATAAAATTGTTTCTTAAATTAATAATATACATACCTATAATAATAATTTCTATACCTTGTTTACAACTGCAAGTATTTAAAGCAGGGGTGTTCTCAGGTAATATTGATACTGCAGTTAAAAATTGGCACAGGTTTTCCGTCAACAATTTTCTACCCACAATCTGCCACATCTGGCCAGGATGGTCTGGGTACTGGTTAGCCATATTTTAGTTTGGTAGTATACACAAAAACAATGCTGTATTAAGCTAAAACCCTCCAAGGTCGTTTATGCAATGAATATTTTCGTTGTTTGTATAGAGTCGCATTACAAACTTTACCATTTTATTAAAATCTTCTAAATTGTCACTTATGCCAACATTACTAAGTAAATAGTGATGTGAGAAAAACACTTTCCAGCATGATTTGTTGCCCATTCCCACAAACTGACTGGTTGTATCACAACCTGTGAATGCATGAAACGCTGGTAGGCATTTTGTCATTGAACTGTTCATTTTCAATTCATGGATTGCTAAAAATCTTTCGGTTTATTTGGTTCCAACCTTCATCCAAATTTTCGGCGTAAGTATATCTTTGAAATGGGTCAATAGTAACAAAACATTTGTATCTTTATAATTACTTACTTACTATTTACTTAGTAATGTTGGCATAAGTGACAATTTAGAAGAAGATTTTAATAAAATGGTATAGTTTGTAATGCGATTCTATATAAACAACAAAAATATTCATTGCATAAAAAATCTTAGAGGGGTTTTAGCGTCCTCAAAGCGGATCAGCAAATTACCTCCAAGTTTAGATAGCTTAAAACAGCATTGCCTTCGTGTATACTACCACACTAAAATATGGCTAAACAGTACGTTACCCAGACCATCCTTGCCAAATGTAACAGATTGTGGGAGAAACTTTTTGACAAAAAACCTGTGCCAATTTTAACTAGGGATGCACGATTCTGTAAAAAAGATTGATTTTCTCGATCGATTCAGATCGGATCGCTTAGGATCGATTCCTAAAAAGTCGTAATGCAAAAGATCGGTTTCCGATAGTTCCAAACAATTCTACTACTCTGTTTTCAAAACTGCTGAACATAAATCTAAAATTAGTTTCGTGCGAGTCTCAAAAAAAAAGTTGTTCAAAATTGTAGCCTCATCGTCATGAAATGAGGATGGTACAGGCGTTATATTGCAACTTCAACCTAATGTAATATATACATATAGGTAGAGGTTACAATTTTTTTTCGAAAACTAGGCTCGAGCACACAGAACTAATTTTAGATTCGTGTTCAGCACCCTCGAAAATAGGGATTTTTTAATTAAGATTGGAGAGTTTGCACTATAACAAATGTTTAACTGATCTCCATGGAAAATAATCGATTCACCAAATAATCGTTGTTCAGAAAATCGATTCAAAATATCGAAAATCGCATTTGAAAAGATCGATTATTTATAAAACCGATTTAACCCTTTCGATACTGACGGGTGATATGTGTCCCAGTAAAAAAGCGGGATTTAAATTACGCATTTATTGTTGACAAGCATGTGCAAACATTACTGTAGGGACATATATGTCCCACACGAAATATTTCAATCACTGTTGGTCGAAAGCAGTACTACTTTTACATTGACTGCTGTCCCAATAGTAATTTATAGTTTGGCACTCGCTACCTCCCGCCAGAATTTATATATGAGGTTAAATATTTCAGTAAGTCCCTAATATGTGAACAGGTGCACATGGTGCTTTTGTTATTTTGATAGCTTCTTATGTTTTTCAAGTGTAAAGAGAATTAATAACATGGCAAGGTAAGTTTTAGTTGATATATATGCAACAATGTAAAGTTGCACGTATTTGTTGTGACAAATTTTGATAGAATTAGTATATTTTTCAAGCGGGACATATACGTCCCGCCCGTAAAATGAAACATAGATGTAGTTTATGTGCAAATGAATGTTATTGATGTAGTGACTGATAATGATATTGACTGTTATTGTTATGAGTAATTGATTAGCTATTTTATAATTATATTTATTTTAACAGTAATTTAAAGTTGAAAATATGTCATAATTGTTACTCTTATATTGTAAATAAACATTATTTTCATTGCATTTTTATATGTAATAGCTTAGCTGGTATATCACACTTTCACTCCTGGTGGGACACGTTCGTCCCAGTATCGCTTACTGTTGGGACACATACGTCCCGGTTTATATTTTTGATTTGGTATAAAATAAAATTAATACTAAGTTGTAATATGTTTTATTTTGTGTGCCAAGAGTTACATAATAGGACCTATATTTAAAAAAAATCAATATTTAAAAGTCGTAATTTGGTTGCACATGCCTTTCTGGGACATATATATCCCATCAGTAAAATGGTAGCATGCTTTTCCAAAATAAAGTCGTAGCGAAAGGGTTAAATCGGACATCCCTAATTTTAACTACAGTATCAATATTACCCGAGAACACCCGTGCTTTAAATACTTGCAGTTGTAAAAAAAGGTAAAGAAGTTATTATTATAAGTATGTATATTATTAATTTTAATTAACATTTTTATAGATTGCAACGAGCCACAATGTTCATGCAAGACAAAACGAATTTGTTGCATTGTGTCCTGCAAATGTATGGCTCAAATTACATGTGCAAATAAAGTAAGGAAAGACTTAAAAATCACAAATGCGTCCCAGAATATGTTATCTGATATTGGAAAAAATTCCGAGTCTGACTAAATGCTGCAAAATAATTTTGTAAGAATATTCTTATTTACCATTTATTATTTGTTTATTTAGAGAAATAGCAGATTTTACCACGGAACATCTACTCCACAAGCACCCTCGCAAATTTTAACATAATTAAATGCTGTACATTGGTAACTATAATTAATAAAATGATTTTTGAAATAATATTTGTTATGATTGTTTATTAATATTTAACTGTTTTTAATTTATTTAATTACGTTTGAAAATATATTTACAAATACCTACTCAAACACATAGGTTTTACACTAAAAACCACTATATTCTTATAATGTGTCTTATATTACCATAACGCTCGCTATAATATCACTGTATCTTTTACTGTTTTAAACGAAAAGCGACCGTCTAGGCTCCAAAATACATAAGGACGGCTTTGTTATGCAGATAAACAGCGTGCCAAGCGAATTTCAACCATCCTCGCATCTCCGCGTTAGAACGCGGTGGTAACTACATGCTTTGACATTTTACAGTTTTTTGACGAAACTATGTATCGGATTTTCAAAAACAAAAAAGCATTTTAATCCTTGATCTTTAGTCTACAACGTTCGTAGAAGGTGTTTTTTTGATTAGAATTAGCATTCTTGACTTATCTTGGTGTAAATGATATTGCAATTTCGATGTTTCAGCGCGAGCCGTTTTATATTAAGGAACTCCATATAAGAGCGTGTTGCACGGATAATTTAAAATTAAAAATAAAATAGTTCCTCTTGGAATTTTAAGACAAAACTTTCAGAAATGATTAAACATGTTGTGTAGATCTAAATTAAGCAAAAACATTTTTACAATTTTTGGAAAACCACCCCTAACTACCTCCTGCACACCACGATTTTTGACGACCAGGGGATTTTGCTTTCTAAAGGCATAAGGAATAATTATAAAACAGGTTTTACATTTTAGCAAAAAAGTGCAAACGGAATGACACGATAGAATCATTTTTAAACTCCACATTTTAATATTAGCTCAGTTGTAACACTATATATTATTTGTTACCAACATCAAATAATTTGACAAATATAATGAAAATTATATACCTATAGTTGTATTACTACTGTTACTCATAAAATACAGGGCGTCCCTGAAATGCATATACCAGTGAATCACACTATATTCTTAATATATAATAATAATAATGATAATGATAATGATAATAATAATAATAATAAAACAACAAAGCGTCGAACGATTAAAATTAAATTTGACATATGAAAATATATTGATACAATACTTTTCCTGATGCAATTAATGTTAATTATCAACATGCATAAATGGCTTAAACTAGATACCTCACTCAAAAAATAATATATATTTTTTTGTGTATTATCTGTCACAATTTATTTTCTAGTAAAAGCCAAAACTTTGTAGAACAAACTCTCTTCCAAATTTTTGATAACATAGTTAGGCGGTGTTACCCACTATTTTCAGTTTTTAGAAATTATTTCTTTAGTTATTTTTTTATATTCGCATGTAAGTTTGTACGTTGAAGCTTTCTGTTGTAAAACATTTGTTTAATGTTGTTCAACTTTTTGTAAAACATGTATCAGTTAAGTTGTTTCCATTATTGAGTAAGAATATTTATATTTTATATTAAAATTTATGTTTGTGATAATCAATATAAATGTAATAAAAGACATATACAATTTAGGTACTTAATACCTAGTTCGTGTTTTTATTTATTTCGTTTATACAACAAATAAACTTATATAAATAAATATTTTGGTTTTATTTGAAGAATTAGGATTTTATAGTAAAATATACAGAAAGACGGCAAGATGGAGTGTGCACGCGGGCGGCCAACACCCTATGAACGACCCTGATCAGTGTACTTTAAAAAAAAATTGAAACTAGTATTTCTACCTTAAAAAATATTCTCGCACATTTGTGCATTTTGTGAAAAGCTAAATACTAGAAAAATAAAAAATGTGTACCTATTTATAAACTTTTAAAATCAATTCACTTCCTTATTCAATAATAAATAATAATTGATTTCTGTAAGCAACAAAACAGTGATGATGAAGATAGTTATTTATTTTTGTGTGACTGTTTCTTTTCTATTAATAAGTATATATTCTTGTGAAAAATATACATTATGAAGCATTAGGGTTAATTTATATTACATACAATATTAAGTTAATTATTATATGTATAGACAAATAAAAAGAAATAGTACATAAATACCGAATTATTGCCGAATTATTATTGCCGAATTACCGAATTGAGAATTTTACCACAAACATGATATAATTGTAAAATTCACGTAAAATTCGCGAGGTAAGCGTAAATGGGCGCCGCCGGCTCTGATACCACTAGATTCCAAGCCTGCAATCCAGAATAGTGGGGAGAGCTAAACCGTTTAACAAGATTATTAGAGATATCTCTGGATTCATAGGATAAAAAAATTAAACAACTCATGATTTAGAATCTGCAATATATTGCTGAAGTCCGATTTCACTGGTTTCTTGTATATGGTTTGTCTAATAGCCGTAATTAAATAAAATAGTTTAAAACAGGTCCTCAGCGCCATCTATACGAATTTTGTTAAACTACATAGGTGCGAAATTATTTATTTGATTTAAAAAATAACTCGTTGATATAAAGTAAATAAAAAAATAAAGAAATTAATCCTTGAATAGTAGTGCAAGTCCGAAATTTGTTAGATTTTCATTATTTATCTCCGGTGCATAAAAAAAAAATCATTAAATTTGGCATCTATATCAGGTACCATTGCCCACTCTTAACGCATACCGAACATCGTCAAGTAAGTAGTTCAGGTAAAACGTTTTCGATAAAATGTCTGCACCGGTTAAAGTTCTTGGTAAAAAGTAAGACCCAACAAGAAAATTCCAAACAATACCAACCCATACATTCAAAGAAATCTGATGTTCATCAGACCAAACGTATTTATTGTGGAAGTTCATTATAGCATCTCTGGAAAAATTACCTTCGTCGATATGCCAACGGAAAGTCAACATTTTGTTCAATTTTTTGAAAAATTTAGTAGCAAAATTGTAGGCGAGCATGATGGTCTTGCGGCAATAAGATTTGTGATACGGGTATTACTATTGATGTTTCAGAATGGACCAATCTAATTTATGATTCACATTAAGATTCCCAGTACTAGTATTTGGATTTTCTTCAATTTTGTGTCGTTGAAACGAGCTTTGAAAAACATTTCTAACATTCTTGGCTTTGGAAATCTCTCCATATAAATTCACTTAGCCTTAGTATAATTTCCATGTCCAAGGCCATAAATGTAAATGACATTGGCCATTTCAGCATTTGAATATGCATAAGTTATTAATAAAATAGTATTAAATAAGATGACGGCATATTATTATTTTTGTATTGCATGGCCTCCCTAAGATATGTTAAGTAATTTAAGTAACTGTATAAAAATTCACTAAACCAGTTTTGTTGTTAATGGGTTTGTGATACAAAAAAGTATAAAGAAACAAAAAGGGAAGATTATACAATGGCGCATATCTATTTTATTTATAATATTATACAGAGTGATATACAAGGTGTAACAGTAGTAAGTAATCAAAACTTGTGAGCTTGTAAAACAAGTCGAAAAATTACGAAAACCTTAGTACAACTTTTGTCAGTGGCGGCTCCTAAGGGAGATACGCTCACTTAAAGGGGTAACCTCAGAAACAGTTTTTAATGCGTAACATTTAAACAGTTCAACATTAAGTCACGAAATTTTGGTGAGTTATTAACCTTGACGTGCTTAATAAGTCTCATTAACTACATTTCAAAATTTTCTACAGGGGCGTAAGAAAATGCAAGGCTCTGGTACAAATTTAATCATATCTTTTTTGTAATTAATTTTTTCTAGTTTCTGACTCATAGGATGTACCGTTTTTCAGTAAATTCGATTTCAATCATTCCTAACGTGACCCACATTTAACATCCAATACATAGCCAAACAAATTAATTGCAGTGTGCCATGGAAAAAACAACTAGTCTGACAGTTAACAGAAATGTCAAGTATTTTTAGTTTGAAAATTGTATTATTAAAATCTACGCAGTGCCATTTTATAGTGAACAAAAATAGATAAAAATTATTTAAAAATGCAACCGTATACATATTCTGAGTATGTAGATATGCTTTTGACGTTAGGTGGAGCGTCATGGGAGCGCAAGAGCAGCCTCACACCGATATGGTATAAAGTTCCCCAATAGAAATGTACCCAATTATAAAATATTTCTTTGCACCGAAAGACGTTGTTTTTATGTTATTTATATTACGGTATTTTTATTTGTACTATTGTTTTTAATTGTTACTGTTAAGACTGTTAAAAATACTTGACATTTTTGTTAACTGTCAGATTAGTTGTTTTCTTCATGGCGCACTGCAATTTATTAATTTATTTGGCTATGGATGTTGAATGTGGGGCACGTTAAGAATGATTGAAATCGATTTTACTGAAAAACGGTACATCCTATTGAAATTTAACAAGAGTACCGTTTTTATGGTAAATACTTCAAATTTTAATATTTTCGAGTAAGAAACTAGAAAAAATTAACTACTAAAAAGATATGATTAAATTTGTCCCTGAGTCTTGCATTTTTTCACGCCCCTGTAGAAAATTTTGAAATGTAGTTAATGAGACTTATTAAACACGTCAAGGTTAATATCTCATCAAAATTTCGAGACTTAATGTTGAACCGTTTTGATGTTACGCATTAAAAACTGTTGCTGAGGTTACCCCTTTAAGTGAGCATATCTCCCTTAGGAGCCGCCACTGACAAAAGTTGTACTAAGGTTTACGTAACTTTTCGACTTGTTTTAAAAGCTCACAAGTTTTGAATACTTACTACTGGTACACCTTGTATATTTTTTTGGGCAAATAATTATCGATGACACCCACATCTCCGCCACTGATAAGCTTCTAAAGCTGCTATTTCTTCCGACAGCTGATAGCTACTGTTACACTATAAATACATAGCTCGACAATGGCTGTCCTAATACCCCACATTTATATAACAAAAAAACCTTATTTTTGGCCACAGAATACGCTCCTGGATTTTTGACCTCAACTTAACATCCTGTATATGGTTTTCTAAATACACAGCCACTGGCACGTACATATACATGTAACGTCAATGAAGGAGGTACTCAATCTAATCTAATAGTCAAGTGTTTCTTTCAAGAGCTTGCTTTAAATTCGCGTGATCAGACATTGACTATGGCAGATTTTTTGCTAATGTTATCAGAAATTTTATTTAAATGTGACTACTTGAAGTTCATATAAATAACATATTTACAATCCATTGAGTTTAATTTCTATTAATTCTTTATAATATTTACTTTAATTGTCCGAACACCTGTAGTGATCACGATGATTTAAAATGATCGTTGTTTGAACTTAAACATTTGGAACAAAGTCAATCCCCTTGACCTGTGAAGGGGGTATTAAGTATCTAAAAATAATAGCTTACTTTTTATGCAATACGTAGATACTGAGATATACTATTGTTTTTGCATATATCAATTAAAAATTGCATTTTTGATGTGTTGTTTCAATTAAAATTTTTATTTTTCAAGTTCTGGGCAGTCTAACAGCGGTTTGTGCTACCTCGTCAGCTGAGTCGGCTGTTGTTTACTAACCGCCTCTATAAAAGAAGAGTCCATTGAAATGTTACATTATTTTGGCCTTAGCGTGCATTTTTTAGAGGACGCAATTTTATTGTTTAGATGTGAGGGGGGGATCAAAAAAAGCTTAACTTGAAGTTTGTGGGGTCACAACCCTCGAGGTTTGGCCGCCATCTTGGAAAAGGGGGTTAAATTGTTTTTAGCATTTATCAGGTAAACTCATACAAAACATTTTTAAAAACATTTTTTATTACAAATTGAATCCTCTACAATTTTAGTCCAGTAACTTTTTGTTGTAAAATTAAAAATGACAAAGATATTAAAGAAAAACAATCAAAATTTATTTATTTTTTTATTTAAAAAAAAAATGACATCAGAGCATACCAATATTGAAATGACTATAATAAAAAATATTATTATAAAAATAATTAAAAACTATGCCATATCAATGATATAAATTTATACTTATCAGTAGGGAAAATTAGTGTTCACTTCACAGCGCTGTAAAACCTAAACTGATGAATATAATAAAAATTCTTCGTTGAAAACCACTCTACAAAAATGCTCTGATATAATTTTTTTATAAATAAAAAAATAAACAAATTATGGCGTCCAAAGGAAATTTGTCCAAAAATTGTAATTGTTTTTCTTTAATATCTTTGTTATTTTTGATTTTACAACAAAAAGTTACTGGACTAAAATTGTAGAGGATTCAATTTGCAATAAAAAATGTTTTTTAAAAAATTTTGTATGACCAATAGTTTACCTGATAAATGCTAAAAACAATTTAACCCCCTTATAACGATTGTCAGTCTTGTAGATTGCTACTGTAGACATTATTCAGTAAAATGACCTCCTGGAGCAAAAATACTGTATAAGTGCAGATACAAGAACGTTTTGAAAACAGTTTAAATAATGCCTATAAAGCGGTTTTCTTATAGGGAAAACATTATTCTCACAGGTACTTTAAACAGCAAAATAGCGGCTGTTAACATAAAAGTCTCAATTCGAACTCGACACCTACATATCTTTTATATAAATTTCTGGTCTAATAATTTTGAATTATAAGACTAGTTTGCTACAAGGGTTTTCCATTCAAAATTGTACTAGTTAATATTCTTACATAATTAGTACTTTCCTTTTACTTGTGAGGTGAGTATGAAGTGAGATAAGATTATCTAAGCCACTCAGTTTAGCTCATCATGTAAAAGGAACATAAATCGGCGAATTTAGCGAAGCGAACGTCCTTTGTTGATATCCCCAAAATTGTCAAAGTTCAGAATGTCTAAAAAAATTGTTGGTAATTATTTACAACAGCGTAAAAATCTTTAATCTTAATAGAAAAATCCTACCCAATTTTCTTTAATTTTGTAAATGAATGTTTTACAATCACTGTAAGATAATTTATGTATTACATACCACTCACATCGATATTAGCAAATAATCTTAGATAAAATTAATATCGGGTAGATGAGGCAGTTGAAATTTACATTACATTTAATTTAAAAAATATATCGATTACTTTATAGTATAATATCAAACATAATAAAGATACAAGTACGCAGTGGTGAATATTAGAAACCTCTTGTATATATTTTTTTAATATAAATGTAATTTTCCGTAAGATGAATCTATTCAATTCTAAACAATTAAAAGTATATCGATTAGATGAGGTACATCACATATACGTAAATTTCCGATTTCTATCATCTTCTTATCTATATCTTTCAAAATTTGAACACTTTATAAATATCGTAGTAACACACAATACTTTCGCAGTAGTTTGGTAGCTATGAAGATGAATACCCTCACATGTGTGGTGCTTGTAGTGACTCTAGTCTCAGCGGTTCGGTCTGCTAAGATACTGGGGATCTTCATGACTCCTAGCCTTAGCCACCAAGTCGTTTTTCAACCTATATGGAGGGAGCTGTCTTTAAGAGGTCATGAAGTGACGGTATTCACTACAGATCCGTTGAAAGATCCCTCCTTAACAAACCTAACGGAATTCGACATGAGCTTTTCATATAAGATTATGAGAGACATGGGCAAGAACAATTTTAAGCCGGGGTCTAAATCTGAAGAGATAAAACAACTTTTCGAGACATTCTCAGTTATCTTCAATGCCCAGATGTCTACGCCGGAAATGAAGAAGCTACTCGCTAATGAAAATAATGATAAGTACGACTTGTTACTCGTAGAGTATTTTTATCCATCTATGTTTGCGTTCAAAGACGTTTTCGATTGCCCTATGGTGGGAATCACTTCTTTGCCTCTTACTATTACTGCTGTCGAGACACTGGGAATGGTCAAGCATCCAGCGTTGGACCCCGATTTGTTGCTGCCTTTTTCTACAGATTTATCTTTTAAAGAACGAGTGATTAGCGTTCTTTTTTACAACCTTTATAAGTTAAACAGTTCTTTTAAAATGGCGCCTAGATTCAATGCGGAAGCTAGAAAATTTTTTGGACTGAAAACTAGAGATGTTTTCTCAATAGCTAAAGACGTTAGTCTGATTTTAGGCAACTTTAACTACGTCACTCAAAATATTAGGCCCAATGTACCTGCTTTCGTCGAAATTTCTGGAATTCATTTGCAGCCTGAGAAGCCTTTACCTAAGGTCAGTTGTATTCCTTTAGCAGCATTTCAAATATTAATGCTTTCTTGTTACTCAAAAGTTAACGTTCTCAAACTATAGTTTCTGATACATCTATTCCTTCTTTATACAAAGAGAGATTACCACCAATTCAGACTTCTCAACAGTCATGTCCACGTCATTATTAATAATTTAATCAATATCTGCTGTTAATTCACTTGAATTGGTTATAGCACAGAAGATAAGTTTAATTCTTTTGTTGCAGAATCTAAAGAAAATCTTGGACGAATCCAAAGAAGGAGTAGTGTACTTCAGTTTGGGCACCAACGTGAAGAGTTCTCTTCTGCCAAGCGAAAAACTAAACACCATTATGTCCGCCTTTTCGGAATTAGAGTACAAAGTACTATTCAAATTCGAATCTGATGGTGTTCAAAATATTTCCACTATTCCCAGCAATGTCGAAATTAGAAAGTGGTTTCCCCAACAGGACTTACTGAGGCACCCAAACGTCAAACTGTTTGTTACTCAAGGAGGATTGCAATCTATCGACGAAGCACTGAATAGTAAAGTGCCTATGTTGATAATTCCGGTCTATGCAGATCAAAATTTCAACGCTCATAAAATGGTTAGCAGCGGGGCTGGACTGTCCATGGAACTAGATCACTTAACTAAGGAGGAATTGGTGGAGAAAATAAATAAAATCATACAGAATCCAGAGTAAGTTCATACATAAATTCCTAAACAATTTGGCGTGTTCCTGCATCATGCAAATTATCATGCAAAAATATATACAGGCAACAATTTGGAATGTGCTTGTTACATAGTACATATTAAAAAATATATAGGGGGTGTTTCAAATTTCCGTGCACATGGAGCTACCCACCAAGGAGAAACAAGGTTTATCAAAGAGAAAACGCACATTGGCACGATGTGACCAAAAGATGTGGCGTGGTTTTTTTCAGCTGAATAAATCAATCTAGGCTAGACACTTTCTTATTTTGATCACAGGAAACTATAGTGGCTAGTACAAAGGAATATTACGCCACCCTAATGAAACACAATCTCTTTTTATTTTATCTTTGTGTGACTCACTTTGTTTAATTTAAAATCTCTAGGATATATCTCTTCAGATTATTGCATATTACCTGGCCTATTTTAGCAAATAAATGATTTAACTTCATTGAAACAGATTAGATGTTACTTAGTTTTGGTATTTTGAACGTGTCTTGGCATTGATTCAAGATAAAATTAATCTTCTTGTCTAGAAGTCTAGAGGGATTATACCTTATCTGTACGACATTCCTAATCATTCACGCATGTCTTCTTTTCTTATTAAAACAAAATAAACATTACCACTATTTCTTGCGTCATATATGATTCAGATAATACTTTTTTTTTGCAGGTATAAGAAAACTGTTAGTAAGTTGGGGGAAATAGCTTTCGATCAGCAAGTTCCGCCTGTAGAGAAAGCTGTATGGTGGATTGAATACGTCTTAAGACACAATGGAGCATACCATTTAAGATATAAGGGCGCTAATATGCCCTTTTATCAGTTTTATCTACTAGATGTATTCTGCTTCCTAGGCTTCGTCCTGGCATTTATTTCATACATTGTTTTCAAAATTACCAAGAAACTAATCTCTGGATTTAGATTTATTGCTCGAAATAAGAAATCAAACGAATCCTTGAAGAAATCTCAATGATTTTATTGTTAGATATTATTTTTAATTTGGACTGAAACATTAAAGTGTATTACTATTTTTTATATGAATCTTAAGACTTTGTAGACTGTATCTAGTTAATAAGTATTTGTGTGATGTTTGTAAATATATTTAAAAAATAATTATCATGAAACTTGTGTTTCATTTAACTGTAAGTAATGGATAAATGCGATGAAAAATAATAAGCGTATATTTTTTGATGTTACTTTTTTATACCAATTAAACTTACGAAAAGTTTAATTTTTAAATAGATCTTTGAATGTTGTTTTCAACTATATTTCACTGTTCAGTTTCCAAAATAATATCCGAGCTGTGTTACCAAACATGAAGAACGTACCTAGGTTAGTGCATTATAAATAGTTTCATATAAAAATTATTTTTTCTAACTAAAACTATTTTCTGGAGTAGATCATACTTTAAGCCAATGGCTCCTGACTGTCGCTTTTGATGAAATGCACTTGTTTAAAAACAATTTGTATAGGAACGCTTATATAACCAATAGTTTGAATAGAGTAGTAAAGCCATTATTACAAAAAATCTGTGGTAACTGACATTGTATCATATTATGATCCACATGAGTTTCTATATCAATAAAAGTACAGTTGTGGAGTACAGTATAAAGTTAAAAAAATAAAGTGCACACAGTTCCATTTTCTTGAACTTTGTCTTTCTGTAGATATTGTCTGTTATTTTTTAGGCTGTTCCTAGGTACTCTAAACCTTGACCAAATAAAATAATTGATATAATAAAAAGTTAATGAGTACCTTATTGTTTACTGCAATCTCTAGATAGTTGTTGAGATTATTTATTTAAGGGAACTGGGAATTGATTACAGCATAAGTATAACTGGTTATAATTTTTTAATCAGCCTCTACATTAGAAGAAATATATGATACATTACTTTATAATATTATATGAATAATAACTACAGAAAGAAAAGGCTTCCTTAGGCTATCCATATGAATGGAATGAATATACAGGCTGTATCAGATAAGAGGGCCACTCCCATGTAACTCGCTTAATATGCGAGACACGTCAAAAATCTTTAATTGTTTTTTGTTGCATTTTTGGACGCCTTTATGCTCGTAAAAACAAATTTGAGGTCCATGGCCAACTTTATGAGTAATAACAAAAAAACCTGTAAAGTGCCCAAACTTTAAGGCTGTCTAACTTTTTTATTTTAAGAGATAGAGAAAACTTATTAGTAATACATTTTTATTGTAAAATTGATACCTTCCACCTGATATAAACAGATTTTTGAAATATCGTATGTGGTTTGCTGCGCCCTATAGGCGGATAAAAATTTTTTTTATTGAAGCAGGCTATGGCCACAAAAAATTGCCTGTTTCTTTTTAGATGAGTTCTGAATCACCCTGTGCAAACTTGATTCTTCTCTTGATTTATTAAATTTACATTGACCACTTTTTTCGGAACTTTTGCTGGTTGGTCTGTGATATATTACGTTTTTCCGAATTAAATTTCGATATAATTCAACGCAAATGGAGCGAATAATATTTCTCTTTGTAGATATAAATTGAATCTGATAAATGTGTCAGATTTATTGACAGCAACCCTAGAAATCCCTGGACAAAGCTACATGTCAGACTGGGTGCTCACAAAATGTAAAAGCAATATATGCACTTACGAAGTCAGATGGTCCCGTACAAGCTTTTTGTTGGTATTTTAATAGCGGATTTCTCAGAGAACCATTTTTAGCCACAGAAGAAATAAACATAAAAAATATTGCTTTGTTAATACAAAAAAATGCAGGACTCACCACCAAGTAAATTTTTGACATACAGGAAATGAACGTAGATATTACGGATACAATAAAAAAACATCATTTCTGCTACCAAAATAAATTACTTTTAATTAATAACACCAAAAAATATATATTTGGCAAAGAGTGTCAAATAACACGACAATAAGCTGGTGTATTTTCTATGAACAGAAAAAAGTACCTGGGTATAAAGTTACGTAGATACCAAGTTTCCTTATGTTATCTTTCGCATGGTTACTGTCAAACAAACTCATAAATATGAAAAGTGCTTTTTAAAATGAGTGATTCTGAAGGAAGTTTACCCTCTACTAAAAGTTTTAAAATTATTACAAAGCTAACCAGATAAAAGAGGTGTATGACCAAAATACTTTTGGCTTCTTTAAAACAACGCTCCCAGAAACCATCTACACCATGGACTCACTACTTAAGGTTGACAACTATGATTTCAGTTAAGAAAAATCAATATACAGTGTTTTCGAAAAGTAACGATTAAATTCATTATTTTTGAAATTGAGAAGTTTTAGAAAAAAATCGTTAAATTTTTTCAATCGTTAAATTCATATGTTTCACTCTATTTAAATAAACTGACTTAATAATATTTTCTACAATCATTATCCCAGTAAAAAATAAAAATTCGGTTTCATATGCGCCATTGTATTCTCATCATGTTTCTCTCTGCGTATTATTTTGTCACTCTAAATTTGATTTTCTTAACAGGGGTAAGCTTAGGTAAGCTGCCAATCTACCCACATACTAAATTTGCCAAAAATATTTCAAGGGGTTTAGAAATTATGAATTTTAAATTGATTTTTCATCAGCTTTGAAACCCTATATCTCAAAAGCCATGCCCTTCGGATCCTATGCTTATTTAATAAAATTACCTTAACCATAGAATACCCCTGGATTATACACGCAATTAGAAAACAATAAAAATAAATAGTTTTAACGTCGATATCAGATATTGTACAATATTTTTTAATTATTACAGACTATTTTTAGAGATATATTTAATACCACGAAAAATAATTATAAAAGAATACAGTCCATAAAGAATATGAGGTAGTTAAATAAAAATTGAATTTAAAGTGTTTAAAATCGTGAATTCTCAGTGCTCTATTTACTACTTTTATATTCGTCTTTATAGTTATGTCTAGCAACCCGCATGTCAAACTTGCAATGGGGGTCATATACTACTCTACACTCGTGTATATTTTTTTCTATTTGGAGTGCATATATTCGTGTTTTATACGTACAAGGGCCTCAAGTATTGCTGGCATCTGGCACCCAGATATATCTATATCTGAAAGTTCACTGTTTCCCAGATACAGAGTGTCAAAGATTTCGATTATTACGTATATCTTTTATTTACCTGGAAATTCTTCATTATAAAACAACAATAATTCTAGGTTGTAATGGGATATCTTTGGTCTAATTATTCAGTATGTTTAAATATTCCCGTTATCACCAGTGGCGTAGAAACTATGTGGTTTATTTCTTTTATTTACAATAAATGCCACTAAATACGCCACTGTTTTAATTATAATAAAGTAAGATGGCTTAAGTTTTCATTATTTTGAACAAATAATAATTAGAAATTTTCTATAAATCTCTTTCTCTTTTAAAAGAACAATTATTGATTTCTTTATTATAGGCTTTTCCGGTTGTTGTAATTATAGTTATCTATTTTAGTGGAAATAATGCACCTTGGAAATTATCATTTATTGAAAATCTAAACTATTTAATTAACAACTTGTTGAATACCTCAAAGCTCTATACTTAGCCCAATGTTATTTCTGCTATATATATAAAAAAATAGATTATATTTATGTGGTTGTTGTTACAAGTATCTATTGTGTTTCAGGGTTCTAACAAATTAGACTTATTAAATGACGGAAATATTAATTTGGCTTGAAGCCAACACGTTATTTTTAAACCAGGAAAATATTGTATTGGTTTTACAAGCACATCAAAATTCAAGTAGAAACTTAATCGCTTGATATAAGTATTTTGTTTTTATGGTGTTATGTGTAGAACAAACATATGTCTCATCAGTTATACTTTATAAGCCAATGAGTTGAAAAAAAGTTTATATTTAATTTTATATACAGATTTGGAAAGTGAGGATCTTGATGGTGAATTGTATTTTGCCGCTTGCGTGTAATTGTGTCATGCTACACGCATACTTCGACAACAGCGTGTTTGCATAAAGCAGTGTTGCCAGGTGGGAAAAATTCAGTGCATGAGAATAATGAGGTTTGGAGTAAAAAGCATGAGATGACTTAATTTATCAAAAAACACCTCTTGACACAGCTTAATTTTTAATTACTTTTGTAATGCCATTTTTATTTCATTAAAAAGCATTATGTTCTGCTATTTTATCATAATATTACATTGTAAGTAGGTACTTACAGGTACTTACTTAAAAGTTATTAACCACGTAACCTTTCTAATTTATTTTATTGTTAGGCCGGGCGAACGTTGAGGCGCAGTTGACGTGACGCAGGGTGACTCACGGGTCGTAAAATCTGTTGTTTCCAGAAAATGTAGGTACCCTTACGGAATAGAGGGTTTCAAGAAAAAAATTATTAATTAAAACAAGAATTAAATAGTGTATATTAGAAGAACTTAAAAAGTCAGTAAGCAGTTTGCCTTTAAAATTTGATAGCTAGTAATAAAACTATAAAGTAAAATTAAAAAAATTGTTCAAAATGAGCACCATTTTCTCTGAAGCATAAATTTACTCTATCTAATAAACGATCATCATTTATTATAACGTTACATTTATTGTAATACAATTGGCGAGGAATAAACAAAATCCTTCAATGTTCCCCAAAGCAAGTAATCACATTTGTTGAGGACTGGCGATCGTGTGCACTTTACACAATTATTTCCTCATCCTAACCATTTATTTTGAAACTTAACATTGAAAAAGTCTTTAATAGTAGCACTAAATTGAGGCGATGCCCTATCATGCATAAACCAAAACTGTAGTCTAAGTTGCAACGGTAAATCTTCGATTAAATCAGACAGAATGCTTCCATAGAGACGCCTTGCTTCATTCGATTTCCGTTTATTTTTCCATACATAAAATGTATATCGGCTAAATCTTCAAAGGAATAATTTAAACTTAAACTTAAGTCTGACATGGAATTTATGACAAACTGCATGCCACCTAGATTATTATTTTTGAAGTTATACTTCTTTACGCCCGTTAGACACATTGGGATGGGATGTTGGTCGAGAAACCGCGTCACGCTCAAAAGGAAGAACAAATTTTTAAGAACTTTTTTATACAACCCACTATACAGCGTGGAGAATTACTGGTTGTGGACACCAACATAAATTTACTTCTTACGTATAAGCGTATAATATACAGTGTGTCATTAAGAATATGGGATAAAATTTAATATTATTAATATTATTATTATTATTATTATTATTTTTATTATTATTATTATTTTTTTTTTGTACGTTCAGGCTTTGAAAGGAAGTTTTTTTTTTTTTTTAAGAAGTATAACTTCCACCGTCTGGTCCGACGCAGACCCAGTTTTTTTAATTAGCATCACAAAGTTGATCTACTATAATTAATAAATAAGTTTTTATCTCGAAAAGGGTACGTCAGGAGGAAAAAGTCGAAGGAGATACTTTTTAAGCAGAATTAACATGGCTTTAAGAAAGAGACACCAATTTGTTAAAAACTCAGTGGCGTATGAAAAATGAGTACCTATTTAACGACACGAACGCCACTGATGCGAGTATTACAAGAGAAATTTATACAGGTAAAAGTGTACCTTCATAATACAATATTGTGTACCTAATTTCATTTCAATATCTCGATCGGTGTTCGAGAAATGAAGACTATAATATTTAAGATAGAAAATTTGAAACAACCTGTATCTGAGGCATTTCCGGATCCATGTTCATCATAACTTTCTTATTTTTAAACATATAACCTGCCTCTAGAATTTCTTAACATCATTTTGTAACACCCTATTTATTCGTATATTTCGAAACATTCATTTGTTGATAATTACTAAATTAAAGCAAAAGTTAATACTCCATCACAATTGCGGTTAGATTATTAGAACCCTGAAACCACACAACAGTAACTGCTTGTGAAGTTTGAAATTGTAAACTGAAATATAAATTTCAGTGTTTCGCTGTTGTTAAATGCCCTGAACGTCCAATCTCACAAAAACAAAAAGGTCGATCATTCAATTAATTCCTTTGATGCAATTCAAAACGTTATCCTTTACACCGCTTCGTCCTATAGAGGAAAGGCAATCGTGCGTGTTTTTTCATGCTTAGGGACTAACCAACACAGTATAGATACGAACGTGAATCATACAGTGATGATGAATATGACAAGAATGTCGTAAAGCCCATAAATATATAAGGGCTGATATCAAGCTTAAGACTGATTTATTGGGATGGGGAATACGACAACCGCGCCCATTTTTAGATGTTACTTAGAAAGATTGGCTAGGAAAATGTTTCATTAGCGACGCGAGCAGTGACGGCAACAATACAAGGGATCGCAAGTGCCAAACATATCTAGAATTCTTTGCATAGAATATGTACATGACAGTCCAGATATCGTGACAGTATTAAGGGTAATCGTTTGAGTTTCAGTTACAAATTGCACCGGTTATATACAAGATATACAATACCTCATATCAAAATATACAGAGTGATTCAGTCATGTCAATGTACGAGATGTGGCAATTAAGTTTCGGGAATTTAGTTATAACTCGGAAACTGGCAATACTGCATCGTTTATTAACATTTTTCTAGAGAGGGTTTCACGTTTGGTTTGTGTTTTATGTGTATGTTTTTGGAAGTAACTTTTTTAGTGGTGTCGCGAAAATGAGTGATTCTTACAAGCAACTTGTTGTGATTCAATTTTTAGTGAAATCTGGCGAAAAACACTCGGAAATCCTTCGAAAATTGCAGGTGGTGTATGGAGACGAGTGCACGTCGAAAACACGCGTGCTTGATTGAGCAAAACGGTTCTAGGAGGGGCGTGAATCGGTAGAAGACGATCCACGTGAAAGAGCTCTCGCATTGAGGTGGATGTTGACCGTTTGCGTGCACTGATCACGTCTGACCGGCGGCGCCTAAGCATTCGTGCGTTGTCTGACGAGTTAAACGTCAACAAAGAAACCGTTCGCAAGATGTTACACGAAAATTTGAATATGCGAAATATTTGCGCAAAGATGGTGCCAAAAGTTCTCACCCGTGAACAGAAAGACATGCGAAGATCGATCTGCGAGGATTTGTTGTCCCGCATTCGGGGCAACGGTAGAGACTGGATGAGTCGGGTGGTCACTGGAACTGACACCTGGATATTTGAGTATGACCCCGAGACCCGTAAACAATGTCAGCAGTGGGTGGAAAAGGGTGGAGAGCGGCCAACGAAAACTAGGAAATTCCCGGAACTTAATTGTCACACCTCGTATTTAGCTGAAAAAAGACTGTTACTGACTGCTGGTGACCTCGATTCATTCAATTATCAAATTAACTCGGTGTCCTGATGCCTGATGCGATGTTGCAAAATTTAAATATTTTCTATTGGACATCGTAAGTATACGGTTATATTGACTATTTTAGAAATTATTTTTTTTTCTTGCTCATTTCATTTTAAAAGTAATTAAGTTCTAGTTTGAAAAATATTTAATGACTGTAGTTTTAACTGCATTTTTAAATCATACTCAATGATAAATACCTTAAATATTAATAACTATTACTCATTTGTTACTAAAACAAATTCAGATATAGGGATAATGGGGAAGTTGCATGATTTTATATTTGTTTGAAATGCGTTACAGGGTAATCTCTCAAACTTATTGAATGGTCAGAACATCTGTATGGCATCAATAGTCACATACTAATTAAAATGTTAACATTAATAAGTTGTCATAGAATGTAAACAAAACCATGCGGCCGAAAACGCGACATCATTGTGTGACGTTACATGCCGTTCAGCGTTGTTTGTCTCCCTGGATATAGGTGTCGGTTACTGTGTAGGTGATGTAAACAGGCGTTTGTTTCTTGTATTTTTGCGCTTTTATGGCATAGATATATAGCATAAATTCTATGTAGGTAATGCCGTAATTATTAGTGGTGATATCGTGAACTTACGACATTGCTAAACGTAATTTTTTATTGCTAGTTACTACTTATAAAACAGGTAATTTAAGTAATGTAGTGTAGTCAGATAGCAAAATTTTATAAATGCCTCAAATAACATTCTACATCTCTCATGTTGCAATGGTTTCTTTCGTCGCACTTCATCGCCCAGCACCACATTTTTCTATTTATTTCTTGGCACAGTGAAATATTTTTTTATTAGTTGCTGCATGCTGTATTCGTACATAATAGCATAATGCAACACTTCTTCCATTTGCCCGGCGATGAATACTTTCTGTTCTCATTTTACGAGTCTATTTTGCAACTTTAGTCAATACCAATGTCTGTTTAACACAATCACGATTGCCGTCACAGGTTTACGCTGTGGCGGCAATCGTTTGCGGGGGCGTGGCTAGACTAAATATTTTAGGCTTATTGTTCTTTCTTATGTACATATTTGGAATAAATCATGCAAGTTCCCCATTGTCTTCGAATGCTATGTTAGTACAATTTATTATTTTTAATATTGTTAACGTTTTTCTACGTCTTAAAATTGAAAATAAAATTTTAGTATATTGTTCAATTAATTTTTCAGTTTGTAGTTACGTATAATTATGAAATTATTGTTTTTCAAGAAGTATAGTACGGTACCAATATGTTTAAAATGCCAGTACCGGTAACACAAACCTCATCCGTCCATAGCACTTTGTTAATAAAGTTGGGATCAGCAGCAGTTTGATTTTGAAACCAGTTACAAAAATTCTTGTAATATTCTCCACACCTTGCCTTATGATATCTCCAACCGCCATGAAATAGTTCTTGTCGAAATAGTAGACTGCTCTGCAACAAAATATAAAACAGTTCCTATCACATTCAAGTTATTTTACCGATGTCCTGCGGTGTCAAAAACTCGGTGTCGCGAAAACGTTGAAAATTTTGTCTGTGGAAAATGCCTCCGACACTCCACTATAGCAGCATTCGCATTTCATAAACCTTCTACGTATAAAACCACTATTTCCGCATACTCGAAATTCATTAAATTACGACACGTGAATAATCCGAAATAAACTAACGGTTGCAGGTTGCATTGCATTGTTATTTCCACATGGTAAATTTGAATAAACACTAGTGTTAAATAATATTATGTATGTGGATTTAATCAGAAGTCAAAGATTTCAACTACAGAGATCATCTCTCGACTTGAGATTATGCAACAAAGATGCTTTGGAAGTAAAAACACGATGCACCACAGAATTTAAATATTTAATCAAAAAAATTATTCACAATCATTGATTCTACTCAGTGCAGCAATATATGAACACAGCTTCTTTGGTTTAACATTTGTTTCGGGTGGTTTTGTTTTTGTGTTCTTATACATGTATAAATTAGCTTCGTAAGTTAATTATCATTGTTTGCATTAATAGCAATGTTTGTGTTTACAAGACTTCTACTACTATAATATTGTTAAATGCATTAACGTAGCCAATAAATACATTTCTTTCTTTCTTTCTTTACTTGGCAACGCCGTTTTGCTTCAACGTTTGAACGCTATATTCGTCATCAGAAAATTTGTTGTGTACTATATGGGTTGATTTGCTTGTCTTTTAGACGGTTTAATATACTTCGTTTTTCGATTTTGTGTCTTTATTAGGCCTTCCTAATACGTGATTAAAATTGATGACATTATTATATCTATTATCTGACTTTAATGAAAAAAAATTACATGAAGAACTCCCACTATTTCTTCGAGAGGAACTTCTCCCAGTTTTTTTTAATACAAATGGAACACCCTATTTAAAAGCGTATACCACAGTAACGTGTACATCTTCCAGATAAACGTTAATGGCAGCAATTAACACCTTCGTTCGCGTATCGCATTTACTCCGGACTCACCGGAGAATATGGTATAATTATCGGAACTGCTCGCTTCAGACAAGAGACCATTTGGGACGGTGATCGTTAACCTCGTTCAAATTCACCCCTTTAAGATGGATCCTTCATAATAAATACTCCTTCAACACCACTAATGACTAGCATTCCGTCAAAACAAATACAAGCCCCCTATAATTAGGCGCATTAACCTTCACTGAGCAATTTTGAACGAAGGCGATGAAAATTCCTAGTTCCTATTTGATTTATTTTTAAAGTGGAGGGTTTTAATACGAAATTTAAGTACACGTTTAACTACAGGGATGGCCAGACGTACGGAATAAAATTCATATCTTTTGAATGAGTTATTTTTTTTAAAACGCCGAAACACGTTAACTGATCTTGATCTTTCGGTTATATAATAATTAATTTTTTTCTTCAATCTCCTAATTCCCAGCTACCCTTACTTTTTTTTCAAGTGGAAACATAAGGCATGAAAGGGTTCGTCGAAAAGTTTGAAGAAAGCCAAATCCAGCCATACCAAATAAACTAGTTTTATGCTTTCAATAACAAGTTTTTCTTTTCATTTAGAAATTGAAGCAACTAGATAATTTACAAACATAAACTTATAGCGGCAAATGCTGAAAATGTCCTTCATTCACTATTTGGCATTTTCCAAGACGATAGCAAAAAGCTGTCCACAGCATTCCGAATGACTTCAGCTGGTAAATTATGCATCTCCGCCCTAATCTTGTTCTTTAAATTCTCAATATTATCCGGTCTGTCCTGGTAGACTCTTTCTTTCAAATACCCAAAAAGAAAATAATCCAGGGGCGTTAAGTCGGGAGATTTTGGCGGCCATTCAACTGTACCCCGTCTACCAATCCAACGATTTGGAAACATTTCATATAAGTATCTTCGAACATCAATACCAAAATGTGGGGGAGAGCCATCTTGTTGGAACCAAATTCTTTCATTCGGTATATCTGGATCAATTTCATGAGGAAAAATCACAGCTAGAGCAGGTATCAGGTCAAATGTTAGAAAATCCAGGTAGCGTGCGGCAGTAAGATTTTCTTCAAAAAAGAATGAGCCCAAGATTCTGTTGTTGATGGTACCTGCCCATACTTCAACTTTCTGTGGGTGCTGCGTATGCGATTCGCATGTCCAGTGTGGATTTTCCTGGGACCAAAAGCGATAGTTGTGCCTGTTAATTACTCCATTTAAATAAAACGTAGTTTTATCCGAAATAGTACATCTCGTTGAAAACTATTATTGCCGTCACACCGTCTCATCATTTCCTCACAAAATTGTAATCGCCTATCATAATCGTCTTCCAAAAGCTCTTGGATAAGACATACCTGGGGATGGTATTTCTCTCGTTTCAGACATTCGAATTGCAGTTCGAGAAGCATCGTGATTGCGGGCCAATGAAACCGTTGAAGTATGAGGATTTTCAACAAGTTCTAATTTCTTTTCTGCATTCAAGGCACGTGCCCGTCCAGTTTTTGGCAAAGACTGTATTGTACCGTGTTCCTCAAATTTGTGAAATATTTTACTAACTGTCCCTGGCGAGATTTGGTTTTCGGGATAGTTTGCATTAAATAAATCGCGCACTTCAGCCTGACTTCTTATTTTGTCTCCACATCCAAGCAATATCAAGATTTCGATGCGTTGCCTTTCCGACAATACCATTGCGATTCAGTAAATAACTTGATTTTGACACAATAGTAATGTTTCGAACTCCAATTTACAACTAAAGCGAAAAATTAACCAGAAAGCCTGGCAAGTAAGTGGTACTAACATAAAAAGCATATATTTTTTTGCGTTAGCAGTGATAGGTACAGTTTTAAATTCTTTATTTTATTTTGGCAAATTCATATCCTCCATGAACACTGAAGATAATTAAATTTTACTTCCCTTGTTAAGTAGATGTTTTATACAACCCTAAAAACCTTGCTATTGAAAACATAAAACTTGTTTATTTGGTAAGTAATTTTTGTAATCGTAGTAATTTTCAAATTTATCAATTCGCAGCATCGATAGGCAGATAGACCAGAAACCCCCATTATTAATGCAACCTAAAATAATTCGCCGACCACAAATTTCCAACGTCATATGAAGTTGCAGACAAATTTTTATCAGTGTAGAAACAACGTCAAAGTATAAAATCTGACAATACCTAAATGTATTATATTAATGTAAACATTTATTAGATTTTTCATTACTTTCCGTCGGAATATTTTTTGCAGCACCGAACTTTCACATAAAAAAGTCGTTTGCGCAATGTTTAATTACGCGTACTTTGAACGATATCCGACACCATCCATTAATAAAGTCCAAAATCTAATATCGTTCAAGAATTTCGTGAGACGGAGACATGACTCACTAATTCGACGAACCTTCTTTCTTTGATGTCCGTAATCGTTACCGCGCTAGAACGGGAGGGGGCAAGGAAATCGTCACTGGTTAAATTGAAAGTTATTGGTCTTCTCCAAATATTTTCAGGCCTCTAACTATGCAATTAATTTTAATTTCATTAGGTAAGTCATGACGCCTCTTCAACCTCCCACATCGATCACGTGCTGATGTTGAAGGAAATTTTGGTGCTTCCGTCGGCATATTTCGTCATTCGTAAGTAGAAATTAATGAATATTCACACAAGTGCTATAATAAAAGCTTTATCATTATAACAAAAATTATTGAATGATGAAAGAATAGCTAACTTTAGTAACAAGATTGTATATTTCTACTAGTAGATTTCTTTAAAAAAATCTTGTTTTTCTTTAGTTTGAGCCGTTTGAGGGACATTGAAGAGTGAGTACATTGATAATGTAAAGATAACGATAAAAAATGTAGATAATGGTAAAGGATCTGAATTTATGTCCTATTCATCTTAGAAGGAACTCTGAAATTCAATTCATCTTTTCCATTGTATTAGTTTAGCATGCCAAACTGCTAGAGCATAAACTGAGACTTTAGTATTGTTGGTTTTAGAAGGTAGAAAAAACAAATTTGAAAGAGAAATATAAAAATTATTCTCTTCATCCGTTTTAAACAATTAAAATTTTAATCATAAAGTAGTCCAACATTTGCAAGAATCTGTATCTAATATATAATGCATAACTATTTCCGAGAAACCCGACATTTGTTAAAGGCAATGCAAAAATTATCTCTTCTTTAAGTATTCAACAAAAATCCTGCGGATTCTCACGCTGCGGACTATAGTATCAATCATACAATCATATTACCGTTAAAAAGACTTCATCCATGCAGACATCAATACAGTCAACAAATGACGATTGAAATCGTCAAATTCAGTTTTGTGAGCATATTATGGACTTACTTGGTTTACATCTTTAGAGAACATCCTATTTCGTGTCGATGCGCGTCACATCCAAAATCAACAAAAAATCTACGTTTGGGCAGGCATAATCAATGATCGTGTAGTAAAATCCGTCTATTTAGGTAATCTTGGACTACTATCATTAGAACTACTCCTGTTTTACTACTCTTGTATCCGAATCCAGAAGATTCAGATAATTTTAGCGACATCATTTGATTCCATGAAGCACCAGCTCAGTATCTAGTTCGTTATTATATGGATGCAATTTTTCGTATCTAACCGATAAATTAGCGAGGTTTTTGAAGTGGCCGGCTAGATCGCCAGATTTAACTCCAATGGATTTTTTCTTTGGGGTTATTTAAAAAATAAAGCACACCGCTACAGACATACCAACAATGCTTTACCAAGCCATTGTGCAAAATTTTCCCTTTTAGTTACCACTTATATATTGAGGATACCTTCGCCAATGTGTTGATTCCAACAAGCTGAGAAGTACCTACATTTTTGGTTGATGAATATGTCTTGTGTTAAGCAAATTGGGCGCAGGTGAGCTCCTTCGAAAACACCCACAGGAACACAAGAAAGAATGTTTAACAAGTGGAAAGGAATAAATAATTAAAAGATTTTAAAATTATTAAATTTCCAACGCCTGTCAGTAGGCGGAACTGTCAATTATTATCATTGAGGGGACTAATGTCTATTGATGTTTTAACAAAATAATTTTGACGTTTTCAAATCAGTTTCTAATAATAGTCTTAAAAAAGATGTTATAGTCGTAGATAAAGTATAGTATTCAACTTGCGGTAATGGTCATAACTCACTTGATGAATTACAGCACTCGCCTGCTGCTCGTGCTGCAAACTTCATCTGCGTGAATTATGACCTGTATTACCGCTCGTTAAATAATATACTATTACTCTTGCGGTTAAAGTAATACTTTATTTAGATAAAAGGTAACTTTAATATTAGCTATAGAAAAAGTAAAACATATTTTTATTTTGGGTCATATGATTTTCATTTATTACTAATAATAATATGAAATATCTTATTTTGGTGATTTGGTTTATTTCAACCAACTATTCTCCTAATTTCTGGTTGACCAGTCTCTGTGAGTATAACCAACGCTTCGAGAAAATTCAACTTGTTTTAATCTAGAGAGCTGGTAGCAATGATTGTAATGGAAAAGCCGCCATTGTAGGACTGATTAATGGTGATAAAAGGCATGATGGATAGAAAGATAACTAACACTACTCTGGCTCTGCATTGAACGGGTGCACCGCTAGATATACGACGTTAATTTGCATATATCCTAGATTTTGCTCGAATTTAATGCAGTAATACGATTTCATCCGACGTAGGGTATAATTTAAGAAGTATTTACTCCAGAAAATCCACTGCTTTACATAAATGTTGCTTCGCTGTCGCTGCTCTATTATCCCCATATCATACTATTTACACATATTTGGCATTACATTTGCTGACTGCACAATTCAATCTAATTACTTGCAAATAACTCACGGTTACTAATATTAAACTGCAGTAGCGGCTTTACTGCAATCAATCAAGAAACAACTATTTTACCGCCAAGAGATAGAGAATGATAATAAATTCGTAGCTGCAACAAAATAATACAGTACAGGGTCAGTGATTAATAAGGGGATAATTTTATTTATCACCAAAATAAATATTTGCCACCAAATGAAATCCTCTGATTATGAAGTTCAATCCCAGAAATAATTTTTTATATCAGATTAACATAAATGTCAATAAATGTATGTATCCAGATTTATACCATTTTTTATCCAAAATAAACGAATAATAGTTAGGTTAGTTTAGGTTAATTACGTTTTCGGGTGATTCTACATAAATTTATAGATAATCGGTTTGGAATAGGTTAGTGTTAACAAATTGGTGACAGATCTATCAATCTGAGAATACATCTAATTATTTGGTAATGAAAACCACATTAAACTGGTGACCGATAAAATCATACTCGATTAATAATGATACATAGCTTAAGGGCAGATTATTAACGTCAAAATAAAGCGATTGGATCCAACATATCTTATTCAAATTTCGCTTCTTTTCATTCTACAGGTGATAAAGTTGAAAAAACGTGTTTGATTTTTTGCCATATTTTAAGAACGTATGGACCGATTGTTTAAAATATGTAGTCTTATGTTTTTTGAGGTGGCAATTTCGAATATACTCGCGACAAGAATTCAGACGACTTACGTCATGCGAACAAATGAATAATTCATTATATTTTAATCAAAATATTTAAGAAACTGCAACTGATAGTAATAAAACTATATACTACACTAAAAGTTTGCATTATATATTGCACTAAATTCCACAAAATGATTGTTTTTATCGCGACCAAATATCGAAAATTACGTTGACAATAAAAACAAATGTGTAACATCAGCCGTGACGTGACGTCTGAATTCTTGACGCGAGTATATGCAAACAGTGTTGAGTTTACGAGTAGGGGGCGCTAGTTATACTGTACTGTCGATGTAAAAATATGTCTATTTTTAGCGTTAAATGTTGAACTGGAGTAAAGTGATAAGTATACAATTCTTCTTTATGAAGTATTCTGCAGTAGCTGCCGAAATTTTACGTGTCACCCCGTTTTCGAAATATTCGGACTTCAATTTCTCAATGCACGTTGACTTTATGGTAATAAGTAGTCAACAATATTAATTGAATCTAACTCAAGTAGGTTCTGACTTAAAAAACTGTTGCTATTGCAAACAAATTAAATATTGTGCCTTTACATGACAGCAAACCTAAGAAGTTGTCAAAAAATTTCGTTGCAGTTGCTTTTATGTTAAAATACAATTAAAAAAATTCCGAGATCTAATGCATTTATGAATTCTGAAACGCGAGACATGATTTGTGTACATGCTCAAGTAAATCACAAGCCGTACCGCAACTAGAAAACAATTTTTGCAAGTTGTTAAGTTTTTAATAGTCATTTTTGTTACAAGTACCTAAAATACAATTTTTTAGGATAAATCGATGTTTAATATTATTAACATATAAACGTTTATAATACATTTAAATATATCCTGAAGTAAACGTACCAGAAAGCATTTTATTTAGGTGTTTATTTCTACCGTTAGTTGAAAACTGGTATAGTTTAAATGTATTTTATACGTTTCATTTTTATGTTACTAAAACGTTGTGTTGAAATCGTGTTATAAACATTTGAATAACACGTTTAATATATTAAATTCAAATATGTATTTTAAACGTTTAATTCAACGTTTTACAAACGTTGCACTTAGGGCGCAGTTTAATATTATTAAAATGTAAATGTATATAATACGTTTAAATATATCGTGAAGTAAACGTACCAAAAACCATTTTATTTCGGTGTTTATTTCTACCGTTAGTTGAAAACATGTATAGTCTAAATGTATTTTATACGTTTTATTTTTATGTTACTAAAACTTTGTGTAGGAAATGTGTTATTAACATTTGGATAACACGTTTAATATATTAAATTCATATATGTATTTAAAACGTTTATTTTGACGTTTTACACACGTTGTATTTAACGTCCAGTTAAATATTATTAAAATATAAATATGATTGTAACAGTCGAATAAGCGTTATAAGAAAAACGTGAATTTCTAATGTTCATTTCAATCTTTCTGGATGAAATGCGAATATTGTTAACGTATTTTGTACGTTTAAGTTTTTAACTAAAAATAAACGTTGCAAATTTTAACGCAAAACGTTTAATGAACCAGTACAACGTTTCAAAAATGTTATATAAATGTACGTGTACCAATTAGGTTATTCGTTCTAAAATACCTTACCTGTTGTTCAACATGTTGAAATGTTGAAGGAAATACCTTGACGATTATATTTTTAAATATTCTATCCCTTCCTCTAATTTATAGGTATATCATTAGAGTATAGGTAGTGTTGTCTGAGCGACCCTGTATGTTTGAATTTCCACTCAGTGCAATATTTTACAGAATTTAATTCCTTCAAATCCCTATGTTAAAGCAATCACCTTGTATATCGATATACATGTAAACATATTTCACAATGCCAAAACGGTCGAGGTCGCGAGCTAAATAAAATGCAGCCCCGATATTGATTTTCTCGGAGAACATACAAACAATATTTGTCTTATGATGTATGTTTTAGAGAGCCGCATTCAAAGTAATGTACCAGCTATCTGGATCTCTATCGCAATTGATAAAGAATGACAAATTCCACTCCAAACGACTTTCACAGACGTTCAAATATTAAAGGCGGCGGAGGCTTATTCTATTGTTTTATGTCTCTCAAGGGTTGCTATAAAACCTGCAGTCAATTTTTAAAAGACGGCTTTTAACTGCTTGTCTATTTGTTCGATTGGAGTTGCATGTATTGTTTCCATTTTATTTGTATGGCTGTTATCCATCGATGATGAAATGCTAATTGCTAATAAGCTTTTAATTTTCTTTTTTTCTATAAATAATCATACAAGGACTATACCAGTTACTTTCAACAAATCACATTGTACAGAAGGAGACACTAACTAAATTTCACTTTCCTTCGGCATTAAATTTAGGGAGCCAGGTACCTAAAAATAGAATTTCCATTCCAAATGTCAAGAGAAAAGTTACACTGACATTGCCTTGCGCACACACTGGAACTACGATCATTAAATACACTAAATAGCTGTAGATATATCGGTATCTACCATTTATACCTTCGTATCCAAGTAAGGGTGATGAATAGGATGAATAGGGAAGTGAATGAAAAATAGTTGTGTACAAATTTTGTGGAAGTATTGGTCGAAGCTGAGTGAAAGTAAACATAATAGTGGAAAGATGTCTAATTTGAACATACAAAAAACTTTATTACTAAAGTGTTTTATAAAATATACTGTAATGTTATTATTTGTTTAAGAGTGTGTGTGTTTGTTTGTGTATTTGTAATTTTTTTATTAGTTAGCTCAGTTTCGTACTTACCTAATTGAATTTTTATGGTTTGTTGACAGAAAATTAAGTTCCATTTACCAATGTAATTTTAAATTATTTAATCAAGTTAGATAAATATAAACATAAATTGTAATTTTTTATTTTCTCAAATTGGTGTATCTTCCTTTTCTTTTCTGGTCCGATATAAATACAGATAAGATGTAACGACGAAAGTTCTAATTATGGGGCAAGTGGTAAAAATATATGGTATTTCACTATGTCTGTTGAGTTATGTACCATATTTCAGATATACATAGCTATATGTATAGGTAATGCTAATTATTGTGCTGCTGCATATGCACTCGATAAACTTGTATTTTTTAGGTATCAAATATGTTGCTTTTCGTACCTATATGGTGCTCTCCTAGAAAGAATAACTTGCCCATACTAGAAGAAAGTTATAAAGTTATGATTTTTAAGGTAAAAGCATCTCAATCGAAATCTCGCGCCATATTTTGTAACAGCATCGAAAACACTTGGCATACCTAACTACTTAATGATAGGCTACAGAATAAACTTTCTTTTTCACATTGTTTGCTCCAAACTGTTTATAATATTGTAACAGCAACTGTCTAGCAACATACATCCACACATACCACCACTGAAAATTTAAATACAACTAACACTGAGTTACATGGATAAAATTCAATTAAATACCAGTGACGTCACCTGTTTAAAAAAAATTGCAATGCTATTGGACGAAAGGTTGTTGGCAACCTCCTCTATTTATTGATCTTACTCGTAGGTGCGTATAGCTTTCTTTAATGCATTTGCTTACTATGTTTTTATTTTATTCTAAATTTTACAATGCCATTATTAGTCAAATGACTTTTTAATATCAAAAATTATTATTAGTTCATATAATCCTGCAAATTCTTCGTTTTCTAGATACAGAACGTTACTTTTTTATTTATTTGTGACATGAAATTAATTCCTGAACTTTAAACAAGTACTGTGAAAAAATATTTAACCATATACCTACACGTTCATCAAACCAAACCACTTAGATTCGCCACTGTCCAAGCATCTTGAGACATTGTTGTGCACTTTATATTATGTTCATATGAGCAATGCACTTTGTTTTAAGAGTCCTTAAAAGCTTTCGAGAAACTTTGCAAGTGGAACAAATTCATTTTCACTAGGTTACAACCTCGATAAATTATGTTTATTTTTAAAATGCCTTTGTTTATTTATATTTCTATTAATTTATTCAGTTTCATGTATTAAAAGGTGTGTTTTTTAGTAAAAAATATATATCCAAATGTTTTGTCTTCTTTTTTAACAGGAAAGTTTCACCAATTTATTTTCATTACCAAATAAATAACACTGTCATAAATAGATGCACTGAATTTAGAGATTTAGGAATACTCTTTGATGAGAAGCTGTCTTTTAACCTTCATTTCCAACAAATAATTGCATCTGCAAGTAAAATGTGGGGCTTTATTTTACGGAATTGCAGCAACTTTCACAATACAACTGTTTTTCAGATTCTTTATTTTTCCTTAGTCAGATCAAAATTAGAGTACGGGGCTGTAATCTGGAATCCTCTAGCTCGGGGCCATGCATTCAGTCTTGAGGGCGTTCAAAGGAAATTTTTAAAGTACTTGGCTTTTCGCACTGACGGAGTGTATCCTGAGAGAGGAACGGATCAGCAATTACTACTTGACCGATTTGGATGTATTTCGTTAGCCGACAGAAGCAAAATTTTATCAGTTTCCTTTTTGTATAAGTTGTTGCATGACGGTATTGATTGTGAAACTATGTTATACAAGATAAACTTTTTAGTTTCAAGATTTCATTCGGGGCGCAAGACTACATTTTACTGCGGAAGGCCTTGTACGAATACTCTTATTAAGACCGCTTTACATTAACAATTTCTTTGTCAATTAATTGATCAAGTGACTTCGTCAAGTCAATTGACAAATGTAATACTAAAATTTGGACGTCAAATAAATTGATGAAGAACTTCGTCAAGTTATCGACGACTTAAAACTTGTTCAAATTTTTCGTCAATTTTTACTTCAATTCAGGAATACCAACCTAAAATAAATGTAAATATTTAACCAGTAACCGAGCAGCAGCAATAATAAATGCAATGGAAGCTTTTTTTGCCCTAAAATATGATTATTAAAATTACTTTTCGTTTTTAACAGTTTTTGTTTCGTATACAAATGGGAATGATATAATGTCAAAAGTTAAAATTACTTTTAAGTTGGTACGGGTGACATCTGACAGCAAAGTTGTTAAAAAACTTGCCAAGCCCTGAACATAATGTAAAACCAACCGACCTTGAAGAAATTGATGAATTAATTCATGAATTTCTTCGTCAATAAATTGTTAGTGTAAAGCCCGCTTTAGATCTCCAGTTCATTCAATGTGCAGTATATTTAACTGTATTGCTGATATCTGCGACATTAATCATGACACCTTAAATTGTATAATCTCTAAACTCTTTGTTGCTACATAGTCAGTCTATTTTTGTTTTCTCTCCTTTTTATGTATATGTTTATTTTTATAAGTGTGTGTATGAAAATTTATGTATATTTAATCTAAGTATTTCTTGTAATTGGGTGTAAAGCTGTTAGAAATTAAATCTATCTAAAATGTGTAAAGTTGTAATATTTCCTGCAAAAGAGCGGAAATGTGTGAGGTGGATTGTGGAAATCTAATAAAATGTCCAGAGAAACAGACTAGCACAAAACAGTAAATTGGTACTACTACTGGCTTTAATTTTACGAGGGTATAAAATGAAAATTGCCCTTATAATAGAGCACATCTGCTGTAGAAGCAAGGAGCCTTCAGAATAATAAATAAAAAAGCTGAAATCACAACTTACAGACATTTATGCTTCTTACATTAATACAAAAATATAATAATTTACTAGACACTTCAAAGACTTCAATTATGTTAAGTGTTCTAGTCCGGGATGTAGAAAGGGGAATGATGTATAAGAAAAGGAAATTTTCCACTTTACGCACCCTCTACGGAATTAAATATAGTAAGACACAAAACATTCTTTAAGATAAATGAAAAAGGTATACAGGGTGCCCGGAATATGAGTGCCTTAATTTTGCCATATGATAGGACAAACGATATTTGATTTCACAATTTTTTTTCTCTGACCAACGTAACAGAATTAAGACTGCAAACAGGTCTTGAATATGCGACAACCTCGCTCACATACTATCTTAGGATTGTTATGTATTTATACATAATAATTACAAATAGGTACACCTAAACGTAGGTATTTACTGTGGATGGTTTTATTAGAGCTCTTTTCACAACAGAATAATAGTTACAAGTGTTTAAAATGACTTCTGTTACTTGCAAGAAACGTTTACCGTACGAACGTCCAGAGAGTTTTGCCTAGATTCGCCGCGCAGCTGGTTATGGTTACTATAAATTGTTCTATTTTTTATGTGCATTCATAGGCATCAAAGAAAAACTAGACAAATATAAACCACATTAGCTGTACGCACCATTATGACTAATAGAAACAGGTGGATTTTAATGGCTACAGAATCGAGAGAAAACAGATGGAAGGAACAACGAAACATTTGCGGACAACGTTGTTCCTGGGTTTTTACCCTTCATCAGCGGTGGAGCTTAAAAACAAGATGGAGTCTCTGGATTCTGTAGCCATTAAAATCCACCTTTTTCAGTTTCATTTAAGATTATGATCCATTAAGCTCCTTTCTTTATTGTGATTAATATTATTTTTAGGTTATCACCAGCAGCCTGACATTGCAACGTTGCCGAACGTTACAATACGTTACAGTTTCAACGAGTTTCTCGGAAACTTCAATTGTTTACTTCATTAGTACTGATCCAAAAATCAATTTATGAACAAATTACGTTACAGGTGGCTTTACTTAACCTTATTTTGTTTTAAAATTTCGTAATTGTTTTCTATTTTCGTACCCTTGATAACAGTAAGTCATGTCATTTTACCACCAGGTGGAAAAAATACTTTATTGCAGATATATTTCAGCTACTTGAAATACTGAAGAAGCAATCCTAGAGCTACAGAAATAGATCAGATCTATTGTAGCTGACTGGGCGACATATGTCCGAATGAATTTGAATTTTGAATCGTCATCATTTAATAACTTCATTATATCACGTAGGTACGTTTTTTTCTTAATAAAGTTAGTTAAGTCCAATTATATTTCAAACACATATTGAATCCAACACTATGTATGGCGTTGTTCTTTTAGTATACGTAGATATTCGGTGTCAAAAAATATACATATGAAGTTCAAATATCTTTACAATAAAGAATAAGAAAGAGGCTGCAAGAGCTAATAATAAGAGAAATATATGGGTAAAATCGATTGATTTATCCTATTAGCCACGTCTTTCAGTAGCTTCTCTTTTAATCGCTCCATAGTCTAGTGCAAGTTCGCCAACAGATCCTTTGTGCAGGAAAATTAATGCAAGCTGAATAAATATCCGTTTCACCGGCAAATTGGTTACAGTTCCAGACAATGGGGCCGGAATATCAAGGTATGTATAGGCCAGTTATTTAGTTTTAGGGGATGAGGCCTGTAATCCATATCTAGTAAATTTTGATTTGTGGTGACGTTACCCAGGTCAATAACGGCACGCCGGTCGGGATAAAACGGGAACTGGCCGTGACTTGAATATCTAGAAGTTCCCTAACTCTGATCTATCTATCAAAAGTTTATCCTGGTCGATAATGTAATTTCAAACAGTATTCATTCTGATATAAACGACGCGTTTAACAAAAGGCGACAAAGGTGACGGCTATTACTTTATCTGATGTCATATTCTGGTGTACTTTGAATAAAACATTTTCTTTCTCTGTGTACATGGAAATGTAGGTACAAAAAATATTGATTTTAATGTCCCGAATAAATACAAAGTGAATGAACATTGTCTTAAAATATGTCGACTACTACCAGCCTTATACTTAGAAGAAGATTGTTATAAATTATATCTGTCCAACTTCAAATGGTCCAAGAGCCTCTGTAAAGAAAATTGCGAAAACCGCATCATAAAATACTTAGTATGCAACTTCATCAGTGATTTGTTATAGGGACAGAAAACGTGTTTGTTTGTATAATTACTTTTATTTATTCGAAAAATAACAAATATACAGGGTAATTTTAAATAAAGTAACAAAAATGAGACCACAGATTCCTTAGGTAAAAGTAAATCGATTTAACCTAACATACCTATATCCCAAAACGCATAATAAAAACGATACAGGGTGTCAAAATTAAAATTTTGCTGTCTTATATTAGACAGTAGATAACTTCTCAAAAAATCGAAATATTTGCATAAAATTTGTATGTCGAGTGTTTTTGCGAGCGAGAAATTCAAATGTGTTTCTGATTTTGACGTCACTAGTAGAGGGCGCCACTTGTGGCACACCATGTTTCTTTTAAATGACAGAACTTTTTTGCAGCTTAGTGTATCCATCGGACTATCGAAACAATCGATTCTTCTACCTGTTCATTAAAAAAGGTATACCTTGCTGAAGTCGGTAGGAGTAACCGTTTTTGAAATAATCCTATTTGAAATGCTCAGTGCACAGAGTAAAAACTGTTTTGGTTCTAGGTAAAGTGCCTTTTCTGCTCAAAATATAGTAAAATGTTACTTGAAAGAGTTGTTCAGAATGGTAAATTATGGAGATGTGCAGATGACTGGTTCAGGTACGTTGCGTTTCACTTGTTTGTTCTTAAGCAAATACATCCAAGTATGATTCAATCCTTCCGTCTGTGTTTATGTTGCTCGTATGGAAGAATCTCCAAAGCCTCCCTTCGCACTAGATTGTAATACCCATTGGTACTAACAAGCACTCTACTGAGATTCTGTGTTGAGCAAAGGCGGATTTTTTCAGGCTGGTATAACCGTGTGTGCCTTTTGTGTTATTTTTTCCTGGTTGCTACGATCTGTTTGGACATTCCCACGTATACTTTGTCACAGCCACTGCATAGCACCAAATACACTCCCGGAGTTTGTAACGGACTCAATTGATCTTTCGGGATGCAGAGTTGCTGACTTATTTTCACGTTCATGTGAAAGTAGTCCGCACGCCTTTTTGCGTAGTATTTTCGCACTCCGACATTGTCTGTTTTTTAGTATACGTAGATATTCGGTGTTAAAGAATATACATGAACCTCAAATATCTTTGCAATAAAGAAGAAGAAAGAGACTACACGAGCTAATAATTGGTGATTGTAGTGACTTCCTCCTTGGACTTTGCTGTTTGCTCACGCCGAGTTCTAAAGGCTCTACCGATGTCTTTCTTGAAGTATCCATTTGCTAGAAACACAAGTCGGAGCGAATCTATTTCATCGTGCTATGGTCCTCATCAGCCAACGTTAATGAGCGATGAACTAGGGTTTTCACCACCGAACGTTTTTGTGCCGGATGATGATTAGTATTTCCATGGAGATATTTATTAGTACGTGCTACAGATACTGTCTCCCAATACGCCAGGCACTGTCTTACTACATTTCCATACTAAAGTTCTTGTTGTGTTGCTGCCTAATATGATTCAAAAGTGTCGTCCATGTATCTAAGCAAATATTCGTGCCTTTAGTTGAACCATGGAGAGGAATAATGTCCTCTGCTACACTGAAGTCCTCTTGAATAGTTTGAACAAAAGTTAAAAGTTGACTGATGTCGTATAGGGTGCTTTCGTCCAGGCAGAGTGAAAAATATTTACATTTTACAACTGCGTCGCGCAATTTTTTGGATACATATTGATTAATGTGGTCTGCACGACGAATTTTTTGGCAATTTTTGTCTCATTAAATTGGTTTACCATGTGGATACCACCATTCGTAATAAGTACTTCATCACTAAAATGTTTTTCGCTTTGACATGTCCCAACGCTAGTCCGTAAGCATCAGCAATACTGCAATTGTTACCAATGTCAGACTTTTTGAAAAAATATGTTTGTTGTTTTAACCCATCAGAAGAAAATAATTAAAACACTTTATAAACATTGTAACAATTAACTTCGCAAACCGTATTCAACGTTTCTCTGTCTATGAATCTACATTCCACACTATTAACTATTAACTCTGCTTGTTCCGCTTGATCCAACCTTTTTATATATGGGCACATGACCACTCGAATGTTCGAGAGTGATTTAGTGAGGTCTCCAATGTCCTAGTAACTTATTATTATTATTTTATTCAATTTTAAAGCATATTATTTTTAAATTTATCAAATATATTACGTCCTGCCTTAAATCATATAAAATTCTGACACCTTAGAAATATGGTAGCCATTTATAGATGAAATTGATCCAATGATTTTTCTGTTTTTTTTTTCTCTTGAAAAGTTATAACATCGTTCATGTTAGTACTTTCCATTTCGACCTAGAGTTTATCTTCTGCAAACGCACTTTCCATCGCCTACTAACTCCATATCGATTCTTGACTGATGGTGATTTGTTGTCTCAGTTTGATACGCAGTGTCCCGCGTAATGGTTTTACTAGATGCACCCTATAAATTTGGAGTAAAGTTAATTTCATCGAAGAGTGATGTTGACTAAATCATGGATCTTACTATTGATGATTGTAAAGCTAATGTGAATAATAATGTGTGACATTTGGATTGTTATAACGCCAGAATTGTTTAAAAATTGAACTCCTTAGAGAAAAAAATATAATGCCAATTGTAACAGTATAAACTTATGATTACCAAAAGTAGGATATGAATTGGTACACAAATTTCTTTCTAGCTTTCTATGTTCTCGTTATCATCTATGTCTAACCATGTTCACCCATCGATTGTCTTTAAAAGCTGGCTTTTTATTGTTAATATAATTTTTCATAGTTTGTCGCGTTGAAAACAACAATTTTCTGTAATTTATTGTAAAATATTATCATTTAATGTAGTAGGTATATAGTTTTATTATTCTCAGTTGTTCGTATGACGTAAGTCGTCTGAATTCTTGCCGTCACTATATCTTCTTTCGTCAAACAAAAATTTCATCTTAACGAGTGAAATGTAATAAACATCTTACTTTAAATATGTTTTTGACCTTTGAAATATAAAGAACGTTTTTTAACGATTGATGTATTATTTTACAGAGTTAAAGGAAAAGCTCGACGACCCCATATTGAATTTGTTTTACAGAACAGGTGGAATATTTTATTTTTAAGCATTTAATATTTCGCGTGAAATTAGTTTTTGTGCGTAGGTCTCTATATTCTGAATGAAGCAGTGTAGGTGTATTTAAAAAAAGCTTTAATAAATGACTTTTGCTGCACACTTTAACATTTAATAATAATAATGATAATGATAATGATAATGATAATGATAATGATAATGATAATGATAATGATAATGATAATGATAATGATAATGATAATGATAATGATAATGATAATGATAATGATAATAATAATAATAATAATAATAATATCTCTACCCCTCATTCTAATCACGAGGATTAGCCGAGAAGTCAAAGACTTGTGCGGGAGAGGGGGCGGCATATTATTATTAAGCAGGCCGCATTTGCGCCCAGAAACGACTTACGTAGGTAGGCCCTAACCACCATTCAGTGCAGGAATGAGGGAAACCTGGAAAACCTCATTAATTAGGGGGTAGTCAAATGTAAACCGGTATCCATCTCTAACATTGATCCAAGTCAACATTCTTAAACCCTACCATACCCGCAGAGAGGGTGGCAATCCTCTCCACGAATATAGCTTATATACAGTCTACCGGCTGCGGGGGTCGAACCCACAGCGATCTAGTCACCTCGATTCAAGTACTGACGCCTTAAACCGCGCGACCATTGACCGATCTGACCGATTTGCCAATTATTCTTTTTTATCAGCATCAAGTTAAATTATAATATACAGTGTGTCTCAAATGAGGAATCTGGAAATACTGGGAACTAATATGGTATGACATAGATATTTTAAAGAAAATATTAAGAAACAAATAACCAAATATATTAAAATACAGTCCATTGAGTTTATGAAAAATATAGGAAAATGTGTTAGCTGTTGAAGGGTAACGTATAGAATTTTAGTTAGTTAGTAGTTTGACTTAAGTGATTCCATTACATAATAATGTGTTAAATCGTTGTAAAGCCAAACATAAATATTCATATACTATATTCAAAATTCATATCTGAGGTTATATTGGCATTAAGAAACAACTTTTCTCTATTAAATTTTTAATTTCTTCTTAAAAATGTGGCACTTTACTCTTGACACAACTTTACATTTTCTTATGTTTTTACACCCTGTATTTTCCAAAGTTACTTTAACAGCCGTCATCAGGCCATTAGGACAAGCTAAATTTTTTTTAACTATTTTACTTTTAAAAAAATATATATGAAGTAAAAGTTTACAGGTACAGTTAGGTTTATCCGTGTACACACTGTAATATTACATGAAACAGAAACAATATTTTTGTAATTATTATGTTCATTTCATGTGTTTAAGTATTAATTATAACATCCTTCAGCCTTCAACGCATATTTTATTATGTGTATATTTGTGAAACTTTAGTAAATCTACAACAGTGGCTTCAAATTACATATAAAAATACCATTTGCAATAAACCGATAAGAAAATTATTCATTTAACTAAGCTACAACTTGCCGCATAATTTCGTGATAGAAGTGTATTAATTTCACGTTCGTTTCGCATTTTACGATACGGCCAAGTTCATTGCCAAGGTTATTAAACAGTGAGTGTTTTACAGTGTCTAAATTTCTGCAAATCAATTCGTTACTAAAAGTTAAAAATTATTTTTTTTAATCAAAATATTTATTATTATCATGAATATTTATGAAACCTTTTTCTACTGTATTGTATTGTCTATAAAATAAATGTTTGTAATAAACCTGAAAGACTTATAGCAAACTGCCAAAGTTATTCATTAGCGGCACACCAGATGTATACCGCTTTCGAACTTGTTAGCTCTCCTCAGTATGCCATAGGTGAGATAATTGACGACATGTCCGACAGAAACAAACCTGATGTAACACATAGCCACATCTTGTGGCCACATGCTGAACTTAATGATCTATAAACATATAATTTAAGGAAGTATAACCTATTCTACATTTACAAATATTATTCTTTAAGTAATTATTACATTAGTATTAATGTAGGAACATTGTGTTGAATTAAGTAGAGGAATGCTTGGATGTAAATATTTATTCCAAATATATCACGCCTGAGTGAAGTTTAAATTTTTTTCGTATACTTAATATACTTAAATCCTAACCCTTGTGACTCATTCTTTTTTCATCCTGTTCTTGAACTAGAGGTTTTAGATGCTATAGATTCTTTGAAAGACTCTAGGTGCGCTGATATTCATGAACTTAGTGGTCAGATTATTAAGGAGACATGCAATGTTATGCTTAGGCCATTTACCGAACTTGTAAACTTAATCCTGACCACTGGCATATTTCCTGAAATATTTAAATCTTCTAAGGTAATTCCTGTGTTTAAAAGGGCGATCCTTCCATGATTGACAATTACCGTCCCATAAGTATTGTTTCTGTCTTTGGGAAAATCATTGAAAAAATTATAAAGAAGCAATGGCACGCCTATTTCCAATTACATAACTTTTTCAGTAATTTTCAATATGGTTTCAGAAACTCTCGTTCTACCACTCAAGCTGTCTATCATGTTGTGAGTGAGGTAGTGCAGGAGCTTGAACAAGGCAATCTCACAGCTATTATGCTATGTGACTTGTCTAAAGCATTTGATTGCGTTTCCCACGATATTCTTCTGGAGAAATGGAATTAGTCTTATCTGAGTAACCGTCAGCAAGCTGTGCAGTTGAACGGTGTTACGTCTGATTTCAAATCTGTTAAATATGGTATTCCACAAGGTTATGTACTGGGTCCTCTGCTGTTTGTTGTTTATGTAAACGATTTGTGCTTTTCTGTGTTGCCTTATAAGTCTGTTCAGTTTGCGGATGACACATCATTTATACTAGCGGCTAGTAATAATTCTGAACTATGTTCTGCTCGTGACAAGATTTCAAGCAGGGCAAACGAGTGGTTCTTGTACAACAAACTAAAATTAAATACCGATCTTCCCATGCTATAAACATTTTTCGTCTGCAGAAGAGGGCAATTAGAATAATGGCAGGCATTGGCTTTCGGGATCATTGCAGGTCGTACTTTAAAGAACTGAAAATAATGCCTTTGCCTACGTTATTCTTATTTCTGGTTCTTGTTGAAATTCACGGGAGGCAGTCGATCATGCTCAAGCAGTCTGACGTACACAACTATGACACCCGGAATTCTCACCTAATTAGAAATAACCGTTTTAGATTATGTATATCTGAAGCTAATTCGCTCAATATCAATTACTTTAACTTATTGCCAGGTACTTTTAAAAACATGAATGCTGCTTCTTTTAAATATAAATTAAAAAAATATTTTCTGAGTAATTGTTTCTACTCTGCTGATGAATTTGTGGAACATTTTAGATCTCTGTGACAGCTCACTTCAGCACTTTACTGGTACTTTTGTACACTGAATGTTTTAAATTTTGTATTTCTGTATTTCTCATCTTACTTTTTATTTTATTCTTAGGCTTTTTTTATTGTGTCTTGTGAACTATCATAATTTTAATTCTACATTGTAACTATTTTTGACTTGCTGCAAACATATTTATTTTATGTAACGTGGTCAAATAACAACAATAAATACTTAGGTTTGTTTGTGTAGTTGATAATAACTATTAGCCTTGGTGGTATTGCACGTTTTCAGTTTATGACGTAGATCAGTGTGATGTTAAGTGATGGCAGTAGACATAAACTGTCATCTATGTGAACTCGATAAATATTTAAAAACGGCAGTTGAGTTAATAATTGACTCGACCATAAATGTTTCAAATATTTCACCTCCACGTTAATACATGAAATATCTCTTACAGTGAATGCGTCACCTGCCTTTCTTGGATCAATTTTAAAAATATCCTGTGGAGACTAACTTTAGAGCAAATGGTCTTGAAATGCATGTTCCAATTATTTAATTCGATCAATTCAATTAGGAAGTTCTTAAATAATTAAAACAATGTAATCAATTAAATGTTAACGCTTGCGATTTATTTAACTGAGTATACTGACAACAATTAATTGTTTGTGATATTAGATGGTGAATTGTTGGTTATTTGTTGCCTAAGTCAATAATGTGAAATAACACACCAGAATGTAGTTACAATTCTAATGGAAAATTACTATTTGTCCTGTTACCAGTTCTATGTAAATTGTATGTGCAACTTTATATTAATATAACGGTTTTTTACAATTTCCAAAATATAAAGTAGCAACTATTATACAGGGTGATTCACATTATATCAAAACAAAATTTGTTTAATGTACAGAGGGCTCTTAGAAATACAATTTCTTCTTCTGCACGACATTGGAAATTGACCCACTATAAAATCTGACCTTGCGTAAAGCAAATCATACGGTCGACGACTGGCACGACGGCAAAGTGGGATCAACAAATTTCTCATGGAAAGAAATAATTAAAGTTTTATAATATCTATTTTATATCAACAAATTGAACTGATATTGCCGCTATTCCTGTTATTTAATAATACAATTAATTTATGGTTTTAATAAATAAAATAATTTGACATACCTGATGTCACAACAACTGTTCAAAATGGTGTCCATCGACGTGTAAACACATTTGAACCCGTCTTACAAACTTTCTACAATAATCTAGCTAAATTTACTAACCTGGTTTAATGAAAACGCTATAAATATCTAAGTTCACTCTTGAAAATGTGGGAACTCGAAAATTCCACCACAATAGATGAGATCTGACCTATTTCTGCATTTTTAGGATTGCTTCTTCAGATGGCCTTCTTTAAGTTGAGTCAAATATCTTACTATAAAAATTATTATACCAATAATTTAAAATTATTTGAAATTAAATGTCGAGAATGTCAAAAGTGATTAATCTGTCAATGCATTTAAACATAATAACGACCTACTAAATTAATAACAAAATTTTACCCTTTACGTAATCGTTTTTTATATATTTTGTACTGTAGGTTGGTGCAATCTAAAAATAAAATAATATAAAATAAAATTATGGACGAAAGAATAATGCAATTGAATTGCCACATTCCATTTAAAAATTGTATGATGAGTCGTATTTTGAAAGAGACACCCTGAAGAGAAATTTTAAGTATACCACTGAACTCTACGGATAAAAGTTTTCCACAAACAACTTTCATCATTCCGATATCTCAGGTATATGAAGAGTATCCCAAATCGAAGAGGTCTTTGAAATTTCCGATAGATGGCATCTTTAAGTTGTCGGAAAAATAACCAGCCGAGTTTTGTAAAAGCCGCATCCTTCTATGTCTTGTAGTTTCTGGGATACCCTGCAATTTCAGAGGAATTGGGGCACCCTGTTTATTAATATACAATAGTACATTAATACCACTCAAAAATATTTATTCTTATGTTATGTGAGCTCACGTGTTGGCAAGTGGTGTGGTAACACTGTATTTATCCTTTAAATTCAGAAAGTATAAAAATACCTTTTAGTGCTTCTTGAGTGAAAAGAGTATCTTATTGAACCTCAATATTGCTAGCTCAATTCCTTTGTTAACATACCAGTATGGATATGTGTTCAGGTGAAAATAAAGAAATACCGCTTTCAAAAGATACTATATTTATGAATATATGTAGAATTTGTTCGATGTATTGTATCTTTCTGTTTTTTTTTGCAGTACGAGAGGAACTATTTTATTAATATAGATATTCTATTGTTAGATTTTTATATGTATGTACGTATAAAGGTATACAAAAATAAATATAACTGTATAAAAAAAAACTCATATATTTTTAATGTTGATAAACTATATTTTACAAAAATGTAAACGATAATAATCATTAAATAACATTGCTGACGTGTAATGAGTTTTTTTGTTCCTGTTCCAGTTTCTGTTATAAACAACGTGGAATTGTCCAACGAGGCCGTCAGGCCGAGTAGGACAACACGTCGAGTGCAGTACACTTTTTATACGAGTTGCATATACTCGCGACAAGAATTCAAACGACTTACGTCATACGAACAAATGACTAATTCATTATATTTTCATCAAAATATTTAAGAAACTGCAACTGATAGTAATAAAACTATATACTACACTGTAGTGTAGTTTGCATTATATATTGCACTAAATTACAAAAAAATATTGTTTTTAACGCGACCAATTATCGAAAATTACTTTGACAATAAAAACAACAGCCGTGACGTAAGACGCCTGAATTATTGTGCGAGTATACAATATTTTTTCTACGTTCATGCAAAAACCAAAAAATGTTTCATTTAGATGACACTAAGTCTAGAAAAATATGACCTCGATTTGAACGTTTATGTTTGTCATGATAACAAAACGCTGTAGTAGAATGACAGATGAATGCAATAAACATTTTATTGCACTAGTGCAATAAAGAACCACTTTTTCCACTAAATATAGTTCGATAAAGTTTTGTTTTTTGCATGAACGTAGAAAAATAAACGAAAATATGGCTTTGTCACAATATAAAAAGCTACTTGCCTTTTTAAAATGCCAAAATAACACATACGAAGCAAAGAAACTAAAAGTTTTGATTATGGATTACTATTTGATTATTATTATTTAAAAGAGGCTTCAGATGAAAAGTTCTTATTATTAGTGAAAGTGGTACTAATATTTGCATTAAATGGGTCATGTTGGCGCGCAGAATTATACAGTCGAACTGTAAAAGATATAAAAGACACGGGTAAAATTTTGGTTATAACTTTACATTATACAAAAACTTAAAAGAAACGTGTGTTTACCATAAGATCAGAGTGCAACGGATATTAAATTTATCATAAGTACATATTTACAATTGAGACCCAAACAAGTAAAATACAATAGATTTTTCATTTACTATAACCACGATAAGTGCACAATACAAGCAGTTCGAATCAACAGTTTTGCAAAAATTCCTCTGGGTTTCAGAATATTTAAAATTCCTAGATGCATCCAGTTACACAGGCTATTGCTCGAGGAGGACGTCTGCCACCTTACTTTATCGAGGAAGGTTATCTTGAGAAAAGCATCGTCAATAAGTCAAAAATTTCAAAAAATATATTTTATAAGCAAAAACTAGTGGCAAGTCAATTTTCAGTAATGCAGATAGAGAATCATAATAATTTTCAGAAAGAGCAAGTAGAATTGAATAAATTTCGTGTCGTTAACTTCTCAAATTTGAATAATTGTACTTTTAATATACAGAGTGTCCCAAAATTAGCCTGCCAAAAATTAATCGTGGATTCTACGATCAAAAATAAGAAAAAAAGTTCTATACACGTAGCTTGGTAAACGCCCCCTAATTTGATTTTCTTCAAATATTTTCAAAACGGATCGAGATAAAGTAATCAAATTTGAAATTGAGAATCGCAATTAGATTGCGAATCTAATGTTCTAAATACTATACCATAATTAGTCATAGGTGTGCCAAACTGGGGGGGTTATTGGATAAATATTGCTCTAACTTTTTCATGTCTCGAGGTTATTGCCGTCAGATCAAAAAATAAAAAATGTCGAACAATTTTACAAAAAAAGGTCAAGCGGTCAAATTGTCTCTAGTATGCTTTGAAAAGTTATCTGTCAGTTTATTTGTCACATAATGCATATGTCTTTAAAAAAAATTAAGTATTACTTAATAGGCTATATTTAAATTCAAAAATTTACAAATAATTACATTACTGATATGCATTTTAAAAGTATTTTAATATGTTAAAACACCTTTAATATGTGTTAAATAAGTCGACAGTATTTTCTCAGAGCCTATTTATAGTTTCCATCTTAAACTTTTGTGGTATTTCACAAAATTTTAAAGTTACTCGAAAACAGAGCAGTTTATCGGATTGAAATAGAAGTACCTTAGTAAAGTTAGAGCAATATTTACTCACTGACCCCCCAGTTTGGCACGTCTATGACCAATTATGAGGGATTATTTTCAGATTATTAGATTCGCAATCTAATTGTGATTCTCAATTTCAAATTTGATTACTTTATTTTGATCCCTTCTGGAAATATATTTTCAGGTCCCCATTTAATGGGGGAGTGTCTACGGACTTATGACATAATTTTTTTTTTCTTATTTTTGATCGTAGAATCACACAGTTAATTTTTGGCAGGCTAATTTTGGGACACCCTCTATTTAGCAATGTTTCCAATTAATCAAATAAACAATTTTCTGTCAAACTGTTTTTTTCTTAACAGTGACATTACTATATCGTAAAGTAACATTTTAATGTGATACAGTGGAACGCTAGTGAATACTTGAATTTAGTAAAAAAGCATATCATCAGTGAAACTGCGAAAAAACTATTTATAGTTCAACTTTGAAAATATTTTAATCTTTTTACTTGGAAAGTAAAATGTTTTGTCTGGACATTTATATCTACGAGTAGGTTGCAGCAATGTAATTTTTCATACAATCACAGATAGGTGCTGTGGCATGTGTAACTTTCCATTTATACACATGCAGTCATATATGGCTTAAAATATAGTAAACATCCTACTGCTGTCCATGGCTGGTGCCTGTAAGCGTGGGACTAAACAGGGACGTACTCTACTTTTCCATGAGATGCCTGCATTCCAGGAACGGCTTTAATTTTAACACTTAAACATGATTATTTTTGGTGATTATAGATCATAATTTGCCTAATATTCAACCTATAAAACGATAAGTATCGAATGGTATAAGATATTAAATTTTAATAAAACGTGTACCTTTAATTCTTAAATGTGTCTGTGAAAGGTTGGGAAATGTCGCAGCTGGGATACTGCTGACCAAAAAAAGTCGATTGAGCTAAATATGTCTTATCCGAATGTTGCTGGTTTCAAAACTATAGGTCGTTCAATGCTAGAACTTTATTTTGAAATATCTCAATAACTTTGAAATCTGTCGGAGTATTAAAAAAAAAATTGGCACAATTATGTTTTTTGGCACGGCTAATGAGAATGTTTAACTAATTTTGACGTCACTAGTAGAGGGCGCCACTTATGGCACGTCACGTTTCTTTTAAATGCCTGAACTTTTTTGCAGCTTAGTGTATCCATCTGACTATAGAAACAGTCGATTCTTCTACCTGTTGCATCTGAAAAAGATATACCCTGTTGAAGTCGTTAGGAGTAACAGTTTTCAAAATAATCCTATTTGATATATTCAGTGCACCGATTGAAAACTGTTATCGTTTCAGGTAAAGTGACTTTTCTACTGAAAATATAGCAAAAAGTGAACTTGAAAAAGTAGTTTAGAACGGTAAATTATGTAGACGTACAAAATTTCAGGAAGATCGGCGAGGTTTGATTTTGAAACCATTTTTCAACAAAACACAAAGATTTTATCAAACCAGAAATGGTACGGGATATTTGGGAATACATCTTTTTAATGCTTTACTAATGCACATAAGGAATCTTAATACAAGTCAGTTCTTTTTTTGAAAAATGCATTTTATGATATTGAGCAGTTTTTGGACAGTGACTCTGATGTAATTTGAGGGTTGAACTATGAATTATATTTGTTTATTTGATTATTTTTTTATTATCTGTTATAGTGTGGATTTTAACATTGTAATGTGTGTTCTTGTGTCCATTTTTCTCTTTTTTTAGTGTAGGACTTTTTATGTATTTGTATTTATATTTGAATATTTTCTGTTTTCCTGTCGTTTGACGTATGTAAACATTTTTTGTGTAATAAAATGAATTTATAAGTAAATAAAAACAATAAATAAATATATCTATATTTGTAGTTGTTAACAGTTTGCAACTGCAACTGTAGAGGTTTAATAAGCGGTGCAATTGTTTTAATTGTGTTTTTATCTCTGCATATCTTTATTAAATAAAGGTACATGCTTTAAGTCTCGAAAGAAACGACCTAAGTTTCACGATAAATTAAAATATGTATGTTTAAATGAATAAGATACGCCCGAACGAAACAGAACTCTCCGCTAAATCTCCGTTTTATTCCTAAATCCTGTTTGTATTCAGAATAAAGTTCTCAAGAAAAAGGATCTTTAGTAGAAGGAGGTTGAGTGATGAAAGAAAACCAAGTTTTTCTACTCATTTAAACTCCATGCTTCCACCCCTATATATACGCTACAAGAAATCTGTCGTAATGATGCAGGTTTCCTTTATACATAAAAAAATTAGATTACATTCATTTATTTTCCCGCAAACAGAAAAAATTACGGACGAATGTTTTTGATGCAATTTGCAGGGTCCGAACGGTAGTTGATTTATTTTCGCCTTTCGCCGCTAGAAGCGAGCCCATGACAGTTAAAATATTGGTGAGGAAATTTAGCTCCGGCTAAAGAATGACGACACGCACTTGTTTTCAAATTTCCAGCCAGATGGGCATAACAAAGAAAATTATCGCTCTCATATTTAACGTCACCACGTCATATGTGAATCAATGTGAGATAGCACTGAAGATTTATATGTCACATCTAGCATATGAACCGTCATCCCAAAACCTCTGCCGACAGCTTTATACCAGGTAGTAATCGATATGCAAAAGTCCTCTAGCCGGCTTTCAAAATAGAGAGAAAAGAGTGACTCGTTTTATAAACCCGCACATAATTTATAACAGTCAACACAAAAAGAAACACGTTCCGTCCGTAAATTATTCGTATAAAATGATGTGTTCCGTATACCTCGCAGAGTGACGTCAATTAGACTGTATTGATTTGTATTTGCCTATTCCATCTGCATATCTACCAGCAAGGCAGGTGGAAAGAAAAAGCCAAGTATATTTTTCCACCAATTAGTTATAATTGTAATGAATTTATTAGTGATTTTATGCTAAAAAAGGAGAATAATCTCCAAATCGCATTAATCTAACAAGTGAGGAATATTGGATGATACAAAGTATATAATATGTAATTCATCAACAAGAATGTCTGTGAGCAGTGTATATCGTGCAATAAAGGGTGGCAAAGAATAATATACAGTCTTCATAAATGATTACAAGCCACGTGACCAGGACTGTGATTCTCGAAGAGCAACTCGTATGCGATCAGATTTCTTGTCTCTCTCAATTGCCGTAGTGAGGAAAAGGATATTCGCATATGAATTACTCTGCGATGATCACGTGGCTTGTAATCATTTATGAAGGCACTGTACAATTGGAAAATGGAAAATAGTGAAAACTGGCGGAAGGAGAAAGATAGAAATTGGTGAGGACACAAAATACGCGATTCGTAGAAGAATTCACAGATGGCATTTTATGAGTTTCCGACAATAAAAAAATTCAGGTACCTATCTCACGCGATCTATGCCTAGAATATCTAAACGGACTTCTGCGAATTGCATGGCAAAAGTTTCCGTCTTGTAAAACGAAAAAGTAAGCTGAGAAAGACAACAATACTGATATTTATTTATTGATTTATTTGATACAACTACCAAGACAGGCAAATGCCCAATTACATGGTAGGTACAGTACAAAAGAACAATATACCGATTAATAATAAAATAACTACATGTATAGTCAGTACAGGGTAATAGAAAAATAATAGAAGCAAACAAACAAAGGAAAAATAACTAATTCATGTGATACACGTATACACACCAATCAACCCAGACACAAATTATTCAATCCGCGTCGAGAATGCATCGCTTAATATTCCGTACATTAGAACAAAAAATGTCGAAAGAGTTCTGATATTGATGATAATTTGAACACATTACATTAATCGGTGCAAATCGAAGAACATTTGTCCTGGGTGTTTTTACATAAAATAAATAATTATATCGAGTTCTTCTCTCCAAAATATTGAACTTTAAATAGCGCAATAATTCTTCACAAACTATTATGCCATTAACAAGTTTAAACAGAAATAAAACAGAAAAATATAGCCTCCTCTGAGCTAACGAGTTGAGATGAAACCTAGTTCACATTGTGGGTGATCTCAAAGTTGATAAACGTTGTCGGATTTAAACGAAAGATATTTAAGTAATTGTCTTTGGATTGTTTCAATGCTATTTATATTAACATCGTATCCTGGAATCCACACAGTACTAGCATATTCTAGTTTAGAGCTAACGAGAGAGAAATAAAGCAATTTGATACTATGAACCGAAAACTGCCTTGAATTACGAATAATGAAACCCAGAGATTTGGCAAAAAAGCTATTATAAGTATTAGAAGGTCGAAATCTGAATCAAATTATTACACTATCGAAATATGGATAAATGAAGGTCATGACAAAAGTGTGGCATGATATTATGCATACGCAATATCCAAAGCTAAGGGGCAGGTAATTCTCGAAGGATCTTCGACTTGATTCAAATCACCTTCTGCATAAGAACGGATGCTAGTAATAACGGTTATTGAACGTACAGAAGGGATTTTATAACAAAGTGTACTTGCTTTTGAATCACGTTGGACAGCAGACTATGATCAGGATATGGATTGAATTGGATTGCTTAAATCTGTTTTGCTACATACATGTTTGCATTATTTGTAATGGACACTACCGTAGCCGACAATAAGTGTATAGTGCAATGTACTACAGAGGAGTTTATAAACTTCTAAACGTAAACTATTAAAGTGCTAGATTTACTCAATATCAACTTATTTTTTGAAAGTTTCGTGGGCTTTGAACTCTTCTTAAGTGGTACGCATATGGAATCTTGTCTCCTGCGACCCTTATCTCCTGTTCTCATTTAAGTGCCAAAGACACTCAACTAGTTAAGATATGTCTTGTACAAGAGTTAACTGGAGATGATCTAAATCGAGGAATGTAATTCTGCCAGATATAAATGAATGCACTTGTATAATGACAACCCATTTCAAGTAAATAATATATATTTTTCTGATGAGTAAGTTCCCACATTAAATAGTGAAGTCAATTGTGGAAATTGTAGTTTCTGGGCAAACGAAAACTTTCGATTGATGCGAGAGCAGCACATAGTAGGCCGTTCCTATGGTTCTAAATTCACCAAGACATCGTCAGTTTTTGCAGGCATGTTTAATTCTTACTTTAGTGACATTATGTTGTAGTATAAATAATATAATCTATATTGTTTACAAGTTACAAATGCTGCAATATAGGTTTTTATTTGCTCTTTTAATTCAGCTGTTCTTGGAACCCTACACGAGTTTTTATGACTTTTGGCAGTCTTGATATGAAATGTAATAAAAATGCATTATATTCTTGTTTTGTAATTTAATAAACTATATATTATTTTCAGGAAAAAATTAGTCAAATGAAAACCCAATGTATAAGTATGTCTAGGTCATTTTTTAGTGTCTAATATTATTTAAGTGATTTGGGTATTTCTATACTTATATTAACTAATTTGAGACAAATTATTTTAATTTGTTTAAAGATGTTACTGTACCCTTTTTATTATATAGGTACTGTTTGTGCGCAGGTATGACTTAGAATCGGTGTATAATATCAGTTTGAACTTCAGCATCTTGAAATTTTGGCGTCAACATAGTTTTGGTATTATTGTTGTCAGAAACTCTGCTTGAACCAAAAATGCTTGAGTCTAAAATTTATATGACACAATGAAATACCCACTTACATAATTATTGTACATTACACTTTTTTAAATAAATACCAGTACAAAGAACTTACTTGTTGGTCCATGCAAAAACAATGTGATGTTTCATTTGAAAAATATTTACTTCAAATCCTAATTCTTATATATTTATTCTGTAAACTTGGTTATAATGCACTTAATTCAGAAACACCTTATATAATAGTTGTACAAAAGAGTAGTAAATTTACATAACTCAGAAAATTTTCAACACCTTTGTCTCAATCATCAATAGAGAGATTTAAACCGCAATCTTCTTAAACATCTACGTAATATACTGGCTTACAGTTAGTATTAACTTTTAGTTCCAACAAGAAACAAGTACATTTCCTCGTTGATCACTCTATGTCGTTATTAAGACCCATTTCAACCTAAATGGACTGTATACTTACAGCAATATAAGTAACAATAATTGTTACAATTACAACAATTATTGTTGGAAACATCATATTATTATAGAAATAAGACATTAACACAGTAACCTATCGTTGAGACCTATTACGTATAATCTAGTAACCAACTAAATAAACGAGATCTATATTAATGATAATGATAAAATGATTATAAGTCATTATTGGTTTTGTATTCAACATCAATTTCATTAATGAGTAAAGCAGTTAGACGTACTAGTTGTTATAAATTAATCATAGAGTTTATTGAATAGGAGATCATATATTTTAGTCTTAATTTATTACAGGGTGATTCTAAAGTCGAGGAAACATTTATTTTATCAGTAGATGGTAATGAAAACGTATTTAACGTCATGAGCTCAAATTAAAAATTAACTTACATTAATTTGAGAGTTAATATCTGTAAATTAATATCATATGCAGACGAAGAATCCTCAAAAACAATCACATACTAGCGAATATTGACTCTTTAATTGCATTCTTTCCAACACGATTTTGTGATCAAGATTTCATATTAACAAATCACGCTGCCTGTTTTTTAAAATACACCATTCATGTTGCAGATTTTGTAACCATGATCACAAAATTTGAGGTTAAGAAAGCAGCTATTGTTACTGTTTTGTGCTCAATAAAGAACAAGATGGGATAACTGTTTTAAACTTTAGGGGTTGTTTCTTTCTTATTTATTTCTGATTTTTTTTAAATACTTTTTTAACAAATGATTTGTCGTTTTTAGTCTATACGTTGCAATAAAAATGTTTAGTTGAAAAATCCTCCCGGATTTTTTAAATGTGAAATCTGTCAACAATTTCTAATTGTTTTACCAACCTTTGCTATGTATTTGGGATTCAATGAAAATATTGCCGGTGTCAGGTTTTCTCAACAAGACAACTACTAAATTCGGTGCGTGAAATTTAAGTTCCTGGATTGCCATGAAAATATTTTAAAAAGTAGAAGACTTATTCATATCTTCAAACTTTCTACATGCACGGTTGCATAAAGAAAGAAAAAGCTAGAACTACGCCCATTGTTCTTAAGTCATGTTAATTATACAATAATCCTTGGAAATAATTTCTTTTCCAAGACGTGATTGAATTTTGGGAAAACAATGAAGAATTAACAAATATACTATCCTCTCTATACTACAACAAAGAGTGAAATTTAAATGATTCATTTAGAGTGTTAAATTGAATGTGCCAACATGTTTTAAATTGTAAATGTTTATCATGATTTCAATTAATTAAGTGCTACCTACTTCCTATTTCCAAGGAGACTGTTTTTAAGAAAACAAAAGCTTCCTTCAATTGGATTAGTTAAATACTTAACCATTAAGTATTGTTTTTCTTTATATTTCTTGTGGTCGAATCCAGGGTCTGATCTAGTTCTGGTCAAATCATCTTTTCCACATCATATATAGGGTGTAACCAAAATCAGGTCATCCGGTTAACTGAGTATTTTTTGAAACAAAATGGTGTTAAAGTTGAACTGTTAAAATTGTTTTTTTCGCTATAATTTCTTCAGATTTTTGCTTATCACCTAGACATTTTATAGAGATACTTCCTGTTATTAACCATATCCTCAACAATATTATTGTAAACGACGCCTATAAAACAAACCTAGAGACGAGGGGAAAGGGGTTTTTCCTGACGTACGCCTCTGGACAATAACGTTATAATATAGAATTTTGTTTAGAATATTTTATTACTCTTGAAAATTTTTCGTAAATTCGTAATTCAATTTTTGAACATGCAAATTTAGTGATAGTCTCAGCAAAATGAGTTGCACTTAAACACATTTTTAAATTTCAAATTACGAAGTAACAATTTGTAATGTTCCAAATTTTTCTAAAATTTCTTTTTTATTTATTTTATACAGTGTGTTCGAACATAGGCTTGCAACATGTACCAATTTTACACAAATAAATGTTTTTTATCTCTGTGAGGCAAGTCTAGTCTAGCAGTGAAAGAAGCGTTGAGTGAGAAATTAGAAAGAGGCGCAACCTTAATGGCAAAATGCGTATTCGATCTACAAGTTTAACACCATACCATGTATCTTGAAAACAAAGGCCCTAATAGAAAATTTCTATAGGGCAAAATGTTTTTAAAGTCGGACAAGAAATAAAGGCCTTCATGTTTGACGTTCCGTTATGTTACACCGTCTTTTACAGTAGGGGTTTTTTGGGCCCGAGATTTGTCCGTCTGTCGAGAACTGTTGTTAACGACAGTCAATTTTGAGTGTTCTGTGTGATTCAATGGTTTAACAAGCAAAGAAAACCTCCGTGAACAATAAGTTGTCGATAATTGACGAATCTTAGAACCAAAGAGTTGCTATTACCTAATACTATCTCGGGCCCAAAAGTGAATACGCATTTCGCCATAAGGTTGGGCCTCTTTATAATTTCTTACTCAACGGGAAGAAATTCTAAATATGGTAGAATGTAACCCGAGTGTAAATACAAGGCGCATTGCAACCCGTCTCCAAATTAATCAAACTACGGAATGGGAAGTCATTCACAAAAATTTCCATATTCAGCGCTTCCAAAATCTTCAGGACGGTGATTATGATTTGCGGTGGCATTTGTGCAATTGGATAAACGCAAACCATACACTTTACAAGTACATTTTATCCACTGGTGAGGCTCAGTTCACTCGTGATGAAGCAAATAACTGTCACAAGGAACATCGTTGGTCAGAAAGTAAGTTTCAGCATCGGTTCAGCATTAACGAGTGTTGTGATATGATTAATAATCAATTACTTGGCCCGGTTGTGCTAGATATGTAGAATTTTCAGAAAATAATTTGACAGATCTACTGGACGATGTTCCATTGAATATTAGGCAAAACCTGTACTTTCAGTATGATGGTAGTCCTGCCGATTTTAGTCGTGTTGTGATCAATCATCTTAACAATCGCTTTCACAACGCTGGATTGGCCGAGGTGGTTTCTAAAATTGGCCACCAAGGTCACCAGACTTGAATCCCCGTGATTACTGCATCTGGGGATGGTTTAAATCATTAGCATTTTCAACAAAACTGAACACAAGAGAGGCGCTATTCGATCCGATTGTCAATTGTGCAGCACTCATAAGAGAAAATCACCGTGCACTTCAAAGAGCTACCCGTGCAATCCACAAACGAGCTGATGCATATGTTACACATGTTACTCGAATTCGGACAATGCCCGAAAAAAGTTTGCAAAACTAGTTCTGAGCTAATAGAAATGCCCATACCCGAAATTTTACGTTTAAACGACTTTTGACAAATTGCAAAATATCGGGAACTAGTTCTGGGCATTATAAATTGTTCAAAACTAGTTTTGTGAATGACCAGAACTAGTTCTTTTAATTTTTTTAAGGTTATGATACACACGATACTCGAAAAAGTATGCAAAACTAGATATGAATTCTGAAAATGTGATGACTGATGACAATAAAGATATTATAATCCTACTATTAATTTGTTCATTGATGTAACTATGAATAGAACTATGGTCTCGGCAAGAATTCAAACGACTTACGTCACAGCTACGTAAAGCAATTGTTTTTATTATCAACATAATTTTCGATATTTGGTCGTGTTGAAAACAAAAATGTTTGCGGTTTTATTATTTTTCAGTTGTAGTTTCTTAAATATTTTGATAAAAATATAATAGATATATTATTTTGTTCGTATGACGTAAGTCGTCTGAATTCTTGCCGCGACTATAGTTTTGGTCATTTCAAAATGCCCAAAACTAGTTTTAAACTAGTTCTTTGTATTTTATAATAGGCAGTAGTATTTTTCGGAAAACTAGTTTTGCATACTTTATTCGGACATTGTCCGAATTCCAGCATTGTGTGCAAAACATACGTTAAGGCGGACGATGGTATATTTGAAAATTGTATTCATAAAATTCGGCTTATTAGATCTTTAATCAATGTTATAATTTATAATACCTACAGAATAAACACTTTTCTCTACTGATGCAATAATTAACTCGGGTAAAAATATTTTCATTGCTATCTCAGTAACCGTTGATATTCGTTCATATGTTTATTAGGCTTTTTTGTTCACTTTTGCGCCCTGAACACGAGTATGGAGGGCTCCCCCCACGTAAACTGTACTACCTCTTTACTCAGTAGAATAAAGTTTTACGGAGTAATTACTATCCCTTCTAATAGAAACAATTCAGTATTGAAACACTTAAAAATATATTTAATATAATGACGTGGCAGGCCAACTCTATAACTATAATGAGGTTAAAAGCATGTAATAATACGAACTAATACCGTTCAAATGACCGTAATTTGTAGCAGAGAACGTGTATTTACGTACCCACTTTTCTTATCTAGATGCCGCGGTGTCAGTATCACTGCCGATAAATGTACCGTGGAAAAACGGTAAATTTCCCAATAAAGGATAACGTCGTTATCAGGAAAATTGCTTCCAACATTTGAAATAAAATCAGACCGAGGCATCTACGCTGATGGCGTCATGTTAAAATTGAAATAAAAACATCCCCAAACGTAATCAAACCCTGACGTAGGCGCCACTGTATCTTTCAGGAATTGCATTTCTCGAGCAGGGGAAAATCCTTATTGATTTCGTAAGAAAAAAAAAACGATAATTGCTTCATTTTCTACGGAAAGGCGTTATTAAAAGAGGAAATTTGCATGATAAATGGTTTTTTACATGTACAAAGTAGGAAATTATATTCTTAGTGAGGTTAACGAAATGGTAATAACTAAATGACTTTATTTCAACAAACAATTCTTGTAACTATCCACTCTTTTCCTCTCGTTCTCGGTAGAGGTTCAGAGAGGATTTGGCATAATACTTTGTTTACTCGGAAATCGTCTTTGGTATTACGCTGCACACGATAATATGCACTTGCCACACTTCTCATAAATTACGCGAAAAAATAAATTTGCGAAGACAAGAACTGAAAAATTATTGAAAACTAATTACCGTATAGGGTATCATATTGTGACAGAATCTAATGCAGTCTGCAGTCGCCATCTGTAGGCCATCAGTGCTAAATATACTTCACGTTGATACATTCTTAAACTCCTTGTGTTGCTGGGAAATTAAATTCTGTTAATACTACTTCTGTTAATAACAATAATATTAACAGTTATCGACGCAGTTTGCATAAAATAATTAGTACTACTCGTATTTTAAACTATAACATTCTGAGATATTTACAGTTTTCTGTAAAAATGCCTTAGATATTTCTTTTAAGCTTTAATCAGTGTTCTTTCATGTTTGAAGAGTATGCAACTAGCAATATGTCATCATAAAAGAAAGCTGGTTCGATATTAGTAACTAATTTTACTGATATTCTTATTATTTTCTATGACAAAGCCATTTTTTTTTGCCATTTGAGTTACAATCTTATACTAACTTAATTGTGTATTATGTGAATTTTTTTCCAGCTTTAAATATCAATCATTCATTCTTTTATTACTTCTAGCACAGAAATAAATTGGTTAAAGTCACTCCAAACTTAACAAGGAGACAGAAATTTTTCTACAAGTGACAAATAAAAACCAGGGCCTTAAAATACCCTGTAATCCATCACAGCCTGCTAGATAAAATCGTGACATTTATGAGGGGTAGGAAGGCGTTCGAATTTTCTGAAATTTAAAGCAATATTTATTTTCTCACACATCCGCGAGGCTTCTGCTTTGCTTAAGGCGATATAAATCTTTAAGAGATTATTTACTTTTATCATTTTATCGGCTTACCAACGCCAGGAATAAATCATTTAAAATGTACAAATACGAATTTCACCTCCTAAAAGCTGAGTATTTATTCGGATGCATAAGAACCGGAGGAAATAACTTCATTTTTGAAAACATGCCTTTCTCTTATTTTAAATAATAATAATACGCATAAATCTGGAGTTCCACAGGGTTCTAATCTTGGGCCCCTGCTTTACATGTGTATTATAAATTATCTACCCGATATTATTTGTGATTCTCAATGTCAACTGTTTGCTGATGATTTGAAAATGTATATATAGAGAAATTAATTCTATTGATGATTGTATTAAACAGCAAAATTATATGGACAGAATTTTGATTGGAGTGAAGGAAATCATTTTTAATTCAATGTGAGAAAATGTTTCTCGATATTGTTTAGTCGTCGAAAAATGTAATCAAGTTTACGTGTAATATAAGGATGTAATTAAAGATTTAGGTATTATTATTGACAGTAAATCTAATTTTCGTAACATTGAGACATTTTGTTATATAATACATATGTGAGAACGCATTTAGAATACAATTCAGCTATATGGTCGCCTTTTTATGATTGTTATATCCAGGAGATTGAAAACATTCAGAGAAATATTTTAAAGATTTCTTTATTATAAGAAATATAATATATACTACCTTGATATATCTTATGCATTTTTATTACCGGAATTTTCTGCCTATAAAATTTTGAGGTTGTCTGAAAGGCGTAGACTTCTTGATAGTTTCTCTGAATATCTTTCAAAATGCCGTGAAAAAATTTCTTCTTGAGAGCCAGTATAATGTTAATTTGTATTGCGTCACATGTTCTTTTTTATCTCTAAATTGCAGACTCGTTTATATTGTTTTTTCTTTTTCTTTTTTTTTAGTGTCCAAGGACACTAAAAATGATAGGTTTATTGCATAATTTTTCTGTAAATATATAGACTATTGTTTTTCCAGTTATTAATGTTATCACAGTTAATTTATTTGTATTACTTTGTTGCAAATATTTAAATGTGTACTGATTTGTTTCTTCTATTGTAACCAGTAATTGGGCTATATGCCTGTTGGTTGCCTATAAATAAAATAATAATAAAATGCCGCTCCCTCTCCCGCACAAGTTTTTGACTTGTGGGCTAATCCTCGTGATTAGAATGATGGGTAGAGATATTATTATTGTTACTAAATAACTTGGCAGCCGCCTGTAGTCTCTTCTATATCCTGTACATCCTGGAGAAAATTTGTATAATTGACACAGTGAACTTGAGTTGACTTGTTCCACCGATTTTTCAACCTCTCCTAGAAGAAAAACACACTGTATGTATGTTGAAATGATGTAATGTAGTAGCTGTGAATATTTGCGCAAAAGGGACAGTCTGACGTTATTTAAACTCGTCCTACACATAAAAAGCAAACAAATATGTATTTTATGGACTGAGGTTATAACCTCTGAAAATATTTATGGATGTTTGTCGATTTTACGGGACTTTGCGCAAAATTCAATGAAATATTGCTAATATCGAATTAGCTATTTGAATTCATTTACTAAGAACCCTTTTTGTGAAATATTATACAGAGTGATTTAAAACTTACCCAAAAATGTACAGGGGACTTACAACAATAATTTTGTAAGAACAATTAAAAAGTACAGTTCGAAAATTATTTAAAAATACCCTTCTACATGGCATTGGAAACTAGTCCACTGTAAAACCTGACGTTGCGCAAGGCAAAGTATGCAGTTGGCCACCAGCCCGGCGGCAAAGTGTAATAAAAAATGAACGGGAAACAATTGAAAGAATCCCTCAAGGAAACAAATCAATGCAACTTTATATTAGCAAATTCAACTGTTTTTGCAGTTATTCTTAATATTAATTAATAAAATTAATTTGTAGTTTTAATTTATAAAATAATTTTATATACGTAATGTTAAAACAGCTGTTCAAAATTTGGGTCTGTCTTACTCAGTTTCTACAAACAAACACAAATGTCTCTGGTTCTTGTCCGTTTTAAACTCGTAAGTTATTGACAACAGCTATGATACCTTCGCGTAAATCATCAGTAGTGTCTACATTGGTGTGAGACACTTCATTTTTTAAATATCCGTCCAAAGGATTTAAGTCAGGAGATCGTGGCGGTCATAGTACCGGTCCACCTCGTCCTATCCGTCGTACCCCTTGAACTTCATTAGGGTAGGTACTCCCGAATATGAGTCGGACGGCTAAGGGCACATTTTCCAAAAGTCCAGGCAGATCATTTTGAAGGAACTCAAAATACCAAACCATTCATTCGATTTGGTAATATGAATTATACAATCGAGGGATCATCGCCAAGCCTTGCCCAAACGCGGATTTTCAGTCCCAAACATGAGTATTATGAATGTTTTACATCCCATTCCGTGTAAAAATAGCTTTGTTGCAGTAATCATTCACAAAATCTAATTCGTAAAGGATCCCTTGGTATTAATGCTAGAAGACACTGTACATGTTGACGAACATAATTTGAGTCTCTTGGATGATACGCCACTCTGTTGATTGGGACATGCTGAGTACTTGTTGAGCAATTTGCTTGATTACTTGGGGTTTCTCTTCAACAAACTCTAGAACGTGTTCCTCAGCTGTTGCAATATGCCATGGACGTCCTGGACCTCCATAAGATTCGGTTTAAAATTTTCCGTATCACTACCGCATTAAGTAGCTGCATTTGGCACATGCCTACCACGAAACCGTTCTGCGTACAGAGGGAGCTGCTAAAGCATTTTGTCTTACTTTACCATAAATTAAAAGGATATCCATCAATTCCGAGTTACTATCCACGTAAGCCAGTTTGACACTTGAGAAATTAATGGAAACATTGTTATTATTACACCAAATTTAGGACGATTATACTGTTTAAAATGCATTAACTAGTTTAGTCTCAGTGTGGTTAGCAGCGCGGTTGGATCTCATCCATTGTTTATTAATTTGCATTGTTTTAAATAAACATTCCTCATTTGAATCAAGAATTAGCAGTTATAGCGTAAGTGTATACCAAACGCCCATGGTCAACGTCACCAGTCTTGTGTGTCAAAGAATTTTAGAAATAATAATATATTTATAGAAAAAATATAAACTATGTTCCAATTTTTTTAGAATAGCTGCTAGCTGTTATTGAAATTTTCATTTGGATACGGCAGTTGCCCTTCCACCCCTTCAGTCGCGCCGCTGCTGATACCGGCCGTTTCGGGGAAGAGGTACTTGACAGATAAGCAAAATTCCACGTAAAATTTATATCTTCTCTCGTCGCAAGTTTCAGAACTTCAGAACCTCGTGCTCAAATGACATTGTATTAAAACGTAATTCTGTAGTTATATTACAATTATTATAATCGTGCTTTCCGCGAAGATCCAAATTTTACATAATTCAATTTGTTTAGCTTCAGGGTACATGAAAAGTTGTTTTAAGTGGAGTTACGCAGCCTAATAGAAAATTATTTGGTTTTGGATTAACGATGCGTTTAGAGCCATTAATATGTACGATACAACAGTTCGAAAATATTTCGTGAGGCACATACTCAGCATCCAGAAAAACGTTTGGACAGGACATTTTGAAGATCATATTATTGGACTGTTGTCTTACCTGGCAATTTAACAGAAGAAATGTGTTTGGATATGTTGGAAAATGACATCCGATGTATTTTGAAAGTCGGGAAAGTTAAAAAACAAAACATTTTAAATATGGATTGAAATAAGAGAGCCTACTGAATGGTCTGCCACGTTCACCAAATTTGTTTCCGTTGACTTTTTTCCGGTAGGACCATTTTAAAATAAAAATGTATGCCACATATCCTGAATCATTACAAGACTTGTAACAACGTAAGACTCCGAAGCTTTTGATAGAGTTTCAAAACATGGATTACTTCATAAACTTGATCACTTTGGAGTTTCCCAGGATCACTCTCAGTTCCTTGGTGTTAAGTCTAGAGAGTCTGTTCTGAATCCTTTACACTTCATCAACGGTCATTCGTTCTTTGCAGATGACTCTAAAATCCTCAAATTCCCAATCGTTTCAACAGGAATTACCATAAGCAGATGCTGTTCATACTGGTTGGTTCCTCTCAATAAATCAAAATGTATTGTTCTTCATAACACCTAATAATGATCCCCATCAACTTTACAATATTGATGGTGTTCCAGTGCAAGTAGTAGATCAGCAAAAGGATATTGGAGTCACAATCACTAATGATTTAAGCCGGTTCAAGCAAGTTGCTGCGTTTAAAAAAAATCTTGAGTCACCTTCAGTAGAGTTCTTCAATTGGATATACAAAAATTTGTTCATCCAAAACAGGAATATAATGCAATAATTTCATCTCTTCATCTCGTCCATGATGTGCCTCTTCTTGAATCGGTTCACAAGATTTACCAAATGGGTACTCTAACTAACCTACAAAATTTTATAGGGACAGTTTAGATGTACTTCATCTACCACTTTTATTAAATCAGAGATTGTATTCAGACTTATCGCATTCTCCATGATACGTTTTCCATTAACTTCTATTTTCAACGAATGATGATGAACGGTTTCGAGGTCACTCTCTTAAATTAAGAAGAGACAATTTTGGAACCATAATACGTCAGAATTTTCTTCCAAATCGCGTTTTTTTTGCCTAGGGAACCATCTACTTGACCCTGTTGTTGCTTTATCAGTTCATTCAAGAATGGTTATGACTGTCACAATGCGAGTTTAAGTGTGAACGTTTCTTTGTTATTAGAAATGCGGGTATGACTTGTGTTTGACCTACAATGCACTAATAGCTCAGTTATATTTATTAAAAATAACAAATATATGTGTGATAAGAAACATCAGTAGAAAAAGTAAAATTGTATCGGCAGAACAAAGAAAATAAGAATGTTGAATCTGGGGCTATTCAAAGAAAAAAATAAAGTCCACAAACAATTCCCCTAACAGCTTGTTTCAATGGAATATTTTAATTATTTTTCTTTGGTTTTTTTCTGGTTATACTTTCTATATGATTGTATTTACCTGTTTTGTTCTCAGATTAACAATTAAGCTATTTTCGTATTTACCTAGTGGGCATAATACACGTATTTTGTAGTCAACTGGTGATTTTGTCTCTTTCAAAGTCGGAATATTGAATTAACGTCATAGCAGATTCGAAATTCTACGATTATTCCAATATTCCCAACTAGAATCAATAATGCAGCCACAGGCAAAATTAGTAAGCGTCACTACAGCCAGTAGGGTCGATTCAATTAAATCAAAATAAAATTAAATGAAATGAATAATGAAGCAATCAAGTATTAAACTCTACTTAAATTCAGCGAAGGGTTGTTTTAATTGTTTTTAGTGTTAAGTGGGCCATAAATTTGATTTGAAACTTTTGCATAACGAGGGTAAACCAACAGACTCCGTGCACGTGCTGCTCAGAACTTCCTCAGCCCTGACCAAGGCTTATGTTCCCCACAAACGTGATATTAATGATAAACACAAATTTGTGACTCAAAAGGGGCCGCGCCGGCATTCTTCTAACCTCCTCGGACAGCGCGTACGTGTACGTATGTTAAATGAAATATATTTCACGGAAATATGTCAGGAAACGTATTGTAGTTGGGAACTATTGTTTCCTTCTGCAATTCATTTATTATAGGAATTGTTGTGAAGGGCACATTGTTACATAAATAAATTATATACTTTCTGAGAAATATTATAAAGAATGTAAGAAAAATGTACGCCACAAAGTAACAACTAAATACTTCAATTACTTCATTTATTTTTTCGATTTTGAACACTGCTCTCAAAATTCGGCCAAGCATTTCGGATACACCCTATGTAGAAACATTCACTCCTGTTTCTTAGTCTTTCAATATATTTTCAAGGCCCTTCCCAATCCAAATACGGAAATTTTAACTGTTGATAGAAAAAGTTATTCCAAGAGAAAAGTTTCATATAATAAACGCCCTCACACGTTTTATTTTTGGGATATAGTAAGAATTTCAATAAAAGTTGGGTGTGTATGTTTGAGTTCATTCGTCAAATGTGTGGTGTGTCACTTGCTGAAATATGACACTAAAGTAGTAAAAAAAACTTCCTTTACTATTGGTTTTACAATGTTCGGACTGGTTTCCTCCATCTCATCAACTTATACCTTTTAACGTTTCGAGAGATCTCTTCTTCAGGAGGAGCATCTCTTGATCAGAGTATTGGTTTTATTCATCAAGTAAATGCACTGCATTCGAAGTAAATGCCCTGTGTCCGTCTCATATTACGTTATACTATATATGAGGTCTTTGAATTTTAAGCCTTAAGAATTTACTTTGAAAGCTGAAAATAGGTTTGAACTGATTCATGCTTGATGCACTAAGGTATTGAAGAAGATATTGTGAATGAAGTTTTGTTTCCAGAATCTATGTTGAGAGCAATCATTCCAATATCTATCAGTGTGAATGTCCTGTAAATACTGTCTTAATGTGCCATTAGGTTCCCATTACAAGGGCATTTAGAAACGTAAAGGAATCAACTCCATAGTAAAGGTGTCCAGACATATTTCCCTTATATGGTCCAAAAATTCTTATGTGTTATATGCATGAGAATACGAATGTATTATCAAATGATCCGAACCAACACTTTTTCTTTAGTTATCTTGCTTCTACATTCCATGTTTTGTTCTACTTCTTCAAGTTATTCTCAATTAAGCTATTCCAAGTCTCCTTTGGGTATCTCTCCTTTTTTCCGCTACCTTATGCTCCCATATTTTTCTCGTCTATCTGCTCCTGCAAATTATATTTAAATGTTCCCATCACCTCAGTTGTCTAACTTTGTCTTGTCATCCCTTTGATACTTGTTGTATCTTGCTGTTCTGGTTTCTTGTTAATACCCATAATTTGCACCCATGTATCAGCATTGGTCTGTAAAGTGCTCTATACACCTTCATCTTTATCGTCTTTCATTTATTAAGTTATTGTTCATTGCATCCTTTCTTCAATTCCAAAATGTAGTCTTCTTTGCTCATCAATTACTGCATCTAGAAACTTGAACTCATTTACATGTTCTATTTCTGTGACATCTATTCTATATTTAGAGTTTCCCTCCGCAATACGTATTAGTTTTGCTTTACTTTTACTTAGTTGCATTCCCACATTTTTAATTTTCTCGTTCCACGTCGTTAACTTTTCTTGCTATGTAACATTTTAAGTATAAGCACGTGTACAAGGATCGCTATTTCAAAGATATTTACATTTGTTTATCTTTAAATTTACGGCTGAGCAAATATTACGTATACGAAAACCCAGACCGTTGTCCATGAATAAAAAATTACCGATGCCTCAAAGAAATATTCCCTTTTCAAATCCTCATTGATTTATTCCTTATTTATTGCTTGAAAACTTAATGTCAGTATATGTATATGTAATTTTTATAAATTCTAGCTAAGAAATTTTGTTTTGCAAGACTGTGGGTCAAGGTTTTAACATATACACAGCGTCAATAATCTTGGACTCCCCCTAATTCTTGTTAAAGAAATATTTTTGTCAGAAAAACCAAATACATTTATAAAAGTATATTGTTTTCTGAATCTTTTTTTCTGTGAAAAGAATTTGTTTGACAAACTGAGTACTGAGAAAATTTAAAACCAACAAATGTGTGACATTTTTGACAAAATTTATTAAATCAAAAAGAAGTAACAAAGCAATTTCTCTACTTGACTAGTAGTAATATTGATCCATTCCTCTTCTGCCGCCATGACTAACATCATCTGCTGTCTGAGGTGGAGGAATATGATTATGAATGGCTCTAGCAACGAAATCTCACGTTCTCAATAGGATTTGTGTCAGGAGAGTTGGCTGGCCAATCTAATCTGTTGATATGTCCTGCGAGTGTCTCTTGAAGCCTTCTTGCGCGATGTGGTCGACAGTTGTCGTCCATAAACACAAAATTTTCACCTAATTCATTACGTAGAGGGTAGATAATGGGGGTAATAACTTGTTCGATGTAAATTTGACAGGTCATATCCTGTGGTATGCGAATTAATGGGGTGCGGCGGTTGAACATTATTCTACCCCAAAACATTACGGTATCCCCTTCATACTGAGCAACTTTACGGGGAAAATGAGTTCTCTGTTGACAACCTAATTCTCTCCAGACTCTTTGTCGATTGTCATCAGTAACCAGCCCAATTATGGTTTCATCTGTAAATAAGGGGGGGGTGGGGACCCGTAATGGTCTTCTAGCACGTAAATTTGCGTTGTGGCGCCGTCTTCGAATAGTAGGTGTCGATATAACATGACGAAACGTACCTTGAAGATGTGCAGTGTGTACGGGTATATTACACCAAATACCGATCCTCATTTTCATTAGATACTACGTGGTCTGTTTTCCACTATCCAATTCTTCGTATATGTATACTATTCATACAGATAATCTAGGAATGCCCAGCATGTTCGATATCTGATGATTAGAATGTCCTGCATCATGTAAAGCATTCATTCTTGCTCGGGTAAACGCAGAAATTTCTCGTCATGGCATTATAATGTATAAAAATTCAAAGAAACACTTGGCTGAATACACTGCCAAACTGATCAGATTTGTAAAAGCCTTGGTAAGAAAGTAAAGGTTCATAATTTTTTATTGTCTATTTTGTTCTCTAAGTACATGTACTTTTTTACCACATTAAGAAAAACCACTGGGTTTAATCGAATCATTTTATCCAAGATTTTTGACGTTGTGTGTATTTGCAGCAAACTAGAAACACATTTATTATGAATGAATAAAATCAAAATAATGACCTTGATCCGTCGACTCAAAATAAAGTGATTAAACCAAGGAATTTCCAACGAAACTAGCAAATTCTGTAAAATAAGAACAATAATTATCATTGTAAGAGTTGTTTTGAAGAATTCGAAATAACAGGCGTAGTCAACGAAGCGTGATTACAACAAACGAAGTATGAGTGTTTTGAAGTATTAACCTGTAAATCCATGGCAGTCTAGCGTTAAGCGATGGTTTTAATTAAGGATATGACTTATTGTTTTATTTTAACTATATATTTTTGTTTTACTTCACTCTACGATTAATTAAAAGAAGAAGCAGAACTGGAAAACATTCATTTTACAGTTTGGTTTGTAATTGGAAGACCCCAAATAGGTGTATATTTTTCATTTATTCTACATCTAGACGTGTAAGGAATATATTTATGTAAAAGATTATGATATCACCTATTTACAAGTACCTATAGCGTCATTGAATGCAAAATGCTTTATTCACAATATACACTGGTAAATATGTGTTTGTAATTTCACATAACTTTACGTTTTAAAATTATAGTTAATAGTGAGACCGGTAGGAAATCAGCTGTTGGGGATATATTTCTAACTCTAGATGGAGTAACTTATTCTGAGCCCAAAGATGTTGCAAATATTTTTTGTGATTACTTTGTGAATATAACCGAGAGATCGTTAAACAATCACTTTGATAATGACAGATCAAGTAGGTGCTCTATTAATACCATGATCAATAAAACTTTTTTCTTTACACCAATATCAATACTGAGTGTTTTCCCTAAATTTTTTGAAAAACAAAATGTACAATTTTTTAATAAAGTTCAACATTTTAACGGAGCATCAGCATGGTTTTCGTATAGGTAGATCAACACAATCAGCGGCTTGTGCCTTATTAGAACATGTTTATAAATGTCTTGATAGTGGTGGATATGTGGCAGGATTCTTTTTTGTATATGTCCAGCCGGTCACCGAAAATTCCAGCCCATACATTTAATTGTTCCGGTTGCTGTGTATGCACCTCGTGAGAAATATTTGGGTTTGAATCTGACCAATAGCGGCAATCCCGTTTAAGAAAAACTGCATTCATCAGAAAAACAGATGTTAAAAAGGAACTATGAATCGTTCCCGCTCACTCATTATTTCGCAAAATTGTAAACGGCGGTCATAATCATTCTCGTGACTAGACCTAGACTAAATGTATTTTGTATGGATTTAATTTATTCTTCTTTAAAATGGTTTGTGTGCTAGTTTGATTGATTCCAAATACAGATACCAGATACTAATTCTAGAACACACTTCCTCCTGACATGTCGATGTTGCTCATTAAATAGCTGAGCTGTTCTATTCGCACATTTATTATTAATAAAGTAAAGTGAAGGGATATCTACCCTTTCCGCAATGGAATAAACCATACCGTTTAATTTTCAAAAACACAATTAAATAAACTACCAACCAACGCTTCTAAATAATATTAGAAATTAAATTTGGAATCCACTAATTTTACGTTTCTTCTGTGTGTATAGTATTCATTTCTGTTTTTAAAAATTCTGTTTCTTTTACGAAAGTGATAAATCGCCAAAAACCAATGTAACGCAAGAAATACTAAATTTATACGATTGGCGTACTTTATTGGAATGAGTGACATTTTTAAAGTTACTAATTGTTTGTACATAAGTTTCAACTTTAAAATGAAAATTCTTATTAAGTATTGGACGGAATTATAAAATTTTAAGTATGTTGTAAAGAGAATTCTAAGAGCTTTCAAAATAAATATTACCCACAATGCCATTTCAATATTTTGGAGTGATGCTCACCCTTGCTTGAGGGTGGAAAGTGGCGGAGTCAAAAATACCTACAAAGAATGCCCCCCTTTAATCTAAAATCGACGGGTCTGAGCGTTTTTCTACAATCTTGATGCAGTTCCTGAAAATGGCTCTGCTTCGTTTTGATTTGGCTACCCTGTATATACTTGATTTTCCTTAATAATATAATTTAAATAAAAAATTACCTACTAGTAAATATTATGTAACAAGGGTACAACAATAATAAAATACAATTAGCAATAAATAATAATCATATGCACTTGGCATACTTAGTAATATATTTATTAACTTATTCGTTTCAATTTTTTTTATTTCAAAACATCTCAATGAAATCAAATTAAAAAACCGTCTGGGAAAAGCACCATGATAATTTAATCCACATCAAGGACCCCCCCCCCCCCTTCCCATTCTAACTTTCGACCGGGTTTGAAAGTATAGCTTTGTGTCGTTATAATTCGAGATATTGAGAAATTCGCAATTACGTGAGGGAAACTTGTAGGAAGTTTGGCTAATTTTAATTATATACTACAGGCTTAAACCCTGAAGGATACGCGCTTGATTGGCTTTACGTAAAAATAAAAAGAAAACCCCGGGTCGACGGAAATGAGATTAACCACATTTACCATTAGCAAGAAATCAAGCGTTTGGTTAAATTTAATAAATTTCTGATAGTACGGGGGCACGGGATCTTCACCAGATGCAGAATACGTTTGGTTTCAGTAAAATTACCAATTTATTTAACAGAAATAGAATATTATTTACAAAACTTTTAAATATTAGTTATTTATAGTGCATGTGGGATATAGGCATATATGGTTGAGATATTTGCACGACGAGGACGTATGCCGAGTCATGTAATTTCACGAATGTAATAAAAAATGCTATTACCACACGTGTATTAAATAAAATTGTATCTAGAACTGCAAACAATTTTATCTACAACTACCTTAAATTGAGAGAAATCCAAAATCAGATCCAGTTTGTAAGATTTGATTTAAAATCAAGAAGCAAAGGTCTTACCAAGGTCACGGCATAACAGCCCGGAAAATCACCATGTATCAAATTACAACACTGACCGTGAAAGCCTAAAAACCACTATAATATTTATGTCATTTATATTCACTTCTACTACAGAATTTAGCGTTTATATTACTTAAATATCTTCTTCTAATAAATAATATATAATTCAATGAGCATATAATGATGGTTGTAATATACGATGGTGAAGGTTAGGGCACTATTATATGCAAGTAGTTTGCCACGAATATTAATAATATTTTAGCAAATTTTTACTGAAAAAAGTATACAATATTTTGAACATGACATAACGTACAATTCAAAACTGTTAAAGCACCTTACTTTCAGGTTTGACATACGTCGTTTGACAGATTTAAGGAAGCAGATAAATCTTTAATTAGTAAACTTCTACCACCATTCGGAATAATGTTAATATTGTCATAGAAAGGTCTAGTAGTCTGTTAATTTGCATTACAAAAATAACTCTCAATTGTAATAAGAGAAACAAAAAACATTACACTGTATCTTATGTTCAGTTTTGCAAATATTCTTTACCTACCTGTTATTAAAAAATAATCCACGTCGTGTAAACACATTACAACAAGTAGTAATTTTTAACAGACGTCTTTAAATTACTTTATATGAGTGTGCACTTTTTGGGCCTATTATGCTCTTAGACTATAAAAAGCACTGAAAACCAGATTCATATTGTGACTTGACAGGTCTTCATCCATTTCCGTTGGCCTTCACGACACGGTCGGTTGGTTACTCTATTTATACTTAACAATTTAAGAGTCTTTGTCTAGGTAACTTCTCGGTTAGAAAAAAAATTAGATACGCCCGGAACTAATTCTACCGAAAATACTTCATATACCAGATAAAACAATATGTAACGCTATTGAATTACTAACTCACATAAATGGCAACCGAGATCCATGTCTTTTAACAGATCCGGACTTAGTTTGCTAATGTAAATTTAAAGATAGTAGAAAAGTTAACATATAAATAAATATATCACCGTCCGCCTTGATACATGTATCAGCACGTTTGTGGATTGTACGGCAGCTCATTGAATTGCACGATGATTTTCTCTTATGAGTGCTGCACAATTGACTATCCGATCGAATAGCGCCTCTCTTATGTTCACTTTTGTTCCATATACTAATAATTTAAACCATTCCATGATTGATCATAACACGACTAAAATGGGCAGGAGCCACGGGCGTAGCCAGGATTTAGTTTTGGGGGGGGGGTTTGGTTTGAAGTAAATAAGACAACAGAAATATACTTACATGAAATTTAATATCTATATATTCATCGGAAAAATTACGACATAGGTATTTATAAAGAAAGTTCTTAACTTTAAATGAAATGGTTAAATTAATTTCGTTCCTCTGCGCTAAATTTGAAACCATTAAAGAAGAAATCTTCGGCTTTTTCTTTTAAATATATCCACTACTTCATCTGCATGAATTTCTGTTCCATAGTGAATGTTCATGAGAGCCAAACCATTAAGTCTGTTTTCACTTGTAGTGTTTCGTAGATAGTTTTTCAGTCTCCTTAGGCTGGAGAAAGACCTTTATGGGGTAGCAGTGGATACAGGAATGGTAGCCAAGATTTGTAGTAATGTGTAAATATTAGGATAAAGGTTTTTATCGCACATATCTAGGCATTCGAAACTAGATTTTGGGGTAGGCGAGATACTTGTCATCACTGTTTTCCATACTTCAAGTTCTGCTTTAACCACTGATATGTTGCGTTCGGGAAGCAGTGATGAGTACATGAAAATTGCTTCTTCAATTTCAGAACTGGCAGTAAAATTTGAAGGTAGCACACCATATAATGCTGATACTACTTTACGATGTTTGGTAAACCTTTCAACCAACTGCTGAACTGTATGATCAAGAAATAGAATGAACAAATTAATAATAATAATAATGCAGGAATGTTTGTTCTATTTAATTGTCTTCCGACGACGCGTGGCATTCGCAGTATACCACCATTTTCTTCCAGTAAAACCTTTGCGTCTTCATAGATATGAAGATATTCGACGTCAGTGTTGTTTCTCAGGAGTTGTAAGACATTAACATACGGATTCATCAAGAAGGCGTAACGTTAGTCAGACTAGCGGAGGTTACGCGAAAAATTTACGCATCTGTTGCACTAATTTAAATAAAAAGCATACTCCTATTCACTACTATATATAATACTTACTTTATGATATGTTAACTAATCCGTAGTACTGAAAAGTACAGTTTTTGAATATAAATACTAAATATACAATGGGAAACGCAAGGAACTAGAGGCCGAAGTTACGCGATTTTTAGACAGGTACAATACTGGGTCTAACTTTTGGCGCAAATATGGACGTAAATAAATAGCCTACCTAGCAATGCATGCTTCGCTACCTAGCAACGCATGTTTCGTGAATGAGCGCAAAGCTGGTTAGGCCAACTAACGCGGTTTACACGGGCGTAAACTCGTTAGTCGGACTAGCGCTACGCCCGTTTCATGAATCCGGCTGTAATAACATAACGCAACTATGTGCGCACCTACACTACAATTTCTTAGTAAATTTTTAGCTGACTTTTAAAAAATTATTTTGAAGCTCAGATTTATTCTTATATTAATATGGTTGAAAGTGTCCTATTTGTTGCAAAACATTTGTTTATTCTAAATATATCTGTTGAATAGTGTAGATATATACAACCAAAGAAAATATTATTTGGAAAGAATAAAAATAAATTAATGCTAAATTAAACACGATTAATAATTGCTCGCAACTGAGTTGAGGAAAACTTATTTTTTTTTTAAATTATTATTGGCAGATTGTACAAATTTGGTACGGTATGTTTTGAAAAATTAGAATGATGTATATTCAAATATACTAATATATATAATATATAACCGTTTATAAACGATTAAAGATAATGTATTACGGTATTAAACCTTTGCGTGCGTGGCAACCAGTGCTCGGCGCGTCGAGAGCGTCAGGTGACAAATGCGGAACGTGCGCGCGCAATGATGAGAGTGATGGGGCAGCGGACTTGTAGTGGGGGGCATTTTCCCTCTAACTATTGAATGCAGTTATGTTTGTAGTCCGGTTATAGTTCGGCTGCAACTGCGTCTGCCTCTCGTCAAAAGATGGCGCTAGGCGCTACTATATATATATATATATATATATATATATATATATATTCAAATGTAATAATTTAACTCTCTTTCACTCCTCGTATTTTTCGCTATAATATTAGGTAATATTTTGCTTATTTCGAGGGGGGGGGGTGGTTGGACCCCCCCCCCCCTTGGCTACGCCCGTGGCAGGAGCACCATCATGCTGAAAGTACATGTTTTGCTTAATATCTAATGGAACATCGTCCAGTAGATATGTCAAATTATTTTCTAAAAATTCTACATATCTAGCTCATCGACGACCATCTAGAACTGGGCCAAGTAATTGATTATTATTAATCATACCAACCCACACGTTAATGCTGAACCGATGCTGAAAGTTACTTTCCACCGTATCGTGCGAATTTTTATCTGACCAAAGATGTTCGTTGTGACAGTTATTCACTCCATCATGAGTAAATTGAGCATCATCAATGAACAAAATGTATTTGTAAAGTGTATGGTTTGCCTTTATCCAACTGCAAAAATGCAACCGCAAATCATTATCACCGTTCTGAAGATTCTGGACGTGCTGAATATGGAAAGATTTTGAACCATTTTGTGAATGACTTCCCATGCCGTAGTTTGATTAATTTGGAGACGGGTTGCAATGCGCCTTGTACTTACATCCGGGCTACGTTCTACAATATTTAGAAGTTCTTCTTCAAACTGCTAGACCACGACTATCTTGCCCCTCAGACGTAATTCTCCACTGGAAAGCATTCCAGTTTAACGTGCATTGTTAAAGACTGTCTGGAATATATTTCTATCTGGCACTCTTCTGTTCGGAGAGCAACGCCGATATTCAGCAACCGCACGATTAGCGCTACCGTTGCAATACCCATAAATAAAAATAATATCAGCATATTCTCGATGACTAAATGTGGCAGACATTACGAAATTATGTGAGTTTGAACACAAACATTACACAGCTGCTTATTTTCTTGGAAACATATGCAATTTTTAGTATTATTTTCACACCAGTAATTCCCATTTATTTCATCTCTTGTTTGGCATTTGAATTCGGTTATACTCTCAGTAATATATACAACCATTTAAATATACAGGGTGTCTCATAATTAGGTTCCAACCCTGAACAGGCCGACTCTATGATCAAAGTTCAGAGTTCATACTCACGTCTAAATACATTTTGATAAACAGCTGAAATGCCAAGTCGATACCGAAATGAAATTTGAAAAGGAAACCAAGTACTACTCTTTTTTGAGCCGCATCCCCTGGCACAGTTAAACGTAAACAATTTCCTGAAAGCATTTCACCTTTATTTCGAATGTAATGCTTCTCTTTTACATTTGAATGGCATGCGAAACAGTACAAGTTATAGATGCACTTGCAACCGGAACAAGAAATTATAGACCACATTCCCTCCTATAACTGACTGATCGTTGATGTGTTTTAATCGTCCATTAAATTCTAAATATTTAACGAGTATTATACCTTCCTGCACGTTTGAATTTAAACTATGAACTTCTTGCTTAGAAATTAAGTAAATAAATTAAGACGCATATCTAAGGCAAAATCTGCAACAAATTTTGCTCTGAATGAGATAATATATATTTTCCGAAGAGCCGAAATTTATAGTTGACGATAAAGAAGATGTTACTTGCGATTTACAACGCAATTGCTATGTTAATTCTGCCCAGGAATTTATGTCTATTCTATTAGAAAATAAACGACCGTACTGATTTTCCTGTAATTTATATTCATGTATATAAATACAAAGTGAATAGCTAACAAATCTGTCCCTGGCAGAAATTTCGATTAAGTGCGATGAAACTGTAGAACTGGAATAATAAATTGGAACATATTAATATGCCATCCCCTCCTTTGTTCGAGTCTTGAACATTTAGATTTATTGTTATTAGTATAGAAGCGGAATCTTAAGTAGGTCTTTTTTCTTGTAACAACTCATAGACTTTAAAACACTAAGCAAATGTTTTCGACATCACAAAATCAACCAAAAATGCACTATGAAGGTACTAATAAAAATAAACCTTTAATTATTACTCTAAAAATTGCCTGTAAAGTTCCAAAGAAATTATGTATATTTAAATAATATTTACCATATTAATAGTTAGATAGTTTTATAGTTATCTCTTGTAATTTTACAAATATTATGGATAGTTACAATATTAATTGAAATAATACCTAAAGCGTGTAATAGTTCTGTCATTCAAAGAATATATTACAATAGTTTTATTTCACTTTATAAATTTAACAACAAATCATGTGAAATTTGAAAATTTATTTAAAATTTCCTACATTAAAATTACAATAATGGCCGGCTTATCTATACAATAATTTGCCTGATGGATATTGTACTGCAGTTGAAATTAATGATGAGATACTTTAGTTGTGTTTTCTAAAGGTCATTTAATTTCATTTTCTTAATTAAAATGTTTACCTGTCTTGCAGTTGGCATGGAGAATAAATAAGTTTGACAACAACCGTCATAGTGATAAGTGATAGGACTTTTGAGTGACATTCTAATATTGTAATATACGTTGGAGCAAAAAAAATATTAAATACAATTTATACACAAATTGAAATTTATATAAATTTCAGTTCTAAGTAACTTTCCTTAATAACATATTTCTGTATTGCTGAAAACAGAAGCAGTTTATTCTTGAACGATTTTTATACTTATCAATTTTCTGAGCACCCTGGACATGCAACATGGAAGATTTCCATGCCAACCGCAGGATTATCCACTAATAACAAAACTTACTTCGCATACAGTTAAATAAAATGCCCATTTATTAAGAAATTGAAACGAAAAAACAGATAATAGAAAACTTTGAATGCATCCGTAACAGTCTTGTCTGATTACTCAGAAAAACAAACCGGTGAACTATATTATAGGAAAATATCTGTACCCGACAGAAATGTCTTTATTTAATTACTATAAAACGTTTAAAATCGAAAACTGGGACTAATAATTAAGGAAAACACAAAATCACAACAAAAAGGCACAAGTGTTCAATTATGACAACGAATTTTACCGTTTAGTGTTGCAGTACAGGTTTAATATAGTTTAAAAAATTGTATATTTTTCGCTTTATAAATAAATTTGGAAATTTTTTGAAGGGTGATTTCTTCCGAGGTCTATGTAATGCTGAAAAAAACAACATCTACTTAAGATTCACCATATATAGCGAAGAAGTAAATATTAAACGAAAATATATTTGTTGGCATTTTGCAGAAGTTCGAAACAAAATATAGAAATATTTCAGTATTACCTGTGGACAAAACAAAACAGGAATTATTAAACACAATCACGAATTTTTTCATCGGAAAGTTCCGTTTCCGCACAGTAATTTTGTTTTTGAATAAAAAAGTTTACAACTCATTATACATTTACCATGGATTGGTATTAATCGTGGCAATTTACAAGGAAACTTTTTTGTTCTCTTTCCTGTAATGTATTTGCCCAATATAAACGAGGAAAAATTCCTCCTACCCAATCTCGTTAGAAAATTGTTCCTTCGTTAAAAGTTTCATAGTAATCAGGAAGATAATAACAGCTTCCATTTTTTTCTAGTAAAAGTTGCTGAACTCAAGCTAGGAACCATATACAACTATTGCATATGTACTATCGTTTGCAATATTAATGACACTCTCTAAAATGAATTTTGCAATTTATTTTGAACTTCTGACGTATTCATATTGAAATCTGCTTTAAATTTTTAACATTAATTAGTTGTTTCACTTACCAAGAGAGATTTAATGATATTTCTATTCAGAACTTCCAGAAGTTCAAAAACTGTTTTAAGAGAGTGTCATTATTATTGCAAACGATTGTACCTATGCTCTTTTTAAAAAGAAAGATTTGAGTAAGACTGAATTTATATTACGAAAATAATGCTATTGATCTAATTCCTTCATATTAAACGTCTGAAAGATATTAAAATAGTTTTGTAAAATAATATTTTAGTTTAATATAGGATATTGCGGTATAAAATAATTTGTAGTAAATGACGTAGTTTCTTAGGAAGGAAAATTCTTTCTATATCAGTCAATACTTGATGTAGGATGACTCTAGACAAGAATGAGGTCACATAATGTTTTGCAATTCCGTTTTTCCTTAACATCTTTCATAGTGCATGGAGACGAGTATCTTACATAATTTTATTTCATTTTGCTACAGACATTTTGTTGTTAAAAGAGTATACTTTTATTAAACTTCATTTCTAATGACTATATGATGATTATACAGTGCTTCCCTAAAGTCACGCACAAATTCATTATTAGGTAAATAAAAGACATTATTTAAAATTCCTGAAACAGGTCGATTTTTGATATTAATTTACTTTTATTTCAAATAACAATTTAATATACAGGGTGACCTACCTTCGAGTAATGACGTCATCACATTTTTTTTAATGGAATCACATTTTCCAATTTCCAGATTACCCTAGCTATTTCCAATAATGTATCACAAAAAATTGATTGAAAATACTATACACGTCAATTTAAAGTGTCTACTGGAATGTATTCAATTTATCAGAACAAAGGAAAACGTGATCGATCGTAGGAAATTTTATTGTTCGCTAATAAAACCTTTGGACACAAAAACCTAAATTAAATTTTCAAATTTTGACCATTTACTGCCAAACAATGAGCCAGACGAGAAACAAATTCTTGTTGCACATTTCCAATAACTTCAGGCAGGATGGCACGAACTTCTTCCTTGTTATTGTCAAGATTATTTTGCTTAGTGACGTATACTTTGCTTTTAACATATCACCAAAGGAAAAAATCTAGCGGTGTTAAATATAGCGATCTGGTGGGCCATTCCTTAGGCATCTTCTGCCAATCCACGGATGAGGAAACACGTCGTCTAATTAACGGCGAACAGCGATGGCATAGTGTGGCGGTACACCGTCTTGATGTAACTAAATTGTGTCATTGGGCAAATCTGGTTCTTCTTCATTGGGGAACAGTACAATCAAGGAAGGAACTAAATCAAATTGAAGAAAATCTAAATATCTTGCGCCATCTAAATCTCCTTCAAAGAAATACGGCTCCAAATTTCAATTTTCAACAATTCCGACCCAAACATTGACCTTCTGGGGACGCTGAGTGTGTGCCCTCATCGTCCAGTGGATTGTGATCTGACCAGTACCGACAATTATATTTATTAACAGGGCCACTCAGATAAAAAGACGCCTCGTTCGAGAAAACTATGCATTTGACAAAATTCGAATCTGTCTGACATTCTTCCATCATCATTTCACAAAACTCTGCCCGTCTGTTGAAATCGTCGTCGGATAATTCTTGCACTAAGTGAACTTTGTAAGGATGGTACTTGCTTTTGTGAAGTACCCAATGTGCTTTTACTCACACCTAAATCACCTGCTAAGACTCTCATAGTGGAATGCGGGTTTTCATGAAAACATATCTTCAGTTAGTATACTTGGTCGACCAGATCTGGGCAGATCTTAAACGTGACCATGGTTTTGAAACTTTGCTTCAGTTCGGCTTACAGTAGATCGATTTATTGGTGGACGGTTCGGATGAGTTTCATTAAACAAAACACAAACTTCCTCATGAGTTCGAATTCTATCACCATATCCGATCATGAGAATTTCAATCCGTTCCGTTTCACTTAGATTCATGTTTTAAACGAAAACAAGTTAATTAATTAAAAAACACTTTAAGGAAGAACCAGTTAAACTGGGTTCAGTCGTACAATCTTAGCAAACTGTTTAAAATTGATTGCCTGTAAAAAGTGTACGAGCACGTTCTATCAGATAAATGAAATTAAAAGAGCATCAAGGAAATTATGACAAAAACTTTGGTATTTGTAAATAATTTGGATATTGTTGCCCACCCTGTAACAATTAGGAGCAACTTGTGATACATTTTTGGCAATAGTTCAGCTGGGGTAATCCGGAAATTGTAAAAAATGTGATGACATCATTACTCGAAGGTAGGTCACCCTGCATATTAAATTATTATCTGAAAAAAAAAGTAAATTAAAATCAAGTATCGACCTGTTTCGGGAATTTTCAATAATGTCTTTTATTTACCTAATAATGAATTTGTGCGTGAATTTAGGGACGCACTGTATATATTGAAAAATTTAAAGAAATATTATAACAATATGGTCGTCGATAAATACTCTAATTAGGTACATTTGTTAATTTATAAAGTATTGCATACCTAATAATGTTGGTTGAAACAAGAAACCTTGCAAATTTAAAAATGTCTTGTCTTGCAAAATAAGACAAGAGTTTCTTCAATGTCTTGTTCTTGCTCAATATTGCAAGATCATGTCTGATCTTGTCTCGAACATTTTTTGTTTCTTAATTTTGGAAGACTCTTCCATGAATTTTGCGAGACCCTTGAATACAAACATAGAACTTTATTACAAATTTGGTAACAGTGGTTGTTACTCTCGGTCGGTTGCGTCGCCCTCGGAGCACACAGGTAACTATCGGTATGTTCGATCATCGACAGTTTTCGACTGGTATATGGTACTGGTATAGACCAATTTTAGATAAGTAATGGACGAAATAGGCGAAACATTTTCGGATCTCTTTCAGTCCAGTGGTAGTGAATTTATAAGTAGTTCAGTTTGGCAGAACGGATCTAAACTAAAAAAGTACCTACAATAGATTTTTTTTAGTTAATGTTCACTTACTTAAATATTACCGTTTCTTATACTTGCAGTATTTTTTGTTTTGTTTTGCGGGACCAAGATAAGATCAAGAAAAGGAAGACACTACTACCTAATGATAAATAAAATATATAAAGCCTCATTTTAGAAAATATCGCATTTTTTAATTATAATTCTGTATTTTTCTAACATGTCTGTCAAAGTTTTTATATATTTTTAGGTATTAATAATATTGTGTGAAACTAACTACTCTGTGGACTAAAGCCCCCAACCCACAATATCTACCCATATATTCTTTATTATTAGCTTTTGTAACACTTTTCACTGTAATTAGAAAGGTATTTTAAGCTAATATAAATCAAATCTATTACAATTCCTATCAATAAAGGGTAAACATTATTCAAGTAGGTATTGTCATATTTAATTTAAAATTGACAGACTATAATGTCCCTTTTGTCGTTGTCGATATTTAATTTCAAATAATTCTAATTTATATAATAATTTTTATAGTTAGATATTTGACTCAACTTAAAGGAGGCCACCCGAAGAAGCAATCCTAAAATTGCAGAAATAGGTCAGATCTCATCTACTGTGGTTGAATTTTCGAGTTCTCACTGTCAAAAGTGAAAGTTAGATATTTATAGAGTATTTTCATTAAACCAGGTTAGTAAATTTAGATTGATTAATTTCTTTAGATAACTATTGAATAGAGCTTTGTCTGTGGAATTGTTCATTAGCATACCTAGATGTTTGGTATCAGAGAACATACATATGACTTCATTGATAGGAATTGTAGGAGATTTGATTTATATTAGCTTAAAATACCTTTCTAATACAGTAAAAAATGCCTGTCAACGCGATTTACGGTTTGCTGCAAACAAAAAACACGCCATATCTTTGGATAATACTAATTTGGAAACGTTTCTGCTTCTAGTTTAATTTCCTTATTGTGTTTTGTTTCGTAGCCAGCTAGATAGATACTTTTTTATCGTTCGCAGTAGTAATGACAACGTGTACCTATTAAGCATTGAAAATTAAACGAGTTATTAACAAATTCCTGTCAGCTGTTTTAACCAATTTTGTTCAATTTACTTTGTTTCGGATGATACGCCAAATTACTCATTCAATTTCTAGGTATTCCATGTGGTGTCATATTACTTGGTAGCGTTATCTGAAATATTCTGACTCAATGTTGGAATAAATTTCTTATAGATTTATAAAAACTATAGACGCACCTGATAATAAATTAAAGAGTTTATTAAATATATGAATAATGTTGCAAAATTATAAGATACTTTATCCAAATACCCTCAATTCTGTATGCAGGGTGTACTAATATTCCCGGTGTATGGAATTGCTGTAGGTTCTTGTATTCGAAATTGCTTAAATAGATTAACAGTTCAACAGAAAATTGACACTTTTCCAAAACATATATCTGGAAATTTTGTTATCCCAATCACATAAAATCTGGAATCTGGTATAACTTATACCGTGCATTACTGGGGTAATACTCAATAAAGTATTTGTGTGAAGAGTATTCATTTGTTGGATATTTTTATTTGACTGCATTCACCCTTATTAGATATGTATTCTCAATACACAGTACGATACACAAGCACTCATGAATCTTTAGAATTATGTGTGCATACAATATTATATCGACATTAATTTACTCATAATCAAATCTGAAATATTTTACATCATATTTTTCTAACAGATTCCAATATGTTTAGTTCAGGTGTTCTCCAAGGATCCATTCTTGGCCCTCTTTTATTTATGATTGTTATAAATGATATTGCTGCTAGTTTTGATTTATACATACAGAAGTATGTTGATGACGATGAAGACTTTTTGCCATATTGAAACTGTTCTGGACTGCGTGAATCTTTAACGCAATCTAGTGTTACTTGAACTGGTGCCAGGAGAATAATTTGTCAGTCAATGTTGATATATGTAATGTTTTGTCTATTCATAGGAAAAAATATTTTTGTTGATTCCTTATAGTTTCCGAAAAAAGAATTATTGATTGTATTTGTAAGTGTCCCTTGTACATTCTAAATTGATACATAAATATAATAAAAAACACATTATACCTAAACTAGGTTTAACAAACTCCGTATTATAACTATAAGAAACCGTCTTATAGTCCCATATAGTATACAAAAATTTATTTAAGGTTATAATAATTCTTATAATCGTTATATCTTTTTGCCAATGTACACGGCATTATTTTGTCGTCAGGAATCAACTGCTGATCTGTGTCCCACTAATTTCAGGACACCCTGTATAATTTATTACGTAATTGTAGTAGTGAAAAACAAACCAAAGAGCACCATTACTACGCTTCATTTTAAGTCTGATTCGTTTTGCGAACGTTGTATCATTCCCACCTGAAATTAATTCGACACAGATCGAATTTCTCGAAGACGCATTTCGACAACAATACCTCTCTCCTTATTACTTAATATCGATCGCGTTTACTACCGCTCGGATCCTCACAGATCTCACATTTTTTCATCCGCAAACACAGGAAATTTTTAAACACTCGCCATGCTCTGAAAGTAATGAGTTTAACCCACAAAAGACGTGTCTTCACGGTCAAGAAATCGAGAAACCATTCGAGATCGGATCAAAAAAATCCAGCCATGACGATGCGTTCGAACCGAACGTTATGGTATAATTCGCGCTGCTCTCTACTTCTATTCCAGTTCCAGATCGTTTACTTGGGACAATGAGAGAATCGGCCTGCACAAAAAATGCCGTGCGCTTGCTTTTATTCCAGTCGGAGTAGAAAGTCGATAAGTGTTTACCGTCAAACGCTGCAGGAGGATTATAATCTAATTCAATAATTTTAAAGGTAGTGAATGAAGGCAAATTGTGTTCAGCATCTACTTCCTTTTGGAACCGTAACGTCATTGTTTCGGGCACGTCGAATAAAGAAAACGGAGCTTTCCTTCGATAAGCGTAACGAAAATTGAAATTTCACTCTGTTCTGTCGAGAGTGCTACTAAACCGTCAGCTTAATCATTTTCCGTATACAAGAATTCGTCAAAATCGTTATTTCAAATGGGACATCGTATACATGAGGAGCTTCAAATCATTGAGTGTATAGGTACTATCTTATATAACCAATGTTCTAATCAAAACGTAGTTTTCTACCAAATTGCTTAAAAAAATTATATTTGAATCAAAACAAATTTAAATTTTTTATGGTTTTTTACAATGTATTTGTGTTTGAAACAATTTTAATAATGTGATATTCTGTACTGTATATTCTAACGTTAATTATTGTAAACTGTAGAATTTAAATATTCTGTTAATTAAACAATAACAAAAACCCGAAAATCCTAAGGAAAATGAAAAAGTGCTTCTTCAAAGAATAATACAAAATTGAAAAAGTAAATCTCTTATAAAAAATTACCTCGAAGAAAACTGGTCAGATATAAAAAAACTACAATAAATATTTATTAATAATCAAATACAGTATAGCAAAAGCGTGAAAAACACTGTGACTGTTTGGAAGAAGTGTAAGATTTTTAATTTCTTAAAGAACAATATGTATTGACTTATCTATGCATTGTAATTTATAGATTGGAATTATCAGATATATATAATTTTACTGAGTAATTTTAATGTTCTTATATTTTATGCATACTTAACTTTATAACTAGAATTAACATTATTTCATACATATGACAGTGTAAATAATATAAATAATGAACAATATGCACATGTTAAAAAAGATAAGTATATAAGAAACAGTTTAGCAATCAATTTAAATATTATCATCTTGTTTAACCTACACAGAAACCAATTTAAAAATGTATTAATATTATTTTTGTGACCATATATATAAGTTGGTCTACAGATGAAGTGGAAAAGGGGGACACTTTTTACTTTTAATGGCATGAAAAAAATGGCTTGGGTTAAAAATTCTACTTTTGTTAAAATATACAAAAATACAAGTTTAAGTGAGTCATCATATGCAGGATGTCTGATGACAAATTATTTGAAATATGGTAGATTTTATTATTAGAATTTAATAATATATTATGCAAATTAAGAAATATATAAACAGCAACATTTCTATTCTATACATATAGTTAAGAAGACCTTGTCATGAGCAGATATATAACCTATGTGGATGAAGATTATTTTAGTGGAATTTATGTACACCCATCTTTTAAATATGTATTATCCATCTCTTCTTCTAAAAGTGTATTGTTCTTCCATCATTTAAAAATGCAATACAATACAGGTATTTCATTCTCATTAGGAAATATGTTCACGTGTTTTTCCTGAAAATGGCATTCTTTTGACATTAGCATATATGTATTTCTTGGTTTCTGTAAATATTTGCAGATCTATGTCTATATGTGTACCTATAATGTTAATATCTATTACTGTTTTTACTGTCACAACGATAAATATGTACGCGGTGTAGAACTAACTACATCTATCGGCCGTTCGCTACTCCATGCCGGACTGAAAATGTCACAGGCACGAAGCGTTCTACATGCAGTAGACACCATTGAAAGCTGTCGACCTTTATCGCGATCGGCGAGAAACGATATTTTGCAAACACGGAATTCCAGGAAACAACTACTCTGCGGGCTAATGCCCCGACCAGCATTGAATTACACCTGGAAAACCTATAGCAACAGCTAGAGTCATTCGTCAGAAGTCCACCAGACATATACCGGTTTCGAGCTTATTAGCTCAAGCTAATAAGCTCGAAACTTTCAGTCCGGCATGGAGTAGCGAACGACCGATAGATGTAGTTAGTTCTACACCCCGTACTCATGGTCCCTTCTGTCGGGTTAGACAGACGAAAGCAGCTAGGATTATTCGTCGGATACCTCACCTATGGCATACTAATGAGAGCTAATAAGCTCGAAACCGGTATATGTCTGGTGGACTTCTGACGAATGACTCTAGCTGTTGCTATAGGTTTTCCAGGTGTAATTCAATGCTGGTCGGGGCATTAGCCCGCAGAGTAGTTGTTTCCTGGAATTCCGTGTTTGCAACGATAAATATGTTGATTGAAATGAATATTGGTGTGCGGTTAAGAGAAGCAGGTAATGGCGCAGTTTTGATCTAAACGACGTATTGTTTCACTTTCTATGTAAATATTTTATATACAAATTGTATAACATTTATATTGACATAAACTGCAAGTGCGTACGTTACAAAATATGACCTTATAGTTACTTTTTTCAAATATTCTACAACAGGTCCTTGTTAATGAACCGTACATGCTTGTATACCACGCATTAACACAACTAAAACATATTAGGTTAGGATTTATATGTGCGTATGCGCATGTAAAACAGTTCACGTAAAAGCAACACATGATGAATTCTTTAAAATTTCAAAATAAATTGAGTAAAAGTAAATAGCTCTAAAGTAAGTATCACATTGTTCCTGAAATATCCTAGTTTTATTTCCTGAAAATACATATACTTGCTGTTTCCTTAGTATATAAAGTTAATTAAAAAACACCAGTAAATATTACATAAAAAGGACATAATAAAGTATGGAAATTTCCGCCCATTTTTATCAGTATTCATACCAAAAATTTTAAGATAAAAATACTATTTATAATGTAGACCCAAAATTTCATGCTCTTTACAGAAATGCAATAATATACTTGATGTTCGAATTAAAATAAGAAAATTGACGAATACTTTCACTATTTGCCTACAGACATTAAGAGAATTCAGAACAAAAATAAGTTAAAGAAAGAGTTGAAGCAGTATGTAGATAATAATTATAATACATTTAAAAATATTCTTCAATAATAAGCAGATACATGTAGAATAAGTATGCAATTTTTTACCGACTTGCTCGTCCGCTGACTGCTGTATCCCATTTCATCAAATAGTATTTTCCTTCCTTTTTTTCATTTAGCTTTAAAACTAGTTTGTTTAGTATAAAGTCTTGTATTGTTTACTTGGTTTTAAATATTATATTGTTTCTTAATTGGATGATCTGCAACACAAGCCTCGCTTATAGTGGATCATCTTAAACTTGTAACATATACATAAGCATTTTGTAAGAAAAGTTCAATTGCATACCTGCGTATGTGAAATAATCTTACTTACTTACTTACTATTTCCGGAAGTAGGAGGAAAAATATTTTCTTTGAAACACCCGTACCTGAGATACCCCGTACATCATTTTTAAAATCTATATCTGACTCGGTTCTCTAGATACCTTCAGTGTAAGGTCGTTGTAAATGACCCTGTATTAACTAACATAACTACACGCTCACCGTTAGAACGAAACTATATTGTTGCATGACTACACTCATCATTTAATTGATTCAGAAGTGAATAACATTGTGGTTTCATCTATTTGGTGACAAATAATGACCCAGTCATCTTGTCTATTCTATATAAAGCGTATTATCCTCGACAATTGCTTGTACTGATGAGTAGAGCGAAAAAGTGGCATTTATTAATTTAACAACACATCGACAATGTAACAAACGTATCAATGGTACCTTAATAATACACTTAATAGAGTATTAGCAGCCAATTGTTGGATATTATAAATTTAATTAAAACTTTTTACCAAAGGTACCACACTTGAATTGTATATAGAATAAGTAAAATTGGATTATTTATTAAATCTCCTTCTATTATAGCCAACTAGGTTAGTATACCAAGATGCCGAAGAGCTGTACTGGTACTGATTTAATACTTGATTATTTCTAAATTCATTATCATTTTAAAAACAGATCAAGCAATGGAATACGCAGTGGGCTTGAGAACGTCGGTAGGTAGCAGCTCATTCTTATGAAGTATATACTCTTACTGTACCTACCTTTAATATTTAATCAGTTTCTGTATGAATATTGCTATAAAATTGTCGAAATGCAATATGCATATTCAGTAATCAAATGAAATACTCAATATATCATAGTTGTGGCTGTTATCAAAAGTTATTCTTTATTATATCTAGTAAATCATTATTTCAAAATTAATTTACGTCCCCACATTATTTAAATAAGTGGTTTTACTGCACAAAAATTCGTTGAGATCGTTTACGTATATAATTTTTGTAATAGAAATGGCCTTTCAGTCGTATAAGAGATTACCACCTCTGATTTCCTTATTGAATCATCAAGTATTTTCCGAAGATTGACTGAGCTTGGAATTTCAAAGGCACCGCGAAAACAAAATGTTGAAGATCGGGAGGAAACTGTCCTATTTTTTCAAAGTTAGTAACGGGTACGACACTAGATTATTAGAAGAATAAATGATAATCCCTATGTTGTTCCTTATTGTTCAATGAATTCAAATTCATTGAACAATACACATGTTAAGAGAAGGTGAAGATTTCAGCACTGATTTTCTATCAATATTTTCTGGAGAGTAATCCTTATTGGTCATTCATTGGAATTGCAAGAACTTAATAATCGCATGAACGCAAATAGTTACAAGAACATTCTAGAAAACCATTTATATGACTTACTAGAAGCCCTGCCCGTTGAATATCGGTCAGTGGTCGCGCAGTTTAAGGCGTCAGTACTTGAATCGAGGTGACCATATCGCTGTGGGTTCGACCCCCGCAGCCGGTAGACCGTATGTAAGCTATATTTGTGGAGAGGATTGGCACTCTCTTTGCGGGTATGGTAGGGTGGAAGAATGTTGGATTGGGTCAATGTGAAAGATTGATACCGGTTGACATTTGACTACCCCCCTAATTAATGAGGTTTTCCAGGTTTCCCTCATTCCTGCACTGAATGGTGGTTAGGGCCTACCAACGTAAGTCGTTCCTGGGCGCAAATGCGGCCTGCTTAATAATAATATGCTGCCCCCTCTCCCGCACAAGTCTTCGACTTCTGGGCTAATCCTCGTGATTAGAATGAGGGGTAGAGATATTATTATTATATTACACAAATGTACTTCCAACAAAATGGTGCAGCTTTTCACAATGGCATATTTGTGATTTCATGATAGATTGGTAGGTTTGATCCTGTTACGTGGCCTCCAAGAAGTCCCCACTTAAATCCGTTAGATTTATTTGTTTGGTGAAAGAACGAATTACAATGGCTGTAAATGAAATTCGTGGTAACTCAAATATACGCTAAGTTGATGGTGTCAACCCTATATTGGGATTGAAGATGGGCACTTCGAACATTTACTATAATTCTTTAATAATACTTTTGTTTACATTTTTGTACTGCTCTTTTAAGATCATTTCAGAATTAAGATTTATTCGACTTATAAATTTGTTTTGGCAAAAAAATCCGTCAAATGTTTTACACTTACTTACTTTTTAATGTAAAAAAGATTATTTATTCCAAATAATGTAACAATACATTTTTGTAGTAAAAGAATTGCGTAATATCAAAAATGTATTAGTTTTAATATTAGGCAGTGACGCAACATAGCTTAAAAGAAGGGTTCATCATAGTGATGATTTAATTTTTCTAAATTTCAACACCCTGTATGTTTGTAAGGAGGTATGTTTGAACAAAAATTTATGGTTTTATTTAAATATAAACTTATTTGGCTCCCGTAAGTTAAATCTTTTGCAAGTACTTCTGAGTACCTTGTATAATAATAATATGCATTGCTTATATGCAATATTTATATAAATAACTAGGTGAACCGGCAAACGTTGTTTTGCCATAATATGAATTATTTCTAGTGAATATTTTGGTAGTCGGCTTCGTTCTCATCCCTATTCCGTGCTGTTTACTGGGTGAGACACACACACCTAGAAAAAATATAGACTGTGCCAGTGTCATATTGCCGGTGACCGCTAATTCATGGCTGCCCTAAAAGGTCCAGAATCACTAAAACTTGATTTTTATGCCAATTTACGTTGGTTGTATTGTAGCGTGAATCTCATTTGTTTACTGTGATTGGTCACATTCATGTCACATTCTTTAATGACATTTAAAATGACAGCAAGTTAGTTAATTTCATATTGCAATGCAGCCATCATATTTGCACAACCGCCAACATAAAGCAAATAAAATATCAATTTTCTGGACCTTAGGTCTCTAGAAAACGCGGCACTTGTCACGTGACCTATATCATGAACCGACGCTGTCTATATTTTTTCTAGGTTTGTGGCGAGAAGTGACACCGGTAGACGCCTGACTGGGATAACTGATCTACTGATAATCGATCAGTTATCTACCAGGGTTAAAAATGATTAAATTACTAAAATGGCTATTAAAAAATAGGGGTTTGTGATAGAAGGGTGAAAATAAGGGCTGTATGTATTTTTTAATGCCACATCATAAAAAAATAAAAATAAAAAATTTTGTCCAAAAAATAAAAAAAAATGTGTGGGGTGGACCATCCTTATCACTTAGGGGTATAAAAATAGATTACGACCGATTCTCAGACATACCGAATATTCATATAAAATTTCATAAAAATCGGTCAAGCCGTTTCCGAGGAGTATGGTGACTAACACTGTGACACGAGAATTTTATATATGTATAGATATAGATGTTTTTTTTTTAACCTTATATCAAACAAACTTCATTGTCGCTTGAAACTTTGATGCAGTAATCGATGTTTTAAATATTTTACTAATTCCTGTTAACATTGGGTTGCGAAACACAACAGTGGGCTTACAAATAAATAATACATATAAAAGTCGTTTCTCCCTGTCCTTTCAACCCCAAGGGACCAATAAGCTCACCATCGTAAAACGTTCCCTTGTAAAAATGCAACCATTGTACAACTGATTAATACCTACCGAAATTAACAAATATAGGAAAGGGTGAACCCAAAGTTTTTTTTTAATTTATTTTTTTTTTTAGTTCGATAACAGTAACAGTAACAAAGCAATCCTAAAAATGCAGAAATAGGTCAGATCTCATCTATTGTGGTTGAATTGTCGTGTTCCCACTGCCAAAAGTGAAGTTAGATATTTATAGAGTGTTTTCATTAAAGCAGGTTAGTAAAAATTTAGATAGATTAATGTATTTAGATAATTATTGAATAGAGCTTTGTCTGTGGAATTGTTCATTAGCATAGATGTTTGGTATCAGAGAACATACATATGACTTCATTGATAGGAATTGTAGGAGATTTGATTTATATTAGCTTAAAATACCTTTCTAATACAGTAAAAAATGTTACAAAAGCCAATAATAAGGAATATATGAGTAGATATTGTGGGTGTAATTCAACGCTGGTTGGGGCTTTTGTCCACAGAGTAGTTAGTTTCACACAATATTAATAATACCTAAAAATATATAAAAAGTAACATTGAATTTATGAGTAGTACTTAATACAATATTGCGTAATCAGAATTCATGTAGGTACTGAATATTTTTATAGGGCGCTATTCGTATTCATCACATTTAAATATGTAATGAGGGCTTAGTACTCGAAAATAGTAAGTATTAATGAATATAGTGAGAATATGTTAAGAATTTAGGGTATCCATGAATACTGGATATTCATGCATCTTAAAGATGATAGTTTTTCTTGTATAATATTTAACTCAAATAGCTAAATATCAGGATTTTAAGGTCATTCCTCTTCTAGTTAAGTATCTAACTTATACTGTTACAATCTGAAAACGCGCAAGAAACACATAGGTTACAAAATCTTGTACCACAAGCAACAAATACGTTGAAAAAGATAAAAAAAAAACATATTTATTTTTATACATACACAATCTGTTCTTTGATTACGGGCACGGGCGGACTAAATAGAGCCTAAACAGCATAGTAAATAATCGTTACTCCACTGCGTCTTTTACTGATTGCCGACTGAATTCGGCGTTTTTCACATAACATTTGCAAGTTAAAACTGCATTTTGCAAGTTTTATATTTCTTTCTGTATTGCATTGTATTCACAAAATATGAATACAAGTATTCAGGATTCAATTAGTATGTGTATAGAATTGGAAGTATAGATTGGAATAATCGATACTATGAACTTCGGTTCAGCAATATCTATCAACTGTTTCATCACTGCTTACTTATGCATAAGTAATAGTTAACAATTTTACTTGTTGTTTTACAATATTTTATCGTTTCTGTAACTTCCATTTATTCTAGGGTGAAATCAGGTCAAGCAATATACAACAAACTTATCAATAAAGCGATATGAACAAGTTCACCTGTTGTCAATAATTGTCGGAAACGAAGATCATTATTACCTAAAATGTAGCTTGTCATTATTTTGAACAATATGATATAATTTCGATAATAACAAAGTTTCTAATGATTCATTTGAAGTGGTTAAAACTTCGTCCAATAACAATTAGGGTACAGTATTTACATTGTATAAAATGACAAAATAAGTCCTAATGGATGTAATTAGCACTTCAAATGTACTGAAATATGTAACTTCCTAATCATAATCGATCCTATTGATACTGTTATTGTGAATGCCACTGCTATTGTCTTTCAATTTAGTTATATTATGTCCACAACTCAAACTTATAATAATCCCTTAACTGTGTTAAATTTTTCATCGTACAGTATTCCAACTTTCTCCAAGTCTCAAGTATTAACTGTCTTTCAAAATAAATTAAAATTAAAACCAAAATCCACCGCTGGACCGGACACTTTGCCAGCCTTTTTGTTTAAATATTGCGCGACAATATTTGCTAAAGCACTATGTTTTCTATATGATCATTCAATAAGGAATTCATTTATTAATTTCTTCACCTCATACCTCTCTTGAAGGGAAATCAATACCTCTGGGGTCCCTCAAGGATCGATTTTCGGCCCACTGTATTGATGACATTGTCTGAAACTGGAACTGCGAAGCCCTTCTTTATGCAGATGACCTCAAGTTGTAGCTGTCCGTCAGATATTAATGACTGTGTCGGGCTCTATTCAAACGTGGACAAATGTTCTTATTGGTGTTCTAATAATAGATTGCTTCTGAACTTCTCGAAGTGTAATTCTATGTGTTTCACGAGGAAACTAAATCCTATTGCTTTTAATGACCATCTTTGATGGTACCATTAATTTTATTGAAATCTTTGTACGTAATGGATCTTCATTATTGTCAGATGCAAAATTTGGTAGATATATTTCATGATACTGCTAGATGCACTAAACAAAAAGTTTTTACAAATTAGCAAATCATGTTACTTATACTTGTTTTACTATAAGTTTTGCCACGACTTACCCAACGTCGTTCCCTTACTGGTAGTAAAACAGTAGAGTAAAGATTGTCTACCTCAGCTGACTGCAGACAGTAGGGTGTTTGGCCAGCTCAATGGAGACGGGGTGGGTTGAATTTATTAGTGGAAGTAATATTCTATTACTTAATTAGTTAAGAATGTTAAGGGCGCCAGACAAATTTTTCCACCACCCAAATCACCCTCTACTAATATCAGTACTTGATCAAGAAAACTTGTCAAACCAGATCAATTAACACGCTCACCAATAATAAACATCATTTATTATTCTGTACTCTATTATAAAAAACTTAGACTATAAGAAGATGGAAAAGATTTATAGTTGTTAAGAATTGCAATTTATCTAATATCTGCCGCTCACACTAGTAATCACAGGCTATTATTGGTCACAGCAGACCGATCTACAATTACTCAAAATAATTCGCAAAAGAAACGGAAAGATAAAAAAAATTAAGGGCGTAAGGTAAAATGCGATTAGGCGAAATCAGGAGAATGCGTAGTCAAGCGTCGCGTGAGCTCAGGCGAATCGGCTTCGTATAATTACGTAAACAAATTTTCATGAAACTTAGCAAATAAAATAAACAGCCACGACGCCTTAATTATTTTTCAATCCCAAATGTGCAGATATATGTAACGCTATAAACCACTAAAATAGCTTAAATGCAATGGAACATTTACCAGTATGGCAGTTAGATGGCGTAGGTTGTTAACAAAATATATACTTATATGTATAAAAAAAATAGGAGTGTACAAGCGCAAACAACTTAAATGAATATTAGCATAATAATATAACTAACTTTAAGTAAATTAATCAAGGTTTTAGAAATACAACACCCACTTTCAAAATTTCAGAAATAAGCTTAATAATAAGTAGAACAATAGTAACAAACGTCACTATAAACTTGATAAGATTTATGTGGATGCACTAAAATTACCAGCAATACTAAAATTATTACTAATTACTACTAACTTTTTACTTATTGAAAATCTATACTAAAAATATTTTGTTCTGAGCGTATAGCAGAAACAGAACTAGGCATACGCGTAGTAAATATGTGCAAAAGTAATGCTTAAGAAATACAAGCAATATCATAAACTTGCGTGCGTCCAAGTGGATCTGAGTAGTATAACAATTGCAGCGTGGCTAGCAGAAACTCCAACAGCAACAAAAGATGACAAGCAATGGCTCAGCACGAAAAGTGGTAAGCTACAGCTCCAGGAAACACCCAAAACTCCTTAACTCCACGGACTGCCCAACATAAGAACCCTAAATAAAATTAAGAAAATAACTATCCGCTAAATGACTTCTTTGGAAACAAATAAATTAAATGCAGCGAAATGTGCACCTACTAAATACTTTAATATCATTATAATTCCTGGACATTGATGTTTTTTTTTTGAGAAAAGAGAAATTCAGTACGGCAACATCGCAAATTGAGCACATGGTAACAAATTTATTACAAATATATGTAAAAGACTTATTTACGGGAAAGAAAAGTTTAAATGACTAAAATTTGCATATAGAAGTACTTACCCTTGGCCAAAGGGGTTCTTACAATTATTTGAACTGCACCGGATCTTCTTGATCCCAAGTTTAAGCGAATGCAGACCTTATGCACACTGTAAATACGGTATAAATTAGAATGCCAATTTGCACGAAGAAACTTATAAGAAAAATGACAAAATTTAAAATTGCAACTTACTAGAAGCCTAAGACGGAATCGTATTCTTGACTGGCGTGGTGTGAGGATACAGATCCTTTACTAAGAAAGTTTCCTGATTAGGTTTCACAAAAATCATCCAAAATCCAACAAAACCTTAATCAACGACAGGCGTTTGGAAAACAAAATCCTCAAAGAGATGATTTTTAAAAATCATACAGATTTTCCAAACACTACCACACACCGCATGTTCACAGTACCAGCTACCGGAAGTAAAATTGTCGAAAAATCGCGCAGATCCCGTTTCCTAAATTTCAGCTGCAAAAAAACTATCCTTGACTCCCATTGGCTGGAGTCTAACCAATTTTGGAACTAAGGAAACTAAATTAAACACTTATTAAGTCTAAAATTAAGTTTAAAATGATTCACAACGCAGTAATTAAGTTTTCTCAACATAATTACATCGAGAAACACACCATTCAACGTATATATATTAAAAAATACCTCCATATGGAAAAGTAGTAATGTGACAGATTTTTGGAAGGATCTGGCAACGACGCGCCGCGCCGAATCCTGCTTGGGATTCGGCCGGTAAATAGGTGGAGTTACAGCAGGAAAACGAACAAGGCAAAATGGAGAAATGTCAACACAAAATCTAACCTTAGGAAGTAATCGACTTAATACCAACCATTATTCTACGGATCTCCAAGATATGGTAAGTACAGAACAAGTAAATTATTATCCTTAATCAATTTTGTCTGTATAGAGTATAGTGTACCTATAATCCGCGAAATATTAGTTGTTTACATTCAGGTTTTCGTGTAACTCTTGTGTTTATTTTTGTTCTAGGACCTAGGCATGCAAGTAAGAAGTTTTAATATGATTTCCCTCTAGGATCTAACGGATGGCGTCAATCAGAAGATGTAACATTATTTAATAGGCCTGAATATGTATGAATTAAGGTAACTATGGTAATTGCTATTGTTGGTTAAATATTTAGACCTTTAATATATTTTAGGCAACACACAATACACGTCCTGGTAATTAAGGTGGCAGACTAACATCAATCACTGGAGGAACAGCAAATATTTCCAATGAATAAATACAATGACAAAATGTAATGTAATATAATATTAATAAAGAATAAGTTATATATGATATTTATTTATTTCATCTTTGTATGGATAGACGTAAATTGTAACGCTACAGTTTGTTTTTTTCTTTTATTCGTTTTTTTAGTTTGTATTTTATCAGCAACTTGTATTTTTAGAAAATGTATGCAATGAGCATTGCATATATTTTTTTTAAACTGGTTATCATTAGCAAAATGATAATCTTTGAGATGCTTCTTTAAAATTCTGAAAAATAGAGACAGATACAAATCAGGTCTATACACTGAATGATCCAGCTCAGGGAAGTTACAGTTACAGATAATGGATTGAATATTGGCACATTTGAGAGCTGACACATTGTTGTAAAGAAAGACGACATTGTTGTTACGCAAATCAAAACAACCTTTGGCATATATTCAACAACAATAATTCCAACTCGGTCAAAAAAGGTTTATAAATATTTACTGCCTACACAGTTTTTGATTGGCAGTCAATAATTTTGAAACCCACCTTGTTGAATCTTTACTAAAACATAGTTTATCATGTAGTCAAAATTCTTGATTCAGATGAATTTGATGTTTTAGAAATACACATTTTCGCTTTTAAACTACAATTTTTCCAATATTAAGATTACTTACATCTGAACGTATTCAACTTCTTGGGTAATCTTTAACGAAATCACGACTTTTTCAGATACTTGTCCATTTATTTCTCTTATATTATTACTTATTCATTCCGTAAGTTAACCAATTATTATTTATTTTTTTATCTACTTGAAATAAACGTGTGTGATGTATATTATTAATGAGTAAACCTTAAGTAGTCCTGAGTACAAAGCCCTTTAAAAATTGACAAGGAGGCGTTGCCTTTCGTAAGCGTCTTTATTAGTGACAGCCCAACGCACATTTTTGTCAAAGGACGGGGCATATTAAATAAATTCTGGCGGGCCACCCTTAGTAAAAGCCGGGACGAGAAGAAGTAAATTATAATAATTGCCAAGTTAATTTAAGGGTACTTTCAACGCCATAAAATGGAAACTGTATTAGACTAGCTGTAAATAGAAATTAATGGTTGTTCCGTGCTTATTTCTTAATTAATTTGTCAAACTCTTTCAGCTGAAACGTAAATTTGACTTTGTAAAAGAATTATAGATGATAACTAGCGAATGTGATCGATAACTTTATAAATGAATACACGGAAAAATCTAATTTTAAATTTCATTCAAGTGTATATATATTAATTCAGTAAATATCATGACATCCAAACAACTTATAGTTAATTCAACACTTTTCTTTCTTAAAATGGCACCAAAGAATACCATTAAACAGGGTGTCCCAAAATAGAAGGCCATACCATTAACCACATATTCTTTGGACAAAAATAATGCTTTCCTTAACTATAGATTTATGGGCACTACAAGTTGCTGTTTTTTTCCAAAACGGAGCATTTAAACAAAACAATAAAAAGGAGATAAAATTATCGGAAGAAAATTCTACGTTTGATATTTCAAGAAAAAGCTGCATAGGCGTACTTAGAAATAATTGTAGGGGATAAAGGGTACTGCATCCCTCAGTTACCTCCATTCGCCGTTCGATTTTTTTCACCAAAATTACATGATAAGTATGCCGGAATAAGACAAAAGTACGTGCAAAATTTCAAGTGTGTATCTTACAAACCAATGGAATTATTAACAAAAGTTTTTAAAAGTAGTTTTTTAAAATGTAATTTTAACACCCTGTATATTGAAACAGGGACGCCCAAATAAGAAGTGGCATAAGAAAAGTCGCATTAGTTTTGTCCGAAGAATATGTGGTTAATGGTATGGCCTTCTATTTTGGGACATCCTGTAGAATAGATCGGACTTTTATCCACACATATGAACCGTCTAAAGTGATACTTTATCCAGCAGTAGAATAAAGTAACTTTATTACAGTATCAGAATAATGAAAAAATAATAAATTTATAATAAATCAAATTCAATTTATTGACTTATTATTTATAGTAATACACATTTTATTTTTTATTTCATCACATTTAATTTCCTTTCTGTTAACTCTTGTAGCATTGTTGTCATCATTTTCGGAACGCATAACATCTGCCAAAGTTTGTGAAGAATTTGCACGAGTTCCGGATGTCTAAGGAACAATAATTGTATCTTTCTTGGATTTTCCTTGCAGTATCAAAGTTGTGTTTCATTGAGTACCAAGAAATATCAAGTCGTGCGAATATTTTTTTATTAATTCCAATAATTCTTACTCCACAAATATTATTGTGATGTGTTTATGGATAAAACATTGTATTATATTCGTGTTTTAATTGCCTTTTATCCACTTAAGTATATTAAACGCTCTAACTACTTAAAATACAATACAATAAATAAACTATAGAGACACAATTGTATTATTTACTACAAATTGTATTAAATATATGTATACAGGTTCCAGGTTCAGCATTTGGTCAAAAGATGTACTTCTATGTTGCATCATGTCTACTTATGTTTCCTTCTGTTGGATAAGTCGTCGGTTGCCTCGCCTCTCAAGGCATATTGAGGAGAACCAACAAGCGCAAAAGCGGACTATCAAGCCTAAAAAATGGATGACTATAACAGTTTGCTACAAGTATTTCTTTTCTTTTATAATATACTACATAGGAGTGGCCCTCTTATGTGAGACAGCATGTATACACCAACATATTTATTGGATGGGATCCTTTCAAACATTTACATTACCTTTATCAGAATAATTTAAATTCCTTTTTCAGGAGATATTAAATGTGAAATTTAAAAACGTACAAAGATGGAACAAGAATATATTACAAGGTATTTTTTATGCAAAGAGACATCTTTTTCCTATTCATTTATATTTAAATATGAATATTTATCATAATTTTTTTTACCATTCGAATTTTCATTCAAACTAAAAGAAAGGAAAAAGGGAATTAAAAGGCGGTTTGAGTTTACATTAAAATACGAAAATAAACATTTTGTTATAAAGAAGGAGGAATCATAAAATTATTAAGAATTGTTAAAATTAAATTTTTTTTTCATCTGGCCTACGTCTTAAGCTAATCGATCGCCGATTTTTTGTATTTCTACGACGTAAGAAAACTGTAATATATAGGAGTATTTTCTCTAGTAATTAATGATTTAAATTTGTGGTTATAAGTATTTACTTTAAATATAAAGATCTTTATCTTGTGTTAAAGTATCATTTAGCCTTGAGGTGAGAGTACTTTATCTACGATTTTTAGCAGATAAAAAGCAACTCTAAATATATATTTATTTCAGTGATATAGATTTCACTCTATTTTATCTTACATGCAACTTTTTAATCTGAATAAGAATGATATGGTACATTTGCCACAAAAATAATAAAGACCTTGTAATATGCAGGATGTCTAAACACGATAGTTTGAGCTTACCGTGAGGATACAAAAAAAAATTGAGACACATGGTGTTAAATGGGATCAGGCAAGCTCTATTTTGAATTTAAAGTATTATCTTTGGGATTTGGCAGAAATTACTAACGACGTCATCAGTTATATTTTTTCCAGAAACACACTCAAATTTTTTCCCGTAAAAAAGCTGTCTTTTGTTGTAATAATATTTTATTAGATACATTTTCTGTATTACTTCCCGTTTAAAAGTTATAATCCCTTCTACAAGGCATACCACATATATTTACTTAACTTTTTGCGTTAAATTATTATAAAATAGCAGGTATTTTTTAGATGGAGCCACACTTGATGAATAAATCAACAAAAATATTATTTCAACGTTGATTAAACTGCTCCCATCGATACTTCACTCACATCGTTATCGTGAAAAAGGCGACCGAAAGTTTTTCAGCGGTAACCTGTTTCAGCCGCCCGAATAAAGACTGAATAAATATTTTTGAAATTATCATCTCCAATGAAGTTATAATACTTCAAAAGTTCCACATAAATTTCAGCCGAGCCGTTTCGGCCCTCCTTATCTCATAAATGGATACTATAAAGCAAACATGTTTATCGATGATTCACTTCATATTTGAAGCATAAAAAATGTATGGATTTAGGCTAATGTGACGTGATAACTTATTGCTGGACATAGAAGTAACAATGATAAGTTTATGATACACATCGCTATACTGATAAAAATTATATGTGATATTACATGGTGGATTGTTGATTATATCTTGTCAGTAGTGTGCAATAACATCCTAGAATATAATGTTACAACTCTAATGGAAAATTAATACTTATGAATAATAAATATGCATTTTTTATAGTAAAACCGTGTTTTTGGACACATGATATGCAAGTTTACAACGTTATTATGTATTTTTAGAAAAAGGCCTTCTGTCAACTGCGAGCTTAGGTATATTTCGTAACTCAATGATATCAAAGATAGTAAAAGAAATATTTTATTTACAAATTGTAGAGGATTATTTATTTTTTTAATGATATACCAAATGAAAAACACGATATGGTAGCAGGGATGTAGCACATACCTTACTGACATTTATTTCCAGGATTCATATTTGGAGATTTCCAAAACGTTGAATCATTTTCTGTTTTTTTATTTGTTCACATTTAAACTTGTCATTGCAAAGATTTTGGTACTTGCTGGTGACCTCTCCATTCCTCAAACTGTTTCCGTTTAACCTACCTGGTACCTGGTCCGACGACCACAACCAGGTGGATTTTCTCCGTCGGTAAAAACCACAAAAAGTAACAAAAAACTCATACATAATGTACATGAAAACACTGCCACACGTTTACCGCCAAGAGAATTTGGCATAATATTTTATCTACTCAAACAAACAAAAAAACAAACTCAGACAAACAAAAACCTGTATTTGGTAGGTATTACGCTGCCACACGATAATATACAGGGTGTTAAAAAAAGAGTGTATAATATTTAAGGAGGTAATAGTATGAACCAAAATAAGCAGAAAAGTCTCAATAAACATGGGTCCGCAAAGTAACGGTTGCGGAGATATGGAATGTTTTATGTTTTTTAACCCCTTTTTTATTTTGCAAAAACGTTGTGTATTTTCTTATAATAGTTGGTTGATATTTAGTGAAATATACGTATTTGGCAGTTGTTATCAGTGCACAAGTTTTCTTTCGCTAAGGCTGGTTACTGTAACGCAGAATTAACAGACATGCATTTCATGTATGGTCGTGCTAATGGGAACGCCACCGAAGCGCGACGTCTTTATGTTGACGCTTATCCAAATCGCCAGATTCCTTCACAACGCATGTTTGGAAGAATTCACCAAAGATTGCGTGATACCGGTTTCTTGAGCAAACAGTGCCATTTATCCGGAATACTAAGGTCGGTATCCACTCCTAGAGCAGAAGAAGAAAGTCTAGCACTGGTAGAGCAGAATCCAGGGACGAGTGTGCGGAGAATATCAGCCGAGGTAGGAATTAGTGGTCCTGTTGTTTGGAGAATCCTTCACGAGCAACTGCTTTATCCATACCATGTGCAACGAGTACAGGCCTTAAATTCAATAAATGATCATAAGCACGTTTGGTTTTTTGCCGCTGGTTTCTACGTCATGATGCTAAAGACCCTCGTTTTCTTGCAAACATTCTCTTTACTGATGAGGCCGGGTTCAAAAGAAATGGAGTGTTTAATTTTCACAATACGCATATTTGGGCCGACGAAAATCCTCATGCTCTAATAGAATTTGGACATCAGGCACATTTGGATGGGTATTGTATGTCAGGTTTCTAGGTCCTGTTGTTTTACCAAACCAATTAACAGGCGCTGCTTACCTCAACTTTCTGCATAACACACTGTATGAGTTTTTGTTACACATTCCTTTGAATCAGAGGCAACAAATCTGGTTCCAGCATGATGGTGCTCCGGCTCATTTTTCCATGGCCGTGAGAGAGCGTTTACACCAAACTTTTCCACATAGATGAGTAGGAAGGGCCGGACCTGTTTTATGGCCTCCACGATGGCCTGATCTGAACCCTCTAGATTCCTTTGTTTGGGGATATTTGAAGACATTAGTGTATGATACTCCTGTAAATAGCCTGGAAGAGTTGCAGCTACGGATTAATCAAAAGTGTCAAGAAATCCAAACCAAGGAGGGTGTTTTCGAAAGAGTTCGAATATCGTTGGGACGAAGATGTCGTGCCTGCTTGGAAATAGACGGAGGGCACTTTGAATATCTTCTGTAACTTTGTTTTTTGTTTGTTAAAAGCTTCCTTTGTCGGTTTATTCCTAATAAAATAAAATGTTTGAAAAACGAATAGTGGTCCATATCTCCGTAACTGTTACTTTGCGGGCACATGTTTATTAAGACTTTTCTGCTTATTTTGGTTCATACTATTACCTCCCGAAATATTTTACACTCTTTTTTTAACACCCTGCATACTTGTCACACTTCCCATAAATCAGTACCTTATCCATTATCTGCAAAATACTGCAGCTAACCGGATCAACTGTTAACTACCAGGTACTTAGATATTATTGTGTGTTTTGTCCTATTTTTTAAACATCGAGCTAGAATTTCGACATAAATTTTTGCACGTGGTTAAAATTTTTGTACTTATTCATAGTTAACCTTGTATATATAGTGACTATATTGAAGTCAATATGCAATATGACCAGATTCATAGTTTGCTGTATTATTTTATTTAACGAACGATGACGATGACAAATTTTGTACCAATTAAATGCAATTTTTTACAGAGTATTAAAGAACTTCCACAAATAGACAATTACATATACCTCATTGTCAGACTTTAATCTAAAGTCAGTAAATATTTCATAAAAACTACAATTAAAAGTTTGCAGTTAGACATGAACACCAGAATTTAACACAAAGTAATTTTCAGAGAAACCGTTACAGAGAAAGACGCGACAAAAGCGTTTTCTTTCACTCCAGTACAATTTTTTACTAATCTGTCGTGTTCCGAGGTTGTTATTTTATATTGTGTGACTAAATTCCTTCTAACGGCACTAAGAATCGATCGATCCAACTTGGGGCGGCGTATTCGTTCGCCACTTACTATCACAGGTTTCCGAGAGATCATTTTTCATAACACATTTCTCGCCTGTCTCAGCTCGATGTGTACTACTAGAAAAACATTCTGTATCATCAGTTCGGCGTTCGAATGGCTGGCTGTTTTTTACAGGTGATATTAAATTTTTTTGTCTGAGAACCGACAGATTATTTTTTAAGGGGGAAGGCGTTTGCATACGTATCTAAAAAAATTCGCCCAGGGTATAGTTTAAACGTAAAAGATGACTTTCTTTCGCAACGTAATAAGAACAATTTTGCGTGGAAGCCTTTGGAAATGTTCAGCGAAAGTTTTTTGAACTTCTATTTCCAGCAGGTTTCTTAGATAGGCAATATGGGAAGGCTTCGTTATTCTTTCCAAATAATGGCGTTTTGTGGTAAAAACATGTAACATCACGCATTTCAATTACAAAGCAAGGAGGTAAAGAGGAAGCTAATAATAACTTTATTAAACATGTACATGTATCTAAAAGATGGGAGGATGAGGAGAGTGAAGTTCTTCTTGAAAAAATAGTGGAGGCAATATGAACAAAGAGATTTTTCTTAATTTTTATTTAAAAATATGCGATATCCAATACCATTTTTTTGCGTTATCCTTTGGGGTTTGCAAAACATATTTAAGAATATTTGGTTTTTAACATATTATTTATTCAGTTATAAGATGAGAATTAAAATATCCGCATTCACGTCACTATTGAGAATAAAACTAATTTTACATTTTTCTCAAGACATTTGTTGATGTTCCTGTACAAATTTCTAGCCAAATAGCAATAATAAAAAATATGCTTTACATATTGAAATTATTAAATATCTCTTTAATACAGCTTGTTTAAAAAATACATGACAATACTGTTAACGCTGATAAGATATTGAAAAAATTTAATCTTTTTGATACCAAAGTTATAGATTGTCTAATTTTTAGCTTGATTAGGTGTCCCAATAATTAAAATCAAGCTACTAAATTCTAATAAAGCTACTGAAATTAATATGCAATTTAAATGTGAATAATAAAATTTCTAAAGTAAATATCAGTCTACTTTGTTAATGTTTTCGTTATTATGTAAAATTGGGGTTTTCTTTTAGTTAGAAGGCACTTGCAAATTTCGTGAAGATCATAAATAGACATTTTCATATAAAATTTTAAATAGAAATAGAAATAGTTTATTGATGTTATCAACTTATAGAAGTTTTACACAAGTCAAGAGTGTACATAATATATATAATATATTGTATAAGAAAATTAAAATACGTAAATAAATAACACACATTAGTTTCGACAAACAAGTATATAAAATAACAAATTATGTAGATATACACACATTAAAAAATAGTTTTAAACAATTTCATTCGAAAAATCAGTCAACAAAAATTCGTCGAAATTATAATAAGCTTTACTTAGCAATACATTTTTAACTCGACTACAAAACTGTTTGTACGGTAAGGAAATAATTTGGGTTGGAAGTTTATTAAAAAAGGTAGGTCCATAATAATTTATTGCATTTCTACTTTTTTCTATTCCTAGATATCTTAAAGATATTTTATTATTAAACCTTGTATCATGACGATGTATGTCCCGATGAACGGCGTAATCATTTAGGTGTTCTTTTACATAAACCAAGCATCGATATATATAAAAGGAAGGAACTGTTAATATTTCGTGTTCACTGAATTTATGTTTTACGTCATCCCTATACCCAAGACCAGATATCACTCTCACAACGCGTCTCTGCAGCCTAAATATTCTGTCCAAGTGAGGTGTATGGCCCCATGTTAGGATTGCATAAGAAAAAGTCCCTTGGAACAACGAATAATAAGCTGTTTTTATAACGTTTAAGGACACTTCCCCAGCTAAGTTTTTATCATATAAACGCATCTTGACAGTTTTCCTGAGACATAGTCAACATGTTGGTCCCAAGACAGTTTGGGATCTAGAACCACTCCCAGAAATTTCACATTATTTGGATTTTGATAGTTTTCAATATTGCGGGTAGAAAATACCATATTTGCTGTCTTGGTATCGTTTAAGCATAACATATTGGCCTGGAACCAGTCGCAAGTGGTCGACTGTGTTTGCAGCATAACATTCTCCAACTCACTCAAATTTTCATTGGTGTTCACTTTAGTTGCGTCATCTGCGTATAATACGAAATTAGCATTTAAAACATATTGGTAAATCATTGACATAAATCAAGAATAACAGAGGTCCAAGAACAGACCCCTGTGGTACTCCATGATTTACATCAGCTATTGAAGATGTTGTGCCATTATACACAGTGATTTGATTTCTATGTTCTAAATAACTTTTAAGCAATTTTAATGAAGTAGATTTTATACCATATTTTTCTAATTTTCCGAGTAATATATTATGCCGAACACAGTCGAACGCCTTTGAAAGGTCACAAAATGTGCATCCCGCATAATCCTTATTTTCATATGCATCAGTGATATATTCTAGGAGTAGGCCTATAGCATCTGTTGTTGATTTATTTGATCTGAAACCAAACTGCCCAGTAAAAAAAAGGTTGTTAGTTTCAAAATAGTAAATTAATCTTTTGTGTAACAATTTTTCAAAAATCTTGCCAAGAATGGGTATAATTGATATGGGGCGATAATTAGACATATCATTTAAGTTACCCTTCTTAAATATTGGGACAACTTTAGACGTTTTTAGACAGTCAGGAAAAATGCCTTCTTTTATGCATTCATTAAATAATTTTGTGAGTGGGCCAATAAGTATACCCATGACGTATTTTATGATTTTAATATTTATTTCGTAATAATCTTTACTAGCTTTATTTTTTATTGAATTTATTGCTTCCCTCACTTCACTAGTTGAAAATTCAATAAATTGAAACTCTATATTATTTGTTTCCATATTAAATGAATCCAGTAGGCCAACTGGGTCAATATTTGATTCTGGAATATTACTAGTTATTTCATTTATAACATTTACAAAAAACAAATTAAGATCATCGGAGTTAAATTCCTCGGAAAAATTCTGACTCTTTGCTAGACTAACTTCGCGTTTGCTATTTATAACGTTCCATATCCCTTTAGACAAATTGTTGGAATTTAAAACGTACTTATCGTTGGCAACCTTTTTGGTTTCTTTTATCTTTTCCCTGTATAATTTACGATATGTTTTATACTGGATCATAAGGTTCTCATTGTTCGGATTTTGAGTATGAAGAGCTCTTAACATATTTAAGGTTTCGCGCATACATCGTAAGTCATTATTGTACCATTCAATTTTATAATTATTTTTGGCAACTGTTTTTGATTTCAAGGGAAAAGCCTCACTAATTTCATCAACGAGTATAGTCAAAAACCTTTTGAACTTTTTGTTTACATTTATATTGTGTTCATCTACAAAATTCCAGTTTTCGATTTGAAGATTATTAAATAAAGTATTTAGACCGTTTTGTGTGATAGGTCTGTGTTTTATTTTTTGTAACCTGTTATTCTGCATTGGAAGTGCAATTTCAACTGACACCGATTTGTGATCAGATAAATACGTTTCATTAACATAGGCATTGAGTTTTGACTGCTCAAGGTTTGTTATTATGTTATCTAAGCAATTATTAAGACGCGTATTTTCGGTTATAAGAGGTACTAACCCAAAAGAATTAAGAAAATCTGCAAACTCTAAATTTCTAGAATTCTGTGTATTAAAACAAACATTAAAATCTCCATTTATTACAACACCTTTCTTTAATATTTTGACATGATTAAATACTTTTTCCAAGATGTTTATAAATATGGAAAATTTTTCATGGTTATCGTTTGCATTGGAACGATACACCGTCACAATAACAAGGTCCAATTGGACAACATAAATTGCTGCTACTTCACAAACCATTTCAATTGAAAAAAGCTTAATGTCATTTAATTCTACAATTTCTAGATGACTTTTTGCCATTATTAGAACTCCTCCGTGTATGTAATTTTGTCTACAAAAGTAAGCAGCTACTTTGTAGCCTTGTATATTTATTGATTCGGTTTGGTCATTATTTGTTAACCAAGTTTCTGTAAAACAGATCACGTCATACGAAATATTTAATTCCGATAAATAGCATTCAATTTCGCCTAGTTTATTTTGTATCGACTGTATATTCAAATGAAATATATTAAAGTTAAGTACATCATTGTTTTTTAAAATGTCCAAATCTATGTTTCTGTTTCCTCTGGGTTTGAGGCAATTTTCAGAAAATTTGGTTCTTTAGGAAAAGTAAACCTTCTTACTGCAGCACCCTCCGGCCAGATACTTGGGTCATAGACTTTATTAACGTGTATTAATGGAAAAGATACCTTGTATGAGGAAGTAGATACATTCTTCTTTTTAAGTTTTTCAAATTCAAATTTGATTCCTGGAGCTGTTTCTGCGAGGCCATTGATTAATTCTTGAGTAGATGTTTCTGGATCTATTCTGAATACATGTAAGTAGCCCAATTTGGGTATTGTTTTGATATTATTTAAATTGTTGTTAGTCCCAATGACTAACCTTGGTTTTCTTTTTGTGTTTACATTTCTAGGGGTCATTGACTTGGTATTTATTTTATTGATAGAAGGATCGACTTGTTTTTCTACCTTGCCAGTGGAACTTTTTTTGTGGCCATTTCTTACTACCTCTGTCCACTTGCTTTTATTTGCAGGTGTTTCTTGAATTACAGGATCCTCTATTTTGTTAGCGGATATAAAATGTACAGATTTTTGTAGCTCGTCACTTGAACTACTTTTAACTACTTGTGATTTGTTTCTGCCTGTACTCGTAGAGGGCTCAGATGTAGTAATATTTTGTTTATTTGTACTAACCTGGTGATATCCTAGATATTTATTATTATGTTTTAGTAACTCAATAATTACTTCTTGGTCGAGAATGCGTTTTTCTAGATGCGCCACTAAATGTTTTAGGCTTACATTTTCCTGATGTTTAAATTGACACAGGCATTTGTTACCGCATGCCACAATGTCACTCTGAGTATCAGCTGATAGCATAAACTCTTGTGAATCTTGAAATTCATCTTGATCGTGCTGCACTTTATTTAACACACTATCTGTAGCACTTGCACATACACCTGAAGACATTTTTGCATTTAAAATCATGTCCACAAGTTCACATTTTCTCAGCTTACTTAGACCGAGTTTCAACTCTTCCGCCATCTTGTAAAAACAAGATTTAATGAATATTTGAAGTCAAAGAGAATACATTTGAAGACTTGTTTACACATATGTGTACCTGTAGTAACCAAACTTTAAATTAACTAAACTTAAAAATTCTGACTAATAGGTAGATATATAACAAAACAAATTTATTGTAGATTCCTCTTACTTACATAAAATTATTTTTTTAGAAACCAAAACATTCCATTTTATTATTAGGTAATTTTGTAACATAATAAATACATATTTTTTAGTCACTGAAGTAGGTATATGTCTTTATTATTTGAAAATTCTACCTGTTATAAATATCGTTTTATAACTTACCGTTGCATGTTTACACTTCTCATTGCAGCACTTCCAAATTGGTTGGTTTGTTACACACTATCTCAAAAATGGGTGGTTTTAGTTCATACGTTTTTAAACACATGCCACTTATTTTTTATTGCTTTATTAGCTCTAGCAATATTACCATATCTTTTTGAAACACCCTGTACTGTATGTATACTTTGAGGATATTTAATAATTTCAATATGCAAAGTATAATAATAATAATATCTCTACCCCCCATTCTAATCACGAGGATTAGCCCAGAAGTCCAAGACTTGTGCGAGAGAGGGGGCGGCATATTATTATTAAGAAGGCCGCATTTGCAAATTATATATATATATATATAATAATGCAAAGTATGTTTTCCATTATTGCTTTTTGGTTAGAATATGTTTTACGTTCATTTTAGATAGTTGTTTATTATTGATTTGTCTTTAGCTATTTAGTATTGAAGAGCAAATACATCTTCATTCGTTAAGACTTTTAGAAAAATTGTTAGAATAACTTTTAGCAATATTTTTAAAATATTATAATCTACGATTGACCTACGTCATTAAGTTTTTTTTTGGTATAGTATCTGGTAATACATTTTCCATTTGTAAGGAATTATAATGTTATTCAACCAACAAAGTGTGAATGGTACAACATTTGTGCACTTTTATAAATAGAAGTAAATTTAAAGTTCACAATGGTTATTATCTAACACCAATACGTTCTTTGTCTAATATTAATTAAAAGGTATAATATTTTCATCTGAAATAAAGTAAACATATCCGGCTATCAGTTAAAAGTTTACGTCTACATAGAAGACACTTCCAAAGCAATATGGACATTTTAAAGGACAAAATATACTTAAATGTTATTTGAAAGTTTCATCTCACGAGAAGTAATTTCAAGTCTGTAATAAAATTCGTAGTTCTTTTTGATTATCAATTTAGTATCGACTGAATATTTTTTGTTGGAACGGAATTGCATTCAGAAACGGAAGTTGTTCGTTCATTTATTAAGGGCGCCGTATTTTGAAATAGCGTTTTTACAAATACAAACAATTTTAGAAATTTAAGAACTGAATATATGTATAGAACTAAGCAAATAACAGCAATGTTATTTCATGACACCTGCGAATATTCAAAGGCACCGAAGTAAAGCGATATATAATGACAGAAAGTGGTCCAACCAACAAATTTTTAGACACAGAAATCTATCAGATTATGTATTTTCTAAATTTAACTGTAGATGTTAATATTTTCATAACATAAACTTACATAGTCCTGCATATAAGATTGTTCACTTTTGTTTATAAGTATGTGAAAATAAATGGGGTTAGAATAGCAAAATAATGCGTGTCTTACAAACGCTTTCTAAAGTTATTATTTTATTTGAAGATGATTTAAATAGTAAAAGTGGATAAACAAAACGTCAAGAATTTTATTTTTGATATTACTTTAGTTCTACGTGTTATATGTTTCGGGATTTCTGTTTCTAATAACACTACAAATTTGATCATTTTACTGTGATAAATACGGCGACCTTAAATAGCAACCCTAAACAAAGCGAAATAATCTTGTTTACTTATCCATTTACGTAAGTCGTATTTTGATGACATAAACAATCATAATCACGCCAATATGGATCTTTATGTAATATGTTTATAATAAAACATTATTCCTCTGTTTTATTGTCCTAAGCATTGAAATTGGTATTGATTTTGTTGAAAGCATTGTAAATAATAAATAGTGAACACTACATGTTGGAAAAGCAAGTTAATTGTATCAATTTGGTTTCAAAAGCAATGTTAGTACAAGGCAATTAAACATTTTTAACGAAGTTGTAGTGCTTCCAAAGGAAATTTAGCGCTTTCATTAGAAATAAGTCTCGAAAAAAAGTAGACGTAAAATTAATGACTTAGAGGAAGCTACAAGACATACTCGATCCTTATCTTGAGTCAAATGTGCAGTTTCTGTCCGCCATCATATTTCTTCCTGTTGTTTCTATGACAAATGGGAGTGATAAAAACTCGAGACGGTCATTCATTAATGCTGACGTAAATCAATCAAACAGAATAGCCCGCTGAAAGAAACTGAACGGGTTGTCTACTAGAGTTATTAATTAATTTTTGCTATTTATGAGTACTATTCTCATTGTTGCTCTTAAAAATGTCAAAAACAAGTTAGATTTATTATTATGTACAATGTTTTATGACCATCTGTCCTAAAAATGTGTTATGTATTCTATCCATGGTAACACTATCGTCCAAATACAGGGTGATTTCAAACTTATCTTAAAAAAACTCAATATTGTAAAAATAGTTTTTGTAAAATCCTTATAGCTTCCAAGTTAAAAATTAATGAAGTTGTAGTATTTTCAACCTTTACATCGCTGGGCTACTGTAGCCTCTATCCAGACGATTCCGAATATTGAAATCCGACTACTTCTTGCAGGTATTAACTTTTTTTGTGATGCGAGTCCTTACATTAGTTTTTCAAGTGTCAAAAATACAGGGTGTCTGTGAAAGGTTGGGAAATCTCGGAGCTGGAGATACTGGTGACCAAAAAAAGTCGATTGAGCCAAATATGCCTTATCCGAATGTTGCTAGTTTCAAAAATACAGGGCGTTCAATGTTAGAATTTTATTTTGAAATATCTCAATAATTTTGAAACCTGTCCGAGTATTAAAAAAAAATTGGCGCAATTATGTTTTTGGCACGCCAAAGAAGAATTTTTAACTAATTTTAAGGTTACTAGTAAAGGGCGCCACTTATGGCACATTACATTTTTTTAAATGGCAGAACTTTTTTGCAGCTTAATGTATCCATGTGAATATAGAAGCAATCGATTCTCCTACCTGTTGTATCTGAAAAATATATACCCTGTTGAAGTCGTTAGGAGTACTTAACAGTTTCCGAAATAATCCTATTTGAAATATTCAGTGCACCGATTGAAAACTGTTATCGTTTCAGGTAAAGTGCCTTTTCTACTGAAAATACAGCAAAATGTTACTTGAAAAAGTTGTTCAGAACGTAAATTATGGGCACGTGCAAAATTTCAAGAAGATCGGCGAGGTTTCAAATGACATCAGACCATTTTTGTAGAGTGGTTTTCAACGAAGAATTTTCATTATATACTTTTTTTATTATATTCATTAGTTTGGGTTTTACAGCGCTGTGAAGTGAACACTAATTTTCCCTACTGATAAGTATACATTTATATCAATGATATGGCATAGTTTTTAATTATTTTTATAATAATGTTTTTTATTATAGACATTTCAATATTGTTATGCTCTGATGTAATTTTTTTTTAAATAAAAAATAAATCAGAATTGATTTTACAACAAAAAGTTACTAGACTAAAATTGTAGAGGACTCAATTTCAATAAAAAATGTTTTTAAAAATTTTTTGTATGACCAATAGTTTACCTGATAAATGCTAAAAACAATTTCACCCCCTTTTCCAAGATGGCGGCCAAACCTCGAGGGTTGTGACCCCACAAACTTCAAGTTAAGCTTTTTTTGACCCGCCCCCCTCACATTCAAACAATAAAATTGCGTCCTCTAAAAAATGCACGCTAAGGCCAAAATAATGTAACATTTCAATGGACTATTGGTGTAGTTTGAGATTCCATAACACATGTATGTACCAGAGCCGTATTTAATATAACATTGTTGTTTATTACTACTTTTGGTACAAATAAAAATGTATCTCATAATTATCAATGTCTGAGTATCAAAATAATGTAACTGGGAATGAAATAAAATGTGATCCTATTATTTACGAGAACTTGCTGCTTGCTTGCTGAAGTTTTATTTAGAATTATAATTTTTGATTTCTTATAGATGAAAAAGAAAGGATTTTTTAATAAATCTGCTAAATTTAAGAAAATAAATATTTCTCAATATTCTAATGCGTGCCACATTTGTATATGTATGTAGATGAAATAAACATCAAAATATCAAGGATAATCCTTTATCAAAATGTAAATATACATTGTAAAGAACAAAATGTATTTACTTCCCACTATTCAAATCCAATTAAGCTAATTTCAACTGTATATTGTACGTTTATCTAAAGCAAAATGAGTTTCTAGAACACACTGTATTTAATGTTAAATTACTTTTTTTCTTTTTATATATTTCGCACATAGAACTATTTTTTTAATTAACAAAACCCTTTTTAATTTCTAGAAATAAAAATTAAATAAAAACCATAATCAAGACCGAAACTAATTGTTTTTCAAAATATGAAATTCCAACTTTATTTTTTTTACCATCGATATGATATGGGGACACATTTCTATATTTTTAATCAGTTGTCAGTTCTGCACCAGCAGAATTATTTAATAAAAGTGACTTTTTCTCCAAACACGCTGTACATAATATATTTTTCTGTTTTTTTTTTGTTTTTTCAATTCTCAGCTAGGAAAAAGTGTATCGCTGACCACCTCCGACACAGCAAATAAATAATTTAAAATTCAATATCAAGTAAACTTGTTTTTGTTGGTACTAAACCATTATTTATTTTTGTTGCTAAGAAACTATACGTGTAAACAAGAAAGTATAAATGTAGTTCTAATATTACAAATGGGAATTTTAAGAGAGTTTTTCATTTAGTACGCCTCGTTAAAAAGATACAGGGTGTTATCAAAATTATATTTAATTTTTTTGTATTTTAAAAATTGCGAGTAAAAAAAATTTAAATTGGGCACATAGTTTGTTTTTAATAATTGGCCAAAATTTGAAGGCTTTTCCTAAAATTAATATACTTGAGATGAAGAAATATGAGATAAAAGGTATTGTAGGAATATGTTTCTAAATAAAGTAGTACATCCCTGCTGTATTGTAATGATTGAAATTTTCGAATTCGTATTTGAATTTTCTACAAATTTCTGCTATTAGTACTATTTTGAGAGAAATGTGGTACTAATACCTGGTATCTACGCCTCTGAAACACCCAAATTTTAGGAAAAACCTTCTGATTTAGGACAATATTTACCTAAATCCAGTATTTAAAAAATCAGAAATAATTTTATAAGTTTAACACCCTTTACCTTTTTTAACAAAGCGTCCTAGAGAAAAAAAATAACGTAGATCCCTTTTAAAAGTACCCAAAGATTAAGAGATGTCATTTTTGGTCGACGATCACCCTATATATCGCATATTATTAATTTCGGTTTTCAATATTTTTGTACGAGTATTTAAAACAGGAGTTTAAAGAAGTGCTTGGAAATCATATTTCAATATTTCAGGGGATGATTCTACACGAAGAATTAATGTGACAAGGCTCTATAACATTTTTTCGAAAATTCAAAATTAACGGGGTTAAGGGTGTTAAAAAAAACTTTCTTTAAGAATTTATTCTAACTTTTTGTGAGTCTAATATATTTTTTCTAATTTTATACATGTATCACTATGTTTTCAAGGCGTGCTTTGTTAATTTTGAAAATAAGTTCGAGTAAGCCCATGTTCATTAAGCCGTTTTTCTCGAAAACGGATAAACTTAACGTAATATAACGATAGTACTTTTTTTAAACATTTTTTGACGGCCTTTCATTACTTTCTATATAAATTTATTAAAATATTCAAACAAAAAGATTTTAAGTCTTTATTTGAAATCCAAGAACAGGATATGCATAAAATTAAGAATGTCAATACAAGGGAACAAGCGATATGTGTATAAAATTAGAAAAAAAAATCGGTAGACCAACAAAAAAGTTATTAGATGAAATGCATAAAAAAAATATTTGACGTTCTGTAACCCCGCTAATTTTAAGTTTTCGAAAAAATGTTATAGGGCTTTGTAGCAATTTTTCGTATAGAATCACCTTCCGAAATATTGACACACCATTTCTGGACATCCTGCATAGAGTATAGTTACTCACCTTTATAAGGCAATTTACATAGTCTACAGAATATTTTAAAATTAATGAATTGGTTTATCTAACATGAGCATTCTGACACACCATTTCTGGACATCCTGTATAGAGTGTAGTTACTCACCTTTATAAGGCAATTTACATAGTCTATAGAATATTTTAAAATAAATGAATTGGTTGATCTAACATGAGCATTCAAAGCAATTTATATGTTAACAGATAATTAATTTGTCATTCCAAACATATTTCAAACTTTGAAGATGTAGGAAAGAGATAAATATAGAAAACAAATAAAAATAAGTGTTTAAAACTACTTAAAAATGCTGTGCTACACAAACTAATGGTAACATGAAATGAAAAAGAGGAAATAGTATTCATGCTATATTTTTATTACATCGACCTTGATTATCTAAAATTAAATTCGTTCAATGTGTTAATTTAATTGAATATTTTCAACTTGTACATTTATATTATTCATCGCGAATATTTGTTTTGATAATTATCAAATAAATTCCCAATTATCCCACTAATTGCATTATTATTATTAACATTGCAGGTGTAATAAATAACACACCATTCAAAATTTGTTAAGGGATTTATTAACAAAATGTACGCACCTTTTCACATTTATATACATCTTGGTAACATTAAGAATACTGAATTATTATTATTAATTATTATTATTACTGTAGGTTTATATTTAGTACACGACACTGTAATAGTGTATAATTTTATAACATTTATACTGCCGTTGACAACTGAACACGTTATTCTATTAACAGTTACTTAGTTCCTGTACTTTAATACACAGTTTTTTTTAATTATAATAATAAATATAAAAATAAATAGGTATCTTAGAGTTAATTTATTGTTTTATACATGTATACACAATAAATTACTACGTCTGAAGCGGGTACAAGCTGGGTAACATACGGAAAACTAACAGAAAATATAATGTGCGGAATCAGTGGACTATATAATATATTGTTGTATATCTCTAGATGCAAAGAAATTTGAAAACATAAAAAGCAAAAGGTGTGAAACTATGATTTTCCAATACGTACCCGTAACACACGTTCTGGTTACTTTATTTCTAGGTAATATGTATAATCATATAAATTCAGTCTTTTGACCATGTATACTCCAAAAATTTGTTTCCTATTAAAACAAATATTTATTAATATCTACAATATTCACAATATTTACATACAGCTTGACTTGTAGTCAAATATCACACAGGGAATACAAAATTATGTACACTTTCCATTCTGAAAAACTTCACAGCACTGAGCAGTCGCCGATTTGAGCAACTTGGAGCAGTCCCACCAGTCAGTTCGTTACAAAAATCAGTTAGGAACGTATTATTAGTCTTTGGTATGATAGCCAGTTCCAGGCCCTTAAACGTCAGTTCCACATCCTTCTTGGTAGCCTTCGTCTGGAGAGCTCCGATTGTGGCTTAGCGCCCTTTTCAAGGCGGTGACCGGGGGGAGCACGGGAACGGCTCCCTTCTGCCACACCCTTAGCGTTTTGGCGGTCGCTGGAAGATTTACTTGGGTGGCCGACGTCGACACCGCAGTGTCCCCGCTTGGTACCGCAATAGGAAGACCGTAGTCCGAGGGATATCCCACAACTCGATTAGTTCCCTGCGCCATTCGAAAGTTGAGTTCCTCTGCCGATCCACCTGTGCTGGTCCCATCGCCCATTATGGGAGTTTTGTCATTATAAAGAAAGCCGGAGCTGTTGGTGACTGAGTGGGTGTTATACGGCTCGGCGTCATTCTCCCACAAGCTGGAAGGGTACAACGAGTCTGCGTTCCTACTGTACTCGCCGCTAGCGGGTCTTTCGAAATGATCGTCGACTCCAGTTGGCACGGCTATTACTTCTCCGCCTTCCAAAACTTTGGTGTCGTTTATTAGATCTGGATTATTGCCCGAGTTTGAGGAAGGAGATACAAAGCAGGAACCGGACATGATGCTGCCGCTTCCGTTGTAATGGGCTGTGGAGTAAGGTATTTCGTTCAATCTGGGAGGTTTCTGCACTGGGTTGCAGAAGTTCAGCTCCGTTGGGTGTTTTCTTTCTGAAAACGAAGAGGTTTCCTCCGGAGGGTTCACTGGGGATATGGTGGACTTTCCGTTGGCTAAACCAGACCCGTTGACGACTGTTACCACCTCTATCTGCCCGGGAATTTTACTCTCCGTGAACGGCATCCTTCTAAGCCGAGTGAGCAGCACGGATATGATGATTAAAATAAACAAAATGAGGATTACAAGAGCGGCGCTTAAGCCGGCTATCTGACCGTTCCCCAACGCTGTGATCCCCATGGGCCTCATCGACACCCGTAGTGTAAAGTTTGCCTCAGAATTTCCAGCGCGATTCTCCGCGACGCAGTAAAACTCGCTGGAATCCACTTCCTGTACATTCGTGAGTACGAGATTGCTCCTCTTTTCCTGCTTGCCCTCCTCGTAAATGTGGATCTTTTGGTGCGCTGAAAATGCTGAATTATTTACAAGCAGCTTTCCGCTCCAATACCATTTTATCTGGGCGACAGGCACAGCGTTGGCTCTGCATGTGATAGTTGCGTTATCGCCGGATATTGCTTCGATATAACGACTAACAGGGAGAATTTCCGGCTTGCAGGCGAATTCGTCGATGTGCAATTCCGCGAACGTCTTGTGGATGACTCGCTCGGGACCCCCGCTGCACGTCGGGGCCTCGGGATAGGGGATGTTGTTCTTCACCAGCCACTCCTTCACGGAGCGAAGCCGGCAGTCACAATGCCAGGGATTATCGTGCATTTCGACGCCGTGCAATCGGCTTAAAGTTTCAACGGTGCGAAGTCTTAACTCAGATAGGCGATTGCCATTTAGCTTAAGTGACTCCAACATTTCAATTCCCTCGAAAGCTTTGGGCGCCACCATTTGGATCTCGCAGTTTGATAGATCCAATTTGACTAAGCCGTGGATGGCTTGGAATGCGTAGCTATCAATTTTCTGGATGGGGTTATTAGACAGAATTAAGTCGCGAAGAAAGGGGACGTCCTGGAAAGTGCCTGACGGGATGGAAGTTAATAAATTATGGGAGAGGTCCAATTCGATAAGGTTCAATAAGCCCCGGAAAGCCAGATCGTCTATTTGACCTATCCGGCAGCTTCTTAGGTACACCCGCTGGAGGTTGATTAGGCCCGATCGGTTGAAGGTCTCCCGGGGGAGGATCTGCAAATTATTTCCCGACAAGTCTAGGACTTGTGTCTCAGGATCGACACTCTCGGGAATCGTTATGAGTCCGCGCTCGTTGCACTCCACTGTCCTTTTGCCACCTTTCCACTTGCACGTACAGGGGGTCGGGCAAACCCCTCCGGTGGCCCCCGTATAACTCATCACTAGCACTGACAGCAGGAGGAAGGTCCACACTGGGCGGCAGTCCATAGTTGCACGCGCACTTTAGTTAACTTCGAGCAGAATCACAAACACTCACCGACCATTTAATTCGACTCACTACTAATTGTCCAAATTGAGGAGATCGTCAGCCGGTGATTTAAAACGCTGTCCCCGTCGACGAGGAGCGATCGAGACGGAGAGCTGAGTCGCGCGCGTCGTCCAACACTGACTGGTGTGTGTGTGAGGGCTGACTCTATCCTTCGTCGTCCGTACCCACGGTCCCTCACCCTCACCTCTCTTGTCTTCGTAGTCGCCGTTGCGCACTGGTTCACAAGTAACCACCGCATCATCGTACTGATTTTTACTTCGACCCCCTTTTATTATTGCATTCTTAGGATAAACGAATTATGCCCAGTTGCATTTTACTGAGCGGGCCGCTTATTTGTGGGCGCCGTGACTAATCGCTAGGTGGCATGAATTAAAACGTTCATTGACAAGTCGCTGCAAGTCCGCCGATTGAAAGAATGTTTATTTTTAGTCGTGAGTTTGCTCAAGTGAAATTTAATTAATATTCCAACGACAGTTCGCGGCTATTATTAGCAATGTATGCGTTTCCTCTCGATAACATCCTGGAGAATTAAATGCTAGACACCAATAAATTAAATCATTATGTTTTATAATGTTTTACATAATCCTTCGACAAAAATTATGCGAATCCGAAATAAAATGAGTACGAACTGATTCCAAAACGTCAGAAATAATTATTTTTGGGACACAAACAATATTTTTTCGAAAATTGCAATACAATAAGACAATTGTGTTATGTAGAACAATTTAATTTCTATTTGAAATTTGAACCGTGTTTGGAACAAGACGGTTTTGACGCGGTGACTATCATAACTATAGACAACCTGATAGACAATAAAAATTAGTTGTTTGAAAAAGTAGTTCAGAATTATTTTTAAGAGTGTATAATTCCAAATGAGCTCGGAAAATGAAAAGGAGCGTTTACCAGGGGAAGTATTGGAAGCTGCACAAAGTGCTGATTCACAATTAATCCCTAAAAAATCGTTGAGAGTGCCAAGAAAATTCAAAAAATGTCCGAATGTTTTGACGTTATGGTCAGTATATTCCATGTTAAACGCCAAAGAAAATGTAAATATCAGAAAATTTCCAAAAGTAATATCATATTTGAAAAGTCAATCAGTTGGATACCGTCCAAAAAAATTGAGAGATTTTTACTAGAAGCTCCTAATAATAGATTTCTGCTAGAAAAAATAATTCAAAATAGTACAAATCAATCAACCAAGATGTGTTGTAACTTACAGTCCAAACCAAATGATACTACAAGTTGAAGATTTTTGTGAAATATGTCGGGGAAAATGTGCTAAGTGGTTGGCATCGACAAAATAAGGAATGTGCCAAAAGAAATAGCATCTCATTTCATTTTGCCTCATCTGGAAACTTATATAGGGCTATGCTTTACACGTTCTTCCGCCACTGTGTTAACCGACGCAGGGGCAGTTATTACCACCATTAAACGACGTGGGGGTGGCGTTCTGGTACGGTAGAGGAGAAATATATAGAAGATGCTATACAAAATAAAATGTCAATCACAAATAAATTATTATCATCTTCAGCAGATCCTACCGAACTTGCCAATAATATAACGTGGTTACTATCACCAATATGACGTTCTTCACCTAAACCACATCCTAAATCAAAAAATGTCAAGACGTTTTTTGTTAAATACTACATGGGAAGTCAAAAATTGTATAACAAAGCCAGAGGACCAGTGGCGTACATACTTTTTAATAAAAATATTAAAGTAACCACACACATGACCGTCTCTGATATTGTGAAAAAAAATATTCAACAGCCAAAATATGTCTTCTATCATGGTGGTCATGTAACAGCATTTAAAAAGAAAATTTTAATCTACTACAGAGATTTTCAAAAATGATCTAACAAAATAAAATTTTAACGTACTGTAACTCAAACACTGCTCAAAGGGACTTTCTTCTTCATGACATTACTAGAGGAATAATCCCTTGAAATATTTCAGATTACTTAGGAAGGATAACAAAGAAATTGGAACAATTAAAATGTTAGATTCATTTTAAGTCAACATTGATATATATTGATCAATGTTGATACAGTGAACTAATTCCTCGACTGAATAGTCATCTATATCACAACAGTGACTAATTCTATTAAAATAACTAGCTAGACAGAATAACGAAGATTTTAATATGACATTAGTTTTAACAGATTCGCAATAAAAAGTGAAATTTTGATGATAACGCATCCTTGGTACGGAAACATTAAGTTTGGATAATAATTCTGGAGAATAAATTTTACTATCAAGTAATTTGTGAAGAAATGTTAAGAAAGAATCAAATTAATTCTCATTTTTCATATCTAATATTAAAAAATATTGAATTCCTGATACCACTCTGGATTCATTTGTTTAAAAAATCTACAGATATCCCACAATAATTTTTTAACGGTGAGACAGGTTACTGACATATGTGACTTTGCATAATAATTTGTAATAATACAAGGTAAATAATGGAGCTAGACACCTTAGTCACTGCTGCCCACCTAGTTTAGTAGACATACATGTACCTCCTACTTACATTACTCGTGGGAAGTACAGAATATTACGACATAAAAATTATGTTCGGTTTCGACTATTGTTTGTCGATGTGAAGGTAATAATGACGATAATAATGATAAAAATATAATACTAAAGAATTTAAATAACAAATATATTATTGTCATTGCACTGCAAGTAACATTACCGATACAGGGTGATCACTTTTACGACGCTCAATCCAGGAATCTCGGAATCGGTAATATATACATGGTGGCTGAAGTTAGGAAAAAGTTGAATATTTTTATGCATTTCAATTTTCTGTCATCCAGTCTTTTTACAAAGTCTCACTATTAGATAAGGGAGGCTTCACTTTGACGACACTTGTAGGTATTCCGGATTTAGAAGGCATATTGGCAAATAATAAATTTTACAAATTACGCATTTATATTATTTATACATTTATTGCATTAATTATACCCTATTTTAATAAATTTTTTTTTTCTGGCACCGGTTATGTGAGCAATATCAACAATAGTACCTTGAATACTAATAAACTGACTTTTCTATAGGTAATCAGAGCATAATTTCCCTATGCGAAAACGTTTCCTCCAACCTACATGTAACCTCTTGATTAATTTGAATAACACTGGGGGTAATTTTCATGAGGGGAGTGGCCGCTAGATGTCAGACGAACTAAAAAAATTATTTCGGTCATTTCCTTAACGACCGACACTTTCCTGTCTCGCCAGGTGAAGGAATTCTCATGGTGTGGGCGCCTTAGTCGGGTTAAAAAAACAACGGTTAAAATACCTGAGCGGGCACAAAAGATCCAGCCTTAGCCATTGAGGAATAATAAATAAATTGGTATAACCTGTCGTAGTAAATAAATACCGGCTGCATTGAAAAGTTCTCCGGCCAGCCGAACGTAAAGCAGAATGAAAAAAGGTGTTAGGATAGTAACGTTGCAACCATTGTGCCACGCTCGAGCAATACTATTCTTTCCAGCTTAGTTTTATTCTATACAAACTTGTTTCCTCTGAATTTCAAATCGGAGATTACGGTTTACGGAATGGGATACTATGCGCTCAAAAATTACCTGCAGAAAGGAACGAATATCTTTCTTGTGCAGACACGTATGCAAAATATCGTACGTGGGGAGTAAATTGAACTGAAGATTATGGGGAATTTTATTTTATTTTAAATAAAGTATAAGCCGCATCCGACACCAGCTGCTGCAAAGGATCCATGTATATGCAAAATATGCTCCACACTTTGACGTGACTATGTCAGCCTTGTCTTTATTTTAATGCAGGTGTAGCGAAATTCTTTCGGATCGTCGGACATGTAAATGATTTGAAAATGTTGACAATCGATTGTGGCAAACTTATTAAAATTTTATGTAGGGCGTATACAGGTTGTCTGGGAAAATATGAGCATTTTCTCGGGTGCATAGATATTCATGATAAAATAATAAGATGACATGTTCCTATATATTTTTTCTTACAGGCCCTCCCTACGGAAGGCCTATAGGAAAAAATTTTACACAAGTGAAGGGCTACTTTTACGTATTAAATTTCTCTTGCAATATACTAGCATCAGTGTCGTTAAATATTATTTTTTAGCAAAAAAGAAAAAATGTACGCCACTGATTTTTGGACAAATCGGTATCATTATTGCAAAGCCACGTTAACTCTGCTTAAAATGTGCGCTTGAACTTTTTCCTCCTGCCGCACTGTTTTCGAGATACAAATTTATTTATTAATAATAACAATAGACCAACTTTGGGATGCTAATTAAAAACAATAATCTAAGTGGCATGTGTCAGTGCGAGATTTGGTCTAAACAATAAAATCTCACACTGAGAAAGTAAATAGTTTAACTAACACGTTAACGTTTCGAAAATTGCTCTGTTTTCGTTATCAAAACTTGTCAAAGTGAAATATGACGTATTTATTGATTCTGTTTATTTATCTTAAGTTCCATAGTGATATAAGATATCATATAATATTTGTTTTGTTGTTACTTAGCTCGTCATTGAAAATATTCTCAAAAAAATCACTCTCCCCTACCCAGTTACACCCTGTATATTAGCAAATTAAACAAGAAACCATCACAAAGTATATCTTGTATAGTACCGAATAAATATGTGGGTTATGGCACATTTCGGAATATACTCATTTAAAGCTGTCTGTGTATTTAAAAGCCATAAAAGAAAATCAAATCGTAAATTTAAAACAGAAAGCTAACGCCTGTAAACATTGCTCTGATACGTATTTCGATATTAAAAGATGGCGTGCTGCTTGGATATTGAAAATTTTACGACCTGTCATTTTTAATACACGTAGCTATATTATCGGCATAATAATTTTTCATTACTTTGTGATACTTTAGATCAAAATAGTTTTCTCGCTCTGATCTAACTGTAATGATAATAAATAAACATATATCTATGTAAGAATCGGACTATTAAAGCGATACCATCATGGTTTAACGCATTTGACTGTATCGACAATGGATTTATATACTGAGCGTCCCTTAAAAAGTCGATAAGTTTTTTACAAAGTGTCTGAAATTTAACCGAAACCTTACTTTGTCTTTATAGTTTTTATTTATTAGGTATTAATAATATTGTATCTTCACGTTGTTCTACCAGCTCTATGTCAATTTTTTTGCAAATGGTAGCTTGGTTAATGTCAATTTTTTCTTCTTCTAGGGTAAGTCCGATTTATTTTTGTTTAGGAGTTACAAGCATTTTAAGAAATATAATTTCATATTTCAAGCGTTCCAATGAGAACGCCAGAGAAGCAGCTCGAAAATACCAACGAAGAGACCCAAATAGACATCAACCTACACACACAGTCTATAATGCATCGTTTCGTAAACTTCGCGAAGAAGGTAACTCCGCTCCAAAAAAGGCCCTTTGTCCTACGGAAGTGAATGTACAAAATGAAGAAGATATAATAGTTAGTGTCATTGACAACTCTTCAATTAATGTTCCGCGTCAAAACCAGTAATCTTCATTTATCACGGAATTTTGTATGGTGTCTATTGAACAGAGGAATGTTACATCCGTTTCATCGCCAAAACGTACAAGCGTTACATGATGGAAATGCTCCTCAGATTGGAATTTTGTCGCTGGTATTTCAACAACAATAACAAAATATATTCATTTCACTTGTCATGTGGTCTGATAAAGCATGTTTTACTAGGGACAGCATAAATAATAATCATAATTAACATATCTGGGCGTTACAAAATTCGCATGCAATTAGATCGAGACGATTTCAGCAGCATTTCCAACAGTGATTTACTGCCTGTACATATTTTAAATGATTGTTTAAATGCAGATCTATATACAACTTGCTTGGATAACCACCTTTTCCATTTCATTGATGACGTAGAGTTTATAATTGTTAAACATATGTGGTATCAGCACGATGGTGCACCACCACAGAGATACAAGTAACTGCATGATTTAATGATCATTTCTCGATTAAATAGATCGGATACAATAGCATGGTCACCGCGTTCTTCAGATCTAAATCCTTTGGACTTTTATTTATAGGGACAAATGAAGCAGCTTGTCTACAATGTTGCAATCACCACCCGTCAGCAGTTACTTGGAAGAAATTGGCATGCAGTTAACCAGATAAGAAGTGCTCCATATCCCATCCCATCCATCGATTGACTGAATTTTTAGTTCGCTAACGTGAGCGCTTGCATTCGAGCCGAAAGTGGACATTTTGAACAATCTTTATAGTATTAAAATATGTTAGATTGATTAAGGTTAATTAATGTCTAAACTTTAAACACAAATAATATATATCCATCTTGTTTTTCATGGTCGGTTTTAGTTTCAAAGCATCAACACCTGGTCTTAAATTTAGTAAGGTTCCAATTTCCTAATGACATTATTTCAAAATAATCCCTTTTCATTAACTTAATCAAACCCTTCCCAGATTAACAGCAAATCATTAACTTTTTCTATCGGAGATGTACCAGATTCGAAAATGCATTAAGACAAAAAACGTGTCGTGTTTTAATTATGGGGCTATTTAATTATTTTGGGAAGACATCTAAACCCGTATGATTTAATCTGTGTAATGTAGTCTCTGAGGCAGGTAGACTTTGTATGCCAGTCCTACGCCTTCATTTCTGGGAATTTTCAAACCTGCTGACACAGTCTAGAATATGCGAGGGCGAATCAGAGGAAGTTGTAAGATTAATTAAGTTTATTTAATTTGATACTTTGGGGACAAGTCGAGACTATACCTGTGATTTGGTCCACCATAACAGCTATAGCCATCCGTGGATGGATAAAAAAATCTCTGTTGGTAGTTGTCTTGTTATGTGAAATATTCTACAGTTCTACAAGTAAGCAACGAAACGATAATTGGTGTAATAATAATAATAATAATAGCTTTATTGATCAAAAGTTTTCCATTGACAGAGCAATTACACTGAATTACTAAAATTCATAATAATTATAGTGTATATTGTAACAGAAAATATGCTAACTACAATTACATAATGAAACATATTACAATCGAAGAAATAATTTAACAAATTAACCGAATATATGGTCCTCAGTCGGCAATTTCGTAGCAAGTAAACTTATCAACATAAATATCACAATCACAATACAATTTATTACAGTTTAAGCACATTGTATATATAGGGGATTTTAAGCAAAGATTAGTTTTCGACTTATTAAGGAAAAAAGTTGGTACAACTCTTAAGTTAGATTTAGGTACGTTAAATTTAATTTGTGACAAAAAAGCAGGGCAGTCAATGTCATTATGCAACATTTTATAGGTATAGAAAAGATAGTGAAGAACATTTCTTTCTCAAATTCAAACGAGGAACATTAAATGTTGCTAATAAGGTGATGTAATCTGTATTAGTCGAAGAATAAACTCCAGTTTCTCTGAAATACAAACATTTTAAAAACTTAAATTTTGTAACATTGATAATATGGATTCCATATTACACAAGCGTATTCCAGTTTAGAGCGGTAATGAAGGAATAGTACAATGTTTTCGATGTTTTAATGTTGTTAAAGTTTCTGCAGATCCTCCATATGATCTTGCTGCCTTTTTTATTTTGTTAAATATATAATTTGTAACTTTCTTCTGGATAAGCAATTTTACATTTGGATACATTAAGATATAATTTCTTTTTAAAACAGCAATTCTGCAAATTATTTAAATAATCCTGTCATATTACAGCCATCTATGGAACAAATTGAAGAAAACATTTTCATATCATCAGCAAACAATAATTTATTGCAATCTACTGCGTGAAAAATATCGTTAATAAAAAGAAAAAATAATAAAGGTCCGAGGTTTGATCCCTGAGGCACTCCTGAATGAATAATTAAAAGATATAAAACCATTACATGAAACAAACAATTGAATTCTGTCAGTTAGGTAAGATTAAAGAGAGATAATGCATTATTGTTAAAACCAAATTTAGTAAGTTTGTTCAAAGGGACATCATGGTCAACACTGGCAAAATTTTTAAAAATAGTATCCACTTGACCGCCCTTATCAAAGGTATCAGAGACAAATTGTGTGAATACTGATAAATTTGTTACAGTGGATCTCTTAAAACAAGTTCAAACCGTGTTGTTTAAATGCTAACTGATTCTTAATTATATTATGTATACGACTATAAACATCAGGAATTATGCAAGAATCTTGCAAAATTGCGATACAATGAATTTGCGAGACTCTCGCAAGACAATACAAGACATGACATTTCAAGATAGGACAAGAACAATATTTTAAAAAATTGTTTGTCTTATCGCAAAGTAGCAAAGCTACATGTAGCGACCATTCACTACTTCATGCATGACTGACCAGCCACAGACACGAAGTGTTCTAGATTTAACCATTGAAAGCTAGTGACCTCTATCGAGAGTCGGCGATAATGATATGTTGCGAACACGGAATTCCAGGAAACAACTAGTCTGCATTAGTAATGCCCCGACCAGCATTGAATTTTACCTGGACAACCTATAGCAAACCATGATCCCTACCGTCGAGTGAGACTTAAATAAGCTAATGTTATTCATCGGTTAGCTCACCTATGGCATACTGGTGAGAGCTAATAAGCTCGAAACTGGTATACTGGTGAGTTGGTGATTAGTAGCTTTAGCTGTTTACTATAGGTTTTCCATGTGTCAATGCTGGTCGGGGCATTAGTCCGCAGAGCAGATGTTTCCTAAGATTCCGTGTTTGCAAAGTACAGGACTTTTTCAAATTTTGCATGACTTCTTGTCTCAGCCAGAAATTGTGGTATCATTTCTTTAAAAAGGACTTTCAGTTTTAGTTACAATCTCCGTACATTGTTTATAACTGGTCGCTTGTATAATAGTACATGTATTGCACTTTACTTGGTTTGAGGTTCATTTTAAAATATTTTGCCATTATTCTGTTAATGCTATGTTCTGGCACAATATGTTAGATACAGGAATGATCCACAGCAGCGAACTAGTTGCAACAAGTTATCAAAAATGTAATCTAATTATTGCCAAATTTGCTGAATACGGGCATCTTTAGGCACTCCTAATTTAGTATAATTTCTGTTTCATTTGCTAAGTGATTAATGAACCACTTTAAAATAACAGTGACAATCCAAAACCCATTCTTTTGCACCCCTCACTCTCCATCCAGGGCAATGAATGGTGAATGATAAATGTTTACAAAAGTTTACTAACTTCGGTGTTTGCACTTCTCCGGTTAAATATTCCTTCCCATAGAAAGTCACTGAGTTATAAATAAGATAAGGAGAGTAAGGAAATGGATAAGATAATATCCTCGTTGAAATTATTTTTGTATTATGCCCACCCGCACGCGGTTGCACACGAGGAAGCGGCTTGTTTAGTACATTAACCCATATAAGTATGGGTATACTTTGCGAAAGTAGATTAATGGCAGCTGGAATTACAGGGTGTTTCAATATTAAGTGCACACTAGTCTTATAATTCAAAATTATAAGACCAGAAGTTTATATAAAAGATATGTAGCAGTTACATGACAGCAATTTCATCGTATTACTGTTCCATTTGAGACTTTTTTGTTAACAGCCGCTATTTTGCTGTTGAAAGTACCTGTGAGAATATTGTAATCCTAACAAGAAAAATGTTTTATAGAAATTATTTAAACTATTTTCTCAACGTTCTTGTGTCTGCACTTATACTTTATTTTTGCTTCAGGAGGTCATTTTACTATAATGTCTATAGAAGCAATCTACACGGCTGACTATAAAGCGTTATAAATCAATTTTGTAGGGTCGCAAGAGAAATATTTGAGAAGATTTTTACAGCAAAAATAAAAGTATTTTATAGAAGTTATTTAAATTACCTTAAGAAAATACTTACGGCATTTATGCAGCACTTTAGTTTCAGAAAGCTGATTAGCTGTAAGTATAATTACAGCATTTGTTTTATAAGTGTCGCAATTTTTTTTAAATTTTTGTATCGTCACAGTAGGCCCATACTATCGAGCTTGAGACACTCTACGCTGCACAACTATTTCTATCTAGTTTGAAGTTAACAGTAGGGTAACAATAGATTGCAATGTTGTTACCAGTTACAGTATCTTAGTTTCTTGCACATTTGAAAATTCATTCTGTTAAAACATGCAGATGTATATAACACTAACAAAAACTAAAGACAGTAGGTAATACCAATATTACTTATTTATTTATTTAACAAATTTAACAAATACACTACCCTACAGTACACCACCAATTACAGGGTAGGAAAAATACAAATTGGCAAAAACAGAAAACAGAACAAATACAGTACACAAAATACATACATTATCAGATACAGAGAAAAAAGCAGTAAAAATTAGACTAACACTTAAATGTACCAACGTAAATATGTTACAGTAAATTAATAAAACTATCAAAATTTTTAGATTTTATTGAGGCCATAGTACAGTTGAAAATATCGAAGCCATCTTGCAATCTATTATAATTTTCACAAATCCGGTGAATAGGTGAATATTTAGTTGTATTAATTCTCGGCGTTGGTGTGTAAAACAACATATTAAGCCTAGAGCCATGTCTCGGTATCCTGAAGTTAATCAAGTCAAGTATATGAGTGCAGTTAACTAAGTTATGCAATAGTTTATACAAAAATATTTGCTGAGCCATTACACGGCGGGCAGCCAGACTACTGATACCAAATCTGTGCCGTAAACTCTCGTAAGGATATCCAACAACTGGATAAACCCCGTCCTCCTTGTAACATAAAAACTTCAGAAAGCGTCTTTGAATACGTTCTATACGATCTATATGAATGTTATAATAAGGACACCAAATTAAAGAACAATATTCGAGTTTTGATCTGACAATAGACTGAAATAATAGTTTTTTAACATGAGTGGAAGAAAAATCATTCATATTACGAATTACAAAACCCAACTTTCTAAATCCATCACAAGTGATATTTTGAATATGAGGTGTAAAGGATAATTTGCTATCAAATGTTACCCCAAGGTCACAAAATGTAAGTGATCTGGAAACAACAACATCATTCAATTTGTAATGGTATTCCATGGCGCTATTTTTAAGTGTAAAAGTGAGAATATTACATTATTACATTCAGATCTAACTTGTTTGCAGAACACCACGCACTCAAACTATTAAGAGAACTCTGCAGATTAATACAATCATTAAAGCAGTCGATTCTGTTATATATTTTCATGTCATCTGCATACAGAAGACACTTAACATTTATATCCGTAACGATATCATTTATAAAAATGTTAAAAAGCAATGGCCCAAGGACCGAACCCTGTGGCACCCCAGATGATGGAATGAACTGAAGCGACTGTTGACCAGAAAATTCCACATGTTGTTGACGATTTTCAAGGTAAGATTTAAACCAATATTATTCAATTTGGATAATAACACTGTATGATTTAACCTGTCAAAGGCTTTGCTGAAATCGGTATATATAACGACTACCTGGGATTTCTGGTCAAATGCATTAGCAATAGACTCCGTTAAGCAGAATAAATTGGTCGATGTTGACCTGCCTTTAAAAAGCCATGCTGAAATTCAGTTAATCTATTCTTAACATAGGCAAACGTGGGTTCATATAATACCATCTCAAATACTTTTGAAAAATTGTTTATAATGGTAATGGGTCTGTAATTTTCGATAACACTATTAGAACCCTTTTTATGGATTGGAATAACTTTCGACACTTTTAAAACGTTAGGAAATGTATTCGACGCAATCGACAAATTATATAAATAAAATAACGGAGGAGCAAAAACACTAGCACAATCACGTAACAAAAAAGCAGGAATTTTATCAGGTCCCGCGGTAAATTTTGGTTTAAGCTTGCGTAAGCAATGTAAGACTTCGTTTTCAGTGAAGGAATTAATCTGAAATAATTCATTAGAGTTATCCATTGGGGAAAATATGTCATCAGCCTCAGGTGTCAAATACGAATCTCTAAAATACTCAGCAAATGCAGTTACTATGGGCTGATTTCCTTCACAAATACTATCCTTGTACGTCATTGAAATAGGTGAAATGCTACTATTCCTTTTATATTTTACAAATTGCCAAAATTTGTTGGGATCAGTTTTTATGACATTTTCAGTATGGATGCAATAATTCTTATAAGCAATGTCAATATTAAGTTTTAAGGCTGATCTTAACAGTTTATTGTATCTTATACAAAGCTAACAGTATTATATTTTAAAAACATATAGTACGGTACCGGAACGTAATAATAAATCAAATATAAACAAACTCACAATTTATTTCAGGTTTCAGAACCAATATTGCAAAACAGTACCATACCATACCATAGCTTCGCAAACACCGCGTATAAATGTACATACTGCAGTGACCCACATTTCCCTTTCATAAATCTTCATAAAATACAAACCATAATATTTTTGTATGTCCTGAAAAAATATCGCGGGCACGTAAATTTTAGATTACAGGGAAATTCTCTGGGAAATATCAGTTACTAAAATTTAATATCACAATGTTGCATCAACAAATAAACATCAGCTCATGCATGCAGCGAACATTGAAACGTCCACATTTTCATTGTTCTTTTGTTTTATCATTCCAAGTCATATTCGCATATATTTATTTCATCTTAGTGGCAGTTATTTAATTTCGTAGATGCGGAATACGGGTGCAATGCATTGTTTAAAAATACGTACGTGCGAGCATATCCCATTGCAATTTCCTGGCAGGAATAAACTCAGATGGCATGGCCTTTGTGTTAAAATGTTGAGGATACGGCAATATGGAACAAGTATAATTATATAGACGTCCCTTTTTGATTTAGTACAGTTTAATCAAGTTATGAATGTGTATACATAATGTATATTTGATAATTTATGGGGCTGCTCGAGCTTTTTTAGATATTACCTTTAGATAGGCTTTGCTACGCTGCTATTACGGGAAAGGATATGAAATATGTTTAATAAATAACGCTCTATTTTTTCATCATTTACTTTTCCGATACAGCTAATCTAACCCCAAGTTCAAGGGAATTGATTTTGTTTCTCTACTTTCAGAGAAACAGTAGTTATACAGGGTGATTCTAGAAGTAGTACCATGAACTTAAGATGCCTCTTTAGATATCTTGGAACTAGTTTCAAAATAACTCTCGTAATAATGAAAGCCTCTAGTTTTCTGGATGCCCTAAATCATATTTTTTTGGCACGAGTAAACTAGGCGGGTTTAGAACGGAAAGAGAACAAAACAAATGGGCATCCTAAAGGCGGCGAATTATTTTATTAATTCATATACACTTTGTTTCTGAGAAAAATTGATAATAACCTTGCAAATTTGAAACTAAGAAAGTGCATTTTACGTTAAAGCCTGCTAAAGGAGTCCCTTATGTTCAAATATGCCTTGATTATTGACAATCGATTTTCATATTGTGAGCCAAAATTGTTTTAAATTCATTTAACAACAACCTGAATCCAATCGGACAATAAATGTAATTTTTACAGGACTGTTTCAAGGTAAAATAATAAAAATCAAGAATATCAATTTTACCGTTAATAATAAATACTTTTTTTATGAAATTTGGTAGATACCCATTTTAGAGGCGAAGCATTTTAGGATACAGGTTTATATCGAGTTATCATCTTATTTAGGGGTCTAGAAAACGAAAATTTATAGTACTACTTTTAGATTAACCTTGTATATACCGACATTTATGAAATGTATGCTTCATAATGATGAAAAAATATACAGCATGCCCAGATAACATCAACAGCTTTGAACTAACATAAAAATACAAAATAACTTATTTTGCCTAAAGAAATTTTGTTGCTTTTTTTTAAGTACATTAACTGTTTTAGTCAAAAGATAATAGCAATGAGATACGTTGTGGATACTTTTTCTTCCTGTCAAAGGTTTAAGCACTACTATTACATCGTTACAGTTCTTTTGTAACCCTATATTTACCTGAGGCTTCAAAACAGGTGGTGGCAAAATAAGAAATACTATTACTTCCGGTGGGTATCAACTTGTAGTAACCTGCAAATTTCCTGGAACATATAGCGGTTTTTTGAAGAGAATTACAGTTTCCTCCATAAAAAGTTCCGTGTTAAAAATATTACCAAATTTTACCAAAAAGAAAAGTGAAACAAGGACAGGTTCCCCTAAAATCTTGAAAGGGATACACATATATGCATGTGTTTTTATGTTTCAAAAGAAAAGGTTTTAAAATGAAACGATAGTTACAAATGAAAATAAGAAGTGTTATAACTTGAAAGAAATTGTTAATGAAGATAACGCAACAAAAAGAGACCGCTATTATTTTGTTGAACGGAGATAAGTGTGTGTCAAACTGTTCAGTAAACATTGATCATTGTTGGCTACAGTTGTATCAAGAAGAAGTAAGTAACAATAAAATAAAAATCACTAAACATCTCTATGGAAGCAGATAAACTGTCAAACTTGACATACGTTTAATATTTTGACTACTATTTTGAGAACAAAAACAGAGAGTTTTTCGAAACGTCAATAATACGGAAGTGCGCGATAGTGATCCGATTTTTGTTATTTTTTACTTATCTGCTTTTTTCAGTGTGAGATACTTTGGTTAGAAAAACTTAGTTTCAAAAATAACCCTTCCCTGATCCGTTTGAAGCAAGGGCTTATTTAATTAATCTTTATTATTTTTTCAGAAGTGTGGCAAAAACCCAATAAAACTAAAAAATATGTATCTATAATGTTACAAAATTAATAATAAAATGAAATGCTTCGGTTTATATAGGTATCTACAACAAAACAAACAACAACAACAAATGTTTTGTTGTATATCTAAACATTAGTCAGCCTTTTCGTTCAAAAAATTTTACAAGATGTGCAAACAAACTTTCAAATTTATCATTTTTGGCTTTAATAAAGTTTAAAGTTTTATATGAATATTTTAAATGTCTAAAACATATTCTATTTAAGATTTTCACTACAGAACTACGGAGACAATGAAGGGCAGTTTCATAGAAATCATAAAATATATAGAACGCCAGAAGCCTTTACATTAGGCACTCAAAAATAGTCAGACTATGGAGGGGCTTAGAAATTAGCCATCTAGGGAAAACTTAATGTAAGCAGTTGGTTACACTGCATTTTAAACCTAGCATACAATTGAATTCAGAACGGAAGGACCATAGAAATCACAAATTGGACGTAAAATTTTCATATTTTGAAATTCCCGCCTATTACTGTGAAGCTGCCTCGTTAGTGTAACCAACTCATGAAAGCTAAGTTACTGTAATATTACCAGACTCGCGTTTTCTCCATAGGTTGACTATTTTCGATACCTCTTTTGGCGTTCTATATATTTTATGATTTCTATGGGCAGTTTATGTTTTAATCAAAAGACCAAACAAGTGTCTTCTAACTAAAACAAAACCCCAATTTCAAACAATAACTATAAAAATAATTAAGCAGATGTCACTGTTATTGAATGTATCAACTTATAAATTTGGGAATAGATGTTTTTAGATAAAATGAGAAATCATAACCTGGTGTCTATTTCGGCATATTTCCTAAAGGACGCCATATTCGCCATATTTGTGACGTAAAGGTGAGTGTAACTTTTTTGATCCTAGTCTTATCAGGTTTTTTTTTATTAAAAAATTTTACATGTACATTATTTTTAAGGAAGAAAGGTATACTAGTCATTAGTCTCAGAAATTGGCCATTTTCGAGAAAATAGCTTTTCAACAATCAGGTGCATCGTTAATTGTACAATATTTTAACGTAATTTTCAATAAACTTTATTTAAGTCATACCGATTCTTGTAGCTCCAGATAGTCGTCCTGAATTAGTTTGTGGAAAATCCGCAATCTGAAAAATTTGTGTGTCATTTTTCCTCAAAATTCCTAAACAGATTTTTTAAATTGTTGATTATCAGGTTGCAATCTATTTCGAAATCCGCCCAAATATTCTCGTTGCCCAGCACGTTCATTGAAGTTTCATTGCCAACAAATAACAATCATCAATTATTGTGTCTCAGAAATTAAATATCAATATTGATTGGCGCCCAACAAATTAAACATGTCACTATAATACATACTTACAAATATGCATATATATACATTTTAAAAATTCATCATTTAACAAACGTATAATACTACAGATATTAAGACATAGGTAGGGATTACACATTCAAATTCAAACAGCAGTTTGTGAGTATTGAAGTTTTTAAAGTCTTTCATGCTTCTTATAACAGAACCTACAGTTTTATAAGCACCTGTGACAGTTTTTTGTATGTGAGGTACGAAGGAGAGTTTTTGGTCGAAAGTGCACCAAGGTCACATATAACTTCAGGCCTGTTTAATGGATGGTCATTTAATATATAATTCCAAGTCACTACACAATTTTTACGGCAGTAAGACATTACATTGCACTTACCAACATTCACAGGCAATCTGTTATTAATACACCACGAATTAATAAGGTTAAGATTTCGCTGCAATTTAAGGCAAGCAGAGGTGGACACAATCTCCGAAAATATTTTAACATCATCAGCATATATAAGAACATTTACATTCTAATCTACAGTGATGTCACTACTAAATAAAATTTATCTGAGCATTTTATTATTGTAATGGGACAGTTCAGTATAATACAATATCTAAAGTTGTTGTTGTGCTTTAATGTCTCTAATAATAGAAACCGCAATTCTAACAACGTTGACAGCCCTCTTACGTTTCGTTTTCTAAATACAAGTAATCGGTAGCGAGCGCAACCCGGCATGTTATAGGAGGCAGTGATGTCACACAACAGTTTAGACGAGTCCATGTTCTACAATTATTTTAAAGGCGTCAGAAAATTATATTTTTTTTCAGCAGGCACTAAAGTTACAAAATCATCCAGAAAATGTAATAAAATGCTAAAAGACCCCATTAAGCACGTATCACTTTCTTTAAAACCGTGTATAAATTCCCCTGATTATCTCGTACATACCATCGTCGCGCCCACCGCATACTAGCTGGCAACAGTGTCCATTGTTGCATTCAGGCACGAAGATATTTTACCTGTTATGCCCATGCATCCGGTAAGCTCGACACACGGAGAATGAATAAAGCCGTACTAACTACTAAGTTTCGTTTTTCTCTCTCAAGGAAATTATTTAGTCGGCCCTCTCTGTCGTTCTTGTTACTATACGACTCCCCGACCATTCATCTATTCTACCACATCATTAGTGAAACTTCTGTAGCTATTACTCTCGTAAGCGAGAGCCTTGCCGGCGCAAAAAATATTTTTGATATATTACTCCTCTTTTACTTTATTTGTTAGTGTGTTAATGGATAGCAACGTTCTGCTAGTTCTGAAGTGGGGACAATGCCACAGCAGAATCTAATTAGACTTATTACTTACTTGTTGACGAACTTTTTTTTGGTCTCGGATTTTTGTAGTATTACAATATTACATACTGGGTGTCCGGGACCAGCATGCACATACTTTGGCAGGGGAAAAAAGAGTCTTTATTAACCAGTCGAGAAATGCCTCCTAAAGGAGCTAGAGGGCTTTGAGGATGATACTCAATAATTCTTTTTTCTAAGTATCTCAGACACTATTCAAGCTATACATATCCATTACCGGAACCTGTTTATTGTCTAGTATTGTCAATCTCGTCTTGCTTTTTTCCTGGTCTTGTGTTGGTCTCATAAGTCAAGACAATACAAGACCAAAAAAAGACTCAAATTGCAAAACAAGACAATATTTAAAAAAGTCTTGCAACATGACAAGAAGTCTAGGGAACTATATTTAGTGGAAAAAGTGGTTCTTTATTGCACTCATCTGTCATTCTACTGCAGCGTTTTGTCATCATGACAAACATAAACCTTCAAATCGACGTCACATTTTTCTAGACTTAGTGTCATGAAAATAACATTTTTTGGTTTTTGCATGAACGTAGAAAAAATATTGTACCTATGCAACTCGTACAAAAAGTGCTTATTGCACTCGGCCTGACGGCCTCGTTGGACAATTTCACGTCGCGTGCAATCAACACTTACTTTTTGCACTTCTTGCATAAATAACTATTAAACGGGAATACTGAAAAAAAATCTTTAATTAAAGTTTATTAGAAAAAAGAGAGCTTTTTAACAGGAAAACAAATTGGGTATGTTTCTGGAAAAAATGTAATTGATGACGTCATTTATAAACTTAATGGCGCATCGCCCGGGGCGAGAGGTCTGCGGTTAAGTACCTACGATATTGTAGGTCGCTTTCTGCAAGTCGAGCCGCTTAGGCCGAGCAGGAAGTAGCAGACCAGTTACATCTCACCTGCACTCGATATATATGTGAAACTACATATGAAGGAACAGCCAGTTCAATTGTCGGTCATCTCACCTATGGCATACTGATGAGGGCTAACAAGCCCGAAACCGGTCTATGTCTGGTGGAGTGGCCGACAAGGGTTCTTGGCTGTTTCACACAGATACTGCAGGTATAATTCAATGCCGGTCGGGGCATTAGCCCGCGGAGTAGTTGTTTCCTGCAGTATCATTTATAAAGTCATTAGTTGTTTCTGTCAAAACCCAAAGATAATACTTTCGATTGAAAATGGAGCTTACTTCATCTCATTTAACACCACGTGTTCCAAATTTTATTGTTGGCCCATAATATCGAGTTTGAGACACATTGTGCATTAATTTTTTTTTAGCAGGTAGACCGTATATCAGCTATATTCGTGGAGAGGATTGGCACCCTCTCTGCGGGTACGGTAGGGTGAAAGTATGTTAGCTTTAAGGATTTCCAGGTTTCCCTCATTCCTGCACTGAATGGTTGTTAGGGCCTATCAACGTAAGTCGTTTCTGGGCGCAAATGCGGCCTGTTTAAAAATAATATGCCGCCCCCTCTCCCGCACAAGTCTTCGACTTCTGGGCTAATCCACGTTCTTAGAATGACGTGTAGAGATATTAACAGTATTATTATGTTTTTTCTATATTTGGTAATAACTAAGAAATTCGTTGTGTAAAATATTTTATCTTACTTAAATTGATGATAAAAATACCACTGATGCCTTTATTTTTTTTATTTCCTCCTTGAATGTTTTTAGCAGTGTTTTTGATGCAGATTATCACTTGTTTGCTTCCGCACAATTAATTTATTTTATTTTTAGACGATAAGTTTTTGTGTTGCTCTTAAAGTAATGTAACTGAATAATTACAAGTTCTACGCAATTTCCTCCTTCCTTAATTAGCTAATTAGTATAGAATTAACTTCTTTATCTGCCCAACTGTTTTGTACAAGTAATTAATAGTTGCAGAGGCTCTCAGACTGTTTATTCTCCGGAATAAAATGTAAAATGTTTTACAATCTTACGAGTTTAAAATCAGTGAAACAAATTAAGTTTCTCCACATTGTGCCCCTTGGGAGATTCATGTAGTATTTAAATCGTATTCAAGACAACAATTTTACGGCCGCTGGGGGTATTTCTACTTGTAAAGAAAACTTCCACGTTCTCTGGACTTGAGCGTTTTAAACGTGGAACAAAATATGGCAATGGTTACAAACCTAGTAGTTGGTGGCTTTTCGTCGTTGATGGATAGTTATTACTTGATTACTATTTATAATAAAAAATATAAAAAAGAAACAGATAGCAAAAAATATGTAATTTAATAAATACACTAAACAATATACAGGGTGTCATTACTGACAAAATAGTAGTTTCAAGCGTTATGACAGCACATGGAGTGCGTGCGTTCGGTAAATTTTGAGGGAAAAGTTTTAAATCAAGTCGAAGAAGAGCTTGTCCGAGCAATTGCTACCAAGATAAAGACGTCCTAAAATGTCCTTAAGACGTACAATAATGGACATTAAGATGCCAGTCGCCGTAGCAAAGCTACAGCTACAGCTACAGTCCGGTGTGGAGTAGCGAGATATAGCTTTGCTCCAAAGCGTACTCATGGTTCCATCTGCCGTCTTGGACTTAAAGTAGCTCAAGGTTATTCGTCTCTTACCTCACCTATGACATACTGATGAGAGCTAATAAGCTTGAAACCGTTGTTTGCTATAGGGTTTTCAGGTGTAATTCAATGCTGGTCGGGGCATTAGTCCGTGTGTTGTTGCCTCCTAGAATTTCATGTTTGCAGTAGGTACACTGTAATAAAGTTGCTGCGTAAATGATACTTTCCAGTATAATTCGAGATTCGACACTATGGCTTTTTTATGCGTTTTACACAAAATTTGTTATAATATAATTATAGATACTAAATTTTTACATTTACTAATAATGTGTTAAAAGTACACCATTTTGTGTTATCTTAACACACCTCTTTGTTTTGTATCTCTACTCCTGATTGGTTGTGCACAATTGGGCAGGTGCAGTACGAACGGTAGCCGCTTCGTCACAGGTCATATTAGTTGTATGTCATTTTGAGGTTTTAGGTTATACTGCTAGAACTGTATTTTGTTTGTCCAGACTGGTTTAGTTTGTAGGCTTCCGTGGCTGTCGTTAATGGTCAGGTAATTTCCGGGCTGGTTGCCACGTCGTCGGTTTAGAACTCTTGACGTTTCTAGAGACATATCGCTCTCTTCTTCAGAAGTTACTCTGAAACTGAGTAACTAAGTTCAGAGTAACTTCTGAAGAAGAGAGCGATGTCTCTCGAAACGTCAAGAGTTCTAAACCGACGACATGGCAACCAGACTGAAATCACCTGACCAGACTACTGGTTAATTTTCGTAAACTCCTGTTCTGTAGTGTCTTAATACATCTTTGTTCAATGTTTGTTCTTTCGTTAATTATGATGCACTAGAATTTTATTTATTTTTCTTTATTACTGAATTTTGTTTTCATGGGTTGCTATAACGTTAACTGAAATTTACGCGACTGGTGCGCTACACTGTCACCAATTTCTTTGGATATCTCAGAAACAAGACCAAACGTCGAAAAAAAAAAACGAGAGACAAAAAAGTTTCGAAATTAATCTGGTCAAAGTGATGTGTAGATGTTTTATGGAAATTAATTATTTTTTTTGTAGTTTTGAAATAAAGTAAGAGGAGGGTAGCATACAAAATACACTTTTAAGGGGGGTAGGTAGTTCAAACTTAAGAAGCTTATGTAAGATCATAAGGAGTTTTATGTGTTACAATATGAAATTATTTTTTTCCAGTGTTATTATTCATAAGATATGCACTAATGAATGTATTTATTATACAAATAGCATCACAATGTGGCGCTAATATCTACTAAAATCTGCACTAAATTTATAGCCAATATAGATTTAAGGGAGCTGTTCTACCCTGTATGAGATGAAACAGTCTTCGTGATAAAATTGTATTAAATAAAGTACTCCTTCCTTGCCCGTTTCTCCCAGCATTAGGTCCGATATTAGGTCCGAAATAGATACCGGAGATTAATGAATTTTTCACACAATCTTGTTCTTCATCATTCACCCTTGTAGGAGGTCCGTGAGGTGTGGCGCATAGGCTGCGTCGGGCACAGATCCGACACCTACGCGGTGAATCCGCTCATTTATATTTACATACATATATTTCTTAATAGATTGGGCCTCGGATCGGCGCCATTGTCATTCATGAGGCATTGTTTAATTATCCGTATGCCTGCATGTTGGTTTTCATGCTACCATTAAAATTCAATTTCGTCCTTTTTTCAGAATAGTCGGGTTGGACGCTGGGAAAGCCTACATGGTAAAAGGACGATTATATTGGAGAAACGTTCGCCGTAACTGATGTAACTTTGGACAGAACCAAATGTTTCAATGTAATTAATACAGGGCAGATCTTAAATTTTTGCATATGTGTATTTTCACCAGGGTACAGTTGGCGTTGTAAATGGGTCCAGTAAAAGTCATTCGTCAAAATTGCTAATGCCTATTATTAATATTAGAAACATATTTATAGGGTTTCTAATATGTATACAGGGTGTCTCGAAAAGGTATGCACAAAATACTAGCACACATTCTTGGGAATAAAATATGAGGATCTAGGTGATGTAATTTTAACATCTACAACTGTTAGTTAAATTTTGGAAAGGTATTATTTTCTTTGAATTCCTCTTTTTAGTTGCCTCCATGTTAATTCAATGGGATTAAAAACACAGTAGTCTGGAGGCTACCGTTGAAAGGTATATCCCAGAGCCCCATCCATCTCATCAATAACGTATTAACTCAGCTTGCTCACCAATATGTCGAGAATTTATATTTTCTATATCAACAGTCCTGATGCCCGCATCTTCTCCGTCACTATTCGTTTGATATCTACTTGTACCAGGTTGAGGTACTTCCGAGAAATCCTACCAAGCTCTGTATATTCTCTCAGTGTTTTATCACAATATTTTTGGAGACCTTGGAATCTGTTGTCCAAAAAAGTAGGTATACCTGGTAGGTGTCCCTTCGAGCAGCTGAATCAAAATTTAATTAAAATATTTTATTGCATGTTGGAACTGATCGTAACTCTCCTTTCACTTTATCTAGGTTTAGAACTGGTTCAAGAAATTTGGAAAAAATTCTACATATTTATTAAAAAATTTGCTGTTTTCTAATATTTGTCGTAAAGAATTGTTACATGTTCTACACACTAAACTATAGGTACATAATTACGATTCACCCTGTATATTACAGGAAACCAATATAGATATTTCCCAAATTTGGGAACATTAAAATTAATGTCAGGAATGTAAATAATGGAAAGGAAGAATGGTAGGAGCGAATAGCTATGAAATGAAACGCAATTATCTGAAAAAAAATTTTCAGTTCGTTGCATTTGTTCCATACTTATTCAGGGGAGAAATCCGGCGTATTTGAAATTTGTTTCAGCAGAATTGTTGGTATTTTTAAAATATTGTGGGTAGTATATTAACATACGTAGAGACAAATTCGTTTCATGTAATTTTGTTGTGTAGAACGACTGTTAAGACAGGCAATAATTGGATGTTTCTAGAAGAGACATGACACAAATAACAGCAGCTGATGTGTGCATTTAAAGAGAAATAGGAATTCTTTCACGACTTTGATGCGTCTATGGTATGCTGGCATTTTATTTTCAGACCCTCAGCTGCTTACTGACGACTTGTGAGTTGATGTCTTAATGTAGATCCATCTGTGTGAACAAGAATAATAGAATTAACTTATGCACTATAATGAAACGAAAGTTTCATTAACATTGACATTGACTATGTCATGGTTACCACAGTTATTGATTTTCTTAAATTTGACAACTTTCCGAAAAATCAATAAAGACGTACGAGCAAAGTCATGCAAAACTTGAAGAAAAAGATTAGTATAAAGGGAAAGGTATCAAGAACAGCAGCAATGGAAAGGTTCTTCTGGCATCTTCCGACTATACTTCAAAATACAGATTTGGAAAGTGAGGATCTTGATGGTGAATTGTATTTTGCCGCTTGTGTGTATTTGTGTCATGCTACACGCATACTTCGACCACATCGTGTTTGCATCAAGCAGTGTTGCCAGGTGGGAAAAATTCAGTGCATGAGAATAATTTCAAAGAAGCATGAGGTTTGGAGAAAAAAGCATGAGATGGCTTAATTTATCAAAAAACACCTCTTGACACAGCTTAATTTTAAATTACTTTTGTAATGCCATTTTTATTTCATTAACAAGCATTATGTTCTGCTATTTTATCATAATATTACATTGTAAGTAGGTAGTTACAGGTACTTACTTAAAAGTTATTAACCACGTAACCTTTCTAATTTATTTTATTGTTAGGCCGGGCGAACGTTGAGGCGCAGTTGACGTGACGCAGAGTGACTCACGGGTCGTAAAATCTGTTGTTTCCAGAAAATTTAGATACCCTTACGGAATAGAGTTAAGAATCACTGCAATACAGCGTGAATACAGCACACACACCGCATATCCGTAGACTGTCATACCCGTTTATGTATTCATTGCTAATTATTAAGAGAACAGTCTACAATAAAGGACATTTCAAGTACCCAAATATTGTAGATACCTACCTCTATCTATTCAATTTTGCCCTCAATTTTGCCTTTATTTCTCGTTAGGTCTTTGTTTTGGTAGATTTCAAAGAGTAATTTTAATAATTTTATTATTTCTTTTTGAGATTTCTTCGGAATGCATGAGATCTGACAACACTGGCATCAGTTGACCGGACAGTTAGATTTGTAATGGCGAATTGGCGTTGGCGATACGGAACCGATTACCGTAGTAGTAATTCTAGACCAATGCACGTCACCGCCCCTCTTAAAGTTCGTACCTTCCCTGGAATGAAGCGGCAATTTCTACTTTCTCTGTAAAGATCCGCAATTTCCGAATCTGTATATCAAACCTTCGTCGCTTTGGGTATATTATTCTATGCTACTTTCAATTATATCAATGCAGAAAAATACGGATATTAGTAAATAAATACGTCCATTAAATTGCGTTTCTAAAAGAAAATTGGAAGGATTTCAATCAAAAAGATCTAAGCTCACAATTTATAGCAGTAACACAAAAAAAAATACATGCTATTCGTATATTTTTCTATAAAAATATATTGCATTATTCGGCATATCTGACAGACTATACATATTATAGTCTCTGTTGCAGCAAATCCGCATGCGCCAATTGGCTACCATAGGTGTGGGTGTGGTAAAATTTCGTGAATATAGCGGTTTTTTAGGCTTTCACGGCCGGTGCTATCATTTGATACATAGCAATTTTCCGGGTTGTTATGCCGTGACCTCGACAATTGGTCGCTGCCAGAAACATAATTATAGCACACATTCATAACATTAGCCGGGATTCTTTGACCTGCTCTGATTGTTCTCGGGTTAGGCTCTCTGGGGACAGACCCGCTATCGGTATGCCTGGGCCCGCCGATATATTGATTTTAGCTCCTATTGTTGATATTATACTGATACGGTCGGAACCGTTCCTAGGATAATGGTGGTCTTTCGAGACGTCTCGTAGCCGCCTCTGTAACTTGTCGCATCCCATACTTCCAAACGCTTCGCCACTCTTCACTGTCGGCATCTTCAGTGGTGACAAAAGATTTGCCGCGACTGAGACTGATTCTTTCCAGTAATTTAATTGTGATTGTAATTAATTTATTGGTGATTTTGTGTTTGTGTTCTTAAGAATGGATAATAATTCAAGCTCTACAGTGCGTTCTCAAAATCAGGGAGACCAAAATATGAGTATAGGTGATGCGATTGAAATATGTAGTTCATGCAATAAAGAGTAACAAAGAATAACGGCGAAACGGAAAATAATGGAAGGAAGAAGATACAGGTTGATGGTAAAAAATACGCGATTCATAGAACAATTCATGAGCTTCCGACAATAAACAAAATTCAGGTTGCTATATCACGGAATGAAAATATGCATAGAATATCTAGAAGGATGCTTTTGCGAATTATGCGTGACGAATTTTCGTTTTGTAATACGAAATTGAAAGAGTATGTGATAGAAAAAGATGAAATGGTGATGTGACGAAGAAACTACTTAAAATAAATACCAGAAGGTCGAAATCTGAATCAAAGAACTCAACATTGACGGAACATGGATAAATGTAGATCATCCGATGACAAAAGTGTGGCACTGTTTTGACCCATATTATGGAACCTGGTGCTATGGTTGTAATGAATAATAATCCTACAATAATTGACGATAAGTGTTTCTGTGTGACCGTTATAATGACAGTGACCGGCAGTATATATCTATTAAATTGTGACACCCGCGGAGTGCACATCAGGTATGTGGGCGGTGGTAGGCCTTGGAGGTGTCAAAGGACGGAACTCTACCGTTAAGTATAAACTTTCACTATTACAGGTTCACTCAACGTCAAATTATTTGTAGTAATTTTGTATTTCTTGAACCCTTCTCAAGTGATGCGCCTATGAAATCTTGTCTCCTGGAATCCTCACTTCCCGTACTCATCTAAGTGCTGTAAATGTTTCACTCTCTACAATTGTATACAATTTTGGAACTCGGGTATAGGGTATGTTTGACGCAGCAGCATACAGAAAAAATATTATATAGGGACAGAAATACTACAAGAGAAATGTTGTTACTAAATGAAGACAAAAAGCCACATACGACATTGAAACTAAGTCTACAAGCTAGTACCTTGTCCCTAAAAGTCGTTGACTTTTATTGGGGTACGGATTCTATAAATATCAGTGTTCTAAACCACAATAAATTCAATCAACCGCTTTTATACCGTGAACTTTGAATAAACAATCCAGTCCTCCAAATATAATTACAAATTGGCAGAAATTGCCGACAGCGAGCCCCAATTTGCTTGCAATGTACACCATAACAGGTATTTTCGCTTCTCATTATGTTTTTATTGAGTTTTTAAAGTGGTATGGATGTTCAACTTTAACCTATATTTATGGGACTTGCACGCAACTTTCAACGACATGGTTCGAGTTAAGGTATGGGCCTGGTAGCGTGAGAGGCCAGGTTTTAGGAATTCTGGGACGCAGACGTCGACGCTAGGTCGCCTGTACAAAATACAAAACAAGGCCTGTGTGCATGGTGGTATAATAGATTCCGTTTCAATATTTATATGTCGCAAACAAGCAAAAAATGGTTATTATACGTTTTGCTTTAAAAAGTCTACGGGTAAGTACTACATATTTTTACTTGCGGCGTCGAAAACAAATGTTTGAAAACACATAAATACTTTTTTTACTGTTTAAGAACGGTATTTTAAGCTAATATATATCAAATCGCCTACAATTCCTATCAATCAAGTCATATGTATGTTCTCTGATACCAAACATCAAGGTATGCTAATGAACAATTCCACAGACAAAGCTCTATTCAATAATTATCTTAAGAAATTAATCTATCTAAATTTACTAACCTGGTTTAATGAAAACACTCTATAGATATCTAACTTCTGACAGTGGGAACTCGAAATTCAACTACAATAGATGAGATCTGACCTATTTCTGCATTTTTAGGATTGCTTCATCAGGTGGCCTCCTTTAAGTTGAGTCAAATATGTAACTATAAAAATTATTGTACCAATAAATTAAAATTATTTGAAATTAAATGTCGACAATGTCAAACTGATTAATCTGTCAATGAATTTAAACATCATAACGACCTACTAAAATAAATAAAAAAATTTACCCTTTATGTATAGTTTTTTATATATTTTCAGGTATTAACAATATTGTGTGAAACTAGCTACTCTGTGGGCTAAAGCCCCAACCAGCGTTGAATTACACCTGTTGAAGCAATCCTAAAAATGCAGAAATAGGTCAGATCTCATCTATTGCGGTTGAATTTCGAGTTCCCACTGTCAGAAGTTAGATATCTATAGAGTGTTTTCATTAAACCAGGTTAGTATCTTTAGATAATTATTGAATAAAGCTCTGTTTGTAGAATTGTTCATTAGCATACCTAGATGTTTGGTATCAGAGAACTTCATTGATAGGAATTGTAGGAGATTTGATATATATTAGCTTAAAATACCTTTCTTAAACAGTGAAAAATGTTACAAAAGCTAATAATAAAGAATATATGGGTAGATATTGTGGGTGTAATTTAACGCTGGTTGGGGCTTTAACCCACAGAGTAGTTAGTTTCACACAATATTGTTAATACCTGAAAATATATAAAAAACATAAATACTTCTTGCCAATTAGGACACACCTCTTAGTGAATATTGTCACGATATCTACTGTTATCCAGTTGATGGTTTATATTACTTACAAGTTCATTAGTGGAAAAAAAATAACTTTTCCCTAAATCATTTGTTTTACAGTTCATTATTATCATTTACCTAGAGTCATATTAACAAGTTTAGTGTTTGATTACATTACAAATTATTTTTCTATTGTAAGCCATGTTTCCGAATTTTTCCGTTAGCACATTTTCAAAAATTTTTGTAACATGATATTATTAGATTATTTATAAGATCTGAGTTAAAAAATTGTATATATTGGTTATTTCTCTTTATCAATTTTCACCCTGAAAACTACAACTTCTGTGAAGAAGTGCCGTGAAACCATTTTAACTTAAAATTAACGAAAAAATATAAAAATCTTTAACATTTGCAAGATGTCAATAGTGCATCATCTATTTCGGTAATACTTTCCAGGAAATTTTCAATCTTCTTCAAGTAAACTGCATGTGATTACACTGGAAATTTTTTTACGTTGATGTAGATTAACATTTTGTTTGACAGTACTAGATATTTTAATTATTTCTTATTCTTGAGTTTTTGATGGTGTATTGGTAAACTAAAACAATGTCTAAATGTCGCCTGATTTCCATTTCTACCTTCAAATTAATTGGTGTGAAATTTTCTTACCGAATATCCTTCCACCTTATGACCTCGTTTTTGAATAACTCGTGGTTACACCATTGTCAAAAGTAATAACTTCCATTGTATGCTATAAAAATGCGCAGTAATACTTTATTGCTTTGTGCAAAGATAACGATAACGATAGCGATAGCGATAACGATAACGATAGCAATAACGATAACGATAACGATAACTATAACGATAGCGATAACGATAACGATAAAGATAACGATGACTATAACGATAGCGATAGCGATAACGACAACGATAACGATAACGATAACGATAGCGATAGCGATAAGGACAACCACAACGATAACGAAACGATAATGAAACGATGGCGATGACGATAATGATAGGTTTTTTGTTTGAGTTCGATGTATCGCCTGTTAAAATAAGGATAGGCGATTTCTCCTATACCCTCTAAATTAGTGCTAATTTATTTGCCCAAATACTAACGTAGAGTTCTGTAAAATTGATATTTGCAATAGAAATATTCCATACTGGGAATTAAATAGTATGTCATACCAAAGTCGTTTGTTTGCGCAATTATTATATATTTGATTGATATATAACATTATTTTCATATGTAAATTGTTCGATTTAAAATTTAAATCATATTTATTGTAGTTAAATTAATTCAGAAACCTACAAATTCAGCAAATATTTATAACAGAAATGATGAATTTCTATCGGGGTAATTAAAAATGTATGCTGAAACGGAATTTCAAGTTAATTTCTATTCACCTCATCTCTGAATTTTGACTTGTGTGGTTGCGATGACAAAAACAATTGTGAAGCTACTGAATACATTTTAGCATGTCACTGGTAATAAAACTTTTATAAATTCATTTCCAATAGCTGGTAATTTATTTAATGTCAAAAAATATAATTCACATTTTCTCTACAGGACAATAAATTATTTAATGCTGTGGCAGTGGGTTATTGGTTTTAAAAATAGGTGAATTATTGAATTGTTGCTCTGAAGGTTTACACCATTTTGAAGAAGATACTGGAAAATTAATAATAATACAGAGTTGTAATAGACTGAGGAATAAACTTGGGATAGGTACACCGAATAGTCTATTTATATAAAGTTGATAAAATAATAAGTCTATGTTAAGTCGATACACGAACATTTAATAACATGTCCTATGTTGAAATTACAGATTATGACATCATTTCGATAAGTACAGCTGACGTGTTAAGAAAGGAATGCACTATGCGGTCGCGGTCTAGGCGTATCGCGGGCCGTTTTGTGTCGATTTGATTAAGGCCATTTACAAAATCAATCGCATCTGTGGTTCTCTATACATTCTCGATTTCTTCTACGGCGTTGTCAAAATAAGTTCTGTTGAAAAAGTATTTTTATTAGCTCCTTTCCAACAATTGTCTTTCCTTTGCCTGGATAGTTACTATTAATCCAATCGTACTATCTTACAACCTGTCAATCATAAAACTGTATTAAAACGATTTAAAACGTAAAGCATACTGTAACCTCTTTGTTGGGTTAGCGTGGAAACACGTCACGTAGACAAACACATTTTATTGTCACTCTTGATTACTTTGTCGTTTCTGTCACTCGTATATGACTTGCGTTTGGCTGCTCAATGTAAACTCAACTGTGTCAGCGAAACCGATCCGCTTATATATGTTTTTAGGATTCTAGAAGTTTTCCGCGGTCTCGAGAATAGAATGTGACAGAGAATATTCCAGAAAACGTCAAAATAAATGCATCACAAAAATGATAAATTCTACCGTAAACAGAAACATAATTAACAAACTGAAAAGGTAGGTGAGCTTCCGTAACAATACTTGTATGTCATTGATATTGTTGTAAAGACCACAGATGCAGCGGATTTATCTCGTGTGTAAACGATTCGGCAAATTAACCAGTAAAACTAAAAGCACGAATAATCATCATTGGACTGTAAAATACACCTTCATACAAGTTTGTAAAAATAATGTAGATGATATACTTGTCTAGTACTAAGTCAAAAAATAATGTGAATAAAATACATGTTCCGTTTCGGTTTATATTAAGCCTTGTTCAGGGTTCTGTAGTCCAGTTTATCTTTGTCAAAATGAGGCCAACCAACAAAATACAAGTACATAATCAGCAAGAAAATTAGGTTTGCCAATCCAAATCGAGAACATTCATTCAAGAACTAGTACTAGACAGGTTTGAACATCTAGAAATAAATCAAAGGTAGCGTCTTATTTGACGAGACGGCAGTGCACTCACAGTGCATGAAATACTCGTCTTCATGTTCGCAACGTCTACAATAGACGTATCTCATACTTCTTCACATAGTAAAGGTCTTTCCTTATCCAGCAGTGCCCAGTTTGAATAGCTGTCAGCAGACGAATGTTTATTCTAGTCATAGCCAGGTATCTTCTGACTTTTCACAGATATTCTAGAAAGTTCTGGGTAAATTGACAACTATTCGTTTCAGGTCAGCGTATCCTAAACTGTCTGTGAATGTTTTCTTTGATTATTTCAACAAATGCTGTCAACGGAAGCAAGTTGGAGTGATCAAGTTCCAAAATCAGTATCTGTATGGCCATTTAACCCTTCATATTTATTACTGTTATGGCTATTACTGTCACTGTCAGACTTGTTCTATTAAAACTTCAACATGTATTCAGGTCGCATATTCATTGTTATTCTTTTAGAACATTCTTAATATGTCTCCGTAGTTATTTGATTAATCATCTTCTGCAGAAGTACTTTTACATCTCCTAAACTATAAACTGTGTTATTTCTTATCGCATAAGTGACATACACTTAGATTAGTTAAGCTTACAATGGTATTTAGGCAACCGGAGAAATGTAACAGTATGAGTTTTAGGCCTTTCCTCTACAACATATTTTACGTATTTAGTTTTTTCTGTGCAATTGCTACCACATGAAAATGATCTCAAATAAGTACACTGAAGTGAGCACCATATCCATCGTGCGTGTTTCCTTAAAGCAATTGGTAGATTTTTAGTTCTTCTTGGATAAAATGCAAGTAAGACAAGCGTCTAGTAAAAAAAATAGCCTATAAGATGATTACCAATAATTTTTGCTCATACGTTAACAAAAAATTCCATGGTTTCGCTTTTTATTTATATAGAAGTCGACAGTTTCTCTATGTGTCAACTATCATATGGTATATAGATAATATATCTATGACAATGACAATCACTACAACAAGTTTGATGTGAGGAAAAGTAGATCAAACTTCATATACTCACTGTATATATCCTCATAGTTATCTCTAGTTTGTCTCAATTCCAACATATGCAAGCATGTATACAAAAATCCGCTTTCACTTCTGATATGTGTATTATTAATTGTCGTCCCTTTCGTGAGGGTGCCTTTAATTCTGTAGAAAATCCATTTAAAAATGTTTCTCGTCTGCTGTTGATATTTAAATCATGCCAAGCTTTGGAAACCGTGTGTCCTTCATTTTTCCATGTCTCGTCAAGATAATAAATTTTCTTTTTTCCTTCAATGTACGACACTCTACTATTTTTTCTAAATAATCTGTTCGCCATGCTACTATTTCATTCTTTTCTATTAGCAGACTTTTCCGATGTTATTAGAAAAATTTACTTCAGTCCGTTCATAGCACTTAACGAAAACATAAACATACTTTATCTACTTACAGTTACAGCTGTACACATGCCTTTACAGTATTAGTGCTGTAAGGAAAAAATAAAACGTTTTTATTAATATTTTTCTGCTATTAAGAATAATTATTTATTTATTATTAGAAAAAATATTATAAAACCTAAAGTTTATTATATAGATTAATAATGCACTTCTTATAATTAGAAATTTGTATGTAATGGAGCTATATAAGTTCGAATTTCCAATCGCTAAATTCGTGTTCGATCCCATGATCTTCTTTGCTGCATGTTACGGCCATAGCCGGAAAAAGTTATTCACGTCAAAATATTAACCTGTTATTATGATTACTGTATACCAAGTTTCAACAAAAGATATTTATTTGTTTAGTAGATAATAAAGCAAATAACATATTTTTTTGAGAGTTGAACGCCCTGTATCACGAAAACGAAGCGCTATAGGCAAACTGTTATAGGAAAGATTCCTATTATTTCTTCACGCTCTATCATTTCCCAAAGTTATCAGAATCACTTTGAAAAGCGCTTTTTATATATGAGTTTGTTTGAGAAAGTTTTGACAGTAACCATGCGAAAGGTAACATAAAAAAAACTTGATCCGTAAACTTAATATCAGGTACTTTTTTGTTCATAGAAAGTACACCAGCTGCAGCGTTATTTTCGCCAAATATTTTTCTTTAGTGTTATTAAATAAAATTAGATAATTTTTTGTACAATATAGCCATAATACTCTATTAAAGCCGATATTTCTATCAATCAGAAGTGCAAATTCTAAATCATTTACGTTTTGTCTAATCCCTAAAAGTCCATTGATTCTAATTTCACTAATCCCATTATCGAACGATCCTTTTAATTCTGCACCACCGAACTTTGAATTTCAACCGAATAAAATTTATAAAAGAGATTAAATATTTCTCTTGTAAAACTTCTCCTACCCTTCTTTCACCCCGAAGGCATTGTGGAATTGAGCATTTAAAAAAATACGTGTCGAATAAGTTACAGCAGCAGAAGAAGTACGATTTGCTTTAAAATTTCGTAATGGAAAGTTCATATTAATCCTTGACACTGAATTTTGGCATTTAATAACATTAATTTAATTTTTTTTTTTCTCATATATTTTCAGGTATTAACAATATTGTGTGAAACTAACTACTCAGTGGACAAAAGCCCCAACCTGCGTTGAATTACACCCACAATATCTACCCATATATTCCTTATTATTAGCTTTTGTAACATTTTTTTACTGTTTAAGAAAGGTATTTTAAGCTAATATGTATCAAACCTCCTACAATTCCTATCAATGAAGTCATATGTATGTTCTCTGATACCAAACATCTAGGTATGCTAATGAACATCCACAGACAAAACTCTATTCAATAATTATCTAAAAAATTTAATATATTTACTAACCTCTGGAGTGGGAACTCGAAATTCAACCACAATAATTGAGATCTCACTTATTTCTGCGTTTTATTAGGATCGCTTCATCAGGTGGCCTCCTTTAACTTGAGTCAAATATCTAACTATAAAGATGATTATACCAATAAATTAAAATTATTTGAAATTGAATGTCAAAATGAAATATCGACAACGTCAAACTGATTAACTGTCAATGAATATCATAACAACCTACTAAAATAAATAAAAATTAATAAAATTTTACCTTTTATGTATAGTTTTTTTTCTCATATATTTTCAGGTATTAACAATATTGTGTGAAACTAACTACTCAGTGGACAAAAGCCCCAACCTGCGTTGAATTACACCCACAATATCTACCCATATATTCCTTATTATTAGCTTTTGTAATATTTTTTACTGTTTAAGAAAGGTATTTTAAGCTAATATGTATCAAACCTCCTACAATTCCTATCAATGAAGTCATATGTATGTTCTCTGATACCAAACATCTAGGCATGCTAATGAACATCCACAGACAAAACTCTATTCAATAATTATCTAAAAAATTTAATATATTTACTAACCTCTGGAGTGGGAACTCGAAATTCAACCACAATAATTGAGATCTCACTTATTTCTGCGTTTTATTAGGATCGCTTCATCAGGTGGCCTCCTTTAACTTGAGTCAAATATCTAACTATAAAGATGATTATACCAATAAATTAAAATTATTTGAAATTGAATGTCAAAATGAAATATCGACAACGTCAAACTGATTAACTGTCAATGAATATCATAACAACCTACTAAAATAAACAAAAATTAATAAAATTTTACCTTTTATGTCAAAATCAAGACAACATATTAATTGCGAAAAACCCAGGAATACCAAATTTTGTTTAAATACATCAATTACTTTCGAAAATTTTTATATTGACATTCTGTAACTCGGTTAATATAATCAACTTACGCACAAAGGTTAGTTTGGCTAGACCACAGTACTATGAACACTCTCTTAACAGTAACAGAGTACTCAGTATTCATGGATTGAATACTTTTCCTGTGTTCACACCCAGCTCTGTGAATAAATAACGCTTATAAAAATTATTTCCCCAAACTGCGTAGCTGAACAATGGAATGAAAACGTCGAATTCTTCCCAGACAGGTCCAGAATGGGCGGAAGTAGATGAGCGCCGGGTATATATAAAAGATTAAAATTCCACTGTCACTTTTCCGCTTCGGGCGGCTTATCTCCACACAAATTACTTTCGAACTCCGTGCCCACTTAAATTTTTTGTTAGTTCTGATTCCAATTCTGCTGAGCTGCGCATTTAAATGAGTTGGTCCACTTATTGAAGGGTCTTTAATTAAAAAGTGGTAGATGGTGGGCGAAAAGTTGTCGGTATGCCAGATAAAAAGGCTTCGGCCCGACAAGCATGGGTTGGACAGCACCATGTGCCGACCGACCGGGCCACGGAACGGGGATATTCACAATTCCCCCAGAGGACGGCACCGGGTTTTGCTTTTTAATGATTAATTTTGGGAGTAACGAAGCGACAAATACAACAGTAACAACTGTCAGGGGATAATAGGAGGTGTTTTACAAATTGTATTGTTTTCTTTAACATACGTGCAATTTGTGTGTGGTGTATATTAAATATATAATTTTTTATTTATTTATATTGCAATACATTAAAATAGACACTAGTTATTTATAGTGCAAGTAAGATATAGACATTATTATACATGAGTGAGACATTTGGTAGGCAACTAACAACACGACCGTAAAATTTCCAGTCAAGTCATAATTTAATTCCTGTATTTACTAAGTGTTTACGTTGGAGTTTTGTGTTCTTCAGTTTTTAGTGCCTTTTATAATTTTTAAACGTTTTATAGTTGTTAAATAAAGAAATTTGTTTTGGGTACAGATACTTTCCCACAATAGAGTTCGCCTGTTTGGTTTTCTAGGTTATGGCACAATACTGTCGCGGGTACATTACGAATTTTCTATTATGTATTCATTTCGTTCGATTTTGTTATAATAAATATGTATTTTATCTAGCTCTACCTACAGGAAGTGTGTATTATCGGTAGTGAGTGGTTATAATGAATAAAAATGTTGTAGTTTTGCCAGTTTGTAACAAAATAAATAAAAACGATTGCAAAATAGTGGAGCTAACTGGATTAACTGTTACTTACCTATCTATCAGGTATTATTACTATTAAGAATGTTAATTTTTGTCGTTTCTGCATTTAGAAATGCTGCAAAACAACGACCGCATGGTAGTAGATATTGTTGACAGATGTAAGTTTTATCTATGGATCTAAGCCATCTCAGTCTCTTATCATAGGCGCCGACTCCCGCAGGAAAAGGGGGTTTTGCCCCATTTTTTAAATATCGAGCTAAAATTCTGTATTAATTGCTTTATTGTCTTTCAGGCATCCCTGAGCACGTGGTTTGGCACCAAGAAATTGGTGATTTAACATGAAAGTGAGGTATATTGTGAATAATATCTTCAAACAACTTGACAAAATTACCATTTTTTTGTATGATTTTCTTTGTTTATATTGTTTTCGCGTTAAGCTATTTTTTAATTACCTATTGGGCATAAGTGACTTTGTTTTTGCTCTTGTTGTATCTTAATAATAATAATTAACAATTTACGTGATGGAAAAAAATACTTTTGGATTAGTATATTTTGAAGATGTAGTTTTACCCATAGAAAATTGACTCCTACTGTATAGAAACTACAATTACGAGGCAAAATCAATAGACAAGAAAAATATGAGGAGGAGTAATGACTTCCAAAATAGAGACCTACATGTGTTACGTACACTTCTTACACTGTAATAATATTCAGTTATGCATACCCCTTTTTGGAGTTGTTAATAGACGAAATTATGTGTTATTAGTCGATCTAGCGGAATATTGAATACAATGTTCTGTTAATGGACAAGCTAATACAGGTCTCTCTGTTTTAAAACACATTATGATTAATTTCTTTTTAAGTGCTGGTAGACAAATAGAAGGTTTAGGTCTAATCGAATAACTTTTTTTATGGGCGGTGGAAAAATAAATTTTTTCTATAATAAATTTATGAAAGCAAAAAATAAAGTAGACGTAATTAATCACGCAGTTTGACTGATATATAATCTACATACAGACCTAGAAATTAACAAAAGAGAAAAAACTGTACATGAAATTGATTTTGTTATTATATCTTATATAATATTCCATAGTAACATCTATAAATTCCAATATACAGGGTGTCCGGTAAGTTTATGGCATACTTTTGTTAGTGTATAGGGAAGATCAAAATACCACTAGTTTGTCATATTTTTTTTCCTAAAGTGCCCCTTAAGATACTTTGGAATTAAAACTAATCGAACCATTAAAAATGTTTTTCTCTAAGTGTTTTTCGAGTAACATATGAAGATTTGTATAATTTAACTGCAAGATTGTACCTGGTACAATAAACATAGCCAAATAATGAACTTAGCTTCCGTAAAAATACTCGTATATAACCGAAGTTAAAATCTATATTTTTGTGATGCTTCTTTCTTTAATCTTATTTTTTACTTTTAATAGTGAATGGTGCATTTTAGGAAAAAGTTCAGGGAACACAAACGTTGTTCTTGAAAATCATATACCAATCTGTAGTTTTTGTTGCAAAGTTCAGGCTCTATGCCGACTTTCCGCAGTTTTCCGAGTTTTGCCCCATCTTTTAAATATCGAGCTAAAATTCTGGAATAATTTTTTTATTGTCTTTTAGGCATCCCTGAGCACGTGGTTAAATTTTTTGTACTTAGTCATAGTTAACCCTGTATCCAATTTTATCTAGAACTACAATTTTTTTTTATCTACAACTACCTTAAATTGAGAAAAATCCAAAATCAGATCCAGTTTGTAAGTTTTGATTCAAAATCAAGAAGCAAAGGCATTGTTATGGTAACCTGTCAAACGTCTTGTAAAATAGTTTACATTTTTTTGCGAAAATAGTGGTGTTGATTGAAATAGTGAGTGATTCAGAAAGATAAATCTTGCCTCTTGAAATTGAAAAAGCTGGGGCAACTACAGTAGCGTCACTTTTAACAGAGAACCATGTACGAACAATTTCATTCACTGATTGGCGCGCATCTAAGAAAGTGATAATATAGAATAAAATATAAATATAGAATATTTATAACAAGTCATTCAATTTAATTTAAGTTAAATTATCTATTAATTGTCAAATTGATAATAACCAATAAGCAGTGCTCTCTTTTTTTAATATTTCACTAGAGGGGTAATATGTCACATTACTCCACTAGTGGTCATTATTCAACTCACACAGCGCCAAATAAATGCTGTAATGAGGCTCCGATGAAGCAGTTGTAGATAAAGATTATTTTGTTATTAACTGACTATAATAAAGCTTTAAGGGGTTAGATAGAACAGGGCCAAGGCGAAAGGGCCAGATTTAGGTCAGTTTACAATCGTCCGGCATACCAAGCGCCTCGTCTCTTCCTACGTTATTGAATCTGGCCCGTTGGCCGTACATCCGGTGTGGCACGGCTTTCTACTGTCAGCCGACATAAACAAATTGATTTATTTGGAAGTATTTATATTTTGGGCTTGGCCGGTTATACTTTTATTGAACATTGAACTGTCAACTTTTAAAGTATGGGTGGAAGTTGCTGCCTGCGACGCCATCGAATTTCACTCCGAGGATTTATACTTCCCTTTGTTGTTTTTTATAAAGACGGGATTATTGGAAGTGTTCCCCTTCGGCTTGGAGTTTTGAGTAATTAAGTCGACGTGGATTAAATATCGACCGAGGAGTCAGGAATTGGAAATATTATAGAATAAATAATGTTTAGGCAAAATTAGATACAACGTGGTCACGCGAAAATTGCCCCCTCCCTATTATCTCCGTTATCAAGTTGTAGGAACTTGTAATTCGTTTTTAAATACAGGGTGAGTCAGTCATAATGTCATTAATTTTAACCACGTATTTGGGAGGCCTAATAATGGCAGAAAATCGAAAACAATTTTTTTTACTCGACCTTAAAAAAAATAAACAAATCACCCTATAAAAATCAGTAACACGACGCTCCTGGTGCGCTACGAACTTTCTGATGACGCACCCATACGACAATCGAATGCCGGATTAAACATCGTTGCCACATCATGTTTAAATACATAATACATCTAACACACAGTGTGTTATTCAAATTTATCCCCATTTAGCACTTTCTGCGTTTCCCGCATTTCTTTCCCCCCAAATTTGTAGATCACGCTACACATTTGGAGGGGGGATGGAGAGAATACAAGCAGTAAGCAGTAGTTTGTTTATTTCGGTCTCGCGTATTCATCGTAAATTCACAATGCATAATTTTACAAATTCCGAATATGCGGAAATGGTAGTGTTATACGGAGAATGTTTACGAAATACGAATTACCCTAATTTTATTAATAAAGTGCTATGGACGGATGAGTGCACTTTTACTCGAACTGGCATTTTAAACAGATTAGTACCATACTACTTAAAAAACAATAAATTTCTAGGCTAGATGTGCGTAAATACAAACTGAATAATAATTAATTGTACTTACGAGTAATACTAAAAGTTCATATTTATTTGTAAAACGTAGTGAAAACGTAATATCAACATTATTAAACTGTAATAACCTAACATTCGAAAACATTTATACATTTCTTTTTATTAATAAATAAATCAATATTTAAGGAAAAATCATTCATGTATCTAGATTAAAAAAATAGTTTTACTCCTTGTTGTTAAATGACACTACAAAACTAGGTAACTAGGTTATTGACCTAATAATACGGTAGGTCAAGATTCTCTCTCGATAACTTAGATTAGCAGCGTGCCATTTCGGTCTTAGATAGTTTTCTGTCGACAACACGATGATTTTAAGTAGTATGGTACTAATTATACTAAGTAGCGTACTAATATGTTATTACGGGCAGGTTTACCCTATCCTAAGCTATTGTATCCTCTGTTGGGGTAATGGTTCTGGCATTGACAATTTAATGATTGCGCAAAACGAATCATACGAACTATGCTGTTTAAAACAAGGCGTTATTCTTGTCGCCAATTATTCAAAGACTTGGGAATCTTGACCGCAGTCTCAATGTATATTTTAGAGTGCGCGACATATGTCAGGGTTCACAAGTCTGAATTTACGCAGTTCGAGGATAGACATTTGACGTTTGACCTCAGAGAAAGACATGCTGTCGTGGTACCTAGACACCGATTGGCAAAGTCAGCTAATAGTCCATTTGTTATGGCTCCTAAAATATATAACCATCTTCCAGTAAATATAAGAAATATTCAGAGCATCCCGTCCTTTAAAAAGTCGTGTAGAGAGTTACTTTTGACAAAATCGTTCTATACGTTGCGTTAAATTTTTGAGTGTAGTTTTCTTTGATTGTTGTTTGTTATTGTTGTATTGTACAAATTGAATTTGAATTCAATGATTGTGTGTCATTGTTATTTATTTTGTTATATATTTGTATAAATTCCTATTGTGAATTTTATTATATTTACTTGACGTTTTCCATGCATTGTATTATGTCTCAGGAAATAAAGCATATTATTATTATTATTTTTACTTAGTATTCACACTTTTCAGCTTCTCTTAATAATTTACCCATCGGGTATAGATTTTTTATGTAATGTACGTAAATGGTTTATTACTCGGTTTATTATTAGACACATTGAGTTTTGTTGCAGTCATAACAGCTACATTTGCTCAGAGAAAAATCCACACGCTACTTGTCGGTTTAGCTTTCAGAGGCGATTTGTTGGCAACGTATGGGCAGGAGTGTACGGGTATCGTTTGATTGAACTGTATCTTCTACCGGAAAACCTGAGTGGACCGCGTTACTTGCAATTTTTAATAGAATTATTTGATCATTATTATTTGATTTTATTGGATATTAACATTTTAAATTATTATTGGCTGAAGTTGAACTGAGCAAGAAAAAATGATATTCTAAAATAGTCAGTACAACCGTTTATTTGTGATGTCTATGATGTCTAAAACCTAGCTAGGTAGGTACTAGAAAAATATTTCAACTTGGCAGCATTGCATCAGGTCGACATGGAGTTGAACTGTGAGCTGTAAACGACCAAGCCTGTGAGCGGTCAGTGACAGTCTGAAAAGGGGGCTTAAATAATGATTTGAAAATATTTTTTTCGGCGTAAATATGCATTTAGATTTTTATTTAATTGCGTATTCGCATTATACTTATTATTCCCTATCTCCTTTTAAAATTAATGACATTATGACTGACTCACCCTGTATACAGGATGATCCGTAAGTAATGACGCATGGAGACGTACAAGCCAACTTGCCTAAATAAAACGTTGATAATAAAAAAGATACAGGATGTCAAGGTTGGAATTTAAAAAGTGATTTTTTGTAATAATTACACTGTGTTTGACTGTATCAAGTTAAAAATTTGGGAATAGATGTTTTTGGATGTGAAAAATCATAATATTTCGTCTATTTTGACGTATTCCCTAGAGGGCGCCAGATGCGATATACTTGAGTACGCGAAATATAGCAGAGCTACATCTAGCGACTACTTATTGACATTTAATTTTTATTTGTAGGAAACAACTCGAATTTTGCCATTCAAATAAATATTTTTTTCGACGAAATTAGGAAATTGAGTTTTTCCAAAAAAATATATAACCTAGTAACACGTCATTTAAAAACTTTACAAAAATAATTGAAAGATTATAGATTTTCCCTTTCCACATCCCACAATTAAAAATATGAATTTATAAGTAATTAAATAAACGCATTATTTGATTCTAAATGCACATTAATTTCAATCAATTTTTTTTTTTATTTCATAACTTGATTTTTATATAAATCTGAACGAATTGTTTAGGGAAATGAAAAATATATATTTATTTGACAAAAAAGTAATGATTACACCAAAAAACATAACTCCTCCTCCTAACTTCTAAAAACTTCTCCTCCTAAAAAATGTATGGAATAAAAAATACATTTTTATGTATAATACACTAAAAAACTCAAAAGGAGCATCAAACCAGATTAAGCATGAGGGATTCAGAATTTATGTGCTTACTTTTGAAATTTAGAACAGCGTTAATTAATGTCTTTTAATCGTTTACACTGAGCTGAAGGCAGTAAAAAATATTGCTTTGCTCGGTATCGATTCCATACTTCGGGAATCTTGCATCGTCTGCAACCTGCCTGCTCATTATCGTCTGTGATTTATGACCTAGGGTGTTTTTTCAATAGAGGACACCTTGAATCCTATCAAATTCGTGAATTGCTTCCTACGACGTTATAGTATCGTAGTAGTAGAAGTGATTAAGTGTACTGAATAATTGTCTAAAACAAATTGATTGTACCTAATATATGACCTAACTTATTAAATAAATATCTTCATATATTACATTTACCACTCAACTTGTTTGAAAGGGAATTGAAGGACCTGTTGTTTGCGTCTAATTAACAAAACAGTTTATTTTACTAATTTATTGTTCTACATTCTGTATGTATTATGCATTAGTTTTACATATATATTTTTTATATATATGTACTTTTATATGTTTTTTAATTTTTTTATTTTTTTCATCGTATTTTTAGATGTACACTTTCTGTATTTTATGTATCATAGGTGGAGTGGAGAGTTGCGCAAGCCAAATCTCCTACCTTTTGTGTAATTATTTTCTCTTATGTAATCTTTACACAATACATCATTTCTATTCTATTCTATTTTATATTACCACTATAACACTAACGAATATCAATCTTTAATAACTGTGAAGGCTTTAATAGCTATTTTTGATACAAGTTGCGAAATAATGGGGTTTTAGGCACGCGACGTGAAGAGGAACGCGTTAAGTGCCTAAAATACCTATTCCGCTACATCTATCGAACAAGATTTTTCGAATCGTCAAATAAATATTCAAAGTAGTTTCGACATAATCTGTAATAGCTAGACTAATTTATTTAAACAACTTTAACTAAGTTGTCTATAGTGTTGCTATGAAGCAGTCGCTATGGCACTATGTTTAAAAACTATTCAAACATTTTAAAAAATTCTGAAATCTGTGAACGTTTGTGATTATTAAACCGCAATAATTAAACTCGGTATTAATTTTTCATAAAAATTTAGTACGTTACGCAGATTCTAGCTGCCTTATTCCTCAGAAATTGAAGAAATTGTACCAAAAAGCTTATGCAAAATTTGATATTTAATGTGTCGAAAAAAAGATATGTAATATTTCAGAGAAAGTTATTCTAGAGTACTTGTCTCTTTAAAATGTGCACCCTCTACATTATGAAATAAATTATTCCATGCTGCGAACTACAATTATTTATTTAAATACTACTCGTTAGTTCAGTCACATCTCAGCTACGGAATCATGGGTTGGGGAGGAGTACAAGACTGTTATCTAAAAAATTTGAATGTACTACAAAAATGGATACTTAAAATAATTTATCGAAAAGAGAGAACTTATCCAAGTAATGAATTGTATAAAGAAAGTGGCATATGCGATGTAAGGCAACTCTTCTCATTACGCATACTAAAATATACATTTAAAAATAAAACACTATTAGAAAAAATAAACCACAACTACGAAACACGTTACTGGGATGAGTATCGCTCTCCCTGTTGTTCGAAAGCGGTTGGGCAGAGAAACGTGCCATATATCGCGCCCAAATTATACAGTCTATTGCCGACTAACGTTCAAAATATCACAAAGTTTGTAAATTTAAAAAATCAGGTTAAAACATGGATTCTTCAAACACCTAGACAAGTTATAGACAATGTAATAAATCAAAGACCCGAATATTATATACTTACAAATTCTATAAGGAGGTTACTTACGTATGAAATACTTACCCTGTATTTTTATAAAAAAAAATTATAAATTTATATGCATGTATTTTATTAATTATTGTAGTTTTGTAACTATTTATTTTAAAATGTATTTGTATGTAAATGTATTAACACTTACAAGCAGTGATAGCAGTGATAGATAGTCTGTGCATTATGTTTATTTACATATTTTGTTAATTGTTAACTATGATCGTGTAAGTATCCAGTTATTTACTATAAATAAACGTTAAACGTTATTAAATAAAAATATGAATATTAATAAATATACCAATATTTTTGATTACCTCAAAAGGTAATCAAATGGTTACCGACCCAGAAAATCCAGAATATTTTCCTAGGAACAGGTTGAAATGTTTATCAAAGATGCAGATGATGAGAAATACTTATTCCAAAAAGTTATATTGATTGTTGGTATATTTGAAACCTGTAGGAGAGAAGAATTAACTTATTTACATACAGAGAACATTGAATATGTTAAGTCGTTTATTAAACTGACTATTCCCAATACCAAAACTAATGTTCCTAGTTTATTTACAATACCAGAGGGATATAAAGGAGTCAATTTTTTGGAAATATTCCGCAAACATGCAAGTGTACGTTCATCCATCATTGATCACAAAGGTTTTTTTATTACGGACATTAATTCAAAATGTACTACACAAGTAGTGGGTATAAATAACATAGTTTGAGTTCATAAATAGTTTGCCGAATTTCTTGGATTATCCAATGTTACTGAGTACCTATACTGGGCGCTGCTTTAGACGATGTTCTGCAACCTTCCTTGCAGATGCAGGAGCCAACATATCGATATTCAAGAGACACGAAGGTTGGCGTTCGACTTCTGTAGCAGAGGGGTACATAGAAAGTTCCATACAAAATAAGCAGGCGATAGCAAGGAAAGTTCTCGGAGAGAAAGGAAATACCACTTCCATTATAAAAACTCAGTGAACCAGCAGCTCCGGGATGCAGGTGTTATCTTCTTCCAATGTTGAAGTTATACGAAATGAAGAAAAAAAAACATGTTCACGTAATGTCCAATTATCTGATTTGAACGATTGTGTTATCAATATTTATACTAAATTATTTAAAATGCAGTTGTTTCATTTTACTTTCCGCACATGTGCATAAAAAAGATTGTTTTAAGCCCATGTGCCCAAAAGACTGTCATTTCGATACTGAAATGACAGTCGAAATGTCATTAGTATGCAACGATTTTACGAAAAAATATATTCTCCATACCCGTCATCATGTTTCAAAACTCTTAATATTTGTCATTAAAGAGAATCCACCGGTACCTAGTATACAACACCGTGTTTTCTACATAAGGTCGTTTCCAATTAGAAGAATCTTTGACTGGCTTTTAAAGACTTTTGCAAATTTAGAGTATAGTCACGTATTTCAATATTCAACAGAAGCAGTGTATAGATCTTCTCTTAGAACGTAATTTCTTTTTACATTTTTACATTCAAATACTTAATACATGGATTGATAGTACGATATTGTAACAAGTATATTTTCTTGAGTTTTAAAATAGAATCAGATTAAACTGGAGAAATGTAAATGTAAAATGTAAAGTGTTTAAAAGTTTGAGAACTATTAATGAAACTAGCATTTTAGATTTTACCAATATGTTAGAATCCCAAGCCTGGGAGAATATTTATCAGTATACAAACGATGATGTAAATGGACAATGGAATCACTTTTTCATTTATTCCAACATTGTTTTTTTGTATTTTCCTCTAAAGAAATTAAACTGTCATAACAATAAAAATACATACGAAAATAGCCCTGCTATTATGAATAGTAGAAAAAAATTAAGTACACTAAACATATTACTTCAAAACGATAATAATTACAGAATCATATATAACGAGGAAGTAAAAGTGCTAAACAGTCTTTTGATTGAAGCAAAGAAAACGCACTTCAATAAAAAACTTTTAGAGACAGACAATATAACAAAGACGATGTGGAACATTGTATTGTAAATGATTTTAATGATTTTTTATTAATTCTGTTGATAATTTACTATCATTACAACCTAACGTAGAACAAGTAAATAATATAGATGCAAATCCCCAATCAATGTTTTTCTATGAGGTTACGGAAAACGAAATATTAAACGCTGTCAATGCATTGAAAAATAAAAATAGTTGCGGAGATGATGAAATACCAACTTCCTTGCTTAAAAAATGCTTTCAAAGTATTTTGAAACCCATTCATTTTATTATAAATAATTCGCTGTGGTATGGCATTTACCCAGATAATCTAAAACTTTCAGTCATTAAGCCTTTGTTTAAAAATGGAGATCCAAATATGGTTGAAAATTATCGCCCAATCAGCTTATTGTCAGCTTTCTCAAAGATATTTGAAAAAATTGTAACAAATAGAGTAACTAGTTTTTAATACTTTTAAACTTTTAGTGAATCCCAACATGGTTTTAAAAGGAAGGTGTGTTGAAACGGCTGGTTTTGATCTGGTGGGGAAATTTTCAGGAACCTTGAAAACAACCGATTAGTGTTGGGTGTATTTCTTGACTTATCTAAGGCTTACGACTGTGTAGATCATGAAATTTTACTTAAGAAAATGTCTACGTACGGCATTAGAGGAAATTGTTTAAAGTGGTTCAAAATATATTTAGAAAATAGAAGTCAAATAACTAACATCGATTTCAATGGGATAATTGTTAAGTCATCAAAGCAAAGTGTTAAGAGGTATTCCTCAGGGTAGTATTGTAGGGCCTCTGTTGTTTAATATATATATTAATGATTTTGGGCAAATTGTTCTTGAATGGGCGACATAAAATAATAAATTATGCCGATGATACGACATTATTGATAGATGGAAGCACACTCTCCGAACTGGAATCGGAAACATCGGATTGCTTTGTTAGAATTCAGAATTGGTTCCAACAAAACAAACTTGTTCTGAATGAGAATAAAACCAAATATGTCCTTTTCAGCACTAATAGATCAAAAAACAGAGTTTCAACATTAAATATTAATCAAATTCAAACGTCCCTTAGCGACTCTACCAAATTTTTGGGTATTTTTATAGACAGTACTTTAAACTGGATAACTCATATAGATAATTTAACAAAAAAATTAAATGGTGTATGTTACAGTATACGAGTTATAAAGCCCTATGTGTCGGAGAGAATTTTGAAAACAGTATATTATGCAAGTTTTTTATCGAAAATGAAATTTGGAATTTTGTTATGGGGTGCAAGTTCTAATATAGACCGAGTGTTTGTTATTCAAAAACAAGCTTTTCGCATAATTTTTAACTTAAGTTTTAATAGTTCGTGTAGAGGCAAATTTAGATTGTTTGGGTGTTTGACAGTTGTGGGTTTATATATTTATGAATGTCTTTTATTTAATTTTAAACATAAACATAAATTTTCTAATTTTGAGTCCAAAAATAAATATAGTTTCAGGAAAAATAATTATTTACTCCCACAGCATAAACTGAGTCTCACTGAGAAAAGTCCTATGTATGCAGCAACAAAGCATTGTCAGAAAACATAAAAAATATGTTGTAATTTAAAGTGTTTAAGGGTGAAGTTTTTAAGTTATTGATATATATATATAGAACCCTATACAATAGCAGAATTATTTAGATGTTTGTTTACAAGCTAGTAGGTATTTTTTTGTGTTTTATAGTCTTATTTGTGTATATTTGATATTAACATTGTCTGAAAATTTTAACATTTATTGGTTTTGTGATTTGATGTGTCTTTTGGCGCAATTTTTTTGACATTGACTTGTTTTAACCCATTTTGTATGGCTGTTTGAAATAAATATTCTTATTATTATTATTATTATTAATAAAAAATGTCGTTGAAAATGAAAACTGTATGAGTACACATTGTTGTGAGTTTTTATATAACGTTCGTTTCAATTCTAGTCATTACTAATGCAGCAGTGATGAGAGATCTATGTTTTCATCTTGTGCGTATGCTAGCTTGTGTAAAAGAATTGTGCGCAAGAGATTTTGTTTCACTTACTAACTAGGTCTTGCAGGATAATAGATGATTTGATTCGTTATGCATTAGTTATTTGCCTGTATTAATCTGGCTAAATAATTAATTTACACTCCTGATAATTACCTATTGACAGCTTCATGCATCGAAGAAGTTTGTGCCACTTAGAGTAGTTAAATTACATGTATACATATTACATCACATCAAACATCAGGACGGTCAGTGGTCGGTTTAAGGCGTAAGAACTTAAATCGATGTGACCGGCCAGTCTGCTAGGGGTTTAAATCCCACGGCCGGTAGACCGTAGATCAGCTATACTTTAGAAGAGTATTGGCACCTTCTCTGCAGGTATGGTAGCGTGGAAGAACGTTGGCTTGGGTCAATGTGAGAGATTGATACCAGTCGACGTTTAACCACCCCCTAATTGGATCGGTCAGTGGTTGGATCGGTCAGTGGTCGCGCGGTTTAAGGCATTAGTACTTGAATCGAGGTGACTAGACGGAGTTGGTTCGAGTCCAGCTGCCGGTAGACCGTATATAAGCTATATTCATAGAGAGGATTGGCACCCTCTCTGTGGGTATGGTAGGGTGGAATAATGTTAGCTTGGGTCAATGTGAGAGATTGATGCCGGTTGATATTTGACTACCCCCCTAATTAATGAGGTTTTCCAGGTTTTCCTCATTCCTGCACTGAATAGTGGTTAGGGCCTACCAACGTAAGTCGTTCCTGGGCGCAAATGCGGCCTGCTTAATAATAATATGCCGCCCCTCTCCCGCACAAGTCTCCGACTTCTGGGCTAATCCCTGTGATTAGAATGAGGGGTAGAGATATTATTATAATTAATGCAGTTTTCCAGGTTTTCCTCATTCCTGCACTGAATAGTGGTTAGGGCCTACCTGTAAGTTATTCCTGGGCACAAATGCGGCCTGCTTAATAATAATATGCCGCCCCTCTCCCGCACAAATTTTAGATTTCAGGACTAATCCTCGCGATGAGAATGAAGGGTAGAGATATTATTATTATCACTGTGAAGAGTTTGCGCCACTTCCCGAATGCGTCAAGTAATTTCTTTAATTCTATCTACTACATTATAGAAAGTTAAATTGATTGTAACAGCAAAATACTTTGTTGGCAAAATATTAAAATACAATTTTTGTCTTCCAAATCATCTTCCTTGACACAAATTAAACGATCTATCAATTTTTACAGTTTTTGGACAATTATTACTGCTTAGACGAACAATAAAAAATATTTTTACGTATTGATGTAGTTGATTTATTTAAATATGTCTACAATTCACATTTTTGTTTATCATTTGTTATTATCAAACCTACATATGCATGTACTGCATATTTTACTTTCAAACTTTGATTTATCATTGTGTATCATTTTCGAGCGTTTATTTCCAACTCGATTCAAAAGGTCAGCGCAAAGTAGCTCCATTTTACTAATAATTCATTGGAATTAAATTGTTGTTTATAAAATTAAAACATGCTGATGGCTAATCGTATTTTAGCGCCAGTGCAAGCTGCATCTCGATGTGTGTAAATAAAATGCATTTGTGCAAATTTTGTTAATGCATTAAATTAATTCACTATTAATGATTTTTTAAACGCGGTTGTGGTCAATTCATTTATCAAATTAAATTGAATGTAATATTGCTAAATATTTTCCGATAAATAAATACACAAATGCTGACGCGATTTGTCATTATGTTATATATAATTATTCTGCGTTTCGGTTTCTGTAAAATGGCCGAGTCTGCTATTTTTAGGGCATGTTATTACCATACATTATTCAGAAGCTATTGATTAGCTACTGTTCAAATGAGGTATAAAAGAATAGTTAATTAATAGCCACGGATGAAACTTGGACAAGTGATGAATTTAAAATTCCGTTTAGACGATGTACGATCGTTTGTGACGATATTTTCTTATAATTGTTGGCTTCTGTCAACTTTTCGTTCATTTTTCTTCCATTATCAATTTTTGAGCTCTGTTCTGATATAAGTTATCCTTAATTCATATCTCCCTATTATTTCTTCTTTTTCTTATATCATCTAATAGTTTCTTGTTGTTCTTCTTTTCATATCTCGTTTTTTCCCTAATTTATCACAAATTTATTTGTTCTAATTTTCATTTCATGAGTCCACTTGCATCTAAATCTGTCTACTCCTTCTTTTTGTTTCTGATTTTATGTGATATTTTGAAACTATAAACGCTACAATTTCTATATGATTTTCTTATACCTCTTTCTTCTAAACTCCGGGAATGTACTTGGTGCCATGCAGCGATTGTGAAAATGTCTACGTAGGAATGTCCAAACGAACTGTAGAAATCAGGAAAAAGAACATGAAGAGCATATACCTGAACCAGTCTCAATAATCCGCGGTTGCCGAATATGCTTGGAAGGGGACACAGAATCTCATTAGAAGACCTAGAGTGATAATTCCTACTAGCATGAAGGGAGGCTTTGGAGATTCTACAATACCCTAACAATATGAACAGGGAAGATGGATAACTCTTTATTCAGATATAGTTTGAAAAGTTTTTCCTTTTTATAATAAATCCACTTGAATCTGAATTTGCTTCATTGTTTCTAATAGATTGTCCTCTTGTCTTCTTTTCATGTTTCTTTCTCGTGATAATTTGTCTGCAATTTTTTTGCTCTAATTTAGTTTAAAATTTTTCTTTTTTGATTCAATTTTCATATGGATCTGCCTATTCTCTGTTTTTGATTTTGTTTAACAGTTTGAAACTAACAGTACTTTGTTTACAACTGACTGACTTTTTACCTTCACCTTTACCGTCCAAGAGGACGAAAATCTTGCCAATTTTTGTAGCAATTTTATTGGTATGAATTTAGTTTCAATTGCTTTATTTTATAATTTTACTCGCATTTAAATCTTTTTTTCTGATTTCATCTGTTTGACAATAGCAGCTCTTTCTAGGATTTTCATTTGCTTTCTTATAGCTTCTGCCTTTAACTTTTCTTGATAATAACGTATTAAAGCATAAACTGATTTGGTTTTCAAATGGTACTTTTATTTCTACTTTACTTACAACTCCTATTTCCTTTTTTCTTTGTTTCGACTCTGTGCCTCCATAACCAAAGCATAAACTATAATTGGTAATAATATTAACATCCCTTACTGTTCTGCTAATCCTATGTCTTGCCGCCTTGATTGGTAGATAGTTCTATCATTATCTGAGTTTAAAAAAAACTGAGTGCTAAACAAATGAACCCATTTCCTTCGAATAAAACTGAGAGCAAGGCCTGACCCCTTATTTATAGTAGCCGACTGTAAAATATTCATCCGACAAAAATGCGCTGGAATTAAAACCGCCTTGTACATTTATTTTCTTGCGGCCGCAACACAGATTCGGTTTTATTCTGGCGCTAAAACCCTTCTCACACATGGTAGGACATAAGCAATTAGTGGAACTGCAGAGTGTCTCATCTCTACCCTTTTGGATCCTATTAATCCAGATTTATTTTCGATTAAATGCCCTAAGCGCCCTCCAAGTTTACGACACACGGAACATTTTATTAAGTGGATGTACTAATGGACATTTCGACGAAGCTATTTAGAATGGATTTTTGGGTCAGAGATAAACTTAAGGCAGGGAAGGAATATCTTCTTTCACTTTGAAGTTGCAAGTACAATTTTTGTACTACGAGGGTTGGGAACCCTCAATATTCGAAAGGGGTGTTCAGGGGCAAAAGTGATCAAATGTGGCCGAATACATGTTTAATAGGCTTTTTTGTTTACTTTTGCCTCTTGAACACCTCATTTCAATATTGGGGGTTCCCCCAAATCACCCTGTATATCTACAAAAATGAGATTTTTTTATCAGATATTAAAACGAAGAACGAGAAATATTACTAAATGTGTGAAGTCATCAGTACAAAAGTTGTTATATGTAGGGCAAAGTTTGGAGTCTCAAGTTCTTGAACACATGTTACAGGTTTTATAAGTTTTGTTAAAGTTTCTTGTTTTTATATTTGTTGTAAAGTTAACAGCAATACTGCTATTAAAAACCTTTTCTACAATTACGCCGGATATCAAGCATTTAATAAGAAATTAAAATGGTGACATTGAAGACGAACGGAAGAAAAAAGTTTAACACTTTACCACATTAGGAATGGCAGAATAATGTTCCAAATATATGAAGGACTAAATGTATAGAACTTTGACCTCAAAATTAAGTGTAGGAATTATACATTCCTACGGATCCAAAACTTATAGCTGTGTTGGAGGATTAACAAGCCCAATGGGGGAAATATATGTTATTATCCTTATGAGGAGCTAGTTAAATCAAGAATCAGCCTACCGTTGGAAGTCGCCAACTTATAAGATTAGTGGTAAGATTTGGAAACCAAGATTTATCGTTTCGTAAAGGCGAACAATTTCTAAAACATTTTGAATTCCAAATAGTTCATTAAACTTAGGATTTATTCGAAAATTGATAGATAACTACAAAAATGTTGTAACCATAGTCGTTAGAAAAAGAAAATCAAAATTTTATAATGATTATTTTTGTGTACAGGGTGTCTCATAATTAGCTGCCAACCCTGAACAGGCCGATTCTATGATCAAAACTAAGTAAAACAGTTCATATGAACATGGGTTCGGAAATGCTTCCTAAGAGCACAGGGACCCATTGAAGAGGGAGGAATGGAAATCATTTTTTTGCAATATCTCTCAATCGCGTTGTGATAAACCCCACTTTGGTCAATTTCATAGTAATTTAAACAAAATTATCAAGGTATTCTTATGTCAAAGTTTTGTCAACCCGATTGCCAATTTAATAGTTCTAAGCGAAAAAAATGGAAGAGACTACGGGACAAGAGTTAGTTAATATGATATTTATTTATGGCATTTGCGACGGTAATGCAGCGCGGCAGAACGCGAATCGGCATGTTCAGGGTTGCCAGCTAATTATGACACACCCTGTGCTAATTGATATAAAAGCGCGAAACTTTATATGCTACTCATATAACATAAATAATAATTTTGACACTGACATAATAATATAAATGTAAAAATATTTCTACCGTTCATACTAATTGTTCTAATTTTAAGAATTAGTCCAGAAGTCGGAGACTTATGCGAAGAGTGGACGGCATATTATTATTAAGCAGGCCGCATTTGCGCCCAGAAACGAGTTACGTTGGTAGGCTCTTCCCACAATTGAGTGCAAGAATGAGGGAAACCTGGAAAATTTTATTAATTCGGGTGATAGTTCAGACTTCTATTAATATTGTTAGCTTCATTGAAACTGATGCTTGTAATGCTATTTCAAAGTTAAAAAATAAGAGGACATGTGGAGATGACCAGATACCAAGCTTTTTCATTAAAGACTGTTCTATGATTTTATCTGGTCCATTGTGTGCTTTATTTAATCTTATTCTGCTACTTTTCCATCTGATATAAAAAATTATCGACCTATTGTTATTCTATCCAACTTTGCTATTTGAGATGGCTGTGTACACAATTCTTTTTAGTAAAGTTACAAATTTTATTTCCCTGAATCAACATGGATTTGTTACATCACACTCTACATTAACAAATTTGGTTGAATTTACCCAATTTGCTTCAAGCAACATTGAAAATAGAGCTCAATTAGACGTGGTATATACGGACTTCACAAAAGCATTCGACAAGGTTAACCATGGATTATTAATATATAAGCTTGACCATTTAGATTTTCATAATAGTTAGACGTTTCCGATCGTATCTTCCACTTCGGGTGCCGCCCCCTCTTCCACCAAGTCTCCAGACTTCTAGGCTAATCCTCGAAATTATAATGAGGGGTAGAGATATTATTATATTATTATTGAATTAGCAACTAGTTATTTTGAAATAGTGAGCAAACTACCTGATTTTCATAGCACACTGATTCCACTTTTTTCAGACGTGTATAGACAGGTACCCTATTTTGGTTTCTCTAGATATAAGAACGGGATTTTTGAACACCCTGTAGATATACAGTTCAATTAAATTAAAAAATTTTGCCAGAAATCCACACTATAGAAAACAAACTACTCCCTGTATAGCCTGAACGTTTCCTTGGTTTGTCTTTGTTAGAAACAAGGCAGGAATTAACAAACTCCTTCCTGCTTTTCCAAAGCCGAGCGAAGCAAAGTTGTCTAATTTATGTTTCTGTGATTAATCGAAACAATTCGAGGCGCGCCGTCCCGAAACCGTCGATAGCAAACTCAACTTCGACGTCACAAATTAGGAAGCTCGATTTCGTTACTTAAATCGCGGTAGAAATTAACTTTGTCGCATCAAACGGGCGCAATGCATGGCTTTTACGTCTCATTTTGGCTCTCAGAACGCCGCCTTGGAAACTCCTCGGATCCTAGGATTTCGGAAAGCAATAGTGATCGCAATTCGTTTAATAGTTTAATGCTGAAATAGATTAGGGAATCGGGCGAGGATTTTAGTAATCGGCGAAGTAACAAGTGCTATTGGCGCAAGTTCGCCAGTTGGGCACCCTTGAATAGTTTCCGTAATCGCCCCGTTGTCCCAATAAAACAAATGTTGCCGCAAACAAAAAAGGAAGACGAATGGGGCTTTGTTTGCGAACAGCGTCGCAAATCTAAATCTCTGCACTTTACATTGAACTTTGTTATAAATGCGTTTCGAACAGAGCTCCTACAACGCGGTTACGGAATAAATTCAGATTCGTACAAGAGTTTGTGGGGTGACTAAAGGGTTAATTTCTCAAATGTCATGTGCAAAGCGATTGAATAACAGTTATTATTGGAATACACATAACGTTATATACTAAACTTCTCCAAGCAAATCTTACCACAAGTAAAAAGTAAGTGTGTATTGAAGACGCCGAGTTAATGCACAAATAAAGAATAGAGAAACTGTAATAAATGATACGTTTTGAAAGAACAAAGTCGATCAATATTTTACAGAATACATACATGAGAGAAAATTAACAGAATTTGCCAACAAGCAAATTTTTAGCAGATGAAAACGAATAATACACCTCATTATTACCTATCTGATAATAAAAAAAATGTCGATAGAATAGTTAAATTTGTGATGTCTATTGTAAAAGCAGACTTGTTCTGTTTACTAAAAATTAAGAATAATCTTGTAGTTCAAACGATAAAAAAATACTATCTGTCTCTAAAATCACAAAGTATCCCTCAAACCATTTGAAACAGCTACTATAAACTGCAGACCCTTCTGGAATTGTCTAGAATAAGAAATAGTGGAGAAGGTAGCTTAAAGAATCACAACACTTGGCTCTCATGGGGCTCTTGTACTTCTTCTCATTAGAAGATCAACCCACCTGAGCTGTTAACTAACGTATTAGAGAGAAAAAGGTGCTGATGTTGCTGGGATCTTTATAACATAGGTCATAAAAGGCATTGTGCATGAAACATTCTGTCTCGTCTTCCTGTTCGTAACCCCTACTAAGGGGGGTTTCACTCTTCTTCATAGACTAAAATGTTTCCGTACCGAGTAATGTCCAGTTTGAATACCTATCACCAGGTGAAGGTTTCTCTTAGACGTGTCCAGGTACTGCTTAACTGTATGTCTGCAGAAATACTCTAGGAACTCCATAGCATATTGACAGCTATTTGTTTCATCAAACCATTTCCTAAACTCTTTGTGGGTGTTCTCTATGATATCTTCAACAAATGCTGACAATGGAAAAATACAGAAAAGACTGGGTACAGGTATATTGATACCCGATGCAATACTAGCTAGCTTGTCAACTGCACCGTTCATGTCCTTTAACCTTAACCTAGCATACAGATATGCTGGCGACTGAAGTCACCACCAGTGCACGATAGCATTCCCATATTGAGCAAGTCATTATCTTATGATTACGTAAAATCAGTACTATACACTCATATCGATATGTCAACAATGCTCTACCAAGCCGTTGTTAGAATGTTTTCCTTGTTTTGCTTTTCAAAACCATATATTGATTTGCTGCCTCTACACACAACTTGACCCCCTACCCTATCTACTTTGGAAAACTGAGTTTCCAAGATAAGTTAGAGGTTCACTCTTTTCCTTACCATTGCTAACCCCCTATTCGGTGCAAAGAGGTCCAACCTACTCAGCAACACTAAAATCGAATTCAGTTCAGTATTAAAACGCAAATGGCACATTAGGACAGTGTTTTTACAGAAAATCTAGTCGTACTGGCCGAGATTTGATAAGGATATGTTGCAAACACGGAATTCCAGGAAACAACTGCTCTGCGGACTAAGACCTCGACCAGCATTGAGTTACACCTGGACAACCTATAGCAAACAGTTAAAGCTACTCGTCAGCAGTCCACTAGACACACCGGTTTCGAGATTATTATCTCTCATCAGTATGCCATAGGTGGGGTAACAGACGCTATAGATTTTTCAGGTGTAATTCAATGCTGGTCGGGGCACACTGGAATTCCGTGTTTGCATTTCAGTATTAATTTGAAATCTGTATTTCGTACACCTCTTGTGTTACTGGAAGTTTATCTTAACGTTAATGGTACAATTTACAACCTATATTGAACAACATTTTTACCTCAACCTACACATAACACTTATTTCTATTATTGAAACTAGTCTTTACCCTCTAATTAGTTCCTAATGATAATCCTCGTTCCAGAATATTAAGCCACAAGTGTTCTCGTCATATATGATAAATTGTGTGCAATTGTTGCAGTCGCAGTCTGTTAAATGTACTTTATTGTTAATGAAGCTTATTTATTGCGAAACCGAGTCGCTCTTTGTACAAGTTAGGAAACTGGGGAAGCTGAGTAGATCGCAAAATAGCTGCAATTCAACTTCTTCCACTTGATAACCCACTTTTAAGAGCGGATCTTGTGACGCTAGTTGCCGGAACAATTAATGCTAACTGCAGAAATCTAATTTATCGTCACATGTAATTAATATGGGAAAACCGTTCCAGATATCCGGATCAGGTGTTTATCGAAGCAGTTGAATAGTTAATCAACTTCTGCCTAGATTGTAAGTTAGGTGAACTGCTCCTGGTTTGATAAATATTTTATTCTGTTTGGAACTGAGAAAGTACAATACACTTCTTGCATGCACAAAAATATCCTAGACATTTATTTAAGATATTGTACCTCTTACTTCCACGCTACACATATTACAATAGTCATAGTCTCGAAAATGTCATAGGAGAGAGAATTTGAATTTTTAGAAAAAAAAATATGTAGTAGGTATTTATACAATGAATTCTACAATTCCTATTGTAGTAGCAAATTATGTGTAACACCAGTACCAAATTAGTAGAGTGGAAAAGTAGCCCGTAGTAGCTCAGTTGGGAGAGAAATAGCTCGGAAAGCGAGGGGTCCCGGGTTCGAATCCCGGCTGCGGTAATCGCTTTTTCATTCTACTACACTATCAAACTGATTTGAATTACCTTAAATATCTTTTCCTACGATTTTTCTTTGTGAAAGTGGCACATTTCCGCACTAGTGCGGTAAAATGCACTTTTCCGCACGATTTTTGTTACGTTATACAGTAGGCCTATCGTATTGTTGTGACAATGTTTGTATCCAACGTAGTTCAGGGGATGCAGGCAGCATTAAGCGAAAAAGTTTACTCTAAATTTTTCTCAATGTGCTTATAAGTACCACTCGATGCAACTTACCGTCTAACAGTAAATAACAGTAAAACTCTGGACACAAGTTATCATCGATACAAATTTCTGTCGTTTCTATAGCTAGGTGCTGTTTTGATTGTTAATATTTTTTGACACAAGCTTTCAAATTTTCAATCAGCTCAATTTGAAGGTTGAATTTGATTTATTTCTCATTTCTTTTCGTCGTAAATTACCCGAAATGAGTGAGGAGTCTCTCAATGATGTTCCGACAGAGATATTGGAGACCGCTAATGATGCAATTAATTCCTGCAAAATCAAGAATTTGCTATGAAAAGAGCTTGTTGTCTTAGACCGATGGGCCATGGAGAATAATAATAATAATAATAATATAATATCTCTACCCCTCATTCTAATCACAGGGATTAGCCCAGAAGTCGGAGACTTGTGCGGGAGAGGGGGCGGCATATTATTATTAAGCAGGCCGCATTTGCGCCTAGGAACGACTTACGTTGGTAGGCCCTAACCACTATTCAGTGCAGGAATGAGGAAAACCTGGAAAACCTCATTAATTAGCGGGTGGTCAAACCGGCATCAATCTCTCACATTGACCCAAGCTAACATTATTCCACCCTACCATACCCACAGAGAAGGTGCCAATCCTCTTCACGAATATAGCTTATATACGGTCTACCGGCAGCTGGGCTCGAACCAACTCCGTCTAGTCACCTCGATTCAACTATCATATAATAAACTACCACAATTTTTCGTTCATTAAAAACTGAATCACCCTGTATATTTAGAAATAATAACTGTGACCTTGTAGGTTTCATATTCTGAAGTCTATTTAAATAATCATTCGCTACGGTTGAGTTCCATTTATTGTTAAATCAAAGTTAAAGTAGGAAAATTTTTTGTACAACACCATTTTGGGTGCAAACTATAGTTAGCTACTAATTAATGACTCTTCTACACACTTCCCTGGCATTAAGAATTTATAGAAAGGTTCCGTTTAATCTGAGCAACAATTACAGAATAAAAAAGAACACAATCGCAACGTATAAATTCTAATAAGTTAAATGTATACTATTGTAATTTGATAATATGCAACGCTGCATCAGGGTGATTATATTTCGGCTGTTGAATATTCAAATACGTTATTTAAATTCCTCCATGAATATTTTATTTCCCAATTAATGCAGTGTATTTCTGTAATCCTGGATTATTCTGTCCTATCCGCAATATTCAATATATCGCTGCTGCAACGTCTACCAACTTCAGCAATTAACATAATGTTTAATGACATATTAATAATCTGAAGCTGACTAAATGGACGTCAATATATTTCTTCTATGAAACAAATAAAACAGCGGGTTTAATTTTATTGAGGAAGAAAAATGATACTGTAAAAACAATACATTTATTCAAATATACAGGGTGTCCGGAAAGTAATGGGACCCAGCTTGAACATAGCTTCCTGTGATCAAATAGAACAGATTTACACAAATTTAGCTTAGTCCAAAAGTGCTTCATTTAGATGCATTTAGATTACATGCTTAAGTCGGGTGATCTGGCAAGCCAATTTACAGGTGCATCCTGCCAACGACCAATCCATCGTCTAGCAAATTGGTTATTAAGGAATTGCCGCACGGGTTGAACGTAGTGTCATGGTGCACCGTCGTGCATAAACCACATATCTCTTCTAATATTCAAAGGCAAATCTTCTAACAGTTTCGCCAAAGCATTTTCTAAAAAATGTAGATGCTGAATACCATTTAAACGTGGAGGTAGCTCAACGGGTTCTAACAATAGTCGCAGCAAGATACGTGAAAACAGGTCTAAATAGGGAAAAGTTCCGTACAAGATGGATCGGAATGCGGTTTTCTGCATTTGCTTCTAAAATTATTAATCCAAAATTCACCTAGGTGGGAATATGCCGAAATTCGTAGTTGCATCGCTGCAGCCAAAATGCATTCGAAAAATGCATTTTGAGACGCCCTTTGGACGACTTAATAAATTTGTAAAAGAGTCGGAATTGGCCCAGAATGGGTGCCCTGGGGTTTTGAGGTCGCTGATCACGATTATGATGTCCAAATCGCCACCCTGACCACCTGAGGCTCAGAAACGCCGACGAAAGTCATCTCCGTGGAACTCTCACAAAATTCATCCCGGGAAGGAAAACCACTTGGTGCCCGGGGGTTTTTTGGGTCGCTGAATTCAAATATTGCATCGGCGAAAACCCCCACAACACAGGTGCGCCCCAACCAGGACATGAAGGTCGTCTCCGAGGCTTTCCAGACACACTCGAAAAGATGAACCGGAAATCGTTAAGGTGGGTTTTTCGGTCGCCAAAGCAGAATTTGACGTCGAACAGGATCCCCGAGCACCTGGTGCACCGCAACCTAGACCTGAAGGTCGTCTCCAGGCTTTCAGACACACTCGAAAAAGACGAACGAGAAATTGTTAAGGGGTTTTTCGGTCACCAAAGCAGAATTTGACGTCGAAAGGATTAAAGTTCAATTATGTATCCTGGAAAGAAATAGAGTGAATAGAAAGTCGATTTTTATGTAATTGAGTTTCAGAAACTCTTTATTGATCTCAAATCAAATACAATTCAACCGTAACTTGACCTAACCTGCTTCATTCATAATTTCAACTCGTTACTAAATATCGGATTCTCCATCAAGTGACAAATCGTTAGCCTGTTCATTTTCTTTGTCATCTTTCTTATCTAAGGTCTCTTTCTCTGTCGCAATAATGTCTTCAACTGAATATCGATCGGTATTGCTGCAAGTAGCGCCTTCACAAATTTTACTTTAATCCTTTTCGACGTCAAATTCTGCTTTGGTGACCGAAAAACCCCTTGACAATTTCTCGTTCGTCTTATTCGAGTGTGTCTGGAAAGCCTGGAGACGACCTTCAGGTCTAGGTTGCGGTGCACCAGGTGCTCGGGGGATCCTGTTCGACGTCAAATTCTGCTTTGGCGACCGAAAAAACCCACCTTTACGATTTCCGGTTCATCTTTTTCGAGGGTGTCTGGAAAGCTTCGGAGACGACCTTCATGTACAGGTTGGAGCGCACCAGGTATCTGGGGGTGTTCGCCGATGCCATATTTGAATTCAGCGACCCAAAAAACCCCCGGGCACCAAGTGTTTACCTTTCGCGCATGAATTGTGCGGGAGTTCCACGGAGATGACGTTCACGTCCAGGTTGTGGCGCACCAGGTGTCTGGGGGTGTTCGCCGATGCCATATTTGAATTCAGCGACCCAAAAAACCACCCGGGCACCAAGTGTTTTTGCTTTCCCGCATGAATTCTGTGAGAGTTCCACGGAGATGACGTTCATGTCCCGGTTGGGACGCACCAGGTGTCTGGGGGGTGTTCGCCGATGCCATATTTGAATTCAGCGACCCAAAAAACCCCCGGGCACCAAGTGTTTCTCCTTCCCGGGATGAATTTTGTGAGAGTTCCACGGAGATGACTTTCGTCGGCGCTTCTGAGCCCCAGGTGGTCAGGGTGGCGATTTGGACATCATAATCGTGATCAGCGACCTCAAAAACCCCAGGGCACCCATTCTGGGCCAATTCCGACTCTTTTTACAAATTTATTAAGTCGTCCAAAGGCGTCTCAAAAATGCATTTTCGAATGCATTTTTGGCTGCAACGATGCAACTATGAATTTCGGCATATTCCCACCTAGGTGAATTTTGGATTAATAATTTTTAGAAGCAAATGCAGAAAACCGCATTCCGATCCATCTTGTACGGAACTTTTCCTATTTAATCCGCAACTTGCTGCGACTACAAATGATCACCGACAATTTCAGTCCACACATTAATAGAAAATTGATGTTGAGAATGGCACACAATGGTAGATTTTGGATTAACGTCACTCCATTCATGACTATTATGCAAATTTATTACTCCATTTCTTGTAAAACACGCCTCATCGGTAAATAAGAAGAATTGCAACAGTCATTATTTTCATTCTGTTTGTTCCTGATCCAATTGTAGAAATTTCGTCTAGCATTGTTATCTTGTGGCAAAAGTTCATGTACTCTGGTTAGATGGTAGGGTCGTAACAGCTCTTCTTTTAATATGTTGTGGACAACAGATCTTGAAACGTTGAATTCAGCAGCAATCCTGTTGCTGTGGTGTGGATTTTCTTCAACCGTGTTTAAAACAGTTTCTTCCATGTCTGCAGTCCTTGCAGACCGTGGGCGAGCATGCTCAGTAGTATGACGTAAAAAAGTATCTTTTTCTCTAAACCTCAATTGCAGCAAAATTACTGGGATAAGGAACTTGTGGACCAGTAAACTTGTCACCATATCGTCATGCTGACGCTTAAGAATTTCCTCTACATTCTCCATACACTAAATGCTTGTCAGCCAATTTATTCAAGCTATACTGGTTGTAAGACATAATGCGACAATAATAATAATAATGCAAATAGAATGACAATATCAATTTGTGTTGTCAAATTTTGCTGTATCCACAGTAACGCAATCTTTCAATTGTAAAACCTGAAGTATACTTGTACCGCTTTACTGAACAAATAATTTTTAACTACATTTTTCTCGAAAACTATACAACCTATTTTTAACACTGATTGAAAATTTAAGAAATTTTAACTTTTACGAATAACGAAATTGAGACACTGTAAATCTGGATCTGGTCACATTACTCCAACTCATACCGCATATTGGCGCCTATGTTTCCAAGAGCATCAGTGAACAGTATCTTTGGAAGGGCAGTGATTTGTAAACACTGGCAATTGATGCTGTATTCCAATTAATTAATTCGAAATAATTTTAATTACAGACCGAACAAAAAGCGCAATATTTGGCTAATTATAGTCTAATTAATATTGATGAGCGAGTTTTTCCTAAAGCTCTAATTTTGTATCCAGTTAGGTCTGATAGCCCGTCAATTTAACTAATACGTTTTTCGGCGTTCCTTCATTAGAATTCATAGCGGGTTCATCAGACCGCACCTACCAATTACCCGAGGTAGTAGTGGAGAGACCGGTGAGGTTGAAAAGGTTCCCTGTTCCACACGACAAAGTCATGGGATAACGACCTTATTTAAGTGCCTTATAAGACTTCGAATCGCGCCGCCTTTACCTGCACAAGTAGAGACAGAACAGGATGCCGTAAATAAGCCGCAACTTCGCTTTTTAATTGTATGAGAACAAACAACTTGTCCAACCTTGGACAGCGGTTTTTCACGAGAAATAAGCTAATTTTTCACAGCTATGCTAGCCAGTAATTAGCATTATCCACGGCAGTATTCATTCATTACCTTTATAAATGTCTTAAACGATATTGATTAATGGTCTTTTCAACGGCTATCTATTTAATAATTTATGAGATTTGCTTTCACGAGGTCGGTTCAGTGCTACATTAGTTTTTACAATTGTTGTAAAGATTCATATTACAACACGAGATGTTAAAGTTTGATATAATATAAGTGTAGTAATATGAACTTACGACAAGATTATTGTCCAAAATTTTATCTATTTTCATTTAATAACACAAACATATTTTTTATTGTATTAGAAAGGTATTTTAAGTTAATATAAATCAAATCTACAATTCCTATCAATGAAGTCATATGTATGCTCTCTGATACCAAACATCTAGGCATACTAATGAACAATTCCTATTCAATGATTATCTAAAAAAATTAATCTAGTTAAATTGACTAACCTGGTTCAATGTAAACACTATAAATATCTAAGTTCACTTTAGAAACTGTGGGAACTCGAAAACCACAATAGATGAGATCTGTCAATTTCTGCATTTTTAGTATTGCTTCTTCAGGTGCCCTTTGTTGAGTCAAATATGTAACTATACAAATTATTATACCAATAAGTCAAAATTATTTGAATTAAATATCGACAATGTTAAAAGTGACTTTAACCTGTCAATGAATTTTATATTAAACATAACAACCACTTACTTAAACAATAAAAAATTGTACCCTTTATGTAATAATTTTTTATATATTTTAAGGTATTAACAATATTGTGTGAAACTAACGAAATTTTATAGACACTTTCTGTTGTTAACCAAATCCTGAAAAGCATTATTCTAAACGACACCTAAAAAAACAACGATAAAACGGGGAGAAAGTTAATTTACCATACATAGCAACAAGTTTAGCTGCTTTCTATATATTTTAGGAATTAACAATATTGTGTGAAACTAACTACTCTGCAGACTAAAGCCCCGACCAGCGTTGAATTACACTTACAATATATACCCATATATTCTTTATTATTAGCTTTTGTAACATTCTTTACAGTATTTTAAGCTATATATTGTGTATATACCGATAGATGTCGACAGCTTTCAATGATGTCTATTGACTCTGTTACCATCTAGAACGCCTCGGGTCTGTTACAGTTCAGTCCGTCATGGAGTAAGGAATGACTCCGACAGTTAGTAGATAAAACGTTGTACGAATACGTGAGGTACTACATTCTTACCGCACTTACGTGATTATACAGGCAAATATCACATGCGTACGGTATAAATTTCTATATCCCACTTATTGCGCATGTAGTTATTATACTTTCATATATCGGTTGATTTAGAGATTGAAAAGAACGTTGCTTCAAGAATGTCCTTAGCTATTTGATTGAACTGAACTGAACTGAAAACCCCTTCTTAAAATTCATCCTGTATTTTATTTATTAAACAATTGTATAAATGTATAAATTTTGAATTTAGTTCAAACGCTATAAACTTATGCACCAATGCAATAATTCCAGAGCTTTAACCTCTTCCTGAAGATCTTATAGCCAGCAGTCACGATAAAAGCTAAACGCACGCTTCCATCTATTTTAATAAATGCATAATCGTCAACTGCAGCTCAATTCAATTGAATAACTATTCATTATGTGCCTTTAGCGTTCAATGAAACGAGTACGCGAACCGATGAGTCATTTACTTACTGTTCCTAAAGCCATATTCCTGGTAGTCTCATATACTGCATGCCGTCTCGATGAAATGTAAATAAACAATTTCCGGCCGTAGAGTTCTGTTCGTGCGCACGTTATCTCCAAATCCGGTTATAAAATTTTTACTTTATAGACGTACGATGCGCATAAACTCATTTGGAATTTGTCTCAATATGCACATTTTCCGCTGGCGCAATACATAATGGCATAATTTTATTAATGAATACAATGTTGTACGGAAAAATGAGGTAATTTTTCAGGAACGAATGCAAGCATTAGTAGCGGAATGAAGGACTTTATATCGAGGGATTTTAATTGGATAGTTTTTTCATTTGATTTGCGTCCTACGTGATGACCATTTATTAAAGCAAAATGATCCAGTGGCGTCCCCGTCAGTAATAAAAAGGGCACATATTTTTGCTTCTATTGGCGTTATTGATGATGTACGTGGCTGCGGTGATGTGTAGAGACAAGACTCAGGTCTTGTGACTCATTGTGCATGTCGCTAGTAAAGGTAGAGATACACACTTATAAAAATTTATGTAAATTTCCATGTTTTGTCATGATCTTTTTACATATCTACCTAATATTTAAAGGTAATTTTTAATTTTTTAATAATGTGTTGAGGATAAATCAAGTACATACACAGTATGTCCACGATTAGACTGGAACGGAGCGAAAATATTTTTCATTTTACGGAAAAAATACATTCTTGATTAAAATTTGTGCTTGTCTTTTTTTCCAGTCACTTAATGGTGGTAGTAATGCTACAATAATGTTGTTTCCTTTACCTTAATTCGCCATAGTCACAAATTTGCAATATATGTAGTTCATGTCAGCATGTCACATCTCGCGCATTAAGAGTTGTTGATTTTCCTTTGTAGTTTTAGTATTCTATAAAACGTAGTCGAATGCATAGACCTTTTAAGGTCTATGGTCGAATGATGAAAAGTTTTCTTTCTGCGAGGTTTTTTGTTGCTATCTATCTTACATCTTACACACAGACACACCGACACAGGAAAAAGCTAATAATAAACTAATGTATTTTCTCTAGCGTTAGAAGGTCATGTAGGAAGCATGTCACTATAGAGTAAAAGTTACTCCATAGTGGATTTTGAAGGTACAAGCGACTTTGTAGTAATTTTAATCCCATGTAAAATCATTTATAGAGGAAGCAATAACGTGGCAACAACTGCCACAATTGCATAATCAAGTGCTGCCACATTAAAAGTTTGTTAACGGTTCCCAATACGTCACCAAAACTATTAGAAATACTTTAAAGCTATTGCCACTTCTAAGTGATGTGGCTTTGGTGTTACCTTTAATCTCCACTTTAAAGTTTGAGCAACTGTAAGGTGCTTCTGCTTATTTTTCATAACGTTCCAGACACCAAACCGCCCCCCCAAAAATTACAAAACCATGAAGAGATTTTCAATATTGAGGACATATTTACAACTATGCTAACATAATTGCTATATTGTGGTAGATTTAGTAATTACTAAGTAATAGCCACTTGATTGAAGTTGCAGTAGCAGTTTTCGTTACTATAATGCTACTTGAGGACTTCCCTTATCAAAGTAACTAAATATTACAGTGGCAGGAATAGGTAATAAAACACAGAAGGTAATAATAAAGGATATTCGGTAACGATTTTTGATATTGTTGCTATTTAATTGGGAGTTTGATGAGAGATTTAATTTTTCGCAGCAAATATTTTGACGACGCAGCGAGATAAGATAGCAATTTTTCACGACGGGGGTCCATTATTTTTTGCGAGGGGTAGGCAAGATTAATGATAATACCGGCATTGTCTGTGAAATGCTAAATATTTTTCACAAATATCCTTTTGTAACAAAACATTTTATTTGAAAGGCCCGTGCGAGGTTCAAATCTGTTACACAAAAGAGGTGTAATATGTATGTGACAGCTCATAATACCGTTGTTCCCAATGCACTCCGTATGCCGCGTGTATGTGTTTTATAGAGTGCTAAATAACGCGTTCGCTCCCAAACGTCCCAACTTCAAAATTCTTTCTTTTCAGCGCCAGCTCATATGTTACCACCAAGTTATTATATTGATTTCGAAGTTCAGCCGAATTTATTTAGTTGTCACGAACATTTCCTAGCACCTTTCACACTTTTATGATGGCTATTTCTGTCATGTTTCCCCCTTTGCCAAGAATTATTAAAATTTATACTTCCTTCCCGTTTCTTTGCATACTTAATGATACCCGTCTCTATGAATGACTCTTCAGCATTAGTTCCAAAATAGAACGCATCAAGTTTAAGAATACATCTCAAGAAGAAAACTATATCTAATCTAAAACACTAAAATAAAACAATACACATTTAAAATAAAAAATATGAGTGACCACAAAGACTTATCAAAAAATTAAACAAATAAGCGCAAAAGAAAGGAAAAACAAATGAGATGAAAAGAGTAGAGAAAACGGTGCAAGAAAAAATAATGAAAAAGATAAAACTTGAACATGAAAATGAAACGTGCACAGAAACGAACAGTACAAAAATGGCTTGATGTGAAGCAATTGGCAAAAGGACGATCAGAAAAAGAAGAATGAGTAGAAGGAACAAATAAAACAAATTAACCTAAAATAGTATAAACTTGTCGAAAATAATGAAATACAAGAATGATGAAGAAAGTGAATAAAAAAGTACCAAAAAAGATTGCATAATGTGAATGTGTAAAGGCGGGGCGATAATAAAAAAATAAAAAGAAACATGGACATAAAATGCATACAGAAACCTAACCTCAAAACAATGAGCTATTACAAGAAGTCTACACGATGCGGGTAAACGATGGAAAACGATAAAAAAGAACAAAAAATATGAGACTGAAATAGACATAAAAATTATAATTGCAAAAAGATATTGAATATAAAGATTACATATTATGCTGAAGACAGTGAACAAAGTGTGATAATAAAAAAGATGAAAACAGACAGAATGGATTACAAAGATTACCAACTATTTAAAAATAATGAACAAAACAACAAAAATGGAACAAGATCAGTGCAAATTGTAATACAGAACAATATTGAATATATTACATAATAAAGATTTAGTGAATAAAATTAATAGAAAGTCTAAAAATGTTGCTCAAGTTATACAGGGTGTTTTAGAAAGAGCTCCCGTAAATACAGTGGGTTACACGTAAAAAATAAGTTCTTTTGTCTTATGAACTATATGCCTATCTCTTCTTGTTTTTGGGATACAGAGTGACACAATAAAATTTGTAAAATAGAATTTTTACGAAAATGTCCAAACGGATCGAAATAGTTTTATGAAATTTGGCATTCCCAGGTTTTTATGGACATCAAATGCGCTGGTCTAATTAGTTTTTTGATATTTCAAAAAGAGCGCTATATTTTTATTACATTGTAAGTTTTTATTTTTTTAAGGTTAGGTTTTATACCATTTAGGCTCCATTTTCTGTAAATATTTTAATTTTAGGATAAACTACAAACGACATATATACATTAAAATTCGAAACAATAAACTAATACAAACATTCTACACTATATGAAGAAAACGAACAAAAAACGATAAGATTAAAGAACAAAAGATATGAAACTGAAATAGACACCAAAATTAAAGTTGCAGATGAATATTTAATATAAAGATTACATATTACGTGAAGACAGTAAAGAAAGAATAGTAAGAAAAAAGAACAAATCTGATGAAACTATAATAATCACAAAACGTGATTGCAAAGAATGCAAACCATTTGAAACTAGCGGTGAAAAATTTACCAAAAATGATAGATGAAATACAATCACTGAGATAAATTGAAATAGAAAACAACACTGTACATTTTTAATATTCCAATTTTCAACTGCAAGAAAAGATTAATAAGTGAATAAAATTATTTAAAGCCCTAGAAACATTGCTCAAGCTGTCCTTATATATTCTTTGAAGAATTTATCAAACTCTAATTTTGATTTTTGCAATGATTCGTTCTGTATTTATTCCGCCTTATATACTTCAAAGCATTTCGACCCTCCAGAAGCCAACATTTTAATTTTAGGAGCGACTAAGTTGATCACTTTGTGAAAAAATAACTTGGGTGCGTGTCAGGAAGCCATATTTCTAGTTCCAACAGAAGCAGTGTTTTAAACCCTTTCGCTACCAACAAAACAACCTAAACGCATTCCACGGATATTTAGCATAGTTTAAATGAAAGGGAAACACGAAATATGCTTTTTTTAAATTAAAGGGGTTATCGATTCTGCTTATTTCATTAAGTAAGATACGCAAAAATGGCAAAAGTAAAGTGCATATGAATACTGAAAATGGTTTATTTATCTCAAGAAAGAACACATACATATTGAGTCAACGTTCAGTAAAGTTCTACGTTTTTTAAAGATTTTGCACGAAATTATTATAAATGCAACAAATAACATGTTATAATTAGGATCATTTACTTGTTAGTCTATTGATAGTACACGTGCATACCTCACTGAACATAACTGCAATGCATCATTAAAAACGCGCAAAAACAGATTTGAATTTAGGTTAGGTCGCTACTGCGCATGTTTTTTTCTCTTAGGTTAGATCCTTTTTTCTTGGTTTGAATTTCCCGCCTAATTTTAAATATCCCGCCAGTTTGAACTTAGGTTAGGTCGCTACTGTCAAATTTCAAATCAGTTTGAATTTCCCGCCATAATGCTGCAATCTGATTGGTCAAGGGGCGGGGCCTAAAAGGAAAGTGGAGGGGGTAAAATCGGTCAAAAATTTGCAATCTGAACCTTCATAAGAAAAAGCATGGGTTTTGGTGCCGTACGCAGGTAGCCTATCTACTATTGTCTGTTATTTCACATTGGCAATTGAACCAGCCTAAAGTTTTATAAAATTACATAATAATTTTGTAAATAAAATAAGTACACTAAATTTACAGAAATAAACTGATAATATATTATATTATCTATTATTATAAATCTCTCAGATGAACCACCGTATACAAATATGTTATTGGTTTTACTGTATGAATAATATACTATTGTTGTTTTATTTTGGCACATTGCTTCAACAGTTTCAATAGTTCTATCAACAAATTACTCAGAATAGTAAACTTATTTCACTCTTAAAAATCTGATCTTTTCAAGGAATTAATTTTGCTTATCATATAAACATTTACACACACACACACTTAACTACGCTTCTTGTTTTCAAACATAACTTTACACATTAGGCATGTTTAGACAAATCGCGATAATTTCTCAATTCAAATGAATCTACCTGTATAATGTATCATTTCTGTGAAAGTTACTACATCGTTATAGCTGAAATAACAAATGTATTTTGCCTATATTTCTTGAAGCGAACCGTTTTGTTGCAAATTGAAAATGTATATTTTATAAAATTGATAAACCCTGCTGAAATTTGAATGGATTCTGTTGGAGCGTTTTATATATAATTAATCGGTACCTTTTGTTGTACCGAATAAAAAAATTATTTCAATTGGAAACAGTGGATTCAATGCTAAATAATGAATTTTACAACACAATACAGCAGTCAGAAAAGAGATAAATTCTAGAGCCATGTGCGTTTTTAATTCCCACTGAGAAATATTAACTGATTTTCAGGAGAAATTTATTTTTTAGTATACAGCTGCCCAACAGCAAAAACCAGTTACAGGGCAGGCTGTTTACATAATGTTAAAAAGAACAAATATTTACATAATTATAAAAAACATGCAAACATACAAATAATACAAACATAAGAAGAAAACAGATCAAAAAGCAAATAACCAATAAAAAATGAAAAGCTCAAATTATGCTAAAAGAAACACAGAATCTAGCATGTACTAAGGCCGCAATATTATAGTCCTGATTTTAGAAGCAGAGGTATCAAGCAGATCAATCGAGCCTTGCAAGGACATATAAATTTTGCACATTTGATATGATGAAGATGATGTGGCACCATGTCGCGAATTCTTGCGAGGCACATTGATTCCAGTCTGCTCAGGATTTCAGGACTATCAAACAAATTATTTATAATTTTATATAATAAGGTCAAAGAGGTACAGAGTTTACAAGTGCCTAGACTGTCCACTCTGTACTCTGCTCATAATAGATCATGTAGATGATCTATAGATGAATGAAATTCATAAACCTTAAAATAAACGCATTTAAAAATGTTCTCTCAACGTTTTCAATCATATACTTTTGATTGCCATTCTTAGGATGCTAAGCTTAGCAGTATTCTAATTTTGAACGAATTAAAGAAAAGTAAAGACAAAGTTCAATTGACTGAAACATGTTGATGGCATGTGCAACGGTAGCGTGAATATGATGAATAAATGAGAGTCCAGGATCAAAAGTAACTCCTAGATCTCTAACTGTTTTGGGTCTAAGAAGAGGAGTATCATTAATATTATATGGAAAGACTAATGTACTTTGCACTTAAGTATTTAACATGAAGGCAAGAGGATATATTAACATAAATGTTAAATAACAAAGGATCCACAATTGAACCTTGAGGAACCCCAGATAATGCACTAGACTGTGTCGATTTAAATCCTTGGTATTGGAGAAATTGTAGTGTAATACAACTAAAATTAATAGCTGTCTTAAACTATTACTGTTTTTACTGTCACTAAGATAAATATGTTGTTTCAAATAATTCTTGTTGTATGGTTTAGATACAGAGGTAATGGCACGGTTTTGAGGCAACTTACCTTTTCAGTTTCTATTATGTTTATGAATTATATAACATTTAAATTGGCATAAGTTGCAAGTGCACACATTTCAAAATATAATCTTATACCTACTCTTTTCTGAATATCCCACAAAATATACTTAATGAACTGCACATGTTTATCTACCACACCTTAACACAACCAAAACGCATTAGGTAGAGGTTAGATTGATATTTCTTTGAATATGTGCAACAGACATCACAAAAAAAATCTGTAGTGAAATTTTAAAATTTTCAGTCAACGTAAAACTATTTCTGAAAATAATGAACATAAATTGTCAAATTAAGAGACATTTTACGTTGATAATCAACTACATGATTGACATAGACTATTAGATTGGTTTCGTTCATAAATCGACCTCAAAGGGAAATTGATCACAATGGTAAAAAAATAAAATTTGAGATTATGAGAAGAAATATAGGTATCCCTCAAGACAGCATAATAGGACCGGTTCTGTTTATTATAGGTATATACAGGGTGTTAAAAAAAGAGTGTAAAATATTTCAGGAGGATCCTGAAATATTTTGCACTGTTTTTTAACACCCTGTATATCAATGATCCATATAATATTATTTGAAATGAACAAAAATCCCATATCACAAGTTTCCATATCCCAATGCTGCCGACACAAACTTATCAGTAACAGGAGGTAATTTTATAGAGATGATATACTTAAGTAACAAATTTGCACAATCTTATGTAATAAGTTACCAGAAAGTGTAAAAGTAATGAAAGGTTTACACAAATTCAAAAGGACAATAAAAATAATTATGTTGATGGAAATAGAACTTTATAGTTTAGATGAGTATCTTGGAGTATAGTTTTAGTCTAGGATATTGACGATATTTCATTTTTTGGTGTATATGCAAGTATATTGTACTTTCCCTAAAAAAATAATATTTCTACTACTACTACAAACTATTAAACAATTTATTAGTATCGACTTGTTAACTCTAATTTTTGAATTAGAGAAAGATTAAATAGTGAGAAACTTGTGATTTTTGTGAAGCGATTTTGGTCGATACCACTTGACTCCAGGTTTTATTTTTGGATCCTGGCGGTCGCCATGGCTTATTTTTACTTGCCACATCTAAATACGGACCGCAAGGAAGTGATCGATACGATCAGGCGAAAATAAAAGCGAAAACGTGGCAGGTGTTCCTTGCTTCTGTCCGAAAAGTTTTGAGAAGCACTCGCTCTTTGGAAAACGGGCATCCCATTAAACTATGCAAATTTGATGGATAACTCATAGCAGCCGGAACAGGGGTGGATTCGCCTGTACATCGCGTGACCCAATTGAAGTCCTGAATTCTGTAATAGTGACTCGAATGTACTTCTTTGGAAAGGGACATGTGGTGTTTCGTTAAAGTTATAGAGCAGCTTTTGTTAACATGTTAAGTTTACTAAAATTTTCATTCTTTTGAAAATATCATAATTAACTGGTATTTGGTTTGATGAAAATCTAAGATTTTCTAAGCATGTAAATTACTTGTGTCAGTCCTCTTATGCTATATTTTAAAATAACTTTATCCTCATCGAAATAATGAGTACTGATCTAAAATTTAATATACGCAACGCTCTCATTGTTTCTAAAATTCTCTATGGGGACTGTGTCTATGGCTCTTACAAAAAATTATTCATGTAGACCTCAGAGAATTCAGAATTCGTGTTTTAGATTAGTTTGCGGCATAAGGAAATATCATAATGGCATTAGCAAATGCATTCATGATTCTTGAAATTGAAAGCTTGACAAATTAAGAAGGTTGCAATTTTTGTGCATTGCCCATAGGATAATAAAAACGGGTACACCGTCATTTTTATCCTCTAAATCAATCAAACAACTACTTTGTATACTAGAACTAGAACTTTCATTATTTAATTTTAAAAAGAAATTAAAGCTCTTATTGTATTCTCAGGCAAATTAATATTGTTTGTTTTCTATTTAATTCAATCAACGTTTTCTGTTACTCTTTTCTTGGTCATGCTATACTTGTCCAAACAAAATTCATTTTATATTATTTTAATTTTCTTAATTATTTGTTAATTTAGGGTTAAGTTGAAAAGCAGTTTTACTGATACTTCGCCCATATCTATTACTATTTTCATATTTGCATTTGTATTATTATTATTATTATTATTTGAAATAAAGACAATTTATTAGTACTATTAACTATTCTTCTAGATTTCCTTTGACACATACTGAATAAACACATCATTCGTTCAAGTCAGACGTGTCTGTGTCCCTTCTTAAAGAAGTTATGTAAAGAAAGTGCATACCTAGATCTAGTTTTAGCATGCTCTAATCAAGTTCTATTCAATTGTCTATCCAAAAGTTTAATTATTGCTGACAGTAATTTCAACAATATAACAAGAGAAGGAATACAGAAGTCTTTCAATATTTTAGTATCTTGGCACGTATGTATCTTTGTATGGTGGACCAAGATGCAATAGTAAAATTCTATTGCTGATCCAAAATGTAAAATTTTGGTTATTTGGAAATAACGAAAGCAATACCAATCGCACATATGGTGACTGCGGGTATCCTTTTGGTGTTCCCATGGTCATAAAGGAAAAAGTCACAGTGTGGTTTCTAAGGCTGTGGTATGCACAAAAAAGCATACATCGATTTGGGATAAGAAAATAATAAATATATGGGTGATTAATCAGTTCTGTAACTAAATTGAAATAAAGATAGAAGTATTTTGCCATGTTTATACTACGAGTACTATAAATTATCATTAACGTGTTAGAGTATGTACAACAAAAATAATAGCTGGTATATTTTTAAGACTAGAAAAATAAACTGCAATTGTTTGAGTATGTTGTCCAGTTAGTTGACTTAAATGACTGGTCTCGTATATTTTCCATTTTGAAATAAACAGAATTCAATATTGTAAAACTGTCATTATTGTAAACTGATCTTTTGCGTTTCAATCTGTAATATGAATTAATACTGCTTAACCTAAATCTATTAAACGTAAAATTTTGAAATTGTGAAGTTATTTAATAATACTGTAACAATTAATGCATAGGTACATTTTTCAGTAACTTGTCACCTTTGTTTCTAAATACATGTATATCATCAAATGCACAATGTTTTAATAGTTTCGGTTATAAAGACTTTCAACTTCGACTAAAACATATAAGAGAGCGATTTAAGTTTGATATTTTAAAATATCAATATCCCGTTTTACATTTATCCTTATTTTCGATATGGAATGTATTTTCCATAAAGTTGATGACTTCCATTTCTTTGATATGTTGTTAAATGTCATCGAAATGTTCCTGAAAGGAAATTAGTTTTTTTTATTAGTTTCCAATCCATAACAAGTCTATACCATTTCCATTTCCATTTGTTAAATATAAAGATTTAACAATATGTACTTATATCGTTGGTCTGTAGTTTATGTTTTTATGTTAACCTAAATTAGATTTTTACTGATTTTTTGATCGATAATCAGTTAATGCACATTATTATGGATGTTAATTTGCATTTTATTCATTGACACTTGTAATTGTGATATCTTCTTGTATGACCTGAAGATGAGGTGCAAAATTTGACCTCGAAACAGGTCGTCACTATTGAATAAAGTGATTGTGAGTTGATAGGACTTTTCTTACATTATGAATTTTGATTTTTTTATTGTTAGAAACTCAATTTTAAAATACTATATCAACAAATCGCGTATTTCGTGTCGTCAACAACCTTCCTCCTTCGCGAGTTTCCACTTTTTTCGTTCGCAGTTGTACGTTCTTCTTTGCTACTTTTTACTGCACGATATACTCTATTCACGCACACTCTTATTAATGAACTACATACTTCAATCGCATTTCTTACACTTATATTTTAGTCCCGCCCCGTAATCCCTTTATATACGTTTTTATCAATCCCTATTCCTCATTAGTTTCGGGCTTTTATGAGTTTGAGAACACGCTGTAGAGCTTCAGTTATTCTCCATTCGTAAGAATATATACACAAAATCACCAATACATTAATTATAATCACAATTATTGAAGAAAACCATACCTGAACTTTTCTAGCGCCTGTGTTACTGTTAAGGTTTACGGTGAGCGCTCGATCCAAACGGATATAGTTTTCGCTCAGTAACTCCTCAACGAAAAATGATAAAAATATGCGGTTTTTTTAATAGACTACAAATATTATTTTACGTCGGCGCTGTGTTTTGAAATTTTGAAAATATGCAAAATTCATTTAAAAAAATAATAATTTTACACTTTTTCAAAATTTCAAAACACAGCGTCGACGTAAAATAATATTTATAGTATATTAAAATTTTTTATCATTATCCGTTAAGGAGTTACTGAGCGAAAACTATGGGTTTGTTCCAACACAGCAAAAATCGATTCCGAACCGTCCAGAATTAGTCAATGAGTTCAGTTGTTAATGTACTCTCGGCGAATGCGACGTAACACGGTGTTGGTCAAACATTTCTCACGGTTCTGAACCAGTTCTCGACGGTTGTTGGAACAGACCTTATATATCGTTTGATAGAGCGCTCACCGTAAGCCTTAACCGAGTCCGAAGTAAAGCACTTAAATGACGTCACAGGGAAGCCAAAGCTGTGTAACCAAGTATGCTCTGCGAGTAGGTGAACCACACGATACACGTGTGTATCGTGGGTGAACCACGCAATTTTAATTGAAGAATTTAGGACGATTCGTATTTCTCTCTGTATTTTATTTAATTCGTAATAAAGACTTAGATACCAAATTCTTGTTTATCAAAGTTGATTTCAGAATTATTTCATCCCATAGCTCCCAACCAGCAAAAGAGAAGATTATATGACAATTATGTTTTATTGCTGTGTTATTTCTTTCGAAATATATATTTGTTTTATTATAGCAGCAAGTACCACGCATGCATGCCCAAAATTCCATTACTGTTGAATAAATAAATTTGTTATTATTATTAATAAAATTCTTGAGGAGAAAGGAACTACCACTTTCATTCCAAAAACTCAGTGCGGATGCGTGTGTTATCTTCTTCCAATATTGAAATTATACGAGGTGAAGATAAAAATATATGTTCAAATAATATCCAATTATCCGATTTGAAAGATTGTGTTATTAATATTTATAATAAATATAGTACATTATACTATAAGGGAGAGAAATGCGTTATTTTGGCAGAGGTGTAATTTGAAGCCCGAGGGCTACAATGCACCGAGGACAAAATAGCATCTCTCCCGAATGGTATATACTATTTTTTCCACGGTATCATTAACTTAAAAACACATATTTTGTCATTGTGAAGTAAGTAGCACCAGAATTATTGTACTCGGATTTGAGCATTTATTTAGTAGTCGTTGAGTTATTGTCATAACTGCAAAATAAACAAACAAAAAGATTTGTCAAATTAAGGTGCTAGTTTGGTTTAGTTTAAAGTTTGTTTAGTGCACAATGAATAATTGTAAGTCGGAAGAGGTTGTGGAGGCTGCAAATATTGCAATAAGCAATTTGCTGCCTACGAAGTCAAGATCTTTATACGATATAGCCTACAATCGGTTCAAAAAGTGGTGCGCCGAGAAAAATGTTCAAGTAAGTATACAGCGAGAATGTTTTGTTGGCATACTTCAGTGAAAATGCAAGGAATTACAAGTCTTCCACATTATGGGCGCAATATTCTATAGTTAAGTCATGCTTGATAATTTACGACAACATAGATATAAGCAAATTCCCCAAGCTGATCGCATTTTTGAAAAGAACCGGTGACGGATATTAAGCGAAAAAATCGAAAATATTGACAACGGTGAAATCGACCGTTTTCTATCAAGTGCAGATGACAAAAAATTCTTAACGATTAAGGTAAGATTACTTTTGTTGTTAGGCATTTCAATTATTAAGTATTTTGTTTTTTATAGTTTGGATTAATTCTGGATTGCCGGAGCTTGTCGAACTGATGAACTAGTCAATTTAACTGTAGATGATATTGAGGATGTAGGCTCTTCCTTGATTGTAAAAATTCCAAACACTAAGACAAAGATTCCACGAACCTTTCTGGTTACCGATGTGAGAAATATGCTTGAATTGTTTCGAAAATACCTGTCCCTTCGTCCTCCCCACGTCAAGCATAAGCGCCTTTTTTTGTACTACAAAGCAGAAAAATGTAGTTCGCAGCCAGTTGGCAAGAATACCATGGGAAAAATTCGGTGTGTAGTAGCTTCGTATTTAAAATTACCTGATGCTGCAGGTTATACTGGTCACTGCTTACGAAGATCTTCAGCGACATTACTGGCATATGCTGGTGTGGATATTACGACAATAAAGCGTCATGCTGGTTGGAAATCAACGACAGTCGCTGAGGGTTATGTCGAGAACTCTATTGAAAATAAGACCAAAATTGCTAATCAGGTTTTAGTAGGTAGGCACTACTAGCGCAATCACAAAAACTGTAAATGTAAGCGAAAGTAATATTTCTTCTAATATTAATTTTGAAAATTGTACAATTGTAACATTTAATTTAAATGTCAATAAATAATTTCAATGTTATCTTTTTTTTTGCATGACAAACGTTCTCCATAATGCAAACTCCCTTGGGAGCATTATACTCCCTTGGGAATAATTGACTACTTCTGTTTTAATTTTGATGTCATAGAAACTGATTTCTACTCTCGACCGTGGAAAAAATAATTTATAATTCAGTTATTTTATTTATAGCTACAAATTGCTAGTTGGGATGTCGTGTAGAAAACCGGTTCCAACATGTAACATTATTTAAGGAAAATCGGAAAGTAGTAAATCCAGAAAATTAACGATTTATTTGGGCACCAAACCCCTTCCCAATCCTCCTGTTTGCACTGCCAACATATTTTCCTTGGCTGCGTAAATAAGACGACGGAATGGAGTTGTCCTCCTAGTATTCAACAAACTTTTTTCCGGGCGTGTTTGCTTTCCCTCCAGCCGAAAAGTATTTAAATTCTTTACACTTTATTTGCATTTTAACTGTAAGAGTAAACACTATATCCCGCTTAGATTAAACGGGAGGGTTGCAGGGCCCATACAGCACATAATTCGTGCACATGGGGCGCCCATGTACCGCAAATTGCTCTATTATAAAAGTCATTAGGGCGTACATAACTTCGTCTTTACATTTCATAAAGCTGCCTACCGGAGTGGCAGAATCTTAAAATGTTATTTCGGTTTTATACGATCAGAACAACGAATGTGCGCCTGTGAGAGCCTCTCCCTTGGCTTAATTCATTATTTGCTACCCTTTGTCGGCATTCTCGAGGAGATATTCCTTTTCAGATGACAAACGACGGCGGGTCCTGACGCTTGCACCGAAGTAGTCATTCTTTTTCGGTATGCATGGAAACAACCTATAGTCAGCGGCCGAAAATCTAGAGAGTGACTAATAACTAATAACTGCATTACATAACATCCATTATTTTTAGGAGAAACAGTGATATAACAGTTTTTATCTTGTATTATCAATTACCCAAGGTAGATAATAATAGAGAGTGCATATGGAAATCAATGTGTTAAATGTGCCCCCTGCGCCATTCTCTTTACAAATTAGAATGCCGTCCTTTTGGACGGCGATTGCCACCACCACCCACTTACACCTACCTGATGCACACTTCGCGAATATCGCACTTAAGTCTTGTCCTCATGGATGCGAAATTCACCGATTTTTGCACGAATTTTGAAAATTCTAGTTTAATTATTTATGGGGGGGGGGAAATCTCAACTTTTGACAAATTTTGCGAATCGGTTAAACACTACATATATTATTGCTACTTTCATTATTATGTGGTGTTAACAAAGTTGTTTTGAGGTTCTGACAACCAACCTTGGCAGTTTTATGATGAAAATGATAGAAAATGTTATAGTTGACAAAAATTGTTATAAGTAGAGATTTTTCCACCATTAAATAAACCCCGCAAATATTTGCGAATTCCGCATTGAAAAGGACAAAAGGCTTTAGAATACATACACACTATTCATTATTGGTTACTAGCACTGTCACTATAACGATCACACATTAACACATTTTTTTAATATATTTTTAGGTATTAACAATATTGTGTGAAACTAACTACTCTGCGGACTAAAGCCCCGACCAGCGTTGAATTACACCCACAATATCTACCCATATATTCTTTATTATTAGCTTTTGTAACATTTTTTACTGTATTAGAAAGGTATTTTAAGATAATATATATCAAATCTCCTACAATTCCTATCAATGAAGTCATATGTATACTCTCTGATACCAAACATCTAGGTATGCCCTTGAACAATTCCACAGACAAAGCTCTATTCAATAATTATCTAAAAAAATAATAATCTAGCTAAATTTACTAACTTGGTTTAATGAAAACATTCTATAAATATCTAAGTTCACTGAAAACACTGAAATTTTGCTCAAAGTTCCGTCTGTGAGACCCTTTAGAATTTACACCGACATATCATATCCACCGTCCGTCCATTCTTGTCTGGTTTGATGGTCTGTAGTATTTATAAACTAATAAGTCAATGTCAGGGTTATTTAAGGGACATTGACAGAGTGCTTAAAAAATAGTAACAAATACTTTCTATTAAAAACTGTTATTTTAAAGCATATTTTAAAGCTATCAAATTAATATGTTACTCATTTTCATTTATGTACGTTTTATAAAACAACAAAAATTAAGCTTTACCGGCAATAATTAGTAGGTAACGTATAAAAAACTACCTACCAATATTATTATTTAATAATAATAATTAATCAATACATTGATCAAAAATTGTTATTTACGTACTTTTACAGTACATTTTTACAACACTCGAAAATTGTGTTTACAGTCCATCCTTCGTCAGGATTGACATAAAAAGATATGTCACAATGTCATAAAAAGCAGTGTATTTACAAGATTATTCATTGCAGCTTTTCTCTTTTTGTATGTAACTCCGTTACTTACATACGATTTCACAACTGGCAACACTGTAAATCGTGTCCTGCAGTGAAACTCGGACGCTGTTCAGAGGCGGCGTGGATAGCCATTTATACAGGGTGATTCAAAAGTAAGCTGCATCCTTTCAGGAGCATAATCCTTGCATAAAAATAAGACAAAAGTTCCTATTAACATGGGTCCGAAAATGCTTCCTAAGGAGCTACGACCTTTGAATATGACACCTTATAGACGAGGCCGGCTTTACAAGAAATGGAATTTTCAATTTCCACAACAACCACGTATGGGCCGATGAGAATCCCATGCTACGGTACAGAGAGCACAAATGGACAAATTTACACAAATTTTTTACAAAATGAATTACCACAAAATAAATGTTAGATAATCTGCCACTTCTATTGCGAGCACAAATGTGGTTTATGCACGACGGTGCTCCCCACATTTTAGCATTATCGCTAAGGACCATTTAAATAATGCCTACCGAAACCGTTGGATAAGTCGGGGTCCAGTGTCATGGCCACCACGGTCTCCTGACCTAAACCCCTTGATTTTTATTTATGGGGACACATAAAGCAGCTAGTTTATTTCCGCCCAATACCTAATATTGATGTTCTCAGACAAAGGATAGAGGAAGGATTTCAGACAATAAAAAACAACCCAAGAATCCTACCACGTGTGCATCGTAATCTATAAAAGATTAGCAGCTTGTCATGAAGCTAATGCTAATAATTTTGAACACTTTCTCTAAATTGTTAAATAAAATGTTAGTAAAAAATGTGTTCTTTTTCTATGGTAATTAAGATTAATTTTCATCAATAAACATAATCAAATCAGACAATTTTCAACGTACATTTTCTCGTAAACGGTACGCTGTATCGAATTGAACTAAGAGCACCCTTTTACGTAAAAACTCTAAAATTTTATAATTTATGAATAAAATCGCAATAACCTAAAGAGTAAAAGAAATAGGATCTTTTAACCCTTACCACCCTCGTATGTGACGCCACTGAATAAAATTTTAAAATTTCAATTTACTATCTTATTTAGCATCAAAAGTTTATACAGTACACCAATTTTCAAAATTTAATTGTAAAGGATTTTAAAGTTATAGAGAAAAAATTGTCTATAAGGTGTCATATTCAAAGGGTCGTAGCTTCCTTAGGAAGCATTTTCGGACCCATGTTAATAGGAACTTTTTGTCTTATTTTTATGCAAGGATTATGCTCCTGAAAGGATGCAGCTTACTTTTGAATCACCCTGTATATCTCTGCTATTTATTTGTTTTTAAATAAACAAATTTCAGGTTAGCAATCTAGAGGGAACACGGACTACTATCCTCAAAAGGGACCCCCACCCTCTTAAAGCTACACCCAGTATATTAATGTTTCAAGAATAAGATGCCATTTTTAGCGGAAATATTTTAACACATTTTGTATTGCGAATGATATACATTGCAATACATTTTCAGATGATGGACGAACAATACACTTTTAGAGAAAAAGATAGATAATTGACATTTAGACATAGAAGTTATTTCTGCTCCTAACAAGACCTTCTTAACTATTTTGAAATAATAAAATCTTCTATACTTCTAATCATTTATTCCCAAAGCTTAGAATGGGGAAATTAAAACAGCCTGTAGACTTAGCTAGTTCAAATTTAAGATGTGGTAATCAAAGTCTGATAAAATTTTCAAAAAATTCTAGGCGATTAGTATAATTTCTCTTACACACGATGCGGTTCGGGCCTATACGGGTTGTATACTGTCTCATAGGTCTGATTGATTCTAACGGCTCCTCTGAAATTATCCCAAATTAAAAAATAGTAGCAACAAATTAGACAATCTCAAACATTTCAAAAAGCAGTTTTGACGAACTTTCGTTTTCCAATAAAACTATACATATTATTAATGGTATATTTTGTAGCCTAAAGCTATTGGCCTATTGTTGCACGTACCTACACTGGAGAGTTTTTATTTTCTGTAAATAAATGTGGAGCCTGTACTGAACAAAATCCAGAGGGAACAGGATAGTTCTTTCTTATAGCGGCACGTATTTTAGAACTTTTTACAGTTCTAAAGCTCATCAGCTAGATAAATTAACTCTCCTTGGAACCGAGTTTGTGACAAGATTATATTATTTCAAGCTAATCTCTGGACAACTAAAAGTTCTGAATAATGGCTGAAAATATATTTTCCCGGCTTCCGCTTTCCTTCTGTGGCGATGCACTTTTTCTTATTTAAATGAAATCCGTATTTATTTTCAACGTCTTGGGTATTGTAATTTTTAATTTTTGAGGAAGTCATTTTTCTAAACCTTCAAGTTTTATATTAATTATAAATAGTAAAATTTACTTTATACTGACCATTAAATTGCTATTTACGTTATAGGTCCGGAAAGTGACATATTACAGTAACAGCTGGATATAAACGAGTACTGTAAAAAGATCTAACGGATGTGTATCATATATTTAATTTCATACTGTCTCTATAATCCCTTTTTAATTGAATAAAGTTAAAATTACTTTACTATTGCTACTTTTTGTTAATTAGTGCGTACACTGTGTATATGAAGTCTCAAAACAAAAGATATATGTTTAGTTATTATTCATAAAAGTCTTCAATAAATTACATAAAAGGAATGAATGAAAACTTCAACGAAGGGGCTTCGATAAAGTAAAATCAATTTATTCTAAACACTTTTATACCGTATCCTAAAGAGAGAGGCAACTGGTTAGTAATTATATCTGGTCCAATTTTATTAAACGCTATGTATAAGAATCCTGCAGTATCTTGCTATTTCTTTTACTTGAGGTATATATAAAATTATGTCAACTGGTTTCACATTTAACTACTTATTTTAATTCGAAAACCAATAAGTAAAAGTAATGATTAGATATTTATCATTTATCAATTTTTAAAAATTAATTTAATATTTTTTTGCTATTTACTATTGATTTGATTTCTCCTGAAACATTTTTAAAAAGCTTTATTTATTAATTTTTGTTTATTATCATCAAAATTAGAATGAAGCGCTGAATACAATAAATGAAAAAAAAATTTAAGTTTGCTTTACCATTGGTTATATAAACGCCCTGTATACATTCCGGTAGCTTAATTAATTCTTTACAACTTTACATTTTATTTTTTCGATAAACTTAGACCTACCTGTATTTCCAATTAAACTTACATTCGTCGCGCTTCTTCGCTCTACACCATATTTTTGTTTTCAGTTTTTGACTTGAATTCGTTCATAATGACATAATGCAATAACTGCACAAATAAAGGATAGGTTGATGATATGGTTCTTTTTAATGCAGGGGAGATGCAGAATCATTTATGATTGCTTTTAAGGAGGCTTAATGCAGTACGCCAGAATTAATCGCAAAGATAAGAGAGTAGGATGTTACATGAGTATCTAGAGGATAATCGTGATTAGGTCATTGAATTCCTGTCTCCCTATGGATTATTTACAAACGTACTCGAGGAAGTACGGTCTAATAACCCGAACCATCTGCGTATCTTTAATGCCGCTCAAGATAGCATTGTCACCTGGCTTGGATTTTGCATCGACGGTTCTCGGGGACAGTTCGGTATCGATCTCGAGGACAGATGTTACCAAATCTCCTTTCAATAACGGCTAGCACGGTTTCTGTGGGGGTTAATTTGAATCTTAGTAAGCTTAAACTTGTTAGGCGGAAATAGAAAATCAAGAGAAAAAGTGTAAAATAGAAATAATGATCTTACTGTTTTGTAGCGATTTTTAAAGAGATTTATAAACCGTCGTTTCACTTATGACATCCTTTCTTGATCTTCTTTAATTGTTTGATATACTTGATGTTCAGTAAAGAATGGCCATACTTTAAGGCTTGCTTCCTTGGAGAAAATTAATGGGTATTGAGTCAACTTATTTTGTTAGTATAATCTTCCTCGAGAATTTATAGGCCTGAGAAGGTACTTTTTTATTTCATTTTTTTTACGGTGATAGAGAATAGAGATTTTTTGGAAATGATTATTAAAAAGTTATTACAGTTAGCAATGTCATTGTTATGAAATAACGTGAAACACAACATAGAGTAATATGACAACATGAAAGAAAGAAAACATTTAAAAAATAATTAAATAAAAAAATTACCTAAATGCAATAACGCAAATATAATCTTTATTCTAAATTCATTTTTGAAATATACGCCAGACCGCTACTTACTAGATTAATAATTTGTTAGAATTTATACAGGGTGAGTCAGACAGAATGGGTCAACACTAAGCTGGAGATACTAGACACCAAAATATTGTGTTTGAGGTCGCCTGGCCCGCGTTGACCGGCTGGGAGATCGATCTTTCAAGTTAAGCAACGTGGACGCAGGCCGAAATTTGGATGGGTGACCAAACTTGGGCTGAGACTGTAGTCCGCCCGAGGTCTGGGGTTTGGCCGCTCACCATGTTCCGCTGGTGCGCTTGGTTAGGGAGATCGATCTTTCAGGTTAGACAGCGTGGACGCAGGCTGAGTTTGGGTGGGAGACCAAACTTGGGCCGAGACTGTGGCAGTCCGCCCCATATATGTAATACTACTATATTGCGGGTTTCGGCTTACGAATTCCGCCAAGATGTTTGTACTCTCTTTGTTCGTCTGATGCACTTGTGAGATATGCGCATGCGCGAAATCGATTTACACATCCAATGAAATTAAACTTCTAAAATGACACCGCCCACCTACCATCCACTCCGTCAACGGCTTGTTTTGAATTTTTAACCTAGAAAAACACTAACCTATTTGTAACAGTAAAACATCTTTTGAAATGAAAAGAAATACAAAACAAGGAAGTAAATGAGTTTTAATTAGCATCTGATTACACAAACAGTGAGTGTTAAATATACCTATAATTTTTTTTTTATTAAGAATTGAATATGAACATAACTATAAGAATGGTGTTCGATATATTTACAGAAATAACTTATTTTTAATAAAATAGGCTCAACAGTGCAAGAATGCCTAGAAATAGATGAAATAATATATATTTATAATATGTATAATGATACATGATATGTCAAAGTGTACCTATTAAATGTTTCAGGATGGATTAATTTAAACAATTTTGAAATTTTCACCTTGTTAGGAGCAGAATCATTCGATTTGTAGGAATAAGAAGGTCCGTTTAATTTTTTATATTGCCCACAACTTTTGACGTTTGTAAAATGTCGGGCATTGAAATAGACATGGCCAGGTCTCAGAACCTATGCCAGTAAGAGGTAATTTGTAACTTATACTATTATAATACACAATAATAATACAACAAGGGTACTAAATATAATAAATAATTTTAATTACAAAAGGAATTAAGCGGATCGTAAATATACAAGATAGAAAACATTTAGCGGCTAAAGGATCCGGAAAAGAAGGTGATAAGGAACAACGAGCAACTGCGGACAACGTTGTTTCTAGGTTATTGCCCTATTTTAATAAATACTTAATTTGTTAGATCTGAGGATGTCGATAGCAATGTCCTCTGGATTTGGAGGGGCTCATAACTGGACGGAATAAAATTTGTCAGCAAAAGTGAACTTCTACTTTGACTTATCTGGTGCAAACCAATTATATTAATATCTTACTTATTGTTAAAAATGATGACGGATGCTGGAACTCTTACTTGGTGGCACCTCGAGAGCCAGGACTAGAGACGAATGGGGAAATACAATAGCCCCTTGATTGGGAGGAATAGCGGAATCAGCGATCAAGACACGGCATTCGATATATAGATCCTAACGTAGTAGCACATTCGATTATTGTCAGCTTATTTACTGCCCAACTTTAAATAATATACGGCTTGTATTTTTCTTTTAGAATCTGTTTTATTTCTAGTTTCTAACATTATATTCAGTTATTTTCAAATATCCATATTAGTTTGTAATAAATTAAATACAGTTCTAAAGCACTACAAATTTAAAATACAATACATGAAAATAAATCGCCTCAAAAATAGAAATTTTATTTCAAATAAATGCCACACTAGTTTAAAACAAGGAAAGTGGTTGGCTTGAAAAGGTCAGATTTATAAGCCACAAGTAAGTGTCTCTTTAGCAACACTTCTTTCAATAAACTGCTAACAATTTCACTACAACACAAAACAATTTGGAGATGTTATTGTCAAAATGAAATCATAAACTGAAAATTCATCAGTTATTCCCAAAAAATATTGCAATTAAATAATAAACTAGAAAGATATTTAACATTTAAGGCACCAGTGTTATAGAATGACCCATTCAGGTCACAGCACTGTAAAATCGGTAAAACAAAAATTTTTATTCTGAAAATTGATCCTCTATAATTGGTTACAGTATACAATTATAAAATAAAAATTACTCCTAATAAATAAATTATCTTACGACAACAGTTTTCTAATTGGTTTCTTTTAAATTATGTCTACCTTTTCAATTTTTACTTGATTGTATTGTGACTTTTAAGAAATAGAACACATTTGCTATATCCTGCCTGGTGTATATGATTACCATTGTTGAGTGAATGATTATTCTATCAGCATTATACAATATACTTTGCATAATATACTTATAGGATAAAAGAACGCAAACATCATGTCTATAAAGGTAAGTTTTCATCTGACATTAATTGCACAATATTTATGTCAGACAGAAATTGCAATTAATGGAAACAGGAAAAAATTTCTGTCAGAGATACATTTTAAGTGTCTACGATGCGTGTTGACATCTATACGATTAGACATTATTTGCATGTTCAGATCTGCAAAACGGAAATTGCTGTAATAATGTATAATATTTAGCAAATAAATGGATCTTAACTGATTTTTTTAATTCAAGTTATTAAAAGTTTTAACATAACATCACTTGACATCTTTGTTTGGATTACCTCACACACACCTTTTCTATTTTATTAATTTTCAAGCTTGCCAATCGTACTACAACTAACCCTTAAATGAAAAAAGATGCATAGTAAAACTGTGCTTTGTATTCACTTTGAAAAAGATTTGAGAAATACAGTTTTAAAAAGCTAAATGGTATTAGTCACAAATAGTGCCCTCTGCGTCATTTGGTGGCATACCAAATTATACTAAAACTGGTTTGGTAGCTTGTTTGTTATAGACCAATTTTACAAACAAGTTTCTCAAATTGAGCTGGCTTCATCCCAAAAAATGTGACTTTAATTGACTATAAACACCTAATTCTTCGTATCTCAAAATTCACTCTTGAATCCACAGTGAACGTTTTATTCTATTTTTCTGTATCTTCACAATAATTACACTAGGAGCATTTTTGTTTCAATATTCTCATCGTTTCACAACTGAATATTGTCTTCCTACAATGAATGAATGGATGTGTATTTAAGAAATATGTAAACGATTCACATATTTATTGTAAATTTAAAGCTTCTAGACACATTATAGACATTTCTATCAGAATGTAAACAGTCGCTAGCGATATACCTATGTCTGATACTTGACATATATGTACAGATACAAATGCCAGATATAAATGTACCTCAAAATGTCTATTTATCTGCTAAAAATTCACAACAAATATATATTTAAATAAAAATAATTTTCAGTTATAAACATACCTATCTAATACATTACCTAAATTGATCTAAATTCTTAGTTATTGTACATCACATTAAGAATTATTTAGTAGATATTATAGTTGCTTTAAGGCCTCCTGATGGCAAGAACGATTATATCAGAAAAGTGGAATTTCAATTGGGATATCCAAATTTAAAATCAGCGACATATAAAGCATTAAATTAAAATAGATTATATTTTGTATGAAAATCCACTAAAATAAGGTTATAAAACAAATATTTTGTGATTTTGAGTTTGACAGTTTTGTAATCAAAATAATAAAATAAGAAGGGGATTGGGGGTGTGGCCACATTTAATCGGCGCATGCGCAGAAGCAACAAGTGCACTAGAAAAAAGAAATAGAGATATGAGATGTTGGCAAACGCTTTCCCAAGAGAGGACCCGCAATATAGTAGTATTAAATATATGGTCCGCCCGAGGTCTGGACACTCACCATGCTCCGCAGACGCACGTGTGGCAAGGCAGAAACCCCCGATAAATGGAAATGAGGACAGAGCAACAAAAAAAAAATCTCTGTAACTCAGACCCATACTATCACACATAAATCTGTAAGAGACTTTGCCACCGAGCCGAGGATGTACAAAGCGACTAATAAGGCCTAAGTGCTGTAGTGGGAAGCAATTTCCGCTGCACCTCCGCGCAATTACATACATACATACTCTTATTTGGATCGCCTAACTTTACCAGTTTCTGAGTTAATTGCATTTAAAAGTGTCAATGTATTTTATAGTGATTTTCTTTAAGGCGCTGATATTGCTGTTTCTTTTCTTAGTAGGCTTATATCAAATTTTCATGTCAATAAATATTAGCGTATTTTGCGTGCATGCGATTTATTAATCGTGCAATTATTGAGAATTTTCAGAATAAAATTTAAACCTTGCACATTGCATTTCTTAAACCAGCGAGATTCGTAAAGGCATGATGAGCTCAAACATAATATTTTGGTGTCTCCAGCTTAGTGTTGATCCATTCTTTTTGACTCACCCTATATATTTATTTCCAAGCATAAGAAATAGTCTAAACGCATTTTTCTCTAAAATGCTGCATTTTGGCGACATACATCAACTATACCTACCTTTTTAAAACCTAAGGTTGTTCAAAATAACTAAACATTTTCGAAAAATCTCTTTAACAAAAATTTGAAAAGAAAAATATAGTGACACAGATCACCTCAAAAATCAGGTACATATTCGTGTTTATCTCACAAAAAACTTTCTTTTTCAAACGCTAAATACAATTACCCAAATATTATCGCCTATAATTTTTTAATGAAGCAAAATCTTCATAAGGTAAGTTGATTTAATTCGAAATATTTTTTTTTCCAAGAAAACTAGCCTTAAGGTATAGTACAATCTTTACTGAATACTCTGTATATGCTCGTAACATTAGTTAAATTATTTTAGTATATAACTCCACTTGTTATATTGTATTGATGAAAGATAAACAAGCTGTACGAAGTCGCTTGAGAAAATTTACATATTCAATTACAGGTGAGTTTTTACTTTTTGGCGCAAGAAATATTATCATATTTAAAATACAGCTTGCAGAATAATATTAGTAAAGCATAGGTATATACAATTTCATTGAAATTCAAGTACCCTTTAGTTCTAAAACAAGTAAATGCAAACTATGATTTAATTTCATATTTTACCGGTGGATTTGCAAACAAAGGTTGCTATTACTAATTTTCTTACAGGGAAGTTTTCTGCGATTTAGTCTAGACAATAATAAAAGAATCAACCGAAAGTTTGAGTCAAAGTTTTAAATAACACGAGACAAATTACAAAATGGCGTGACCCAATTTGGTTACGGTATTTTAGGATCATTCTGCCATGAATCGATATGCATCATATTGCTGATAATACCGTTAATAAACTATTCACTTCCATGAGAGTCCATCAATTATACGTTCAAATTGTGGCATGTTATTCTGTTTATATTTAGCAATCTTAGGAAATTCCCTACTAGCAACAAAGTAACACTAACTTGAACCTTCAAAGAGTAACTACTATCTAACCGCCACCAAATATGCTACTTTGTTGTATAAATAACTTCATGCAATAAAGTTACAGTAACTGCTACGTATTTGCGACTACTCCTGGTTATTTTACATTTATGTGATTTCTAAGTACCTCTCTGGTTTTGGAGACGTCTCAACTACCAGTGGGACGATCTTTAGGTTTTAAGAACTTGAAAGTGACAAATGATCGTAGCAACGACAAACTCATGATTCTAAAATATAACTTCAAAGTTGCAATAACTTTTAACTAGCAATGGTAGTTGCCGCGATGTTCACGAAACCTAAACTATTTGTTTAAAGTCATGGACCTTATAAGTAATATACACACAACGTCAAAAGTCTTGGAGTATATAAAATAATTCGATTAAACCTCGTGGTTTTTCTTAATGTGGTAAAAAAATACATGTACTTAGGCAACAAAAAAGACAATAAAAAATTGCAGACCATGAACGTTTACTTTATTCACAAATCTGGTCAGTTTGGAAGTGTATTCAGCCAAGTGTTCCTTTGAATTTTTGTACATTATAATGCCAGGACGTGAAATTTCTGCGTTTACCCGAGCAAGAATGACTGCTTTACATGATGCAGGACATTCTAATCATCAGATATCGAACATGTTGGGCATTCCTAGATCAACTGTTGCACGAATAGTACACAGATATGAAGAATTTGATACAGACCACGTAGTGGACGTCCTCGAGTTTCTAATGAAAGGGAGGATCGGTATTTGGTGCAATATGCCCGCAGACACACATCTTCAGCTTTAATTCTCAGGGCCCAGTTTCAAGGTACGTTTCGCCATGTTATATCGATACCTACTATTCGAAGACGACTCCACAACGCAAATTTACGTGCTAGAAGACCATTACGGGTGCCCGCTCTACTTCCAAGGCATCATGCTACCTGTCTCCAGTGGGCACGAGAATATAGGGGTTGGCTTTTACGCCAGTGGCGTTGGGTTTTATTTACAGACGAAACTACTGATGACAATTAAGAAAGAGTCTGGAGAGAACCAGGTTGTCAACAGCAACAAATTTCCCCGTGAAGTTGCTTCGTATGAAGGGGGTACCGTAATGTTTTAGAGTGGAATGTTCAACCGCCGCACTCCATTAATTCGCATACCAAAGAATATGACCAGTCAAATTTACATCGACCAAGTTATTAGGCTCATTATCTACTCCCTACGTAATGAATTAAGTGAAGATTTTGTGTTTATGGACGACAACGCTCGATCACATCGCGCAAGAAGGATTTAACAGACACTCGAAGCGGAACATATCAATACATTATCCTATTGAAAGCATGTGGGATTTCGTTGCTAGAGCCATTCATAATCATATTCCTCCACCTCAGACTGCAGTCATTGCGTTTTATTTAAACGTAAAGGTCCCCAAGACTTGTGTTCCACCAACGTTATTGCTACTTAGTATCAAGCACAAAGTATCTTTAAAATTCACTATAAGGTAAATTTTACCATGTAGTTTTCCACAGTTGGAAACTTACATGCTTTTTGTCATATAATGTGTATTCGATTTTCTCAGGTGTGTAGTGTATTTTTTGTCTTTAGAATATAATATGTCATATTTCTTATAACTATTAACTTTGTGTTAAAAGTCATCAAAACCCCATATAAATCTATACCTACACTAAACCGTAAACTTTGACTCTTATTCGGATAACAACACCACAAAATATCCAAAGGACAAAACGTGCAACAGGAGTAACAAGCAAATTGTTTACTGTATTAGAAAGGTATTTTAAGCTAATATAAATCAAATCTCCTACAATTCTTATCAATGAAGTCATATGTATGCTCTCTGATACCAAACATCTAGGTATGCTAATGAACAATTCCACAGACAAAGCTCTATTCAATAATTATCTAAAGAAATTAATCTATCTAAATTTACTAACCTGGTTTAATGAAAACACTGATAACTCGAAAATTCAACCACAATAGATGCGGTCTAACCTATTTATGCATTTTTAGGATTGCTTCATTAGGTGGCCTCCTTTAAGTTGAGTCAAATATCTAACTATAAAAATTATATAAATTAAAATTATTTGAAATTAAATATCGACAATGACAAAAGTGACATTAGCCTGCCAATGAATTTTAAATACCTACTTGAATAATGTTTACCCTTTATGTAACATTTTTTTATATATTTTTAGGTATTAATAATATTGTGTGAAACTAACTACTCTGTGGACTAAAGCCCCAACCAGAAGAAGCAATCCTAAAAATGCAGAAATAGGTCAGATCTCATCTATTGTGGTTGAATTTTCGAGTTCCCACTGTCAAAAGTGAAGTTAGATATTTATAGGGTGTTTTCATTAAACCAGGTTAGTAAATTTAGATAGATTAATTTCTTCAGATAATTATTGAATAGAGTTTTGTCTGTGGAATTGTTCATTGGCATACCTAGATGTTTGGTATCAGAGAGCATGCATATGACTTCATTGATAGGAATTGTAGGAGATTTGATTTATATTAGCTTAAAATACCTTTCTAATACAGTAAAAAATGTTACAAAAGCTAATAATAAAGAATATATGGGTAGATATTGTGGGTGTAATTCAACGCTGGTTGGGGCTTTAGTCCACAGAGTAGTTAGTTTGACACAATATTATTAATACCTAAAAATATATATAAAAAGTAACAAGCAGAGCCGCAAAAAATGTAATAAAAATTATAATGTAAGAATAAGTATTGGTAGGTTCTATGATCAGGAATGAGACGCTCTGGATACCTTTCTCGATATAACTCATCAACTTTTCACATATCAACCTTTTCTGAATGACAAAACATTTTGTCAGCACAATAGTTATACGTGTGACGTTCTTATTGAGTAATGACTAGTAGTTTGTGACATTTATGCTCTTTAAACAACGGGAATTCAATGACTTTCCAAAGACTACTTGATACTTCTACTGCTAATGTGATTTTTAAGTGGTATTTCTTTTAAGAGTCATAAAAATGATATTGCTTTAGGACGATATAACTTTTAAACGAGAAGTAATACAGAAAAAATTCTGTAATAAAAGTTTATTAGAAGAAAGAGAACTTTTTAACAGGAAAAAATATTGGGTATATTTATGGAAAAAATATAATTGATGACGTTGTTAGTCAAATCCCAAAGATAATACTTTCGATTGAAAATGGAGCTTAGCTCATCCCATTTAACACCACGTGTCCCAAATTTTATTTAAATTTTTTGTTTACTCACAGTAGGCCCATACTATCGAGTTTGAGACACCCTGTACATGAATTTTATTATTTAATAATTTTCTAGTGTCCTGAAGATGTCACAATAAAAGTGACAAAACGTTGAGAAGAAAAAATGTTGCGTTTTCTTTGAATTTTGGCCTTATTCCTACAATTGATTACCGAAAATTACTAAAAACATTTCCAGAAAATGCTCCACTTCTGAACACATTAGAGACCAGTTACAGTTATAAGAATAACTATCCTGAAAATATGAATTAAACACCATGAGAAAATCGTACTGCGAACCTGGACGGGAAGTGTATGCTGCGTTAGCAAATGTCTCGCAATCTTATTTGGCAATTGGGTTGTGATTGGAGGGGTCGCTTCATCAGTACATTTCAGGCGTGTTTCAGCGAATTTCAGGACAAGAGAATTTGCTCTGTGTAGCGAACCGCACGATATGTGTCGGTTCTGCCACGAAGTTACTCAACCGAATTATTATCAAAACGTGGGGAATATTTTCCAATTTTAACACTTTTCAATCTGATCGTAGCATAACCTGCTTTTACAATAAGATAATACCATCAGTTTCAAGAAAGAGTAATTCACTTTAGGAATAACTGAACAAATTTCAGTCGTACTGTATACATAATATACACACGGGCGCGTATGTACCACCAACAACAATAATATGTAAACGGAATTTCATATGTCACCTAGATATTGGATATATGTCATATATAGATTATAATTAATACACATATAAATTAAAATCGAAACTAGCAATAGCACCAGATGGTATTATCCCTTAAGGTTTAAGGGTCTAAGGACTTTAAATTACCCCGATTGCAAAATTTTATTTCATTTTAAAAATTTATACACGGCGATTTATAACTTATCTTAAAAAATTTGGGAATAGATTCCGAATATTGAAATCCGATTACTTTTTCTACGTATCAAAGTTTTTGTGATGCCAGGTTTTACATTAGATTTCAAGTGTCAAAAATGGCTTACGTGTATATCAACTCGGAGTTGATGGATATCGTTATAACTTATGGCCATGTAAAAATGCTTTAGCAGAACGATTTCCCAGTAAACATGAGCAGCTACGTTTATCGCGGTTTGCAGTGAGTGCAAGTGTAATGCAACGCGAGAGAAATTTGAAGCCGACGAGTGAGAAATGCATTTGTCCACAGTCCTAAACATTCCGCAAAGTAAAACTCCTTAACTCTTAACATTTCTGAAGGAAGTATTCAAAGAATATTGCACTTGGATCCAAAAATTGCATCCCCGCAAAATGCAATTGGTCCAAGAACTGAATGCACGTCATAAATAAAATATACTCTAATGTCAGAATATTCTCAACGACATTCAAATCAATTCCCTAAATAAGCAAAATAATGGTTGTTGGTCTCAAAAAAATCTAAGAAAGTGCATGAAACACTACTGCATAGACCAGAGGTGATTATTTAGTGTTCTGTTACACCAATGGGAGTCATCAGATCTTACTTCTATGAAGATGTTAATGGTGGATTAGTTACAGTGAATTCTTTGTCGAGGAATCGAAATTATTTACTTCCATCAAGTGCTCATATCGTTCGTCGATCTTTAGAAACTTTATGTAACATATTTCCTAGATGTTTGATGATATTTCCAGGCAGTGCAGTGTGCAGTCCATACTTGACAACTGCAGATAACTTTCTCTGGAGGTGCCTTAAAGAAACAGATTTTTCGTAAGAATCACTAACTTGAATGAGTTAAAAGAACCGAAATTTAAGCGAAAGCATGTTACTACGAGTCACGGCAATTTTCTCCCAACGTGTTCAAGCTTGCATTGAAGAAAGTGATGGTCATTTGAAGGATTGTATCTTTGTCATATAATCCAAAGATATGTAGATCAATTTCTGATAACCTTTAAAAATGCATTACGTTTTGTTCAAAATGTATTTTCCTTTAAAAATGGTAACATTGCTATCCCGAATCTTACATTTTCATGTAATTACACCTGTTTGGAAAATAAATAATGTTTGAGAAACAGTAAAACTGAATTAAATTTCCAGCATTCAACAGAGATATGCGAAACGAAAAGAAAATTATCCCATAGGTACACCAGTTCTCAGATCGGTTTCGGAGCACCAGAACTTGTTAAAACTTTACAAGTGCGCATGGAAACTATTGTGATGGTATTTGGAATGTAGCAGTAATTAAAGCAGAAGTTCCGCGTCTTCCGTAAGAAGTACAAAGTTGCTTTACACCAGATTTCCACCGAAATAGCTCCCTCGTAATGCTTCCAGGTAAGTGTCGGTTTACTAATGCAAAATTTAATTAGAGGTGTAAGAGCTTGCAGCAGTTTAGAATTGACCTTTCCGCGCTCCAACTAACCCGGTTTCTGAGGCGAGACATAATTGATGCTCCGTATTACGTACAGGGCGTTGGATGAAGGACGAGACATACCTAAGGAATAAAGAGGAAAAGAAAAATTTTACTGTTATTGGGAAATTCGTCTTAAAGATCTCACATTATGTGTCAGATAACTGGTGTACGGCAGCTGCTCGTCGGAGGCATTAGGTCGAGGTGGACGGTTTGTAATTTAAGTAATCGGAAGAATCAAGTACTTGAGAATCATTGAAGGGAGATATACAATCTATTTTAGTTTTAGCGCCAACCTATATTAACAACATGAAACTATTACCTCCTTCAGTACTCCTGTTCCCTATAAGTTGGGAATGGGGCAACTAAATAAAGATGTAGATAAAATTCAGCACATTTATTTTTCACTATAGATCTTGGTGGTAGACAGAGCTGGTTGAAGATCTAGTCGTACATTCACATCTGGTGGCTTACCTCCACAGTGTAATTGAAGAGGTGATGCTGAATCTAGATGCCTCTCTCTCTTTAGTAACTCCAGTACAGTTAAGTACGCAATTCAAAAGCCGGACTCAAGTGACAGAAACGTCAAAGTAAATATTTGACAGTTGAGAGTAATTTGAAGTAAATTTGTTGTGTAATCAAGTAGTGACAATAAAGTTTGTTCTTTTACGTGACGTATTTCAAGGCAAACGTAGAGGTTACATTTTTTTGTTCTATTTGAATGAAAAAGTAGGATATCCTTATTGAATTATTATTTATTTCCTAAAGTCATGAATATGGCATAGTAGCTATTAAATATGTATAATGTGATATATGTATATCGTATGGACAAGTTAAAATTTCCATTAAATGATGCTTTAGCGATAATCTCGTCATCAGCTATTCTATTTCGGTTTCAATCAATACAGTTCTAATTTATTTGCAAATGTACATTCGATTGTGAATAAATTAATAATAAAATTCATTATGGATGGAATATTTACCTAATTTTTTTATTAATTTTCATAGTGCGAACGTATCTACTTGGTGCAGTCATTACCTGTGTTACCCATATTTTCATATAGCTGTGTTTTTTTATGCCCTGTTTCTTGTAGAAACTAGAGAAATTTTTTATTTTCCTACAATTAAACATCAAGTTTATGTCATGTATTGCAATGGTTTACTGTTATAACAACGGAGCGATTATTCAAACCATGACCATGGTCACAATGTAGGTATTTAATAACTATCAGTGGCGTACATAGACAAGGAATTTAATCTGTTTTAATTTGATAATTTAACAAATGTTACTTTGCTCTGATTTGGAATTTTATAAATTCATTAAATGTGCCCGCAAACAATTTCTATTTCATTTTTTAAGAATAAAATTTATAAAAGATATTGTTTTAATAATAATAAGGATGTTTAGGATATCCCTGCAGCAATTTATAAATTATGGTTGGTTTGGCTTCCTGATTTGTTTTGTTCCAAATGGACTGATACAGAAAATCCCAATAGCAAATATATACCTATATAGCATATATTAAAAATTGATAAATCAGGACTGTATATCGAATGAATTTGGGGATAATAGCTTTTAAGATGTTTCATTATTATGGAGGAAAACGGCCTGAGGCCTATTGCTCGTCACGAAGGAAATCTGTAGATGTGCAGAAAAAGTCGAAAATAAAAGCATGTTTGTATTTCTATGGAAAATTACAGAAGAATTTGAAACATCCTACATTTATTCTGTACATAAGGTATATACATGATACATTTTTTTTTAACAAGAAAGGGTTTGCAAAAAAATACAAACTACGTTGAAATGCGGAGGTTCTGTTCTTTTCGCTTCAAATAAAGTTATTTTTTCGTAAAAGTAAATAAAGATGCTTTAACACCTTACGACTCTTTATTACTGTATTGTACTGATGAAAGTTTAATAAATTATTCATTTATTCATATGATGTAAGTTGTCTGAATCTTTGCCGCAACTATAATATAAATCAATTTTCCTACAGTTCCTATCAATCATATTTATGGTCTATAAATATCAAAAATCATACCTGTTGGAAATCTGCTTCTTCAGTTGGTTTCCTTTAAGTTGATCTCATCTATTGTGGCTGAATTTTCGAGTTCCCACAGTTTCAATAGTGAAGTATTGAATGTTATAGATCGTTCTATTTAAACCAGGTATAACTTTTCTTGTAATAAATTAGATTAATTTTTAGTTTAGATACTTAACTTAAATATGTATACAATACAATCAAAATACCTATAAAATACAGTTAAAAATCTGCAAAAGTTAATAATATAGAATAAGGATATGGGTACATATTATTATTATTATTTAGCGAGCAGTGGTCGAGCGGTATAAGGCGTCAGTACTCCAATCGATGTGGCCAGACCGCTGTGGGTTCGATCCCCGCGGCCGTTAGACCGTATAACAGCTATATTCATGGAGAGGATTTGCATCCTCTCTGCGGGTATGGAAGAGTGGAAAAATGTTGGCTTAGGTCAATGTGAGAGATTGATACCGGTCGACGCTTGACCACCCCCCTAGTTAATGAGGTTTTCCAGGTTTCCCTGATTCCTGCACTAGATGGTGGTTAGGGCCTACCAATGTAAGTCGTCTCTGGGCGCAAATGCGGCTTGCTAAATAATAATATGCCGCCCCCTCTCCCGCACAAATCTTCGACTTCTGGGCTAATCCTGGGCTAATTAGAATGAGGGGTAGAGATATTACTATTATTATTATATTGTGTAATTCAACGCTGGTCGGAGTTTTAGTCCGCAGAGAAGTTAGTTTATGTATACGTAAAATAACCTAACTGCTAACGGACAACGTTCCTAATTATAAACTCAAAATTTATTTAATGTACAATAATGTTAAGTGTTTTGTTGATTATTTATTAATTCATTAACCATGTTTGAACATCAAGTAAGGATTTCATGTGCTCCAAAGGTTACTCTGTTATTGCTGTCATGGTGCCTCTCGCTCAACATGACATAAACGCGGCCACTACAAGAGAAGAGTTGTCCCCTGTAAGCATTATGTTTGACAAACCTATCGTTGATATTAAATTAGGTGCATGCTCTTGACGAAAGCACTTACATTGATAGGAGAAGTTTCATGGAACTTAATAATTTAATCATTTTAGTACGAGGGTTATAAGTATATATCTCTATTATGGTAATATATGCATGATAAGTTCAGAGATTGATATGACGTAACGTTACTTGATCCCTCAGATATTGTGGAAGCAGTTGCTGATTATTTTTCGATAGCTTTTAACAAAAGCACTACCTCCTTTTCAAACTATGATATTATTATAAATTGTGACTTACTGTATGTTCCTGAAATATCCGAAGATGACATAATAAGCGCCATTAAAAAGATAAGGGTAATTTTACAATGGGACCTTCTCAGTAAAAGATTGTGGAATAATTTTTGCTATACTGTTACAAATTTTAATGCCATACTTAAATCTAGTGTCTTTCCAGAGTCATGGAAACTTTCTAGAATATACCCTCATTATAAAAAAAGTCCAAAAAATGAAGTAACTAATTACAGACCTACAATTATTATAAGTAATTTTTCAAAATTTCTTTAAATAGTCATCCACGATCACGTGGATAAATATATGTCTTAACATCAACAAGGATTTGTAGGAGGACGATAACAACAAACCTAATCAACAAGGTGCAATATTTCCAAGTTATTAGACAGGGGTAGTCAGATGGACGTGATATACCGATTTTTCTAAGGCGTTTGATCGTCTTAACCATGATTTATTGATTAATAAATTACATTTTGTGGGTGTATTTGATGCTGTCTTAGTCTTGTTTCGCTCATACTTTGCCACAGACAAAACTCTATTCAATAATTATCTAAAATTTTAAATTATTTATAAATGATTTAACTGAACGACTAAATATTAATTGTTTAGTGTATGCCGATGGCCTTAAATAAAGTATATCTCTGATTGTTGTAGATTACAAGATAACTGAATTACACCGTTGGTGTGAAGAAAACTATTTACAATTAAATATCAGTAAACGCAATATTATGCCATATTGCCGCCGGAAAAATGTTTAACATTTTGATTACCTTTTGGATAATACTACGTTAAACAGAGTGTCACAGTTCAAGGGCCTTAGGGTAACATTTTTTATTAATTTTTATTTATTTTAGTAGGTCGTTACGATATTCATTGACAGATAATCAGTTTGACGTTGTCGAAATTTAATTTCATTTTGACATTTAATTTCAAATAATTTCAATTTATTAGTATAATAATCTTTATAATTAGATATTTGACTCAAGTTAAAGGAGACCACCTGATGAAGCGATCCTTATAAAACGTAGAAATAAGTGAGATCTCAATTATTGTGGTTGAATTTCGAGTTCCCACTCCAGAGGTTAGTAAATAATTTAAATTTTTTAGATAATTATTGAATAGAGTTTTGTCTGTGGATGTTCATTAGCATACCTAGATGTTTGGTATCAGAGAACATACATATGACTTCATTGATAGGAATTGTAGGAGATTTGATACATATTAGCTTAAAATACCTTTCTTAAACAGTAAAAATGTTACAAAAGCTAATAATAAGGAATATATGGGTAGATATTGTGGGTGTAATTCAACGCAGGTTGGGGCTTTTGTCCACTGAGTAGTTAGTTTCACACAATATTGTTAATACCTGAAAATATATGAAAAACTATACATAAAAGGTAAAATTTTTTATTAATTTTTATTTATTTTAGTAGGTCGTTACGATATTCATTGACAGATAATCAGTTTGACGTTGTCGAAATTTAATTTCATTTTGACATTTAATTTCAAATAATTTCAATTTATTAGTATAATAATCTTTATAATTAGATATTTGACTCAAGTTAAAGGAGACCACCTGATGAAGCGATCCTTATAAAACGTAGAAATAAGTGAGATCTCAATTATTGTGGTTGAATTTCGAGTTCCCACTCCAGAGGTTAGTAAATAATTTAAATTTTTTAGATAATTATTGAATAGAGTTTTGTCTGTGGATGTTCATTAGCATACCTAGATGTTTGGTATCAGAGAACATACATATGACTTCATTGATAGGAATTGTAGGAGATTTGATACATATTAGCTTAAAATACCTTTCTTAAACAGTAAAAATCAACATGGATTTGTAACAGGACGATCGACAACAACAAACCTAGTCAACAAGGTGCAATATATATTTACGAAATACTTGACAGGGGTAGTCAGATGGACGTGATATCCACCGATTTTTCTAAGGCGTTTGATCGTCTTAACCATGATTTATTGATTAATAAATTACATTTTGTGGGTGTATCTGATGCTGTCTTAGTCTTGTTTCGCTCATACTTTGCTAATGGTTTTCAATTTTTAAGTATCAGGGCTTTCATTAGAATAAATTTCCACAATTGTCAGATGTTCCCCAGGGATCTAATCTAAGGCTCTTATTCTTCATTATATTTATAAATGATTTAACTGAACGACTAAATATTAATTGTTTAGTGTATGCCGATGGCCTTAAATAAAGTATATCTCTGATTGTTGTAGATTACAAGATAACTGAATTACACCGTTGGTGTGAAGAAAACGCAATATTATGCCTTATTGCCGCCGGAAAAATGTTTAACATTTTTATTACCTTTTAGATAATACTACCTTAAACAGAATGTCACAGTTCAAGGGCCTTAGGGTAACATTTTGTGATAATTTATCATTTGATGCACATATTCTTTATATAACTGAATCTGCATTCAAAAGTTTGGATTTTATCTTGCGTAATTCTAAGGGTTTTCGCAACACAGTGAAATTAAATACACTGTTCAATTGTTTTTTGCTGCAAACTATATGCCTCTATTGTTTGGAGTCCAATTTATAACATACATATAACCCAATTAGAAAACGTGGAGCGGAGATATCTGAAGAGACTGCATTTTATCAGCTTTGGTATCTATCCAGTTCGCGGAGTTCCTGAAGATACTTTGTTCTCCACATTTCACTTAATTATCTTGCAGCGGTACTCTTTGATCTTTTTATATAAAATTGTCAACAATTTCATGAGAAGACATTCTGGTGTCTCGAATGTTATATCGAGTTTGTAGATTAAATTATAGATATAACTCGTATTGCAGTTGCCAACTCCTCGTACTAATATTCTTACAGCATCTGCTCTCTATCAAATGATTATTAACTACCAAATGTATGAAGATTGACTTGATATATTTTTTCATTCACTTCACTGTATTAAATATTTACTTGTTTAACCGTCTGTATTTTGTATAGACACATATGTTTGTTAATTATATTAGTTATTTATTGTATTTCAAGCCATGTGTTGTTATAAGTTGTTTGGTTTATTTTTGGATATTTGGTCTTATTCTAGTTTCTCTTTGATTTCATTTTTTATTTTGTTTGTTTTGATCACTCTTTTCTACCTTGTCCTGTAACTGGACACTACTTCAAGTAAATAAATAAATTAGTATAATAAAAGCGAATGCGATTTCCTACAAAAATTGTAGTGGGTTCGAACATCACGATACGCTTATGGTCCTATTTTCTATGTTAAAATACTCATGAACAATGCACACGCTGCATGAGCGCCCACAGAAAAGTGGTTTGGCAACAGAATTGCTTGCGCTGCTCTCAGGGTGTGACGTCGCTCCTTATTCTTTTCTAATTGACAATCTCAGTTATTATATTTAAGTGGGTATTTTATTATTTCCTGTATACCGTAACGTTTTTGCAATTACACAACACGTCCTATTTCTAACATTGCTCTGAATTAAGGTAGCGTCCTAACCATAGAAAGTTAGTAAAATACTATAATTATACGTTTGAAAATTTGATATTACTTGTCAAGGAAATATTTACATATATTTCGTGATAAAAAAGGTAAACACCCATATATGTTCCTTATTGAGTGGTTACATTTGCAGCAAGATCAGAGAAAATACTGCAAAAATTGGTTCGATACACTCAGGGATACGCCTGGGCTCAGATCTAATAAGGTTGTTGATAAGTTCTTGGGGTATCTCATTCCAGGCTATTTGAACTGTATGGGTCAGAGCTTCTAAAATCTGTTGGAGGTATACATTTGTCTCTGCTGTCTCTATTATTACCTCTATAGCCACCTCTAACATTATCTTCATCATTATCTATATCATCATTTATTTTTTTAAATATGTATCTATCTCTACCTCTGTAGGTATAGAGTTTCATACATTTACAACTTCTAACCTAATCTAACATTATCTTTATCATTATCTATATCACAATTTCTTTCTCTAATCACGTGTGTACTTGATTCTCAGTTAGTATGCGAGTTTAATACTTTTAAAACGCATTATTGATGAAAATTTTATAGCACTTTATAGGAATCAGGAAATGAAAGAAATGTTCGACATGCTGCTGTATCCCCGATTATTCGGGAAAGTTTGTTGTTCATAGAAGCCGGAGAAATAGGGATTTCAGATCAGCAATAAAAAGGGAGGCTGGTTAAAATGATAATTGTGGCACATGTGTCTCTGTTCTTCATCAGTATCTATATCATTACTTTTTTCTTTAAATATGTATCTATCTCTACCTCTATAATCATATGTGTTTCATAAGTTTACAACTTCTAATCTAACCTAACCTTGCACTGTCATCATTATCTATACGGTGTTGTCCTACTTGGCCTGGACAATTTCACGTCGCGTGCAATAAACACAAACTTTTTGTACTTGTTGCATAAATAACTATTATTACTGAAAAATTTATGGCACTTTGCAGGAATCCGCAAATGGAAGAAGGGCTCGACATGCTGCTGTCTCCCCAATTATTCGGCAAAGTGTGTTGTTTATAGAAGCCGGAGAAATAGGGATATCAGATCAGCAATAAAATGGGAGGCTAGTTAAAACGATAAGTGTGGCACATTTGTCTCTGCTGTCTATTTATTACATCTATAGCCACCTCTAACGTTATCTTCATCATTATCTATATCATTATTTCTCTCTTCAAATATGTATCTATATCTACCTCTATAGGTATATGAGTTTCATAAATTTACATCTAATTTAACCTAATCCTGCATTATTTTCATAATTATCTATATCACAATTTTTTTCCCTGAATATGTATCTCTCTTTCTCTATAGGCATGTGAGTTTCATACATTTACAACTTCTAACTTAATCTTACATTATCTTTATCATTATCTACATCACCATTTATTTTCCTAATCATGTATATACTTGAATCCCTATAAGTATGCGACTTTAATACATTTAAAACATTTTATTACTAAAAAATTTATGGCAGGAATCCGCAAATGGAAGAAGGGTTCGACATGCTGCTGTATCCCCGATTATTCGGCAAAGTTTGTTGTTTATAGAAGCGGGAGAAATAGGGATATCAGATCAGCAATAAAAAGGGAGGCTGGTTAAGCCGATAAGTGTGGCACTTTTCATTCAGATTCCACGTCCTAGCTGCCCTCGTCGTTCGACGTTACAAGCATCGCCTACGTGATGAGAATTTCCGGCACCAGCAAATATTCTATTGACAACAACAATATCGGACGGAATATTAATAGTCGTATAATGCCAAGAAAATACTAATTAAAAAAGTTTTCAAAGGAATCGGTGGCAATTAATAAAACTTCCACGGAGTACGGTCCTAGTATATCCGGAACACGTCAGATATGAGATATGTCTTCGAAAAAGTGAAAGTGATATAAACTGTAGATCAATAATTCGACTTAGAAGATTTTAACGATAATATTCGCAACTGTCAATATTTGATATTTCGCGGAAGCTAAAAGAATGTTTATAAAACGTTGTTTATAAAACAATATTGAAAATACGCACAATTCTAGAATGGTTATAAAACGTTTATAAACGTAAAATGGGCAGTTTATAAATACAGAGGTTGGATAGAGGTAACAAAGACTAAATTTTACTTGTGCAAAAGCTGCTTGTTTTCCGGAAACTGGCGATGTACTATTATTATTTGTTTTATACAGGGTGTCCCATATAAAATTTTCCATCTGAATATTTCGTTTAATATGAAGTTTTGAACAAATTCCAAAAAACACGTCGATTTTTAATTTTAGGGGGACATCGACTTACATAATTACTTATTTTGTAGTTGCCACCCCTTTGTAGATCGAGGTATCAACTTTGAAATTTCAAATTCCCACGATACATCGTTTGAAAGCTCTTTTGATACTGACTATGCATCAGTAAAAAATTTAAAAAATCCTTATTCGTTTTCAAAAAAATAACATTGAAATAGAATGTTTGAAATTTTGTATTTTTGGGCGTTTGAAATTTCTTTTGATACTGACTATGAATCTGTAAAAGTCATTATTCGTTTTCAAGAAAAGAAACATTGAAATATAAATTTTTGGAGTTTTGTATTTTTACATTTAAAATTGTTTATAACAGATAATCAAATTGTGCATCCAGCTGTTCTTGATAAATATGGAGCCTGTTTACAAAACATTTCCTTACAATTGCAAAAACCTCTGGAGTTAAATCCCGACATTTTCAAGATTTTCGGGTTGATTTGCAAAAACCACTGATTTGAGATATTCCCAGAGAAAAAAGTCGTTTAGACTCAAATCGGGAGACCGAGCTGGCCATTCTATAGCCCCACGCCTATCTATCCATCGCCCTGGAAAAGTCTGATCCAAACAAGCCCGAATTCGTTGCTCAAAATGGGGTGGAGCTCTGTCTTGCTGAAACGTCACAATATATTAATCCAGCTGATCATCATTGTCCAGAATTTCTGTGATCATGGGATCAATATGATCTTCCAACAAACGTAAATAGCTGGCTCCAGTCAAAGTGCTATATAAAAAATGGACCAACTATGTGATTACCCAATATTCCTGCCCAGACGTTCAGCTTTTCTGGATCATGAGTGTGCGATTCTCTAAAACAGTGAGAGTTTTCACCCAACCAATAACAAATATTATGCCTATTCACTGTACCATTGAGAAAAAACTCATCACTGAAGCAGATATTGAAAAGTATATTTTGATTTTCTGTAATTCTGTTAGACATGATATTACAAAATTCTATTCTCCGATCCGCATCATCCTCGTTCAATGCACAAGATGTATTTTGTACGTTCGACTTCGAGATCTCTGTAGTACGCTCTAACGATCGCACGGATTGGTGTGGATTCCTACTTCCATTAATTCGTTGAGAGGACTGTTTTTCTTAAGATTTGCAGCAGACCCAGTTTCTCGAAATTTCTTAACAATCTGGTTCACGTACATATGACTTGTTTGGTGATCAGGATGCAACTCATTGAAAATTCGAGCAGTTTCTTTAGCACATTCATTTTGTTTTTCATAAAGAAAAAATATTTTAACTTTTTCAGCTAACGAATAAACCAAAATGAAAAATTGATAAATGTAAAAGTTGCAATTTGATTGTAAGCCGAACATGAGATTTGACACAACTGAAAATGGTTTCACCAATATCACATTTCTGATAAAATGATATAAAACAATAAGGTACAATGGAATTGAATGCAATAGAATTAAAAAAAATATGATAAGAACCTCAACCTTTTTTTACGTTTCGTTTATTATTGTTTTTATCATCTGACATAGAAACCTTTTTGCAGCTTAATAATAATTAAGGTTTGATGTATAATAATTTTTTCAATGGTTTACAGAAGCTATGGATTAAGATGAAACAATTTTAAATGTAAAAATACAAAATTCCAAAAATTTATATTTCAATGATTTTTCTTGAAAACGAGTTATGATTTTTTACGGATTCAGTCAATATCAAAAGAGCTTTCAAACCATGTATCACACGCCCTATAGTGTTATTTGAAATGTCAAAGTTGATACCTCGATCTATGAAAGGGTGGAAACTACAAAATAAGTAATGTAAGTCGATGTCCCCCTCAAATTAAAAATCGACGTGTTTTTGGAATTTTTTCGAAACTTAATATTAAACGAAATATTCAGATGGAACGTTTTATATGAGACACCCTGTATAAATTAATACGTAGGAAATATAAATTTTTACTGTATCAGAAAGGTATTTTAAGCTAATATAAATCAAATCTACAATTCCTATCAATCAAGTCATATGTATGCTCTCTGATACCAAACATCTAGGTATGCTAATGAACAATTCCACAGACAAAGCTCTATTCAATAATTATCTAAAGATACCTAGATGTTTGGTATCAGAGAGCATACATAGGACTTCACTGATATGAATTGTAGGAGATTTGATTTATATTAGCTTAAAATACCTTTCTAATACAGTAAAAAATGTTACGAAAGCTAATAATAAAGAATATATGGGTAGTATTGTGGGTGTAATTCAACCCTGGTTGGGGCTTTAGTCCACAGAGTAGTTAGTTTCACACAATACTATTAATACCTAAATATATATAGAAAATATTATTATCGAAACAATTTTAATGAGTTCAGGAGTTGTTTATAGGAAGAGAGTGTAAGCTATTTCATGCGGTGAACAAGGCTTCTATAATCCTGTCCGCCTCCCTCGGTAATGGCGGGTAATATTATTCACAAAATGCAGGAAAACAAAGAAAATATCGTATAATTAGATGTTTGCAGCGCTTGACGTCAAGGTCCCCATATTTCATACAGCATGCGAGTCTGTAGAAATGCCTATTTACATACTTTACACGCATGGTTGCTCTAGTAGAGACTTTTGCCACAGTGTGGCCAACATAAAAGTGATACACGGCCCTTGTGTTTCTGCATAATGCCCTATTCATATATAAAATGGTTTCGTCACATTGTTCCGCAGATATGTAAAGCACTTTTTTACTGTAATGTTTCGCTCTTTGCTTTTCTTTTCGGCTTTTATTTCCTAGGATTACATTAGGGTGAAATGCTTTAAGCCCGCGCTCGTCAAATGGGAATTTTTAAATTTGTAAAATGGCTAACGCATGCTTCTATGTGCTCCCAAATCCCATATTTCACATCCCACCGCACATACTCTACCAACAATTACAGCAATACTTCCAAGAAGTAGTCATATAAGAAGTAATTACAAGTTATAAGTAAATAGAAGTACACACTACTTGAATTAATCATAAAATAGATGTTTATGGAAGAAGTGATAATTATTTTGAAAATGAACAAATCTTCTTACTCCATTCAATTTTTGTTAGTTAGAGCAATGTTAGCAAATCCACTTTACGAAACATATCCAGCAAATGTGTAAAGGTGCTGGAAACCTCTGTACAACCGTATTTATCCAGTTGTCAAAAAACTATACAACATGTTTAAGTACAGGGAGTTCATGCAAAACAATAATAATAATAAAAAGCCGTCACTAGGAAGACCACTTGTAAATCATAAAGTAGGTTGGTCCATTCTGAAGCATCAACAGTTATACCCGTATCACATACAAAGAGTTGAAGTCTTATTGCCGCAAGGCTATCCTGCTTGCCTACAATTTTGCCACTAGATTAAAATTGTACAAAACCTTGTCAGCCCTATTTATTTCTTTGTTTAGCACACATATCAGGAGATCAGTTTACAAAGTTTACGTTGAATCTGAGCAGCACTTAAGTCAACAAATTGTAGCTGACTGTGATAAGAGCTACTCCTGGAATTTTTGCACGTGTTCGAACTGCAATTTCAAGAAGATCTGAAGTAATGTAGTTTGGCTGAAGGTGACCATTTCCAACATTTGTTATAATACATCATAGTAAAGTAATTCCATTTTTAGTTATTATTTGAAGTTTTGTAATGAGTATCGGTAAAGATGCGCTTGATCAAATAAATCAATTTTGTTGTTAATCGATTAGGACTACAAAAAAGCTTTCTGTAAAGAAACAAATAGTGAAGATAAGACAAAGGCGCATACTATGGCATGTTATACCTCTGTGCCGTCTATCTCTGTGCCTGTGTTTATCTCTGTTTCTTTAACTAGGTATCTATGTTTTTTTTACGTATCTGTACTTAAAATATTCTCTTTAATGTATTCAATTTTTTCAGTTTATTTTTGATTTTCTTCTCTTTCTCTAGTTCTCTCTTTATCTATCTCTGCCTTTATCTTTACTTCTACCCATCTAACTCTATTTCCATCCAATACATCTATCGACTCTGTGCTTCTACCTCTAGAATTACATTTATTATTTGTTTACATTTTAATATGCCTCTCTTTTTTATTATAATTTTTCTAAATATCAATTCACAAGGCAGTTTTTGTGCACACCTACTTGTGGCTTCCATTCGAAGACATCTGTCAATTAATTACAATGCCTCAATAAAATAATTTGAGACATACTGTGAGCAAATTTATTGCAAGCCTTTATCATCCACTTAGGTCTAACAAGAAACCACCCAGGGCTCCCCTAGCAGCCTCGGTGACCCTCTTTCTGCACTGTTTAAACGGGGGAGATTATAGACCTTGCCATGAATGGTGTGTAGACAATGCACTTGGGGCTGTTACGATAATGAACTTAGTATTCTATGGCATAAAAACTGGAAGTGAATTTAATTATTGGCCTCATTGAAAATGTTATTGGAAAAAGTTCCGCTGGAAGTAATTTTCTCAAGCTAACGAGGGTCTGTTGCATCGGTTCGGTTAACTGGCTTTTTACTAAAAGCGGATCAATTTTATGTTGAATGTGGAAATCCGCTGCAGCGCATTTCAAGTTCAATCGCAGGCAACACAGTTCCATTTAATTTTATCGTTAATAATACGATTAATCTACAGTTTATAGATAAACGTATACAGGGTCATTGGGGGGAACCCCCATTTTTGAAAGGGGTGTTTAGGGCGCAAAAGTGAACAAAGAAGCCTAATTAACATATGGTCGAATATCAACGCTTACTGAGACAGCAATGAAATAGCTATTTATGCCATCAGTTACGAAATGCCTAATTTTGTGTAACGCGTGAGATTTAGTTACACAAAATTTCATTTCGTAACGTATTGCATACAAGATTTTTTCTAATTTTGAAGAAAGTAATAAAAAAATAAAATTTAATATAATTGACAAAAATTTGGAAAACATAAATTTAGTTTGTTGCTGTTACTTCATGTTCGTTGTCAGTTTGACATTTTGTAAAAAAGTCTAGACGGAAGGTTTTTAGCGCGATTGATATATTTTTAGTTTTATTTTTAAAAAATGAGTGATTCAAGTTCTGAAGAGCTACCAAGCGATATTGAAGAGGCAGCAGGTAATGCTCTATTATCAGTAATTCCCAAAAAGTCAAAGGCAGTTTATGATTTGGCATACGAAAAATTTGTTACGCGGTGTGATGAGAAGAAAATTAAACATGTTAATGAGAAAGTTTTACTTGCATATTTTGAGGGTAAGAAAGATCTAAAAGTTTCCACATTATGGACACTTTACTCAATGTTAAGGTCTGAACTAAATCTGAAAAGAAATATTGATATTAAAAAATATACAAATTTGGTAGCATATATTGAAAGGCAAGCGGACGGGTACAGTGCTAAAAAGTCAAAAGTTTTTATTAAAGAAGATTTTGTCAAATTTTTAGTGGAAGCTGATGACAAAGAATACTTAATGGCTAAGGTTGCAATGATAATTGGAACGGCAGGAGCATGGAGAAAAGCAGAATTAACATTTCTTCCAGTTGAAAATAAAGGAAGCCATTTTCGTGTTGATATCCCACCTTCAAAAACAAAAGTTATACGGCAGTTTACAATTACCACTTGAGACATTGAAAATACGAATCTTGTTGAAATATTAAGAAAATATATTAAGTTGCGTCCCCAGGTTCTTAAACACAACAGATTTTTTGTAAAATATGCGAATGGAAAATGTACCAGAAATCCTGTGGGAATTAACACATTTAGCAGTCTGCCAAAAGTTATTGCACAATTTCTTGGTCTTTCAAATCCTGTTCTATATACTGGCCACTGCTTCAGAAGAAGCTCTGCCACTTTCCTAGCAGACAGTGGCGCTGATATTTTAAAATTAAAGAGGCACGGAGGTTGGAAATCTAGCTATGTTGCAGAGGGATATGTTGAAAATTCCATGAATAATAAAAAACTTATAGCGCAAGAAATATTTGGTGAAACATCTTATGCAATGTGCGCCGCTTCCCAAATAACAAGTTCGAACAATGAAAAAAATATGTCGTCGGGAATTAATTTGAATAATTGCAATAACTGTGTTATCAATATTTATAATAATTAATTAATTTATAATTTACGTTTTTAACTTGTATTATAACAGTTTAATAAATAGAATAATTCTTTTTGCCACTAATTTTAAAATACATTTTTCGTCACCAATTGCATAAAATTTTACTTTATGCAACTAGTTACAAAAAGTAAGACGTTTCATAATGTCAATCAGTTTTAAAAAGTGTCACTTTATATGTCAAAATTAGAAAAATATTTTTATTGCTATTTTTGCGAAAGATGTATTTTATTTTGAGTAGGTCATGCATTCTAAACCAAACTCACATTAGTGATAACTAATTGTCATATTTTTAAAAGTTTGCAATTTAATCGCTTATTTTATAACTGTCGCATTTATTTTTACATGTGCGTTCGTTTAGTCGGTATTGTACATATAATTTCGTAATGCCTGCCATATTTAGTCATCTAGAATAAGCTGATATTACTTTTATTTATGGGTATTGCAACTGTAGCGTTAATCGTGCAGTTGCTGAATATTGACGTCGCTTCCCGAACAGAAAAGTGCTAGATAGAAATGTAATCCAGACAGTCTTCAACAATGCACGTGAAACTTGAATGTTTCCCAGTGCGAGAATTACATCTGAGAGGCAAGCTGGTCCTGGTCTAGCAGTGGAAGAAGAAATTTTAAATATGGTAGAATGTAGAACGGGTGTAAGTACAAAGCGCATTGCAACTTATCACCAAATTAAACAAACCAAGGCATGGGAAGTCATTCACAAAAATGCATATTCAGCGTGTCCAGAATTTTCAGATAATCAATCCAATCAATTCACTCGTGATGGAGTAAATGGCTGCCACAATGAACATCGTTGGCCAGATGAAAATCCGCACGTCACGATGGAAAGTTTCAGCATTGGTTCAACATCAACGTGTGGTGTGGTATGATTAATAATAAATTACTTGGCCCAGTTGTTCTAGACGGTTGTCTTACTGGAGCTAGATATATAGAATGTATAGAAAATAATTTGACATATCTACTGGACGATGTTCCATTGGATTTTAGACAAAACATGTACTTTCAGCATGATGGTGCCCTGCCCATTTTAGTCGTGTGGTGATCAACCAAGCAATACCTATTCACAGCCCTGAATTGGCCGAGGTGTCCGATTGGAGAATTTTAATGTAAATTTCTATCAGTTTTGAACGAATAAGCTTGATGATATATTTTAACGACATCAATGTTCAAAAACGTTAACTAACAAACATTGTTTCAGTTGCTATACTGATATGCTAATTGGAGAGTCTTGTTTGCAGAAATGTGAGACGGCGCACTTATCAGCTCTGTTTCGGCTATTTATTTATGTCTTTAAGCTTTATCCCCCTGCTGATATCTGATCCAGAAAATCTAAAATGTTGAAAGTGATTGTGAGTGTGCATAGTTTCTGACTTTGTAAGAGACAGGTAAGAATATTTATGTATGTCAGTATAATAAATAATTGGAATTATTTTTTGTAGTTACCTACATGTAACACATACGTCTAGAAACAATTTAAAATATAATTAATCTAACCTAATTTATCTTTATATGTATAGACATAATGGTCACTTTATCTGATTTTAGACTGGTGCGTATATTTGACTGCTTTATTAAGTTCACATCAATAATTTTAGATTTTAAATGGATTGATATGGATTTTAACGTGGCATATGAAGATGAAAGTGAGTTTAGACGTAATAAAAAAATTGGGGGGTCTGTAGGTACTGCAACCCTCCTCTGTTCGTGCTTTACATATAGATATTTTAAATTAAAATTTCATGGAAAGTCTGCCGATTTAAAATAAAAATATGTGCTAAATTTCAAACGTTAGTCTCTGAACCGGAGTTATAAAAAAAAAATAATTTTAAGAATTTTTATTTTGACACTGTATTTTGAAAATAGAGCTCCGAAATGAAAAATGGCATGAAAGTCCGATTATTTTAGTCCAAAAAATAAGTGGTTAAGTAACTTACTAATTTATAACACCCTGTATATTATTTATATAAAAATACAGCACAATGATTACAGCTAAAGACTATTTATATTCACAATATTCATTAATAAAATATTTTAGCTATTGCACTCAAGCCTAACATGCAGAATGCAGATGGATTAATGATCGAAAATCTAGGGTGCATAGACAACACAAACAATAAAGTAGTGATTCATCTACTATGACTCACATATTCAGACCCTTATATTCCTCAGTTTGCTACCCTTAACTGTTTAATAATGACTATATATTTTTTATAAATTTATGCGCATAGTAATTATAATGCATTATTATAACTGACTTGTACTTGCCAAGCTATACTGAAAGTGATATTTTATAATTCCAGTTGTTTTGATACAATGTTCTGATTATAAAGGTTCAGGCTTTATTAAGATATTGATGACTACTCCCTTACTTGTAAATAAGTAATAATTTAGGTCACATTGGTTGTCTGTTAAAATATCATTATTTATTAAATATAATAATTTTAAATTTATTATAATTATTATCTACATACTGCTTCAACTCTTTCTTTAACTTATTTTTATTTTGAATTATCTTCTCTGTATGTAGGCAATAAATTAAACATTCTTGGAGCAAGGTACGAGACAAATCTGTGGGTATGAGTTAACCTAAATAACATCCATATTTATTTACTAACCTGGTTTAATGAAAATATTTTATAAATAAATATTTCTTGACAGTTCAACATCACTTTTGACATTGTCGATGTATAATTTAATAGTTATTTATATATCAAGGGAGTTATGAACATCCAATAACTCACCTAATAGAAAATGATTTTTATTTTATACTAATGAAATATGAAAACTAAATTTTGTTGGTTTTCAAAATTAAACTAATGTAGCTTAATAATTAAGTAATCATGATTACCATGGACATATCACTTGACAAATTTATCAAATTCATTATTTTGTAAAAATGACTGAAAACCTGGAGAGAAGTGAGATTTTAGGCGATTTGTTACAAAAGGCTGACATAGTTCGAGTAGCCCTACTACCAACAAAGTCAGAACCAAAGCATAAAAAAGAATATGTCAAATTCGTGCAGTGGCTGAAAGTTAACTGTATTGAAAACAATAACTTCAACAACAACATGGAACATCAACTTCATGTTTGATTACAGTCATAGGTAGTGACAACAATTGAAAGGAAAATTCTTGCAATTCGGAAAATAATTTCAGTGGAAAATTCGACAATTGTCGTTTTATTTTTGTAAATATGTTAGAGGAAGTTAAGGATTTATAGCTATTTAGTATAACTCCGAAGCGAGTTATGAAGTTGGAGTTATAATGTGTTAGTATGAAATAAAATAATTATTTTATAAATATAATTTTTATAGTTAGATATTTGACTCAATTTAAAAGTGGCCATCTGAAAAAGCAATCATAAAAATGCAGAAATAGATCAGATCTCATCTATTGAGGTTGAATTTTCGAGTCCGCACAAAAGTGGACTTAAGTGAACTGAAAAAAATGCGTACTCTTAAGGCATGCGTACTCTTAAGCGTTCCCATACTAAGCAACGATATAAACCTGAATTTAAAATGTTAAGTAAAAATTTTATTTTTCTGAGATAGGCTATTGAAAGAATACACATTTTTATTATTATCTGATAGGATCTACTGCTTACCTATACCAATTTTTTTTATCGCAACTACCCCAAACAGCTTACGAAAAAAGTACGAAATAAAATTGTAGTTAAAAACTTTTCCGTTTAAGATTTTAATCTGTTTATTTACATAACCCTGATGTTGAAGTTTTTCAGGAAAGTTAGTGATAAAAATCTTCTCTGGGTGCTCACATCAGCCACTGAAGGTTTATATGCAAATGACAGTCATATATAGGGTATCTCTGAAAGATCTGTACAAAACACTAGCACAAACTTCTGACTTGAATATGAGGATCTAGCCCAATTTACCCTAGTACAAAAGTTGATAGTTTCCGAAATACAGGATGTCAAAGGTATTGTACAGTATTTTTTTGTAAATATTTATCTTAATAACAGCATGATTCTATCCAACGATTCGGGAACAGCTCATCTAAATAAGCCCGGTCAGGTGTTGCATAATAGGGAGGTGCACAGTATTGTGAAAATTAAATTTTAAAATCTTCAACCATTATTTTCTTGAAATTTTTGTTATGTAACGCCATAATTTTTCATGATATATGTATGTAGAATGACACGCTTTTTCAAACGGCATGGTCAAAATTAGGGGTTGCTATTTAAAAAAAATTTTGATGACGTCATATCTCGAACAACGATGACGTCACAAATGTGGGTTGTATGTAAGGTTCCCAACTTGAGCATCGGTCATTCCGGGACAATTGTTTTTACGTTTCCAAATAATTGAAACAAAACATCAAAGATCAGAAATATATATTGCACACACTTTTTTATTTTTAAACATAAAATCGATCATAAAATAGACTAGTTACCTTTGGCTTTTGGCAAAAGGAAAAAAACCAACAAATTCATAAACATAAAACATAACTTTGGTAACTAGGACTAGAAAGTAAGTAAATGGTAAGTACCTACTTAACAATACTAATACAAATTATTGACAAAAATAAACTTTAAAATAAACTACAAAATAAACTCTTTTTACTTTTCATTGCAACTTAAATCTATATTTTTGTTGAGATCGAGCAGCCTGAAGCAGTTTTTGATCTGATTTAACTAGAGCCAAAAAGTTCTCGCATTTTAAATCAAAATTTAGTCTCACTTGTATTTCCGATTTTATTTGAGCTATACTCTGTCGATTTCTTTCATTGGTTCACAATGCTTCCATAATGCTGAAAACACGTTTGCAAAAAGCATTGCCGACAGGAACACTAGGACACTAATTTAAACATTTCATGCAACATTGCATTTATTTCAGAAAAAGATTCAAATTTTCAATAATATTATTAGCTAATATAAAATCGGTATATAAGTATACGCACAAAAATATACCTTATACTACCTGGGCACGGCGCGGCGGTTGGTCGTCAAAGTTCACACACTAAAATTTCCGATAATTGTTAAAATATTAGTTAAGGATTTCCGGGATTTTTTATGTTCCGGTCAATGCAAAACTTTTGCCGGGACAAACTTTCTCATTTCTGGTTAATCCCGGTCAAACCGGGACGGTTGGGAACCCTAGTCGTATGTCAAAAAGTGCATTTTCTAAAAACAAAAGCGACGTGCCAGGGGATTTTTTCGAGAAATTCTCAATATCAAAAATAATTTTTTTATTCGTTACTTTTCGAAAACACTGTATATTGTATTTTTATATAGCATATAAATGCATTTATTGCTAGTTTTAGTAATCTTACGGTATTTGACAATTTCCAAAATATAAAGTAGCAATTATTATATAGCGTTATGAAGAAAGAAAATAATACAAATGAATGGCATAAAAATATACAGCGTGTACTATTTTAAAAATGTAAAGAAATTACAAGTACGCCATTGAACTTTTTTCTTTGAATTTTTAGCATTTATATATCTTAATTATTCTCTGAGATACAAACAATCCCTTAAAAGTATTTTTTTTTTAATTTTGCCTTCTATATAAAAAATGAAGAGCTCTATGAAAGTTCTGATTACGGCATCTTAAGTTTCTCGTAAAAGTAGGTGGTCCAGTGCTGCAAATACTGCATTCTTCTGTCTCTTATAGTAAATTGGGACACACTGTATACGAAACTATGAATAGATCTCGATTTATCATCCTAAAAGACCCAAAGTATCGAATTTCTTGCAATTCTGCTATTATTAAGATTAATAATTAATTTTTTTGTTTAATGATGGCTGACTCCGTATTTGAACAATTTTTGGAGATCTTTTAGTTTCAGGAATTTGTTTTGTACAGACCTTTTATATCCATCCTGTATTTATATAAATATTATGCTGATTATTTTGAAATATGTTCAAATGGACCTGAGTACATACTATATGCTAAATTAGTAGACTGCATAATGTATAACATAATTTTGAATTAAAACGCTTGTATAAGCCATCACAAAGTTGTTAATTATAAATTATAAATACTTGTTCCAATATTCAGCCCATTAATATCTAAAATCTCATTTAATTTGTTACATTATTTAACATTAATGTGTGCTACAAATTGATGTGGCACTTTATAACTTAAAATAAATACCTCATTAAAAGAAAATATATCATAAAGATATTTTTCCAATGAATAAAAATATTGCCTTTATAATATGCTTTAGTAAATATAAATTTTCCAGTATTTCTTTAAAGAAAGCTCGAGACCGGATAAGTTAAATTCTCATTTTTTCCTCCTATTCTACCATTTCTTCAATTACCTCGTCTTGCATTCATTGTTTCTTTGTTTTCTTTGTGTCAAAGTTAGAAAGCGATGAGGTGTTAGGAGTCAGGCAAGGATTGTTCTCAAATTGTTTCCCCTTACATTTCCTATTCTCTCCTTTTGGTGATTTATATACATAATATTGTGTGGTAAACAAGTTTGGCTGGAATAAAATTTCCAAACATAATTAATTTAGTTTTTTAGTAGCTAGGTCTAGTCAACTCATTTTTTATTTTCTATTTCCTATTTTAGATTCATAATAATATTTTGAAATTATTTGTCGTCTTATAAATTTTATATAGATTTCAACGTTGAATATCAATGTGGACTTTAAATGGTAATTTAGTTGCCCTATTTTCAATATTTTCCACAACAAAATATTTAGATGGGGTTGGGTCACTCATATCTCAAGATTATTTCACTTATCTTCCGCAACTGAAATCACAGCAAGTATTGATTTATATGTCACAGCCAATCCTTAATATTTTACAATTCTGCTACAATGTGCCTGCTAGAGATTACTTGTATACCAAAAGATTCAATATTAATTATGTTAAAAATTTCCAGGAAAATCCAAATGCAGGGTACTTCTTGACTTGTGACCTTTGAACATAGCATACGCAAATTAGCATTGAGAAGGGTTTCAGAATCCAAAAGTCCATGCAAGACTGAATAGAATGAAACCAGCTGCCATTTGAATGTCATATGATACTGCAATACCATTAAAATATATGCGTCATATCCAATCCAAACGGTATTTTTGCATAAGTATATAAGAAGATAATCAATAAGTAAACATAACTTTAAATACTTTTGATTAACTTAAGTAGAAAGCGCTAGGAAAGATCTGAAGAGATGTTTTTTCCATTCATTCTGGAGTTGTGTGGATGATAGCTTAAATAGCTACAGTACTTAGGTCCTATTGTACTTTCCCTCATTAGGAAATCAACCTTTCTCCAAACACCCTGTATAAAGGGTGTTCGGAATGCCATGTGATAATTTGTACTAAACAAATCATGCTTGACTTATCAATTATTTTGCTTTGGTCAACGGTAACACAATTATGACAGCAAACAGGTCTTGAATACACACCACCGCCTTTACATACTTTGTTAAGATTGCATTTATACATAATAATTACAAATAAGTACACATAAACATAGGTACTTACTGTGAATGGTTTTCTTAGAGCTCTTGTCACAATATATGACAATAGCTACAAAGTTCAAAATGACTTATGTTGCTTGCAAAAAGCATTTACCGTACCAAGGTCTCACAGCCAGAGAGTTTTGCCTAGATTTGCTGTAAATTAAGATGTCATGCAGCAGGTCACGGTTACTATAAATTGTTCCATTTTTGTTTATGTACACTCACAAGCACCAATGAAAAACTACATAAAAAACGCACTAGTAGTATTGTTACTATGGCTAATAATTTAGGTGATCAGCAGCAGCGTGACACATTACAACGTTGTTGAACGTTCCAGTATGTTACAATTTTAACGAATTTCTCGGATATTTCTATTGTTTACTTCACTAATACTGATTCAAAAAACAAATTACGTTGCATGCGCTTTTACTAAACCTTTAGTGTACCTTAGTTTGTTTGCATATTATTGCGGTTGTATTTTTATTTTTGAAATGTACTTGTAGACAAACTATTCATTTTAGACATTTTTTCCATACAGTTTTTGTAGCTTTCGGTCAGATATATAAGCCCTTAAAATTACGGCACTCATATTCCGAACTCACTGTAGACATCATCAAATTATGTATTAGAGTGAATCGAAAGTTATTGTCAGGTTTTGTACATTTTGTTTATAGATTCTATTTTTCCAATTCTCACAAAAAAATCAGGCTGTTTTGATTAAAAACTAATAGTTCTTAGTCTTAAGGCTGGGATTTTGTATACATATTTTTACCGTCTAACAGGGCTTCAAGCGAGGACACAGAACTCCAAGAAAATTGAAATAATTGTTATTATTATATATCAACATATTCACAAAGGTTCCCACTGGTGAGATAATTTTCATTGCTCATAAAATCTATTAAATAATTATAATAAATGTTAAAATACCTCAATTTTAGCCACACAGTTACTACGACAATATGTCACAATTACGGCAAAATTATCACAGCCACAGCCACCAAATTACTTCACTCACTAGCCAGGACATATAGGACAACTTGTGTTTCACTTTCAGATTAATATTTATTGGTAATTTTACAGTTTGTGTCCTCGAGTTAAATCATAACATATATCACGGCTTCCATTTTTATGTACGTCAGAATGCACGATAAACTTCAGAGAACCGTGCGGTTCGGGCCTATACGGTTTGTATACTGTCTCATAGGTCTGATTGATTCGTCGTTTCGCTCACTCAGGCTGTGCAATTCCTTTTCTACAAAATCCCCGCCTTAAAAGTGTCATGCCTTGTTTTTACATAAAAGTAAGGTAGCACTCTAATAATAGCTACTGACTTCAATAAGGTGCACATTTCGTAAGTAGAAAAGGTAAGGGAAAATGTTTTTCTATTCCGAAATGACATACACCGTGGCAGATAAAAGTTGAAGCGATTTAAAAGGATCCTAATAGCCGCTTGTCAAGTTATTAAAGAAAATATAATTATTTTTTTTAAATTTGACATCCTGTATATCTTAAACGAAGCATTTCCAAGCCTAAGTTCATAGGAAATTTTTGAACATAGAATAATATACTGAAGTATGTACATCTCCTCCTGAAACACCCTGTTGTTGGTAATTATAACTTCAACTCGAAATATAGAAATATTTTAACTTGTGAAATTGTACATATTATGCAGCCAGTAATACGCGCGGCCAGCTTTAACGCTATTAATTGCTTCAAAAGACTAATGGCGTAAATTACGCCACTTAAGTGTGCTTCATTCGATTTGCACCCACTCTTAGCTCGACAGACGGGATCGCCAAATGTTAACTTTGGCTGTTAGCAGAAATTGTACCGGAGAGCCGTGTGGCATCCCTTTAATTTACCGGAATGAAGTAAAGGGTAGCTGCAGTCCGTGGGAAGGGAGGGCCATTAGCATGTCAATGAAGAATATAATCAATAGCGCCATCGATTCCCATTTATTTCCAAGTGGCGATCATTTTTATCTAACGCCTGATTTATCATGCCTGGATCGGATATCCAAGCCGTATATATCTTTTTACAATTGCTTTTCGAGATAACCAATTGAATTGAGACACTGACTCTTTAAATTACGGCTTGTTACGGTTCCGCGCTATGATTTATAAGGTCTTTTGTCTGCTTTTGCCTCTGGAAATCCACTTCTCCCTAATTTCTCAAAAGAAACTTCCTCAAATGCGTCTTTACATATTGATATAAAGAAATAACCAACATCTTTTGATCTTCATAACACAATGTCATTATTTTACAGTTTTTCACTAGGAGTTGCAAAGAGAAATAGCAACGTAGCAATCAATACTATTTGCTAAATCAGTGGCACTAATGAAAATATTAGGACAAATCCTAGAAAGTTGTACTACTATTTTAAAAATTGTATTTTCTTTATCATATCACAATAAAGTGAAGTAGGTGTTTCACATAATATAATCAATACAATTTTAAATAAAACAGCCCATTAAGAACAACTTTTAAACGATACATATTTATTCGCACAGTGAAAAAATATACATTTTGATACACAACACAATCTTGTGTTAATCGAGGTTTACACGAGATTGTGCTCATGTACAGAGTCCCAAAATTTCACCCATCATACCCATATAAAAATTTGCGCACAGGAGGAGTTAAAGGCCTCAAAGTGGGACCAATTAATTAGAAAAAATTAATATCTCTGTATTACTTTACCATGAAATAACCACATTTGATGCATGATTTAGGTTTGTTATTGATCTTCCTAGAGATACCCCAAACTTGTTTTCCATTAATCGAATTTAAAAACAATAATATCCTACACAGAATTTAGTTTAAAACATTTTTGAGACTTTAAGGTTTTCAAGAAAAAAATGCGTTAATTAAAACAAGATTTCAATAGTGTGTATTAGAAGAAATCAAAAAGTCAGTAGTAGACTTTGTCTTGAAAATTTGATAGTAATAAAACTACAAAATAAAACAATAAAATGAAAACTAAAGAAATTGTTCAATATGGGCACCATTACTCTAATGAATAATAATATTTTCTTATAACGTTACATTTATGCAAATCTTCTTGGGAATCAATTGGCAAGGAATAAACAAAATCCTTTAATATTCTCCAAGGAAAATAATTACATTTGTTGAGGTCTGACGATAGTAGTGGCACAATTTTGAGGTTTGGAAACTTAAAATTCAAAAAGTCTTTAACAGTATCATTAAAATGAGGTGATGCCCCATCATGCATAAATCAAAACTCTAGTCAAGTTGCAACGGTAAATCTTAGATTAAATCAACGATAGTATTTTGCATAAATTCCAAATAACTTGCTCGCTATTTAATCGATTTAGCAAAATACAGAGGAATATTCATGAATGCTGTGAACATTTGTAATTCCTGTACGAGTCAAACAAACCTCATCAGTGAAAGGAATTTTCTTATGAAAATTAATTTCCTGATGCAGAATAAACTGGCACAAGGTCACTCTTCGATCCAAATCTCTCAGAAAATAGCTCTTGCATTTCTTGAATGTGATATGGCTGTAGTAGATTACATTTAAGAATTCGGTGTATAGGAGTTCTTGATAATTCAGTTTCTAGAAATAAACCTTTAATAATTATTTCCGGTTCATCTTCATCTGTTTCCAGCAGAGTGGGTGCCAATCTCTCCACGAATATAGCTTATGTATCGTCTACCGGCTGTGGGGGTCAAACCCACAGCGATCTGGTCACCTCGATTCAAGTACTGACACCTTAAACCGCGCGACCACTGACCAAATGACTATTAAAATCTTGTTTTTATTAATGCAAGAATATAAAAGTGTTTTAGATTAAACTCTGCGCGTGATATTATAATTATTTTTAAAATCGAGTAACCTTTTTACATTTTTTTACTATCAATACGTAAATTATCTGAACTATTCAGTATAAGCATTTATATAACTTATAATGCATTTTCTATGAATATCTCTGTTCCTACTTAAAGGATCATATTAAACATTTTTGTATTTAAATTTGCTGTACTTCAAGAAAATACTACAAGTTCCTTCATCCTAAAAAATTAACTTTAAAGTCCTCAGAAGTAAAATGAAATTCTGGTATTTACTGGAATTTTACTCATTCTCAAGAATTTATACACGTAAGTACGCCTGCATTGGATAATTGTGATATTATTCACTTTACATTCATAAAAGTATCCAGCTCAGAAAAGGAATTCCCTACCTGAAATTCCAGGAACTTCAACTTTCAGTTTCCGATATATATTATCCGTGAAATTTATTTATTTCACACCAGTTGGTCCATTTCTCCATTTTTTCTATATCGCCATGGAAAGTGGGTCATGTGTAAGTTTGACAGTCAGCAGTGCGTGAGTAATGGAGTTATAATAGAAAGGCCTCTTCCAGCTTTTTATTTGAAGAGGAATATGTATATTAGAGTTCAAAGAACCGCGAGGAATCTAGTATATATTGAGGCTAATGTATTCTGCATATTGTTATTCACTGGAAAATTGTAAACTATATCATGTCTTCCTTTGTAGTAAGGCTATTTATAGAACACTGCGAGCAGGAAGGAATGAGCGATAGGGGCAAAAGAGAAAGATAGAATAGTAACAGGTTCTGTTATTATTGATACAAAATTATAATGCTATTACAAGTTTCAGACAATCGTGTCTTTGCAAAGCTTGTTACTCTTTCTAATAAATGGCGAAGGCGCCTGGACTTTATGTGAAAATACACAATCATAACTTATCTAAAAAATTTGGGAATACATGCGTCATGAAAAATGAAGTCAATATCGTAAAAAAAATTGTAAAATAATTATAGTTTCCGAGAAAAAAGTTCGGAATGCAGACTATTCCAAATACTGAAATCCGATGGTGGTATTAACGTTTTTACGATATTGTCTACATTAGTTTTTCAAGTGTCAAAAATGGCTCACTCAAACTTAAGTGTTAATATTTACTTGTAACAATGAACGCCCTGTAGATATTGAAAAAATAACTCGGTCGGTTAACAACCCGGAAAACCACTATAGATACTCAAATACTCCTATAAAAGTAGCAATAATAGGATCGTGTACTTAAAAACATTCTGCATTTAAATGACGAGCTGCTAATGCATTTTGCCTTGTTGTACTTTACACTGAAAGAAATACTACTGAAACAGTTGCTACAAATGTATGCTTACTTTTTTGTCGTAGGAAAAACTACAAATGTAGTGAACAATATAAGTTCGTTGTTGTGGTAAATGAAAAAGTATTATAGTAATTGAATTGTTGCAAATTTTAATAGAATTGTAAAACTTTTTTCTTTATTGTGTAATAAGCGTCATATTGTACAATTTAAAATGCGAGTATAGTGCAAAATAACAATATTTATAGGTTGTCATTATTAAAGAAACTACAGAGACACAATTAATATAATATAATAATATAATAATATCTCTACCCCTCATTCTAATCACGAGGATTAGCTCAGAAGTCGAAGACTTGTGCGGGAGAGGGGGCGGCATATTATTATTAAGCAGGCCGCATTTGCGCCCAGGAACGACTTACGTTGGTAGGCCCTAACCACCATTCAGTGCAGGAATGAGGGAAACCTGGAAAACCTCATTAATTAGGGGGGTAGTCAAATGTCAACCGGTATCAATCTCTCACATTGACTCAAGCCAACATTCTTCCACCCTACCATACCCGCAGAGAGAGTGCCAATCTCTCCACAAATATAGCTTATATACGGTCTACCGGCTGTAGGGGTCGAACCCACAGCGATCCAGTCACTTCGATTCAAGTACTGACGCCTTAAGCAGCGCGACCACTGACCGATCCAATTGTAGTGATATTTACTACAAATTGTATTAAAGTAGTTTTTGGGAGACCGCAGAATCCATCATTAACAGCTAGATGCAGACATCTCGCGTATTCTTGACCTTCCGTCGGATATGACAAAGATAGAGGAGTCACGTGTACTCAGGTTCATTTCTTTTGGGTGTGATAGACACAAACAGTTAGAGTCCCATCAGGGGATGTTTTGCCTGATTCTGTGACATCCTAATGACTAGAACCAACAACTCAAATCCGGTATATGTGGGATGTGCCACAGACGAATGATTTTGGCTGTTTGCTATAGGTCTTCCAGGTGATAATTTTTCCAGAAATTTCACATGCGCAACAGGAGCAGCAATTTATAACTATCAATGTATAATTTCTTAAATAATTCAGTGGCAATTATTAATGCATTTAAGAAACATTTTTATAAAACTTTGTAGTGGGGATTAAAAAATGCTGGTAAACTGTTGCAGTCTTTGTTTCAATAAACTCACAAAACTTTTAGTAAATGATACGATATAATATGTAGTTATTGGAAACATTTCTCTTGTAGTAAAATAGTGTTTACAAAATTGTAAGCATAACATGTATGTGAAATAATACCACATATTGTGTCTGGAGTTATACAACAGATTGTAGTTCATATGTCTAGAATTGTATACGCGTTTAATATTCTTTTTTCAGTGGCAAAACTGTGAAAAATAGGAGTCATCTCATATTGTGGTTTAGGTTTGCGTTACAAGACAAAGAAAACTGCCGCACCTTTCAATACGTCATCTCTTAAAATTGTTCACATTATCGGTTCATTCACATTTAGGAATGCCATCACGGGCGTACCGAGTAATACATTAAAGAGGCTTACATTAAGTCCTCTATTCTCCTTCCAGCGAAGAATAAAAAATAATACACCCTTAATAAGCACTTTAAACAATACAATGATAAAATAAAAGCACGAAGTAAGTCCTTTGACTATGGCTTGTCGGGTTCGGTTCTTTGTGTTGGCTTTACGAGGCGTGAAGCGCGAGCGAGTGCGGGGTCTCAGTCCCTGCCCCGCACGCCATACGGCATTAATAACGATACTTGTGTCTCCATTATATGCAGACGACGTCTTATTGTCGCGCGATGATTCCGCGAATGCCTTTCAGTCATGTCCACGCACGAAAGCCAACAAATTTAACGAAAAAACGCTTGTTTTTGTAATCTGGTAGTTTGTATCAGTAACGACTCGTGACTTTTAAAACTGATGAAGGAGACTGAAATATTTATCTACGAATACTACCTACTCAAATACTTTTGAACTATTTGACAATTTTGCCCAACTTTCGAATTTATTAATCTTCTATTTTTATTTTACTAGTGACATGAACCATAATGGAGAAATTGCATGATTTCTTCCTATATGTCCACAAGAAAGAATTTATTATTTTAATCCCCCATTATGAAGTATGATAGGATGTACCAAAATATGCGTTGTCTGAACCTATCTATTCAGCGAGAAAATTCGAGTCAAACAAAACGTTCCATTTAGAAGTAACGGAAGCCAACTTGCTGCAAAATTCTGCTATAAATTTTATGTATAAAACTTATAATAAGAACTGCAAGTACATATATATTTTTAATTATAGGTTTAATGATTTTGAATCACATTTTGAACAATTTAAATAGTTTTTTGGTTGAACAATTTCTGGTCTAAACGTCACGTCATCGGTTCTGGTAGCTTGATAAAATAGGACGCCTTTTGAGAAGCCATACTATTAATACAGCATACACCGCTAGTGGCTACATTACATATTGGGCTGTGGCGGCTCATATATTTCTATACACCCTGTATAAACTAATATATTTATTTTTGTAATATTCATTTCATATTTTTATTAGTCTCATCATTCTGCACTCACATATTTCTATACACACTGTATAAGTTAAAATATTTCTTTCTATATATAAATTCACTACTAATATCTTTTCACTAGTTCTGTGTTTAAATTTCAACGTCTGTTTTTAAGTGCTAAATGTAGATATCATGTTTTGTAAATATTATATAAGTAGGTACATGACCGGCGCTCCCATAAATCTTACTCAGGGTTCTGCATGGTGAAAACTAAGAAACACACTTGTTTTAGCAGACCCCTCTAGGAACTACCTAGATTACGGGAACGACGGGCAGTCACAAATTTATAACCAGTCAGTGAATAACATCCACTCATCGTATAATATTGTGGGTGCTAAACAACCGCAAGCGATAATACATATTAGTACACAATACACTGTCCTTATTGAAAACACACCGCCCCACAGGGCAAAGGGGCATACATGTGAGTGCGATGTTGAAAGAGCACAAGAGATACCTTAAGAATAACGAACACGAGGGCCCTCTATACACTTGGGAGAAACCAAAACTCTGGTGAAAGAGAGAATATTCTGGCCAACACTCTACCGGAAAGTCATAGAAATATAGAAAAAGATAACATTCCAAATAATATAGATAATAATGTAGTCAAGATTTCGTTGACTGTATGAATGGGTATTAGAAATTGCCTTACTTTTTACCAAGATTCTTAATCGGTGCCTCCTACAAACATTTTCTTGAAAACGTTTTACCTGAAATGCTTGACGATAATCCCCATGCGCTAAGACAGAGAATGTGGTTTATGTACGACGGGGCTCTTTTACATTTTAGAGTGACTGCTCGTGAATTTTTAAATGAATGGTTCGGTAATAAAGTGATTGGACGAGGCGCTCAAGAACCATGTCAACCTTGGCCACTCAGATTACCCGATATGAACTCTATTGATTTTTTTGTTTGGAGACAGTCAGGACAGTTTACATCGAATCTGAGAAATAATTACGTAAACAAATTATAGCTGGTTGCGACGTGATAAGAGCTACTCCTAAAATTTATAAAAAATCAAAGTAAAGTAATTCCATTATTAATTAATTATTTTGTTATTATTTTAAGTAACGTAATGGGTATCGAAAAAATGCACCTAGTCAAATAAAGCAATATTGCTGTTAATAAATGGCTAATGACCTATCTTATTTGTAATATTATACAGGGTGATATATTTTATTGACAAATAATTATCAATGATACCCGCATCTACGCCACTGGCAAGTTTCTAAAGCTTGTATTTTTTTGTTTTATACCTACTGTCATGCTAAATATGTACACCGAATTTGGTTAAATTATCTCAAGCAATTCAGAAATTAGAAATCGATTTTTTTTAGCTGTATGTATCCCACAATTATATTGCAAGAAACCCTCATTTTTTGCCACAAAATACACACCTGCATCTTTGGTCTCTGCTTAAGAAACACCCTGTACAATTTTAAGACTCGTTGCTTCCGATAATATAAAATTGATGCTCAGAGCGTCAATAATAAAAATAGTCTTACAGCACACATCGCTTTTTCATTTCATTCCGCGTAGGAGACATTTTAGAACCCTAATCAAAAATGGTCCTTTATTAGTCCATTTCGGCTGGAGAGGAGTGCGTTTTATTTTCCGGGACAGCAAGACAGATTACACGTAACGATTTGTCCCCATTGTGCGATAGCAGCCATCATGGAATCGCATGCATGTGTCTCGTAAAAAACTTTGCGGAAAATATCATAGTATATAATTCCATTAGATCAGAACAAGGAAAACTTGGAAAACAAGTTAAAGAATCCGGACCGCCTGAGAACGGAAGCGTGTTTGTATGATGCCGTCACCAGGGTACATTTATCAAAACTCCGGCACCCAACCGCCTCGTGAGAAACATCTCATAGGTAAAAATCGCCGGAGAATAGAAAATTCTTAGAGCTCTTACAGCGGCTGTCAGTTATTCCGGCGAAATTGCGGTTTTTATATGAAATCTTATTAAAGGAGTAAAATCTTGTATTATCAGATTATTTCCAGTTCGTTCGGTTATGCCGAGAGCCATGGAACATAAATTCTCTAATCGTATTTGCAAAAAATCACGGCGTAATCAAATTAATCACATTGTTGTGAACATCAAAGTTTCATGTCGAATTTTTGTACAGGGGCAGTCGCATAACATCTGACACATACTTGTCTTTTTTTGCCTTTCTACACCCTTCAAAAAATTTGCAGACTTATTCATAAAGCGTAAAAGAACTTTTTCAAAATTACTACTACTACTACTTACTAAAATGTTAATATCTAAGAATTGCTTTAACTGTGAGTTCAAGTAAATTGAAACACTACAAGGTGCTTCTCTGATACAAAAATGTACTCTTTACCAAAAAAAGAAGTTTACTCTATCTAATAAATGATGATAGTTTCTTATAACGTTACATTTATTCGTAATAAGATTCCATAAATCTTCTAGGAGTTCAATTGATAAAAAATAAACAAAATTCTGCAATGTTCCCCAAAGAAAATCACATTTGTTGAGGCTGGCGATCATTGTGGCCAATTTTGAAAACTAGTATTTCCTCGTCCTAACCATTTATTTGGAAACTTAAAATTCAAAAAGTCTCTAACAGTAGCACTTTGGAGTTGTAGCAGTCAAACTTCTAACACCTTGTAAAAAATACGTATTTAGAAGCATTTATACAATTTTCATTTTTGTATCTGCTTTTCTATAACCATTAGATCCTTACTTTTAAAATGCACATATTACTTAACAGTACACAATAACATTTTATGCATATGGGACACTCCTATATATCTGCCGGTTTGCAAACTCATCACCACAAAAGTATGGCAAACTTCACTACTACCTAAAACTATTTGGCATTTCGTTTCAAACTCTAACATTTTTATTTCCAATTGCATTAATTATTGTCATCAAGAGACACTGTCCTACATTACTGGACGCATAAAGCACAAAAACAGGGGCCCCAGTACCGAACACTGAGGTGCAATTCTTTACATTAGTCCTTTATTTGTTGAAATCCCCATATTATTTTTAAGCTCGTTTCAGAAAATATTTCTTTTTACGCGAAAATCTCAATACATTTAGTCAACATCATTCTGTCGTTCAATATATGTTGAAAAAGGACGAGATTTCCAAACGAATACTACTCGAGGGCCATAAATCGCAATTAGTTATTTGAGTAGAGCAGATCCAGTAAGAAGATATCGAAATCGCAAATCATTTACATAAGCTGATGCGTTATGGAGAGGCGGAGAGAGGGAGCGCTTTATTTATTTTATTGCTTGATATTGGAATGGTGGGCTGTAGCTATAATCTGAGTCATAATTTAACGGGAGCCGGAGCGGTAGGCGAGGGAGATTAAGTGAAAAATTCAATATGTAGGAAACAGGACATTGAAATCCGGAACAGATCGTTACAGTTATGGATTTATGGCCATTGTTATCAGCGAAACAATGCTATTTTGATGGGGATGATCGCCGACGTGGGATGCAATTACCGAAGTTCGGGGTAGAAGCCGACCCGATCCGCTGCCAGTGACAGTTTGGATTGTTTATCAATCAGTCTGCATAAGCGTCATATTCTTCGGTGAGCACGTCAAACGTCACTCACAACTAATCTCTAATTAACTTCAATTTTCGGGTTTGTCTCTGTCTGTACACTTGTGGTCAATAAAATGTTGCCTGTACTTGCAGTTTACCACAGTTTAAGTGACTAATGTACAAGGTTTTATAATTAAATACTGCTTCGAGTGAATTCACAGTTTTCTGTTAATAATTAATCACATCAAATCCAGTGGCGGCTCGTAATAATGAGTCTAATCCGAAACGATTCAATAGGTTAGTGTGATTACAACCCTGAAGAGGATAAACGCCATCTTGTCGAAATGCAAGAAGTTTTAAAAATCTACTTTGAACTGATTCCAGCCGGTGCTGATGCGTATTATAAGTCGGGTACTATATTATGGAACCGTATTCGAGTTTAGACCTGATCAGGGAACAATATAAAGTTTTCAACGTGACCACATTTGTAAAATCTCTACAATTGTAGTATAAAAAACCATAAGTCCGGAAAGCACCAGATACAATATTATTAATATGTTCGATGAAAGTAAATTTACTGTCAAAGGTAATCCCTAAATCTTTATATAGCTCAACACGACTAATGATGTAGCCGTCAATAGAATATTCATATGCAACAAAATTAATCTTGCGAGTGAAGGACGATTTGCACTTGGAAATACAGACAAGCTATCGATCGACAAGCCGAATTAATTTTAGAATAAAGCTTAAAGTCATCAGCGAATAATAATTTTTCACATGAAACAACATCAGGAAGGTCATTAATGAATAGTAAAAACAGAAGTGGGCCCAAGTTAGAGCTCTGCGGCACACCAGATGATGGAACAAAAGAATAATAAGTGAAGTTTTGATATCTAACCTCAAACTGTCTATTAGCTAAATAAGACTCTAAACATTTAATTAATGAGTCGGGAAAACCAAACTGACACAATTTCGCTAATAAAACATAATAATCTATCTGATCAAAAGCTTTTTGAAAGTCAGTAAATATTACATCAATCTGGCCACCACCATCTAATACTTCACAAATGTATTGGGAAAAAACTGTAAAAAAACTGGCTCGCGATGTTTTCAGTAAAAGAGGCTTGAAGTGAAAAACCTCAAACTATCGTTTTACAATCATACTGGCACATTTCTTCACCACTCTTAAGGCAGTGCCATAAGCGCGTTACATTTTTTTAAGTGAGTTGTTCGCCGGTAGCCCTATTAGCCCTAGGTAGTACTAGAAGAATCCGCTTTTTCATCATGACCGCGAAAAAAAATTTCTTGTGACGATAAAAATATTACTACATCAATTAATCTATGTAAAATATCTCTATTTTCTTCTCATTATAATTTTGTATTTCTATTTTGCAAATTATTAAAACCCACCCTACCCCAAGCTGATAAATTATCATCAGTAAATAACAAACATTGCTAGCAGTATAATTTATTTTCAATAGTTGATGCAGTTAACTAGTAGTTTTTTTATAATTATTATTGTTGCATCCCCTATTTCGTTTCTCACCTACTACAACTAAAGAAGATATTGGTCTAGATTTTTGTTAAAATTCATCGTAACTGAGAGTATGCAATCCTTTTCATAGCAAATAGTCTACAATGTCCATGCAACTAGAGAAGCTGTTGACGTTATTGTCATTTTGAGCACTCATTTTTTAAATAAAGTTTTAAATACGTACCAGTGAAATGTAAAAGATTGCTTGTCAAACACAAATTTTTAAGAAACACTTTTAAATTACACAAAAAACAGTCATTAATCACAGAAATCCGCACAATTACAGATCATAGATGATAAATGACAAATGGTTAATGTTTTTATTTTGATTGAATTACTCTATTTCCGATTACTGCCGAGAGCGCCGAGGCTTCACGACGGTGGTAGAAGAAGGATGGCTATATTAAAAAAACTAACATGTTAAAAATAAATAGATGATGGCAGCTAGTTGCCAAGCTGACGGATAACATGTCGATTTGTGAGAAGTGTGAAAACTGCATATTACAGTGTGATAGAACAATGCCAATAATAAGTAATTATTGATCAATAATTTATTCTTCGAACAGTGAAATAATACTTCTTTATTTTACTCGTGAATTATTGGATTCAGTATCTAATAATGTACAAAGGGTTTCATTTGAATATCAAAAGATGGTGTCACGTTTAGTAGTATTTGAATCCTTTAAATAACTAGGTAAATTTTCAATATTTTAGACTGATGTGACTTTTTTGACCACAACTGTACTAGGGCCTCATTTTTTTAACGCCGGGACTCGGTGAATTCAATTATTTCGAGCTTTTAGAGCCTATTAATCAATTTTCAGCAACTCTTCAACCCATTAAACGCGGTACGTATTTATTCGCCAAGGGCTCTCCATGTCCGTTAATTTATTTGGTATTACAGACCGATACTCGATTTCGGTTTATGTTTGCCTATGGATTGTTTTCAAAACTATTCTCAATAGTTTACAGGTTTATAATTGGTTGCATTGTTAACAGTGTTAGCACAGCGTTCGAAATAATTAATAACTATCTACAACAGAAACTCAAAACTTTTTTCACTCTTCTTGTTTTGGTAGAATTATGAAATTTTCAAGAGATTAAATGATGCTCACGTTACTTGCCTTTTGAGTTATGAGAATAGTATATTCTTATATAGGGATTAAAAGTGTCACTTCTGTAGCAAACAGATTTGCGAGAAAAGAAAGACATTCTGAATCCGAATAAAACATGCTATTTTTTTCTCCAACCAAAATCCTCCATTTAATTATTAATTTGCGCTTTGAAATTGTCCTAACTAATTTTGGGTAAACGCTTTAAAAAGAAAGGAATAAAATTTTTAAAAAGTTTTTTTGTAGGTCGACCTAATGTTGAGGGTTGGAGGTGCATGCCGTTCTGATGAATTAGTCAATTTTACAATTGACAATGTTGAAGATGTGAAATTCGCCTTAATTATAAACATTCTCAATACCAAGACCACGTTTTTTACTGTGCTGGGAATTCGTAAAACGTCGACTATTTCTGAGATCTTAGTGACAAATGTCAATATTCATAAAATCAGTGATGTCTCCCAAGAAGTGGCAATATTTTTGAAGTTGGACAACCGGATTACGACTAACGTCTGTTACCCTTTTAGTTGACAGCGGTGGTGACTTCACTCGTCTTAAAAGACACGAAAGATGGAGATCTAGCACTGTAACGGAACGCTACATTGTAAACTCACTTTTGAATAAAGAAAATATTGCGAAATGAATACTTAAAGTTGATAGTGGTAATAGTAAACTAATCATCGTTGTCATTCCTGATTTCACAACATCTGAAAATAATATAACTATTAGTGAATTCGTGTTGAACTGCTTTGAGAATTGCTCCAGTTTCAGTGGTTTATTTAGTTTTAATGCTTGTTCAAACTGTATTTAATATCAATGTGAATAAATAAAAATGATTGTAAACATTGTTGAATAAACATATAAATTAACACTTGACTAACACTTTTAATCAAAGGATTAAACGTTAGCTTAAAATACCTTTGTAATACAGTAAAAAATGTTACAAAAACTAATAATAAAGAATATGTGGGTAGATATTGTGGGTGTAATTCAACGCACACAATATGGTTAATACCTAAAAATATATAAAGAAAATGTCAACCTCAGAAACTACTGACAGTCAAAAAATGTCATAGTTTTGTGACGATTGAAGAAAGAAGTTTATTCGTTTTACTTTCGTATGTCTATGAGTACCTGCTTTAATAAACATAACCAATGCTAAGCATTATTTAAATGATGTCTTTGAATGAATCATTTAAATATGGTACCATTATCTAAACTCTCTGCATAAGTTATGTAGAAATTTTTGTGCATGAAAATCTAATCATGTACTAATTTCAAACACTACGCATCTAACAGTTATAATACAAGTGTTTCAAATTACAAGAGTTTAACATCGACTGTAGTAATATTAATTTACAAGAATGATATTGTACAAAATATTATCTGCTTTTATTTACTAACACGAAAAAATATATTTGGCAAAAAGTATAAAAAATGTCGCGTCAAGAAGCTGGTGTTTTTCTGTGAACAGAAGAAAGTACCTATTAAGTTTATAGATCAAGTTTTCTTATGTTACCTTTCGCATGGTTACTGTCAAAACTTTGTCAAAAAAACCTATAAATAAAAAACGCTTTTCAAAATGACTGATCGTGATGGAACTTTACCCTCTGATGTAGAAGCAGTGGCAGAAGGAGCGATCTCATCGATGAATTGGAGTACCAAAAGCTTAAAGATTGGTGCAAAGCTAACAAGGTAAATTTTTCCGGAAAGCAACGCTCCCAGAAACCATCTACATTATGAACTCACTGTTCAATGATGAGAACTATGATTTCAGTTAAGGAAAATCAAGATATAAGCAGATTTTCTCAAATAATCGCATTTTTGCAACGAAGTTCAGAAAAAAAACGTCCAGAATTTTTACAAAAGAAGAAGTATATAAGTTTGTAACTGTGATGATGAAACATGTTTACTAATGAAGGTTGCTAATGTTGGATCATATTCAATACAATGGCATCTATATAAAAATTGTGCTCCATGCACGATAACAATAAATGTCCGAGAATTTGTTCTAACAGAAGGAAATATCAACTGCTTAAATGTTTTTCGAAAATATGCTGAAAGATTTCGTCTTCCTAATGCACGTCACAGGCGGTTTCTTGTATTCTAGAGACAAGAAAAATGTACCTACTAGCATTCCAAAACTGATTGCAACAAAAGGATTGAAAAATCCCAAAGAATACACTGGACATTTTTTTAGAAGGTTCTTAGCCACCATTCTGGCTAATAACGGTGCAGATATGCAGATGTTAAAGCGTCATGGGGACTGGAAATCTTCTTCTACGGCAGACGGCTATGTTGGGAATTCTTTAGAGAATAGGAAACAAGTAGGTAATAAATAAGATCATGGGCTCAAACATGGATTTAAAGATTGGAAATTCGAACTTGAACAGCTCCGTCACATTTACTTCTGGTATAGAAATTTCTAATTGTAAAAAATGTATCATTAATATTTATAATAAAATGTATATATAAATGGATATAAATAGAAATAAATAACGAAAATCATATTAAATCAAAGTAAATGTTCTATGTTCTATCCAGCGTCTGTGATAGTTATGTATCTTTAAACAGCATTTTGAATTTGTTAAATTACTTGTTTATTTTTTTTATAATAGGCTACACACAATTAGAAACTGTATAATGTCAATATAAGAATGACATAATTTTGACTGAATTCTTGAACTATTTAATTTAGTTATAACACAGTGTTCAAAAACTATGATTTGACATATAAGTAAATATGATTTGTGGTTTATCGGAAAAGTGGGCTTTTTCTGGTAAAATATATGTTTCGAAAACATTTGCAAAATTTCAATTCAGCTATACTTTTTTTACAATAAGATTCATAGATGGCATTAATATGCCATGATTTACATGTCGATTTATTTGCTCGCAACTACTAAGGCCTTTGCCACAACATGAGCATTTTTTGGTTAGCGGTTTTTTCGTTAAAAAAAATTAGTAAATAAAAAATAAAATTCAACGCCCTGTGTCTCGGAAAAGAAGGGTTTTAGAACCCATATTGATAGGATTAGTCTCAAAACGAGATCCTCTAACGACTCTTGAACTCCTGCACAAAAAAGTGACACACCCTATACTGGGCTATCCATTTAGAAAAATATTTGTTTGGTTTGAAGGTGTACTCTCTAAACGTAAATGTAGATCATTTGCATTGTCCAAATGGTTACTATTTAATCCAAAATGTAGCTGTTTAATTACTGTCGATATTTCAATAGATGCAACGCAAATGTGTAGAACTATATACATAAAGTATCTATCTAAACATCCTTTGAATTGTGAAATCAGATACAATCAAATATATCGTACAATATATTGCACATCAAACAGATTGCTGTAATCCGGACTTGTGTTTATTCTAAGCAGTACCAGGCAGCGCGAGTTTTCATTCGATACCTTTGTTTGAATAATTATTAACACATACCCTTTATTTTAACCGTTCTACGTATCGTTTTATACATCCTTTCCTAAATAAATAAATGATTCTTCCGTTTTCATCTGAAAATCCTGCCTATATTATTTTTTTTTCTAAGTAAATTACCCAACTGGACAATAATTAGTCGTTGGAATGTAGCTGTGACTATTATAGACACTTTAAAGTGTTTTGCGAATAGCCATCGGCAAGTAATATAAACATATTACGTACCTCCGTCGAAAATGGGGAACACGTTTTTGCCCGCTACTATGAGATGCTATTAGTATTTTGCTTCATATGACGGCTAATATTGTTACATTTCATTTCTTTCTATACAGGGTGTTATATAATGAAGTTAAATTATCAAGAGGCAGGTACTATGTTCAAAAATAAGAAAAACAATTATATAAGCATGGGTTTGCAAATGCCTTGTCTTCAAAATACAGGTTGTTTAAAATTTTCGGTCTTAAATACTTTAGCCTTCAATTTTCGAAAATCGGTTGACATGAGATTTGGTACACAACAGTGTATAGTGAAGGGTTACTCCTACGTATATAAATTTAGGTAATAGTATTAACCAAAATAAGCAGAAAAGTCTTAATAAACATGGGTCCGCAAAGTAACGGTTGCGGAGATATGGACCACTACTCGTTTTTCAAACATTTTATTTTATTAGGAATAAACCGACAAAGGAAGCTTTTAACAAACAAAAAACAAAGTTACAGAAGATGTTCAAAGTGCCCTCCATCCATTTCCAAGCAGGCACGACATCTTCGTCTCAACGATATTCGAACTCTTTCGAAAACACCCTCCTTGGTTTGGATTTCTTGACACTTTTGATTAATCCGTAGCTGCAGCTCTTCCATGCTATTTACAGAAGTACCATACACTAATGTCTTCAAATATCACCAAACAAAGAAATCTAGAGGGTTCAGATCAGGCGATCTTGAAGGCCATAAAACAGGTCAGGCCCTTCCTACCTATCTATGTGGACCTGTTTTATGGCCTCCAAGATCGCCTGATCTGAACCCTCTAGATTTATTTGTTTGGGGATATTTGAAGACAAGCTTCCTTAGTCGGTTTATTCCTAATAAAATAAAATATTTGAAAAACGAATAGTGGTCCATATCTCCGCAACCGTTACTTTGCGGACCCATGTTTATTAAGACTTTTCTGCTTATTTTGGTTCATACTATTACCTCCTGAAATATTTTACAATCTTCTGTAGCACCCTGTATACTAGATATAGGTCTTGCGTGGTACCAACCAAGACTTCAATTGTTTTGCATACAAAGTATGTTATTGCCACTATTCGTCTTCACTCTTTACTTACAAATATTCATTATGTAGTTAATAAGTTTGTATTTCATTTGCGGGTGCTATTTTTGATTTACGCTGGTCACAAATGGCAAAAGTTATGTGACATTACAGACAAATTTTTATCAGTGTATGGTGAAATCGGCAATAACAATGTTTCTTAGTGTAAAGCAAAGTTTCGAAAACATAGTAAAAAATTGACATTCGTATTCAACCTGAAATTTTCAAATTTCGATCCTGTAGTAATGATATAAGTATACAGCTAGAAAGGATTCCCCTGAGTTTCCGCGTTTCTTTTCATATAACTTTTTTTGGACCGAACGAAACAAAGTATGGTACGTGTTCTACACAACTTCTCCCTGTAAAACATAACTGAATGGCAGGACGATTGGCTAAATTAATTGCTTTTAGGTTTCCAACCACGTAAATTGATTTTAGACAGTTAATGTTCCCCGGATAAGCACACGATGTCTAGAGCAACGCGGCTCGTGCCACGAACAGGACTACCAACTGCGGCGCTGAAATTACACACAGCAGTATCCGCCAGTTCTTTTGGATCGTTTCATAGTTACCTTTATCGGTGCGGAGGGCTTTGAATGTATGATTACTTCATACTGTGCCCTCTGCCATTTTGATTCATTCGAAATCGAATTTTTGCTACAGATAAGTACAAGGGGAGATAATTTAGTACTATACAGGATGTTAGATGTTTGAGTGCCATAGTTTAGCAGATTACAGTATAGGTACATCAAAATAAACAAAAACGTTCTAGAAGTCAGCCGTTGTGGAACATAGAGCTGACACAGGACACAGGATTGTAATTGAAGAAACACAAGTTCTGGTGATGGAACGGCGATTCTGGCCCAAACTGTACAGGGAAGCAATCGAGGTACACAAAAACCCCAGGAATTTCAACAGAGATAGGGGGATATAATGGAGTATGGAAGCGAATCGTAGGAGTGGAACGCCAGACCACGGAACAAGCCAACCGTGAAAATCACCCACCGCAGCAGAACGGTCCAGTGAACACGACCTATATAAATATCGACTAGACATCATATTCTCCAGTTTCAGATCTTCTGAAGAAGAGAGCGACATGTCTCTCGAAACATCAAGAGTGTTAAACCGACGACGTGGCCAACAGCCCGGAAGCAGCCAAACCATTGACGGAAGCCTACAAACCAAACTGAAAAACGTTCTATATAAGATGAATCCAGATCCCAACCGTTTTTGAGAAAGAACATTTGTTACAACTGGTGCATTATATTTGAACTATTACAGAAAGTACATAAGCAGACCTTTGTTCAGCGAAGACTAATCGTTCAAGTATTTTGTACAAATAGTAGTACAGAGTAGTCAGTAGATTAATATCCCTAATCAAACGAGGTGACCATATGATACCGGTATACTGTACCACAAGCCTTATTATGTATGATTTAAATAGAAGGGAAAACATTTAGGGCTGATATTTTGAAATGTTTTAAATAGTATGTAGAATCTTTGATTAGCTTTTCTGTGATTTTGGAAATATGAGTGGACAAGAAAAGATCTGTAGCTATTGTCAACCTTGGACTGAAACTAAAAGGAAGGTTCCCCCTCTAGAAAAACGTTGACCAACCATGCAGTGTTGCCAGTTTCCGAATTATAACTAAATTCCCCGAACTTAATTGCCACATCTCGTAAACAAAATTGTCAACAATGTCTTTACGTATTGATGACATATCTTAGTCTTAACATACTTTCATGAGGGATTTTTTGGGTCTACATATTTGTTATGTCCCGATTACCGTCGGGATCACTGTCAAGCGATATTTCAAATAATTCCCATTTATATATTCCCTCCTTTGGCATGTTCACTTCATTCACTTGTCCCCTCAAGTATACAACTTACGATAGACGCAACAAAGTAACGTATCGACGCGACACCGACTATTACAGCGTTCCGTAAATAAGCCAACTGTAAAAGCCAACAACCCGCGCGTTTAACTCTGTTAGACGTGTTGGCATTAACTCTACTTATGAATAATCCTGTAGAATAATTTTATTTCCTTCACTAATATATTTTTTACCAGTGAAAAGGCATGGTTTTTGAATAAATCGACTATCGCCGTAATCAACATTTGTCATAGCCTCGCTGCAAAATACGTCGACTCATTCCAGGGGCACTTTTCGACAAATAACGCTCTTGTAGAGTGCCGTTTTATTCAGGCCGGTAACCGCATTAAAATTACTGAAACTTTAAATAAAGTTTCCGCCGCAAATAAAACAAATTGAATTTCGGCCAACAAGGAGCAGCGAACTGTACTTATTCGCCCCGCTAGAACCACTAATTATTTCATAAAAAAGAATGAATAGTATAAATAGGCGATTGTAAGCTAATTTGGCCCTCTTTTATTTCTCTTTGCTATGTCCGTTCTGCGCTGCCAGCAATTTTTTGTCGGTCTTAATTAATCCCTTTATAGGTATAATACCGGCTTTAATGATACGAGCGTTTTTGAATCATGAAAATAAAAATTCGGGAAAAACATGCATTGGCGTACCAATGGCATAATTATCTTCAAATTAAATAGAAATTGTTTCGCATAAGAATGAGATTAACTGTAACTTAATATTTATTAATATTTATAAAATTTAACCAGCATTACAAAGTGTGTATGTTAGAGAAAATAAATATACTGTGTGCAGGCCACAAAGATTTGAATTTTGAAAGTTTTACACAGATTTAATTCATACACAAATGTTCGAAATTATTTAATACGTTTCTTTAAGAAAGCAAAAATATTTACTTTTATACATTTTTCGCATTAAATATCTTACATGGAGTCTCTGTTGTTGTGATTGTGCATGTAGGTGCAAAATACAATTTTTCTATATATTTTTATGTATTAACAATATTGTGTGAAACTAACTACTATATATTAGCTTAATATATCTTTCTAATACAGTAAACATTTTTTTTCCGCTATGACTATTTTAGTACAATTTTGTTTTATGCCTATCATAAATTTCGCCACTAATATAATCAGCCTATAGCTCGAAACATACTACAAAATGAACGAATTTACTAAAAGTTGCTTAAAAAATATAGGGGTTGAAAATTAGTTTTTATTTTGTTGTGGTAGAAACTGGAGGAAGGGGTACTTTTTTTTGACGTACGCTCATGGATAAATTAAATATTTATTTAATTGATAATTTTTCTTAAAATTCTTCTTTTGCTTCAAAAGTTCAACTTGGACACATCTTTCCCTACTCGACATGTTTGGTCGTCAAAAATATGCAGTCAATGGGATGAACTGCTATCTTGTCGCACCCTGTATATTAAATACAATACATAATATATTTGAACAAATTTAAAATATTAAAGTTGATTTAAGTAATTTTTTAAAACCATTTGCGTCTATTGTCTCATTTAAGTGAATTTGAATTATAATCTGTGAGTGAGACAAAGTTTATTGTCTAAACGGAAACATTTTACATAAAATTTACATTTAAAACTTTGAGCTTAGAAGTTCCTCATTATGAGAAAATCTATACCGGTGGAAAGCCAATTTATAGTTTTTCAATTTTAACTATTCCCTTACTTCCACAATAGAACCGAACGATCTGGTCTCAGGAGAGAATTATTTCCATTGTTTCTGTTTGGCATTAAAATTCCCGAGCTTCATTTGAATTTCAAAAACTTTTAAACATTGCCTTTGGAATTATGTAAGAAAAATTATAAATATTCAGCAGATAATTAAAATATATAGCCCCTTTTTGTTTGGCAAATTTAATAAGTAATTTACCAAGATTAGATTTATACGGAGAATGGAAATGAGAGTTTGTTAATTGTTGTTGATTTCTGGTGGTACAACGAGGATAATGTCTCACCAACTTCCCCCAATCCGGTGATTTTCCTTAACAATATAATAAACACGTCTTTACCAAGCAAGTTTATGGAACATATTCAGATTTGGAAAATTATTGCTTATACACAAATCTAAGACCAATCACAACCACAACTGAACTTGAGCAAGTAACAATCTGTTTATAATGATATACATACAGGAAATAACTCTTGGTCGCATGCAATGCTGAAATAAACTATATAACATTTTCTAAATAAAACCGATAAAAACAATATTAAATTCATGGAACAAATCAGCTTCAATAAGTAAACAATCAGCAATCAGGACAACAATCACCAGGAAAAATTTCAAGCAATTTATCCAGCCATTCGATGAAAAGCAAGAAAAAATGGATAGGTAAGTAGAATATTTGCTGCTAGCTAAACATTTCGCCGCGACAAGAGACATAACTATATAAGGAGCCATTTATACATCCACCCATTTAGACACACTAAGGTTTCTGTCTTATATATACGACGAACATTTGCCTTGGATGGACTATCGCTCATTCAAATTAGAGACAACGGTAACTCAAAGATAGTGTTTACACAGCTGTCCTCTGCGTTTCCGTATACAACGGCAAATCCAAGTATAGTTTACGCGACTACTCCTTGAAAATATTATCACATATCGTCTCATAAATTATGTGGCTACCAAAGTAATGTTTACACAGCCGATTGAGATTCTTATCCTGAATATACATCGGATGTTGTTGAAAGTGGAGTTTGCACAACCACTCATACAAACTGAAGATAACGGGGAAATTCAATGGGGTTTACACGAATGCTTTTTGAATAAGTATTACCATGTATTCCTTCACACTAGACGTGACTACCTAGATGATGTTTACACAGCCGCCTTAAGTTCTCCTCCTGTATATCCACCGGGCGGTCTTGGAGATGGTGTTTACATAGCTGCTTCTACAAATTAATGAAAACAGTCTAATTTAAAAATGGTGTTTACACAGTCACCATAAGTTCCCCTTCTATATATCCACTGGAGATGATTACACAGCCGCCCATACAAATTATTAACTGTTTAATTTAAAGATGGTATTTATACAACTAACATGGGTTCTCCCGTTGTATATTCACTGGGCGTTATTGGATATGGTGTTTACACAGCCGTCTTTCGTGTTTTCTTATACAGCGGCAAATTCAAAGATGATGTTTACACTGCTTTCTCTTGAGTATGTATTACCATATATCCCCACACGCAGAACTTGACTAGCTGTGTGATGTTTACAGAGTCGTTCTCGGTTCTCCTCCTACATACGCACCGGAGATGGTGTTTCCACAGCTGTCTTCCATGTTTTCTTATAAAGCAGTAAACTGGAAGATGCTATTTATACAGCTTCCTCTTGAATATATATATTACCATATATCCCTTATGCAGGGCTTGACTAACTGTGTGATGTTTACACAGTTATTCTAGATTCTTCTCCTGTGTGTTCTTTCTGTATCACATATACGAAAAACTTTTGCAATAGTCATAGCCACTCATATAAATTAGTGGTAACGGATAAACTCAAAGATGGTGTTTGCACATCTTTCTTCCTTCTCTCCGGTGTTTCGCATACATCAGCAACTACTCTGGCATTGCACTTCCTCTCCAAAATTGAATTATTACTTTGATTTATCTTAAACTTATATAGTCATGGATTTACAGTTGTATATGAGCAGATGTTATATTCCAGGTAAGGTATACTCTGTATACTATCTATAATTGTAATAAAGTTAATAAGATTTAACCGAGGCTTTTGAGGGAGAGACAAAAATGAAATAAAGGAAAGCTCACCACCAACTTCTCAGTTCAAATGAAATCCTGGCGAGATCCGACGAAATTCCATTACCGTATTCGGTCGCAATATACTTGCCTATTCTAAAGTAGACTGAAGTTTCTTTCTAGGAGGTCTTTATATCAAAGCGCAATGGGTCGAGTGATTTTATACTCTCGGCTTGTTCTGTCGGAAAAAAGTGCCCGCGGAATTATCGAATCGATACGAACTAAATTTCTTCGGGCCACGGAAAAAATTCAATTTGTGAACGTTTGGCGAAATATGTTATAAGTATACACCTCCGCTGATATATCGGGTGAATTATACTAGTTAACAAATTTAAATGCTTCAGAAAAAAATTATTTGACTAAACTATATTTTAGATTTAGACATACAAGACAAATGATAATTTCTATATCACTTGGACGTTTGTGAAATGGTAAAATTTATCAAGTGTGCAAACATCAAATAAATATTAATCTATATAATATACAATTATATTTTCGTTGAATTATTGCTTACCTATTATATTGACTTTTACTATTCTAACAGTTCAAACAACAAGTACGTTGCCTTTTTTAGATTACTAGCATACATATATGCTGTTGTGGCCTGAGGTCACTATACTCGCGTCAAGAATTCAGACGACTTACGTCATACGAACAAATGAATAATTCATTATATTTTCATCAAAATATTTAAGAAACTGCAACTGATAGCAATAAAACTATATACTACACTAAAAATTTACATTATATATTGCACTAAATTGCAAAAGATGATTGTTTTTAACGCGATCAAATATCGAAAATTACGTTGACAATAAAAACAAATGTGTAACGTCAGCCGTGACGTAAGACGTCTGAATTCTTGACGCGAGTATACCAGTACTTGATGGCATTCTCATGATGATCTTGTTATCTTATGATTAAGTAAAATCAGTGGTGATTGTCCACTGTCTTCAAAGACAGATCCTTTTTGATCAGTCTTTGAAGATGCTGATTACATCCTTGTTGGCTCTCCTCAGTCCTGATAAGTACCGAACGTAAACAGTCAGTCAATACTGTCAGTGTCTGCTTGCAGAATGGGCATCTTTCTGACGATCCCATTTCACAGGGGACTCCTAACTTCGCCACATCCTACATCTGATATAAGGTCTGTTCCAACAGCCGTCGTGTACTGGTTCAGAACTGTCAGAAATGTTTGACCAACACAGTCTTATGACGCATTCACCGAGAGTACATTAACAACTTAACTGACTGACTAGTTTTGGACGGTTCGGAACCGATTCTTGCTGTTGTTGGAACAAACCCATAATATCAGTATTTTTGAGGTGAAGCATGGTTGTCGCAACCACTTCTTCCAGATGGATATCCAGAGGTGGCAGGCATAGCATTATCTCCACTGCTATGGTAGGTGCTGTTCAGATAGTTCTAGTTAAGCTCATTCAGGCAATCCTTTGCACTTGACTGAGCGAGATGAACCAACGGTCCTGCAGCACTGCTCATAGAATATGCACGCCTTTTTTAGTCTTTTTTCCAAGTGTGTGTGCAAAGCTTATCGTAATGTTCAGAAATGTTGGTGCTGCCTTTATTGATCCCATTTTTTTTTCCTCGTGAAGATAACCAACCAACTGTCTTTTTGGCGTTGACGGACAGAGCATGGTCCTCACATCACATTTCAATAGTTCTTAAGACTGTTTGCATTCATTGGCAAAGGCTCACCTCGAACTTTCCAATAATCAACATAATATTTAGATCATCTGCATAAAAGATGGTATAAATTTCAATTTCTGAGTTAAGGTGGGACAAAAAGACGACTGTCTAGAACCAAGTTCCATAGCAGTGGTAATAGAACAGCTTCCTCCTAGAAACAATTCCTCTAATGAAGCATCCGCCATACCGATTTGTATGCCTCTTTTGGTGAGCAGAGCATGCTACAGATGGTAGGAGAGATTCCCTTTTCACAAGGGTTGAATCAATTTTAGGGAAGGCCGTTTCATCAAATGCCTCTTATACCCCTAGAATGAACCCTTTACTATCCAGTGACAGTGGCGGTACTAGATATCTGACGATGCCGTCTATATTTTGTCATTCCTGACAGTCTACAAGCGTCAAAATTGTGAACAATATCAACAATCAGACATACTCTCTTGTTCTTATATATTTAATGATTTATATTAATAATTGCTTTAAATTTATAATTTTAATGTGTGATACTCGAATAATACATAAATATAAATATATAATACTTGCTTTGCGGTGATGCGACCAATACAGTTTTCTCTAGATAAAATAAATTGGAATGAAAAGCATTACTACGATTGAAATTTTCACAAATAGAAACATCTCAACGATTTTCCTGCTCACGCTATAATAAATTATTCATATTTCGTTGATCACAGTTATTTATGCTAACAGTATTTGAATCAATATTCAGCACTCAGGAGCAGTCAATCAGTTTCGTAATAATTAATAGTATCACTAAATATACATCATGGATACAGTATCTGCGTTAAAAATAGTTTTGCTGTTTATTCATAAGGGAACAAAATAGTTGGTTCAAAAATTGCATAACAAAAAGTTGAATCAGTAATTAAAAAACAGAATGACATGTCAGCAGCAGATGCCACTAAACACAAAGTGCTATTTTATGTACTTAACGTCCTTCATATACATATATGCAATTTACGAAAAATTGTTAAAAATTTTCACCTAATTTATTGATGTTGCCTCTTCTGTGTCGAAGTACATCTTATTGGTCATTATTTTCTAGTGCATGTAATTTTTCCGTAACGCAGTCGTATCTTATTAAGAGGCGTACCTGAGCATGACTTACCTATATTACAAACAAGTGGAAAGAGCTCAGAGGTATATGTAGGGTTTCACCAACATTTTATTGCCTACTTCGCCTTCCGAAAATGATTCTATTATACATACCATGTGTTAGCTGTAAGTCGGTCGTTTAGTTGAAACATATACATATAGGGAGAAGCTTGAATAAACTTTAAGTTTTATGAAGACAAATACCCTACATGTTTCAAAAGCAGCAATACTACCGATATATTGTTTTGTTTGTCTTTCGCTGACACAAAAAATATTTACACATACATACTGCGTACTAAATCAATATTTCTAGTCAACATACGACCATATAGGTTATTTGGTATTTGCAAGAATTCAATTATTTTCGTGAAAGAATCTCTTCTTACTGGTATTGGAATGATACATCAGTCAGTAGTTAAAAATAATAATACCTACAATCACATATCAGTCTTTATTGTTAGAGTGACTTTAATTTAAATAATTTACCCAAAATGGGTAAATTATTGCGTATGCGTTAAATTATTAAACAATTATTTATTTTTTAATTTATTTGTTTACACTGTTCTACAAGTTTTCACATAACTACAGAACAGGAGGCTGCAAAATGAAAGCGTTGTAACAAATGAATGAAATGAATGAAATCAATGTAACAAAAACTATGTAAATTGTTTAAAATATGATTTAAGATCATTGAGGCTGGCTCTATCAGGGTTGCCAACGGTGTATAACGAAATTACTTACAGTTGACGTCTTGATTACTCACAAACTATTTGAAATACTCACATAATCTAGTCAATAGCCGTTTTCCTTTTATACAGAAATTTTTGCTAATCTGAGTTATGCTTATGTTCTTAATGCTTAGTAAGATTAATCGAGATTTCTGGTAAAAGCAAAACGGCTAATCTATTGAAATCAATGATTGAAAAATAATGATCTCAATTGAGAATTCAAATTAAGAAAATACTTAGCGCCATGTGGCGAAAACTTGAACTAGTCTAGATGACAATGTACCAAAGCGTTACTTTTGATTTTTGTAAGAAAACATTTAATTAATTTAAAAAACTTAACTATGAAAAAGAGAAATAATTGATAATAACGGCATAAATTGATAAATATTTATAAAAATAAATAAATACGACTAGCGACATTCTGAGACGATTGTCATAGAAACTAGTTTGAAATTTGACATCAGGTGGAGTATCTCTTATCTTGAATCGCCAATTACATAGAAATAATTTTCTTTTCGCGAAAATCACCTGCCAACAAATGGCTCTAGACCATCAACTACATATCAATATTAGTACAACAGTAATAGTGCAGTGTAGTCCATTAAATAATTTATTAATTATTTGATGATCCCAACCATATCCCAACTACTTAGAGGCAAAATTGTCTCCGACTCCAAGCTACTTTTTTATGATTTGATGTTGAATTATAATATAAAAGGAAAAAAGAAAATACCGCTAAAATATGTGATGTGTTCGTTCGTATTAAATTATATGTGTGTTCTGTTCGTAGAACACGGAACACAGATATCATCAAAATGAACAATTGAACATAAATCAAATAGATGAGCATACACCACGATCTGTGAAAAAACAAAAAACTAATCGGGGGATAAGATATTCTCCATTACATCCACAGAGCATAGAACATATCGAGGACGAGGAATTATACTCAGGCATTTTTGTATTTGGGTATGAAATTCAACTAAGCAGTTGGCGAAATTAATTCCTCACAAATTACCCACAATTACCCATTACTCACAAATTTACTTACACGTGGTAAAAACGCACACAAATCCAGTAATTACTCACACATTGGTAACCCTGGGCTCTATACATAAAATTGATAGGAAAATTTGGTACCGTACGTTTTTATATATCTAATTTTCTCGTGCAACAGATAGGTTCAGGCAACGCATAGTTTGCTACATTCAGACAGCATTATATCCTGTAATTATGGTTTATGTCACGCTATACGTTCAGATGAAAATCTGCTACAAAAATATAAAATACTACTGCATTCATCTGCTACAAAAACGGAAGGATTTTTACTTCTACGTGTTTTTGACGCCCATACTACATATTGTATCCTCTAGAATTGCTTGAATATTTGCGACACAACCTAACATAAATTAAAATATATAATATATAAAATATTAGTAAGATCTCCAGCATCTCTTACAATAAAACCCAAACTGTTAGAGGCATTAGAAGTTATATTGACAATATGTTTTGAAAAGGACATCTTAGGAGCAAAATAACTTCCCAAATCTTTAATATAATCGGGTCTGTGTAATGCAGCACCATGTAATATATATAGTCAAAAAATAGAAGACATTTATTCGTTTGACACCATAACTGAATTCTTAACAGATCTTGTTGCAGGCTATAACAATCATTTTACTTTTTACCTTCAGAAAACAATTTTAAATCGGCATAAAGTAGGTGTTCGAAATCAAATGTGATATAATTTAGAAATAGATTAAAAAGAAGAGGCTCCAATTTACTCCAATATACTTGAAACCATGACATTCCACATATTGGTGCCTGTCTTGAAGGTATGATTTGAACATAAGCTTTGAGAAAGACTAAATGTAGTCAACTTAGAAAGCAGGGTACAGGGATCAAGTCTGTCAAATGTCTTTTAGTCATTTACTGTTTTTGTTTAGTTTTAGTTACTCTATTATTTTTTGTCAATTTTTATTTATAAGTTAATGTATAATGTCATCAGTATTGACTACTCTTACTCTATAATTGGAGTCTTTTCTCTGTTTGGGTAGTCGTACCTAAATAAATAAATAAATAATAACATACTAAAATGTATACCTGATTTATTTGATTTTGTTTAATAACTCTATATGACTATAAGTTTTACACTAACGTTAGCGAAGTTATTTAATTTGTAAACTTGAAACGTTACCAAAAACAAAACACTATTCAATCATGGAATATAATGGAAGTTGTTAAAACTAATAAAATATATCGTTTTCTATACAATACTGAAACACTGTTAAACCTCCAAGTTCCCCTTACAGTAAATCATATTCCATGATAAATTTCACAAAGCGGCAAAAATACTTAAGTGTTAGTACGGGCGTTGAGTGAAGAAATTGTATACGGGAGTTGAAGCAAAGCGTTCTAAAACTCGCTTTACAGGGTGCAATTCTTTCTGCAATTTGCATGTTTCGTGCACGTAGGCATGCGCTCTGAACAAGAGCGTATTGCAAAAACCATCGTATCTGGAAGACTCTTGCATTTTCAAAATATAGGGCTTGTTTGACTTTGATTGCAGCTTTTCTGCAGTTCTAGGGAATAATTTAGTAATTTGTATGATTACCACTATACGCAAAAATTCCTAGGCTGCAATTTCAAACTCAAATTGGCTTCTTTCGCTTCTACTTGATTATTATTTGATTGTTGAGATTGCGAATTATATTAACTGAAACTTTTATTTCATATGTTATGGTGTTTGTTATTGTCACTTGTCAAATTTGAATAAACAGTTAAGTTTTAAGTGTGCATTCGGGTTGAAGAGTCCGTAAAAACCCCCGATTTACAAATTTTATGTAAATATTTGGATTTCTTAAGAAGTTATTTACAAATATCGAAAATAAAATTTTAACTGTAACACCCTGTAACTCCGTTTTGGAAAAAATGTTATAGAAAGACGTAGCATTTATTTTCGGTCTAGAATGTTTTGCTCATCATTTTCGGACACCCTGTATATGTGACATAAATGTGAGCGTATCTTTTTGATAATAACGTTATCACGTTTTTTATTAGGAAAAAAGGTATACTTGTCTAGTCTTATTAGGCTTGTACAATATTTTCTATCACGGCATTTACTTTTAGCACTAATGCCTTAAAAAATGCATTTTATGCACTGACAGCATGCTTTAAAATATACTGTTACTGGCGTTTGTAGAAAAATTATAACTCAACTATTTATTTGATTGATAATTTCAGATTAGTATTCTGGCATTCTCAAAAAATGGCCTCAATTTAAACACACACTCTGTTTAGCAATTACAGTTACTCATTTGTTTTAATTGTCAAATATGTGTCCTATTTCATAGCATTAGTAGAGTCGAAGAAAAATTTTAAATATGTTCGAAGGACACCTTTTTATATGAAATTCAAATTTCAACACTTGTACCTGAACTAAACGCAAAATGCTGTAAGTTTCGTTCGCGTGAGAAACTTCACTGCAGCGCCATCGGTCAATAATAGAACTAATCCCACACGGCAACGCACGATCAATCTCACCAGTGGACTCAATTCATGGTCCATAAACATCCCAAAATTAAGGGAAAATGATAAAACTAGGCCGCTTTTACAATTAATTCATCCTGTCTCCAATTAAATCTAACGCACACAAGATTCATAGGATGTCATAAAAACTGAAGTTCTCTTCAATAATACGTTTTAAAAACTGATATGTTTATGTACAACAATAGTAGTAGTTTTGATTTTATATTTCGATAGTTCCAGGATAGTGACCTTATTCAATTATTTTTAAGGTAAATGTAGTTGGAATGGGGTCAGAAATTTACTAAAAGACTTTATTTTACATCATCAATGTTTCGACATATATGATGTCATCATCAGGATGCTACAAGATTACAAACAAATTAAAAAACAAAAATAATACCACATAGCGCATAGCATCAAAAAACAGGCAGTACCTACCAAAAATGTTTGTCTTTTATTAGGCAGTACTTACCAAAAATTTTTGTCTTTTATTAGTCTAAATGAACATATACAGGGTGTCTCGCTTAAAAGTGGAACAAGCCTGTAACAGGTCTGCCGTGCGACCGATTTCAATAAACTTTTTTTTGTTGGATACATCTTCAAAAAGTCTACCTTGGACATACCAGGTGATCAAGAATTCGCGGAAATTTTTCGAATAAAAAAATTACTAATATGATTTTCCGATTATTAACCACATAAATTGTGTCGTAGTCGGCCACGGTTTCGAATTTTAGAGAACACCTGGTATGTCCAAGGTAGACTTTTTGAAGGTGTATCCAACAAAAAAAAGTTTATTGAAATCGGTCGAACGGTAGGCATGTTACAGGCTTGTTCCACTTTTAAGCGAGACACCCTGTATATATTGAAAAGTAAACCAGAGGTACGTTATAATATACGAGGGCTTAGATTGAAGCAATTATTTTATTTCGTTAGGTTGATTTTTGTTAAATGTAGTAGGCAATCGGTTTGGAAATTATGGGGTATTAAAATATACAGTGAAAGCCAAATTTTACAGTGAGGCCTGGCCTCAGTTGCTTCATACAACGAGCCGCCACTGACGTATTTGCTAATGATTTTATTTTATTCTAAGGGAACATTCCTTCTCACAAAATAAAATGTCACTTTTATGTAATCATAAATAACTATTTTGTTTCAATTGATAAAAGTTCAATTTACAGAATCAAATAATTAAATTTTCTTAAAAAATGTGACTTAATGCTTTTATTTCGGTTCTGGACTAAATAATTCTCTTGCATTTCTTCTTTATCTGTAATCAATAAACATGCTAGGAGTAATTTCTATTAAACTCAATACGTACTTTTCTATTATTAAAATTATTTCACAATGTTTCAATTCACTACAAGTTTTAAATTTGACCGCTGAAACCGCTGTTTGATGAATAAAACTGATATACGTCCAGAGACAAATCGAAATCGAATTAAAATTTCAGACGAGGATTAAGCCTATTTTTATTAGTACGTTTTGATTGTGTAGAAAATTGCGCTGTTGAACACTGGGTTCGGTTCATGAAAATTTAATCAAGCTTTCATCAATTTCATTGAACTAAATAAAACAGGATCTGTGACGGCGGATAACCGCTATGCGACTTTTAACATTTCAATTACAAATGTGATAATGAATCCAGATACAATTGTGTAACTTCTACCCTACTGGTACGTTTGTAATACGGTGTCTGATAATTTATGGAAATTACAGTTTGTTTTCATTCAATGAAGTATGTTTGAGTGTTTTTCTGCGTATGTACCCAATAGTAAAAAAGTAAAGTATATAAGGAGTAACAAAAAAACAGATTATCCCATTGACTGCGTATTTTTAGTGACAAAATATGAAGTTTAAGAATACACAGGGTGTCCTGGAAAGCATGTCACAAACTTCAGAGGATGATAGTACATTTAAAAATAATATTAGTTTTCTCTATAAACTTGGGTCCAGAGAGGCTTCGTTTTCGAGATACAGTGTGGGAAAGTTATAAAAAATATATAGTTTTTCTGAGCTATCTCAGTGACCAAATCGATTGATTTGCCATAGAGAAACATTTTCTAATGTTGAAAGATGGGTTCGAGAGACAGAAAAGTTTCCAATAATATCCGAGAATGTCCTAGTGTAATAAGGGTACAAGATGATAAAATATTTTGCAAGCAGTTGAGGATGACCTTCAAGTAAATATTAAACGTGTATCTTGAGAAAAACATTCAACGATTTCATTATGCCAGGTATGTTTTTTCGTTAGTAAATTTAGCTAGATTTTTATTTTAAACATTTGGTTAAATCCTACCTTCTCTCTAGAATTGGTCCTTAGCACAAATAGATATTTGGTATCAAGAAATATAGGGCTTCATTGATAGGAATTGTAAGAAAATTGATTTAAATACCTTTAAAGTCCAGTAAAAATTCTCGGGATATATTATAGAATATTTAAAAATGGAGCAAATGTCATTTAGCTGGAAGTAGTAATAAATAATTTCGAATATTTAGGTCATACACTAACTTTAGAGTGTCCCACTAATACAGCCCAGTCCCGATGTTTAGAATGGCCCCTTTGGTGCTTGTATAAGCTTACCTAACTGGAAACACTGATGTTTTGTTGAGTACAAATACAGTTTTATGAGCCTCTTGGGGGCTACTTCAGATTCTTAAGTTGTATTTACTTCCCAACAGAGTATTTATGCTCACTGTGAATTATACAAGGTCTGCGTTACTTAATATAGTATAAAAGTATGTCACTAAAACAAACTTGATAAAAGTTTCGTTTTATTTTGTTGTAATACGTATTGCATGCTGGATACAGGGTGTTTCAATAAACTTTCCACATAAAAAACTTGAGACACGTCGATTTTCTTTTCAAGGGGGACACATGATGCGTTAAGTTTTGGTATCTTGGAAACTACCTTTTGGGCAGGGGCGTAAAATACCTTTAAACTATTCAATTCTACTCACGGCTTTTTAAATTTTGGTTTGGATATGACAACAAAATTGTCACTTAAAGAATAAGATAAAATATCAGTGCATGAGAGAGTGTTATTTTATTAAGTTTTCAAATTGGTTTCCCTCCGCTTCCATACAATAATATAATCTCTGCTCTTCTTCTGCATGAACATTTCGAAGCATTATCTGACGACATTCTTCAACAATTTCTCCATAAAAATATTTGTTTTTATTTTTTGTTTATCTGCCAATACAGAAACTTCGCAATGGAATCAAATTTGAGTCTCAGGAAACTTGCAAGCACTTCAAGAATTTCTGTACCTAGATGCAGCCGAATCTTAAAAAATCATAAGTATCCCCATGCAAAATGAGTTTGGTACAAGAAAGTAATGAAGACGATCTTTTTCACCGCTGGCAGTTTTGTGAAGAAATGAGTGACTGTGCTTGAAGTAATCCAAATTTTTTGTATTCAATTTGGTTTCCGACGAATACATGTTCCAACTGGATCATCGAACCAATCACCATAATTGCCCTCACTGACGTGAAAATCCATTATTTATCCGGGAAATCCGGATGGAAACATGTATCTGAATCAACTGGAAACAAATATTTAACCGATGATTGTAGATGTATTGAAAAATGGCAACGCTTTGCCAGAGAGATGTGTGGTTTCAGTAGGATGCTGCTCTACCACATTATGCCGTAACTGTGCGTGATTTTCTTAATCAGAACTTTCCAAATTACTGAATAGAACACAGAGGTTCAATTGAGTGGCCTCCCAGATCGCTAGATCTAACGCCCTTAGACTTTTTTAATGAAGATACTTAAATGCTACACGACCAAACTCACCTGTTGAAGATTATCATCAGATAACGCCCAATATTCTTCGAAATGTTCATTCGAAAGTAGAGCAAAGATTTTTATTATAAAGTAAATTTATTTCCTGGATGCTTGAACCTATTGAAGGTCCATCAATGCCTGAAACGTAATCTAAATAGTAGAAGCCGTTTTATTCTTATTTTATTTGGAATTTTCTTCTATATAGCTTTCTATTAATAGTCAACAAATCCACTCGTGAATCTGCAAGCAATGACGATCTACGAAAACAATGGTGAATATATTGCTGAGGATTTGGAAGATCCAGGAACAAAGCTATATTACATGGCATTTTCGAAAAGTATTAATGCAAGTGGCTGCTTGATGCATTTCGAGAAAATCGAGTATAATCTGTGTATCTTGGCCTCAACGCTATATATCTTCTAACCATTTCCACCATATTTATCTCTTCAATGTTTCCGTTTGTGAATATGAATGCATAGTCCTTCATCTTTAACATTTTATAGGTGCAATTCAGTACGCCTGCAGGTTGCAAGCCCCACTGCCAATGCAACTTTTATCATAAAATAAGTTCTATCGTCACTTTTTTATTAAAATCAGATCTTTTTGAACGAAATCCTAAACCAATCTTCAAGTCTTAACATAACTTTGCTCATACGTCTGTCTTAATTTTTCGGAAAGTAGGGAATCGACAACGCTTTGCGCAATGTCTCTGATATCCGAAAGGACACTCTCGGAATCAAATTCACCCATATTAATTTTCTTTTTCACTAAAACTTAACGTATAACACAAAATTGGACACCAATAATGACGTTGTCAAAGTCAAATTTAAAACAATCAGTAACTGTGGTTACCATGGCATCGTCAAATAAAAGCACCTAATAATTTTGTATTTCAATTTATGAAAACCTTTCTGATATTTTAAGACAATAAAATCTATTTGGACCGTCGTAAATTAAATTTTGACTGATACACATTCGACATGAAGTTTGTTAATGGAACTTGTGTAAAAATTACTAGGCTAATGCCTTATGATTTAACGTTACACGCGTATTATTATAGTATTCAAATCAAACTACTATCAGATATGACATCCGAAAGAGTGTTAAATCATAGTCATTATGTAGCGGTTCTAGATAAAACACTTTTATTAAAAAATATTTATTTTAATAGCTACTAATGCTATTTAAAAGGACACGCTCACTCACACCGATACCCTGTACAGGAATTGAATATTAAAACTGAATGCGAATGTGAATCGGATTTAAGAGCATTATAAAAAATGAATTCGGCGGTATTGTGTTTCATTCCAGCCCCAGATATAAGAATTCGGAGTATAATGGGCAGGAATCCGCTCTCCAGCGGCGCCAGAGATGTGCGAACGAAAACCTACAGATAGATTCCTTAATGTATATTATAATAGTACACATCCCAGTGGTATTCGGAACCCCTCGGTATCCGATAAAGACTCATAAATATCACATTAGTGGCTCACGGTGTTTCGACTGAGATGCGCAACGCCAGCATTAGTTGCTCGTTTGCCGCAGCTCTATCCGCAAAAACCAACTGCGGCTGCTGGGAACGGTTATGTTCGTCCCTGGTTTGGCTCAAGATTATGTCCGCCCAGAGCGGTCGCTCCTTATTACACACTTACGTCATATTTATGTTCCTGTTGGTCCATAAAATTAACGCCAGTTCTTGTTTATATCCGATGAATATTCCACTCCACCTCCTGCCGACATAAATACAGTGTCGTATTGTATTACATATGCCTTATAAAATATCACAATAGAGACTTTTACAACTTCATTACGTCTCTGTTTGAGTATCGCGGTTATTATTAATGATAACTTTTAAATACCCCTCTTAATTGACGCATTTTCTTGCTGTAATTAATTGGTAGCAATTCTCCTTTATTATTTAAATCGTACTTAAGGAAATGTAAACAAGCCTTAACTCATTTCAAAATAACGTGCAATAACCAATAAAGAATAAACTATTAAAAGACTTTAAGTACTAAGTATTATTTTTAACTCAGTTTTCATAGAATGAGAAAATATACAATAATTAATGTTGCTAACTTTTCGCTACTTTAAAAAGTTACGCAGTAAGTAAACGTTATGATCAAAATAAACAATGTACACAAGGTATACAATGACTATATAAAAATTGTGATTCCATGCCAGAAAAAAGTTGTCCGAGAATCACAGAAGGGAATGTGGCAGGATCTACCGTTTAAACATTTTTCGAAAATATGATAAACTTCATCCTCCTAATGCAATGGTGCACATTACACTCCAGTTGTTCATGAATAAATGTTCAAGAATTTAAAAACGTAAAACGTAATGCTGAAACTGAGGAACTGGAGGATGGTACCAGATGCATAGAACAAAATTGAGGCTGTCACAAAGTTCTGTGTAGCAAGCAATAAATCACACACATTTTACTTTAATTGCTTTCAGGAATCTAGGTTTTTAATAATTTGCATTAAAGACGCCACACACTGAATATTAAAAAAAAAATTAAAAGTTGTAAACATTTATTGTAGCTAAATTTTGCTTTGTGTTTATTATCATTATTATTATCATTGCTGCTATTAACATGGAAGTCACAACAGCAGGACTTCCATACCTATATATTTTAAAGGGTTTTTAAAAACTAACCAATTTCGAGTAGGTACTTTTTCTTCAAAGTGTTTACCAATAAATGTAAACCTTTCCTAATGTTTCATAAACGTGACCCAGTGCAATTAAGTAGTAATACCGGAAGCAATCGTAGATAAAAAATTACTGCCTATAATTTTACTTTGAAATAACAAATTATAGTACACCAACAGTGCCTCATGCGCAACCCCAAACAACTTTGTAGAGTAAACGACACCGTTTTGTGCCTATTAATCGTTCACAAAAATATCGCCACCTATAATTTTCCCATAAATAACAGGGTAATGGATACGGTAATATAATTTGGAGACATTACGTGAAACAAGGTTTGGCGTACAGCGATATATAAAGCCAGTGGCGGCTCGGATATTTACTTTTAAAACTGTAACAAATGTAATACCAAGCAACATATATCAGAATATATTCCGTCAAAATGCTGATCATATCTAAACATTTTTTGTTTGAATTGTTTGTGGTATGTAACATCTACAAATTTTGTACTGTATTAAAAAGCTGAGGATAAATACCGGAAAAATATTCATTATAACAACATCGAAAGAGTACTTAAATCCTGAATATTTGTTTTGTAGAGTTTTACAGAGAATTTACACTGTATACAGGATGTTTAAGCATTTTAAAAATACACACAACGTCAAAAGTCTTGGCTCCCTGTATATAAAATGATTCAATTAAACCTGGTGGTTTTTCTTAATGTGGTAAAAAAAGTACAAGTACTTGGGGAACAAAAAAAAAACAAAAAATTGCAGACCATGAGCCTTTACTTTATTACCAATGTTTTTACAAATCTGATCAGTTTGGCAATGTATTCAGCCAAGTTCCATTGAATTTTTGTATATTATAATGCCAGGACCTGAAATATCTGCAATTACCAGAGCAAGAATGACTGCTTTACATGATATAGGACATTCTAATCATCAGATATCAAACATGTTGGGCATTCCTAGATCATCTCTTGTACGAATAGTACACAGATATAAAGAATTTGATACATATAGACCACGTAGTGGATGTCCTCGAGTATCTAATGAAAGGGAGGATCGGTATTTGGTGCAATATGCCCGTAGATACCGCACATCTTCAGCTTCAGCTCTCAAGGCCCACTTTCAAGGTACGTTTCGCCGTGTTATATAGATACCTACTATTCGAAGACGACTCCACAATGCAAAATTACGGGTCCCAACTCTACTTCCAAGGCATCGTGCTGCCCGTCTCCAGTGGGCGCGAGAGCATAGGGGTTGGCTTTTACGCCAGTGGCGGTGGGTCTTATTTACAGACGAAACCAGAATTGGGCTGGTTACTGATGACAATCGACAAAGAGTCTGGAGAGAACCAGGTCGTCAACAGCGACTTCATTTTCCCCGTGAAGTTGCTCCGTATGAAGGGGGTAACGTATTGTTTTGGGGTGGAATAATGTTTAACTGCCGCACCCCATTAATTCGCATACCATAGAATATGACCATCGAACAAGTTATTACGCCCATTATCTACCACCTACGTAATGAATTAGGTGAAAATTTTGTGTTTATGGACGACAACGCTAGACCACTTCCCGCAAAAAGGGTTCAAGATACACTCGAAGCAGGACATATCAATAGATTAGATTGGCCAGCCAAGTCTCCTGACATGAATTCTATTGAAAGCATGTAGAATTTTGTTGCTAGAACCATTCATAATCATATTCCTCCACCTCACACTGCAGATGAGTTAGTCGTGGCGGCAGAAGAGGAATGGAACAATATGTCTTTGGTTTTTCTGACAAAAGGGTTCGAAGACTTTTGACGTTGTTGTGTATGATTTCATATTTTAATCAAAGTAGCCTGATACGTAAAAATGATGAGTATAACAATGATTATTTGTATCATTTTGTTTAATCATTTGACAGTGTTAAAGTGATAAATAAAAAATGCTTTTATTTACAACTGAAGAGTATGCAGATATTATGTTTCTATATGTGTATTCCAATGGGAATGCAAGACAAGCAGCCCGAGAATACCGACGAAGATACCTAAATAGACATCGACCTTCACGCACAGTCTTTCTTGCATCATTTTGTAGACTTCGCGAAGAAGATAACCACGCTCTAAAAAAGGCTATTCGCCCTACTGTAGTGAATGTACAAAATTAAGAAGAAATAATAGATGCTGTCATTGACAACTCTACAATTATTAGTGTTCGGTGTATAGCAAACAATCTTCATATATCATCATACATACATATCTGGGCGTTACAAAATATGCATGCAATTAGATCAAGACGATTTCAGCAATGCTTGCCTTTGTATGTACATGTTTTAAATTATAGTTTAAATGCAGGCCTGTATAGAGCTTTTTTGAAAACAACCTTATTGCGTTCATTGATGACGTAGGACTTAATATTGTTCAAAATATGTGGTACCAGCACAATGGTGCACCATCACATAGAGGGAGATAAGTAGCTGCTTCAACAAAGTCCAACAGCATGGTCAACGACATTTCAAGATCAAAATCCTTTGGTCTGTTATTTATTTGGACATGTAATCATCAGCAGTTACTTGAAAGAATTTAGGATGTAGCTAACCAGATAAGAAATGAAATCTCATCGATCGAGTGACGGAACACAAATAATAATAATAATTATTACAGCAACCACAATTTTAATCTGTCAGGCTACTTTGATTGAAATATAAAATTATATTTTTTTAAATGTGCAACTTCGAAACAAAGAAAACATGTTTGAAATTAATCCAGCTACCTTCTGACAAAGTTTGTCATAAAGCTTGTGGAACACCATAGGTATATGTAGGTACTTCATTTCTATGATAAAAATATATGTATAAGTATAATTTTGACATGTAAAGAATTCGTAAATTGACGTATTATGTACAATATAAGAAACTTCCATGGCAAAAAAATGTATTATCTGATTAAATACATTGAAATCTTACAGAGCGTTAGCAATTTTACATATCGTAAGTAAAATTGCCATGATTGTTATATGGATATAAAAAGCCATTTATAATCGAGACAAATTTACGTTTTTCGGTAAGTGCTGCACTGACCACACTATCCATCTCGACGTGCCGCCACTGCATAAAACTAAAGCGATGGCTTAACAGAATTTCGCTACGGGTAATACACGGTATTTTATGCAATAAGCCTGTCGAGTCTGGGAGGGCTTAAACTTTTCATAGCTCCCACTTATAACAACCGTCACCTACAGGAACAGCACAAGCCCCAACTACACATCGACTATGCATTTCTGCTTATTAAACAAACAGATTCGGATCTCTGGGGATCACGATAAAACGTGGGGATAACATCCAATTATAAGAAGCTATTTACTCGTGGTTTATCTTATAAGTCCGCAAGCGCCCTGTGACTTAGGAGGGATGGCGATTTTTATTGAAATTTTGCAGCAACTCATCTTGTCTCGTACATTGCTAAATTTCACAGACGCACACACAGGCATATACGCATGCATATACAGAATGATTCTTAAATGTACCTACACCTACTATACAGAATCTCTTGAAATTAATGGAACATAGAGTAAGAGTAGATTCCTTACGACAAAATAATGTGATGTAACCAAACGTACGTCAGTCAAAACTTGATGGTTAGATACAGGGATCAAAGTTAAAATTTTGTTTTCGATATTGTAAATAAGTTTTAAAAAAATCAAAGTATTTGCATGCATTTTGGAGATCAGGGTTTTCTTGGAGGCGAGAGATTCAAATTGATGGATGGGATGGGATGGGATGGGATGGGATGGGATGGGATGGGATGGGATGGGATGGGATGGGATGGGATGGGATGGGATGGGATGGGATGGGATGGGATGGGATGGGATGGGATGGGATGGGATGGGATGGGATGGGATGGGATGGGATGGGATGGGATGGGATGGGATGGGATGGGATGGGATGGGATGGGATGGGATGGGATGGGATGGGATGGGATGGGATGGGATGGGATGGGATGGGATGGGATGGGATGGGATGGGATGGGATGGGATGAGATGGGATAGGATGGGATGGGATGGGATGGGATGGGATGGGATGGGATGGGATGGGATGGGATGGGATGGGATGGGATGGGATGGGATGGGATGGGATGGGATGGGATGGGATGGGATGGGATGGGATGGGATGGGATGGGATGGGATGGGATGGGATGGGATGGGATGGGATGGGATGGGATGGGATGGGATGGGATGGGATGGGATGGGATGGGATGGGATGGGATGGGATGGGATGGGATGGGATGGGATGGGATGGGATGGGATGGGATGGGATAGGATAGGATAGGATAGGATATCATAGGACATAATAGGATAGGATAGGATATGATAGGGCAAAATAAGAATATTCCAATTGCAACAGTATAAACTTCTGAGTATAAAAATGTAATAACAAGAAAAAGAAATGCGCTGGGTCTTGTTGATAGATATTTTTTCACGTAAAAGGCTAAACCAATTATGCGAAACCTGTTCTTCACGTATTTTAAATCAATTTACAGTGTTTTGTGGACTATAAGCTTTCAAAGGCAGTGACAGGTCATTTGTTGGTTTGACAGTGCCTCCGAATATTAATTTTTGTATTCGCAATATTGTGGGCAGTTACTTTTAAAAGATACCAAAACCTTCAATGTTATATATATATATATATTGTTGAGTTATGTAATTTTGTTGGGCGCCAATTAATATTTATGTTGTAATTTTATTTGTGTTTCTGTAATGATTTGTGTTTGTGTATTTTGTGTATAAAAGAAAATTGTATTTATTGGACTACAAACCTGTATCTTATAATTTTTTTAATGCTTATTCAATTACCCTGGCTGCTTGGAGAACAAAGACTCTGGTAGTCGGTTCGCTCGTCAAGTCAAATCTTTTTTTTAAACACACTGTATCTTACTTTCAAATAAATATCAATTTAAAATGGACAATTTTTATTTCATAAGAGATTTGTTTACTACTTATTCAAGAATATTTAACGTTTTATGAACATTTAATTAATAGGTAACATATAAATTTTATTTTAAAGGCAATTGAGTATTAAAAGTTGCCTATCTTTGAAATTTTCAATTCTTATCTTAATAGTATACGACATTCTTAAAAGCCGTGATTCAGTGGTATTCTGCTAGTGGATGTTCACTGCTGGTGATGTATTATATTTGCAAATCATACTTTAATTGACAGATGGTCCACTAAATAACGAGTTTTAATATATTAAATAGAAAAGTAAAGATTATTAATTATACTAAGGTAAGTAAATTATTGTTTTACTAAGTTTTAGATTCTGTGATTGTCTATTTTGTAAATTTTATAGCTAGCTAGCGTTTCTTTTCTCTAATTGAATTTACGTAAATTTCTGTGGATTTATGTGCACATAAAATACCTTTCTGATGTTGATTTTCCTTTTATAAGACTTCGACTGGAAATCCTTTGAAAATCCCTCTTAACTTGTGCTTTGGGCTGCTGCTATTGATGTCAGTTTTCCCACTATATGGTACTGCAAAATTCTAGCTTAGATCTGGATCTCTGTTGATATTGTTATTCGACACTTTTCTTTTAACGTGAGTATTACTTTTAACTATTATTAGGACTTTTTCTTGCTAATTTCTAAATTTTCTGGAATCTCTGTTCAAAACCGACGCTGCCCGTTCTTACATTCTTTCGTATCTAATCAACAAAATTTTGTTTTTCTCTTTTTCTACCAATTTGATAACTTGATGCCTTGTTGTAAAATTTGCACACATATTATGGTTCATACATATGATCTTATATAGTTTTTCGATGCACTGTTTTTTTTATGTTTTCACTCCACTACTTAAAACTATGACAAATTTTTTTATGTTATTACAATTTTACTTATTTCTAATTATTAAATATTCTTCAATATTACTCTTTTTATGTACATTGTTATATCTCTTGTGAAGCCAACTTTAGACTTGACATTTGTCCCTGTCTATGATATTTATTTGACATTTCTAATTATTTTACAAATTTATTTTATTTAAATTGCTAATATTTTACTTATCTTTGCTTGACTCTCGTCGCTATGTGTATGATGTTATTAAATGATCTTTTCTTTTTCTTTCTATATACTTTAATCTTGGTTTAAGTCCTTTTTTGTTTATGTACTATACAAAATATGATATCATATCTCAATATTTAATGAATTTTAACTAATTTTTATTTTCAAAAATGGTAATTTATTTAATTTACACTACAATAACTGTTTATATGTTCTGCATTGTCAATTTTTATATTATTTTGTATAATTCTACTATGTTTTAATTTTTATAACAACAATAATTTCTATTCTATTTTATGGTTTTTTTAAATAAACATGTAAATTCTCATAAGTATTGAAGCTGATTTTCCATATTGTCTCAATATACAGGGTGTTTCTAAACTATGGTGTCAAATGAATATGACAGATAGAAAATATCATTTTGAGCAAAAGTTTCATGTAAACATGGGTCCGAAAATGCATAATAAAAAAGTTACAGGGTGATAAAGGTACAGTTTGAGAAACAATTTTTCGCAATAACTTCTACAAAAGTTAGGCAATTTAAATGAATCTTGGTGCAGTTTCTTAGACACTAAACCCATCGCCCAGGAGCGGAGAGCCGGGGTAACACATAGGATTTTATTATGAAAAAAAAATTGTCCTTTGCATTTTCGGAAAATTGATCAAATTTTCTGAAAAATAAACTAATATGTCACAAAAGGTACTCTTGTTCAATGTCGCCAACATGAACCGTTCTCTTTAAAATTTGCTAAATTTATTGTCGTGCACCCGACAAGATAGAGGTAGCAATGGAAGTTCGTCATCATAGTAGCTATGAAATTTAAAATAACCTTTCAGTTTTCCTATCAAAAGTTAATTGTAAGTTTTGATAGCATAAAATTTAGCTGGCGTTACTCATTAAAAGTTGTTATGGCAGAACAATACACCTTTGGAGAACTTGCAGATATGCATTTAATTTACGGAAAATGTGGCTGTAATACAAGAATGGCAAGTAGATTATATGAACAAACCTATCCAAATAGGAGAATACCTTCTCGAAAATTGCTTATGTCCATCGACCGGCGCCTTAGAGAAACAGGTACTTTTTAAAAAAGTCATTATGACACTGGCCGTCCCAGAACGATCCGAACTCCAGGGGCTGAAGAGCGTGTTCTCCAACGTTTTGAAGAAGATGATACTTTAAGCACCAGAAGAATTACTTTCGCCGAAAATATGCCACATTCCTTGGTATGGAGGATTGCTAGGGAACAACAACTGCATCCATATCATATGACTAAAGTACAAAAATTGCTTGCTGAAGATTTGCCAAAACGACTACAATTTTGCAACTGGATGTCAGAAAAGGTTCGTGTTGATGCGATGTTTGCCAAACATATTTTGTTTACTGATGAGTGCTGTTTTACGAAAAATGGCATTTTCAATTTATAAAAAATAGTCATCACTGGAATGATGAAAATCCAAATGCAACAGTTGTGCGACATTCACAATACAAAATTAAAATCAATTTATGGGCGGGAATAATTGGCAATAAACTTTTGGGTCCAATTGAACTTCCTCTAAATGTGAATGGGGAAAATTACTTACATTTTTTGAACAACGACTTTGTTGAAGTTTTGGAAGACCTTGATTTGGAAACCAGAAGAAATATGTGGCTAATGCAAGACTCACTACTCTCGACAAGTAAGGCGACATTTAAATAATATTTTTGCAAATAGATGGATTGGTCGTGGATGGGATGCTCCTCAGCCATGGCCACCAAGAAGCCCAGATTTAACTCCTTTACATTTTTTTGTTTGGGGATACGCAAAATCTAAAGTGTATGAAATTCCAATAGAAGACGAGGACCATTTAAGGCAAAGAATAACGGACACTTTCAATGAAATAAAGACGAATGAAGAAGTTTTGAATAAGCTCCCCTTTCATTTCTTAAAAAGAGTTAGAGCATGTATTAGAGCTAACGGTGATCACTTTCAACATATGCTTAAATAACTTTTTTTTTGTAGTAAGTAGTTTTGTTATGTTGTAATTTAAAAATAAATGTTATTTGTTATAACAAATTTACAAACCAAATCCATACCCAGTTACCACATAAAGCATAGCCTTCTTGATTACAGCATTCTTGTTGTCGGGTGCACGACAATAAATTTTGCAAATTTTAAAGAGAACGGTTCATGTTGGCGACATTGAACAAGAGTACCTTTTTTGTGACATATTAGTTTATTTTTCAGAAAATTTGATCAATTTTCCGCAAAGGACAATTTTTTTCATAATAAAATCCTATGTGCTACCCCGGCTCTCCGCTCCTGGGCGATGGGAATACATTTTTGCACGAAATTGTTGCATTTTAGTGTCTAAGATACTGCACCAAGATTCTTTTAAATTGCCTAACTTTTGTAGAAGTTATTGCGAAAATTTTTTTCTCAAACTGTACCTTTATCACCCTGTAACTTTTTTATTATGCATTTTCGGACCTATGTTTACATGAAACTTTTTGCTCAAAATGACATTTTCTATCTGTCATATTCATTTGGCACCATAGTTTAGAAACACCCTGTATATATATATATATATTTCCAAAAATTCATATATTTAAGATTAATATTCTACAATGTCTATAACTAGTACATTAATAATAATAAATAACCATGGTATAATCAGTCAATTGTATAACTTATATGATAACTTTTGTAAAGTATAAATTAGCGTCTGTCATAAGATTTACGACACACTAAAAAAAGCCGGCATATCCAACCACATTAAGAAAATGGTCCGACTTGATACTAATATTCTGCTAAAAGCACTGACCAAATAATGGTAAATATTTATTTTTCTTCGGTTCGACATAAAATGATGAGATTTGCAAATCCATTTTATGTCTTTGAACGAAAAAGATATTTACTCCAGAAGTTAGGGATGTGAATACTAGTGTACTGTTAGATCTCACTCCATCAACATTTCCTTTATACGCTTAGAATAAATGTGTCGGGGTTGGCCCCAAACAAAAAACCAGAAGGAAGGTTGGCGGCTTTGAATCCGATATTCCTTTGTATTTTTGGAAAGTTAGGTGGAACGACTGTGTAATAACAGTTTATGAAGTGGTGGTGGGGCCTGGGAGGCGGCAATACCCAGGCTCTGAGGACTCTAAACTGCCGTTAGAACTTCAACTAGCAGTTTGGCTAAGTTGAGAAATTATTCAACTCAAACTACCTCACCGTTTATTTCGCCGAAAAGTGTCCCAGATTATGGATTAAGGCTGAATATCTCGTGGCTATAAATTAATCTGGGCGATAATTTTTATAATTCAGTTTCAAATGGAATTTATTGCGGTTCGGAATGGGATTTGCAGAGAATAGTAGGTGAATTAAATGAATCATACACTCAGAGAATTCATTTATTTGATATTTACATAACGCTGTGCAAAAAAATTTATAGCTTCGTTGGAAAAATTTTAAACTTTATCGTTACAGCGCTTCATACATTTTAAGTTTGCAAATTACATATGATATAATAGTACAATTTGTAAATTTTGTTGCCGCATACAGATTGTAGACCTCAGCATGTAATATAACGAATACTAGATGATTTTTACTTCTTGGATAATTCTTCAAGACATGCTAATAATATCTTTTCTTTGGCTTCGTATTTTATATTCTTAAATGCACGCCAATCAGTGAATCGTTTATAAAATTGTGATCATGCTTCTTTCTACGATATAAAGCTGGTAAATATACCAAATAACCTATTGGTATAAATGCTATTAACAATGTGCCAAAAGTGATTGAACTATGTCTTAAACTGATTAATCCAAATGCGTATACTGGGCACTGGTATCAGAGATCTTCAATCTCCCTTTTAGCAGATTGTGGGGCAGATCTTTTGAGTATAAAAAGACAAGGTGGTTGGAAATCTAATTCTGTTGTTGATGGCTACACTTATTTTATAGACCGTAATACTGTAAAAGTTCAATTAGGATGTCTTCTTTCTAGGAAACTGTCCACATTAGAAAGTTCCAACATCTGTACATTATTTTCAGAAAAAAATATACATTAGAAAAAGGAATAGTAAAAAACACAGTCTTAAAAAAAATTTGAACTTAAAATGTAATAGGAATGTAAACCAGTGCTCTCTATGAAATCTCCAAAAATAATTAGACCAGTGTAGTTAGAGTCTTTAAAAACCCCGTAATACCAAATTTCATAAAAATATTTTGCATCGTTTGGAAATTTTCGTAAAATTTCTATTGCAAAAATTTTATTTTGACACTTTTGAAAAAAAGAGAAAATGGACCCTCCTGTATTTATGGAAGGTCTTTCTGAAACCCCTGTATAATTATGTTTAGTCTCAGGTCACCGTGAATGACCCTGTATAGCAATTTGTACGTTCCATGCTATATGGCAGATCCAATTTTAACAAAAATTATTGTTCTTGGATCTGGTCCAATACAAATAAATATAATTTAGTTGCACGAGGATCTGGATTGAGATAAATAAGATAAATACAATAACCCTTCGGAACAAGGGCTGGATTTTGATTTCGGATGGAGTGCTTTGCACGGCTCGTCAAAACCATTCCGTTCCGAATGTTGACGTGAAATAGGAAGCTATAAATGTAACGTCAACTCGAAGCATTCAAGGGTCCCGCAGATTTGCGGTCGAATGTCATGTTAGTCATTCACGTAAGTTAATTTCTGTTCCGAATTCTGCTGTGCACAGAACTCCACTACATATTCCAACATCAGCAGAACAAACTTATGTAATCACAAAATTATATAAGTATCTTTAGAATTCACGTACAGAGTTGGCCGTTTTTCATGGCTCACCACAGGAATTTTGAAAACCGTAAAATATACAGGGTGGCTTAAAAAAGTTGCGACTTTTGATGACCTTAAGATAAACCAAACAAATCCAAGATATCTGCTGCCGTTGCTGAAATATTGTGAAAAAACTTAAAATAGCGATTTTAGAAAGCGGCTTTATTTCTCAACAGATGGGGCTAAATTTGTTCGTTGAAAGAAAATTTCTAGGGCCACTATTTTCGGTTAAGCAACATTGATTATGGGCGCCATAGTGGATCTTGATAGTAACAGATGCAAAATTACCAATACGTAAGACTACTATTTTATTTAAAGAATAATCCATAAAATTTAAAAAATATAACAATTTAAATAAGAAATCTAGTTGTTCTTGTAAAAAATCAATTTGACAAATTCGATATTTGCTAACCTTGTTTCTATTGTTGGAAGCCTTCCGTCTCAATAGTATTTAAATATTTTAAGAGTAAGGTAATACAAGAATACACTAATAATCTTCCATCAAATTACAGATATTAGAAATGATTCAGCAAAGTGCTCCACGGTCTTATGTCCCAATATTTAAATTGACGCTTTCCAAATATGTACTTGGACTAGCACTCATGGGTCTCTTACTTGGCCACCATGGTTTCCATGTATAAACCCATTAATTTTTTGTTCCAATAAAAAAAATAAAATTTGTTACAATTCCTGTAAAAATCTGAGAGACCTACGCGACAGAATTTCTGCTAGTTTTAGGTGTATTTCAACAACGTATTCAAAAAGGTTGTGGACATCAGATTAAGAGCTGAGAGATTTGTGTGCGCGAAAATGGGCGCCAATATTTATGTAGGACTTATAGAATATTTGTGTATTTTGTTCGTATTAAATAGAATATTTGTGTATTAAATTTGCTGCAAAGTTGGATTTGTTTGGTTTATTTTAATGTCCATTAAAAGCCGAAACTTTTTCTATTTTAAGCTATCCTGTATAGACTAGAGATATCAATAATGAGCCATGAGCAACGAACCAACACTCTGTATATCAATTCGACGTTTTTTTTCTTTTATTTAGCAAATCACCCTCAATACGTTGCATTAATCTGTTGAAAATTTAATATGTTTACTGCTACATTATGAGTTCCACAAAGATCCAATCTGGGCCCACTTCTATTCACTATTTTTATCAATGATTTGACCTCTCTTGTTATGTGTGAACATATTTTTGATAGTTCCAGAGATAACTATTTGGAAATTAATGTAGAAAAATTAACTCATTGCCTCTTAAATTACTTCAATCTATATATTTTTAAGAGTAAAACTGTTACATGCTTCAATGGAGGTAGATTTAATTTCTAGGTATGATTTCGACATCATACCTACAACTTAATTTGTCCTCACGAACATTTTCTGCCGTGGAGAGAAGGTCATTGGGAAACATACAGAAAGAAAATGGTAATTGTGTTAAAAAAGCAATTCTGACATTACAATTGACCTTAGTTCAGGAAGGCAATCTGACTTTAATAAAGATTCTTCGATGATTCATGTTTATCAATTCCAAAATTGGCTATATGATGGTCGACCAATCGAGAAAGAGATGGAGAGTATGAAACCCGTTGGCAGCCAATTGCGGGAAAGAGGCATTTCAGAGGCATGCCTCGTCTCTATGAGAGATAGAGATACGAGTAGTATAATCTCGTTTGTCATATTGTACGGTGGTTTCTTTTACGTGATTAATATATTATATTTAAAATTTCAGTGCACTGTAATTAAAATTTTATTGTCGTTAGGTTAAGGTTATCGGGAGATTTATTGATATTTCATAATAAAATTACTTGTATTCTTTCAAACTGCAAATGAACGTTGATAAGTACAAGTAAATAAAATATTACAACTGCATTGAACGATGCGCGTAAAATAGAAATCAAAAATCAATTATTTTGAAAGTTCGAAAATATCGTCAAATAATTAAAGAATTCTTATTTAAATGAATGTATTCGCCTAACAATTCCAAATAATCCTGTATTTGTATTTTCTGATTTACCTATAAATTATGATTAAGAAAACAGTTTTCAAAATATATTAATTCTGTAGGTCGTATTTGGAACAGTCCCAACCTACTTGCCTAACTAGATTGAAAAGTCCCGATACGCCACTGCAGTCAGATCTTTTCCTTTTTCATTCCGCAAGCAGATTATTTTCGAAAATGCTTCAGTGCCCACTGGGTTAGTTTTAATCGACGTTCTCCTCACGCCGAGGGTTCTTCCCAGAAAAACAAAGTATGCTGTTGTAGGCGTCATACTAGTTTCACCCTCAATAGAATTCAAATAGCAGAACGCAGCGTAATTTCATGGACCAGGAATTTCATAGGACATGTGCCGGTTAACTACGCCATTTTCCAGACCGCAGCGACACAATAATTTGTAAATTTTATTATAATTACCGGACCATTATATAAATTATACCCCTAGGCTGCTATAACTAAAATTTATGAAATAATTTGCGTTATACATATGAGAGCCGGATCTTGGGTTTTATCGTCGAAACAAGGACAGCCAGCAAACACATTTTTCTCTAGATGAAGAAGTTCTGCTACTTTGCTAGTTACGCTAAATAAATTACATTTTTTAAAGTGGTATCATAAACATTGTTTTTTTCAAAATATGGCAAACAAAAAGATATAAAAGATTAAGATTAAAACAATGAGCTGCCTCTCACGTTCGATTGCTCTGGAAATCTTGCACAAGTAAAAAAAAAACAATAATAATGTGCCCGGCAACACAGCTTCGTCTGTTGTTGTAAGTATGAACAATACTGAATGGTCTAAAGTGAAATTATTTGGATTTTGTATACATCTACTATTTCTCTGCCAAGTGTTACCCAGTAATCGCTCTCTTTTCTCAGAATCTTGATTTTGTCCAGATTTATCCAAGAGGCTTGACATCCGCTCTGTATTCCGTAGTTGCTGACTTTTCATTGTTGTTGTTTTTCAAGTCACACTTGTGCTTCTTCGCTCTAACTGCTAACGTATCTTCATATTTATCCAATATATTCTTCGCTGCATGTACATGATGTGAGTGTCTGAAATCTGGTATTGTGGAGAAGGTAGCAAATGCTACAGCACTTAGGCCCTATTGGGTCCCTTTGACTTCCTCCCATTAGTCATCCCATTCAGGTATTCAAACTGGACATTGCTGGCTAAGAAATCACCTCTATTACATGAGGAAGTGTGATACACCTCTTTGTAGGGGTTGCGAACAGGAAGACGAGACAATATTCCATGCACTCTGTGAGTGCACTGCCATCTCGTCAATAAGAGAGTCCGTGTTGGGAGAGCGATGGCCTCCTATGGCCTACATTAGAGAGATCCCCCTGAGCAACGTCACCACCTTTTTCTCCTTATTAGGCTGGCTGGCGGCTCAGGTGGACTGATCTGCTAATGGGATGAGGTACAAGGGGCCCAATGGGGCCTAAGTGCTGTAGCCTTTTTGCTACCCTCCCCTTAATTCCAGATAGTCCTCCCATTAGGAGATAAATCCACCCAAGCCGCTAACCAACCTATTAAAGAGTTGGTTGTTCAGGGGCATCTCTCTAATGTAGGCCATAGAAGACCATTGCTCTCCCAACATGGATTCTGTTGTTCACAAGACGGCAGTGCACTCACAGAGTGCATACTCTTTCTTTTTCCTGCTCGCAACCCCTAAAAAGAGGTGTTTTTTACTTTCAGATATAATAAAGGTGTTTCCTTAGCTAACAGTGTCGCGTTTGAATAGCTATCACCAGGCGAAGATTTGTTTTAAACATAGCCAGGTACCTTTTGGCTGTATCCTTGCATAGGTGCTCTAGGAACTCCTTGGCAAATTGATAGCTATTTGTTTCACCCCATCGTTTTCTAAACTCTTTGTGAGTGTCCTCTTTAATAATATTAGCAAAACCTGACAACGGAAGCATACTGAAGAGACCAGGTCCAAAAATATTGAGACCCGAAACATTCATGACCAGCTTGTCAGCTTCTTTATTGCTATTGTATCTTTTTTCCCCGACATACAGATGTGCTGTGGTCAGTAGAGACCACTACCAAAGCCTTGTGGCATTTCCATGCTGATCTAGTTATTACCTTATGATTACGTAAGATCACTAATGATTATCCACTATCCGTGTATATTTCTTTGGCGCTTATGGTCATATCTGACAATTCTGTTTGTACCGCGGTAGCATCACTATCCATTGCCCACCACTGATATCGTATATGTAGGGATCTGGAATTAATCTCACATCCTGCACCTACCTTCATTTTTGATCCGTCTGTGAAGATGTTTACTACATTTACACTGGCGGTGTCCTCATTCCTGATAAGTTCAGTGTAGGGTCTGTCAAATGCAAACCTAGGAGAAATATACTGCCAGTGTCTGTATGAAAAGGAAGCATCTTCCTCATGACCTCATTCCACAGGCTAGTCCAAACTTCTCCACGATGAGAGTGTATTGCTCTTTTTGATTTGTGGCTTTATGAGACGATGTCTCTTTTTTTTCTAAGGAGATGTATACACCAGAGTGTATTGCCTTTGTACGTTGTGGACTTGAAACGTTGTGTTTATCTTTTTAAGATATTTTAAAAGGCCTATGCTATCAGTGCATCCTTTGCTCCTACTTTGTTGTTTTAAAGTATTTTATTCTTGCATTTAGGTGTCCTGCTGATTGCTTGTTTAATATTTCTGCTGGTAGTAATATTATATTTTCTTAAGAGGCAAATCTAAATAGATCGTTCCAGATATTTCCCCTTGTCTTTGATCTTTATAACTTATTATGTAAAACTAGCTGTTTCTATACTGTATAACGTCTACCAATCAACCATTGTCGACGATCGACCACATAGATAGTTACGTGAAAGCTCTGAGCTAGACCGTAGCCTGCCGAGAGTAACCACCACTACCACATTCGCAATAAAGTTTCATGTTTCTTATTTGCATCCTAGACTCTCGCAAGAGTCTTGCAAGATTGAGCAAGACTTTTTGAAGTTTATTGTCTTATCCAACACTAATCATATATCTCATTTGTGCCATGCACACTCTGTATATATCTTAGAGTTGCGACGTATCAAAGATACAGTTTCCACAGTGTAAATCAAATGATTTAATTCTTTCTTTCACGGATCTATCATTACCTCGAGTCACACAATCTCCAGCCATTAGGTCTGTTGTAAAGCTTCCACTTCGTCTACGATTTCGAGGTAACTCAATAGCGTTCCACTGCGAGGTTCCTTGAGAGATTTATTATTGTGTAGAATAAATCGTTAACAACTTACTGTAAATTGTATATCAGGTGAAAGATATTCTATTTCCGGTCCATTACCGCGCTCACACCCACTTTCCCCGTGGAAAGATAAAGTCGATGTCCAGGAGGGTCTGTAATGGAGTATCTCATTTTGCACTCCACTTCTCTGGTAGTTACAGCACCGTTTAAGTCGACTCTGCTATATTAGACTGATATAAACAATAAGTAGTTGTTAAACCAGTTCGAGCGGTGTTTATACAAGTATAGTTACCTAACATTTAAGCATAATAGACTACTACACGAGAAAAATAAACCTAAATTGATCGAGATTTACTACTTTCCGCCACAAAAATAGTCTCCAATGTTACTCAATCTTACAATACCAACATTTTTTAGTCAAAAATGTGTTATCCAAGAGTAATATAATGACTTCCAAGTTCCATTTTTGTTACAATATAAACCTATTTTCAACTTTGTTGATAACTTCTAAGGAATATATGACCATTTCAATTAAGCTAGTATAAATATTGTCCAATATTATGGTATTGTTAATAATACTTCGATGTAAACATGTCCTAAAAAGGTGTTTCAGACAGATTATGCAATAAGGTGTTGAAGTTGTTTTTGTGTTTGGGTGATCTGCAGTGAAAATCTACTTGTCTTGTGGGTAAATCAAAAGATAAAGTCCTGTAGGCGGCATATCACACAATATTACAGAATTGTAAGAAACGAATTAAAAAATAATAATTGTGTTCGTATTTTGCCTATCAAAATCGGGGTCAACACTGCAGATTTTGTGTTCCTTATGACAACGCTATTATCACCTCAGATGAATTCAGAACTGTATGTGAATTGAAATTTGAATTGAGTTCTGTTCGGAAATATTTATTTTGGTTTTACCACGCATACATAATATTATTGGCTTCAATTTTTGAATTTTCAGTCACAAATAAATCCAAAAGTAGAATTTTATATGTAGGTACCAAGTAATAATTTTGTTGGTAATAAGTTACCATAAAATACCTTCATTTGGAGGAAATTTTAGCGACAAAGTTAATATTTTACTGTGACGTCAAAACTGACAATGGCAATCTGCCCTATAAGTTAAACCTTACAGATATATTGACTTTAAAGTTGACTTTATTCCCTTCCATGTTGTAAGTAACACTAAATGTTTTGTTTTTTGTTTATAATTAATTACTCATTAAAATTAATTAATTAATGCCATTTTATCACAAAATACATTCAACTCTTATTTTAGATTATTTTTCAAGCTAGTAATATTATTCGCTGCCAGTAACAAAATTAAAGTGCACATCTCTAGCTTTAGCTGAGATTCTTTAACTTGCTCTTTTTGTTCTCGGGATAGGATCTGATTTGCTGAACAGTTCAAACGAATTGTTCAGTTGTACCTGATCTCAACGTTTCGCTATATTAGTTTGAAATTGTGAATGTGGTTAAATTCGGTTAGAAAACCTAGAAATGTGTGAAAACTTCATTGTTTACTTTACTATAAAGTTATATCTAAAGTAAATTTTCATTATTTCATAATATATTTAAAGTTATTGAATAGTGTTTATTCCATTTTGCTTCTTTAAATACGTCAATTTACCAGCAGTTTCGAGTAGACAAGCAGAAACTTTTAGTTGATGTAACTTGAAATGCCTACCAATAAATAGTTTATCTCATCTTGCTAATCAGCACTTGGATCCTGCATAGATCTCCTGGGTAGGTATAGTTACAAACATTGATCGGTTTTCTCAACTTAACTGTAACATAGTAAACAACTTTAAACTCCAAGGACTTAAAGGGTTGCTACTTTACATAAATCAATAAACTCTGGTCGATACGTGTCTGGTTTTAGCAGAAACCGTTATTACTCTGTTACCACGTAGTTAAATTTTTTAGTGAATAATACACACAACGTCAAAAGTCTCGGACTCCCCCTCATTCTTGTTATAGAAATCTTTTTGTCAGAAAAACCAAATACGTTTATAAAAGTATATTGTTGTCTGAATCTTTTTTTGTGAAAAGTATATGTTCGATAAACTGAGTACTTAGAAAATAAAAAACCAGCAAATATGTGACATTTTTGACAAAATTTATTAAATGAAAAAGAAGTAACAAAGCAAGGTCTCTACTTGACTAACAGTCGGTATGACCTCCACCACGTTCCAGTAGCATATTGACACGTCTGTGCATTGAGATAATCAAGCGGTTAACGATCTCTTGCGGAATATTGTTCTTCTTCTGCCGCCACGACTAACTCATCTGCAGTCTGAGGTGGAGGAATATGACTATGAATGGCTCTAGCAACGAAATCTCACATGCTTTCAATAGGATTCACGTCAGGAGAGTTGACTGGCCAATCTTATCTATTGATTTGTCCTGCTTCGATTGCCTCTTGAACCTTTCTTGCACGATGTGGCCGAACGTTGTTCTCCATAAACACAAAATTTTCACCTAATTAATTACGTAGGGGGTAGATAATGGGCGTAATAACTAGTTCAATGTAAATTTGACTGGTAACATTCTGTGGTATGCGAATTAATGGGGTGCGGCGGTTGAACATTATTCCACCCCAAAACATTACGGTACCCCCTTCATACGGAGCAACTTCAGGGGAAAAAAGTCGCTCTTGACGATCTGGTTTTTTCCAGATTCTTTGTCGATTGTTATCAGTAACCAGCCCAATTCTGGTTTCGTCAGTAAATAAGACCCATCATCACTGGCGTAAAAGCCAACCCCTGTGATCTCGCGCCCACTGGAGACGAGCAGTACGATGCCTTGGAAGTAGAGTGGGGACCCGTAATGGTCTTCTAGCACGTAAATTTGCGTTGTGGAGTCGTCTTCGAATAGTAGGTGTCGATATAACACGGCAAAACGTACCTTGAAAGTGGGCCCTGAGAGCTGAAGCTGAAGATATGCGGTGTCTACGGGCATATTGCACCAAATACCGATCCTCCCTTTCATTAGATACTCGAGGACGTCCACTACGTGGTCTGTTTTCCACTGTATCAAATTCTTCATATCTGTGTACTATTCGTACAACAGATGATCTAGGAATGCCCAACATGTTCGATATCTGATGATTAGAATGTCCTGCATCATATAAAGCAGTCATTCTTGCTCGGGTAAACGCAGAAATTTTACGTCCTGGCATTATAATGTACAAAAATTCAAACGAACACTTGGCTGAATACACTGCCAAACTGACCAGATTTGTGAAAACATGTACAGGGTGTTCTGAAATACACCAGCATAAATTATAGGGACTGATAGATTTTCAAAAAATATTACATGCGTGTTCCTATGAACCATGGGCGTATCTCTTTCCGTTTTCAAGATGCGTTAAAAATAATTTCTTAAAATCTAATTTCGGTTAATTTCAAGAAGGAAAAAAAATTGTAAAATTAGATGTAGGTAGTATTTAAAGGGGTTCCTTATTCCCGCCCTCCAGAAACGTGAGCCAAGGAATAAACCCACAAAAGAGCTTTTGACTAGATGATAATGTGTACCAAAATTGAAATTTCTATGTGTAACCGTTTTTAAGGAAAAATAAAAAAAACTATTTTTTCCGCCATTTTGATACTCGCATATCTTAACAGGAAGGATCCAAATTGAAAATTTTCATATAAGATCCCCCCTGAAATGGCATGTAGAATACACTGGTAAAATATTTGACCATCATTCTGGAACACCCTGTATAATTAATAAACTTAAACTTACTTGTAAATATTATACCCAGATCTTTAATTTCCGTTAGACTTTCTAATTCAACATTTTTTATTTTATAATTATTTTCCAATCTACATGTATTTCGAGTAAAGAATACAGTCTTACATTTACCTTCGTTCATGATTATACCATTGTCTGAACAAAAAATATTTATATTATCAAGATCTTGCAAATTTAAACAGTCTTGTTTATTTAGTACAGCTAGATATAACTTTAAATCATCAGCATACAATAGTACATTTGAATGTTTTACACATAAACATATATCATTTATGAATATCATGAATAAAAGAGGCCCGAGAATCGAGCCCTGGGGCACCCATGGCAATGCTACAAACATTTCCGGAACTTGGTTGTTAAATTTTACAAACTCTTTTTGGTTATGTAATTAAGAAGCCAACAGCCTAACAAGGTTTTCATTAATCTCTTAATTTGTTTACTAAAATTTAATGATTAATTTTATCAAAAGCTTTAGCTTTATATGACGTCCACCTGGTTCTTTTTCATTATTATACAGTCACTAAAAGTGCTTAAATTAAAAATAAAGTACCCCATGATTCATAGAAACAAATTGTAATATTTTTTGAAAATCTATCAGGCCCTGAATTTATGCTAGTGTTTTTCAGAACACATACACCTTGTTCAAAATTCGGCTGTATATCTTTCTGATTTATGACAAAAGTAAGGCATTACACGAAAGTACAACCACACGTTTAAAATGTACAGATAGGGGTTAGTGGTAGTATCTGATCCCATAAAATGTTCTGCTACCAAGCATAAGGGCTCTTACACTACACTTTATGTGCAGTGCATGCAATCTGATGGCGATAATAGCGTACGTGACACAGAAATAAGTTTCAATGAAATTTTCGCAACTTTATCGGTAATAAATAATGACCGTACCGGAGAATTTTTAAATATACTTAATATCAAAATAATCACCTCGGAGTAATTCCTATGAGTAATTTTAGCTGCATTAAAGGAAAAATGGTTTGAGGTGCGGCGCACGCGAATTTGATTCATTTGCTAATTTGCTCGTTGAAAGCATTCCATTAATTTCCTCAATAGGCATATAACTATGGCACATAACCCACAACTGAATATTTACCTTTTACAGGAAAATTTTCTTATTTATTCTTATCGCAAACTTCTTACAATCAGAGCTGGGAATATGTATTAGTTTTTACCAGGGTGTATAACAGTTTAGAGGCCGACAAGTCATTGAAAGAAAACACATGTTTCGTCATAAAGATTCCTAAACTTTATACGCCAACAGTTTGTGAAAAAATTGCAATTTGCAAAATTAAAAGCATGGATTGACTACGAAGGGTCACATGTGATAAAACATAAAAGCAACTTTTGGAGAAAATATAAGCGTTCTAACCAAGTTGAAGACTTCGTAACTCACAGAAGATTCTCAAATACTCAAACAGTACATCCCGGATTCATGAAACGGGCGTGGCGCTAGTCCGACTAACGAGTTTACGCCCGTGTAAAGCGCGTTAGTTGGCCTAACCAGCCTTGCGCCCATTCACGAAACATGCGTTGCTAGGTAGCGAAGCATGCATTGCTAGGTAGGCTGTTTATTTACGTCCATATTTGCGCCAAAAGTTAGACCCAGTATTATACCTGTCTAAAAATCGCGTAACTTCGGCCTCTAGATCCTTGCGTTTCCCATTGTATATTTAGTATTTATATTCATAAACTGTACTTTTCAGTACTACGGACTAGTTAAAATATCATAAAGTAAGTATTACACATAGTAGTGAATAGGAGTATGCTTTTATTTAAATTAATGCAACAGATGCGTAAATTTTTCGCGTAACCTCCGCTAGTCTGACTAACGTTACGCCTTGTTGATGAATCCGTATGTAAAGCTACACTTGAGTACATCCAGGCACTCTTATGAAGAAGCAATCATCAATAGTGGAAATACTAAAACATTTTATAAATATATTCGTTTCTCTTTCTCTTCTAAGGTGATCATTCCCTTACTGCAGAGACATGATGGTGACAACATTATATTATATTGTTATTTTTAACTTAACTGTTATTACAAAGACAGTAGTTCTGATTTAATGGTACAATCCACTACAGCAGGATTTGTAGGCGTAAGCTACCTCGTACATTAGATTTCAATAAAACAGCCTTGTTAGAATACGCCAACTTAGGACGTCACTACAAGTGTCTGCGCATATATTTTACAGCATTACATTTACAAGGACGTTAAGTTGAATGTTATCACTAGGAAACACCAATGCGTCAAACTAACTTTAAAGCAGGATGCATGTACCAACTATATATCATCCTGACGTCTCCCCTTAAAATGCATCGTAATAAATTATTGCTGAGTCACATAAGTAGAGCTCTGTTTAGTGGCTGTTAATATGCCCGGACAAGTATTTCGAGATATTGTTGAAGTTTCCAAGACGTTGCAAACCTCAAATTTAAACGCAAATAAATAAATGCAACCGTTAAATTGGATTCTTGTGCTTTTGATCTTTTGCAACATATTTGGAACAATAATGTGATCCTATTAGTTTTTCTCTATTTTGAGACCATCATTTCATTAAGTTCCTACTATTTTATTATCACTGTCATCATCATCATCATCAACGTCGTATTGCATAGCTATAAGTAATTTGCCTCGTATTAATTTGCTGTATACTGACTATAAGCATAGAATGTTACAACATAAAACATTCCGTTTTGTGAAAGTGTCTGTGAAGTAGCTGGTGTTATCATACATATATTAAAAAAAATGCATGAAAGCGTATAAATTTAATACTCAGTTATTGATAAATATTATGAACGTGATATTATTCATATCACTAACTTAATTCATAGTAGTATCAATTCTAATATTTTCCCTGATTCAGTAAAAACATCAAAAGTTGACCCTTCTAACCAAGACCTATTTTTGTGGTATCTTATTTTGCTAAAATCTTTGAATGTCGTCTGAAAAGGTGACTTGTAAATTATTTTGACACTAATATGCTCTTTAATCCTCATCAATATGGCTTTCGTAATACTTGCACTGCTTGAGCAATTGATAAATTAATTTAATATATATAACGGTAACAGTTTTTGGTGTCACAAATCGTAAGTAATTTGTAATTCATAATAATATAAAATCTAATATGAAAAATATTAAATATGGTATACCTCAAGGTTCTATACTAGGGCCAACACTTTTTTTGGTATATATCAATGATATCGCCAATTCATTAAATAGTGATATTTTAAATGTATTCTTTGCTGATGATACTAGTATTTCAATAAAAAATAAAAACTTTAATAGTTTACTAGAAGAATTCCCTCAAATACAATCAAGTGTGGAGAGTTAGTTTACAGGTAATAAGCCTTGTCTGAATATAACTAACTGATACCGTGATATTCACTTTGCAACAAATTAATAACGGTCTAAAATTAGATCATATTAGATTCCTAGGAGTTTATCTTGATTCTAAGTTGCTTTGAGCAACACATAGAGCTTATATTTCTAAAAAGGTATCTAAATATATGTATTCACTCCGAAATCTCGTGGATAGGGTATTATTAAATACTATGAAAGCAGCATATCATAGTTTTATACACTCGAATATATCTTACGCTATACTTGTGTGGGGACATACTATCTCTAGTAGCATTATCTTTGCACGTCAAACAAATGCCATTAGCATCATGTTGAATTTGAGTTACAGAAGCGACTGCAAACAGCATTTTATCACCTTAAATAATAATAATAATATCTCTACCCCTCGTTCTAATCACAAGGATTAGCCCAGAAGTCGGAGACTTGTGCGGGAGAGGGGGCGGCATATTATTATAAAGCAGGCCGCATTTGCGCCCAGGAACGACTTACGTTGGTAGGCCCTAACCACTATTCAATGCAGGAGTGAGGGAAATATACTCACTGTTCCCTGTATATGCATATTACAATGTCTCCTGTATGTGAAACTAAATTTAGGAAATTTTTAACCATAAATCAGCTACATAGTCATAACATAATATCAAAAAATAGCTGTCAATTATTTTTTTTATATTAAGTAAAACCAGTAATGGTACAGGATATATGAGAATACGTCCTTTTAATGCTTTACCAATGCACATAAGGAATCTTAATCCGAGTCAGTTCCAGAATAGAATAAAGAAATTTCTTTTGAGAAATGCATTTTATGATATTGAGCAGTTTTTGGACAGTGACCTCAACCAAATTTGAGCTGTAAACTATTTTATAGTGTCGATTATTTTATTATGTATTCTTGTGTATATTTTTCTCTTTTTTTAATGTAGGACTATTTATGTATTTATATTTATATTTTAATTTGAATATTTTATGTTTTCCTTTTTTTGACATGTAAACAATTCTTTGTGTAATAACATGAATCCGTAAATAATAAATGGAGGTGCTGGAGAAAGTACATCGTGAAAGAATATGTTTGTAATAAACCAGTATCTTTTGTGAATGATTTATTTGCATTCAAAGAAAATGCTATGCAGTTTCCGTACACATTTAGCTTAACGAAAACGAACAAAAGGCTAGACGCGCACGTAGAATCAAGCACCATATATATGCTTCTAATTCGATTACTTTGGTGAAAATATACAGTTTTACAATTTCAATTTTGTCTCATTTATATGCAAAGTGACCGTTGGGATATTAGGGTTCCCTTTATGCTCCTCTAGTTTCACTAGCCTTTTGTGTATTTTATGCGGTCTCCTTTGGTAGCATGTTGTAAAACGTAAAGTTTCCGAAACTAAATTCGGCCGAAATGAAATTTGGTAAAATATGCGCAATATAAAAGGATCCAAAAACACAGTTATATTTGTGGAATGCAGCATTCAGTTTATCATATAATAGTATATTTATTGAATAAGTAGTATTTTATTCACGCAAGAACGTAGTTCGAGAGTTTAATATTCTTAAGTGGATACAAGGTAACTAAAACACCAATGCAATACAACCTTTTATCCATAATCACATCACAATGATATTTGTGGGGTCAGAATTATTGTAATTTAATAAAAAAATATTCGCACGACTTGATACTTGTTAGTACCCAATGACTATCTGAATTTGGTAAAAATGCAAGAAAGCAATTGTGTTCCTGTGGCTGTTTTCGAAGTTCAAGAAGCAATTTTCCAGTTATTGTCAGCGAAATCCAGGAAAAAATATTAAAAATGTTAATAAATGAAGAAGTAACGCTATTGTATTTTTTAAATTTGAAGAAAAAATATGCAATTTCATCTATGTGGTCGAAGTATTCGATGTTGAAGACTACTGTAAACGTCTGCAAAAATACAGATACATATTAGAAAATTTAACAAGCTTACTGCTTATTTGAAGAGTGAATCGAGAGGATACAAAGCAAAAAAGCTGCTGTATTGGAAAGAGCACATGTTGAAGAATTTTTTACTGGGGCTTCCGATAAAGAATACTAGAAAGGTGGCTAAAGCCCTCGGGCCGGCATGACCACCGCTGCATAGAAGCCTTTTACTTAATGACCATTACTGCGCGCTGCTGTACGCCTGTGAATAGTAAAATGTGAACGTGACTTTGGCTGAACTCTCTATGGTGGGGAAAATCCGCACTCTATGGTAGTCTAAGAGTGATTGGCATATTTTGATAATTTTTAGTGTTTTCTCGAGTTTCGTAAATTTTTTTTCAACATCCTGTATTTTAAATATGTGATGCTAAAAGTTTTATCAAAATTTTTTTTTTAATTCCATAAATTTAAAGGGTTTTTGGAGAATGATTCGTTATTCTTAAGCACTCTGTGTTTCATCAAAAAAATTTTTTAATTCCCTTAATTTTGAGTTTCTTTAGCGGTAAAATTTTGTTCAACACTTTGTATACGGAACAGTCTTTACACTTTGTATACGAAACAGTTTTTCGAACGCACGACAACCGTTCCGAAGCGAAAAAACCGAAAATTTCCTCGAATTTGGAATTTTATTTTTTTGGCAATTTTTATTTTACCACTATCAAGACTTTTTGAATCACCCTATAAATTCAAGCGACACTGCAATGAAATGACTACCGCCATTTTGCCTAGCTCATTTTTACCACGTTTTCACTCGTATTTATGCAAAGTTCAATGTAAAAGCGACCTCAAACCCCAGCGCTCGGGTACGGGAGAGTTTCTAGAGACTAGAGAATAAAACTTTTGCTGACGCTTGTCTTCCTGTTCATCAACACAATATCGATGGTTTGTTATTTGCCGTATATGTACCGAGATTTTCCTGCAACAAATGGACAGTATCATTAAGATCTATTTAGATCATGAAACCTTCTCAATAAACCGTCATTGTCTAACGCACATATATACCTATATTGGCTTACTTTGTTAATTTTACGCAAAAGCAATGGAAAGAATTGAACGTTAACCTGTCTGTATTCTAACTACTATTGAAACAAGTAAAGTATCAGCCTTGACCTATGTTTTCCCATCGCGCCCTGTTTTTTTTTATAATATAAATAGTTTAAGGTAGAAAATGACAGATAAAAAAACATTTTACTATTAAAATGAGAGGGTAGAATGTTGTTATTTATTTTGTATTGAAAATTTTTTTTCCGTTATAATAGTTTTTCATTTATTTTCGCCCCATTTCGTCAGTATATCGGCATTGTATGTTTCATCAAGTTCCATTCTGTCAGGGCTTTTTAGGGAAAGGCAGGGGAGAAATCCTGTTGCATTGTAAAAAATGTTTATTGAATAGAAGTAAGGAAGTTTTCAATTCGGAATTTTTTATTCTATTCCTGGTACACATACATATGGGGGGTTCGTCGTGTAATCCCTTAAATAATGTAATCTATGGCAAGTAAGAGGGTGGAAGACAGGAACAGGGGCTGATAAGCAAGCTCAACTAAACATTGAGCTGCTGATGAATGGGGAGCTGGGCAAGCTTTTGCTATAAGCCCCGCTCGCACACTTTGTCACCTCCTGCTTTATGTCTTTGATGGATGACTCTACATTGAGCACAGCTGTTTCTTTAACACCTCTATTAATGTCATTTTTATCGTATATTCATCAAATGTCGCCTTAAATTTTTCATCGGGCTGCGAAAACCGACGAGGCATGCTATCAACTGGTTATAAAATATTGGAGGGGGGGAATTACTAGGCGATACCGGACGGTTTTTTTTTTCTCTTTTGACTGATTGTTATGGGTACGATTTCCTATTCTAGCCCGCTTTCCTTCCTCAAATGATGGTACAAAGCTGTTTTGAAAATACTCCTTTAAATATCATCCCACTCTTATTTTTTGTGTCAGGCATATACCGGGTGCTTCCTCTAAGACTTGCAGTGTGTATACATATCTCAGTTGTTGCAGCCAATGATGTCATAATTTTTATATAAAGATAGTAGATGACATGTAGAATCGGATAGCATGGTATTTATGCATTGAATACGCTATTCTACAAGTTAAACTCCATTACAGAATAAGAACACATTCAAATAATAAATGTACACAGTAACACAAATACACTATGATTATAAAGATACAAATTAAATTGTGAATCAAATTAAAAACGAACAATAATCTATATTACAGATGTAACGCTTTTTTAGACGCAACACTACAGCTAAAAATGTCAATGGATCTATGAATATCATTATATAAATTTGACATATATGGAGAGTGAATACATTCTAATATTAGTTCTACTTTATGAAACAAAATAAAATTGAATGACGTGATTCAAACCTATGTGTAAATTTAAAATTCGAGTGCAGTCAACAGTGTTATGGATAAAGTTGTAAATAAATGTCAGATAGGTTATTTTGCGACGATCTTTGAAGGATTGTACTGAGAAACGGTATTAAAGCTGAATTTGTGGTAATCCAACAGCAGGATAAGCACCATCTCTTTCATATGCCAGGAACTTAAAAAACAACGTTGAGTTTCTTGGACACTTGGACTCCAGATTATGGAGGCGTATTCCAAAGTTGATCATATAAAAGCAAAATATAAAAACCTAAGATGACGACAGACGGCCAACCTCTTACTGAAGGAACGTTTTCTAGCCTGGCATTTTAATGGTATTTCTACTACAAATAACTAAAAGAAGAAAAATACTATAAATATTTTAACTTCGCAGTTGTTTGTAGCACCTGTAAGCCTGATTCTTTCAACTAATATCAAAATGTTGTGAGCAGATCTATTGACAATGAGATCTGCCACAATGTCATTTATAAATATATTGAAAAGTAAAGGCCCCAAATTGGTCTCTTGAGGAACTCCAGAAATGGGACGCACTTCAACAGAACAATTGAATTTTGATTCTTTCACAGTGAATTTAAGAGTTATATTAAGTTTAAAATTTGTTTAGATATAAACTAATCATGATAAGTAGGTATATCTGCGAAATTTTTAATTTGGGAGTCCTGACAGCTATATCCCTAACAAAAATCACGTGCAGTGGTGTACCTAGAACTTTTACCGCCCGGAGCGGTCTCCAATTTGCCGCCCTATTCAATCAAATGGTGGTTTTATAAATTAATAAATAATTGTAATGGAGACAAACTATATGTGGAGAACTTTTTTACCATTGGTAACAAGTCTATTAGCAAGGATTGTTTCATAAATTTTACTGAAGATGGGGAGTATCGAAATTGGGCGGTAATTATCAACATCGCTATCATCCCCTTTTTAAGTAAAGGTATAACTCGAGCAATTTTAAACACATCGGGAAAAGCACCTTATATAATACATACAGGGTGGCCAGATGAAAACGAAACAGAGCTGTTTTCAGAAACTGCGTCAAGATTGTAGAAAAACCCTCAGACCCGTCGATTTTAGATTAAAGCGGGACATTATTTGCTGGTATTCCGCCACTTTCACCCCCAAGCAAGAGTATGCATCACCCCAAAATATTTAAATGGCATTGGGGGTTGAGTAATATTTATTTTGAAAGCTCTTACAATTCTCTTTACAACAGACTTTAAATTTTATAATTCTGCCCAATATTTAATAAGACTTTTGATTTTAAAGTTGAAGGTTATGTACAAACAATTAGTAACGTTAAAAATGTCACTCATTCGAGTTAAGTGCGCCAATGATATAAATTTAGTATTTATTGCGTTACATTAGTTTTTGGCGATTTGTTATCACTTCCGTAAAAGCACAATTATAAAAACAGAAATTAAAACTATACACACACAACGAACGTAAAATTAGTGGATTCCAAATGTATTTTCTAGTATTATTCGGAAGCGTTGGTTGGTAGTTGAGTGACATTTTTACCGTTACTAATTGTTTGTACATAAGTTGCAACTTTAAAATCAACATTAATTAAAATTCTGATCTAAAGAGAATTGTAAGAGCTTTCAAACTAAATATTACTCAACCCCCAATGCCATTTAAATATTTTGGAGCGATGCTTACCTTTGCTTGGGGGTGAAAGTGGCAGAGTCAAAAATACCAGCAAGCAGAATGTTCCCCTTCAATCTAAAATCGACGGGTCTGAGCATTTTTACATTTTCTACAATCTTGACGCAATTCCTGAAAATGGCTCTGTTTCGATTTGATTTGGCCGCCCTGTATACTTAATAATAGGAAGCTATAAATGACGCCTGGTGAACCAATATAATAACAGTAGGTAGAATCATGTTCTTCTGTATTGGTAAGCATAAAAATGCTATTATGGCATTTATTTTGCTAATCTCAGTTGTAGGCTGCCGAGATCAATCGATTATTCCACATCTCACATACTGTAACTATTTTTTGTCTGAATCTGTGAATTTGACGAATGGTTTCAATAACTTTCTCGGTCCGCTACGTCTATCGGATCCCGAGGCAAAAACTTCCGTATCGCAGAATACATTTCTCTTGTCATGTCTCTTGACTTTCTTGTAATAATTTATTTTCTTATTCCGTCCTGCCCCGCTGCTGTTTTTGTTTTTACCGTCGGATGTGTTTTCCTCTGTTATACATACACACTACCGCATTATGGAAGTTTATATATTATTACAGTACGGGGAATATAATTTACTTTATTACTTTTCTCTGCTGAACGAAGAACTGCAGTGAAGTTTCGCCGAGCTGAAATATACGTTAAAGGTTAACTGAAAAAGTTTTACAACGTATTTGGCTTTGATATATGTACAGAAATTAATACCCAGCACATAAATGCTTGCAGATTATCTAATGCAACTCAAAAACTACCGTACCTATAGAGCTTTATTAAGATAATAAAACTCATGAAGGAGAGGAAGATTGATCTCGTGAACAATTTTGCTAAATTTACTGTATTGCATAATGAGGAAATTACATGATTTTCCAAATAAGTGTAGCAGAAATAATGTATTTTAATCGAAATGGCGTTTGTCCTAGACAATTTCGTGGAAAAAATTCGCCTGAAAACGGTATTTCAAAATTTAGTCTGGCCACGCCCCCCCAAAACGGTCGCCGTCAGATCGAAGATCTGTGACGTCAGATGCCGTTCGCACGTATATACCTAAATTCAGCAGACTGGTTTAGTTCACATCTAAATTAGTCCAGGCATTTAAGGGAGTTCACTTATGAAAATTGAGATACCCAGCTGTAGACTCGTATAAATTTGTATTTTGACATCCTAAAACTGTTCTCAAAATTCACATATGATTCGATGGCGGCAACTTTAAAAATCGGGGGTCAAAAGTCAAATAAATCGATTGTTTGCATATTTTTTGCAAATATCTCATTTCCTATGGGTTTTACGCTATTTTTATTTATTATCAATATTCTGGAGTATTGTAGAAGTAGAATTTCATTTTAGACAAAAACTGTCTCTTGTCAATTTTCTATATCTGTTACGGTCATATGGCAAATTTGTTTTATTTTTATTTATTCCACTGGTTCCGTAAAACAATTTTTTTTAGTAATTACGAATTTTGCTTAATGTCAATTAGTAACTAAAGCAAAAAATCTATGATAAAATTGCAATTTCTATAAGTTAAGGTAATATCAAAAAAGTTAAGAAATTATAAGTAAACTGCAATAATAATTTTTATGCATTCAATTTCATTAATATTTTTAATATTTTTCCAAATATAGTACTACAGTAGATTCTAAACCTACAGAAATGATAATTTTACCATAAAAACATTTTTCACTTCAATGAAATACATGCAATAAGTCAAATTTGCCTGTTATATATGTTATATGTATAGGAACTAATCGAGGTACCAATACATATTTAATAGATTAATATTGTCACGGATTTCCCACTCCGACTTTTTCTTTTACCAGAAATACAATCCGTTAATTATCCGACTGACTCGGCCGTTTATTATTCTTTTATAGACCAAAGACCAAACGAATATTCCAGGTATTTTCTAGCATCTCTAGATCCATTTCCCGAACGACGCTCGAACGCTTCTCGTCGATCTCAATTTTTCCAGTAGCGCCTCGATACACGGCATTATTTGTTGTTTACCAGAATCGCGTAGGGGCGATCGAGGCAATCTAGCGTTTTGCGATACCACAGTCGTCGAATTGGGTGCGAGCGGGGCAAATTCTGTAACAATATGTATATGTTTATTATAGGAACTATTAAGTGTGAGCTTAAGGTTCATAATGTAAAATAAAAATAAAAAAATATATATACGAAACAAAATAGTTGTATTTGTTGCGTAATAAAAATGTTTTTTTTGTTCTTCGTGTCCCTATTTGAAATCCATTTGTGTGGGAAATTGACTGTAGGAAATCATTTCACATGGGTATGAACATTAAATATGTAACTTTGAAGGTTTATCAAATATGTAAGAAAAAAGACATTTTTCAAATCAATCGTAGAAAAATATATGTTTGACAAATTATAAACGTGAAGATGATACAGGAGATACATTTTTCAGAAGTGTGGCAAAATACCCAAAAAACTAGAGAAGAATTATAAGTATGCCACAAATAAAAGCTTCACACACTATCTAAACAGAAGATAAAATTGATAAATAATTGTTAATAATAGATTAATAAGATGTATTTTTTGGAATTTTTTAGAATTTTTAGAATTTTTTAAAATTAAATAGAATTTTTAGAATTTTTTTAAATAATGATGCTTGTTTCCTTTCATAAAACACAAACACACCGTGATCTTTACCCCGCTGTAGAGCCGAATTATTGATCCGTTATGTTACGCTTGGCAAGATGAATTTGGTCACATAGCTACAAAAAAAAAATGAATATCCTAACATCTTCAGCACTCCGATGTAAATTTTTATGGTAACAGAAAAAAGTATTAAAATTAAAGTAATAAAATTTCTGCACAAAATGCTATAAAGTATTAATGAAAAACAAACAGCTTTGGTCAACAAAGTAGCTAATACAAGCATAAAAAACGCAGGCATCAACTTTGTGGCGAACCTAGAGGGTAAACGAGCATTAAAAACGGCAACGGAGAAAGCAGTAGATAAATTTAGAGTATAAAAAAGTCGTTACAGGCAGCGAGGAGAGCATCCAATATTAGGTACCTCGGTTAAATCTGTTTTCAATAGAATCTGCTCTATATGAGCGCTGATGCATGAAGTTTTTGCTTGATTATCGACTTCATGTCATAAATTAATTGCAATAGAAACAAAAATAAGTTTGGAAAGAAAACAGAGCTCCATTTTCAGAGAAGTTATAATGATACTTGGTTTACCTAACAGCTTCGTTATATAAATTTATGTACATTTAATCAGAGAATATTATTCCTCAAGCTTACTGAAAATGTATAAAGTACTAGGATTTTCTGAATGGAATAAAATAAAATGTTATAACGATACAGACAAAAACGTATTTATCTATATGAACAATAATCGTGAATTTGCAGTAAAAGGGGTTTCTGTTCGTTTATAAAATAGTTAGTTATAAAAGTTAACACTATTTATCTATAATGACTGATTTGACATTGCTTCGAATGTCATATTGACTTACATTATTCCACATGTGCTTTTTCAAACGAGTTTTTTACGATACCTTTTATACGACTGCAAACAGAGACCACAAGAAACAAATTTTAATTTAAATCGTTTTTATTACTAAAATTGCCAATGCATTAACAAAATAAATTAATATTTAGTATTTATGGTAACATTTCAACATTCTTTCAAGGTTACGCTGGGAAAAGCAGTATTATTGTGCACCTTGTTTTCGGTAATAGAGAATATTTTTGGTGTCGTGTTTTTAGTGCAGTTTTTCAGCGTGCGGTCGTTGTTTTCTTGTTGTTCTGGTTCTGTGGAAGCAGAACACACTGAAGACTCTATCTTTTTCGCAACTTCCATTTTATTTCTTAAACAGTTATCAACGTAGCCTTCGGCAGCTGTACTGGATTTCCACCCTCCATGGCGTTTGAGGGCAAGCAGATCTGAGCCAGCCTGAAAATTGTGACCGATGAACGCCGAAAATATTGTCCCGTGTAACTTTATGGATTCTCTAGCATCAAAAACTTGGCGATTTCCCTAGCCATGTTTCCAATTTTGTTGATGCCAACGTTTTGGCTTGAACATTTTCCGTTTTGATGGTTTAAAAAAAACCTGCCTGTCTTCAGATTAGGAGGACGAAGAGCACAGTACTTTTTTAAGATAGTGTAAAGGTTTCCTGTAATTGTAAAACACCTTGGTACCTTTGTTTTTGTATTCTTTAGTTTAATCAGCATAGCACTGCCGAAATCTTTGGTGTCTTCTATTTTGAGATAACATAATTCCTCCCTTCGACGTGCCCCAGATAGTCCAACTGCCTTGATAAGTAAATATTTGTCGTCTGATGCTTTCGTCAAAAACCGGCAAAGTCATCTTCTGTGAAGATTTGGGACTTCTTTGAGACGTAGTTTTCGGGTTTTCGTTTGATTAGCGCTTGCAACTTTTTATAGTTTCCAAGATCTATGTTGTGATTGGCACTTAACGTTAACTTGAGCATCGAAAAAATAGTCCATAACGTCGAAGATTTATATTTCTTGGTTGATGATTTTTCAATATACACCATTACTGCGTTTTCTCAGAAAGTTTGGACATTTTTGGCTAGTGGCCAGTCCATAAATCGGCTTAACTCAACTTTATACCTGCTTTTGGATTTTGTGGGCAGCAGTTCCGAACATACTTCACTTGCTTTCTGTAAAATCTCTTCAGAATCACACATTTTCACACCCAAACTTCGGGAATTCAACAATTTTTTAAGTATCTAATCAACAAAATAAAGGAGCCGTGACGGCTATGAAACTCAGCCAACTTGAAACATTGCATAATTTGGGTGACAACATCAAACAAAAATCACAATCTGGAAAGGCGTGTGCAAAGATGACATAACCGTGTGCAAAATGTTTATCACACGGCGTGTGCAAAATACCGTTTTCAGAACGTGTTTTCCGTGTGCAAAACCCCATTTTGCAAGGCAGTCGTATAAAAAATGTATTAATGCACTCAGTGGGATGACATTTTAAATTAAATTAGACATTTGTTAAATAAACAAAATATGTAAGATCATATAAAAACTTATTTATTGACTACATTGACAGTAAAATCTTTACAATTGCATACGTTAGTACCACACGCCTAAAGATTTGCTTGAATAGGTGGACATATTTTGAGTTTCAACATAATTTTTAGATGTTTATGAAATAAATTTACTAGTTGAGGGAATATTTTCGGCTTCCAAGGGAATATACTTACTTTTGTCTAGAATTTTCGTAGCCGTTCTTTCTTGTTTTCAGTAGAAGTGTAGCCATCAGCGACAGAATTACATTTCTAGTCACCATGTCTTTTTGTACTCAAAAGATCTGTTTCCACAATCGGCTAAGAGGGAGATTGCTGAAAGCAGTGCCCAGTATATGCATTTGGATTAAGCAGTTTAAGAAATCGTGCACTCAGTTTTGACACATTGCCAACAGTATTTACCAATAGGTTATTTGCTACATTTACCTACTTTATATAGAAGAAAGAAGCATGACTATAACTTAGATATTTATAGAATGTTTTCATTAAACCGGGTTAGTAAATTTAGCTAGATTAATTTTTATTTCAGATAATCATTGAATGGAGCTTTGTCTTAGGTATTGTTCTTTAGCATACCTAGATGTTTGGTATCAGAGAGCATACATATGACTTCATTGATAGGAATTGTAGGAGATTTCATTTATATTAGCTTAAAATACATTTACAATACAGTAAAAAATGTTACAAAAGCTAATAATAAAGAATATATGGGTAGATATTGTGGGTGTAATTCAACACTGGTCGGGCTTTAGTCCGCAGAGTAGTTAGTTTCACACAATATTGTTAAGTAATAATAATAATATATAATAATAATAATAATAATAATAATAATATCACTCGTATGAGATAGACAACATCCATGGGTAGGACAGAAAAATTCCTGCCCCGTGTTGGATTCGAACCAACTTCCGGCCGCTCGTGCTTGCCCTGGCAGCGACTGCTCGTCACCGCCTTGACCGCTCGGCTACCGTCAGCCCTAAAAATATATACAAAAAGGTAACATTATTTTGTTACGTTACGGAATGAATGATACTGCAAAAACCACGCAAACTTTCACAGAGAACCGTGTCACCTCTGCAACAAGCCGTTACATGTTCGCTGTTACGTTACGGAGCATTGTCACAAGTGGATACCCGCCTTAAACCGGCGTTAAGGAAAATTCCAGTCATGAAGCAGAGATGATCTTGGCGAAACTTTTTTCTTGTTTATTTCCGTCAGCTTACAAGTGCATATTTGCGTTTTTTTTAATTTGAACCAAATGGGAACGTCGAAATAAGGTCAAAGTGGCCGTGAACACAAGATACGGTGTTTATGTTCCTCCGAGTCTGGTTATTCGAAGAGACATTTTAATCACTTTAAGTCTAGTTGCCATTTTTGTAAGACGATGTTTCGAGTGATTGCTTCCGGTGCCCAGGGGCATCGCCAGCCAAACTGAATTAGCTTTATTGAAGTTTCGTCGGCGCTGATCATATTAGGTCCGCTAGATTGCTGATCTATTTATCCGAGATACACAGACGTGTACGTGTGCTAGAATTAAAAACACTCGTTACCGTTTCGCTGGGAATTGCATTGTCCCGTTCCACTTGGCAACGATATTGTAAAACGCGGCCATTTGTTTCGGTATTTTGAGTCGGTTGTAAAACAGTTGAAATGTCCCAAGGTACAGATATTAAGGCGAAACACATTTGTTAAACGCTTGAAACTGTTAAAAATCGTATATGGAAGGCATTTGATTACACTGACACACACAAAAAAGTGTAGGTTGAAGGTTTCTACGGGCGGCCTTAACTAAATGGTGTACAGGGTGTCTTAAACTCGATAGTATGGGCCTTCTGTGATGATACAAAAAAATTATATAAATTTTGAGTCACATGGTGTTAGTTTCACACAATATTATTAATACCTAAAAATATATAAAAACCATTATATAAAGGGTAAACGTCATATTTAATTTAAAAATCATTGACAGGCTAAACTCACTTTTGTCATTGTCTATATTTAATTTCAAATAATTCTAATTTATATGATAGTTTTTATAGTTAGATATTTAACTCAACTTAAAGGAGGCCACCTGAAGAAGCAATCCTGAAAATGCAGAAATAGGTCAGATCTCATCTATTGTGGTTGAATTTTCGAGTGAACCAAAAGTGAAATTAGATATTTATAGTGTTTTCATTAAAAGCAGGTTAGTAAATTTAAATAGATTAATTTCTTTAGATAATTATTCAATAGAGCTCTGTCTGTGGAATTGTTCATTAGCATACCTAGATGTTTGGTATCAGAGAACATACATATGGCTTCATTGATAGGAATTGTAGGAGATTTGATTTATATTAGCTTAAAATACCTTTCTAATTCAGTTAAAAAAGCAGCATTTTTTATTAGAAAGGATATATAAAAAAACAATTAGTGACATTTTAGGCTGTTGTCATAAATGCATTTTTCCTTTTTCAGATTCTGTCTTGGATATGTATAGAAAATATATGGACTGTTGGTACATTAAAACATGTCATACTAGATTTTTTGTAACTTATGCTAAAGGGAAATGTACAAACCAGGTAATTGGCAAAAACACAATTGCTAGAATTCCATACAAAATAGTTATATTTTTAAATTTGGATGAATCGAAAGGCTATACTGGACACAGTTTCCGCCGTACTTCAGCTACGTTATTAGTCAATGCTGGAACTGATATTCTCGCTCTAAAAAGACATGGGGGATAGCGAACAAACGCAGTAGCAGAAGGGTACTTAGATGATTGTATTTCTAAAAAATGTGAGGTAGTCACCCAAATAATTACGGGAGAAAGTACTACTTCAAGTACCAAAAAACGTCTTATTTTTGAAAATTTTGTTTCTACCACAAGTAATTCATCAATGACCACGAGTCTAGAAAATAATAAACAGGAACTCCACCAGCAGACCCAATATTTTTTCAGGGGGAATTTCCATTAGTAATTTAACTAACTGTACATAAATTTTAACAATATTTAGTTATTGATGTTAATTTAAACCTCAATTTAAACTGTTTTCAATTTTTATAAATAAAAATAAGTAATAAAAAATCTGTTTGGAAGAAAACCATTATTATATATATATATAAGTATACTCGTATAAGTTTGTGTATCAATAAAAGAAGTCTATAAACTACTCTTACAGCTATTTGAAGTTTCTCCTTGTTTGCCTCCTGAGGGAGGAAAAGTCCTACTTTCCTTCCTGAAATGAGGAAGTAAAATAGTGTTTTCCATGTAGGCAGTAGCATATTCACATTAATATGCAAGCAATCGCTATGCGGATATATTTTCCATCACTATTAATCATAGTAAGTATCAAGAGCCAGACAAATGCAATTAATTTGACGAGCTCTTACTTTTACCCATTTGATAAAGCTGTGATGATTATGACAGATGTCTGGCCCTAACTGTAAGGACATTATCTCAAACACGTGTTTGTTAAACTTGGCAGGTCAGGATGGATCATCTAATGGGGTTGCGAGGGTCCTTCAGCGTTGTTTAGTACCTGTATCGATTTTCAGGATTTCTGTAAATAACACTGTAAACAGTAAGGCGTCTGGAACAATTTTCCAGGGACTCCGGTTATTTTATAAGTTTGTCGTCCGTTGGGTAAGGGGTTGCACTCTTAAAAACTTACTTTACTTGTGAACCAGAACTTTCCCATTTTTTAATGCGGGCGGTAACCTGCATAGTCTACCTTTCTGGAATTGCAGCAAAAGGGACAACAATAGATTTCTTTATTTATAATATACTTTGAGAATACATATACGTATAGAGGGTGACCTTAAACCAAAGGTATACATTGTGTTCCATAGGTAATGGATCACAGCACACTTGGTAATAGTTAAAGCAAAAATATTAAGAATGCATATTTTACTTAATTACACTGTGTTTCACAGTAAGCTTTAATTAGTAGTATCGAACTTGCAGAAATTTATTTTTTAACAGTTTGTGGTAAGGCCAGTTTAAATTTGCGTTAATATTACTGCGTAACGCACTACCTACCCAATTTTACTTCACTTATCGCTTAAGACAAGTACCTACTTTTAAATTAGAATCAATCGCAAAGATGTAATTTACGTTAAAGTAAAAAATATATATTTATTTTATAGACGATATGGTAACCACGCCTTCAGCAGATCATATGGTTTATTAGTTTAGGTCATTGCTTTAGGTCAGCAGTCTTCAAAATGTGTTTTTTTTTTAATTTAATATATCCGTAAATATTTCCGTAATTTTTAAAAATGATTCACTAGACTGATCAGACGAATTACAACTGCAGTTAAAATATTTGTATTTATATAAGGTTCACCCTCCATATTGACGGAGATGGAGAGGATTATTAAATATAAGAATAATAACACTAAGATATTAGTTTTTTTGTTTTTTTGGTTGAAAGCGGGCGAACCCGCGCTATTTCAAAGAAACTTGATGTCGGTGAGAGGACGGAGACCCGTTCTTCCTTAAAAAAGATTGCAATCTACCAAAACAAATTTGCATAAGACTGGGAGCCGGTGTCATATGCATATCAAAACAGTGATGAATAGTCGTCGTTGAAACAATAATAGCCCGGCTTTCAGCAGAAATCCCTGCCAGGCTAGCTCATAAAGAGCTTTAAGAGCTTTTACTAACTGCCGCACTTCATTAATTGTTGTGAAATTATTCATATCTCTAATCTGTGGACTGATGGTATCTCTGTTTACTCAACACTACCCCACGAGTTCCCAAAGCGTCGCCGTTTTCACAATGAGACGTCATTTGATAGTTGCCAGCTCGCTGCCAATGCCGGTAAATAACGTAGTTAAATGCGGCTGAATTCCTTGGGTAATACCTTAAATTTCTGATTATATAAGGCAGCCCCTGAAAAAATTCCAGAACAAAAGAGAATTTCCAAGCAAAAAGCCTTTAACGGAAAGCACAGGAAACTCCATTTCAGACAAATATGTGGAAACATTCCTTAAAGGCGTCGTTTTAAAGCACATAGTTGTTTTCTGACATGGATTGGAAAATTTAAGCAAGTTCGAAAGAATATCTCTTCACAGTGCCAGTTATGCAAGTTTTCTTCAAGGCAGACAACAATTTACAGGCTGCCAAGTCATCTAGAATAAGAAAAAAGAATATTTCTACCTGCTATACTTTATACGCCTGCTGCACAATAAGAAAAATTATTGATAGTACGTTCTCTTCGGTTTTCTAATAGATTGCATGATGAAATTTGCTGTAAGGGAAGGTATTGCGAAAATTTATTGATCCGAAGACCTAAAGTTGTTTTCAAATATATGCGCAATCAGTTGTCCTTTACAACCACTACTTCATTATTGTAAAGGTTGGATGGTACATCATCCACTACCTTCGCTGATACTGCCGAATTATTAGCAAAAAACTATCAAACCGTGTCCATTGATTAATATTTTGACTCTTTATCGCCGTCAAGTGTGCCAGATGTTCCATTTTTGATGAACATATAGGTAATTATGAATTTCTTAAAATACCTCAATGTTAATAGTTTCCTGAACCAGACTCTATTGCTTCTAAAGTTTTAAAAGACATCTTTCCTTTTGAGCCAATTCTCAGACACATGGTTAATAGCATCTGTCACAACAATATTTAAGAAAGGTGATAAGCTGGATCCAAACAATTATAGACCCATAAGTCTTGTCTCACATTGTGATACATACAGACAATAATTGCCAAAACACTAATCGATTTCCTTCTTGACCATAATATTGTTCCTAAGACTCAACACGGTTTTTTTACCTGGTATATCTACAACAACCAAATCTGTTCATCTATCTCAATTGAACTCTATTATATGGACAATGGTATCTGGAATTTTCCAAGGCTTTACATTGTGTTCCGGCAAAATGGCTTGCAATTAAGTTAGATTATTTCGGTATTAGAGATGATTTGTCGGATGTGGATATCCGCATTTCTATCTATTGGAACGTTTCAAGTGCGCCTTAGCAATATTTTCTCAGCTCCCTGCTCAGTGATATCTGGTGTTTAGAGATTAATACTAGGTCATACAATCAACTGCCGCTGGATCTAAATGAGTTGTCAGTGCTACATATATATACCAACAATCTTAGACTTCTATACCACATCAATAAATTGGGTAAGTTCGATTACAATCCGTAATTAATAAAGCAAATCATGTCTGTTACCTTCTCAGAAAAACTTTTGAGTTTCCAAATAGACAGTTGTTTCTGATGTTATATAAAGCACATGTGAGCTAGAATATAGCTTTGTTATATGGTCATCAAATCTTAAAAAGAACATATCACTGTTGGAAATTCAGCGTCAATTCACTGGGTGGAATTCTTTTATTTCTTATCCTTGTCACCAAATAACAAGAGGAGACTTAATACAAACGAACCGAATCATCTCTAATACCTCCAAGGTATGTTTTCCTTTAGCAATGACTGACTGAAAAATTTCTTGGCACAACAGGAAGCTAAAACACGAAAAATACAAAACAACATGTCATAAAAACTTCATATCTATTTGTGTTTTTTATTTGTGGAATGTTTTGAACCAACATATACTTTCTGTTCCTCTTTTAGTTATCGCTTGAATGATCTGTCATTCCTCCTTGAGGCATATTAGTGTTTATATTGTTTAAGCTCTTTTTCATATATATCTTTTTTTATACCTATTTCTAGTTCATATCGGTCAGTGATTGAGTGGTGTAAGGCATCAGTGAGTGCTTGAATTGTGTTCACCACCCATCACAGGTTCGAATCCTGATACCGGTTGGCATTTGACCATCCCCCAAATTAATGAGGTTTTCCAGGTATCCTTCATTCCTGCACTGAATGGTGGTTAGGGCCTACCAACGCAAATGCGGCCTGCTTAATAATAATATGCCGCCCCCACTCCCGCACAAGTATCCCAACTTTTGTACTAATCCTCTATTATTATTATATAGTATGTCACATTAATTTAGACTCAACATGTGTTTTTTTGGGTATAATAGATGTTTCAGCTTTGCTCTGTATCATAAATAATAATCAATTCTAAATATACTTCAACAAAATTTAAGGCTCTCCTGTATATGTGTGGTGTATAATCTCACATCTAGTTCTTGATTGCTTGCTTTCGTCGATCGGTATCGGTATCTACCCTTTGATGGAGATAGGATACGTAAATCTAATAATTGTAAGTCTGTTACGTATAATATCTTCTTTACCTGTATGCAGAATCTAGCATATCAAAGAAAGTTGTGTATTTGTTGGTATGCATTATCTTAACAAAGGTTTCAAATATTATACATAAATTGAAATATTTGGTTTCAATCTCAATTCTCAAAATCTGTGCATGATCATCTAACTGTAAACAAAACATGAACAAAATATACGCAACAGTAAGATACTCGTATTTTCTCTTCTTTCACTGTTGCAAACGCATGAAAACCAAGAAAAAATTCTTGAAGTCTGAAAAGTTTGAATATATGTAAATAATAGTGATACTTGCAGATACATGCATGACAAACAATCTTGTTTATAGGATAATTTCGTCTCTATCTCATGTTTCGGAATTTTGGAATGCAAAAGTAATTGTTTTAATGTGCCATTCCATACGTTAATTTTCAGTAATTACTTCAAAGAAGTTGGAGTTGGTGTTTAGTAAAGTCATCAAAGTCCTCGGAATATATTGAGTTGGGTTCTAGTTCCACTCATTACAATTTCAGCTGTACCCATTCTGCGGAGATTTTGCTAATTTGCTGAGTTATATTCCTTTAGACTAAGGTTATATAATTTATGCCACAGGAAACAATTAATTTAAGAGCAATATTTATAAAGAGTGATATTAATGCTAATATTAATTCAAGCCGGGGCTATTTATATACTGAACGCGGAGTTGTTATTTCAGCACGAGATTGGAATCGTCGTTAAAACTTTAAAAGTGGCTTAATTAGGACGCAAACTCGACAACAATTTAAAACAAGTTGTATGAATGGGGCTACAAAGGGCTCCAACTGCGACACTTGCGTTTTATTCCTGCAGATGATGATTCAAAACTATGCAAATGTCCAAATTTCTAGGAAATCTTGGCATAACAAGAGATACTAGTATTATTATGAAAAGAAGCACCACTGCCTGCATTGATATTTACTTTTTTGGTCAAACATAAATGGACTACTGGAAAACACAAGAAGTAGTTAAAACAATCATTGTGTCAATCGTCAATCATCAGCGAATTTAGTTAAAAAAATTGAACTGAATCGGAATTAAGATCTGATGTAAAAATAGAGAAAAATTATAAGGGGCATTCCACGCCAACTCAGCAGTCGATCCCACATCACCCTGTCAGAACTGGATCAAAATTGGTACATCGATTAGTACTATCGAAAAAGGATATTCGCAAATTTTCAGCCCCTAAAACCGCTTCCTGTTATCAGGGGCCCATAGTGAAGTTTTCGACCATCATTTCACCTCCAGGGGTCTGAAATCGGTTTTTCGTGTACTGACGCGGCATTTTGGTCTAAAAAAATGATCAAAAATACATAGGAGAAGCCAAATTTCCTGTAGAACACGATGCCACCATCCGTTTTCCGATATCTAGCAAAGGGAGCCCGGAAAACGCGCTTTGATAAAAAATCTGATATCTCAAATACGGTTGTTTCAAACTGGCTGAAAATTTACCAAAAGGCTCTTCGATTATAGCTCTTTCAAATGTTCATACGCGTGTGGTGATCATTATATGTAAATAAAAAGTTACACGCGTTTTACGGGTTTTATATGGGATTTTCTGTAATTTTTTCATTATAACCGCTCAACTAACCCTATCCAGTTGGGTAATAATTGGATTTTTTCCCTCATCAAGCATCTCTTTTGTCCCCCTGTCTTTACAAACACAGAAATTTCTCTCTCCAGCCAGTATTAGAGAAAACATTATTTATTCAATGATTTCGTTCACAATTTTCCGTCAATTTTATGATTTTTGAGCAAATTTACATTTTCTGCAGCTTACTTCTATTATTTGTAAAAAATATGAATATAATATAATATAACGAATGAAAATCGCAGTAAGAAATAAGAAAACCCACATTACAATCATTGTTGACACTATACATCTCGATATTATTTTCACTATTTTACACGTCCTTATACATGAATCAGCATTCTATCTAAATAATGTTTTCTCTAATACTGGCTGGAAAGTGAAATTTCTGTGTTTGTAAAGACAGGGGGATAAAAGAGACGTTTGGTGAGAGAAAAAAATCCAATTATTACCCAGCTGGATAGGGCCAGTGGAACGGTTATAATGAAAAAATTACAGAAAATCCCATATAAAACCTGTAAAACGCGTGTAACTTTTACATATAATGATCACCACGTGCGTATAAACATTCGAAAGAGCAATAATCGAAGAGCCTTTTGGTAAATTTTCAGCCAGTTTGAAACGACCGTATTTGAGATATCAGATTTTCTTACTAAAGCGCGGTTTTTCGCGTTTTCCGGACTCCCCTTGCTAGATATCGGAAAACGGATGGCGGCATCGTGTTCTACGGAAAATTTGGCATCTTCTATGCATTTTTGATAATTTTTTTAGACCAAAATGCCGCGTCAGTACACGAAAAACCGATTTCAGACCCCTGGGGTGAAATGATGGTCGAAAACTCACTATGGGCCCCTGGTGACAACAAGCGGTCTTAGGGGCTGAAAATTTGGGAATATCCTTTGCAATAGTACTAATCGATGTACTTATTTTGAGCCAGATCTGAGAGGGTGATGTGGATCGACTGTTGAGTTGGCGTGGAATGCCCCATAAGCTTTGATTATATAAAGCGCAGCATCAGAATTAAACAAAAAAAATCTTAAGGATGATGGGGCTGGATTATACCCAGAAGGACCACAGGAAAATGCTGCTGCTGCTGCTGACGATGATGATGATGATGATATTGCGTAATCATAAGATAAAAATAATTAGATCATCATGACCTCTTTAATCTACTCTTCCCCCCAACTCTAAAATTTCAAAGATAAGAATGAAGAGGATGATCAGAAATAAAAGTAGTTAAAAAAGGAAGATCAGAACCAGGACCAATTCGTGACAAGGGAAGATGCTGTATATCGAGAAATGTATACAGAGCGCCTCATTCCTAAACAATGTTAACACAGCTACTGTTACAGTATTTCGAACAAAATCCAGGAAATTTTAGACGGCAGACTAGTTAGGAATTGAATGTGGAGAAATGAACCGTTCAGCGAATTTTATAGACCAATGTGTATATCACGACTACAAAATTCACTAATTGGAGTATTTGCTTGTGACACATGAAACTTAATTTTGTAGGTCAAATTATAGCAAATGTAGAAACGTTCTTTGGACGGACGAAAGACGGGAGTAATGGTAATAGCAATGCACACTACTGGTCCACTGAAAATCTCCACATTTTGGAGTAAATGTATGGTGCGGCATCATTGGTAGGCATTCAATTGGGCCTCATTTTTATGAACATACATTATACAGCGTAAGTTACCCAAATTTCCTACAAGAAGAACTTCCTGCACTTCTGGAGAATGTGCCTTTGCAGCTTAGAAGAGATCAATTCTTCCAGCACGACGGAGCTCCAGCTCACAAGGCTATATTGTGCACCAATATTTAGATAAATCTTTTCCAGAAAAATGGATTGGGATTAATGGACATATTCAATGGTCCGGAAAGTCTAAACAGAAAGGTGGAATATAGCGAACAGATGATAGTATGGAGCTTGAGAGCATTTTTCTCATTTTTAAAGTTTAGTTATTATTATCCTCACCATTTGTTTTAATTGTACTTATTAAAGAATTATCGAATTTAATCCTTTTATTCTTATTCCATTCCTTTCCATTTCATTCCATTCCATTCCATTCCATTCCATTCCATTCCATTCCATTCCATTCCATTCCATTCCATTCCATTCCATTCCATTCCATTCCATTCCATTCCATTCCATTCCATTCCATTCCATTCCATTCCATTCCATTCCATTCCATTCCATTCCATTCCATTCCATTCCATTCCATTCCATTCCATTCCATTCCATTCCATTCCATTCCATTCCATTCCATTCCATTCCATTCCATTCCATTCCATTCCATTCCATTCCATTCCATTCCATTCCATTCCATTCCATTCCATTCCATTCCATTCCATTCCATTCCATTCCATTCCATTCCATTCCATTCCATTCCATTCCATTCCATTCCATTCCATTCCATTCCATTCCATTCCATTCCATTCCATTCCATTCCATTCCATTCCATTCCATTCCATTCCATTCCACTCCACTCCACTCCACTCCACTCCACTCCACTCCACTCCACTCCACTCCACTCCACTCCACTCCACTCCACTCCACTCCACTCCACTCCACTCCACTCCACTCCACTCCACTCCACTCCATTCCATTCCATTCCATTCCATTCCATTCCATTCCATTCCATTCCATTCCATTCCATTCCATTCCATTCCATTCCATTCCATTCTATTCTATTCTATTCTATTCTATTCTATTCTATTCTATTCTATTCTATTCTATTCTATTCCATTCCATTCCATTCCATTCCATTCCATTGTATTCTATTCTATTCTATTCTATTCTATTCCATTCCATTTTCAAACGGAAGGTAATACAGAAAAAATTCTCTAATAAAAGTTTATTAGAAAAAAAGAGAGCATTTTAACAGGAACAAAATGTAGCTATGTTTCTGTCAAATCCCTAAGATAATGCTTTGGATTGAAAATGGAGCTTATTTCATCCCATTGTCCCAAATGTTATTTAATTTTTTTTGTATACTCATAGTAGGTCTATAATATCGAGTTTGAGACATCCTGTACATGAAGAGAATAACAGGAAATAAAAATAACTAAAAAATGAAGCTCAATACATCCGTCTAGACACTTTCCCTGTGTTAATCACTTCAGCAACCGGTAGACCACGCGTAAGATAGCGGTTGATGTACAAAATTATGACATATCGTGGGATGAAGGATCATAATCCACCAAACAGAATAAATTAGCTGAACAATGCGCCCAAATTAAACCTATCTTAAACGACACTTGCACTGTGTAGCACCACAATTGCGAACCTATTTGAGCACACGCCTGCTTTAGCATATTAAGTCTGGTAGTGCACTTAAATTTATTAAGGCAATAAATGGGACTATGCAGCCTGTGATAGCGCATCGTCTGAAATTTCGTGTCAGAATTATCTGTGCGCTAAACTGAAATTTGTTCACCTCATTCCCAGGATTTACTTTGCTCGGCTTACATTTATCCTCATCAAAACAGGATGTTGCTCGGTGTTGCAGCTCGTGGAAGTGAGGTTAAAAATGCGATGAGAGGGCGAATCATGTCTGCAATTTTTCAAAACTTAATGTAGGTGTACTCCAGTGAAATTGGTCGATATCACAGACGGTGGTGTTCATAGTCTGTCTCCGGTCGCCAGAGAGCAGTCTCCATTCCGAAATTATGCGAATTTTATAATGAAATTCACATAATTTCGAGAAGGAGATATGAGATACCACTGTTATAGTACACCGTAGTTTACTTTAGTTTAATTTAGTTTATTACTATCAAGAAATTACATGGAATCTTAACAGTAGATACAATTTCTGGTGTACATAAATATTTATGTCGCTGGGTATAAAACTTAGTATCTCTAAGTACATTAAAAACTATAGATTAAAATAAACAAGACAAAATATGAGAGCGAGGTTATTAAAACCAACTTAAAACAAATTAAAATGAAGTTAAAATAAAATACGTTAAAAATTTGTATTACAGAAATATTTATTAATGCTGTAGTAGGCACCTTGTAACAGTTTATCCTTGATTTTTTCTTAACATTTTTAGCATTAAGGTTTTTGTACCATTCAGGTAATTTGCTATACATTTTTATAGCTAAGTAATTTGTACTGCATTGACTAGTATTTAATCTATGATATGGAATTATTATATTCTGAGCCATTCTAGTATTATGGTTATGGTGAATAACCCATACCAACATTCCATACACAAGATGGCTGTGGAATGAACCATAATATACTGATCTGGCGACTTCTAGAGTATCGATCCTTGTCGGAAAGTGAATGTAGATTTAGATAACTACTTGTCCAGTTCTTCTATATGTTTAGTAGATTTTAGACTAGGGTCAAAGTATATCCCAACAATTTCAAAGTGCTCTGACAATGGCTTAGTTTCAAAAACTAACCGTTGTGTTTTATTGGCATTCATTTTTAATTTGTTGGCATTAAATCAATCTGTAGCCTCCTGTAGTATACCATCTGTCTTTTGGATAAGTTCTGTCGTTTTACGTGCGAAAATCAAGAAACTGGTATCATCAGCAAATAATATTGTATTCTCACATGCAACATTCGAAGGTAGATCGTTAATATGAATGATGAATAATAGGGGCCCAAGGATGGATCCCTGGGGTACGCCACACGTTACATTTTTCACTTGTGAAATATATTTGATATCGCTGGTAATATTCATATGGGCCTACTGGGAATATCTATTTTACCTGATTTATACACTGGTATTATATTAGCCATTTTTAGTTGCTCTGGAAAGACTGCATACTGAAAGAATTTGTTGATTAGAAATATTAGTGGAGACAATTGGCGTATGATATCTTTAATTAAGCTGGGTGATATGCTCTTGAATTTTTTTGGTTTTAATTGCTATGTGATCAAAATTATCTCAGCTTCTGTTACTTCTTGTATAAACATTGAATTGGGTATATCGGCTATTTTTGTTAGAAAATCACTTGGTGTTTTATATGTTGGTGTACACATATCAGCTAGTTCTTTGCCTACGTTGATAAAATAGTTGTTCATTTGATCAGATGTTATAGATAGAGGTTGTTTTTTATTTCCTGGTTTAGTTTCATTTTTTATTACTTCCCAAATGCCTTTCTGTTTATTAGTTGCCTCATTTTTTCTTTTGAAATAATGTTTTGTTTTTCTCTAGTTAAGGTGTCCCGGTATACCTGTTTTTGTAGTTTATATGCCCATAGACTCCTTAGCACCCTTTTTCACGTGAAATAGTGTTGAAAATGCGTCTAACCGGTTTTTTTCTTAAATAACTTCCCTATTTATAATTAATTTACTTTTCATACTTTTAGGACGTTTTTGTTCTCTTAGTATCATCGGACACGTCAAATATAATAGTCAAGTTTTCCCAAACAATGTATTCATTATCCGTCCGAAATTATTTGAATTTCATTATGAAATTCAAATAATTTCTAGACGGAGACTGCTCTACGGCGACTGGAGACAGACTATGAATACCACTGAGAGTGTTTTACATATGCAGAAATGCCACTGAGGATGATACTAGGGCCTTTCTTAATTACTTGCTAATAATAAGTAAAAATTTAACTGAAAATTTCACACCTCTACTTTAAAACCAATAAGATGCCTTTATTTTGACCCGTTACCATGGCAACCAGAAAAATTTCCGGAAATTTTTCATATTTTTAGGACGTCTAATTAGCAGATATTTTGATCCCTAGCAATTAATTTTTTATTTCGGATATTACACTGTTACTGGGGACATTATAATTTTCTAATATTCTTACCCTGTCATGAATTAATAAAGCTGAAAAAGGGTTTTCGGGACATCAAATGCGTCATGAATTATACCTTTAGTAATTGACAATACAATATTCCTTTTGAATTTTAATATTGAATTTTTAACTAAATATCAAGATGCCTTATTAGAATAAGATTCATCAAGAGAAGGGCAGAACAATAATTATTAAAATTTGTGGTTAAATTTTCGAGTTCCCACAGCTTCAAAAGTGAACTTAGATATTTATAAAGTGTTTTCATTAAACCAGGTTAGTAAATTTAGCTAGCTTAATTTTTTTAGATAATTATCGAATAGAGCTTTGTCTGTGGAATTGTTCATTAGCATACCTAGATGTTTGGTCTCAGAGAGCACACATATGACTTCATTGATAGGAATTTTAGGAGATTTGATTTATATTAGCTTAAAATACCTTTCTAACACAGCAAAAAATGTTAGAAGAGCTAATAATAAAGAATATATGGGTAGATATTGTGGGTGTAATTCAACGCTGGTCGCGGCTTTAGTAGTTAGTTTCACACAATATTGTTAATACTTAAAAATATATAATTAAACAAATGATAAAGTTTAAAGTAGTTTTAACTTTTTAACACCCTGCACAGAATTGTTATTTACACTCGTTCATGCACTCAGTTTGCTGTGTAATACATAATTAGTATTCTATTTAACGTTCTTAGAAAGCCAAAGCAAAGATTGCGTTTTATTATTAACGACAGCATTACAATCTATCTAACTTTCAAGGTATTTACAAAACAATTCATTGTATGTCTCACAATTAAGTAATTAGAGCCAGAGTTGTCATGCCGCTTGAAATATTCAAGTGACCTACAAAGCATAATTACCTGGTGAAATGCATTTAGTTGCTGAAGGCTCAATTTAGTAGACATTATACACCCATTGATAGAATATGCAAATCCAGTAAATGCAAGTCTGTTGCTATGTAATGAAGAATATTTTGATTTACTAAATAGTTCAACATTGTGGGTCTTTGTTAATACCTGATTTTGCAAATTGAAAACGCTATATCGATTTTTTCATTATCTAAAAGTCTATCCGATAATAGTTATTTGTTTCACAAGGCAGAAAAGCACAAAATTTAATACCACGACTAGTGGAAACCAGGCAAGACATTAAATCTGCTTTTCTGTCTAGTGACACACATAATTTTGTTTCCAAATTTGTTCGAATTTCACGCAAAATCGTCTTCATTATATTTATTAATTTCGTTTTCTTCTTCTTCTTGTTTATGGTTTTCGTCCCATGCACATTTAACCAGTTTCACATTTGTTTATTTTTCTAATGACAAGCACCGTAAAGTGCATCTGTGTTCTGTGGTGCATCTGAGATCTGCTGGCTGCTCATATTTCCTTATCTTGTTGTGCATTTTTTTATTTTAAGGGCGCCGTTTTATAGGCAAATTTTCAACGAATTTCATAGCTGTTTGTTGAGACAGTCTAAAAAAAATCTGAGTAAGTTAGAAAGAATATCTCTTCACTATGTCAATTATACAAGTTTTCTCCGGGATATAAAACAATTTTCAAGCTGACAAGTCATTTAGAATAAGAAAAAAAGAGCATCATTTTCACCTATTACGTTTTATCATAAAATCTACTGAATTTTACAAGTCAACTGCACATTGAGAAAATTGTATACAACATTATAAACATTATCACATCCCGGAGAATTCTTTTATAAACTATAGTAACACTTGAATTTATGTAAATTATCAAGTACTTTTCACGGAGTATAGAACACAGTGATAAGATGCAAATACAGACTTTTTTATGTTCTCTAACACATTTTCCCTCAAAAGTTAAAGAAAATGATTCAATTTCAGCATTATATTTTAGTACTACATTAATAAGGACCTCCACCTACTGTTTGTATTTTTTGGGTGCATATTTAGATATGATTATTTGTCCTTGAAACGCCAGCCTTAAAGGAGTTAGTGGATAAATACAACAAAGGTTATTCACTCTTTTTGCTCAGGGGCAACAACCGAGCTTTCACACACCGCAAAGTTTCCTCGGAAGATAGAAAAAGCACCCAAGGTTAAAATAGTGGATTTCTAGTTGAAATATATTTTTAGTTACAAGTTGATTCGATGTTAAAGGCTACCCTGAATATAAAAAAGTAACATTGATTTGGCAAAATATCTGAAGATACGAGTTATTTTGAAACGACAGTTAGATGGTTTCTATGCAAGAAAATCCCGAGGTTGTCAAAGAAAATAAATCGGTTAATTTTTGCCAGAGACCCCAAATGAACTGTAATTGAGCCGGATGGTAGAAATATACTGAAAATTATCTACGGATAAAAGAACTATTTTTCAATTTATATTTTAACTTTTACTTGTTGTTGCAGTCGCTGGGGCTTGTAGATGTGATGAGCTTTTGCGAATGATATGGGCGACAAATTGATAATTATGCTACCAAATACTGAGACTAAAAATTAAGATCTTTTATAATAATGGAATATTTAAGCATTTCCAGAAAATATGCAGCCTCTAGACTCTCGAATTTGAATAATCGGCGTTTATTCTATAAGTATGCGAATGGTAGAGCACATCAACAATTTATTGGTATTCACAAGTTTGGTAAAATGCCACAAGAAATTGCTACTTTTCTGGAACTAGCCCTATTGTTAATTTTACGAAAAAGGAGGAGAGTTCAAATGTATTAAATAATTGTTTACAATTCTCCATAAATTCTAATAAGTAAAAATGTTCTGTTGTAGTTTGTAGTTGGTTTCGCGCGTTTTTTAAACTCCATCATTTTTTGTTTATCTAATGTCATTGTCAATTTTAATTACCTGTTTGATTTAAACTATTATCTGGAAAGTTGCAACAAACTTTTCCTGTACACGATCCATTAACTACATAGTTAATAGACCGTAGTAAAAGTACATCATCTTTTGAACCTGTCATTTGGAGAAATAGTTATTTACATTACATGCTGTGAAAGCTTACTTTTAGGTGCGAGGTGTATTTGAATACATCCAAGCACCTGAAAGGGCTATTGCAGCGTGTAATGTTTTAAATTTTTCATTCTCCCCTCGATTCTATATGAAACACAAAATTTAAAAATGCTGAAAATCCTCTGCAGATTGTAATAAAGTGGGTATAAGGGGGTTTATTGCCCTAAAAATCGTTGTATCACAGCGTGTTAACATTACTTTGGTAATGTTCATGCCAAAAAAAAATAAAAAAAAATTGATAGTTATTAAATAATTATACTTCAATATAAAGTTGATAAGTGTAAGCGTCTTTTAAGTTTAATATTTGGCTATAATTTGGTTCAAAATGAATTCCATTGAACAAGCAGCAATTATTGCCTGCAGAAGTTTGTTACCCGACAAATCTACAGACCGTTACAATGAAGATTTCATCAAATGATGTAAAACGGAAGATGTAGGTATAGTTGATGTTATAGGTATCGGATATCAACCTCGAAAATCTCAGGTATATACAAAGGATGATATATCAAAGATTCTGGTAGAAGGTCCTGATGAAATATATTTAATAGAAAGAGTGGTTGCGATATTTGTAGTATCTGGGATATGCTGAACTTACGAGCTATATAATGTAAAAGTGAAGGACGTGAAGTATAAAAGTGTCATGTTAGTGCAGATTCTTACTACAATAATAATGTGCAAAGGTTTGTAGTAACAGACGATTAGGTAACATTTTTTAATCATTATATGCAACTACGACCAAAAAAGGCTCAAGATAAACGCTTCTTTTCTCGGAATGAGCATGGCAGATGTGTAAATCAGGTGGTTGGAAAGCATACAATTTCAAAACTTCCGTTAGACATACCTAAATTTCTTAAAATTTCAAACCCAGATCAGTGCACTCACTCGTTGGGAAGAACGTCCTCTACATTACTAGCAAATGCACATTTTAGATATGAAAAGGTACGGAGGGTGGAAGTTGTCAGAGGTAGCAGAAGGATATATAGCAAATTCAGTGACCCATAAAATAGAAGTTGCTAATAAAATCACGCCCGAAAAGTCGATATCTATTCCGCAAAGCAAACATTCAGAAACAGAAACATGATCACATGATCATGTTGCGCAAATCGACAAACAAGCCAACATTTCCAGTGACGTTGTTTTAGAATTGGATTTCAATCAACATTTGTCGTTAAATCTTTCAGGAACATATAACAATTATTGTAACTTTACATTAAATTTTTACTCTAAATAAATATTTGACGTTTTATTTGTCGCCCAGGATACGAAAGGTTTTCATACTTAGCAGCCGATAATCTAGCATGTTTTACTTTCACTTGCCTCTTTAAAATAAACAATAATAATACTTCCTAGGGGGGAGAATGAAAAATAAGTATTTGCTTCTGAGCAGTGAAGTAAAGTATACAGCAATATTGAGCACCTACTTTGACGCAGATTGTATGGAATATTGAACAGTTGATTAATAAAATACATGTTTGCAAATACGCTAACTTTCTGAGAAAGAGTAAATTACGTTATTAATAATGCAGCCGTAAACGGGCTTTCGTGACTCCACTAAGCTGAAAGCTGCTTTCAATGCATTACCTCTATCTCCAGTATGTCGCAAAATATATTAAATAAAGCCGCATATTTAGCAAAGATTTTAAATCTTAATAAGTAAAAGCTATGCAGGTAAGTATGCAGCAAAATACAGGAGTCAGTATCATCAGAAAAATACTAAGAAACAATTACAAAACTGAAGGAAAGTGGACCAGAGGGGTCTTCTAGTTACACATTTACATTGTCGTATCAAAAGTAAATTTTTCAAGTTATTGTAATTTATACACATTCCAAATTAAAATGGCAAATAATAATAATAATTGTGACATCGAGAAAATCAAATTAGTCTTTCATTATAGCTAATAGAATAGAAGGAGGTTCAGAATCTGTTATGTGGTCAAATTAAAGAAAAAATCGCAAAACTTTGCCAACTTTGACGTTGAAAATAAAACCAAAGCAGGCCTTGACTACAGACAATAGAATATCATATTGTGTCAAAATAAAGTTTTAAATTCTCTCTTCTTTGTCTTTAAAAAACAACACGAACTATATTGAATAATAAATGATAATTGGTACAGCAGTTTTGAAACAGATACGAAGTGAGGCAATTAAGTTCCGGGAATTTAGTTATAACTCGGAAACTGGCAACACTGCATCGTTTGTCCACATTTTTTTAGAGAAGGGGGTAGTTTCAGTCCAAGGTTGAAGTCAATAGCACATTTGGTTTGTGTTTTGTGTATTTTTTGGATGTAATTTTTTTAGTGGCGTCGTGAAAATGAGTGACTGGAGACTGGATGAGTCGGGTAGTCACTGGAGATGAGACCTGGATATTTTAGTATGACCCCGAGACCCGTAAATAAGGTCAACAGTGGGTGGAAAATGGTGGAGAGCGGCCAACGAAGGCGAGGATGTCCAAGTCGCGACTGAAGGCAATGTTGATCGTTTTTTTCGATATTCACATCATTCATTGTGAATCTGTCTGCCGGCCAGACAGTGATTGGACAGTTCTATGTTGGCATCCTGGAATGGCTGCGGGCCCGCGTTTTCCGTGTGCGACCCGAACTCGCGGAAACCGGCTGGATCTTGCACCACGACAACGCGCCAGCCCATTACTCGTTTATTGTGCAAGAGTTTTTGGTAAAAAAAGCATTCCAACGTTGCCGCATCCACCCTATAGCCGCGATATTGCCCCTTGAGATTTTTTTTATACCCCATGCCCCACCAAGATGAAGTCGAACCTTAAGGGAACTCATCATGGCGGCGTACAGGAAGTCAAAGAAGCTGTATCTGTGGTGTTGAACGGGTTAACTGCGGAGGATTACCAAGGGTGCTTCCAATCGTGGGGCAACGTTGTAATCGTTATGTAGAGTTAGAGGGAGACTATTGTGAAGGTTGGTAATCGAATTTTGGCGAAATTTAATTTGCTTGTTTTTTCATTGACAAATTCCCGGAACTTAATTGTCACACCTCGTATATTTCGGACTAAAACAAAACAACAAGCTTGTAATGTTTGCCTATGTTCTAATTCGTTGATTCAATATGCTTATCATTGCCTTCAACATGGAGTAATTTGACCAAAACATCGAGGATTTTCATATTTTGGACTATTCTTCAAAATATGCCACAAGCACCTTTTCACTAAACCTCATAAAATTATTGTATGAAAACTCATACTTGAACCACAGTCTATTATACAGTCCGGCGTCTTCACGTCGGCTCCTTTAATGTCGAGGTCCCAGATTTCGTTTTTTTAGACGACCAAAAGACGACTGCGTATTTAGCCGCGCACATTCGCGCGCTCAAGGGGCACGGTGATTTGTCAAGAAATAGAATTTCTCCCACTTCGTCGTGTACATATGAATTTCATTGGTGTTCATTGCGCATTTAGCCGCGGTTTAGCCACACCCTTTGGAACCTTCACTCGACGAACTGTATAATAAACTGTGCTTGAACTCACTAGGCAATATTGTCTGAAGCTATTTATTTGTGGCATAATTTTAGTTTTTCTTTAGTTTTATTGGGTTTTTCCCGCACTTCTGAAAAATAAAACAATTTTAAACTGTCAAACTTGACAAACGTTTAATATTTTACTACGATTTTGATAACGAAAACAGAGAGTTTTTCGAAACGTCATAATACGAAAGTGCGCGATAGTGATGTGATTTTTGTTATTTTTTACTTATCTGCTTTTTTCAGTGTGAGATTTTTTGGTTAGGAAAACTTAGTTTTTTAAAAAATAACACTTGACTGTTCCGTTTGGCGAAAGGGCTTATTTAATTAATCTTTATTATTTTTCAGAAGTGTGGCAAAACCCAATAAAACTAAAGAATCACTAGGCAATAACTCGAACATGGCCAATTGGATTTCAAAATGAAATTTTTAAATTTAATAACGTAAGAAATGCGTTGATCTGTAACTACTTTTAATGATGCTTGCGGGAAAATAGTGTATGATACATGTGCTAAAAGTGATTTTGTTTGAGGGGAAACTTCCCTTCACACAATATGAAATATCTTTTAGCACTTATAAATAACTATTACAGTATATTCAATATTTTTTTATTATTGCTATCTAGCATTCATGGTAAACACGCCACTGTGATTTTACATAAATTCAATAAAGATCTACATTCTTCCAAGTATGAAAACTTCTCTTCAAGACAGATATCAACATTTAGCCTTATAAAATCCTGCAAATAGTGGGAAGCACGTTTTCCCCTTATTACCAGACACATCTGCCGTTAACCCTTTGCCACAGCAAGAACTACAGACACATAAATAAACTCGAGTGCAGTACAAGGTACTTTGTCGGTAGGAAAGGTCAAATAATAGTTTATCTGCAGAGTTACGGCCAGCTGTAACTGTAATGGAAAGGTATTTATGCTGCAGTTAAGATTTTCTCTTCGCCGAGTCAAGTGGTTCCGTTCGATGCGAGCCCGTCATCACTTTGTTACACAACGAGCCGGAAAATTGGGGTCGTTATTGTGTCCGCGACGAGTCCCATAGCCATTACAACTAAAAAGAATGCGCATTCCCTCACTTTCCTTTACAATTACTCCACTTTAATTGTCTTGTTACGTAGCAGTTTGGCTTCCAAAGAATTTCAAAAGGCTGCAGTTTCATCTGTTATATTCATGCAGAGGCTAGTTTCAAGAGAGGGAATTTGGAAAATCCTTCCTGCAAAAGTGACAAATAATTGTTAATGGATGAAATGCAATATATACAGACTGTCTCACATAAGAGGGCCACTTTGTTTTGTTTTTGTTGCATTTTTGGAAGCCTTTATGCTCGTAAGAACAAATTTGAGATCCATGGCCAACTTTATGAGTAATAACAAAAAACCTGTAAAGTGCCTAAATTTTAAGGCTGTCTTGGACTTCAGACCCTTATATGATACGAACTGATATCTACTAACAAGCTAAGATGACAGAAGTAGTCTAAGATGATCACTAAGTTCATAGTGCAATAGTTTAGGTAGGAGAAAATCATGATTAACTGTGTCAAAAGCTTTAGTAAAGTCTGTGTAAACTATGTCCACTTGCCCACCCACACCTAAGATATGACTGACTTTATGAACAAATATGGCAAGATTAATTTCTATGGACTTCTTTTTACAAAACCCATGTTGTTTAGAGAAATATAGTGCTTAAGATGGGCATTTAGCTTGTCATAGGTATAGAATATATTTACAAAGTTTGGCAACAGCATTTAAAATAGCAATTGGACGATAATTATAGTAATATATTTTTGTCATCTTTTTTATGAGTTGGAAGCAGTTTAGTTTGATGAAATTTGGTGGAGAATAATTTGCTGTTAATGAATCTTTGAAATAATAATTATAATAACAATAATAATAATAATAATAATAATAATAATAATAATAATATCCAGACCACTCTGTTAAGATTGTGGTGCTAATTATAGGCGTCCTGGGTGGAATGAGACATACGTTGCTTTCTGACTTAAAGATCATACCGGCTTGTCGAAATTCGGCAGAGATCTTAGCCGGCAGAATGCAGAAGGCAATCGTCCTTGGTTCGCTACGTCTGCTCAGAACACGATTTACGGGCGCAATGATTACTGACTCCACGGAGTGGAGAGTGGTCATTGCTTAACTCTCCAGAACATCTCCAAATGTGTCGGAGCCTCGGAAGGTGTTTACTAGAAAATAATAATAATAATAATAATAATAATAATAATAATAATAATAATAATAATAATAATAATAATAATAATAATTATAATAACAATAATAACTAAAATGGAAAGAATAGATAATCTTTGCAAATTTAATAACCATCAGGCTCCGCAGCTCGTATAGACTTTAATTTTTTAAATGCACACTCAACATCCTCAGCACTTAAATTTGTGAAATAAATGCAGTCAGATACCACTGATGGAAAATATAATTTTTTTGCGTAGTACTGGTCATTTACAAATTTCATAATTTTGTACAGTGAAACATAGTACGGCACTGGATTGTACGATTTATATACGGACCTTAGTAATGCTTTAATAATTGGTAGTATCTAACATCTTGCCATTACAGAAGTAATATATAATAATTCAGTATGAAACACTGTGTCTTCTATGATGTTATTAATCCTCATCCTGAATTGTTGCTATCAGTACGTGTGGAAAGAAGCTTAATAATACCTGTGCGAAGGAGCAACTGTTATATTCCTGCATTATTAAGGTGTGTAGTCATCCTTCCGCTCAACAACAATAAAATTTTCCCCGAAGCTATTATCCGTCCAATATTTTAAATTAAAAATTAACTGCATCGCTAAGTTTTAATTATGGCCTTGCAATAGAAAAGATGGGCATGCAAAACGTAATTGTCGTTTGGCTTGATTGTAAGCCGCATGTAACTAGTGCGGTGTTTCTTACATTATGCAGGAATATAATGATGGATTTATTGATTTCCTTCCTAGAATAAGAAAGCGTTCTGAACGCTAAGAAACAGTGCGGCACGGAAATACAGGGTGTGCCGTATGCGATGTCTTCGCGAGGCATTTTGATGCAGCTGAAAGAAATAGCGCAATTAAATAAAATAACGTTAATAATAACGTTTTACTGCGCTGTGTAAGTGCCAAAATGCATTTAAAAAATATTTAAAATGCACAGTGATGATGATACGTAGGTATCGGGGACACCACCAGAGTTTACAGAAGCTGCAAAAAATGTGACTGAAGTAGGTGAATACTTTAATTTATATTGTCTGAAGTTATTTATTTGTGGCATAATTTTAGTTTTTCTTTAGTTTTATTGGGTTTTTTCCAAACTTGACATACGTTTAATATTTTTACTACTATTTTCAGAACGAAAACAGAGAGTTTTTCGAAACGTCAATAACAGGGAAGTGAGATTTTTTGGTTAGGCAAACTTAGTTTCAAAAATAACCCTTGACTAATCTTGACAGATTATCTACACTTTGATTTTTTTTTTTTTTGAAAAATTATAACTATCTGTTAATTTTTTATTGGATATATGATTCAATTTACAATAAAGCAGGTCACCTGAAGGAGCACCCCTAAACATATGCAGAAATAGATCAGATTTCGTATATTGTAGCTGATTTTTGTTCATGACTGAATTTGAGTTTTCAAAATCATCGAAATAATTGAACGCTGATCAATATTATTAATATCTAATAAAAAAATGTAGAGTAATACTAATATTCCGCACCCTCCCAGACATAAACTATTAACCATCACAAAATAGCACCAATAAAGTGACACCATTGTACCAGTGTTTTGTGATCAATTTAACTGTATAATTGAATCTTTCCACTTATGATAGTGCTAGTGCTTAAATTATTTTCGGAAATATTTTCAACGTCACAATTGTCGAAAAATATTAATTATCAATAAATGTTACGGTCAGTGGTCGCGCGGTTTAAGGCGTTAGTACTTGAATCGAGGTGACTGGATCGCTGTGGGTTCGACCCCTGCAGCCGGTAGACCGTATATAAGCTATATTCGTGGAGAGATTGACACCCTCTCTGCGGGTATGGTAGGGTGGAAGAATGTTGACTTGGGTCAATGTGAGAGATTGATACCGGTTGACATTTGACTACCCCCCTAATTAATGAGGTTTTCCAGGTTTCCCTCATTCCTGCACTGAATGGTGGTTAGGACCTACCAACGTAAGTCGTTCCTGGGCGCAAATGCAGCCTGCTTAATAATAATATGCCGCCCCCTCTTCCGCACAAGTCTTCGACTTCTGGGCTAATCCTCGTGATTAGAATGAGGGGTAGAGATATTATTATTATATTATATTATTATTAAAGTAAGGTCGGAACTTATTAAGTTTAGCAGTGAAAAGTTACAGAGTTTGCATGTAAGAAAAAAGTCAGTGTAATTTTGTCTGAGATACCTACCAAAATAAAAATTTCCGAATATCTTTTTCGTTGCCATCATCATCAGTTTATTGGCCGTAGAATAGAAGTGTGTAGATTTTCACTTTAGTTTTGATGCATCATCAAAACATGAGGAAACCAGTTATAGGTTAAAATTACATAATTTATAACGTACAATTGTCCGTAGTATGGTTATTTCAAATTAAAGTAATTCATATGTAAAAATATGGAAATAGGAAAATTATATTTTCAGCGATATTAAATTTAGAAATAAAACTCTGGGCTACGTTGGTAATAAATCTTTGATTTGAATTAACGATAAATTAAAAATATACATAATTTCCGAATATTTGGAAACATGATGTAAATGAAAAATAAAAATAGATATTTTTATCAAAATTTATTATAATATTTAAGGTTAATGAAAGTATCAATAATTAAATATTAATTTTTAGAAATTTGTTCAGTTAATTATTCATTTTGTAGCTACGTATATTACAACTAGGAACTTACTGTTTTTGAAAAAGCTAACTATAAACTATATATCATCTGATAGAGCGCTCACCGTAAGCGCTACCAGTACTTTCTCTACTTAAATAAATTGACAAATTGGTGGCGTCCAAACGAAATAAAATTATACGTCATAAAGCACGCAGTAGATCATAATCTATAGCAAAAAGCCCAAAGTACGTACTTTCGACGCGGATCCCAGAATATAAAATTTAACGAGGTCTCCCGTCTTACGTTGCAAGGCGGCCATGGGAGCATAATGTAGTGCTTAATATTACACAGGCCTCTGTAAATGGGACAGTTTCATTACCCCCGTTGCTATCGCAATGATAACTACGTTATTAACTAGAGAGCTAGATAGATATGTAGACCTTTCGACATGGGGGCTTAGAGGAAAACCGAATTGGAGACAGCCTGATAAGGGCCGATTCATTGCCGGCTCGTAAATTAGCTTTATGATTTCGCAATAATAGCATCTTCGAAACAGACTCTCCCATGTAAGAACGCAATTTGCCTGACAGAGACAACGCTGAAGCCAGTGCCGGCTCGTTTGTTAGTAGGACATTGCCCGTGAAACGTTTAAAAAACTATTTTCTCCAACACCATTTTAGAAAGTACACGTTCCACAACCAAAAATTAGATTGTAATACATCTCATTCAAGCATACCTTGTTAGAATAACATTCTATCACACTGTGTTAGACTGTTATTCTAACATACTGTGATGGCATAGTTTTCCTCGGCGCTTCGTACATCGATCGGGCTCTTTCACTACATATAAGATGTTAAATACAAAATGTTAAAAAAAGAGTGTACAATATTTAAGGAGGTAATAGTATGAACCAAAATAAGCAGAAAAGTCTCAAACATGGGTCCGCAAAGTAACAATTGCGGAGATATTGAACGTTTTATGTTTTTTACCCCTTTTTTTATTTTGCAAATACGTTGTGTATTTTCTAATAATAGTTGGTTGATGTTTATTGAAATAAACAGTATGTATTTGACAGTTGTTCTCAGTGCACAAGTTTTCTTTCGCTATGGCTGGTTACTCTAACGCAGAATTAACAGACATGCATTTCATGTATGGTCGTGCTAATGTTTTACTGACTTATTTTACCAATTTAGCTGAGAGAGTTAAATCATCCACATTGTGGAAAACCTACTCCATGATGAGAACAACAATTGACATAATAACGTCATAATATTAATATTTCAAAATATTTAAAACTAAATTCCTTCTTAAAACAAAAGTCTGTTGGTTTCCGATTAAAAAAATCCAAAGTTTTGTCTGCACAAGAAGTAAACACATTTATTAAAGAAGCTCGCAATACATTTAGAAACAAAGGTAATAAAGTTAGATATATTTTGTGTTCAAAAATAATTTATTGCTTCGATATTGTTTAGGTTTCTTTAATAGTTGGTGTAAAGGGCACCTGTAGAAAAAGTGAGCTGTATCAAATTTTATTTACGACACTCACCTACGGCGTCCAGTATCTTTATCTTTGTGAATTTAAGCCATCATTATATGTTCGTTGAATAATATACTATTATCCAACTTTAATAATATTTAGTATATTTCAAATAAATACACTCCTTCAAAGAAGGCCGTAATATTATCTTGTCAGCAGGAATCTACTACTACTCTGTTTCCCATAAATTTGACGACAAATTGTATAATCATTTACAGTTCGTCCTGTACAACATCCAGAGTTAGACAAACCATTTCTGGATTTTCCTTACATGCATGGCGTATAATAAAGAGGTGAACAGGGATTATTTACTTAAAAGGGTAACTTTGATAAAAGCAGAGCCGTTATAACAGCTGTAACCCCCAAAAATATTCGTTGAATACTTAATTCTGACTTCGGAACCATTAATGGATAAACTTGATCCGACTCAAAGCCGCTGGAAATAATGAGTGAGATTCAAAATGGGCGGCGAATAGTTCGCAGCGACAAAAGAGCAAATTGCAGCCTGTAATTAATGATTTGCGCATAGTTTTGGTTCAGTGATCAATTTAACTGCCTCCTGGAATTGTAATTTACCCTGTTTTGAGGTCGCAACCTTAAGCGGTTGCTCAGAATCATTCGTTATTACACAGGATTTCTTAGAACAGGGCGAGTCAACGAATCTATAAGTAGATTTACTCTAAATTGCTAAAGTTTATTAAAAACAAATTTTTACAAATACAGGCACTATATTAAAATTAATATCCGTTAGTCCGAGAAAAATACAATTTGTTAAGAACTATTAAATCATTGCGTTTCTGAAGCGTCAATGAGAAGGTTATCAATTCCAAATAATCAAAGATCTTGACCAGAGACCAAATTGAACAGTTTTTGAAGTGCGCACCGGATGACGAGTATCCTATGATGAAAGTAGCTACTATTTAGTGCCTGCCGTAGAGAGCAGCTTTGCCAGTTGACTTTCGACAATATGGAAATTGTGCGCACTTCCAGTTCAATATTGACTAAGATATCAGATACCAAAACCAAGGTTCCACAAAATTTCACTATCGTTGAAGAATTTTATTTGGATTTGTACCGGAGATACATGGCTCTTCGTCCAGCAAATGTGGAACATCGGAGGCTTTTCCTGAAGTATGTGAAAAGCAAGTGCGGGAATAAATACGTTTGAAAAATTTCCTGCTGGTATTGCTAAGTTTCTGCAACTTCCAAATTCTATCTGAATATTTCAAATAGGGTTATTTCAAAAACTGTTACTCCTAACGACTTCCACAAGATATACCTTTTTCAGATATAACAGGTGGGAGAATCGATTGTTTCAATAGCCAGATGGATACACCAAGCAGCAATAAAAGTTTTGCCATTTAAGGGAAACATAAGTGGCGCCCTCTACTAGTGACGTCAAAATTATAAACAAATTTGTATTTCTCGCCTGCAAAAACCCCTGATTTACGAATTTTATATAAATATTTGTATTTCTTAAGAAGTTATTTACAAATATAGAGAAAAAAAAGTGGAACTTTGACAAGCTATATCTTTTTTATTATGCAACTTGTGATATATGTTAGGTTAAATTGCTTTAATTTCACCTAAGGAATCTGTGGTCCCATTTTTGCTACTTCATTTAAAACACCCTGTAGAAATCCGTTTTAAGAACAAGATGATGAACGGTTCATTTGGTTATACCTTAAAAATTTACCAAAAATCAGCAAGATAGCGAGGAGGTTTTACGCCACTGGACTCACCCTGTTACACTTTTGAAGTAATATCCTGCATAGGACTACGCAATTTTATAAATCCTTGATTAGAGAAAGATGTTAGTCAGCAGGAAATACGGTGAGGGTCTCGTATTTCCATAATAATGCTTTACATTTAGATTTTAATTTATTATTTACATAAAAGTACGTTCACAAATGGAATCTGCGGAAACTCTCTATACGGGTTATAATTGTTTGGGCTGGAGTCGACAGTGATGATTATTTTTCATTTACCGAAAATGTGGCGAAGAATTCACATTAATTTTCATATTTAATATATTGTTTCAGGATAAGGAGCAAAATAATGAAATATACATATACAAGAATATTCCTGATTGCTTCAACAGTTACATGAATGTTTTCGCTGTATTTCAATAACAAGTAAAATATAAGAAACAAAAGCTCATAAAATTAGAGAAAATCGTTGTATGCAAAATAGCGCTCATACAAACTTCTGATTTAGTAACCAAAATAATTGAATATACAGAAATATGAAAGAAACCTGTTCGTAAGCAAGACTACTATTTTTATTTGGATCGGTCAGTGGTCGCGCGGTTTAAGGCATCAGTACTTGAATCGAGGCGACTGGATCGCTGTGGGTTCGACCCCCGCAGCCGGTAGACTATAAGCTATATTCGTGGAGAGATTGGCACCCTCTCTGCGGGTATGGTAGGGTGGAAGAATGTTGACTTGGGTCAATGTGAGAGATTGATACCGGTTGACATTTGATTAGCCCCCTAATTAATGAGGTTTTCCAGGTTTCCCTCATTCCTGCACTGAATGGTGATTAGGGTCTACCAACGTAAGTCGTTCCTGGGCGCAAATGCGGCCTGCTTAATAATAATATACCGCCCCCTCTCCCGCACAAGTCTTCGACTTCTGGGCTAATCCTCGTGATTAGAATGAGGGGTAGAGATATTATTATTATTATTATTATTATTATTATTATTATTATTATTATTATTATTATTATTATTATTATTATTATTATTATTATTATTATTATTATTATTATTATTATTATTATTATTATTATTATTATTATTATTATTATTATTATTATTATATTATTCATAACTTCTATATCCATCGAGATATTTTTGGCAAATTTGGCATAGGTACAAAATATTAAATTTGAAGCTTACGAAAAGTACCAGTGACGGTTATGGGTACCATTATAACTTTTCTCACAAGAAACTCTTATAATCATGCAAACATACTGGTTTTCATATGCTCCATCGTATTGTAACCAATTTTTCTTTCAGCACATTTTTTTGTATCCGTTTAAAGAGAAATTTGATTTTCTTAGTAGGGGTATGACACTGGAACTTTACATAAGCTCCAAATTTTATGTTAACCTACTACGAAAAAATTATGCCACACTTGTCAAAAATATGTCAAGGGATTTAGAAGAAGATGCATTTAAATCTTCATAACTTCTTTGTGGTCTAGAGTATTAATTTTGTAATTAATAATTCTTTGACGTTTTTTCTGAAAAAAAGTATATTTGGTAAATGTTGGTTTGATCAACTGGTTTTTGAATATTCGGATTTTAAGATCTAATCAATTGCTTTAGAATAAACCTTCACGTTATAATTTATGTACAATTTCAAAATAATATGATGGAATTACCTGTTTTCTAACTACGATGATGAACAATAATTAGTCTTATAACATTCTAATACTTAAATAGACTTATAAATGAGTTCAAAAATATATTTACACACATTTCACAATTACTACAAACATGAATCAAAAACGTCAGGCCTGATAAGCCCATGACCAACCATAAAAACACGAAGACATTTATAACTGCTACATTACTGACCTCCACTTAAAGTTACACACTGCATATATATAGGGTTGGCTACTACTAAAAATAAAAATTTGAATGCTCTGGAAGGCCTAAAAGACAATAGCAAAAATTATTTCAAAATTGCATCTGAATATTTGGAAAATGGAGCAAATCCCTCTTTTCAGCGTTTCGAAATGCAGAAACTACAAAAATGAACAGTTATTTTGGTTAGCTGCAGTATTTTGCATTCGTTTTTACTTCTTGTAGGCTCCGCAATGAAAACTTTTTTGACAGTTGATATAAAAGTGTATAAAGGGACATTTTCCCTTATCTTTTCAGCTACCCGCTTAAGTGCGTGAGCAGCAAATATGAAGTGTATCATTTTTCTATATTTTTTAGATAAAATCTGTCGTGGTTTTAACATGTACGCGGCTTCATCACATAGCATTACAAGAACTTTATCTGAGCATCTTAATCGGGACATATAGAGGGTGTCTGTGAAAGGTTGGGAAATCTCGGAGCTGGATATACTGGTGACCAAAAGAAGTCGATTAAGCGCTCGGGGGTCCCTCTGTGGGGTTGTCTGGGGGTGATTGGGGGGAAAATGGTAGCGTCCATGAAATTCACTCCAAAATCGATACTCGGGGCATTAGACTTCCCCGGGGGCGCTCGGGGGTGGCTCTGTGGGAAATGGTAAAGGAGAACGTAAAAAATCACAAATTATGAAAATAATACTTTATTCAAATAACAAATATTCATTTCCCCCCAATCACCCTCAGACAACCCCACAGAGCCACCCCCGAGCGCTCCTGGGGAAATCTAAGGCTAGAATTGAATTCGGCATCCCCGAAAACCTCCAAGTAACGAGTTTCGAGCGCTTCCCATGGACTATGCAATCCCCCCCCCCCAGAATAACCCCCCGGATACCCCCGCAGAGCCGCCCCCGGGTAATTCCTATGCCAGAATTGAATTCGGCATCCCCGAAAACCCCCGAGGAACGAGTTTGGAGTGATTTTCATGCACGCTGCCATTTCTCCCCAAATTCACCCCTGCACACCCTGGTAATTCTAATACCAGAATCGAGTCCAGCAGCCCCGAAAACCCCCGAGTAACGATTTCCGAGCTATTTTTCCGAGTTTCCAGTCGTTCCTGTAATGGTGTAATGCATTTTCCGACCCAGAAGGCATTTTTCAAAAAATGACTAAACCAGACGATATAGACATTTTTCCTGGGACCTTCCTGAACACAATGCAGAAAACCGCATCTCGATATCTATTGTGCCTAAAAATTTCCGCTATTCGGTCGATTTTGATCTAAATGCCCTACTATTGGCACTAACTCTAGTTATGATATTTTTTGTGAATGCAATTTTTGGGTAACAAAATATTATATCAACATCTTTGCCTTTTTCTGTAACAGTTTAAACGCAAATAACAAAATATATCAACATCTCTGCTTTTTTCGGTGACAGCTTGAACAGCAGTTGCCCTAAAACAGAAACTTAGAGAAATAGTTAGCATTTAGCGGGGACAGGCAAACAAAATAATTCACCCAAACCAGCCGAAAAATGCGAAACGTGTTAATACTTCACAAAACTTGGAATCGCTTCCGTCACGCGACTATGAACAAAGTCATATGTGGCATCCGCGCTGTGTCAGCCGGGTAGAGATTTCAATAAATTGCAGTAACTTATTTCATATTCAAATGACGGCTATTTACATATTTCAGTAATTAAGGTAACCAGAGAGACTCCTCGCGCAAAATATTGCGGCTGCAATAAATTAACATATTCACAAAAAGAGGCGGTACAGACTGAGCCTTATTTATACGGGTGATAAGAAATACATGCCCCTTGGATTTATCGCACCGCCAGCAATTTTCTAACATGAAAAACATTTGTCTGCAACGTAGTCGATCAGGAGCCAAGTAACATGACCCTTCCATGGACAGAAGCTTTTTAAGAAAATGAGATTTAAAAAAATAAATACATTCAAAAAGTATTTTATTAATTTATATTCCATACATTTTTCGGGCAGTGGGAAGTATTCTTTCCGCTGCCAACATTCTTCCACTCTACCATACCTGCAGAGAGTGTGACAATCCTCTCTACGAATACCACTGGCCGATCCAATGACCAAAATGATTCTGCATTTTACAGTGGGAAGTATTCGTCCAACTGGTAAAAATGAACTTGTGTTATGTTCAAAATTATTTTCCTTAAGACATTTGAACAGGTTTTTTAACTTATATTCCATACATTTTTGGTAGTGGGAAGTAATCTTCCCACTGCCAAAAAATTAACTTCAAAATGATTTATTCTTAAACAGCATTGAAACAGTTTTGTATTAAATTATTTTTTATATATCTTTGGGTAGTGGGAAGTACGCTTCCCACTGCCAAAAAAGTAACTTCAAATTTATTTATTCTTAAAAGGCATTGAGGTTTTTTTTATTCATTTATATTTAATACATTTTTGTGTTAGCGGGAAGTATTTTTCCCACTACCGAAAACTGGTCTTGTTTTCTATTGTGGTCTCATGCAGGAAACGTGATACGTTTTATATTGGAATGGATTTGACGAAAAATAAACTGGTACTATTTTGGTTTCATACAGGAAAAGTGATATATTCAATAGTGGGAAGTGTTCGTTCATAAACATAAGCTTTGTAAGAAAATGGGATTTTTTTTAAAATAAAATATGTCTACTATGTATTCTCAAAAAATATCGAAACATTTATATTCCATAACATGGGAAGTATTGCTTTTGACAATGAGAAGTATTTGCCCACTGTTAAAAATGAACTTATTCCATTTTTGTTTCATACAAAGAAGTGATATGTTTCAGAATGGGAAAAATCCATCCCGTTACTATAAAATTGGTTGTATTTGATTTTAGTTTGATGAAAGGAAATGTGCTACATTAGATAGTGGAAGGTATTTATATCCCTGCCGAAATATGAACTTTTATTTATGGATTTAGGCAGAACAAATTATACATTTTATAATGGGAAATCCACTGGTAAAAAATAAACTTGTTTTCCATTTTGGCTCTATACAAGAAAAGTGTGATATTTGGAAGTATTTGTTTATGAAAATAAGCTTTGTAAGAGAATGAGAAAATAAAACATGTTCAAAATTATTTATTCTTAAAAGGCATTGAAACAGTTTTTTTATTAACTTATATTCCACACACTTTTCTGGTAGTGGGAATTATTCTTCCCACGATCGAAAAATGGTTTCGTTTTATATTATGGTTTCATGCAAGTTATATGTTTATAGTGGAAAGTATTAGCCCCATTAAAACTTAATTCGAATTTAGTTTTGGTTCCATACAAGAAAAGTGATATATTTGATAGTGGGAAGTATTCATTCATGAACATAAAGCTTTGTAAGAAATTGAGCATCACACTGCCGAAGAATTCCATGTTTATTTCAAACAGGAAAATACATTTGATGGTGGGAACTATTCATCGTATTTACAAACATCATATTTCTGTTTTTTTATTACCGAATCGACTTACTATCTGAATATACAGCAAAATCTATATTACTTAGGTGCCTACATTGTTAAATAATGAAAAATGTATAAAAAATAATCACGAAAACGGTTCTGTCATACCAATACCTTCAACTTAACATATAGTTAACTTTCAAAACATGTACTTATTCAATATTCATGTTAGACTTTAGATATTGTGTGTATTAATTTTAGTTGAATATATAACTTCAGCTCATTGCTATGATACTGAATATTCCATGGTGGGACACTAGCTTACCACCACTAACCAAAGAGTTAAAAAACATTACAGAATGTTCAATATCCAAATTCATTAAAAAAAAATAAAAATTCCATAGTTTGCAGTAAAGTAAAAGTACAATATTTCACGATATTTTTGCTACTAAGTATGAGTTTAAATATAAATGCAGTATACTGCAAAACTGTTCTATATGAGGTTAATTCACAGTGTGCAAGGTAAGAAATGGGATATGCATATACAAAATGGAATTCAAGTGCTTTCTAAAACAAGTAAATCAGATTCAGACGCAGCCTAGAGGCAATATTGATTCTTGAAGCGCAGAGTATCAGTTTTAGCATACGAAATTCAATGATATTAATAAATGCACTTTTCAAAATTGTATCAACGTATTTGTCTGAGAGAGAATACTTAAATAAAGAACAGTAGGAAACACCCTCAAAATTGCATTGGTTTTGATTTCTAATCTAAAATTCTCTGTGAGAAATTTATATTTTCCATTATCATAAAGCTTAGTATACAGGGTGTCACTCAGTTTTGCAAATGCGCTATAGCTCGAAAATGGTAGGAAATTAAGAGATGCGGTTTTCGCCATTGATATATTGTTGAAAAACAAGTCCTTGTCCATCAGATTTGCTCTATTACAGAACAACCGTAAGCCTCAAAAACATACCAACTTGAATCACCTTATACTCTTAATAACAGGTGCTAACAAGACCTGAAGTATAATAATATACCAACCCCACTTCCACACATGTTGTATTTTGTTAGTTATTGCATTATATGTGTGACGAGTTGCGTCATTTTAAAAGTACAGTCTATAACTTTTGGGACGTTTTAAGTTCGAATAAAAAAGTTAATTCAGATTTAAGGCAAATTTGAATAGACTTTAGTGAGTAAATTTTCTATTAAGATTATTGGCCGAGAAAGGCGATAGAAGTGCATATACATGCAACGGTAATAAAACATGAAAGTAAATCGATATTACAAAAACTTTAAGTAGCTCCATCAGGATCAGTCTGGATCTAAGATAAATCTCCTGTTCAATTTACTAGTGAAATCCTCAAATTCCCAAAGCATAGTGGCGGTATATATAGGAACACTTACGTATAGTAAAATGTTACTTGTATTATTCTAACCTTCTAAGTATGTCTTTTATATACTTTCATTTATTAATGTGAATTTTACAGTTCTATAAACAGTTTCATAAAGGCATCTATTACATCACAAGTAATGGAAAGAATCGGTTTTATTGATATATTTCTGTTAAATAAAACCCAGTTTTTTAGAAGAATGATTTATTTATTATTAAAAAAAAAATTATAAAACCTAAGGTTTATTTATAAACATTAATATTACGATTTTTACAACTAGAAATTTATATACCAGAAGAAGATATGATGGAGCTGTTTAAGCTCAAGTTTCCAATCGTTAAATCCTTCTTTGACCCCTTGATCTTCTTTTCTGTTTCTTATTCTCTGAATGGTAACTGAGGATCTTCTAAAACATTGCCTAGTGCATTTTTTGGGATTATCAATCTAAGCTTTGTGCAATCATTTTTCGAATGCTTCCAAAAGTATTGACTCCGACAGGCTGGGAGGTACATTTTCCTTGTCTGTAGAATATAAAAAACCGCCTCTGGTTGCATTAGAAGAACGAAGTTCAACATATTTTCGAAAAATATTTAAACAGTTGATACCTGCCAGATTTTCTTCTGTTATAACAAATTCTCGAACAATTTTTGATTTCTTTCATGGAATTATAAATAATAATATCTATATCTTACTTACCGCGTAAATAACTTATTGAATCAATTCAAAATCTTGAAGAATCTTTAATAATTTAAGAGTTCGAATAAGTATGTTCGGTAGTGTGTGTGTTTAAATTTCAGTGAATTAAATATTTTCTTATGTACTGTAGATTAGTGTAGATATATAAAATTTAAAATGAAAACTTTTGAGAAATATATTATTGGGTCCTTAACATAACTTGTCGAACTCTGTTAAAAAAAGAGGTTAAGAATATCGTTATCAAACTTTTCCAGAGTCAGGATAACAGTCGTTATAGCATTTTTAAATCCATTCTGGTATGATTGTTGTTGGTGCACTTGGCTGTTTCTCTATTTCCATTTTATCAGATCATAAACAGCTTGATATTTATTTTTATATAAGTTTTGGACTATATGGAAATTGACAGCCATTATTTTAACATGTATTGAACCCAAACAGCAATAGTTCTGCATCCACGTTTTGTATAAAACGATAAAATGTTATTTTGTTGTGGACCGAAAAAGATTAATTTTATTAATTTCGGGACACAACAATGGACAATTTATCGTCGTGTGTCGAACAAAGTTTTTTCTATAGTCCAAATATAGACGCGTTTAGTATGAAGAAATATTTAGAAATTATCTGAAGCGATTTTAAATTAGATGTCATTATGATGTCAACAGTTATTTCTTATTTGGTGTCGTTTTGTGTGATTGTTGGAAGCAGACATGTCTGAAAACGAGATAAAAGAGAAATTATTAATGTTTGACAAACGTTTGACAGTTTAAAATTTTAAACTGTCAAACCTGACATACGTTTAATATTTTTACTACGATTTTAAGAACGGAAACAGAGAGTTTTTCGAAACGTCAATAATACGGAAGTGCGCGATAGTGATGTGATTTTTGTTATTTTTTACTTATCTGCTTTTTCCAGTAGTGTGAGATTTTTTGGTTAGGCAAACTTAGTTTCAAAAATAACCCTTGACTGTTCCGTTTGGCGCAAGGGTTTATTTAATTAATCTTTATTATTTTTTCAGAAGTGTGGAAAAAACCAATAAAACTAAAGAAAAACTAAAATTATGCCACAAATAAATAGGTTCAAACAATATTCCTTATATATCATTAATAAAACACGTTCATACAACTATTTTATAAGATTATAATTTAAAGTCATTTGGCTAAGTATACAACTCTTTCACAATATGTTTACAATCCTTATATATAATTTTTTTAAATGTTGTATAACGTATTATAATAGTTTTATACAAATTTTAAAGAACTGAAAATTATTTGTTCTATAAAACACGTTGTAAAAACTATTATAAAACAATTTTACACAATTACTTTCTTCAAGAACAAAATTATGGCAATTATTTGCTCTATAAAATCAAACTGTTCGTTAAACAAGGCAATTCGATAGTTATAAAATAATTCGCTTCTTTTAAAGCTCCATTTTAGTTGGGATGATTGTGATGTGATTATGGATTATTTATTATTATTATTATTAACGCGGGAACGTAGTTCGAGCGTTTAATATTCTTCAGTGCTACTTAAAACACTTATACAGTAAATAACTATTATCTATCTTCGATGTTAAGATAATGTTAATAACCCTTACAGTTAAAGTTCTACTTTATTCTACGACTTCTAGTAGATGAATGGCAACTTTAATATTAACTGTGGATGAAAAGTACTTATATTAGTTACTTTTTGAAAACATAGGAATAATATTATCACAAATTGTAAACTTTATTCAACATGACAACTGTTCAAAGTTCAAATATTCCATAAGGGAACTATATATGTGTATATAATATCTCCATCTGAACCTTAAATGATTTCTGGCAGTGATCCAATTTATTAGTGAGATAAGGAGCACAATGAGGGACGAGTAATCGTATCAGGCACTACAATATGGACTAAATATTGTATAGCGTTTTGCGCCTTATCAAAGGCATGCTGAAATTGTTGTATGGGTCTTGTGCAATATTACGAACCATTAATTACAGACCCTCGTCAGACGCACAGGTGATAATCCACTATATTGGAGTAACACATTATCTCTGCTCAAAGCCCTTGTATGAATATTACGGCAAGGATTAAAATTACTTCCGGTTTCGTTCCTTTGAAATTAAATACTTACCATTCCTCTCGACGCCTCAGAATGCCGCCGCAATTTTTAAATTGTCACGCTGCTGAAGGATAGTATAGATTTCAAAGCGGTTTATATCCCAACAAATAAATGTTTACTTGCTGTTTAGAAATTCACAGATCTGCCGATTTTTATCGCTTACCGTTAGCCAGGTTATACAGTATGTCCACTGTTAGAGAGAGCTAATGTGGAACAACTTTTATTCTTCCAATGTTACAGTTTTTAACGATGGCGAGTCGGGAAAGAAGACATTTCCATCAGTTATTTAAACAGTTCCTAACCAATAAAACAGTTATAATATTCAGGTTATACGACAATTATGTTTGCTGTGTTTGTTGTATTATTATTGCTTTCCAAATACATATTTTTTTATTACTGAAATATTTTATAAATTTATCACAAGAATAATTTGACCTATAAAACTATTATATTAAAAAATATTTGGTAACAATTTTACCTGTAAGCGCAGACAGCTGTATTATACACTGCAATATAGATATTACGTAATGCTATTATAAGTTGTAAAAGAGAAATACTAATAAAACAATTATTAAAACAGAAAAGTAAGGGTAACCATCACCCCAAAATATTTAAATGGCATTGGGGGTTGAGTAATATTTAATTTGAAAGCTCTTACAATTCTCTTTACAACAGACTTTTAATTTTATAATTCCGCCCAATACTTAATAAACATTTTGATTTAAAAGTTGAAACTTATATACAAATAATTAGTAACGGTAAAAATGTCCCTCAGTCGAGTTAAGTACGCCAATGGTACAAATTTAGTATTTCTTGCATTGCATTGGTTTTTTGGCGATTTGTTATCACTTTCATAAAAACAAACACAATTGTAAAAAACAGAAATGAATACTATACACACACAACGAACGTAAAATTTGTGGTTTCCAAATTTATTTTCTAGTATTATTTGGAACCGTTAGTTGGTAGTTTATTTAATTGTGTTTTTGAAAATTAAACCCTATGGTTTATTCCATTGCGGAAAGAGTAGATATCATTTCGCTTTACTTTATGAACAACAAATGTGCGAATAGAACAGCTCAGCTATTTAATGAACAACATCCAGATCAACATGTCAGGAGGAAGTATGTTCTAGAGTTAGTAAAAAAAAAATTCTAGAGACAGGGAACGTAGCCAATAAAGAACGAGAAACTTTAAAAACCTATAGTTAATGAATCTAGTGAAGTTGCAGTTTTGGGACAAGTTCATCTTGATCCTACATTAAGTACGAGGCAGCTGGCATCTGTGTCTGGGATCAATTGAGCTAGCATACGAACTATTTTGAAGAAGAATAAATTCTATCCATACAAAATACACTTAAAATGTAATTTTTTTTTTTAAAGTATTGGGCGGAATAAAATTAGTCTGTTGTAAAGAGAATTGTAAGAGCTTTCAAAATTAATATTACTTAACCCCCAATGCCATTTAAATATTTTGGGGTGATGCTTACCCTTGCTTGGGGGGAAAGTGACAGCGTGACGAGCAAAGAATGTCTCCCGTGAAGTCCGTGAAGTAGTTGTTCTCTGCAGTATCATTTATAGGTTTAATGGCGCGTCGCCCAGGGTAAGAGGTCTGCGTTTAAGTACCTGCTGTAATGTAGGTCGCATCCTGCAAGTTCAGCCGCTTAGTCCGAGCAGGAAGTAGCAGACCACTTATACCTCACCTTCACTTGGTTTATATGTGAACATACATATGAAGGAACAGCCAGTTCAATTGTCGGCCATCTCACCGGCCTATGTATACTGCAGGTGTAATTCAATGCCGGTCGGGGTATTAGTCCGCGGAGTAGTTGTTGTCTGCAGTATCATTTATAAATAAATTATTTGCTTTTTCCGAATAACCTTTTATTAATTTCCGTAATAGCCATATATGTGTACCAAATTTGGTATTGACACTTTAACTGATTCAGAGCATATTTAAAAAGAAGAACCTTCGACAGGTCATCATCAAATTTAACATTAAAACTATTTATGTTAATTTCTTCTGAGAAAATAATAAAGATTAATTAAATAATTTAATTAATTAAATATAACATATACTTTTAACAGTCGTATTTAGAAATGTTCCACTTAAACGCATATATTTATGAGATCTGAGAAGAGACAAACATAATGTTTGGATTTAGTAATCTAAATAAAGAAACCTGTAAACTTAAAACTCATTAATTATTAAAGTTTAGAAAGATGCCTTACAAAAACTGTTCTTCAGTTGTAGGTATGTTTCAAATTAGACGGATATGAAAACCTGGGCAATTCTTCACCACTTTAAAATTATTAGATCTACGTACACGAAATCCAATTTATTTTAATGGATTATGGAAAAACTTTGCGACTTCTATAAACTCGAAATTAACAAGTACTTTCCTTTTGACTCGTTCGGCCAAGTGTATGTACAATTCATTAAAATATAGTAATTAATTTCCCTTTTATTCCGCCAGTAAATTCTAATTGAAACTGGAGATGTTTTATGTATGCGAATTCTTGATTTTAATTATTTTGCAAGCTCAAAGCTTAGTAGATCTCGACTTTGTCCGACTTTACCCACCTCACCGTGGCATTGTCGCGCGGCTTTCAGAAACCTGAAGTGCAAATTACTCGAAACGAGAATTAAGCTCGTCGGAAACTAATCTGTCAGAAACATACATGGTGGTTCAGCCATAATGGCAATAATTTTAACAACGTATTGGGAAGGACTAAAAAGACAAAAAATCTAATAAAAAAAGTTACTCGATTTTTAAAAAAGCTACAAATTTTCTGATGACACGTTCGATTGTTGAAGCAAAACGACGTTGCCAAGTCAGTTTAGAACCATATACACACAAGTGATTTATTTTCTTTTTTTAATGACAAACTTCTAGTACGCAATCTGAAATGTCATTTTGTATATTTTTTGAGATGTATTTAAAACTTATTGCATATTTAATGTATTCATTAAGCGTTTTGTCAAGTTTTGATGTAAAGTTCATTGATCTGTGAAAAATATCAGAATTTTCGGATTCATCTTGCCCTTGTAGTGCAAGTTCAAAAGCTCCGCAAAATTTTGTACAGTAGGTAAAAAAGTTTGGATAAAATATACCTATTTTTTTGTTACCTCTTTGTTATGTCTTTGAAAGCAGAATTAAGTTGAGCTGGTACGTTGATAATACAAATCGGATTTGATTATGAATGTGGGTTTTACCATTTGAATGGTATTTTTTCGAAGGCAGCAGCAACGGTGGTCGTGATCGATACCAAAAAAAACACGTCTTTATGATTTATGATGACAACCGCCACTATTAATTGAAGGGCTCGGTGCAAAAACCAGTCAACTCCACTTTTTCCTCAAAATTAGATATTTTATGTATCATATGCAACAAATTATTGTGCATCTATTGGTGCAAGAATCAGCCAATTCCCACGAATATTAAGAAAGATGGTGGAGTTGACTGGACAAGCACTTGGTGCAAGAATCAGTCAACTCCGGGGGATGGATCTTGCACCAATAAAAATGAGAACACTGTTTAATAAAAACTTCGCGTTGCAGTATGTATTGCGCGGGAGCTTACTGCGTGGTGGTTTAGTATACATTTTACACAGCAACAGTCTGCAGTGTGTACTACGGCTGTGTAAACGAATACAGCACTTTCGAAAAGTAACGAATAAATTCATTATTTTTGAAATTTTCGAAAAAATCCCGTCACGTCGCTTTTGTTTTTAAAAATGCAACCCCCAATTTTGACCATGCCATTTAAAAGAGCGTGCCATTCTACATACATACATCATGAAAAATTATGGTGTTACATAACAAAAATTAAAAAAAATAATGTTTGAAGATTTTAAAATTTAATTTTCACAATGATGTTGAAATCGAAAATTTTTAGGTTATTTATAATGTTTCATTGTTGTAAAGATATGTTTTCTTTTGTATTATCTTTTTGCAATATTTTTTTGTTTTTCTCTTACAGTCAATAAATGTTTAAAACACTGTTTTATATATTTGCTTATTTTTCACAGGTTCGGTACAAAATTTTTTTTATGTGTTTAAGAAAGCCTCTTTTATAATAAATCATTGCTCAGTGCATATACTTCTATTCTACATATATTCTTTGACACCAAAACTCAGACAATTTACATTTTTAGAATGTTTTATTGATTTCCAAATTATGAAAAATGGAGTTGACTGGTTTTTGCACCGAGCCCTTCAATTGTACCTGGTGGGAAAATCTATGAAATTTAGGTTCACCTAATTGCATTTTTATTTAGGTAAATAATAAATTTAATTAATAATTATAAACTACAATAGAGACACAAATAAGAAACAACAAGCACGAAACGCACCTTCCTAAACAACTCGAAGATGGTAACTAATGGAAGAAGGAATAGGGGAGAAGTCGCGTCACTTTGATCCGTTGAAGTTTTGTAACTTCGGTATTAAATATTTTTGAAACTGGTAGGTATTAGGAAAATATTTAAATTTGGCAACGTCGCGTTAAACGGACTCTGAATTGAACTTCCGCCGCGGTCAGTAACAGTCTGAAAAAGGAATTTAAATAATGGTTTGACAATATTTTTTGAGCCGTTTTTCTAATTCGGTATTCGCATTATACAGGCTATAACTAAGTACAAAAATTTTAACCACGTGCTCAGGGAGGCCTAAAAGACAATAAAAAATTTTAGGTCGATATTTTAAAAATAGGGCAAACGCTCTTTGCTTAGATCCATAGATACCTAAAGCTTACATCTGTCGACAATGTCAACTACTATAGGGTCTTTTTTTCAGCTTTTCTAAATGCAGACAACAAAAATTATTATTATTATTACTAATAATATTATTATCCAGTTAGCTCCAGTATTTTGCATTCGTTTTTCATTAGTTACAAACTGGCAAAACTACATTTTCACTCATTACAACCACTCGCTACCGATAAAACACAGTTCCCATAGGTACAGTTAAGTTAAATGCGTATTTATTATAAGAAAATCGAGCGCGAGGAATAGGTAGGTACTAACAGATAATAAGAAACTTGCAAACACGGAATTCCAGGAAACAACTACTCTGCGGGCTAATGCCTGACCAGCATTGAATTACACCTGGAAAACCTATAGCAACAGCTAGAGTCATTCGTCAGACGCCCACCAGACATATACCGGTTTCGAGCTTATTAGCTCTCATCAGTATGCCATAGGTGAGGTATCCGACGAATAATCCTAGCTGCGTTCGTCTGTCTAACCCGACAGAAGGGACCATGAGTACGTGGTGTAGAACTAACTACATCTATCGGCCGTTCGCTACTCCATGCCGGACTGAAAATGTCACAGACACGAAGCGTTCTACATGCAGTAGACACCATTGAAAGCTGTCGACCTTTATCGCGATCGGCGAGAAACGATATTTTGCAAACACGAACGGCCGATAGATGTAGTTAGTTCTACACCGCGTACTCATGGTTCCTTCTGTCGGGTGAGACAGACGAAGCAGCTAGGATTATTCGTCGGATACCTCACCTATGGCATACTGAGGAGAGCTAATAAGCTCGAAACCGGTATATGTCTGGTGGGCGTCTGACGAATGACTCTAGCTGTTGCTACAGGTTTTCCAGGTGTAATTCAATGCTGGTCGGGGCATTAGCCCGCAGAGTAGTTGTTTCCTGGAATTCCGTGTTTGCAAAATATCGTTTCTCGCCGATCGCGATAAAGGTCGACAGCTTTCAATGGTGTCTACTGCATGTAGAACGCTTCGTGCCTGTGACATTTTCAGTCCGGCATGGAGTAGCGAACGGCCGATAGATGTAGTTAGTTCTACACCGCGTACTGATAAGAAACTTTTAATGAACCCGCGGCACTCTTGTCAAAAATTCCTTTATTTAATAACTATAAAACATTCAAAATTAAAATAAGACATTTAAAACTGAAGAAAACCACAAAACTACAACGTAAACACAGGAATTGAATTATGTCATGACAGCGAATTTTACAGTTGTCTTGCTGGTTGCCTGCTTTGACTCTGTAAACGTTAAACGTGCAGAGTCGCATAAGCGTATCAAAAAACTTTTTTTCGCTTAATAAATAAATTTGGAATTGTTTTGAAGGGTGATTCAGTTAATTATTAATTTTCTCTATCCTCACTTAAAATATTTGTACTTAGTCATAGTTAACTCGATCTTCTCTTAAAATTAATGACTCTGTAACTGAATCACCCCGTATAAAAATGTGTGGGACTGATAAATTACCAGTGGTATGTACGTTTCTACCGGTGCTTTTGATTGATAGAATGAATGGTGCTGGAGTGTGTTGCTTTCACGGAAGGGATATTGTCGTTGAGGCTCTGCTCTCGACACTGTCGTGTAAACATACTCGTCTCAACAAATGATTTGTTCTCTGCCGTAGACAATATTATGCCGGTGACATGATAAATAAATCGCCCTCTAAGTGGCGTCGTTAAATTCCCCCTGAAAAAACTGCCGCCTAAGATCCAAATAACCTGGTGAACTGCCTGTTTTTTATACTCGCGACAATAATTCAGACAACTTACGACATACGAACAAATTAATAATTCATTATATTTTCATCAAAATATTTAAGAAACTGCAACTGATAGTAATAAAACTATATACTACACTTACCCTTTGCATTATATTTTGCACTAAATTGCAGAAAATGATTGTTTTTACCGCAACCAATTATCGAAAATTACGTTGACAATAAAAACAACTGTGTAACGTCAGCCCTGACGTAAGACGTTTGAATTCTTGACGCGAGTATATTAACATCGTGCTTTCATTTGTTAAATTCCTCAATAAAAATTGTAAAATGTCGAATCAAAATGTTTGCCCTGTTAGACTAGCTAATTCAGTTTCTGTGCATCCATTTCAGGTTGAACAGACCTTCACTATTCGTCAGTTTGTCTCAAACACTAGTGTGGCAAGCGCTGTTTGTACACAGACGTATTACGTCAAAATTATTAGCCGAAATCGAGAAATGAGTGGTCATGCATTTTTTTAACGCTTAAATAATTCTTGCAACAGCAATTTAAGTTCTTTAAACTTATACATAGGTTTCTAAAGACAACAATAAGAATGTCATCTATAAGCATTTTTTATTTGTCGGTAACAAAATGCGAATCAAATAGAGGTTTATAAATGATAAAAAAGTAATGGAATAGAAGATACGCAAGTTTTCCAAAGTGTCCATGACACATGAAAAATTTCTATTAGGATATTTCAACAAATTAAGGAGGGATCGTAAACCTACTTTATTATGGAGTTATTACTGTAATACGTTTCTGATTCCAATTATATTCTCCTATATTTATGGGTTTTAACTAACATTCTTTTCTATGACCTCTTCAACCTATATTTTATCAAAAACTGTTAAACGAAATCAGATCTCTGCTTCTTTGTCTTTGACCCATTGGCAAACAAATAAATATTTTTTCCGGCGCATTTTTACTTATATTTGTGCATTCTGAAATAATGTAATACTTGAAATTCTTTTTTGTAAAATCGTTGCATAACAGTGACATTTCGATTGCTATTTGAGTATCGAAATGACAGCTTTTAGACATATGTGCTTAAAATAATCTTTTTTGCACGTGTGCATAGAAGTAGAATAAAATATCTGAATTGTAATTTATATTTTCGAATCGGATAATCCTTTCGGATGGAATTTTCTATGCACCCCTTTGCCACAGAAGTCAAACGCCAACATCCGCATCCCTTCAGCATCGATATGTTGGCTCCTGCATCTGCAAGAAAGGTTGCAGAACATTATCTAAAGCAGTGCCTAGTATACTCAGTAACAATGGGTAATCTAAGAAATCCGACAATCTTTTTAGGAATTGAATCTATGTTATTTATGCTCACTGCTTGTGTAGTGTAGTATTTTGAATTCCTGTACGTGATAAAAAATCGGTTGTGATCAATGGTGGATGAACGTAGACTCGCATATTTGTAGAAAAATTTCAAATAATTCTATATCTCTCTCTGGTATTGCAAATAATCTAGGAACATTAGTTATGGTATGACTTCAATCTACGTAAATAAGTTAATTCTTCTCTCCTACTTTTTGGAATAAGTACTTTTCATCATCTGCCTCTTTGATAAATCTTCCAACTCGTTCCTTGGAAAATATTCTGGATTTTCTGGGTATACAACTTGATATCATTTTGATGAAAGCAATAACATTGGTATATTTACTAACATCCATATTTTTATTCAAATAAATTGTAGTTCGCACCATGAAATAATTACTTCATAGTGTAGAGGCACACATTTTAAATATAACTGGGAGAAGTACTCTAGAATAACTCTCCGAAATATTACTGGACCTCTTTTCAGCACACCAAATATCAAATTTTTCATAAGTTTTTTGGTACAATTTCCTCGATTTCTTAGAAATCAATGTACATAAAGCATCTTCCGCCTCATTTTCTATTTCAGAATCTTTAGTATCACGAGAATCTGCGTCACACATACTGAAGTTTTGTTTCCAAATAATACGTTCACAGATTTCAAAATTATTTAAAATGTTTGTATAGTTTGTAATCATCGTACCTTAGCAACTGCTCCATAGGCAACAATTAAAGTTGTTTAAATAAAATAGTCTAGCCATCATATTAGCAAATGCAATCGAAGATTGTGTCGAAACTATTTTGACTAAAACACCATTTCGCATCTATAAATGATATTGCAGGATACAACTACTCCGCGGGCTAATGCCCCGACCGGCATTGAATTATACCTGCAGTATCTGTGTGAAACAGCCAAGAACCCTTGTCGGCCACTCCACCAGACATAGACCGGTTTCGGGCTTGTTAGCCCTCATCAGTATGCCATAGGTGAGATGATCGACAATTGAACTGGCTGTTCCTTCATATGTAGTTTCACATATAAATCGAGTGCAGGTGAGTTGTAACTGGTCTGCTACTTTCTGCTCGGCCTAAGCGGCTCGACTTGCAGAAAGCGACCTACAATATCGTAGGTACTTAACCGCAGACCTCTCGCCCCGGGCGATGCGCCATTAAATCTATAAATGATACTGCAGGAAACAACTACTCCGCGGGCTAATGCCCCGACCGGCATTGAATTATACCTGCAGTATCTGTGTGAAACAGCCAAGAACCCTTGTTGGCCACTCCACCAGACATAGACCGGTTTCGGGCTTGTTAGCCCTCATCAGTATGCCATAGGTGAGATGATCGACAATTGAACTGGCTGTTCCTTCATATGTAGTTTCACATATAAATCGAGTGCAGGTGAGATGTAACTGGTCTGCTACTTTCTGCTCGGCCTAAGCGGCTCGACTTGCAGAAAGCGACCTACAATATCGTAGGTACTTAACCGCAGACCTCTCGCCCCGGGCGATGCGCCATTAAATCTATAAATGATACTGCAGGACACAGACACTGCAGGTATAATTCAATGCCGGTCGGGGCATTAGCCCGCGGAGTAGTTGTTTCCTGCAGTATCATTTATAGATTTAATGGCGCATCGCCCGGGGCGAGAGGTCTGCGGTTAAGTACCTACGATATTGTAGGTCGCTTTCTGCAAGTCGAGCCGCTTAGGCCGAGCAGAAAGTAGCAGACCAGTTACATCTCACCATTTCACATGTTGTATCGAAAATACAATATTTTGCACTCATACTGAATCAAACAAGCAGTACGCAATAGGAACAATACTCCAAGAATGCAAGTAACTAGCACTGAGTCGAGCGCAATCGATTGGCTTATGCGTGACGTGACGTAGTGCCTGACCACGCCCCATTCTTAGGCGCTGGAGATTTGCAATATTTTCAAGGTACTAAACGTTCGAATAAAATTCTTATATTTTGCAGACCCATTATGCTGAACAAGCCCATTATTTAACATGACTTATTTGGGCAAAGAGACGAAATACAATAACTTAATCTCTTGAAAAGAAATGAGAAACGGCCATGATTGTTTATGATATCAACAATGATGTATATTTTAGATCGCAATGGCGTTTTGTCTAAAGAACGAGCAAATTTCACAAATTTATGTCACAAATGAGGCTTTCTGAATTATAACTTGCGCTTTCTGAATTTCAAACAACACTTTGTGAAATACCATTCACGAATCTGCATTACAAATTCCGGTCGCTGATTTAAAATTTAACAATCCGCTAATCCCGTTTGCAATTGACTTTGAAATACAATTATAAAAGCTTCTGAAAGGATATTCCAGACCGTGAAGAAATCAATGTTAACATAAGGCGGTTGTTAATCGATCCAGCACTGTTTTATGCCCATGCTGAGCTGTTCGTAATCAATCACTGCCCATTGGCGGGCGACACATATCTAGAGACCTATAAAAGAAAGAAATTATATGATACCGATCCAGTAAGTCCTTACTTATTAAATGTCTGATACGTGACCAATACCGAACAAAACAATTTCGGTGGTCACATTCGTTTTTTCTATTAATGTCAGTAACTATAGTAATGCAGGATGTTTTGAAACAAAATCTGTCTCTAAATTCTGGTCTTTAATCAACTAGATTGGCATTTCACACATTTCAACAAAATTAAAACATCTAATTTTACCGCTTATTACAAATGACGAGTTTGTTTGTCTTGCTATGGGAAAATTTTACAATTATTAATTATATCATTAATATCATCTGTCAGTTTCTGCAACTTGTCCCTGCGGCACGCTCCTGCAATGTCAAATACTGCAACTATCTATAACAGAACACAAGTATAAAGTTACTAGCATTATTTGCATGTTACATTACATTGTCAAATTCCTGTGGAGAAAAATTTTTGATTTCTTGGGACGGTATCTTACTGACTTCTTCAAAAATAGAATTAATTTGGTAAAATTTCTATATTTTTATTGATTAAAAATATATCCTTTAACATTGATTACTCAGACCATATAAGATCGATGGTTTTAGTATCTCTTGACTTTTTTGTTTAAATTATATTATCTAGAGGATTATAAATAGTTTCTTCCTCACTATCCGAACTCGACATTTTTAACAGCTTACAATAGAATAGTAAAAATTTAACCTAACAACTTGAACATGGTTTCGTTATTAACAAGATTTGAATTAATCAAAATTAGAGTAAATTAGTTATTTATTGTATAAGTGTTTTAAGTAGCATTTTAAGTGGATAAAAGACAATTAAATCACGAATATAATACAACTTTTTATCCATAATCACATCACAATCATATTTGTGAAATTCAGGATTATTGGAATTTAATAAAAAATATTCACAACTTAATTAAATTTCTTTGTACTCAATGGAACATGGGAGGTTTTGGTACACCTACTGGTTGCTGTGGTACGTTGTTTATTATCAATTATTTAATAAACAGTTCTATCTGAATTTGGTAAAAATGGAAGAAAATAACTGTGTTCCCGTGGCTGTTGTCGAAGAAGTTCAAAAAGCAATTTTCTATTTATTGTCAGTGAAATTCAGGGAACATTACGAAAAAGGTTTCGCTGAATTTACCGAATGGAGAGTAATGACAATAAATGTAGAAGTTGACCGACGTACAGGCCGTTGACACCAAGATGGGCATTTAAAAAAATACAAATTTAGAAGGATTTTGCGTGAATGCTGTTAAAATATACAGAAAATATATTAATCTGAATCCAATTAAAAAATGTACTTCTCAGCCTGTTGGAATCGACACATTGGCGACGGTGTCCTCAATAGTTGCTTCATTCCTGAATATCGCAAATGCAGAAGCATATACTGGCCATTGTATGAGGTGCAGTTCAGCAACTATATTGGCCAGTAAAGGTTCTGATTTTACAACGGCATGGTGGATGGAAGAGATCCTCTGTAGCAGAAAGTTATGTTGAGGAGTCCATATTTAACAAACTTGATATTGCAAGGAAAATTCAAGGAAAAATATGGCTGTTCCTTACAAGAAGGGTCATTTTTACTCGTGCAAAACGTAAGTTACTTATTGCACCAGTAAAATAGTAAACTATTGGTATGATCATAAAAAAAGATATTTTAGTACCACAATTTAAATATGTACAACCAACATTTTACAATGTTCCATTTTTTTGTTGAGTCGGTGACATATGTAATAGTGAATTAAGGTTGTATATTTTTAGCTGTTGATTATCAACAACTCTCAAATGTTGATACATTTAAAACTGTTTTTTTTCCTGTTATTATCATTATTATTTCATTTTAATTTTTCATCGTTTTATTTCGTTTGTTCTTTATTAATACTTATAATATCTATATTATATTCTTGATATTTCATTTATTCTAACTGTTACAATTATTTTTGTTATATACTTAATGGCTAATTTTGGTCTGGTATGAATGACTTGGTAAATAAAGGCCATAGTCTTTCATAGAGTTATTTGTTCCATGCTGCAATAGATAACATTATATAATTAAGTTAACCCTGTTAATGATGCTAATACCTCTTCAAATGACCAGTAGAGATATCATCTTTCAATGTGCTGAGGTAATTGCAATTATCCGATAACGTATTGGCTCAGTTTCATGTAATTATTAGTACCTACTACTATCATTTTTATCAGAAACTAGTTATCTATACAACATGTAACATAATGCACAGAATAAGTTTCAAAAAATTTTCAAAAGTCATCCGTCTTCGACTATTTTAATTATCTTTACTGCCTACTTGTTGTGGGTAAACATGAATAATTTTCAATACGAACTAGATGTCTCTGATGAACACATTTCATTAAGCGAGAGTTGCAGTCTCAAAACTTTCGAAATCCGTCGTTTGATGAATTTTCAACAATGTTTATGTAGTTACGAAGATAGTGTCTGAACTTACTTTGTCGTAAAAGTTACTGCGACATTTAATTCCTCTCACAGAGCTCTGAGGACAATCTTTCAGATGCTGCTGAACGGACAATAAAACCGAATAAGGCTGAGAATACAGGATGTTCCAAATTAGTGAAGGATCATGTAACATAAACTAGAACTCTAACATTCAAACGAAAGTGCTCCGTTTAGTAAATAGATACAGTTTTTTGTTTTCAATGTTGTTGGTAAAAACATTTTTTATACACTACGTGACAAAAAAGGTAAACGCCCGTTAAATATTTTATTTTGATAATTTTTGCACGTTTGCTTTTCTCGGTGAAAGTGAAAATTATAAAATTCTCAGGTTTATCTGTTAAGTTTTTTTAGATATAAACTTTTATTTTATTTTATTGCATCCAATAGAAAAACAAGAAATAAATCGAAAACGGTTAAATTTATTGACATAAAACAAGTATACCTTATTTGTGAAAAATAGATAAGAGAACAACACTGATAAAAAGTTATAACCACTTTTTATCAACCAAGAGTACATTTCGTAGCGCCTTCTAGCGTCTACAGCAAAATTAAATATGGATTCGTTTTTCTCATCCCAGAAAATCCCCTAATCCAAATTTTCAAAAGAATCCTTTGAAAACTTGGAAGAATTTTAAGAATTTCGAATTCAAAATTTGAACTTTAACGCCCTGTAACTTTTTTATTAGCCACAAATGGATTAATGATTTTAAAAAAATCTCTTTCTTATTAACTCATGATGATTGTGTTCACCTTCAGTGTCATTTAAATAAAATAGTTTCTTGGTCTGAGTTAAATAACTAACAGCTGAATATTTTCAAATGTAAAGTTATGTTATTTTTTTGTTGTTTAAGAAATGTATTTTAAGCTAATATGTATCAAATCTCCTACAATTCCTATCAATGAAGTCATATGCATGCTCTCTGATACCAAACATCTAGGTATGCTAATAAACACCCACAGACAAAACTCTATTCAATAATTATCTAAAAAATGTATTCTATTTACTAACCTGATATACTCTATATTATGGAGTGGTAACTCGAAATTCAACCACAATAGATGAGATCTGATCTATTTCTGCATTTTTTGGATTGCTTCATCAGGTGACCTCCTTTAACTTGAGTCAAATATCTAACTATAAAAATTATTATACCAATAAATTAAAATTATTTGAAATTAAATGTCAAAATGAAATTAAATAATGTCGACAGCGTCAAACTGATTAACTGTCAAGTATCATAACGACCTACTAAAATAAATAAAAATGTACCTTTTATGTATAGTTTTTTCATATATTTTCAGGTATTAACAATATTGTGTGAAACTAACTACTCAGTGGACAAAAGCCCCAACCTGCGTTGTATTACACTCACAATATCTACCCATGTATTCCTTATTATTAGCTTTTGTAACATTTATTTACTGTTTAAGAAAGGTATTTTAAGCTAATATGTATCAAATCTCCTACAATTCCTATCAATGAAGTCATATGCATGCTCTCTGATACCAAACATCTAGGTATGCTAATGAACACCCACAGACAAAACTCTATTCAATAATTATCTAAAAAATGTATTCTATTTACTGATGAAGCAATCCAAAAAAAAAATGCAGAAATAGATCAGATCTCATCTATTGTGGTTGAATTTCGAGTTTCCACTCCATAATATAGAGTATATCAGGTTAGTATTGTGGGTGTAATTCAACGCAGGTTGGGGCTTTTGTCCACTGAGTAGTTAGTTTCACATAATATTGTTAATACCTGAAAATATATGAAAAAATAAAGTTATGTTATTTACACGTAAATTGAATTTCTGTTCAATTATATTTTTTCTTATATTTCCAAAATAATTCGAGACGTTTGTTTGTAGAGAATGCATTCAATTGATCTATACAGAGAATTGTACAATTGAAACCAAAACGTGCGGTCTTGTTCGATATATCGTTTAAAGGAAAGTTGTTTTTTGTATCTTCAAAAGCACTTCAGATATCTTATCCCTTCATTGTTGAAATAAGTGAAAAGTAAAGAAATGCTTCATTTTGTAGAGCCTGTATAATATCCTGAATAACAAGATAGAGTTATAAATTTAAGGTCTGCAGTTAAAGAGAGCAACGCCGTTAAAAAAGAAATAAATAAAGCGATTCGAGATTTCCGAGAAAATAAATAATGACTCGCTGTATATTACCCCATTCCGTTAAGTGTATCACTCCGCAGGACACAGGACGAGGGTCGGGATGGGGTAGATGGGAGTTTAGCGGTTAGCGGCCCTTGATGGTTTTCCGCCGATTGCTTTAGGGAGGCATCTCGGGAAACTCTTAACAATTTGTCCGTATTACGTGTAAAAGGTGTACAGATGTTTACATGGATTTATTGATATTCTGCATAGGAGTTTTATGCAACCCTTGGGATTCATCTCTAGACCTCCCGGGAGGTTCTTAACTCGAGAAATACCAAGGGGTCTGCACGTGATGGAAATATATGGAATTACGTTGGAGGAAAAAATGCCTTGGCTTTTATGTATTGGGAAATTAATAAATATTAAAATAAAACAAGTAATTTTTTGAAAATGTTTGTCTAAACTGAGTTTTAATGATTATTTACTAAATGTGAATTAAATCAATAGTATTTTGAAATGAACTGCTCCATCGCCCAGATCCAAACTCTGTGATTCTCTCTTTAAAATTCATCTTATTAGTATTTGCAAATAGAAGTAGTAGTTGTTGTTTATTAACTATGCTAGATTACAGTAAAACTGTATCACAAGTGACAAACAGTGTAACATACACAAAATCGTTATTTATGATACATTTATTGCTCGAGAGTGACAGTTAGTAATCACTCGAGAGCAGTAATGTCACTTTTTGCTAGTAATCCAGACAAAATTTCATCTACAATCACTCAACAAAATAAAGCTTTTCAGTTATTAACTGTATTACAACGAGAAAATTAATTATAACAAATAGAACAAAGGTAAGAAATTAATTTGTTAGCATTCGTAATTTGGATGCGAAAAGAACAGTTTTTACAATCTTTAATACCAGAAGGCATATTAGGGCTATATTCTGATATGGTAAAATGTTCATCACTGCGATTGCTATATTCATTTACTTGTAGATTATTTGATGGCCTAGTTAACATTATTTAAGTTTGTTCATTGATGTTATTATCTATGTATCCTACTGAAACTGTAGAACTCTTTTTGTGATGCTAGTCTTTACATTAGTTTTTCAAGTGTCAAAAATGGCTTGCGTGTATAGCAACTCGGGGTTGATGGATGTCGTTTTAATTTATGGCGCTGTTAAAATGCTTTAGCAGAACGACTTCTCGGTAAACATGTACCAAATGCAGCTACTTTTACCGCGGTGTGCAGTGAGTGCAAGTGCAGTGCAACGCGAGGAAATTTGAAACCGAATCGTGGAAGAGATGGAGGTCCAGAGCGTCCACGGTGTATTGCAGCAGTGTGCCGTATAATACACCATACCATGTACAGCGTGTCCAAGCATTGATACCAAGGGATTGAACAAGGAGGACCGGTACCATGGCCGCCACGATCTCCTGACTTCATAATTTGGACTTCTTTTTTGATGATATTTAGAAAATTAAATGTATCGCACCAAAGTGGATACCAGCTGTTGATGATTTACGCAAACGTATTATAGTTGCTGCCAATAACCTACGAGTTCAAAACGAACAAGAAGCAGAACATTTGTGTTGTACTGCCATTAACCTCTATTTGCAACCTTGCAATAAATGCAATAGCACGGGTCAAAGATCCTATACATCCGACCGTCGTGAAATGGCAATATATCTTCCCTCAGCAAATTTATATATATGTAGATATTATAAAATAAAATTAACATTTTAGAACTACATGGCGATCCTGCCTGTGTTTGAATTAACATTTTAGAACTACAGTGTTAGTTTGTAGAAACTGGGTAAAATTTTGTTATAACATCACATATAACATCACATCATCAAACTGTTTGCGGCAAAAACATTTGCTGTATAATATTGTTATTTATTTCTTTCCTTGGAAATTTATTTAAATTTTTTGTCCAGTCGCCGATTGCATGCTTTGGCGCTTTATCACGTTTTGCAGCGGACTAGTTTGCAGTGCCATGCAGAAGTGTATTTTTAAATCATTTTCCCCTCTTCGACATTTGTATTTGTAAGAGTACATTCAAAATTTTTTTAAAAAAATTCTCTACGAATATATGTGTATCTGTTAACTCAGGATCTACTAATTCATAAAATTTCTAAACGAACAAATGATTTTAGTGCTCGCATCCAATGTAACTGCGGGTTAAGAATGCAATATTTGGGACAATACTGTACATATCTACTGTTTGTTGTCTAATAACGTAAGTGGACTGCGCATTAACAGTACTTCCGTCGCAAAGCCCATTAGCTTTGTATCCTATTTCCCTGTCGTCCCTAAAGATGGGGGCACCGTGACTCATACTATCTGTGAAGTGGATAAATGTCTTTCATCCTATTTCTCTGGCATTTCTTATAACCCATCTATCCAACATGCACATGTCATTTCCCTTGATTCGGTGAGTGAAAGCTACAATTTCCACAACTAAATAGTATGGGCATATCGCTGGTTCGCCTTTCTTATCAAAGTTCTTGGAATTATACAAATTATGTTGATTGTCAAAATGAAGTTCTGTTTATATTATTTACGCAAAAAATAATAGCTTAAATAATAAAAAGGACCTTATAAGGATTGCCATATCTTATTCGTAGAGTTGCTGTAACAAAATGATACTAAAACAGAAGACCGAATCCAGAGGATGGAGTCGTAACTCAGCGTTATCGTAAATATTACCGAAAAAGTGCACTTTTACACAACGGGTGGTCATTTTTATGAGCAATAGGGGGACCGTCCTGCTTTCCTTTCAATGCCTGATGGTCGAAAAAGAAAAACTTATTACAGTCATAACAACTTCATTCTTCTCTATTTCTCACCCTACTAGGAAAAAGGGAACCCGAAAAATTGATTTTGCTTTATTACATTGGCGATGTTATATTAAAAGAGACTGAAATCCGTTTTATTTAATTACGGATTTATAACATAAATGAGGAGCTCCAAATTACAACGCATTATTTGGAAAAAAGGAGTTTTGTTAGAAACTGCAATTTTGTTGCAACCTAATTATTAAATTTTTATAATTTTGGGGAAAATTATAAACTAGTTTGTGTAAACTTAAGATTTCCAGTAGGTATTCAAATATTCGGTGAGTTTTTACTTTAAAAATCCGAAGAAAATCTCTAAAAACTTAATTTTGAAACAAATATTTTATAATACAATTTGTAAAATTAATTCCAGCAGGTGATATGAGGGCTGTATTTTTAGAATGTAAATATATTTTCCGAGTTCTTGAACTTGTTGAAGGTCCATCAATGACTGAAGCATTACCCAAAATATTAGAGGTCACTCTTATCTTATTTTCTTGAAATCTTCTATATAACTTTCTGCTTCTGTGTTAGACCATGCTTCTTAATAGTCTTCTGAATCTACAAGCCACGACGCAGATGATCTACGAAAACAATGTCCAGTATATTGTTGAGGATTGGGAAGACCTAGGAACAATGTTGTATTACATGGCGTTTTCCCAAAAGTCTGAATATTTTTGGACCTGGTCCCTCCAGTATGCTTCCGTTGTCAGCATTTGTTGAAATTATTAAAGAATACACCCACAAAGAGTTTATGAAACGTTGGGATGAAACAAATGACTGTCAATTTGCTAAGAAGTTCTTAGAGTACCCCTGCAAGGATACAGCCAAAAAGTACCTGGCTATGTCTAGGACAAATCCTCGTCTGGTGACAGGTATTCAAACTGGACATTGCTGGCTAAGAAAGCACCTCTATTACATGAGGAAGTTTTAAACACCTCTTTGTAGGGGTTGCAAACAGGATGACGAGACAATAATCCATGCACTCTGTGAGTGCACTGCCATCTCGTCAATAAGAGACTCCGTGTTGGGAGAGCGATGTCCTTCTATGGCCTACATTAGAGAGATCCCCCTGACGTTACCACCACCTTTTTCTTGTTATTAGGCTGGCTGGCGGCTCAGGTGGACTGATATCATAATGGGAGGAGGTACAAGGGGTGTGTTATTTAAAGCAGGTATAATAACTAATAGCGTTTCTGATGCTATTTTAAAACATCCAAAACACTGATTTACTTTATAGTCAATAAGTAAGTGTGAAGGTTGGATCTCACTATCCGTGAACATACTGTATATTTTCGAAGCGGCAGCTAGATCATTAGCAGGGACACATAATTTAGAATTTATTCATAGAATCGTTCCCGTTACCTAACCGAAATTACTATGCGAGTCAGAATTAGCGCTATTTATTAGAGGTTAACATGCAAAAAGATTAATTATCGATACTTAAAAGGCAGGTCCTTAATATCCCTCCCGCAGGAATTCCAGTTTGATTTCATCCGACTAGGGATGAACGATTAAGGCCCGTAAAGACGCTCACGGAATTTTAAACCGCATTATTGTCGCCGAAAACACTCCGAGGCATTGATCTTGTTAGGAAATGGAAAAGTTAAGTTAAAGGTTTTATTGATTAAGTTCCCTTTGGTTTGAGGCCATTAAGTTCGCGAGTCAGTCTGACCTCGCCAAATTAAACTCGGCGCTACTTTTCTAATGAAGTGTTTACGGAAGCTTTATATACCCAGCTCCAGAAACTTTATTGCTAGCCCCTTTTTGCAACTCGAACGCTCTGGAATGTTTCTTCGTCGAGGAAATGAGCATTTTTGTTGCCCATTAATATTCCGTTTAAGTATTTTTCGATAAATCTTGATAGAGCCGATTCTTTTTAAATACTCTGTGAATGAAAGGGTACATAAAACTTACAATTCGGTGCAACAAATTTGCAAAAAATAGCATGTACACGGAGAGAAAGCTATATTAATATTAAGATTAACACATTAATTCCAACGCCAGCTTCGTTTCACTGTTTCTCAAGTATAATAATACTTTATTGGAAGATTAACTTATTCTTGTATAATAAGATATATCATTATTTATTTAAGAATAAAAATTACTTGATATCAAGAAATATGACACCTAATTAGGTTTGTTTAAAGAATTGTTTTGTTTTATTTAGATAATATGAATTTATTGAGTCAACAATTGTTATTCTCAAAATAAAGTTACATTTTCTTTATTTTGATGATGGTGATGATTTTGAATAATTTAGCGAATGTCTTTAAGAAATCTTTGTATAACTTCATAATATTCTTCTGTGTCTAACCGCATTTTATCAAACCGACACGGATTTATGGAAAGGAGATCTACTACCACAAATCTCCCGAGTGTCACACAGTAGATATTTGTTGGAAGTTGTTGATCAGCATGGGCAGGTGAATGTGGCTACACAGATTTCTCAAAGGTATTTGACCGTATCGATCATAAAATCTTATTAAATAAGCTGAATGCTTTTGGTTTCAACATACCCCATCAAAATGTTTTCATACTTCCTACTTGAACTGCAGAGTTCAATATGTGTCTTACAATGGTTACAAATCGAAATAATTTTTTCCAACATCTGGTGTACCGCAAGGCTCCAATTTAGGTCCGCTTTTGTTCTTGCTTTTTATAGACGACTTGTGTTTCATTATTGATTGACCTTATTTAATGTTTGCTGATGACCTTGAGATTTATTCTGATTGATACCGTATCTGAATGTGTTTATATCCAAAATCATCTACTTAAAATTGAATATTGGTGACGCTCACGGAATTTTAAACCGCATTATTATCACCGAAAACATTCTGAGCCATTGATCTTGTTAGGAAATGGAAAAGTTAAGCAATATTTAGATAACACTTTCCCAGAAAAATGGGTTGGGTTCAATGAACCTATCCAGTGATCGAGAAAGTCACCAGATCTAACACCCCTCGATTTTTTTATGGGAGGTTTTAAAAGATAAGGTTTACAAAACACCATCGCGGGATATTAATAATTTGAAAAAAAAATTTTTTAATAAACGCAGTTCACAAAGAAGTTAGGCGAAGATTGGATATGTGTCTTGAAATGAGAGAAGGTCATATAGAGAATAGCTTGTAATATGTATATAGTATGAGGGCGTTTGCATCATTTTTTAAGTTTAGTTATTGTTATCAACACATTCTGTTTTAATTGTATTAAAGAATTATCGAGTTTAATCCTTTTATTTATTCTTAATGGCATTTATGCACATTCAATAACGAACCTTCAATTATTTTCGAACAACTACTTTATCCTTCCATAGCTAATATGATTATTAGGTGGTATTTGTTTTGAGACTCTTTAGGATATTGCTATAGCTTTTAAACGGGAAGTAATATAGAAAAAATCTATAATAAAAGTTTAGTAGAACAGAGCTTTTTAACAGGAAAAAAATTTGGGTATATTTCTGAAAAAAATATCTTTGATGACACCCTGTCTTTAAATACAGATTAGATTTTTATTCGCGTAGCAGGACATCCTATTCTTATTCTATTCTTCAAATATTTGGCATATCTTGATCTGGTCTGGTACTTGTAATTTTGTAGGTAACTGCATGAAGAGTAATAAGGTGGAGCTAGTTTTGAGCATTTTGGAAGCTATTGACTGTTTGTTGTTATAGAAGCTTGTTTAATATGGAACCCGCAGTCAAACGAAAAATATTACTTTTACGAGGATTAGCCCAGAAGTCGAAGACTTGTGCGGGAGAGGGGGCGGCATATTATTGTTAAGCAGGCCGCATTTGCGCCCAGGAACGACTTATGTTGGTAGGTCCTAACCACCATTCAGTGCAGGAATGAGGGAAACCTGAAAAACATCATTAATTCGGGGGGTACTCAAATGTCAACCGGTATCAATCTCTCGCATTGACCCAAGTCAACATTCTTCCACCCTACCATACCCGCAGAGAGGGTGCCAATCCTCTCCACGAATATATCGGCTACGGGGGTCAAACCCACAGCGATCTAGTCACCTCGATTCAAGTACTGACGCCTTAAACCGCGCGACCACTGACCAATCCAATCCTATCCTATTACATTTTATTTATATATTTTCGAGGAGGTGTATTAATTAGAAAACAGATAAATAATATTATATATATTCTTCACATATCGACAACAATAACAAGGGTAACATGGTATATAAATATACTGCAAAATTCTGCAAATACATGATAAATATGCCGAACCCAATTCTAGTTTATAACAGTCAAGTATAATTGAATGATAAAATCCAAAGTACAATGTGCTAAATTTGTGTTTGTACAATTTCCTATTTTTTTTTATTTTTTAAGTAGTTTTTTAGTCAAAATTATATATAATTTGATAAATACTAATTCATGGATGGCGTTAACAGTGGAACACGCTGTATAATATGCTAAATAATAAAATACGAGTTTTCTTGTAGAGTTGTAGAATGACTTGGTTTGACGTAACAAATGCATCCTTTTGTACTTCGTATTCCCTGAATAATGCATGGAGTTAAGGATGGCTTAATACTGGGGTTTTTAAGAGATTTAGATAGCTGTGCAGATCAGGAAATCGAAATTGAAAGTGAGGGAAGCCGGCCGTTTCAACAGATTAGAGCATAGCTTTTTGGCTTGAGCGCAGCCCTCTATCACTTGTACAGATACCGGGTTATTTATGTTCAAAGGAGAAATCCCACATGTAAATATATGGCTTTAATTTCTGAATCTCATAATAAATGGTGACAATTTTCCATTAAAAACGTTTAAAGGTAAATGAATTTTACTATCGTTTACGACTGAAATTTATTCGCTCCCAAATTTTATACAGAAAGTGTACGAAATGAAGTTACAAAATTATGAAGCAGTTACAAAACCATCTAGAAGTTATGATGAAGTTTGTTTACTTTATTGCATAGGAATTTGCAGAAAATTGGTTTGAACTAGCTTAAAGATACCATTTTCAAACTGTCAGGAAGTACTTACTTTACGTATTGTTTAGCGGTCGTAAAATCCAATTTTACGGCCGTTATCAATAGTAACAGCCATTAAAACTGCTGAGATTTCGCATCAACTCTTCTATTGATAGTACACATTTCTACGGCTCATTCCTCCTATTTATTTCAATTATTATTAATTCACCAATGTTTAGAAATCAGGGAAATTGATTATATTTTGAATTAACAAATATTATTATATCAGTGTGGCCCGTCCGCTGTGGGATCGAATCCCGCGGCCGAAAAACCGTAGATCAGCTATATTCGTTAAAAAAAATTGACACTCTCTCTGCGAGTAAGATAGGGTGGAAGAATGTTGGCTTGGGCCAATGTGAGAGATTAATACCGGTTGACATTTAACCATCCCCATAATTAATGAGGTATTAAAGGGTTTCCTCATTCCATAAGTCGTTCCTGGGCGCAAATGCAGTCTGCTTAATAATAATATGCCTCCTCCTCTCACGCACAAGTCGCCGACTTCTGGGCTAATCCTCATGAGCAGAATGAGGGATAGAAATATTATTATTACTATTAAAAAATATATTTTCAGGAACAATGCAGACAATCAAAGCCAACGATATTTTCTCTAGCAGCAGGAACTGTTCTTGTACCTATGGTTTTAGTATTTGGAATTTATATTTTGATAGACAATTTTTCATCAGCGATATCAATTTTAACTTTTTTAATTACTCTCTAGGACAAGCCCCATTTACACAGACTATCTTCCCAGAGAATGTTACCTTCATTATCAAATAACGATCATCATTAGCTTCCTTCAGAGATCTGTGTATGTCTTATGGCCTTCACTTTTTCTTTTTATAAGTGGGTAAACAGGTGTATATTTGCAAAAAATTTTGTATATCGACCACGTATTTGCTTTGCACCAATCTTCAAGTCGCTTATACTCGACTGCTTACCTATCTCGAGATTTAGCAGATACTAATGATTCGATGGCTGCATTTGCTGCAAATTCTGTAAGATGCAATGCTTTCAATTGAACTCATTTTATCGACACAGTGACATCTAGTGACACAAACACGAGATATACTTTCAGAAACTATTAGTTCGTTGTTTGCCATCTGAAAATTGTTGTCATTATAAGTTACAAACTTTTTTGTCCACGAATATTCTATAAAATATTCATTATACATGTGTTTCCTAATCCTACATAACAATATTCACTAGTGAATAATGAAATCATTATAAAATCATCATTATTAAAATTCTTGGGTGTCAGCAAATGAATCTGAATCTATTGTGTGAAAGCTAAGCGCTACCCACTACACCTAGGTACCAGTTACAGCAATATTGACTTTTTTCCGAACGGGTAAATGTTTACTAATTAAAGGTGTATTTGCTTTTTCAAATTTTCCAAGTTAACGATAAATGTCAAACTTGAAAGTAAGGTGTTGTGACAGTTTTGAATTTTATGTTATGTCATGTTCATGTTGTGTCAAATGGTTGTGTAATGTTTTCAGTAAAAAGTTTGCTAAAACATTGTTAATAAAAAAATTCACAAGCAGTAAGTGGAGATTGGCATTCACATATTGGCTCTTGCTGTTTGACTTTTCACAAAATAAAGAATAATTCAGTAAATTCAATATCATGCCCATAAGGAAGACATACCGAAGTTGAGAATGGTTTAAAACCAAAACATTGAAATAAAAATGGAACCTCCAAGTGAAATTCTTGAAAGAAACTCTGTAATAATGTTTTAAAATTATTGAAAATATAAGTTACAGTAGATTTTCAAAAAATGCAACATATTTCTGACAAAACATAAACGGCTAGCCATTATGTTAATAATAAAACCCATAAATTACGAAAATAGCTCATACGTTTTACATTTATACTTTCAGATACGTTGTGAAAATATCCACAATATTCACAAACAAACAAATTGAATAGCAATAGTATATGCATTTACCCCTTTATTTACTTTTTTATCCAATATAGATTGTTACAGTATTTACTGATGAAATATTTCGAAACGAATCAATATGTGAAAATATTGATATACCGGGTTGGTGCTCTATTATCAGAGTACACAGCAAAATAACTGAAAAAATAAAAGCAGTGTTTGTTTTATACTTCAATGAATGTAATATAAAACTACATAACAGGTTCATGTACCCTTGAATTATGTAGTAGTGCAATAGACTCATTCATATAAATAAATATAGGAATAGAGAGGCATCAAAGTACGTTGAAATTTGTGAAGGATTTATTGATTAATCAAAATTAATTCCCAGGATATACAGGGCACAGTCATTTCTGAAATTTCTTAGGTGTTGATTAAGATAACATAAAAAAGTATCGGGTACCTAGCAACATAGTATTTTATAACTGCTACAAAAATGTGTTTCAAACAGATCTTATAAAACAGCATAAGTCAGTAAAACATAGTAAGGATGTTTATACAGCAACTATACAACCAAAATTGGCACCATATTGTAAAGCACTTTAGTGTTGCAATTGTATTAGGACTGTATTTTGGTATTTTTAGTAGCAGTAATATGTCTTTTTTGTATATATATGTTTTATAAGCTTGTCACAGAAATGTTTATAAACTAATTATACATTTGCCGTATAAGCTGTTTTATTATCTACCTGTCTAAACGTTCTTGTGATAATTTTACAAAATAGTTTAGTCAGTGACAACAAAATAATGATACTTGCCTCTATAATAAAACAAATATGTATTTCAAAAGCAAATATAATAATACGTAATTGTCGTATAACCTAAAAATTATCAAACTGTCTGATGGTTGGCAAAATTTTAACTCGACGAGTAAGCTATAGTTGAAATGAGAGTCCCCCAAGGTTCCGTTTTGGGTCCGTTCCTTTTTCTTTTATATACAAATGAACTGGATACATTAACATCGGAAATGGATCTTCCTATGTATGCCGACGACCAATCAGTTATCATTTTGGGAAATACAGATACTGCTGTAGAATATAAATGCAATAAGGTGCTAAATATTTTAAATAATTGGTTGGCTATATTACAAACAACTGTAATGTAGAAAAAACTCAATATGTGAGATTACATAATCGTCAAAAAAGTTGTAACTCATTAAATATAAAAGACCACAGTTTGGCAAATAAGGCAATAAAATTACAACAACAACAACAATTAATTAATAAATTGAATTCTGTGGCTTATCTGATTTGAAATATAAAACTTGTTTTAACCAAAGAACAACTCAGTAACATATACTATGGTTTAGTAGAGTCTAGGTTGAGGTATGGTTTGTTCTTGTGGGATGGATCAACTTCATTCTCGGATGTTTTTATTTGTCAAAAATAAATTTTAAGATGTATGGCAGGTGGATTTTAAAATTTTAACATTATGTTGCTTGTTGATTTATGAATTATCGATATACGTTTACATGAATAAGAGCAAATTTTTAAGGAACAGAGATATTCATCACATTGACACGAGACAGAATAGCAAATATCGTATACCATTTTATAAGTATAAAATATCATTAAATTCACCTGCATGCCTTGGTCTTAAGATATTTAACCATTTGGATGCTCATATTCGATGCCCAAATAATGAGATTTTTAAAGCTATTTTAAAAAAGTATTTAATAGACAATTGTTTTTATTTATTAGATGAGTTTTTTATGTCTTAGTTTTTAAATTATTTCGATAATTCCTAAACAAAATGTATTTTGTCTTAAAGGAAATAAAGATTATTATTATTAGTAACTGTCCCGAAATATCAAGAATTTTGAGTTTCTGCGAAAGAATATACATATTAATAGACGTCCAGCAGAATTCCTCTAATAATTGAGAAGTAAACGAGGCTACTTTCCATTAGTGGACCGAGCGCTAATGCCTGGGTCAGATTATTGATGACCCCTTTGCTCAACAGTTGCTTGTGGGTTACGGAATGAAGGTAATTGTGGTATGGGTGATGACAGGTAGCTTTCCCTTGAATTCTGCGAATCCTCATTCCTTGGATTTCAAGGACCCACTTGGCTAAAGAATGCTAGAATGCATACTCTGATGAATCTTATATCTTCTATAAAATAAATAAATAATTTAACGCAATGTTCAACTAATCACGAAAAAAGTTAAAACTAATTGACAGTATAGCGAAATTATTGAAAAATGTTATCAAGTAAGTGTTTATAATTATCTAAAAATAATTCATAAAAATTATCCCCAAACCACGCACAGGTGAAATTTACCTACTGAACTACTCATAATTCTTATCAAGTTAAGTAAATACTATTTGGCAAATATATGGATAGTGCCCCACAGTTAGCTAAAGGTTATCAGTTGAATACAAGCCACCATAGCTTAGGGTTTTATGGGTACGATTGCTGATAATTTGTCTTTATAGAGCGGAATTGATACAGCATGCAATGTATAATAAGAACTCATAAACTGTTAGGACCGCTGTATACAGAATGTTTTCATTAAATGCACGGTAAAACATAATGTAATTTGTAATGTTACATATGCATCTTTATTTTAATTTTCAAACTGTCAGTTCTCTATATATCTTAAGTCTAATGTGAATGACTTTGTATGAGAAAAAAGATCTAGCAAAAATATACGTTTTTAAAAAAAAACACCTTATTCTTGAAAGTAATGACGTTTATATTGGATTAATATCATTTATCTACGACCACTATGCAAGAAGGTTTAATACGTCTGTTTTCCGTGGATTAAAGGCATTTTTTCTACGTTCATGCAAAAAACAAAACTTTATTAAACTATATTTAGTGGAAAAAGTTGATCTTTATTGCAGTAGTGCAATAAAATGTTTATTGCATTCATCTGTAATTCTACTACAGCATTTTGTCATCATGACAAACACAAACGTTCAAATCGACGTCACATTTTCCTAGACTTAGTGTCATCTAAATAACATTTTTTGGTTTTTGCATGAACGTAGAAAAAATATTTTATGCAACTCGTACAAAAAGTGCTTATTACACTCGACGTGTTGTCCTACTCGACCTGACGGCCTCGTTGGACAATTTCACGTCGCGTGCAATAAACACTTACTTTTTGTACTTGTTGCATAAATAACTATTAAAACACTAGTGAATTAGAATTCAAAATACCGCCCTTCGATTTTATAGTATCTTATTTTGAATTAGTTCGTCAGGTAGGACCAGGAATTTTTCAGCAACTGCCATCTTTCTGGAAAGTGAACCTTTAATAAAATTTTCCGCTACCATAGTCTATTTCCAACAACCATGACGATTCAAAGTGATATCAATATCAATATCAATCCCAGTATTGCCAGTAATGTTGCCAAAGAACGCCTCATTTCCTGTCTGGTAAAACTTTTTGGACCAAGAAGCTTAAGAAATGCAGCCACTTTTGAAAACGTTTTCGAAATTGTGTTGATTCCTACATATCGTGTCCAGTCACATATCGCAAAACAAATCTTCCATTGGCATTTTTAGGTAGTATATTGATGTATGTTCGATACATTTCTACAGCATTGACTGAACAAGTTTCTTCTATGGTCGTGAAACTTCTTGAAATATTTGTTTTGGTATCTGGAATGAGTACGTATAAGTAACTGCCTTTGTCTTGAACATGGGTGATATCCAAAAAAGATAATTTATTGCATCGGCAAAAACCTGCGACTCCCATAATCATTGCAATCTGTAGAGTTCAAAATAAAACGCTTAATGTATAAAGTTTTACTTGTAAATATTCTCCATTCGGTGCTTTATTCAAACTCTTACATTTGGTTTATCTCCAGTATATTTTCCGTCTTTGGTTTTTAATTATTTTATTCTACTTTCAAATTTGAAGTAAGTTTACCATTCTTCGAAATATCAATATCTTTGTGCACTTTCAATATTGATTTTAGCATGAAATATTTTGTCCACATCGGAGAGGCAGCAAACGTGTCTCCACATTGAAAACAGGATAGTAGCACCTCTTCTATAATAATTGCTCCTTCATGTTCGTTTCTTTCACCTGTTATCGAATTCCACCAATTTCTTGTTGTACATACTTTTTCTTTTCGCTGGTAACAGACGTAATGTTGCTTCTTGGGCTTCTTACAGGATTTTTAGTGGGAAATTCCCAGCGTTTTCGCTAATTTTTTGTGTCAATTTTTCTAATGTTTCCACTCTTGGTGACAAATAAACAAACGCATCGCATAGAAACGATTCCAAGACTTTCTAGTATTGAGCTGTAAATCAATATTCTTGATTAAAATAAATTTGTCAAATATTAAAAAAAATATCAATTTTTCTCGTGGATTAAAGGCTTGTTAATTCATTGATAACTGTAATAAATGAAGGTCCAATGGGGAACCTTAGAAGAACAAAAAGAACAGAACTACTAAGTTGTGTGTACTTCATATTCTCTGTTTATATTTCCATAGGTATGACATTGGATTTGGGACACAAAATAAGCAACGTGAAGTAATTTCCAACCGGCTCATTTTGGGCTCAAAACGAAACAGAATTATAAAAAATATAGCCGGGGGCATGTTAAAAACACGGTACGGTCGTCTCTTTCTTTTCTCCGTTCTTATCTTGCGTCGAGTAAAAGGAGTTCTTTGCAGGTCAATTAAAACGGTCGAGTTTTATCAACAATCACAGATTATCACATTCTCTCAGGCTTAGCCAGTTTAGTGGAGCTTCTAGAGCGGTTCGAGCGGCTCCCATGAATCAGTTCCCTATTGATTTTTAGCTTACAAACACCCTTAATACGTTTTATCTGTTTATCGAGTTAGAGCAGAGTATTTTATTAAATTTGTGCAATCCTGCGCAAAACTCTGTTCTATAGGGGCTGCGAATTTATTTTATTAAAAATCCACTGATTTGCATAAAGCTAATGTGGTATCGTAGGGGATCATTTTGAGATAAATTCAATTATAATAAATAATGCCAGAGCGGGACTCTGCTGTGTAAGGGTGGCCAAAGAAAGGTAAGATGAGCCAGCATCTTTATATTATAGAGCGTGACGCTCAGTATGGTGTTTATAACGTATAAACATTGTAGAGAGCATCTTAAACTATAAAAATCTTATACGAAAAAGCTCAGATGCGTATTTTCACGTAAATTCAGTTTTTGCGAATGAAAAATTATCTCTAGTACGGTCCTAGATACAGCGCTTATAAGCGATTTTATGTAATACGTGCTTGTACTAATTGACCACCCATTTCTGAGAGAGAAAATCAAATTTTGGAGTATATCGTTTAAAGCACAACATATTTAATAACAAAATCCATACAGACATATTTTTCGAGATGCTGAACATGTTGGTGTTATTAGTAATTTTTACAAAGTAAAGGAGGTTAGATATAAGTGGTCTGCTTACTTCCTGCTCGGCCAAAGCGGCTCGACTTACAGGAAGCGACCTACATTTTAGCAAGTACTTAACGCAGACCTCTCGCCCTGGGCGGCAAGCCATTAAATCTGTAAATTATACTGCAGGAAACAACTACTCCGCGGACTAATGCCCCGGCCGGCATTGAATTACTCCTACAGTATCTGTGGGAACAGCCAAGAACCCTTGCCGGAAACACCACCAGACAGACCGGTTTCGGGCTTGTTAGCCCTCATCACTTCACCTGCACTCAGTTTATATGTGGACATACATATGAAGGAACAGCCATTTCAACTGCCGGTCATCTCACCTATGGCATACTGATGAGAGCTAACAAGCCCGAAACCGGTCTATGTCTGGTGGTGTGTCCGGCAAGGATTCTTGGCTGTTCACACAGATACTGCAGGAGTAATTCAATGCCGGTCGGGGCATTAGTTCGCCGAGTAGTTGTTTCCTGCAGTATCATTTACAGATTTAAAGGAGGTTAGTTAGTAGCATTTCCACTTACAGCTGTATCTTTTTCTAAATTAGGTTTTATAAATTCTGAAATAAATATTTGTTTTATTATAGCGATTAGAATCATTATTTTGTTGTCAGCAACTGAAATATTTTATAAATTTATTACAACAACGATTAGGCAGCTAAATAATAAAACACCTTATACGACAAATATACAAGGTGTACCAGTAGTAAGTATTCAAAACTTGTGAGCTTGTAAAACAAGTCGAATAATTACGAAAACCTAAGTACAACTTTTGTCAGTGGCGGCTCCTAAGGGAGATACGCTCACTTAAAGGGGTAACCTCAGCAATAATATTTATTTATTTATTTTTATTTATTTATTTGCAATACACTGTCCAGACAGAATCCAATTATAGGACAGGAAAAAACAAACGAGTAATAACAAATATATACAAACCAAATAAAATCGGGTATACAAAATTTACATACATATTAAAATTAATGAAAATGCATTTTAATATTTTCAACATTACAAAAATAAATCTAAGGTATTATGCACTAAGAAATAATTGTAACACATAACAAACATTGGAGAATTATTAAGAGCATTAGTCCTGATATTGATAGTATTGAGTAATACACCACATAAAATTCCAGTTGCAGACATTGTGATAAAACAGATATGTTCGTGACTTTATACCTTCTGGTACCTTTACAATAGTTAATAAATAATTAACTTTTGTTGATGGATTTTATGCTACAAAAGTTTGGTATTATTAATACTAAAAATACCAAAATAGAATCCTTATAAAATTGTTGTTTAGTTGATTTTCAAAATTTTGTCGTATCTCATACAGAAACAGCATTTTACTGGTGAAAAAAATAATATATTTTTTTTTTAAATTACCAAGGCATACTGGATTTTATGGATTTGAAATTATGACAGATTTTGTTTCTTAAACCGGCAGAGCTAAATTCCAGAAGAACATTTTTTGACACCAAAATTTTTTGTCTCCAGTGGCATATTGTTTATTTTTAAAATTTTAATCACACCCATTTTAACCTACCCTAAATACAGTAGCGTACCTAGATTTGAAATAAAAAAAATCGCTAAACTTTTGTTCTCATTTGGTATCAGAGTAGAATTACTGAAGCTCTATCACTGAAAAAAAAATCTTTTAATGTAATGTAATATGTCTATAATCCTTGTTTTATTTGACGAAATTAGTATACATTGCATATTCAAAATCATAGAACAAAATCCTTCCACAATATTTAAATTACAGAGAAGTAGACAACTCGTTTACAAACGCGAAATGTTTCTATTTTAGGGAGGAACTGAAAACAATGATATGATAATTTCTACAGCAGCGGCGCGACCTGATATTTGGAAAGTCTCGGTCAACAACCTCCCCCAAGACGAAATTGATAAAACATGTTTAGCGGTTTACAAATTTGTACTTCGTTTTGTGAAGTTGCAGAAGTTGAGGTTGCGCCGGAGTTACAGGCGTTATAATTGAAAGTTTGTGTAAGACTTTAGTAAAGATAAACAGGAGGATGCCCAACTGTCGGGACGCCGTTATCAAATTATTCAATGGCTAATGTAATTAAACGAGGAATCTTCTAGGTAAAAACAATAAGACTCGAGAGACTTGCAGTAAGTAAACAGATTCTTTCGAAATTCTTGCTTCATTAACTTCGCCCATAATTAAGAAGTTCCGTAATGAGAAATGCTGAAACATCTCTCAAAGTTAAAATAATATTAGGTACGAAAATGCAGACTATTTAACGAGATATATATATATATATATATATATATATATTTGATATATATATATATATATATATATACTGATATATTTTCTGTTAACAGTTCTTAGATGAGGCCAATGTTTAAATTTCTCTTCACTACTTTCTGTCTGGTATATGTCATAATTATCCATAATATACCGATCTTGCATCATTATAAGGATGGATATATCTATGCTGATAAGTAAAGGGCGGAATATATGCAAAGTGCATATATTTGCATATTTTCCCTGACGAATCCACACTTAGAAAGAAGAATGTGCAAACAGTATACGAAACCGTAATGGGAGAAATTAAAGTTTCACTGGGCGATGAACATTTCTATATTATTGTTGATGAAAGCACAGACTCATGTGGTCGATATATCGCACATCTTATGATTGGAGGGCTTCAAGAAAATGAGCCAGGGCAACCATATTTAATATCTTCTAAACAGTTAGACAAAACAAATAATGTGACCGTAACTCGATATATTCAGCAGTCTCTATCAAATTTTGTTTTACCAAATCCAGTTCCCGTAGAGAAGTTTTTATCTGACGCAGCGCCGTATATGGTTAAAGTAGGCCAAAACTTAAAAATATTTTATGCCAATATGGTACATGCCACTTGTCTTTTACACGGGATAAACAGAGTTGCAGAAACTATTGAAACAGCATATCCCTTGGTGAACAAATTAATTTCAAATGTAAAGAAAGTGTTTTTGAAAGCACCTCTAAGAGTGCAGATCTATAGAGAGAAATTGCCAGGAGTTTACCTTCAGAGCCCGTAATTACTCGATGGGGAACATGGATTAAGGCCGCGATATTCTACGCAGACCATTTTGAAGCTATTAAAGACATAGTTTTAAATTTAGAAGACAATTCGCAGTGTGTAGTGCAAAGTCAAGCATTATTCAAAAATGAAAATTTAGTTAAGGAAATTGGTTTTATTAAGGATAATTTTAGTTTTGTACCAGATATAACTTCGTTAGAAAGTAGGAATATAAGTTTAAGAAAATCAATTAATATTGTTGAAACTTTTTCCGACAAATGCAAAAAAGTTCCCGGTGATGTAAGAAATCAAGTAAGAAGGAAACTCAAAGTTATTGTGGGAAAGAATAAAGGCTTTAAGTGTTTACGGGAAGTCAAAAATATTTTTGATAGTAAACCATCCAACGAAGTAATACCTTGGCCTTATAACTTACTACCCAAATTAAAATATTGCCAGATCACATCGGTAGATGTTGAAAGAACTTTTTCTTTGTACAAACATATTTTTACAGACAGAAGGCAAACATTTTTATTGGAAAATTTTGAAAAATATTTCGTTATAAATGCATATACTATTTCAGGTTGAAAATTTTGCCTATTATGTTTTTCTTTTAATTTTACTTAAAATAAATAATTTTTGTAAGAGTCGGCGTTTCTTTATTTCCATTTTTCCATGTTATATTCAAGGCATATAATTGCATATTTTGACAAATAAATGCATATTGTTGCATATTTCAGAGAAAAACGATGCATATATATGCGCATATTTTAAATGAATTGACGTGCATATATTCCGCCCCTTACTGATAAGCTACCTGGAGTGCATCGGGCCTCGAGATTTTTGGAGCTCGATATTTTTCATCATTTGTTGTCAAGGAAAACACTCACAGAGAGTTTTGGAAACAGTAGCATGATGTCATCATACCCCTATAAAGATACCAAAATATACCTGGTTATGTCTAGAACAAAATAAATATTCGCCGAGATACTGTTGGTGAAAGAAAGCCCTTCACCAAATAAGAAGTGTGAAACGTCTCTTTCTATAGGTTGTGAAGAGGACGATGAGGCAACAAGAGCATTCGATCGTTCTCTGATGGCCTTCTATGGTCTACATTAGAGAGATCTGCATGAGCAACACCACTATCTTTCGTTTTCTATTAAGTTGGTTAACAGTTCAGGTGAATTAATCTTCTTGTATAAGAAAGTACAAGGGGTCCAAGTGCTGTAGCTAAAGTACTCTTCCACAACTCCAGTAAAGCTACTGTTCACTGAAATCTTTGAAAGCAAAAATGCCAACTGAACAAGATTTCATCCCATCCTAACCAGTCTAATTATCGTCCAATTACAATCATTTAGAGTTAGGCTAAAGTTTTTTAAAGTAATCAGCTCCTCTCTCAATAATCATGTCAGTAATATTAGTAAGTCCTTGTTAACATGGTTTTATGAAAGGTATATACTAATTTGTTTTATATTACGCAATATATATCAAGGGCAAGTGAACGTAATTGATGACATGACAAAAGCACTTAATCGTCTCTAATATGAGATTATTCTTGAAAAATTCGAACGCATGGGCGTTTCTGGTAAATTATGTCAACTTTTTAAGTCTTATCTTCACGGCAGACTACAATTTGTCCAATGTCAAGGATTTAAGTCGACATAGTTTAGTGCATTATTTGAGGTTTAGTTTTGGGTTCTTTGTTATTTAACATTTACGTTAATTATATATCTTCTTGTATTGATGTTTAGCACTTATTATATTCGGATGATATAAAAAACTATTGGTCAGTATCTACCGTTGCACATTATAAATTATTACTGGATAACCAAGAACGGATTAGTGATTGGTGCAATCTGAATCTTCTTAACTTAAACATTAAAAAGTTTTGTCCTTTTTTCGTAAACAAAGTACATTAGTCTTTCCTTATAATATTAATGATACTATTCTTAAACCCAAAACAGTTAGAGACCTAGGAGTTACTTTTGACCCTGGACTCTCATTTAATTACTATATTCACGCTAACGTTGCACATACCAACAACAATATGGGTTTTATTATACGATGTATTACTATTTCTTTAATACGTTTAAAATTAGAATACCTACTGCTCCTTAGTTTGACGGCCTAAGTATGGAAATCAAAAGTATATGATTGAAAACGTTCATAGAAAGTTTTTAAAGCACGTTTATTTTACGGCTTATAGATTTTATCCACCTATAGGTCATCCACATGACCTATTATTAACAGAGTACAGAGTAGACAATCTAGACACTCGTAGACTTTGTACCTCTTTGACCTTATTGTATAAAATTGTTAATAATTTGTTTGATTTCTTTCCCATTAATTGTTCCAATTCATTTTAATGCATTATTTCTGGTTTTCATTTTTTCTACTTTTCAAAATTATATCTTCTTCTGTTTTTTTGCCCCTCAATCTTATAAACAAACCAGTTCAATATTTAATATTGTTGTTCACTCTCTTCAATCAGAATATTAATTTTACTGATATTTATTATCTTTACCCATTGATTTGTATTTCTTCGAATAACATCTTCCATTTACCAATTCCATACTACAGTGGTTATGATTTGTTTTTTTTTCAACTCTCAACATATATGGGCGAATTAGTTAGGTAGTGTTATTAAAAAAAGTGTTATTAATACTAGCAGCAGTTCCACCAGTGAATTATCTGTAAAGTAAAGTTATGAATAACGATTCGGTTCAGGCAATCTAGGTGGTCATGGTATAGAAGCCCAGTTATCCGTCTATTCAATTGAGAAATGAGTATGTTGCCACTGGGTCTAGGAGCAGCCTCACTATAAGTCATGTAAAGTCTTCTAAATGGCACACTGAATATGGGATGCGACGGTTGACATCTATGAGGAAATCTATTTCGATATTCTTTACTGAATTACTTTTTATTAGTAGCAAAGAGCAAAGTTTGTGAAGAGGCTAATGAACGACTCTGTATAGTAATTGGAAGAAGCGCACCTTACTTGAGCTCCATTTGTCAAAAATGATAAGAAAGGTCGACGGGGAAACTCTCTAAATCCGGTTGGCAATTAAACGCGGGTAATTGGAGCGATAAACTGATCCAGCCAAACCTGTGGAATCACATCAGGTCTGTCTGACCGGAAGTAAAACTTGATTACATCTAGTGTACCCTCTTCCAAATATTACATTTTAACGCAACTGGCCTTGTAGATGACTCGTTATCTTATCTGACAGTCTACTATCCAAACGTGTCGTGTATAAAGTGTATTTAAAGTTATTTTATTATTTCGTTTCTAAAGGAAGGTATAAATTTACTTGAGGCTTCTTGACTGGTTGCAGAATTACGTCAGAAATTCAGAGGTAATTAATTTGGTGCCAAAGTTCATAGTTTTTATTGAATATAAAAGCAAATTTTACTTGATAAACCAAACCATGAAATACTTGAATCATGGATAATGAGTACAGCCACATATTTGCTCTTAGAGAATTTAAAGAGACAATGGTCTCTAAATGATATTTGTGATCTTAACTGAATGATATGATGGTATAAAAAAGCGCCCCATGTCACACTGAACAAGAAGTCACCTCTTTAAAAATATATTCAAATTAAGCAATTTATCGACGTATTTTTGTATATGATGTCAATAAAATAGCAATTATTGAAAAGAGAAAAAAATAACAATTTCACCGGGCCCATGGCTACCTATGGTTTGTATTAAAAAAAACAAAACTTCAAAAATTAAAAAAAAAAATAGGCAAGCCACTGAACTCTGCTCAAAGAAGTGTCTGAAGAACGTATTCATTACTTTTTTCTAACTTTATGAGCAACCAAGTTACAGACATATATTGAATATTGAAAAAGTTTGTTTATTAGTAGTAAAAAGTGCGGACGGCCTCAGCCTCACACGTGGGCCCTTTTTGCCTACCCTAGCATCCCATCACATCTTCACTATCCGCTCTCGGCCTTCGTCGAACCTATTCGACGCCTTAATGAACGCCAGGATCTTGGTCCATGGTAGGCCCCTTATCTCTACCCTTACAGCTTCTCGGTGCCAAAGATCCTATATCTTAGTCTTCCAAGGACCGCACAATATCCTAGAAAATGGATAGGGGTTTCCTCCCCCTCACCGCATTCCGGACATAAGGGACTCTTCTTTATGCCTATCAAATTCAAATGCCTTCTGAGTCTGCAGTGGCCTGTCAGGACCCCCACCATTTGGTTCAGGGACCTTCGACTAAGGCTCAGCAGCCACATCGTCCTAGATTTATTAGGTTCATTGAAGAAGTCGTGGGCCTGTCTACATCCTCCATTCCTTCTCCAATTCCCTCCTAGTGTTTGATAGGCCCATTTATTAAGGGCACTATTCATACTACCTCGCGTAATTCCCAAAATAGGTTCGGGTCCCTGGCAAGGTGCCCCAGATCCGAGACGAGCTAGAAAGTCAGCCGTCTCATTACCGGATATTCCCTTACGACCAGGAACCCAGACCAACTCCACTTCCCTGTGTCTGGCCAGGGACTCCAGGGCATCTTCACACTCTTGAGCAAGACTAGATCTTGTCCTCGGAGAGCTAACGGCCCTGAGTGCAGCCTGACTATCAGAGCAGATGAAGATTTTCTCCTCCACACAATTCCTTACTTTTCTTCCTTGCCTGCTACCATCACAATAGCAAAAACTTCCACCTGGAAAACCGTGGAGTATGTGCCCAGCGAAAAGGTCTGTCGGATAACTACGTTTTCCAGATATATTCCTGCTCCAGAAAACTCATTCCCTACCCGGGATCCATCTGTATAGCATATCAGAGATCCCGGAGGAAACATGTCCATCGCTCTCTCGAAGGGAAAACAGTGACATACCTCCTTCCCAACCTTAATTTATCCTTTGCTTCAATAACCCTCAAAGCGGATACTGGAATCTCATTCTCCGCTCTTAAGGCTATAGCAGCGTGAACCTCCACTCGACCTTCAGCCTTCCAACAGCCGGCATCACTTATTTTCAGGTAGGTCGCCATCGCCTCCTTTACAATCCATGTTGGCAGGGGTGACAACCCCAACAAAACTTCCAAGTTTGTTTATTACTCGAAAACAAAAGACGATAGGTCGTTTTGGTATTGACCATCAATTTTCTCTTCAAAAAAAGAGATCGAGAGTGAGGGACGTAATTTTTTCTATCGCCTATGGTTAACGAGATCGCCTATAAAAACATCCAAATTTGCCCACCCTTAATTAAATTATAATTAATAATAATCTAATATGTTGTTTCAAATAGTTTATATCAACGTATAACAAATTTCTTTGTTTTAAATTGTTAATATTTTTAATTTTTATCTCTTGTTTCCTATTGTAGCCCTGAGGAAGATTTGAAATAAAATCGAAACCTGGGCTTAGTAAGAAAATCTAGACCATTAACTGTGTTGTTTTTCCGATTATTCCACCCTAAACACATTTTTAAGAACATTACCAATATATCATTAATAATTAATAACAATAGCAGCAAAAGCAGTTGAATTTGCTGTATAAAATAGGTGTTGTTTATTTCTGTCCTTGTCAGGTTTTACAGTGGATCAGTTGGAAACTTGCGTATTTATATCGTTTACATAATTTATTTTGTTTCCATTGCGAAGTAAGCCATGATTATTGAAAGACCCCTTAGAAGTTATTCCTTGAAACTACGCAAATTTCGTCAAGTGAAGCGTTTTTTCGCGTAGTCGCTGTTTGTTCACGCCCCCTTCAGTCAACAACGGAGGAGCGTACTTGAAACTTTGCGTCTAAACAGCACAATACCCACGCCGAAATTGATAGAAATTCCAGACGACAGCGGCTTTTATATAATGCGTATCACACGGCCCTTAAATAGAGTAATTACGAAACTCCGTCATAAACTTCGGCTCGTAAAATTACCCCGGCACTGTAGGAATGCCACTCACGGTTAATTTTGTTATAGTTGCGGAATTCCCCTGCCCTGCTATAGATAAACTAAGAGAGGTTTTGCCGTGAGATATGATGATTCTCATTCAGACCTAATAGAAAACCATATTTCACGTCCGTTCGGATATGGGTGAAATGACGCATATCCTCGTTCCTGTCATGTCGATAATATTCGAAAGTTAGTCAAATTCAATCTCTTTTTATTCCTTTATTATATGAAGGGAGCGATATTTAAAAGGTTAGGATTGTTCTTGGCTTGGGAAAAATATATATTTCCCTCTGATTCACTCATGAAGCATACATTATCCATTAATGTTGTAATGAGGAGATATTCAATTTAAGATTTAAGTGTTAAAAAAAAGTGTAAAATATTTAAAGAGGTAATAGTTTTATTTTGCTATGGCTGGTTACTCAAACGCAGAATTAACATTTCATGTATGGTCGTGCTAATGGGAATGCCACCGAAGCGCGACGTCTTTATGTTGACGCTTATCCAAATCGCCAGATTTCTTCACAACGCATGTTTGGAAGGATTCACCAAAGATTGCGTGATACCGGTTCCTTGAGCAAACAGTGCCATTTATCCGGAAGACCAAGGTCGGTATCCACTCCTAGACCAGAAGAAGAAATTCTAGCACTGGTAGAGTAGAATCCAGGTACGAGTGTGCGGAGAATATCAGCCGAGGTAGGAATTAGTGGTCCTCTTGTTTAGAGAATCGTTCTCGAGCAACTGCTTTATCCATGCCATGTGCAACGAGTATAGGCCTTAAATCCAATAAATGATCATCAATCACGTTTGGTTATTTGCCGCTGGTTTCTACGTTTATTATTTGAGCTACTACGGTCGCAGCAGTTTGATGGCTGTACCAAATGATCACTGCTCACTGAATATGGAAACTGATTCGTCTATAAACCTATAAAATCAAAATGTATATGTTCAATAGTTGAGTTAATACTTTATACCAAGCGATAAGAAAAGCGTTGGCTAGATACCTATTGGTGTGCATACATAATCTGTTGTTGAAGTTATTAGAGGATGTAGAATGGCAAAGAAACAAAAGGAATTCATAAATAGCCTCCTGGAAATAACATCAACCATAACTTAAATGCTTTATATCTCATAAAAATTTAGATATGCAAGAAATTTGAAATAACTGGTGCAGTATTTCCTAGCTCCTAAATCATATTTTCTCTTTTCATATCAATTATTACTCTTCCAACATCGTTATAGAAGTAAAAAATACTTCAAAAAGGATTATGTGCTGTAGTTTGACTTCAGCTCTAAATAGATTCGTATTTTTTTAACACTATGTATAAAACTTAAGTAAATGTATGCATGTATGTTCTACTTTACTTCATTTTCAATAAGTACTTTAAATAAAACTTCACGAAAAACATAAATTTTAAAGGATTTATTACATAATTTACTCATATGATCAATACTTTAACTTATTGGCACTGCCATGGAAGAATTAATAACGTCGATGACTAAGAAAACGGATGATGAAAAACTAGTGTATATTAGATATCTTCATTCAAAGTAAGCGCATACAGAGAGAGACGTGTCCCGACCAAATATCTTTTGCAGGGAAACACGACAATGGAGACGACATATTATATTTCCGGTCACGTTTGAAGTTGGCTAAACTTTATGTGGCCCCAGAACTTTTTACAACGCAAATATTAGAAACACATTGGCGTGCATAGGTTTTTTGTTCTGAACTCAGACTCTAGTAGAGTTGGAAAGTCATATCAGATAGGTGTAGGCATGTTAATTTTTTTGTAATGGAAGATGAATTCTATATTCCAACTTAGTTATGCTAGTTAGAGATTATTTGAACCACCCAAATTCTATTACTATATAAGTTAACATATTGGGTAATAGAACATTTTTGCAAAAAAAAACTCTTATTTTAACAGCTTAGAGTAAATTAATCGTTGAAAAATATTCAATAATCAAGTATATTAATTGCAGTTCAATTGAAGTTTACTATTATTTTACTATAGAACAATTCACTGGACTCTGTTTTCAATTTTTCTAATTTTTTGTCAATTTTACTACTTTGTTAATTACATTAATACAGCTGTATCATTCTTCAAGCATTTATAGTCGATCTAAATTTAATAGAGTTATTTTGTTACTTGAAGACATTACAAATAGTATAAGTGGGTAGTGGTACACAGGTTTCCCTGGTCCTAGCTAGTACAGCGAGAAGAAAAAAAGAAAGAAAGTACCTTTTTATGATATAAGCTCCTTCAGATGGCAACCATGCAACAGTCATAATAGGTCATGATAGGTAGAAAAGTACTAGATTTAACTACTAGCTACTGTTTCATAACCAAGACTTGGAAACCAGGCAAGGCATTAAATCTGCTTTTCTGCCTAGTGAAACGTATAATTTTTATCGAATTTGTAACATGTATACCTTTTCTATTTAGAATTGAAGGTACCTCAATAGTTTCTTATTAAAAAATCAAAAGTGTAAAATACCCCAGCTAACAATTTCCTGTTCTATAAAAATCGTAAGAACGTTTCTAGAGCAAACTTTACAGAGCAATGTTTGTTTTAATTGTTGAATAAACGTTCTCACAGGTCTTAAAGAATTTTTATAACACAGTTACAAAGCAATCTAATAAAAATTCTATAGCACTTTGTTATACAATTTTTGTGTTGCATGGTGTTCTATTTAGAAAACTTTAAAATCGTTTATGTTTTAAAAATAAAATGTTTCTGTATCGCACATGTTGCAAATAATATGGACGGGCCAATAAGAACCAATAAGATAGACCTAATCAGCCTGCATATGGGTTGTCATAATTTATTGTGGTAATTTCACTTATTTCAATCTTATTTAATAAAGCTAATAAAATTCTTGAACTTCAACATCTAGAAGTATAAATGAATAAGGTTTGGAATGGTCTAAATTAAATATGTTACTAAATGTCTATAAGCTCCCAGCTAATACATAAATGATAAGGAAACAACTATGATGCTAATGCCCTGACCGGCATTGGCAAATTATACAGTCATAATAGGTCGTGATAGGTAGAAACAGCCAAGATTTTGTCGGCCACTCCACCAGACATAGACTTGTAAACCAGGCAAGGCATTAAATCTAGCTCATCAGTATGCTTAGGTGAGATGACCGACAATTGAACTGGCTTATCGAATTCCTTAACATGTATACCTTTTCACATTTAAATTGAAGGTACCTCAATAGTTTCTTATTAAAAATCAAAAGTTCTATAGCACTTTGTTATACAATTTTTGTGTTGCATGGTGTTCTATTTAGAGAACTTTAAAATCGTTTAACTGTATGTTTTAAAATAAAATGTTTCTGTATCGACATGTTGCAAATAATATGAACGGGCCAATAAGAACCAATAAGATGGACCTAATCAGCCTGCATAGGAGTACTTACTTATATCATTACAAATTGCTTAGTTGGTTTGTTCATTAGGGAGCAGTACATTTTAATGCAGAAAAGTTTTATCGTGAAATATGTCGAGTACAGGTGAGATGGTAACTGGTTGCTACTTCCTGCTCAGTTAAGCGGCTTATATTTCCTATGATGCTGAAAATTTAATAAAAGGCGAGAGGTTTTCTAAATTGATGAATTTAGGTCGCTTTCTGCAAGTCGAGCCGCTTAGGCCGAGCAGGAAGTATCCATATTAGTTGATATCATTTCACCTGCACTCGATTTATATTGTATAACTAATATGAAGGAACAGCCAGTTTTTGTCTCTTCACAATATGGCGACAGAAAGAAAACTTTATCTTGTACTTACAATGGATTCTCACTAATATGACATTTTTGTGTCGATTGCAATGATTATAGAGCAAATATGCTTCGTACTGCAGGTATAATTAATGTTCACAGTGTTGTCATATTTTATTGTGGTAATTTCACTTATTTCATTTATATTTAATAAAGCTAATAAAATTCTTTAACCTACAACATCTAGAAGTCGCTTTCTGCAAGTAAGGTTTGGAATGGTCTAAATTAAATATGTTACTAAATGTCTATAAGGAAATCAGTTTTTAATAGTAACCAAATAAATCTTATCTATCGTAATGAAATTTTCTTTCTGCAAGCACATAATAATTTCTACAAGTCACGACTATGTTATACAAATTTCCCCACTATACTTTGATCAAAATATTTCGTACTTTTACAGGCAGGTCTCGTCAGATGATGGTATGGGAAACCTACATATAGAAACGGTAGTTCTATAGTGTTTTTTATGCTAATTAAAAATGCTTTTGTTACTTATTTACTCTATAATGGTTTTATAACAACTGTATTATTATTCTCTACAACTGCTTTAAAGAGCTTTTTCTCTTAAGTTCGATAGCAGCTTCCATAACTGTAATTTGTTTTCCGGAGCAGAACTGTAACATAACAACCCATTATACAATATTTCTATAATTAAACTATAAGCGACATTACGGAATAATTTTATAAGAACGTCACAGGAGATAATATAATTCTCTAAAACAGTATTTTGCATCGGTTTTACAATAATTTGATTCAATAAGCACCGTTGCTGTAAAATTGTGTTATTGTACCCACTTATAAGGCTACATTAGCAGTTATCTTATAAATGCTCTATAAATTATTCCCTAAGAACGTTCTGGCAACAAATTTAAATAACAATTCAGTTTCTGAAGGCTAAATAGTCTCATATGCCACAATGCCACATTAATGCAACAATTCAGTGTTCTAGATACAAATATAAAATACTCGTAATTTATAGAACTACTTTGCTAGCTGGGATAAAAAGTTAGACATATTTTTACATCGACAGTACACAATTTACATGACTATGACGACCACGACGGCGACGACGATGATAAGAATACTATTTCTGTTAAATTATCTGGGAATTATTTACACCAAGCACGACACCAGAAAAAATCGTGTGTGGATTACGTAACCCATATTTCTTCTTTGCCAATATATAGAACCCCCTTAGCAGGTAAAAGCTGTAAGTTTACAGTGCTGTCACATCTTATACAGTTACAGCGTTAGTCACGCTAACCGTATCTGATACACCCTATGCCGCGCTGTTCGTTGTTTAGGAGGAACACGAAAATCATGTTGGCAAGTGTTTTAATAGGAAGCCCTCCAGATTTCCCCTAGATATTGTGACGCATATGGCGTATATATAAAGTACATGGGCATAAATTCCATCCCCAAAGTATCCGTATAAATTCAACATAATGAAACCTGTCGAATAACTCATGTTTATCTCTTTCTGCGTTGTGTTTCGTTTGTATTAATATGCCGAAATGAAACCATACGATAATGCCTGCAATTAGTAACAAATTTATGACGAAAAATAATTTCAGTATTCTACTGAATGTAACTTGAAGTGGGGGACAGTTTTTTTAGGTGTATAAGTACGTAGTTTACAGATATATTCCACCAATCTCAAGTTACTATTTGTTTTATTTCTGCTTTACATACACCAATGTATTTACCAATAAACTGAATAAGTTAACATTTAATGTATTTTAAGTAGTGTGAATACTTCGTATCAAACTTTATCAGCAAAAAAACCTGTTCGTATAATTATTTTTATTTTAAAAAATGAGTGGGAAGTTTGGGAATGCTGGTTTTCACTAACCAGTTTATCAATATTAAAATTAATATTTGTTGTTGACAAAGGAAGCAACTGTGTAAGTGATTTAGGAGACAGGGAACACCTATATTTTGATAAATTACACAGGTCCACAAAAAAAGTGGTGTGTGCTGAAGGTCCCATTATATTTTTCCATGTATTTTTCCCGCTGAACACGAATCTGGACTCAAAATGCGGAGTCGCACAGCAAATTTTAGAGAAAACCCATAAAAACGATAAAAATCACATCAAAAGTTTACACAGGTCACAAAAAAAATGATTTTTATCGATTTTTTAGGTTTTCCCAAATATTTGCTGTGTAACCCCCAATTTTAACTTCAGATTCGTGTTCAGCGGGAAAAAATACAAAAGAAAAATATAGTCTAACTCCCAGCACACATGACTAGGAAGATTTAATTTTATTTTTAAATGCTCGTATGTGACCTTATAAATTGGCAATATTCTGTTGCTTTCCTTGTAGCTCCAAATTTAATTAGTTAAGGTGAGATGTCATGCCTTTTAAAAATTCGCAGTCTGATGGATATTTTGTATTTAATCTCAGTTTCTACACACACTACGTCTTTCAGTTTGACGATTTTGTTTACGCGAACACAACCGCAAATGTGAACGCGAACGGAACTTCACTTCCGCGCGGTGTTGTTGCGGAGCTTGATTGCCACCTTTAATTGCTATGAGTTCTTTAAGGGCAGTGGTAATTGCACCTTCTAAACACTGAATTCGCGCACTGAGAGTTTCTAGCTCTTGATGTGTAGCCATAATCCTCACTTATGCACTGCACAAAACACTAGCCACTTGCAAATGCGAAAATTGTTTATAGATTGTTAGTCTTTCAAGTTTTTTGTAACTTTAAGAAGACCGTTAAAAGCACTTTTTTGTACACTGTCCGATGCAAATCACGTCGGCTGTTGCGATCACGTCGGGGTCACCAATTATTGTGGGGCGGTGTGATTTCAATAAGGACAGTGTATTGTGTACTAATATTTATTAATGCTTGCGGTTGGTTAGCACCCACAATGTTATGCGTTGAGTCGATGTTTATGACTGACTGCCTAAATGTGACTGGCCGTCGTTTCCGCATTCGAGATAGTTCCTCGAAGGGTCTGTTAAAAATCAAGTGTGTTTCTTAGTTTTCATCATGCAGCCCTTAAGATTTATGGGAACGCCGGCGCCGGTCGTCTACATACTTAAATAATATTTACAAACACACAGAACTAATGAAAATATGAAGTAAATATATACAAAAATAAATAGGTTAGTTTATACAGGGTGTACAGCAATATATGAGCCGCCACAGTAGCATCTACTTCGGCTATTTCTTAAATTATTTTCATTACATTCTAAACAGCTATCCTTTGTTTTGTCGAATGCGCTCCCTGCAAACTTAAACGTGTTAAGATTAATTTCCCTAATATTTAGATTGTTTATCAAGAAACTTTTCCCATGAACTGAAAGACTTTGCTTAGGTAAATTTTTAATAATATCTGAATAAACCTACAAAAAAAAGTTTAAATAAAATCCACGTTTCAATTTGACTCTTTGCTTTTACAAAGTAGAAAAACCATGTTTATGAGGTTCTAGGTAAGTAACGAAGCCACTTTGAATGTTATTGGCTAAATAATTTAAATAATCCATTCATTCCTAATAAAAAGAAGTATAGAAATACTTATTATAAAAAGGTTGTCTTTCTTCCAAACAATAATTGCAGAAAAGCACGGTTAAATTAAAAAAGTAACTATCACAAATATTGTAGCACTTAGTATATAGTTATGTTTGTCTCAATCGACTCAAAATCACGTATTCTATGACCACCTAAAATTATTGTAATGACTTGCAAGACACCCTGCAAGTGCAAGTATAATTATCGTCTAATGTAATATTTGCAGCATAGTTTATTTATTTCAATGTCTATATATTTACTTATTTTGAATTCTGAGGACTCATTGCTTCCTAGAGTAAACAATTCAAACTACTCCTTATTAGATTATCAACCCTGAACTTGCCCAACTAATTTAGAGTTATGTTTAACGTCCCTCGCTCAATTTTGCCCTGTGTTAACAGAGATAATTGTGATTTTTCAACTAATTCAATAATATTAAACGATTTCGTGAAATGTTAATGGGAATGAGATGTAAGGTAATATAGCTACAGTATAATAAGTATCTAAGAAATAAAAAACTGTTTTTTGCTCACCCAAAAAAAAATTGCACAAAACTCCAATGAATTTTATCTAGGTATTGGTCTTTAACCTTATGGAAAATCCTTTTATTCCCGAGTCTTCAATATTAGGCCTCATTAAAAACTTTTACCTCACTACCCAGCATTTTTAACGACTTTATTCTTTCGGATCCTTTGGTCTCTGCCTCCGTATTGATTCTGATGGATTACTATTATGTTTTGTTCAAAGAATGTTCACTTCTATTTTTAAAGATATGGAATGCTTAACACATATCTTAGATCAAGTTTGTTTAAATCTGAGGCAGATTGAATTTTGTTTTATTCGAAAGTTTGTCTAATATAGAATGTGATTATCATATTTTGGGAGAATGATAGACCTATCAGTCATATATTTCATGGAATTAAGTCTTTCAAGAAATTCAGTATAGTATGTCCTCTACAAGTAGTCTATATACATTTTTGTTGCACACGCAGGATTCTAATAAAGAACTTAACACAATTAACAATTTAGTAAATCAATCAACAGCAATTCAATACTAGTAAGGACCGTATAAAATAGTGCCCTTGAAATATATTTAGCTATTTTTAGTTTACCAGGGGTGGGTTAAGCTTTACAACTTAATACCTTAATTTTGAACACTGTACTCTTGTTTATTGTCGATAAAATTAACCGTTAATATTAGCACTACAAATGCTGCTACTTTCAGTATTATGTGGTGTTAATAAATTTGGTTTCAGCTTCTGACAATCTACCATGGCAGTTTCATGATGAAAATGATAGAAAATGTTATAGTTGAGAAAATTTGTTGCAAGTAGAGATTAAATAAATCGCGCAAATATTTGCGAATTCCGCATTCAAAATGACAAAAGGCTTTAGAATGCATACACGCTAGTCACGATTGGTTACTAGCACTGTCACTATAACGGTTACATATTAACAGTTATTATATCATACTGTATTTCAACATCATGTACACTCATATTTTCTCGCGCCCTAAACTTTTCATACATGTCATCGTCCGATATTCTTCACTTGTTAAATTAGGACGAATTTGATAATATGCTGTAAAGCTTGAATTATTCTCCATTCTTAAGAACATAAAATCATTAATAAAATGAATTACATTCATAATAAAATTAGCGAAAAGATATATCAGAAATTTTGCCCGCCCGAACAATATACCGCTGATAGCGCTGGAAATGGAACAGGTGGATACGTCAATCCGTCGCAGCCAATAAGAAGCTGCGTACGGCACATGCGTACTTAACTTCAACAGGAGTTGTGTAATCGGGTATGCTCTCAGAGATATGCTGCACACGATTTTATAGGAAAAATATACAGGCTGCATGTATGTTTCTTTGTGTCGACTGTCACTTTCTAGATTTTCGGCCGCTGACTATAGCATCAAGTCGTGACGTAGCGCCTGGTCACACCCTCTTCTCGCACGCTGGAGATTTGTAATTAATTTTAAGGTACTAAACGTAGGAATAAAATTCTAATATGTTACAGATCCATTATTTTTCACTTATACTTTCAATTTATGAAATAAAAAATGGCGAACAAGCCCATTAAGTTAATGATATCATGCGTCGCTCGCTCTGTCATTCACAAATACAAAAACTGACCAAGTTTTAGTTATAACGTCACCAAACAAATACGAACTCACCCAACTTCTAGTTATGACGTCACTAAACAATAAAGTATCAGAAGTCAGGCGTTTATCCGACAAAGGTACGCCTCTGCGCGCCCACTTTTGTACATCGGACAATTCCAGTTTCACATTTAGAATTTTAACGTCGACTCGTGCAAATCCCTCTTACTTTAAAATACCGCCAAGAAGTGCTGAATGGAGCACACAGGCCTTTGGAGTACATCCGTGCTAGGAATAACAAGACACCGTTTCGAAGCGAGCAAACAAGAAAGCAATAACATAGTGGTCAACCAAAATGAGCTACTTGCTCGGAATCATTCGGCCCGAATAATATCCTTGTCGTGAAAATACCGGCAAAAGATATAAAATATGTAGCTGGTGCGGAATACTAATGGCCTCGGTTTAGGATTGCGTTCGCCCTGCCTCAAAAATCTCATCGGAAAAGATCTGGGCTAATTTGATGGCTCCCTTATGTACAACCTTCGAACGCCTCTTTCATTTTTCTCGGAGGTGGGATGCCTTAACCTCTTTCATTGATTACGTGTCATAATGCAGGGTCTGCACAGCTGGGATCTTAATTCTTTGTCCATTTTCGATACTCGATATATTCATTCCTCTTTCTGCATTGTTACACGTTCTCCAGAAATTGCACCACACTCTAAAAGATCTCTGTAAAATTATATTTACATAATATTTACCATATTAGTTATGGAAATTTTATAGTTATCTCTCACAGGTTTACAATTATTCAATAATATTTAAGGCGTGTAATAACCATGAATATAGTTGTGATAGTTATTATTTTACATTGAAATTTTAGCAGAAAATCGTGTAGATCTGTAAATTTAAGAACAATTTCCAATATTATGTATTTTTATAAAGATAGTTGTGGTAAATACATTCCAACGCATGCGCCTACAGCATCTCGATTCAGTAATAGTCGGCATGTCTATACAATCATGTGCGTTATATATATAGTAGTACAGTTGAAATTAAAGTGATACGAGACATTTCACTTGTTTGTATGGTTTAGATATATGCTGCAAAATGGTGTATGAGAGGCTCTCTGAAGGTGATTTAAAAATACATTTTTAAATGCACATTATGTAGTACTGCATTTATAGTTGCCCGAAAATACAATATATATAATAATAAGTCTAAGACTTGTGATGGAGAGGGAGCGGCATATTATTATTACGCAGGACGCATTTGCGCCCAGGAACGACTTACGTTGGTAGGCCCTAACCACCATTCAGTACAGGAATGAGAGAAACCTGGAAAACCTCATTAATTAGAGGGGTACCCAGCTAGCAAAATGAAACTTTAAAATAAGCGATTTATTTTATAACTATCGAATAACGTTGTTTAATGAACAATTTGATTTTATAGAGCAAATAATTGTGATAATTTTGTTCCTGAAGAAAGTAATTATGTAAAATTGTTTTATAATAGATTTTACAAAATGTTTTATACAACAAATACATTTTTATAAAAGGATAATAACGCGTATAATCTTTATTTATATAATATAAGGATTGTAAACATATTGTATAAGAGTTGTATACTTGAACAAATGTCTTTTAATTACCTTATAAAGTCGTTGTATTATAGTTATTTATGCAACAAGTACAAAAAGTAAGTGTTTATTGCACGCGACGTGAAATTGTCCAAGGAGGCCGTCAGGCCGAGTAGGACAACCCGTCGAGTGCAATAAGCACTTTTTGTACGAGTTGCATACAATATTTTTTCTACGTTCATGCAAAAACCAAAAAATTTTATTTAGATGACACTAATTCTAAGAAAATGTGACATCGATTTGAACGTTTATGTTTGTCATGATGACAAAACGCTATTGTAGAGTGACAGATGAATGCAATAAACACTTTATTGCTCTAGTGCAATAAAGAACCACTTTTTCCACTAAATATAGTTCAATAAAGTATTTTTTTTTGCATGAACGTAGATAAACGTATTTTATTAAGCGTATATAAGCAAAATGCGCTTATTTATAAAAAAAGTTTTATAGTTGTGTTTAATCTAAATTGTGGTTTGAGAAAACAAAATTATTGTATATTCCGCGTAATATACTTCTAAACCTAACCTTAATTTCAGTAGAATGTGTGGAATAAAATCGTTTTGTTATAAGTGGCCATGTTTAATAGAATATTTGTTGAATCAGCGACTGTCGCCATTACGTAAAATTAGTTGAAAGTTTTAAAATTATTTCTAAAACATGAATTTACAATTTTTGAAAGATTATTTTATAAAAGATCATTTAATATAGTTATACAATGATAATATAAATTAAAGAAAGCATAATTTTAATATTTTTAAAATTTATTTTTCATAATTCTAAAGGAAATGTGGTCTAAATTAAACCGCATAATTTTTTTGTCACAAACATATCTAAAGTTTATCAATAAAATTTGCGGCGCAATAAAATTGAAGCACGAAATTGTTGGAATGATAATATTGTAAGTATTATAATTATACCTATCTACCATTTACACAAATGATCGCCATTAAGTTTAGGCTACCCCATTTCTAAATATAAGCACACATAATTAAAAATCTGCATTATACAACAATCTTAAAATGATTTGGCTTTAATATTCTTCACTAAACATTTTATGTTTCTTTAAATAATACCAAAATACCAGACTACAAAACGTTTTTAGTTTTTGTTATAAATATTTTTTTCCAAAAGCTGAAAGACAAGCAGTCTCCGAGATACTGTAACATATTTCAATAAACACAGAATATAAACATGTTAAATATAATAATTTCTAAATAAGTTTTAATTTTTTTCTTCCTCATGATACTTATTATCAGTATTTAAATCAAAGTAGATTTACGAATTTAGTTCATATTATCAACTTAGAATATATTTAGAAAGGCAGAAATAGACTGTTAAAAATAAAACAATATTTATTTCAAGAATAATAGAAAACCCAAGCAATAAGTTTTCACAATATAAGCTACGCAGAAAGATTTCAGAGCCTTATATTGCTATATACCGTCTCCTTTGAACACTGAAGAAGCTTGGTAATAAAAATTTAACGTAATGAATATATTCAAGAAAGTGTATAAAAATATCGTAAGGCAGAGCCACTCTTCATGTACCTATTTAAATTTGTTTCATAATATTGATAAATAATTATTCCTTTGCAACAATAATAATTTTTAATAAAAAACTTATTCTGAACGCAATTTTTAGAAAGCCATTCCCATTTTGCTTGTTAATATTACAAGAATTGATTCATGAATTATGTATTGACAAACGTTTGTAGAAGAGGGAGTGGCTTCGTTAACTAACGAGGAATCTGTAATTTTCAAATACTTCACCATATTACAGTTTTCATTCTAGTGTTTAAATGTATTTTTGAACGTTTTGTGGCTTCCAGATAGATGGCGGAACGTTCGACACGTTGTATTGATTATATAAGTTTCAAGCAGAAAAGTTACCCTTACTATCCTTTCCTGCAGGGCCTACAGAAACATCTCTTAAATTTATTATATAAAGTAGCAAAAGTACAGGATCCTGTAATCACTGTCTCAGATGATTTGGTTTCCTTTTTGCTGAAAAATTACAGGATATTGAATGGGTTGACATTTATAAACGATAGATTTCTGTCACCTAAATCTAATGGTGCTTATCGTAATCTGCAATAATGGTTCTAATGGCAAAACAAAGCTAACTCTAAAAAATCTATCAAATTTAATAGTTAGTTTTGCTATCAACTGCTATACATTAACTACGTTTCTTTCGCAAGATATATCATCCTTTATTGCAACCTCATCAAGCAAAATGACTCATTTATATAACTACTTGCTTCTTTTTTTAATTATCATTATTTATCCCTTGATAAAAATATTCGCTGATTCCTCGTTTTACCTTTGTCACTTCAATCAAATATAAAACGTTCCAACTTTGAAATTGGAACAAGTTAAAATACCCCAACCAGAAACAGCATACTTTCAACTTCCATTGTTTGGTCAGACGTCAAACCTTTTGCTATATTTGTTGGCAACTCCCCATCTATGTGCAACTTGGGCTTCGCAAATTATTATTCCAGGAGAGTCATGTATGATATATTTCCCCGTTTAGGTTTTCAACTCATCCTGTCCAGAGGCGAACGTTCTGAGGCACGCAGACGTATGAAATTGGGTTAGAAAAGGTAAATACTCGATAGATATATCCTTCTGTTGAATCGGGTCTTGCATTTTAATAACCACTATATGTGTGGTCAGCGTGTAAGATATATTTACTCCCAATAGATTGCAGGTGGTCTATAAGTTGAGGCAGTATTGATTTATTGATTACTCATCTGTATAATTCACAGATGTTATGTTGATATTCACAATAGTAATAGACTACAGTGTTTGGTTCTTCATTCTGACAGAACCTACTGTGTTAATATTACTCAAAGGTTTCCTATGATGATGATTTTGTTGTCATTTGCTGGCTTCCAAATCTTTCCATAGTTATTCAAATAACTTCTTGACTTGTCTTTGTCCAAAGCTTTCTGCCACCACTTTTAGACCTTCTTTCATCTATTAAAGAGAATTAGGATCTTTGTAGAATTGTAGATGAGTCTATACTTACTAATTTATCAACCTTTCCCTTGCCAGTACAGTCTTCATGACTTGGTAGCTAAACCATATTGTTTTGATTTTGAACTTACCAAAGCATTTCAACATACTAGTCAATATTTGATCAGGTTTAAGTTGCTGGTCTTTAACACTGCCTAATTGAAAATGTAAATAATAATTTGTTGTTTTCTATATTTGTTCTTCTTAACACATTTACGCGTCAATAGCTTCTCAAAATACAGTCTTTTCTAAATACTTGAGATTCTTCAAAAACGAGATGTGAGTGTTAATTGATTATACCAGAATAATAATTAAAAATACAAATGTATTGTGGAAACATTTCCCATTTTCTGTACGAGTTTACAAAGCGTAAATGATTTCAATTTGAATTAATAAATACTTGAATCGCCATATTGGTCAGGGTTGGCAGTCCACTGAAGCTATTACCCTATATTACATTGTTTATGTTACATATAAAAACCGGGAAACGCAAAAAAGATATTTCCGATAAAATAAATAATGGGGGAGCGCTTTTCCTTCTTGCCGAAATTATCAGTATGTGTACCGATAAATTGTTTTCCGTCCATTTCCACTTTGCGTTGAAACAAGTAAGATTTTTTGTGGAAAAAAATAGAAAACTCGGCTATCAGTTGCACGTGCTGCTTCCCACGAATACTCGCTCTATATAACCCCCAAACTTGCGGAATATTTAGTTCTAGATTCCATTAACAAAAACCTTTAGGTCGCTTATTCCATGCAGACCTGGTTGCACGGGATATCTGATCGTGGAATTTATGTTACAATATTTAGATAAGGAAATACAATTTACATTTTAACATATTTTAGCGCCACCTAAATCATCATGGTTCAGTAGTTTCCGGTTCTATTACGGTAAGAATAGGGTGTAACAAAATTGCTAAGAACGGTTATTACCAACGTAAGCACAAAAACTTTCTCCCTGGGGTAGTTACAGGGGGTATTAAATGTAAAGTTTCTCAAATATGTCTATAGAATGTTTTTTATGTCACAAATTAGTAGTTACTGGTTTTCACATACAGAGTGTTGAAGTTATCAAGATATTTGACTTAGGATAAAATATTATTAATCAAATAACCTTTTCACATTACATATCATATTTTAATATAGATTTTCCGGTACTATATTTCTATATACAGGGTGTTAAAAAAAGAGTGTAAAATATTTCAGGAGGTAATGAACCAAAATAAGCAGAAAAGTCTTAATAAACATGGGTCCGCAAACTAACGGTTGTGGAGATATGGACCACTATTCGTTTTTCAAACATTTTATTTTATTAAGAATAAACCGACAAAGGAAGCTTTTAACAAATAAAAACAAAGGTACAGAAGGTGTTCAAAGTGCCCTCCGTCCATTTCCAAGCAGGCACGACATCTTCGTCTCAACGATATTCGAACTCTTTCGAAAACACCCTCCTTGGTTTGGATTTCTTGACACTTTTGATTAATCGGTAGCTGCATCTCTTCCAGGCTATTTACAGGAGTACCATACACTAACGTCTTCAAATATCCCCAAACAAAGAAATCTAGAGGGTTCAGATCAGGCGATCTTGGAAGCCATAAAACAGGTCCAGCCCTTCCTACCCATCTATGTGGAAAAGTTTGGTGTAAATGCTCTCTAACGGCCATGGAAAAATGAGCTGGATCACTATCATGTTGGAACCAGATTTGTTACCTCTGATTCAAAGGAATGTCTTCCAAAAACTCATATAGTGTGTTTTGCAGAAAGTTGAGGTTTTTTGCCGCAGGTTTCTACGTTATGATGCTGAAGACCCTCGTTTTCTTGCAAACATCCTTTTTACTGATGAGGCCGGGTTCACAAGAAATGGAGTGTTTAATTTTCACAATACGCATATTTGGGCCGACGAAAATCCTCATGCTCTAATAGAATCTGAACATCAGGCACGTTTTTCATTAAACATTTGGATGGGTATTGTAGGTGATAGGTTTCTAGGTCCTGTTGTTTTACCAAACCGATTAACAGGCGCTGCGCTGCTTATCTCAACTTTCTGCAGAACACACTGTATGAGTTTTGGAAGACATTCCTTTGAATCAGAGGCAACAAATGTGGTTCCAGCATGATGGTGCTTCAGCTCATTTTTCCATGGCCGTTAGAGAGCATTTACACCAAACTTTTCCACATAGATGAGTAGGAAGGACCGGACCTGTTTTAAGGCCTCCAAGATCGCCTGATCTGAACTCTCTAGATTTCCTTGTGTGGGGAAATTTGAAGAGATTAGTGTATGGTTCTCCTGCAAATAGCCTGGAAGAGATGCAGCTACGGATTAATCAAAAGTGTCAAGAAATCCAAACCAAGGATGGTGTTTTCGAAAGAGTTCGAATATCGTTGAGACGAAGATGTCGTGCCTGCTTGGAAATGGACGGAGAGCACTTTGAACATCTTCTGTAACTTTGTTTTTTGTTTGTTAAAAGCTTCCTTTGTCGGTTTATTCCTAATAAAATAAAATGTTTGGAAAACGAATAGTGGTCCATATCTCCGCAACCGTTACTTTACGGACCCATGTCTATTAAGACTTTTCTGCTTATTTTGGTTCATACTATTACCTCCTGAAATAGTTTACACTTTTTTAACACCCTGTACATATATGTCTAAATATTCGCTTACAATAAAGGATCCTTGTTTCTTAGTTTTTATAGTTGGCACAGAGTTGAAGTAATTGATAACATCTCTAATCTCAAATATGTTTGCTGATATATCTTCCTTGATTTTTCTGATAACAAATTACACTCTATTTTACTTTGCTGAGTCAATAATTTCTGGCGGAATGTGATTTCTTCCATCTCAAATAATAAATAGTTATTTTTTAGATTTAAATATGAACAATATTTCCAAGTTATTTATATATTAACTCTCTCATAGCAACCACAAGCGACTTGATGAAAATATTGTTATTTGTGAAGGAAGTATCATACAATTTGAATAATACAAAATAAATAGCTTTGTTAAGCATTATGTTAAAAAATTAAAATTCATTGTCGCAAAAATTATGCGTTTAACTTAGCAGTAAAGTGGATTTAATGCCTTGGCTGCTTTAATAGGCTCGGCTGCGCATTGTCTATGAAATACCAGACGCGGCATTAAATTTTGCTATTGCCTGGTTAAACAAATAACTATTTTATTATTATTATTGTGCAATAATCATATTTATTTTTTCTGTGTTCAGAGGTTCAAATTTGATTCATTGTTTACAAGTCAAGTGTTTATTTTACACGGTGCCACTCGCTAAAATGCCACTATCCAACCTGGGCCAGACGGGCCCGGAAAACGGATGTCTCTCGGACAAGTGCGGTCCCCAGATTGACGAGCTGATACCTTCTTCCGGCAAGGAATCGACCTCGTCATATCCTGCTGAGCTTCGCTAAAGGTTTTATACTTTTTAAAAAGTTTTCTGGATGACTGGTGATTTAATATACAGAAATTTTTCAAATTTAGTTTTCAAAGCTTCAGTAAAATGTACAATTTTAGTTGATGTAAAAAAACATTGATGATATTTAAATACGTAAATCAATATCTACAAATGACCACCAATTGGAGCTTTACAGATATGCTCTCTTTTGGATACAATGGCAAAATTTGGCTCACTAATAATGCCAATAATTTCGTCCCTCAGTTCAGGAATTCATTGTTCTTATAGATCTGGCTTTTAACGTAGCCTCAAAAAAAAGTTCAATAGTGTAAAATTACACGGTCTTGATGGCCAACTAATATTACTTTTCTTGAAACTTCACAATCAGGATATATTTCTCTTATTAAATTAATTTACAGCATCACAAAAAAAGTGGTCTGTGCGATTGACTAGAATTATATATTTTTATATATTTTCGCTAAATCCGAATCTGAAGTTCATTTAACCCCATCGTTCAAGTTCATTCCAAGGTCAAAGCGGAAGATAAATATGTCAGGGTATCAGACTACCGTACCTTTATGTTTTTTTAGTCGCTGAATCCAAATGTTGGAGCCATTTGACCTCTTCAGGTCTATTTCAAGGTTATTTCAAGGTCAAATCGAGAGATAGATATGCAAATGAACCAGATCGTACATTTATGTTTTTGGGGTTGTTTAATCTGATTCGGAGACTCATTTAACCCCATCAGATCAACTTCAAGGTTATTTCAAGGTTTAATAAAAAGAGTAATAGTCCGACCAACTTGACCGGTATATTCTTATGTATTCTTATATGCTGAATCAAGCTCATACCAAGGTGAAAGCAAGCAGACCAGACTGTCGTACATTTATGTTCTTGGGGTCGCTGAATCAGGATCCGGAATTCATTTAACCCTATCAGGTCATTTTCAAGGTCAAATCGGAAGATAAATATGCAAGTGAACCAATATCATTTGTAAAGAATACCGACATCCTGCTGCAACCAAATATCATCAAGATCAATATTCTTGTAAGTATTAACAAAAACAGTTACTACTGAATTCCTTTTGGCAGAAGTCAACTATACTGATAATGGAAAGTTACTGTTATACTTGTTGTACATAAAAAAAGAAACCAATCATTTCTAGCCCCTTTTTTACTTCCCGTTACCTAAAAAAAATGTTAAATGTATTGAGTCAAATGATCTCTTTCAGTCTCTTCGGAAATTTGCTAGGCTAGTAGTCCATTGAAAAGTTACATTTGGGGTTGCATTTTTTAGAGGACGCAATTTTATTGTTTAGATGTGAGTGGGGGGGGGGTCGAAAAAAGCTTAACTTGAAGTTTGTGGGGTCACAACCCTCGAGGTTTGGCTGCCATCTTGGAAAAGAGGGTGAAATTGTTTTTCGCATTTATCAGGTAAACTATTGGTGATTGTTTTTCTTTAATACCTTTGTTATTTTTGATTTTACAACAAAAAGTTACTGCACTAAAATTGTAGAGGATTCAATTTGCAATAAAAAATGATTGTATAAAATTTTTGTATGACCAATAGTTTACCTGATAAATGCTAAAAACAATTTCACCCCCTTTTCCAAGATGGCAGCCAAACCTTGAGGGTTGTGACCCCACAAACTTCAAGTTAAGCTTTTTTTGACTCCCCCCCCCTCACATTCAAACAATAAAATTGCGTCCTCTAAAAAATGCACGTTAAGGCCAAAATAATGTAACATTTCAATGGACTATAGGCCTTTACCGCAACATTCTGATTAAAAAGATTATCTTCACTGCAAATAACTATTGCCAGTAATTAAAACTATTGCCAACATACTTATTTCATAATCTAAACTGAATCTACTTTAGTATACTTACTTTTTCTTCTTTTTGTTTGTTGCTAGTTTCTTAATATATTCGCACACCTTTATTCGCAGCTTATTATCCTCCGCCAAGAATTTAAACTAGAAACCGCCAGGGAGCACCTATTTTAGTAAAACAAGTTAATATTACAGTACGGTATAGATCACAAAATTCTTGTTGGCGTTCTAAGGATGCCATTACTTGCATTATTAAAATTCTCCACTACAATATTCTGCTAAGCGTGTAAGTGAAGCGGTCTAAATTACGTTTTATTAAATTTTTCTCTACACATGTGAGGCGTCGCTTGCGTACCTAGTGGAGTTGGCTTTACGAGTAGTTGAAGACGTACATCGATATACATAAGTTCACTTTTCTTCTTATCATAGAGCCTTATACTCGAGAGAAAATTATAGAATTTAAATAATATACATTACACCTACACTGAAAATTTGATTTGTGTATAAAAGTGCGTGTGAAATTCAAAGAAAGTGCTGACTCTCACTGTCAAAGGGCGCCACCTAGTTCTCTAGATATCGGCGTTTCAAAATAAGATGGTTCCAATTTATATCCATATTTGGATACTAGTGACTATCTTACTATGCTGTAAGCTGTCAATTCAAAAGACTGGTAAAATTACACTTTTTAAGTTAGATTAATTTACGTTAACTTGTTTTGAAACTACATTTTAAATAAGCTTGAAATGTCAAGACATAATTTGTTTTCGAATGTAGAAATGAGAGACAAAAAACTTCAATTGTGCCAGCAAAATCAAGTTTTCTGAAAACCAGTCACAAGTGAACAGGTCATCCAACTATGGCTACCAGCAGTGACTAAAATTTCTTCCTAGAGTGCCTGAACTGTGTTGCTAGAGTTATTAAAACGTTTAACTAAATGTATTTCTGATACATTAAGTACAAGTTAACTGTACATTAAAAGTTAGTTGACTGCCATGCAGTAATAATTAAATATGCTATTATTGCTACAGAAGTACTCTTAACTTGTAAGTTAGCCGTAATTTAGACAGCACAGGTATAAATTTTGTACTTGTGCATTTTTATTTAACAAACCATACCACAATTTCATAAAGTAAGCATATTATGTGATGTATATAATGTGAAATAGTAATAAGGTATTATTAAAACATATTTTTAAAACAGATTACATGCCAAGGTGATACTTTTTACTAGTTATATTTTCTTTGAAAATTAGACAAACATGCATTTTGTTCTGGCAACATGAATCTACTACATTATAGTTCAGAATACAGAAATTTATATCAACAATTTTTTACACATTTATTTATACAAATCACAATAAAAATACAATAATTATATAACGGTTTATTTTACAATAAAAATATAAAAACAAAACACTTTACGTGTAGAATGAACTATGAGTTGTGAAACTAACAAATTTAAAGTATGTTTTATAATCACAACTTAACTCGTCAACTCCTTAATGAATATCTTGAATCATGACAAACATTAGGCAACTATACTGATTAACACTTTCATTTCATACCGCGATGTAAACAAACTCATTTATGACTAATAACTAGGATGAATGTTATACCGTCAAATACAATTTTATTATTATTATTATTGCAGACAAAGTCTATTATGCCAATAGGTAGGTAAATACAAAAATAGCTCAACTGCTAACATGAAAACAAATCAGGTCAATAAAATCGTACAAAAAAGTTTATAAACGTTTACACAAACAACCTCACGCACTCAAACTAGCACGGTGACAAGGTCATAACCATTCTTGAATGAATTGATGGATGGACCTTCATATAAGCGCTTAGAGTTGAATCCCACTGATGTAATAATATTTAATATTCCATAGTTATTACAATTACCCAAAACACACAAACTATACCGTAATCGAAGTACACACCATAACCACACTAATCTTAATGGCACCGAATTGACTGTGGAATTGTTCATTAGCATACCTAGATGTATGGTATCAGAGAACATACATATGACTTCATTGCTAGGAATTGTAGGAGATTTGATTTATACCTTTCTAATACAGTAAAAAATGTTACAAAAGCTAATAACAAGGAATATATGGGTAGATATTGTGGGTGTAATTCAACGCTGGTTGGGGCTTTTGTCCACAGAGTAGTTCGTTTCATACAATATTATTAATACCTAAGAATATAAAAAAACAATGTCACACTTATCGTCGCAACATAATTAACTGCGATCCCGATCTGTACCGCTGTGACTATAATGGGTTCTAGCTGAAAATAATTTATATTTCAGTAATCATATTTACCAAAGATGGTTAAATGCAAAATATGTATTATTGATATTGATGATAATAATTAATGACTTACTGGAAGTTAATTTTACAATTCAATTAAATTCTTTACTGACCACACTGTAGAAATTTTACTTTACCTGTGGGTAATATTTTAAAAAAACTAGACCTACATGAAAATAAGACTTTACTAAAAGACAAACAGTTATAGGTCTTCAAATATATTGAAAGTACCAGAAGTGGTGCCCTCTTTGACAACTTTCGTTTAATTAAAATTATTTTTGCAAAATTTATTGAAGAAAAACTAAAACAAAATTTAACATCCCATATCTCGATTACCTTACATTTTCGAAACAGCATATATACAGCTCAACTGCATTATTTTTACATAGATTATACGCCACTGCGTTGTGCCCATTACTTTGGTTCATTTTGTATACAGGGTGTACCATTGAAAACTTTCCACCCGGTTTATTTTGAACTACGTTCCAAAATATTAAAATTGCCGTGACACGTCCATTTTGTTTTCGAGGGGGACATATTTTAGCGTTAAGTACAGACTCGCCAGAACAACCCCCTTCGCGGAGGCGCATTCAACTTTAGAATCTTAAATAGCACCCTAGGTCGAGTGACACCTCATTCGAAAGTGTTTTTAATTCTGGTTGTCATCATGTAATTTTTTTCAATTTTAGTTCATCCGTTGTTGAAAAAAAAATGTTTACTTATGCTTAGGAATAAAAGACAATTTTGTATTAATCATTTAATTAATTGTTCAAAATGTTCGCCTCCCACTTCCATGCAACTGTAAAATGTGGAGGTGTGCCATCTTGTTGCAACCAAGCATTGTCTTCTAAAATGTTATCCTCATTTTCCATAGTTTCAACAATCATTGAATAAATATAGTTATTTAAAAGCTCAAGGTACATATCAATTAATTAAATGATTAATACAAAATTGTCTTTTATTCTTAAGCATAAGTAAACATTTTTTTTCAACAACGGATGAACTAAAATTGAAAAAAAATTACATGACGACAACCAGAATTAAAAACACTTTCGAATGAGGTGTCACTCGACCTAGAGTGCCATTTAAGATTCTAAAGTTGAATGCGCCCCCGCGAAGGGGGTTGTTCTGGCGAGTCTGTATTTAACGCTAAAATGTGTCCCCCTCGAAAACAAAATGGACGTGTCGTGGCAATTTTAATATTTTGAGACGTAGATCAAAATAAGCCGGGTGCAAAGTTTTCAATGATACACCCTGTATAATAGAAATCATAGTAGAAGTGAATCGCAATATATTACAGTTTTCGTAAATAATTTTTAATGAAAATTCATTATTAAATTATCAAGAATATCTTAACTAGACTCCTCATAATATACATTATTTACCAACAAGGTCGTATCCCATTAAGCTGCCATTATCTCTTAATTGGGGGAACTTAAAATTGTCATACAGCGAATAGTTACAGCTGAATACCGCCCACGGGGTGGATTATTAACATTCAGTACAATACGTGCTTCCTCGTGTTATGTGCAAAGGTGTGAAACATGCTTAGCTTCGCTATGCATAAAACCGATCTCAATAATATGTTTAATTACGCCAGCTGTGAGATTGTCTCCATGCCTGGATGAATTTCTAGAAACATCGTTCCGATCGACGAACGAATCAATTAACAGCGTAAAAATGATACGTGTAATTAACATATGGATAAGTAAGCATAGATTTTTTGTTTGTTTCGAAATTGTTAATTTTATTTGCTTTGGGGCGAAGTATTGGAAACGGCACAAAGTGCTATTTGACAATTAATTCGACATTGCCTACAACGAATTCAAAAGGTGTAGTTTGAAGAAAATCCAAAAAGTGCCCGAAGTGCTATGACTGGCATATTTGGAACATAAAATTAATAAAACTAAACCTTCAACGTTATGATCAGTATATTCCATGTTAAAAAGTACAGTGAATTCCAAAGAAAATGTAAATATCAGAAAATTTTCAAAACTAGTACCATATTTGAAAACCAAATCAGTCCAGAAAACTATAGAATTCTAACCAAGCCGGCGGCATTTGTGCCCAGGAACGACTTACGTTTGTAGACCCTAACCACTATTCAGTGAATGAGGAAAGCCTGGAAAACCTCATTAATTAGGGGGGTAGTCAAATATCAACCGGTATCAATCTCTCACATTGACCCAAGCTAACATTTTTCCACCCTACCATACCCGCAGAGAGAGTGCCAATCCTCTCAACGAATATAGCTTATACGGTCTACCGACAGCGGGGCACGAACCCACACCGATCTAGTCACCTCGATTCAACTACTGACGCCTTAAACTGTGCGACCACTGACCGAATCGATCGATTTAACTTATTTTTGACAACTTTTCAGATCATTTTTTACTTGGTTTGTGGGACTTTCAGAAGAGATGAGCTACTAAGGATCGATGATATAGATTCAATTGTTATTATAAGAATTCCCGATACCAAAACTCATACTCTGAGATGTTTTGTGATTTCAAGTCCAGATCAAATGAAGATTTTGTGTATATGAGGGACAAATGTGTTAACCAAGTGCTTGACGTCCACAAAATAAGGCCAAAAAAAATAGCAACTTATCTCACTTTGCCTCATCCGGAAACTTATATAAGGCACTGATTTAGACGTTCTTCCGCCACTCTGTTAGCCGACGCAGGGGCTGATATTATCACCATCAAACAGCATGGGGTTGGCGTTCTAGCACGGTAGTGGAGACATATATACCATTGTTACAATCATCAGCAGAGCCTACGGAATATGCCAATAATACAACGTGCGCAGTAAACTTAAACAATTACAACAGCTACCTCGTTGAATACCCAGAACTAAAAGCTACGATAACTGGCAGTACTGGATCTGGCATAAATTTAACTCACTGCAATATCAACAACTTAGAGACTGACTTTCCACTGAAAATTTAACGAAAATATCAACTTTTGATCACAGTTTCCGAAAAAAGAATTATTGCTGATCTCGCATGAAAGAGACACATTTAAATAATAACAGATTCCGTATAATGGCTGTAGACTACCTCCTCCAATCAAGAAGAAGTTCAAGTATAAATTTTTCTTTGATTATTTCTTCTGAGATGTAAGTAACTTTTGGGACATTATCAGGCATTGCAGGAAATAATAAATAGTGTCTCGTAGTCAAAATTTGAACAGTCAATAAACTGTAGAAGAATTGTTTGAATAATATATTAATTGTGCCATTTGCAGAATAAGGAGAAGCGCCGCCCTGCTGGAACCAAATGTCGTTCAAATCAATATTCATCAATTTATAATACAGTAACTCAGTCAACTTTCACGATATTGAAGACCATTTACAGCATTTTCAAAGATGTTTGAACGAATTACATCTCCTGGCTATTATAACACACACCAAACAGTAAATCGTTTAGGATGTACAAGTGAATCCTCACTTCAGATATGATAATTTTGTTTAACATCTCCACCAATTTCAAAATGTGCTTCATCGTAGAAGTTTTTTCATCTAGTGGCTCTTTGATCCAATTGACAAATGGAGGATGTTTTCAATCACCAAATGGCTTTAGTTCCTGTGTTACACTTAAGTATAATTACTTTAGATGCATTCGGAGCTAAAGTCATGTGTAAAATACGCCATCTTGGGGATTCACTGCGTCCAGCTTGTTATGAATGTTGACTAGTGAAAATGTCTGAGTCTTCAGCGACACTTTCACGAAACAGATCGATATGGGCTTGTAAGTAACAGCTACAACTGAATTTTTCTTTTCTTTTATATTCCATTTCGGATAATAGTGAACAGTAGTGGTTGATAGTGCTTTCAGATGGACGACTATGATAAATATGATTCTCTCAAAACATTGAACACTGAACTACTAAATTCAACAATTTAAACGTGTAGTTGAATTGTGTACGACTTCATTTTTTATAAATGTCTTACATTACACTTCCTAAATGTCACGACGCCATCTATGTTTTACTGAAGCCGCTCAATTTGAAAAACCCCTAGAGCAGCTGAAACCATAATATATGCGCGCTATTAAATCAGCCTCATAAACCGTTCGCTACTCGATATCTGGCGAAAGAGTTCATTAGCCGAGCAAATTTTCATACAATTTTATGCGCCAACTTTTCATATTATCGAATGTTAATAAGCGTAGAAATTCGATGCAGTAAATGAAGGCAAAAGGATTATATTATGAATTTTTAATTTGTAAATCCTAAAATGCAATTTGAACAGATTTAGTTGAACAAATTTGTGCCCGGAGTTCGGAATGTAATTATTTTCCATGGCCATATATGAATACATTATTCAAATCTATGGAAATCGACATCCCCACTTTTACCGAACTGTCTTGATAGGAATTCGTTTATGATAATGTGGAAACCTTTGGACAATTATTAATGTATTCTTCGACTCGATTTAAAAAAATATAGTGCTGTTTGCTGCAACAGAATGCAATGATGAATTTAATGGTGAGAAATAACTAAAAGAGGTAATAAAGAGAATACATGAACGGTCAGTTAAATGAGGAATATATATTAAAGAGGAAAAAACTAAGTAAATGAAATGGACGGACTAAGGATATCATAATGACAGGTTTTTGAAAATAGACGCAAATCGGGAAACATATACAGGTTTAAACAAGTAGATCAGTTGGCATATTTAGGAACTATATTGGCGAAACAATCGAACATAGGAGAATTAAAGCCAGAATAATGTCATAAAATGAATGTGTAGAGGACTACAGAAAATATTGATAAATTAAAAGTAACAGAAGAGAGGTGGGTCAGAAGAACGAATGAGAAAATAAAAAATCTATAAGAAAGTATAAACACACATAGTAATTGTGGTAAAAGGACAAACATTAAGGTGGCTAGGACATATTGAGAAGATGCTACATACAGTGTGGAAGAAAGGTATGGAATAAATTCATTATTTCTAAAACTACGAAGTTTCATGAAATTTCCTCGGACAGGTCGATTTTGCTTTTTAAAAATACTCTTTTTTCTATACCAACGCATTTCCGACGTTCATTTGTTTTCGCGTGATGACGTCATCGGATATTTTTTTAAATAGAACCCCTATATTTTTTCATTGGATTCTTGTAGAGCTTAGTATGCTAGAAGATCGGCGAGGTTTTATTTTGAAACCATTTTTCAACAAACCACAAAGATTTTATCAAAGCAGGCCGATCTTTTTAAAATTTTGCACGTCTCCATAATTTACCGTTTTGAACAACTTTTTCAAGTAAAATTTTGCTGTATTTTCAGTAGAAAAGGCACTTTACCTGAAACGATAACAGTTTTCAATAGCTGCACTATTGCTAAAGTTGAAGGAATAAAGTGTTGAAATTATACATTTTTGAATTCAGCAAGTTAAGCTCTACAAGAATCCGATGAAAAAATATAGGGGTTCTATTTAAAAAAATATCCGATGACGTCATCACGCGAAAACAAATGAACGTCGGAAATGCGTTGGTATAGAAAAAAGAGTATTTTTAAAAAGCAAAATCGACCTGTCCGAGGAAATTTCATGAAACTTCGTAGTTTTAGAAATAATGAATTTATTCCATACCTTTCTTCCACACTGTATAAGTACACCAACAATTGGGGGTACAAAGAAGGAACGGCGCTGAAGGCAAGATGGAAAACTACAAACTGTCAGATGGAAAGAAAAAGTAAGGGATATAATCAAATGGAGAAGGATAGTCAACGAAGCCATTGACCTTCTAGGTTCGCAGACGTAGTATATAAAAACAACATGAGCTAATGAGCAAAATATTTACATGAACCAATCAAGAATATATTATCTTTCATTGCTTACTATTGCTATCCAACAATTTGTCGGTTTTTCTGGTTGTTATGTCGTCGGTTTACATTCCTTGACATCTCAAGCTTCTTCAGAAATAACTTTGAGACAGTTTCAGAGTCACTTCTAAATAATAGAGCAACATGTGCAGCACATGCAAAACATACCAAGCTAATAATTCGATAGAGAACAGGACAGATGTAAATCTGATATCGCAAGATCAGAGGAAATAACCTTTGAAACAAGCGCATCTAAAAACCATTCACTAGCGAACGCCATCAGCAGTTTTTGTGAGAAACACCTGAATATAAATTTTCAGACTATTTGGATTGGTTTTCGAGATCTGTCTAATGAATCCTAGTTATGAAACACTCGGCATAGAAGCCCAATTGTTATCTTGTTTTGTCTTGTTAACTTAAATATTATTCCTTCTTATATTTACAGGATTACTTGCTGTAGCAATATTTCTTGTCTCGCAAGTCTTTTTTAATCTTGTCTTGTGGTAGCGTAAAGAATTCAGACATCTTACGTCACGGCTGACGTTACACATTTGTTTTTTTTGTCAACGTAATTTTCGATATTTTGGTCCCGTTAAAAACAATAATTTTTTGCAATTTAGTGCAATATATAATGCAAACTTTTAGAGTAGTATATAGTTTTATTACTGTCAGTTGCAGTTTCTTATAAATTCTGATGAAAATATAATGAATTATTCATTTGTTCGTATGACGTAAGTCTGAATTCTTGTCGCGAGTATATCAAATCTTGTCTTGTCTTGTGAGACCAAGATAAAGCAAGACAAGGTTGCCAACACTGTTACCAACGCCCACTATGTAATATCTTTAACAATTTATTTACCAAGGCACTCGCACGCATATGCTTGATATGAATGTTTTCCTTTAATGTAATTAAATATTGCATTGTATGTTACGTTTGGAGCAGTACATTCGTGTACGTTTGCTTTTATTTTAAACAAAAATAGCGGACGGATATTTTTCTTTTATGATAAATCCATTTCGGGCTGCACAAAATAAAACTAGAGTATTACATTGTATAAAATATGTATTGTTAATTAATTCAGCAACGAGTTAGAAGCTTTTCGATGTTTTCGTACAATGTTCTATATGTGAGTCACATATTTTACTTCAACTGAAGCAAAAACCAAATTCGTTTATATAATAATGAAATTCTACTCATTCGCTTTCTTCTAATTAAATAATGTAAAAGGCGAAAAGACCATAATTTAATTTCCCGAGAATTTTAATTAATAAGATTCTCAGTTTTCGCTCTGTAACAGTGCACTCCGCTATATTTAAGGTACTGGAGTTTTAGGATTCTTGTCTGATCGCATCTCGCTCAATCCTCCCTGCTACAAGTAAACTTAATTGTAAGATCAATAATAAAGTACTCAGATTACAATAAGTTGGTTGTTGCTTCAAGTATCAACGTCTAATTTACATATTTCCGTATTAGAGGCTTAAGCAGAGAAAACATTTTTGTACCACATTCAAGAAATATTTAACTAAGCCATTTAGTTGTTTAATTCATACAGGGTGTTTCAATTAAAACTTCACACCTGAACACATAAGAATTAAGGAAAAAAAACTGAGACAAGCCGATTTCCTTATCAAGGGGGGCACAATACATGATGGCGTGTTTTGATGTTTTGGAATCTATTAAATCATTTTTATATGTTAAGTTTTTTTGGAGTTTGCATATTTGATACTATAGCATTCTGTTTTAAAAATTTTGGGCGGTTTGTCGGGTTGTGCAAAGTTGGTTTATCGGTGAGAGAAATTTCTAGATGGACTAACATATCCTTACGTACCATAGTACTGTGTTTCTAACTGTGTGGTATCAGCACGATGGTGTACCACCACATAGAGGGAGACAAGTAAATGCTTGGCTAAATGATACAAGATTTGATTTCCCGAATAAATGGATAGGTCAGCAAGGTCCAATAGCATGGTCACCGTCTTCTCAACTGGGGGACGTATGAAGCAGCTTGTCTACCATCTCTAAATCTCAGAGACTTTACTTCGCAAATGTGAGGCTCGCATTCGATACAAGGGTGAACATTTTGAACTATTTTTATAGCCTTAAGATTTATCAATTTGGTTAATAACGATTAACCGAGGGGTAAACCACTGCTTGAAATTTGTACAATAAAATACCATTTTTTAAAAATATTACCCAAAAAATAAATCATCAAATAAGGAAATACCTCAAAAATACCCAAAAACCACGAATTTCCCTCAAGTGTCCAAAGAAGACCTATTACCCAATAATATCCTTAAGTACCTAAAATCCTGTTAAGTACCCAGATATACCAAATAGTATCCAAAAATACCCTTAAATACCCAGATATATAAGAAACGAAAAATGACCCATGATTTTACTTAATATACCTTTAATTTTCCAAAAATGTCTTTCACATCCTTAGAAATTATTCCATTTACAGATCTACGTAAATAATATATATTTTTTTAAGGGCTCCTTTGACTCGATCTGAATACATCATCTGGAAAGAAGATTTTGGATTATATAAAATGGATCATAAACCCATTGGAGCACTCAAGAAGAGTGCCAATACCTACACCATGTACACTTCAAACTAACTAAAAACAAACTTCTTCCCTCGTCTATGAAATCATAATATTTAGTCTATACGGGGTCTCCCTAAAATTATTGCCCGGATCCCAAATACTCATCAGATACCATCAGCGTCTCCAGTATAAAGTACAACCAAAATATTTCATTATGAAGTGTAAATGCATGGGTGTTGAGGGAGAATTAAATTTTAGCCCTAGCTTGCTTTCCGTCTTGTATGATTAGAATTAGATAATTGGCAGTTGTTGACATAAAAGGGCCTCTTTTTTATTAAATAGAATATGAATAAGATAGGAAATTTAGCAATATTTTAAGTTTTAGTATAGACTTTCATTCTCTTTTTATTACATATTTTTGATCAATAGAATATGTCGGAGAAACTTGACCAAACTTATCGTTAACACGTCGTCTCGAATAATAGGTATGTAATATATTGATTTAAAGATAAAGTTTAAGAAATTATACCATACTAAAATGAAGAAGAGGGGAATGTGCTACTATGTGAGTGGATATATTCTGCGTAAACGCCTTATAAAACATTCATATGATACTTGTTTATATGGTCCTGTACTGTACAATCTATTGCAATAATAAAGGCACTGTTTAGTTGAATTTGGCTATTTATTTCGAACTGCTAACATATTCGTAATGAAATCTACTTTCAATTTTAAACATTAGTTCTTAGTTGTTCCACTCACCCACAAAGTAGTTAAAAAACTGATTTGAAGAAGTGTCATTATTTCTGCAATTGAATGTATCTAATTCGAATCACCCTATATTACTTTCTAAACTAAGGACTTACGAAGGCAATAAAAGCTCACATAGTGGTTTAACAGTGCCTCCGAAAAATTTTGCAGAAAATATTTTTGGATCTATTTTTAATGAATTTTATATTTGCCATTGCGTCGGTCAGTTGTTTACTTATATTTAAACTGTGTCATCGTAATAAGGCATGCGCGATTGCCGTGGTATTTAAAAATGCTTGTAACTTCTACACAAAAACGAGTTGGACCAGTTACCATTCTGGTATACTATATCGACTACACTATCTTGTAATGAATACTATCCACCATTTTGTAATAAATAATATCAAATACCATTTGGAATTAATCCCTATAAGTGGAAAAATATTTTTCATGATTGGAGACTTTCCCATTTATGTCATAATCTGGTTAGTCATCCTGTACAATCAATCTAATGATATATTTGGTTTGCAGCTGTCGAATTCTGTTCTACTTAGTTAATTTATGTTGTATCATGACTAGCAATTCATTTCCGAATTTTAAATTTACTGGCTTTTTTGCTAGCCCACTACTGGTAAACCGCGTATTATTCCCTGATGGGTTCAAATAAATTTCGATATTGATTCGTGGGGCTGTCAGTTTGATAAATAAGGCGCTATTTTCCGCGAACGCCAGGATAAAAATTTAATGAAGCATGCGGATTGCTCGGCAAATGTGATTAGCAGGGAAGAGATTAGATATATCTCGAATTTGCTGCTATGTTTTCGACTAGGCCGAGTTCGGTGCTAATTCGGCTGTTCTGTTTCAGAGTAATATTAACCTGCGAGTTGCGTGGGGCTTTGTGGACCTACAAATAAAGATTTTAATTAATCTCTACACATCATTCTAATCACGAGGATCAGCCCAGAAGTCGGAGACTTGTGCAGGAGAGGGATCGGTCTATTATTAATATCCAGGCCCCAATTGCGCCCAGGTAGGCCCTAATTATTATTCAGTGCAAGAATGAGAGACCTGGAAAACCTCAGTAATTAGAGTGATGGTCAAGCCATCTTTCATCCTAGCACACCCATAGAGGTGCCAATCCTTTCCGCAAATATAGCTTGGTCTACGATCTACCTCCTCAAGTACTCAGTACCTCAAAATAAGTACTGACGTCTTAAACCGCTCGGTCACTGATGAACTTATTAATAACCTTTATCTAATAAACTAAATCATTATGTAAATATCTACTTAACATTATTTAGTCGAATTTACATTAAACTGGCAATTCTGGAAGGACTCGGTAATAGTTACTTGCCTACAGCAAACGTTGATTCATGATTAACTATTCTTGTATCAGATTTTTATGAGGAAAAGCTAGCTCCAGAAGGTATTTTTTGTCATTTTTTGAAGATATACTGATGTCATATAAATTTAACAACCAACATACATTTCTTCCATCATGGAGCTTCAACGTGAATCTACACTGAAAAATAAAAAAAATAATAGTAAACGCTTATACAATTGTACAACAACTGTGTACTATAATTTGCTGTAATTATAGGTCCAGGCACAATTTGTAGTATTATTTCATTTGTTTGTTGACACAAAGATTGCAAAAGCATTTATCTTGTCAAAAACCACTCGTGCCTTTCTTTTTATGGATAAATTTATTTTTAACAAAAAGTTTTGCCAAACAGTAATTTTGCTCGAAAAACTGACATTTGTCAAAATTTTTTCATGTCAGTTTTTCTCGTAAAATTACTGATTGGCAAAATTACTCGTTATAAAGGGAAATTTATCCGAAAAGCACTGGTGATTTTGCTATTGATTTTACCACGAGAACTTATTTTGTATCTTGAATAATTAGCACAAATTCCCAAGTTCCAGTCGTCGACATCAAACAAATACACCAAATATTAATACAACTTTATTCTTTAAGAATATCTCATTCAGTGGCTCATGAATAAATGTTAAAATACCTTCGTTGGACATAAATTTAGATTTTATGCTAATTAGCAATATTCTCACTAGTCTTTTTTATCATTGAATATTTGGATAAAAATAACTCATCATTAATATCAGTTTCATTAATATGTTCTGTACAGTTTTCTGCAATCCAATTCAGCATTTTGTCATATTCTTTGTCAAAGGCGTCTCTCGATTTCGTTGGTAGCAGAATTTGTGTTGTTTTTTTCGTTTTTCTTGCAATTTTGTCAGGTATTTTCTTGCATTTTAACTGTTTAAGTTTGACAGCTAGCAAAATATGTTTACCCCAACAAATTCCATTCCCATTTTCCTCAACGATAGTGTTTATTACGATCTAACGAACATTTTATTAATAATCAAATTGAATTTTTGGATTGCAATAACCGACTAGTATATACAATTTTGTACACAATACAAATATTACTTATAAACACTCGAACAGGAGTAGTTAATAACCTATATTAAGCAACCAGTAACTCATGTTCTGTTGGTTGTGACAGACACAACAGCTATTAGTCGTCGGGTGTTTCATCTATGGCATACTGATGAGATCTAATAAGCTCCAAACCGGTATACGCCTGGTGGCACCGCTGACGACTAACCATGTTTGTTTTCTATAGGGTGTTCAGGTATAATTAAATGCTGATTGAGGTATTAGCAGAGTAGTTAGCGCTTGTGCAGAATTATTATTATAATTATTGTTTGACTTGATTATTAATTTCTGGGTAATTTTAAATATAGTGTAACGGTTTTGTCCAAGATTATATAATGCAGATATTAAGCACGTATCCAACCATTTTTTAGCTTCTCTAACAACATTTTTACAACTCTCACAGAAAAAAATTATCTATTTGGCAGAGATCAGATTTTGTTGGCCATTGTATTGGTTTATTAATTCCAAATCATCTCCCTCTATCAATAATTTTAAAAAAATGCATTTTTAGCATTTACTTGCACTATAATACATTTAATTATAGCTCCAGAACTGTACTAGACAGACTTAAGGTACAATATACAGTAACATATCTATCATGATATGCCAGCAGATAAAATACATTACATGAATGAGGTTTAATAAATTTTCAAATAAATAATTAATTTTAAACATTAGATTTAGCCCCGATAATCTGTAAGGATACATAATAGAAGAAATAACGTCAATAATGACACTTCTGTAATTGGTACATATATTTTTTTATAAATACAAGATGTTAGGGTCTTGCTAGCCAGACTAGTTACATATAACAATAAAATTATCATAATAATAGTATGTGGGTTTGGGTTCTCTCTACATTAGAAACTGACCAGTCCTTTCAAAATAATCACATCTTTCATTTTTATTGTTGCTATTAATGGAGATGTTGTCTTCTTAGCTTTATATTGCCAATAACTTCTTATTAGTGGTAAGCAAGACAACATCATTCACATATAAATTACTGCTTATGTATAAGGTTAATGTGACGACTTCGGTTGGTCTGTACGTGGTCCGAATTTCAGTTCTAAGCAGCTGTTATCTATCAATGGTGGCCTGTAATTTAGTACAGGACTACTCACAATAGACAACATACGGTAAAAATAATACATGCATATACATAACTTATTAACAAGAAACATATAGAGTATAATAAAAAAAATGGAAATAATTGTCCGTACAATATAGAAATGCAACAATATGGGGCGGGGTGGGTTTGGAAAATAATAAAGTTGGTGTTGACTTCTGATATAGCCGGAAGTGCTAGAGAACTTTAAATATTTTAGTTGCCCGCTTCAGTGACTTTGCCATGTTGCCAAATTTTCAAATTATTAGGATCAGTATTTTCCCAGATAACGATCGACGCAGTTTTCGGTGGAACACCCCCGTACACCAAATGGTTAAAGAAGTTAATAACGAAAAACTTAATTAACTTTTAGATTAAGGTCAGTCAAATTTTTTGTACAAATCTTTTACGTAAGACATGGAAAAGAAGTAAGAGTGGTCCATGTACCGATCCTTGAGGAACACCAAAGCCAGTAAATCTAGCCCACTATATTTTTTTGTTACTGCTTGGACATTATTTCCGAAAATTAAGTTTTTTACTGTTTTTTGATACTCCCTATACGAATTCTATGTAACTGAAATGGATGAAATGCTCTGTCTGGTGGAACGGTGTGTCTGTTGACGTTTAGGATTAGACATGCACGTACGAGGCGTCTGCTGTGTAGCTTTGTCTGCCGTGTACACGGACGCGTAAAGCGCCTCATTAATACCCCGTCGCAGTACGTAAATTTGTCAGAAGGAATCACTTAGCTACGTTTTGCGGGCGGCAAGTAGCTTTCAGCATGCAAAAGTGGACATAACTAGGTAGAAAGCTGAAACGGTTTGCAGTTTTTATTAAAAGTTCTTGCCGTGTAAATTATGCGCATAACTACGTAAAGCGGTGCAAATTTACAGTTCGTTTTTTTTTAGAGTTAGTCTGTAAGATATACAACGTTAGAAAAAGAGAAAAAATCCGACATGAAAAACGAAATTTCCTAGTAAATCTGTCTGCAAAAACATGAAATACTGTTTGTTCTCTGCTATAATAAGTCGACCTTTTTATTAAAACGTTGCGTATTTCTAATCATTACCAATTTTTTTAATAAATGCACCTTTATTTGCATTATACGGAATATTTGAATGTATTCAGAAACGTCACATCCCAACTAGAAATGTGATAATAATAATAATAATATAATAATAATATCTCTACCCCTCATTCTAATCACGAGGATTAGCCCAGAAGTCGAAGACTTGTGCGGGAGAGGGGGCGGCATATTATTATTAAGCAGGCCGCATTTGCGCCCAGGAACGACTTACGTTGGTAGGCCCTAACCACCAGGGCAGGAATGAGGGAAACCTGGAAAACCTCATTAATTAGGGGGGTAGTCAAATGTCAACCGGTATCAATCTCTCACATTGACCCAAGCCAACATTCTTCCACTCTACCATACCCACAGAGAGGGTGCCAATCTCTCCACGAATATCGCTTATATACGGTCTACCGGCTGTGGGGGTCGAACCCACAGCGATCCAGTCACCTCGATTCAAGTACTGACGCCTTAAACCGCGCGACCACTGACCGATCCTGAAATCCGATAATTGATAACAGCTCCTGAAATTATTAATAGTGTGGCTGCAGTTCTACGGAAACAATACCCGGTATATTCGTCAATTCAATTTCAAATCGAAAACACGCTGAATTTGTGAAAAGTTTAGGGTGGAATCCGTGAAAATTCCTATTAATTGATTATTCTCTACCATTTGAATATTAAAAAACTGTTGCTATTTATCTTACAATTTTAATAATATAAAATAAATAGTGTTGTTTGCTATTACAACGAAATTTAAATTGGTCGGAGACAAAATTATGTGCTTTAATAGACTTGACTGCACATCGTTTATTAATACCAGCTGCGGTGTTAAATCTTGTACTATTAACTCTTAGAATTGGCCATGTCAATATTTCAAAATTTTTGGAAATAACAAAATATTACTCTGCTATTACATTTGGCTCGAGTAATAATGTAGGAACGAATTCTTATAAAACGAATAGTTTAATTTTTTTATTATTATTATTATTATTATTATTATTATTATTATTATTATTATTATTTTATTATTATTATTATTATTATTATTAAATGCGATTTCAGATTTTGAATTGCACCTTTATTCCACGTCGGGAACGATAATAGAGCAAACCGTTCTAGTGAACCGTGCACACTATTATTCGCGAATTTACAACTCGTGATGTCTGTTCTTGACGTGGGTACTAGCTAGATAGGGTTCAGTGACGGAAATGGTCTGATGATAAATTAATGTAACGCATCCCACATGAGGCCAATTGTGGCTCCCCCGTTAGGCACCCCTTCGCACCGATACAACGCATAGAGGGTCTGTGTTGCCTTTCAGCGATCCTACGCAACGACGGAAGGAAGTTGGATGCCGTGGAAGATTTACAAACTTTAAAAATCGTGCTGTATTGGAGTACGTATTGTAATAAATAAAAAACAAATATTTTTTTCTACAAACGTCAGTGAAAGTACTCATAACTTTTAACGCGTGCTGTCAATGTCTAAAATGTGATTTTAAGGCACTGGTGTTAAAATTAATTTACTTTTAGGACTGGTGCTAAAAGTAAATGACTTGAACAATTATTAAGAAATTTGAAATCAGACAAATATCTATTTACTTAACTAAATATGCAGGGTGGTTCAAATTCATTTAAAAACACCCTGTATCTTCTGCTACTACAATGGACTTTCGTCCACTATGTCTTCTAATTGTAGTAAGATTAGCACCAGAGTCTACCAACAAGCTAACCGAAGATCGTCGGAAGCAATGTCCAGTATAAAAGGGAGAATTGGGCAAATTTAGAAACTCAGCAATATTGACAGGCATCTTACTAAATATGTTGATTCTATCTGCTGTTTATTCTGAATGTATTTTATAAAAATTCTTGAACCATATTGATGTTCCCTGGACGAAGGGCTATATGCACGTTTTATAATACTTCAAATATAATGTACCAGTAATAAGCAAAGTGAAAATTCCAAGTCTTCGATATTATTGAATTTCAAGTTGAAGAGTTCTTCGCCACGACAAGCTCCAAATACACCAAAAATTAGAGCAACAACTCCTAGAATCTCCTAGAATTCCTATCAATGAAGTCATATGTATGTTCTCTGCTACCAAACATCTAGGTATGCTAATGAACAATTTCACAGACAAAGCTCTATTCAATAATTATCTAAAGAAATTAATCTATCTAAATTTACTAACCTGGTTTAATGAAAACACTCTAATACAGTAAAAAAATGTTACAAAAGCTAATAATAAAGAATATATGGGTAGAAATTGTGGGTGTAATTCAACGCTGGTTACACAATATTATTAATACTTAAAAAATATATATACAAATTACGTAATAAAAGTATTGTGAAATAATAAATTTAGTTATTTTTTCCTATACGTAGGTTATAATTTCAATAGTTATGTGCCAAAATATATCAGTCAGAAAGGAGTATATGACAAAGCAACAATAAACTGATATTTTTACTCATTTGTAAATAACCTCAATTAATTCTGCTTTTTTAAGCAACACATTTCCGTATTTTCGTTCAATTTTCTAAGAAATAAAATTTTGGAACGTTTTATTCCTGTAAAATTCAAACAATGGTCCATACGCCCCTCTGACGCCCTCGATATGTCACATCAAGTCGCGTGGCGTGGCAATGTGCCCTCGGCTTAAACCTATTTTGGTTTATCTAATACAAGAATTTTTGTCTGTCCTGGAGAAATTTCCCTAAGTATCGACAAAAAACGTATCTTCGTCTTACTGTTAGTGTTCGTTCTCTCTCAGCTTGAAAAAGTCGCCCTTGATTTATATTCAATAAGCGTATCGTAAAAAATATTGTCTGTGAATACAAGAAGCAAAATCAATATTTTATTAAATTATCAATCAGTCTGCGAAATCAGCTTTTGGCATGCTTGCTATTACTTTTCGTTGCAAAAACGACTCTACAATGGTGACTACACTTCACTGATTTGATAAGATATCTGCAGACAATAGTAATAACTTGAATAAATGAACGTTAATATCTTATTACATGATCGAACAATAAAATAAAAAGGCTCTGGAAAAAATTATATCGTAGATTTCTTATAGATTACTCAAATCTGGGAATATTAAAAAGTATTTGTTGGTTTGTGTTTTTAAAATTACAAAACGTAGCTCACAATAACTTCAACAGGGTATATTTACAAATACTAATAATTTTAGAATCGTATATTTTAGAGGTTTGTCAAATTAATTAATTGGACTTAACATAGTTTGACTCTGAGATACAGATTTAGACTTCTTTATATCAATATAGATGCAGGGAGTCAATAGAAATAGACCAAAACTTTTATTAGAGAAATTTATCTATATTACTTCCCTTTTAAAAGTTATTAGCAATATCGTCCTAAAGGCGCTCAAAAGAAATACCACCTAAAAATCACATTGGCGGTGGAAGGATCAAGTAGTTGTTGGAAAATAATTGAATGTTCGTTGTTTAAAGTGCATAAATGTTATTAAGAATAAATAAAAGGATTAAACTCTATAATTCTTTAATACAGTTACAACAGAAGGTTATGATAATAATAAATAAACAATCTATTCTCTATATGACCTCCTATCATTTCACGACACATATCCAATCTTCGTCTGACTTCTTTGTGGACTGATAGTTAGTTTCAGAATTATGATGTATCTTTTGCGTGCGGGAAAATTTTTCCCATACCAGTTAGAAAAACTCGAACTTTGTTTACCTCAAATTAGTTACTAAATGTACAGCTTTTCAAAACAATATTAAAAAAATTCGCCGTTTAACTCATTGCGAGCAATTGCGATTTTTTATTTCAAATCATTAAAATCCTGTGAAGGTGTTTTGTAAACCTGCTAAACCTACTACAATTTGAGCTATACAATTGAGTCTGTTTTCAATGTGGCGCTCAGGCAAGTACTCCAAGTTGTGAGTTTACAGTCATGATACCCATTGGTCTTTAAAATTCGCTGTACGCTTGATTATCAAAAATCTATTCTCGGCTAGCCTGCTGTATAAAATTTCGCGGATTTTGTTCGAGATACTAGCTGTATTAACATTGTTTCTAACCCTTCGGTCAATTATTTGATTCTTCCGAACAGAAAATTCATCTTCATTTGGTTGCAAGGTCGCCTCCAAACTTCTAAAGCTTCTATGATCAGGAATGGGGCGCTCTGGCTACGTTTCTCGATATAATTCTATAATAATAATAATAATATCTCTACCCCTCATTCTAATCACGAGGATTAGCCCAGAAGTCGAAGACTTGTGCGGGAGAGGGGGCGGCATATTATTATTAAGCAGGCCGCATTTGCGCCCAGGAACGACTTACGTTGGTAGTCCCTAACCACCATTCAGTGCAGGAATGAGGGAAACCTGGAAAACCTCATTAATCAGGGGAGTAGTCAAATGTCAACCGGTATCAATTTCTCACATTGACCCAAGCCAACATTCTTCCACCCTAACATACCCGCAGAGAGGGTGCCAATCTCTCCACGAATATAGCTTATATACGGTCTACCGGCTGCAGGGGTCGAACCCACAGCGATCCAGTCACCTCGATTCAAGTACTGACGCCTTAAACAGAAAAGTAGCAGGAAGCAGGAAAAAACATTTGAGTATATTTCTGGAAAAATTATAATTGCTGCTACTTTTTTCAAAAATTCAGAAAACCACTTTTCAAATACATTTGCATTCATTTCCTCGTGATAATCCCCACTCTTCTTGCCTTTGAAAACCATTAACAAATCTTCAACAAATCCTTCCTCTGAGCCAGCGTGTAAGATGATAAGACGCTTTCCTTTACCGGACGGATTTTTTAATCCCATAGACAGCCCTTCATTGAACGCCTCACGTTTACTTTTAATATTAGTATCAACCCATACATACCCATATGTCATTAGTCGTTTCTGCCAATCCCAAAGATAATACTTTCGATTGAAAATGGAGCTTACCTCATCCCATTTAGAACCACGTGGTCAATATTTTATTTAAATATTTTCTATAGAGTTTGAGACACCCTGTACAAATATATAGGCCAAACACACAATGGAAATAAATATTTTTATCAAGCGGAGCATCACAGAATCGAAACTATAATTATATTTATTTGGATCGGCTAACTTTAAAACGTTCATTGCAATTTGTGCGGCGGATTTATTTTATTTGAACGCCAACATATATATTGCTGTGATAGCGAAGCTTTAAATGCTCCGAACAGCCGGTAAATTAAACAGTTCACTAAAACACAGTCTAATTAACATTTCACTTTAAAGCTGTACAATGAAACAATACCCCATATAAATGAAAAAAGTCATGGTGTCTTAATTTCGGTTCGTCTTGTTCGATAACCCATTTCATAGATTAACTAAATTTTATGTTCTTCAGGAGAAGATGATTATTCAGAGGGACAATATTTAATTCATAAATTAATCAAAGTTAATCAAGGTTTTCGTTATTGGATTTAATCATGAATGAAGTTTACAGAATTTTCATTATAACATCAGCTTAATTCCAATCTGTTCTGTAACTTTAATGGAATTATCCTTGGTGCACATATGCTATGTATTCAATAATTTGTAGCCAAGCTAAACTGATTACTGCATCAGGAGAATCAATAAGCTTTTACCCCATTGCCTAGACATAATCGATATTGCATTCTTTGCGGTAAATACGCGAGACAGATACATATAAAATCTAACTTTTATGTATCTACCTTAAAATATTTACCTAAATAGCACATTCTTCATACTATTCGATGACGATTTTGAGACCACATTTTACAGTGGGATCTCACAGCTTTTTGATGCAGTATAGGCAAACTATTTTTCTTCATAATTTCCCTTGGAAAGAGAAGACAACTAGGCTGTTTATAATATTAATATTTTTATACAAAAAGACATATTAGTGAAAATGTCAAAATGCTGGTTATCTCTAAATATTCTTGAAGCTCATTTATTGTGCGTTGGTATATGTTAGTGTGGGCATCTTGCCATGATTTTTCTACTACTTTTTGCACCATCTACTGTGCCAAAATGTTAACTTTTTATACTAGTGCAATAGATTAATCCAAATCTTGTTACTAACGAAAGCATATTCATAGTTACCTTTGGATCGCATCTAACATTGACAATTTCCGATATTAATTTTAAGTTGTCAGTTTAAAATTATTATTTTTGTTAATACTCTATTTTGCTTATTTAAGACATGCCTCAGCGTTTTTAAATTCAACTTTACAAAATGTGTGTGTATTACAGTTACTACATCTACTCGAGAAACGTGAGATCTAAATGGCACCTTTTTAATTATTCATTTGATTACTAACAAATGTTTCAAAAGCTTTATTCAAATATTCAACAACCTTAATTTTTTAAATGATTGTGAAAAGTACAGTTGGTATTGTTTGAAATGTTAATACTAACTAATTCAATTTTTTAAGAAGTTGGTAGGATACCCTCCCAAGAAATCAAACATTTTTATCGCAGATCTTCTGCAATATTGCTTGTAGAACCGAAGGCAGACAGGTTAACATTAAAACGCCATGAAGGATCGAAATCCTCAACTGTAGCTGAAGGCCACATTGAGGAGTCACTTTCTAATAAAACTGAAATAACTAGTGGTTCAAATTATGGCAGGTGAACCAAATACCAGTACCAGTGACTTCACATCTATCCGAAAAAAATTTTAAATTTTAAGTAAAGAACCTGAGATCTTCGCAAGCAAAAACTAAAACAAAATCCAAAAAAATACTGGAAATGAAGTTTATCCATCAGTTATCATGGAAAATTGTTCTAACTGCGATATTAAAATTGAAATTAACTGAAAAATAGATATTTATGTATCTAGGGATGTTAATTATCGGGGGCAACAGATTGCAATCCCGAGGGACGTTAGTCTCGAGAGATTGTTAATTTGGAAGAGATTATTGACATCAAATAACTCACGTGGTAGATACAGATTTTTATTTCAATTTTAATTATGAAAACCAAATTTCGTTTTATTTCATTATTATTATATATTAAAAGCTGTAGGTTACTCTCGCTCGCACACTTCACCGCTACAAAGGCTTTTTTGAGAGCCGTGCGGCGCCGAACGGCTAAACGCTACGCCTTTCGCCGTCTTTCTAGATTGCCTACGACGTATTTTGATGCCGATTTTTTATGTGGAACGAGGATAGTTGTGTCGGTTACGCCCCTTTATAGAAGATAGCGATTTCTTCGAGTGAAACGAGGATAGAACGAGTACGTAACGCCCCTTTCTAGAAATTTGACAAATGGCTGACTAAAAGCTCAAGTCGGCGATAGCCGACTTGCCACCTTTCTAGTACTAATTAAATATGAAAACCAAATTTTGTTGGTCTTCAAAATTTAACGAATGTTGTTTATTAATTAGGTAGGCATAATTACCATGGATATATCAACTGACAAGTTTGTAAATAAATGTTCATCAAATTTATTAATTTGTGAAAATGAACGAAAACCTAGAGAGAAGTGAGATTTCAGGTGATTTGTTACTAAAGGCGGAGAAAGCTCGTGCCACACTACAACAACCAACAAAGTCGGAGCCAAAGTATAAAAAAGAATATGACAAATTCCTGCAGTGGCTGTAAGTTAACTATATTGAAAACAAAAATATAAGTGAAACTATAATGTTGGCTTACTTTCAAGACATGAGATGTATTTATTCTTCCACGTTCTAGTATAAGTGATATTGATTTATTTTTCTTACCTTTCTATTTCCGAATCGTACAGTCCTAAGTCCCTGTGGACTAAGTGGTCAATGTTAAAATCAATGATGACAATTTATAATAATACAAATGGGAGAAAGTTTCATGAAATGAAAGCGTTTCTCAAATGAAAAAGTAAAAGCTATGAGCCAAAAAAGTTTAGTGTCGGGATGACATTGTCAAATTTTTGAAAAATCCTTCCGATGAGGAACATTTACTACATAAGGTAATGCATTTAACTATAAGATTTGCACATTTATTTCTTATTGTACAGGAGGTTCTGATTAAGGGTTATTTCGGGGGCTGTAGAAATCAAGAACTTATATGGGAAAATGCCCAGCAAAATTGCTAGTTTTTTGGGTTTGCCAGATCCAGAAGCTTCCACGGGACATTGTCTGCGGAGGAATTCCGCGACTGCCCTGGTCAATGCAGGAGCAAATATGACGACCTTGAAGGGACATGGTGGATGGCGAAGTTTGACGGTAGCAGAAGGGCATTTTGGCGACAACATGGAATTGAAAAATAAAACTGCAAGAATGTTGGTTGGCATGTCACATGAGAGAAGTGGAACATCAACTTCATGTTTGACTACAGTCATAGGCAGTGACAACAGTTCAACGGAAAATTCTTGCAATTCGGGAAATAGTTTCAGTGGAATTTTACAATTGTCGGTTTATTTTTGTAAATACATTAAAGTTAAGGATTTATCACTACTTATAACAAGGGAGTTATAAACATATGTATAGTTACGGTAACTAAGTATTTATTTGTTTATAATGTATTAGTATGAAATAAAAGTAAATAACTAGTTTTATAAAGATAACGTTAGTTTATACTGTTCATGTTAATTTTAAAACTATTCTACGAACTAGAAATATTTCTTGAATTGTAAAATCTTCAATAAAATTTGTAATAAAAACAAATTTATTTATATTCGTAGAAAAAATGTTACGTGCAACATGTGTAAAAAGCATATTTGTTGCACTAGTTGCACAAATAACTATTTCGTACTTCTGATATATTTTAAGTGAGTAGTACCTATCATACCCACCCACTCCAACGCGGCGCTTCTGTCTCGTCCAAAGACCAATTTTATACGAATAGTCTCCGGAGAACAATTCCAGTTGCATAGACTCGTTTTCCGCACGCGTTACACTTATCCCAGGGTCAAGAAAAACTGGGAACATCGAAAAGAACTGGGAAATAAAATAAAACAACTTATTTATTCAAGCTACACTTGTCCTGCTCCGTTGCAAACTCTTGACCGGTGCTTTCGGAGGCCAAAGTTGCCAGGCTCGATCCATCCGTTATCATTTTCACTTCCGCCGAGATATTTCAGCGGCCTCCGCGCCGCTCTGGATTTTCCCAGCGTGTAAACAAAGCGAGTTATAAACATCGCATTATACTACCAAATTATTGTCGAGAGCTGAACTTTGACAGCGAACAGAAAGCCTGCGAACATTGCGGAAACTTAAGGTCAGAGTTTTTGAGAAAGTAACATCGAGTTCTCAAAGGACTAGATATATAGTACAGAGTAATCACGCAAATTGTACTCTTGCCTTATATTTCTCTATTAATGTTACATGTATGTAACATAATAAGAAATATCAGTTATTTACGATGCTAAAAGTAACATATTATTTTGTTTGAAGGGAACAAAATAAAATCACTTTTAACACATACAGGGTATTTTGCAAACACGGAATTCCAGGAAGCAACTCCCCTGCGGGCTAATGCCCCGACCAGCATTGAATTACACCTGGAAAACCTATAGCAACAGCTAGAGTCATTCGTCAGAAGCCCACCAGACATATACCGGTTTAGAGCTTATTAGCTCTCATTAGTATGCCATAGGTAAAGTATCTGACGAATAATCCTAGCTGTTTAGTCTGTCTAACCCGACAGAAGGGACCATGAGTACGCGGTGTAGAACTAACTACATCTATCGGCCATTTGCTACTCCATGCCGGACTCAAAATGTCACAGGCATGAAGCGTTCTACATGCAGTAGACACCATTGAAAGCTATCGACCTTTATCGCGTTCGGCGAGAAACGATATTTTCAGAATCAGATCAGACTCAACAGCTAGGATTATTCGTCAGATACCTTATCTAGGGCATACTGATGAGAGCTAATAAGCTTGAAACCGGTATATGTCTGGTGGGCTTCTGACGAATGACTCTAGCTGTTGCTATAGGTTTTCCAGGTGTAATTCAATGCTGGTCGGGGCATCAGTCCGCAGAGTAGTTATTTCCTGGAATTCCGTGTTTGCAAAATATCGTTTCTCGCCAAACGCGATGAAAGTCGACAGCTTGCAATAGTGTATACTGCATGTAGAACGCTTCGTGCCTGTGACATTTTCAGTCCGGCATGGAGTAGCGAATGGCCGATAGATGTAGTTAGTTCTACACCGCGTACATACAGGGTAGTCCTTAGATAATGACCCATGGAGACATACTAGATTTTTCACTTCAAAATGTTACGATTTAAGTCAACTTGCTTTAATAAAATGTTGATAATAAAAAAGATACAGGGCGTTAAATTTAGAAATTAAAAATATTTTTTTTTAATAATAATTATTTGTCTTTCTGTGTCGTGGCGAAGAACTCTTCAACTTGACATTAAAATAATATGGAAGATTTGGAATTTTCACTTTGCTTATTACTGGTACATTATATTTGAAGTCTTATAAAAACTATATTGTCCTTCGTCCAGCGAACACTAGTTCAAGAATTTCCACAAAATGCATTAAGAATGAATGTGCCACGACTCCATTTTGTTAGCGAACAACTCGTATCTTCTTTATTAATCGATCTAGAGGAATGCGGTTTGGATGAACGAATAGCTCTCTTCGAAAGCTAAGTAGACCCACCTCTTAGTTTTTTGATATCTCGTACGGTTTCGGCATTATGGAGGCACAAATGTTACTGACTTAACTTCTTACCTCAAAATTAACCTGTTAGCGAACAACTCGTAACTTCTTTATTAATCGATCTAGAGGAATGCGGTTTGGATGAACTAATAGCTCTTTTCGAAAGCTAAGTAGGCCCACATCTTAGTTTTTTGATATCTCGTACGGTTTCGGCATTACGGAGGCACAAATGTTACTGTCTTTACTTCTTACCTCAAAATTGACCTGTTAGCGAACAACTCGTAACTTCTTTATTAAGCGATCTAGAGGAATGCGGTTTGGATGAACGAATAGCTCTTTTCGAAAGCTAAGTAGACCCACATCTTAGTTTTTTTATAGCTCGTACGGTTTCGGCATTATGGAGGCACAAATGTTACTGTCTTAACATTAACACATTTGGCTCGTCAATATTGTTGAGTATCTTTTACCTGTTTATACTGGACATTGTTGCTGACGATCTTCTGCTAGTTTGTTGACAGACTCTGGTGTTAATATTATTACAATTAAGACAAACGGTGGCTGGAAGTCCAAGGCAGTAGCAGAAGGTTTTATAAAAGACTTTACAAAATAAGAAAAGTATTGCGGGCCAAACTTTGTCCAAAACTTCTACGGATAAATAAATAAATAAATAAATAAATAAATAAATAAATAAATAAATAAATAAATAAATAAATAAATAAATAAATAAATAAATAAATAAATAAATAAATAAATAAATAAATAAATAAATAAATAAATAAATAAATAAATAAATAAATAAATAAATAAATAAATAAATAAATAAATAAATAAATAAATAAATAAATAAATAAATAAATAAATAAATAAATAAATAAATAAATAAATAAATAAATAAATAAATAAATAAATAAATTAATTAATTAATTAATTAATAAATAAATAAATAAATAAATTAATAAATAAATAAATAAATAAATAAATAAATAAATAAATAAATAAATAAATAAATAAATAAATAAATAAATAAATAAATAAATAAATAATAATATATCTACCCCTCATTCTAAACACGAGGATTAGCCCAGAAGTCGAAGACTTGTGCGGGAGAGGGGGCAGCATATTATTATTAAGCAGACCGCATTTGCGCCCAGGAACGACTTAGGTTGGTAGGCCCTAACCACCATTCAGTGTAGGAATGAGGAAAACCTGGAAAACCTCATTAATTAGGGGGGTAGTTAAATGCCAACCGGTATCAATCTTTCACATTGACCCAAGTCAACATTCTTCCACCCTACCATACCCGCAGAGAGGGTGCCAATCTCTCCACGAATATAGCTTATATACGGTCTACCGGCTGCAGGGGTCGAACCCACAGCGATCCAGTCACCTCCATTCAAGTACTGACGCCTTAAACCGCGCGACCACTGATCGACCAAATAAATAAATACTTCTTTGATTTAAAATTTCTTAACTGTATTCTATTTTCGCACCAGTATGAAAAATATTTAGTAAGTCGTTATTTTTAACTCCAATGCCTAAAATGATTTGTTAACCAATTCAATTTTTCAAACGATTCTAGAACAGAATCTATTATAACACAATAAAAAGATAAACAACTATTAGACATATGTCACATGGGTATGCCGTAGGCAGAGTATATCACATAAAAATAGAAGTTAAGCAAAACATGGCTTATACAATGTAAATCTTTACCGGGATGCAGAGAATGAATATTGTTTTTATTTTCTCCCGACAAGAAAACAAATTTTTAATTGGTAGATGTTTCCAAGGTGACGTTTCCAGACTGTGGAATATTATTTCGCTCCATCTCCCTTATTCACATACATGAAAATGAAAGAAAATGGGAAGGATTTGTAAACTCTTCCAGTGACAACCGTCACTACTGTTCACGATATACACAGCAAACGGGCTTCTATGTTAAAAAACTGCAACTTTCGAAGTATCATTCACCAACATAATTATGAGTGTTTAATCTTGCCTACCATCAGCACCATTCAGAGATACTCGATTGATCTACTTTCCACTTCGCGTCTAAAGTTTTGTTGCCGATGCAGTTCTTCTTGTCTACTGATCCAATATCGATAGCCACCGATCAATCTGCGGCTACTGACTGTCGAATTTTTGATTTGTCATATAGAGTCTAACCATTTCTAATAATTGAATAATACACATTTCGCAAAAGAGTACAATACTGTGCTATGCTAATTGATATCCAGATTAATAACGCGGGACAAATGTGTCTACAAGTCGAAGGACAAAATGTCGAATAGTTTTTGTAATCGAATGTAGCAGTGTGTAAAATGTTTCGCTGAAACAAGTGGCATTGCAACATTCTTTAAAATAATTGTATTTTTTCCATTATTATTTTTATTATTTATTTGAGTTATTTACGTAACACAATATTCGTTTAACTACTACCTAGGCACTTTGTTATAGTGAGGAGACAATTGAAATAAAATTTATTTGAACAATTGTCAAATTTGAAGATCAAGCCTACTATGAACTACTTGATTATGTTCCAAAAATCTTGTTCCAGGTAATGTAGTTTTTCTTGAAAACCAAAACCAAGTTTTTTAATTTAAACGCTTGTTTTATAACTGTCGCATTTATTCCTAAATGTGTGTTACTTTAGTCGGCATTGTAAACACACAATTTCGTAATGCCTGCCACATTTAGTCATCGAGAATATGCTGATATTATTTTTATTTATGGGTATTGCAACGGTAGCGCTAATCGTGCAGTTGGTCGCATGCAGAGTCACCACTGAAGATGCCGACAGTGAAGAGCGGCGAAACGTTTGGAAGCATGGGATGCGACCAGGTACAGCGGCGGCTACGGAACGCCTCGGAGGACCACCAGTATCCGAGAAGCGGTTCCGACCGTAGCAGTCGTAATACCAACAGTAGGAACCGAAATCAATATATGGACAGGCCCAGAGACACCGATAGCGGGTCTGTCCCCACAGAGCCTAGCCCGAGAGCAACCAGGGCAGGTAAAAGTATCCCAGCTAATGCTAGGGATGTGCATTTTAACTCTGTTTCTGGCAACTACCAGTTACCGAGGTCACGGCATAACAACCCGGAAAATCACCATGTATCAAATCTTAACAATCGCTTTCCACAACGCTGGATTGGCCGAAGTGGTTTCCAGAATTGGCCACCAAGGTCACCAGATTTGAATCCTCTTGATTACTGCCTTTGGGGGTGGTTTAAATAATTAGTATATACAACAAAAGTGAACACAAGAGAGGAGCTAGTCGATCGGATTGATTGTCAATTGTGCAGCATTCATAAGAGAAAATCACCGTGCACTTCAACAAGCTACCCGTGCAATCCTCAAACCGTAATGCCGAAACCGTACGAGATATCAAAAAAATAAGATGTGGGCCTACTTAGCTTTCGAAAAGAGCTATTAGTTCATCCAAACCGCATTCCTCTAGATCGATTAATAAAGAAGTTACGAGTTGTTCGCTAACAGGTCAATTTTGAGGTAAGAAGTAAAGACAGTAACATTTGTGCCTCCGTAATGCCGAAACCGTACGAGATATCAAAAAACTAAGATGTGGGCCTACTTAGCTTTCGAAAAGAGCTATTAGTTCATCCAAACCGCATTCCTCTAGATCGATTAATAAAGAAGTTATGAGTTGTTCGCTAACAGGTTAATTCTGAGGTAAGAAGTAAAGACAGTAACATTTGTGCCTCCGTAATGCCGAAACCGTACGAGATATCAAAAAACTAAGATGTGGGCCTACTTAGCTTTCGAAAAGAGCTATTAGTTCATCCAAACCGCATTCCTCTAGATCGATTAATAAAGAAGTTACGAGTTGTTCGCTAACAGGTTAATTCTGAGGTAAGAAGTAAAGACAGTAACATTTGTGCCTCCGTAATGCCGAAACCGTACGAGATATCAAAAAACTAAGATGTGGGCCTACTTAGCTTTCGAAAAGAGCTATTAGTTCATCCAAACCGCATTCCTCTAGATCGATTAATAAAGAAGTTACGAGTTGTTCGCTAACAGGTTAATTCTGAGGTTAGAAGTAAAGACAGTAACATTTGTGCCTCCGTAATGCCGAAACCGTACGAGATATCAAAAAATTAAGATGTGGGCCTACTTAGCTTTCGAAAAGAGCTATTAGTTCATCCAAACCGCATTCCTCTAGATCGATTAATAAAGAAGTTACGAGTTGTTCGCTAACAGGTTAATTCTGAGGTAAGAAATAAAGACAGTAACATTTGTGCCTCCGTAATGCCGAAACCGTACGAGATATCAAAAAACTAAGATGTGGGCCTACTTAGCTTTCGAAAAGAGCTATTAGTTCATCCAAACCGCATTCCTCTAGATCGATTAATAAAGAAGTTACGAGTTGTTCGCTAACAGGTCAATTGAGGTAAGTAGTAAAGACAGTAACATTTGTGCCTCCGTAATGCCGAAACCGTACGAGATATCAAAAAACTAAGATGTGGGCCTACTTAGCTTTCGAAAAGAGCTATTAGTTCATCCAAACCGCATTCCTCTAGATCGATTAATAAAGAAGTTACGAGTTGTTCGCTAACAGGTCAATTTTGAGGTAAGTAAAGACAGTAACATTTGTGCCTCCGTAATGCCGAAACCGTACGAGATATCAAAAAACTAAGATGTGGGCCTACTTAGCTTTCGAAAAGAGCTATTCGTTCATCCAAACCGCATTCCTCTAGATCGATTAATAAAGAAGTTACGAGTTGTTCGCTAACAGGTAAATTGTGAGGTAAGTTGTAAAGACAGTAACATTTGTGCCTCCGTAATGCCGAAACCGTACGAGATATCAAAAAACTAAGATGTGGGCCTACTTAGCTTTCGAAAAGAGCTATTAGTTCATCCAAACCGCATTCCTCTAGATCGATTAATAAAGAAGTTACGAGTTGTTCGCTAACAGGTTAATTCTGAGGTAAGAAGTAAAGACAGTAACATTTGTGCCTCCGTAATGCCGAAACCGTACGAGATATCAAAAAACTAAGATGTGGGCCTACTTAGCTTTCGAAAAGAGCTATTAGTTCATCCAAACCGCATTCCTCTAGATCGATTAATAAAGAAGTTACGAGTTGTTCGCTAACAGGTTAATTCTGAGGTTAGAAGTAAAGACAGTAACATTTGTGCCTCCGTAATGCCGAAACCGTACGAGATATCAAAAAACTAAGATGTGGGCCTACTTAGCTTTCGAAAAGAGCTATTAGTTCATCCAAACCGCATTCCTCTAGATCGATTAATAAAGAAGTTACGAGTTGTTCGCTAACAGGTAAATTGTGAGGTAAGTAGTAAAGACAGTAACATTTGTGCCTCCGTAATGCCGAAACCGTACGAGATATCAAAAAACTAAGATGTGGGCCTACTTAGCTTTCGAAAAGAGCTATTCGTTCATCCAAACCGCATTCCTCTAGATCGATTAATAAAGAAGTTACGAGTTGTTCGCTAACAGGTCAATTGTGAGGTAAGTAGTAAAGACAGTAACATTTGTGCCTCCGTAATGCCGAAACCGTACGAGATATCAAAAAACTAAGATGTGGGCCTACTTAGCTTTCGAAAAGAGCTATTAGTACATCCAAACCGCATTCCTCTAGATCGATTAATAAAGAAGTTACGAGTTGTTCGCTAACAGGTTAATTCTGAGGTAAGAAGTAAAGACAGTAACATTTGTGCCTCCGTAATGCCGAAACCGTACGAGATATCAAAAAACTAAGATGTGGGCCTACTTAGCTTTCGGAAAGAGCTATTAGTTCATCAAACCGCATTCCTCTAGATCGATTAATAAAGAAGTTACGAGTTGTTCGCTAACAGGTTAATTCTGAGGTAAGAAGTAAAGACAGTAACATTTGTGCCTCCGTAATGCCGAAACCGTACGAGATATCAAAAAACTAAGATGTGGGCCTACTTAGCTTTCGAAAAGAGCTATTAGTTCATCCAAACCGCATTCCTCTAGATCGATTAATAAAGAAGTTACGAGTTGTTCGCTAACAGGTCAATTGTGAGGTAAGTTGTAAAGACAGTAACATTTGTGCCTCCGTAATGCCGAAACCGTACGAGATATCAAAAAACTAAGATGTGGGCCTACTTAGCTTTCGAAAAGAGCTATTAGTTCATCCAACCGCATTCCTCTAGATCGATTAATAAAGAAGTTACGAGTTGTTCGCTAACAGGTCAATTTTGAGGTAAGAAGTAAAGACAGTAACATTTGTGCCTCCGTAATGCCGAAACCGTACGAGATATCAAAAAACTAAGATGTGGGCCTACTTAGCTTTCGAAAAGAGCTATTAGTTCATCCAAACCGCATTCCTCTAGATCGATTAATAAAGAAGTTACGAGTTGTTCGCTAACAGGTCAATTTTGAGGTTAGAAGTAAAGACAGTAACATTTGTGCCTCCGTAATGCCGAAACCGTACGAGATATCAAAAAACTAAGATGTGGGCCTACTTAGCTTTCGAAAAGAGCTATTAGTTCATCCAAACCGCATTCCTCTAGATCGATTAATAAAGAAGTTACGAGTTGTTCGCTAACAGAGAAGTAAAGACAGTAACATTTGTGCCTCCGTAATGCCGAAACCGTACGAGATATCAAAAAACTAAGATGTGGGCCTACTTAGCTTTCGAAAAGAGCTATTAGTTCATCCAAACCGCATTCCTCTAGATCGATTAATAAAGAAGTTACGAGTTGTTCGCTAACAGGTCAATTTTGAGGTAAGAAGTAAAGACAGTAACATTTGTGCCTCCGTAATGCCGAAACCGTACGAGATATCAAAAAACTAAGATGTGGGCCTACTTAGCTTTCGAAAAGAGCTATTAGTTCATCCAAACCGCATTCCTCTAGATCGATTAATAAAGAAGTTACGAGTTGTTCGCTAACAGGTTAATTCTGAGGTAAGAAGTAAAGACAGTAACATTTGTGCCTCCGTAATGCCGAAACCGTACGAGATATCAAAAAACTAAGATGTGGGCCTACTTAGCTTTCGAAAAGAGCTATTAGTTCATCCAAACCGCATTCCTCTAGATCGATTAATAAAGAAGTTACGAGTTGTTCGCTAACAGGTCAATTGTGAGGTAAGTTGTAAAGACAGTAACATTTGTGCCTCCGTAATGCCGAAACCGTACGAGATATCAAAAAACTAAGATGTGGGCCTACTTAGCTTTCGAAAAGAGCTATTAGTTCATCCAAACCGCATTCCTCTAGATCGATTAATAAAGAAGTTACGAGTTGTTCGCTAACAGGTTAATTCTGAGGTAAGAAATAAAGACAGTAACATTTGTGCCTCCGTAATGCCGAAACCGTACGAGATATCAAAAAACTAAGATGTGGGCCTACTTAGCTTTCGAAAAGAGCTATTAGTTCATACAAAACGCATTCCTCTAGATCGATTAATAAAGAAGTTACGAGTTGTTCGCTAACAGGTCAATTTTGAGGTCAGAAGTAAAGACAGTAACATTTGTGCCTCCGTAATGCCGAAACCGTACGAGATATCAAAAAACTAAGATGTGGGCCTACTTAGCTTTCGAAAAGAGCTATTCGTTCATCCAAACCGCATTCCTCTAGATCGATTAATAAAGAAGTTACGAGTTGTTCGCTAACAGGTTAATTCTGAGGTAAGTAAAGACAGTAACATTTGTGCCTCCGTAATGCCGAAACCGTACGAGATATCAAAAAACTAAGATGTGGGCCTACTTAGCTTTCGAAAAGAGCTATTAGTTCATCCAAACCGCATTCCTCTAGATCGATTAATAAAGAAGTTACGAGTTGTTCGCTAACAGGTTAATTCTGAGGTAAGAAGTAAAGACAGTAACATTTGTGCCTCCGTAATGCCGAAACCGTACGAGATATCAAAAAACTAAGATGTGGGCCTACTTAGCTTTCGAAAAGAGCTATTAGTTCATCCAAACCGCATTCCTCTAGATCGATTAATAAAGAAGTTACGAGTTGTTCGCTAACAGGTTAATTCTGAGGTAAGAAGTAAAGACAGTAACATTTGTGCCTCCGTAATGCCGAAACCGTACGAGATATCAAAAAACTAAGATGTGGGCCTACTTATCTTTCGAAAAGAGCTATTAGTTCATCCAAACCGCATTCCTCTAGATCGATTAATAAAGAAGTTACGAGTTGTTCGCTAACAGGTTAATTCTGAGGTTAGAAGTAAAGACAGTAACATTTGTGCCTCCGTAATGCCGAAACCGTACGAGATATCAAAAAACTAAGATGTGGGCCTACTTAGCTTTCGAAAAGAGCTATTAGTTCATCCAAACCGCATTCCTCTAGATCGATTAATAAAGAAGTTACGAGTTGTTCGCTAACAGGTCAATTTTGAGGTAAGAAGTTAAGACAGTAACATTTGTGCCTCCGTAATGCCGAAACCGTACGAGATATCAAAAAAATAAGATGTGGGCCTACTTAGCTTTCGAAAAGAGCTATTCGTTCATCCAAACCGCATTCCTCTAGATCGATTAATAAAGAAGTTACGAGTTGTTCGCTAACAGGTCAATTTTGAGGTAAGAAGTAAAGACAGTAACATTTGTGCCTCCGTAATGCCGAAACCGTACGAGATATCAAAAAACTAAGATGTGGGCCTACTTAGCTTTCGAAAAGAGCTATTAGTTCATCCAAACCGCATTCCTCTAGATCGATTAATAAAGAAGTTATGAGTTGTTCGCTAACAGGTTAATTCTGAGGTAAGAAGTAAAGACAGTAACATTTGTGCCTCCGTAATGCCGAAACCGTACGAGATATCAAAAAACTAAGATGTGGGCCTACTTAGCTTTCGAAAAGAGCTATTAGTTAATCCAAACCGCATTCCTCTAGATCGATTAATAAAGAAGTTACGAGTTGTTCGCTAACAGGTTAATTCTGAGGTAAGAAGTAAAGACAGTAACATTTGTGCCTCCGTAAAGCCGAAACCGTACGAGATATCAAAAAACTAAGATGTGGGCCTACTTAGCTTTCGAAAAGAGCTATTAGTTCATCCAAACCGCATTCCTCTAGATCGATTAGTAAAGAAGTTACGAGTTGTTCGCTAACAGGTTAATTCTGAGGTTAGAAGTAAAGACAGTAACATTTGTGCCTCCGTAATGCCGAAACCGTACGAGATATCAAAAAACTAAGATGTGGGCCTACTTAGCTTTCGAAAAGAGCTATTAGTTCATCCAAACCGCATTCCTCTAGATCGATTAATAAAGAAGTTACGAGTTGTTCGCTAACAGGTTAATTCTGAGGTAAGAAATAAAGACAGTAACATTTGTGCCTCCGTAATGCCGAAACCGTACGAGATATCAAAAAACTAAGATGTGGGCCTACTTAGCTTTCGAAAAGAGCTATTCGTTCATCCAAACCGCATTCCTCTAGATCGATTAATAAAGAAGTTACGAGTTGTTCGCTAACAGGTCAATTGTGAGGTAAGTAGTAAAGACAGTAACATTTGTGCCTCCGTAATGCCGAAACCGTACGAGATATCAAAAAACTAAGATGTGGGCCTACTTAGCTTTCGAAAAGAGCTATTAGTTCATCCAAACCGCATTCCTCTAGATCGATTAATAAAGAAGTTACGAGTTGTTCGCTAACAGGTCAATTTTGTGGTCAGTAGTAAAGAAAGTTACATTTGTGCCTCCGTAATGCCGAAACCGTACGAGATATCAAAAAACTAAGATGTGGGCCTACTTAGCTTTCGAAAAGAGCTATTAGTTCATCCAAACCGCATTCCTCTAGATCGATTAATAAAGAAGTTACGAGTTGTTCGCTAACAGGTAAATTGTGAGGTAAGAAGTAAAGACAGTAACATTTGTGCCTCCGTAATGCCGAAACCGTACGAGATATCACAAAACTAAGATGCGGGCCTGCCTAGCTTTCGAAAAGAGCTATTAGTTCATCCAAACCGCATTCCTCTAGATCGATTAATAAAGAAGTTACGAGTTGTTCGCTAACAGGTTAATTCTGAGGTAAGAAGTAAAGACAGTAACATTTGTGCCTCCGTAAAGCCGAAACCGTACGAGATATCAAAAAACTAAGATGTGGGCCTACTTAGCTTTCGAAAAGAGCTATTAGTTCATCCAAACCGCATTCCTCTAGATCGATTAATAAAGAAGTTACGAGTTGTTCGCTAACAGGTTAATTCTGAGGTTAGAAGTAAAGACAGTAACATTTGTGCCTCCGTAATGCCGAAACCGTACGAGATATCAAAAAACTAAGATGTGGGCCTACTTAGCTTTCGAAAAGAGCTATTAGTTCATCCAAACCGCATTCCTCTAGATCGATTAATAAAGAAGTTACGAGTTGTTCGCTAACAGGTAAATTGTGAGGTAAGAAGTAAAGACAGTAACATTTGTGCCTCCGTAATGCCGAAACCGTACGAGATATCAAAAAACTAAGATGTGGGCCTATTTAGCTTTCGAAAAGAGCTATTCGTTCATCCAAACCGCATTCCTCTAGATCGATTAATAAAGAAGTTACGAGTTGTTCGCTAACAGGTTAATTGTGAGGTAAGTTGTATAGACTGTAACATTTGTGCCTCCGTAATGCCGAAACCGTAAGTGATATCAATATACTAAGATGTGGGCCTACTTAGCTTTCGAAAAGAGCTATTAGTTCATCCAAACCGCATTCCTCTAGATCGATTAATAAAGAAGTTACGAGTTGTTCGCTAACAGGTTAATTCTGAGGTAAGAAGTAAAGACAGTAACATTTGTGCCTCCGTAATGCCGAAACCGTACGAGATATCAAAAAACTAAGATGTGGGCCTACTTAGCTTTCGAAAAGAGCTATTAGTTCATCCAAACCGCATTCCTCTAGATCGATTAGTAAAGAAGTTACGAGTTGTTCGCTAACAGGTTAATTCTGAGGTAAGAAGTAAAGACAGTAACATTTGTGCCTCCGTAATGCCGAAACCGTACGAGATATCAAAAAACTAAGATGTGGGCCTACTTAGCTTTGGAAAAGAGCTATTAGTTCATCCAAACCGCATTCCTCTAGATCGATTAATAAAGAAGTTACGAGTTGTTCGCTAACAGGTCAATTTTGAGGTAAGAAGTAAAGACAGTAACATTTGTGCCTCCGTAATGCCGAAACCGTACGAGATATCAAAAAAACTAAGATGTGGGCCTACTTAGCTTTCGAAAAGAGCTATTAGTTCATCCAAACCGCATTCCTCTAGATCGATTAATAAAGAAGTTACGAGTTGTTCGCTAACAGGTCAATTTTGAGGTAAGAAGTAAAGACAGTAACATTTCTGCCTCCGTAATGCCGAAACCGTACGAGATATCAAAAAACTAAGAATTGGGCCTACTTAGCTTTCGAAAAGAGCTATTAGTTCATCCAAACCGCATTCCTCTAGATCGATTAATAAAGAAGTTACGAGTTGTTCGCTAACAGGTCAATTTTGAGGTAAGAAGTAAAGACAGTAACATTTGTGCCTCCGTAATGCCGAAACCGTACGAGATATCAAAAACTAAGATGTGGGCCTACTTAGCTTTCGAAAAGAGCTATTAGTTCATCCAAACCGCATTCCTCTAGATCGATTAATAAAGAAGTTACGAGTTGTTCGCTAACAGGTTAATTCTGACGTAAGAAGTAAAGTCAGTAACATTTGTGCCTCCGTAATGCCGAAACCGTACGAGATATCAAAAAACTAAGATGTGGGCCTACTTAGCTTTCGAAAAGAGCTATTAGTTCATCCAAACCGCATTCCTCTAGATCGATTAATAAAGAAGTTACGAGTTGTTCGCTAACAGGTCAATTTTGAGGTAAGAAGTAAAGACAGTAACATTTGTGCCTCCGTAATGCCGAAACCGTACGAGATATCAAAAAACTAAGATGTGGGCCTACTTAGCTTTCGAAAAGAGCCATTAGTTCATCCAAACCGCATTCCTCTAGATCGATTAATAAAGAAGTTACGAGTTGTTCGCTAACAGGTCAATTTTGAGGTAAGAAGTAAAGACAGTAACATTTGTGCCTCCGTAATGCCGAAACCGTACGAGATATCAAAAACTAAGATGTGGGCCTACTTAGCTTTCGAAAAGAGCTATTAGTTCATCCAAACCGCATTCCTCTAGATCGATTAATAAAGAAGTTACGAGTTGTTCGCTAACAGGCCAATTTTGAGGTAAGAAGTAAAGACAGTAACATTTGTGCCTCCGTAATGCCGAAACCGTACGAGATATCATAAAACTAAGATGTGGGCCTACTTAGCTTTCGAAAAGAGCTATTAGTTCATCCAAACCGCATTCCTCTAGATCGATTAATAAAGAAGTTACGAGTTGTTCGCTAACAGGTCAATTTTGAGGTAAGAAGTAAAGACAGTAACATTTGTGCCTCCGTAATGCCGAAACCGTACGAGATATCAAAAAACTAAGATGTGGGCCTACTTAGCTTTCGAAAAGAGCTATTCGTTCATCCAAACCGCATTCCTCTAGATCGATTAATAAAGAAGTTACGAGTTGTTCGCTAACAGGTCAATTGTGAGGTAAGTAGTAAAGACAGTAACATTTGTGCCTCCGTAATGCCGAAACCGTACGAGATATCAAAAAACTAAGATGTGGGCCTACTTAGCTTTCGAAAAGAGCTATTAGTTCATCCAAACCGCATTCCTCTAGATCGATTAATAAAGAAGTTACGAGTTGTTCGCTAACAGGTCAATTTTGAGGTAAGAAGTAAAGACAGTAACATTTGTGCCTCCGTAATGCCGAAACCGTACGAGATATCAAAAAACTAAGATGTGGGCCTACTTAGCTTTCGAAAAGAGCTATTAGTTCATCCAAACCGCATTCCTCTAGATCGATTAATAAAGAAGTTACGAGTTGTTCGCTAACAGGTCAATTTTGAGGTAAGAAGTAAAGACAGTAACATTTGTGCCTCCGTAATGCCGAAACCGTACGAGATATCAAAAAACTAAGATGCGGGCCTACTTAGCTTTCGAAAAGAGCTATTAGTTCATCCAAACCGCATTCCTCTAGATCGATTAATAAAGAAGTTACGAGTTGTTCGCTAACAGGTCAATTGTGAGGTAAGTTGTAAAGACAGTAACATTTGTGCCTCCGTAATGCCGAAACCGTACGAGATATCAAAAAACTAAGATGTGGGCCTACTTAGCTTTCGAAAAGAGCTATTAGTTCATCCAAACCGCATTCCTCTAGATCGATTAATAAAGAAGTTACGAGTTGTTCGCTAACAGGTCAATTTTGAGGTGAGAAGTTAAGACAGGAACATTTGTGCCTCCGTAATACCGAAACCGTACGATATATCAAAAAACTAAGATGTGGGCCCACTTAGCTTTCGAAAAGAGCTATTAGTTCATCCAAACCGCATTCCTCTAGATCGATTAATAAAGAAGTTACGAGTTGTTCGCTAACAGGTCAATTTTGAGGTAAGAAGTAAAGACAGTAACATTTGTGCCTCCGTAATGCCGAAACCGTACGAGATATGAAAAAACTAAGATGTGGGCCTACTTAGCTTTCGAAAAGAGCTATTAGTTCATCCAAACCGCATTCCTCTAGATCGATTAATAAAGAAGTTACGAGTTGTTCGCTAACAGGTTAATTCTGAGGTAAGAAGTAAAGACAGTAACATTTGTGCCTCCGTAATGCCGCAACCGTAAGAGATATCAAAAAACTAAGATGTGGGCCTACTTAGCTTTCGAAAAGAGCTATTAGTTCATCCAAACCGCATTCCTCTAGATCGATTAATAAAGAAGTTACGAGTTGTTCGCTAACAGGTTACGTCTGAGGTAAGAAGTAAAGACAGTAACATTTGTGCCTCCGTAATGCCGAAACCGTACGAGATATCAAAAAACTAAGATGTGGGCCTACTTAGCTTTCGAAAAGAGCTATTCGTTCATCCAAACCGCATTCCTCTAGATCGATTAATAAAGAAGTTACGAGTTGTTCGCTAACAGGTCAATTGTGAGGTAAGTAAAGACAGTAACATTTGTGCCTCCGTAATGATGAAACCGTACGAGATATCAAAAAACTAAGATGTGGGCCTACTTAGCTTTCGAAAAGAGCTATTCGTTCATCCAAACCGCATTCCTCTAGATCGATTAATAAAGAAGTTACGAGTTGTTCGCTAACAGGTCAATTGTGAGGTAAGTAGTAAAGACAGTAACATTTGTGCCTCCGTAATGCCGAAACCGTACGAGATATCAAAAAACTAAGATGTGGGCCTACTTAGCTTTCGGAAAGAGCTATTAGTTCATCCAAACCGCATTCCTCTAGATCGATTAATAAAGAAGTTACGAGTTGTTCGCTAACAGGTCAATTGTGAGGTAAGTAGTAAAGACAGTAACATTTGTGCCTCCGTAATGCCGAAACCGTACGAGATATCAAAAAACTAAGATGTGGGCCTACTTAGCTTTCGAAAAGAGCTATTAGTTCATCCAAACCGCATTCCTCTAGATCGATTAATAAAGAAGTTACGAGTTGTTCGCTAACAGGTTAATTCTGAGGTAAGAAATAAAGACAGTAACATTTGTGCCTCCGTAATGCCGAAACCGTACGAGATATCAAAAAACCAAGATGTGGGCCTACTTAGCTTTCGAAAAGAGCTATTCGTTCATCCAAACCGCATTCCTCTAGATCGATTAATAAAGAAGTTACGAGTTGTTCGCTAACAGGTCAATTTTGAGGTGAGAAGTTAAGACAGGAACATTTGTGCCTCCGTAATACCGAAACCGTACGAGATATCAAAAAACTAAGATGCGGGCCTACTTAGCTTTCGAAAAGAGCTATTAGTTCATCCAAACCGCATTCCTCTAGATCGATTAATAAAGAAGTTACGAGTTGTTCGCTAACAGGTCAATTTTGAGGTAAGAAGTAAAGACAGTAACATTTGTGCCTCCGTAATGCCGAAACCGTACGAGATATCAAAAAACTAAGATGTGGGCCTACTTAGCTTTCGAAAAGAGCTATTAGTTCATCCAAACCGCATTCCTCTAGATCGATTAATAAAGAAGTTACGAGTTGTTCGCTAACAGGTTACGTCTGAGGTAAGAAGTAAAGACAGTAACATTTGTGCCTCCGTAATGCCGAAACCGTACGAGATATCAAAAAACTAAGATGCGGGCCTACTTAGCTTTCGAAAAGAGCTATTAGTTCATCCAAACCGCATTCCTCTAGATCGATTAATAAAGAAGTTACGAGTTGTTCGCTAACAGGTCAATTGTGAGGTAAGTTGTAAAGACAGTAACATTTGTGCCTCCGTAATGCCGAAACCGTACGAGATATCAAAAAACTAAGATGTGGGCCTACTTAGCTTTCGGAAAGAGCTATTAGTTCATCCAAACCGCATTCCTCTAGATCGATTAATAAAGAAGTTACGAGTTGTTCGCTAACAGGTCAATTTTGAGGTAAGAAGTAAAGACAGTAACATTTGTGCCTCCGTAATGCCGAAACCGTACGAGATATCAAAAATCTAAGATGTGGGCCTACTTAGCTTTCGAAAAGAGCTATTAGTTCATCCAAACCGCATTCCTCTAGATCGATTAATAAAGAAGTTACGAGTTGTTCGCTAACAGGTTAATTCTGAGGTAAGAAATAAAGACAGTAACATTTGTGCCTCCGTAATGCCGAAACCGTACGAGATATCAAAAAACTAAGATGTGGGCCTACTTAGCTTTGAAAAGAGCTATTAGTTCATCCAAACCGGCATTCCTCTAGATCGATTAATAAAGAAGTTACGAGTTGTTCGCTAACAGGTCAATTTTGAGGTAAGAAGTAAAGACAGTAACATTTGTGCCTCCGTAATGCCGAAACCGTACGAGATATCAAAAAACTAAGATGTGGGCCTACTTAGCTTTCGAAAAGAGCTATTAGTTCATCCAAACCGCATTCCTCTAGATCGATTAATAAAGAAGTTACGAGTTGTTCGCTAACAGGTAAATTCTGAGGTAAGAAGTAAAGACAGTAACATTTGTGCCTCCGTAATGCCGAAACCGTACGAGATATCAAAAAACTAAGATGTGGGCCTACTTAGCTTTCGAAAAGAGCTATTAGTTCATCCAAACCGCATTCCTCTAGATCGATTAATAAAGAAGTTACGAGTTGTTCGCTAACAGGTCAATTTTGAGGTAAGAAGTAAAGACAGTAACATTTGTGCCTCCGTAATGCCGAAACCGTACGAGATATCAAAAGACTAAGATGTGGGCCTACTTAGCTTTCGAAAAGAGCTATTAGTTCATCCAAACCGCATTCCTCTAGATCGATTAATAAAGAAGTTACGAGTTGTTCGCTAACAGGTTAATTTTGAGGTAAGAAGTAAAGACAGTAACATTTGTGCCTCCGTAATGCCGAAACCGTACGAGATATCAAATAACTAAGATGTGGGCCTACTTAGCTTTCGAAAAGAGCTATTAGTTCATCCAAACCGCATTCCTCTAGATCGATTAATAAAGAAGTTACGAGTTGTTCGCTAACAGGTTAATTCTGAGGTATGAAGTAAAGACAGTAACATTTGTGCCTCCGTAATGCCGAAACCGTACGAGATATTAAAAAACTAAGATGTGGGCCTACTTAGCTTTCGAAAAGAGCTATTAGTTCATCCAAACCGCATTCCTCTAGATCGATTAATAAAGAAGTTACGAGTTGTTCGCTAACAGGTTAATTCTGAGGTAAGAAATAAAGACAGTAACATTTGTGCCTCCGTAATGCCGAAACCGTACGAGATATCAAAACTAAGATGTGGGACATAGCTTTCGAAAAGAGCTATTAGTTCATCCAAACCGCATTCCTCTAGATCGATTAATAAAGAAGTTACGAGTTGTTCGCTAACAGGTCAATTGTGAGGTAATTAAAGACAGTAACATTTGTGCCTCCGTAATGCCGAAACCGTACGAGATATAAAAAAACTAAGATGTGGGCCTACTTAGCTTTCGAAAAGAGCTATTAGTTCATCCAAACCGCATTCCTCTAGATCGATTAATAAAGAAGTTACGAGTTGTTCGCTAACAGGTCAATTTTGAGGTAAGAAGTAAAGACAGTAACAGTTGTGCCTCCGTAATGCCGAAACCGTACGAGATATCATAAAACTAAGATGTGGGCCTACTTAGCTTTCGAAAAGAGCTATTAGTTCATCCAAACCGCATTCCTCTAGATCGATTAATAAAGAAGTTACGAGTTGTTCGCTAACAGGTAAATTTTGAAGTAAGAAGTAAAGACAGTAACATTTGTGCCTCCGTAATGCCGAAACCGTACGAGATATCAAAAAACTAAGATGTGGGCCTACTTAGCTTTCGAAAAGAGCTATTAGTTCATCCAAACCGCATTCCTCTAGATCGATTAATAAAGAAGTTACGAGTTGTTCGCTAACAGGTAAATTTTGAGGTAAGAAGTAAAGACAGTAACATTTGTGCCAAGGTAATACCGAAAACGTACGAGATATCAAAAAACTAAGATGTGGGCCTACTTAGCTTTCGAAAAGAGCTATTCGTTCATCCAAACCGCATTCCTCTAGATCGATTAATAAAGTAGTTACGAGTTGTTCGCTAACAGGTCAATTGTGAGGTAAGTAGTAAAGACAGTAACATTTGTGCCTCCGTAATGCCGAAACCGTACGAGATATCAAAAAACTAAGATGTGGGCCTACTTAGCTTTCGAAAAGAGCTATTAGTTCATCCAAACCGCATTCCTCTAGATCGATTAATAAAGAAGTTACGAGTTGTTCGCTAACAGGTTAATTCTGAGGTAAGAAGTAAAGACAGTAACATTTGTGCCTCCGTAATGCCGAAACCGTACGAGATATCAAAAAACTAAGATGTGGGCCTACTTAGCTTTCGAAAAGAGCTATTAGTTCATCCAAACCGCATTCCTCTAGATCGATTAATAAAGAAGTTACGAGTTGTTCGCTAACAGGTTAATTCTGAGGTTAGAAGTAAAGACAGTAACATTTGTGCCTCCGTAATGCCGAAACCGTACGAGATATCTAAAAAACTAAGATGTGGGCCTACTTAGCTTTGGAAAAGAGCTATTAGTTCATCCAAACCGCATTCCTCTAGATCGATTAATAAAGAAGTTACGAGTTGTTCGCTAACAGGTCAATTTTGAGGTAAGAAGTAAAGACAGTAACATTTGTGCCTCCGTAATGCCGAAACCGTACGAGATATCAAAAACGTAAGATGTGGGCCTACTTAGCTTTCGAAAAGAGCTATTAGTTCATCCAAACCGCATTCCTCTAGATCGATTAATAAAGAAGTTACGAGTTGTTCGCTAACAGGTCAATTTTGAGGTAAGAAGTAAAGACAGTAACATTTGTGCCTCCGTAATGCCGAAACCGTACGAGATATCAAAAAACTAAGATGTGGGCCTACTTAGCTTTCGAAAAGAGCTATTAGTTCATCCAAACCGCATTCCTCTAGATCGATTAATAAAGAAGTTACGAGTTGTTCGCTAACAGGTTAATTCTGAGGTAAGAAGTAAAGACAGTAACATTTGTGCCTCCGTAATGCCGAAACCGTACGAGATATCAAAAAACTAAGATGTGGGCCTACTTAGCTTTCGAAAAGAGCTATTAGTTCATCCAAACCGCATTCCTCTAGATCGATTAATAAAGAAGTTACGAGTTGTTCGCTAACAGGTTAATTCTGAGGTTAGAAGTAAAGACAGTAACATTTGTGCCTCCGTAATGCCGAAACCGTACGAGATATCAAAAAACTAAGATGTGGGCCTACGTAGCTTTCGAAAAGAGCTATTAGTTCATCCAAACCGCATTCCTCTAGATCGATTAATAAAGAAGTTACGAGTTGTTCGCTAACAGGTCAATTTTGAGGTAAGAAGTAAAGACAGTAACATTTGTGCCTCCGTAATGCCGAAACCGTACGAGATATCAAAAAACTAAGATGTGGGCCTACTTAGCTTTCGAAAAGAGCTATTAGTTCATCCAAACCGCATTCCTCTAGATCGATTAATAAAGAAGTTACGAGTTGTTCGCTAACAGGTCAATTTTGAGGTAAGAAGTAAAGACAGTAACATTTGTGCCTCCGTAATGCCGAAACCGTACGAGATATCAAAAACTAAGATGTGGGCCTACTTAGCTTTCGAAAAGAGCTATTAGTTCATCCAAACCGCATTCCTCTAGATCGATTAATAAAGAAGTTACGAGTTGTTCGCTAACAGGTCAATTTTGAGGTAAGAAGTAAAGACAGTAACATTTGTGCCTCCGTAATGCCGAAACCGTACGAGATATCAAAAACTAAGATGTGGGCCTACTTAGCTTTCGAAAAGAGCTATTAGTTCATCCAAACCGCATTCCTCTAGATCGATTAATAAAGAAGTTACGAGTTGTTCGCTAACAGGTTAATTCAGAGGTAAGAAGTAAAGACAGTAACATTTGTGCCTCCGTAATGCCGAAACCGTACGAGATATCAAAAAACTAAGATGTGGGCCTACTTAGCTTTCGAAAAGAGCTATTAGTTCATCCAAACCGCATTCCTCTAGATCGATTAATAAAGAAGTTACGAGTTGTTCGCTAACAGGTCAATTTTGAGGTAAGAAGTAAAGACAGTAACATTTGTGCCTCCGTAATGCCGAAACCGTACGAGATATCAAAAAAACTAAGATGTGGGCCTACTTAGCTTTCGAAAAGAGCTATTAGTTCATCCAAACCGCATTCCTCTAGATCGATTAATAAAGAAGTTACGAGTTGTTCGCTAACAGGTCAATTTTGAGGTAAGAAGTAAAGACAGTAACATTTGTGCCTCCGTAATGCCGAAACCGTACGAGATATCAAAAACTAAGATGTGGGCCTACTTAGCTTTCGAAAAGAGCTATTAGTTCATCCAAACCGCATTCCTCTAGATCGATTAATAAAGAAGTTACGAGTTGTTCGCTAACAGGTCAATTTTGAGGTAAGAAGTAAAGACAGTAACATTTGTGCCTCCGTAATGCCGAAACCGTACGAGATATCAAAAAACTAAGATGTGGGCCTACTTAGCTTTCGAAAAGAGCTATTCGTTCATCCAAACCGCATTCCTCTAGATCGATTAATAAAGAAGTTACGAGTTGTTCGCTAACAGGTCAATTTTGAGGTAAGAAGTAAAGACAGTAACATTTGTGCCTCCGTAATGCCGAAACCGTACGAGATATCAAAAAACTAAGATGTGGGCCTACTTAGCTTTCGAAAAGAGCTATTCGTTCATCCAAACCGCATTCCTCTAGATCGATTAATAAAGAAGTTACGAGTTGTTCGCTAACAGGTCAATTGTGAGGTAAGTAGTAAAGACAGTAACATTTGTGCCTCCGTAATGCCGAAACCGTACGAGATATCAAAAAACTAAGATGTGGGCCTACTTAGCTTTCGAAAAGAGCTATTAGTTCATCCAAACCGCATTCCTCTAGATCGATTAATAAAGAAGTTACGAGTTGTTCGCTAACAGGTCAATTTTGAGGTAAGAAGTAAAGACAGTAACATTTGTGCCTCCGTAATGCCGAAACCGTACGAGATATCAAAAAAGTAAGATGTGGGCCTACTTAGCTTTCGAAAAGAGCTATTAGTTCATCCAAACCGCATTCCTCTAGATCGATTAATAAAGAAGTTACGAGTTGTTCGCTAACAGGTTAATTCTGAGGTAAGAAATAAAGACAGTAACATTTGTGCCTCCGTAATGCCGAAACCGTACGAGATATCAAAAAACTAAGATGTGGGCCTACTTAGCTTTCGAAAAGAGCTATTCGTTCATCCAAACCGCATTCCTCTAGATCGATTAATAAAGAAGTTACGAGTTGTTCGCTAACAGGTCAATTGTGAGGTAAGTAGTAAAGACAGTAACATTTGTGCCTCCGTAATGCCGAAACCGTACGAGATATCAAAAAACTAAGATGTGGGCTTACTTAGCTTTCGAAAAGAGCTATTAGTTCATCCAAACCGCATTCCTCTAGATCGATTAATAAAGAAGTTACGAGTTGTTCGCTAACAGGTCAATTTTGAGGTAAGAAGTAAAGACAGTTACATTTGTGCCTCCGTAATGCCGAAACCGTACGAGATATCAAAAAACTAAGATGTGGGCCTACCTAGCTTTCGAAAAGAGCTATTAGTTCATCCAAACCGCATTCCTCTAGATCGATTAATAAAGAAGTTACGAGTTGTTCGCTAACAGGTTAATTCTGAGGTAAGAAGTAAAGACAGTAACATTTGTGCCTCCGTAAAGCCGAAACCGTACGAGATATCAAAAAACTAAGATGTGGGCCTACTTAGCTTTCGAAAAGAGCTATTAGTTCATCCAAACCGCATTCCTCTAGATCGATTAATAAAGAAGTTACGAGTTGTTCGCTAACAGGTCAATTTTGAGGTAAGAAGTAAAGACAGTAACATTTGTGCCTCCGTAATGCCGAAACCGTACGAGATATCAAAAAACTAAGATGTGGGCCTACTTAGCTTTCGAAAAGAGCTATTAGTTCATCCAAACCGCATTCCTCTAGATCGATTAATAAAGAAGTTACGAGTTGTTCGCTAACAGGTCAATTCTGAGGTAAGAAGTAAAGACAGTAACATTTGTGCCTCCGTAATGCCGAAACCGTACGAGATATCAAAAAACTAAGATGTGGGCCTACTTAGCTTTCGAAAAGAGCTATTAGTTCATCCAAACCGCATTCCTCTAGATCGATTAATAAAGAAGTTACGAGTTGTTCGCTAACAGGTTAATTCTGAGGTAAGAAGTAAAGACAGTAACATTTGTGCCTCCGTAATGCCGAAACCGTACGAGATATCAAAAAACTAAGATGCGGGCCTACTTAGCTTTCGAAAAGAGCTATTAGTTCATCCAAACCGCATTCCTCTAGATCGATTAATAAAGAAGTTACGAGTTGTTCGCTAACAGGTCAATTGTGAGGTAAGTAGTAAAGACAGTAACATTTGTGCCTCCGTAATGCCGAAACCGTACGAGATATCAAAAAACTAAGATGTGGGCCTACTTAGCTTTCGGAAAGAGCTATTGGTTCATCCAAACCGCATTCCTCTAGATTGATTAATAAAGAAGTTACGAGTTGTTCGCTAACAGGTCAATTTTGAGGTAAGAAGTAAAGACAGTAACATTTGTGCCTCCGTAATGCCGAAACCGTACGAGATATCAAAAAACTAAGATGTGGGCCTACTTAGCTTTCGAAAAGAGCTATTAGTTCATCCAAACCGCATTCCTCTAGATCGATTAATAAAGAAGTTACGAGTTGTTCGCTAACAGGTTAATTCTGAGGTAAGAAATAAAGACAGTAACATTTGTGCCTCCGTAATGCCGAAACCGTACGAGATATCAAAAAACTAAGATGTGGGCCTACTTAGCTTTCGAAAAGAGCTATTAGTTCATCCAAACCGCATTCCTCTAGATCGATTAATAAAGAAGTTACGAGTTGTTCGCTAACAGGTTAATTCTGAGGTAAGAAGTAAAGACAGTAACATTTGTGCCTCCGTAATGCCGAAACCGTACGAGATATCAAAAAACTAAGATGTGGGCCTACTTAGCTTTCGAAAAGAGCTATTAGTTCATCCAAACCGCATTCCTCTAGATCGATTAATAAAGAAGTTACGAGTTGTTCGCTAACAGGTTAATTCTGAGGTTAGAAGTAAAGACAGTAACATTTGTGCCTCCGTAATGCCGAAACCGTACGAGATATCAAAAAACTAAGATGTGGGCCTACTTAGCTTTGGAAAAGAGCTATTAGTTCATCCAAACCGCATTCCTCTAGATCGATTAATAAAGAAGTTACGAGTTGTTCGCTAACAGGTCAATTTTGAGGTAAGTAAAGACAGTAACATTTGTGCCTCCGTAATTCCGAAAACGTACGAGTTATAAACCAACTAAGATGTGGGCCTACTTAGCTTTCGAAAAGAGCTATTAGTTCATCCAAACCGCATTCCTCTAGATCGATTAATAAAGAAGTTACGAGTTGTTCGCTAACAGGTCAATTTTGAGGTAAGAAGTAAAGACAGTAACATTTGTGCCTCCGTAATGCCGAAACCGTACGAGATATCAAAAACTAAGATGTGGGCCTACTTAGCTTTCGAAAAGAGCTATTAGTTCATCCAAACCGCATTCCTCTAGATCGATTAATAAAGAAGTTACGAGTTGTTCGCTAACAGGTCAATTTTGAGGTAAGAAGTAAAGACAGTAACATTTGTGCCTCCGTAATGCCGAAACCGTACGAGATATCAAAAACTAAGATGTGGGCCTACTTAGCTTTCGAAAAGAGCTATTAGTTCATCCAAACCGCATTCCTCTAGATCGATTAATAAAGAAGTTACGAGTTGTTCGCTAACAGGTCAATTGTGAGGTAAGAAGTAAAGACAGTAACATTTGTGCCTCCGTAATGCCGAAACCGTACGAGATATCAAAAAACTAAGATGTGGGCCTACTTAGCTTTCGAAAAGAGCTATTAGTTCATCCAAACCGCATTCCTCTAGATCGATTAATAAAGAAGTTACGAGTTGTTCGCTAACAGGTCAATTGTGAGGTAAGAAGTAAAGACAGTAACATTTGTGCCTCCGTAATGCCGAAACCGTACGAGATATCAAAAAACTAAGATGTGGGCCTACTTAGCTTTCGAAAAGAGCTATTAGTTCATCCAAACCGCATTCCTCTAGATCGATTAATAAAGAAGTTACGAGTTGTTCGCTAACAGGTAAGAAATAAAGACAGTAACATTTGTGCCTCCGTAATGCCGAAACCGTATGAGATATCAAAAAACCAAGATGTGGGCCTACTTAGCTTTCGAAAAGAGCTATTCGTTCATCCAAACCGCATTCCTCTAGATCGATTAATAAAGAAGTTACGAGTTGTTCGCTAACAGGTCAATTGTGAGGTAAGTAGTAAAGACAGTAACATTTGTGCCTCCGTAATGCCGAAACCGTACGAGATATCAAAAAACTAAGATGTGGGCCTACTTAGCTTTCGAAAAGAGCTATTAGTTCATCCAAACCGCATTCCTCTAGATCGATTAATAAAGAAGTTACGAGTTGTTCGCTAACAGGTCAATTTTGAGGTAAGAAGTAAAGACAGTAACATTTGTGCCTCCGTAATGCCGAAACCGTACGAGATATCAAAAAACAAAGATGTGGGCCTACTTAGCTTTCGAAAAGAGCTATTAGTTCATCCAAACCGCATTCCTCTAGATCGATTAATAAAGAAGTTACGAGTTGTTCGCTAACAGGTTAATTCTGAGGTAAGAAGTAAAGACAGTAACATTTGTGCCTCCGTAATGCCGAAACCGTACGAGATATCAAAAAACTAAGATGTGGGCCTACTTAGCTTTCGAAAAGAGCTATTAGTTCATCCAAACCGCATTCCTCTAGATCGATTAATAAAGAAGTTACGAGTTGTTCGCTAACAGGTTAATTCTGAGGTAAGAAGTAAAGACAGTAACATTTGTGCCTCCGTAATGCCGAAACCGTACGAGATATCAAAAACTAAGATGTGGGCCTACTTAGCTTTCGAAAAGAGCTATTAGTTCATCCAAACCGCATTCCTCTAGATCGATTAATAAAGAAGTTACGAGTTGTTCGCTAACAGGTCAATTTTGAGGTAAGAAGTAAAGACAGTAACATTTGTGCCTCCGTAATGCCGAAACCGTACGAGATATCAAAAAACTAAGATGTGGGCCTACTTAGCTTTCGAAAAGAGCTATTAGTTCATCCAAACCGCATTCCTCTAGATCGATTAATAAAGAAGTTACGAGTTGTTCGCTAACAGGTCAATTTTGAGGTAAGAAGTAAAGACAGTAACATTTGTGCCTCCGTAATGCCGAAACCGTACGAGATATCAAAAAAACTAAGATGTGGGCCTACTTAGCTTTCGAAAAGAGCTATTAGTTCATCCAAACCGCATTCCTCTAGATCGATTAATAAAGAAGTTACGAGTTGTTCGCTAACAGGTTAATTTTGAGGTAAGAAGTAAAGACAGTAACATTTGTGCCTCCGTAATGCCGAAACCGTACGAGATCTCAAAAACCTAAGATGTGGGCCTACTTAGCTTTCGAAAAGAGCTATTAGTTCATCCAAACCGCATTCCTCTAGATCGATTAATAAAGAAGTTACGAGTTGTTCGCTAACAGTTCAATTTTGAGGTAAGAAGTAAAGACAGTAACATTTGTGCCTCCGTAATGCCGAAACCGTACGAGATATCAAAAAACTAAGATGTGGGCCTACTTAGCTTTCGAAAAGAGCTATTAGTTCATCCAAACCGCATTCCTCTAGATCGATTAATAAAGAAGTTACGAGTTGTTCGCTAACAGGTTAATTCTGAGGTAAGAAGTAAAGACAGTAACATTTGTGCCTCCGTAATGCCGAAACCGTACGAGATATCAAAAACTAAGATGTGGGCCTACTTAGCTTTCGAAAAGAGCTATTAGTTCATCCAAACCGCATTCCTCTAGATCGATTAATAAAGAAGTTACGAGTTGTTCGCTAACAGGTCAATTTTGAGGTAAGAAGTAAAGACAGTAACATTTGTGCCTCCGTAATGCCGAAACCGTACGAGATATCAAAAATCTAAGATGCGGGCCTACTTAGCTTTCGAAAAGAGCTATTAGTTCATCCAAACCGCATTCCTCTAGATCGATTAATAAAGAAGTTACGAGTTGTTCGCTAACAGGTCAATTGTGAGGTAAGTTGTAAAGACAGTAACATTTGTGCCTCCGTAATGCCGAAACCGTACGAGATATCAAAAAACTAAGATGCGGGCCTACTTAGCTTTCGAAAAGAGCTATTAGTTCATCCAAACCGCATTCCTCTAGATCGATTAATAAAGAAGTTACGAGTTGTTCGCTAACAGGTCAATTGTGAGGTAAGTTGTAAAGACAGTAACATTTGTGCCTCCGTAATGCCGAAACCGTACGAGATATCAAAAAACTAAGATGTGGGCCTACTTAGCTTTCGAAAAGAGCTATTAGTTCATCCAAACCGCATTCCTCTAGATCGATTAATAAAGAAGTTACGAGTTGTTCGCTAACAGGTCAATTGTGAGGTAAGTTGTAAAGACAGTAACATTTGTGCCTCCGTAATGCCGAAACCGTACGAGATATCTAAAAAACTAAGATGTGGGACTACTTAGCTTTGGAAAAGAGCTATTAGTTCATCCAAACCGCATTCCTCTAGATCGATTAATAAAGAAGTTACGAGTTGTTCGCTAACAGGTCAATTTTGAGGTAAGAAGTAAAGACAGTAACATTTGTGCCTCCGTAATGCCGAAACCGTACGAGATATCAGAAAACTAAGATGTGGGCCTACTTAGCTTTCGAAAAGAGCTATTAGTTCATCCAAACCGCATTCCTCTAGATCGATTAATAAAGAAGTTACGAGTTGTTCGCTAACAGGTCAATTTTGAGGTAAGAAGTAAAGACAGTAACATTTGTGCCTCCGTAATGCCGAAACCGTACGAGATATCAAAAACTAAGATGTGGGCCTACTTAGCTTTCGAAAAGAGCTATTAGTTCATCCAAACCGCATTCCTCTAGATCGATTAATAAAGAAGTTACGAGTTGTTCGCTAACAGGTTAATTCTGAGGTAAGAAGTAAAGACAGTAACATTTGTGCCTCCGTAATGCCGAAACCGTACGAGATATCAAAAAACTAAGATGTGGGCCTACTTAGCTTTCGAAAAGAGCTATTAGTTCATCCAAACCGCATTCCTCTAGATCGATTAATAAAGAAGTTACGAGTTGTTCGCTAACAGGTTAATTCTGAGGTAAGAAGTAAAGACAGTAACATTTGTGCCTCCGTAATGCCGAAACCGTACGAGATATCAAAAAACTAAGATGTGGGTCTACTTAGCTTTCGAAAAGAGCTATTAGTTCATCCAAACCGCATTCCTCTAGATCGATTAATAAAGAAGTTACGAGTTGTTCGCTAACAGGTCAATTTTGAGGTAAGAAGTAAAGACAGTAACATTTGTGCCTCCGTAATGCCGAAACCGTACGAGATATAAAAAAACTAAGATGCGGGCCTACTTAGCTTTCGAAAAGAGCTATTAGTTCATCCAAACCGCATTCCTCTAGATCGATTAATAAAGAAGTTACGAGTTGTTCGCTAACAGGTCAATTGTGAGGTAAGTTGTAAAGACAGTAACATTTGTGCCTCCGTAATGCCGAAACCGTACGAGATATCAAAAAACTAAGATGTGGGCCTACTTAGCTTTCGGAAAGAGCTATTAGTTCATCCAAACCGCATTCCTCTAGATCGATTAATAAAGAAGTTACGAGTTGTTCGCTAACAGGTCAATTTTGAGGTAAGAAGTAAAGACAGTAACATTTGTGCCTCCGTAATGCCGAAACCGTACGAGATATCAAAAACTAAGATGTGGGCCTACTTAGCTTTCGAAAAGAGCTATTAGTTCATCCAAACCGCATTCCTCTAGATCGATTAATAAAGAAGTTACGAGTTGTTCGCTAACAGGTCAATTTTGAGGTAAGAAGTAAAGACAGTAACATTTGTGCCTCCGTAATGCCGAAACCGTACGAGATATCAAAAAAACTAAGATGTGGGCCTACTTAGCTTTCGAAAAGAGCTATTAGTTCATCCAAACCGCATTCCTCTAGATCGATTAATAAAGAAGTTACGAGTTGTTCGCTAACAGGTCAATTTTGAGGTAAGAAGTAAAGACAGTAACATTTGTGCCTCCGTAATGCCGAAACCGTACGAGATATCAAAAAAACTAAGATGTGGGCCTACTTAGCTTTCGAAAAGAGCTATTAGTTCATCCAAACCGCATTCCTCTAGATCGATTAATAAAGAAGTTACGAGTTGTTCGCTAACAGGTCAATTTTGAGGTAAGAAGTAAAGACAGTAACATTTGTGCCTCCGTAATGCCGAAACCGTACGAGATATCAAAAAACTAAGATGTGGGCCTACTTAGCTTTCGAAAAGAGCTATTCGTTCATCCAAACCGCATTCCTCTAGATCGATTAATAAAGAAGTTACGAGTTGTTCGCTAACAGGTCAATTGTGAGGTAAGTTGTAAAGACAGTAACATTTGTGCCTCCGTAATGCCGAAACCGTACGAGATATCAAAAAACTAAGATGTGGGCCTACTTAGCTTTCGAAAAGAGCTATTAGTTCATCCAAACCGCATTCCTCTAGATCGATTAATAAAGAAGTTACGAGTTGTTCGCTAACAGGTCAATTTTGAGGTAAGAAGTAAAGACAGTAACATTTGTGCCTCCGTAATGCCGAAACCGTACGAGATATCAAAAAACTAAGATGTGGGCCTACTTAGCTTTCGAAAAGAGCTATTCGTTCATCCAAACCGCATTCCTCTAGATCGATTAATAAAGAAGTTACGAGTTGTTCGCTAACAGGTCAATTGTGAGGTAAGTAGTAAAGACAGTAACATTTGTGCCTCCGTAATGCCGAAACCGTACGAGATATCAAAAAACTAAGATGTGGGCCTACTTAGCTTTCGAAAAGAGCTATTAGTTCATCCAAACCGCATTCCTCTAGATCGATTAATAAAGAAGTTACGAGTTGTTCGCTAACAGGTCAATTTTGAGGTAAGAAGTAAAGACAGTAACATTTGTGCCTCCGTAATGCCGAAACCGTACGAGATATCACAAAACTAAGATGCGGGCCTACTTAGCTTTCGAAAAGAGCTATTAGTTCATCCAAACCGCATTCCTCTAGATCGATTAATAAAGAAGTTACGAGTTGTTCGCTAACAGGTCAATTGTGAGGTAAGTTGTAAAGACAGTAACATTTGTGCCTCCGTAATGCCGAAACCGTACGAGATATCAAAAAACTAAGATGTGGGCCTACTTAGCTTTCGAAAAGAGCTATTAGTTCATCCAAACCGCATTCCTCTAGATCGATTAATAAAGAAGACTTGTTCGCTAACAGGTTAATTCTGAGGTAAGAAATAAAGACAGTAACATTTGTGCCTCCGTAATGCCGAAACCGTACGAGATATCAAAAAACTAAGATGTGGGCCTACTTAGCTTTCGAAAAGAGCTATTCGTTCATCCAAACCGCATTCCTCTAGATCGATTAATAAAAAAGTTACGAGTTGTTCGCTAACCGGTCAATTGTGAGGTAAGTAGTAAAGACAGTAACATTTGTGCCTCCGTAATACCGAAACCGTACGAGATATCAAAAAACTAAGATGTGGGCCTACTTAGCTTTCGAAAAGAGCTATTCGTTCATCCAAACCGCATTCCTCTAGATCGATTAATAAAGAAGTTACGAGTTGTTCGCTAACAGGTCAATTGTGAGGTAAGAAGTAAAGACAGTAACATTTGTGCCTCCGTAATGCCGAAACCGTACGAGATATCAAAAAACAAAGATGTGGGCCTACTTAGCTTTCGAAAAGAGCTATTAGTTCATCCAAACCGCATTCCTCTAGATCGATTAATAAAGAAGTTACGAGTTGTTCGCTAACAGGTTAATTCTGAGGTAAGAAGTAAAGACAGTAACATTTGTGCCTCCGTAATGCCGAAACCGTACGAGATATCAAAACACTAAGATGTGGGCCTACTTAGCTTTCGAAAAGAGCTATTAGTTCATCCAAACCGCATTCCTCTAGATCGATTAATAAAGAAGTTACGAGTTGTTCGCTAACAGGTCAATTTTGAGGTAAGAAGTAAAGACAGTAACATTTGTGCCTCCGTAATGCCGAAACCGTACGAGATATCTAAAAACTAAGATGTGGGCCTACTTAGCTTTCGAAAAGAGCTATTAGTTCATCCAAACCGCATTCCTCTAGATCGATTAATAAAGAAGTTACGAGTTGTTCGCTAACAGGTCAATTTTGAGGTAAGAAGTAAAGACAGTAACATTTGTGCCTCCGTAATGCCGAAACCGTACGAGATATCAAAAAACTAAGATGTGGGCCTACTTAGCTTTCGAAAAGAGCTATTAGTTCATCCAAACCGCATTCCTCTAGATCGATTAATAAAGAAGTTACGAGTTGTTCGCTAACAGGTCAATTTTGAGGTAAGAAGTAAAGACAGTAACATTTGTGCCTCCGTAATGCCGAAACCGTACGAGATATCAAAAACTAAGATGTGGGCCTACTTAGCTTTCGAAAAGAGCTATTAGTTCATCCAAACCGCATTCCTCTAGATCGATTAATAAAGAAGTTACGAGTTGTTCGCTAACAGGTTAATTCTGAGGTAAGAAGTAAAGACAGTAACATTTGTGCCTCCGTAATGCCGAAACCGTACGAGATATCAAAAAACTAAGATGTGGGTCTACTTAGCTTTCGAAAAGAGCTATTAGTTCATTCAAACCGCATTCCTCTAGATCGATTAATAAAGAAGTTACGAGTTGTTCGCTAACAGGTCAATTTTGAGATAAGAAGTAAAGACAGTAACATTTGTGCCTCCGTAATGCCGAAACCGTACGAGATATCAAAAAACTAAGATGTGGGCCTACTTAGCTTTCGAAAAGAGCTATTAGTTCATCCAAACCGCATTCCTCTAGATCGATTAATAAAGAAGTTACGAGTTGTTCGCTAACAGGTTAATTCTGAGGTAAGAAGTAAAGACAGTAACATTTGTGCCTCCGTAATGCCGAAACCGTACGAGATATCAAAAAACTAAGATGTGGGCCTACTTAGCTTTCGAAAAGAGCTATTAGTTCATCCAAACCGCATTCCTCTAGATCGATTAATAAAGAAGTTACGAGTTGTTCGCTAACAGGTCAATTTTGAGGTAAGAAGTAAAGACAGTAACATTTGTGCCTCCGTAATGCCGAAACCGTACGAGATATCAAAAAACTAAGATGTGGGCCTACTTAGCTTTCGAAAAGAGCTATTAGTTCATCCAAACCGCATTCCTCTAGATCGATTAATAAAGAAGTTACGAGTTGTTCGCTAACAGGTCAATTTTGAGGTAAGAAGTAAAGACAGTAACATTTGTGCCTCCGTAATGCCGAAACCGTACGAGATATCAAAAAACTAAGATGTGGGCCTACTTAGCTTTCGAAAAGAGCTATTAGTTCATCCAAACCGCATTCCTCTAGATCGATTAATAAAGAAGTTACGAGTTGTTCGCTAACAGGTTAATTCTGAGGTAAGAAGTAAAGACAGTAACATTTGTGCCTCCGTAATGCCGAAACCGTACGAGATATCAAAAAACTAAGATGTGGGCCTACTTAGCTTTCGAAAAGAGCTATTAGTTCATCCAAACCGCATTCCTCTAGATCGATTAATATAGAAGTTACGAGTTGTTCGCTAACAGGTCAATTTTGAGGTAAGAAGTAAAGACAGTAACATTTGTGCCTCCGTAATGCCGAAACCGTACGAGATATCAAAAAACTAAGATGTGGGCCTACTTAGCTTTCGGAAAGAGCTATTAGTTCATCCAAACCGCATTCCTCTAGATCGATTAATAAAGAAGTTACGAGTTGTTCGCTAACAGGTCAATTGTGAGGTAAGTTGTAAAGACAGTAACATTTGTGCCTCCGTAATGCCGAAACCGTACGAGATATCAAAAAACTAAGATGTGGGCCTACTTAGCTTTCGAAAAGAGCTATTAGTTCATCCAAACCGCATTCCTCTAGATCGATTAATAAAGAAGTTACGAGTTGTTCGCTAACAGGTCAATTTTGAGGTAAGAAGTAAAGACAGTAACATTTGTGCCTCCGTAATGCCGAAACCGTACGAGATATCAAAAAACTAAGATGTGGGCCTACTTAGCTTTCGAAAAGAGCTATTAGTTCATCCAAACCGCATTCCTCTAGATCGATTAATAAAGAAGTTACGAGTTGTTCGCTAACAGGTTAATTCTGAGGTAAGAAGTAAAGACAGTAACATTTGTGCCTCCGTAAAGCCGAAACCGTACGAGATATCAAAAAACTAAGATGTGGGTCTACTTAGCTTTCGAAAAGAGCTATTAGTTCATCCAAACCGCATTCCTCTAGATCGATTAATAAAGACGTTACGAGTTGTTCGCTAACAGGTCAATTTTGAGGTAAGAAGTAAAGACAGTAACATTTGTGCCTCCGTAATGCCGAAACCGTACGAGATATCAAAAAACTAAGATGTGGGCCTACTTAGCTTTCGAAAAGAGCTATTAGTTCATCCAAACCGCATTCCTCTAGATCGATTAATAAAGAAGTTACGAGTTGTTCGCTAACAGGTCAATTTTGAGTTAAGAAGTAAAGACAGTAACATTTGTGCCTCCGTAATGCCGAAACCGTACGAGATATCAAAAAACTAAGATGTGGGCCTACTTAGCTTTCGAAAAGAGCTATTAGTTCATCCAAACCGCATTCCTCTAGATCGATTAATAAAGAAGTTACGAGTTGTTCGCTAACAGGTTAATTCTGAGGTAAGAAGTAAAGACAGTAACATTTGTGCCTCCGTAATGCCGAAACCGTACGAGATATCTAAAAACTAAGATGTGGGCCTACTTAGCTTTCGAAAGAGCTATTAGTTCATCCAAACCGCATTCCTCTAGATCGATTAATAAAGAAGTTACGAGTTGTTCGCTAACAGGTCAATTGTGAGGTAAGTTCTAAAGACAGTAACATTTGTGCCTCCGTAATGCCGAAACCGTACGAGATATCAAAAAACTAAGATGCGGGCCTACTTAGCTTTCAGAAAGAGCTATTAGTTCATCCAAACCGCATTCCTCTAGATCGATTAATAAAGAAGTTACGAGTTGTTCGCTAACAGGTCAATTGTGAGGTAAGTAGTAAAGACAGTAACATTTGTGCCTCCGTAATGCCGAAACCGTACGAGATATCAAAAAACTAAGATGTGGGCCTACTTAGCTTTCGAAAAGAGCTATTAGTTCATAAAAACCGCATTCCTCTAGATCGATTAATAAAGAAGTTACGAGTTGTTCGCTAACAGGTCAATTTTGAGGTAAGAAGTAAAGACAGTAACATTTGTGCCTCCGTAATGCCGAAACCGTACGAGATATCAAAAAACTAAGATGTGGGCCTACTTAGCTTTCGAAAAGAGCTATTCGTTCATCCAAACCGCATTCCTCTAGATCGATTAATAAAGAAGTTACGAGTTGTTCGCTAACAGGTTAATTCTGAGGTAAGAAGTAAAGACAGTAACATTTGTGCCTCCGTAATGCCGAAACCGTACGTGATATCAAAAAACTAAGATGTGGGCCTACTTAGCTTTCGAAAAGAGCTATTAGTTCATCCAAACCGCATTCCTCTAGATCGATTAATAAGGAAGTTACGAGTTGTTCGCTAACAGGTTAATTCTGAGGTAAGAAGTAAAGACAGTAACATTTGTGCCTCCGTAATGCCGAAACCGTACGTGATATCAAAAAACTAAGATGTGGGCCTACTTAGCTTTCGAAAAGAGCTATTAGTTCATCCAAACCGCATTCCTCTAGATCGATTAATAAAAAAGTTACGAATGTAGTTCAAACGGATCTTAAGTTATTGGAAAAAAACTAAAAAAAAAATAAAGTTTTGACACCGTGTATCTTGAAAACGAAAGCCCGGACAGAAAGATGGAAGAGGAAACATTTTTTTTTTCAAGAGGAATTTACAGTTCCGTTGCGACACTTATTTAGAAACACCCTATATAGTGGCGGTTACGTAATAGTTACCCAGTAGGTTCCATTACCAATTAGTCGCAGTAAGTGTTATTTTGGTGCTAGTTGGTTTATTATTTCGACTCAAGTGATGCTGCTGGTGCTTGTACCTCAGATATCTTTTTTTATACTGCCTCTAATACAGCTGTGAAATGCACATAAAAACGGCGCTCTTACCGAGGACAAGAATGTAGAAACCCACTCACTCGAATTATTCTCAAAATAATTTTATTTATTGCCGTGTATCAAAAGCAACAGCTGGTTATTTTTTTATTCGCATACAATTAGTACCAGCGTTATTAAATTACGGGAGTATTTTTTCATTTTGAATAAGCGCGTCGCTTTTCCAGCAGGGATACGGGCCGTAGTAAACTTTATGACAAAATGGCGGAATTAATGACTTATGTCTGCGAAAACAAAATTTAATAAAGCGCTCAGCCCGAGGTTCGGGGTTTAACAAACTTTTCTGTTAATAAAACCGGCTTAATACTTGACGTTAATGACTGCCGCGGTTTCGCACACAAACTAGTAAATAAAAGGTGCGGAGCATTCACAACTAAACCTCAGTTTAATGAATTACAATAGATCTGTTTTATGGGTAGTTGATCTGCACCTGGCCCCAACTTTCTTTGTCCCCTTTCGGCTCCGACTCGGAAAATGACAAATCGCTGAATTAGCAATATCTCTTCCTGCGATAAGGATAATCATGTAAATTATTGTAATTCCTGTCTCTATCAGGCAGATCTGTAAATAAAACGAAACACACTCGATTTATTACACAAGCTGAATTCGAAAGCAGGTTTTAGCTTAGAGGTTCAATTACTTTATTAACACTAAACATTATTACACATTTTAATAAATTAAATAAATATGTGTGTTAATTGATGTCCACGGGGTCTTTATTAGTGTTTACAATGAACACAAAACATCTGGGCGAAGTCTAGCTTTCGCTACTCTACTTAACCCAGTATAAGGTACAAAAAAATATAAAAACTAACATAAAAAAGAAATTAATGCTACTATTACAATCATTACAATTCAAACATATTTTATCATCAGCATGTTACTGACAAGATAAGAAAAACTCTTCCATTCTTTTACGAAAACTGTTCACAGATAGAATCTTTAGTTCATCATTAAGGCTATTATAAATTTTAATAGAGTTGTAAGTAAAGACCTTGTAAATACCGCCGTGGAGTACCTTGGGGGAGATCTGGTTTGAACTGGGTGTGTCTCATACATAAAAATAAACTTATTTCGAAGATAAGAAGGAGTAGAAGATTGAAACAAACGATACACAAATACAGACGTATGGTACTTAAAAACATTTTCATATTAAGCCAATGCAACTCTTTTATTTTAGCTGATACTCTATCGCACCTCTTCAGACCAAACACAAATCTGCACACGAGTTCTGAATTTTTTGAATTCTATAGTTTGTTACACTGTCCAAACACGGAAAGTAAAGTATGCGACAATAATTTACAAAACATAACGTATAGTAATGCAAAACTTAAAAGCGAACAACGCTAGTAAATCAAAAACAACAATACCAAAATGTAGGTAATTAAGTACATACACAAATTTACTCGCAATTCCCAAAATAGCAAGAAAAACAAAGTCCAGAGATAGTAATAGTAATACACTGAATTATTTTCCTAAACCCCTAATATTTTTGATGTAGTCTTGATTAGTTTTAGCTTTATCACAACTAACAGCAATATTTATTGTACGTAGGTACTTACTATTTTATTTGACAAAACCTTATTTTAAAGTTAAATATATACAAATTATTATGCTATATGTTGACACTCCTGAAGAACAGTAGTTGTAAAAAACAGTCATAAGGAGGTTTATAGAACAGACATGTGTTGTTAACACAATGGCGTGTGACACATATATGTGTTGACATATGGTGGTTAAAACATATACGCGTTGTGTTAACATATATGTGTGTTAACCTAACATATAAATGAGTTAACAAAAGGGTATGCTAGGTTAACGTAAAGGTATGTTAAATTATTACCTAGGTGTGTTAAGTTCATATGGAATGAGATACAGTAGTTTCAACTCATTATTGATAAACAAATTCAATAGTTACACAAATTTATTAATTTAAATATTATTTGTCTATTGCGGAAAGACTTTAAGATAATTTGACAAACTCACGAAAAGTTAAATATTATTCATTTGAACAAATTAGTATGATGTACGGTGGCACAACTGAAGAACTGTAGTTGTGCACAGGGATATAGAACAGAGGTGTATTAAGTTAACAAAAAAGTGCCTTATGTTAACACAGAGCCGTGTATAAACACATGTGTGTCAACAGAGATTTGTTCGGACACATCTGTATTGCCACAGAGGTGTGCTAAGTTAACACAGATGCATGCTAAGTTAACACCGATCTGTGTTAATTTAACACAAAAATGTATTAATTTAACAAAATGTGTGTTAGGTCAACGTAAATGTGTAATTAAGAGGTATGTTAAATAATCATTTAGGTGTGGTAAGTGCATATGGAACTGATAGTTTCAACTCACTATTGATAAATAGATTCAATAGTTACACAAAGTACTAAATGTTTATTTTTCTACGTCTTTGGTATACAAATTTTATAATTTTTGGATTTATGATACTGATATTTTCAATAAAAGTTTGTATTGAAATTATAGGCTGATAAGAAAAAAGCAATCTGTTTATATATTTTGTTAAAACGTACCTTTGCATAGCTACATATAAGCTAAAAGCAAATACTCTTTTATAGGTATTTACTCATATAACATTTTGTATAGTATTTAACTTTCACAACTCTCCAAATGACTATGTCAAACTGTATGAGTTTGAAGACAGAGTGCTGTATTTTATCTATGTTACTGTTTTGTTGTTCCTATTTACTAAAATTTGAAACTCATGAACACTACGATAAATGCTTCACACAGAGGATATAATTGTAGCAACGTAACTGGGGGCACAGAAAAACAATGGAATTTATCTTCGTTTATACTGGGCACCTTCATTTTTTTATTATAGGGGGACAACGCAAACGAGGACAACGCGGGATTTGCTATTCAGTGGTGTACATTCGTAACCACAAAAGCTTTTATCGACGTTATACAGTGACCGCGGGAGAGATCGAGGACTACACATAAAGAACAAAAAAATTGGATGTTTTATGTCTCGGTTCCATAGATAATGCTGTTGTGGACACAACAAATTTAAGGTAATATATTATTCAGTGAAGGTCATTTGCGCCCATTCCAATTGCATTGGAGCTGTCACTAATTGTATGTATAAGTTATAATCAATAAATGAAAATGAAAAAATTAAATAATATATTTCAACTGAAAAAAAAATTTAAGAGCTGTTAAGTTCCTGATGGTGTGTATCACTTTTATTTTGCTTAAATCGCACAAATTGTCAGTGATTTATTAATTATAACATGCAATTGACGATTTGTAGTAAGTTACTGTACTTTAAGAGCTATTTCACTAAAAATCACTTTAAGCGCTCTTATTTAATAGTGGCTTAGACCTATCTGTACAAAACATAGACTATAAGAAACATCAAGCGACTCTTAATATTAGCTTTATGAGAACTTAAATAACTAACAGTCTATAATTAAATATAATATATTATAACCTGTTAAATTTTTAAAAATACATCACTTATATTTAAAAGCTGTTTGTCACTAGGATTTAAAAGCTATACTAGTGACTTTATTTTAATTTACAGTTCTAAATGTCTTATAAATACAAATCACTTTAAATTGAAAATTATGCAGGGTTAACTATAACTAAGTACAAACATTTTAACCACGTGCTGAGGAAGGCCTAAAAGACAATAAAAAATATTATTCCTTTATATGAACATGGTCTTTTTTGCGATCAGTAGCGGAGTTACGGGGGGCTAAAGTTTCAAAAAAATATATTTTTATTTACCAAGTTTGTATTAGGTACACACAGAGCCTCCAAATTTGATGCGTGTACTGCTCAATAATTAGTCTCGGATATTATACAAGTTCATTTTTTAAAATCGTTGTACAGGGTGATATGTTTTCAAGGTTCTGCTATCATTGAACCCTTCAGAAATATTTTCTTGTACGTCCCTGGTAAAGTTTGAAATGTTTTTTTACTCCCTTGATTAATTGTCTAAATTTCGTCTCTCTTGACTTTTGAATGTATTCCTGTAAATTTTCTTTTAAAACGTTAATTTTCGTGTATCAAAGCGAAATTATCAAAAAGTATCATATTTGAATATTGCGTATGATAATATGTAAAAAAGGCGAATTTTATAAAATTACTATTTTAGGATGCAACCCAATTTTAAGTGCAATTATTATTTATTGAAAATACCTACAGCTTACGCCTTCGATAGAGAAGTTTGTACTCTTTCCCTGAGTAGGAATGGTAAATTTTCATAATTTACATGGTTTGGGTCCAGATAATCTACATACAATAAGAGATCTACATTTTTAAAAAGAATTCGGTATATTTGGATGAGAATAATTGGTAATGAGATTTGAAATAACAGTGAATTTGTGGAGATTCTACCACTGAATATTCTTTTAAGTTAACTGTAGCCTATACATATGTATGTACGTATTTATTTGTTTGTTACTTGTGAGTAGTAAAATGCAATGTTTGTTCCGGTTTCAGTATTTTTATTAAATGTGTTAATTAAAATAAGGAAAATTCAAGTTGAATACATAATGTCAAGAATTTTTAGAAAACTATGCTTATGTCAGTAATATCTAAATAATTTCTTTCTATATTTTCTTTACAAATTTCTGAAAATGTCTTTATCGAAGACATAAGCTGTAGATATTTTCAATAAATAATAATTGCATTTAAAATTCGGTTGCACCCTAAAATGGTAATTTTATAAAATTCCCCTTTTTTTTACAAATTATCGTACGTAATATTTGAATATGATACTTTTTGATAGTTTTGCTTCGATACACGAAAATTAACGTTTTACAGGAAAATTTACAAGAATACATTCAAAAGTAAAGAAAGACAAAATTTAGACAATGAATCAAGGGGGTATAAAAACATTTAAAACTTTAGCAGGGACGTACAAGAAAAAATTTCTAAAGGGTTTCATGATAGTAGATCCTTGAAAAAATATCACCCTGTATAACGATTTTAAAAATGAACTTGTATAATATCCGAGACTAGTTGAGCAGTACATGTGTCAAATTTGGAAGCGCTGTGTGCAATATGAACTTGATAATAAACAAAATAAATGTATTTTTTTAAAACTTTAGTCCCCCGTAACTCCGCTACTGATCGAGAAAAAGACCATGTTCATATAAAGTTTTCCTCTTAAAATTGCCTATTCTATCAACCGTTTCAATTTGTTTCAAACAAACCGGAACACCCTGTATATTCCTCTTATTCACTCCTCATATCACTTTTACTTCAAGGATACGGATAGAGCACTTGAATACAAAAATTAATTAATATTGATTGAAGTGTTAGATAAAATCAAACAGATATCATTTAAATCGAAAATAATTTTTCAATTTCGTATTGTAGCTTGACAATGAAGTTATGTTAACACCGAAACGAGCAAACACAATTTGAACGGCATCTCATTATATCTCGCCTCAAGAATGTCAGGCGGCGGATAAAACAAGGAATATTAAAATGCTTTATTTAAACTATACGCTTGTAAGAACAATTTATTCAGATCGTGGAGATGAATTCCTTGAATAGGAAATCCTGTCGAACCGCCGAAACCCCGAAAATCTACCTGAACTTTTATAATTACTTTTCGTCACCCCTTGCGGAATTTCAATTAAAATGCTGCGATTTTAACGAACTGTGGCAGCTTTCCAAACAGTTATTAATTCAGGATAAAACAATTTTGGAGTAAATTCATATTTATGAAAGCTAATTGTTAAGTTTTATTAATATTTAGGCTTTATAATTTAGAAATTGTTCACGCGATGGGAGAAGAGTCAGAAATGGATTGGCCTGTAAAGTGTAAAATAATTATAATTGCTTCTGGAACTCAAATAGGTTTTGGTAAGTAATATAATGTAATGGTTTTTAGCCTTTCACGACTGGTACTATTATTTGATATACAGGGTGATTAATTAATAATGGGACAGAGCTTAAGGGTATGTTGATGACATCAAAATAGAGCGATTATAAGCCAAATATAAGATTTGTTTTCTTCATTCCCGCTTTTTAAATTTAAGTATAACAAAAATCTGCTAGGTGTGGATCCTGGAAACCTACTCTTCCTAACGAGCCACCACTGGTTTTAACGCTTTCAATAGCTGCTGCTGAGCCATGAACTTAAATACTATTACACACCCTGTATATAGCTATTTTTAGGCAACTCCGTTTAAAAACAGGCCTACTAAATTAACATATTAATAATATTTTACAGAGCCATGGCAGCATTATTTACTTCTTCCGAGAAGAAATTGTTTTCTTCATCGCATCGCTCCATCTCTATTTTATGTTTATCCTGAAGGAATACCCTGAGGAAACCTCCGACTTTGTCGAAGCGTCGGCGTCGGCACTCGCTGCGGTGAAAGGCAAAGTTGTTTCTTTATGAGGTATTTAAAGGATGAAAGCTAATTCAAATAGGACGGGACAGACATTTATTTACCTGTGGTGTTTACATAAAAAATGAGAAGTTGGTCTCATCCTTCTCTCTGTAAAGGTATACTTAATCGCTCGTGACGTATCCAAATGCCCGAAGCATTCGTATAAATAGAGGAAAAATATTTGATGTGGAAATATATAGTAAATATGTATGTACATAAAGTGTGCATCAGAGATAATAGTGTTCTTAGTCTTTTATGTTAGGCATTTTAGACAAAATTGTGTTCTTCATGTATATTCACTATGTTCTTTACTATACACTATAATATAAATGTCAAAAGATGACATAAAAATTATTAGAATATGTAAATATATGCATAGGTGTTAAATGTATGTACAGGGAACTATTACAAATAAAATTTTCAAAAAGAGCAGTTGAAAAATGATTTAAAAATACACTTCTTAAACTTATATCGGCAAGGTATATCGGCACATCGGTTACATGCCGCTATTTCAATGCAACGTTGAAACATTCACAAAAACAAGGTAACCGCTTTTTGTATATCATGGAAGTGGGTCCTTGTCTTTATAAAATTTAGTCCTTTAATAGGTATTAAATATGCATATATCTCATTTTGAATTATTAGCACTTCGTAATAACGTTTTTAGGGAAGAACAGAGGGCATTAGAAGAATCGGCTTAATTAATAATAGTGTCATTGTATCATGCCGGGTCCAGACCAAGCAGACAAAATTGAACACGATTTTGAGACAAAAACACGACAATATTGCTACAAAATTTTAGGTATTTAGACAAGACAAAATTGAGACAAACTGTCCACACCACAAGGACAAATGTGCAACAAAATTCAGTTGGTGTGAATCAGTTGTTTAACCATGTGGCGTTTCCGCCAGGAAGAAAATGAAGATTTATTGCTAGCCGCCAGTTGTTATATCTTTCTCTCCTTCATCCAGTGTTGGAAAAATGAAACGCAAACGTATTTGGATGAGACCAAGCTTAAAAAAACGAGAAAGTTATTCCATAAATAAATTGTTAGTTCAGTAAATGGTGAGATTCGTTCAAGCTTTCAGAATTTTTTAAGAATGTCCATCGAGGATTTCGAGAATCTGATATGCCTTGGTGGTTTGCAGTTGCCAAAAGATTGTGATTTTCCACTGATTTATTGGTCTCCTACATTTGTCAGCGCACACCGTTCACACTGCGCCGACAACTTGTCGTAAAATATTCAGACAAAACCGACACCCTTTGATCTTTACCGACTCGAGACGGGACTTGCAAATGTCTCCAAATTTGGAAACAAAAATAAGACAAAAATGTTGCAGAAATGTATCGGATTTGTCGCCACTTTGTCGCGAAACATGAATGTCTTTGTCTTGTCGTTATTTTGTCTGCTAGGCCTGGACCCGGCATTAGACACCGCTCTATATCATTCAAGACTTTCAAAAAGGATTTCAGTTAGTGGCACAAAAAAAGTATAGATATTTAAGAATTTTATAAAATCCCTAGTATTGCGCACGATGCTAGTTAGATGAAAGAATTTTACAAAGAAATGCGTTATTGATGACATGACTGCGGTTCAGTGACGTACTGTTCTACGATTGCCTCCATACTAGGTATTGTGTTTTTAATCCCATAATGGGAGAAATGTGAAGGTTTAGTTAAATAAAAATCATCACCATTGTCATCATCATCATCAGCATCATATTAAATAATTCATCATCAGTTTAAATAGTTTGAAATACAAAGCAAATCGTTTTTACTTCGCTGTATACCGGGTGACAACGGAAAGTGGAAACACGCTTTAACTTTTTTATGACTGCTAATAAAAATTTGAAATTGGGTGGGTTTATACTAGGTGGTGTCATGAATTCTTTGAGGTCATTTCGGATTTCATGACATTTTCGGTTTGACCGAAAATGACCGTAAATTTATATTTCAAGTGGGACACCCTGTACTTTTGACATTTTTGGAATCAGCGGATCATTTTACGTATGGTAGGACCAATTTTCTGACACGGCAGTAATTGTTTTTGACGGATTTTAAACATTGTTGTACCACAAAATTCAGGAAAAAATCCTTTATTAAAAAATCAATAGGACTCACCCTCTTTACATTTGAAAAAAAAATTAGTTTTAAAAAAATACAATAAATCGAAAAAACTAAAAAAAATGTAGAAAAATATTCAAATATAGAATTTTTTCCCATAATTACAAACGAAAAAGAAAACAATTGCTGCCAGTCGCGGTCTTCTAGTTTTATTTTTAAAAATTGAAAAAAATTACTTAGATCCAGAAAATTGGTCCTACCATACGTAAAATGATCCGCTGATTCCAAAAATGTCAAAAAGTACAGGGTGTCCCATTTAAAAATATAAATTTACGGTCATTTTCGGTCAAACCGGAAATGTCATGAAATCCGAAATGATCTCAAAAAATTCACGGCACCATCTAGTATAAACCCACCGAATTTAAAATTTTTATCAGCAGTCATCAAAAAGTTACAGCGTGTTTCCACTTTCCGTTGCCACCCGGTATATTGAAGACAAACTTCGACTTCATATAAAAACATCTATTTACTGTAAAATGTATTAAGGCGGGATTTTGTAGAAAAGGAATTGCACAGCCTGAGTGAGCGAAACGACGAATCAATCAGACCTATGAGACAGTATACAAACCGTATAGACCCGAACCGCACGGTTCTCTGAAGTTTATCGTGCATTTTGACGTACATAAAAATGGAAGCCGTGATATATGTTATGATTTTACTCGAGGACACAAAATGTAAAATTACCAATAAATATTAATCTGAAAGTGAAACACAAGTTGTCCTATATGTCCTGGCTAGTGAGTGAAGTAATTTGGTGGCTGTGGCTGTGATAATTTTGCCGTAATTGTGACATATTGTCGCAGTAACTGTGTGGCTAAAATTGAGGTATTTTAACATTTATTTTAATTATTCTTGTGATTTTATGAGCAATGAAAATTATCTCACGCACTAGCGGGAATCTTTGTGAATACGTTGGTATATAATAATAACCATTATTTCAATATTCTTGGAGTTCTGTGTCCTCTCTTGAAGTCCTGTTAGATGGTAGAAAAATCTATACAAAATCCCAGCCTTAAAATATTAATTTTTAGTCAAATGGCAAAAATTCCATGTACAATAAAAAGCCGTTGCAAAATTCTCTCTGATATTCCTACTCAGTCACCAATACGCTAGCATTGGGTATACGAATAGTTTTTCATGGCCTACTTGAGATAAGATGATTACTTTATTATAGTTTTCGTCTTAATTTTTTTTTGTTATGTAGCATAATTATTGTTAAATTAATTTTACTCAAAAATGATGAGTAACTTTATTGTGTAAAATTGTCGAAAATGTTTTATCAAACGACCAAAAACTAGAGTTACAAACGTTCGTTTGTAAATGTATATGTATTTTTAGGCCGCCAAATTTGCAATCTCTACATTAGGATGCTTATTTTGAGACATCATGTGCAAACTAGTTTTACAACCCCTTGTATGTGATTTGACGTTTTCATGTATTACATATCTGTTTTGTGTCTATGATGTTCTTCTAATATAAATCATTTTAAAACTGTTATACTTTTAGCAAAAGCGACTACCAAAAACAATTCCTGTCAAACCCACGCGTTGTGGTAGCTAATTTGTTTAATTTTTTAGCATCTAGACTTTCCTAAATAAATGACGGTGGACTGTATCACGTAGATATATTATGAATCTGTAAATACCGTGTACGCCCCGTGCCATATACAACATAAATGAGTTATCAGTATCCTCTGCAGTAAACAGTTTGTGTCCTGTGGTAGAGTGTAAATGTGACATAAATAGCGTGGATTCACGGCTAATAATATTCGCTAAAATTTGGTTCAGAGTTATTAAATACGGCTTTATCACGATACGACGAATGTGCTTTAGATGAAAATTTCATTGAAAATATATTGAATTTTTGAGCCCAGTTTATAGCTGGAAATGGCAAAAATGTACGTATCTGGCCTTCACTCAACGATTCTACCTAGAAATTTGTCCTGATGCTTTATAACCCATTATGACCTGGCATTACATACATACTTCAAAATATTACGATTTAAGCCAATTTGCCTTAATAAAATGTTGATTTTTAGCCCTAACATTATCATGTTTTTAATTATAAAAATCTTAAACCTACGTTATTTTTGAGGAAAAGAGGTATACTTGTCGTTAGTCTTAGGAATTGTTCATTTTCGAGACAATAGCATTTCAACAACCTGCTGCATAGTTCTTTGTACAATATGTATGTACAGTGATTTCAAAAAGTAACGAACATTATCTTTTAAAATAGAGAAGTTTTCGAAAAAATCCCCTGGCACGTCGAGTTTGTTTTTAAAAAAGGCATTTTTTGACATACGACTCATATTTCTGACGTCATCGTTGTTCGAGATATGACGTCGTCGACAATTTTGACCATGCCATTTGAAAAAGCGTGTCATTCTACATACATACATCATGAAAAATTATGGTGTTACATAACAAAAATTTCAAGAAAATAATGTCTGAAGATTTTAAAATTTAATTGTTACAATACTGTGCACCTCACGATTATGCAACATCTGCCTGTGCTTATACAGATGAGCTGTTCCCGAATCGTTGGATAGGGAGAAGCGAGTGGCCAGCCAGATCGCCTGATATGACACCCCTAGATTATTTCTTGTGGGGATACTTAAAAAGCAAAGTATACGTTACTAGACCGGTTAATTTAGAAAATTTAAAAGCAAGAATTCGTCACGAGATACATCGTATACCTCCTGAAGTTATTGATAATGTCCAAAAAGAATTTATTAATCGTCTTGGCTACTGTCAGGCAGCCAACGGTGCACAATTTGAACATTTAATTTAGTCGATTTTTTATATTATTATCATTTTCAGTATTGTGAAAATTAAATTTTAAAATCTTCAAACATTATTTTCTTGAAATTTTTGTTATGTAACACCATAATTTTTCATGATGTATGTATGTAGAATGACACGTTCTTTCAAATGGCATGGTCAAACTCGGGGGGTTGCAATTTATAAAAATTGTCGATGTCGTCATATCTCGAACGATGACGTCACAAATGTGGGTCGTATGTGAAAAAGTGCCTGTTTTAAAAACAAAATCGACGTGCTCGAAAAGTTCTCAATTTAAAAAATAATGAATTTATTAGTTACTTTTCGAAAGCACTGTGTTTTAATGTACTAGTTGAAGGTAGATCGACAGGCAATAACATTTGCACTGGTGTAAAATGGTACGGGTGGTATTATTCAACATACAACGATTTTTAAATGGGTCATACTGAAAATATGTTTTCTTTGCATGTCTTCAATATATTAACTAAATTTTTTACATACTTAAACGCATATTTTCACTTGCTCTTTGGGTATTCTTAGTCATGCGAGAGAACTGTTTTCACTACTTAATTGTTACTACAATAAATAAATATACTGAATGTATTGAAGTAGTAATATTACTTTCTGTTTAGATGACGAAGTATATCAAATATCTCACGTTAACAATAATTAATAATAATGATAGGATACTGCCCTAAAAGAAATATTTCTTCTGAAATTAAATAAATGATAAAAGGTAATTAATTTAGAAAAAGGTTAAGCTTCCAAACTTTCATAAGGTTCAGACATGTAAAGCCTTGCCTGGTAATAAATCAAGTTTATCATGTGTAGCTAAGTGGCTTTAACTTGTTGAGGACAGGAGAAAAGGAAATTGTATACACTGGAAAAAGTCCTCCAAGTAAATTATATTGCAAAAAAATGAATTACTGTAAATATTGTTCCATCCATCAATTCATTCAAGAACGGTTATGGCCGTCTTCTAGCTAGTTTGAGTCCGCGAGTTTGTTTGTTGTTCAGTGTGCGGATATATGGCCTGTTCGATTTCGTTTTTATTACTTAATTTTTCAACCGTTTTGCCGTGATTTTTAATTATTTATGGATTTTGTGTTTATACAAGTAGAGATATACTTTTTGTACTATTTTATTTATCTCTTCTGTTTTCACACGAGCTATATTTGTATTTACCCACCTATAGGCATAATAGACTGTCTAAAAATAATAAAAATGTATTTGACGGCATAACATTCTTATTTTTTTACTGTTTAAGAAAGGTATTTTAAGCTAATATGTATCAAATCTCCTACAATTTATTTGTCAATGAAGTCATATGCATGCTCTCTGATACCAAACATCTAGGTATGCTAATGAACACCCACAGACAAAACTCTATTCAATAATTATCTAAAAAATGTATTCTATTTACTAACCTGATATACTCTATATATGAAGTGGGAACTCGAAATTCAACCACAATAGATGAGATCTGATCTATTTCTGCATTTTTTTGGATTGCTTCATCATTGTGTGAAACTAACTACTCAGTGGACAAAAGCCCCAACCTGCGTTACAATATTGTTAATACCTGAAAATATATGAAAAAACTATACATAAAAGGTACATTTTTATTTATTTTAGTAGGTCGTTATGATACTTGACAGTTAATCAGTTTGACGCTGTCGACATTATTTAATTTCATTTTGACATTTAATTTCAAATAATTTTAATTTATTCGTATAATAATTTTTATAGTTAGATAGGTATTTGACTCAAGTTAAAGGAGGCCACCTGATGAAGCAATCCAAAAAATGCAGAAATAGATCAAATCTCATCTATTGTGGTTGAATTTCGAGTTCCCACTTCATATATAGAGTATATCAGATTAGTAAATAGTATACATTTTTTAGATAATTATTGAGTTTTGTCTGTGGGTGTTCATTAGCATACCTAGATGTTTGGTATCAGAGAGCATGCATATGACTTCATTGACAAATAAATTGTAGGAGATTTCATACATATTAGCTTAAAATACCTTTCTTAAACAGTAAAAAAATGTTACAAAAGCTAATAATAAGGAATATATGGGTAGATATTGTGGGTGTAATTCAACGCAGGTTGGGGCTTTTGTCCACTGAGTAGTTAGTTTCACACAATATTGTTAATACCTGAAAATATATGAAATAACATTCTTTGTTATTAGTTTTAAATGGGTTTGTTTTACAACGCGGTCAACAACATGTCAAATGATTCAAAATATTCATTATAGAGTTTAATTATAACGAGTTAAGCTGTGAAACATATTTTAAATTTGTTAGTTTCACAGCTCACAGTTCATTCTACATGTAAAGTGTGTTTTTAAATTTTTATTGTAAAATGAACCGCTATGTAATCTGTCCCTTATTTTATTTTTTTACTGAGGCAAGTATATTTTTACCTACTAGTGAATTTTTTTCTAAATGTACAAGGAGTGATATAATAACAATAAACATAATATGATTGAAGACGTATTGTGAAATATACTTATAATTGAAAAGTGTAATTATTTCTTTATGAAAAAAACTATAAGTAATGTTCCCAAACTTTGACGAAATTCATAAACGATATGCACGTTATTAAGAAAGGAAAGGGCATAAAATAGTTGCAGCAGTATCAATTTCATTGTGGTACAATGTAATCCCTTTTATCCACCAACTTGTTCTACATTCTTTACGATTATACATTAAATTCTCTCTCCCTTGAATTCGCTGTAAAACTCTTTGGGGTATGCAAATTCAGGCCGCCGCGCCGTATAAGTAGTGTTTATTCGGTTTGAGATAGGTCTCACACTGGCCACAAACTTGGCGTTTGCTGCTTTTACGATAATGATGGAATCATTTCAAGTATCCTAGGACATGTCTCTGTGAGTAATTAATTCTTTTGAGGATAAAATTGCGGCAGAAGGTCGACCAATACGCATAAACAGACATGAGTGTCACTAGTGGGAAGAACCTTTTAGTGGAGTAAAATCGCTGCGCTATTTCCCTTATTTCTGGAAGATTTTTTAACGAAAGTATAACGAAGTTTACTATCGTAGGATAATTTGGGTATCCGAAATGGACTACAACTTTTTTCAGTAGGAAAGAATTTCTAAAATCAAATTTTCGATACTTCGGGCGTTATTCGACAATTATATTTTTCGTAACAAATATTGCGTTTGTAAATCAACGATTTTAACTATGTTCTAAAGTTTATCACATCTTATACAAAAAAACTATAGCTCTTCTAATGGTGTACAGCAATTTTTGAAAATTTAATGCCTTTTCGAAAAAAGTTGTTCCAAAGTAAGCACCAGCAAATGTGTGCATTAGAAACATTACTATGAGCAATATTAATTATTGAAAGTTATAAAAAAGTATTTAAAAAGTTTATTTAACATTTTCAAGAAATTTAATTTTGTATGTACGACGTGTGCATAGCTAGGCTTATACTTGCGGTGCAGAATATAAATAATAATAATAATAATAATAATATCTCTACCCCTCATTCTAATCACAGGGATTAGCCCAGAAGTCGGAGACTTGTGCGGGAGAGGGGGCGGCATATTATTATTAAGCAGGCCGCATTTGCGCCCAGGAACGACTTACGTTGGTAGGCCCTAACCACTATTCAGTGCAGGAATGAGGAAAACCTGGAAAACCTCATTAATTAGGGGGTGGTCAAATATCAACCGGCATCTATCTCTCACATTGACCCAAGCTAACATTATTCCACCCTACCATACCCACAGAGAGGGTGCCAATCCTCTCCACGAATATAGCTTATATACGGTCTACCGGCAGCGGGGTCGAACCAACTCCGTCTAGTCACCTCGATTCAAGTACTAACGCCTTAAACCGCGCGACCACTGACCGATCAGAATATGTTTTCAGAAATAGGACAGTGTATTCATTCAGCGGGTTAGAAAAGTCTATATGTTCCATAAAGACAAAAATAATATTTTTTTATATATCGTCCTCTTTAAAATTACAATTTCAAAGATTTGTGAACAGGTAAATTTCAATATAAAACAAAATCAGGCAATAATATTAAATTTGTTTCAGTTTCTTTATGCTCGTTATTTTTTAAAATAGAAACTTCGTATTTAGTTTGCGGGATTGCTTTTGATTTATCGAAAGATAAAATTTTAAAATATCAACAACTAGAGGTTGATTAAACATAATCAAGGGAAGATGAAAATTCAAGACGAATAGAAGTACCTAATAATATTATCGAGCAATAAATTTTAAAAAATTGTAAAAATGTTCAAATGACCGAAATAAATATTACACTTTAATTAAAGCTTAACATTATACTCGAAGTACTGAGTGTTTCAAAATTCCTACAGTGTGTTTACTTTGTAAGAGAACAGGAAAGAGAAAAACAATAAAAATAACTCCTATACGTACAAACACATATTAATTTTATAGAATATTTTAGGGACAATAAAAAGTTACTAGGACTTTATTATGCTGTACAAATTGTAATTTGCTTTGTTCTACGAATTAAAATAGGATTGAATATGTTTACATTTGCATTATAATGCAAACCATTAAATGATACAATTAGTTCATTCGCATTTCCTGTAGAAATCAATAACAATTCTGAAAGTAACGTTAAAACGTTTAAAAAATTAAATGTAATGTTATAGTTTTAAAAACTTACGAAATTGCTTTAATGCGCTATAAAAAATATTATAATTGTTTGGGTTGTTAACCTATTAAAAAGTGCTTGGAGACAATTTTACTTCTAAAAGCAAATAGCTGTATTATAGACTGTTAAACAAAAACAGTTATCTATAAAACAGAAAAGTATTTATTTTGTACCAAAATTACATTCACAAACTATTCTATAAAACAAATTTGAAACAGAAAAATGGCAGGTCCCTGTTTTGTGTCATAGTGAACCATGATTTTAAATGCCTATATATATTTGCCATTAAAATACGACCCTGATTGTTTATAGAATCATAATTTCCAGTGTTTGACAATACAGTTTGCTTTCAAAAAGTGCAGTAAAACGCATACAATAATATTGAGTAATTCACCACATAACACTCTAGCTGTAGACATTGTGATGAAACAGAAACTTTATACCTGCTGATACCTTTACGATACAGTTAATAAATAATTTACTTTTGTTGATGGATTTTATGTTACAAAAATATCGTATTATGATTGCTACTAAATATACCAAAATATAGCCCTTATAACATTCTTGTTTAGTTAATTTTGTTTAGTTTGTTTTGTTCAGTTAATATTGTTTGTATAGTTGCTGTATAAACATCATTACAATGTGTTGGGGTTTGTGTGAGTTCAGAGCTTATTTCTTTCACTTCTTTTTTAATGGACTGTAGTTTCGTTTGACGGAATCCCGGGGAATAATAACACTTAGGTATTATTTAACTTTATTATCATTTCACTCTTATTGATTGACATGTAGGAATATTGCAAGTAAGAATGTACAACGAGAAAATAACTAATGAGAGGAGAAGATGTGATTTATAATACTCTTTCAAGTGGCATGGTCAAAATTGGGGTTGCTATTTAAAAAAATTGTCGATGACGTCATATCTCAAACAACGATTACGTCACAAATATGGGTCGTACGTAAAAAAGTGCCTTTTATAAAAACAAAATCGACGTGCCAGGGGATTTTTTCGCAAACTTCTCAATGTCAAAAATAATGAATTTATTCGTTACTTTTCGAAAGCACTGTATATTGACATACACAGCTCGCTGGCAAGGCTGGACCGCAACGAGGCAGAGGGCTCGCCCTACCGGTACGATAGTTAACTTTTAGAAAAGCGGACTAATTAAAATTCACAACACAATGCTTTTGTGACTTATACGGTTTTATAAGATTTGTTTCGAACACGTTTTTGTAGCTTTTATAAAATACCCAATTGTTAGTTGGTATGTGTGTTAAAAAACATACTTGTCAAATAACGTTCGAAACAACGAAAATTTTACTTCACCCCTACTGAAAAATCCATTTAGGATACCCAAATTGTCCCTCTGCAAGATGCTAAACGTTTAATTTGGTTAAACCTTAAAAAACTACCAGAAATAAGCGGCATGGCAAAGCGGTTTTACTCCACTGGTTCTCGTCAGTAGTGATATTCATAATGTAATTTAGTTATACCTTATTTTAAATAAAAACGGCATAATTGAGAGCCAATTACTCCACTATTTCGTATCATCTCAAAGATGATGTTCTGAGCTGTGCGTCAAAGTTTTTCTACTTATACTTTATAATTGATAGGTTAGTCTATTTTTCACCAACAAATACTTAATTACCAAACTGTCTCAAAGGGCAACTCGTCCAAACCGTGCCCCCTTGCCTTTTTATCGATTTCGGAAGTCGATTAAAACAGCAACCAAGTAGCAAAGTTCTTATCTCCTCTGAAAGTTTTAATAATCCATTTATTTTGGTGATACTTCAGTGTCGCGGAGATTTATAGTAATTTATAGCCGTTGCGTAATTAATTAAGATATTGTCTGGAATTATTTCTTTGTTACTTGATCTGGATCTCTATTACTTGGGTGGTTGGCCTCGTTTCTCAAAAATAGGATCCAATTTTTAATGGTGCAATAAGTATACGTTTAAAGTTTTATCCAAAAGCAGAACTGTGCAGAACTTTATACAAAATATTGCCTACACTATTGAAACGTCACACATAACCTCAATTGGATTCAAATTATCAAACATATAATAATAATATTTCTATTCCTCATTCTAGGATTCTATTCCTTCACTAGGATTCGCCCTGAAGTCGGGAGACTTACGCGGGATAGGGGGCGGCATATTATTATTAAGAAATGGAGGAAACCTAGAAACCTCATTAATTAGGGGATGGTCAAACGTCAACCTGTATCAGTCTCTCACATTGATCCAAGCTACCATACTCTACCATACCCGCAGAGAGAGTGCCAATCTTCTGCACAAATATAGCTGATCTACATACTATCGGCCGCAAGATTCGAACTTGCGGCGAATAGCAAGCCTTAAACCGCTCGAATATGTCTACCATACGCTTGCAAGAGTGGAATCAAATGAAGAAGCTTCGTATACTCCACCTGAGTTGAAAGAAGCGGTATGTTGTGCTGTAGCCAGCTGAATTCCGTAAAAATCGAAAAAGTTGTACGAAAAGACATACGTTGCATTTAAGTTGTGGTGCGAGAAGAAATAAGCAGGAAGTATTTCCGAAAATATTTTATTGACTTACCAACAAGAGGAATGAGCGGCGTTAAATTCTTCATCTTTATGGAGTACATGTTGGTTACCTCCTGAAAAAATCCCGAGTATTTAGTAGACAAGAAATCAGTTATTTCCTTAAGAATGTCCCACATGTTGATTATTTACTGTTTAGCTTTTACGAAATCAATTGCAAACTTCTCTTATCTGTCTGAGGTAAAGCAGATTCGTAGAGATCCACCCTTTCTCAATGAATCTATGCGGATTTAGTGAAATACGATTATATATTTGGGTAGATTATGTTATACAATGAGTCCACAGCAACTTCTAACTGCCTAATTTGACATATAATTATCCTTATTATGTCATAATATTTTCCAGCACTTCAAATACTCAAGTTGACTTCCCAAAAGCATTCGATGTACTAGACAACAATATCCTCATTTAAAAGCTAAAGTTCTTTAGATTACCTATAGTGCAATTTTAGTTGCTCAAATCATCAGTTCAGTTTAGATAGTAGACACCAATTTAGTGTTTTGGATGCACGTCGATGTTGATATTAGTTACATCAAGTGTGCCTCAGGAGTCCACTTTGGGTTCATTATAATGCACTGTTTATAGGTCTGTTTCCACAAGAGTCAGGGACTAGTTTGAAACATTAGTTCAACCACTTCTTGAGTTGCATGAAGTGAGAACACAACAACTTAACTGGTCCAATATTTCTAACAGTTTAAACAAATCTCTGACTTTTGTAGGAACAAACCTTATATCAGTGATATAATTAAATATATTTATATTTTATGCAGATCATGCAAAAACGTACAGTAATGGTACTAACTATTGTATTAAATGGTAGCATATTGAAACAAGTTCGATAAAATGAATATATTTAACACCACCTGCAGTAAAATGTATACATATATAATAACTAGTAACAATTAGTTACTTTGTGTACATATTTACAATTTATGTTTTTGTTATGTGATACCTACTGTTTTCTTATAGTAACAGTTAAACTGATGATATATCAGACAAAAGTAGTGATCAATAGTGAATCATTTTCCTTCAGATGTAGAAATAGAACGTTGTAACCAGTTTCTAAGCAAACAAGACATATATATCATCAATAAATAACTTTTCATTAAAAATCAAGCATTCTCAAGGCTTCCAACACTCTTGATACTAGCTGTAGCTATGTTCAGACGTTGTTTTAGGATTATTTTAGGTTCTGCAATAGATTAATTAGGATCATATTGTTTGAACTTAGGAAATAAACAGATTACAGATTACAGATGTGAATAAATGTGTAGTATCTTCGATTATCTACTGTTTTCTTATAATAACAATTAGACTGATGATAAATCAGACAAAAGTAGTGATCTGTAGTGAATCATTTTCCTTCAGATGTAGAAATAGAACGTTGGAAATACCTTCTAAGCAAACAAGACTTATATATCGTCAATGAATAACTTTTAGTTCAAAATCAAGCATTCTCAAGGCTTCCAAAACTCATGATATTAGGTATAATTGAATATATTGGTAAGCTGTGTTAAGATGTTGTTTTAGGATGATTTTAGTTCCTGTAGCAGATTAATTAGAGTTACATTGTTTGAACTTAGAAACTAAACAGATTAGATGTGAATAAATGGGTAGAATCTTCGATTACCTGCTATTTTGTTATAACAACAAATGACAAATGAGATAAAAGTAGTGACCAGTATTGAATCATTTTCTTTCATGTAAAAAATAGGACATTCGAACTAGCTTTAAAGCAAACAAAACTTATACAATTAAACATCGACATTGAATCAAAACAACTAGAGCCTTGTTTATTTTTCCGACACTGACCCAACCGAAAAGACTTTGTTTTTTCTGTGCCTACGACTCTGAGCCGGCGCCGCGCTATGTGCAAGGGGGCGTCGGTTGGCATCGGTTGACTTAAATTTTAGTATATTGGTGGCATCCCAAGCGTCACGACGTCGCTGGCGCGTACTCACTGGGAGCATTTCAGTGCCCATGTTTTGTTGCATATGAATGTTTACGTTCGCCTTTGACAATTGACAGTCGACTTTTCGCAGTTTTCTGTATTATGACTTTCATGTTCTTCATGTGCCTCCGGATAAGGATAGGGGGATGATTTAAGTAAGTTTTCCTTAGCAGTACTAGTGGTTTAGGAAGGAATTTTGAATCCGGACATGCTTCTGCAAGTATTTAACGTATAACAAAACTTGTTTTTAATTAAATTCTATGAAATAATCTATTCAATTGCTGCTTTAATATAGATTCTAGCCCCAGGAGCAATTTAAAAAATATATATGAGAACAATAACAGCCTTTGCAATGTCCCTATTTAATATAAAATAATGTTAATAGTTTATCCTTGTTTTAAATATAATTACCTGGAATTTATTACAGCTTCCTAGATATTAAAAAATTATACCTGGAATTTATTGCACCTTTATAAATATTAAAAAATTATGGCATTCGACCTTCCTTGATGATATTATTAAAGAAGTTACCATGGAATTACCATGGATACTTTTGAAAACTATTATTAATAACCATTAAATTACAACATACTATTTAACTCTTATTTCTACTTTTTATTTTATTTTCATGATTTTGACAAGATATAGAGGGTGTTTCACTGGGAAATGTACATATTTTAACAGTAAATACAAGACATCTACGAGGTCTCAAAAAACAAGTTGTTGAAGGGTTTAACTTGACATTAAAGGCCAACCACTCTGTATAATCAAATGGCATTTGGTAGAGATACTCTTCTTGCTTCACTCAATCTACTAATGTCATCAGCAAAACAAATGCAGGTCTGGCGGCATAATTTTTTATTTTGATTATTCACAATAACAACATCTTGTATGTAGGAATTCGAAAAATCTATTCAGGCATTTGAGTAGATCAAAAATAGTAAAGTTTATGGTGTAGTTGCACATTTAACTCTTCCTGTTCCATTTTCTATTTAAGCTTTAAATATTTGTTTGTAATATACTCGTATATATTTAGTTGTAAAATAATTTAAACTCGCATTCACATTATTAACAGTGTATCAATTAATTGTAAAATTTAATAAATCTAAATTAAATTTAATCGATTATTTGATTCTCTTTAATGAAAAATAACAAAATTTTTATATTCTTTCGTGCTGAACAATTTAAATATAATCAGTAGAAACCAATGAGAATTAAGAATTTAAACATTAAAATTTAGTTTTTTTATAACATTTATATTATGGTGCATTTTGCTTGATATCGCTTGATAGAATGACAGAGATATCGAGATTATTATCAAATGCCTTCTATACTATTCTTGTGTGTTCTTAACTACAATTTACATATTTTTTTTATGTTCAATCTACACATAGAACACAAATGATTCAAATCCTCTAAAAATGCAAGAAATACAATAACCAGTCCTTAAAATCGTTATTTAGTCGAGTACTTGACTCAAATGGTTGCAAGTCGTTTACTATTATATACCTATTATATTCGTAATTATTCTCTTCTTGAATATTATACGGTACAACGAAATCCCATTAAGTTTAACTTAATCTCTGGTCTTTAAGAGGTGAAAATTACTCTATAAAAGGTTTTAAGTAGCATTCATAATAAAAATTATTCAAGGTTTACAGTGGAAGTTGCTCATAAGTTTGTGTTACTTTGGTTCTTCAGGAAAAGTTTACCATTTTGAAATAACTTATGAGTTAAATCTTTAAGCAGTTAAATTAGTTTAACTAAAATTATTTTTACTGCAGTTTCGAATTCTTTTATGGCTGCGATTGCGAGAGATCGATCTCTATGCTGCTATATTCACAAAATCGGGCTTATTATGAAGTATCCAGAATAATATTACGTTCATTGATACATAAACTATTGATCAAACTAAGGCGTCGAGCTGGAAACTATAATACTACCCATCAGAGCATATTCACCACAAATATTTTTATTAAATATATTTATCGATGCTTCAGTAAAAATTTACTTATTCTTTTTTACAATTCAAAATTGATAAAGTAAACAAAAACATACCAAGGTCGACTTAAATCTGAAAATATGTATATATTTTTCACTTTTCATGAACTAGCTGAATTATTGATGGAATTATCCCAGGAACGTCAGTCACAGCCGTTTCTAAAATGGGTAATTTTGAACCTCATTCATTCACTGACAGTGATGTAGGTAGGGGAGGGTATAAAACTGTTAATTTAAACTTTATTTGAAATATGTCAAAAAGTTTACATTATTTCTCCAACAATTTTTACCCATATATGGTTTAAAAGTTTAATTAGTTGTACACGTAAGTTTATAAGTACGTTGATAAATATTCATCGATTTAAAAAGTTTAGTTTTAATGCCTGATCAAATTTGAAAACGTCAAGGTTATTTGAAAATAATTTTAAACACCTACAACTACAAAGAATATTAATAGTTAAAAAAGAAACATTAAAATACTAATAATTGTATAACTATGAGCATTTAACAAATCATCACAAGTGACACACAAAACTACAACTTATATTCATACTATCGTATAAGATATCGCAACTATTTCAAATTTTATTATTTACTCCACACAATGCTTGCTGCCGGTAATTAACTCGCGAAATTCAGAATTTTATTTTGGCTAACAAGATGGAGCAGTCTATTTTGTTCTTTAAAAGATTGTACAAAAAACGAATTAAAGAAATATTACGACGTACTTATGCTTCCATACTAAAACGATTCAGGAGTTCAACATGGTTAATGCCTATAGTTGGATAGGAGCCATCTTGTCGATAAACTAAAAATTTTAAGAACGTTGAACTGATTCCAACCTTTGACTGTGCAGACCATAGATGAAATACCAGATCCATATTCTATTTTCGATCTAATGAGGGAACAAAATAAGGTTTTAAAAGTACGTTCGTCAGAAAAGTCTTTACAGTTGCGACATATAAATCCATAAGCATATATATACAGGGTTAACTATGACTTAGTACAAATATTTTAAGAGGGATAGGGAAAATAAGAATTAACGGAATCACCCTCAAAAAATTCTAAACTTATTTATAAAGCCAAAAAAAAAATTTTTTCTATATTATTTTAAATCCTTATTTAACGCCGCCAATGCTTGTTGGTTGCATACTCTACAAGCATGCAACAGTCGCTCATTAGTCAGTGTCTAGTGTCCTGTCATGTCATAATTGAATTCCTGTGTTTACGTTGTAATTTTGTGTTCTTCTGCAGTTTTTCGTGCCTTATTTTAATTTTTAAACGTTTCATAGTTATTAAATAAAGATATTTGTATTGGGTGCAGATAATTTCCTACAATATAGTTCGCCGGTTTGGTTTTCTAGGTTATGGGACAAAACTGCCGCGGTTAAACGTCTCTTATTCCTTTCGTTCGATTTTGTTATAATAAATAGGAATCTAATCTATCTAATTGTACCTACGGGAAGTGTCTTTTATCGGTAGTGAGTGGCTGTAATGAGCGAATATGTAGTTATACCAGTTTATAAAGAAATAATGGAAAACGAATGCAAAATACTGGAGCTAAGTGGATTAACTGTTACCTATCTATCAGGTATTATTACTATTAGAATGTTAATTTTCGTTTCTACATTTAGAAATGCTGCAAAAAAACGACGATGGTAGTAGATATTGTTGACAGCTGTAAGTTTTATCTATGGGTCTAAGCCGTCTCAGTCGATTCTTAGCATAGGCGCCGACTTTCCGTAGGAAAAAAGGGTTTTGCCCCATTTTTTAAATATCGAGCTAAAATTCTGGAATAATTTTTTTATTGTCTTTTAGGCCTCCTGAGCACGTGGTTAAATTTTTGTACTTAGTCATAGTTAACCCTGTATATATAAATCCACTAGACACAGTATTATTAATATACCCAACCAAAGTCAGTTTGTTGTCAAAATCATTCCTAAATCCTTAAAGCTTTCAACCCGACAATAGTGTAATCATTAACACAGTAATTATAAGCAGTAAAATTAATTTTACGGGTGAAGGACATTGACTTGCATTTGAAGATGTTAAGAAACACTTGATTTAAATCGCACCATAGCGATATACTGTTTAAGCTCATCTGAAGCCAATCGCAATCTGAAGGAGAATTTATCGTTGAATCTAGTTTAAAATCATCTGCAAATTGCAATTTTTACATTATACCACATCTGAAACACCTTTTTACTGTATTAGAAAGGTATTTTAAGCTAATATTTAGATAGATTACTTTTTTTAGATAATTATTGAATAGAGCTTTGTCTGTGGAATTGTTCATTAGCATACCTAGATGTTTGGTATCAGAGAACATACATATGACTTCATTGATAGGAATTGTAGGAGATTTGATTTATATTAGCTAAAAATACCTTTCTAATGCAGTAAAAAATGTTACAAAAGCTAATAATAAGGAATATATGGGTAGATATTGTGGGTGTAATTCAACGCTGGTTGGGGCTTTTGTCCACACACAATATTATTATAAAAATATATAAAAATCTGAAACATCGTTGATAAAAAGTAGAAACAAAAGTGGTCCCAAATTCGAGCCTTGAGGAACACCGGAAATGGGAGGAAATGGAAGCGATGTAAACATTTTAATATGTAACGATGAAGTGAGATCCGAAATACTGCACATATGCAAGTTAGCAATAAAATATTATGATTTATTTGATCGAAAGTCTTTTGAAATGCTGTAAATATGACATCAACCTGTCCTCCAGTGTTTAAACTATCTGATACATATTGATAAAAATAGAACGGTTTGTTATTGTAGATCTTCCTTGCGGAAATCCATGTTGAAGTACAGAAATCAATTGTTTAGTAAGATAATAAATATTACTGTATAACGTGAACTCAAAAATCTTTGTTATTTTAACTAGTGGTATACGCGGTTAAACTTAACAACTTAAAATTTACCCTGAATAGAATGTGGATACTAAAGAAAATACGGAAACCTCTTAAACCCAATTAGTCCTTATTCCTCCATTGTTCCCTATTTTGGAGGCATAAATTTAATATCCCTAGAAGTACGTATTTTACAGAAATCTGTAGGTGCTTGAGAGAACTCGAAAAATCTGTCAAAACGTCTCTAAATTTGAGACTCTCAAGTAGATTAGAACGAGCTTCACGGCGAGGTCTAGACCGATCTGGCAGACATCTTCGCGATTATCACACAATAGCCGGCCCTTAATTTAACAAGATTATTACCCTGCCAAGTAATCCGCCATCTGTCAGTCGCGCTGGCTGACAACGAGCTGTTAGAAAAACATTGATAAGTAAGTACTCGCTTGATTTAAACTTAATGTATAGCCCTCGTGACAAGCCTGTTTTAATTAATTTAATTTCAACCCTTCAAGCAGTAAGTTTGGACAGATGTCAGATATCCTAATTATATTTTGAAATCAATTTTAAACGAACTGCCACAACTTGGGCTAAAACAGAAGGCGTATACAGCGAACAGAACTAGACGATCACTATCGCTACAGAGTATATGTATATTGTAGTGTTATGTAATTTTGTTGTTGGGCGCCAATTAATATTTGTGTTGAAATTGTATTTGTGTTTGTGTATTTTGTGTATAAAAGAAAATTGTATTTATTGGACTACAAACCTGTATCTTATATTTTTTATGCTTATTCAATTACCCTGGCTGCTTGTAGAACATAGACTCTGGTAGTCGGTTCGCTCGTCAAGTCAAATCTTTTTAACACACTGTATCTTACTTTCAAATAAATATCAATTTAAAATGGACAAGTTTTATTTCATAAGAGATTTGTTTACTACTTATTCAAGAATATTTAACGTTTTATGAACATTTAATTAATAGGTAACATATAAATTTTATTTTAAAGGCAGTTGCGTATTAAAAGTTGCCTATCTTTGAAATTTTCAATTCTTAACTTAATAGTATACGACATTCTTAAAAGCCGTGATTCAGTGGTATTCTGCTAGTGGATGTTCATTGCTGGTGATGTATTATATTTGCAAATCATACTTTATTTGACAGGTGGTCCACTAAATAACGAGTTTTAATATATTAAATAGAAAAGTAAAGATTATTAATTATACTAAGGTAAGTAACTTATTATTTTACTAAGTCTTAGAGTCTGTGACTGTCTATTTTGTGAATTTTATAGCTAGCTAGCGTTTATTTTCTCTGATTGAATTTACGTAAATTTCTGTGAATTTATGTGCACATAAAATACCTTTCTGATGTTGATTTTCCTTTTATAAGACTTCGACTGGAAATCCTTTGGAAATCCCTCTTAACTTGTGCTTTGGGCTGCTGCTATTGATGGCTGGTTCTTCCCACTATATGGTACTGCCAAATTTCTAAATTGGACCTGGATCTCTGTTGATATTGTTGTTCGACACTTTTCTTTTAACGTGAGTATTACTTTTAACTATTATTTGGACTTTTTCTTGCTAATTTCAAAATTTTCTGGAACCTCTGTTCAAAACCGACGCTACTCGTTCTTTCATTCTTTCGTATCTAATGAACAAATTTTTGATTTTCCACTATTTTTCTCCCAATTTGATATCTTGATTCTTTGTTGTAAAATTTGCACACATATTATGGTTCATACATATGATCTTATTTAGTTTTTCGATGCACTGTTTTTTATGTTTTCACTACACTACTTAAAACTATGACAAATTTTTTATGTTATTACAATTTTACTTATGTCTAATTATTAAATATTCTTCAATATTACTCTTTTTATGTACATTGTTATATCTCTTGTGAAGCCAACTTTAGACTTGACATTTGTCCCTGTCTATGATATTTATTTGACATTTCTAAATATTTTACAAATTTTATTTATTTAAATTGCTAATATTTTAATTATCTTCGCTTGACTTCTGTTGATATGTGTATGATATTATTAAATGACTTTTTTTTTTTTTTTTCTATATACTTTAATCTTGGTTTAACTCCTTTTTTGTTTATGAACTATTGATAAATATGAGATCATGTCCCAATATTTAATGAATTTTAACTATTTTTTATTTTCAAAAATGGTAATTTATTTAATTTACACTACAATAACTGTTTATATGATCTGCATTATACCTTTTTTATATTATTTTGTTTAATTTTTCTATATTTTAATTTTAATAACAATAATAATTTCTATTCTATTTTATGGTTTTTAAAATAAACATGTAAATTCTCATAAGTACTGAAGCTGATTTTTCATATTGTCTCAGTATATAGTATTTATAAATCTATCTAATAGAAATGTATAGAGACATAGGGGAGTTTTCCGCCTACTTTAAAAGATTCATGTGTAGTACACTTATTTAAAGACAGAGCTTTGCAAAATATGGAATTCGACACTTCACTTTGCATATTTTATACAATATTTAATATTGAAATTATAAAACTCCAACGGATCAATAGAAACCATTTACATTTCAATACATAGAAAGTGAAATAAAATCCAATACTACCTAGGTTAAATTATTAAAGAGAGGCTGAAATGTTTTTGTATTCAAATACAGACAGTAATAAAAACCTCGTGTTGTCAATGAAAAAGTTCCGAGACATACCTATTCAGTGACCAACAATCTGAGTAATGACCCACCGTATTTAGATCAATAATCTTGTTTTTAATGTCTACTCAACTACAAGCGCTGCAGAGTTGCAGAACAGCTAAATAGTAAAAGAAACAAATAATAATTAAATTTGCATTTTTATAAACCCGGTGTAACCAATAGGAAATCATGAGAATTTTATAATAAATGCCAACCGCAGAAATCAGCACCTACATCAGATAGTCTGTAATCGGCACACTCCACACAGCTAAAAAGTTGGCAGTTCAAATTCCCGTTTACTACTTTACTGGCGGAATAAGTCGCCTGCATCTGGAACAAATGCACGCGGCCCGACTTCTCTCCTTTCTTAATTCATCAGTCATTATTTTCGTGTGGTAGAGGTTGATGAATTTCGTGTGTTTGTGTCGTCAGTGTAGTTTATATTTATTAATAAAATTTGATATTTGCCTAAACAACAATGCAATTCAAGTCGGGTAAAGTGAAGTAGTGAAAGACTGCGGTTGTCTTGAAAGTGAAAGTTTAATAGTACTGTTATCTCTTTTAATAGCATTATATTATTTCTGGTCTGCCACAGGGCTCCGTGTTGAGACCTTTACTAGTTTTAATATATACTGTTGACAACTATATTGTAATTCTGAAAACAAGCAGTTGTTGCGTGAACTTGCTGATCACAACCTGAATATCAACCTTTTGCTGTCAAAAATGATATTATTATTATTATTATTATTACATAATAGCAAGGACAGAGGCAAAACCTATTAGGCCAATAAAATATATAAAATGACAGTTAACAGCTTGTAGGGTAAGACTAAATAAATATATAAAATATTTATAGATAACTTTGTCTGTTTTACACTTGTCAATTATTTATTTTCCAAAAATTTTGGACATTTATTTCGAGTGGGATTAGGAGTAGATTACAAGGTAACAGTGGTACTATAATTTTCCGGATTGTTATGAAGTAATTGCTTCAAGCAACAACTATACCTCCCTAGCGGTGAACCTTTGCCCTGACTTTGTCATTCTCACGAGAGAGAGTTCTTTGCAGACAATCTATCTTTGAGGTCGCTCATATATTTATTTCTATTGTGATGCTAGGGCTGCTACGGTTGCAATCATCCACAGATAATAGTGGTTTTCCAAAACGTTCCATAATAATCTTTACAATTACTCACATCCCATGCTCCCAAATAATTTATCTCACAACTATCCTTATTATGAATGGATAGAGAAAATCGAAGTTGAAATTATCTAATTTAGATTAGTTTCATAGTAAATTTATGAAATTTAAGCTTCTCTGCATAGCTAAGAAATGGATTTAGTTTAGATCAACAATAATTATATTTTTTAACATTCCTATGTTTTGTACTTAAAGCGTTAGTAATCGAAGACGGGTTTATAAACCAACTTAGCGATACTTTTACTGCTTTATTTTCCACTGATTTCTTGACAACACATTTAATCAATATCTACAGAACATTCTGTATAACTTTTCAGAACAATAACTGATGGCTTATACCTATTTTAGCAATCTGTAACCTATAATTGCATACAAATATATTTTTATATGTTAGTACGTACGAAACTTTCTTCTTGCATCAATATTCCAGATGTTCAAGCAATTACGCTCACGCTGTCTATTGTGCATATATAATCAGTTGTATTATTAATAAATGAATTACTAGTTAATGAAGGTCGGGATCCTTGTATATCTTGCAGAGGGTAAGCCCCGTAAAGTTTGGTGTGGGTATATTTACTTAGTTTGGTAAACTTGCTAGGTATTCGTTAACCAGACCGACGTACGCGAGTGTCATATTTTAACCCTTATCATTGTACCAATCGCGGTATTTGCGCGTACCGATGCAGAATTACTTTACGAGCGAAAACTGGAACTATTTGCTATTGCATGAAAAGCGGTTTTGTCTCATCAATATATTAATCAGGCCTAGGATGTATCCCATTTTGGTCATAATAACATTTACGTTATTTCAAAGTTAAATGTTATATTTCATCACCTTAAATTTTTGTAGCATGCATCCCCCTGCAACTGTTAGGAAATAGCAGCGATGTTGTTTCTAATAAGATATGTAAAATTTTAAGTTTCTTAAAGACAAAGAATTAGGTGTCGCTATAGTTTAACGTATGTGTTATTTGTATTGTAAAAATGGCTTATTAAATTTTCATTTAATTCGCGGTTTTGTAAACGCACACTGAAAGTAAGTTGTAAAATTTAAATCAAAACATTCAACGACATTAACGTTATACAATTTTGCTGCTCTATTTACAAGCCCATCACAACTATAAAGCTTATATTCGACTTTCTTTAAATTTTACAACTAATGTCTTTTATATATCTTTATATTAGGTATACGATATTATACTTATAAACTCAATAATATCTATCATATCTTTCAAAGTTCAATTTCAGGTACGATTCAAATTGTACAGTGATAAACGAATAAAGTAGCTCAAAAAGTCATAACGGGCCTGCATAGTACCTACTAAAAAATAAACATACTATTTTCGTTCACAAAAAAACTGAAAATTTAAATACGTGTACATTTGCTGCTAAAAAATATCCCCAGTTCGAATTCTAAATTCCATATACCTAATAAAAACTCTTGTTTTTAATAAGCAACAGAAGTTATTTTCATTAAAAATTTCACGTAAAAGTGGTTGTTTGAATTTTTTCAAGATGGACGCTGAAAATCAATTGCAATTAAGTGAGTAAACATGGCGCTAAAATAATAAAACAGTTTGGTCACTTCAGAAGCATTTAAAATACTTTAATGTTATGTAAAAGCGAAATATAAGTGCATTATGTTTTGTAGAAAATCATTTGCTCATGTTAACTACCTTTAAGAAGCAGTTTTGCTGTACTGTCGCGCAAACATATTTTAATATAGCTTTTATAACACAAATGCTGTAATTAGACAGCTAAACAGCTTTATAAAACTAAAATGCTGCATCTAGATCATAGAGATGAAGATTTCCAAACTTTCGATTTCTCATCAAAATAGACCAAGAATACATTTTTAGTATATTTTCCAGGAACGCCTTTTTCTTCACACCACTTCACAAACTTATTGTATGCAATTTCATATTGAATCCGGGATTTTCTTGGTAATAAGTCCAAAGTAGCTCGGTTGGCCGCTTCATTGAATTTTTTAAATGGATTGTTCTCTTCCATATTTTCCTTATACTATTTAAGGGCAAAAAGACACAACGTTTAAAAGGGACAAATCCAAAGCTTTCAAACTTTTCGTAAATGATGAATAGAACAATGGTTGCTATATATCATTGGCAAATGCCCACTTCGAAAATTTTATATACTGCCTACGATGCTATTTAAAACTTAACTTTTTTCTACCCGGGTTAATTCTTTTTAATGCCGTTTGTAGAAAAAATATAATACGATATTTGTGTTAAAAGTATTATTAAGGCACTGATGTAAACATTTACATGCGTGCCTTAAAATGCACTTTTAACACTACCATCATAAATAACTATTATTTCTGCTGTAAGAATCTTCTCAAATATTTCTCTTGCGACCACTACAAAATTGATTTATAACGATTTATAGTCAGTCTTGTAGATTGCTACTATAGACATTATACAGTAAAATGACCCCCTGAAGCAAAAATACTGTATAAGTGCACACACAAGAATGTTCTGAAAACGGTTTAAATAATTTCTATAAAACGGTTTTCTTGATGGGATTACATTATTCTCACAGCAAAATAGCGGCTGTTAACAAAAAAGTCTCGAATAAAACAATAATACGATGAAATAACTGTCATGTAACCGCCACATATCTTTTATATACATTTCTGGTCTTATAATTTTGAATTATAAGACTAGTGTGCCGCTTGGGATATTTCCTACACTCTGTATTAATATTAATAATAATAATAATAATAATAATAATAATAATAATAATAATAATAATAATATATTTATTTATCCTTTTAATCATCTTACATGATATTGGACACGTCACAGTTTAGTTATAAAGCAAACATAAACTAAATAAAAGTAAAGTCAAAGTACATATAATATACGCAAGGCACATTTATATAAACATATAAGCATACGTATATACACACACATACATTAATACTATACATTTAAAATCGGCTGTTCAGAAAATCTGTCACATTATATAAACACTAATTTTATATAGTGCAAGAAAATTTTTAAGTTTTTTAAAAACATTAATATTATTTTCCTGCTTAATGCAGACGGGCAAATGATTCAGGAACTGTATTCCTTTAAATGCTGGACATTTTTTGTACAACGAAGTGTCATGTTTAAGTGGTCGTAAGCATTCAGCACCTCTTGTACAATAATTGTGATAATCACAATTACGCTTAAATTGTGTATAGTTATATTTTGCGTATAATATACATTTATATACATATATAGAATAGAAAGTAAGTATATCATTTTGTTTAAAATATTCTTTGCAACTTTCTCTAGCATCAAGGTTAAACATTAGTCGAATTATCCTTTTCTGAGAGATGAAAACTCTGGAGACATCGACCGCACTTCCCCATAAAACAATGTTGTAAGATATATGGGTGTATACTATAGCGTAATATACATTTATTAATTGATCAATAGTAAATATATTTTTTAACTGGAGTATTGCATAAAAGCTGCTGTTCAACTTTTTACAAACGTGATTTATGTGGGTAGACCACCTCATGTTACTGTCCAGGTAGACACCTAAAAACTTGGTACTATTTGAAAAATTAATATTGACATCTTTCACCGATACTAAATTATTAAATGTTTCATTTACTGAAAGTCAGAAATGTAACTACTCTCAATAGTAACATTTATGAATTTCGTGAGGATCTCCAAATCAAAGAGTTAAATTGAGAGTATATCAATTCCTTTGAATTTAACCTAGTAAACATGTGTATTGTAAATGTGGAACCTATATATTATACACAACGGGTGCAGGCAAATTGGTGGAAAATTAGGCTAGACATAAATAAATATTTGCACGAAATTAATTGAGAGTACCTATTTAGGATGCTGAATTCAAATTACCTCTTACACCGCAAACCCCAAACAAGCCTCTAATTACATATTTTGATTAATAAAATTATAACAAATTACTTAATTAATTTTGTTAGAAATTACTACTAATAAAGCTGTAAACGTCGTTTTTCATATGCAGAGTGTTTTTAAATGAAATAACAAAAATGAGACCACAAATTCCTTAAATGAAAATTAGTTGATTTAACCTAATATGCCTATATCCCAACTCGCATAATAAAAAAGATCAAAGTCAAAGTTAAAATTATATTTTAGATATTTGTAGATAACTTCCAAGAATCCAAATATTTACATAAAATTTGTAAATTAGGGATTTCTGCTACAGTTGACGTCACTAGTACAGGTTGCCAGGGTGTACAGGGTGGTATACCATGTTTCTCTTAAATGACATAACTTTTCTGCAGCTTAGTGTATCCACAGCCTTCTTTATCTAACGAAGATGAAGAAGGCTGTGGTGTATCCATCTGACTATCGAAACAATCGATTCTCCTACCTGCTTTATTTGAAAAAGGTATACTTTGCTGAAGTCGGTCGGAGTAACCATTTTTTAAATAATCCTATTTGAAATGTTCAGAGCGCCGAGTAAAAATTGTTTTGGTTGCAGGTAAAGTGCCTTTTCTGCTGAAAATGCAGCAAAATGTTACTTGAAAAAGTTATTCAGAATGATAAATTATGTACATTAAAAATTAGTTTATGAAATTTAAATTTTAAGACATTTTTAAGTGGTCTCTCCTTCTACAAAACTGGTCCTGTAATTAAATGATTAAAAATAATAATCTTTACTGATTTTATACAAAAAATTTAAATTTTAAGACATTTTTAAGTGGTCTCTCCTTCTACAAAACTAGTCCTGTAATTAAATGATTAAAAATAATAATCTTTACTGATTTATAAAAAAAAATTAATTTTTTATTCATATAAGTATATTGTAACTGTAATACTGTGTAACTAAATAATATAAAGTAGTAACAACTATAACAAGATAATAGCAAAAATACAATAAATTAAGTTCTCAAAGACAAATATTTAAGTTTCTATTTAAAACAGCTTTCGTATCTTTAATCATTTGCTTTTCTGGAACAAAAGCTGTTTTGATATAGTGGCGGCAAGAATTCAGACGACTTACGTCATACGATCAAATGAATAATTCGTTATATTTTCATCGAAATATTTAAAAAACTGCAACTGAGACTAATAAAACTATATACTACATTAAATGTTTGCACTAATTTGCTAAAAATGTTTGTTTTTAACTCGACCAAATATCGAAAATAAAAACAACTGCATAACCTCAGCTGTGACGTATATCGTCTGAATTCTTGCCGCGACTATAGCATGTATTTAACTGTAAATTACATCAGTTTTTTCATGCTATAATATTGCGGTAATTTTACAGTAATTTGTGTAAGTAACAATTCACTATGTAGACACTGTAAGATTGTATTCTAAAAATTTAATTATGGATTTGTGATATTGTTGTAGCACTGTACTTCCAATGCAGAAATCATCACTTTATCTTATCTGATATTGGTGTTCTCGACATATTTTTTGTCAAATCGTCAATGTAGTAATAAGGTTGAAATAGTTGTAGCTGATGCTCACTACAGTCGATGATGAATGCTTCGTACATTATGCTTGCTATGCGTGATTTGTACGGAATTTGTGCATAGTGTGTAAGGTTTTTATGAATGGATTTTTAATGAATAAGACTCTACACACTATTCGCGAATTCCTCACATATCACGAATGGCGCATAACGAATCGCGAATACACGCATAGTCTATAGCAAACTTTACTGTATTGTGCATATAAATAGTCTCTTTCCGATTTACTAGCGTTGTCAGTTTTCTCTGTTAACAAACATCAAAAATATTCGCAAGTGTCAGATACTTTGTAGCTAGTAAATTACATTCTATCGTTGCTCTTGATGTTTGTTCTATATTACTCTCTAACTAAGAGGACTGGTAGTTATTACTTAGTTATTTATCTCATTGACTCAAATAAGGGCTGTTCCAAGTTTATATGAGAAATTGCACGTACGACAAAGTTTCTGAGATTGTGAGTCGTTTTCATAAAGAAGCATCCAACAGTGACAGTCGTGTAGGGCGCAATATAAGGGAAACGTCTACAGAAGTTTTGGACAAAGCTAAAATATAAATTGTCACTCATCTTTCTTACATAAATATAGAAAAATGTTCCGGAATTAAAAATATGAATAGTTTAACAGTTAAATATATCATCTGTTTAATTATTAATTATCATGAGACCTATTTGCCATATTTGCAATTAATTTAAACATTTTATACATATAGGTACTACTAATAAATGTTTAACAACGTCTACATTTCCTACATACTGGAAGGATGCTATAGTCCTTCCTATACCTAAACTCTCGGAACCATCAAATATATCACAGTTTCGACCGATCAGAATACTTAGTACCTTTTCGAAAATCTTAGAAAAAATACTTTATGAGCAACTTACTTCTTGGATAAATTAAACATCTTGTCTACTACTCAGTCCGAGTTTTGCGCTAATCATAGTATTTATTCTGCGTTACTGCATGTGACTGATGACTTGTATAGAGCCTGTGACCAGGGTGAAACCACTTGTCTTGTTTTGCTTGAATAAATCGAAAACGGTTAAATTTATCGACATAAAACAAGTATAACCTATATGTGAAAAATAGATAGAACAATATTTTTCTATTAAAACTTTCGCACACACACTGATAAAAAAGTTATAACCAGTTTTTATCAGTCAAGAGTACATTTCGTAGCGCCCTGCTCTAGCGTCTACAGCAAAATTAGATACGGATTCGTTTTTCTCGCCCCAGAAAATCCCCTAATCCAAACTTTCTAAGAATTTTAAAGATTTCGAATTCAAAATTTGAACTTTAACGCCCTGTAACATTTTTATTAGCCACAAATGGACTAAGGTAAGTTTGGCTTAATCGCATTGTTTTGATGCAAGGAATCTATTCTTGGTCTGTGTCGCATTAATTTCGGGACGCCCTGTATTTTAGACTAAACAATAATTGCATTTTTTAAATGTAAGTATGTACATAGTAGTTACGATATTATTAAAATATAAGTTCATACACACGTATGTACATAGTAATTATGAAATTATGAAAATATATAAATACATGTACACGTTTGAACCAACATATTGCAACTCGATCATAGATTTCGCATAAAAGCCCTTCGTTTGAACGGAAATTTGAAATTTTTCGTTTGCTGCAGGCTATATGCATAAAGGAACTAAAACAAGATATTTCATCAAAGCACAAGAAAAGCTATTGTCTTTTTCCAAGCACAAATAAAGCCCCCTGGATCTCTCTTGTACCGCAATTCGTATTCGTGGATATTTCCGGTTTTGCTCAGTCAGTTGTTAAAAATTGCATTCAGGCATGCCTCGAATTTTCAATCCGGTCACAGAAATTAAATTTGCTAAGAACTCCAATGTTTCATAAGTGCACGTCGGCGCGGTGTTTTTGTTTTAAATTGATTAGAATTTCATTGCGACTCCGGCGAAGTTTTTGCGACGTCTGCAACTTACCCCAATTACTGCCAAGGCGGTAATCAAATAAAGTTTGAGAGTGAGCAAGCAGGGATTGAAAATAAAAAAAACTTTTATTATGTCAAATTGTAGAGGGTGTAACTTTAAAATTACCTAATCTAATATATTAACGCTCCTTTGTCCCTTTTATTATATTTCCAGAGATAGTTTTGCTCCCGAAAGATATTTAAAATAATAATAAAAATCACTTACATAAATATGTTAACATGAAAGAATACAATTTTGTGTTAATTGAGGTCCATATGGAATTGTGTATATTATTACATAATCATCTGTAAATAGCATTATTTAAAAAAGTTTAACTTTACCCTACTTTTCTAATGTAACAAATATTATGTATAACGATTATATAGTTAAAAAGTTCTTTACATTATTAAGTTTATTTATTAACACTTTATAATGTTAATATTGCTGAATGGTATAACAGGGTGATTCAGTTTTTAATGAACAAACTTCGAGGGTAAGTAGAACTTTGAAAAATAATGGCAGTTTATTATATAATAGTTATAATTTTGGGGCTTTATAAGGAAGATACAGGGTGTTAAAGTTTGAAGAAAAAATTTGATTTTTTGGTATAATTACTAAAGTAATGGAGATATTTAAGCCATACTTGGTACACAGTGTAGCTTGTTAAGGTGTCATAAAATGTGAACATATCAAGCACTTTAAACAACCAGTGGCGGAGATATGGGTAGTTCGTATCTTTAATTTAGGAAAAAAGTTGTATCGCCTTGACGATTGTAACATGTTACAACCGTCCCTCATATTTAATACCTATGATCATATTTGTCATATTTAAAATGATAATTCTGTAGATATCCAGATAATTACTTCAGTATAATATGTTATACTGTGTGGGAATACCTATACAAAACCTATACAAATTAATTCTCTTTATTTAGGATGTCTAACAAACGACAACGAACAACAGATCGTGGGAAAGATTGTTATGGATTGGGAAAAACTTGGTCCATCCCAAATATGGAATATGGACGAGTCTGGCGTAACAACCGTGCAAAAGCCAGATAGGGATAGGATTCTTTGTTATTACCAAAACAAATTTATTATTATTTTATATTTTTGTTTCTATTTTTTTATTTATTTATTTTTTTTCAAATAAAAAAATATATTATGTACCTGCACTACAACTTACTTTTATATAGGCATAATCAATAAACAAATACCTTGTAAATACTAACTTTCTATACCTAGTTATTACCTACTATTCACATGTTACAAACGTCCCCATGTTCTGTTACTTTTGACACATAGCATTGGGTAGGTTGTAACGACGTACACTCTCTACTTTTTTATTAATTCTACATCAACATGAACTTTAATTACTTCAATATTATTGTTCTTCTATATATAAAATGCCAAGGAAACGGCTTATAGTAAGTAAATTTATATAACTTTTTATATATTTTTAGGTATTAATAATATTGTGTGAAACTAACTACTCTGTGGACAAAAGCCCCAACCAGCGCTCAATTACACCCACAATACATACCCATATATTCCTTATTATTAGCTTTTGTAACATTTTTACTGAATTAGAAAAGTATTTTAAGCTAATATAAATCAAATCTGCTACAATTCCTATCAATGAAGTCATATGTATGTTCTCTTATACCAAACATCTAGGTATGATAATGAACAATTCCACAGACAAAGCTTTGATTTATATTAGCTTAAAATACCTTTCTAATTCAGTAAAAAATTATATAACATTGTTAATTTTTTATTTATCCAGATTTACAAAAATATGTTCCTTTTGTACCTGGTCTCCCCTACACTACATTGAACCAGTTTCCAGTGCCGTATAGAAGTATAAATCATCTGCCCTTTTTTTATTATTTTTACAAAATTGCATTTGTAAGAATCTCCTGTACATTCAATATTATTATTTTTTTTTGATAAGCTCTGAATCACCTTGTATAGTGAGCTTGATTTCAAGAAGCGTTTCCAAATGTATTTGAAGCATTCATTTGACATTTGGGTATCTAAAGCCACATTAAATTTTCAGAATTCCGCCTGAAGATTAATTTACTAATGCGGTAATGGAAAGAAAATGTTGCAGAATTATCCTGTCTGTACCAAACTTCGGGTGAATAACTGAAGAGATTTTTCTTTAGTCCGGCTAAATGCCTTTAAGGCTCCTTTGATATGATAATAGGCTTATATATTTAAGCCCCGTTGAATGATTCATTCATCTAACTTTAAGTTGAATATTAGATTAAGTTCGGGATCAGCTAGACTGCATGATCAATTTCTTTCGAGGGCCCGTTACGTAAAAGTCGCCCTGTGGTCTGGAATTTAAAAGTTTCGAACTTCTGACACGGATATTTCACTGAGCGGGAGGATGTGACAGTGACAGAGGCAATGCTAAACCCTCCGGGGACTAAAATATTTCAGTAATACGGACGGCGATGCACTGAGGGAAATATCATTTAGCTATTAGTAAAAATTGACTATTTCCAGAAAAATATCTACATTAAATAATTTTCCATCAGCTCTTCTAATAAAGATAACCAAGATAACTTATTGCAGTAGGTAACTGACCTTAGTTGAGGTCTACTTATTAGCGGTTAAATACAATATACTTATGGCTAGAAGACTTCAAACTGCACCAAATAAACATTGTATAACAGTAACTACATATTTTACTAGTACGTAGTAATCGTGGCTAGGTAATAATAGCCAACAAGATATTGTGATATGTTGACATTAAGTGAAGTAAAAAAAATGTTATACAAAAAGCATAATAAATATATAATGCATGATAGAGTGTGTATAGTGCTAGAGCCTATAGTGTTAATTAGTTATAATTGTTACTTAACATTTTTGTTTTATATTAAATGAGTTAAAAATGAAAATCGAGTGTTGATCGATTCTGTTAAAGCTCGGTTCAAACTGTAGGTACTTATTTTAAATTTTACTTGAAAAGTTTAAAGATAAAGTTGAAAATTCAAAAAATTTAATAATCATTTAATAGTGGTTATAAAGTCACTTATTTGAAACTGAAATATTTGCTGGTATCGCTATAGAACTACTCATCCTAGAATGAAAACCTAGTAATCCCAATATAAAAGTATTTTCACAACCCGGCCAATGAAAAGTTCTGCTGAGATCATCTGTATCACGATTGAAATTTCTTTCTTTCTTTCTTATTAGTATTATATCATGTGCAAGCATAACAAAGATTATGTTATTAACACAATTTTACTACCTTCAAGTTTGGTAGCAGTAAATAAATAATTCTTTACCGTTAATAAATAATTTTTAATAATTGGATTTCCAGACGACAATGATAACTTGATGAAATTTATTAGTTGAACATAATATCGCAAAACGTAAACACTAATATTGTTTCAATGTTTTAAATATGGCGAAGGCGCCGGTATCATATCGACATTCGATTACGTCATAACTGGAGCGTATTTAGAACTACTGTCGAATCAATCTCTTGAAAGGGGTTCATAATTCCAAACATAATTAGATATATTTAATGGGCTAAAATTACTATAAATATGTGCCGCTTTCCATAAATAGTGAGATAATAAATATGGAAATTTAATGCCACAACGAATAATTATATTTGACAGTATATATAGGGTGTCCAGTAAATAATGGATGGAAAGTAAGGTGAAGTAAATCAACTTACTTCAGCACAATTTTGTTTTCTTAAGACGTTATAGATCTGAGCAAACATTCTTTCTTAAATATTTCTTCTATTTTGTTTGGGTTTAAAATTATTTTCTATTTTATTATTTTTAAATGTTTTCTCTCCATCAAGTTTTCATACTTTTCTGTGTTGTGTTTCATGCTGTTTTCGTTTTCAGTTGTAAGAACGACACCACTAACTGTAATAACTTTGAATTAAACATTTGGTAAAATTTATGTATTGACTTGCAAACTTAACAAAAAGGTTGAACGTAGTTTCCTCTAAAATGGTGTATTTTAGCGACATGCAAGATGTATACATCTTTTAAAACTGTACGTTTAATACAAAAATTAACATGGAATAGACTGACCATAACGTCGAAAGTTTAATTTTATTTATTTTATACTGTATTAGAAAGATATTTTAAGCTAATATAAATCAGATCTCCTACATTAAATTAAGGAATATATGGGTAGATATTGTGGGTGTAATTGAACGCTGGTTGGAGCTCTAGCCCACAGAGTAGTTAGTTTCACACAATATTATTAATACCTAAAAATATATAAAAAATTTATTTTATATTAGAAATATGCCAGTAGTACCGCTTCGGACAATTTTTGCATTTTCTTCGAATTAAACCACCCTTTGAATTCGTTGTAGCCAAAACCGTACTGTCTCGACGATTTTTTGGGAATTAATTGTGAAACAGCACTATGTGTCCCTTCTCCTAGTAAATGCTCGTCTTCACTTCGCAAACTCATTTTGAATTAAACGCTCTTAGAATATGAATAACTTCTTGCACGCAAAAGTACGATTTGGCGTTCTAGATATAAACATAACTATTTCAGGTATAGTAGTATATCCTTAAGAAAGTACTATACCCTGCATATTCACGGTGTTGCTAAAAGAAAGAACAACTTCATATTTTTCCTATAAACCTAACCGCATAAAAATCACTTGAGGCTTAAAGTTCCTTGCCACTCTCGTTTCATACACAACACGTTGTCTGTGTTTCCTCTTGCCAACGTGAACAAAATTATAATTATTCCACAACATTTAACAGGAGCATCACGACGTTATCGCTTCTTTAATATTGTTTTTCGAGATTTCCGCACTAACGTAATTATATCCTGATGAACAGTTCAACTTTCCGCATTCAACTGGAGCACAGAGACGATATTGTCAGACTATGTAATTGCCGAATGAGGATAACGCTTTACAAACCTAATTAGTGATTAGGACTTCCTGAAGCAGGAAAGTAGAGTGAAAAGTATTTTTTGCATCACATATTTTATACTGGAATAATTAATCAATGCGTACGTTCTAATTATATTGGGAAACCAACCTTTCTGTTTTTTGGACGATCCACGATTTAATAAAACTATTGCTTTACCGACTGATATGTTCGAGAAGGAGCAATATATATCCATCGTTTGAATAGCTCTACTGCGACATGTAATGCGTTTCTCAACCCATGTTGCTTAAAAATGTCGTTAAATTTCATATTTATTTTTTACTTGCGCTCTTTCTGAGAATGTCAGCCTTAAACACACGAAGCTTTTGGCAAGAGATCAGAATGAATTAAAAAATAAACGAATAAAAAGTGAAAGTTGGACAAATTCTATGAATAAAATATTGATTAATAATAAGTTAACAACAACTGCTACTTATAGGAAGCAACGACGTCACGTTTTGTGAGCGTGTAATTCCAATTTGACCTAATATATTTCGAAAACTACTTATCAGATCGACTTCAAATTTTCTGGGTTGAGCAAACATCATAAATTCTTGATGAACTTATCGCCGTTCATATGGTTTTTCAATCAGCAAGTATTAATCTAGATAATGTTGGGCTCGATATCATACCAGCTGTATTGTAGGTGCAAAGGTTTCCGTTATTGGTAAATCCATGTTAGTTTTTGTACTTAATATACCACCTGCTACTACAGTCAGTGAGTATAAAACTATTCTGATATATTGGCTTCTATAGATTATATTCCTAAGGATAATGTAATTATAATTGGCCTTTAATATCTCTAGTTATGCATCATATCTCCGTGACCATCAAACGAATGGTCTTTTTTGTATTTTACCAGCATATGTAATATGATTCAATATAATTTGGTTCGGTAGACTCAGTCATGGGATCTTGGCAAACCGGCTGTATGAGGCAGGCTTTTCCGATTTGCTTCTGCAATTTATCACATCGTATTTATCCAACCGAAGCCAATATGTTCTAAACAATGGGTTTAAATCTGTAAAATTTTCAGCTCCAACAGGCGTGTCCCAGGGTTCAGTTCTGGGTCCATTATCATTTAATATTTTTATAGATAATTGACACGCTAGATGTATCTTGTCTACTTTATGCAAATGATTTAAAACTTTTCACCACTGTCAAAACCATAGAAGATTGCAAGAGACTTCAGGGCCACTTAAACTATTTATCTAAATGGTGCAATGATAATAGATTACCACTTAATGCTGCCATGTGTAATGTAATGTCATATACTCGTAGATTGTCCTGTATTACTTTTGATTATAATCTCAACGGCATAAACTTACAGAGACCGGCCACGTTTCGTGATCTCGGTGTTATCATTGATCCAAAACTAACCTTTTCTATACATATTGATGCTATTACTGGTGAAACCCTTAGAACATATGGTTTCATTATACGTACGTCGTGGTTTTATTAATACAAGTACTTTGAGAGCTCTTTACATTGCCTTTGTTAGAAGTAAATTTGAACATGCGTCACTTGTTTGGTGTCCCAATTATGAGACTCATGCTGGTGAATGTTCAGAGAAAATTTTTAAAACAGCTACATTTTAAAACTCATGGTGTTCATCCACCTATGGAATATTCTCAGTTCAATTTTCTTAGATCATTTTCTCCACTCAGCGTTATACACAACATTCTTGATTGTTCGGTCATACTGTTCAAATTTAACTTCTCAGTTCCCCGGGAAAAAAACGTTTCATCTTGAAGTAGTGCGGACGGCAGGGTTGCTGTACATTTTATGTGTAACCTTAACAATCTTATATCATATGTTAATCAATTTTAATTAGCTTAGATGATTTTTGTCCGTTTATTGTTATTTTTTTATTATTCAACTCTTTTTTGTAAAATTTGTACCTGTTCTGTAGCTGAGTGTTAAACCTGTAGAGCTGTGTAATAAATAAATAAATAAAAATTAGGCAAATAATGAAATTTGAGGTTTGACCAAAAGTCCTAATTGCATGAATATCTGCGACAGTTTTTTTTTCATGTATTTTCTTCTCCAATCGATCAATCAGTTTTCATAAAGGGACGCCATGATGGAGAAAGTCACTTATCGGTACTCTTGCCTACAATTCTGTGGATGGGTCAAAAATTCAATGTGTCGATACACGGGCCCTTATCGCGCTTCGTTATTTTACCCTCGCACAAATATTTTTTTGATGTCTCCAGGGTGAAATCGTACATTTTTTATAATTTCACAGTTGCTGAATGGCGCGCCAACGGGGAATTAAATTTTACACTGGACAGAAATGGAATGTTTTTATGGCAAATGTTTCAATATTAAATTTTATGATGGAAATATTTTGCAGCCACCGTATTCCAGAAGCGGTCGCTAAAGTTAATCAAACTATGTCCGTAAATCTCTACAATATGAATGAAATCGTTATGAGGTACATAATATTTGAAATATGGAAAATAGAACGCTATGCTGCAGCTGAAATTAAATTTTTTCGAATATGTTGGTGATATCCGTGACTGTTGTTTTAAAAATGATACATTAGGTTTGTTTTATTAAATCGTGTTATGAAAATGAGGCGGATTATTCAAATAAAATATATTTTAACGGAGATTCAGATATTATCTAAAAAAAATTGACTACAGGGGACTCTTACAATTTACAATTATGAAAAAGAAACAAAAGGGCAGTTCGAAAATAATTTAAAAATACGCTTCCGCACGGCACTGGAAACTAGTCCACTGTAAAACCTGATAAGGTGGCAAATAATGAAATCTGCGACCGCACAAAAAATTTAAAGAAATGCTCAAGGAAAGAAATAAATAACATTTTATATAGCAAATTTAACTGCTTTTGCCGCTATTATTATTAATTATTATTAGATTTAATTTGTGGTTTAAATTAATAAAGTAGTTTGATGTACCTGATGTTACAACCACATTTTGGGTCCCTCTTACCCAGTTTCTACAAACTAACACAAATGCTTCTCCGTTTTGAACTCGTCAGTTATTGGAAGCAACTATGATATGTTTGCGTAAATGATCAATCGTATGTATCCACAAAAGAAGTCCAAATGACTTAAAGATCGCGGCGGCCATGGTACCGGTCCTCCTCGTCCAATTCCTTGGTATTGATGCTGTATATGGTACGGATTTAACTGAGCCTCGTGTATGATACGCCACCTTATGATACAGTTTCAAATTTCCCTCGCGTTGCACACTTGCACTCACTGCACACAACGGTAAAAGTAGCTGTATTTGGCACATGTTTACCGGGAAATCTTTCTGCTATAGCATTTTCACTTGGCCATAAATTAAAACGTTGGAAACAGTGGTATATTTATCGATACAATTTCAACGATTTTACTGCAATCAAGACTTGCGTTGGCGTTATCAAAGAGATGCAAATTACTTAAAATATTGAAGGATTCGTCTTCTTTAAATGATGACAATCCTTCGCCATCGTAATACGTTAGATGCGTGTCTTACGTTCTTAAAAATGATATTACGATTGCATCTATTATTTTATTGATTTGTGCTTTCCATTAGCTGGCACTAGATATCAGAAAAGTTATTATTTTTAGTGCATCACATAAATAAATTCATTTATATACCAGTGATGAGTCTTTTCTTTTGTCCATGAACTACTTTCATTGCTAATATGTCAAAAGTTTTTTGTTGCCGAATTCTGTATTTTGTAACCAAAATTTTGAGAAATGTACCTAATTGTGCAGTGAATATTGTCCTTCCTGCTAGATAGTAATCCTAACTATTTTCCCATTATGGGTTTATCCTTGGTTTACCTTATTTATTCAATAAATTCCCTGACTTTACGTCTTGATTCTGACAACTCTTTGGATACTATTTGCCTAAACTTCAGCGTTCACCAAAATGTGTCACAGCAGTCTGTTAGTTGCTGATAGTTATAATTTAAGCATTTCTCCAGAAAACTGTTTGTAATTCTCAGTAGGAGATCGTTTTTAAATTTGAATGACAAACACCTTTTCCTATTCTAATTTTGCCGCAAATGAAGTTCCACATGGTTCAGTGTTGGGTCCAATATTGTTTTTAATCTGATTTGGTAACAAGTACTAAATGCCAAATCCTTGTATGCTAATAATATGAACTCTCTTATAACCCTCTTACTTATTCCGTTAAACTCATTATTCATACTTCATATGATAAAAATCATCCATGCACTCAATATTTTTTAAATAACGTTAAACTCGTTAGGTCCTCTCACGTATAAATAGAGCCTACACATTAGCTTTGCTCCCAAAGACATACCCAACTTTAGACCTGAAGTTAGCAGATTGTATGGAAGTTATTTCTGTTGGTACTAGATGTATAGCCTTTCTTTTGAAAACCGCCTAGAGGTTCTTCAGTTCACTATTCTTCAATTTCCGGGATGTTTCATATAAATAAATAGCTTTAAACATCGTATATACATATTTTTCTCATGTATGAATTTAATTTACTATAGTATTTGTTTTATTTATGTACCATGTGTATCAGTATTATTTTCCTTTTGAGCTTATAAGTTTGTATATTTTAAGCTATTATCTCCAACTGTTCTTGAGCCCGATATTTGAAGCTATAGGAATTGTTGTGGAAAAAATGATTACTTTTATTCTTTTATTTGTTTTAAAGAATTGGACCAATTGGACCTGAGAATTTGTCCCAACGTCGGCGTCGTCATTGTACCCTGTACGTGGCCTGCAGGTACCTACGTTTACCAGTCAAACTGGAACAGAGTAATAGCGATTAAACTATTAATTTTGCCTCTTTTACTTAGTACGAATTCAACGTCGTAGAAATTTCACCGAATAGACGTTAATGTTGATGTATAGGACTTCTAATAAATTACAGCAATTCCGGAGTATGTGACTTATTAGACCTTTAGGATTTACGATGAAATCCTAGAAAGTTTAAAGGTTATTTTATCGAAGAAAAAGTTCCAATTTGATGGAATTTCGAACCTCTGGGGACAAAAAAAAAACATAAAAATTGCGGAATACGTGATTACTCTTCTTAAAGTTTATACAGGGTGTATTCCACTACCAAGTTTCTACATATAAAAATAAATACAATTTACAATTTCTGTTTACTAAGTCGTAATTCTAATTATTTGCCCAATAAACAAGAACTTTTATTATGATTGGTGCTTTTATAACCTAAAATCAATTTTTATGCTTTGGTCATAATTTTTGATTTCTCATTCATTTAATTTTGTATTTTCTTCACATTTTTCATCACCTTTATTAACTGTTTGAACGTTTCTTCCATTTCTGTATATTGTGCTCTTGAAACTCTCATTCATTTTTTAACTCAAAACTTTTTTGTGGTACGTATCCTTCATTTAATTTTGGCTTTTATTCACATCTTTTATTACCTCCATTAACTGTTTCAATGTTTCCTCCATATCTGTACACTTTGCTTTTGCAACTGACATTCACTTCTCAACTTAAGACTGTTTTTTGGTACCTACGTATTCTTCATTTGCGTTTGGCTCCGCTTCACATATTCATCATATCTATTAGCTGTTTCAATGATTTCTCCTTTTCTGTATGATTTGATCGGATTCACTTCACTACGTCTTTGTGATACGTACCAAACAACTTTTTCCTTGTCAGTACTTTTTTAAGTAAATTCTGTCTCTTACAACATTTTGATTTCTTTCATGCAGATGGGCTACCTAACCTAATATTTGTTATGAAATGAGGAGAGGCGCCATTGTACATAAACTACATTACCTTCTTATAAGTCGGGCTGTATTTTCAAGTTCAGATATTTTTCGTTTAAAATGATTGGTAACCTCATTGGGATTTGATTGGCCCAACCAATTAACGGTTTTCCAATGACTTAAAAAATCCATTTATTTTTCTATGTGACGTATTTCATGGTTAAGTCAACAAAATTCTGAACATCCTGTAAGTAGTAGCAGTATACGAAGTTTCGTTTCGAAGAAAAAATTAAATCACCTTGTATACTGTCACAATTAACGGTATAAAATTAATATTTTTTGACTTTTTCAATATAAAAATATACGCGTTATAAGAATACATTGCTTTTTACTTCTAAAAGAAAGGAACATATATTTTGGGGTAAATCTCGATACGAATCTGGTGTCCCTGAACCTGGTAAGGCTCTTTCAGATTACTAAGGAAATATTCGAGTCACGTTATCTTATGAAGGCGTTTGATGATGCCATAAAATGAACGCTGAGAAAGGCCTCTAGGTATTAGCTTCCCCTTTTGATAGAAAAGTATAAAATTTTAGTCCAGATGCAGTCAGTTCCACTCCGTTCTCATTCCTTAAAAGAAAATTACAGGTATATTGTTTTTTTTATATTGTTTTTATTGGCTTTGTAATAAAAAAGGAACGGTGAACAGGTCTAGGAAATGATATATTTCTTACACCTCTCATTTCATTGCAATATATGATCCCAATAAAAATGTTATGTTACATTTCACAAAATATAATTTTATCAGATGAAATCTTAAGTTCACTTTACCCCAACATTAATTAAGCCCGCTTTATCAAGAGTATGCTTTAGCTGCAATAGTGCAAAGAATGTTTTATTTAGCTGGCTACACACATGGTCAACATACCAGGAGAGCTTAGAATCAAGGATGGTGCCAAGAAGTTTCACTGAATCTGACATGATACCTTCATAAGATATAAAGTTTGTGGGTAGAGGTCTCTGAAGGTGAAAGCTAATATAAATTGTCTCTTTGTTGTTTAGAATTAGTTTATCCTCTGGCACCATATACTCAATGATTCCACCACGTTACATATAATTTTTCTGAGCTCATGTGGTATATTCGCCGACACAGTAATCGTTGTATCATCAGCAAACATTGTTACATGACCGTGCTCAATGTATGTTGGCACATCATTGATAAAGAGCATAAACAGTAATGGGCTCAGTACGGAGCCCTGAGGTATCCCAAGAGCAACACTATGTAAATTAGATTATTCCTCATTCACACTAACTACTAGAGACTTGTTTTTCATGTATGAAGTCAACCAAGCCAGAGTATATACTTTCTGACTTAAAATCTATTTATCGACAGTGTCAAATGCTTTGTAGAGATCAAACAGAAGTGTAACTACATACTTACCAGCATCCAGACATTGCTATACATATTCAATTAGGTGACAGGAAGCCGTCTCGACCGATTTCTTAGATCTAAAACCATGCTGAGATGCAGTCAGTAGATTATTTTTTTTTCAACAAAAGTGGTTATTCTGTTATACACTAGTTTTTCAGGTATTTTAGACAGAACACTTAGCAAAGAAATTTGGCGGTAGTTTTCTAATTCGTATGGATCACCTTTTTTATAGAGGTATAGCGGTTGCTAATTTAAGACAATTAGGAAATATTCAAGTTTTAAATGATTTATTTATCAAATAACAAAAGACTGTAAGATATTGCTTTCTATATTTTCTTTCCATGCTTTCAGACTAAACAGTACATGCGTTTAGGAGAGTTAATTTGGCAATTTGTGATATTACTAGGTGTTATTATGTATTGAATAAAGTTGCAAATTAAACTTGTTAAATGGGCAGTGATATCGCGTTTTCAGCTACGTTCTATGGCAATTTATTAATGTTAATATTTTAATTATTATGTGATTATTACTGCCAGACACATGTTCTGATCTTTCAATGTATTTGAAAAATTACACTGTAATACATTTCAAACCAATTTAAAATTCATGCAACTTTCCATTTTTTGTGCCATGGTTCTGCTATATGTCAATTGTATTTTAATATTCGTTTATATGCAGGCACTGAAATATTTGGTATGCGACTGGCATGCCGTTAAAAATGCTAAAAGTATTGATCAAACACTAAACCCACACTTCAAAATACAGCGATTATATGAGAAAATCGCTGACGTAATTAGAGTGATCCAGAAGGTAAAATTGAAATCTAAAAGGTAAATTATGTTTGTCTTTCCTTTAAATATTAATTGATTTCTCTTTTAAATTGTTCGAGGTACCAGAAATGTAGAATAATGGTGTTACATGACGTCGAGCTAAAAGTCTTTGTGTCCGAAAAACATTTCAAATAATCTATCGAAATTTACACCAACATAAGATATGTACCACAGTTTAAAATTTAAACGATGGCGGAACCCTATTCCCTTCCCAACTATAACCACCGTTTGCTATCCAATACGCATGCGAGTTACTATGTTGCAGTTATTTATGCTTTGCACGAGTTGTAATTAGCGCTCATAGTGTTAACGGTTACAACTAATTGTGTAAATGTTTATGCATGTTGTGTATTTCCTCCTTGTAGTACAAGGAGACACCATTAGCGAGTCTGTCCCTGCAGAACCTAGCCCAAGAACAGCCAGGGCAAGTCAAAAAATCTCAGCTGAAGTTAGGGATTTGCGCTATAATTCTGTTACTGACAGCGACCAGTTACCAAGGTCACGGCATAACAACCCGGAAAATCACTATATATCAAATAATAGCACAGAGCGTGAAAGCCTAAAAACCTTTATTTCATATGTCATAGTCAAAGGTCGGTATGCAGTCTCTTCCCGGAATGACTGGTTTATCCTAGGTTTGACCATAGCCTTCGGGCAAACCCCGAAATAAATTCCAATTTCGCCTTTTGATTAAAGTATTTTTAGTCAAATCTAGAAATTCCTAACTTTTGAGTCGTCAAACGTCGAAAGTAAAATAATCTGTTTCGGGCTTTGCCTAGTCGATCCTAGAAGCAACTGGCAGACTCGGATAAACGTCGATCTGTACTACAGATTCTGTAGGGACTGTACAGTAACAGGTTTAAACAGGTTTATACGTCTCTTGCCGTGTTCCGATAAATTATTTTCTCATTTCATTTCTGGACATTGAGCGTGCGGGTGTGTATGATTAAAGATGAGTGATTCATTAGTGTTGTTACTGAAAACGTGGACGAAAACGCTTTAAAAGTTAAGTTTAAAGAGAAAATTACTAATTTGAATAAAGATAAGTGTTCATTTCACATAAGAAATAAACAGATGTATGAGCAGATCTAACGTATTGCGCAATTCTAAATGTCATAATTCCTCACCATGTAAGAATAAAGACTAATTTTTTATTTTAATTACATATGATTAAAACAATAAACATTACAATTAAAAATGTCGTTTTATTAATACCTAATTTATTTATTTAATTTATTTATTTAACAAATACACTACCCTACAGTACACCACCAATTACAGGGTAGGAAAAATACAATTTGGCAAAAACAGAAAACAGAACAAATACAATACACAAAATACATACATTATCAGATACAGAGAAAAAAGCAGTAAAAATTAGACTAACACTTAAATGTACCAACGTAAATATGTTACAGTAAATTAATAAAACTATCAAAATTTTTAGATTTTATTGAGGCCATAGTACAGTTGAAAATATCGAAGCCACCTTGCAATCTATTATAATTTCCACAAATCCGGTGAATAGGTGAATATTTAGTCGTATTAATTCTCGGCGTTGGTGTGTAAAACAACATATTAAGCCTAGAGCCATGTCTCGGTATCCTGAAGTTAATCAAGTCAAGTATATGAGTGCAGTTAACTAAGTTATGCAATAGTTTATACAAAAATATTTGCTGAGCCATTACACGGCGGGCAGCCAGACTACTGATACCAAATCTGGGCCGTAAACTCTCGTAAGAATATCCAACAACTGGATAAACCCTGTCTTCCTTGTAACATAAAAACTTCAGAAAGCGTCTTTGAATACGTTCTATACGATCTATATGAATGTTGTAATAAGGACACCAAATTAAAGAACAATATTCGAGTTTTGATCTGACAATAGACTGAAATAATAGTTTTTTAACATGAGTGGACGAAAAATCATTCATATTACGAATTACAAAACCCAACTTTCTAAATCCATCACAAGTGATATTTTGAATATGAGGTGTAAAGGATAATTTGCTATCAAATGTTACCCCAAGGCCACAAAATGTAAGTGATCTGGAAACAACAACATCATCCAATTTGTAATGGTATTCCATGGCGCTATATTTAAGTGTAAAAGTGAGAACATTACATTTTTTTACATTCAGATCTAACTTGTTTACAGAACACCACGTACTCAAACTATTAAGAGAACTCTGCAGATTAATACAATCATTAAAGCAGTCGATTCTGTTATATATTTTCATGCCATCTGCATACAGAAGACACTTAACATTTATATCAGTAACTATATCATTTATTAAAATCTGGGGTGCCCAAGGACCGAACCCTGTGGCACCCCAGATGATGGAATGAACTGAAGCGACTGTTGACCAGAAAATTCCACATGTTGTTGACGATTTTCAAGGTAAGATTTAAAAAAGGTTAGCAAATTTGAGAAAAACCAATATTATTCAATTTGGATAATAACACTGTATGATTTAACCTGTCAAAGGCTTTGCTGAAATCGGTATATATAACGTCTATCTGGGATTTCTGGTCAAATGCATTAGCAATAAACTCTAATCTAACAAACTAAGACATTCTAATATCTAATTGAAGTTTGACTGGTCAAACCTCGATTTCATGAAATTGAGTTTCGACGTTTGCTTGATGAAATTAGTCTATCCTAGGTTTGACCAAAATTCCTTAGTCAGAGGCCGAAAAATGTCATTGATTTGGGCTCTGACTAAGACTTCAAGTCAGACCTGAGGATTGACTAGTCAAACCTAGGAGCGCCGGAGCTTCGAGGTTTGACTACAACACATGTATATTTATATATAAAATAAAATAATTGCAACAATCAAATTCTTAGATGCAATATAACTTTCAATATATCGCATTCATTTCAATTCAATTCGATTTCAATATATCGCATTTCAATGTATCGCATGATTAATGGAATTGCGGAAAATTACATCTAAAATATGTTTGTATTAACTAACCAGTCACACAATAATATTTCTCATTACGCGCCAGCAGTGGGGATTCATTTCAATTAAATATTGACCACAACTAAATCCACCGCACTTCAATATATTTTGCATTCACAATGTGCATATAAACCAGTAATAATCATTATGCACTGGTATGATAAATACTTAACGTTTTTATTATATAAATTACATTATTATAGTGTAATCCGTGCCTTAGAAACGTTTCAATGGAGATAATTCATTTGTTCATCTATTTGCGACTAAACCCGTTTATTTTAGCTTCCAACAATATACGAGGTGTGGCAATTAATTTCCGGGAATTTAATTATAACTCGGAAACTGGCAACACTACATCGTTCGTCAACGTTTTTCTAAAGAGGGGGGGACCTTTCTTTTAGTTTCAGTCCAAGGTTGAAGTCGATAGCAAAAAAACTGTTCGCAAGATGTTATGCGAAAATTTGAGTATGCGAAAGATTTGCGCAAAGATGGTGCCAAAAGTGCTCACCTGTGAACAAAAAGACATGCGAGGATTCGTTGTCCCGCATTCGGAGCGACGGTAGAGACTGGATGAGTCGGCTAGTCACTGGAGATTTAGATATTTGAGTATGACCCCGACACCCATAAACAAAGTCAGCATTGGGTTGAAAAGGGTAAGCGAGGATGTCAAAGTCACGACTGAAGGCAATCCCAACAAACAATTAAAGTTAAAATTACGTTAATTTGACCTCTGAATTGGTCAAAAACTTTTCATGACCAATTCCATATAAGGGAAGTTTACCTATATTCGTTGGCCTTTTTCCTTATGTGGGGAAAAAAACTAAAGTAATATGGAAGTTAATAATTGGTCGGCAAGAATTGGACCTAAAAGAAATACGGACCAATTTTATGTTAAAATTTCGAAATATAAAAGACATTATTACCAAAATCTACCCTAATTATGCCCTTTATATGACATACTTTTGCCAGAGAAAGACAACATTATATGGTTCATTTTATATATCTAATAGCGAACAGGCATAGGAAGAAAAAGAAAGACTATAAGTCAGGCTACTAAGCTACAAGTAGAGTAGGAGTTAGTATATTTATAGATATTTAGATTTTAATATAACATCAAATTGTACAACCCAGGAAATTTTTTCGTATAATGTCATGACCAAACTTTCATAAAAATAACGCGCCTTATAAATATACATTTTTACTATTGCTTTTTAATAATATTACTATACTGAAGAATAACCTAAAATAAAAACTGAATGTACTTCGTGATAAAATGTGTTTAATAATCTTTTGTCATAAATGTATTAACTAATATAGATAATATTAGTTAATACATTATTAACAGTATTAACATAATTTTAATGAGTAATTAATTAGAAATAATGAACAAAACATTTAGTGTTTATAACAATATGGCCGCTCAAACAAAATCAACTTTGAAGTCAATTTGTCTGTATGTTTTAACCTATAGGGCAGATTGCCTATGCCAATGCTGACGTCACAGGAAAATATTAACTTTGTGGTTGAAATTTCCTCCAAATGAAGATATTTTATGGTAATTTATTACCAATTAAATTATTACTAGGTACCTACATATAAAATTCTACTCTTGGATTTGTGATTGAAAATTTAAATTAAAGCCAATAATATTATATATGCGTAATAACAAAAACAAAATAAATATTTTCGAACGGAATTCAATTCGAATTTCAATTCACGTGCACTACTGAATTCATCTGACACGATAACAGTCATAAGAATACTTATATATGAAGTATTTATCGATATATTATCATTAGACTGATTTACATGATATGCAGTGTCGGCTTAAACTTGTTTTTACAACTCTTTAATACTGTGTAGGGCTTAGTTTTAACTTCAGATCGCCAAAACACAAAACAATTTCTACGTGCTATTACATGAAGATCTGTCGGAATACATATAATAAGAAGCTTGTTCCCTAAAAGACCTTTATAAGACACACTTACGTCGAAGTATTATTAACAAGTAAATTTGTACCATAATATAGAACAATATTTCTATTAGGTTAATTGAAATGGTCAAATATTCCTTACAAGTTATCAACAAAGTTGAAAATAGGATTATATTGTAATAAAAATAAAAGAAACCAATTGAAGGATTTAATAGGGCAAAATAACTAGTTTTTACCTTATTTTTAACTACTAGTTGAAAACTAAAATAAGTATGTTGATATCGTAATAAATAATGTAAATATTTACTTATTGTAATAATTTAAAAAATCCTTGGATATTGAAGACAGATTTCTAGGCGAAATTAAGTAAATTATAACTTCGTCTTACACGTTATTGGAATGTATTTGAAAACATAGAATAGGTAAACCATATGTAATTTTGAACTGTATAAATTGACATATATTTCATTTTACTTGGAAGGCATTATATTACTCTTAGTTAACAAATTTTTGACTAAAATTTTGGTATTATAAGATTTTATAACATTGAAGACTATGTTTATGGAAGAAAGTAGTAAATCTTGATCAATTTAGGATTATTTTTCTTGTGTAGTAGTCTATTAGGCTTAAATGTTAGTTGGGATTTTGATTGTTTTTTTCAATATCCACGGCATCATTCATCGTGAATATGTTCCTGCCGGCCAGACAGTGACTGGACAGTTCTATGTTGGCGTCTTGGAACGGCTGCGGATCCGCGTTTTCCGTGTGAGACCCGAACTTGCCGAGAACGGCTGGATCTTGCACCACGACAATACGCCAGCCCATTCCTCGTTCATTATGCAAGAGTTTTTGGCAAAAAGGCATTCCAACGTTGCCGCACCCACCCTATAGCTCCGATATTGCTCCCTGCAATTTTTTTCCCAAGATAAAGTCACACCTCAAGGGAACTCATCATGGCGGCGTACAGGAGGTCAAAGAAGCTGTAACCGTGGTACTGAACGGGTTAACTGCAAAGGATTACCAAAAGTGACAAAAAGTTAACACACTGCCATAGATGCACCTATGGAGTGGAGTGCAGAGAAGACTACTGCATCAGTGTTGCCAGATGTGAATATTTTCTTCACATTGAAGAATTATGATAAAAAATTTGACCTCTGTGAAGAAAACGTTTTTTCATATCATTAAAATGTAAAGAATTTTTTGATTTATTTAGTTTTAAACTTTTATGTTTTATACATTTTCTATTCGATTTATAAATAGTCGGATTTCTCTCTCTTTTCCTGAATGTGGTGTGTCATAATAAATATTTCACCTATTAGAACCATTTAGTGTAGAGTAGACATTCGATTTGTGAAGACATTTAACATTAGCTATCATTTAAGAATCACTCTGTATATAGGAAAGAGCTTTATTAAAAAAATATCGCTTTGCCTCCTGCCCATTTCCTTGACATATAATTATAAGCAGGTAGTCACAAACTCATTTGGTTCGAAAAACGCTCATAGAAACTTTTTATTGATAACTAAAATTGAATTTTAACTATAAACTTTATTATACGTATTTATATTACATTCCAATTAATTTACATATTTTCGTCGAAACATCGACACATTCCGATTTAGACAACACGCAAATTTCAGCAACAAATTTTTTGCTTCCATTCCAAACAAATAATAATGTTTGTTCCCCTCCCATCAATTTATTTTTAATTAAAATCGCTGTAAATATTTAAGTTGCCGAATCAATTAATAAACGCAAATGATGAGTGTAATCTATTTTCAATTTAACATTTGAACGGAATTATCAGATTTCGTACCAAATTTTCATCGATAGGTGTCAGCAGTTTAATGAGGTACGTGATCTTTAGATCAACTTTCAATCATACAAATGTCGCCTACTAGTGATACCTACATCAATTGTTATTTTAAACTTTTATTGATTTCAAACTGATAGAAATATTCGACCAGTTCAGTTGTAGATGTATTTTCAGTGCATGTTACTCAAGAAGTAGTTGAACGAACATTCTGACAGTTTCAAATTAGTCCCGAACCCTTGCGAAAACAGTCCTTTTATATTCTTAAAGATTTTATACATTTTGCATTTCTTAATACAGAACGAATGATTTTTAATATCATCAGGCAAGTCTGTAATGCTCGAAACTTTAAACATCTAATGGTTTGGCTGCTTCCGGGCTGTTGGCCACGTCGTCGGTTTAAGACTCCTGACGTCTCGAGAGGCATGTCGCTCTCTTCTTCAGAAGATCTGAAACTGGAGATTATGATGTCTAGTATTTATATAGGTCGTCTTCACTGAACCATTCTGCTGCGGTGGATGGTTTTCACGGTTGGCTTGCTCAGTGGTCTGGCGTTCCTCTCCTACGATTCGTTTCCATACTCCTGGTAAGTCTATCCCCCTCTCTGTGTTGAAATTCCTGGGGTTTTTTGTATCTCGATGGCTTCCCTGTAAACTCTAGGCCACAATCGCCGTTCCCTCACCAGAACTATCCTGGATAGCAATTGAAGAAACAAAACCATTACTCAAATTAAAAAATCCAATGTATAAGTATGTCCAGGTCATTTTTTAGTACTTAATATTATTTTAGTGATTTGGGTATTAATTAATTTGAGACACATATTTTAATGTATTTAAAGATGTTACTGTACATACCATTTTTATTATATACTGTTTGTGCACAGGTATCACTTAGAATCGGTGTACCAGTTTGAACTTCAGCATCTTGAAATTTTATCGCCAAAATAGTTTTGGTATTATCAGAAACTGCTTGAACCAAAAATGCTTGAGTGTAAAATTTACATGTCACAATTAAGTACCTACTTGTATAATTATTGCATAATACACTTTTTTTAATGAATACCAATACTAGGAACTTACTTGTTGGTTCATACAAAAACACACGGGCATTTTTAGAACAAAAATAAAATAAACACGAACAGATATTCAAGATATTTTGTCTCACACTATATCGATTGCACTCAACACGTTACAGTTCTAGCGTCGGCCACCGTGTAGGATCTTGGGTACTGAACGGTCCCCGAGACGGGTGAGGAAAGCGGAATTGGTAGAGCGGGGCGTATTCCAGAGTGAAACAGCTTATATATTTATTCTGTAAACTTTGCTATCATAAAGGTTCTTCATATTCTGCAGAAATTGTATTAATTTTGTTCATATACAACAGCGCCATCTACTGGTGTTTATTTTCGCACGAACATTTTTTGACATCCTGTAGAAACCCTGTTACAGTTTTCAAAAAACAAAACATTCGCACGCAACAACGCCTAGTTCTGCATTAAGTGCTGAGGATTGCGATGTACAAAATTAGCACTCGAGATTTATTTTCAGAGACGTCAAGGCAATGGACGTAAAACATTATGATGTCGCTCCCGCACGCTCCGGTATTCATTGTCAGCGATTAATTGAAAATGCAATTACAGAAGACATTTCGGTGTCGTCTGTGTTTTTATGGGTGATTTAAAATGCCATTACATTGTGTAGTGTAGTTAACAGAGGTTGTTTGCTTTACGATTATTGCCGTTATTTTTGTTTTATACGAGCCTGTAAATATTTGGCACGTATACTTGTTGTTATGGGGGGACAGATGTTCTTCATTATCTCCATCGTGTGTTGGTCGTCAGCGTGAGTTATTTGTTATTTTTTAAACAACCAATTATTTCTGGACGGATTTCATTTTGGATTACACTGAATACTTTATTTTTTTGGGAACGAGGATAACTCAAACTGATACACATGTATTTTAAATATTGTATCGATTTTTTTACTGTTTAAGAAAGGTATTTTAAGCTAATATGTATCAAATCTCCTACAATTCCTATCAACTGAAGTCATATGTATGTTCTCTGATACCAAACATCTAAGTATGCTAATGAACATCCACAGACAAAACTCTATTCAATAATTATCTAAAGAATTTAATATATTTACTAACCTCTGGAGTGGGAACTCGAAATTCAACCACAATAGATGAGATCTCACTTATTTCTGCATTTTATTAGGATTGCTTCATCAGGTGGCCTCCTTTAACTTGAGTCAAATATCTAACTATAAAGATGATTATACCAATAAATTAAAATTATTTGAAATTGAATGTCAAAATGAAATATCGACAACGTCAAACTGATTAACTGTCAATGAATATCATAACAACCTACTAAAATAAATAAAAATTAATAAAAATTTTTACCTTTTATGTATAGTTTTTTCATATATTTTCAGGTATTAACAATATTGTGTGAAACTAACTACTCAGTGGACAAAAGCCCCAACCTGCGTTGAATTACACCCACAATATCTACCCATATATTCCTTATTATTAGCTTTTGTAACATTTTTTACTGTTTAAGAAAGGTATTTTAAGCTAATATGTATAAAATCTCCTACAATTCCTATCAATGAAGTCATATGTATGTTCTCTGATACCAAACATCTAAGTATGCTAATGAACATCCACAGACAAAACTCTATTCAATAATTATCTAAAGAATTTAATATATTTACTAACCTCTGGAGTGGGAACTCGAAATTCAACCACAATAGATGAGATCTCACTTATTTCTGCATTTTATTAGGATTGCTTCATCAGGTGGCCTCCTTTAACTTGAGTCAAATATCTAACTATAAAGATGATTATACCAATAAATTAAAATTATTTGAAATTGAATGTCAAAATGAAATATCGACAACGTCAAACTGATTAACTGTCAATGAATATCATAACAACCTACTAAAATAAATAAAAATTAATAAAAAATTTTACCTTTTATGTATAGTTTTTTTCATATATTTTCAGGTATTAACAATATTGTGTAGGAGATTTGATACATATTAGCTTAAAATACCTTTCTTAAACAGTAAAAAAATGTTACAAAAGCTAATAATAAGGAATATATGGGTAGATATTGTGGGTGTAATTCAACGCAGGTTGGGGCTTTTGTCCACTGAGTAGTTAGTTTCACACAATATTGTTAATACCTGAAAATATATGAAAAAAATTGTATCGATTCTTTAAAAAACACTATTGCTGAAGCCCTTCTGAAAACGGGAACAGCAACAATTTTGCAGTATACTCTAAAACACAGGGTATGGTGTATTTTATGCAGAAGAATAGAATATACCTATATTCTTGGCAATATTCAGAATAAAATAGTCTTGTATCAAAAACTCCTATATTCACGTTTTGACAAGATAATTGAACCTCAGTTCTGTAGTGAAAAAATAAATGATAGTACAGTCTTGAATAAAATGTTACCGTTACACTGTTGCCAGATTGTACATTTTTACGGAAATTTGTAAAACGAACAAATAACAGGTTTACATACACTACTCAATTTTGAACTGTAATTTTGTATTAATAGATTTTCAATATTTGGCATTAAAAGACGCCACACCCTGTGGTTCACAATTCATCTAAAAAAATTGAGAATAGATACGTCATGAAAAAAGTCAATATCGTAAATAAAAAAATTACGATATTACACGATGTACATAACATAGCATACCATTTAAAACTGTCGAAACACCTTACTTTCAAGTTTGCCTTTTGTCGCTAACTTATTACAGTAAATAAACTAAAGTTTTCACATTTATTACGTGTTTACCGATTCAATTTTTTGATGCTTTTTACGATGATGTACAAATCCATACATTTTCTTCCAGCATTGTTAGGGAGGCGATTAACTTTAATTACGTATTATTTTTCTTTCTAAATCAACATCACGCTTAATCAACACATCATTTCATCACAGGGCAATCATTAATTAAGCCCCTGTAATTCAAGCACAGTTCGTTGAATTAATGTTCAAATTAGGCCCCAGCAATTTTTTACATTTAGAAATTATTTCAGCAGGGGTGTATGCTGTGTTATTATACACTTCTGAAGTTTGTTTTTGTTCCTGCTTTTACAAGGCCTCGGCACCAGCGTTGTCTTACAAAAATCAATATAAGATTTAAAACAATGATCAGGGTAAAAAGTTCCGTTGATATGTTTTTCTTAAAGTTCGAGCCGTTGGAAAATTACTTTTTAAATTTTGTTTCAATTAGTTTTTTTAATTTATATATTGGGAATAAAGAATAATAAAAGTCCACGGAAAAACCGACTAACGGCAGAGAATATTAGTACGCAGGAGAGGATTTAAAACAAAGAATATACGAAATGACCTAAAACATTTGGAGAAGAGAATGTATGCCTGAAGATTGGAAAGATGCTATGATTACACCAGTTTTAAAAAAGGGAGATGCAACAGACTGCAGAAACTATAGGGGTACATCATTGCTAGATATAAGATATAAAATCATGGCAACATTAATAAAACAGAGAACCTATAGCAGAACTACAGATAGGGCAGTATCAAGCAGGTTTTAGAATGGGGAGGTCAACAACGGACCAAATCTTCATGGTGAAGGAAATCCTGACTACATGCTATAAAAATGGAAGCATATGATTCGGTCAAAAGGAATAAAGTAAAATATTGAAACAATTTGGGATACCAACCAAACTGATTAGGCTATTGAAAATGACCTAAGAAAAGCAAAGTGCGAATAGAAGGTGAATGTTCGGAAGGTTTTACTATTGATACAAGTCTGAGACAAGGAGACCTACTCTCAACGCTTCTTTTTAATTTAGTACTAGAAAAGGTCATAAGAGATAGTCAGTCGAACAAAGAATGGCACATATTGTTTAAAAGTCACGAAATAGTAAGTTATACAGATGACGTGGCCATAATTGTTAGAGATAGTAGGGAATTAGAAGAAGTAACGAGAAAACTTGTGGAGGAATCACGTAAAGTGGGATTGCAGATAAATCAAGAAAAGAGTACACTTTTGAGAATATCAGACCAAAAAAAGATACCAATTTCAAATTGAGAACGCAGCACGGGAATTTGAAGAAGTTGAAGAATGTATTTGGGGTGCTGATAACAGCTAAGTGTGATCAGGAGTAAGAAATGAATAGGAGAATAATAAAAGCAAACAGAAGTTCGGCAGTAGTCAACCACTTGATGAAATCAAAAAATTTGTCCAGAGGAAATTTAGAATGTATAAAACAATTTTGAGACCGACAGCGCTGTGTAGCAGTGAAACCTGGATCCTCAATAAGAAGTCAAGAAAAAACCTATTAAGTTGGGAAAAGGAGATCCTAAGAAGAATTATTCTAGAGAGAACGAAGACGGAGGAAGGCTATCTAAGGAGAAATAATGAGAAAATATATGCAATGTACCAGGTCCCAAAAATATACGAAGTTGTAAAAGCCAGATGATTGCAGTGGCTACGGCATCTAGAACATCTGGAAGATAAAAGGACACTTAAAAAAATTGTAGTTAGACCTAACTACAAGAAAAAAGAGGGAGACCGAGGAAGCCATGGAGAGAGGCAGTGGCAATAGATCTAGGATAGGAAAATGTAACGAATTGGAAAAGAAAGGCGAAGAACAGATTGGAGTGGAGGAGAATAACGCAGCTCTGGACCTAAAAGGCACACACAAAACATCTGCATTAAATTTGAACTTATACTGAAAAATCAAGAAGTGTAGCAGTATTCAGTATCACTTTTAGACATTCATATTTTTCAGAAATTAACAAATGAATACGCCAATTAATAAATATCAGTGTCATTCAAGTATGGCAAACAAATGTAGGTATAGTATATTTTAGAAAATACGGCAAATTTGTTCTTGTTTCTGTTTTCTCATGACCTAAATAACCAATACTTATTTATATTTAAATCGAAAAAGTGTATCAAAAGTGTTCGTGGGTATTTTTTCGAAGTAAGACATGTTTTTAAATAACATAATGACATAATAATGTTTTTATTTCATTTTGAGTCTTTCTAAATATAATTCATGTTAAAAATTATATATTTTCAAACATATACATCAAATTACAACTTCAACTGAGAAATACTGCTAGTATTATAATAAAATATACTGATGTGTATTATTTACTAATAATGTGTGAAAGGTGCACCAAGACAAATTAAAGAATTATCATTTTATTGGCTTCCTTTGATACTACATAAAAAAACTATTTACTGCAGAATATTCAGTGTAGGTGGATGTGTCGCATTTTTGCAGAGAAATATTTTGTCTATTATTAAAATTCGGGACTCCTTCACTTTTTGCCAACATCCATCATAAACATCAGGAAAAACAATGGTGCAGGTAGTATTTTGCGTTTGGCTGACTCCCAAACACATTCCGGACCATTTATTTCTTTTCTATTAATAATTTAGGCATTCCTGCAAACTTCTGTTAACATAGGCGTCAGCATGGGAGCAAGCGTTCCCCTCGGAATTTCAGGATTTCTTAAAAAGAATAAGTTATGTGGTTTCGAGAAGGGTTAGAAAAGAAGCGCTAGGTGATTCATAATTGAAAATCCGATTGAGATATAACTATTTATGGTCTGTCTGATGTCAGGGTTATTCACAACTTATCTTAAAAAAATTGGGTATAGGTACGTCATAGAAAATGGAGTTAATATTGTAAAAATAATTTTGAATCACTGGACTACTGTAGTCTATAGTGTTAAAAGAATGCAGGCGTTTGCGAATACTGAAATCCGATTGTAGTATCAACGTTTTTAAGATAGTGTTTACATTAATTTTCCAAGTGTCAAAAATGATTTCCTTATACAGAGTGTCCCAGTGTGAGCGTACAAAAATGTATCTGATGCACGCCTAGCGAGTTACAGGGTGTAATTTTTTTTATAAGAATTTTATTCTTATTTTAGTCTAGTCTACCCCCTGATAAATTTTGTACGCTCAGACTGGGACACCCTGTATAACATCTTGTAGTTCATGTGAAATAGAACAAAATGTTTTAAAAGCTTCTCGACCGCAAGCAGAACAATTTCCCTGTAGCTATGCAAATGCAGCTACTTTTACCGCAGTATTGCAACGCGGACGCGACACGGGAAATTTGCAACCGAATCGTGGAAGCTGAGGGTGTTGACGGCTTATTGCAGCAGATAAAGAACACATTTTAGAAATTGTTAAAGAAAGTCACCGAATAAGTATCAGAGAAATTGCTCAACAAGTACAAGGAATGTTGCAATTAACAGTGTGGCATATTACACACAAAGCCAATACTTACCGGTTCAAAACGGATAAAAACCAGTAACATTTGTGTTAGTTCGTAGAACTAGGTAAGACGGCCAAATGTGTTTCCACGTCGGTAGACAAAATTTTGAACAGTGGCAAAAGCAGTAGAATTTACTGATATAAAATAGGTGTTATAAAATTTTGTTTATTTTTTCCTTGAGAAATTCTTTCCATTTTTTCTCCCTTATTTTTTTTATTGCATTTTGCCGCTTACAGAATTGTTCCCCGTACATTCAAACATTTTTTTTTTTGGATAACTTCTGCATCACCCTAATCTAACAGCATCCATAACTTAACATCATAGATCGTCTCAATCGAAATTAGAAGAATAAAATAATTATTGAGTGATTAGGAAAATGAGAATTGATGCCTCGTATCTCAGCTTGTCATCGTTTTGTAGTTCTTACTAATGAAATGATCACAGATAAGAAGTATTCTTCATCACAGCAGAAACTATTGAAAGCTAGCAACCTCTATCATGATTCGACGATAACGATATGTTGCAAACATTAGATTCCAGGAAACATATACTAATGCCCCGACCAGCACTGAATTACACCTGCCCGCACCCATTTAGCCCGCATAGTAGTTGTTTCCAGGAATTCCGTATTTGCCTTATATCGTTATCGTCGACTCGCGATAGAGGTCGATGGCTTCCAGTAGTTTCTACTACAATGCAGAACGCTTCGTATCTGTGATTTGTCAGTCAGGCACAGGGTAGCGATTGGCCGCTAGATGTAGCTTATTCGACCTATTGTATACTGATGAGAACTAATAAGCTAGAAATCGGTATATGTCTGGTGGACTGCTGACGAATGACTTTAACTGTTTGCTATAGGTTTTCCAGGTGTAAATCAATACTGGTCGGGGAGTTAGCCCAAAGAGTTTGTTATCGTTCGTGCAATTTGAAAGTTTTTGAGGTAAATAAAAAGTGTATTCTGCATATGACTACTTATACACTTGTTCCTAATTTTAAATGTAGAAATAAATTGGCAATAAAAGTGTTTTGGATACGCCACTGGCGGTTCGATATTAATAAAACATACAGTCCTCACATGTCGAGCATACATTAATTATTCAAGCAAAACAAAGGGCTTTATCAATCTCCGGGAGCAGAACCTTCCAACTAACGATGCTGATAAATAGGCGAGCTTATATATATGGCGTGATGCACAACGTGAATTTATTTAGCCCGAAAATCAGTCCAGACCACCCGAGTTGAAGTTGAAATGAGAAATTAGCCAAGTCACTGTAACAGATGTTTAGCCCTGCAGTTCTGTGAATTTATGGCGACATTGTTGAAATAAAGTTGTCGAAAATAACGATGTGAATATCCCGACTCGAGCACATTCCGTGAACATTCAGTTAAATCCCTTCTAAAAGAGGGAGGAGCGCTGAAGTAGGTGTGTTTATTCTCAGGAAATTTAATGAAGCTGCTGCAATAAACGCTGACTTGGAGCAGAAGCAGATTTGGACACTTTATTGCGTCAAACAAGGCACAGATCAGATGTGGAAGTAACCTATAATGGTATTGTAATGAAACAATGAGTTGGATAGCATTATATCAAGAGATGTTAGGATGATAGGAAAGGGAAAAGAGAGGAAAGCGTTTCAAAGGGATGGAAGAATCACACCATAATAGATATTACTACACTTTTATCTCGAAGTTTTCGAGATTTAAGATTGCATATTATGCACTAATAAATAAAATGCATCAGTTTCAATCAATTTCGAGCTACCAACATAGATTCTTTACAGGTAGATCTACACTAACTAGTCTTGTTTGTATTACTGTTTTTATTTCTAAGACGTTGGATAGCAATAGACAGGTTGTCGTGGTTTACACAGATATGTCAAAGGCTTTTAAAAATTATTTAAATCTTGCCTTACTAATAGATCTGAACATCTGAAAAGAGTTCAGACGAGATTTCTTAAATATCTTTCAGCCTTGACAATATTTACCCTTCCAGAGGCATTCTTCAGTCCTGTTGACCTGTTGAGCAGATTTAACTTAAATGATCTGATATCCTGACGCACTTACTTTTCCCTGTTACTTTGTTTGAACTGCTTAATAATTACATTGATTGTTCTAATGTTTTTAGCCATATATCATTTAGTATACCTTCGTTTTATTCTTGCTCCTATACTTTATTATAATAATAATAATATCCCTACCCCTCATTCTAATCACGAGGATTAGCCCAGAAGTCAAAGACTTGTGCGGGAGAGGGGGCGGCATATTATTACTAAGCAGGCCGCATTTGCGCCAAGGAACGACTTACGTTGGTAGGCCCTAACCACCATTCAGTGCAGGAATGAGGGAAACCTGGAAAACCTCATTAATTAGGGGGGTAGTTAAATGTCATCCGGTATCAATCTCTCACATTGACCCAAGCCAACATTCTTCCACCCTACCATACCCGCAGAGAGGGTGCCAATCTCTCCACGAATATAGCTTATATACGGTCTATCGGCTGCAGGGGTCGACCCCACAGCGATCCAGTCACCTCGATTCAAGTACTGACGCCTTAAACCGCGCGACCACTGACCGATCAATATACAATATATATGTATACACGCCATATTATAGCAATATTAACCAGTCGTCAACTTATTTCATATCTATTCATAGGTAGATTCAGGCACTTTTTGATTTGTTTGACACTAATGTATCTAAGATTAAATTAAGTATGTGTTTATTCATTGATTGTATTTGTTTATGTAATTTTCCTTTTTGTATGTTTATTTCTTTGTAATTGGAATTGTCTGTCAAGGCAAATTATTTATTTAAATAAATAAATAAATATTAAGACACCTCTTAGGAAATTGTTCAAAAGAGGTATCCTGCCAAAACAAGAGAAAAATGTCGAATAATATTACAGTCAAGCTCAGAAGTAGTCCATAGTTAATTTTTTGAAAGCAAATTATAGCACCAGGTACACATCAGCTTGCGTGGATGGGTACCAGATTTTGATCAACGAATTGCCTTTCATTTATAACAAAGCCGTTATTTTCTGTTCTTGAGGTGAAGACACCATTTTTCTTCATCAGTAACAGAAACGGTTGATGTTGTTGATGAGCCGAACAACATCGAGCCAACAAAGAGGCATAACTGTTGACATGCTAATTTGTATTGCTTTTATTAACATATGGCACATATCATTTTCCTGCTGATTTTGTAATTATAAAGACTTAGGCGACCTGGTTATAAGGTTATGGAGCAATAGGTTTTGTTTTTATAAGTTCTGTAGGTATTTCCAATTCTATTTCCTAGACTCTCATAAATATCTGGTGAAATGAATTTTAAGATTATACCAAATTTCCACCGGATATAACCGTGAAATAAAGATTTTAATTTGTATTCTTTGATTTTCCCGGAGAACATATGAAGTGTATAGTCGAACTCAATGCTCATATAACTTTTTTGTGCCTGTGCAATCACTGGAAATGATTGTAAGTTTGAAAATTTATTGGCTAAACAATAGTATGACTTTAAAACAACATTGACACATTGTTAAATATAATTAATTCCCAAAACAATTTCAATACAATTCCATTAACAAGAAAAAAATAACGAGTACGTTTCCAGCTTATAAAGGAACACCTTTACAAATAAATTGCTCTCAAATTACAAACCTACAAATTAAATTTACAATGGTAATCCTGCCTCCAAAGTAGAAAATCGGAATAATCACTTATTTTACTGGGAATAATTTCACGCCTAAAACAATTCCTGTAATATTCAGCGCCATAAATGTTATATTAGGCGTCTCTCAATCCCGTTTGCAGGATTTTCATTTCCTTTGTCTAAAATGCAATTTCTCTCTTATCTGTTTTCGGGCATAAAACTGCGAATGAGCTTATATCCAACGTAAACCTTGTAACGCTCAAATTTTCTGTTCTAGATGATATTAGTGGCATCTGAAAAATTACATAGAAGACTTTCAGTCGATGAAGTGGATAAAATACTGTAAGTAGATATGTAATATTACTGCTTTGTTCCTTGATCACTTTCTCTTTGATATTGCCAACTCCTGCCCATGTTGGATATGTAAGACTAGTAGTTTTGTAACGTACTTGTTTTTTATACAGTGCTTTCAAAGTGCTATTCCTTTAAAGAGACCTAAAATAAATCGACAATTATTACGCGAGATTTAGGCCAATCCTGTTCAATTGTTTTGTTTAATCTTGCTTTTGAAATATGCAGTGCCTTACTTAGATACAAAACTCGAAACCCTTTGTTTTGTTCACTCAAGTTGTTTCTATGGTAATGGGTGGGTAAAAGTAGTGATTAAAAATAGTTTTGCCCACTCTACTGTCAATTTGCACACTGTCAAAGTACAATAGAATTCATAACATTTATTTGTTTACATAAAAATTAACTTAAGAGTTATTAAAAACAGGGTAACTTATAGTTTATGCCATCAAGTGAAATTTGATCTACCTTAGTGGTTTCTGCAAGGCCTTCTGGACAATGTGTTTATACCTACTGCTTGCACTGTAGGTTTCCTCGAACGATAACACAAAAAGAATCTTGCCTCACCAAGATGTGAAGGGTGCAGTGCTGCATATTTTCGATAGATCTCTAAACCATTAAAACCCTTTGCTTCAGCATTAGACACAACTAAAGAACGAACCTTGTAATGTTTAGTTTTCAAAATATTGACAGTCTATTGTCTTCAATGTCAGCTGTTTTTAAATTCACTAGCTCATCACACCGACAAGTGCCCATAACTCCCATTACAATAACTTCATATGATCAAATGTGTGCGCCTTCATAATAGCCTTTAAACTTTTCAAAACCGCAAACAAGATTTTAAACCTACAAAGCACAAGAGAGCAGTTACATATAATATTTTTAAAAATATGGCACTATGAAATTTACTTGTTAATATCGACTTTCTCATAAATAAATAACGTTGACCTCAACATCGAGGATGTAAACCACAAAGAAGGTGGTGTACATCTTTATCAATCCATTACACATGTATGTATTAGCTGTAGATTGAAACAATCATATTCAATTCCTCCGATACAGTGTGGATGTGTGTGTATGTGAGTTATCCATCATCCAGTCTTAACGCCATCGGTTTTCCGAGTGTTTATTGCATGCGACGCCAGTTATTTATGCAACAAGTACAAAAAGTAAGTGTTTATTATTAGGACAACACGTTGAGTGCAATAAGCACTTTTTGTACGAGTTGCATACAATATTTTTTCTACGTTCATGCAAAAACCAAAAAATGTTTTATTTAGATGTCTATAGGAAAATATGACGTCGATTTGAACGTTTATGTTTGTCATGATGACAAAACGCTGTAGTAGAATGACATATGAATGCAATAAACATTTTATTGCACTAGTGCAATAAAGAACCGCTTTTTCCACTAAATACAGTTGAATAAAGTTGTTTTTTTGCTTGAACGTAGAAAACACTTTTTGTAAGAGTTGCATACAATATTTTTTCTACGTTCATGCAAAAAGCAAAAAATGTTTTATTTAGATGACACAAGTCTAAGAAAATATGAAGTCGATTTGAACGTTGATGTTTGTTATGATGACAAAACGCTGTAGTAGTATGACAGATGAATCCAATAAACATTTTAATGCACTAGTGCAATAAAGAACCACTTTTTGCAGCATAGTTCAATAAAGTTCTGTTTTTTTTGCATGAACGTAAGAAAATAAAATAAATTTATTCTATTAAACACTATGAGGTCGCGATCTAGACTACTAGAAGACATGTCGCCTCGCTGTAAACATACTTGTTTTACAAATACATATTCTTAATCGGAGTGGTTTTGTAATTCTATTTTTCAATAACTACATTATTTATAAAGGTAATTCAGACTTATAAATCTTTGTAGAACAAATTTTTCCTATAAGAAAAGCCTATAAACGCTCCGCTTTAATAAAAAAAAATTAAGCCTTGAGTTATCCACTCTATGAAATCACCCATCCTTCGAATACCTGCGTAGGCTATAAGTTTCAAACACATAAGACATCCAAGAACCTAAGCGTATAAAGAAACTTCAAAATTAAAAAATGTAAGTCTGAAAATTTGCTTGTACGCACAACTTCGAGAATCGTGATATATGGGTTTTGCGGGAAAACGTATATCCCTTATGATTAAACTTTCAGATGACTGCCAACTTGTAGATTTATGGATTTAATGACCAGGATTACGGAAAGCCCGGTCGTCGCTTTAGTTCTCACTCCGCTTTTGTACATTTTGTATTGTAATTAATTAATAATACGAGAGTTTAGGGCCAGAAGTGTGCTTTCATATGTACCGCGGCACAGAAGGATTACAGAAGTTGGTCTTGCATGCGAATGTAAAATTCAGCGTGTAACAAATACTTTAAAAAGCCAGACAAACAGTTGAAGCTATGACTACGGCGTTGCACTGGTTTTCCAATAGGAACTCTCGTTATAATACACTGAAACAAACCTTCCAAGTATGTTGCTAAACATAAATTAATTACCATACATATTTTTTTATCCAGCGTAGGCAATTCAAATATAACCCACTAGTAAAATAACAAGCATGCCACTGATAAGCAATGGGGAAAATGTTTAATTTTTCGAAATACGTGCAGAAGAAAAAATGTATTACTTAATTGAAATCGCGTTTGTTCTAGAAAATTTTGTGGAAAAATAAGCCTAAAAATGGTATTTCAAATTTTAGTCTGGCCACGCCTCCACAAAACGGTCGCCGCCACTGTGTAGACCTGTGACGTCAGACCTAATACAGCGGTGTGGTTTAGTTCATATCTGTATATGATTTCCATGCTTTCGGATAACGCAGTACTCTTAGAAGAGTTCATTTTTCATTGCGATATTATTAGGTGTTGAATAAAGTTGCAAAATAGACTCGTAAAATGAGTACAAACAGTGCATCTACCGGGTAAATGGATTGCATTATGCCATTATGTACGAATACAGCATACAGCGCCTAATAAAAAATATTTCACCGTGTCATAAATTGAAAAAGAATGTGGTGTAGGGCAATGAAGCGCGACGAAAAGGAAACGTTAAGATTTATTCGAAGTGCATCAAAATCACCAGTTTCCCGTCAGACGCGTGGGCATTATATCTAAATCATTGCATTTCAAACATTATATGAGCATTGCAAATGCGGTACGCATGCGTCCGATGGTTACAAACAGTTCCAACTGTTCTACAAACAGAGCCATTATAACGAGTTAAGTTGTGGATGTATTCGTAAAATATACTTCATATAAATCACTAATTAAAGTAGGGGTTTTTTGCTTGACAGTCACAACGAAAAGCTTAGGTTTATAGAGGAGTGTCACATGAGTGTGACTTTACTGCTTGTCGAGCGATAAAATCTAGCAAACGCTCGTCGTCAATAGCAACCAAGTAAACGTTCTTTTTAAGTAGTAAATTTAACAATTGTGAAATATGTGCAGTTTACTGATAGATAATTTTAGTTGAAATAATGAAGGAAAATAGTGACAGTGATATCCCGAATACACATATATATATATATATATATTGATTTAAGTAAGTTCAAAAAGTTTACGGCATTTTAAAGAAGCAAGGAGTTGGGTACAAGCCTAGATCTCAAAAACTTTTTCGCAAGCGGATATATACAGATTTTTAAGCAAAGCTGATGATGAAACATCCTTATACATTAAAAGCTGTAGGTAACTCTCGCTTGCACACTTGACTCGAAAATTGGCCATTTTACCGACACAAAGGCTTTTCCTGCGAGCCGTGCGGCGCCGACCGGTTAAACGCTACGCCTTTCGCCGTCTTTCTAGATTGCCTACTGCGTATATTTTTGCATTTTCTCCAGCTCATTTTTCCATGGCCGTTAGAGAGCATTTACAATAAACTTTTCCACGTAGATGGGTAGGAAGGGCCGAACCTGTTTTATGGCCTCCAAGATGGCCTGATCTGAACCCTCTAGATTTCTTTGTTTGAGGATATTTAAAGACATTAGTGTATGGTACTCCTGTAAATAGCCTGGAAGAGCTGCAGCTACGGATTAATCAAAAGTGTCAAGAAATCCAAACCAAGGAGGGTGTTTTCGAAAGAGTTCGAATATCGTTGAGACGAAGATGTCGTGCCTGCTTGGAAATGGGCGTAGGGCACTTTGAACATCTTCTGTAACTTTGCTTTTTGTTTGTTAAAAGCTTCCTTTGTCGGTTTATTCCTAAAAAAATAAAATGTCTGAAAACGAATAGTGGTCTACTACTACCTCCTTAAATATTTTACACTCTTATTTTTAACACCCTGTATAATACAGAGAAATTTTTAAATTTCTTGGTGACGTTACTGCATTCGCACGCAAATATCATACTTTGTAAATACATTTTTTTCAGTAGAATTTCAATAATACCATGAGATATATCGTTTGTCAGGTCGTCAGTATCAAGCAAACATGGCAGTAGTATTTGTAGTCTTCTTACAATCTGCAACTTCTCCAATTTGTCTTTTATGTGCAGCAATATACGTCCACGTCTCCGCAAACGTGGCAAATTGACCTCGCAATACGTACATGCATTGGGCTTCTAGGCTTTACTTGCGAAAGTATCAGCTGTAAATCATTGTTGAAATGTATTATTTTGTAACTGAAATCACAAAAATATTTCTGCTACTTCAACAAAAGTAGAGTACTGAATAAATGAATATTTGTTTGAAATAAATGTTTAAATGTAAATATTAAATTAAAAACATTATTAGAATAGTAGTTTCTGAAAATTAGCATGCGTAAAATTCAAAGTATATACAAGGTGTCCCGAAATTAATGGGACAAACAAAATATAAACTTACTTTAGTTCCCCACTGTGGACGTACCCTTCGCTACGGTCCATCTAAATCTAGATGTCCATCTCCCTAATCTATTCAACTGGAGAATGTTACCACCGCTGTTTATCAATGATGTGGCTGTCGTTCTTCGGAAGCAGTGTCCCGTGTATGTTTCACAATGCGGAAACTTTAGAAACACAGAATTTTTTTGGAAAATTGACATCGAATTGTAGCCAAATGGCTATCGAGTGATTTTACCGAATCTTAATAACGTCTAAATAAAGTGCAACTTATGTTTTATTTAAAGTTAGCCATTCTTCATTACTCACTATAAATACTCTTGAGGTTGGTTTTTGATGGAACTTCAATGTTAACCTTATTTTCCACGATATTAACATCAGTGAATTTCATTTTATATAGTTCGTTACTTCACCATGTATCTGATAAAACAATTATGAATACAACCTTTATAGGTTAGTTATATCATCAGGTGCATTCTTCAGAAACAACGCAATATTCTCACTGGATAAAGTGCTTGACTTTTTGGATACATATCCTAGATTTTGTTGTTTCAAACATGACAATTACTTCGAAAATTTGATCACTGATCGGTCAGTGGTTGCGCGGTTTAAGGCGTTAGTACTTGAATCGAGGTGACTAGACGGAGTTGGTTCGAGCCCAGCTGCCGGTAGACCGTATATAAGCTATATTCATAGAGAGGATTGGCACCCTCTCTGTGGATATGGTAGGGTGGAATAATGTTAGCTTGGGTCAATGTGAGAGATTGATGCCTGTTGATATTTGACTACCCCCCTAATTAATGAGGTTTTCCAGGTTTTCCTCATTCCTGCACTGAATAGTGGTTAGGGCCTACCAACGTAAGTCGTTTCTGGGCGCAAATGCGGCCTGCTTAATAATAATATGCCGCCCCCTCTCCCGCACAAGTCTCCGACTTCTGGGCTAATCCCTGTGATTAAAATGAGGGGTAGAGATATTATTATTATTATTATTTGGAGATATCTACTTTATCTTTAATATTTAAAGTAGTACGCAACACTAAGTAAATGGATCAAAGGGTTGACGGCTTTTTGATTTTGGTAATTTTGCTAAAACATGCTAGCAGAATAGTTTCAGATATAGCTTTCTGAACACCTTTTTGAAGATCAATTCTTGAAAACATCATAAACTTTATTGCACGATTCTTCTTAGGTAACAAATCTTTTTTCAACTTCATGGTTTTTTTATCTGTAATCTGGATATACAGGGATTTTACTTTGTTAATTTCTTATGTAATTATTTTTGTTAGAAAAACCATCACTTGCATTTAAAAGGTATCGTTGTAAATAAAATAGTATATAAACCTTGGTGAAAGTTTCTTTCTTGTCTCGAGAATTGATTCTTTTCTCTCGACAAAAATGAAACAGTTTCCACCTCGGTATCCTTCGATATTTGTAAATAACTTGTTAAGAAATCCAAATATTTACACACATTTTGCAGATTTGGATTGTTTAGGGGCAAGAAATTCAAATTCACATCTAATTCTGAAGCCACTAGTAGAGAGCGCCACTTATGATATATCATGCTTCTTTTAATTGGCAGAACTTTTTTACGGCATAGAGTATTGATACAGCTATAATACATCTTCCTACCTCAACCTTTAACATCTTTATTAAGCTTAACATTACTATTCCTATCGACTGTTTCAGATTGATACCATATTTTATCAACACCTTGTATATTTTCACAAATAAAACATTGCTTCTCAAAAAGAGACAAATTATTTTTTCCCAAAGAAAACTGTATGACCAATTTTAAAATCATAGTAAGAATAAGTAACTAAATTATTACAAATTGTTGGGAGTGACGTGAACGATACATAATTTTTTTGTCGTAACTAGTTTACATCCTATTCTATATGACGTAAAGTGCATGAAGCTGACGTGATTTTTTAGTAGTACCTACATTTTTCTAATAACTTATCGGTAAGTGGATCACCATTGAATAATCATTGAAAATATGCCAATAATGTATCTTTAAAGGCAGCATCTATAAATTGTATAAAAATACTCATGGTTTTATGTTTTCATTTTAGTATCTTGTTTAGATATTTCGAGGAATGTATTCGCTCAAATGAAATAATAATTGATAACGTAACTGTATATTTTTCCAAACAATTCAGTTTGCCAAATATAAATATATGAGAGCAAAATAAATACTTTTCTCTAAAAGTCGTTTCTAGCCTATCCGAGAAATCGGAGCAGGCCACCTAAACTTGACCTGGATATTGGCTTGTATTTGTTCCAAAAGAATTCTCTTTTAAATTAAATTCTTATATTGGAAACCGTCCTACAGGTTACAAAGTGGTCCACATTCTGTAATATTAAAAAAAAACACAATTAAATACCTACTTTTTTTTGAAACTCGACAGTCTACCAAACTAAAATAAAATGATGTCGATATTGAACAAAAAAATCCTCGCCTTAATAAAACTAGTCTGGGATATTTCATACAAATATTTTTATATAGCTAGAAACACTGTCCGAGATATTCATTTTATCATTAACAGTTTGACAACTGTTACGTTTAACTGACTTTATCAAGCATAACATCAAAAATTGAGGCATTGATGAACATATGAGCCATGAAATGAATAGCTAACTAGAATATTAGCGTCAACTGAGTGCACCTGTCGTTCTGACAAGTTTGCAACTTGATTTTCTCTGGTTAATTTTGAAATGTATCAATTATGTAACAATAATGAGGGATATGCCAATCATAAATGAACGGGCAAACAACAAACAATGTCCTGCATATACTGAAGTGGCTCGACTAAAATTAACACGATCGGAAAACTGGAGTGGAAAACAATTAAGAGAAACTGGTTAAAAATCGATAGCGCCATTGTTGACTGTAGTGTTTTAAATGCAATCATTTGAAAAACTCAAAACAATGTTTTACGAAAATTTGCAAATGAGTATACAGATCACTTAAAATTGGGTACTGATAAGTTTCAATTATAGAAAGAGTGCACAGCAAATTTTATGGACACATTTTAATACACTAATTTTATTGAATCCAACAGATACAGTCAACGGATTTAAACAAAATAGTACTAATTTACCCAACGCACACCCAACCATGCGGTCCGTTCGTTGCACGTTTGGCGTTTACAGAGTCAGAGTAGATAACCAGCAACACAAACGTAAAATTCGCTGTAATGTCCTAATTGAATTCCTGTGTACGTTGTAGTTTTATGTTCTTTTCTAATTTTAGTGCCTTATTTAATTTTAAACGTTTTATAGTTATTAAATAAAGGAATTTGTGTTGGGTACAGATATTTTCCTATAAAATAGTTCGCCGGTTTGTTTTTCTAGGTTATGAGACTAGTTTGCCGCGGATGCAGTAAACATTTTTTATTATCTATTAGTACCTGCCTATTATTTTCGTTTAATTTTCTTATAACAAATATGTATTTTATCTAACTGTATCTACGGGAAGTGTGTTTTATCGGTAGTGAGTGGTTGTAACGAGTGAAAATGTAGTTTTGCCAGTTTGTAACGAAATAATGAATAACGATAACGAAATACTGCAGCTAACTGGATTAACTGTTACATATCATATATTAGTACTAATAATAATGTTAATTTTGTCGTTTCTACATTCAGAAACACTGCAAAAAAACGGCCTCATGGTAGTTGACATCGTTCTATACTCAGGACAAGAATTCAGGCGTCTTATTTCATGACTGACGTTACGTAATTGTTTTTATTGTCAACGTAATTTTCGATATTTGGTCGAGTTAAAAACAATCATTGTTTGCAATTTAGTGCAATGTATAATGCAAACCTTAAGTGTAGTATATAATTTTATTACTGTCAGTTGCAGTCACTTGATTAAAATGTTTGTACTTAGTCATAGTTAACCCTGTATAGATACATCCATGTTGAAACTAATCACTGAAATTAAAATTATCTGATGGCACTGCCAACAGTCATATCACATGTACATTTATCGCCAGACATAAATAAAAAGTTCAATCAGATCAAAAAAACAGGTACGAAATAAAAGCCAGTTTAACGTGACTTTTCTATTCCGAGCTATCCGATTGATCGAACGTTGGGCCCCTGAAAACGTTTGATGTAGTGTGTGCTCTGAAATGTCACTGAAATAGTGTTTGAAAGTTAAAAAAATCCCATATTCTCGGTCGCAAATATATCACTTTAATGTGTATTTGAATTTATGTCATGTGCCATACAAATCACCATTCTACATCAAGTGTGACATTTGTTAGGTATCTCAACGAGCGCATAGAGATTACATGGCCCCGTTCCTACTCTCTTCTCCGTTTTATTTTATTTTGTAGTGCTTTGCATTTTAAAGTAGAAAAATGGGCACTTGAATGAAAGTAGTTTAATACCGCAATTTTGCTAAAATATATCCTTCCAGGCATTTGGAAACAATTTTATCACCTTTTCTGTTATTTCATCTCCATGCTGGATGCACAGAAAAGTTAAATGTATAACGACGCAAGCAGGTATATGATGCTCGTTTTGTGTCTGTTTACTTTTAAAGTTAAGACGCATGCACTTAAACGAACTATAATAATTTAAATCTGATATAACCTAATATACAGGGTGTTACCAAATTGGCAGACAGGAACTGTGGGATCATGTTAGGCAACATATGGTGATAAAAAAGTGTCTTTATAATTATTTAATGAGACCAATATTTTTCGACATAGAACAGTTTTAAATACAGGGTGGTCTGTTCGTAATGGTCCATGGAGACATACTAGATTTTTCGCTTCAAAGTATTACGATTTAATTATTACACATTATGTATACTAGATATTTTATTAAAATTACTACACATACTGCACAATGGAGACTAGCATCACATTTGTGTTTGGATGATTGAGATGAATTCTGTCTTGAATTTAGTCTTGGTATTAAAAAGCCAATCTGGGGAAGTATTTCTGAACAATCAATTTTATTATTAAGAAGTTTAAACAGGAACATGATTAACGAGCAAGCACGACGATATTCTAAACTCTCTAAGTTAAAAACATGTAACAGATACTTGTTGTCCATTCCTCTCTCAGGATAATCACCAGTTTCTTCAAATAATAAATATTTTGCAAATCTCCTTCCATATTATAGACCCATATTCTAATTTAGATCGTACAAATGAATAATATAAAGTTTTTAATGCTTCTGTATTCGTAAAAGTTTTATAGTTGCGTAATAAACCCCAACATTCTTGCAGCTTCTTGTGTCTTCCTATTTATATGTTCATTAAAATGTAATTCGTTATCAAAGTATATACCTAAGTCATTAGTTGTATTTTCACGTACTAAAATATTATCGTTTATATAATAGTTATATAATATTTTATTAATAGTTTTTCTCGTATAAGACACCGTTTAAGTCAACTTGCCTTAATAAAATGTTGATAATGAAAAAGATACAGGGTGTCAAAAATGGAATTTAAAAGTGATATTTTGTAATAATTACACTGCCTTCCATTGTATCATCTTAAAAATTTGGGAATAAATGTTTTTGAATATGTTGTCTACTTTGACGTGTTACTTAGAGTGCCACATCCGTCATATTTGTAACGTAAATGTGATCGTAACTGTTTTTTTTTCTTGAAAATGAATAATGATTTTTTTTACAGATTCAGAGTCAGTATCAAAATAGCTTCCAAACAATTTATCACACGCCCTAGTGCCATTTGAAATTTCAAAGTTGATACCTCGATCTACGAAGGGGTGACAACTACAAAATCTTCTTAAACGAAATAGTCGGGTGGAAAGTTTTATATGGGACACCCTGTATATAACAGACGCTATCGATCCTAAGTTCAAAAATCAGAGTTTGCAATTTAGTTCAAACTTATCCAATTAATTAGGTAGAACCAGCCGCAGGTGCGCGTTTTATACTTTTTGCTTCAGATGTAAATTAAAACAGGAAGGAAATTATGAAGTTCATGTTTTTGCTCCTGGTGCTACGAGATATGAAACTTCAGGCGCAGTAATTATTTACATTTTTAAAAAACTTTGAACAAAACGTAACTAAAGTAACATAAAACTGAACGCTTTCGTCTGATGTTCCAGTTTCTCATTTTAACAAAACAACTTAAGGATGTAATACTTTTATTTATAAACGTACTGGTAATTCCAGGGATTGATAAATCCTTTTGATAATTTTGAGAAATATAATCAATACATTTTCATGCATCCAACAAATTTCAACTGTTCACCAAGAAATACTAGAGAAGTAATCAATTCTATTCTGTTGCATTGGAATCTAATTTCCTGGGAAGGATATTGTTTTAAAGCTTCAATACCGAATTTTTTTCTTCTGCGAGCTTCTTAAAATATACAGTTTTACCCATTTCAAATGGAAACAGTCCAGTAAAGATGGTATTTATTATCCGATTTGGTTCGTTTTTTTTAAAAAATGAAGCAGTAATAACTATTCTGGTGCATTAAAAAAATTTATTTTCTATTTTTAAATTTGGTAAATAAATATTAATGATAATTTATAAAAATTCTAATAAAGGCTACATTTTATTAAATACATTTATAATAGTTTTGTAAAAAGAGGGTTCAAAATAAATAAAAAATAAATATTAATGATTATTTATTTATGAAAATTCTCATAAAGGCTTCATTTTATAAAATACATTTAACATAATTTTGTAAAAAAAAAATAATTAAAAAGTGATAAATTAAATTTTCGCTTGTAATTAATCATATTAAATGTAAAAATTTATAATTAGCGGTTAATAACAATTAGGTATTTAAATATGCATGCTGATTCCAGTGCCACAATTATATTTGAAGAAAAAAAATCGCTAAAGTTCTTGTAAAACTTGTCTGTGAAAATAATTTGAAGGAGACCTGGAGAATAGAAAACAAATTTTAATATTCTGCATCTCTAAATCAGATAATAAATACCATTTTTACATAATATTATCTCTTTGCATTTAAAATGATATGCACACAAAACGCAACAAAACTATTGTTATGATTTTTGTATACATATATTTAAAAAATGACACACATTTATGTGTCCTTACTAATCTTTTTAAATACTGTATGACACTACTTGTAACATAAATTCTATTAAAATTAGTATGAATGGTGCTCTATGTATACCTAACTATAACTTATATCATCCAAACAAAAACCGATATAATAAATTTTCTAATAGAATGTTTTATATGGCAAGAGTTGGTTTTAAATATACATTTTTGCATTCTTTATATATGACCTTGTATCATAGACAAGAAAACAGAAAACTCCTTATTTATATTCAAGCTTTCGAAGCCTTTATTGCTTCTTCATCAGGAAACTACAAAAGCATACAATAATTATCAAAATGTAAAAGGAAAAGTTAAAGGGGCTGACGAAAAAGATTGAAATTAATAAAAATGCAATGGAACCATTCATCAAAACAGAAAAATTAATGGTTCAAACATATATATGTGTTTGGAGAAGTGTACAATGAGAAACATCTCTAATAATTCACAGTGGTCAAATGTTTTCTACCATTAAGGTAGCGCCATATATCATTTAGCACAAAGTGAATACTAGATATTTTGAATTTTCCGCCCTAAATAGCATATCTACTAAATTTTTTTACTCGATGACTGCTGTTTGTTTATGATAAATTGTACCAAATAAAACATATTGTACTTTGGTCTTTTCTCTGGCCAACAGTAACATAATACTGACTGCAATCAGGACTTAAGTATGTCACAATGTCGCTCACGTACCATGACAGGATTGTCAGGTGTTTGTACATATGTTCAAATACTCAAAATAACTTATGTTGCTTGTGAGAAGCGTTTACTGTACAAATGTTTAGTAGCCAGAGAGTTTTGCCTTGATTAGTCTTAAATTAACATGGCATGCAGCTGGTCATTGCTCCATTTTTGTTTACCCACACTCTCAAGTATCAAAGAAGCAGTAGGGAAAAACGCAAAGCACTAATCACACTACTACTATGACTAACAATACTTTTATGTTAGCTGCAACTGACACAAGGATCTTCTGGAAAACTTCAATTTTTTACTTCATTAATACCGATACAAAAGACAGATTACAAACAAATTACGTTACAGGAGCCTTTATTTATCCTTAGTTAGTAACTTCATTACACATATTTACATTGTATTGCTTCTGTTTTTTATTGTTAGAATGTATTTATAGAAAAATTATTCATATTCATTTCAGACGTTTTTTCATAAAAACTTTTGTTGCTTTTGATAAGATATATAAACCCCATTAGTATAGAGACTTATATTCCGGAGACTCTTTTTTCAACCTCCTATTCTTAATGAAACAGTATACATATCCTGTATATTTATTTCTACTTTTACGTATTATTATATTTCCTTAAACTTCATGTGAAATAACGTGGAAGCTACAGAACATAATGAACTTCTATGGTTTAAACATGTTTTGATGTTTCTTTCACACAAAACACTTGCTAGTAGATATATAGAAAACTGTACCCTTACGGAAAACGTTTTTCTACACACTGCAACCTTTCGAGGAAACAAATGGGGAGGGAGAGAGGCACGCGAGCACAGTTGGTACACTTTTCGATATTTCATTTCAATCCCATATCGTTTGAAAAATCGATCCTAAATACACGGTCTGTTCTATCTTCTCTAATCTCCCTTCATTTATCGCCTGACAGAATGGTTTGTTTCACCCGTTTTTTATCCGTTGGCAAACATGTTGACCTCAATAATCTCTGTTTGTTTTTCTTCATTTTGTCTTGTCGGGGTGTGTGCGTGTGTCTGTGGCTGGAGGGGAGTCTTAACATAGAGGAAACAATTTAAACGCACGCTTCTGTCCTGCACGATAACAATTTTGTAACGTCAAAGTTTACAAAATTAAAATATAAGTTACCGCACTCATTATTTCTGCAAGAAAATTCTTATAAAAATATTTGCGGGAAATTTTCCTTTTTAGAGGAGAAAAATTTGAGGCGTAGATTATTTTTTGTAATCTATTATTTTATTATGTTTACCTCTTTGGACATCGAAAAAATGGTAGTACACCATCGTATACAGTAAAACACCCATTTACAAACAAACAACAACACAAAACAACAACAAACGTTCGACTCTTACACTACTCCTTTACTCGTACTGCACTCCTCTTACTCCTACCTGTCTCCTACTCTACTTTTGTATCTTACTCTACTCCATTACTTCTCTAGTTCTACTTTTGCTCGTACTCTACTTTACTACTACTCCTATTCTACTTCTACTCTACTACTGTATTCCATTCTACTGTTTATATTCTACTGTACTACACTCAATTATATGCCTGCTATATTCTTACTCTATTCTCTTCCTAGTCTATTTTATACATCTCTACTCCTACTTTATCTCTGCTCTAGTCTACTGTATTTCAGTTATATCCCCATTCTACTCTCTATTCCTTTACTCCTGCTCTGCTCCTCTTACTCCTACTCTACTTTTGTATTCCACTCTATTGCATTCTTTCTCTAGTTCTACTTTACCTTATTTCTATTCTACCCTCACTCTTCTCTTTATTCTAATTTACTATACTTTTTCTTCTCTATTTTATTTTACTCTGTTCTACTATTTATGTTAAAAAAAAGAGTAAAAAATATTTAAAGAGGTAATAGTATGAACCAAAATAAGCAGAAAAGTCTCAATAAACATGGGTCCGCAAAGTAACGGTTGCGGAGATGTGGAATGTTGTATGTTTTTTAGCCCCTTTTTTATTTTGCAAAAACGTTGTGTATTTTCCTATAATAGTTGGTTGATGTTTAGTGAAATAAACAGTACGTATTTGACAGTTGTTCTCAGTGCACAAGTTTTCTTTCGCTATGGCTGGTTACTCTAACACAGAATTAACAGACATGCATTTCATGTATGGTCGTGCTAATGGGAACGCCACCGAAGCGCGACGTCTTTATGTTGACGCTTATCCAAATAGCCAGATTTCTTCACAAGGCATGTTTGGAAGAATTCACCAAAGATTGCGTGATACCGGTTCCTTGAGCAAACAGTGCCATTTATCTGGAAGACCAAGGTCGGTATCCACTCCTAGAGCAGAATAATAAATTCTAGCACTGGTAGAGCAGAATCCAGGTACGAGTGTGCGGAGAATATCAGCCGAGGTAAGAATTTGTGGTCCTCTTGTTTGGAGAATCCTTCACGAGTAACTGCTTTATTCATACCATGTGCAACAAGCAAATCCTCAAATTCAATAAATGATCATCAAGCACGTTTGGTTTTTTTGCCGCTGGTTTCTACGTCATGATGCTGAAGACACTCGTTGTCTTGCAAACATTCTTTTTACTGATGAGGCCGGGTTCACAAGAAATGGAGTGTTTAATTTTCACAATACGCATATTTGGGCCGACGAAAATCCTAATGCTCCGATAGAATCTGGACATCAGGCACGTTTTTCATTAAACATTTGGATGGGTATTGTAGGTGACAGGTTTCTAGGTCCTGTTGTCCAAACCGATTAACAGGCGCTGCTTACCTCAACTTTCTGCAGAACACACTGTATGAGTTTTTGGAACACATTCCTTTGAATCAGAGGCAACAAATGTGGTTCCAGCATGATGGTGCCCCAACTCATTTTTCCATGGCCGTTAGATAGAATTTACACCAAACTTTTCCACATAGATGGGTAGAAAGGGCCGGACTTGTTTTATGGCCTCCAAGATCGCCGGATCTGAACCCTCTAGATTTCTTTGTTTAGCGATATTTGAAGCCATTAGTGTATGGTACTGCTGTAAATAGCCTGGAAGAGCTGCAGCTGCGGATTAATCAAAAGTGTCAAGAAACAAAGGAGGGTGTTTTTGAAAGAGTTCGAATATTGTTGAGACGAAGATGTCGTGCCTGCTTGGAAATGGACGGAGGGCACTTCTTCTATAATTTTGTTTTTTGTTTGTTAAAAGCTTCCTTTGTCGGGTTATTCCTAATAAAATAAAATGTTTGAAAATCGAATAGTGGCCCATATCTCCGCAACCGTTACTTTGCGGACCCATGTTTATTAAGACCTTTCTGCTTATTTTGGTTCATACTATTACCTTCTGAAATGTTCTACACTCTTTTTTTAACACCCTGTATAGCTACTAGGTATATGTTTCAAAATATTGACAAAACACAATTTCTGTCTTTACACCTTGACACTTTTGCTGAAAAGAAACACAGTTATATTAAGACATGTTTGGTCTTGACAACAGGAATCTGCCTTAGAATCCCACTCTAAATGACAAGCTGTATTTCAACAGTATGAAATTTTTAACTTCGTAATACAGCGGAATATATTTCCATGGATTTGAAATAACCGAATGCAAAATGGGAATCTATTAAATTATTTGGCCATAATGGAATTAACTTCAATTCCATTGGAAGCCAAAATGAAACCGTCAACAAAGTCAACAGTATAAATTCAAGGGTCGGATCGTCCACCGTTAATCTCCCAATGCAGTTTTTGTTGTTTAGGTCAATTACTCGAATTAGTCTCGCTGATGAAGTGATTGGTTTTGTTTATGGGAATCACTAGCCAGTTAGCCGAAATAAATCGGGAGGTTAATTTACTTTTTCCATTTTTGTCGTCTATTTATTACCCTTTTTATTGACTCAATCACTGCGGGTAGGAAGAACGGCTTTTGTTTGGTTAACTACATAAACCCGCTACACATGTTTATTCAAATTTTTTTAGCAAATATGTACACAGGAATTACCTACTTTGACCTGCCCCCCATTAGTCCACCTGGGCAACATGAATTGTTTTTTTAATTTGATTTAGACACCTGTTTTTCTTTGTGTGTGTTGTATCAAATATTGAATTTCACACAGGTAGAGGCATCAAAACAGGCAATAATAGATATACAACGAGTCCCGAATGGGGTACCGCACTATACAGGGTGAACCTTAAATAAGTACAAATATTTGCCGGTATGGTTCATCATAGATCATAGATGAGTCTAGTGAGTATTTTTTTTTAAATGTCAAATATTAACGGAGATATATTTTTTATATACCCATATTTTGAAGTCTGCTAACTAAAATAGACCACTGACGGAGCCTAATAAACCATATAATTTACTGAAGGCGAGGTTGCCATATCGTCTGTGAGACAAATAAATTTTTAACGTAAATTCATTTTTTGCGGTTGATTCTAATTTAAGAATACTTGTTTTTAGCAATAAGTAAAGTTAATATGAGACACTTCTTCTGAAACTGCTTGACGCATCTGTTTTAAGAACTGCGGCACTATTGTATAAAACGTATTTAAACTGTTTTATTATTTTCATGGGCAGTGTTTTTCTCTTAAGCGGCTTGTGTATTTAATTAATATTTTTAGTAAAATAAAGTGTAATTAAATAAAATATGACGCATTATTAAAACAGTGTAAATGTTGACATGCTAAGAACATATTTGTTAAGCATGCATTAGTGATAGTGATAACGATAGTATGTATTGTGATAAATAAGTTGGAGGATAGTAAACATAGCTAATGGCCAAATTCTGGAGACATGGACATAATTTATTGGTTAGGTATAGGAATGGCAAACAAGAGGAGGTGGCCATTAATATTTTTTAAAATAAACATATCTCAATCATTCTTTGACTTCTCTAAAAATTTCAATTATTCTCTCTTGAAGCCTATTCCAAGACATTAGTGTATAAAAATATACCAGCGAAAATGTAGTAGACTTTGAATATGGTTATATAGTTTTCATTTTATTTATAATACCTGGCGTACTAAACCTGGTATAAAACCCATTAAACAAATAATAATGCTGTCACAGTAAATAGCTGGGTTTTCTGGGATACAAAATTCAATACGTGAAAGTATACACAAACCAAACTTATGTTGTGGCTAACCTGTCAATGATTCAGACATTGGTTAAATAAGTTTATATACAGGGTGTCCCTAAAAGGTCTTTACAACAACCAGATACAGTGCGGCTCAAAATAAGTCGATTTAGCTAAACTTACCGTAGTTCAAAGTTGCCCCGTTTAGGCGCTCTACGACCCTGAAGTTGCAATTTTGAAGTCGTTTTTTTATACAAATTTAAAACACTGGCAACGCTGTGGAATACACTTTTACCATGACTCTTAAAAATCTTCCGATTCCTGATTTTTGTGTGTTCTATATAGAGAACTGTACTGCTGATTAAAATATGTGTACTTAAGTTCGCCCTGTATATAGAATACAGGCACTTTGCTTATGCAAATTTTTACATTTCTAAATGTTTTGAATGCCCTGTATGTTTCGTTACTTATTTAATTACTGGTCATGGCTTCCCAAGATAAGCAAAACTTTTATAAGTTTACAAGAGTGCGGTACCTCACTCAGAGATACACTTTATATAAATATCAAAACTAATTAAATTCAGGAATAGTCCTGAATTAAAAACACATTCAGTGTTGTTACGAAGTTGTGAAATTTTAGATTTTTGGCATTTCAGAAGCTTGCAGATCTAGGGTTCTGTGGTTTTGAATTGTTACTACGTAAATTTTCAGCTTTTTTTATGTGTGCAGAAGCTTCCAGACTCTACCTATGTGTTTATGGAACAATAAGTTTTGTCCTAGGCATTAGTGAACCTTTGATGTTATGAGTTTTGAGCCTGTATCTAATTTTTCCAAGAAGGAAACATTTTTTCATATATTTTCAGGTATTAACAATATTGTGTGAAACTAACTACTCAGTGGACAAAAGCATATGATTTTATTGGTAGGAATTGTAGGAGATTTGATACATATTAGCTTAAAATACCTTTCTTAGACAGTAAAAAAAAGGAAAGATTTTAATAGATATTATATTGCAATCACATTTCACTTTAAATTTTTATGAAGCAGAAAACATATACCTTAAAAGTATAGTCGGGGTACCAACTCACCATTCTTTTAGTAGACCTGTGTTGCCATATCATCATCTTCAGAAAAATCGTCAGTTAATAATATATTAAAGTAAATGATCCACAGCATCTGTTGAATTCGTATTTTATTCAAAGTAACATCTACTATTTCTAATTGAACATCAACACGTAAGATTACTTTTCTCAGATTAAAAGACTACCTACTTATAAAACAATGATTAAGTTGGTATACCTTTAACTTAGAGCGTCAAGTTTCATATAGAATTTATGAACTTGTGGAAGAGAGGATTTTCATACATAATTTAGACGATTACAAGGGACAAGGAGGGTACGAAGACAATAACCAGATGCCAAAACCTGGGACAGGTTTGCGGCTGCTGTTTCTATGCCAATGAATCAGGTAATTTGATACTTCCTTATTGTATAATGGGCCTTTCCGCTACATCAAAAGAACAAAATTGTATAGATCAATTTGTACAAATATTTAGTGTTTTATTTTTTCTGATACACTTTCTGTAATAGATCTAAAAACAAAGATAAAAAACTAGAATACTGGAAAATCTTTAAATTTGACGGAGATGGCGGTAATGGGTATGACAATGATGGACATAGGTATATGTTCTACGTATGACTGTAATAGTAAGTAGTACAGTATTAGTAATACTAGTAACATTTCCATTGTTTCCCAACGTATTGTTAATACTTGGTGATCCTGTCATTAGTTGCTGCTTAAAAACAGCAACTTTGTGCCCTTCCCGCTAGCGCTGTTTATATTTTTGGCAATTGAACCCCACCAAACTGGCGCCAAAAAAAAAATAAAACAAAGTTTACCTGTTTGTGAATGATCGTCAATACCAACACATAACCCATTACAAGAGAGTGAGAAATAATAAGTCTACCCTGGTACACAGCAACAACAATATTCTGATAACAAACTTTCATTTAAGGAAATAAGGGTTGTTTATCCAGTTGGGAGCAGGAGGGCGGTGTGTCGCGAACCGCACGAATCAACGGGGGATGTTTTAATCTTAGGCAGATGTGAAGGGTAATAGGCATGACCAAATTTTAATCCTCGGCGGAATGAGGCTGTTGATGTTTTCTCGCGCCGATCTCTTCTTATTTATATGCTAATACCGTCCTGCAAGCTAAAGACGCGACGAGGGGCGGCTCGAGTGCACTTCCGAGCAAAAATCTCTGTGATAAAAGCATAACGAGGGAAGTGACACTAAAAAATTATGGCCTGTCGATCGATGACGGTACGGTTATACTCGAACGAAGGCGAACTACCAAACGTTCAAAGAAAATAAAACATGTTTGGCTATGACATTGTCTCACAGAAGTTATACTACCTTGTTGTTCTGGATATATTTTATACCATTAAATTGTTGATGAATATTAAATGATAAAACAGTTGGTGCTGTATTTATTTTTGTTAATTGTGTTTTGTACAGACTGTCTCAAGTTAGTTGTAATTGCAGAGTATCTGAGAAACTACAAGAGATAGAAGGCGGTTTTGGCAACACTGTTGTATTTCTCGCCTTAAAATTAACAAATTTGTGGTGTTTTCTAGACCATTCTTAGTTCTTTGATTCAATGGTCTGTTCGCGGTCCATTACTTTATACTATATTCACAGCTGATCTGTCTCAGCACTTGAGCAAATGACTTTAAAATATTCACAAGCCTCTTGAAAAATTGCTAATAGTTTCAAAAGGATTTAAACAGCACAAGCAAAAGGTGTTGATTCAAGAAAGTTGAGAGTGTTGTTACGTGCTATGTTTTAAACAAAAAAATTAACTAACTTTCATCGAAGCTTTTGTAATATCAGACATCATACATGTACAGTGTGTTCCAATTTTGATGTAATTACAGAGTATCTCGAAAACTACAAGAGATAGAAGGCGGTTTTAGCAACACTGAACTATTTTTTCGAGAATATTCATTTGCATAACCATTGTGAATATAGTATAAAGTAATGGACCGAGAACAGCCCTTGAGTCACTCCATGGGTAAAATCAAAGAAGAAGGTCAAAACATTGTCCTAGATAATCTATCCTATGCTGTGTATCAGCATATACCTAGTTTGAAAGATCGTCTTAACTCTGTAAACGGGGAAGGTCAAATACAGGGTGTTAAAAAAAGAGTGTAAAATATTTCAGGAGGTAATAGTATTAACTAAAATAAGCAGAAGTCTCAATAAACATGGGTCCGCAAAGTAACGGTTGCGGAGATATGGACCACTATTTGTTTTTCAAACATTTTATTTTATTAGGAATAAACCGACAAAGGAAGCTTTTCACAAACAAAAAACAAAGTTAGAGGAGATGTTCAAAGTGTCCTCCATCTATTTCCAAGCAGGCACGACATCTTCGTCTCAACGATATTCGAACTCTTTCGAAAACACCCTCCTTGGTTTGGATTTCTTGACACTTTTGATTAATCCGTAGCTGCAGCTCTTCCAGGCTATTTACAGGAGTACCATACACTAATGTCTTCAAATATCCCCAAACAAAGAAGTCTAGAGGATTCAAATCACAGGCGATCTTGGAGGCCATAAAACAGGTCCGGCCCTTCCTACCCATCTATGTGGAAAAGTTTGGTGTAAATGCTCTCTAACGGCCATGGAAAAATGAGTTGGGGCACCATCATGCTGAAACCACATTTGTTGCCCCTGATTCAAAGGAATGTCTTCCAAAAACTCATACAGTGTGTTCTGCAGAAGGTTGAGGTAAGCAGCGCCTGTTAATCGGTTTGGTAAAACAACAGGACCTAGAAATCCGTCACCTACAATACCCATCCAAATGTTTAATGAAAACGTGCCTGATGTCCAGATTCTATTAGAGCATGAGGATTTTCGTCGGCCCAAATATGCGTATTGTGAAAATTAAACACTCCATTTCTTGTGAACCCGGCCTCATCAGTAAAAAGAATGTTTGCAAGAAAACGAAGGTCTTCAGCATCATGACGTAGAAACCAGCGGCAAAAAAACCAAACGTGCTTGATGATCATTTATTGGATTTGAGGATTTGCTTGTTGCACATAGTATGGATAAAGCAGTTACTCGTAAAGGATTCTCCAAACAAGAGGACCACCCTCGGCTGATATTCTCCGCACACTCGTACTTGGATTCTGCTCTACCAGTGCTAGAATTTCTTCTCCTGCTCTAGGAGTGGATACCGACCTTGGTCTTCCGGATAAATGGCACTCTTTGCTCAAGGAACCGGTATCATGGAATCTTTGGTGAATTCTTCCAAACATGCGTTGTGAAGGAATCTGGCGATTTAGATAAGCGTCAACATGAAGACGTCGCGCTTCGGTGGCGTTCGCATTAGCACGACCATACATGAAATGCATATCTGTTAATTCTTCGTTAGAGTAACCAGCCATAGCGAAAGAAAACTTGTGCACTGAGAACAACTGTCAAATTCGTATTGTTTATTTCACTAAACATCAACCAACTATTATAAGAAAATACACAACGTTTTTGCAAAATAAGAAATGGCGCTAAAAAACGTACAACATTCCACATCTCCGCAACCGTTACTTTGCGGACCCATATTTATTGAGACTTTTCTGCTTATTTTGGTTCATACTATTACCTCCTTAAATAATTTACACTCTTTTTTTAACGCCCTGTATATTACGTTTACTGATGGTCCCTGGTCTACCATTTAGGTCCAACATCTTTTAAGTACAGAACCTTTGTTATATTATTTACTACATAAGAAAAGCGATAATTGTTAATAATACACCAAACATATTGCCATGTTCACTTACCTAAATTCTACATAGTAGAAAATAGCATTGTGTATATAGTACAAGTCACGACACTTTATAGAAATATACCAACAAATTAAATTGTTTCCATAAAAATCAATTTGCTTCAAATTATTACGGTTAAATCTAAAATTAGATGAGCTTCTATATAATATAAGGAAATCAACGCTCAAAAGATTCTCGACATTGTCTGCTTTCTGCTAAACTAATTCTAGAATCAATTCTGGTCGGGGGCTCTGTATTTGGTGTATAATAATTATCCACGCACTGTTAAGTCACTAACATATAACCTCAAGTAGTTACGCATTTCATATATTAATACGATCCTATTATACGGAAGCATTGTACCATTGTCACTGGGGACTAAATCACATCTGAATCAACGCGTGCACATTTAACTACGGATGTACTTTAAATTAATTTTGCTGTATTTGGAACGTAAATATCAACATGTATAAACACACAATTTCCCTGTTCAACACAAGATTATAGTCGATAATATGTACTCTGTGCCGTACAACTGCCATTTTGTGATATATATTATTGAAACATGTTTTATAAATTTCAGCAAAATTGAAATATGTTTCTTTGTGAGATTCTTTGTAGATAATATGGATTTATAAAGGGTTGTGATATTGTTTTATAGTTATTTACGCAGTAATTGGTATACAGGGAGTTTCTTAAGCAGAGGTCAAAAGGGTGTATACCATGGCTAAAACAAGGGATTTTGTTATACAGAATCGGAAATTGCGGATCTTTACAGAGAAAGTAGAAATTGCTGCTTCATCCCAGGGAAGGTATGAAGTATAAGAGGCGCGGCGACGTGCATTGGTCTAGCATTCCCCGCTACTACGGTTATCGGTTCCGTATCGCCAACGCCAATTCACCATTGCAAATCTAACTGGCCGGTCACCTGATGCCAGTGTTGCCAGGTCTCATGCTTTTGCATGAGATCTCATGCATTCTGAGGATTTTGATTACAAAATCTCATGCTTTTTAAGAGACACAAAAAGAAATAATAAAATTATTAAAATTACTCTTTGAAATCTACCAAAACAAAGTCCTAACGAGAAATAAAGGCAAAATCGAGGGCAAAATTGAATAGATAGAGGTAGGTATCTACAATATTTGGGTACTTGAAATGTCCTTTATTGTAGACTGCTCTCTTAATAATTAGCAATGAATACATAAACGGGTATGACAGTCTACGGATATGCGGTGTGTGTGCTGTAATCACGCTGTATTGCAGTGATTCTTAACTCTATTCCGTAAGGGTACCTACATATTCTGGAAACAACAGATTTTACGACCCGTAAGTCACCCTGCGTCACGTCAACCGCCTCAACGTTCGCCCGACCTAACAATAAAATAAATTAGAAAGGTTACGTGGTAAATAACTTTTAAGTAAGTACCTGTAAGTACCTACTTACAATGTAATATTATGATAAAATAGCAGAACATAATGCTTTTTAATGAAATAAAAATGGCATTACAAAAGTAATTAAAAATTAAGCTGTGTCAAGAGGTGTTTTTTGATAAATTAAGCAATCTCATGCTTTTTTCTCCAAACCTCATGCTTTTTTGAAATTATTCTCATGCTCTGAATGTTTCCCACCTGGCAACACTGCCTGATGCGAACACGTTGTGGTGGAAGTATGCGTGTAGCATGATACAAATACACGCAAGCGGCAAAACACAATTTAAAAACCAAGATCCTCACTTTCCAAGTCTGTATAAATATAAGGTCTAGGGACTGCCATTGTCCAGCTACGGCGTCAAAATTTTTTAAAAAAAATCAGTTTTTAATTTCTAAATCGCATAAGATAATTTAACCAAATTCGGTGTGCATGATAGTAGGTATGAAACAAACAATTACCAGCTTTAGAAACTTGCCAGTGGCGGAGGTGTGGATATCATCGATTATTATTTGTCAAAAAAAATATATCACCTATTATAATATTACAAATAAAATAGGTCATCATATGCGCCATTGTATTATCTCCACATTTTGTTTCTTTACACTCTTTTGTATTTCATGCCGATTAACAACAAAATTTATTTATTTGATCAAGTGAATTTTTACACAGTTGCCTAAATCACTTTTACTTTAAACATATCTTAGGGAGGCCATGCAAAACAAAGAAAAAACCGTCTTCTTATTTAATATTTTGTATTGCCGAATTAAGCTTATTATTTTAAAAGATTAAGTTTTAATAATCGCCATTATGGTTTGCATTTATGGTCTTGCAGATGGAAATGGTACTCAAGCTACGCGAATTTATATAGAAAGATTCCAAATCATACAACTTCAAATTCAAGAATGTTCAGAAATGTTTTTCAACGTCTTTAACTGCTCGTGAATTTTTAAATAAAAGAGTCGGTAATACAGTGATTGGACGATGCAATCAAGAACCAGGTTAACCTTGGTCACCCAGATCACCCGATATGAACTGTATTGATTTTTTGTTTGAGAACACCTCAAGACATTAGTTTGCCAGATTCACACTTATGTCAACAAATTATTATAGCTGGTTGTAATGTGATAAAATGTACTTCTAGAATATTTGCAGGTGTTCGAGCTGCAATTTTAAGAATATCTGTAGCATACATTTTGCCTGAATATACCATTTCCAATATTTGTTATATTAAATTATAGTATAGTAATTCCATTGCTAACTAATTATTTTAAGTAATGTAATAAGTATAGTAAAAATGCACTTGATCAAATAAATCAATTTTGCTGTTAAATCGGCTTGGAATACAAAAAAGTGTAAAGAAGCAAGAAGTGAAGATAATACAATTAAGCATATGATGACCTATTTAATTTGTATTATACAGGATGATATATATATTTTTTTGAAATAATAATCACACCTACCTTCCGTCACTGGTAAGTTTCTAAAGCTGGTTGCGTCGATCTCTTAGTGCTATTACTCAATAATAAGAACAGAAATTTCACTCAGGGAGATTGTCGATATCAAAACATACTCATTAGAGTCTCTAGAGAATTGTTTGTAACATATTGTGACCTCGAAATTAGGTTATCGTCGAAACAAGTCACGTAGACCAACAATCTTTATTGCCACTCTTGATAATACAAGAAATATCACTGTCAACGCTTTACTTTGACGTTTCAGTCATTCGCGTTTGGCTGCTCAATATAAACTGACTCTAGTGGCCGAAAATGGTCTGTTTATATAGGTTTTTAAAGTTCTCGAAGTTTCTGAGATCTCGAGAACGTGTCGAGAAACAAATAGAATATAGCCTGGAATATTCCGGAAAACGTCAAAATAAAGGCATCACAAAAATTATAAATTCTAACATAAACAGAAACATAATTAACCAACTAAAAAGGTAGGTGAGCTTTCGTAACAATATTAATGGCTTCAATTTACTAGAAGTGGTAAGAAAATACGGTAAATTAAGAAATTAAAAGTGTGATTATGGTCAGTTCTTTCTTCTATATAAAGCTGGTAAATGTACCAAATAACCTAGTTGAGTATATATAGCGAGTAAAAAAGGAGTCTTTTTTGCAGTTGGACAAAAAATAATTTAAAATTTATTTTTAAAACATTTCTGTTTCAAGACGCGATCTATCTAGGTGTACTATGGCTAGATACTGTTGTCTAAATCCAGCAGCACGAAGACACTGTTGAAGCCAGGTGAAGTTCAAAATTTCTAACTTCAACCGTCCAAGCTACAGCTACATAACATAACCAAGAAAAATAAAACCGACTTTATGAAATATCTGTTTCACAAAAATTAAACTGCTGGTGGAGATGCTGCCAACGACACTACATCGTTCTCTGAAAGTGGCTTTAAAACAATTAATCTACTTACACAAAATATTTATCGACTTAATATTCAGCACATGTTGGGTTTTAATATCCTATTTTACAAACTTTTAGGTTCCATGTTTTAAACGACAAGTAGATAAAATACCTGCATCGATAGATCTGTGTACCTATCACTACAAAGTAAACTTTAGTTTACGAACGTTTCACAACTCATATTACGAACTTTCGTAGTCTGATGCCAAGAAAGCCGAACTTCATTCTTAAAGTTTCCCACCTTACTCGTAGCATTTTTCTTGGAAATGTTACTTCCATTGTCTGTTGTACCGACTCATCGTCTCAAACCGAGTATTAGGGTGACAACAAAGCGAACCATTGTTTCTTACGTTTCCGGTTAGGCGTGCTAAAGTCAATTCCATAATGAACAACGACGGTACTCGCCATTCAAGTCACAGTTCCTCATATACTTAGTCGGGGAAGCTGTATGAAAATCTAGTAGAGAGGTTTTCACACCTCACACGGATTGCCTAAGTTTCCAGATGAAAATTTAATGACTTTCTTCTTTGACGTTAAATACACCGAATAACAGTGGAAAGCTTTTACTTTGGCCATAAAAGAAAATTGAAAAGTTTGGGCGCTGTATTGCTTCGGAGGTTTTGAAAAGCGATCTTTTTAGACGATTTATATAATACTTTAAGTTTAACGGAATTTACTGTTATTCGTGTTCGTAAAATATATAGGCCTCATTAGCGGGAGCATTCAATAAACCTACTTATTCTAAAACTGTTTCCTTATTTATCTTTTGACATTGTATACGTGGGATATTATTCATGATAGAATTAAAATTGTAATGAAAGTACAGTTGAGTAAATACACAATGTAAATTATGTCTTTTATTAATTTTAATCAATTTGTATGCTTTTTTTACTTGACTTATTTATGTGTTGTGACAAAAATACATACTTTTGTAATGTTGTCAATAAACCATCTATCTATCTATTTATTATTATTATTTGTATTGTTTCTTTAGAGCTACACTAGAATCAATAAAAATTAATGCCACTCCGTATATAGTAGTTTGGCATTAAGTGGACTGCATTTTGGTTGAAATAAATTCATATTTTATTTCAACAAAGAGCAAAACATGAGACTTACTCAAGACTGCCGACTGATGTCTTGAAGAACAGAATATTAAGGAAATGAGAAAAAGTAATTCTGTAATCTAAAGGATTCGACTGATCGATATTCTCGACTCCCGCTAGCTTTCCGAAATAGATGTTATTCGTTATCACTTAATCACTTACACTGAACAAACTGTACTTAGGAATTAAGGTACTTAAGTTACGTTAAAAAATAAATTTTCTAATTAAACTAATTGGGACGAATCTCAACAGATTCTAAATAACCGACGATTGTTTGGCAGTAACACAACAATGCTTGGTAACTGAATTCAGCATCGATTACAACGAGGAAATTTTGAAAAACTAAGGTATCGAATATCAGTATCGTGGCACATACTTAGCTCGAGGTTGTGGTCAACAGTCCTAATAAAATTTGAATATAGAATATGGTACTTAGCTCCAGGTTGTGCTCAATAATTCTACTAAAACTTGAATAGAAGAAATTAGAATGAAGTAAAAATATGGTTATATCATTTTTTACATAGACAAAGATATATCATCTCAATAATTAATACATTTTTCGATATTTTACAAATATTATGTGAGGTAGTATTGAACAATATTTTTCTCAACTAACTGCTGTCAAGCAAAACCTTTAATGCTGATATGTTGACGTTCTTGGTTTTAATTTGGAAAGTCGTTAAAGTATCATTAGGATCTTCAGACAAATCATCCTAAAAGCGGAAGTTTTTAATGAAAATATATCTCTCCAGCGAAATGATATATCATTTCCGAACTGGTTTATTACGTGTCACAATGAAAAAGCATTCAAGTTCTCGAAAATTTCCGGGTGGGTTTTGTAGACAATTTGAACTGTTTAACTTTTTTTTGAATTATTTATGGTGGCTTGGAAACTATTTCCTACTGTACAGGATGGTTAACCTTACACTAGTGACTAACACATAATAATTAAAAAACAGAATAACATTCAGCGTTGTCATTCTAAACTATCTAAATATGAAGAATATAAGGTTACTTATATGTGCGGTGGATATTAATGCACATACAGAGTGTTGAAATAAAACATTTTTGTACTGTTCAAATTATTATAATTTTTTGCTCTAGTGTCAGGTTATGCATATTAAGCGGTGCTCCCTATAAGATAGCTCAAAAGTGATATATTTAAATTTAGCAGCCCTAAAAGCACATCGACGCTAAATTTGAAAGCGATACGTCAATAACTGCAAAAGTTATTAGAAATTTTAGTAAAAAATGTTTAGTTGTACACTCTGTATATCCGTTAATATTAATATTGGCCCCGCAGATATAAATGTATTTTTGTGATTGATTATAACTTTTAAATGACACTCTCTTAGGCACTAGTGCCTAAAAGTAAAAATGAAACATTAAAAACCATAAAAATATTTATTTATTATAAATTTTAAAGGTACAATTATGTAAATTGTATACAGCGCATACAGCGTCTCTTTTGTAACAGCAATGCAAGTGCTAGTAGTCGAAATGACTAAATTGCTAGTAGTGGCAATACTGCTAGCTTCTGCTTCTGCGTGAACTTTTTTTAATTTATTATTTTGTGTTTGCTATTTCGTTTATCTGTTCAATGGAATTTTCGATATAACCCTCAGCACTGAACTTGATTGCCAACCTCTATTACGCTATTTAAAAGTGTCAGGTCCGCTTCAGAATCTGCTAACAGTTTTGCAGAGCTGCGCGGAAAGCAATGGCCAGTGTATTCATTGGCGTTGGAGAGTCCAAGGAATTCCGCTTTCTTTTTTGGCATACCTTCAATTGTATTGATTCCAACTGGCAAGATAGAGCATTTATTACTTCGATATGTTAAGAAAAATCACTAATGTATCGTATTGAGTACTTACTTATCCCTCAGTAAACGTAAACATTCTCGGAACATGAGTGTTTGTGTTAGAAATTTTGACACTTATAAATGACTGACAATCTTTTATGATTGAGGTGTGATGTTTACTTCATATACTGGCTGATGAGAGCTTTGTTTACAAGTGTGAGAATAGAGCAAATTATTTGTTCACTTGTCAAATTGTGAACACATTGTGTGTTATTTTCAGAAGAAAATGTAGTTTCAAACAGATAAGGAGTCATGGGGATTATTGAATTCAATGTCTTGCCCTTTGGTTTGTAAAATGCTGCAGCAGAAATTAATGTTTTCTTGGACCAAACTAAACTCATATCCATTCAAGGATTTTATTTCAATTTTGAGGTTGCTACTAGAAGTATCATATCATTTTATTTAAGTTCAATAAAAATATTTCAAACATTTTATGTTGCTAGAATTATTTATGCTGAGGACCAGAGCACATAATTTGCATTACATAAGTAAAGTTCAAAGATTGGGTTTGTCAGTCCCATGCCCTTTTTAGCGAAAGCAACTAAAATTAAATTGTCACTGAAGTTTCATTCCTGACTAATCATCGTTTACCTTGTCAACAACGTCGACCAATTGTCACTGAAGAAAAATTGTTGCGTAAACTTCGAGGCAACTCCAAGTAAAAATAAAGACCTACCTACGCTAAACTTACGCATATATCTAAATCCATTATAAACTCATTCAACATCCAATGGAACTTTAAACTGTACTGACGTAATTACTTGCATCTTGCATTTACAATACTAATGATCAATCAGACCAAGATATTTTATAGCAGTTTAGCAGTTATAAAATAATAATTACTCTAATTAAGAAACAAGCGATATCGGTACCAAACCAAACTAATTTGTTGTTGGAGATCCACTTTCTCAGTTGCTAAAGGGTTTAATATGGAAAATATACGTAATTTAAAGTTAAGCTTACAAAAATACGCTCCAGGCATTGAAATTCAAAGAGAAACTTTACAAAAAATTTCGTGCCTACGCGGTCGAAAGTTTTCCCCCGGTTTGTGGAAATTCTATTACCATTTTCTCACTATGAATTCAAGAATTACTTATTCATTGCAGGGTCTCATGGTGCGACTTAACTCTATTATTACCTCTAAATAAAAGTTCGCTTATTTGCGAGATTCTGCACAGGGTTCTGCCACCTTGGAATTATTTCTACAACAATACATCTGAAGCTCGCCTAACAGAACTCAATTTCTGAACCTGCTGTGTGTCAAGGAGAGAGACGGAATGTCAGTTTATTTAACGCGTTATTCCATTGTCAGCTTGATGCTAACAGGGACGTTTAAGCGAACGAAAGGGGGGCGTTGCGTCACATAAACGGGACAAAACTGACTAAATATATTGTAGACTAGATATAAAATACTTTCATTTATTGTCTAAGATGAAGATAAAATAATATTAAGCGCGGTTACTTCAAAATAAAGCTTGCAGAAAAATTAAAATATATTTTTTAGATAAATATATAAAACGTTGTTACACCTAGTTATTAATGATACTAGTTCGATGAACACTATAATGAAACGCGAAACAAAATTGTTTGGTATTCTAATTTGACGATGTCATGGTAACCACAGTTATTGATTGTTTTAAATTTGACTTTGAAAATTTCACTACTGGCGTCCAATTTTGTGTCATACGTTCAGCGTTAGTGAACAATAATATTAATACGGGTGATTTTAATTTTGAGAGTGGCCCTTCCGATATCGAAGACATAGCGCAAAGCATTGTCGATTCCCTGTTTCCTGAAAATCCAAGAGAGACGTACGAGCAAAGTTATGCAAAACTTGTAGATTGCTGTAAAGGGAAGGGAATCTACAATAGCAGCAACGGAAATGTTGTTCTAACATGTTTTGAATATCTTTCAAAACATAGCAATACGTCGTCACTTTGGGTATATTATTCTATGCTACGTTCAATTATATCAACGAATAAAAATATGGATATTAGTAAGTACGTCAATTTAATTGCATTTCTCAAAAGAAAACAGGAAGGATTTCGGTCAAAAAGATCTAATATTTTAACAAAAGAAAAAATAACTGGAAGCCGACAATAGAACACAATCATTTTATGATATAAGTTGCATTGATAGTGGAGCTTGCAGGTTTCTGCAGGCGTACTGATTGACAAGTCTGCATCTACAAAATGTTAAAGATGAATGACAATGTATTCATATTATTATTCTGTTTACGAAAACAAAGATATCACGATATTTTTTTTATCACAAACTGAAACATTGAAGGAATAAATATAGTGGAAGTGGTTTGAAGATACATAGCGATGAGACACAGACCATACTCCATTTGATACATGGTGATTTTCCGCGTTGTTATGCCGTGACCTCGGTAACTGGTAGCTGCCAGAAACAGAGTTAAAATGCACATCCCTAGCATTAGCTGGGATACTTTTACCTGCCCTGGTTGTTCTCGGGCTAGGCTCTGTGGGGACAGACCCGCTATCGGTGTCTCTGGGCCTGTCCATATATTGAGTCCTCCTCAGTCGCGGCGAAGCTTTTGCAGAGTCACCACTGAAGATGCCGACAGTGAAGAGCGGCGAAACGTTTGGAAGCATGGGATGCGACCAGTTACAGCGGCGGCTACGGAACGCCTCAGAGGACCACCAGTATCCGAGAAGCGGTTCCGAACGTAACAGTCGTAATACCAACAGCAGGAGCCGAAATCAATACATGAGCGGGCCCAGAGATACCGATAGCGGGTCTGTCCCCACAGTGCCTAGGCCAAGAACAACCAGAGCAGGTCAAAGAATCCCAGCTAATGCTAGGGATGTGCACTTTAACTCTGTTTCTGGCAGCTACCAGTTACCGAGGTCACGGCATAACAACCCGGAAAATCACCATGTATCAAATTATAGCACTGGCCGTGAAAGCCTAAAAACCACCATACTCCATTTTTTGTGGGGTAGGGAAATGGAAAATGCTATGTAATATAGCATTGTTACTGGGTATTCCAAATCCTCAACAATATACTGGACATTGTTTTCGTGGATCATTTGTGTCCTTGCTTGCAGATTCAGAAGTCGATTTATTAACTGTTAAGAGGCATGGTGGCTGGCGCTCCACACAGTGGCTATATAGAAGATTAAAAAAAATAATAATAGTAAGAAGAAAGTGGTCTCTAATATTTTCGGTAACGTTTCAAGCATTGACGGTTCTTCAACACGTTCAAGCACTCGAGAAATAAACTTACTTTCTAAAAATACAGCCCATTTATCATTTGCTTATTTTTTAATTTAAAATTTGCTTGTTATTGGTAATTCATAATGGCATTGAGTGTTAATATGAAGCCCATAATAGCATCCAAATTAGGATGGTAAATGTGTCATAATGACACCATCGTAGGTTAAATAATATAAATATTGTTTGTTGTTTTTAAATTACAGCGAAAATATATAAGATTGTTTCCCATAATTTTCTACAAAAAGAGGATATGTATTTCTATTTCCACTTAAGCTGCTAACAATTAGTACTGGCTGTTGTTGGCATTTTTAACGTAGCATCATAGCAAGTGATGACAGCATGCCAATGTAAAAGTAAAAAACTACTATGGTGTTTAGGATTGTTATGCCGTGGCCAAATTGGTTGCCGCCAATTACAGAATTACCTCACTATTCACTTGATTAACCTTAGATAGGAAACTGTGACCTGTCCCTGTTATTCTCGGACTAAGTCATTTAGGGCGGACCCACTTCTACATCTTCCTTTGTAATTAGTGTGGTTCCTTGCTTCGATGGAAATCGTTTCTCAGATATCGGTGATCCTCTGAGACGTTCCTTAGATGAATTGGTTGCGTCCGATCCTGCCAAACGTCTCACTGTTCTTCACTGCCGACATCTTCAGTGGCGAGGCCAAGTAACGGAATCAGTAGCAGTTGATCTTTACACGATGTCATGTTATTATAATGTTTAAAATACCTGTATTTTTTCAGATATTACGTTAGATCCAGTATTTTTGTTCAATAAAGTATTTTTGAGTCATTATTGTGGCATCCTTTTTAATTATTAATTTTGTTCGTTGGTTAACTTTGCGTAAAATTGAGCTTATATTGTTTCATTGCATTTGTTATTGGTCACGACTAGTAATTTCCCTAAACTTATGAAAATTCAGAATTTTCTTGTGTTACCTGTGTGTTGTTCAAAAATTTAATTGAAGTCTCACTTACGTACTAATTTCTGAAGTCTCTCAAAATCTTTGTATCCAAGACATCCTTTATTCCCTATTTTTCTTCATATTTAATCCAGTTTTTCAGTTAAAACGGATATTCCTTTGAGAGTGCTCGAAATACAGCTAGTAGAATTAGTAAATCGCCTTGTATAGCGAATAAATTCAATCAAGGGGACAAAGTAAATGTAAAAATAAAACTTTTCCAGGCAATTTCTCCCGGTTTATGGTCCTTCATGATATTATGCTCTCGAAATGTATAAGAAGGTCGGGAAGTGTCCAATGAGTGGATTAAACGATAGGACTGTGAAATGGAACTGGACGAAAGTGATCCACTTAAAGGTCTTATTTGAGTCCCTGGTGACTTGGTATATAAGATCAGAAAGACCCTAATAAATTGGTCTATTTAAACTGCAACAACGTACATGGTGGGCTACACCAAAAATGAAGGAGCTACGCATTTACCTAATACCTCTAATTTTACTGTTCGATATCTAGTCTAATTATGTAGAATAATATAGTTGCATTGCCGTTCACGTAAGGGCACCATTTTTCGTCACCATAAACAATCTGCGATAAAAATGGTCGATGTCCTTGACGACCTAAATGATAACGAGCCAGAAAAAAGGCACAATTTTAGATTTACCCATTTATATCTAATCATTGTATTGGTCCGCTTTCGAGGTTTTAGTATTCTACATTTTTGTTTTTTTTTTTAGAATATATATCCGGCCGCTGGGGACTGAATTTTGACTCACCCTGAATAATTAATAACTACTTATTTTCAGCGATTTAAAAAGAAAACATTGTACACTCTGCTCCAACAAAACTATTTTCATTTAACGAGATTTAGCCAATTAGGGCAGTTGTCGAACGAAAACGCCCAATTTCGGCGTAACATGCATTCCAGTGTACCTTTACAATTTCCCCGGCTGTGAAATTCATCACGGTACGCAAACTAATTTATCTTGGCTTCGTTTAAAACTAGAAAATTAAAACGTTTAAATTCCTTGTCATATTCCCCGGCTTAAAATTGTTTCTGTCGCGAGGCCCTATTAATTAAAATGATAAATTCCTGTGGACATGTGTATTTGAGGTAATTCAGCTATGCGCCGAACGAGTAGGAGGATTTTTGAGCACGAGAGGGCGACAAAGCAGCGCGATACCGAGTAAAGCAAACACATTCCGACGTGGAGTGTTGAATTGTAAATGCAAAAGTTTATTTTTCATTTGCTACTTTTGGCTTCGTCGCGGTTTTAAGTTGCCGTAAATCTATTGAGCGGCGTTCCAATTCATGGTGACGCACAGTGAGACAAGGAACCCGGAAAGTTGGAAAATATTCTGAAACTGGTGTTTTATGTATTTCGGAAACCTGACGGAAACCGGGAAAAATCGTAGAAAAATTTTCGGCTGAAAACGGACCGATTTTTTCAATGGTAAACATTTTATTAAATTCTATTGGAGAATTTAACCATTTCAAATTGTTGAAAATAAAGTGATCGTATTTTCTATTGTACTGAGCCCACTTTTTTTTAAATATATACAGGGTGTTTTTAAATGAATAGCAAACATGAGACCACAGATTTTTAGGTGAAAATTAATCGATTTATCCTAATATACCTATACCCCAAATCGCATTAAAAAATATATCGGGTGTCAAAGAAAAAATTTTATTTTCGATATTTGTAAATAACTTCTTAAAAAATCCAAATGTTTACACAAAATTTGTAAATCGGATGTTTTTGAGGGCAATAAATTCAAATTTGTTTCTAGTGGCTAGAATACTCACATAACAGTTGATTCTGATTTCTCGAGTACTACAACAGCCTTGTATACCGGAGTGGAAACCGATTTCGAATGTTATCGAAAGTCAAACTATGATCTAGTTAAGCATACGACAAAGTTAATCATGAATTATTAATATATAAACTCAACCTTTTTTATTTAGCTATAATCTCAACTCTACAGTTCTTAAACGTCGCAATAGTGTTAAGGACCTTGGAGTTACCGTGGATGACAAATTATCTTTTTCAAATCACATTAATCAAATGGTTAACACTGCATATAAAACATTGGGCTTTGTTATTAGAAATTCCTCAAATTTTAATGACGTTGCTGCTTTAAAATGCCTCTATTATTCTCTTGTACGCTCGAAACATGAATATTGTAGTATTATTTGGTACCCGTTTTATAGAACATATATTGATTTAGTGGAATCAGTATCAAAGGCGTTTTCTAAAGTTTTTGTCTCACCGTACTGATGGTTACTATCCACCTAGGAGATATAACCACAGTTTGTTGCTGCAAAGATTTAATTTTGATTCTTTACATACCAGAAGAGTGCTTGCGAGTTTGTCACTTTTATTTAAATTACTTCACAACCGAATTGATTCAGCATCTATGTTGAATATGTTTGACCTACGAGTTCCGAGACTAGGATCACGGGATCACTGTATGTTCTATTTTCATAATGTAAGAACCAATTTAGGTATGAAATCTCCAGTATATGTTAAGTCTATCAATTTTAAATATCCAGCTTATGTGATTTACATACCTATACTCTTAAACATTTATTATTACTGGGATCTCAATTTTTTCGTGATATTTAGGTTAATTAATACTTGATCTGCAGTTGTATTGTTTGTTGTGGTATAAATTTCTGTACAAACTGTTAGTATTACTTACACTGATCACACTGACGTATTGTATGTAACTTATTAAGTTATCTTTATTTAGTTAGAAATACTCTCACACTTTTTTTTTCTTTTGTCCTATAAATGGATTATTTCTGTTGGGAAATAAATGCATTATTATTATTATTATTATTATTAAGAATATTGTTAAGGAAATTTTAAATTTATCATTTGACTGTGTGGAAAAAATGTTAGAAAAACGCCCTAATATCTACCCTTTCCCCAATAATTCCAAAAACCCAGTTAACATTTTGGCAGAAATTACATGTACGCGATGATGAACCTGATGAAGATGATGACTCTGAATAAATATTTTATGTGCCACTGTTTGTAGTTACCATTTGTATTTTAATAAATAATAAATAAATATGCGTTTTTGTCCTATAAGTATCTCAAAAATATTATTTAAAATTTTGCTAGAGAAACAGCAGAAGTTAAATTTCTGTTCAATCTGATAACTAATTAAAACTGACACAAAACTGTTTTGCAATGAACAAGCAAGAAATATATTTCAACCAAAATTAAGGGGTGGTATTTTAAAAAGTAGTCATCAATATCTCAAAACTTTATTCTAGTCAGTTAGGACCTATCAGCTTAGTACGGCAGTATGGAAAGTGATGATGATACCTACGGTACTGCAAGCAAACTCACTGTAGTGAATTTCCTATGAAAATTAATTGCGATTAGTCTACATCTAGCTTTTGACTTACGTCGTGTTAAAAACATCTTAGCAATGAGTAGGTAAACATTAATTTTAATTTCAATTGCATTTTTTCAAGACTTCTTGCACTTCTAGACACTCCTGACTTGCATTGTTGATGCGAAAACGTTTTAACTTAATTAATTCAGTAACTAAAGCTTTATAAATGAAATTCTGTTAATTTAGTATTTGTAATACATTAGTATTAAGTTTATTATTCTATATAACGTTATCTAGGATCGATGTACAAGCCTGCATACTATACAGGGTGAAATTTAATGCAACAAAGAGCAATAGTAGATTCCTAATGACAAAATAATGTGATGTAGCAAACAAAAAACAATTGTCAAAGTGATCCAGCTCATAGAAGGCTAAAATATAAAACTGAAAATGCCTTATTACACTTCTATACACCATGACATATAATACTTTAAAAATAGGAAATTTTCCGCCATATTACATGAACGAGTGGAGAAGAACGGAACTCGCTTACAAAGGCTGGCACAGGACGCCTCTCTAGTAGCCGTAATTATATTGATGAAGGTATGCGCCGCAAAATATGTTGAAAAAGAAATTACTAACTGCAGAATTACGCTTCGTCATAACTTTATTAGTGTCTAAATATAAATCACAGTGAATGAGATTTTTAAATTTAACTGCCAGCTGGAAAAGTAGGTGCTTCACAACCTGAATACGTTTCGTCTTTCATGAAGATAAATATTATTAAATTAGGATGCATAGTAATTAGTATTACGGGAATATAAGGTTTCTACAACCGCACATCAAAGAAAAAACTCAAGTATTTATTTTATTTTAAAAGCTGTCGACAAGGTACCGATGAGAAGACTATTCTATAAGCTGCATTCGGATTGCTCTAAACTAATGGATTAAAAGTTTTTTTTTTTAACGGATAACTACTTTAGAATCAGAGAAGGTGAATGCTTTTCCCGTGACAGATCAGTTTATAGCGGGACACCACAGGGTACAATGTTAGGGCCCTTATTGTTTACAATTTAGACCCTTTATTGATCTTGTCTAATTTGAGCCTAACCATCTTCAACATTTCCTGAGCTGTGAAAAGTGGGAAAGGTATGTCCTATTCTAAAATCTGGAAATTAAACATTCCTTACAAATTATCGCCGTATCACGATTTTGATTAATTTTGCGAAGATCTTTGAAAAATCTTTGTATAATCTAATATATATTTCAGTGTCTAACCTTATTTCTCCAAACCAACACGGATTTGTGGAAAGGAGATCGACTACTCTACTACCACAAATCTCGTGGGTTCTACACAGTTTTTAGTGGAAGTTGTTAATCAGCAGGTGGATGTGGTCTACATAGATTTTTCAAGAGCATTTGGCCGTATCGATCAAAAAATCTTATTAAATAAGCTGAATGCTCTTGGTTTCAACATACCCTTTCAAAATGTCTTTACTTCCTACTTGAACCGTAGATTTCAATACGTGTCTTACAATGGTTACAAATTGAATAACTTTTTTTCCAAAATTTGGTTTACCACAAGGCTCCAATTTAGGTCCGCTTTTGTTATTGCTTTTTATAGACGACTTGTGTTCCATTATTGATTGTTCTCATTTAATGTTTGCTGATGACCATAAGATTGATACTATATCTGACTGTGTTTATACCCAAAATAAGTTACTTAAAATTGAAAATGACCTACACGAGTAAACCATCACCGGTAAATTTTAATTAAACTTATGGCTCGTGTCCTTTACAAAGATGTGATAGTACTAAAGATTTAGGGGTTACATTCGATGACAAACTTACATTTGCTGCCAATATTAAAAATGTTGAAGCCGCATTTAAACAGGGAGATTTATTATTAGAAATTATAATAGCTTCAACATCAAAGCACTAAAACATTATATGTATCTTATGTCAGATCCAGACTTGAATAATGTAGTATGGTCCCTTATTTGTAACATATAAACAAGGTTTCCAAAGAGTGCAGAGGAATTTTTTTAAGTTTCTATAGTTTAAGAAGCGTGTAATTTATCCTGTTAGGGGTTGTGTATCGTTTTTTTACGGATTGCACCAAATTATACTTCAACTTAGTGTGTAACCATTTGTCTTTACAACAAGACCTAACATCTATTGTTAATTAGTGTGAAGATTGACTACTATTTCTTAGGAGGATAGCAACACTAACTTTTGACAACGACTTGGGCGTCATCATAAATTCCAGTTCCTCATAGTCAAACCACGAAAATTATTAACACTAAACTTTATTTATAAATCGTTAATTAATGTATCATTTATTGCGTCTTGTCAATTTTACTGCAGTTATGTGTGTCTAGAATACGGCAGTTCCCTTTGATCCCCTGACCCCGTGACGACAAATTTTCCATTGGACGAGTTTGATCATCATACACAAAACTACTATCCCTGGCTAGACTCTCAAACTTCAGCTGCACCACCTACGTGGAGATCTAATTTTAACATTTAAAATTTTTAAATATAATTTTGGTAACCTATCTTCAGTTTACTCCTTGAGCACTGATGGTCATCTCGGTGGTCATGACCTAAAGTTGAAAAAAGAAAATTTGAGAACTTGAGTAAGACAATTTTTTATTTCCAACATAATTTTTACAGTTTGGAATAATCTACCAGCATTTATAATTAGCGCACCATCGCTTTTACAAAAATAGGTTGGATGCTCATTTTTCAGTAGGTAATATGTAACGTACATACATGTAGTTTGCACCCTTCCACGTCATAGTATATTTTGCATTAATTACTTCTTGTTTGTGTTTGTGAAATAAGCTGTACAAAATTTATTAATTTTGGGCATAACAGGACAGCACTGTCAATAATCCATAAAGTATGCCCCACTCAAAACTAAACTATGTTGGAAAGTTCTCTGTAGCCCACACTGTATCAAGACACGTGGTTGTTTGTAATTAGTTAAAGCCAGTTCAATTTACTTCGACTTGTTCTAACGCCTCCAATATTTAAAGACATGAATCTACATGACGCAAAGTGTGTACAGGTAATGCCATTATTTCATCATCCATCTGGTGCCACCGCAAAGTAACAAGGAAGACAAATATTGACGTAATATGCTCTCAGGTTGATTTCTCTCCAACCACATACTAGGCTCCCGAATGACAAATCGGAGCACTATACGACCTCTGAGAAATGTTAATGGATACAAAATTAACGATAAGTGACAAGTCGGTAATGTAGAGCAGTAGGGATTGGAATTAAATTGAAGAGGAAATTGAAAACATACGAAGCCACTCATCGACCTGTTTGTCGCTGCAGGGCTTCCAGACACTACTAACATATGAGGGCATTTGAAATTTAAATAACCTCATCAAGTTTTTATGAGTAGGATGCAGAGGTACGCATATTGCGTCACCTTTTTTTCCTGGATTCGAAAGGGAGGAAAAAATTGTATTCATGCGGGTTTCGTAAAAGAATCTGTAATAGTTACCCTCATATTTTCGCATCGATTATGTTACAGATAATATTTCGTTCATGAAAGAAATATCTTACTTCGAATACAAAGGGTGGACCTTAAACAAGCACAAATATTTTGATTAGTTCCCTGTGTAGAACACATAATAGTATTTTTTTTTAAATCAGAAATAAAAATTCAAATTCTAAATAAATTTCGTGATTTTTCAATAGAAAACTTGTTGAGGACCACTGATCCGACACCGATACTAAAATTCTTTGGACCAAAATATAATAATATTGCATTAACTGTGCACTTAATTTTAATTCCTAATAATGTTTTATATTTACTAAAATAAATCAGACTGAAAGCTACAGCATAGTATGAGTCCAGTTAAACCTTTTTTTTTAAATTGACCAACTGGTAATAATTCGAGTATCGAAATTTAGATCACTTAAGTGAGAAATTTGATCAAAATTAGGTGATACGATGTATATAGGTGATTTTGTAAGGATATTTATTCTAGTATTACGACAGTAAAATATGCAATCATCACGAGATTCTAGTTTAGGTACACGTAAGTATAACATTTTAAAAATATCTAGTGAGATTATGAAATATTTTATATAAAAATGATAAACTTGTGAGAACTTTCAAATCCTCCAGCGGGGTAAATATTATCAAAACTATTGGTATGCCATGAATTTTAAAGAGCGACGTTGAACACCTTCAAGATGATTAATATTAACTTCTAATCTGGAACAGACTAAGGAAAAGTATAAACATTTTAGAGCACCAATATTGCTAAACGATATAGAGTTACCCCATGCCCAGTTATAAAAGCGGTACTTACTGGATATTCTGTTAATCTGCTCAAAAAATGAAAGTTTAATATCAAATATTACCGGTAAGTTTTTAATATTATTGCTGCGTGTCAATGGCTTTGAATTTAGATTATAATCAAATGTAATTACATATATGTTTTTTAAACTGAAAGAGCAAACTTTATATTATTCAATATTTATAGAAACCATGTTTTCTTTACATCACACTTGTATTGTCTTCAAATGCTATTGCGATGGTCGACAATCATCATAACAGTTAATGCTACGAAAAAGTTTTAGATCACCTGCGAAAAAAGGTGATAAGTTGATGAAAAATCATTTATATAAAGAATAAACAGCAGTGATCCCAAATTAGACCCTTGTGGTAGCCCTGAAGTAGGTATGAAAGTTATTTTGGCCGAAATTATGTTCCAGCAGGGGGTGCTATGTGTGGTATTTCATATGCTAATAATCGTCTCAACTTTTTTTTGTGAATCGAAGTGTACACATAATGGACCCATTGTGGTATAATAGAAGCATTAAAAAAGCCATATCTCATTTATGTCTCAAAAGTGAACCGTATTCGAGAAATTCAGTTGTCAAGTAGAACGCGAATACTTAATATGAATAATCTGTGGAAAAGATTATAAATATCTTAATATCTTCGACGATTGAAGATAATTCATTTATTAAACGCACATAGTAAAAATTATAAATTAAATTTTTAAGCAGATGCTTGAAATGTCTACTATATACCACAATATATATCTTTTAATAAACATTTCTCCTTCCTGCAAAAAAGGCTGGTTGTTATTTCGGATTACATTTGAGGCTCTGGTAATTATTGGAACGAGTTGCTCTCTTGTATTAATGGGGTCAAGGCAATAAATGAGATCTTTCATATAGCCCCATAAGTAGAAGTCATTTGCGTGTTAAGCATTCAACATATGTACCTAGACAAAACCAATATCCTTGTGAAAGAGATTGTTTATGTGTCAATAAGTAGAGGCTCACAGTTTAAAAGATATTCTACTTCACAGTACAGTACACAGAGTTTCTGGACACTATTGCTTGAAACGGACATCTTCAAATACGAGTACATGTAAATACAATTGTTGAGGCTTGGAACTACTACTGTAATTTAATACGATTCTGTAAGTCACATCAAGGATTAGAACATACACCAATGGTAAACCATGCACTGGAATGCGATACATCAGTGCACACATACAAATACCAATCCTAGGATCTTCAGCAAGTTCTGAAGGAGCGAGGATATGTCTCGAATTACTTTCTGTACCATAATTCCATGAAAACAATTTATCATTTTGATTTCAATATCTCAAAATATAATAAACTATTTGCTATTTTACAAACACAAACCAAAAAATGCTTAAGTTGTCCATCAAAAGTATTTTTTATGAACATGCATTTCCTGTTTGGAAGAATCACATAATTGACCAAAGGGTAAGAAACAATGTTAATACAGATAGACTGTTACAGCATTTCGAACTAAATTCACGAAATTCTATAGGACAGGCTAGACGGGAATTGAATTTGGATAAATCAACCGTTCAATGAATTTTAAAGACCAATGGGTATATCGTGACTACAAAATTCACAATTCGGAGTATTTGCGTGAATGTCACATTTAAAATAGACTTAATTTTATAGTTCAAATTGTAATAAATGTAGAAGAAACTGTTGATCATAACCTTTTTCGGCACGTTCTTTGGACGCACGAATGTCGGTTTGTCAGTAATGGTTTGTCAAACAGGCGCAACGAACACTACTAGTTCATTAAAAATCTCCACATCGTAAATCCAGTCCAAAACCAAGGCCAAGCAGTATTTAGATAACACTCCCAGCAAAATGGATTTGGCTTATCTCATTCCATTTAACACCACGTGTTCCAAGTTTTATTTAAGGCCCATTCTATCGACTTTTAAACACCCTGTACGACCAAGCTTTAATCTATTCCATTTTTAAATACCTACTCATTCATTTCTGAATTGAATTTACCTTAATTAGATTTTAATATCGCCTTGTTGGAAAGTTCGAACAGTCTTAGTTTACGTTATTACAGGTCGTATCAGCTACTGAGTTATCTAACTAAAATGGAATAATACTGAACTGAAATAAAGTCGTTACAATTAGCTGCAGAACTTAAACCTAGAAGTTGATTCTCAGTGTTTCATATAATCTTTCCAGTTTATTGCATTAAATGTACCTTGGAGAACTGAAATGCAAAGCTAATTGGTGTAATCAGGGTGACTTTAAACTTTATAGTTGTCAGAAGTAATGAAGAAAAATTATGTCTGGTGTAAAATTAGACGCTTACGCATCGTTCTAGTTTAATTTGCTGCGACAGTCATTGAAGCATTTACTGTTTAAGTTACTAATTAAAAGACTTTAATGTTTTTTGTAGCCTTAAATAAAAATATTGAAACGACGACCGTCTTCTTGGTCTGTGAAGCGTAAAAAATCATTATCTGTGGAAAATGAGGAATAAGAAAATCAGTATTTAATAATAACCTTGCAAAACGTGTATTCAGCCTTTGAATTTTTGTACATTGTAATGCCAGGACGTGAAATTTCTGCGTTTACCCGAGCAAGAATGACTGCTTTACATGATGTAGGACATTCTAATCATCAGATATCAAACTTGTTGGGCATTCCTAGATCATCTGTTGTACGAACAGTACACAGATATAAAGAATTTAATACAGTGAAAAACAGACAACGTAGTGGACGTCCTCGAGTATTTTATGATATTTGACGGGCATATTGGCCCGTAGACACCGCACATCTTCAGCTTCAGCTCTCAGGGCCCACCTTTAAGGTACGTTTTGCCACACCTACTATTCGAAAACGACTGCACAACGCAAATTTACGTGCTAGAAGACCATTACGGGTCCCCACTCTACTTTCAAGGCATCGTGATGCAAGTCTCCAGTGGGCGCGAGAGCATAGGGGTTGGCTTTTATGCCAGTGGCGGTGGTTCTTATTTACAGACGAAACCTGAATTTCGCTGGTTACGACAATCGACAAAGAGTCTGGAGAGAACCAGGTCGTCAAAAGCGACTTCATTTTTACCGTGAAATTGCTCCGTATGAAGAGGGTACCTTAATGTTTTGAAGTGGAATAATGTTCAACCGCCGCATCCCATTAATTTTCATACCACAGAATATGACCAGTCAAATTTATATCGAACAAGTTATTACGCCCATTATCTACCCCCTACGTAATGAATTAGGTGAAAATTTTGTGTTTATGGACGACAACGCTCAACCACATCCCGCAAGAAGGGTTCAAGATACACTCGAAGCAGGACATATCAATAGATTAGATTGGCCAGCCAACTCTCCTGACATGAATCCTATTGAAAACATGTAGGATTTCATTGCTAGAACCATTCATAATCATATTCCTCCACCTCAGACTGCAGATGAGTTAGTCGTGGCGGCAGAAGAGGAATGGAACAATATTCCACAGGAGAGCGTTAGCACAGACATGTCAACCTGCTATTGGAACATGGTGGAGGTCATACCGACTATTAGTCAAGTAGAGAACTTGCTTTTTTACTTCTTTTTGATTGAATAAATTTTGTCAAAAATGTCACACATTTGCTGGTTTTTAATTTTCTAAGCACTCAGTTTATAGAACATATTCTTTTCACAAAAAAAAATTCAGAAAACAATATACTTTTATAAATAATGTATTTGGTTTTTCTTGCAAAAAGATTTCTTTAACAACAATGAGGGGGGAATGAGACTTTTGACGTTGTATGTACATTATTACCACACTTATGTGATTATACAAACTCAACATGCATACGGTAATAATGTATATATCCCACTTATTGAGTAAGTAACTATTCTGTCAAACACTTGTTTTAATTCGATCTATTTGCTTATATATGTGACATTTATTTTTATGTAGCTAGTAAACTCACTTTAAATAAAATTCGCATGAAATAATTGTAATAATACTTGAGTTTGAAATAGAATTTAACGACTAAAATATATGCTAAATATTTCATTAAGGTAAAATAACAAGTATGTTACACCAACAATTCCTGATTCATTTCAACCAGGCGTAATGGCTAAAGCCGTACTTTATTACACATTGTTTTCTCTGCAAATACATTCGTGTTTCATTCTGAAATATCCGTCTAAAAATCGTTTTAATGCGATCCCAAATGTGTATTCTTGAAGTAACTAGTATTCTGATCTGGTAAGCTTAATTAACGACTGTGTTCCAATATGTATGAGACCTGTTCAATTGGAGGTAAACATTGTCAGGTTAACCTTGGAATTAAATGTAACTTTCACACAGATCAGTTTATCTACAACTGCTTTATAAGAGCATAATTACAGCATTTGTTTGGCTCTGTTTCAGTTGAATAATGAAGGTCAGTAGGCCACTAGTGGAGTAATGTGACATATTACAACACTAGTGAAATATTAAAAAAAGAGATCACTCTTTAATGGTTATTTTTATTAAGAACCAACAGGTTTATCAATTTGACAATTAATAGATAATTTAACTTAAGTTAAAAGCCTGTAACATGCCTTGCCTACCGTTCGACCGACTTCAATAAACTTTTTCGAATAAAAAAATCCCTAATATGATTTTCCGATTTAAAGCACATAAATTGTATCGTAGTTGGCCCCCGTTTTAAGTTTTAGAGAACATCAGGTATGTCCAAGGTAGACTTTTCAAGATATATCTAATAGAAAAAAGTTTATTGAAATCGGTCGAACGGTAGACATGTGACATGCTTGTTCCACTTTTAAGCGAGACACGCAAATTATCCTGAGCACCCTGTATAATGGGGCAACGAAAATTTGGTTGGTAGGGTTGTCTGGGGTCCTGATCAAGAATCGTGGGAATTATTCGAATAAAAAAATCCCTATTATGATTTTCCGATTTTAAGCTACATAAATTGTATCGTAGTCGGCCACGGTTTCGAATTCTAGAGAACACTAGGTATGTCCAAGATAGACTTTTTGAAGATGTTTCCAACAAAAAAAAGTTTATTGAAATCGGTCGCACGGTGGGCACGTTACAGACCTGTTCCACTTTTAAGCGAGACACCCTGTATGTTATTTAAACAATTATAAAAATTACAGATGGCAGATAAATTCTTGAACTTGTGATTTGAAATATTCTCGGAAATATTCATAAGTTCGTATATTTACCAAGAATGAATTAACTTCGGGAAAACCCGATTTGCAGGCTAGAAAATTTCCATTAAGAGTGCACTTCGGGAGTTATCAAGCGCTAATAAAACAAGAGAAACTTAATTACGCCTCCTCGGAAGAAAAAAGATTCCCTTTTTACCTAACAACTCAATCTATATGGTAATCCACTAATACAGTAAACTGGAAATTGTTTTGTTTGCCGAATATGCGGAAAGCTTGAAGAAGCCCCGAGAAGTTGGCCGATGTACGTTAAGGACTTCCACAAACTTCTCCAATACCAGCCCTGATATGAGGTCGTTTACTACACTTCTCGCCACTTAACCTACAAAAATAGTTCCCCCTTATCTGGGGCGTGCACTAAGCGAGGGTGATTATTTTTATAAGTACCTATCCAGGATATCGCTACGGTGGTGAATTTCAACTTTTCCGAAGATAAGACCCCAATACCAACATTATGGCCAAAAGAGTGAATATTTCTACTGAAACTTTATTCCAACTGAAACTGCATTCATCGTAATGCATAATTTATTTACTTAACATACATCACCCGACAGCCTTAGGCAATTGGTGGCTAGGGATAACACATGAGATTAGTAAAAAAATTAAATATAAACTCAGATACATACAGGGTGTTAAAAAGAGTGTAAAATATTTCAGATGGTAATAGTATGAACCAAAATAAGTAGAAAAGTCTTAATAAACATGGGTCCGCAAAGTAACGGTTGCGGAGATATGGACCGGTATTCGTTTTAAAACATTTTATTTTATTAGGAATAAACTGACAAAGGAAGCTTTTAACAAACAAAGTTACAGAAGATGTTCAAAGTGCCCTCCGTCCATTTCCAAGCAGGCATGACATCTTCGTCTCAACGATATTCGAACTCTTTCGAAAACACCCTTCTTGGTTTGGATTTCTTGATACTTTTGATTAATCCGTAGCTGCAGCTCTTCCAGGCTATTTACAGGAGTACCATACACTAATGTCTTCAAATATCCCCAAACAAAGAAATCTAGAGGGTTCAGATCAGGCGATCTTGGAGGCCATAAAACAGGTCCGGCCCTTACTACCCATCTATGTGGAAAAGTTTGGTGTAAATGCTCTCTAACGGCCATGGAAAAATGAGCTGGAGCACCATCATGCTGGAACCACATTTGTTGCCTCTGATTCAAAGGAATGTCTTCCAAAAACTCATACAGTGTGTTCTGCAGAAAGTTGAGGTAAGCAGCGCCTGTTAATCGGTTTGGTAAAACAACAAGACCTAGAAACCTGTCACCTACAATACCCATCCAAATGTTTAATCGTGCCTGATGTCCAGATTCTATTAGAGCATGAGGATTTTCGTCGGCCCAAATATGCGTATTGTGAAAATTAAACACTCCATTTCTTGTGAACCCGGCTTCATCAGTAAAAAGAATGTTTGCAAGAAAACGAGGGTCTTCAGCATCATGACGTAGAAACCAGCGGCAAAAAACCAAACGTGCTTGATGATCATTTATTGGATTTAAGTCCTGTACTCGTTGCATATGGTATGGATAAAGCAGTTGCTCGTGAATGATTCTCCAAACAAGAGGAACACTAATTCCTACCTCGGCTGATATTCTCCGCTCACTCGTACCTGGATTCTGCTCTGCCAGTGCTAGAATTTCTTCTTCTGCTCTAGGAGTGGATACCGACCTTGGTATTCCGGATAAATGGCACTGTTTGCTCAAGGAACCGGTATCACGCAATCTTTGGTGAATTCTTCCAAACATGCGTTGTGAAGGAATCTGGCGATTTGGATAAGCGTCAACATATAGCCGTCGCGCTTCGGTGGCATTCCCATTAGCACGACCATACTTGAAATGCGTGTCTGTTAATTCTGCGTTAGAGTAACCAGCCATAGCGAAAGAAAACTTGTGCACTGAGAACAACTGTCAAATACGTACTGTTTATTTCACTAAACATCAACCAAACATTATAAGAAAATATACAACGTTTTTGCACACTTATTTTTTATTGTCTTTTAGGTTGCAAATGAAATACAAACTAAAAAACCGAATAAAAGAAAAAAAAACAACTTATAGTAAAACAGGTATAAGTAACATGATTTGCTAATTTGAAAAGACTTTTTGTGTAATACATATAATAGTATCATGAAAAATATTCACCGAAATTTGCATTGCATTTGACGATAATTAAGATCAATTACGTACAAATGAAAATTTTAACAGATAGTTTTAGGAGTGGAAACATAAAAAGGTGCTGAAAAATAGGTGGTAAAATGAGGAGTGTGATAATACAATGAAACTAGTAAGTTTTAAGATTTTAGGGGCGGTGCCATCCCCGCCTAGGGGGCTCCACGTGTAAACGTGATTTTATGCCAGTTTTGTGTCCCCCTCGAAAACAAAATCGACGGGTCTGAGCGTCTTTCAAAAAGAGAACTGAGCTGCCAGAAAATGCTTCTGTTTCGTTTTGGATGCGCTACCCTGTATAATATTTAGTAAAATATCAGTCAAACTGCGAGAAAAGTTATAAGTTTGCGGCCGATCAGTTATTTTATTAGCAGTTCAATGTGGCAGCTTATGAGTTATTGTAAAGCAATATCAAAACATTTAATAAATGATAAAACTGTAAAATGTCAATTAAGGGTATCGATTGCAGCTGGATCACGAGTATGAGCGTAAAAAATGTATTTTCCGCTTAAGGGCGCCGTATTCTTGAAATAGTGTTTTCTACAAATGTAAATAATTTTAGACATTTAAGAACTGAATAATATAGAGTTTAGCAAATAACAAGAATGTTATTTCATGCCACCTGCAAATATTCAAAGGTACCGAAGTAAAATCAACATATATAACATGAGAAAGCGATCTATCCAATGAATTTTTAGGTACTGAAATCTACGTATTTTTTAAATTCAACTATAGATGTAAACATTGTTATAACATAAACTTACATAGTTCTGCATATAAGATTGTTCACTTTTATTTATAAGTATGTGAAAATAATTGTTAAAATGTGGGGTTAGAATAGCGAAATTATGTGTGTCATATAAATGCATTTTAAAAGTTATTACATTATTTGAGGAAAGTTTAAATAGTAAAAGTGGATAAACAAAACATCAATTATTCCATTTTTGATATTACTTTTGCTCTACGTGTTTTATTTTTCGAGATTTCAGTACACCACAAATTTGATCATTTTACGGAGAGGGATACGGGCACCTTAACAGCTCATCTCCATTTGAAACCGGTGTCGGAATCCTGTATCGGTAGCTTTCAATAAACCGGATGCACCTTTAATAACTCAGTTAAGTTAGGTCAGGTTAAGATAAATTAGGACTAGTTAAGTTGATCGGGCTGGTACTGATGGGACTAATGGATTTAGTGCGTTAACTGTGAACAATCTGAGTGATAGCCAGGGTCGTATCGTTGGCAGTCTTGAAAGGGGCGTCACGTAGATAATAGGTATCCAAGAGTCCAATACCCAAGTCTTATTTTTTTTTAATAACAAATATATTTTCTAGGCAAGACTGGGTTAGGCTGATAACATAACTAATATCTAAGTTTACCTACCTAAAGTTTAGTGTTCCCGAATTATATTCAAATTGTTTATTATTATTTGACAAAATGACATTTAATGAAGTGAATTTGAAGATGACAACTTACTTTGATCATTAAAAATATTTCATCGGGGCATCTCTCAGAAAAGTGTATTCTGTATGTCTTCTGTATATCTTCATTTCTTAAACAATTTTTATTACATGCTGAACGGCTGTCCTGTTTTGACAAATGCGCTCCCTGCATATTTAAACTTGTTAAGAATAGTTTCCCTAATTTTTAGAATGTTTATCAAGAAACTTTTTCTAGGAACTGAAAGAACATTGCTTAGGTAAGTTTTGAATAATATCTGAAAAAACCTACGTGCAAAGGTTTAAATTTAACCTTTCACTTTTACAAAGTATAAAAACCATATTTATGAAGTTCTAGGTAAGAAACGGAGCCGCTTTGGATTTTATTGGTATAATAATTTAAATAGTCCCAATAAAAAGAGTATAGAAATATTTGTTATAAAAAGGTTTGTTTTTCTTCTACAACACTTGGTATATATATAGGTTTGTTTCAATCGTGCCCAAATCACGTATTCTATCACCTCCTAAAATTATTGTAACGAGTTTCAAGACACCCTGTATATGAAAAAATCTGTCACTTTGCTAGAGGCTTTTCGCGTGCAAAATATGGTGTATCAACATGAAAACCGCGTTTATTGATATTAGTGCTAGGCATCCGTCACAATTGTCAATTCGATATCAAAAATTAAAAAAACAACTTCAATAAAATACAAAACTGTGCTCCGAAATTACAAACTAAGGTACAATTAAGGTTAAGGAAAAGCTCTTGTAACGTAATATGTTTTAGTATTACTATTAATGAAATCCTTAAAACTGTAACGTTCGACAACATTGCAATGTGCTAGCTTATGCTGCTGCTCTAAAAGTAATATAAGTCATTGTAACTAGTACGTTTTGTGTTTCTGTAGTGCTCCTTTGATACTTGTGAGTTTATATAAGCAAAAATTGAACAATGTGTAGTTACCATGACCAGCTAAATGGCATTGTTAATTTATGAAGAATCTGGATAAAACTCTCTAGCTACGAGATCTTTGTACGAAAAACGTTTCTCTCAAGCAACAAAAGTCATTTTGACCACAACTATTTCACATTTTATTCTGTTGTGAAAAGAGAGCTCTAAGGAAATCATTTATAGTAGTACCTATGTCTAGGTGTACCTATTTGTAATTATTATCTACGATTAATGTGATATATATCAATATCTACGAGTGAGATATCAATATCTCACTAGTACGACGTTCGATGGTTTGTTGATAAAAAAATTAAATTCTTGTGAAAAATTAGTCAATATTATATATTATAAGTGACTCCAAAACTAAAAATACATAATTTACTAATAGCACGATAATTTGATACATGTGTTTTGTCTTCTGTATTCTTGTAGATAGGAACAATAAAAGCAGTTTTCCAGATAGGCGGAATCATGCCAGATTCAAAAGTCTTGTTAAATAACATGGTGAGAGGAATATGCAGGCAATACGAGCACTTCTTTACGAAAAATGAAGGTATGTTATCAGGCCCAGCTCCTTTGTTTTCATCAACTGCATTTAATTGCGAACTTGCTCCGGAGGAACTGAGACCATATCAATATTAAGATAAGACATGCTATTTTCAAAATTAACACTTTGTTGGTTATACGGCCCATAGAAAGAAAATAGCTCACAAATACCCGGACCACAAGGTGCACTTCTGTCAAAGAGTAGAAACTACTCTTTGCTTCTGTTATCAAAAAACATTAAATTAGAAATGCTCCTGTCACGCTTACAATTAGAAACAAAGGTCCAGAATCTCTTAACATTCTACTGCATATCCCCCTCTATAGATCTTATGTAGCTATTATAATCACGCCTATTCGAAAATTTGCTTTTTAGTCTAAAATAATTAAATTTCATATAATTATTATGGAAAATTTTCCATTTCTCATGATATTTATTTTTGTCTTTTACAAGGTTTATGGTGTTATTTGAAAAAGATATAATATATTTTTTGTTTTTGCTTTTTAGTTTAGGAACGTGCCGGGATATTACGTCATTTAATTTATCATAAAATATTCAACAGCCTCAATCAAATCATTACTACTTAATAAGACATTCCAATCAGTTTCATTAAGACTATTTATTATGTCCAAATAATTAGATTTCCTAAAATAAAAAAATTGACAGTTCTTGTTATCCTGTAATATACTAAATTTTGGAGATGTAAAGCAAAATTCCACAGAAGGATGATGCGCATCTTCCCTGACTAGTGAAAAGCAGGCCTTAGTTTTTCCGATTTTCCGATATCTCCTAAAATAACAAAGTTACAGTAGAATCTAACGTTTACATGTGATCGTTCTATACTTTAGTTTGCATAACAGTTTTTTTGTTAAAGTTCTTTGAATATTGAATTATATTCCGAACTCCCTGTATATGGAAATAAAGTTATGGAAAGACTGTATTACAACATTTTTAAACCTTCATAAACACACAAGCAATGGGCAGAGCATGCTAAATACAGTAGGAGGTTGCAGACGTTATTTTATGTTTAATAATTTATGGCATTACATGTAAGCAAGTCTGGCAAAAATCCATATCACGTCACGTGCAGATTTAATGCACGACCTGGGCTTTAAGACTAGAATACGGCTTTAAAACTGGAATTCGATATCGATTTTGTATGAAATCAAATAGTAAAGTGCTGCAGTCAGATGAGTTTATCACTTACCTTCTTAAAAATTTAAGAAGTACCAGAGTCAATACACCCAGCGCACTTATATAAATGCTGGCCTCTCGCTTCGAATTGAAGTTTTAAATTTTAAAGTATGTCGTTAAAGTTATCTAAAGGCTATTCCGGAACTAGCGCTGTTTAAGGTATAAAAATTTAATCTACTAAGCAAATATCCAATATTGTTTTGGCAGCTTAAGAGAAAGAAGTGTTAGCAAAGAAAGCGGAGAGAAGATGACAAAAAAATTGATTGAATTCAAATTAAGCCATATTCTCTTCATCCTACTTAACCGTTAATCTTTGGGTTAAATAAAGGGCACATAAAGTATCAATATTTTTAAGTCTACTCCATAAGTATGTAATAAAATTATAGATTAGATGTCGCCAATTTGTAATTTAACCTTTGACCCTTAATAGATACTATTCCTGCTCCAATGTAAGAGCTTTGATGTAAGCCATTTAATGCAGGAATCTAATTAAAGGCGATCAGATTACGCCGAAGTCATATTGGATGAAATCGATACCATAATTGCCCAAACAATGTAGAACTTATGTCCGAAATAAGTAGATCGGGTTCAAGAGAGAGAGATGAAGGAAACCGTTTAAAATAACTTATCAACGTATTTTAACGGCATTTACATCATTCTTTTTTTATATATACTATAATATTTCAAAATTCTTCCTCATAATTAGAAGGTTATTGTCGATGTAGAAGTTGTACTTTCTTACGATCCCCATTCTCTCCAGATATGACATTATGTGATTTAAAAGATGCGTAGATACCTTGAAAAAATTCCCTGTACAATTTATTGAAAATTACATATGACTATCAAAATAGACGTAAATATGTAAAGAGAAATGTTCCATGGTTTCCTAAACGTGCAAAAGATCTTATTAAATCAAAAGAAGAAATTGAAGGTAATATTAAGAATAATAGTAATAAGCGTTTTCCAAGTGCTATCAATTATGATAGTCAGGCATTGTCTAATGATCAGGATATCTGCGATGCTATTGTCAATACTTTTTTTCAATATTTGTGCCAATTGTCAATATTTTAGTGTACACATTAAACGTTTATCTGTTGCAGAAATCTAACAGGAATTTGACTGACATTAATAAAAGTGCTGGTTCTAATGACATTCGTCCTATATTTGTAAAATCTTGTAAACCGTCTCTAATTTTGTTCAACAAATCTTTAGCTTCTGATTGTTGTTCTGGTCTTAAACAGCAGTAGTATTTCCAGTTTTTAAAAGTAGTTCTAAGGACGAAGTGAGCAACTGTCGTTCCATTTATGTACTCTGTGTATTTGGTAATTTTTTTATTAATGACAAGAACTTTTTTTAAATTAAATATTTAATAAGTGATAATCAACATGGATATTTTCAAGGCAGATCTGTTATTACAATAAAATGCTGGTGGACACTGTGTATACCGCTTTTCAAAAGTGCTTGACAAAGTATATCTTCCGACACTATCAATTAAGCTTGAAAATTTCGGTATCCATGGTGAACTTCTTCGCTGGCTTGAACAATTACTTTTCAGAATACCACAAAGCTCTCACCTGGGACCTCTTCTGTTTTCTCTTTTTATTAACGACATTGGTTCCTGCTTGAAGTATTAAGATTATAATTTATTTACTGATGACCTTAAATTGTCAAAGCGGGTTCAGTCTGTGGATGACTGCGGTAAACTCGAGGAAGATTTTTTCAGATTAAATGAATATTGCAGTTCTCACAATGATGTTCCAGTACAAGTAGTAGATCAACAAAACAATCTTGGATCCTTAATAACTTAAGCTGGATAAGCAAGTTAGCAGTGTTGTTAAAAAGACTAACTTAACCTGCTACGTTCTAAAAAAATGTTTCGGGTCATCTTCATCAGAGTTATTCAACACAATATACAAGACATCTGTTCATCCAAAACTAGAATATAATCTGGTCTCCTCATCTTCTTGTATCGGTTGAGCGAAAATTTGCCAAATGGGTAAAACAACTAACCCACATATCTTATGAGAACAGATTAGATTTACTTCGCCTGCGACCTTTAAATACGAGAAGAATCCGAGGAAATCTTATTCAGGTTTGTCCTATTCTCCATAAAACATTTTCCATTAACTTGACTGGTGTCTTTTCATTGCATGATGATGGACAGCTTCGAGGTTACTGCTTTAAGTTAACAGAGAAAATTTGAGAGCTACAATACGTCAGAATTTTTTTCGAATCGAGGTTTCTACCTGTTGTTGCTGCACCATCCATTAATTAATTCAAGAATGGTTATGGTCGTCATCATGTTAGCTTGAGTGCATGAGTGGATACTTTTTTGAATAATTTTATTTGTTTTTTTTTTAAACATTAGCAATTAAGCCATTTTTATATGTATCTATTGGGTATAATAGATATTCGTGCTTTTATTCCTATTGATAATAATAGTAATAATAAAACCCTTCATCAGTTGTTTTTTTTTGTATAATACATTAGTTAGAAGTAAATTGGAATATGAAGTCTTTTATGGGGCTCTTTCTATTATAAATACATAGATGGATTTGAAAATGTTCAGATATACTGATCCAAAAATCAAATTATGAATAAATTACGTTACAGGCGCTTTTACTTAACCTTAATTGTACCTTATGTAATTTAGTAACATAGTTTTGCATATTATTGCAGTTGTATTTTTATTTTTGAAATGTATTTGTAGACAAACTCTTCCTTTTAGACATTTTTTTCATAAGCGTTTTATTGCTTTTAATCAGATATATGAGTTCTTAAAATTACGGCTCTCATATTCCGGACACCCTGTATAATCTAATAATATAAAATCAGAGCACGAGCACACGTCTGTGCAAACTTTAATCATTATTCCAGCACATAAGCACTTACATACAAATATTCAAATTTAGTGAGACCTACTACCTACCTAATTTCTTCTTGTATGAAACTATTCTGGCGGATCGTTCTCCTCCAAGTATCCTGCTGAATTTGCGGAGCATAGATATTTAATTCAGGTCTCATTGGATTACACTGAAGAGGGGATCAAACGGGATTAAAATCATTTTAACCGCATGCTGTATGTTGTAATTGGATTTATACGATTGATGCTAACTAACTAAATATCTAATTATACATGGCATGGGAAATACGTACCTCTCAAAACGAATGTAAGTGCACGCATCACTCAAAACAATGGAGACGGATGTATAGCAAGGAAATTGGAGAATGAGTATGCTAGAAGTAATGAATAACCACTATCAATGCTGGAGCGAAACTCGTTGTGCCCAACCAACATGACAAGAAAGATAATCAAACCAGTTCATTTATTTGTTTGGTATAGATATCCATGATTTGTTGTAATGATATGTTAAATAGCTATTTATGTAATCAGTTATGAAAAGTATGATTTTATGTACCGAGTGCAAGTTTGCGGAGCAAGCGAAGTGAGATCCCGCAATATCGCACGAGTTACATAAAATCATGTTTCATAACGTATTGCATACAAGATTTTTTCTAATTTTGACGAAAAATGGGAAATACAAGATTTTAATTTTGATCATTTACAAGTACAATTTACATAACAATTATCTGGTAGGTCAGTGTTAGTTTAAATTTTCTTGGCATTTGGCTTGACATTTAATAGAGAAAAATGTGTTATTTACATTTAGATTCTGACGATATGGAAGAGCAGGACCTAGTACCAAGGTTTGGGTTGGAAATTACTGAACTTCGCCTCTGAGATAATCCTAATCTTGTTAAAATTACACAATGTATTCTACGCTATGGACACAGTACTCCATGTTGAGAATTGAGCTGTCTCTAAAAAAAGGTATAGATATTAAAACATACAATAGTTTGATAGCATCTTTGAAAAGGCAGTCCGATGGATACCACGCTAAGAAACCAAATGTTTTTTCAAAAGTAAATATTGCGAAGTTTTTGACGGAGGTGGATGACAATTATTTTTTAATTGCTAAGGTAACTAATAATTGCTTCATTTAGTTGTCAGTTTACTAATTCGCATTTTTTGCTTTAGGTTGTGTTGGTTGTGAGAATAGCTGGTGCATGTCAGAAGTCAGAATTAACATTTTTACGTGTTGAAGATGTTACAGATGAGGAGGCCGTATTTTCGAGTAAATATTCTAAATACAAAAACCAGAGTAATTCGTGAATCACCCCGGTAGATATAGAAGGACTAAACTTCGTTGACGTTATCAGAAAATAAAGAATCCTACGCCCGGAAAATATTAAACACAATAGATTCTTTGTTAGATATAGAAATGGTAACTGTGGTGGTTGCATAAGATGTTTCACCAAATATTTCTTGCGCTATAAGTTTTTTATTATTCATGGAATTTTCAACATATCCCTCCGCACCAGAGCTAGATTTCCAACCTCCGTGCCTCTTTAATTTTAAAACATCAGCGCCACTGTCTGCTAGGAAAGTGGCAGAGCTTCTTCTGAAGCAGTGGCCAGTATATAGAACAGGATTTGAAAGACCACGAAATTGTGCAATAACTTTTGGCAGACTGCTAAATGTGTTAATTCCCACAGGATTTCTGGTACATTTTCCATTCGCATATTTTACAAAAAATCTGTTGTGTTTAAGAACCTGGGGACGCAACTCAATATATTTTCTTAATATTTCAACAAGATTCAATGTATCCAGTGGTAATTGCAAACTGCCGTATAACTTTTGTTTTTGAAGGTGGGATATCAACACGAAAATGGCTTCCTTCGTTTATAACATTTTCAACTGGAAGAAATGTTAATTCTGCTTTTCTGCATGCTCCTGCCATTCCAATTATCATTGCAACCGTAGCCATTAAGTATTCTTTGTCATCAGCTTCCACTAAAAATTTGGCAAAATCTTCTTTAATAAAAACTTTTGACTTTTTAGCACTGTACCCGTCCGCTTGCCTTTTAATATATGCTACCAAATTTGTATGTTTTTTAATATCAATATTCCTTTTCAGATTTAGTTCAGACTTTAACATTGAGTAAAGTGTCCATAATGTGGAAACTTTTAGATCTTTCTTACCCTCAAAATATGCAAGTAAAACTTTCTCATTAACATGTTTAATTTTCTTCTCATCACACCACGTAACAAATTTTTCGTATGCCAAATCATAAACTGCCTTTGACTTTTTGGGAATTACTGATAATAGAGCATTACCTGCTGCCTCTTCAATATCGCTTGGCAGCTCTTCAGAACTTGAATCACTCATTTTTTAAAAATAAAACTAAAAATATATCAATCTCGCTAAAAACCTTCCGTCTAGACTTTTTTACAAAATGTCAAACTGACAACTAACATGAAGTAACAGCAACAAACTAAATTTGTTTTCCAAATTTTTGTCAATCATATTAAATTTTATTTTTTTATTACTTTCTTCAAAATTAGAAAAAATCTTGTATGCAATACGTTACGAAATAAAATTTTGTGTAACTTGTGAGTTTTCATTCAAAATCTCACGCGTTACACAAAATTAGGCATTTCGTAAATGATGGCATAAATAGCTATTTTGTAATTAGTGACATAACGAACTTTTTGTAACCAGTTGCATGATGGTTTTCATTACGTAACTAGTTACATAAAGTAGAACGTTTTGACATTTGTTTCGATAACAAAAGATGTTACTTTATATGTCAAAATTAAAAATTATTTATTAATATTGTTATTTTTATTGAATTATTTGTAAAACCAAAATTATATCGCAATTGAAATTTGCAATTCATGACAATGAAAACAGAGAGTTTTTCGAAGTTTCAAAAGATATTCTTCTATTCTTTATTCCTTCTTTATTTGTTATTATCCAATACTACAAAGGCCACTACCAACTTCACTTTGAAAAAAAATTGTATTCAACATGTTACTGTAATTTCGCTATGTCTCGCTCGTACACCAATTACAACAGTAGATAATTCATGCCCAGAATTTGAAGGCAGTCTTTATCTGAAGGTTATAATTTAACTCAATGCGAAAGTCAACCCACTCAACGGTTGCTACCTACGTCTCAGCTACAAAGCGTTAGAAGAGTTGAATATTTTAGTAAAACTGAAAGTGGTTCTTTCATTATATCTCAATTAGTGTGAAGCATTCATGCAATTTCGTAGTCTGCCTCAGAAGTAGCAGTAAAATTACTAAGGCAAGTATTATACTCAGGCCACGAAAAGTACGTCATTATTTTTATCAAGTGTAGTTTATCCACCCAAACAGACAAATCTATTTATCTATACTCGTTACATAATGATACTCATTTCAATGTCATAATGAGGTTGTTTATAGTATTAGTGCGATATATATTTATCGCACGCATTTTATAACAAAGAGCACACAGCTGCATGCTTTAGTAAAGTTTATTACACACATTTTTGACTTTAGAATTAGTCCCAACTAGTTGTACGTGAAATTAGCAAACTAATTAGACTTCCACGAAATATTTGCCTAATATTGTAAAAAGAAATTATTAAAATTGGTGATTGTTTTATTATCCAATGCAACACTGACACACATCATAAGTAACAACGTATGTCACTGCTGGGTTATACTCACAACGTAGCACCCCAGAGCATAGTTGGCTGGTCGATGGTCCGACCGATATCATCGGTTGCAAAGGAGATAACAACAACCAGCTATTCTTATTATCTTACAATTAGTTATTACCAAAAAATCAAAATAAATTCTATAACAGTGCGATATCCGACAAAGATTTGCTTGTAAATATCGAAGAAAGTGCATCTGAAGCAACTTTAGGCTTTGTACCACAGAAATCTAGCTTAAATCTTGTATATTATACATGATATACAGGCTGTCTCACATAAGAGGGCCACTCCTATGTATCTCGCTTAATATGCGAGACACGTCAAAAATCTGTTTATATCAGGTGAAAGGTATCAATCCATTTTGCAATCAAAATTTATTACCAATAAGTTTTCTCTATCTCTTAAAATAAAAAAGTTAGACAGCCTTAAAGTTTGGGTACTTTACAGGTTTCTTTGTTATTACTCATAAAGTTGACCATGGATCTCAAATTTGCTTTTACGAGCATAAAGGCCTCCAAAAATGCAACAAAAAATATTTAAAGATTTTTGACGTGTTTCGCATATTAAGCGAGATACATGGAAGTGGCCCTCTTATGTGAGACAGCCTCTATATGTATTTTACAATACTTGTCTGATTACAGAACTCACTTTCGGCTCATTATTTAAATTTCAGACGCGTGCTATAACATATCCCATGTGGCATGATTCACTTGCAGAGTATAAATTATTGAAGACTTTATAATCAATAAACACAATAGAAATATATTATCTGACCATTCATCATGTCCAACTAAGACTATAAAACTCGTTTCTATTATCTATTACTGGATAGGAGAAAAATTAAAAAACTTTTCTTCGCAGATCAGATAAGAGCCTGACTGACCTTGAATACTCATCTCCTTTCTACAACTCTTCACATTTGACTCTTTAAATTTTTTTTATTGACCCCGAAAGCTCCTAATAAATTTCTTTACTTGGTTTTGAAGTTTATTATCTTTCACGTCAAATATTGAGCATACCACAAAGTTTTAATGATTTCTAGTCTGTATTAAAACAACTAACTCCGAGAAGTACTAGAAAAGTTTCTTGCCTAAAACTGTTCATAATTAATAATATCTGAAGTTTTCTAATAAGCTGTTTATGAGGAGATGCTTATGAGGTTTGCTTATTTCAGCGCCTTATTACTTCTTCGTTCACACATCTCATAAGATGCTTGAAAAACAAAATCTAAATATTTGTTTCCAGAAGCATTAATGGATTATGACCTGAATTTTTATTATTATGTTATTTTTGTACGTAGAGGCCAAAATACATACAAAAAACGTAAACATGACTGTGTTCTTGAAGCGCAGTCTTTATTTACTTAAAAAAGTTGTTACATAATATGTTCAACTACGGAGTTTTCACTAATGAAGGAAATTCATACTAATAATAATAAATAGTTTATTGAGCACACAAAATGAAATACAAAAACATAAGCTAAGCAATAATGGCAATAATGTAGGTACACAAAAGAAGGAAGTTAGCTTAGCCTAACATTCTAAATGATAATGTGTTTCACATATAAACATTAAGAAAGGAATAGCAGAAACAAAATAATAACTGATAAAATATTAACAATTATAATAGCATACTAGATGAGATGAACATCTCAAAATAATCCACAACAGTATCAACATTTTATAAATAGCTGATACCATATTTAAACTAGCCTCTCTAGTAGCTCCAATTTGAACTTTTTTTGTAAGATGATAAAGTAACAGACAAGTCTACGTTAATCTGATTAAGATAAAATGGCACTAAATAGGAGAAGCATCCCTGAAAATGTGTTGTGGCATGCTGTGGAATATGAAACTTATTGTTTCTTATATTGACATTGTGAACGTCAGACCTTCGAGATATAATATCATAAAGACATATTGGCTCCTTAGTATGTCAATTTATACAAGAATGTATTAAAAATACTGAACTCTAATATTTAATTTGTTTATTTTAATAAGATAAGGAGTTATATGACTTCTAGGAAGAATATTAAACACAAATCTCATACAGGTATTTTGAATTTGTTGTAACTTTTGTTGACAATTTTGTATTAAGAATTGGGGATAGATGAAAGTTTTTATTAATGTTTTCATAATGACTAATTTTATAAATAGCTACACTATTGAAATAATATCAGGCACCCCACGCTTTTTTTACTATAATTGAATTATTTTAATTTCTAATTTAATCTTATTCCCAATTACTTAGTCGTAATTGATTCTCGGAATTTTCTATTGCAATACAAACTCTAATAAAAGAGGTTTTCCAGGTTTTCCTCATTCCTGCACTGAATAGTGGTTAGGGCCTACCAACGTAAGTCGTTCCTGGGCGCAAATGCGGCCTGCTTAATAATAATATGCCGCCCCCTCTCCCGCACAAGTCTCCGACTTCTGGGCTAATCCCTGTGATTAGAATGAGGGGTAGATATATTATTATATTATTATTATTATTTATACAAGAATGTATTAAAAATACTGAACTCTCATATCAAAATCTTTTTCCGAATTATAAAATTTTTGAAAATTTTACTTTATAATCTTACAAAATTTTAGATTCAAAAATTTCTTCAAAAATTTTTGCCAAAATTTTTGCCAAAATTTTCGAATTAAAATTCTGAATTTGAAAATTTACGTTTTTCAAAATTTTTCCAAAATTTTTGAATTGAAAATTTTTTTCGAAAATATTTATTTGAATATTGTTTGGAATTATCAAATTTTTATTTGTTTCCAAAATTTTTTAATTTTAATTTTATTATATAATTTCAAAATCCAAAATTATTTACAAAATTTTGTATTTCGTATTTTTTTTAATTTTAAAATGTAAATTTTTTCAAAAATTTGTATTTCAAAACTTCAAAATTATAAATTTTGAATTTTGGAACTCCAAAATTTTCTATTTTGAATTTTCTTTTTTGAAATTTTTTTAATAAAATTTAACGTTTAAAAAATTTTTGAATTTCAAAAATATTTTTGTCAAAATAAAGTTTTTACTTGACAATTTTTCCTTCTTTTTTTTCAAAATATTTAAATTCATAATTTCTGTTAAAGTTCAGTTTCGTTTCCATTCCAAGTTTTGCAATGTAATATTTTAAAATTTATCATGAAGTTTATTGATTCAAAATTAATTCAGAAACTTACTTTTTAACTATTCCTATTATTTTTTTCTCAAAATCGTAAATTATTTCAAAAAAACTTAGAAGTGGTCCATTATAATAACTTTGACTTAATAATTCAATAATTTGCAAAATATATGTAGAAAAGTTCCGTAACGACATCTATCGTATCATAATCGTACCATTAATTTTCATTAAATATACTCAGTGGTAAGAATTCTTTTTACTTATATCGGTAAGTAACAATGTCATTTACCATCGTTCTATGGATTGTATACACTTAACTTGCAAACGAATCTAAATAGTTTATTTTTTTTATTCTGATGATCCTAGTCAGGACATTAGAACAAAGTTATTAAATAATTGTATTGTCATCAGTCCTTGACCCCTGTGCAAATTTTCAAGCTGATCAGACTTCTTGATATTGATGAAAATTACGCTGAAAGATTCCGTTACATACATACAGGTCAAGCTAATAATAAAAGCGTGTTAATAAGGAAATAAAATACACAAATCTATTGTTCTCGTCTGTAGTCTTTCTTTTTATTGTTCTGATTGCAGCTCAAATAAAAACGTTGTACAAAAGCAAACTGTAAACTGTCACTACACTTTTTAAAGTTTAACTATTATCAAGTGTAAATATACTGAAAAAAATTTGAAATTTACACCTGAGAAGGTAGAATACCTGCAAACGTTACATACCTATATGTAACGCTCGTTCATTATCATTTTTATTTTACGGTAGGGATGAAATTGTACATCCCTCTACTTTCAGGATAAGCATTAATTTTCCCTTTAGTATGTTACTTAAACTTTACTAAAATATGACTACACATTAAATTCCTATCGAAACAACTTCCCGATGAAGCTGGAGCGTAGAAAGTTCCAACTAAAAGTTCATTTCCACTTTACACTTAAAGGCGGCATGTCAATATTATCGTGCGAGGTAAAGCACAGCCCCATGCACTTTGTTGGTCGTATTAAAATTTCCAGCGAACCCCTAATTTATACGGACCTGATCCCAAACTGGCCCGGCTTTGCCGACCGTTTTATAGCCAAACCACCAGAATCTGCTCTATCCGAATCAGACATTGTTGGGAGCCAGAAGTTAGAAAGCAGCGCGCAAACCAGATCGTCACTGCTCTGATATAATGGGGGCCGATATGACGCTCCCGAGGGCAGTAACCACATCCGCCCGCAGTATGTGTCATTATCACCCTCTCATTTTAAATCCAGTTTAATTGGAAAATCAATAGATGCACTTCGGGCCGGTAATTTGGACATGTAATTTGGAGATTCTCCACCGTATACGTTTGTTAAATAGTGAGTTAACCTTCACGGAAATAGTTTTTTACACAGGACACAAAACATTTAAGTAAAAATTGAAACACGTGGTGTTAGATGGGATGAGGTAAGCTCCATTACCAATCGAAAGGATTACCTTTGTCATCAATTATATTTTTTTCCAGAAACATACTCAAACTTTTTCAATATTTTTTCCTGTTAAAAAGCTCTCTTCTTTCTAATAAACTTTTATTGGAGACATTTTTCTGTATTACTTCCCATTTAAAAGTTAGCTATTATTTATCATTTTCATGGATGAGATAATAAAAAATTCACATTAAGATCTAAGAAGTTAGCTATAGGCCACGTACAACTACAAAGAGTGGAAATCGAATGAAAATTAATAAAAATAAAACCAGTGATGATGATAGGGGAAGAAAAAAGGAACTTTATGTAAAAATCGATGACATAACAACAGATCAAGTAGAAATATTTCAATATTTAGGCGTAACAATAAGCGAGACAGAAACACAAGAAGCATATATAAATAACAGAATAAAGAAATCACATAAACTATACTATGCAATGAATAACAAGCTTATAAGTAAACCAAGAAATATCAAGATCAACAAAAACTATAGTTATTTATGCAACAAGTACAAAAAGTAAGTGTTTATTGCACACGACGTGAAATTATCCAACGAGACCGTCAGGCCGAGTAGGACAACACGTCGAGTGCAATAAGCACTTTTTGTACGAGTTGCATACAATATTTTTTCTACGTTCATGCAAAAACCAAAAAATGATATTTAGATGACACCGAGTCTAGGAAAATGTGACGTCGATTTGAACGTTTATGTTTGTCATGATGACAAAATGCTGTAGTAGAATGACAGATGAATGCGATAAACATTTTATTGAACTAGTGCAATAAAGAACCACTTTTTCCACTAAATATAGTTCAATAAAGTTTTGTATTTTTGCAGGAACGTAGAAAAAAATATTTAAGTCAGTGTCCAGACCCATATTGACATATGCTTGTCAAACTTGGGTTTTGACAGAAAAGCAGAAAAGTAAAATGCAGGCTGTTGAAATGAAATATTTAAGAAGAACGATAGGTGTAACAAAGAGAGATAGAATGAGAAATGTAGATATACGAATACAGTCAACATTAGAGTACATAGAAAGTAGGCAATTAAAGTGGTGGGGACATTTACAGCGCATAGAGAGAGATAGACCATTAAGAAGAGTTTGGGTAGCTAAAATTCAAAAAAGTAAGAAAAAGGGAAGACCAAGAAAAACATGGGATAAAGTTGTAGTAAAAACATTAGGCAGGAAAGGCAGACGTTGGAATGAAGCTAAGTTGATGGCGGCCAACTGTAAGGAATGGAAAAAGTTTGTTTGTGAATAAGCAGAAAATGAACCTTACACCATATGATGGTAGAAGTGGTTATGGATAAAATGTTATATAATGGTTAAAAGTTATAAGCAATATCGTTCTATTGAGTATCAAAAGAAATACCACCTAGAAATCACATTAGCGGTAGAATAATCAAGTAGTCGTTGGAAAATACTTGAATGTTCGTTGCTTAAAGAGTATGTATGTCATTAACTATAAATAAAAGGATTAAACTCGATACAGTTAAAACAAAAGATGATGATAACAATAAATATTCCATACATATTATAATCTATTCTCTATGTTACCTGTCATTTCAACACACATATTCAATCTTGGCCTGACTTCTTCGTGGGCGTTTTTTAACATTTCGCCGTTTAACTCGTTACAGGCGTTTGTGAAGAAAATTGAAGGGTGTTAGATCCAGTGACTTTCCGGGCCACTGAATAGGTCCATTAATCCCAATCCTTTTTTCTGGTAAAGTGTTATCTAAATATTATATATAAAATTGTTTAATTTTAAAAATGTGAATAAATTATTATACAAAAGTTAATTAAAACTATGGGATAATAACCAAATTTAATAAATTAGCCATAGGTATATTAACTGTTAATGAAAAACCGATTTAATTATTAACATAATAAGTTACATTAATTTGTTCATATTTAGTGAAACGAATAATACATATTTAACCATGCATTTAAATAACTAATATTTAGTAATAATTAAAACTAATCAACTGTTAAACTGTATAGTTGAACAAAGAAATATTACAAAAAAATATATAGCAATATAATCAGCCCAAGCACCTTACATCCAAAAATCAAGTTACTGTTAGAAGACTTACCAATCTACATATATAAATTATTGTGTTTATCAGTCGTTATCGATTAATTCTGTAAAATATAAATGAATTCAAGAACTTGATACTGAATAACCGCAAAAAAAGATATTGTATGACCAAGTTCATCCTTGATCAGTCCTATGTCATCAGCTTATATTATATATTCATATTAATCAATAACTTTAGACTTAATATAATATCTTGACTTGACACTTGACATAATCAATACATATTAGAGCCAAATGAAATGCCAAGTCCATCCAATATAATATATATTAATAAGTACAATTTCTCATTATCAATTTTTGCTTCTTAACCACTACAATAATATACCACTACACAATATAATGAATTTGTTTATAATTTAGACGTCTGTAGTAGAGGTTGCCACTTGTGGCACACCATGTTTCTTTTAAATGGCAGAACTTTTTTGCACCTTAGTGTATCCATCTGACTATCGACACGATCGATTCTCCTACATGTTTTATTTGAAAAAGGTACGTTGCTGAAGTTTGTAGGAATAATCATTTTTTAAATAATCCTATTTGAAATGCTCAGTGCCCAGAGTAAAACTGTTTTGGTTTCAGGTAAAGTGGTATTTCTGCTGAAAATGCAGCAAAATGTTACTTGAAAAAGTTGTTCAGAATGGTAAATTATGTAGATGTGCAAAATTTCAAGAAGAATAAATTTGATTTTCTCGCACGCAAAAACCCCTGATTTACAAATTTTACGTAAATATTTGGATTTTTTAAAAAGTTACCTACAAATATCGAAAATAAAGTTGTAACTTTGACACCCTGTATCTTCTTTATTAAGCGACTTGGGATATAGCATGTTAGGTTAAATCGAATCATTTTCACCTAAGAAATCTGTGTTCTCATTTTTGCTACTTCATTTTAAAACACCCTGTATATTAATATACGTAGTTACTCTATATATCATCGACCGGATTCAAGAGTAACTGATGTTGTGCTTCTTTCAGTTCTTAGGAGAAGTCCTTTCGATTTCTAGGTTGTTTTGAATTCAGTTTAATAATAGTAGTAGCGATTTTGATGGGGTTCATTGAAATAACGTCAAACTTATTATACGAAGGATTTTTGCCTGTCCTCGTTCCCCGACTCCACCTTGTCTGGCACACGTGTTACTGAGGGAGGGAAAGGCCGCCTGGCATTATACTTGCAGAAAAGTAGATCGATTCTGCATTTCTGGACAGCCTGAGCTGAACTGTCGAGGTCACAGAATTCACCATAAACTTTAATAAATGCAGAGTATCTCGCCTACACAGTTTACTAGGCCCTGAAACCAGATATTCGATGCCAACAGAATAAACCCAGAGACAAAACACACTACAGGCTTTGAGTTCTGAACATTTCCACACACCGAATAACATTTCCAGGGAACTTGTGAAATATCTACTCAACACCGAATAAACGGTTGTAATATGTAACTGGAATTCTGAAAGAGTTTATGTTCATCATACTCGTTGATGTCATATATGGTTACAACATGACTCATCATCATTCAATCAATACTTGAAAAGCAGTTGAAAAATAACATTTATCTTTCAAAATAGTTTCTATAGCGATGCTATTGGACTATTTTGTTTTGATTTAATTGAAGAAGCCCTTATATTTGATTATTATAATCAAACACTAAAAAAACAACAAAGAAACACAAGTGTTACGAAAAAAGTCAGAATAACTTATTTTTACATATCAATTATGAACGAGATGTCTATGGCGTCACTTATGGCATACTGATGACATAAGTCAGAATAACATGCTCAAAACCAGTATATGTGGTGGCACCACTGACGCATAACTGTGGCTACTACAGGTTTTTCAAATGTTATTCAGTGCTGTTTAGGGAATTAGTTTGCAAAGTAGTTGTTTTCTTAAATTCCGAAGTTTTGAAATATCCTAATCGACAAATAACGACACAGGTCGGGCTTCTATAGTACCCACAGAATAGTGGATCAGTCTTTGCATTGAAATCCAATATTGAATATCTCGTATGTCGATTATGACAGAGATCGAACCGTCAGAATTATTTGTCAGTAGCCTCCCCTGTAGCATACTGATGAAAGATAACCAGCTCGATACCACTATATGTCTGATGACACCACTGACGACTAACCGCGACTGTTTACTATAGACTTTTCAGATGTCATTCAATGCTGGGCGAGGCACTAGTCCACAGAATAGTTGCTTCCTGAAATTTCACTGCTTTTAAAATAGTTATGTTAATATACATATAACAACACAAAGTTTGTATATTGTGAGTCAAAAAAGATACGTCTAACAATTAATGATTTTGATTTTTTAAGGTAACATTTGACCAATCTCGCGCTGAGTAAAATTGTTTCTATTATTGCTGTTGAATGTCATTAATAAACTGTATAAAAATATCGGACCCAGGATATAACTCTGAGGTAGTCTTGAGGATTACGCTAGATTTAAACTCTCTAAATAATAAGCTCAATTGGCATAAAGTAAAACATCAAGTACTCGTAGATAAAAAAATATTATGATCATGAATGGTTTTGAGAAGACGCTCTAGATTGCATATACATGACTTCTAGCGATAATTTTGCTAAAGTGACCTCTGCGTAGAAGGTTGAATTGCCGTTGGCGGGAAGGGAATAGTGTTTTAAAAGTTTTGTATGATGCTAAATAAATATAAAATAAACGACATAAACTCTTCACTTCAACGGATTACTTCATTGAAATGCCGGTATCCAGCTGTTGTTCTTTTATATATATAAAAGACGTGGGAGGGTTAATATGCTACGATCCATTTCCCGATATTAGCCTACACGCAACGTTATGGCTGGTAAGCTCACGTTCCCTAAAATCTTTTTCGTATACTTCTATCATAACACGGAATTCATCAGCGAAGTGAAGATTTATTAACTGCTTTCCAGCTCTATATCAGTTAATGTCAGTCATTTGTTCTTATATCTTCCACAGAATTACCACAACGCGTTGCTGGAAATAGTAGACGCCCCTTCCTTTCAATTTTTAGGAGCACGTTGATATGTACTTAAGTATCGATACGAAGTAAAATTTGACTGTGGAAACGCTGCAAAGTCAAAGATATCATGTGGAAGGTGGCCGGTATATTAATATTATGTAATCGGGATTGACGTTTGCATAAAATAGCTATTGAAATATCAAATAAAGTTTTATGTAATTAGTACGCATAGGGGAGTGGTTATTTTGGGGAAATCAACTATTAAAAATCTCATTTGCATACAAATATTTAAAATTACGTTCTGTTTGAACATTCCGTGAAGGGATGATGTACTCTCATAGACGCGGAGTAGGCCTTCTATTAGCCCTTGAGCAAAGTTAGTTAAATTTTAATGTATTCAGTACCTGGAGCAAGGTAAGAGGAAAAACTCATCAAAAAGTTGTTTTATGAATTTCAGGTAAACTAAATGGGTACAGGGTTCATTCGGTTTTCCGATTTAGGTATCCTCTATATCGGTGGGGTAGCCTATAACTAAGGCGGCAGTGTCTAAGATTTTCTCTCTCGTTATGTACAATTTGCGCCTTCTGGAAACTGTAAATTCGCTGCCTTTACAAAGTGCAAAGGATAAGTGGGACGAGAATTTAATAAGAGTTTTTAATAAAGCACATTTTTATTGAATTTTGCTCCTTGTTACTTGAATTTTAAGAACGACGAGGTGTACAGAGCTGGAGAACAGATTGAGGATTAATTTGTACGTCATATAAAGTCTAGAGTCCTAATTGCTTCTAATGATTTTTTTAATTAGAAATAAAAATAGTGTTTTTTGCGACATACAGGGTCCGTAAGTAATGATCCATAAAAGCATACTTGATTGTTGACTACGACTAGAGCCGATATAAAATAGATAATAGAATGTTGTTAAAAAAATATACAGGGTGTTAAAGAATTTAAACATTGAATTATAACTTTTGTTTGTGACGTAATTTTTTATTCGTAATGTTAATAAATTCTTTGTTAAAAAAATCTTACACCTGCATTATTTTCGCAAAAAAGTAATCTACTTGTTAGCAAACGGTCATTCATTCATTAGCGGCACACTAGACATATGCCGGTTTTGCACTTGTTAACTTTCCTTAGTATGCCATAGGTGACGAAGCAACCAACGATATATCTAACAGAACTTTATTTTGAGAATAGCAATGGTAGTTCGCCCAGGCAATTCATATTATACCTGTAAATTAAACAAACATAACTTTATCTCATATTAAGTATTGTAGGTTCTTTGATTTCAAGTAATTTTTATTCTTAAATGAAGAATATATAAATCTTATTATATAAAAATAAGTTAATCTTCCAATAAAGTGTTACTGTACTGGATAAATAGCTGGAGAATTTTGTTTATATAATTCTATTCCGCTGTACTAGATTAGATATTTATAGAAAATTAAACCAGGTTAGTAAATTCAGCTAGATTAATTTTTATTTTAGATAATTATTGAATAGAGCTTTGTCTGTGGAATTGTTCATTAGCATACCTAGATGTTTGGTATCAGAGAGCATACATATGACTTCATTGATAGGAATTGTAGGAGATTTCATTTATATTAGCTTAAAATACCTTTCCAATACAGTAAAAAAATGTTGCAAAAGCTAATAATAAAGAATATATGGGTAGATATTGTGGGTGTAATTCAACGCTGGTCGGGGCTTTTGTCCGCAGAGTAGTTAGTCACACAATATTGTTAATACCTAAAAATATATAAAAAACTATTGCGTAAAGGGTAATTTTTTTCATTATATGAGTAGGTAATTGATTGACAGGTTAAAGTCACCTTTGACATTGTCGATATTAAATAATTTTCATTTATTGGTAAATATTTTTAATAGTTAGATATTTGACACAACTTAAAGGAGGCCACCTAAAGAAGCAATCCTAAAAATGCAGAAATAGGTCAGATCTCATCTATTGTGGTTGAATTCTGGAGTTCCCACGATTTCAAAAATGAACTTAGATATTTATAAAATGTTTTCATTAAACCAGGTTAGTAAATTTAGCTAGATTAATTTTTATTATACATAATTATTAAATAGAGCTTTGTCTGTGGAATTGTTCATTAGCATACCTTGGTCTCAGAGAGCATACATATGACTTCATTGATAAGAATTGTAGGAGATTTGATTTATTTTACTTTAAGATACCTATAAGTACTAGATTATTTATACACATCATTTTTCAACAATTTTGTTTTGTTCATCTTCTGTGTTTCGCGACATAATTCCAAAAGTATATTCTATTTAAAAAATAATTATATAAATTTAATGTATACGGATTTTAACGTAGATGGAACCACCATCGCAATGGAAATATCTGTTCAAATGTTCTTTCTCAATCGATCGAATGCTTCATAAATGAATATTGTGACTGTCAAATGCCAATATAAGACTAAACTTTACGTCCGTAAAATCAGCTGTATTAATCTTTTGATCTGTCATTTGATTTCAAAAGATGTTTGGCATGATAGGTTGTATGAGTGAAACTATTATTATATTTGTTTTTAAAATCAAGACCTACTTTGTCGTAAAGTATGAGAAAGTGAACTATAACAAGACACAATGACATGAGTTAAAAGCTACAAAATTACATACATATGTTGTTTAATATTAGAACACAACTGAGTAGGCGTAAACAGAGGGGAGGGGTTAACAGTATCAAATAAATGAAACTCATATTTATTTTGTTGTCTCCAATATCCGACAAATGAGATTTCTGAATGAAGTTGATACAAATTCCAATATTGACATTATGCCCCATTATCCCATTAAATAAAATACAAACAAACATTGCGTATATTCCTAGGAATGTTGCCTCAGTACTTTCCACAATGGAGTTTGAAATGTAGGTAATAGTTATTTACACAATAAGTGAATATCTATATTATTACCGTACTTATGGATGTGAAGTTTGTATATAATTACAAGTGCGATAATAATGTAGTATCCCACCAGTACGACATATTGTAAAAATCGTCTATTAAGGAGACGATTGAATTTAATATATAACTTGTAAGCAAATACGTCAAATTAAGAAATGGAAACTGTAGTCATGTTAACTTCTTTCTTCGATATAAAACTGGTAAATGTACCCAACAACCTATTGGGATAAATGCTATTAGCAATGTGCCAAAACTGATTGCACGATTTCTTAAATTGCCTAATCCAAATGCGTATACTGGGTAGTGGGTACTGTTTTCGACGATCTTCAGCCTCCCTTGTAACCGATTGTGATGCAGATCCTTTGAGTATAGATAACCACATTGATTGGAAGTCTAATTCTGTCTATGAAGGCTACATCTAAACTTTTACTGAATACAAGCAAATTGTCGTATGCAAAATATGCCATACTATAATTAGCTTGCAGCTTTCTTAAAGAAAAATAAATTGTCAACATTGAGGAAAAATAATGCAAGCAACTGAGATACATTTTAGATAGGAGTTTCCTCATAGACAAATATGTAGGAAATTAAAAATATCGATGTGGACGAAACATGGATCAGCGCTTATATTTATGGTGTTTATTTTTAACATAACAAAAATCTAAATATGTCAATATAATTCCTAATAAAACTTGAAGAGATGAAGAGCAACTGCTGAGTGAAAAATATGAATTCAATGATATTGAACTACCTTACAGAAATATATACTAAATGGGAGCTTGATACTTCATAGTATAGCAAATAAATATAGCTGATCATCGAATTCGCCCTACAAAAATAGTTAATTTGTTATTTCCAAGTCTTCGATATTATTTCTCAAACTTCACAGTTTCACAATTCCACAATGTTGCCAGTGTTACACTAATGTCTTCAAATAGGCTCCAACAAATATGTTTATTTATGAAATTATTACTGGCCATCTCCTCCCCTTTGCCATTCCTATACCTCACCAATAAATTGAAAATATAAACCAGATTCTCACAATCGTAATTTTCCAGTATTTGTTCATTATCCATGTTTACTACACTCCAACTGAATTATCACAATATGTTATCGTTATCACTATCACCGATTATTACTACTTGAGAAATATGCTTTTAGTATGTCAACCTGTTCACTCTTTCAATAACGTGACACATTTTATTTAATCACACTGTATTTCAGAAAAAATATTAATTAAATACACTTAAGATAAAAACACTGCCCGTGAAAATAAAACGACGATTTAAATACGTTTTATACGTTAGTACCGCAATTCTTAAAACAGATGCGTTAAGCAGTGTATTAGTTAAAGAAACCATTAGTTTAGTTTGGTTTCAGAAGATGCAAAGTGTATTGAAATTATAAAATCCCTTTCTACAAATATCACATGTTTTGTTTCCACTTGTAATTTATACAGATTTCTTTGCGCTGGACAATACTTGTGGTGCGGTAAGGACATCAACATAACCTCTTTGTCGACCTCGACTATCAATCCTAGAGAGTGGGGCTGGTACGGGACATTTCATCTACTGCTCGTGACATCTATCTGTCCCTTTGCCTACGGTACTAGTTTCTTTTTTGCATGCGATTGACATTGCTTTTAAATATTTTACTTTGCCTTTCCTTCACATTGAACATGCATCAAACTAGTTATTTTGTTGTTTCATGTTTTGCGTTTATTTTTAAAATCTGTTTCACCCACGAAGTACGAAATGGTTGGCACGGACACGTTGTTTGAGGTTATGTGGCGAAAATTAACTATTAAGGTGTTATTTGAAAATTAATTTTTTTTTTGTTATTCTTCATAAAATAATTTACGGGTTATAATTTGTGATAATCTTGCTAACAGTGTACAATGGTATTGTATGAACTTCTGAAATGTGGATGTTGTTTTTTCAGTAAGTAGGTGAGCTTTTATGCATGGATAATTTTTGGAATCATTGAAAAAGTAACTTCATAAACACTTTAATTGATAGTATCTGGTCAGCGTCTGGTCTATCAAATTGTGGGTATTTAAAAAAAATAATATCTCCGTAAATATTTGAATTTTTTAAAAATGACTTTCACTAGACTTATCTATATGACGAACTACACCTGCAGTTAAAATATTTGTACTTATTTTAGGTTCACCCTGTATTTAGCTTATGCTTTGATTCTTTATGTTCACCATTGCTTTGGAGTAATTTCACCAAAGCTTTGACGATTACCATATTTTGGACTTTTTTTCAAAGTACGTCAAAATCCTTTTTTCACTGAACTTCCCACTAACATTTTTCACATGAAAAATCTCAACAAACGATTGTATGAAAACTCGTACTGTTGCTATGACTTAGTAGGTCACTTGCAAGTGGCTTTATTATCTGCTTCTTCGATTTCCGTCGGGAGAAATTAATTTCCTTGATCACTTTCCATGTCACGAGATTTGTTACTTGTCAACAAACGATGGAACTTACCTTCATTACCTTACCAACAATAAACTTCACGGATAAATGTATTTCAAAACGATATTTTATAACAAAACAGAAATAAAAAATATTTGTAACCTTTCCATACACCCCCCTCGAATATTTTTTCAAAATGAAATTCCTTTTGTTTTAAATGCGCAATTATAAAATTCATGAAAATCCATTTTTTGAATCTTATTATTTCCAACTGTTGTACAGTCGATTGCGTGTTCATAATTCTCTCCTCAAGCAAGACAAACAAAGGCCTACAAGGAAATTTAATTTATTTTTACGGTTGTCGAGGAGCTTGCATTATGCCCTATATAACAAGTGCTTAAAATATTCCCCATCATTTTATTTAATAAAATCGTCCTCAGCGCCTTGCCGTCTTAATACGCCTCAAAAGACTTATTTGGGAAGGCGAACTGGAATTGTTAAAAATTGCTCCTCTCAAATGGACCCACGAGAAGTTTTGTTATTAAAATTTCCAATGGAAGAGTAAAGTTTAATTTTATACGTTTTGTTTTATTTTACAGCCGCTACACTGACATCCCAGTTAAGTTTTATGAATAAGGATTCGGGGTCGATGTGCTCCTTTGTTACAGAAGAAGAATCTAGAACAGATTAATATATTTTTTTCACAAATTTCTCCTACCGCAACTGGAATTGTTTAAAATATTGTGTAAAGGTGTACTTGTACCAATTTGAGAATAGCGTCACTGCCCATTCAACATACATGATTACTGCTTGGCTAAATAATCAGTTTGGTGAACGATGGTTTGGAAAAATGAGCGTGACACCGCGGGCGGCTAGATGCCCAGATCTTTGCCTTTTGTTTGGGGAAGAGTAAGACAAATAGTTTACTAAAAAGATGTTCCGAATGATATCGAAATATTAAAAAACAGAATAACATACGCAGTTCGAATAATTCCTAAAAAAACAGGTACAGGCAGTTTTTGGAGAATTTCGAAACCGTATTGAAAAAAGCGTAAATTTAGGAGGAGGCTTAATAGAGCCTTGGTAGAGTAAATCTCTATGAGGAGGCTTAATATAGCCTTGGTAGAGTAAATCTCTATTAAGTCTCTATTAACTCTATTCGCTCTACTAGAGCATGCTTTTTAATCTGAGGAAACTTAATTTTATTTAATTATGGGGTGTTTATTGTTGTGTTCTATTTAGTGTTTTAATTATACAGTATTTTATTTATAAGTAGTGTTAAGCCAATAACTAGTCATGATTATCAATTTTTTTTTATTAATAAAAAAGCTTGAAAATAAAATTCTTTGATTTCGGATATAAAAGAAAATGTGACAGGATATTTTTAAATGCGGTATACGGACCTAGATTTCGATATGAAGCAACTTTTCTGGAGAACTTTTTGACGCATGTCTTACTAACAAGCCACTGTTTTAGAAAAAATGGAAAACAAATTGAAAATCATAGTTGGCCGATGAATTTAAAAATTTGGCATAGGGTTCTGTCTAGCTATTGATTCTAAACAACTTTTCGTAATAACTTTTTGTCGTATCTCTTTCTAAAAGATTATCTTGGAAAAAATAAAAAATCATAGTTGACCGAGGATTTTCAAATTTGACATAGATGTCGATTCTAAACAACTTTTCGTAATAACTTTTTGTCGCATTTATCATATAAAAGGCACTTTACTCTGCAGAAAAATAGGTTTTTGAACATTCCCAACCCATACTTGATTTTTCAAAACTGAAATTATGTTAGAAAATGTTCTTTAACGAAGCAGGGCTGAACCCCAAAAAATTAAAATTTGAATAAAAATTTGTTTGTCTTTTACAAGGGTCGTTTCACCTATCCGGGGACACACTGTTTATCTTTTGATTTTTTTATAATTTTTTTATTTATATGAGAGCCCTCATTAAGTGGGCGCCTTTGTGTCTACTATGTGTGTTTTAATAAACAGTAATAATTGTTTTGAACGTATAGGTTAATACGTATTTTTATATTCTTTTATATTCCACAAATATTTGGCGTAGAGACGAACCCTTGAAAAAAAAAACAGACTTTGATGAAAACATCTATAAAAAGGCAAAGCCTGTTCTCTACTGAAATTAAAATTGTTTTCATTTATAGACTGTAATCCTGTAATGCTGAAAGCCTACATGTAGGTATATTTATCTGAAAGAACCACTAACGTACATTCTGCTTTCATATAAATGAAGCCATATAGTTTTGCGATGGAAAAGGCTCAAACTGTTTCCGTAATTGAGTTAGTTCGTTTGTGAATTCATTTGTTTATTAATTCCAATGTCACGTGAATGTTAATAAGGTAATTAGTCGTTAAAAACAATGGCAAGAATATTGTATTATGTTACTAGGAATAGACGGCGAATATTAGTGTTGAGTGTAGAAGTTTGCTCAGCAGAGGCTAAGCAATCTAGGACCAAGATAACAAAATAAAATATAGATATGACTAAAGTTAACAGAATAAATATATAAGTTGTATCACTCTCGCATACGTCCCGCCCTACCAATTCCGCTCTCCTCACCCGTCTCGGGGACCGTTCGGTACCCAGGCACATACACGGTGGCCGACGCTAGAAATGTAACACGTCGTGTGCCATCGATATAGTGTGAGACAAAAAACTATGAATATCTATTAGTGTTTATTTTACGTTTCTTCTAAAAATGCCCGTGATATGTACTGTGAATAATTGTCTCTCAAGACGTGGTTTTTTCTTTTTCCATTGTTCAGAGGATAGAGCAAGGTATGTATTTTATATTTCATCAACTAATATAAGGAAATAGGGCAAGACATAAAATTTTACGCGGTTCGCAGATAAAAATGAAAAAATTTGATTTTGAAGCAAACATTTTTCAAATGAAACATCAATCATTGTTTTTGTATGAACCAAGTAAGTTCTTTGTACTGCTGTTTATTAAAAACATTGTAATGTGCCATAATTATGTAAGTAGGTACTTAGATGTGTCATGTAAATTTTAGAGTCAAGCATTGTTGGTTCAAGCAGAGTTTCTGATAACCATAATACTAAAACTATGTTGGCGCCAAAATTTCAAGATGCTGAAATTCAAACTGATGCACCGATTCTCAGTGATACCTGTGTACAAACAGTATATAATAAAAATGGCATGTACAGTAATATCTTTAAATACATTAAAATAATTCGTCTCAAATACATTAATATATGTATAGAAATACCCAAATCACTTAAATAATATTAAGTACTAAAAAAATACCTGGATATGCTTATACAATGGGTTTTCATTTGAGTAACTCTTTTACTGAGAAGAAGTATATAGTTTATTAAATTACAAAACAAGAATATAATGCATTTTTATTGTATTTCAGATCACGACTTCCAAACATCACAAATATTTTCGTGTAGGATTCCAAGAAAAGATGCATAAAAAGAGCAAGTAAAAACCTATATTGCATCATTTGTAACGTGTAAACAATATACATATATTATATTATTTCCTACTTTAGTTTTAAAATAATATATATTGTTTTTTAAAATTTTTAAATACATTTTTATTGCAAATTTTCGTCATGGCTACTTAATTTTTTGTATAGTAAAGTACGTATAAGCTTTATACATTTACCTATAATCGTTTTATAATATTTACTACATTACAAATATTTTATTTATACAATAAGCAGCCTTACATCACACTTCTGGAATATCCCTCGTATATAAATATTTCCCAGTTACAATGAAACTAGTATAGTAGTCCCTCGTAATTGACCATTTTTTGCCACAGTATTTACGTGTGGCGGTACGGCTTTGATCTCAAAACATCAAAGTGCCGACAGAGAGTGATATAATGTCAAATTTACCGCTAACAGTTTATGAAAACTTAACATGAATTTAGTATTCTTCACCATAGATATGTACGTTTTTCCTAGTAAAACAATAAAAACAATTTGTACAAGTAAAACAATTGATCCCTTTTATTGCAAGTATTGCCTTATATAATCTACACGATTACTATACGCTTGAAGAAAACATTTGTTTTGAAGTGTCAATAATAAACGTATACATAACCTAAGATTGCATTTAAAATTGGGAGTTCAACGTTCTTGTACCAATAAAAAATCTATATGTTATGCTCAGCTGTACTTGGAAGCAGGCGTTATTTAAAGGCCTTTCAGACATTTCGTATTTCCTCTGGCTTTATGATTTTTATGCATCCTTCCAAATTAACGTGTAAAACTTTCGCAGCAAGCGTCAATTTGCCGCAGGCGACGTGATTCGTTTTGATTCTCTTTAACAATATGCTTTTTGTCATCCTGTTTATCGGAAAACATCTAATAGCATAAATTAGTCTCTTCAGCTATATTCGTGCCTTCGTATTAACTGAAACGTTACGCCCCTTTATTAGTTTCAGAGAAGATACACTGAGACAATATATTGGGAACTGGGGTATTAATTTTAACTGATGACAGTACACATTAAAATAAATCATTTTACAAAGTATTGCCCTAATAAATGCATTTCAATAATCGGTATCACTGAGTTTAAAGTTGTTGCAAATTTTGAAGTCGGGTCTGTAATAAAATCCCAACCGAAGGGTTGTTTCATGAATGTTGTCCGATACGTCATTGATAAGCGACATGTGACATGATGGCGCGCAGTCTTTGTTGAATGTCATATTCCTCTGGGTAACCTTACTAACCTTAAACTTCCATTCCAATCGAGCCAACGTATTATACGCGTTAGAAAAGAATCATGTTATGGTTAAAATTTTGGTGTTTGGTGGTTTGAGTATTGCATCATTTTGTGTTAAATGTAATTTGCTGACAGTGATATAACAATGGCCTAAGTGTATTGATAATAATGACCTGTGGATTTGTTATTTGTGTACGGAAAGTGTAATCAAAATCTTCACTGCAGGACAAAATACACATAAATTTCCTTAGAGATTTTGTCCCTCTACATGACGATTTGTACATTTACACAACTAACCCGGGAGACTACATACAATTTAAAAATGCAAAAGTAGGTGAGTTATACAGAGTGACTCATAAATTTAATTTTTTAAATGTCTGCACAAAAAGACGTCCAAATGATTTAAATTCAGGAAATCGTGGCGGGCATGGCACCGGTCCTCCTCGTTCAATCTCTTGGTATTAATGCTTGGACACGCTGCAAATGGTCCTTATATAATTGAGCTTCGTGAATGATACGCCTCACTGCTGCAATACGCCGTGGACGCCCTGGATCTACATTCTATTAACGATTCAGTTTCAAATTTCTTTCGCGTTGCATTACACTTGCACTCACTGCACATGCAGTAAAGGAAGCTGCATTTGGCACATGTTTACCAGGAAATCGTTCTGCTAAAGCATTTTTACATCACCACAAATTAAAACGAGATCTATCAACTCCAAGTTGATATACGTGTAAGCCATTTTGAATGTAGCTGGCATCAAAAAAACTGTAATACCTACGAAAAGTAATCGGTTTTCAATATTCGCAATCGCTTGACTAGAGTATAGTAGCCCAGCGATATAAAGATTGGAAGTACTACAACTTTTATATATTTTTAGTCGGACACTGTAAGGCTTTTATAAAATTATTTTTTAAGATATTGAGTGTATTTTCCTTTACGTATCTTTTTCCAAATTGTTTTAGAAAAGTTCTGAATCACCCTGTATATGATTTTTTATATTAACATTTTATTGGGCTATATACTAAAATTACTACCTCACTTTCAAAATTACCCTGTATATGTAGTTACATGGAGTACTAATCTTAAGTTGTAGTTTCATCTAAACTAATTTGTTTCATAATGGATTGAATGTATACTGGGTGTGTCGTTTACAGTGTAGTGCAAATTTTAAAACAATTTCCTAAAAATAGTATACCTACACATCAAAATTGTCTAGCAGACAAAATTTTGTGTGAATACAACATGTAATACAATTGTTAAAACGAAACGAAAGCAGGCAACAATATTTTCTTCCACTTGTTAAGACTGAACGAGAGTACACTGGAACAGGACAATACATTTTTTATGATATGTTATGAATCAATCGATCATTTTTTATGCTTAGAAAGTATTAAGATGAAATTTTACTTTTAAATATCCTTGAAAAAACAATATTATTATATCTGCATAGGAAGAACTGATGGGTCTCTTCCAACCTTTACAAACATAGGTATATCGGGGAACAGCGCCCACAGCGTTGAAGAAAAATCGTTAAGGGTCAAAGCCTAGATTAGGCAAATATTTGGGGAAGGATTCTATTGGACCTGCTTAAAATATAATTCTCAGAGTTTCATCAATGAAAACGCACGCACCCTTTTGACTGCCTCTTTGGACGTTATATAAAAAATATAACTAATAGCTAAAACAGAGAACATTTAGTACGTAAAAAGGTAAATATAAAATGCACTGATTATTTTGTCTTTATACGATATTCATGTCTCAATAAGATAATGAATTTTTCTTACGATGTACGAATTACTTTTCGCAAATCCTACTATTTCGTTCTTTTATATTAACAGACTTTTTCTATTTGGTTTTAAAATATACTGTCTGTCTCACATACATACATACATAAGCTTATGACACGTAGCACGTGCAATACATCCAACACCACCGTCAACTAAAAGGGTAGCAGATGTTCGTTGTAATGCGTGCCCACTATAGTATTTCCTATTGTCCAGCTTAAGAAATTAGTTTAGTTTGTAGGCTCTCGTGGCTGTCGCTGATCAGGTGATTTCCGGGCTGGTTGCCACGTCGTCGGTTTAGAACTCTTGACGTTTCGAGAGACATCGCTCTCTTCTTCAGAAGTTACTCTGAAACTGGAGATCTACTGGTCGTTGCACTATTTACATCAGGGGTGGTCACTGATCCATGATGTTCCGGTGGATTGCTTTCACGGATGAGTCGTTTCCAAATACCGGGCAGATTCACGCCACCGTCCCTGTTGAAATTGTTCGGATTTTTATGAATTTCTATAGCTTCTCTGTATAGTCGGGGCCAAAATCTTCTCTCTCTTACTAGCATGCTGGCTTCACTTAGTGCCACTGTGTGTCCGTCCGCTCTACGCTCTGCTACTGCCGATTTTTCCCAGTTGTTATTTTTGAGGTGACTTTTGTGTTCCTTTAACCTTGTGTTGATGTGTCTTCCTGTCTGTCCTATATAAACCTTTCCACAGGAGCAGGGGATGCAGGGACTATACAAATAAGCTATAGAAATTCATAAAAATCCTAACAATTTCAACAGGGACGGTGGCGTGGATCTGCCCGGTATTTAGAAACGACTCATCCGTGAAAGTAATCCACCGGAACATCATGGATCAGTGACCACCCCTGATATAAATAGTGCGACGACCAGTAGATTTCCAGTTTCAGAGTACTTCTGAAGAAGAGAGCGATATGTCTCTCGAAACGTCAAGAGTTCTAAACCAACGACGTGGCAACCAGCCCGGAAATCACCTGACCAGCTTAAGAAATCTTGTCACTTCTTGCGAGACAGCACTGATTTTATGAATACCGACCACCAATCGCTGACACTTTCCACTAACATATCTGAGACGTAACCAATATTCTACCAATTCGGGTGGTTTTGGTATTGGAAATTTTTATAATTAAGGCAGATTTTACATCTGAAACATTATCAATTGTTAAATTAACTAAAATTCATCAGGGCGGCATGCGCCTGCAACCTCCAATATTAGGATGACCCATAAAGAAGCTTTTTACAAATCTTGTTCTTTTATTATTAAAGCTTTTACATTCATCATCAAATATAAATTGTCAGGTGCACTATTCCAAAAGCAATTAATTTACTCCTTTGTAAATATTCGCAATTCTTTCGGTACCTATCCCTCATTCTGTCTCATGAGAAAAGTACGTAACTGAATATTTGCTTCTTTCCTTCTTTATATCCAACGTTGACCGTAACATTGAATATTGTGATCAAGGCGGGCAAAATTAATGGGACACAGAGCAAGAGTAGATTCCTTACATCAAAATAATGCGATTAAGCCAACCTTGGTCCATTTGTGGCTAATAAAAAAATTGCAGGGCGTCACTCTATAAATATCTAAGTTCACTTTTGAAACTGTGGGAACTCCAAAATTCAACCACAATAGATGAGATCTGACCTATTTCTACATTTTTTAGGATTGCTTCTTTTGCGAGTAGTCTTGGTGTCAGAAGCGTAATTATTAAAACATCACCATTTTTGATAATGTCAGACACCTGATGAGAATGCAATTTTGCAAACATCAATAATAAGAGCTACCTTCAGCATTAGGTAAGTTTCGTCATCAGTGTCATTCATAAATCTGTTGACTACTTCTCTCATACCTGATCACTTTCGATTTTTTGGTTTCATAACATAGTGAATTACGAGAATGAAACTGCTTCAAGATTTTAGATTTTTCATAAAGATATTTTAACAATGCATTATCACTAACAGCATACGTCGCTTCTCCTGCACTATAGGTTTTTCATATTGGTGATTTCAGTGGAAATATTTTTTGAAAATTATTTCAATAAATGAACAATATCAGACTCATCCGGTAAAGTTCTATTTTAAGGACTTGTTACATAAATTGCTATTACAAAATTAACAACTTGTAAAAATTGTTGTCTGATTTGTTTGTATGGGTTTAGTCGACGATCATATTCGCTATCTTCTTCCCTGATTAATTCATTTGGTAGAATGATTTTGCAGAAACAGAAAATTCCCGTTCCAGATACTTTCACGCCAAGTGCTTGAAGTAAAGCCTTGTATATTATACTTTTAAAGTTCTTCAGCAATTTTCAGGTAGTCCCGAACGTTCAGCTGCTTTTGGTTTATTTATTACTTCATTGAATTTTAAAACCGCTTCGGGTTTTCCTCATAAAATGCAATTCACTCGGAGAATGTAAACATTTCAAACTCTTTTTTATTTTTATTTCATTATTTAGATCAACTACAAGTATACAGGCTTCCAGCAAAAAATGTACAATTGAATAACAATTTCTTTCTCTAAGTATGGAATAATAGAGTGTTCTTGTTTGTTTTCGTTACTAGAAATGGAATATGCAATGTATACGACCCGTATCAACTGTACTGTAGTCTTTATCTAATATTTTTTGTACTGAAATAATACTAATACGAATTCATTTTATATGTTGAAAAAATTACGATGCAGATGTAATATTATGCACTTTATACATCAGCAGCATAAAAAACAAATGTTTTATTTGTGATAGAAATTTAATAATTAAGATATTAGAATACAAAAATTGTATTCTGTCTATACTGCCTTTATATTAATAAAAAACTAAACAAACAACTTTCTGTATAAACAGGAATATTCCGTCATAATGTCATTAATTTTAAGGATAGTTAGGGAATAATGGGTATAATACAAATGCAAGATTAAAAAAAATATTTAAATACGCCGAACAAAAATATTTTCGAATCATTATTATCTGGCACAGCTAAAAAGTTGACAGTTCAAATTCCCTTTTTACGTTCATTTTTCCCCTTCATTCAGCCCCTTTCCATCCCATCAGTTACCATGTTCGCGCAAGATGGTGCGTGGTTTATAATTATTAATTAAATTCACTATTTACCTAAATAAAAGTGCATTCCAAATTGGATGAAACTAAATTTCACAAATTTTCCTACCAGGGACAATAGTTAATAGTGAAAGAGGTCGATCGTCCCCATAAATACATGTTTTCCGTGTGTGTTATTCGGTACTGAACAAGAGAAGAATAACATGACAATAGTAAAAGTCATATTTTCTTAATCAAATGCGATTTGCATTATTTGGGAATGTCAACGTTCAAGCTTAACTTAACTGAAGTGATAACAGATAATAGGTATTCCACATTTACCTACTATATAATATTTTGCAGAGCTGAACTTGCACTACGAGGGCTTGATCTTATGAAATATTTAAACAAAGGTTTGCGATGCTCTCTATTGCTTGTACCACCCATGATTCTCATTGCCTGCTTTTGTATTCTGAAAATTCATTCCATAACTAATTTGCGAGTGAATAAAATAGTATACAGTCAGCAGGGTATTTAAGTGCAAAGATTTTTTCAGTTGCCTGAAAAGATAAAGACAGCTAGATAAGTTACTGTGCTCAATATATAGAGACAACGTTAACGTATCGACTATAGAAATACACAATAATTGAAGAGAACTGCGATGTTCCAATTTATTTTTTGTTGACATAATTAAATTCTGAGCTTTATCTATATAAAACAAGTTTATTTGCATCGTATCGAGTCTGCCTTTCGTTCTGCTTGTTCAATAAGTCACCTTTTAAGTTATCAAAGTATATATTTGAGTTTAGTATTGTCGCATCATCAGAAAACATAATCAGTTTATATTTATGGAAAAAAGATAGTAACATAAACCAATATACAGGGTGTCCGAAAAGTAATGGGACCCAGCTTCCTGTGATGAAATAGAACTGATTTAGACAAACTTAGCTTAATTCAAAAGTGTGTTTAGAAGTTACAGAGTTTCAAAGAAAAAAAATTGTTTTCTTGTTACGGGCATAATTAAAAATTTGGTACAGTTATGTATTAAATAAGTACAAGCATAGTATAGTAGTACGTAGTGCCACATATCGTGGAGGGCGCTCTTGGCAATTTTTTGAAATTAATTTTTATCGTATCTTTTTTGTTGGTCCTAATCTGATACGCATGACTGAAAGTTATGATGGAGAAATTAATTTTGTCACTTGTCAAACTGACGTTGATACGCTTAAATTAGATAAAGTTTGATCAAAAACCTGTCAGTTTAATATTAATTATTGTACTGAGTTAGTAATTATCGTTGTGTAGTTGTGTAGTGTAAATGTAATGTGTAAATAATTTCAAATTATTAGTATTTTTTTGTCAAATTTTGACAACATACCACGACATAAACAGTTTTCCAACACAGAACGGCAGATATCATTACTATTTACTGTCAAAATTAATTTAATGGAGAAGCTGCAGAAAGAAGGTACGGTACAGTCACATGGATAGCTTTTCTACGTAAAATTAATTTCTTCATCACGATTTTCTGTCAAGTGTATCAGAATAGGACTAACAAAAAAGATACGATAAAAATGAGTTACAAAAAAACTGCCAAGAGCGCCCCCTACGATATGCAGTATCACTGACTCCTTCGCCATGCTTGTAGTTATTTAAAACATAACTGTACCAAATTTCAACATCATTGGACGTTTCGTTTTTTAATTATGCCCATAATAAGAAAACAATTTTTTAAGCCCTGTAACTTCTAAATGAAGCACTTTTGGACTAAGCTAATTGTCTAAATCAGTTCTATTTGATCACAGGAAGCTATGTTCAAGCTGGGTCCCATTACTTTCCGAACACCCTGTACAAATTGTAAACAAAAGAGACAGAGAAGAGAGAAATATATCTGCCTGTATTATTCATTATAGGTAAAGAGAGTTATAAAGCAATTAAGCCTTTATTAAAAAAATGCAAAATATGCACAAAAAATGGGTGAGAATGCTGAGAGTTTCTTCATTTCGCCTGAAATCAAGTAAAAAGCCCAAAAAGCAACGTGTACGAGACGGAATTGGTGGAATTCGATAACGCAAAAAAAGGTCATTGGAGAAAGTACACGATTTTAATATTTCAATTTATACATTGAGCATTTTATTTTGAACTATACAGATTGCAACGATCATGGGTGTCGCAGGTGCTTTTCGATGCAATGAATTAACCTTTTTGGATATCACCCATCTCCAAGACAAAAGCAGTTATCTATACGTACTCATTCCGGATACGAAAATAAATATTTCAAGAAGTTTCATGATCATGGAAGAAGTTGTTTCAGTCAACGCTGGAGAAATGTTTCGAAAATACATCAATCTACGATCTAAATATGCCGGTGGGAGATTTTTCTTGCGATATGTGGCTGGTAAATGTACCACACAACATGTAGGCATCAATTTCGAATACGTTTTCATAAGTGACTGCATTTATTGGGCTCCCTGATCCAGAAAGTTTTACCGGACATGGAATGAGGCGTTCTTCGGCAACATTACTGGCCAATGCTGTGAAGCGTCATGGTGGTTGAAAATTGACTACGGTAGCGGAGAGTTATATTGTAGATTTACAGTCCAGCAGAATGCCCATTGCTGAAAAATTCCAGGTCCTGGTGAAGTTGTGGACCTCTCCAGTCCTTCAGAAACTCCTTATCGAGTGAATTTAAAAAATAATCCTGGTCAAAATGACAAGATCGTTGTTGAGATAAATTTCAATTTTAATAATAATAATTCTAAATAAAATGTTATAAAATCGAAGCGTGGTATTATGAATTCTAATCCACTAGTATGTTAAAAGATCTCTAATCCACGGATAATAGACGTATTAAACCTTCTTAGTATAGTGGTCGTGGATAAATGAATTTTTCCTTCAGTTTATCAGTAAATTTTAACCGCCACTGAAAGTTGAATTAAATACATCCTATTACCTACCTAATAATTCATGGTTCTAAAATACTGTTTCATATTGTCTCTAAAGTCGATGCAACAGCGAAAATAAACAATCTGCACTTCGTTAACTTGCAAATAGCACTCAAGTTTTACATATTACAACTTGGATTGTACTACTACTTCAACAACAATATCATCAGGAGATTAAATTGGATGCCGGAATTCAGATAAATCCGAATCTGGGGCAATATTTACTTTGTAAACACCATTGGCGAATAAAGATAACCGTCTAGATGTCTGCAGAACTGCATGTTAGTATCAACATAATTGCGGACAGAAAGCTGTATGGATGCAATTTATGTGCATCTTGATGAAATGGTCGAGGATCGTGTTTGTTCACACCAAATGAATACGTTAAGGAACAGCCGTGAATGTAGTAATATCGAGCCGACAAAGCTTCGTTTTCAAGCAGAACTAAATAGTAAGAGTATTATTAGTTTAATTTTACCAAAAACAGAGGAAATATACATTAATATGTTATCGCGATTAAGCCGTATAGTTCTTATATATAAAAATGGCACTACTTAAGATTTTAAAAATTATAGATCAGTTTCCGTGTTGTCGAGAATATCTAAGATTTCAAATCATATTAATCCAATATTGTGTAGTCAGCAGCATGTTCTTGTAAAGAAGAAATAAACAGTAACAACTTTAAGGATTTTTAGTTACTTTATATCAAATATAATAACGATATAGGGCCAGGTGGACATCGTATATACGGACTAAAGATTTTGATAAAGTTAACCATAAAGTTTTAGTAGACAAATTACGAGCATTTTCTTTTAATGAAAACCTGGTTAAGCTGTTGGTTGCTTATGTACATAACCGAAAACAGTTTGTAAAATTTAACAACCAAGTTTCTGAAATGTTTGTAGTATTGTTAGGGATGCCCCAGAGCTCGATTCTCGGACCTCTTCTATCCGTGAGGTTCATAAATGATATTTATTTATGTGTAAAACATTCAAATGTGCTATTGTATGCTGATGATTTAAAGTTACATCTAGCTGTACGAAATAAACAAGACTGTTTAAATTTGCAAGAAAATCTTGATATAAATATTTTTTGTTTAGACAATGGTCTAATCATGAACGATGGTAAATGTGAGGCTGTATCCTTTACTCGAAATATATGTAAATTGGAAAATAATTATAAATTAAAAAATGTTGAATTAGAAAGTCTAACGGAAGTTAAAGATCTAACTAATCTAACCAATTTAACATTAAATTGCGTAGACCACTTAGTTTTATACTGAGTATGAGCAAAGATTTTCAGAACGTAAAAAAATGTATTAATTGTAATTGCAGACAGAAAGCTGTACCGACAAAGCTTCGTTTGCAAGCAGAAAATAGAAAATATACATTAATATATTATCGTGATGATGCCAATTTTGGTTGTATAATTGCTGTATAATAATAATAATATCTCCACCCCTCATTCTAATCACAAGGATTAGCCCAGAAGTAGAAGACATGTGCGGGAGAGGGGACGACATATTATTATTAAGCAGGGCGTATTTGCGCCCAGGAACGACTTACGTTGGTAGGCCCTAACCACCATTCAGTGCAGGAATAAGGGAAACCTGGAAAACTTAATTAATTATAGGGGAAGTCAAATGTCGACCGATATCAATCTATCACATTGACTCAAGCTAACATTCTTCCATCCTACCATACCCGCAGAGAGGGTGCCAATCCTCTCCACGAATATAGCAGATATACAATTTACCGACTGCGGGGATCGAACCCACAGCGTTCAAGCCACATCTGTTCAAGTACTGACGCCTTAAATCGCGCGACCACAGACGAACTAAATAAGTAAACGTTCTTATAAAGTTTTTGAGCCTTATGCTGTTTTATAAAAAAATTTTCGAAAAAATATTTTTGGCTGTTACAAAAGACCAGATTGCTAGTTAGGATTAAGTAGCTTAAATTAAACATATCAGTTCTAGCATATGAAACAAATATTAATTGAGTGTAATATCCTGGATAATATATTTTTAGTGCATCGTATCAACTATGACTAATTTAATGTAAACTGCTTTGAAGAATATTTAAAAATCATAGCTTACAATTTACTGCTTTGAAGATGTTTCTGATGATTTAAATGGATATCAAAGGAAATAAAGAAAATGTTGCCCGCGACAACAATGTGGTCAGCTTTTATTTTTCGCTACTGCAACTTGTTGCAGCCAGTTTTTTTTTTAATACCCCTACTGTAAACAAAAATACCAGCCATCCCTTTGAGTTGTTATACCAAGAAGCCGCCACATATTTCTCCTTTATGCGCTCTTGTAAATTTAGAGGCTTTATTAACTTTATCTCATAATTTTACTCTCTACTGTATAAAAGTTTATCCAGCGGTTTTACTGGCTCAATTATTTTTTAAAATTTACGGCGCTGTTATTTAAATTAAGCGCAATTGAGGTTTTTTATGCACGGCGGAATCACGGGGCTTGCAGAAGAGTTGAGTGGCCAATCCGAAAATTTAGTTGAATTAGAATTTTGCAGAAGTAACGCGACAGTTTTATCAGGAAACTTTTGAAAGCGTTTTGTAATTACATCCTAGCCGGAAATTAAAGGTATAAATTTTATGAAGTTTCCTAAGTTTCATTATATTCATATCATTTCTCCGACGAAGATTTATTTATAACAACCGAAGGAGAATTGGACTATTTTCTGTCTTCGACGTAGACATATTACGGCGAGATCATTACTATTCTCAATTATTAAATGACTTACCTTGCTGTCACTGTTTGAATATCATTTATATTTGTATATCGTTATAGATATTTACCTATAGAGGGTTTTCCACCGGGAACAGCGGCAAACGTTATCAGCAAATCCGAAAAATAAAAAATGGCAAAGTCCCGGGAGTAAATTTAGCTAACATGTCTAGAACTTCCGGACGCTTATAGAAGTCGAGACCAACTTTTTTTAAAGATCTTTTCAAAAGCCAACCAGCCAACACAGTTTTATAATATTCGTTATAGGACAATTATATTGTATTGCTGTATTATTGCTTTCCAAATACATATTTGTTTTGTTATAGCGGCAAGTACCATTATTTTGTTGTCAGTAACTGAAATATTTTATAAAGTTATCACAAAAACGTTTTGGCAGCTAAATTATAAAACAGTTTTTGCGACAAATATATAGTTATTTTATAAACACTTCTGCGACTAGCTTATAAAACATTTTAACTGTTTTATAATATTTGTTCAGTAGTATTTCCAACAGCGCTATAAAAAATTAATTATTGTTTCTTAGATTTAGTTTATCAACCTGTAAAACTCTTATATTAAAAGATACTTGAAGACTTTTAAAAAAAATAGCTGTATTATACACTGCAACATAGTTATTATGTAGGTAAGGTATTATTAGCTGTAAAACAAAAATAGTCATATAACAATTACAACAGAAAAACGTTTATTTTCACTCAAAATTACATTGACAAATCATTCTTTAAAACAAATTTGAAACAGCATAATGGCAGGACTTTGGTTTGCTTGTGTTATAGCGAACGGTAGAAATCTAGCTTTACCTCTTGCTTTAGCTTTCGACTTTCATATTCATTGTATAAGAATAAACATGTCAGGTTGAAGCCAGTGGAAAAACTTTAAAAGAAGTGGCGCATTTAAAAGAAATTTAAAGAAATGTTATCGAAACAAAAAAAAACTATGACATATCGAAATTATAAAAAAAATCCTACTTTTAGCTCATCCGTTTCATTGAAATATTTTGGAAAAAAGGATTTGGGCTAAATGCCTGAAAATTATTACGGTGTATAATTATAAAAAATATCACAAATTTAGCCAATTTCCTAACATTAAATAGTCAAAACGAAGACAATTATGAATAGTTATGATGGTTTTCATACGTTTAGCGCGAGTTTTAACGTCAAAAAGTTTCATTTTTAGATTGTTTTTCATTTTATGTTGGTGATTGTATACATTCAATAAAATATTGAAGGTATTTCTACTACTGACAGAAAAGTAGCACTATAGTAAACATAAATTCAAAAACACGTTGTTTTTTCTTTTATCGCAAATGCAGCTTCATCTTTCTCATACGTTGCTCTTTTTCAGCGAGTTATTCTCGACATTTGAGTTCATGAGCGTTGGTGTAGATTATTTACAGGAAGTTTTTCTAAATTACAGTACCGAGAAAAGTTCCTGAAAACGTAGGTCTTAGAACGGTTCGTTTGTGAGATATATGGTGTTGGAAATACATTTTTTTAAGAACATTTCTTAATATCTCTAATGCATCTGTTATCCATTTCACCCACCAGTGACGTGCCTGCGGTGAGTCACTGCCCCCTTTGAAATAATAATTCATACGCCTGTAAATTTTTCTGGAAAATAACATAACTTTTAAATATCACAATCAACTTTGACCTACGTTTACAGGAACTTTTCTCATTAAAAAATAATTCTCTATGAACTGTTCAAGTTCTACCACAGAAAACTGACTCACCCATAAAAAAAATCATTCATATATGTTACAAAAATATTACGTGCGCTTCCTGAACATTCGATCATAAAAAAATTATATGCTCGAATGAATTAAGTCTTCACTCCCAAATATTTTTAGGTGACAGCTTTCCTTGACATATTAGACGTGGAATCTTCTACATAATGTAAACCTTACATGTGTCTGCGAATGTTATCAAAAGAAAACTCTCCCCAAAGAAAATTGTCCTTCCCAAAATTAAGCTATTCATCCCATTGATTAATCTCAGGTCAGGAATTTTGGACCCGATGTAATATAAAATAACAAAACATTTCAATCAGAACTTCGTCCGCTCGCAACAAAGAGATTAGTATTTTTCCTCATTAATCTGCTAAAACCTGGACTCACTTCTCCATGTTCTCCTATAAGATGCTTATCGTTTTATTTCCCATCTGACAAATACCTATGTCTGAATTGTTGCTATAATACCGAATCGATTTTCCGATCAAATAATTATTTCTAGTTACAACCATATATGTAATGTTGATATTTCCCAGTTACAGTAAGTTTGAAAGAAATATATTTTTGACTTTGACATATATCCAGATGGAAAGTCATATTTATCAGAGTAGAAAGTGATTACTTTTCACACAGACAAATGTCCCTTTCAATCCAGATAAATTTCAACATTCATTGAATAACCAAATGCTTGTTTCAAAAAATATCTTATTCATATTAAGTATTACAAATTATTTTACTAAATTAATTGTTAACATACGATTGGTTATAAGCGGCAACAAAAGTTGTTAATCTATGCTGAACATCCTGCATAGAACTGGTAACATTTTTATTATTGATGTGGCAGTACCAAATATCTTCCCTGTGTGAAGGGTTGCACCGACAAGATAGGTCGCCTCTTGAAGAGGAGGAAAATCAACACTGTCTTCAGCACAAGGAAGATAATGTCAGCCTTCCCCAAGACACCTTGAAGTTGTGAAGATCTCCAAGGTCCCGGTGTATACAGTATACCTTGTACATGTGGCAAGGTGTTCATAGAGCAAACGGATAGATACATCAGCACGAGACTGAAGGAGCACAAGAGCCATCTTAAGAATAACCACGTGAAGAAGTCAGCCGTTGTGGAACATAGAGCTGACACAGGACACAGGATAGCAATTGAAGAAACAAAAGTTCTGGTGAGGGAACGGCGATTATGACCCAGACTTTACAGGTAAGCCATCGAGATACACAAAAACCTCTGCAATTTCAACAGAGACAGGGGGGTATATTTACCAGGAGTATGGAAACGAATCGTAGGAGCGGATCGCCACACCACGGAATAAGCAAACCCACTCACCGCAGCAGAACGGTCTATATAAATACCGACTAGACATCATATTCTCCAGTTTCAGATATTCTGAAGAAGAGAGCGACATGTCTCTCGAAACAGCCCGGAAGCAGCCAAACCATTACCACATTGTTATGTTAGGGGCCATCAAATATAGGCCTATAATATATGCATTGACAAAATTCACAGAACGGATGCAAGTTTACGTTATGTAAAAGGCAGTAGCAAAGTAACTAACCAAAATGGTGGAAAATGGCAGGAAGTGGAAAATTGTAAAATCGAAAAGATGCAAGTAAAACTTTAAACTATGGTAGCACACCGTATGTCGATCGACCGGGCACTAATCGTTCTTGCTTCGCGTAGAAGGCGAGAATTTTAGGGAGAAAAAAAGTAATTTGGTAGTTAACAAAAAAATATATGTATATACAATTAATTTAGAACTTAGTTGAGGGCTCTTAACATTAATTATTATTTAACTAACTAATTTACCTATAGAAAAAAAAACATGCGAAAAACAGAACAATTGGAGTTTTTTTGTGGCAATTTTAACCTGAGAATCTATAGACTTGTCGACGTACCCTTTCGCTACGGTGGATAACTTCCATCCCCCTAATCTCTTCAACTGGAATGTTGCCACCGCTATTTGGCTGCCATTCTTCGGATGCAGTGTCTCGTTTATGTTTCACGAGCTTTGGGAAGCTTTAGAATAATTGCATTTTTTTTTTGGGAAATTGATTTATCGAATTGTGGTCAACATTCGTTTTAATTAACTTTACCCATTATTCATTACTGACTACAAATATTCTTGACCGATAAATTTTTGATGTTGAAATTTCGATTGAATTTTATTTTTCACGATATTAACATCAGTAAATTTCATTTTATACAGTTCGTCACTTCCATTTGCACCTGACACGCCAATTATGAATGCAACCTAGCATATCATCAGGGGCTTTCTTCAAAAACGCCGCAATGTTCTCACTGGAGAAAGTGTTTGACTTTTTGGATACATCCCTAGATTTTGTTGTTTCAAAAATGGCGGAAGTTTGGGATATCCATTTTGTCTTTAATATTTAAAGTAGTACGCAACATTGAGTAAATTGATCAAACAATTGACGGCTTTTTGATTTTGGAAATTTTGCTAAAATATGCCAGACAATAGTTTCAGAAACAACTTTCTGAACACCTTTTTGCGAGCACCAACTCTTGAAAACATCATAAACTGTATCGTACCTTGCACGAACCTTCTTAGGTAACAAATCGTTTTTCAAACTTTCAGCAGCTTCTCTCAGCAGAGAAGGAGTACAAATAATTTCATCAGAATTGAACATTGTCAACAATCTATCAAAAATTCAACTAGTTTAGGTTTGTATGTTTGACTTTTTTAGTATCATATTAACCATTGTCAAAATGCCAACTTGACGGTTTTTGTATCTGTAATCTGGTTATACAGGGATTTTACTTTGTTAATTTCTCACACATAATTATTTTTGTTACAAAAACCGTCACTTGCAAGTTTCATGCTCTTCTCTCGACAATAATGATACAGTTTTCACCTCAGTATATAATGTACTATCTCTCCCGTGAACAGGAAATTGTTCGCAAGATACACAGGAATTTAAATTTGTTAGAGAGGGATTTAAAAATGAGAATTCGTCTCGATAAAAAATTATTTACTCTCCAGCGGATCCCAAGATCATTGTAGACAATCAGGCGTATTTCTTTTGAATGGGAGCTTCGAACGTTCTACAATACATAATTAAAGGCACTTTCCAGGGATTAATCAAATTTTCCCAATGCGGATTAGCACTGGACTAATTTATTTTCTTTTATGTTTTCAGGTGCCGATACGGGAATAAACTTCAGTGAAGTGTAAGTATTTCCACGTTTTCTTTATGCAAACAGCAATTTAGGATTCTGTTTACTGAACCGGTGGATGTTTTCAATAAAACGTCCGATGAATACGCCGTATTTTCTAAATGAATAGTCTTACCAAACAATGCTTGTATATCTACGGAAAATATAAAGGACTATTTCCTTCCATCGTGCAAACATCGCCCTTCTACGACAGCGGACCAAATATAAACCCGAATTTGTGTTTATTAAATTAACTGTCACCGTAAAGGAAAATGTTTGTACATATTATTTTTCTACATAATATATACCCAAAAATCTAGAGAGTGACTCATCACTAGCTCGTTGACAAGCGCCACGGGCGAAGCGTGCGAGGAGCAACATAATTCACAAAAGCACCCTTGCAAAGTTTCATCTTGTAAGATATAGCAATCCAATTGTTTTTGTCAAAAACTCATTTTAAAAATACCATCTTCCTTCCGCGAGTTTCCACTATTTTCTGTTTCGCAGTTGTACTTCTTTACCACTTTTTTGCACTATACATATTATGCTACTCACGCACATTCTTGTTAATGAATTACATATTTCAACATCTCTTACACTCATATTTTGACCTCTCACCCTAAACTCTTCATACACGTGATTATCCGATATTCCTCACTTGTTAAATTAGGACGATTTTGAGAACACGCTGTAGAGCTTGAATTATTCTCCATTCTTGAGAACACAAAATCATCAATAAAATTACATTCAAAATTAAATTAGCGGAAATATTTTGCCCGCCCGAACAATACTCGCCCATGATAGCGCTGGAAATGGAATAGGTGGATCCGTAAATTTGTCCCAGCCAATAGAAGGCTGCAGGGCATGCGTACTTACTGCAGCGGAAGCTGTGTAATCTGGTATGCTGCCAGAGATATGCGGCATAGGATTTTATAGGAAAATTATACGGGATGCATGTATGTGTGTCGGCTGCTATAAATTGTGAGCAGGTTTATAACATTAGTCACTCTCTAGATTTTCGGCCGTTGAGTATAGTAGATGATAGTGCGACATACTTTCCTGACCTGAAATATTTTACAAACTGTAAGACGGTTCGCTTTCTGGTGGTTTTTAGGCTTTCACGGCCAGTGTTGTAATTTGATACACGGTGATTTTCCGGGTTGTTATGCCGTGACCTCGGTAACTGGTAGCTGCCAGAAACAGAGTTAAAATGCACATCCCTAGCATTAGCTGGGATACTTTTACCTGCCCTGGTTGTTCTCGGGCTAGGCTCTGTGGGGACAGACCCGCTATCGGTGTCTCTGGGCCTGTCCATATATTGATTTCGGTTCCTACTGTTGGTATTACGACTGCTACGGTCGGAACCGCTTCTCGGATACTGGTGGTCCTCCGAGGCGTTCCGTAGCCGCCGCTGTAACTGGTCGCATCCCATGCTTCCAAACGTTTCGCCGCTCTTCACTGTCGGCATCTTCAGTGGTGACTCTGCAAAACTTCGCCGCGACTGAGGCCGATATGGACCTCGTTAGCGGTCTCGTAGCGTCGGTGCAGCTGCGCGCGCTTCTGCACCTGCGTAAACAGCCAGTGGACGGGGCACGATCGATATCTGCAATGACGCACGACCCGTCACGGTTGAGTAGCCGCGAAGGCGTGGCCAAGCTATTAGTCATCGATCGTGTGACGTAGGAGTGGTACGAGCGCGCACGCATTCGCGCCGTTGGGTAGTGGGCGGGGCCAGAAGCTCGGCTTGAGAACCGATGCCCTCCTCGTCATTGGTCGGCAACCCAGTAGGCGTGGCTACGCTGTTATTAGTCATTGATCGTGTGACGTAGGGAGTGGTACGAGCGCGCACGGATTCGCGCCGTTGGGTAGTGGGCGGGGCCTGAAGCTCGGCTAGAGAACCGATGCCCTCCTCGTCATTGGTCGGCAACCCAGTAGGCGTGGCTACGCTGTTATTAGTCATCGACCGTGTAATGCGGGTGCTAGCACAAGTGAGTTCGGACATGCGCAGTCGGCCGGTAGGCGGGGCCATAGGCTCAAATCCGGCGACTAGGCCCGCCCCGTCACGGTTCGGTAGACATGTAGGAGTGGCCATGCCATTAGTTATCGAGAATGCACTACTCGCCGACGCTGTTGCTACAGCATTTCCCTGGTCACGTATCCCGATGGAGGCGTCCGTTCGCGCTACAATTCTCACATTATCGTAGCCACTCAACCCATCCCGTTGTTTGTTTTTCAATAAGGGTAGCCACGTTCTACTCATACGGAACCCTTCATCGCGGTTCATGTTTTTCGGATGCTGTTCAATTTCTAGTGCTTCCCGCCCTAACCAAGTTATAAAACCCCGTTGTTCTCACAAGAACACTAGTGTTCTCGAACTGTATTACATGTCCCTCGTCCAACGCATGTTGGGCGACAGCGACTTCTCTGGTTGGTTAAGTCGTAAAGCCCTTTCATGTTCCTTTTTCCTGGTGACAACAGATCTCTTTGCCATACCTGTATAATCTTTGCCACATTCACAAAGTATGCATATTCCAGGAGTGAAAAGAGGATCTAGCCGATCTTTCACTGGCCTCAACTCCTGTTGGACTTTTCGGGTGGGCAAAAATCTTGTCCTCACCCCCCTTCTTTGGAGCACTTTCGCAATGCGATCTGTCACACTATTAACATATGGTAGGCATACCACCTGCAGATCTTCTTTCGGTTTCTCGCGATCTACCCGTATGTGTTTTGGGTTAATCACACGGTTTATATCCCGTTCTTTATAACCATTCGCTTGTAAAACCTCAGACAGATGTTTTAGTTCCTTGTCTAAATGTGTTGGGTCAGAGATTGTCTTAGCCCTGTTGACTAATGTTTTAATAATCGTTCTCTTTTGTGCCGGGTGATGATTCGAATTTGCTTGTAGGTACCTATCAGTATGGGTGGGTTTCCTGTACACACTCCAAAACATCGAGAAACGCCAGCTTACCATCCTTTTCTTCCTCCATGGTGAACCGGATGTTCTGGTGCTGATTATTTATGGTTCGCTTTCTGATTTTCCGTTGGAAGGCGAGAAAATGCCCCACCAATCCTTTCCTCCTCTACCAAGCCATTTCCTCTTCTTCACCAACTAAACATGAACGGCCGATCATCGGCTATTTATTGGGTCTGTTTGACACTCAGTGTCCTTTGAGACGGTTGCACTGGATGAACCCGATAAATTTTGAGTTAGTTAATTTTATTGATAGAAAAACAGGTAGATGTAGTCTACGCTGATTTTAGCAATGCCTGTGACAGAGTCCACCATAAGACATTAATTAACAAATGAACTACTTTTGCTATTGGAAAAGATTTGTTACAGCTTTTTGAGTCATTTGTGAATTGCCCAGGTGCTCCACAAGAATATACTCTTGGACCACATCTCTTTTTAATACTTGTTAATGATATTTGTTCTTGTACAGATTCACCCAAATTGTTATTTGCGGATGACTTGAAAATGTTTAGAACTTCTTTAAGTGATTGGTGCCTGAACAATAAGCTCTCACTGAATTTAAGTATCATATTATCCCATTTGGTGAAAATAATGCGATGTTACAGTATAATTATAACATTAATGAAGTCATATTTGCTAGGAAGTCATTAAGGACCTGGGAATCACGGTTGATCCTAAATTAACATTTTCTGTTCATATCAATAACACATCTGACGCTACCTAAATGTTTGGCTTCTTAATTAGAAACTGCAGAGAATTTTTTTTCTCTTCAAGCTATAATAATTACTTTATATTTTGCTCTTGTTAAAAGTAAACTTGAATATCGTAACTTCTGGGAAGTGCCCAAACATTTTTTAATGTTTCTAATTTACAAAGAACATGGTACTCTCAGAAATTATGATTATAATTTACTTCTGATCGAACCTGATCTCGCCATTTTTTAATTAAGTTCATAATTTTAAGTTAGTAATACGTAAGTATCTTGATTATATGAGCGGAATAATATTTCGGTTTTTCACTTCCCCAAGGATCCTGAGAAGCAATACATTTATAATAGATGTATTAACAGGAATTCAAATTTATGAACTGCTGTTACCAATATCTGAAGTTTTGTATTCAATCATAATCTGTGTTAATTAAAATTTTAAAATGCGTTATAATGCGTTATAAGTTCAATAATACGTAAATGTACATTTTGAAGGTGTTGTCAGTGGAAAGCTATGTTAGGCTTTGTCGGAGAACATAAATTTGCCAAACTAACACCTGCAGAGACCCATAGACGTATACGAATAAGTGATGTGCATTTGAATTATGAATCATATATTTTGTCAGGGAAAGGTCTATTAAAATCTGCAATTTCTATAATAGTATATTTACTATGAAATTAGTTTATAATGACGACTATAAAGTTATTTCCAGAATTGAATAAATGTCGATATATATTTTATTCTTCCTTGTAGTTACAAATACGTGCATGTACGTAAACCTGGATAAGTGCAATCAGTATAAATTAATCGCCCGAATAAACAAAATGCATCGCACGCGACAATTACATCTTACTTAAATGTAAAGCGTAGGAAATAATGGAAATGGCGTTGTATTTAGTTGCAGATTTGTTCGAGAATAATTGCCCATTACTCCCAAACCGCAGATCTCTGCAACTGATGTTTGTGATGGCCATTTAAGGACAATGGTCAAACAAAGTGTCACTTGACCTCTTTAGCGCCTGAAGTTTTCATCGATTATGGACGAATTTATCATAATTGACGTCGTTGACGTGACAGATGACATAGAGAAGAACACTTGAAGTAACGTTAACAATAATGCAGAATTATTGCAAATGATGCTTAATGAGGAAAGAGTTACAAATAAATAAAAACGATATTTTTTAAGCTTAAACTTTACAATTCTTTGTAAATAGTTTTAGTGTGAACGTTTTAATGAGAATTCAGAATGAGAGGCATCTAAGAGTGTATCTATGTTTATGTTTTATAAAAATTACTGACACTAGACAGACCACTTACGACGACATTATATAAATCAGATATGCAAGGGTGATCATTCTATTTGAAATAAGAAAGTTTTCGTCTATTGAAAATGGTAAAATCTAATCGAAATAATGAAACACTTTGTGTAGTATTTTAAAAGTGCTATTAATTATAAATAGGGCAGCAACTTCAGATTTCATGGTATACAAAAAATTAGATGTTATTTGTTGATAAAGACCTTTAGTCCACTGTAGAGAAAATTATTGGTTTTGGATGGAGGTTTTCCAGGTTTCCCTCATTCCTGTACTGAATAGTGGTTAGGGTCTACCAACGTAAGTCGTTCCTGGGCGCAAATGCGGCCTGCTTAATAATAATATGCCGCATAAGTCTCCGACTTCTGGGCTAATCCCTATGATTAGAATGAGGGGTAAAGATATTATTATTATATTATTATTTATATAGAAAAACAATTTTTTACATACTGTCAACGTTTCGGCCAATATTGGGCCTTCTTCAGGGCTCTACAAGTTACAACTATGTGTTATAAAACTAACTGTGTTGAGTTATTTTGTTAAACCGAGATAAGTGTGTGCCAAACTGTTCAGTAAACATTGATCATTGTTGGCTACAGTTGGATCAAGAAGAAGCAAGTAACAATAAAATAAAAATCATTTAACATCTCTATGGAAGCAGATAAATAAATTTTAAACTGCCAAACTTGACATATGTTTAATACTTTTACTACTATTTTGAGATCGAAAACAGAGAGTTTTTCGAAACGTCAAAATTAAGAAAGTGCGCGATAGTGATGTCATTGTTATTGTTATCTGCTTTTTTTCAGTGTGAGATTTTTTGGTTAGGCAAACTTAGTTTCAAAAATAACCCTTGACTGATCCGTTTGGCGCAAGGGCTTATTTAATTGATAATAATAATAATATCTCTACCCCTCATTCTAATCACGAGGATTAGCCCAGAAGCTCAAGACTTGTGCGGGAGAGGGGGTGGCATATTATTATTAAGCAGGATGCATTTGCGCCCAGGAACGACTTACGTTGGTTGACCCTAATCACCATTCAGTGCAGGAATGAGGAAAATCTGGAAAACCTCATTAATTAGGGGGGTAGTCAAACGTTAACCGGTATCAATCTCTCACATTGACCCAAGCCAACATTGTTTCACCCTACCATACCCGCAGAGAGGGTGCCAATCCTCTCCACAAATATAGCTTACATACGGTCTACCGGCTGCGGGGGTCGAACCCACAGCGATCTAGTCACCTCGATTCAAGTACTGACGCCATAAACCGCGCGACTACTGGCCGATCTAATTTATTAATTTAATTAATTTTTTCAGAAGTGTGACAAAAACCCAATAAAACCAAAGAAAAATCTAGTATGTGTTCATGAGCCATTACTTACTGCCTACTCTATATGCTAAACAATATTAAGATCTAAGCCATCAATGACCTCAAAAAGGTTGTTTCCCAAAAAAGTTCTATACAAATCTGAATTTAAACGACCATTTAAATCATGTACAGGCAGTAAATTATTGTTGAAAATGCTACCCCTAAGAAGCCATTCTGTCACGACTAAATGTTACTACACCATGTATATAGAACAATAACTTTTACTTATACTCTTTCCACAGCATTCAATATTTATTGTCCCAGGCTATTCTAATATGTAAGGGATTCTTAGGTGACTGTCATCTACGTTTTTCCACTGCAAATCGATAAACTGGTGACACAGCACTCTGTGGTTCCCCTAGCTTTCATAAATTCTTTTTTATACGACATGCGAACTTGACATAAATGCCTCTTGGATATGATGATTGTTGTCGTAATATTTTTACAGGTGATTAAAGAAATCTTAGATATTTAGGTACGCTGTAAAAAATGTTGTCAACGCCAAATGCCACTTTAAAATGTTCAAATTTAGCAGTGAAAAGTGTTTTTCATATAATAAATCAACAGAAAAGATTGTGGAAAGATATATGTATGAAATTTTTGTACAGTGTGAAAAATTCGCTCAAAAAAAAATTAAGATTATAGTGATAGTATATTTGGAAATATTGTTTTACTGGATTTGATCAACTGAAATCCATCTGCAGTCAGGTTAGCCTTGGAAATAATTGCAATAAATCAGCTGATGATTTGTAACATTAATAATGTGGAATAGTTACACTAATAAGTGTCGTTTATATTTAATAGTGATTTTAAACTCTGTTACTTTGAAACGGCTAATATTGTCCAAAATGAGTCTAAATTTGTTTAGTATGGAGTCATACAATTTTGTGCGCTATTTGTACGTATGTATTTGCGTATGCAACTATAAAAATTGAGAATAGAAAAAGGGGCCTCAATATCTGTATCAACAGAAATCAATATGACATGTGCGGGTCTGATTTTCCCATGATAAGTGTAATATATAATACATTTCAGGAAATGACGGATAGTTTTCTCAAATATATTAGTAATTCAGTGCACCAACAAATACCGTGGGCAATTGCTCTAATTTGCATTCATATGGATTCGTTGCATGTTCCTAGCTTGTCAGGCTCTGAGGTACTATGTGTCCTTAAACGATTAAAACAGGCTTTTGTTATTAGAGAATGCGCACATGCGCTTGTTACTCTACTTACTGCCAATTTTATCAGTAACTAACGTTTCTTCTTATATTTAGAAAAAGTTTCGTATCCAGTTTTCAAAATGACATGTCCTTAACTGCTCTACACAACTTGCTTTATTTACATGTTCAAAAGATTATCAGTCCTTACCAATATGGGTTTGTGAAAGGCAGATTAACTGTGTTCAATTTGATATGTATCACACAGTATATTTCTCAGAACCTTGACTCAAATACGCAAGTTAACGTGTTATGTACCGACTTCTTGAAGGCATTCGATATGCTGGACCATAATTAATATCCCAGTCTAGAAACAGTTTTTGGACTACCTGATTTGCTGCTTCAGTGGTTTAAATTGTATTTAAATGGTAGCCACTAATTTGTCGTGTTTCGATTGCACGTCTGGGTCGGTATCTGTTACATCGGGTGTGCCTCAGGGGTCGATTTTGAGTCCCTTATTATTTGTGGTTTGTATCAATGACAAGTTCTTGACTGTCACTATCTCATGTATGCCGACGATGTAAAAATATATAGCAAAATTAATGATGCTAATGATTGTATTAGGTTGCAGCGTTGCAGGTTATATTCAGAATTGGTGTACTGCTAATAATATTTCTTTAAATGCTACCAAGTGTGGTGTGATGCCATTCCCCAGAAGAGTGAATCCAATTTGTCAGTAAATTTCTGATGATGAACTTTTAATAAGTCGTCATCGATGCAATGGAAACTCCAAATTCATCAAACAACAACTCCAAAACGATGGAACGCTTTCACTTGAATCATTTTGATTCACGATAATAACAGTGCCTTATTTATTTGTGATTATATTTTTCAATAATTTTGACATTAACCCCAACAAATCAAGACGCTGAGCATTATTCATATTCATATTCTGAATTCATACCTTTTTAAAATGGCTTAATGTAGTCTTCCTTTAGCAAAAGTGCTAATAAGAAAAGGACGTAAACGTGTTCTGCTTTTCAATTTACGTTTTAAAGCAGATTACAATGAATATTTTCAATAATTGGGGTAAATTAATTAATTACAAGCCATTATTTATAGGCAAATAAATTAACCCAAAGACATCCTAATGGTGAACTAATTTTGTTAACAAATAACCTGGTTGTTCGACTAGTACGAACAACGTTTATAAATCAATTCTCATTCCGACACAAAATAGCCTAATCTACACTCCTGCGTCCGATAAATATCTAGATCGGTGTTATTCGAATTGGTTTATATAAATTATCGTCGCTGCAAATAAACCAAATTCCACCGTGACCAAATAGTTTCAAAAGTAAATTATACGTGCAAAACTACTGATGAGTTTCACTCAAATGACAGAAGCTGATATACAGAGTACCTATTTAGATATCTATGAATAGACCAATGCACTACTGCAATAAAAAAATATAGCAAGAATTTTTATTGCATAGGCTCTTGCCACAATTAGAGTTTGACATTTGTGTTGCGTCATTTAAAAAAGTTATTGTTCCAAATTTTGATCATTGACGTGTAAACACATTTGGGCCCGTTCGCATAAATCATCAATAATATTCCCTTCGGTGCGATACATTGCGGTTCATTTTTGATATATCTTCACAAAAAGAAGTCCAATGGATTTAAGTCAGAAAATCGTGGCGGCCATGGGATCGGTTCTCCTCGTCCAATCCATCGAGCAAGAAGCACATGAGTATTATGAATGTTATATATTCCGTGTAAAAATAACTTCTGTAAATAACACGTCAGCTATAAATCTGGGATTTTGAACATTTTGTTGCAATAAGGCATAATAACTTGGTACTTAGACACGCTGTACATGGTACGGACATAATTGAGCCTCACACCACACTCAAGAATCCTTAAAATGTATTCCTCAATTGCTGCAATACGCCTTGGACGCCGTGGGCCTTCATCTCTTCCACGATTCGGTAGGAAATTTCCGCGTCACGCCCGCGTTGCACTATCGAAACATCGTTTTGCGTACAGACGAGAAGCTGCCAAAGAATTATGTCTTATATCACCATAAATTAAAACTATACCCATCAATTCGGAGTTGCTATACACGCAAGCCGCTTTTGGCTCTTGTACGTACATTGTGCAACACTATCGCAAAAATGTTAATACTGAAATCGGATTTCAGTATTCGGAATCGGCTGCATCTGATGACGCTAGAGACTACAGCCCAGCGATGTAACAGTTGAAAATATTACAATATTACATCCTTCATAATTTTTTTCTAGGAAAAATAAGAATTTTACAATTTTTCTTTACGATATTGACTCAATTTTTCATGACACCAAATACCCAAAGTTGTAAATCACCCTATACCTATATTCTAATGTTATTGAACGTAATAAATGGGTTAGATAGTTAAGGTAAGTTTAAGAGTTAGATGGTTGAAGTAAGTTAACAACTTTATTTTCATACTTATTGCTTCCAAATGTATACTGAAGAACTGTAGGAGAACATGTATCTGCTTTTTCCTAAGAAAGAATCCGAAATCCGTAACTGAGATTAAATATGTTTCCTGCTGTAGCAACGCAAGTCAGCCAAGATATAAAATTTCCTTTCTGGTTTTTTTATAGCGGCAGTGCTTATTACGAGATACTAATAAAATTAACGGATAACTGGACGTGACGTGCAGGTAACTTGATGTTTGTGTTCGCGGTTAACAAAAGCCTGATAATTTACTTATCCTCCCCCGCAGTCCTCTCCGTTAAAATTCCGCTCCCTCGGGGCCGTTACTGTAATATTTTCCTTGGAACTCCGTATATTTACACACGCTGCTAGAAACGAAATTATGTTTGAAAAATACTGTTTTCCTTGCCATACAGTTTAATTGCGTTAAATATGGAAGCCTCATGTTTTCGGCGGGGGAAGTTTAGCGGATTTTTTCTTTTATGTATGAAGAATCTCTCAGTTCGTTAGACTTCGTGGCACATTTTAAATTAGATATAGAGAAGAAAGTTTTATTTCCCGCACAGTGTTAATTATAATTTTAAATTGACTTAAGGCTTTGTTTCTCGAGAAGTTTTATTAAAGTTTATTCGGTTATGAAGTTTTTTGCGCGTCTACTTTCTAGACTAAGCTACATAAGCTACACTTCATTTCGAGAGTAAGAGACGGCCAAATTTATTATTTGGAGAATCAGCGAAATTTGTTAAATATACACTCATAACAATTATTTGTAACATTACACTGTCGATAGTTGGTTATTTATTGCCTATCGTCAGTACCAATTCTATGTAAAATTCATATATATGTAACTTTCCATTTTTTTGGTATTTGTACCATATTTATGTAACCGATTTAGATTTAATGAATTACTTCCGGAGTACATCAGGGTTCCAATCTGGGCCCACTCGTATTTTCAATTTTCATTAATGATATCACAAATTATATTGACTGTAGTAAACTGACGATTGTGTTCATCTTTAGTCAGTTAAATAGAGTAGTTTCTCGGTGTGAGTTAAATAACCTACAGTTGACTATTTCCAAATGCAATGTTATGTCATTTACGCGCAAATTATTATATTACCATTACATTCAATTACTAGATTAACGCGGATGTCTTGGAGCGCACGGATAGAATAAACGACTTAAGAGTTTGCTCTCAGATCACATACAATATTTGGTTTCCTCAACACTTAGAATACTAGGTTTTGTGATAAGATAAGATAATGAATTTCGATAATGCCACTTTGGTTTTACTACTCGTATTTTATGCATTTGTTTGATCAAAACTAGAATTTTGTTGTCCTGTTTGGATTACCATTTATAATAACCAAGTCAATTTGCTTGATTTAGTACGAAAAAGATTTTTGAAAATTTCTTACATATCGTTCGGAAGAACCTGCATGCAGATGTGTTATAAAATATTATTAACGCGCTTTAAAATCGATTTATTGCAGATAAGAAAGTACTTTCATAGTTTATAATTTTGTACATACTTAATTGTACTATACATGAATTGTATTTGCAAGCTATAGGATAGAGTAGCTGTATTTAATTTGTTCTACAACTGTATACTTACCTTATTATTGGTGTATTTAACAGACAAATTATTTAAATAGATATTACCAAAAAAATAGCTTTGTATTCATAGAAATGTTTTAAGCATTATTTTTTGCAAAAAACATAAAAAAACACTTAAAACACAGAAAAAGTTAATACGAAAAACTACCGATATCTTTTAAATTCATATAATCCTCAATGTTTGTAGACATATAAATTAATCACTCTATATTATTTGTAGTACGTTTGAATTCAAAGTCAGCAAAACAGGTGAAATATATATTTGAATATTTGTATATCGCTTATAAAATAAACCATTTTTTTATTATTACACATTTGAATAATGTTCTACATACATTATTATAATATTAAATTAACAGTTTACATGCTGAACTACACAAAAGTTAACTATAATTTATACATGTGAATTATTGTTACTACTCTAGAACAAACAAAGCAGAATAAACAGTTTTACGCTCTATATTTTACTTCACAATGTAAAGTTAACATTAATTTAGTTTAATTCAATAAAAAGCAAATTAATGTGATGCCCTTCTATTGTATAATTCATAGAAAACCGCACAAAGAGAAACAGTATAATCACTTATGTTTAAATCTCGTCTCAGTCCGGCATGGAGTAGCGAACGACCGATAGATGTAGTTAGTTCTACACCGCGTACTCATGGTTCTTTCTATCAGGTTAAGTAGACTTAAAACAGTTAGGGTTATTCATCAGATACCTTACCTATGGCCTACTGATGAGAGCTAATAAGCTCGAAACTGGCGAACTGCTGACGGGTGACTTTAGCTATTTGCTATAGGTTTTACAGGTGTAATTCAATGCTGGCCGTGGCATTAGCTCGCAGAGTAGTTGTTTCCTGGAATTCCGTGTTTGCAAAATATCGTACTCGCCGAACGCGATAGAAGTTGATAGTTGATAGTCATACACAGATAGACAAAGATAATTGATATCTGAATTAATCTAAGTGCACAGTAATGGTAAAGAAAATCATTTAATAGTGATTACTTATTTGATATGGTATTGCTGCCAATCAGCTCTAATATACATTTTTGCTGGGGTCAAAAATTGCAAAGGCTAAAAGTCATAAAAGGTACGATTACAGGAATAAATAAAAAGTAAACAAAGAAACTGTTTAACCACTTGAAGATTCTTTTAAAATTGTAACTTTTCTGGAGCCTATTTAATGTAGAATTTGCTGGGAATAATCAATATCTAGTAATTGCTAAAATATATTTACCTCAGTGTAGACTGCACATTAAGTCACTCATCACCATCAGTCAGAGTTTTCAAAATCAGAATGCTATTGGTCTTTTAATTAAAGTGTATTAAGGCTGGGATTTTGTATACATATTTTTACCGTCTAACAGGGCTTCAAGCGAGGACACAGAACTCCAATAAAATTGAAATAACTGGTTATTATTATATATCAACGTATTTACAAAGGTTTCCTCTAGTGCGTGAGATAATTTTCATTGCTCATAATATCACAAGAATAATTAAAATAAATGTTAAAATACCTCAATTTTAGCCACACAGTTACTACGACAATATGTCACAATTACGGCAAAATTATCACAGCCACAGCCACAGCCACCAAATTACTTCACTCACTAGCCAGGACATATAGGACAACTTAACTCTGTTTCACTTTCAGATTAATATTTATTGGTAATTTTACATTTTGTGTCCTCGAGTAAAATCATAACATATATCACGGCTTCCATTTTCATGTACGTCAAAATGCACGATAAACTTCAGAGAACCGTGCGGTTCGGGCCGATACGGGTTGTATACTGTCTCATAGGTCTGATTGATTCGTCGTTTCGCTCACTTAGGCTGTGCAATTCCTTTTCTACAAAATCCCCGCCTTAAGTAAACGGAATATTTAGAGGAAAATGTGATTAGCAATATTTTTTGCGCATAAGAAACACTCATACAAATACTAGCATATTTCCCTTTGCTCATAAGATTGTTGGTTTATGAAATGAATCGACAAAATGTTTCTAGTAATTTCGCTTTTTTATTTATTTTGATAAACCTAATAAGCAAATACCCATATCTATAAAATATTAACTCTTTTTCACAGATGCATCATTAACTTTCACTGGCAAAATAAAAACTAGATATCATTTAGTAAAACGCTCATTTATATTATGATTATATTTCATGAGAAAAATGTCCATCACAGCATGCGTTATAATCTAGCTAATTGTAGCATATCATACACAGCTCAGCTATTTTAGTATATAAAATGTATTATCCTTTATATTTAATACTGTTAAAATACCGTGCTTTATGGCTTGTAACTCATATTTCGTACACTTGCACATGTTGATTTTACCAAATCTCTTATTTGGGAGTTTTCTTGCCAATTTCATTCTCTTGGTCTTCCCATCCCATCCATTGTATATGACTGTCTGCTCTTTTCAGTGCTGGCATCTTCTGTGGAGACAAATTTATAATTGGAAGGTAAATGTGTAGTTATTTCTGATAATAATTGTGTTAAATACAGTGGTTATAGCAACAAAGAACTATTATTGTGATACCCACTTAACCTTTGGTTAATTAAATGGATAACTAGGCATTATACAATACATTCACAGTCTATTCGTGTAGGTAATTAGTTTTTGTTTCATAAAAAATGAAAGCCTTTCCGCATTTATTATACCTTTATTACTTAGATATAACAATGTTATTGAATAAAACATTCCCGTGTACTATTCCCCTGAGACCAAATTTATTCGTGCTGATGGTCTTGGTGACAATGCAGTACAAATAAACGCTATTAAATTGCCATCATATTCTACTCATCGAATTGGAAACCTGCATTACATTATCTGACAGTGATAAATGCAGTTCTGTCCCTTCTAATGATCCTGATATTTAATACGGTAATCAAGATCCAGTCATCACTAGCTACTACTCTAATAAATTGAAAAATAGCTTCTTTCTTTTATTGCAAGTCGTATATATTTTAACAACTATTCTTATCTTATAAAATCTAATCACGTGTGTATTAACCGACGGATGATTTAAAACTTTTTAAATATACATCTCATTGATTGATTACAATTACAGGAATGTATAGATTGGAATATTTGTGTTATTTGGTACTCTCACTCTACACTAGTGTATTTATTTGTGAATATTATAATGCTTCCATTCTTTCTTCAAGGAAATAGATTTATAGCCCATTCGTTTATTATATATAAATTTATTAATTAATAAATATCTTATTTTCAATTTGATACATGGTGATTTTCCGGGTTGTTCTGCCGTGACCTCGGTAACTGGAAGCTGCTAGAAATAGAGTTAAAATGCACATCCCTAGCATTAGCCGGGATGCTTTTATCTGCCCTGGTTGTTCTCGGGCTAGGCTCTGTGGGTACATACCCGCTAAAAACTCATAAGTAAGGCTAGTATACATCAGCATGGACTCGTAACAACAGCTATTTGCCGTCCATGTTTTCGATTAACATTGGCATCTAGAAACACCCTACAGTTAAATATTTATCATATCTTACCAGAAGCTACGAAAGATTTTAGTCTACGTAAATTTAAACAAACTGTTAAGAAATATCTACTTAAAAACTGCTTTTATTCGGTGCAGGAGTACGTGAACCTTACTTACTAATTTTTAACGATTTTGTCTTGCTACATTTAGTATTTTTGTTGTCCAGTTTTATATTGTACTGCTCTATCGTTTATACATTTTTTTAAATTAATTAGTCTATGTATTTTCATGTTTTACTTTCCTGTGTGTATCTGACTTGTTACAATTGTACCTTTTACAAAAAGTAGTCAAATAAATTTAAATATCTATCTATCTATATATCTATTAGCGTTTTTAAGTTGATTTGTATGGAAACAAAGGCGCAGTAAAATTAGTTCAGTTGAATAATAAACTCCTGCTGAATTTTTCGAGATGGTAAGTAGATAATTTATTTCATAATACTTTCAATTAATGCTAGCAAAGTTTTGGAACGAAATTCTCCCCTTTGTCGCTAGGGTACGCTTTCCTCTTTCAGCGAAGACAAAATTTCCATAGCCTCGCTTAAAATCCTGCGACAATCTATAGAGAACTAAGTTAGTCACATTTTTAATTTGCACGCGAACTCCTCTAGGACGCCTTATGGTATTCAACTAACTAATTAAATTTCACTTTCCTAATCCTGTCATAATAATTGATTAATAATCTACTGCGACATTCAGTCCCTGGCAAGCGGGCGCTCATTGAGATGAATTTCTAAAGATTTTCAAGGGGCAGGGGATGGCAGCAGGGCGAGCAACTCGAGGGTAAAACCACCGCCATTAGACACAATATATAAGACTTAAGTGCTTAAGCAAACAACAACCATAAATTTTTGCATACAATTTCAGGACAGGCGGCTGGAATGGTTTGGCTGATTTTGTCTTAAAATTAAAAACAGCAGCTACAGTATTCGTTACATTTTGGGAATATAAAAATACCTGCACTTTTATTCTGGAAGTGTAGTATATTATTTTTTAATCAATTTACACAAACAGAGGGAAATAAGTCTTTTATAAATTATGTATTTATTATTAAAGATTTAAAACATAATTCTACAAGGTGGAAGTGGTTTAACTACCACCATTTCAACAAGTGGTAGATCAGATCCGAAAAAGTATTATCCAGCATAATTCTTAAACTTAACTGTTTCTTTAAATTAATAGCAAAAACTCGGATAATCCACACAACTTGGCTACGTTGCATATTCGCTAAAAACACCTAGTTTGATAGATACCTACGTATTTGTTGTGACTGGATTACACTTAGACTGAATCTTGATTAGAAGCGAAAACGGTCAGAAACAGAATATGTCCTTAACATAAGGACATAACAAGGTATACGTTTATATGGAAAACGCATAAATACGTCATGCGTCTTGAGAATTACGACAGGCCTCTACATAAATTAATAATATATTGAGATACGTATTTGCGTTGCTAAATATGAACAATTATCGGACAGTGGACAGTAACGGATTCAATGATAGACTCAAACTGTTCTTGTTCTGTTATTGTTGCCTGCTAGCTTCTACTTTTTTTCTACTCGAGTCTTCACGATTCAGAGTTATTAACTTATCCAAAAAAAAATTGAGAATAGACGCACCTTGAAAAATGGAGTCAATATCGTAAAAAACCAAAAAACCAAAACCAATTACAAAGGTCATCCAATCTCGATTGAGCTGTAATTATCAAATTGATGGCGTCATTCTCAGACGCCAAATATGACGTGTCATCGGCAAACAATACAAGATTTCCACTATCAACAGTTTAATCATTCACGAATATTATAAACAATAACGGTCCCAATACTGATCCCTGGGGGACTCCACATGTCATTTGCGTCTCTGAGCATATATTATTTATTTCTGTCAGTTGGCCTCCTCGTAAATAGATAAGAGCAAAGCCAGTCATCAAGTTTACCTCTGAAACCATATTTACATAACTTTTCAATTAATACATTGTTATTAACCAGGTCAAATGCCTTGATCTAAAAAAATTTCCAGGCATTTTTTATTATTATTTATATTTAGATACAAGTCATTCTAATGGGCAATGTTTTCTAAAATTTTTGATAGAGTAGACAACATAGAAATTGGCCAATAGTTATCAACTGAACAACGATTACCCTTTTTGTAAATTGGCTTAACTTTTGCAGTCTTTAAAACCTCAGGGAAAATACCCTGCTGCAGCGACAAATTTATAATATGCTAAAGGTTTAACAAGAAATAGTATCACATGTTCTATCAAACTAGAACTAATTTCGTCTATGCCACAACTATTTGAGTTTTTCAGTTCAGTTATAACATTATAAATCTCACTTTCGGAATTTATATTAGATACATCAGCCACATTATTATCTATATTTGAACCAGTTTCCAGTGAAGTGTAATATTGAATCATTTTCGAAGTACCCTTCTGTTCTTTTTTAAAATTGTATTTGTAAAAGTCCCCCGTACAGTAAAAAATATTTTTTTTGGAAAAACCCTGAGACACCCTGTATATTTCTCTGTAGCTTCCATTCTTTCACTTCCTTTCGTATGTCGACTAGCCATAAAGAAGAAGAGAGTAGTAAAAATTTGACAATTGCACTCTGTAAAGTGACCTACATTTAAAGTATAAAATGTTTTTTTTATTTTTATTTACATATACTCATACAATCAAACATTACAAATAATGAAGTAACGGAAATTTGACAGAAAAATAATTTCAGGATATAATAAACTAATTAAAAAAGTAAATCATACTGCGTAGAGCGTAGGTTCCTTTTAAATTCGAGAGCATTTAATTAATAAATTACAAAGACTTCGTTTGTAAATAAGCTTTACACTCGTATTTCGTTAAAATATTTCTATACTTTTTAAAGAACGCGACCTTTTTATATAATGAATTAGTGTCTGAATGAAACAATTTCCGTACAGTCTAAAGCGTAAAAAACAAATGAGAAGGGAAAAGTTTTATTTAATTTAACAGATGCGTTATAGAAACATAACAAAATATACAGTATAACTTGACAGGCAATTCCAGTTATAGGGCAAAGAAATATAGATGCAAAAAAGAAAATTACAGAAACAGATACATTTAACGACCTAAAGCATAATTTAATCTTAGATCCACTAGTGTCAAACAAATCAATAAGTGCTTGAATTAGACACATGGCATAAATTGATGAATGTTAGCGAACAGCATAACATTGCTATATGGTGTTGATAACTGTAATAATGTAGAAGACCGAGAATAGAACGAAGGTATGTTATATACTATATGGCTAAGAATATCAGAACAATCAATGTAATTATAAAGCAGCTTAAACAAAAATAACAGTGATAAGTGCCTGGTAAACATTGTCTAGCCTGAAAGATAGATATTTAAGAAATCTCCTCTGAACGGTTTCCAGATGTTGAGAATGAGTAACATTATATAGGATTCCAAATAATAGTTGCATACTCAAGTTTTTATTTGACAAACGCATTGTACAAAATAGACATTGTAAAAACCTAGCTGATGTGTTTAGCATGTCTTATAATGAAACCAAGATTAATAAAAAATGATTTTTTATTACTTTAAAAGTTAAAGAAAATTTTGCCAAACAGATAGGTACCCATGTTTTTACAGTAAACTAGATTCTGAAATAAAACAGTCAGCGCACGAAAATACAGGTGCATACAAACTTTTATTTCCATGGACATTTAGGTTTTGATAGTTTTAGTTTCACGCGATATTGCGAATAACTGAGAACAATTTTGCTATTAAGGGACCTAACTTTGCAGATTGTTTATAGTAGTTTTTTGGTAGTATATTTTGCATTCTTTCAGTGCTAACTAGTCTTCAATATACCTTTATAAAACATATTTACTGAAATGCTGTATAACAGTGTTATAAGTGCTTATACAGTAAATTTATTAAAGTTCTGTGAAAGCAAAAAGTGAAAATTGACAAATTTTAATATTGACAAGAATTTCAAAACGACACTCTTTTAGGCAATTAACTAAAAATATTTATTTATCATAGATTTTAAAGGTACAATTCTGTAAATTGTTAAAGTTCTAGAAATCGCTTCTACGTGAACCTCTTTTAGTTTCTTATTTGGTGTATCTTTCTAACCCATTATTATTTTTGCTAGTTCGTTTTTCTGTTCATTGGAATTTTAGATATAACCCTTGCAAATGGAATTAATCGTCAGAATCTACGTCGCTTTCAAAGTGTCATATCCGCTCCAGAATTTGCCAACATTGTTGCAGAACTGCGCCGGAAGCAATGGCCAATGTATTCATTGAAGTTGGAGAGTCCGCTATGTTTTCTGGCATACCTCCAATTGTGTTGATCCAACTGGCAGGGTATAGCATTAATTACTTTGATATGTCAAGAAAAATCGCTGATGTGTCATATTGAGTTCACGAATTCTTGCATAGTTAAGAAATATATCTACAAAATTGATACCTATTGATCCCCCAGTAATCATAAACATTCTTGGAACATGAGTTTTTGTGTTCGGAATTTTGACATTAACTTCTTTCTCATCTTTTATGGCATCTACTGTCAAAAATGTGATTTCTTCCCTGCTACATGCTCCAAATACTCCAACGATTACAACAATTTTAGTATAACAGGAATTCTTCATCCTCGGTTTGTTGCATAAAGCGTTCTATTTCCAGCATTTTAAATATAATAATAAGGTTTGTAAATTTGCTAAAATCTACGTTTTTGTTCAGGTAAATCATGGTGCAGAGCATCGAATATTTACTCCACAAAGTTGACGGTCGAGTGCTTAAAACATATCGATTTCCCAACGAAATTTCATACAAGATTTTTTGTGAAAGCGGAGAATTTGATATCTTTATGCTTTTATTTGTATTTTTAACACTCTTTTCTCAACTTATTACATAAATAGCTTTTTTACGCAGCATAATATAGGGACTATTAATTGATAGTAACATATTTTACCTAGCAGACAACTTTTTTAGATAGTTTTTTTAGAAGCATGTGGCAACGATTTATTTATTACTATTACAATCTTTTAGATACATTTTTAATTATGCAGAATTTATAAAGTATTTAACTATCTACATATAACTCATAAAATCTGATAGAAATGAAAATACTGCTCTCCGAACAATGCTTACATTCTGTAAGCGAAATATGCATTGCGCTCAAACCGGTCAATATGGGATTGGAAGTTTCGAACCCAGCTCTGATTTCTCAAAGGACCACTATAATACTTCAACCTATTCCGTTCAGAATAAATTACAATTACGATTTTGGGGCTGGCATTTATTTTAACACGTGAACCTTGTAAATCAGCTATCTGTTCATATTAATTTTGCTGTCTAAAGCCGCAGTACAAACTAAACGAAAATTGGATTCGTTACGACCTAGCCAGATTGAATAGCACAGCGCTCAACCGAGCCTGTTTAAATATTAATTCCATTCCTAAACAAAAGTTGATTGCATTGAGAAATTCGTTGTGATGGCATTTGTTGAATAAACCAAACTAGAACTCTGTCTATTTACCTGTTGTTTACAATAAACGTAGATGCAATTCTGTCTGTACTCTTTACAAATAAAAACAAATTTCCTATATCAATAATATTTTATCCATCAGTACTCAGTACTCTATTTAAGATGGTATTCATGACTACTTAAATCCTAAATACAACATTCAAAGAGTACTAGAATCCTAAATACTTGTATCCAAGTTGATAAATGTGAGTTTATGTTTAAGGTTTTCAGGAAACACAACGACTAATTTCGGGGTCTAATACCTCATCATCAGGTCATTAGAAGGAAGATATTATTTTTTTTTGATTTGTGACAATCAAAGAATGGTTTCTTAGTTTATATTTTTTGTTAATAGTGTTTTGAAAAGATGTGCATTTAGTAACTAGTTTGTTGAGGGGAAGGCCACTCCATAAATAGATGTACAAATTTAACAAACGTATTTAGAAAATACAAATAAATACGTAAATACAGTGAATAATAGTTTTAAATAGAAATAAATATCTTTAAAATGTGTTTAAATACAAATATATTTCAGTTTGATTCTGTTTGTCGTGACGTGAATTGAGCACCAAATAGTCCTAATTTGGCTCTATATTTGCTCTATTTCAAACGTTTTGACCAAAGTAGGGACCAAAAAGGGACATGATAAGGCGTCATTTGTACCGTTTTCCACGTTTTATTTAAACAAAATTACAATACATTAATACTTTAATGTAATAAATAAAAATACGTTGTACTTGTCATTAATAAAATTTTCCTTATGACTATATGACTCAGCTTTCTCTTGATTACAAACAGATAATGGCTGCGTCTAACTTTATCAAGCCTAAGACGCTTTCTGTTAGCGTTTGGTGGGCGGTTACGCTGAATTTTTAGTGCTTGCAAGCGAACCAAGCTGAAAATACAGAGTGACCCTAAGTTGGGTGTACCAGTAAACCACTCTAGAATTTTCAGATATGATTTATGCTAATTTACCCATATGCAAAAATACATCGTTAAGGTGTTAGGCAGCGCCAAAGTTTTTGAGAAAATTTCAATAATCGATTATAAAACGGAAAAGCGTTGACTGATTAAAATAAAATTTGTTATATGAAAATATATTCGTAAATGACTTTTTTGATGCAATTAATGTTAATTACCGACTTGCACAAATGCCTTATACGATACGATAGTTAAAAATATATTTTTTTATGTATTGGGTATCTGATTATCTCATTTTTGATAAAAGCTAACACTGTTTTAAGTAAATTCTGTCTTCAAAAATGTTGATAACTTTTACCGTTTAGTTGCAAAAAATTATTTTCATGCGTAACATTTACTATAAAATGAGAAGGAGTACCGTCACGCATGAACTACATTCCCTTCTTAGCAGTAGAGGTACATTTTCTAGTTCAACAGGTAAATTGGTTTGTTTAGACAGGTACTTTTCTCCATTTAAAATGGTTACTGGGCCAATTAAATCCCAGTATGAATAATAATCACAAAATTGGGACAATCAGATAATACACAAAAAAATATTAATATTTTTTTAACTGAGGTATCCAGTTTAAGGCATTTGAATAAAACGGTAACTAATAGCATTGAAAAAAGCATTTTATCAATATATTTTCATATAACAAATTTAATTTTATTGTTCAAAACTGTTCCATTTTGTAACCGAATATTTAAATTTTTTCAAAAACTTTAGCGCCCTAGAGATAGACATTAGCAAATACAAATAATAGTTATTTATGCAACAAGTACACAAAGTAAGTTTTTGTTGCATACAATATATTTTCTACGTTCATGTAGAAACCAAAAAATGTTTTATTTAGATGACACTAAGTCTAGGACGTCGATTTTAACGTTTATGTTTGTCATGACGACAAAACGCTGTAGCAGAATGACAGATGAATGCAATGAAGAACCATTTTTTTGACTAAATATAGTTCAATAAAGATTTGTTTTTTGCATGAATGTAGAAAAATATATTTAAATACTCGAACCTTTTCCTTAAATACTTTTAAATACATTTTAATCGGCATAAATACAAAATATATTGGCGATGATAATCTATTTACAAATATATGTACAAATTTGTCAAAGTGACCTTCCCCTCGATTTTTCCTAACTAGTGCGGGAAAAAATTTCCCGCATGCAAAAAATACATTATAATTATTGAATTACTAATTAATTATTGTCAATTTAAATAATTTCTTATATATTATAAATTTTAACTGTAACTTTTTTACAATTGGTTATGGAAAGCCCTGTACATGTATTTGATGAAGTAGAGGCTGAGTTTTTATTTATATTGAAAATCTTTTTGAACCAATATTTTTTAGGCTACTTGAGGTTTTTTTAACGAAATCTTTTATATATCCTTCTACCACGTTCATTACTTTCCGTTCGCCATGCCTTTTAAGAGTGATGATGTTTGTTCCTGCATCAGCCACTATCGTAGCAGAAGTTCTCCGGAAACAGTAGCTGATATAATATCCAGCATTCAGCAATTTAAAAAATTCTGTACATTTTTTTAGGAAAACCCACTTATAGAATTTTTACCATCTTGTCTTGTACATTTTTGATTTCTATATCCCAGAAAGAATCTTGAATGCTCAATTGGTGATGGACAATGTTCCCTATAGAAATAGTAAATTCTCTTTCCACGTTCCTAACTTTATTGGGAATCTCTTATCAGTATATATTCTCCCATGTCTTTTATATGTTAAAGCTGAAAAAATGTTAGTTCTTCACGATGGCATGCTCCACTGCTACCAATAATCAACACTATCTAAAACTGCCTTGTCACAATATATGAAATGAGAGACATAATAGTAGGATATGTACAGAAACATTTTAGTCTAATTTACGAAATGGAAGGTACGTTCAAAGAAAGGTACAAGACGAAGAACGAATTCTAGACAGAGTAGAAAAACGACAAACAACAAAATGTGGAGTATGTGTATAAATATTTTTTATAATATTTTCATAACTTCGACTATTTATAGGTATACATTTTTATGAAGAACAAAATTCCCTACCTTTTCTGATAGTTGCGTGTAAAAATTAACACAAAAAAGTTACAAAAGAATATTCATAAAGAGTTGTAGGATCACTGCAACCCTTTGTGACCCGCCCTGTATGATTTAAGCTAATAGGAACATAATCACTGCATACTTCATGAAGCGAAACTAAGCAATAGCAAATTTTGCTCAAATCGGTTAACTGGGTTCTGACTTAAGGAGATAACAAGAAATAAAAAAACTTTAGCACCCCGTAACAAACTTTTTTTGCGCAGTTTTCGTTTAAGCAATTTGGTTTAAAACTAACACCTTGTATATGAAATATGTATTCACTTTTTTTCCACTTAAAGTAAGATGTCACATTCTCATATTCTAGAATTCCTGACTACAAACATACCCAGTTAAACCAATTTGGCGAATAATTATTCCCAAATAAATGTTATTGTTCCCACGGCTTGACGGACATATTCATTTCTCTCATATATATCCTCGAACTGACAGGACACGTTTCGCAAACAATAGCCGAATAAAAATCCCCGTTACAATCACAACAGAACTCAATGTCCGGCAAATATATTTAATATAACAGCACGTCAATAACAAACGAGAAATAAAAGAGTTTTTAATGGACTTCCGCCGTAGTTATGTATTTCTGTAATCTTATAGGTCGACTTCACAAGAGCACATGCCTGTGACAAGCTGGTTATTACAGTTCTGATTTAAGCGCACGAATGACAGCCAGGTTCCCGGTTTGAAACAAACAATAAATTTCAGGCTGTGTTCCGGTTGCCCAGCCCCGGATTCTCCTAAGGCTCCTGAATGGTTTCCAGGGGAGGACTGGACTCAATATGCCATTACGTTTATTAGTTCCAAGTAAACCATCTGTAAATAATTAATGAAACGGTTGAAGTAATTGAAAATAATTATGCTCAATTTAACGGAGGAAAAATGCAGAAATAGCAACAAATTTCAATGCAAGAACTAATAAAATTAAAAGAAATTATGATACTGGAAAACAGCCTAACTAGCAAAATGAATTTTATAAGGTTGTGTAAATTGCTATAATAAATTTTATAGGAGCCTCAAATTCTTATAACATGGCTAAGTTACCTTTATACTATACTTATAGAACCGAAAAAGGCCCACTAATATAAAACACTTTGGTAAAGTAAAAGTTCTATAAACAGTGTATACAACACTTTTAAAACAATTTTATACAGCAACTATAAACCGTTTTGTAGTCTGTATTTCGGTATTATTTATGAAACATTATATTTTTTAATGAAGAATGTTACAAGCAAAGCATTTTAAAATTTATACGCCTACTACGTTAAAATAATGTACAGTGAACTATGCAGCTGATTGTTGAAAAAGTATTTTCTCGAAAATAGCCAATTTCTGAGACTAATGACAAGTATACCGTTTTTCCTCAAAAACAATGTAGGTTTTAGAATTTTTAATAAAAATCATGATAACTTTAGGGCCAAAAAATTATGCTCACGTTTGCGTCACGAATATAGCGAATGAAAGAGAAAACAGATTATGATTTATCATATCCAAATACATCTATTCACTTTTAAATTCCAACATTGACTTTTGTAAATGAAATAAGTACACTATAATATGACAGAAACCAACTTGAATGAAATTCCATATTACATTATGTGATTTTAGAACTAGGTATTATGTTAAATTTCATTGTAGATTTCCGACACTATAATTCGTATAGATTTATACATTGTAATTTTTAGATTGGAATTACAAAGTTTATGAAATTTTTCTGGGTAATTTGAGTTTTTTTATATTTTTAACAAACTTATCTTTATAACTTAAATTGAAAATATGCATAGTGAAAATTTCTCCTTTAAACTAACATTATTTCACTTTATATTTATTTATTTATTTATTATAAATATCATACAATTTATAATTCACAAAAAATCGTTTACTTACAAAAAAAAAAATCATATGAACAATAATATGAGTTAATGATGAAGAACAGGCACACTTTAAAAAAATGTGTTCATCAATAATTTCGAATATTTTTATTTTGTTTGACCTGAGTAGTATAAAAATATATTAATATTATTTTTGTAGCCACATTAAGAGTATGTCGACATTTAATGTAACGGAAGGAAATACTCGGTTTAAAAAATTCTGCTTGTTAAAATGTACACAGGTTTAACTGAGTCAATATAATATACAGAATGTCTCATACTAAACAATTATTGGAAATACAGTACACTCTGCGAGATAATAAATACATAAACAGCTACACCATTTTTTAGTGGAATTGATCCATTCTGTAAATGTGAATTAGCCAACCCTTTTTCTAAAAGTGTATTGTTCATCCATCATCTGAAAATGACAACTTATTATTGACATATATTCCTTGAGTTTTACAAATATTTGCAGATATATGTATATATCGCAGGTAGTAGGCATTAAAATAAGTCATTTTACAAGAAATTATTTAATTAGTGTTTTTAAATAACCGCGATAATTGACTATAAAATTATTGCAAATTTTGAAGGTGAATCTGTAATATAATTTAGAATACTTGCTATGAGTATACAGGATCGGCATAATATTTAAAATAGCAAAAATATGTGAGTTTATGATTATCTATATTAACATTCTATTGAGCTATTTTTGCATATCATTCGTTCTTCGAATAGAAACTTAATTTTTGATCTTATTTGTAATAAAAACATATTTGTTGGTGAATAATGAACTTCATTGATAAAAAGTCAGTTTCCTGTAGATTATATTTTAATCTAAGTAAAGTCTTCTATTGCATGCGTTGGAAAATATATCTAGAAATAGGATATATTAGTCATATCGTCGAAATCATACAGTATCTGTTCAGTTCAATAATTATGAGCTCATTGATTACGATGGGTATTCCTCAAGGGTCCAACCCTGGCCCACAATTATATTTATTATATGTCAATGATTTGGAAATAGCAATAAACAATTGTCCTATCTTGCTGGTAACTTATTCAGCCGATACTAATGTACTGCTTAAATCAACCGACGTGTTATGGATATTGGCTTGATATTAGAGAACTGGGGCTAGAGAAAAGTAAACTGGATTTAAATGTAGACGAAACCACAATTATGCTTTTTAGATCTAAATTTTGTAATATTTATTTATCAATATCAAATAATATATATGTAAATGTTCTACATCAACAGAACTCCTAGGACTTATGCATCTTCATGGTAAGCTTGATTCTTCTCCATAAATCAATTATCTGTGCCAAAAGTAAATCTTGAGCATAGAAGATGCTCTCAGAAATCATAAAATTGTGATATTCTGTGTATATGTAAGTATATTAAAAATAGTTTTTTTTTTGTTTGTAATTAAGACTTGTTCACAAAGCAATTAAGTAAAGCAATTTAAACCATTTATATTACCTGTGACATAAACATAGTTTTTTGTTGTTCGACCTGTTTTCTGTTCGTGTAATGCATATGAAAAAATCGTTTATTTGGAATTTTTGCAGCATAACACGATTCTAGAATTTACAGATTAATATAAAAGCTGAAACAATGTTCACAGTTCATGGTTGACATATTACTATTTGAAATGTATCAGAATCTATCCCATATTATGTTACTGCAGTTTATTTTGTTCGTTCTTAGATTATAACGTCTTGTCAAAAGTAAAATCGATTTGTTTACAAATTAACCAAATATTATACTCATCGAACAGCTTCTTGAAATCTGGTTATGACAAATATGTAAACCTACCCTGCTACCTACTTCGTCTGTGTACTTACGCCTCGAGAGCAATTCTGACCATATGTCTTCCATAAATCCAGTCGAAGGGTGCCGGGTATGCATGCAGGACATGCACTGAATGTATGTGCTCGGGGTTTATAAGGCTAGATAGAGAACTGCAGGAGATAATCTTTAAATGCAACTGAGAGAGGAATAGATCACGAACGTAATATCTGCAATTATGGAGTATAAACTAGCCGATCAAAAACTGAGCTGAGGAATTAGTAAGCTCTGCGAATATTGTCATTGTAGATAATCGCTTTGATCGACCTCACCAAACCAATAATCACTCGATTCCTTAACTGAATGAACTGCACCCAATCGTTTCTAATAAATCTGAGTCTTAGTTGCAAGTTTGCTGATTTGTTAAATTGGATCTATTAAGTTGATTATGTATTTCTAATGTCTTCAAAGATGAGCATGTACAGGATATAACACTAACGAATATAAACGATTGGCAGAGGTTTGAAGATCTTTCAAATAAAGTGAGTAATAAAAAACTAAACTATTCAATCAGCTCAAGTCAGTTGATTTACCTGACGGAGAATTTAAAAAAATATTTTTATATTTAGTAAAAGGTTCAATACGACAATTTATTGAGGAACACACATAGTTCCTTTCTGCAAGTTTCTTGATGCCATTATTCAGGTCACAAGCATGTGTATTCCCTGCTTAATTGATTGTTGACAATTCGACTTTTTTTTTAATATAGTATAAATATTATAATTAATTTAATTATGATAAAACTTAAGCTGTCTAAACTAAACGGTTCTTGATACAGCTTACTCAGTTTTTGTGTGGTTTCTTGTTTGCTGAGTTTGTAGAAACATCATATACCTAACTCTCTTACAAATGTTCGGTAAATAACAGCATTGGTCACCTGTGTTACTAGTTACTACTAACTGATTTTGGAATATCCATAAATTAACATTATCACCAATACATGTCTGGCACCTACTTTATGTTAAAACTAATAATGTTGCAAATACTATAACCAATCCACATAATACAAAATAAAATTAGAAAGCAGTAGTTATACCTTTAGCTCTGCCGGAATACTTTTTGTATTTGAGGAACTTCCAGAAATGGTCTTAATTCGCTAATAAATTACCATATTGAACCTTTACTAAATTTAAATATATTTTTTAAATTCTTGGAGAAAATATATCCGTTGTCATACAACTCTAAAACAATTTTTTATTGCCATTTTTATGACAGGAAGTATTTCGTATAATAAATAGAATTAATTTTAAGAGGAGATAGGGAATAATGAGTATAATGCGAATAAGCGATTAAATAAAATCTAAATGCATATTTACGCCGAAAAAAATATTTTCAAATCATTATTTAAACCCCCTTTTCAGACTGTCACTCTATGACGACCTGAAGCAATGTTGCCAAGTTGAAATATTTTTCTAGTTCTACCTACCTACCTAGGTTTTAGACATCACAAATAAACGCTTGACTATTAACTAAACTGACTATTTTACAATATCATTTTTTCTTGCTCAGTTCAACTTCAGCCAATAATAATTTAAAATGTTAATATCCAATGAAATCAAATAATAATAATCAAATAATTCTGTTAAAAATTGCAAGTAACGCGGACCACTCAGGTTTTCCGGTAGAAAATACGGTCCAATCAAACGATACCCGTACACTCCTGCCCATACGTTGACAACAAATTGTCCCTGAAAGCTAAATCGACAAGTAGCGTGTGGATTTTCCTCTGAGCAAATGTAGCTGTTATGACTGCAAAGAAATTAGCTTAGTTACATTGAAATCACAAAACTCCAACGTATATAATAATAAACCGAGTAATAAACCATTTACGTACATTACATAAAAAACCTATACCCCATGGGTAAATTATTAATAGAAGCTGAAAAGTGTTTCGTGTTTAAATATTAAGTAATAAAAAACCTGATAATCTTATGCTCATAAGTTATCGAGAGTGAATCTTGGCCTACCGTATTATTAGGTCAATAACCTAGTTACCTAGTTTTTGTACTGTTATTTAACGACAAGGAGTAAAACTCTTTTTTTTTAATCTATATACATGAATGAATTTTCCTTAAATATTGATTTATTTGCTAATAAAAACATATGTAGATAATAAATAAATGTTTTCGAATGTTAGGTTATTACAGTTTAATAATTTTGATATTACGTTTTCACTACGTTTTACAAATAAATATGAATTTTTAGTATTACTCGTAAGTACAATTAATTATGTTATGTTATGTTTTGTAGTAATTATGTTAATTATTCAGTTTGTAGTTACGTACATTAGCCTAAAAATTTATTGTTTTTTAAGTAGTATGGTACTAACCTGTTTAAAATGCCAGTTCGAGTAAAGACTGCACTCATCCGTCCATAGCACATTATTAATAAAATTAGGGTCAGTTAACAGTCTCTATCACCCGATGCAGTTTCACAGAACACGTATTGCGAAGGCACTTACACAAAGTTCACGGCATTTGCATTTCTTAAACATTCTCCGTATAACACTACCATTTCCGCATATTCGGAATTTGTAAAATTATGCATTGTGAATTTACGACGAATACGCGACACCGAAATAAACAAACCACTGCTTACTGCTTGTATTCTCTCCATCCCCCCTCCAAATGTGTGGCGTGATCTACAAATTTGGGGGGAAAGAGAGTTACTTCTACTTCTAATTCGTACAAGTTTTATCAGTTTTGTAGTCAGAAATTATAAGAAACTATTAAATGGAAACATACACACAAGTGCAACTTAGTTTCTTTCATTCAATAAAGTTTGTCTACCATATGAATCCTAGTCAAACCGTTTTATGACAAAGATCAAGATCAAGCCCTAGAATAGCAGCCACATGCTATTCTGGGATCAAACCTCATAGATAATTCCACCTGTCATTATCGGTATTAACGAAACTGAAATGTGTTGACTTTTTGCCAAATTGAAATGAGGATTGCTTATGTATACTATTTCCACTTGTCTACTATTAAATGTTGATTTGAATATGAAAAATCGCAGTGTTTCTTTCTAGACGTCATGGTCATGTTTCACCTTTTCTATTGTCTACGTTCATACTTACATTCTTTTCAAATTAACAGCGCTTTTAGTTTTTCATACACATAAACATATTACATGAAACATGTACATGAAACGATGTTACTATTATGTGTGGCAATAAACTCTAAGCATACTTTGTAAGTTATAAAAGTAATATAGTTAATAAACATTCAATTTGGTTCGTTTATGTGGTTTTAATCAAGCTTGACGTTATTATCATCCACTACAGCGTCCAGAGCAATCAATTCGTGTTCCTGCTCCAAACGCCATCATTATCAATGATCATTGAACATTAACCGTTATTTCGTAACAAAATAGCTAATTTAACATAATTGCCAGTTCGCACTGCCATCAAGAAAATTTATGGTATCGGTTCGAATCCCATATTATAATTCATTCTATTCTCAGGTTATAGCTTCGTTCTGCTCAATTGCCATCGGTAATGGCCCATCCGTATTCATAACACTGCAAGAACATATCAATAGCGTTTAGGGATGCAATTTCTTATTTTTATCACAGAGCACGTTCCCAACTGTACTTTACGCCGAACATTATTATTTTATTCGGGATTGTCTCAAGTTTGCTTTCGGTTCCCGCCTAAAGTATTACGGAGAGGATATGGGGTCGCACTCAACGGAATTTCTATGTTTTCATTTGGTTTTGGACTTGTTTATTTGATGTTTTGCGTTTTTTTGCCTCAATATTCGACTAATAATGTTTCAAACAAACCCAAATTGGGAACCATTATTAGATACCTAGTAGTAGAAAATTACAATGTAAAAAATAATTACAGTTAAAATAGATGGCAATTTATTTACCACTCATTAATGCTGTAATTTTCTTATCGATTGTGACTTGTGACAAATAAAATGTAAAATTGCGTTGTAAATTTATTTTGCCGTGTAATTTTAGGTTTTGCAATTGTAATATTGGCTCTACGGTGCTAAATTCAATTAGCACAAATTATAAAAATAATAAATCTAAAAGGATTTTACGAAGCACTATAACAAGCACAGACCTACAGGCTTTGGCCCATAAAGTGCGACACATATGTGGACTTTTATCTCCATTCATTATTCGAAATACGACCGGGGACAAAATATAGCAATAAAAAATCATTTTAGAGATTCATGACAACGGATATATTTTCTCCGACGTTATTGATTCCTACGTGGAATGAAAAGCATATGGTCACAATGGCTTTTATATGGCTGCCATTACGTATTTATGCCTCTCTGCATTAAAACAATATATCTCATCATATTATGCCGTATCTGGGTCAAGCCTTTATTGTATCGGATCGTGCTGATTCCAGCGCGAATGGAATAGGTAGAGGTGAAGAGGAAACGGGGCAAAAATAGATTTCAACTTGGTTGCGAAGTTGTGCATTCTGCTGTGCTGTTCCGCCATGCATTCCACTTTAAAATTTCAAGCTGTAATTCAGAAACAACTGCTGAATAATGAAAGATTGCATCTGGAGTGAGTAACATCTAAATAGATCCTAGAATGGTTTATGCATTAATTGCTGTAGTTACCAGAACAGACTGACATTTTAATTCAACTCCAGATTTTATTGATACATAGAGTTTTGTTTAATTGAAATTTCGGTTTTATTCCTACTTGAAAATGTTGGTACTTTTGACAGAAACTGTCAAGAAAGCGGGGTGTATAAGTAAAATAATAAAACATTATCTCAATAAACATAAAATTTTAATTTAAAAAAACTATTTGTCCCCTTGGTCAGAAAATTTTCATCACCAATTCCGTGTAAGAAAAGTTTACCAATATTTTTTGGATTTTTTCCTTATGTGGGGAAAAATATCGGAGTTAATAATTGGTTGGCAAGAATTTTATTCCAATATAATAATTGGACCTGAAAAAAATACAGACCAATTTTATGTTAAAATATAAAAGACATTATTATCAAAAAACTGTAATTATGTAAATAATTTACTTCTGCCCGAGAGAGACAATATTGTATGGTTGATTAAATACGTTCTACTAATGAATAGATATATAAAAAAAGAGAAAGTGGCTACAAAGCTACAAATAGAGTAGGAGTAGGTATATAAGTATGTAGATTTTAATAAAAGGTCTGTATTTTTGGCTTCCATTCAACAAATTCTACAGCTTCGCAGAATGTGACGACCATATGTCTTCAAATTGCTAAAATATATCCTTATTGTAGACTGTCTACGTTTCGACCTATACAAGGTCATTTTCAGGATGCGAAAAAAATTCTTTAAGGTGAATTGTTCTTTCTTCAGTAGCATACATTCGAAATTCATATATTTTTTTATTATATATTACTTTTCAAATGAATAGTCTGTTTTGATACCTGAATTTAATAGTTCATATAATATATTTGATAGGAAATTTCTTTTCGCATTCTGAAAATAATCTTTTTAAGCTCGAGACGTAGACAGTGTAAAATAAAGAAGACTTTTAGCAATTTAATGATCTAATTCCAACCACACTACTTAGAAAAAAAACCGTCTACAACTTGGACCATCAAGGAAAATTTACTTTGAAGTCAATTCGCCTGCAAGTTTTAACCTATAGGGCAGATTTCTTATGCCAATGCCGACGTCGTATTGTTAATATTGATTGAAATTTCCTTCAAATGAAGATATCTTATGTTTATATTACCAGCTAAAATATTACTAGATATATGTATTTAAAATTGTTCTCTCGGAGTTATCTCTGTGACTGAAAACTTTAATTGAATCCAATAATACATATATGTGTGTGTATAATCAAAGTTTACTGAATAAATATAAGTTATACTCTTAAATTATTTTATGAAGAACACAAAATTAATGATTTTCACATAACAACTTAGAGTTAATATTCGCTACATAACCTAAGTGCTAACCATATCGTACTTCGTAGCTTTATAGTAAGCAAAACTGACGTGATATTTAATATTGAATAAGAAAAATTGGGTTATATTTCATAATCTGTAAATACATGAGTACAAAAAGTATGGTTCTGCTATTGGCCTTTTTAGGTAACCACAACCGTTCTCCGAGCTATATTTTATAAACTTTTAGAGGTTTTGTGAATGCTAGTGTCTTCGCTTCGCCCACTTTATCCCGATAGCAATAAAAGGACTGTATCTAGGATAGAGAAAATGCACGTACGTACCTTTGGAAACATAAATCAGTATGATTGCATCGGGCGGTGGGCTTAAATGCACCGGCTTTATCAAGAAATATTATGAGAGAACTACGATGTACAACACGAAACCAGATATATGGGACGGTAAAAAGTAAAGTCTGATTCGGACCAAAGTTATTGCGGTATGTACAACTTTCTTGTCAGTCTTGAACAGTAGAACAATCAGTTTGCTCATCTGTACAGGATGTTAAGTTATACAAGACTTTTAGGTATTATTGGATTAGATACCAACATTTCCAGATTTGGATCCTTCAAATTTTTCTATTAGAGATATTTATATGTAACGGGGCTATCCAAAAATTTTGATATTAGTTGAAAAGGTAGACCGTTGAAGGTAGGTTATATAATCAACTGTGAAAATAAAACGATTATAGTATTTTTCGTTTCTTAGTTGTTTTTAATAGAAATATAAATGAGTAGAATAGAATAATTAAGAATTAATAGAATAGAAATTAATAGTGTTTTTCCCTCTTGCTGGAAAGAATCATTAATAAGACCCATTCCCAAAGTTACTCATCCCACTGAATTTAAGGATTTGAGAGCTATTGTAATGTTGCCAGTGTTGTCTAAGATTTTGGAAAGAGTAATCGAGAATCAGTTTCGAAATTATCTCAATAATAACAAATTACTGCCAGTTTTGCAATCAGGATTTAGGAAAAATTACAGTTGTTCAACAGCTCTTCTTCATATAACAGATGAGATTATAAGCCAAGTTGATAAAAGTAAACTAACAGCGCTTACTCTTTTGGATTTTAGTAAGGCATTTGACACACTTGATCATAATATTTTACTCTCAGTATTACATTTTGCAGGTCTTAGTAATGATGCTATTTCACTATTAAAAAACTATTAAACTAATCGAAGACAATGTGTTTTTTATAACAATAAACCTTCTAATCAAATTGAAATGCTATCAGGAGTCCCTCAGAGTTCTATTTTGAGTCCATTACTTTATACTGTTTATACGTTAAATTTTGAAACTTTCATCACTTTTTGTAAATTTCATTTTTATGCAGACGACACACAATTATATTATTCTTATGATCCTTCAGAGATAAATGATGCTTGTAACAAAATTAACGCCGACCTGTCGGTTTTAACTAAAATTGCTGCTGATCATTCTTTAAAGCCCAACAGTTCTAAGTCGTCCGTATTATTGTTGAAGTCTAATATTCAATATTCGTCAACAAAATAAGGTAAACGAAATCATAAATTTAATAAACATACATATCAATAATGATCAACTTAAAGTTACCAGAAAGGTAAAAAATCTAGGTGTAATATTAGACTCCAACTTGAGATACAGGTTATTCGTAAATCATATGTTGAAAAAGTCTTACTGTAATTTAAAATTGTTATATAATAGCAGGCATATTTTAAATAAAGATACTAAAATTATGCTTTGTGAAACTATGGTACTATCTTAATTTAACTATTGTGATGTTTTATGTAATGGTTGTATAGATAGTGTTGATTGTAATATAATTCAGAAAGTACAAAATGCCTGTGTTCGTTTCATATGTAGGATAAGAAAATTTAATCACATATCCAATGCTTTTAAAAATTTAAAATGGTTGTTATGAAAATAAGAAGAGATTAACATGCTCAATACTTTTCGTTCAAATCGACGTCACATTTTCCTAGACTTAGTGTCATCTAAATATAATTTTTTGGTTTTTGCATGAACGTAGAAAAAATATTGTATGCAACTCGTACAAAAAGTAACAAACACTTACTTTTTGTACTTGTTGCATAAATAACTATTAATAGAAGTTTTAATTAATTTCGGTTCTTTTTAGTCAAATATGGGGATAATTTTATTTATCACCAAAATAAATATTTGTCACCAAATGAAATCCTCTGATTATGAAATTTAATCCCAGATATTATTTTTTATATCACATTAACATAAATGTCACTAAATGCATGTATCCAAATTTATACAATTGTTTATTAAAAAAAAAACCGAATAATGGTCAGGTTAGATTAGGTTGTGTTAGGTTAGGTTAGGTTAATTACGTTTTAGGGTGATTGTACATAAAGTTATAGACAATCGTTTCGGAATATTTTAGTGTTAACAAATAATTGGTGACAGATCTATCATTTTGATAACAAATCTAAGTATTTGATGACAAATTACGTCTTCGGGTGATTGTACATAAATTTACAGATAATCGGTTTGGAATAGGTTGGTGTTAACAAATTGGTGACAGATCTATCATTCTCAGAATACATCTAATTATTTGGTAATGGAAACCACATTAAACTGGTGACCGATAAAAGCATACCAGTCAAATATTCCGTTAGTTATCTGTATCAGCAAAGCTATCGAAGCGGCAAAGAAACTGTTTAATTATTTCTGCTACACGCGTTGAAACCTTGGTTTGCGCTAATGAATTATATTTAATTTATCCTTAAAAGGGCTTCATTAAAATTCCACAGGATAAGCAAACACTATCCAATTGCTCAAACACTGAATTACCAACGGTGGTAAATTGGTTGATATTACGAACTAGCGCACCATGTAATTATTCGGTAAATATTACAGCGATACCCTTGGTGAAGTACGTTAAATGTGCAACTAAACTCCCTTGGAAAATAAAGAAAAACCCATTAGTTGGATTACACAAAGCGCTCCCATTCGCGGGAAACTTATGTGGAAGTCAAATATTCAGTAATGAACGTGCAAGTTGAAAACCGAGGATCCTCAGATAATTTGTTTATAATAAATGCTTCCGCTGTCTCCTAGAACCACTTTGTGAACATACAGGGCGAACCTTAAATAATTAGAAATATTTGAAATATGTTTATTTATGAGAATATTAATGGCAAACTCTTTTCCTTTGCCATTCTTATACCGTACCGATAAATTGAAAATATAAACCAGATTCTCTGGTCACAATCTTAGTTATCCAGAATTTGGTCAATTCATTTTTACTACACTCCAACTGATTTATCATAATACATACTATCGTTATCACTGTCACTGATTATCACTGCTTAACAAATATGTTTTTAGCATGTCAACCTTTTCACTGCTTGCTTCATATTTTACTTAATCACACTGTATTTCACCAAATATATTAATTAAATACACAAGACACTTAAGAGAAAATTACTGCCCGCGAAAATAATAAAAAGATTTCAATACGTTTTATACGTTAGTGCCGCAACTCTTAAAACAGATGCGTCAAGCAAAGCTTAGTTTGGTTTCTGAAGATACAAAAGTGTATCATATTCACTTTCAATTTATCGTGTATTGAAATTATCAAATCCCTTTCTATTACATGTTTTGTTTCCACTTGTACCTTGCCTTTGCCACAGCTTATTCCTTTGTCATCGACCAGTGCACCGGCATCAATCAATATAACCTCTTCGTCAACCTCACTGACTGGGACTATCAATCCCAGACAATAGGGCTGGTGCCGGACATTTGGCCTATACTTATTACATCAATTTCTTTTTTGCATGAGATTGACACTGATTATTTTACTTTGCCTTTTCTTAATATTGAACGTATACAACAAGCTAGTTATTTTGTTATTACATGTTTTTTGTTTCTTTTTAAAATCTGTTGAAATGTGGCAAAAATTAACATCACAATTGTTTTATCTTCATAAAATAATTTGAGGGCGTAATTTGTGTATATTTCTAACAGTGTACAATGGTATTAACTTGTGAAATGTGAATAACTGTTTAAATAGTTGATTTTTCAGCTAGTAGGTAAGATTTTATGAACGTCTATGGATAATTTTTGGAATCATTGAACAAAGTAACTTCCTAAATACTTTAATTGGTAGTATCGAAACTGATTAATTTTTTTTTGTATCCTCTTTTCTTCGGCTGAGTATAATGATGCCATTGGCGCCCAATTTATCAATAGATCCCTTAAGGCGGTTCCAGACGACGTGGCCAAGCTGGGCCAACGTGGTAGTTGTCCAGCTTGGCCATCTCGTGTGTACGAGAAATTTTGTACCAGTGTTGGCCAACGTTGGCGCTGGCTGACGTTCGGCCGAAAGGCGGTAAACAGAACACACATCAAAGGGCTCAATTAGCGCTGACAGATGTTGGCATATGTTGGCACGTCCGTCCACACGAGCCGCACATGTATGTCCAGTATCAACAATTATTTTATTCTTTAGCAGTTGCAACGAAGCTAATGGAAACTGAAAGGCGGAGTATATAAATAAAAATTAATGATAATTCGTATCTTGCTTTTTAATTATTGGTCCCTCCTGACCAAGCAAAAATTCAATGTTGCAGACATTCGACAAATGTTCTCAAATTTGTCCGATGGTTCTACATGGCAATACATAATATAAACACTGCTTATTTCATACTTCTCGCACAAATTTATTCTTTAATTACGTACCTAGTCCTACCTTTATAAACACTCAATGACCACCACCGTCTTTTGCGCCTTTTTTTAATAATGTGCGCACAAGAGAATATCATAATGGCACCCCCTAGTATAATCGCATTTTCTTCAGCATTCATTGCGTTTTATGCAACACACAATACTAAAAAGCCAATACTGGACGGAGTTCGTGTTTTCGGCATATGGCACTGTCGGGCCAAGTTGGGCATGTTGTGTAGAGGCATCGACATTTTCCAATGTCTATTGGACACAGCTGGCCAAATTACCACAAATACAACATTGGCCCAGCTTAGCCACGTCGTCTGGAGCCGCCTTTAGACTCTCACGAGCTTCCAACATCCCTGTTAACATTATAGAAATCCGTCTTATACATTTGCGAAATTTCGACTTAAACAGAGCTCTAAGTGCTATTTCTCTATTTGACTTATTACTTATTCATGTATAAACTTGTCTTGCTCAGTTCAGCAAGAAAAATAAACCGAGCTATCGTTAATATTTTATACTGCATGAAAGTTAACAAAGCTACTCCAGTATTATAATAAGTAGGTACAGAGATGAACTGCGGTGAATAATGTTCCAAGGCTTAGGTACTTTAGAATTAATATAAATTAATTGCGCGTCAAATTTTTCATACATACAGCATATATGGCTGAAAATGGGAAAGGTATATAAAAGCTGATTTAACTGAGAAGTTAAAGTAATAATTAATCTATAGGAGTGTGTTATTCACTTAAAACACTCACACTAGATTTCTCACAACTTATTCAAAAGTTTCTGAGCACATATATGTACTTTTAAATGAGAATTCTATTTTTTTTAAATATAATAGGGTAACAATCTAATAGAAACAATAACTGAAAACAATCAATTATGTAGTAGTAAACACTGCATGAAAAATGTAATACAAAGAAGGCTCAAAGTGGTAATAATCAATTTGTGTGAATTAAGATGCTAATTTTCAAATTATTTTTCAATAAAAATAGCAGCTGTATATAATAATAATATAATAGCATAATCTATAGCATTTTAATCAATTACGTCAACCCATTTATCCAACAATTTCATGTAATGTGGTATGTTAGTGAGGTATTTAAAAATGGCACAGTTTTTTCTGTGGCGTGAGTCTTCTTAGCCTTTATTAGGTATTTATTATTCAAATCCCTGTTTGGTTTAGGTTGTTACTGTTTTAAACATTTAAAAATTACCAAAATTTAAACACAAACCAGTATCTTAATATTAAAAAATCATTAATTCTACCATTTTCTATCCGAAAATAAAATTGTAAAACAGTTATCTAAATCAAATTCATACATTTTCACAATAGCTGTTTATCTATGGATTTTTTGTCATAACTAAAAACAAGCGGGCGTGTGGGAGGCAATCCGCACACGCGCTTAGCTGGCGCAGCGAACTGTTTTGTATATTCGCACTGTTTCCACGTTGTGATGAAGTTCCTTGATATAATAACTTGACTTATTTGAAGAACGAGTTATGCCGTTGAACTATTTAACTTACTACTTTATCTATCTTATACTGAACTTGTAACAGTCCAACCTCTAACACCCTGTATTTATTAAACTTTAGGTCCTTTCTGTTTGTGTAGCTTAATAACATGTTGTTATATCATATAAACTCATGATTAACGACAGTGAACTGAAAAACATGTGAACGAACTTTCGGTAACATAAATTTTACATATCGCAATTGGGTTCTTAGACCACAGTGTTTATTTTACTACTTTAGGAGAGTAATGCAGGAACCTAGTGCATTAAAGTCATCACAAATAATAGCCCCTATTATTCATGATGTAATTCTGCATCCCCTAAGAAGAACCGTTACTTTCTGTCAAGATTTAAAAATGTGCAAACATGTATTTGGCGCTCGTTGGTTGTTGCAGTTGCCAAGCAGCTACTTAAGAATGATCTACTTTTATCTTGGCCTAGATTTTGCTACGAAATGTACCGCACAGGTTTATTAGTCTTTAGTTTGCTACACCGAAATTTTTCCAAATCTAATTTGTACTTTTTTACATTCCATTTTATATTATACAAAAACTTCTTCTTAGAGTTCTGGAGTACCTGCTAGTAAAAATGGCAGCATTCAGATAAGATGCAGAGTAAATTTAAATGGTAATAATGCATCTCTTAGAAAACTTCTCATTTTATATTCTACCGTAGAAGAGCTAGCGAAACTTACGATCGGTATCATCTCTAATATTCGCGAAGTTTATTTGTTTCCTGATAAGACAAGGAAATCTGGGAAGCTCTTTCCTATTCAAATATACTTAGTTACTACAGTCTCGGTCTCTTCGAATGCAGACAATATTGTAAAAGGTTCCAAATTTAAATAAATATAGCAGCTATTTTCTACGGTAAACCAAATTGAACCATTTTTCCGTTTAGAAAAGGAAATTTATATTCTGCATAATGCGGATGTATCTTGGCGAACTAGGTTGTATGTACTGTATATGAAAATATGAAAAAGTTATGATAATTTATGCTTATGTTTTTTAAATTCATATTTTATGAAAGTTATGTTCATGTTTTAATCGTGTAGGAATTAGTAAAATTTAAACCCTTCTAGATATTCTAGGCAAGGTTTCAAACTGTGAGATAGCAACCCAATTTTGTTTATTGTCACAAGCTCATTCTATGAATCGCGTATATTGTCTCGTCATCAAACTCTATCTCCTTCATTCCTCAAATTTCCACTATTTTCCGATTTTCAGTTGTATGTTCTGCTTTGCCATTCTTTATTGAGCGGCATGTGCTATTCATTTTTGTTCATTTATACTTAATATATCTTATACTGAAGTAGTGGTAGTCAAACCATTAACATCCATTGTATTCCATGAAAAACACAAAGCAAATAAACGTTTTAAAGAAAAATCATATGACTCCATTTGAGGCAGTAACACGACCACTATGAGATTTTAAAGAGCAAAGAGAATATTTCAAAAGTTATGTTATGCTGGCGAGTATCCTGTAGGTATTTTTTGCAATGGTAGCAATGTACTTGACTGCAAACAACATGATACTCTATTAGCAAAATTCCTGATTTGAATTCATTTTCTACCTCTCTAAAACACATAGAGCAATATGTCTCCATTACATCCACATATGCTAACACGTATAAATAAGAATCACGCTTTGTTGAAATGGGTGCTCCCCAGGGTTTAGTTCTGGACCCTATACTTTTTGTGCTGTACATAAATTCATTGGAGCATGCAATAGATAAGAACTCTTTCACAATGTACGCTTATGATTCATTAACTTAAAAAAACTGTATCGAATTCTTAAGAATTACCGTCGATGATACTTTGAATAGGGAGGTTCATTGTAATATTCTGATTGCTACATTAAGTTCTCTGTGCTATTTATTCAAAGTATTACTCGAGAAACAATTATTAATAATAATAATAATAATATCTCTACCCCTCATTCTAATCACAGGGATTAGCCCAGAAGTCGGAGACTTGTGCGGGAGAGGGCGGCATATTAGTATTAGCAGGCCGCATTTGCGCCCAGGAACGACTTACGTTGGCAGGCCCTAACCACTATTCAGTGCAGGAATGAGGGAAACCTGGAAAACCTCATTAATTAGGGGGGTAGTCAAATATCAACCGGTATCAATCTCTCACATTGACCCAAGCTAACATTATTCCACCCTACCATACCCGCAGAGAGGGTGCCACTCCTCTCCACGAATATAGCTTATATACGGTCTACCGGCAGCTGGGCGCGAACCAACTCCGATCTAGTCACCTCGATTCAAGTACTGACGCCTTAAACCGCGCGACCACTGACCGATTAAATTTGTATTGTGCATATGTTGAATCTAGACTGCGTTACGATCTATGTTTTTGGGGAAAATCTACCCTAAACCATTCTGTTTTTATTGTATAAAAACGGATATTAGAATCATTGCAAAAGTACCTAATTACTATTCGTGCAGAAATATGTGTGTAAGATTTAATGTCTTTTTTTTAAACTTACAATTCCGTTTCCTAGATATTCAGTGACTGATAAATCACCGAGTTGTTTAAGTTTAAGAATTTATAATCATTTGCCGGACGAGATCAAATCTAGACATATGTGTGTCTATTTAAGAGGAAATTAAAAGCAATGTTGGTAAATAAATGTTTTTATCTGTATTCGTGTTTTTCTCTACTATTTCAATTTAGATTAAGGTGTATTTTGACTATTCTTATACAACTTGTGTTATCTACAACAAAATAGAGAATAAATGTGTTATTTACATTGTACAAACTATTTTCATAGAAATATTGTAACTCAATCTTAGAAAACAACAGAATTTGTTATTAAGTTGAATTATCTATAATTCTTTGCATTAATAAAACAGTTACATTGAGGAAAACGTTTTAGATAGGGTTGTTTTGAATATTATTACCTAGTATATCATCTACCAGAACCAAAATTTCCTTAGGACACGTACCTAGGGAATAGGTGTGTAAGATCTGAAAGCTTTACACCTCAACTTTGAATGTACTCTAGTTTGTAGATAAAGGTATATAATAGCTTTAACAGAGATATCAGAGCTATCTAACTGGCTGTATTACAAGAGCTTAAATTCCATAATATGTTACATGCAATGCACACCACTATGTATAATTTGATATTCATAAATCCAGAGGGATGGAAAACTCTAACAAGCATTTATATTATTCTTGTTCGCCTGATTTCTGAAGTAAAAAAACGCAGCAAAAAAAATAACGAAGTCAATAAAACAGTTTGGAGTGCTCCTTTTGGTTTATTCAAAACACGTTCATATAAGGTTTTCATATGAACTCTTTTACAATTTTCTCCTTGCTCTTTCTTGTCTTCTACTGAATATCCATTTTCAAACCAAAGCAGTTCTACGTTTGCTCCTTTTTTTATTTGATAAAACTATCACTTATGTGACATCTGATGCATGTGTGTCTAGAGTACGGCACTAAAAAATATTTATTTGGAAGTCACAACAGACATGTTATTGTATCGTATACAGGGTGTTTGTATTATGCAAACTCTGATTTCATTCATGATTAATTCTTCTGAACTTATAAATAATAATAATAATATCTCTAGCCCTCATTCTAATCACAAGGATTATCCCAGAAGTAGAAAGACTTGTGCGGGAGATGGGGCGGCATATTATTATTAAGCAGGCCGCATTTGCACCCAGGAACAACTTAGTTGGTAGGCCCTAATCACCATTCAGTGCATCAATGAGGAAAACCTGAAAAACTTATTTAATTAGGGGGATGGCCAAACGCCAACAAGTATCAATCTCTCACACTGATGCCAAAGTTCTTCCACCCTACCATACCCGCAGAGAGGGTGCCAATCCCAAATTTATAAATGATAGTATACTTGAATTAAATTGTCAAAAGATAAAAGAAGAGGCAATGACATACGTATTTGAGGAACTGACTTACTTTCTCAATTAGGGTAATGGAGAAGTCTTTTAAAATACAAACTTATTCGTAATCAGTTAAAACGATAGTAGAATCTTTTTTCTGTAGTAAACAATAACAGACACTTGGAGAAAAAATAACATTTGTAGGTAATATACCGTAGAAAAATAAGTACAAAATTACCAAAAGTAAAATCACATGAGCTTTTATTTAAATAATTTTGCCAGTCAGTAATTTTACGAGAAAAAAACACAAAAACAATTTTGAATTAAAAAAAAAATATCCATATAAAGAAAAGCTCAAAATCAAATCAAATGTGTGAATCAACAACAAAAAAATACTTTTATTGATTTAGAGGAACTTTTTATCACTATTAGATATATACACATTTTTATATGAGAATTCATTTATCATAGACAAAACAATTACTTGATAACAAAATCCAATATTCTCATTTAGAAAATAAATATAAATTTTTATAAATTCCATTATATATTGTTGTCATTTGACAGAATGGTTCAAGGTTTAGTTAAGGTTAAATTAATTATCCTCCCTTGGATGTGCCTATTTGTGAACTGTTTTACAAAAGCTAACAAGACATTTTAAACATTTGTGATTTTAGGAACCGGTAATGATAGTCGCAGCTTCTATCTCCTGTGGTGTATCGATATTGAGATTTGAACATTTTCTTAGTGATTTTGCATCTGACTGTGCTGTATTATGTAACATATTTTTTGTGGATTTATTCATATTTTCATTAACAAATCCAGTACGATTCTGTTAAGAATAGAATATCCTCGAACTCTGCAGTTCCAATTATTGTATCTACACAGTAAAATAATCGTTAATTTCTAAAAATAGATAAAGTACTATAATAGAGTAGTTTATACTATAATAGTATAATTTTTGTAATACTATTCATATATTCAATGCTATTTCACTAATTTTTATCACATTAGATTTATTACTTTCCTATGCAACAGCTAGAAACCTTTTAAATATTTCTATTATAGCAACATTATCATAAAAGTTTAAAATTTGCATTCTACTTTTAAAAATTCAGTAACAAGTACTACAGTGTTAAAATCTGTTCCTTGATTGTTTTTATTTCCTTCAAACGTTTAACAGTTTCAGTAAAACCTACAAATCATTTATTGGAAACGACAGAAACACTTACATACCATACTCGTATTTTGAAGCGGCAAGAATGTGCCAAGATTTTTTTTATAATAAGCACTGTTCTAAAACGTCTTATTTCAAAACCAGGCTATAAAAAGAAAAGAAACCCATCATATTCCATTGAGTAAATGTAGCGTAAACGGTATTAGAGCCGTAGGTACGAAATCATGCCTAAAATGTATTTTACCAAATATTGATATCTTACGGTTATAAGAAACAGATTTATTGTTGCCAGGCCAGAGGTATAGGATTTTGGGAGAGTTGTGTAATAGCAATCCAAATATATTCAGTATACAGTATACAAAATACATATGAGAGAGGACAAGCAATTCAGACAATATAGTTTTGCTCTTCTCATTTAAGATTTTCTTCCTACAATCATATAAAAACTTTAATTTACTTGATTTACATGATAAGTAAAGTGAAAATTTTGATCAATAAATAACCCAAGGTTTTTTTGCATGATCCACAATGGGTTATTTGATGATATTTATTGAAAGGTTAATATTTTCAGAGAATAACTGCCGGTTATTTATAGAGCCATATATTTAAATTGCTGACTTAGCGGGATTAATTCTTATACAATGCTTTTGTGATAAAGCTACTAAACTTGAAATATTATCATTAATATCCTCAATGGCGAGATACATTTCATTAGAATTAAATGACAAATATAATTGCGTGCCGTCAGCGTAATAATGAGAAGAACAAAATTTAAGACTATTTTTCAAAAATGATGTATATATGGAAAAAAGTAGAGGCCCAAGAACTGAGCCGTGTAGAATACCGCACGTTACAAGTAAAGGGTTGGACATATCATTACCGATTTTAACTAATTGATGCCGATTTTTGAGACAGAGCAGAAAATATTTGTATTGAGGCCTACACCTATACAGGGTGTTAAAAAAAGAGTATAAAATATTTCAGAAGGTAATAGTATGAACCAAAATAAGCAGAAAAGTCTTAATAAACATGGGTCCGCAAAGTAACGGTTGCGGAGATATGGACCACTATTCGTTTTTCAAACATTTAAATTTATTAGAAATAAACTGACAAAGGAAGCTTTTAGCAAACAAAAAACAAAGTTACAGAAGATGTTCAAAGTGGGCTCCGTCCATTTCCAAGCAGCCACGACATCTTCGTCTCAACGATATTCGAACTCTTTCGAAAACACCCTCCTTGGTTTGGATTCCTTGACACTTTTGATTAATCGGTAGCTGCAGCTCTTCCAGGCTATTTACAGGAGTACCATACACTAATGTCTTCAAATATCCCCAAAACAAAGAAATCTACCTGTTTTATGGCCTTCAAGATCGCCTGATCTGAACCCTCTAGCTTAGTTTTCCACCAAATTGTCTGGCACAAACGCCATTTGGATTAAAATAAATCATTCTTTCTTCACGTGTATGGTAAAATCATGCAATTTTCCTATTGCCGAGTGCAACTAATTTTTTAAGTAGGTACACATTTAAAATTCAACGGTTTATCTAACTTAACCTATATCAGATGTGAAAAGTGAAAAATATGAAAATTTATTAAAAACCAATGCGGAATGGATTGTAAATCCAAACGGTCCAATTTATTCGAGTTGTTACGAGTTTTAAAGTGACAGCGGAGCACACCATTAAATTTATTTGCCAGTGTTGATTACAAACGCTTCCATTGGCCTCATCCATTTCATTTTACGCCATAATACAAGAACATCTCTGTTCCTAATTGGCTTGGGTTTAATTAAGGCTAACATTACTAAGTACCTGGCTTCCGAAACTCCTTGTGTGTTAATCTGAGATTTTCATATTTAATTTTATACCATCTCTTTAAAAGGAGCAGAGCTGGAATGATATTAATGCTGTTTTGTCAAGCGTGGAGATATTATTCACGGTATACTTACGCCGTATCAGGAGCCTGCTAAATTTGATCGCAGTAATCTACATGAAATGTAAGACGAAATATGCGGCACATTGAATCAAATAACGCGATGTTTCCGAAAACAACTGAGGAGCTTACAAATGATGGTTTCTAGCCTTATTCTTTAAGGGTATGGTAAAAATAAACATGAATATTTGCTTGAAATGGGCTTGCTGGGTTAAGCGAGATTTGGAAATAGAAAATGTAAAATCCTTATAGTTTTCGAATAGAAAAGTAGTATTTTCAGCATATGAACTATTTCTAGTGATTATTTTGGTAGTCGGGATCGTTCTTATCCCTACTCCGTGCTGTTTACTGGGTGAGAAGCACAAGCCTAGAAAAAATATAGACTGTGCCAGTATCACATTCTTTAATGACATTTAAAATAACAGCAAGTTAGTTAATTTCATATTGCAATGCAGCCATCATATTTGCACAACCGCCAACATAAAGCAAATAAAATATCAATTTTCTGGAGCTTAGGTCCCTAGAAAACGCGGCACCTGTCACGTGACCTATATCATGAACCGACGCTGTCTATATTTTTTCTAGGTTTGTGGTGAGAAGTGACACCGGTAGACGCCTGGCGGGGATAACTGATCTAGTGATAACCGATCAGTTATCTACCAGGGTTAAAAATTATTAAATTACTAAAATGACTATTAAAAAATAGTGGTTTGTGATAGAAGGGTAAAAATTTAGGGTTGTATGTATTTTTTAATGCCACATCATAAAAAAATAAAAATAAAAAATTTTGTCCAAAAAATAAAAAAAATGTTTGGGGTGGACCACCCTTATCACTTAGGGGTATGAAAATAGATTACGACCGATTCTCGGACCTACTGAATATACATATAAAATTTCATAAAAATCGGTCAAGCCGTTTCCGAGGAGTTTGGTGAGAATTTTATATATATAGATTGGTAAGTTCTGTATTATCTCGTATATTAGGTGGGGATCTGAGAAGGGAAAGAATCGGTATATGCAGCTCAACAAGGCCAATTTTTGCGACGATTAACTGTAAAGTTTGCCGACAAAACTTTTCACACATTTTTCACAAGTCTATGACGGGAATAAATCATGTTTAAGTGGACGAAAATCAGTGAAAAATGAGCTACACCGACTCCCGAACAAGCATCAATGAGGCTCACATTCCCGCGATCTGTGAAGATGGCGAACGTAGAATAGTATGCGGAGCTACTACAGAGGTGGTAATATCGTAAAAAGTGCTTAATCAATCATTTTCGATTACTTGGCTTACCGAAAAGTCGCGACAATTTTCGTTTACTGAGACAATAATTTTAATTTAAAAACAACCACACTGTAAATCTATGTTTCGAAAATAGTGTCTAAAGTCATACATAATTTCAATCAGTTACATGCATTTTGTTAAAAGCTGAAGTGAAATATATTTACATTTAAAAATGGACATGTCCAATTAAATTTTAATTATCCATGCATTTAATTTTAATGAGGTATCTTCCATATACACCCATATATGGACTTATTATCCGGTATGTAATAAATATTGTACTATATATATTATGTAACTTCATTTTGCAATATAGTTCAATTTGGAACAATGCAATGTCAAATTAATAACTTATGAATTAGCATAAAATATATATCGTGCCGCAATTATCATTGTAAATCCGTATCATTTCATACCATCTATCAAATTGTTAATAGAGGAATTGTTATAATTTATACCCAAAATTACTACATAATAAAATTAAGCGTACAAGGTGTCTCAGCATAGCAGCAAGACATCAGTTGAACAAATTTAGGTATACAGCATCTGTTGAGTAGAAAATCTAAGACAGAAAATCGCAAAAAAAATTAATTGACTTTTTAAGAAAGAAGGAAATTAACCTATAACTCCCGGTAACACGACGCTACTGATTTGCTATGAATTTTAGGCCATAGAGCCGTCGATCGTTAAAGCAAAACTGCATTGCCATATCTGAACCGTAACATGGCTTAACATACACCATAGCCAACTGATAAACATTCTAAATATATTTAAAAATATATATATATTTCTCACATTATTGAGTAATAGGAGGACATACGCTCAAATTTATTATTCTGTAAAACTAGAACGCTTGGTGATACACATATCCTGAGAGTAAAATAGCTAGGCCGGTGTGCTGCTGATCCCTGGTTTCCTCTTTCGTCCCCTCAACCCAACTCGAGAGCCCACAGCATTTGTAACACCGCCATATCCACGACAGCCAATAGGCGCCATTATAACAGCCACGTGACTGCGACTGGGAAAAATGAAGCATTTCTAACAATTTTGTTTTATTATTTTTTAATGTAATGTAATAAGGATACTGTCTCGTCCTCCTATTCACAACCCATGCAAGAAGGGTTCTACTACTTCATGTAATAGTGGTGCTTCCTTAGGCAACAATGTCCAGTTTGAATACCTATCACCAGGCGAAGATTTGTCCTAGATATAGAAATAGAAATAGATTTATTTATCCTTTCAGACATAATATAATGTATAGGACAAGTCAAGTCGGAAATGCAGAACACATTTCCAAAATAAAGTATACAAAAAAGTCTATACAACACACACATAATGTAGACACATTAAATAACATACATACAAAACAATAAACTCACGAAGAACACTCATTATGTAACATAAAAGATGTCACGAATCGCACACAATGAATCGCGATTACACGCATAGTCTGTAGTAGGCTTCAGAGGTAGTTTTTTGTCCAATAAAACATTTTTGTATATACCAGTTTCCCTTTTTGCCGTTGACTCCTGTCTATGGAGAAATTATGGAAATAGAAATAGATTTATTTATTCTTTCAGACATATAATGTATAGGACAAGTTAACTAGGAAATGCAGAACACATTCCCAAAGCCAAGTATACAAAAAATGTCTATACAACACACACATGTAGACACACTAACTAACATACATAAAAAGCAATACACTCATGAAGAATTATTTAACATAAAAAATGATTGGAAATAATCATAGATCTTTATCATAATAATAATTCCTTCCTAGATGAAGGAAGGTGATTAAATAATTTCAATCCTAGATAGGACGGACAATATTCAAATTTAGAGGTTCTATGTCTAGGTAATACAAACAACCTGAAGCTATTTGTGTCATCCCAACGTTTCCTAAACTCTTTGTGGGTGTACCGTTTGATAATTTCGACAAATGCTGAAAACGAAAGCATACTGGAGGGACCAGGTCAAAAATATTGAGACCCGATGCACTCCTAACCAGCTTGTCAGCCACTTTATTGCCATTGCACCGATCGTGTCTCTTTATCCAGCTTACAGATACGCTGTTGTTGGTTGAGGCCACTACCAGTGCCTCATGGTATTCCCATGCTGGTCTAGTTATCTTATGATTACGTAAGATTAGTAGTCATTGTCTACTATCTGTGTAGATTCTAATTCTAATCTGTGTAGATTCGAATTTCTTTGGCGGTTACGGTTATACCTGCTAATTCCGTTTGTACCACTGTAGCATGCCTATCCATTGCCTACTGATATCGAATATGTAAAGATCTAGAATAAATCCCACATCCTGCACTTTTTTCATTTTTGATCCGTCTGTGAAGATCTTGATTACATCTTCGCGGAAGATATCCTCGTTTTGATAAGTACCGTGTAGGGCTGTCAAATGCAAATTTTGGAGAAAAATGCTGTCAGTGTCTTCACGAAGAAGAGCCATCTTTCTAACGACCCCAGTCCACAGGCGACTCCTAACTTCTTCATATCCTACATCTGGTATAACACCAGTATTTTTGAGGTGAAGCGTAGTTCTCGCAGCCACTTCTCTTAGATAAATATTCAAAGGTGGCAGACATAGCATCACCTCCATTGCTATGGTGGGTGATGCTATGCTCCAATTATGCTTTGGCAAGCAATCCTTTGTACCTGGCTGAGCTTTTGTTTAGCTGTCGTCTGTTGGACTTTTGGTCATCAGACAACAGCTCCATATTATTTTTTGAAATATACATTTCCAGACTGACACGTTTAAATTATGGCTGTATATGCATAATATTAATAACACTTCTAATACAAATATATTGATTGTAAATCGCTAAACAGTGTTTTATGTCTTTTACTCGATTTAGCTTTACATGGAAATGTCTGCTCTTAAATTTTTCTCTTCCACCCTGCATATTCTTCAAGAATATATGAAAAAATTTTTTTAAAGAACATTATAATCAGAAATTATATCACAAGTATCACGATTCTGTAATTCCTTTCCGAGTTCATTCCAGCAAAAAGTGGGACACAAAGGAATAGGCTATTAAGAAATTTTATACTGGCCCCTATTCATTATATCAGTTGAACCCTTGAGCTTGGCGTAGAAATTCAGTTCTTTATTCGACCTTGGTGAACGGAATTTCGTATCTGAAGAACACGGCTTCCAGTTGCAAGTCACGTTCTCTAGCTAAAATACCACTTTCAAGTGAACAAAGGAGTAACGAGTCCAACACAAATGAGCAATCCTCCCGAATGGCGGGCGGGATTCATTGTTTTTAGTTTTAAAAGAAATAAATTCAAATTATGTTAAATGGATTGGGGAAATTTTAAAACATGCGCCCAAAAACACTGTCTGATCTGAATTTCGCCTTTCTGAGATTCCGGATAGGTAATTCGTATTTAATCGGATCGTGGAAATCGAATACAATCGGATCTAAAATTAGCTCTACTCTTAAAAAATACCTATAACAGATTACTTACTAAACAGCAAATACAGGGTATAGCGAATATGAGTGCAAATATTCCAAAATAAGACCTTTACAAAATGCAAAACTTTCCTAAAAGTCCGTCAACTACACACAACGTCAAAAGTTTCCCCTCATTCTTGTTAAAGAAATATTTTTATCAGAAAACCAAATACATTTATAAAAGTATATGGTTTTCTGGATTTTTTTTTGTGAAAAGAATATGTTCGACAAACTGAGTACTTTAAATAAAATTAAATTAAAAACCAGCAAATGTGTGACGTTTTTGACAAAATTTATTAAATCAAAAAGAAGTAACAAAGAAAGTTATCTACTTGACTAATAGTCGATATGACTTCCACCACGTTCCAAAAGCATATTGACACGCCTGCGCACTGAGATAATCAAGCGGTTAACGATATCTTGCGGAATACTGTTCCATTCCCCTTTTGCCGCCACGACTAACTTATCTGCAGGCTGACGTGGAGGAATATGTTTATGAATAGCTCTAGCAACAAAATCCCACATGTTTTCAATTGGATTCCTGTCAGGAGAGTTGGCTAGCCAATCTAATATATGGGTATGTCCTGCTTCGGGTGTCTCTTAAACTCTACTTGCGCGATGTGGTCGAACGTTGTCGTCGATAAACACAAAATTTTCACCTAATTCATTACGCAGTACGCAGGGAGTAGATAACGGGCGTAATAATTTGTCTGATGACAAATTCCGTTTCTGCACGATGTTTCCCTTCTGGGGATGCACGATGGTCGTGTAAGGGTGAGAAGGCAACATGAGAGGTCAGCGCTACATCCAGGAAGTGGTGGAGTCATATGTCATGCCATATATTCACACCATCCAAAATGCTATTTTCCAACACGGCAATGCTAGACCTCATGTTGCCAGACAAGGAATAGGTTTTATGGATCAACATCAGACCAAAAGCTTACCATGTCTGGGTCATGATTGACCGCAGACGAAGACAAGGTCAAGAGGAAAATACAAAATTGCCAGAACTACTATTAACTAAATTAAATATTTGTCAAATAACTTAGATCAGTTATGCTCATAAACTACAGGACATCTTTTTTGTGGATATGGTAGAACAGAAGAACGTTGGCTTGGTCCTATAAAGGACTGGTTGACGTTTGACCTGCATTGATGATATTATCTGCAATATACTGTATCTTCCAAATGATATTTTCTACAGTTTATTGAAAAATGCACCTACCATCCAAAAAGCGTTGTGGAATTATATATTTATCTTACTCTATTTAATAATACAAATTGAAAGCAGACAATCTCTTAACGATGAAGTGTACAATTAAATCATATTTACTCCATGCCGTCTTTTCGTTAGGATAAACAAACATTAATTTTACTCAAGTTCCAGGAAAATGCTTTACTCGGATCGGGAGACTTGTTGAGCAAAAGTGTTCCGCGCGATATTTCTTTAACAAAGACAAATTGCATAAATAAAAACGTTATTAATAATTTCGTTGTATCAATTCCGTGCTTGGGTACAAGACTAATGCAAAATTCACATGACTAATAGCTCAACCAACTATAAATCATGATCTTGATGGGAACATTTTTCAGGTCTTATATTATACGGCGCAATTTGGAACCAAACCGTGCCTTGCTGTCGACTTTTTTGCCTCCATTTCGATTAGTCAGACGTTGTAGAGAAGTGAAAACAATACAAACTATATTAAATCAAAGGTCTCTTCTATAATCGTTTGTGTTTCACCTGCTTCAATTAGATATTCTTATGGGCAATGAAAATTGGGTTGCTTTAATGGCGTATAAATATAAAAGGCAGATACAAACTGGATTAAATCAAAAGTTTCTTATGTGATCGTCTGTGTTTCACCTACTTCAATTAGATATTCTTCTAGACAATAAAAGTTGGGTTGTTCTAATGGCATATAAATATAAAAGAAAAAAAGACATCAATAGTAAGAAGAAATAATATTCTATAGTTCATTGAACTATGATTCAGCCTAGGGGTTAAAGAGTCGTTCTTATGAAACCGCGTATTATTTTTTTAATGTTACAAATAATCAATACTCGTATGGTAAAAGTTCCAGTAACATTAATCTACATGTAAAAACCTTAGAAAGACTTGCTTATATAAATTAACACACTATTCAATATGTTATATTGTAAAGAAAAAGCTCCTGCAAATAACTTACTTTGACGCCAATGTACCTAAATGTCAAATATACCGCACCAGAACAGAGAGAAGATAGGTTTATACGTAGGTATCCATTTGTAAAATACTGTCTTTGACATTGTGTATACAACATTGACCACCTTTCTTTCAATAGTAAAAATGTATTCAGTACTATTCTCAATAGCGCACAAATAGAATCTATGTATGTTGCATATTGTAAAAGTACTAATTAACTAACTCTAGAAATGACTAAGGCGACAAGGTCATTTGATCTATTGTACAGGTGAAATTCAACATTTGTGACTTTACAACTTTAGATCATTTTAGAGAAGAAATTATAAGAGAAGGACATGTAACAAAAGAAAAGGACGAGGATCCAGTAACTATGATTCGGCCAAATGAATGACCTAGTATTAAATCTTATCTTTTCAACGACTGAATCAAATTACTGAATGTAAAGCTTGTGCAACTTCTCCATTCCAATAGCAATGCATTCAACTGAATTTGATCAGTATTTTTATTTCATCTTTGCAATCTTATAAATTGTTTTAGTCTTGTATGGTTTATTATGCAAAAAGTACGAATAAGGAAACGGTTACACTGAATGGGACAAAAGAGAAAAGGATTTAATAAATAAAAATGGACTTGACAAGAAGATATTAGGAAATAGATCCTCCTGAAACACCCTGTATAAATACCTAGGTATTCTAAAAACAACTAATAAATATAAGTGAAAAGTTATAAATCCTTAATTTTCTGCCAAATTAATATTATGGAATCTTCCTATTTCAACCATTGTGTACATGTGCTCTCTCCATTACTACCCGTATGTGAAAAATATGCCTATAATAGGATTAAAATTTGTATTAAGTTCAATAATTAAGATAACCCACTATATACTCAAATACACACTTACTTAGTATAATCATAAAACTCAAATTCGAGTGGTAATTTCTGTCATATTAATAGAGGAAAAATTTCAATCAATTTGGTATGTGCAGTACATTATTGAGTCCAATTTCTCTCTCTCTAAGTTTTAGTTAACAGTTTTGTAAATATAAATTAACTGTAATTTATTATTTCTACGGATAAATAATACTTAAATCCATAAATAATAAAAATAGAATAAGTGAAAAAGTAAGTTTTGGTTTATATATTAATCAATACTACCAGCAAATTGTATCTACACTGTTGCTCTCTATCAACTAAATCAGTTTCATTAAAGTATTTCCCGTTTCCTAAATACATTCTGTTGCAGTAAACCGTCTATATATCCAGAACTAGAAATTGTTAGATGAAACTCGCTGTAATAGGACTCCAGATAATTTTCCTTCATAATTTTCTTAGTCGCACCACAAACAATCCACAAAAGTAAATATTTTCTGAACTCAAGAGAAGGGAAATATTTGCCGGCATCTTATATCTAGTCTTTCAAGATTCTATGTTTCCTGCAGGTGTGTTATATTAAATTCAACATTTGGAGCAACGCTTGCATGGATGATAAAAAATATCAAAACAGCAAATATTTCGTGCTCCTTCATTTTAATTCTAAAATCCTCCATCTTTCAAAGCGATAAGAAAGATTTAATATCACATGCACCATAATTTGTAGGCACCGAATTTCTGCCAACTACCAGTGCTTGCAAATGGAGTAGCGCTCCTAAGAGATCCACTTTACATCTCATACTTGCCCCTGCTACACTTCTAGCAGGCAAGTCTCTGTTCGGGATAGAGTGGGTGCAATTAGAATTGTTACACTGCCTTCAGGCAGCTGTGGTCTAGCGCAACGTTCTCTAACGGACCCTCACATCGAAAAAAGAGTTTAAATATAATGTGCTCTTTATGACACAGTCGTCTGTTTAAGCATATTATTATTCAACTTTTAGAAAATAGGAATTGTACGGCGATAGGTTTCCTCATCTTTAAACTTACATTCAAATAGTTTTTATTTTTGTTTGGATTAGTCGCTTTTAAAAAGTTAAATGCTACAGTTCTAGAGTAGTTTTCTTAATTCCAAAAGTAATTATGACATTAATACTTCATACTTTGACGTGCTTTTTTACAAAATAATGATACAATGTATAGACTTAATTTCACTGTTATCAATATAAAGTTTAGTTTTTATGTATACAGAGGCCAGTTATGTGGGGTCAATTTTTAGAGGTAATAGTATGTGTTCCCCGTGAATACTGACTGATTTTTTATCAAATAAATATTTATTTTTTGCACTTTAATTCTTGTCTACGTAGTCACTGTGCAGTACCCGAGCTTGTATCAGCCTTATTAGCATCAATGTTACCTTTCAAATCTGAATCAAACTGGATAGCAGGAAGCGTAACTGCAATAGGAAATTATTATACAATAGCAATATGTTTTTATGAATATATATGTTATTTTAAAGTCTCAGTATTAATGGCCTCTGATATTGATCAAGTTCAAATAAACACAGTGTTAACAAAGACGTACCTAGATGAGCAAAAAATAAATGGCCAACGTTTATTCAACAAAGCAAAAAATAGGTCACTGCTTCCTTTCATTGCATATATGTGTAATATAATAAATATATAGAGGGACTCAGTCATAATGTCATTAATTGGAGGAATGTGGTTTTCCAGGTTTCCTTCATTCCCGCACTGAATGGTGGTTACAGCCTACCAATATTCCTGGGCGCAAATGGGATCTGCTTAATAATAATGTACCGTCCCATCCCCGCACAAATCCCATTTCTGGGCTAATTCTCGTGATTAGAATGAGAGGTAGAGATGTTATATTATTATTATCTACCTTATTAAAATACCAGCACTGGTGAAACAACACTCATGCGTCCATAGCGCTTGCTAATAAAGTTGGGATCAACTGCACCTTCATTTTGAAACTGTAAAATTCAACTTAAAACAACGTTTATCGCATTCAAGACCGGGTGTCGGGAAGACGTTTAAATGGTTGCGCTACACATATTCGAAATTTATAAAATTTTTCTGAAATGCGATTTACGGTGGTATATTTTAATAATGTGCTGAAATGTTACACAATATTATTATTATTCATGTGGTCCTGAACTGACAACGCTGTTTCACCTTAACACTCGAACGCCATATGACTGCGTAATCAGAAAATTTGAGGCGCCGTGTTATATGTGTGCTCTGTCTTTATTATGCCTTCCGAACACATGAATATAAATAATGACAATATGACTGAATCGTCCTGTATAGGTTGTTAATTTATGTTCTTGGCATGTCAACTAGACTTAAAATGTACTATTTCATTCTGAATAATTTTCTCCTTCTATTGAAGCTAATGCATTTAATTCTAAACATAAGAGTTTGTCAAAGCTGTTCTGATAGTAGGATGATGTACTAAGAAAGTTCATTAAAGTTGATATACGTTACATGAGAAACTTATTACGTCTCTAACAGTAACTAGTAAAACGTATAGCGAAGGAAAATAAAGACAACAGATCCAGACAGTCGTTACGTGAGGCATAGAAAACTTATAATATTTCCTGATTAAAGTTGGAAATCTGGACGTTTCATTCCTGCAACTAAGAAATTAAATTTCGCTTAACGTAAAGTAAACGGCAGATTACATTAATTAAATTTATAAAGGGGGTTCATGAATCGGACATTTTCTTTTTGTTTACTCGGAAGATCGGAAAATTTTAATTAGCAGGATCACTGAGTTGTATTAAATATTAAGCACTAGTTTAGTATCAAGACAGAATAAGTTTGTGACGGGTTAAATTTTTATTAATTTTTCTAATTTTGACCTATAAAGTAACATCTTTTGTTATGGAAACAAGTGTCAAATCATTCTACTTTATGCAACTAGTTACATAATGAAAACCATTATGCAACTGGTTACAAAATGTTCTTTATGTCACTAATTGCAAAAAAGAATTTTATAAATAACACTTTATTAATTAATTATAAATAATTATTATTTAATTATAAATATTCACAACGCAATTGGTACACTTAGTGAAACTAATACCAGGAGAAATCTTATTTGTTGAACTTGCAGTGGTATTCCGTGATATGTTATTGGTATTACTCGGTTCTCCAAGAATATCATCGTAAGTTGTTTTTTTATTTTCTATAGAATTTTCAACATATCCTTCTGCAACATAATTTGACTTCCAGCCGCCGTGTTGTTTTATTTTTAAAGTATTAGAATTAGCAGAATCTGCAAGTAAAGCGGCCGAAGATCTTCTGAAACAGTGCCCCGTGAATAATGCACAATTCGGCAAACCAATCAGTTGAGCAATCATCTTTGGTAACTGACCAATAGTATTAAATCCTACTGGCTGTACGCCGCATTTACCATATCTATATCTAACAAAGAATCTATTGTGTTTAATATATTTCGGACGTAGGTTTCTATGCTTCCTGATAATGTCAACTAAGTTTAGTCCTTCTGTATCTCCCAAAGTGAATACAAATTCACGAATTACTCTAGTTTTTGTATTTGAAATATTTACTCGAAAATACGTCCCCTCATCTGTAACATAGTCAACACGTGAAAATGTTAAATCGGACTTCCGACATGCACTGGCTATTCCCACAACCAACACAACCTAAAGCAAAATATGCGAATTAGTAAACTGAGAGCTAAATGAAGCAATTATTAGTTACCTTAGCCATTAAAAAATTATTGTCATCTACCTCCGTCTAAAACTTCGCAATATTTACTTTTGAAAAAACGTTTGATTTCTTAGCGTCCATCGTACTGCCCTTTTATAAATGCTATCAAACTATTGTATGTTTTAAAGTCTATACCTTTTTTTAAAAACAGCTCAGTTTTCAACATGGAGTACTGTGTCCATAGGGTAGAAGCCTTCAAATTCTTCTTACCTTCAAAATATGCCAATAATACTTTCTCATTGACGTGTTTTACTTTCTTCTGTTCACGTCATTTCTCAAATTTTTTATAAGCCAAGTCATGCAACGCTTTGGATTTTTCATTAATCAGGGAATATACGGTATTTTTGCCGCTTCTTGGATATCGCTCGGTATATCGTCAGAATCTGAATGTAAATCACACATTTTTCCTAATAAATGGTAACGATCAGCGTCACAGAATAGATCAGTATCTATTAAATGTCAAGCTAAATGACAAGAAAATTTAAACTGACACTGACCTAGTAGATAATTGTTAATTAAATTATAGAGACTTGTAAATGATCAAAATTAAAAACTTATACTTCCCATTTTTCGCCAAAATTAGAAAGAATCTTGTATGCTCGCTTCGCTCCTCCCGCAAACTTGCACTCCTAAAATAAAATAATAATTTTCATAACTGATTAGATAAATAGCTATTATGTCACAATAAATATATATATTTTTGCATGCTTACATCGACTATTCTAAACAAACGGATCGTACTACCTTTTTCTCTTCCGTTCCTGTGATTTTCAGGGCCTGTTCTAGGCATTAGCATTAAAAATAAGCATCTCTTTCATTAATCGTGACTTTAGAAATCCATTTTCTTCACATTGAAATGTATTTTCTGTGATGTAAATACACAAAGCTGATTGCTGTTAGGTATCCTTCAAAAATATTTTAGTACAATCCATAATTATACCAGAAAACTATCACTAAATTTCACTTATTCACTACGTTAAATTAATAAATTTTACCTTAAATGGCATATTGTTCCCATAAACAATTACTCTAACAAATAAGTGTCATTGTCGGATAGATTTAAAATCCCCTAAAATTCCTTTTTTCTTCCTGGACAATTTCCGCCCACGCCGGCCATTATGCATTCATTTTAGCTTCCTGTACATGTGCTTGCTAGAAGTACGTTTCTTTGGAAGCCCTGAGCTTTTCTTTGTATTCTAATAAGGATATTTTGCTTACAAAATATCAGTATTTGTGCTGGATTTAATCCCTGATTTAAGTGCATAATTTTTGATTAATTTTTGCCAAAGACACACCTCTCAATCAATCCGGGACTTTTATATATTTTTTTCCCGTTATTTTCAGGCCAACAAAACACAATATTAACAGTTACAATGATAACAGTATCAAAGGAATATATTATCTATCTTTTTCTATAATGTGCATAGTGCATATAAATAGTGCATGCTTAAATTTCTACGTCTCCTCTGCGTTTAGCTGCTTGATCTACACATAAACCTTGTATACACTTTGCTTGACCTGAGATGCTTGGCTTGTCATCCTGTGCATGCATGCTTGCTACAAAAACAGTTAGTCCTGTATCGAGACCGAAGCCCTACCAAAATCATCCCGTACCAGTGGGACTCTATCGCTCCACCGCCAGCGCAGTGGAACACTCATCATTTAATTAAACCAGATAAGTTTAGGATTGGGACTGCTTGCTTGATCTCACTTGTCTAGCTTAATAACCCTGCCTATTGCCATTGCTTATTAAATAATTTTATTATTGCTTGCGGCTTTGCTTAGCCTCTCTGTATTGTGTTGTGACAAACCATAGAACGTAGAACCTCACTTTTCCCCACAGGGAGTTAATTTTGTTCCGCTGATCTGCGGAGACCGTTCAATTAGACGGGGCCAACTGATCCTTTTACTTCGTTTAAATACATTGTCCAAAATAAACAATTACGTGTTTTCTTTGTGAATCCTTTTTCCGTTTTTTATTATATCCAAGGTTCGCAGACGGAACTTTACCATCCGGGGTTGAAAACTGGTGGCGCTCTTTATAGGACTTTTTGTTATACCCACTGCCATCCACACTGTCTCAAAGTTAGCTCCAAATTTTGTCGCGTATTTGCACTAGTAGCTATTTTTTTTGTTCTCCTGATAGTTGGCAAAATAGGTAACTTGCCAAATTACGATTGCTGTTATATATCTATCTGCTCCCCTAAGCGGTTAATTCGAAACAACGAAAATTGCGTTTTCCCTTCCAACTGACTGCATATATTACTCAGAACCAAAGGTACGAAAAACTTCCATAATTTAAAACTTTGCTAATGGCAGCACAGCTGATGATTGAATTAGAGAACATTCTGTCGAGTAATTTCTAGTAATGTCGAAACTTTCAGCGGCAAAGAAACGTAGTATTAAGTCCTGGAGATATTAAAAGTTTATAATTTCCTCTATCGGGGAATTAGCGACGTCTGTGGAGCTTGCTAGAAGTGCCGAAGCGTTAGAAATGTTTTTTATTGCGTCAAGTTAATTTGTCATTCAGGATTGCATTAATTTAATTTTTTGCAGACACTATTCAATGAGAAGATAATACATTATTCTCCTTTAGAAATACAAAAGAGTGAATCAAATAATGGTTGTCAAATTGTGTGATAGTTGATGTATTGTAATTTTTATTTATTTTATTTTATTCAGCACACTGTTCATCAAGTAATATCCAATTAAAGAACGGAGTTATAAAAGAAAAGTACGTGCAATAATTATAAACCAAAAATAAAATGGGAGAAAAGTAAAACAGTAAATGATATAGGGTGCTTTAAAGCTTATCTAAAAAAATTAAATGTCCAGAGCACTTTTACAAATACAATTTTGTAAAAAAGAAATCAAACAGGGCAGTTCAGAAATGATTTAAAAATATGGTTCTGCACGGCACTGACACAGTACCTAATTAATATTACGACTCGAGTTACATCATCATCATTGAGAAACAAACAAATAAAAAACAGACAGTCATTAATGAACATAACAAATAGTAGTAGACCAAGGTTAGAACCTTGGGGAACATCTTGTGTAGTCATATAATTGATAGACTTAACTTCATATAAACTAAGTAGAAATTTCTATTGCAAAAGTAAAATATAATAATACAGTAAACACGCAATAACTTAAAATGAATGAGTGAATCAAGACCATAGAAAGCTTTGCTGAAATTCTTCAATGTAACATGTTTTCACGTTTCCAGCAATATAGAATCAGCTGTAAATTACTTAACATATGAGGTGTGGCAATTAAGTACCGGGAATTTGTCAATGAAACAACAAGCAAATTAAATTTCCCCAAAATTTTATTATCGACCTTCACAATAGTCTCCCTCTAACCCTACACAACGATTCCAACGTTGCTCCCACGATTAGAAGCACTCTTAGTAATCCTCCGCAGTTAACCCATTCAGCACAGCTTCTTTGACCTCCTGTATGCCGCGCCGCCATGATGAGTTCCCTTGAAGTGCGACTTCATTTTGGGGGAAAAAACGCACGGGGCAATATTAGGACTATAGGGTGGGTGCGGCTACGTTGGAATGCCTCTTTTGCCAAAAACTCTTGCACAATGAACGAGGAATGGGCTGGCGCGTTGTCGTGGTGTAAGATCTAGCCGTTCTCCGCGAGTTCGTGTCGCACAAGAAAAACGCGGGCCCGCAGTCGCTCCAGGACGCCAACATAGAACTTTCCAGTTACCGTCTAGCCCGCAGGAACATATTCACCATGTATGATGCCGTGGATATCGAAAAAAGATCAAAATTGCTCTCAGTCGTGATTGCGACATCCTCGCTTTCGTTGGCCGCTCTCCACCCTTTTCCACCAACTGCTGACTTTGTTTACGGGTCTCGGGCTCATACTCAAATATCCAGGTCTCATCTCCACCCGTCTCTTCCGTCGCTCCAAATGCAGGACACAAGTCCTCACAGATCGATTTTCGCATGTCTTTCTGTTCACGGGTGAGAACTTTTAGCAGCACCTTTGCGCAAATCTTTCGCATACTCAAATTTTCGTGTAACATCTTGCAAACGTTTCTTTGTTGACGTTTAATTCGTCAGACAACGCACGAATGCTTAGGCGCGGGTCAGACGTGATCAGTGAACACAAACATTCAACATTCAATCAGTACGACAGGTGATGGGAGCTCCTTCACCTGGATCGTCTTCTATCGATTCACGCTCCTCCTTGAACCGTTTTGCGCTTCAAACGCGTGTTTTCGACATGCATTCGTCTTCATACGCCACCTGAAATTTTCGAAGGATTTCTGAGGGTTTTTCGCCAGATTTCACTAAAAATTGAATCACAACACGTTGCTTGTAATTTGAGTCACTCATTTTCACGACGCCACTGAAAAAGTTACTTCCAAAAAATGCACATAAAACACAAACCAAACGTGCTATCAACTTCAACGTTGGACTGAAACTAAAAGGAAGGTTCCCCCCTCTCTAGAAAAACGTTGACGAAAGATGCAGTGTTGCCAGTTTCCGAGTTATACCTAAATTCCCGGAACTTAATTGCCTTGTCTCGTAGGTCAAGTTGATGATAATAAAACATGTCTTCATAAAACATATCACGTTAGTAATACTGTAGTCACAGAAGAACTTGTAGAAGTTACAAAAATTACATATGATGGAATTGGAAGCAAAATTAGACACCCAACTCATCTTGAAAATTAGACACACTTTCGGTTAATTCTACTATTTATGATTTAGCAATGAATAACAAACATAATGTTATTAAAGGACGAACAAAGATCTGAGCACTGTTTTTTAGAAACGTTCGGACTTGTTTGCGTACATTGTTGTCTGTTCGTTTGCCGAAGTAACATAAGTAACAACAATTTTTAAAACCACAAGAAACCTAACCTGTAGCTAAATTGAACTGTTCTGTAAAGGACATTGCTCCGTTTACTATTTTGAACACGTATAAACGCCATGCCTCCGGTAAACAATGAATTTATGTGTTTCGAATACCTCTATGTACAATGTTTGAAAGCTCTACAGCCTCCGTCTATTCAGCCAACGCTTAGTTTACATAAGAGATAACATATTCATTCGATTCAGAATTGTGGGAAACTTAAGATATTTTTCATCCGAGATCCAGTCCGGTATTAGGAAATTCATTGGGAAATTTGAAATGGGTAAGAAAACATTGAGAATTATATTGAGGATTATATGTTCAAAAGTAATCATTCATAATGGAAACTAGTGTACTGTAACATAAAAGAAAGTAATAATAGGACAGAAACCTACCTTTTCTTATAAATATTATAAATTTTTGTTCATAGATGTTTTAAATGAAAAAAAAAATTCTCTAGTACAATAATATACAAAACTTTAATGACAAAATAGATTTGTTACTTTCATCAGTATCTAAAACACTTTATAAGGTTATGAATTCGCCAACTAACATTTCGATCATTATATTTTACTACATGTCTAGCCAGCAACTTAGAAATAGTTGTACTATAGCTCAGCTAAAGGTAATAGGTGATATTACGGTGGTTGTTTATTTGAGACATACAACAGTGGCTATTTTGCTGCACTGAAAAATTTACCATGATTATCATGGGCTATCAAATATTTTTTGAGAATTTCTGTGACAACATTGTATGTATGTTGTTTGTGTATTTGTACAGTGTGCAGAGGAATAGCAGGTTATGGAAATAGAACGTAATGCCATGGCGACAAAAACCAAAACAGCCATCTGCACCCCCAGTTCCTATTCAAGCCACCGATCATTTCGAAACCATTTGGACAACTATTCAATACAATTAAAATTAAACGAATAGTTGATCCGAGCGGCTCCCCAAACGAAATTTCTGTAGATAATTAATGCCCGGCCAAATAATAGGAAGTTCCGATTGTTGTTTGGCCAACATCCTTTCCAGTGCAGCCATAATAGACCGAATAAATCAATCGCGTGCAGTTATCGTCCGCTAATGATATATTATGACAAGGCCAAGTTTCTGAACTCTAGTGCTTTCGGTACAGTTAACCGTAAGGACAACTGTGACGGCGGCAGAGTTGAATCAGCTCCTATGCCAACCATTAAACTAAGTTTAAAGTCTTGGTAATGAGTTTGCCGAAATATATTAACAAACGGCGGCGAAATTATACACTAGTGTATGATAAACATTTGCCAACGGCGACGATAATAATAATTAATCGACTTTATTCTGGATAGTTTAACTGGGACCAGTTCTACCGGGTAATGGAAAAGCCGACCTAAATGCCAGCAATTCGTTAAAGTGTGAATTGCAGCCGCAATTTGGTTACAGTTTATAATTAACGTCGATAAAATTTTTAATGGACTGACAGTATTTTGTGAAATAATAGCATGAGGCTTGCTGAAACCGAATTACTATTATCAAACACAGAAAGTTTGTTTGGTTTCAGTGAAATTTGTGAAATGCTCGTGCATAGCATACCATAATCCATGATTTTATTTACTTGATCTCACCTCATGCACAATTGTTGCTATAGAAACTAATAATTATTTGTTCTACAAGACTATAACATGTTATTTTATTGTCGACCGAAAAAGATATATCACGATTGACTTAATTTCGGGAAAGATAATGGCGTTTTATCGTCGTGTGTAATGAATGTTTTTTCTGCAGCCCAAAATATGGATTTTGTCTGATTGCTGGAGGCAGAAATATCTGAAAACGAGATACAAGAGGAATTATCCAATTATCCATGTTATTACCAGCAAAATATTGATTGAACCGATGAAATGGAATACAAAAAATTTCAAAATTTGAAGAATAGAAAGAACATCAACGATCTGTGAGAATGTATTGTGAGCATATTTTTCCGTAGTTTATGATAGTCAATACTTAAAATTACCACACTGGTGATTAAAAATATCGATACAGCACCTTCATACCTAAAAATGCATCTAATGTTACAGTTATTGTGGACTGGGAGGTCGTCTCATCTATAATATTTACACATCCGAGTTTAAGATGTTGAGTGAAATTTAAAGTGGCAAGTAATAATTTAAACATTGTTCGGTAAAACCTGAAGAAAGTAGGCTTTTTTCTGCATTAACAGACCTACACCACAGAAGAAAATACAGAATTATTATAGGCAGTATAAGGGCTTTCTAAAAGAAGGAAGACGTTCAAACCAAACATAGAACTCTGAAACTAAAATAGATGATAGAAAAGAAAGCAATATTAAAAACAAAGTAGAAGGAAAAAATAACAAATCTGAAAATAAAAGAACCAATTCGACTAAAGATAGTAAATCCGAAAAGGGAAATGAAGGCCAATTTGTCCTGATTGTGAGAAACAGAAGTTATGAACCTACTACAGTGCCTTCATAATTGATTACAAGCCACGTGATCAGGCGAATATCCTTTTCGTCACTACGGCAATTGAGAGAGACAAGAAATCTATTCGCATACGAGTTGCTCTTCGAGAATCACAGTCCTGGTCACGTTGTTTGTAATCATTTATGAAGACTCTGTACAAATGGAATTTTAAATGTGACATGGTAGTAGCAGGTAGTAGTGACGCAATTTTTAATTCCTCAATAGGTCTTGGATATTTAAGTAATGTTTTTGTGTGATTCATTAGCTCACTCAAAAGTTTGATAGGTGAGATATAAGTGGTCTGCTTACTTCCTGCTCGGCCTAAGCGGCTCGACTTACAGGAAGCGACCTACATTGCAGCAGGTACTTAACGCAGACCTCTCGCCCTGGGCGACGAGCCATTAAATCTGTAAATGATACTGCAGGAAACAACTACTCCGCAGACTAATACCCCGACCGGCATTGAATTACTCCTGCAGTATCTGTGTGAATAGCCAAGAACCCTTGTCGGTCACACCACAAGACATAGACCGGTTTGTTAGCCCTCATTAGTATGCCATAGGTGAGTTGTGCGATAATTGAACTGGCTGTTCCTTCATATGTATGTATTGAGACAATATGAAAAATCAGCTTCAATACTTGTGAGAATTTACATGTTTATTTTAAAAAACCCATAAAATAGAATAGAAATTATTATTGTTATTAAAATTAAAATATAGAAAAATTAAACAAAATAATATAAAAAAAGGTATAATGCAGAGCATATAAACAGTTATTGTAGTGTAAATTAAATAAATTACCATTTTTGAAAATAAAAATAGTTAAAATTCATTAAATATTGGGACATGATCTCATATTTCTCAATAGTTCATAAACAAAAAAGGAGTAAAACCAAGATTAAAGTATATAGAAAGAAAAAGAAAAGATCATTAAATAATATCATATACATATCAACATAAGTCAAGTGAAGATAATTAAAATATTAGCAATTTAAATAAATAAAATTTGTAAAATATTTAGAAATGTCAAATAAATATCATAGACAGGGACAAATGTCAAGTCTAAAGTTGGCTTCACAAGAGATATAACAATGTACATAAAAAGAGTAATATTGAAGAATATTTAATAATTAGACATAAGTAAAATTGTAATAAAAAAAAAATTTGTCATAGTTTTAAGTAGTGCAGTGAAAACATAAAAAACAGGGCATCGAAAACTAAATAAAATCATATGTATGAACCATAATATGTTTGCAAATTTTACAACAAGGAATCAAGATATCAACTTGGTAGAAAAATAGTGGAAAAACAAAAGTTTGTTGGTTAGATACGAAAGAATGTAAGAACGAGTAGCGTCGGTTTTGAACAGAGGTTCCAGAAAATGTTAGAAATTAGCAAGAAAAAGTTCAAATAATAGTTAAAAGTTATACTCACGTTACAAGAAAAGTGTCTAACAACAATATAAACAGAGATCCAGGTCCAATTTAGAAATTTGGCAGTACCAGATAGTGGGAAAAACCAGCCATCAATAGCAGCAGCTCAATCACCAGTTCAGAGGTATTTCCAAAGGATTTCCAGTTGAAGTCTTATAAAAGGAAAATCAACATCAGAAAGGTATTTTATGTGCACATAAATTCACAGAAATTTACGTAAATTCAATCAGAGAAAATAAACGCTAGCTAGCTATAAAATTCACAAAATAGACAGTCACAGACTCTAAGACTTAGTAAAATAATAAGTTACTTACCTTAGTATAATTAATAATCTTTACTTTTCTATTTAATATATTAAAACTCGTTATTTAGTGGACCATCTGTCAAATAAAGTATGATTTGCAAATATAATACATCACCAGCAATGAACATACACTAGCAGAATACCACTGAATCACGGCTTTTAAGAATGTCGTATACTATTAAGATAAGAATTGAAAATTTCAAAGATAGGCAACTTTTAATACTTAATTGCCTTTAAAATAAAATTTATATGTTACCTATTAATTAAATGTTCATAAAACGTTAAATATTCTTGAATAAGTAGTTAACAAATCTCTTATGAAATAAAACTTGTCCATTTTAAATTGATATTTATTTGAAAGTAAGGTACAGTGTGTTAAAAAAAAAGATTTGACTAGACGAGCGAACCGACTACCAGAGTCTATGTTCTCCAAGCAGCCAGGGTAATTGAATAAGCATAAAAAATATAAGATACAGGTTTGTAGTCCAATAAATACAATTTTCTTTTATACACAAAATACACAAACACAAATCATTACAGAAACACAAATACAATTTCAACACAAATATTAATTGGCGCCCAACAAAATTTCATAACACTACAGTATGTTCACATATAAACTGAGTGCAGGTGAGATGCCACTCATTTACAGCTCACTCAAAGCTCAACAAACTTTATTATATTATTTTAAGAGAAAAACGTCATTTGGACATATGTCCGATTTTGCTTATTTATAGTTAGGAGTCTTCAAAGTTTTGGTTTAAAAAAAATCTAAGTCCAAATGACGTTTTCTCAGTCTTTCATATGACAAAGTTTATCCCTGAGCTAATAAATCATGCTGGTCCCCGACCGCATGCTTTGTCTTGCGTAAAGTCAGGTTTTACAGTGGATCAGTTTCCAGAGCCGTGCAGAAGTGTATTTTTAAATCATTTTCGAATTGCCCTTTTTGATTTTTTTACATAATATTTGTAAGTCTTTGCACATTCAATTTTGTTTAATAAGTTTTGAATCACTCTTTACAATAATGGCAGTATTTTACTATTAGTAAAAAGGAACCATAATTTACTTAGTGGTGTTTTTCTGTTAGTGTTCGTGGTGCTGTGTAGTTCAAATTCTGCCATATGTGTTTCAAAAATCCGTTAGGTGCGAACTCTTGTGTGATTTTATCCCAATTCATTCCCTTTGTTGTGCTAATCCTCGGTTCAGCTTCCATTATTATATTAGCAGTTTATGATGAAGCAATCCTAAAAATGCAGAAATAGGTCAGATCTCATCTATTGTGGTTGAATTTCGAGTTCCCACTCCAGAGGTTAGTAAATAGATTAAATTCTTTAGATAATTATTGAATAGAGTTTTGTCTGTGGATGTTCATTAGCATACCTAGATGTTTGGTATCAGAGAACATACATATGACTTCATTGATAGGAATTGTAGGAGATTTTATACATATTAGCTTAAAATACCTTTCTTAAACAGTAAAAAAATAAAGAGAAAAGAGTCGGTGTTTTTGAAATATCGAGTTTTCTAAAAACAAACTTTGCGAAACCGCCTGATATAATAATTAATTTGCTCTGGATTCGCCACGCCTGAACGCGAACTATTGCACAAATTTTGAAAACTGCTTAAAACGCGGCAAGGAAATTCGGATGGAATGCGGAATATTTCGCGTTTGTCAGATACCAATGCACCATAGAAAGTTTTACCCGAAATATGAACTGCAGCCGCGGCGGTCGAAGTTCAGACACCAGCCTCGTAGCACTAAATCATTAACAACTGATAAGCGACCACGCCTCGGCCAATTTTGTCTATTGTGTGGAATGATTGTTGGCGGCGGCGTTCGGCGTCAAACAGTTTGCTTGACACTGCAAACGGATTAATTTATTCCGTACTGGTCCGCGGTCTCCACGGGCCACTGGTTATTGTATACGGGATCTAATCGACCGTCCCTTAATTTAGACAGACTCAGTTTCCAACTCTACCTGCTGTTGATCTGTAATTTATTGCGGCCCTTTCCGATTCTCTTAATTGGAGATATTTACACGTTGCCCCTGTCCACGGGTTTGTTCTTTGTTAGGCTGTCCTTTGAAGCCAGAGTTTCAATATCACTACCCCCCGAGGTGGCTTTTGATAAGTAATATTTATTGCATATACCGTTCCTACATGGTTATAAATAGTTCAAAGCGTAAAGAATACATTTATGTGTAAATTTGTAATCTTTTAACTATTTGATACACGCTTTGAAGCGCCAGGTATACATATAGAGGATTCTGTTCAACAGAAACTTCGAGTAGCCTTAAAAATATTGGGTCAAGTTCCGCAGATATAGCTGGATCTTGGTATGAAACCTATTATAATTTTTAACACTCCAGTTTGATGGTTTTTGGTTTTTTATAATTTAAGTTTTCGTCTATCTTCGTAAGTAAAGCAAGATTGAGACAAAGAATTACAAAAACAATAGTTACAAGATATTTTTTCCTGTATAAATTGGATTACTCCTAAATATTCGTTTTATTTTTCTTGCGGCGACAGAGGGTACCTATATTAACAATTAAAAAAATATTCTATTTCTTTTCAATTAACAACGTAAATGTGTTGTACTCCAGAAACGCAAAATAGAAGTAAATGCCATTTATTTCTGTGATGTCAACAATTATTATCTTACCATTTTTCCTATACTTTTTATAACTAAATACAATTCCGAACCTCCTTTTTGTAGCATCGATTTCATTATAACTTCTCAGTAATTCAGCAAAACTTTTCATATCAGCTTGAGCGGACGATTCGTCATCCTTAAAAGAATTCCTAAAAATACACTCCATGAAATGAGCACGGTTCTATTTCAATCTTTTGACCCGAAAATATTGAACGTTCAGTGAAAAGCACCAGACAAGTGAATGACGCAGCTACCGGAATGTTCAGGATAGTTGATTGATCGATGGTTTCCGCTGACTGTTTATAGCCCTGGCAACATGTATTTCAAATACGTTTATCCTGTTGTGTGGCTATTCTTTCTACGTCAAGTTGCTAGGTATGTTTTCGCACCGCTTATGTATTCGACTTTTTAAGTTTTCGTTTTTCCACTTAACGTTCTGCTGTAACTAGAGTGCTGATATAGCTCATGAACATTACTCTTTATTTTCAGAAAAATATTTGAAAATTTTATAAAACACACCAGCGAGGATTGTAAAAAGAAGTACATAGCAATGTGTATATTACGTGCAGCAGTTCCCAAAAATTCATTTAAACTACATTTTTATACTCGCATCAAGAATTCAGACGTCTTACGTCACGGCTGACGTTACACATTTGTTTTTATTGTCAACGTAATTTTCGATATTGGGTCGCGTTAAAAGCAATCATTTTTTGCATATTAGTGCAATATATAATGCAAACTTTTAGTGTAGTATAGACTTTTATTACTATCAGTTGCAGTTTCTTAAATATTTTGATAAAAATATAATGAATTATTCATTTGTTCATATGGCGTAAGTCGTCTGAATTCTTGTCGCGAGTTTGCATGTGAGTGTATTTACAAGAAAGTTCAGAGATTCAGTAGCAATTGGGCAACACTATTATAGTCCTATACGTGGATCTCCTACCAGCTCTATCACAGATAATTGAAGCTGAAAGTCAGCTCTTGGTATCAATCATCTTTGTTGTCATCTAGGTACCTACCCAGACATGAGCATTTATTTATTTATTTTTATTTATTTATTTTACCAATAAAATATCCAACGGGCTAAATGCCCAATTACAGGATAAGTGCATAGCATAAAATTACAAACAAATATATATACATAAAGTTACATGTCAAAAAATTACAAACAATTATAAATAAAGCTACGATGTCAAAAAACTAAAAGCAAATAGGAATAAACAGACAAAACATTATATAAAAGCAATTACATGAACAAAACAACATAAAAAGCAAAAAGAGTGAAAATATAAATCAGGTCTTACAAAAAAAGTGTTTTAATATCATGCACGCTACAAGAAAACATGTCAAGGTTGTGGTCCACACTGAGGTAGTTACTAATCATCCTGTATATAGGTGACTTTAGCAATAAATTTGTACGCGCCTGTGGTAGAAGAAACAGTCTGTTGTGTCGGTTATTATAACTTGGGACTTTAAAATTAAACTCAGATAAAATAGCCTCGCATTTTATATCATGACGAAGTACTTTGTAAAGAAAAGATACAGAATGCATATTACGTCTTCTTGTGTGTATATAAATAAGTTTACACATTATTTCTAAAGATTCCAGTGAATAATTAAGAAATTTAACCATCCTGTGCCGTGGTTTATCCCACTGTGCCCTACTTTAAATCATCGGTTAGAGGGTTACCCGGGATTAGAAATTTATAGTGGAGATTTTTATAGGTCATCGTAACAAATAGGATTCCAAGGAAAATGTACCTTCATGGTCAAAGGTGTCCTCTCTCCTTTAAAATTTTAAATTGCGCCATTCATTCCCTTGGAGACAAAACGGGAGTCCTGAATTTTTTATTAGTATCGACTGCAGTCAAACTGGTTCACGTATAAAAAAAATATTTATAGATTTTGCTTTAAAACTATTGTTTAGTATAAAGTCTTGTATTGTTTACTTGGTTTTAAATATTATATTGTTTCTTAATTGGTTGATCCACAACACAAGCCTCGCTTTTAGTGGATCATCTTAAACTTGTAACATATACATAAGCATTTTGTAAGAAAAGGTCAATTGTATACCTGCGTATGTGAAATAAACTTACTTACTTTTCTAGTCCGGTATAAGTACAGATGAGGTCTACGAGAATTCTGACTATGGTTTCAGTTTACGTGCCCAAAAGGCTTCAACCTTTAATTTTCAAAACCGAGAGTAACGTAAATGTGTAAACTTGTTATGAGGGAGTTTTTTAAATATGTTTTACGTCATCAAAATATTGATCCAGAAGTGAATAAAATTGCCAGGCTACTAAAATTTGTAAGGTTATGAATTTTTATCGTTTTATCGCTTAGAGGGTAAAATGTATGTACCATACATCAGGTATACATACTTGTATAGTGTATGTATAGGTAATATTAATTGTGCTGTTAATGCACTTGATGAACTTGTATTTTTTAAGAGGTATAAACTATGTTACTTGTCGTACCTACATGATGCTCCTCCTAGTAAGAATAACTTGTTGTGGAAGAAAGTCATAAAGTCATGACTTGTAAGGTAAACACGTCTGAAGCAAAATCTTGAGTTATATTTTATAGCAGCATCAAAACCACTTGGCATTCCTAACTATTTAATTATAGATTACAGAATAACCTCTGTTTGAGATTCGCTGTTATACGTTAGATATTGTTAACACAGAAATTATTAAAATGTCTGAAAATGAATATAACTAACACTGATTTAGAAAGTACTGTAATGCTATTAGGCAAAAGTTTGTAGGCAACCTCCTCTGTTTAGGGATCTTGGGTGTGAGCCATACTAGACCATAGAATCGCAGTGGAGGGTCTAGTTTTCAGCAAACTTATTTTGAACATAACCATAGCCATGACACCAGAAGTTCTGTTCTTCTGGTCACATTTTATCAGTTTCAATAGGCAAAAGCTTTAAATTTTTGCGTTCTGCCTTTAGTCTAACGTGTCAGCAAGATTAGAAATTACAAACAAATAATTCTTGGGAAACAACCAAATATATCTGTACATTCAAAAGTGAAGCAAATTTTACTTGGTTCAGACAAACTCCTTTAATCCCCTACAACTTTGTAAATAATCCTACAACGTATTTCTTTGGCGACTTAAGCCGCAAAACACAGACGATTTCGTTTATAGCAGCGCTGAATATGGAGCAATACGCGAATATAAAATATATTTTACAGCGTGGTGTAAACTCCAGTTCATTTAAGCGAGCTGTAAACCTACAGCAAGCCGCAGAATATCATCGACTGACTAATTAGGTGCTTGCGTATCCCTTTTCTACTGGAATAATCCGCCATAGTCAGTTCTTACAAAGGGTGAACTTCGTTCTTAAATTCTAGAGGAAAAGAAACTCGTTTTCATATTTCAACTTTTAACGTTGCTGAAATTATAAATTCATTTCTTTCACTGTAGCCAGAACCCTTCCAAACTTAGGTCAGGATGTTCTAGGGCTGCAGATAGTAACATCGTTCAACAGAAACTGTTTCAAATAGCTAAAATATCGATCAGTTTTACTGATAAAGAAGAAATACACAACAAATATACATCATGATGGAACATTTTATTTGTTTATTTAATGCTATTTAATACATCACCTAAAAGAAAATCCAATTATAGGGTGAGTAAAATCACAAATAATTAAAGAAAAGTGGTAAATACAAAAAGGAGAATTAATTACTAAACGAAAAGTTATAAGTACTTAATAATCAAATTATATCATAAAGGTACAAAAGTAAAATCAAAAAAATGAGAAAGTTTACACTTCAAATTCATTCCAGCTCTCATATTGCCTGATTGGGTATTTGAAAATGAATTAATGATAAAAAATTCGGACAATCACATATACTATGTAAAATTTTATAAAGAAACATGACCGAGTGCATATTTCTACGCTGTACCAGACTACACACTTTAGATCTATCAAGTAAAATGTAGTGAGAAATCTGAGGACCGTCTTGATGAAATGAAAGTAACTTTAAAAATCGCCTATGAACATCTTCAATGCCAGATTGAAACACTTTATAACCTTGAATATCCTAAAAACCATAGGACATAGTTAGAAATCCTAGAATGAACGATTTTATCAATATAAATATTGGAACTGTGAGAGTCTTGTTACATATCAGAATCGGTAGGAGAGTTTTATTTTAATTTATTTTCTTTATCTCGTTTCCTTTGTTAAAAAAAAGAGAACAAATTACTCTCCGATGTCGATATTAGAGATTTTCGGTGTTTCTTCCCGAAGCCGTGTAACAGAAATGATTGTATTTAAAGTGCCCTTTCCTTCTCAACCAATTAATGAGAAAGAAACAAAAAAAATGCTGCAAGAAAGAACACTGACTAGCTCAGTGGGCGGTGGAGTGGGTTCATCACAGTCTTAAGGGTACTAATCAAACAAAATAACAAAAAAGGAATCTCGTGAATGAATAAATATATTAACAAACAGTTTTTTTTTTTCCTTTAACAAAGCCTCACTTGGGCATCATATTTACACAAAAAAAATCCAATAAACTAAATTTAATAATAGTTCATTTTATAATCTGGTGCTCTCTTACACTTATAGAAAGAGAAAAAGAATAATATAGTAAACGAATTCATGTTTTATTTTTAATAATAAGGGCCATGATTTATCGGTCAGTGGTCGTGCGGTTTAAGGCGTCAGTACTTGAATCGAGGTGACTAGATCGCTGTGGGTTCGACCCCCGCAGCCGGTAGACCGTATATAAGCTATATTCGTGGAGAGATTGGCACCCTCTCTGCGGGTATGGTAGGGTGAAAGAATGTTGGCTTGGGTCAATGTGAGAGATTGATACCGGTTGACATTTGACTACCCCCTAATTAATGAGGTTTTCCAGGTTTCCCTCATTCCAGCACTAAATGGTGGTTAGGGCCTAACAACGTAAGTCGTTCCTGGGCGCAAATGCGGCTTGCTTAATAGTAATATGCCGCCTCCTCTCCCGCACAAGTCTTATATGTTTAATACGAAAAAATAAAATATTTAAAAAAACGCAGTGGTGTCCCAGGAGGCACTTTAACAAAAATATTGGAAAACTTCATAAGAGGGAACATAGGTCGAACTTTATCTCGTAAACGGTTTATTTTATCGACAATAAACCTTTTTTAGTCTAAGGTTGAAGCTACCCATATTTATTATTTTAAAGTCTTTATCATACAGGGTGTTGAAAATTTAGGCATTAAGTTGTAAATCTTATCGTAGCTGGAAAACCAAAGAAGCTAAATATGTGTGTATCACATTAAATTCTATTAAATACTTTGAAAGTTATTCAAGAAAAAATTCTTTCCAGCGGCGTCTTTCAGAGACACATATGTCTGTAGCAAGGGCCTGTGAGAACAAAATTATAAGAACTTGTCATCTCATTTTTTCATGTTCGATCTGCACCCGAGAGATTTTTCACATTTTCCTGGACAACTCTTATAAAATATCAAATTGCTAGTTGGGCACCATCTCCCCCTTAGATAAAAAATAAAATCCTTTGCGTATTTTTAATTATGTTATAATAGACCATTTCTGCGTTTTTTATTAAACGTTTGCGCTCGAAGTTCTTCAAATATATATTTGGAGTATTTACTTTTCCAAGTTGTTCCAGGGGGTCCTATTTAAACCCAGGCCACCCTTCACATTAACAAAGTAATTTTAGCTCTGCGCGGGCTCCATTAAAAATGAGGGCCTTTGTTGGAATATAAAGCAACCGTAAGTTTCCGGCGTTGCGGAAACTTTTTTCCAAATTTTATTCCATTTGTAAATCAGGAGACCGCTTGGGATCTGCGAGTCCACTTGAGCATGCAAACAAGACCCCGGCTCTCCCCGTCTTTATTTCAAGACACGCCGATTCCTATTCCTCCGTACGGGCTCTGGAGGTTTTGTTGACGAGACGCGATCAAACACGAAATATGGCGCGGATACGGCCACGCAAAAAATATGTTGATGTTCCCCCTCGCGTCGTTTATTACGGCTGTTTGAATTTAAATAATTTATTAGAGAGAAGTGAGGGTGGATTTTTTATTGCATTGCTTTTACGGTAACTTTTATTTGATCTCGATAGCCTTGAGGGTATACTGTCGCATATATTCAAGAAACTGTAAAATATATCTATAGCGAGAAAGTATAAAATGCTGCCCGGAAAACAATTGCTATACATACGAGGTGTGATCAAAAAGTAACGGAAATTTTGTAATATACCAGTCAATTGATATGCCAACATCATCAGATACTTCTTTAATTGTGATTCGGCGATCGTTCATAATCATTTTCTTCGCTATTTTCACATTTTCATCAGTTTTTGATGTGCTGCAGCGTCTAGAACGCTCGTCATCCTCAAAGTTTCCGCGGCCCTTTTGGAAACGCTTGTATCATTCGTAAACTTTTTGCTTATATCAGACTCACTAAATGCAGTATTTAACATTTCTAAAATATTGTTGCATTTTATTCCATTCTTATAGTAAAATGCAAATGCAAATTTCTCGTACAGTTATTTAGAAACTAAATAACAGCCTATTGTACCAAAACACATGTAAACTTTATGACAGGTGGCAACAGACTAAACCGATATGCTTATTAATGTATACATACATTACAGATATGTTTACCAGCATAACAACGAAAATATCGGGCGAATAGGGCTAATACAACCCGAGATAATACAAAATTCTCGTTACTTTTTAATCACATCAACACACGCAAAATTCGCTCAATCATGTAATATTATTTGACAGGAGTATTTTTTTTACAGTGAATTGTATGTCACTTATTCAGTTTCATTGAAAACTTGCTATTAATATACAGGGTGATTCAATCATAGTGTCATTAATTTTAAGAGAAGATAGAGCAAAATGGGTATAACACGAATACGCGAAAAATGTTTAAATGCATGTTTACTTTGAAAAAAATACACAGGTTGTCCCAAAATAGAAGGCCATACCATTAACCACATATTCTTTGGACAAAAATAATGCGACTTCCCTTATGCCATTTTTTATTTGGGCATGCCTGTTTCAACATACAGGATGTTAAAGTTACATTTTATAAAATTTAGAATTACCCATTAATCAGCAAATATTCATTCAGTAAGTATTACGATTTACTAAGCTGCCAAGATATTGTAATAATAGATATATCCACAAAATTTCAGTTTTACTTGAAAATGATAGCTAATGATAGATTTATGGGCACCACAAATTGCCGTTTTTCTCCAAAACGGAGCATTTAAACAAAACATTAGAAAATACATATGATCAGAAGAAAATTCTACGTTTGATATTTCATGAAAAAGCTGCATAGGCATACTTAGAAATAATTGGAGGGGATAAAGGGTACTGCATCCCTCAGTTACCACCATTCGCCCTTTTTTCACCACAATAACATGATAAGTATGCCGGAATAAGATAAAAATTCATGCAAAATTTCAAGTGTGTATCTTACAACACAATAGGATTATTAACAAAAATAGTTTTTTAAAATGAAACTAACACCCTGTATATTGAAACAGGGATGCGCAAATAAAAAATGGCATAAGGAAAGTCGCATTATTTTTGTCCAAAGAATATGTGGTTAATGGTAATGGTATTTTGGGACACCCTGTATGTTTTCAAACCCTTATTTAAACCCCCTTTTCAAGCTGACCGCAGGCGGCCTAATACGACGTTGCCAAATTTAAATATTTTCATAATACTTATGGCAATGTTGAAATATGAATAATTTTTTTAAAAGTATGCAATTAACGTATCAAGTTCTAATTTAAAACTATTTAATATTAAAGCTACATTCCAACCAATCAAGTAATACACCATTTACATTTAATTATATCAAGAGGGGGATAAAAAACCAATACTCACTAAGTAAATTATTAACAGAGGCGGAAACAAACTTGATACCTATAATAAGAACTGCCCGAACATATATTTTTAATTATTGTAGTCTTAAATCATATTTTAAACAATTTAAATAGTTTTTGTTAGATGATTTCTGTTTATCCCATTATTGTGTTTCCTTTCCTTAACACAGATTTAGTTATTTTTACATTCCTTGTTCTGTAGTTGAGTGAAAACCTGTAAAACAGTGTAGATCAAATAAATGTTTCATGATTTGAGAGACGCGCCGTTAATTTTATTTGGGTTAATGAAAGTGCTATAATTGACTTGCGCAAATAATATGAACTCTACTAAACTACATATGCGAAATGAATTATGAATAATAATATGGCAACATAAAATTTAAAATTCAGTAAATCTTCATTCAGACAAATTATTTAGTACTAACTAAACCATCTCTTATTAAAATCACATTATCCAAGCTCCCAGTAGGTATTATACTATTCACAGGCGTAGAACCGCGTGCAGTAATGGAAATTAAGTAAAAGGCACTACGCAGCGGTGGTCATGACGCGCGCAGCGCGGCCAGGGGGCTTTAGCCCGAAGAAAGGTCAACTTGCCACCTTTCTAGTAAATTTTAAATTTCAAAAAAATATTAGGTCAAGAGCTGCATTTGGGCGTCCTGAAGCGATAATAGCTAACAGAATGAATCAAATATCAGAAGATAAGTTGCAAGTCTTTTTTACTGAAAATGAAATTGTTAGAAACATTGTTTCTAACGTTTCGGATCAAGTATCCATTCCTGTTAGTGGTATCAGTCTCAATTTCACTGGTTTAAAGAATTGCAATATTAATTATAAAGATAAATGATGCATTTTGTTAGGTAGTGATATTTGGATAAAAGTTTCCTATCCAAATTGCAGCGATATGTCACAAATGGATAAAAATAGTTTAATATAAGGAACAATTGCTTTACGAAGCAAGAATTTAAAGCAAGGAACCTAGAAATTCCATTTAATTAACTCAGGAGAAGTGTTGAGGCCCACCTCAATTATTGTATAAAAATATTTAGATTTATTTTATTTATGTAAAACCGGCAACAGCGCCAATAAGTAGTATTAAGATATAGTTGAGGCCTTTCAAGGGCCAGTACAGTAGTATCCCTAGCGCTGTTGCAGTAGGATGTGCTCACTTACTTTATAAATTAATCTAGTAAAATAAGGTTATAAAATAAAAAACAGAGTCGTGAAATTTCTATCAAAAATAACTAGATAGAATTCATCCCTCTACATATGGTCCTTGAGCAGAATTAACCAGTTCCTGTGGATTTACGACAATACTGTAAAACATTGGGACATTGAGGTAAATTGGAGCGAATAGCTAGTGGCAGTCGAATCAAAGTCGACACCTGCAACATCAAGCGAAGCGCCGACGGTGCACGTGCAGAAGCCTGAAGCCGGGTTCCCGATTAGTCGAGAGCATTCCAGAAGCAGTCTCCGCGGCAGCCAAGGTCAGCTTATTCCAGTTATTATAAACATCATTTGTTTATCCTAAATTGCTTTATCTCCATTCCTCATTCATAAATTATTAAAAGTTGATACATAATGGCAAATTCAGAAATTGATAAATTAATTCGTAAACGTGCTGTAATTAAAGGTAATTTAACTAGATTTAAACATTTTGTTGATAATTTAGATAGAGACCAACCTGATTTATTACAGTTAGAACTACGCCTTAACAAATTAGATTCTTATTGGCAGAGTTTTCTGATATACAAACCGAAATAGAGTTATTAGATAATAGCGAACGACAAATTATTGAACGGCAGAATTTTGAACAAGAGTACTTTGAATATGAAACTAAAGCTAATCGTTTATTAAAGTCATGTGTACCACCTATTGTAGGAAATGTAAACACAGCTGGTTCACGGGCCGGCACAGATGAGTCAAATTTTAAATTGCCTGTTATAAATCTGCCTAGCTTTGACGGCTCGTATAATAATTGGTTATCTTTTAAAGACAGTTTCGAGTCTATGGTTCATAATAACAACTCTATACCAGAAATACAAAAGTATCATTATTTGCGTTCTTGTTTAAAAGGGGAAGCCTCAAATATTATTCAATCATTGCGGGTTTCCGCAGATAATTACAATACTGCGTGGCAGCTAATAAATGAAAGATACGAAAATAAAAAATTACTTATTAATAATCATGTAAAGGGACTTTTTAACTTGCCATCAGTTGGTAGGGAGTCACATATAAATATACGGGCGTTGCTTGATAAATTAAATAATCACTTGCGTGCCTTAAATGTACTTAAACAACCAACCGAACAATGGGATCTCCTAATTATACATATGGTGACAAATAAGTTAGATTCGGTTACGCGTAGAGAGTGGGAAAATAAACATAATGACATTGATAATGATGAATTACCTACATTAAATGATTTATTAAAATTCTTAAAGAAAAAATCTAGTCTTCTAGAAACGCTGTCGAATAATACTGAACAGTGCGTAAAACGAAATCGTTTGTTGTAAATGATAATAATAATAATCGTTGCAATTTTGTAATGACAATCATAATATAAATAAATGTACAATGTTATCAAAATTATCTCCAGAAAAGCGTTATGCAGAAATAAAGGAAAAACGTCTTTGTTCAAATTGCTTACAAAGCGGACATAAAAATAAAACTTGTCCTAGTCAGTCTTCATGCAGGATATGCTCTAAGAGACATCATACCTTACTTCATTTTAATAATAATTCCAGTACAAGTAAATCAAGTGATAATTCGAATGTTTCTAACAATAATAAAGAACAAAGTGAACAAAATATCACGGACCATAAAGAAACGACTATTGCAAATAAGTCTGTTAGTAATGGAAATACAGTTTCCGTAAATATGAATACTGTAGAGACAATAAATAATAAAGTTCAATCAATTACTAAAACTCATTTTAATAACAGTGGCGCACAAACATTATTATGTACTGTCATAGTAAAGGTTCAAGATAAATTTGGCAATTACCATCCTTGTAGAGCTGTATTAGACAGTGCATCTGAATCACACTTTTGTACACAACAAATGGCTGATATGTTGCAAATAAATAAATCTCGTGTTAACATTGCAGTGTCGGGCATAAATAAATCATCAAGTCAAATAACATATTGTGCTAACATTAAAATTAAATCTAATATTAATAACTTTCAAACAAATATTACTTGTTTAATCGTTCCTCACATAACTGATAATTTACCTTCAACTTCGTTTGATATCAATACATTAAATATACCCGAGGAAATTAATCTAGCGGATCCATCATTCAATGAGTCCAGTAAAATTGATCTGTTAATAGGAGCAAACCTATTTTGGCAGCTAATTAGAGTAGGGCAAATTCTTCTTGGGAAACCTGGTCCCATATTACAAAATACTGTACTGGGGTGGGTAGTATCAGGAGAGTTACTGCAAAAATAAAATTAAGGCAAATACTGTAAAATGCAATTTTATTTCCACACGTGATCTCGACAATAAATTAACTAAATTTTGGGAATTAGAAGAGAAGGTAATAGACTTGCCTATCTCTCCCGAAGAACAATCGGTAGAAACTTATTTTAAAGATACTACTCAACGTGGTACCGACGGTAAATTTATAGTACGGTTGCCTCTAAATCAATCACCTACTGTTTTAGGTGAGTCAAAAAATATTGCACTTAAACGTTTATACTCAATTGAAACTAAGCTGAGAAAGGATGTAAATTTAAATGATCAATATGTAAAGTTTATGACAGAATATATTAGGTTAGGGCACATGTCCAAGGTAACAGATTACAATACTGAAGGGCGGTGTTTTATTCCACATCATTTTGTAAAAAGGGACAGTAGTTTAACAACTCAACTTAGAGTGGTCTTTGATGCATCTTGCAAAACTGCAAGTGGTGTATCATTAAATGATATTATGATGGTAGGTGGCAAAATTCAGCAGAATTTGTTTTCGATTATTATTCGGTTTCGGACACACAAATGGGTTATTACTGGTGATATAAGTAAAATGTACCGTCAGGTGTGGGTGCATCCTGATGATCGAAAATTACAGTGTATATTGTGGCGAAGCAATCCATTTGAATCTGTAGAAACATATGAATTAAATACCGTGACCTACGGAACAGCGAGTGCACCATTTTTGGCTGTTCGCTGCTTAAATGAAATTGCCTTTCAACATAATAAAAAATACCCAGAAGCGAGTCATAGAATACTAAATGATTTTTATGTTGATGACATATTAACGGGTAGCGATAACGTTGAAACTCTTGTAAAATTATATCAAGATTTATATCAAATTTTAAAATCATGTGGCTTCACATTAAATAAATGGGTTTCAAACAATCCAGATGTCCTTAAATTTATTTTAAATTCAGATCCTAATTCAATTGTAAACATAGGGAAAAATTATGAAACACATTCGTTGGGTCTATTATGGAAGTCAAATACAGATGTTTTAACTTATAATGTAAATTGCGACAATGCAGTCAAGGTTCATACTAAACGTGTGTTACTTTCGTCAATAGCTCAGATATTTGACCCGCTAGGATTAGTAGGGCCTGTAGTAATATTAGCTAAGGTACTAATGCAAAAAATATGGCAACAAAAAATCGATTGGGACGAGCTGCTCCTGATGACATCATCAATGATTGGAATTTTTACGCGAATAATTTAAAATCATTAAATGAAATAAATATTCCAAGATTTGTTTTATGTGATAATCAACTTCAAGTACAGTTGCATGGCTTCGCAGACGCCTCACAATCTGCTTATGGATGTTGTATTTATGTACGTACGGTAGATAAATTTGGAAATTATTATGTAAATTTGCTTTGTGCAAAATCAAGAGTTGCACCACTAAAATGCATAACTATGCCAAGACTAGAGCTTTGCGCGGCATTATTATTAGCTCAGCTTCTTGATACGGTTCAATCATCTCACTCATATTGAAATAAATGATATTTACTTATGGAGCGACTCAACAATTGTCCTGGCATGGATTAAGGCCATACCAACCAACTATAAAATATTTGTTGCAAATCGTATTGCAGAAATTCAGTCATTAACTCGCCCAGAAAATTGGCACTATGTTAAAACACGTGAAAACCCTGCTGACATCATCTCAAGGGGTTTAAATCCTCATGATTTAAATAATAATGTCTTGTGGTGGTACGGACCCACTTGGCTAAAACAAGATCAAAGTTCTTGGCCTATCAATTTAAATTCCGCAATGGAACCGAAATATTGTGACATCGATAGTGACACTGAACTTAAAAAAGTCGGTAATTTCAACTGTTGCCGTCATTGACAAATTAAATATATTCGATAAATTTTCAAGCTTCTTAAAATTACAACGTGTAATTGCATACATTTTAAGGTTCAAAAATAATTCACTTGCTAAGACACCACGACAGTTCGGAATTCTAACACCGGTAGAATTAGAACTTGCTATAAGTACATTAGTAAAATTAGTCCAGTCTATTGTTTTCATCGTGAACTTTCTGATTTAAAAACCAAAGGTACTGTTGACAATAAAAGTAACTTATTAAAATTAAATCCATTTTTGGACAATACAGGTATAATTCGGGTGGGAGGAAGAATACGACATTCACAATTTCCCGATTCGAAAAAATTCCCTATAATTCTTCCAGAAAAACATTTATTCACTAAATTACTTGTTGAATATGAGCATAAAAGACTCTTGCATGCCGGACCACAGTCGGTATTATTTTCATTACGTGAACGGTTTTGGATAATATGTGGTCGCAAACTAGTAAGAAAAATTTTACGAAACTGCATAATTTGTTTTCGTGCGAGACCCAGCAATGATGTTGAATATTTGATGGCCGATTTGCCAAGTAAAAGAGTAAACCCATGTCAACCCTTTATGAATTGCGGTATTGACTACTGCGGACCGTTCAATTTAAGGGATCGGAAAACTAGAAAGTTTAAAGTTACCAAAGCTTATGTATGCGTAATAATTTGTTTTGCTACAAAGGCTGCTCATCTTGAGCTGGTCAGTGAACTAAGCTCTGATGCATTCATGGCTTGTCTATACCGATTCATATCAAGACGCGGCAAATGCTTACACATATACTCAGACAATGGAACCAACTTTGTTGGTGCTAATGCCGAACTTAGAAAATTTCTACAATCAGTAGAAGGTGAAGTTCTTACTAAACTAGGTCAGGAAGGAATCAATTGGCATTTTGTGCCCCCAAATCTCCCCACTTTGGCGGATTGTGGGAGGCGGGCGTAAAGTCTGTAAAGTTCCATCTTAAAAGAGTCATTGGTCAATTAAATCTCACATATGAAGAATTTAATACCGTTTTAATACAGGTCGAAGCTTGTTTAAATTCTAGACCTATGTATCAACTTTCTAGTGATCCTACCGATTTACAACCACTAACTCCCGGCCATTTCCTAATTGGTCAACCTTTAACCTCTATTCCCCAACAAAATTTGTCGGAAGTTCGAGAGTCCCAGTTGTCTCGTTTTAAACGCTGCCAAAAATACACGCAAGACGTATGGAGGCGCTGGTCGAAGGAGTATGTTTCCGAACTACAAATTAGGTCTAAGTGGAAGAAAAACTTTCCTCAATTATTAACTGCCGATTCCTTAGTGTTGATTAAGGAAGATAAGGTACCAGTGATGACATGGACCCTTGGTCGTGTGTTGGAGCTGCATCCAGGAAACGACGGAATTGTGAGAGTGGTAACGGTCAAAACAGTTTCCGGGGTGTACAAGCGTCCAGTGAGTAAATTGTGTGTGCTACCAATTAGTGATGTACAAAACGATTATTGACATTGATTTATTCCATTTGTTATTGAAACTTCAACTCTTTGTTTAAGTTTGCAAGAGGCGGGAGTATGTTGAGGCCCACCTCAATTATTGTATAAAAATATTTATATTTATTTTATTTATGTAAAACCGGCAACAGCGCCAATAAGTAGTATTAAGATATAGTTGAGGCCTTTCAAGGGCCAGTACAGTAGTATCCTTAGCGCTGTTGCAGTAGGATGTGCTCACTTACTTTATAAATTAATCTAGTAAAATAAGGTTATAAAATAAAAAACAGAGTCGTGAAATTTCTATCAAAAATAAATAGAATTCATCCCTCTACAAGAAGTATTTATTCAAAATCATATTGTACAGCTACATCTGTTTCTTATAACAGTGAGGCGCTAGAATAAGTCAATAAGCCTTTCTGTGATATTAAAATTATATCTCTGGAAATTCCTCTTTCAGCTCCAGCCATTTCCTTAATTCAATTTCCATTTGCAATATAAAACAGATGAAAATGTACCAAGAATAAAATTTGCATCCCACAATGATGTGCTTGAGAAAATATTAAATACGAAAAATGTATATCTCAAGTCTAAATGGAATATCAACTTTTTTGTATTGATTTCACAGCGCATTTAAATACACTGGCGTTAAAGAGTCAAATACTCTGTGTGTTGTTTATCCTATTAGCTTGTTTATCAATAAGATTAAATATAAGACTATTGAGAATTTATAACACTTTTCAATACATATAGATCACAGATTTCTAAAATGTCATTGATAGTCCAGTAACTTCAAATCTCGTGACATGGAAAGTGATTAAATTAATTTTTCCTAGCGGACATTGAAGACTTTGCTATTAAAGCACTTCCAAGTTATTGCCTGGGAAGTCAAAGCAACAGTACAAGTTTTCGTACAATCGTTTCTTGAGATTTTGTGATCTGAAAATGTTAGTGGCAAGTTCAGTGAGAAAGTGCTTTTGGTATACTTTGAAGAAAAGTCCAGAATATGTAAATCGTCAACGCTTGGGTCAAGTTACTCTAGGTTGAATGCGATGGTAAACATAAGATCAGAATATAGCAAACCATAATCCCACTGTACTGCCCTTTGGTGGAAAAAGCTGAAAGCAACGATTTTTATTTAAATAATTTTTCCATTTCCAATAAACTTATTGATTCGATATTCATTAAAATATGCTTTCTATTTTGTACCATCACTTTGCAGATGTAAATTTGAAGAAAATACCGAATTCTAGGCGGGATAAATTGATTAGAAAGAGTGCTTAATTAAAATTTTATTGCATCTGCAGCTCCATTTACTCCTTCCGATGTTCGGTACAGAGCTACAGATAAGTCAATAAGCTTCCAATGTTGCTCGAATTTTATTCCTAGAATTCGCTTCGATTCCTTAATTTAATTTGCTCTGAAATATAAGAGAGACAAAATTGCAGCCACATCATAAAATGCACGTCCGACAAGTCTATGCTTGCACAAATTCCACGAATATTCCTGAAAAGATAATTACTTTACGTCTACAGAGTACAGTATTTTCAACATATTAAAATGTGTGTAGTTAAAATTAAGAAACAATCAACTGGTAAACTAATGTATTTATTTAAAAATAACTAAGTTTGAATTAAAATATTAAAAAGATCTGGTAGTATGTGTTTCCCGTGATGCAATAAATTTAATCGATCATACATGCAGAAGTTACTCGATGATTACCTCATGGTTCTTTCATAACCTACATTTCAATAACTGGGAGTAGACTTTACAAAAACCTGAAGACAAATAACTGAAGACATCAAAATTATTGAAACTCTTTTAAACTATTTCTTAAGTTTTCTTTTGAGATCTAGTTTCAGTTCAGTTGTCAGTTATCTGTATGTGTAAACGCACGAATCTTTCAGTTCTCTTTAATATTTGTGTGTTTATACATAAAGACAACTGGCAGCTCAATTTAAACTGAATAGAGAACTGAATTTTCACCTAAAACAGTGTTAACACGTATACAAATATATTTGCTACACAGAAAATTAACTCGCAGTTGTTGCTCAACTTTGTTCTATTCTATATAGGGTATCAGTTCAGTTATGTGTAAATAAAAGGAAACTGAAACATTTTAGCGCGTACACATAAAAATCCTATGTGTAAACCCACAGAAAAACTTTTTAGTATTTGCACAGAAGTTCTTTTAGACAAATAGTTGAGATTTCTACTTAGTCTCAGTTCAATTGCCAATTATTTTTGTATGTAAACACATAGAAATAAAACGGAACTTAATTTTCCATTCAGTTTTAGTTCAGTTGCCAGTTGTTTTTATATGAAAACATAAAAATAACGGAAAACTGAAATTTGTGACTGTTTACACATAATGGTCATATGTGTAAACGCATAAAAATGAAAGAATACTGGAATTTTTTAATGTTACACATAAAGGCAACACACAAAAATCGCAGAGCATTGAAATCTTTTAGTGTTTACACATACGTTATTTTAGACGGCCAATTTAGCTATATTTATGTGTAAACACACAAGAATGAAAACAATGAAATTTGATATTTTGATGTGTTTGCACATAAAGATAACTCATTACTGAATTGAAACTGGTCAGAAAACTTAAATAACCATCTATAAGGACCTTTATCTAAATATAAAGATAGGTGACAGTTGAACTGAAACTGAATGGACCATCTAAAAGGACTTTAAAATTTATTTATTTCATGTTGTACATTTCAATTCGTATTGATGTAAAAAATATGGATATTTTGTAACAAGTAGCATCAGTTTGGGATATTCGAAAGAACGGAGAAAAGCAATACTAGTAGTATTTAAAAATCTCACTTCACGAAGATTAATCATCTGACTTAAAAGTATTATACATTTAGTCAGCGTCGAAGTTGCGATGTTATCTTATTTTTCTTCATTTTTAACGCAAATATCGGAGAGATGTCGATAAAAAATAGCTGGCCATGTTATATTTTATCCAAAAAATTATACATACATCATTTTTATCAGGACGAGAGAATGATTAAGTAGAAAAAATTCTATCCCATGGACGTGCACATATCGATCTCTCCTGACTGTTATTCTTTCTATATTGGCTTCATGCCAGAGCCGTTCTCCATGTTTCTGAATAATACAACATATTTATATGACTGCTAAACATGGGCGAAGCCCAATGAACTCATAAATTTCGGGCAATTTAAATGAAATATTTAATGACCGGTTATACTCTAAACGATGCTGCGATGTCGAACAGTGGGCCGAAAATAATTAGCAGCTCGGGTAATTGCATAAAATCGATGGAAATTGTGATGAAGTATCCAATCGAAAATAAGCTGTTCTAAGAAAAATGCAGGATAACGTCGGTAGAGATTGATATATTTAACCGATTTCTTAAGCATTGCAGTAAAGGATTATTACATTATGCAGCACTTGATATTAAAGAACGAAATTGGATGGAAAAAGAAGAAGAAGAGATTAAACAGTTTTGCAGAAATTTGGTTTGTACTATGATGTATGTTATTTAAAACCTTTCTCAAAGTATCCCTGTCCATTTTAGGAATTATTTAGTCTTCTCCAATAGCTTGCAATACTTTTTCTAACGTTAGCAATTCATTTTTACAGAAAAATGTGTGAATTGTTCGTCGTATATCATATTTGGTGTCTTCATTTATTTTTATTTTTCTTCGAACACTGCTTGTTTTTGGCTTTTATACTTTTCCACGCGCTTTTTATTCTCTCAAAATTCTATAAATGCTTGGTTTTGAAGCAGCTGCATAATTAGAACACGAATCTATTCTCTATCCTTTGGACACGATGATTTCTTACAAAACCTTGAAAACTTAATATGAATTTTTTCTCCAACTGAAATTCGAAAACGTTTGTTGCTTTGAAGCGGTGAGGATTCCGGACTATTTTCCATCATTCAATATCAAAACACGTCACAATGACGTTATAACTGAATCCTTACTGTATACTAAAAATGATACAGCTCACTTATAGTTCACTTATCAAATTCGCAAGACAATATACTTACCTAAGTAACGTTCATATCACTATCACAAAAAAATATTAAACACTCACGAGAAGCTTATATCCTGTTATAATGCAGGTTATAAAATTATTGCAATGCATTGTACTTTCACTTATTCACAAATTCACTTTACGATTAAATACTTATTTCATATACAAACAACGTCAAAAGTCTTGGACCCCCTGTATATAAAATGATTCAATTAAACCTAGTGGTTTTTCTTAATGTGGCAAAAAAGACAATAAAAAATGCAGACCATGAACCTTTACTTTATTACCAATGTTTTTACAAATCTGGTCAGTTTGGCAGTGTATTCAGCCAAGTGTTTCTTTCCATTTTTGTACATTATAATGCCAGGACGTGAAATTTCTGCGTTTATCCGAGCAAGAATGATTGCTTTACATGATGCAGAACATTCTAATCATCAGATATCGAACATCTTGGGCATTCCTAGATCATAATAGTACACAGTGAATTTGATGAAGTTGAAAACAGAGCACGTAGTGGACGTCCTCGAGTATCTAATGAAAGGGAGGATCGGTATTTGGTACAATATGCCAGTAGACACCGCACTTATTCAGCTGCAGCTCTCAGGGCCCATTTTCAAGGTACGTTTCGTCGTGTTATATCGACACCTACTATTCGAAGACGACCCCACAACGCAAATTTACGTGATAGAAGACCATTACGGGTCCCCACTCTACTTCCAAGGCATCTTGCTGCCCGTCTCCAGTGGGCGCGAAAGCATAGGGGCTGGCTTTTACGCCAGTGGCGGTGGGTCTTATTTACAGACGAAACCAGAATTGGGCTGGTTACTGATGACGATCGACAAAGTCTGGAGAGAACCAGGTCGTCAGCAGCGACCCATTAATTCGCATACCACAGAATATGACCAGTCAAATTTACATCGAACAAGTTATTACGCCCGTTACCTACCAGCTACGTAACAACGCTCGACCACATCGCTAGTCAACTCTCCTGACATGAATTCTATTGAAAACGTGTTAGATTTCGTGGCTAGAGCCATTCATAATCATATTCCCCCACCTCAGACAGCAGATGAGTTAGTCGTGGCGGCAGAAGAGGAATGGAACAATATTCCGCAAGAGATCGTTAGCCGCTTGTATCTCAATGCACAGACGTGTGAATATGCTATTGGAACGTGGTGGAGGTCATACCGACTATTAGTCAAGTAGAGAACTTGCTTTGTTACTTCTTTTTGATTTAATAAATTTTGTTAAAAATGTCACACATTTGCTGGTTTTTAATTTTCTAAGTACTCAGTTTATCGAACATAATCTTTTCACAAAGAAAGATTCAGAAAACAATATACTTTTATAAATGTATTTGATTTTTCTGACAAAAAATTTCTTTAACAAGAATGGGAGGGGATCCAAGACTTTTGACGTTGTGTGTATTTAAACACTCACCTATGAAACAATAAAGAAAGACAAACGAACCGAAGGTAGCCCTGTATAGCCCTGATGATGGTTAATAAACCGAAACGTACGTAGGAAAATAAGCTGTTTTATTACGTTTGACCGAAATCCCAAGAAAACAACATCTCTATAGAACCGAAGGTAAGAAAGCGTACGCGATACCGGCGTTAATGTTATGGAATGTCAGGATGTACTTAGCTCATGGAGCCTGCGTAGGAGAGAGATAGACTTATAAATTGTATTTGTAAAAAAGGATAACAAAGTATCTTCACATATCAACTGTACGTCTGTTTCAAGCGTAGCCACGTTTAAGATTGAAAATATCTCAATTAGTTTATTATAATGTTATTAAAGAAAACCACATCACTCAACTAAATGTGAACTAAACATGAAACTTTTATTTGGCAATATTAAACTTCTTAGGTAACAGCTCTGTTTACTGGTTTACCAGGTCATTCAACTGTCATTCAATTTTAGATGGAGTATAATACAAGTTAATTTATAGTAAAAAATAACTAGATATATTTGAACCACCCTCGTAACTCTCTTCTTTCTTGATAATTTCACACGATAGCTTAATGAACTGTCACTTCCTTTGTCTTTTATTGTCTCGTGGCTGTTTATTGAAATTTACCACATGAATTGAATAACGAATGGCAACCCATTAATCATTGCACTCAAAGGGCATCGGTCAGAAATGCTAACTATTTAATTGTGTTTAAAATGGATTAAATTATGCAAACGATGAGCTGCACTATACGGCGTATTTGATACATTTACAATCTGCTAATATATTTTTGATCGGGTTCCCGAATAAAGTGTACAATTTAACTTTATATGGAAAGATAGTTTTGACGCTGATGGTAAAGCAACTTTTAATGGAGTTAATTATTCATTACAATTAGTTTCAAACTAATTATAATGGACATGTCACTTAAATGGATAAAATTTATGAACTGCCAAGCTGCACTTTACGTCACAGTCATTATTAAATACGTTTTCTATTTGGACTGACACATATATATTTTGATTTAGACACATTTATCACCATTTCATTGTCTTAAGCGACTTCATTCTCTTCATATTATTCTAAAGCAGTCTCTTTGTAGTCAAACTAAATAAAGCCACGTTAGTTTTTAAACCTTTATAACTTACATACGCATTTAGCAAAACATGTATAACGTTTAGACCATATGTATATATATAAAGCTGTTTACAGGCCTTTTAGGCCCAGAGCTGTGTTATTCTCCTCCATTCCATTCTGTCCTTCGCCTTTCTTTTCCAATCCGTTACATTTTTCTCCCTTAGATCTATTGCCACTGCCTCTCTCCATCGCTTCCTCGGTCTACCTCTTTTTTTCTTGTAGTTAGGTTTACTCCCTACTATTTTCTTAACTGCCCTTTCATCTTCCATATGTTCTAGATGCCCTAGCCACTGCACTCTTCTGGCTTTTACAATTTCGTCTATTGTTGGTGCCTGGTACATTGCATATATTTCCTCATTATTTCTCCTTCCTCCGTCTTCTTAACACCTAGAATTATCCTTAAGATTTTCCTTTTCCACCTTAAAAGTTTTTCTCTTGACTTCTTATTGAGAACCCAGGTTTCACTACCATACAGCGCTGTAGGTCTCAAAATTGTTTTATACATTCTAAATTTTACTCCTCTGGACAAATTTTTTGATTTCAAGTGGTTGACTGCTGCCGAACTTCTGTTTGCTTTTATTATTCTCCTATTTATTTATTGTTCCTCATCACAGTTAGCTGTTATTAGCGCCCCCAAATATACATATTCTTGAACATCCTCAAACTCCATCTCTCCATGCTCTGTTCTCAATTTAAAATTGGTATCCTTTTTTTGTTCTCTTATTCTCAAAAGCTTACTTTTCTCTTGATTTATCTGCAATCCCACTTTACGTGCTTCCTCCACAAGTTTTCTCGTTACTTCTTCTAATTCCCTACTATTTCTAGCAATAATAGCCACGTCATCTGCATAACTTACAATTTGATGACTTTTAAACAATATGTGTCCTTCTCTGTTCAACTGACCATATGTAGATAACATTATAGATACACATAATTTATGTTGACCCTGTCAAAAAATCTAACGAAATCTAAAAAAAAATTTTTATGACCTTATTGAGAAAGTCGCTAAATAAGTTTTTAAGAAAAATCATGAAAATATTACATTTATGAATAACAGCATACAGAATAAATAAAAACAACCATAAAAAAAAAGAAAACAAATAGAAAGAAAGACATTTAAATCCGAAACATAAAACAAATTCTTTTCTCAAAGTATCCTTGTATGACAATAGCGGCAAAAGCAGTTGGATTTGCTGATTTAAAGTAGGTGTTATAAAATTATATTTATTTCTTTCCTTGGATAATTCTTGTATGTACTATAATAGAAGCTGATTCAATGGTAGGACACTGTAATTTGAATATTAGGCGTTTTTTTAAGTAAGTTGACCTTATTTAGACTATGACTTTATTTTGTTCAGGTACCGTATTTTTATCTTCATATAAGATTAAATAAAAAAATAGAGTTAAATCAAAATGCAGTAGTTTTATTCGTACTTTTCTAAATTTAAATTACCAGTTAAATGTCAAATTTGGTAAATTATGAGAAAATGTTTTCAAGTGATCTGCTGCACTGAAATTGTTAATTTGCAGTTAAAGGTGTTTAAATAAGTATATTGGATGAATACAGGACAATTTTACACTTGACAAAATCTGATGCATTCATCAAAGATACCGAAAACGTCTCTGGTAAATATTTAAACGTTCCTAATAGCAAACATGCCATAAAAGGGATGAAACTATCACATCCAATTATAATTACTCACTTCATTTCCTGTACATTTTGATTTACTCTTAACTTCATAATCAAAAGTCAATTTCATAGCTTTATTTCTGATAGTAATAATTACTACATTATTATGTCGACTGCAGTTCTTGTGAGTTAACTTATTTGCCTTTTAACATACAGGATGTTTGATTCAGGGTGTGGCACCAACCAGCAAAACAGTTTTATAATTTTCAGGTTATACGACAATTATAGTTTATTGCCGTATTATTTCGAAATGTGATACCATTATTTTATTACCATTATTTTGTTGTCAGTAACTGAAGTATGTTATAAATTTATCACAAGAACGTTTTCACAGCTCAATAATAACACAGTTTATACGGCAAATATATAACTATTTTATAACATTTCTGTGACAAGCTTTTAAAATATTTTAGCAAATAAAAATAAAGTGTAAAATAATTTTTCAAGATTATTCCACAGTATTTTTAATCGCGTATAATTTTGTTATAATTGTTTCTTAAATGGTTGGTATCAACGTATAAAACTATTATATTAAAGACACTTGGAGACAATTTTTCTTCTTAGAGCAACTAACTGTATGATACACTGTAATATAGTTTTTATGTAATGATGTTATCAGTTATCAGTTATCAGCAAAATGGTAGGACCTTCTTTTGTTGTAGTCATAGCGAAGTCTAGTTTTACCTCTTGCTTTAGCAACAGTCATTGTACAAAAATTAATAGGTCAGATTTAAGCCAAAGGAAAAAAATCGCAAGAAGTGGCGCATTTATAAGAAAAGAAATGAAATGTTATCAAAACAACAAAAAACTAAGTACCTATGACTCCCTAGGAGTCCCAAGGGAACCCCTGCAAGGATACAACCAAAAAGTACCTGGCTATCTCTAGGACAAACCTCCGTCTAGTGACAGGTATTCAAACTGGACACTGCTGGCTAAGAAAGCTCCTCTATAACATGAGGAAGTGTGATACACCTCTTTGTAGGGGTTGCGAACAGGAAGACGAGACAGTGCTCTATGCACTTTGTGAGTGCGCTGCCATCTCGTCAATAAGAGAGTTCGTGTTGGGAGAGCGATGGCCTTCTATGGCCTACATTAGAGAGATCCCCTGAGCAGCGTCACCATCTTTTCTCCTTATTAGGTTGGCTGATGGCTTAGGTGGACTGATCTCCTAATGGGAGGAGGTACAATGGGCCCAATGGGGCCTACGTGCTGTAGCCGTTTCGCTACCCTCCCCTTAATTCCAAAATTCCAGAAGTACCTATGACTTTTATCTCGAAATTGAAAGAATTCTCAATTGTATCTCATCCGTTTTAGAAATATAAAAATCCATTATTTTAAATATCTTTATCTTTATCTATTAAAAGCTGCAGGTAACTCTCGCTCGCATACTTCACTCGAAAATTGCCCAATTTACCGCCACAAAGGCTTTTCTACTCCTCGGCCAAAAACGGCGGATTTTTTATGTGGAACGAGGATAGTTGAGTCGGTTACGCCCCTTTATAGAAGATAGGAATTTTTCGAGTGGAACGAGTAGGTTACGCCCTTTCTAGATATTCAACAAATGCGTTTTGCACGCATAAACGTCAGAAATTTTAAACTAATTTGTTGTTGTTTACGCCCTTTGTAGAAATTCAACAAACGTCAAAATGAATTATAATAATATAATAATAATATCTCTACCCCTCATTCTAATCACAGGGATTAGCCCAGAAGTCGGAGACTTGTGCGGGAGAGGGGGCGGCATATTATTATTAAGCAGGCCGCATTTGCGCCCAGGAACGACTTACGTTGGTAGGCCCTAACCACTATTCAGTGCAGGAATGAGGGAAACCTGGAAAACCTCATTAATTAGGGGTTAATTAAAACAGATTATGTGTTTTGGAACAATTTTCAGGCCCTTCCAGCTACGAGAAGTTGTTATTGTGTTGTCTGAGATATATCCGAGTCCTTTGGTGATGATTTTATAGCCCAAAATCTGAATTGGTATCTTTAAATATTTTTGTTTACATATTATGTGGTAATATAGACGCTGAAATAATATGGCAACATGTGCAAAGGTTGTAGTAGCTCGAATGGTAGCATTTAGATATATTAGTCAAAGGACGGTGGTTTCATTCCGCACAGACCAACTTTTTTTATAATAATTTTTTTATTTTTTTTTACTATACTTTATGATTTTTTGTCAAAAATTATATATACAAGTCAAGAAAAGACAATAACGCTTTTATAGAAACTTTAAATTTCAACCTTCTAAAATGTCCGCTATGCCGGGTTTAAAATTCGATTTTATAACGAAAATTGCTTAAATTTCAGTCAGCTATGAGACGCACCGCCGAGCAAAATCACCGAAACGTCAAACGTATGTTCCGGCGGTGACATCTAGAAATAAAACGTAGGAAATTTAGAAAAATGGGCCGACTGAAGGCCGGCAATGACCAACCACTGTAAATTTGCAGTCTCTATAGAAAGTTTCCCCTACCCGAGCGCTGGGGTTTGAGGTCGTTTTACATTGAACTTTGCATAAATAGGGGTGAAAACGTGGTAAAAATGAGCTAGACAATATGGCTGTAGTCATTTCATTGCCGTGTCGCTTCAATTTATAGGGTGATTCAAAAAGGCTTCATAGACAGTGTTAACATAAAAATTGACAAAAAAAAATAAAATTCCGAATTCGAGGAAATTTTCCGTTTGTTTGCTTCGGAACGGTTGTCAAACATGCGGAAGACTGTTTCGTATACAAAGTGTTGAAAAAATTGTTACCGTTAAAAAAAACTCAAAATTAAGGGAATTAAATTTTTTGTTATGAAACCCATCAAGGATTTATTATGACACTAACTAACGGAGCAAATACAGAGTGTTTAAAAATAACAAACCATTTTCTGAAAACCTTTTTTAAGTCATGGAATTAAACAACATTTTTTGGTGAAACTTTTAGCATCACATAAAGACCACCCGATTCAATATTTAAAATACAGGATGTTAAAATAACCAAACTCGAGAAAACACTAAAAATTACCAAAATATGACAACCACTCTTCCAAATTATAGAGCGCCAGAGACAGTTCAGCCAAAGTCACGGTTACATTTTATTATTCACAGGCATAAAGCCGCGCGCAGTAATGGTAATTAAGTAAAAGGCACTAGCAGCGGTGGTCATGCCGCGCCTAGTGCGGCCAGAGGGCTTTATCCCGAAGAAAGGCCACCTTTCTAGTATAGTATTTAATACTATTATGATATGGCCCTATTATTATAAATTTTGTATAGAATCATAATTCCCAGTGTTTTATAGAAATCGCTCAGTTAGCTTACTTGTTATTTAACGCTGGTTTTTGCAACCAAATTATTATGTAAGGAGCAGCCATTTTGACACAATGCTGAAACTTAATTGAATTGTTAACACGTAGTTGTCTATGAATAGTTATGATGATTTTAATGCATTTGGCGCTAGTTTTAACTTCAAAAACCATGAAATTTCAAAAAACCTTTTTTATGTCAATTATGATTGTAAATAATCAAATATTCACTCGATATGCTCCTTACAAATCATAACAAAATTTTCTCCGCCATAAAAATTATTTCGCAAAGAGCAGTAACACGCGTAAAATAATACTGCGTAATACACCATATAATATTCCATTTGCAGACATTATGATTAAACAGAGATGCTGGTTACTTACTTTCTGATGCCTTTAGGATACAGTTAATAAATAATTAACATTTATTGATGGATTTTATGCTACAAAAATGTCGTATTATTGCTGCTAAAAATAGTAGTAAGTATGACTCTTATAAAATTGTTGTTTAGTTGATTTACTGTTATTATATAACTATTCTTGAAATGTTTCCAACAGGCCTTACAAAATCTCAACAGTGAATACAGTGTTTTACAATGTGGTACCAATTTTGGTTGTATAGTGGCTGTGTAAACATTCTTACAATGTTTTTGTGACATGCTGTAAAATACTAAATTGGTAGTTGGGGCTTCTCCCCACTATGCTACAGGCCGTAAAGTTAAAGTACCTAATCAGAAACTTATTTTAATCTTTGTGCTGAAATTCTCTATAAATCTGTCGAGCCAGATTTTTAATTTTCAATTATAATTTTATATCCAGAACGGTGCAAAACGTTGTTGTAAAAACTGCGGGACCCAAGTCCTCCCCCCACTCTACACAACTGGGCTGGTTCCAAATATTCTGTCTCTTTGATTTGACTATTCTTTCGTCTTGGAAAACTACTTATTATAATCATTTTCAGCGAAAGGATAATTAATTTAGAAGTTTACTTTTTAATATCCACAAATCATTATTACCTGCTAATTTATTTTTGCTGTAACAAATCACCCAACAGAATTTTACGTGCGGTCGTTAGAAAATATGAGTTTTACCATTTCTAACAGGCTAATCTCATAAAATAGCCATCGATTTTCATTTAAACTTCATTCCGTTTTACGTTTTATTGGACGAACTTTCTTAATCTCTTTAAACTGGCCTTTTCAGAGAGGTACAATTTTCAACTTATTGATTATCCAAGTATATACTAATCCCCTGTTAACGCGATCCACTTTTATTAAAAGTTTTAAATTGGAAAATAAAAAAAAATTGATTTTTAGAATCCAGTTTGAACTCTCCCACAGGTCATTGTTCCGAATCAATATTAGTAAAACAGGGCTATCTTCATTGAAATGTGGCAAATACTATAACTTGATTTTTTTCAAAAAGTGCCATTTTCCGGAGCCATTCTGACTTATTTTTAAATTATTTATTTGTAAATATTAAAATTGTAAACAAACTGCTCCAGGTGAATTATGAAATAGTGTCAATACTGTGCATGTCAAAGCCGAATGTTAATTTTTTTGACGAAATTTAATTTAAATATTATAAGTAGTAATACCTATTAACTTATACTTATACTAGTATAAGTAATACTAACTGTACTAATATTATACAGCCTACCAGTTTAAAACTTTGTCTGACTAATATATAATACGTTTTTTTCACTATTAAATCGTCATTTTTCCCGCCACAGAAAAAAATTGAGTACCTATTAGCGTTGAGTGTGAAATTATACATAGATGCGCAATCTTAATGGCGAAATTCGTATACGATCTACAAGTTTAACACCCTATATCTTGAAAACAAAGGCCGTAATAGAAGATATTGGCAAAATGTTGTTAAAGTCGGACAAGAAACAAAGGCCTTCATGTTTGACGTTCCGTTATGTTACACCGTGTTTTACAGTAGGGGTTTTTTTGGGCCCGAGATTTGTCCGTCTGTCAAGAACTGTTGTTAACGACAGTCAATTTTGAGTGTTCTGTGTGATTCGATGGTTTAACAAGCAAAGAAAACCTCCGTGAACAATAGGTTGTCGATAAATTGACAAATCTTAGAACCAAAGAGCTGCCCTATTACCTAATACTATCTCGGACTGAAAAGTGTATACGCATTTTGCCATAAGGTTGCGCTTTTATCTATAATTTCTCACTCAGCGGTATTAGGCATAGGTAAAAATAAAAGATTTTAACTCTTGGTGCTAAAATCTAATACTGTTTTCCCTTAATAAATAAATTTTAAAAAATGCTTTACACTGTGTTTATTAATTGCTCGTGTGGCAGATGAGACGATACGATATTATTCTGCAACGGAGCAATTCCATGTATGCCGAAATTTACCGGTCCTAATGCCTGTTCACGATCGCATCTTTAAAAAAATAAACCAAGAACGTCTGAGAGAAATTTCGTCATAATAATGATAATTTCCTCCAAAGCCGTTCATCGCCAAATATTCGTGCCGGAGTATAAAGCGGCCCCAGAATAATTTATATTTTTCAGGAATGACAACTCTTAAAGCAGATTATGTAGGCTTTCCATCACGGGGCTATGAAATATTAAAAGTAAGCAAACAGTAATTACTTGAGGAGGGGCGCCGCTTTCTAGGAGAGACGAATGAGATTTCGCAGGGAATTTTTCGCTATAGGGCACGTCCCCTAAGGTGAAAGAAAATCTTGTACAGATTGATTCAGTTGTGACCGTGATCGGAATTTTACGAGTGGAATTGTAAAGCTCAACTGCTGGTTCAAGCCCAATGATCTAACATGTCTTATATATGCTGATTTTTATCCGATATACGTTTGTATGATGGCTGTTCTTACCCTCTTCATAGTTTTTTTTTGATGTTATGAAGGTTCGGTCACTCGTGTTATATTTATACGAGGTGTAGGTCAAACGTACAGGGTGTCCGAATTTCATTCGTATCTCAGGGAATCTCAAAAACTGCAAGGGATAGAAGGATACGGTTTCGCAATACTACAGGGATACTTTTTCGAGAAACTCAAGATGTCTCAATCCGAATTTTCATGGACTAAGATTTAAAAAAAAACTACTTTTAAGGGACCTTCGTACCTGACAGAATAGCTGAGATATCGGGAATGGGTGTACTTGTAACTTTTCTAGAGGGTGTTTCTTTTAAAATATCTCCCAAACACACAATATTTTAAATGGAACACCCTGTTTATTTTGCATTACTTTCTTTCATAATGGTATTTATTTATGGGATTTATTAATGGGACAGAACTTAATGACAGGTTTCCAACATCAAAATACAGGGTGTCAAAAATTCAAATTCTATGGCAAAATTGATTTATTTGACCAAGTGAATTTTTAAACAGTTACTTAATTACTTAAACATATCTCAGAGAGGCCATGAAAAACAATAACAAAAAGAAGCCTTTATCTTATTTATTATTGTGTATTGCGAAATAAAGCTTATTTTTAAAAAGATTAACATTAAATAATGACATACAGTGTGCCCACGGATGGAGTTGACAAGAGGAGAAACTCTTTTGTTTTTGACTTTATCGAAAAATGTCACTCTATATAAAAAGTTCTGTTTCTCGAGAAAATGAGATTCCCATAGAAGCGTCTTAGATCAGATATACAGGGTGATCATAAATTAAGAAGACAAGAAAATATTCAAGAGAAAAGTACCATTATTTATTATTGTATACAACATTTTTATAAATCAAATCTATCTATAACTTCAACTAGAGTCCCAATACAAATTTTAAAATCAACATTTTAATTTTAACATTTACTTTACCTCTACCTCCCACCTGAACACATTTTTCCGCTAACTTAATAAATTTTTCGAATAGTTAGCGGCTCATTCAGTTCATGTATTCCTTGGCGTATGTGCTCTTTTAATACTTCCCTATCATGTGGCAAACCATTTGAATAAATGTTTTGTTTTAGGGCACCTTGGAGAAAAAAGGCAAGGGGTGTAAGGTTAGGATTGGGTCAAGCTTCCTCGGAGCAGGACAGCCGTCCTGTTGCCAAAACATTTTGGAAACATTTGGTTTACCATTTTTAAATACTTGAGAGCCAGAAGTACGCAATAACCTGTTTTGGTAACAGGACTGCTGTCCTGCTCATTTTACAGCCTTGCTCAGACAATGGTGAAAGGTGGATAGGAAGATTTGGCCCATTATCCTGCTAGACCACCTGACCTTACGCCCCTTGACTTTTTTCCTAAAACAAAAGGTTTATTCAAATGATCCCTGATATTAAAAGAGCGCATAATAGAAGAAATAAACTATTCGTAGTGTGTAGAGTAAAAGTCAAATTGAAATTTTGATTTTAAAATTTCTATTAGGTCTCTATTTCAGGTTATAAACAGATTTGTTTTATAAAAATGTTGTGTAAAATAATAAATAATGGTATTTCTCTCTTGAGTATTTTCATGTTTTTCTAATTTATGATCATCCTGTATATCTGATCTACGACGTTTCTATGATAGTCTCATTTTTTCGAGGAGCAGAATTTTTTATAAAGAGTGACATTATTCGATAAAGTCAAAAACAAAAGACTTTCTCCTCTTGTCAACTCCATCCGTGGACACACTGTATATATTTTAATGCTGAAATGGCCAATATGTTTTATATTTATGGTCTTTGAGATGGAAATGGTAGTGAGGTAGACGAATTTATATGGGAAGATTTCCAAATCATCCAATTCTAAATCCAAGAATATTCGGAAATGTTTTTCAACGTCTTTCGGAGTCAGGCTTATTTCAGACCTTTAAATGTTAGAACGCCTACGAACGAGTTTAGGCACAAGCTATTCTACACGAAATTGAAGGATACCAAAATAATAAGAAAATCGCTGCAAATCAAAAATTAGTTTGGTCCGTTCTGAAGCATGAACAGTTATACCTACTCTTATCACATATAAAGGGTTCAAGCCTTACCGCCGCAAGACTATCCCGCTCGCCTACACTTTTGCCTCTGGATCTTGCAAACAAAGTTTACCAAGGAAGCTAATTTTTGCAGAGATGCTATAATGAACGTCCACAATAAACATGTTTGGTCTGTGGAAAACCCGAATTCTATAATGGAATCTCGATTTCAACATCAGTTTTCTTTGAATGTATGGGTGGGCATTATTGGAAATTTTCTTGTTGAGTTTTGCTTTATACAATATAACGGCATCCTACAGACATTTTCTTTAAAACGTTTTATCTGAACTATTTATTCCCTATGCGCCAAAACTGTGGTTTTTGCACGATGAAACTCCCCCACATTTTAGTTTAACTACTCGTAACAACGTAGTTGGAGGCGCTCAATAACCAGGTAAACCTTGGCCACCCACATCACCCGATATGAACCCTATCGATTATTTTGTTTGGGGATATCTCAAGACACTAGTTTACAAGGTTGACATTGAATCTGAGAAGCACTTACGTGAACAAATTATAGCTGGTTGTGATAAGAGCTACTCCTGGAATTTTTGCACGTGTTCGAGCTGCCATTTCAAGAAAATCTGAAGCATATATTTTGACTGAAGGTGGCCATTTCCAATATTTGTTATTATAAATCATAGTAAAGTAATTCCAGTGTTAATGAATTATTTTGTTATTATTTTAAGAAATGTAATGAGTATAGTAAAAATGCACTTGATCAAATAAATAAATTTTGTTGTTAATATGTCATATTAAATATTTACACCAAATTTAGTTAAATTGACTCAATCAGTTTTGAAATAAATTTTTAACGCTGTAGCTGGACAATGGCTGGCAAAGACTCCACATTTATATAACAAAAATTCTTTTTTTTTTTGGCCATAGAATACGCTTCTGAATTTTTTATCTCTAGGTATTTAAGAAACTTACGTAATCGAATGTTGCTCCTTTTGGATCCACAGAGTATCAAAGTTAAAATTTTATTTTCGATATTTGTAAATAACTTTTTCAAAAATCCAAATAATTGCATCCATTTTGGCGATCGAAGCTTTCTAGAGGTGAAAAATTCAAATTTGTTCTAATTTTGACGTCGCTAGTAGAGGGCGACACTTATCATCATGCTTCTTTTAAACGGTATAACTTGATAATACCAAGACAATTTCATCATTGAGAATGCTGAAAGTGTGTTGCTTGCTAAATTACCTTAAGCAACACGCTTGAATCATTTTCAGTGTCAAAATTTTAAGTATCTCAATGATCGAGGTGTATTCAGCAAGACAATTTTTGCATACAAAATAAATTAATTGTCCATCTGACAATTGTTTTTTTTGCTGAAAATACTTCATGGAGTATTATCGCTGTAATCATTTCATGATTGGATGGATGTTGTCACATTATCTGAAGTACAGACATTTGATTGCTAGCTAGAGTGTCCCAAAATTAGCCTGCTAAAAATTAACTGTGGATTTTACGATCAAATATAAGAAAAAAAAGTTATATAATCACAGGTCTGTAGATGCCTCCTAACGTAGATATGGCCCCTTAAATGGGGACCTCAAAATTTTATTTTTCCCAAATATTTCCAAAAAGGATCAAGATAAAGTAATCAAATTTGAAATTGAGAATCACAATTAGATTGTGAATCTAATGTTCTGAAAATAATTCCATAGTTGTTCATAGGCGTGCCAAACTGGGGCGTTAGTGGGTAAATATTGCTCTTTCTTGTATATCGAGATTTTCGTCGTCAGATAAAAAATGTTGGTCTAGTCCTATGGGTGTTATTCAATCGTTTTAACATATTAAAATACTTTTAAAATGCATATCAGTAACGTAATTATTTGTAAATTTTTAATATAGCCTATTAATATTTCAAAATTTTTTAAAAACATATGTAATATGTGTCAAATAAACTGACCAATAACTTTTCGAAGCCTACTAGAGACAATTTAACCGCTTGCATATTATATCTAAAATTTTTATGGTTCCCCTCCAATTTGGCATGCCTGTGACTAATTATGATGTTTTTAAAACATTACATTCGCAATCTAATTGCGATTCTCAATTTTAAATTTGATTACTTTATCTCGATCCGTTTTGAAAATATTTGGACAAAATCAAATTTTGGGGTCCCCTTTTAAAGAGCAATAGCTCCGTTAGAGGGCGTTTACGGACCTATGTCTATATAACTTTCTTTTCTTATTTTTGATCGTAGAATTCACAGTTAATTTTTAGCAGGCTAATTTTGGGACACTCTGTATATACAGTAAAAAATTATGTTTAATATAATAAACAACTGCCTTTCTACAGACGTTTTTAAAAACGACGTACCATTCTTTGTTTTAATACATAACAACTAACTGTTCTGGGAATATCATTCTAGATCAGTGCAGACATACATAAATCATAGAACTCAAGCAATACACATCTTTAAATGAATACGATATCCAGCACTCTTTGACTTTATGCCAAAAGCGTACTCCACATTATTCATGCAAAGAATCCGCATGCTTCTGTAACAAAAATAAGACCGTCCAGACAAACATAACATTGCAATGAAGTTAGAGCTGAAAGATTGCATTGCAGTGATGAGTTCCTCAATACAATCTACTTTACTTCATGTCGTTCGGTTTCATATACTGCTATCAAGATTGGTGGGATTGCCTTGGTTTACTATGTGTAATGATGTCTACGTTTTACACGAAGAGTAGTGGACTTTTATCTTTCTACAGTGATTTAAATTTATCAAGATCTAAATTTATAAATTAGAAGAGTATTTCAGTTAATTTTCTGTGAGTTCTGCCACGTACACAAAAACGTAATTATATAAAAATGGAAACTTAATAATTACTGCAATATAGATGACGATGATCATGATGATGATGATGATGATGATGATGATGATGATGATGATGATGATAATGATGATGATGATGATGATGATGATGATGATGATGATGATGATGATGATGATGATGATGATTAAGATGGGGATGAGGAAGATGACGATGACGACGACGACGACGATAACAATGATAAGAATTTCCATTTCAATAAAAGAATCTTGTCAAAATATGATAGAGGTAATTAAGTAATATAATATTCCCTCTGTATCATATAAAAATAAAAGTAGTAAATGGCAGTTCACAATGGAGAAATTGTATAATTTCTTCAAATACGTGGAGCAGATAATGTCATTGTTCATTACTTTTATTTGTTATTTTTCAAATTATAGCAAGTAGTTTAATGTGAAATCATATGGCATAAATGCCTCAAGTAAAACCTGGAAGTATATACCTCAATATTGTAAATAAAAAATAAGTTTAACAATACCGCAAGTTCCCACATCATCAATCACCACTAATAATTATGGCATTACCTGGATAGTAATTACACTATTTATGACACAAAAATTACACAAAAACATAAGAAACAAACGCCTGATTACATCACCATCAGGGTGACTATTACCTATTCCAATGAAAAGAACTAATTCTTAAATCAAAAGATAAAGGAGGTAAAAGATGAAGAAGGGGGTAATTACATCCTCTTTGTATCACATAAAAATAATGAATGGAAGTTGTTCAATGGTATGAGTGCTTTACATTTACAATAAATTAATTCTCAATGGGAGGCGGACGAGACAGATGTTGCGAATTTTATAGCTGGTAGTTCGAATCGAAGTTTCCGAGGTAACATATGCTTCTGCCGGAACTGAGTCGTGGGCACTGATCAAACATTCAAGTAAATGCAGGTAGAAAGGGCCGAAGTACAGTATTACAAAGCCCGGCTTTATGTCGCAGCTCCAGCATGACCAGACGATGGCCGTCTCTAGAGACGAACAGACATTCATGGATATACTAACTCAATATATGAGGGCTAAATTACGTTTTCTTCCCAGTCCGCTCCAAATCCACAATATAACTCGGAATCAATGGCGATGCCGCGTGTTTTGTGTTATTTTTAGATCAGGTCGTAGGTTTACTACTACGATTCCCATAATAAAATAGTGTAGCGAAATAACGGATATAAAATTATCAAATGATACGTAACTGTCTCTCTCTCTCTATCTCTCTCTGGTTTTCCAATCATATGCACGATTCTAGTTAGGAATTTTTCACAATAAATTCGGTAAATATAATATATTGACACCTTCTAATGCATACTCGTAATGTTGGTTGCGTATTCAAACTTTGTGAGTGCCTGCGTTGGCCTATGTCTTTGTCGTCCAAAGATAACTACAGTTACAAAAATTAGTAATAATAAAAGTAAATCAGCGAATTAATAAAACTTTACAATTATTGCATTGCTCAGAGTGAGGAAACTTTGAAGATAACTTAATTGATTAAAAAAGATTCTGTTTCTGTTGCTTATATCGATTTTTAAATGTAAACTTATAATTTCCAAATAACAATATATTTTATAATTTTAAATATACAGGGTATTAGAGGTTTCACTGCCATAAATTTAACAGGCGATAGTGAACATTACAATGAACAAAGAAACCTTGACAGGAGTTCTAAATCTAAACATTTTCGAGAAAAAAAAAATTAACAAATCTCCAATTTCATGTGATAAATTCGGTTAGTTAAGAGTTCTCACCATAATTTTCTGCATTAAATTACCATAAAATGTAATGTTTACCCCTTTTTTCAATTTATTTATTTTTAGTTTTAATAAGTTCGATATAACGGAATATGGCAACATCGCCAGAAGTACGGGAACTACAGATCAGTTGGTATCTGAACTCTAAAGTGTTTGTCGCTTATCACAAATTCCTTTACGTACCACTATTTCCTTAATTTGTCTTTGTATTTGTTAAAATGTTTATACAGTGTGTATCTGCACTGTTGCCACGTTGTAAGAAAATTCCTTGATATAATAACTTATTTTAAGAACGGCTTGATTTATGCCATTGTACTATTTAACTTTTTTATTCATTTATACTTTATCCATCTTATATTGAAGTTATGGCAGTCAAACCTCTAACACCCTGTAGACTTAAAAACCATAAATATGTTTCAACAGTGTTTTATTTTAATGCCAATGACATACCTTAAAAAATAACGAATATGTAAGGGTAGGAACTTTTAAGTGTATATTTATTTAACATTTTTCTTACTATTATCGAACTGATATGGTTATATGTCAAGAAATGGTTTAGTTAACAGGATTATGAAGAACAAATGCTTGCACTGATTCTTCACTTAAAAGCCTAAGGTATAAGTGAAGGGTTTGCAAAACATACATGTCCAAACAAAATTTTTATTTAACCTTTTAAAACACGACCAACATTGACTGTCTATATGCCTTGCATAATTTATTCCTCTAACTTCCTTATACGAAAAAGCAATTCCCCAAAGGTGGAAGGTTAAGTATTTGCAGAACACTAGGACATTTTTTTCAATATAGTGAAGAGCAGTTTATGTTATGAAAAATAAATTATATTTTTTATTGCAAAAGTGAAAAGGCGTGCCTGAAGCGTCAACAAAGGCGACAACTTCACAACTCCCCTTCTATCTACGTACAATTCCTCGTTCTGAATAAATATGGCGCACGATTGGGGTGTGAGAAAATGGAAACTAATATACGATATATTATATGACTAGTTGGAACCTATTACTAGTGGATTAAAATGGTGGGCTAAAAGAACCAAAAGCTACGATAAATTGGAAAGCAATGGGTTTTTAGGAATGCAAAAAAAGAGAAATAAATCTTGAAACAGTACATACAGAGTTAACTATGACCAAGTATAAATATTTCAAGAGAGGATAGGGAAAAGCGCGAGATTTGATAAGAAACGTGGTTATTTTATAAGACACTTACGTATAATTGGCGTACTATTTTTAATATCTTTGTTCTACATGAAATTCACTTCAACAACTCATTTGGTGAAACAATCAAAATGTCAGACATTATCCTGCATCTTAGTTGCAACTATCAGCGCAACAATGTCGTATGTCTTGCCAAAATATTTTTTTGTTTTTCGTGCTGTCAAAATTGTTAATCCATTGGCAGGAATGTATTTATTCCGCTTCATGACAAACATAGTTGAATGTCATAATATAATATCATTATAGATATTATTTTCCATTGACGATGTTATAGTATTAGTTCCAAATATATATGTTTTGTGACACGTACATATAGTATATTTTTAATACAGTTTTACTTAAAGTAGACTTTTTATTACTGCCACCTTTTGGTTTACTATGTTATTTATTATGTTTATTATGGATACGTAATTATTTCCAAAAATTATGGAGTATATATTAAGCAATATTGTCTGTAATGTTTTCATAACTGAGCATAATTTCAACTTTTGATAGGTATATAATACAATTTTCTATACGTGTAAAAATTTAAACCTACAAAAAAGTTACAGAAGAATATTTATAAAAGGTTGCAGTAAAATAAATGTTCTGTATGATTTAATCTAATATGAACATAATCCCTGCTTAATTCATGAAGAGAAACTAACAGCAAATTTTGTTCAAATCGGTTAACTGGGTTCTGAATTAAAGCTATAGTTTCTCACTCAACGGTTAAAGAGAAAATAATAAATAAGAAAAGAAACTTTAGCACTCTGTACCTGTTTTTTCCGACATTTTTTGTTTAAGCAAATTTGTGTTAAATCGACATCATTTCGGTTCTAGATTATACCCCTGAAGTATGTAATATTCGTTAGGTGATATCCATATGTAAAAGTGAATTGAATTTGTATGCTGTTAGTTGTTCTCTATCCATCGTACCAAAAAATACATAATACATTACAGGGTGTTAAATAAAGAGCGTAAAATATTTCAGGAGGTAATAGTATGAACCAAAATAAGCAGAAAAGTCTTAATAAACATGGGTCTGCAAAGTAACGGTTGCGGAGATATGGACCACTATTTGTTTTCAAACATTTTATTTTATTAGGAATAAACCGACAAAGGAAGCTTTTAACAAACAAAAAACAAAGTTACAGAAGATGTTCAAGGTGCCCTCCGTCCATTTCCAAGCAGGCACGACATCTTCGTCTCAACGATATTCGAACTCTTTCGAAAACACCCTCCTTGGTTTGGATTTCTTGACAATTTTGATTAATCCGTAGCTGCAACTCTTCCAGGCTATTTACAGGAGTACCATACACTAATGTCTTCAAATATCCCCAAACAAAGAAATCTAGAGGGTTCAGATCAGGCGATCTTGGAGGCCATAAAACAGGTCCGGCCTTTCCTACCCATCTATGTGGAAAAGTTTGGTGTAAATGCTCTCTAACGGCTATGGAAAAATGAGCTGGAGCACCATCATGCTGGAACCACATTTGTTGCCTCTGATTCAAAGGAATGTCTTCCAAAAACTCGTACAGTGTGTTCTGCAGAAAGTTGAGGTAAGCAGCGCCTGTTAATCGGTTTGGTAAAACAACAGGACCTAGAAACCTGTCACCTACAATACCCATCCAAATGTTTAATGAAAAACGTGCCTGATGTCCAGATTATATTAGAGCATGAGGATTTTCGTCGGCCCAAATATGCGTATTGTGAAAATTAAACACTCCATTTCTTGTGAACCCGGCCTCATCAGTAAAAAGAATGTTTGGAAAGAAAACGAGGGTCTTCAGCATCATGACGTAGAAATCAGCGGCAAAAAACCAAACGTACTTGATGATCATTTATTGGATTTGAAGCCTGTACTCGTTGCACATGGTATGGATAAAGCAGTTGCTCGTGAAGGATTCTCCAAACAAGAGGACCACTAATTCCTACCTCGGCTGATATTCTCCCCACACTCGTACCTGGATTCTGCTCTACCAGTGCTAGAATTTCTTCTTCCGCTCTAGGAGTGGATACCGACCTTGGTCTTTTGGATAAATGGCACTGTTTGCTCAAGGAACCGGTATCACGCAATCTTTGGTGAATTCTTCCAAACATGCGTTGTGAAGGAATCTGGCGATTTGGATAAGCGTCAACATAAAGACACAACGTTTTGCAAAATAAAATAAGGGGCTAAAAAACATAAAACATTCCATATATCCGCAACCGTTATTTTGCGAACCCTTGTTTACTGAGACTTTTCTGCTTATTTTGGTTCATACTATTACCTCCTTAAATATTTTACATCCTTTTTTTAACACCCTGTATATTATTATTAAATATGTAATCTCTTTATTATTTACTTTCTAGTTTTTTGTACATTATTCTTTATATTTAATTTTTCTTCTATTTATATATTTAATTTTTTATTTCGAAATGATTAGTTTTTAATGTACTCATTTTGTTACCATAAATTTATAATGTCTTCTTAATCTACTTTAAAATTCACGTTCTACCTGTAAAGACTGCATAAATAAATAAATAATAATAATTTGAGCGTTTCTGATATGGAATGCTCTTTTGTTAAGTAATCTGAGTCGGGTATAATATGAGAATCTACTTAAAGATACACCGTCTTGGACATTATGGAAATAGACTTGGGTTGCTCCTCGGGAAAAGCGCTTTCAACTTTAGATAAAACATGCCCAATTAAATATTTATCGCCCCTCCAAGAGGAACCGGAGGCGAAATGTAAAGCCAGAGAAATATCGTGATTAAGCTGAGTTTATCACCGAAAGCTGCAAAGGTTAAGTCATTTATCAATCTGCTCGGGAAGAGGATCATTGATTCTGTTTGAAAGATGTTCCTCTCTGTGTAGCTGTTATAGATTCTGTTAGGGTTATTTTTGCGATAGAAAGATAAAATGCGTATAGAGGAGCTTATATTTTTATTCAAGCTATAAACTCTTGACATATATAAGGGGTTTCCCCCTAAATATATTACTCGGCACATCCGTTATATTTTTTTCCGGGCGTCTTTTTTCTCGTTTCGTTAAAAATATCAGTTGATGTATTTATCAAGATGTTGGTATTTTAGACAAACAAAAATTAGTTGTATACGTTTACTGACGTTGATTTTAGTAACTGAAGAAGCCATAATACGTTTTTTGGACTTAACTCGGAACATTCCTCAATGTAAAATAATGGAAAAAAGGCAGAATATATCGTGTAAAATAAAAATCTTAGCCAATTATGTCTACTAAACTGCATAAGCGAAATGTAGCAAAGCTACATCTAGTAGTCATTGCTACTCCATGATGGACCTGAGATGTCAAACCAAAATACTAATCAGTGGACACATAGAGTCAATTATTGCTACAAACAGTTCATAAAATTATACAAACATATTCATAATCAAAATTAATATTGAGGTTAACTACTTTCCAAATAATATAATAATGTAGTCAAGATTCATATTAGATTATTGCTGTTAGCTGCTATCCTTCATCTACAACAGTTTAGGACCCCTTGCTTTTTGCCGATCGACATTAAAGTAGTTTTAGTGACAGCTGTCAGGCAGAAAAGTGTCCCATTTACTGCCTAGGCATTAGAATCATTTTACCACCGCTAAATTAAAAATGTTTCATAATTTTATTTATTGTACCTAAACATTTATATTGAACTATTAGAGCCTGTAAGAGATATCCTTGACCTGTTTGTTTTGAAAAACTTACTTCGTCTATGTAGGTTGAAGTGTTTTTTTCCGCTAGTAGATGAATTATGAACTATTGAATCCTCCAAAGTGGATGAATAATTTAAAGATTCTCTTCCAGCACTTGATGTACTTGCAGTAGGGATTTTTTTGGCTAGTAACTGATGACGACTTATGGACTCCTCAATGCATACTTTAGCTAACGTTGAAGGTTTTCATCGACTATGCATTTTTAAAGTTGTGGTATCAGCTCCTGAATTTATTTATAGCGTAGCTGAAGTTCTACGAAAACAATGTATATTATTATATATATATTCGTGAGCATCATTCAATTTGACAATCGCAGCAACTCGTTCTGGCATTGTCCCAAATGTATGAATTCCTATTAATTGGTATATGCTTTACTATTTGTATATTTAAAGATAAATATGTTACTATCTATTTGTGTAGGTCTTGCGGTACTATATTTCCGAGATACAGGGTGTTTCAGGAGGAGATGTACATGTATGCTATTCTACGTGCAATTTTAAGCAAAAATTCCTTTGAACTTAGATCTGAAACGCTTCGTACATGAAACTTGAATTTCCCGTCCCAAGAAACAAAATTTCATGAATTTAACTCAAAGTAGTCGAGAATTATTACAGAAAATGTAATTATTATTTTTTCATTTGACATCATGTATATCCTAAACAATACGTTTGCAGACCTAAGTTCATAGAAAATTTTTGCTTAAAATCGAACGTAGAATAACATATTGAAATATGTACACCTCCTTCTGATACACCCTGTATGTATAAATATTCGCTTACAACAAAGAATATTTTTTTCTTTGCGTTTGTAGCTCGCAGAGTGATCAGCAATCTATTTCCAAGATCTTCTATATCTCAAATTATCATTTGAAGTAATTTATCACATCGACACGCCCCAGATATAGCAAAAATCATTGCCACCTAAAATAATATTAGTCAGTATTATTTGTTTACAAGAATATTTTGTTTATAATTACCTTTGCACCTAAATACGTATCAGAGGCATCCATTAGAAATGTTTTAATTTGTTCATTTCCTAAAACGCGGTAGTTTACCACGATATCCATCCGATTGATGTTTCAAGAAAGCTTATAATTTTGGATCCTTTCCAATATCGATGCTGTTGTAGACATTGAAAGTAGCTCTGAGCATCGCGTATATTGACCGCAATGAAGAAAATTTCATACTTTTACTGGATTCAGAAACATATACCAATAGTATATTTTATGAAACGACAATGTTATTCAGTCCAGTAATCAATAATTTTTATGTGTTTGCTGATATACCTATCTTCTTTGATTTTTCTGGTAATAAATTACCCTCTATTTGCTTTGCTGATTCAATAATTTCCGGCGGAGTTGATGTGAATGTTTCCATATTAAATAATGAATAATTATTTTTATGAATTTAAATAGGAATAATATGGCGATTAGCAACCACATACGACCTGTTGAAATTATTATTATTCATGATATTATTATTCATTTCTGAATCAGCACCTTCATCAACTTTTTTGTTCAAATATGCCTAGATCCATAATGGCAAAATCTGGTTTCTGAGATGGCTAAAGTAAATATCTACCAACTTATGTATTACCAAGCCTATAATATAATATACAACCAATCACGAATCAGAAGAGTTGTTGAATGAGCAAAGTAACAGAATATTTATTTACATAAATTACATTAGGAATGGCATTTTTAACATTATGTTTCAATTTCTTTCATTTTCGCCGAACATAAAAGTTTACAATCTAAAAGCAATTCTACGTTTTAAGGGATGAACCGAACTAGAAATTGTGAGAGGCATCAAATATTATGTTGTCACAATTGGGTACTTGTGATATCTCATATAGACAAACAGTGAAGTCGTCATTATTTAAACAAAATATGATATAGGTCACCAGCCACCTCAAAGTTCTGACTTGATCCCTATGGATCAACAATGGATCCAGACTGGTTCCAAACTGTCAAAAACTTCATAACTTTACTGGTCGAATATTTCTGACAGTTTTAAATCAGTCTGGATTCCTTGCTTGAACATACCTAATATTGGATTGTTGAAAAACAGAATTAGGTACATTATTAACCAAAGTTCGCTTATAAACAGGATGATTCAGTCATATTGCCATTAATTTTAAGAGAAGGCAGGGGAAAAAGAGTATGATATGAATATGCGAATAAAAAAAAATTAAATGCATTTTTACCCCGAGAAAAAAATATTTTCAAACCATTATTTAAACCCCATTCAGACTGTCACTGATCGCTGGAGGCAATTCAACTCGGTGTCCGTCTGGCTACTATTAACGTATTAAGTTTCAACATAAAAAATATTTAATATTGAAATTACAAAACCCCAACGGATCAAAATAAACCATTCACATTTCATTATATAAATTATGAAATAAAACCCAGTACTAATTAGGTTAAACTATTAAAAAAGACTGAAATATTTTTTGTATACAAATATAGTCGGTAATAAAAAAAACCTCGTGCTGTCATTCAGTGATCAACAATCGGGAAATCTGAGTCTTGACCTACCGTATTTAGGTGAATAACCTTGTTTTCAATGTCTACTCAATGACAAGCGCTGCAGAACCGCTAAATAATAACAGAAACAAACAATAACTAAATTTGCATTTTTATAAACACCTGGTGTAATCAACAGGAAATCATGAGAATTTTATAATAAATGCCAACCGCAGTAATCAGCGTCTACATCAGATAGGTTACAACGGCACAGCTAATAAGTTGACAGTTCAAATATCCGTTTAACCGGAGGAATAAATCGAGCATTGTTCGGGTCCGTTTTCCTATGCAGGTGAGCCCGCCGTCGACTGCATCTGGAACAGATGCACGCGGCTTGACTGCTCTTCCTTATTCACACAGATTTGGAAAGTGAGGATCTTGATGGTGAATTGTATTTTGCCGCTTGCGTGTATTTGTGTCATGCTACACGCATACTTCGACCACAGCGTGTTGGCATCAAGCAGTGTTGTTGCAGTTGTTGAAGTATAAGAATAATTTCAAAGAAGCATGAGGTTTGGAGAAAAAAGCATGAGATGGCTTAATTTATCAAAAAACACCTCTTGACACAGCTTAATTTTTAATTACTTTTGTAATGCCATTTTTATTTAATAAAAAAGCATTATGTTCTGCTATTTTATCATATTACATTGTAAGTAGGTAGTTACAGGTACTTACTTAAAAGTTATTAACCACGTAACCTTTCTAATTTATTGTATTGTTAGGCCGGGCGAACGTTGAGGCGCAGTTGACGTGACGCAGGGTGACTCACGGGTCGTAAAATCTGTTGTTTCCAGAAAATGTAGGTACCCTTATGGAATAGAGTTAAGAATCACTGCAATACAGCGTGAATACAGCACACACACCGCATATCCGTAGACTGTCATACCCGTTTATGTATTCATTACTAATTATTAAGAGAGCAGTCTACAATAAAGGACATTTCAAGTACCCAAATATTGTAGATACCTATCTCTATCTATTCAATTTTGCCCTCGATTTTGCCTTTATTTCTCGTTAGGTCTTTGTTTTGGTAGATTTCAAAGAGTAATTTTAATAATTTTATTATTTCTTTTTGTGTCTATTAAAAAGCATGAGATCTGACAACACTGGCATCAGTTGACCGGACAGTTAGATTTGCAATAGCCAATTGGCGTTGGCGATACGGAACCGATTACCGTAGTAGTGGGGAATGCTAGACCAATGCACGTCGCCGCCCCTCTTAAAGTTCGTACCGTCCCTGGGATGAAGCGGCAATTTCTACTTTCTCTGTAAAGATCCGCAATTTCCGAATCTGTATATCAGTTCATTACGAGGGCATGTTGAATGAACTTTACGTCAGAACTTGACAAAACGCATAGTGAATACCTTAAAAATGCTACAATTTTTAAAGATACCTCAAAGAATATATAAAACTACATTTTAGATTGCAAAGGTTTTTCATTAGAAAAAAAATCTATCACTTCAGTACCAAACATGCTGTTATTAGGTATATGAATGTGATCCCGAAAGGCAACACTGCTGGACTTCTATATAGCTTCAATTCTCGTACGCGTAAAAAAATTTACAGCGTACCACGAGTGTCGTGTTATGGGGATTTGTTGTCTTTTGAACGGTCGAGTATTTTTTTTTATTTTTGTGTCTTAGGCTCTCCGAATACATGGTTAACCTTGTATATTGGTTTGCATTTGTAAAAGATTGTAACTAACAATTTTGCATATTTCTTTATTTAATTTTGTTTTTAACCTTTTTATCCTTATTTACCACGACTTTTCGGTTCACATTTCAAAACCCAGGAAGGTCGCAAAAAAGTTCCTGCTCTTAATCCGACAGGACCGTTTCCCTTTAGAAGTTGTATCCATTTATTTATCTCAAGGTAAATCTAGATTCAGGCGGCCCATTTGTCTTCATTAAGCTAAGTATCGTTGATTTCTTGTATTTTCTTTTGGCTACATTCGGTACTTTATATATATTATTTCAAGATTAATTTGATTATTATCACAAAAGGTCCTTAAAACGATTGCCTGCCCTGTCTGCAGTCGAGTGTTCTTTACCGGCTCCTATCTCGAAGCTTAAGCTAATCATTTGGACAACCTAATGCCCTCCACGGCTTATATCTTGCTTATTGATCCGAAGCAAGGTTCTATCGCATCCCCACATGGCAACTTTATACTGTGCTACGGTCTAATGCCGTACGAAAATGAAAGTACATTTCTATTAGCAAGTTCTCTGTCGTTTCATGTTAAATAGAGACTCTAGCTTGAAATTTGCAGATTGTTTGGAATGATTTATTTTTGGTTCTGCTCAGTATTATTATTTGATAATTACCAATATTTCCTACACGTTATAAACATACAACAACGCAAGGCAATTGTATAATTATTATCTTCATAAAGGTATCAATACATGTACGATTTTATTTCGAATCAGTTTTAGCAACTGTTTAAATGATTTACATAAATTGTATAAGGACCTTTACAGAAAAAAAAATGTAATCTGTATTTAAGTATAATAATGTACTTAAAATTAAACTTCATTTAAGTGTATCCAAGTGTATGCGCCAAAAGTATGGAATAAATTCAATAAAAACGAAACAATTATTTTTTGGGAAAAATCCTCGAACAGGTCGATTTTTAATTTCAAAAATACATATTTTAGCGTAAAATGCGATTTTCAAATGTCATTTGTTTTCGAGTAATGACGTCATCGATTTTTTTTTAAATGGCAACACAATATTTTTTTTCTTGATTCTGAAAGATCGTTTAATTCTCTATCAGACAGTACTAAAATTTTGCCCTCTTACATAGGAAAGTTTTCGAGTAAATGACGATTGAATGTTAGAAAACGTAAATTTTATCCATAAAAAAGTAACAATTCTGAGGTATGTAAAATAAAATACAATTGATTAAGTTTTATACTTAAATCAAATGTTCGAATTGCCATCCACCAACTTCTTGACAATGCGCAAGTCTGTGAAGAAATTCTTCTTGCACATTATGAATGATTTCTGGGGTAACTCTGCGTATTTCGTCCCGAATGCGATTTTGAAGTTCTTCTAAATTACGTGGATTATTAATGTACACCCAAAAAATAATTGTTTCGTTTTTATTGAATTTATTCCATACTTTTGGCGCATACTGTATGTATTAATCCTGTAATAAAATATTTGTGATGATGCATATTTACATATTTGACATCGAAGCATTCTTATAATTAACTCAACAGTTTTATTTCTTAAAATGACACTGAATTTAAGATTTACTTAAGAAATAATATTTTCTTAAAATAAGAATAAAAATATTATTAATTATAGAATAGGCTATTCTTCCTTAAATTATAGGTAGGTATATAGATTTGCACGTATTAAAATTATTAATATTATGTAATACATATCATATTGTAAAATTTAAAATGCTACTATAGTGTAAAATAATAACATTTATAGATGATATTAATACAGCACTATAGATACATAATTGAGTATAGTACTACAGATTTTATTAAAGTAGTGTGTAGGTGGACCGCTAGGTTCAACATGTAACCACAAAATGTTGCATCGCATCTACTCAGGCTACCTTCTGTCTCAGTCGTCGGTTGCCTCGCTTGCTGTGGCATACTGAGGAGAGCTAACAAGCTCAAAAGCGGTATATATGTGGTGTGCCGCTAATGAATGACTTTTTTATGTCTTTCTTTCGTTATATAAATAATTAAATACTACTGAGTTAGTAGTACTGAAATACTATTTATATAAGATGTATAGAATAGTAACTAACTACTCTAGAAAGGAATACAATGTAGCAAGAATACTGAAATTTTAATTACGTACTTCAGTTTAATATTTTCTTAACGCAATATTATTATTTACTTGAAAATATTTAATAGTATTACAAAATTTGCAGTAATTCTTTCAAATCACTTAAAACTTTAAATAAAGAAAACATAACTTTGTTTTGAGAATAGCAATTGTTGACTCAATTATTTCATATTAATTGAATAGAATAAAACAATTCTTTAAACAAACCTAACTTTATCTCATATTAAGTATAGGTAGTAGTTTTCTTGATTTCAAGTAATTTTTATTCTCAAATGAAGAATATATAATCTCATTATACAAGAATAAATTAATCTTTCAATAAAGTAGATATTACTATACTTCAGGAATAGTGAAACCAAGCTAGCGTTGAAATAAGTGTATTAATCTTGATATTAGTAACTTTCTTTCCGTATTGATGCAGAGGGGCCTAATATTGAGTGGCCAGTGACCATTAGGTGTAGCCCCTTACATATCGCGCATTCTTCTCCATCTGTCGGTTGACAAAAGCGAATAGCTAAGAGCTAACAAGTCCGGTATATGTCTGGTGGCACCACTGATGACTAACCATGGCTGTTTCTTATACATTGTTTAGATGTAATTCAATGTTGGGCGCAGCATTATCTCGCAGAGTAAATGAAATTCCGTTTATCGTAATCGCCTATGGCGACACACCTAGGCCTTTCACCCACATTACAGTGAGTCACTTTCTGCTTGCAGCTCAGTTAAGTAACAAATGACCACTAGCTGTAGACACTACATCTCGCGTAATTTGTAAGTCTCTTGTTCAAAGATCTGTAGTCTGATGAGACGATATTATGTATTTCAAGTAAAACCCTCTATCTGGACGTAACCAACAGCATTGTCACCGTAGCTTCCACAAGCGGATCTAAATTGTAAACAAAGAAATAAGTTACTTTTAATAATACCGCAGGTTCGCAACATCACCACTAATAGTTATGGTAATGTTAAACACAGAAAATAGGCACCTGCATGCCTAGACTTCCCGTATTTCTGCACTAATGAAGTTGGGATTCACACTAATGAGGTTCATAAGTTCAAAATTGAATGAATCCACTCGTGGTAAATTAATAATAGTCGTTTTACTTACACGAGACTAGCTTTCGTCGTTGTGAAATTTGTGCAGCGTTACCTACATCTATGATCCAAAAATAAACAATGTTTCTGTCATAATTTGAGTAACATTCTACATACATTTCTCTCTGTGTATAGTAAAAATAGTTATTTATGCAACAAGTGCAAAAAGTAAGTGTTTATTGCACGCGACGTGAAATTGTCCAACGAGACCGTCAGGCCGAGTAGGACAACACGTCGAGTGCAATATGCACTTTTTGTACGAGTTGCATACAATAGTTTTTCTACGTTCATGCAAAAACCAAAAAATGTTATTTAGATGAAAAATGTGACGTCGATTTGAACATTTATGTTTGTCATGATGACAAAACGCTGTAGTAGAATGACACATGAATGCAATAAACATTTTATTGCACTAGTGCAATAAAGAACTACTTTTTCCACTAAATATAGTTCAATAAAGTATTGTTTTTTGCATGAACGTAGAAAAAATACTTTTATTCAGAAGATTTTAGAGGTAGTCAATAAACATAATAAAAATTATTGTAACAGTTCCGTATTTGCGATCGCACGGTATATTACAACAAGTACAATAATGGAAAGGTATACAGGACAGAGATACGAAAAACAAATACGCAAATCTGCCTGGTTGGATTAATGCGCATATGCAAATTTTTCCATATCCAGCTAAAGTCGAACTGATGCGAATTTATCGAAAAACTCATTCAAAATCCACTGTCACTACGGGTACCTACAACCGATGCACCATTTTCTCGTTCAGTAAAAATTAGCAATAGACTTTTCTCCAAGCAATCCTGCAGAAAATGCGCATCGGAAAAGGGAAAGTCGTTTATGGCGTGTCCTTTGCAAATAAAAAATAAAAAACCATCAAGTTTATTGCCTCCCGAACGAGCAAGGGGTCAGGATTCGACCATAAAAAGACGATATTGCCGGAGATAATTCCCAGAGATCTCACGTGGTTAATAAATGAAATTCTAATACAACTGGAGATTACACTTTTATTTTGATGAAAAAATACATATACAATAAAAGTGAAAAGTATTATACATATTATAACATCTGAATATTTATATATGAATATGATTTGTACCGTTACAGCTTTTATCTACTTTCATTTAGTAATAAGAATTTTACAGTTCTATAAATAGTTTCGAAATGACAAGCACTAGTTCTGTAATACATGCCTTTACTTTAATAAAACAACGATATTATTAACATTTTTCTGTTAAATAATATTAATTTATTATTAAAAAAATATATTATAAAACCTAAGATTTATTATAAACATTAATAATACACTTTTTACAATTAGAAAGTTGTATACCACAAGTAGATGTAATGGAGCTGTTTCAGTTCCAATTTCTAACCATTAGATCCGTGTTTGACCCCATGATCTGTTTCTTATTCTCTAAGGAATTCTTAACATAGTCTTCTGCCGTAGAAGCAGATTTACAGCCTCCATGATGCTTTAACATCTGCATATCTGCACCACCATCAAGCAGAATGGTTGCTGAGGTTGCTAAAACAATGTATAGTCGAGATTTTTCAATCGAAGCTTTGTTGCTATCATTTTTGGAATGCTCCCAAAAGTATTAACTGCGACAGGCTGGGAGGTACATTTTCCTTGTCTGTAGAATACAAAAAATCACCTGAGATCGCGTATTTTCGAAAGATAGTTAAACAGTTGATATCTATCACATTTTTTCTGTTATAAAAAATTCTCGGACAATTTTTGCTTTCGCGCATGGAATCTCAATTTTTATATAGAGGTCATTATACTGAATATGATCCTACATTAGCATAGTTAATTCAGAAACTTTCATGAGTAAATATTTGGTATATGATTTTCTGGGTTGTTATGCCGTGACCTCGATAACTGGCCACAGCGAGGAACATAATTAAAGTGCAAATCGCTAGCCTCAGCAGGGATTCTTTCACTTGCCCTAGTTGCTCACGGGCTAGGCTCTGTGGAGGCAGACTCGCTATTGGTACCCCTGAGCAGTCCCACGCATTCGATTCCTGTTATTACGACTGCTACGGTGGGATCCCATTCTATTCCCTGTCATCTTCAGTGTTGACTCCGCAAATGAAAGACCACCATTATCTGAAGAACGGTTTGTCGTAGTACCAATAACAAAAGCCGAAAGCAATGTATGGATGGGCCCAGAGATATCGATAGCAGGTCTGCTCTTACAGAGCCTAACCCGAGAACAGCAAGGGCAGGTCAAATAGTTGCAGTTAAAATTTAAAATATAAAACAGATCCTCTGTTCACAGTTATTCAAAATTTGATCATTATCCATAATAAAACGATTTAAATACGTTTTATACTTGCCACAAAGAGTACATGTTTTATGTTCACTTGTACCTTGCCATGCGACTGGGACTCCTGCACCAATATCCTTACGGGTCATTGTGGCTACTTTTTAATCGTAAAATTTGGGATAATATGACTTTAAAAAAGTATTTTTAAATTAAAAACAGCCTTTAAGATTTAATTTATGATAAAATAAAAAGAAAATATTTATTTTAGAGGCAATATGACAACCTCGCCTTCAGCGGATCATATGGTTTATTAGGTTTATCAGCGCTCTATATGGTCTGTGGTTTTCAAAATGTGGGTATTAAGAAAATTATATATCTATTTGAAATTTGCAATAAAGACACATTAGATTCATCTATATGACGAACTGCACCTGCAGTAAAATATTTATATATTAACCTAACAAAACGACGTCAAGTGATAATGTGGTATTGCCAAATAAATAATTTTTCAGGAAATACCTGATTTTTCTTGTAAGATTTAGAAATTCCACTGAGGAACTAAAATTGAGCACAACCGAATGTTTACAACCTATTTCTTTCAGGATGAGAGAATTTCTGACAAAGCCACTCATCGCATCAGTGCGAGTTATTTTTTGTATTTGTAAAGATTTACCAGAAAATGACGATTTGCAGAATCAATGCCATCCTCTAGGGAACACGCGATACAAAAACAATATATATCAGCTAGCTACTTACTGCTCCCTGGATAATTCAAAACGTTTCTTTACTCCCTTACACTTACATTTGTAAAATTCCGTATCTCGACAACGTTTCCTTATTCCTTCTTTGTCTGAGCAACACATGTTCCGAAACATAACTTCAGGGTACAACACATTTGTTATATAGCCGTATATAAAGCTCTGTTATTTATGTTTTCATTTTAACATTGAACTTGCGTCAAGTGGACCAGGGCTCGAAAGTTTATTAAAAATAATGTTTATTTTATAGCTTTAGTTCTCCAGAACTGTCATAAATTGAATGTAAGTCAATTTTTATTTGTTTTCTTTTTGTTTGTTTTCCTCTATTGGGTCTATATATTTCGATAAAGTGGAAATACTTTTTAAACATTTCCCGTTTTTCTATACTGCCTTCAATCTTCTCTTACACATAATCTGTGAAATTTATATTGAAATGTCACAGATTGAATGAGTAAATTTGTAAAACTGTTGAATACAAAAAACGTAGATAATAGCTAATTTACAAACCTAAATTTTTAAAAAAGAAAGCCTTCGAATATCAGGCAAAGAAATCAAAATATTTATTAACCTGAAAATAGAACGCTTTATGAAACAAGCCGAGAATAAAGAATTCTTGTTAGCCAAAGTTGTTTTAATCATTGGAGTATTTGGAGCATGCAGGAGTCACATTTTTAACAGCATATGCTATAAGAGATTGTCAGTCATTATTTATTAGTGTCACAATTCCGAATACAAAAACTCATGTTACAATAATATTTGCGATTACTGAGGGATCAATATATACTATCAATTTTTTAGATATATTTCGTAAGTATGAAAAACTTTGTCCACTCAATACGACATATCAGCGATTTTTCTTGACATATTGAAGTAATAAATGATATACCCTGTCAGTTGGAATCGATACAATTGGGGGTATGCCAAAAAAGATAGCAGAATTCCTTGATTATCCAACGTCAATGAATACACTGGCCATTGCTTCCGGCGCAGCTCTGCAACAATGTTGGTAGATTCTGGAGCGGACATGAGACTTTTAAAGCGACATGAAGGTTGGCGATCAAGTTCAGTTGCCAAGGGTTATAGCGAAAATTCCATTGAACAGAAAAACCAAATAACAAAATGAATCATAGGTCAGAAATATACACCAAAAATAAATAAATAAATATTTTCTTTTTAATGTTTCATTTTTACATTCCGAATTTCTAATCAATATCAAAATTTGTCAATTGTTTATTGGAAAATCCAACTGGGGGATATACCCCATTATACTTAAACCATAATTATTTAGCAAATCGTCTTTGGGATCTTCCAATGTTTTTTAAATTACATTTATAGCAAGGATTCCAAGCAACAGAAGTATATTCACGCTTAGATCTTACAAATATGATATAATACTATAAGCGTATCGTGCCATTCAAACTGATGACTGTTGCGTATTATAAACCCTATATTGTTGATAGCCTTGGATACGACCATGCTGTCAATATGATCAGTAAATGATGAAAAAACACCCCCAGATATTTATATTGCGTAACAGAGTTAAGTTTCTGGTTGTTTAATGTGTAATTAAATTTAATAAGAGATAGTTTTCTAGTAAATATCATTACATTACATTTGTTAATATTAATAAATAGATTATTATGTAAACACCATTAATTATTAATCACTGCAATATCACGTTGTGGCAAAATACAATATAAAAGAAATTTCAGGGAACAAGCCTATGAGTTTAATACCACAAAATATTCGAAGTGTGTATGTTGAATGGAACTGGAATTGGTAGATTTACCGACCGTACGATTTTAATTCGGCAAGATAAACATTCCCGCTACGCGTTTATTGAACTTCAAATTATCAGTCATTCTCCGCATTATAACACGTTTAAGGTCGTACTACCTTTAAATCCCTCTCGTTTACAAAATCCGCCGTGGCAATTTGTTTATGCCGGGGTAAGTTCGCAGAAGGAGAAAATAAATTCGCTTGCAAAGTTCGGAAAAAGAACAAACCAAAATGGATGTAAAATGTAAAAAACGTTGGCCAACGCAATCACTCTTTGTTGTTCGGCCATTCATTGGAACAGACAACTTCTGAATTGGAAATGTTTCTCTCTGCGCGGCGGCCAAATGCGGGATATTTTATCTCCCACGGCTCTCAGGGGGGGTTTAATATTTTAGTGCATCAGATTTGAATAGATTTGCGTTTATGATTGTCAAGTTGTTTGTTTTCGATCCGCCCTAGGAATGATTTGAAGGGGAAATAGATACCTCCAATTAACTTTTATAACGACAAAGTGAGTCAGCGATTGCGAACTTGTATTTTTTTAATGTTCCGCCCGATTACTACGCTTTTAAATTAGCAGTTTTTCAAATAATTAGAATGAAAAGGCAGCCCAATTTGCACCTGTATTTAATAGTTGTAATAGTTGTAAAGAACATATATACAACGTCAAAACTCTTGGACTCCCTCTCATTTTTGTTAAAGAAATCTTTTTTAATCCTTAGCAATTTGGAGTATATCTACTTTAAGCAATAATTGTCGATTTACCCTGTTCAGTGTGATGTTAAATTTTTATTAATTAAAAACAATTGTGACAAAAGACAGTGTGTAATAAAATACATGTTGATAACTGTTAAGTTTTATATTTGTTATATGAAGTGACAATAGGAACCTGTTTCCTTGAACTAAATAATTTATTAATGATACGCCTCAAAATTGTACTTATTTTCCAAATTTGTTTGTTCTATCAATCAGCTTGAGAGGTCACATCGAAATGTAACTGTAAATTATATTGCACATGCTGTTTTTCCACACTTCTACAGAAATTTTGAAGTGTAGTATTTTTTAAAATTTTATTTAGGACAGGTGACATATTAGATAGGGTAAGGGTACGTAATAAAGATAAAAAATAAGTAATACGTTAAAATGTACCGCTTTAAAATGAGAAAACAAAATAATAATAACAGAAAACAATTATACAACAATATTTTTGGATGTTTATATCCTAACGATATACAGGGTTAACTATGACTAAGTACAAAAAATTTAACCACGTGCTCAGGGAGGCCTAAAAGACAATAAAAAAATTATTCCAGAATTTTAGCTCGATATTTAAAAAATGGGGCAAAACCCTTTTTTCCTACGGAAAGTCGGCGCCTATGATAAGAAGCGACTGAGATGACTTAGATTCATAGATAAAGCTTACATCTGTCAACAATGTCAACTACCATACGGTCCTCTTTTTGTAGCGTTTCTAAATGTAGAAACGAAAATTAACATTCTTATTAGTAATAATACCTGATAGATAGGTAACAGTTAATCCAGTTAGCTCCAGTATTTTGCATTCGTTTTTCTTTATTTCGTTATAAGCTGGTAGAACTACATATTCGCTCATTAGAGCCACTCACCAATAAAAGACACTTCCCGTAGGTACAATTAGATAAAATGCCTATTTATTATAACAAAATCGAACGAAAGGAATAGATAATAGACAAGTTTTAATGTAACCGCGGCAGTCTTGTCCCATAACCTAGAAAACCAAACCGGCGAACTATATTGTGGGAAAGTATCTGCCTCCAACACAAATGTCTTTATTTAATAACTATAAAACGTTTAAAAATTAAAAAGGCACTAAAAACTGAAGAAGAACACAAAATTACAACGTAAACACAGGAATTCGATTATGACATGACAGCGATACCGACTGAGCGACTGTTGCATGCTTGTAGAGTAGGCAACCAACAAGCAAGTTCACATTGGCGGCGTTAAATAAGGATTTAAAATAATATCGAAACAATTTTTTTTTGGCTTTATAAATAAGTTTTGAATTGTTTTGAAGGGTAATTCCGTTAATAATTCTTATTTTTCCCTATCCCCTCTTAAAATATTTGTACTAAGTCATAGTTAACCCTGTATAGGTACAATATATAACAAAAAAAATATATTAATCATACATTTCATATACTACATAACAACGATACCATCAACAATACAGCAAAAAATTTATCTATACATTATAAGTAGTATAAGAAAAACACATTAGCACTAACATTCGCCAGGGTCACTACTAACGTCATATAAGTGGTCTGCTACTTCCTGCTCGGCCTAAGCGGCTCGACTTGCAGGAAGCGACCTACATTGCAGTAGGTACTTCAATGCAGACCTTTAGCCCTGGGCGACGTGCCATTAAATCTATAAATGATGCTGAAGGAAGCAAGTACTCCGCGGACTAATGCCCGGGCGGGATTGAATTGACTGCAGTATCTGTGTGAACAGCCAAGAATCCTTGTCAGCCACGCCACCAGACATAGACCGGTTTCAGGCTTGTTAGCCCTCATCTGTATGCCATAGGTGAGATGACAATTGAACTGGCTGTTTCTACATATGTATGTACGAGTATGTTCTCATATAAACTGAGTGCAGGTGAGATATAAGTGGTCTGCTACTGCCTGCTCGTTATAAGCGGCCGAAACCGGTCTATGTTTGATGGGGTGGCCGACAAGGATTCTTGGCTTTATTTAGCCCAATCAATTGGTGCAGCTTTACATAGACTCGAAGTTTTTTCAATTGGCTGATGTAATTTTTCGCCTGACTTCTTGTAACATGGATAGTATGATTTATTAATAATACCTATCATAATTATACCTTCCAAATTTGTTTGTTCTTTCATTCAACTTGGCAGGTGACATAGAAATGTAACTGTAAATGCTAGTACACAAATGCTGTTCTTTCATACTTCTACAGAAATGTTGAAGTCAGTCATTTTTTTTAATATTTTGCTACAATAATTTTTAGAAATGTTCAATAACTTTGTCAACGATTTTACTTTTATTTAGGACACATGAACAATCTAGTAAAGGTGCTCCATTATAACTATTAATACATTTTTTACTTTTAAAGGTGGACGTGCCTCTATTATGAAAATTAATGCTATTCTGTATTGTTTCAGATGGTACCTGCATGAAATGGAATAGCACCGTTAGAAAAACAAAAGCCCGAGCCGGCTGCCAGCGAGATGCAGATATTGTGGCAAGTGTACTCGATGCTGATACTACACGCTGTGAAGGAGAGCACGGCGTGTTCGGTGTTCTGTGCATGCAAGTGGAAAAATGGGAAACAAACAGTCGAGTGCGGTAACAAGAACCTGGGCGAGATCCCGGACGGCATGGACCCCGAGACGCAGGTCCTGGAGTTCTCAGGGAATAAATTAAACAAACTTTCCAAGGAGCTTTTCCTTAAAAAGCAGTTGATCAACTTGCAGCGTGTTTATATATCAAGCTGTAGAATTAAAAGCGTGCACAGAGATACGTTTAAGGGGTTAACGAATTTAGTGGAGCTGGATTTGTCGGATAATTTACTGGAGAGTATTCCATCTGGCGCCTTCGTGAATTGTCCCTCGCTTATGAAGTTAACTTTGAACTTGAACCCCATAAATTCGTTAAAAAAGTTCGCATTCAACCATTTATCATATTTAAATACTCTGGAGCTTAGCAACTGCCAGATCTCCGACGTGGAGGAGGGGGCCTTCCAGGGACTGCACAGCCTGGAGTGGCTGCACTTGGACGGCAACCGGCTGAGAACGATACGGGGTCGCCGCACGCTCCCCGAAAGCGTGAAAGGTGTGGAGCTCCAGAAAAACGCCTGGGAATGCGACTGTCACATCCAAGATCTCTCCGCCTGGCTCAGGGACTTCAACATCCCTTTCTCGGAGGACCCCGCATGCCAGGGCCCCCCTCGCTTGGCGGGCCGCGCCATCAAATCGATACCGGCCGCAGAGCTGGCCTGTCTTCCGGACATATCGCCCACGTCCTTCTATCTGGAGCTGGGGGAGGGCAAGAACGTGTCCCTTTCCTGTCACGTGCACGCTGTGCCGGAAGCCACGGTCTCCTGGTGGTTCCAGGGGCAAATGCTGCAGAACAACACGCTGGTGGCGCCGGGCGTCCACTTGATTTACTTCGTGGAGGAAGGCGTGGAGAACAAACGCAGCGAACTGTTCATCTATAATGCCAATGCGGACGACAACGGTACGTTTATTTGCAACGCCGACAACGCTGCAGGCTCCTCGCAATCGAATTTCACGATCAAAATTATCCTGAAGGAAGATCCGATAGTAATTATCGTCTCATTTCCTTTGGAATACTTCTTGTTCGCCGCCATAGGGATCTGCGTAGTAGGCATTCTCGTCCTGATCGTCATTACGGTATTGATTGTTAAATGTCACAGAAAAAATAGGAGGCAGCAGAAGCGGGAGCACACCAAAGAAGTGGCAATGCAATTTCAGCAAAATGCAAATAAGCCCGGAGAGAACGTTGAATGCCTGCCGGATCCGCTAAAGGTAATTCACCGTTATTTTGTATTTAGAGTTGCAGTCTGGTGTAGAAAGGATTCCGTATACGTTTACGGGTTTATAGCCCGCGTTCGCGAAAGCTGTTGGTGGAGAGGAAAGGAAAACTTGGCTTTTTTACTGATTAAATTGCTGCAAAAAATTGTCGAAGTAGTTTCGAATAAAATTTGCGTAATTGCTTCTTCTTTGTCCAACTGTAGTGCTAGTGTTTTTTAGAAAGTGATGCAAATTTTTGCAGATACAACATTCCCAATTGCATTAACATCTTGAAATCTAGTAAATGACTTCTCTTTATGCAGGATGTCGATCGAAATAAATTGATTCAAATAAATTTAATTTAGCACAAATAATATACTTAGTAATCAATTTGTAAATAATTGCTTTGCTATAAATTTAAAATCACCTATGCAATTTTGTAAAAATTTTATGACATTTTTATAGGCCAAACAATTATATACCAAAACTACGATAGACAAATACCAAGACCTAGCACTGAAAAGTACTGTTCTGCACTGCCAGCAAAGTAAAGCAAATAATAATCTAAGATGCATCGTTAACTGCTCTCTTTGTCTTTCTTACAGTGTTCAGGAACGACGTATGTCGGTGAGTTGGGAGACAAGAGACTGCATAGTTGTCAAGTTTGTTGCCTCCAATTCATAAAATTAAACGAGTTCTTAAAAACGTCATTGCAAATTTACGAAGTGCTTATGACTCGAATAATTGTCATATATACATATTTGATACCTATTAAAAAACTAAATTTTATAAAGACCCATTACAACGTTGCATTCAAATAATGGCTTGTAGCCGCCGTTCTGATATAAGTTTTTATATTCGAGCAGTGGATTAGATTGGGGTAAAACAATACTGATTTGATGATGAGATATAAAATATTTCCTTAATAACCACCCAGCTTGGAATAATATCGGGTTAGGTAACTAAAATCGACTTCATCTTTACAATTATGATAATATATTAAGCATGTATCCACATATTTTAATGATTTTTATGTCCATTGCTTGAAATTATATTGGGCTACTCTATACCAGGGCTTAGTTTCGGTACTGTAATGTAATGTAGATCTAGTGTAATCATGAAAACTTTTCTTGCATTCGTATCCACCTCTGCTTGATAGAAAAACACATCAATTTACTCGAGAAACATTCTTATTAATGAGAACATATCCTTCCTTTCTACATTTATGCTGTCGGCTCCCTTCCCCATATCTAAACGAAGTCTCCCTTTCGCAGATAAACACCCCATCAGCTAATTGTGAGGAGGACGTGATGGGGTACGGCGTGCACCCCTGCGAGGAGATGCTGAGTGCCGTGTCCCCGGTCAGGACCGCTAATCAGGCCAGAAGCCCCGCGTCGCTCAGGCGTTATCAGCTGGAGCAGAATCCCGACCTCATTAACGGCACCGAGAGCATCGGCTGCAGGCGAGAAGGCGACGGCGAGGACGAGCGGAACCAGGAAGTCTTCCAGGGCGAGCATGTGGGCCCTCTGGTTGCGGGGCCCTTTCCCATCGCCTGCCTCAGAGGCAGCGCCGAGTTCTACAGCGATATTAGGTCTGTATGTTGCGGGATTAATTAATGCGTTGTGCCTTTTAGCTAGATTTAATCTAAACCGAAATAAATTGCCGGCCCGATTTATTTGTTCCGCCTCATGCTCGGGCGGCCCATAATTTTCCGGCAGATTTGTGGGCCTAGAATTATGCTTTTGAAATATTTACAACTCATAATACGCAGTTTGCATTATAGAATTAACAATTCACATTTACAACTTTGTGAAATTAGAAAACACACCTTACAGTTGAAATTTGTAAAGTATAATTTATAAATTACTTTTACATTTACTTTACAAATAAATTTGCAATATAAATTTTACTGTACATTTTCAACATAGATTTGAAATTTACTACAATTGGAATTGACATTGCAGTTTTAATTTATACCTATATACGACTATAACTATACCTTTAACATATACCTAACTTTTCCGCCAGATTTGTAGGCCTAGAATTATGCTTTTGAAAGATTTACAACTCATAATCCACAGTTTACATTATATGATTAACAATTTGTAATTCACATCTACAACTTGTAATTTAAAGATTTACATGAAATTAAAATGCACATCTTACAGTTGAAATTTGTCAAGTTACTGTAAATTTTATATTTGCTAGCAATGTAAATTTATTTCCATCTCATGCTCGGACGGCCCATAATTTTCCGGTAGATTTGTGGGCCTAGAATTATGCTTTGGAAATATTTACAACTTATAATCCGCAGTTTACATTATATAAATAACAATCTGTTATTCACATTTACAAAGTAATTTAAAGATAATTTTCAAAATTAAATTAGGATTCTCATCTAACAAGTTAAAATTTGTAAACTATAAATTATAAATTAAAATTTACAATGTAAAACTTATAGTAAATTTAACATTTACATTGTAAATAAAACTTTACAATATAAATTTTACTGTAAATTTGCAACATAGATTTGAAATTTACTACAATTCGGATTGACATTGTGCAGTTTTAATTTACTGTGTAATTTGCAATTTAGAATTTATAATACCTAATTGGAAATTTTTAATTGCTGGCCCGATTTATTTCCACATCATGCTCGGACAGCACATAATTTTTCACCACATTTGTGAGCCTAGAATTATGTTTTTGAAATATTTACAACTCATAATCGGCTATTTACGTTATAAAATTAACAACGCAATTCACATTTTCATAATTTAAAGATGATTTTCAAAATGAAATTAGTATTTTCATCTTATAGTCATTTGTAAACAATAATTAGTAAATTAAAATTTAAGAGATTAAAGATTTCTGTAACTTTCAAATGTACATTTACTTTATAAATAAACATTTACAATGTAAACTTTACTGTAAATTTGCAATATATTTACTGCAGTTTACTACAGTTACAACTGACTTGTTTGCAGTTATATCTATTATTTGCAAGTTACTACTCATAATTTATAATTGAAAATTTTTAGTTTATATTTAAAATTGATTTATAATTTACAGTATGCAATTTACATTTCGAAAATTAACTACTAAAATGTGCAATTAATTATACACAATTTATTTAAGAACTATTTAGAAGTATCAATTCATAATTTATAATCAATATTTAACTCATAGTTTGAAATCTTCTGTAATTTTTAACTATTAGGAATTTAGAATTCACAACCAACAGTTCAAATTTGTAATTTCTAATTTAAAATTTACAACAACAACTAATACCATTTAGTGCAAATTGATATATTACATATTACTACACATATACTACAATTACAAGTAACATTGCGTAGTAACAATGTAGCATTAGAATTTGTTTATGGTTAACATTTGCAGTGTATAATTTACAAGTCAGAATTTACATTTTGCAATACACCGTTTACATTTAGAGCTTATTGTGACATTTTGTATTTTTAAAAGTACGATACAGTTTATTACACTTATGATAATTTATAGAATTCACAACATACAGTTAATAAGTAAACAATGCAATATAGCAAAGTTACAGCATATAATTTAAATTAGAGTAATTTACAAATTACAATTTACATTTAAAACTTGTTGGTTACTATTTAAGTTAAGTTTAAGTTACAAGTTAAGAAAATTGACACAATTAGAGTTAAAATTTGCAGTTTATAGTTACCAATTGTAAAGCATACAGTTAAAATATGCAATTTTTACACACAATTAAAATTTACAAATTAGAATTTACAATTCACATTGCACATTCTATTGCATATTTACCGTACTAATATAATTTGATGTTATGTAAGTTATCTCAGTTACATTCCATAATTTACAATTTACGCTTTAAAAATTACTAGTTACGATAATTTGCAGTATGTAATTGTTCATCTTTTACTTAAACTTAACATTTTATAGTTTGCAATTTACTAATTAGAATTAACAACTAGCAATTTATTGCACGTATAAAGCTTACAGTTTATAATTTATTGCAATTTTAATAATTTGCAATTCGTAATTTGCAGTTTACACCTATTTATAGTTTACATTTTCAACTTGTAATTTGTAATTTTTCCACCATTATGATAATAAAGAATGTGTACCTTATAATTAAAATTTACAATATGAAATCACGCTTGCAGTTAAAATTTGCAATTTAGAATTTACATTTTACAATATCAAATTTGTAATTTAGCGTTTATTGTTGACATTTAAAATTCAGTGAATCTTTAAGTATTTAGAGCTTTTTATGGATTTTCACAGACTTGCAGTTGCTTTTTTAAATGTGGAATTAAAACACAGTAACAAGTAATACACTTTTAACATTTCCAAGTATTTAGAAAAATAGAAAAATATATGCGACTCCCTTTGTTCATGACGGTAGGAATCCTAGCTTTTCCGTCATTCAAGCTTTACTCGCACATGTGGTTATCCTTTGACACACGTTTATCTAAAAGCGTGCCGCAAGTCTTTGGCATGCCTAATGTGAAGTACACATTAGTTTTTCGTATTAAACTAAGTTAATAATAATTTCAACAGAGACGTTCTTCTTGTCTAGTCAAAAGAGACTGATTTGAATATTGTAGATTTCGCTCCATTTTCAATTATCCATTTGGGTGGGGTACGCTCCAGATTAGACGGCAAAGACTTCATATAGCGTTTTTCAAATTTATAGTGGCCCTATTTCTCAATTAACTCAAGAAAATGTAATGAACGCGGCACCTATAAATTATCCCTGTTCCTCTGCTTGTTCTAATTCGCTAACGATAATCGATGAAAGAAGCCGCGTTTCCTCTCCAAACCCGACGTTTCGAATCGAACCGTGCTCCGCCTACGATTTATCAGAGAATTATCCCGGACATACACACTCAGTCGCGTGTATATCCATATTTATTGCCAACAGGAGAAGAATAATTATAATTTCGCATTGATATAAATCGCGACGATTTGTCATGGAATTTATGAAAATGTATACGTTCCTACTTTATGAATATTATAACAGTCTATACAGTGATTGATTTCCTCGCCAGAATCCGGTGCCTTATTCATGGTCCGTATAATCAAGGGAGGCCTGAAAGAAAGATGACTGTGAACAAAATACGGTAGCGGTAATATTTTTTTCGTAAAATCGTTGAATAATCGTGACATTTCGATTGTTATTTCAGTATCGAAATCACAGTCTTCTAGGCACATGAGCTTAAAATATTTTTTTTGTCACATGTGCGTAAAAGTAAAATAATATAATAATATAACGAAACGAAAATATTTTTTTTCGGAACGTATTCCTGGAACAACTTGAACAGAGCGTAGAACAATGGCCTGTTGCTAACAAATTGAAACTTAATAACAATAAAACTCAAAAACTACATTTTTCGAATCGTGAAAATATAGAAGGCTACTTCGGGTAGTTATAGACGACAGTTTAAATTGATCCGGCCATATTGCATATCTCTTGAGGTCGCTCCCAGGCACCATTTTTTTGTTACGACAGCTATAGAATATAGTTGATTTAAATACTCTAATTATGTACTACTTTGCTTTCTTTCATTCTCGCATGGGGCAATTGCAGAGAATCTATAAAAATATTTCGCTTGCAAATGAAATCAATTAGAGTCACAGCTAATGTGAATAGCAAAGAACATTGTCAACCGTTCTTTATTTCCTTCGGTATTTCACCCTTACCTTGTATATATATTTTTCCCAGGTTGTTGGAAGTCTTAAGAATATAACCAGATTTAGATGGCAGTTGGACATTCACAGTCATAATACAAGAAACGCTAATATGCTTAGGACCGACGGATTCCGTCTATCCAAATCAGTACATAATTCTTTAAATGTGAAACTTTATAATGAACTTCCATACTCTGCTAGACTGTTAAACATGCCACGTTTTAAATTAGCTAAGGAACATGTGCTTGGGTTTTGTTTTTATACAGTGGCGAGGCCATATTACGAATAACATCTATTGCAATAGATTAATGTTTGATTGTGTGTAAGTTCTTGTTTTTTTTTAATGACTTTTTTTTGTATACATAACAGTTTTTCTCTTTTATTATATTTTTTGTGTATTCTGAGTTGCCATAAATGTATTATTGTATATCAAATGGTGCAATAACGCTACCGGCCTATTTATCTATAATGACTGAATTTTAAAATATTTATTTATTATAAATATTAATGACACACTATCAAATTGGACATTAGATGAACATATATTTTTTTTCTTCAATTCGTGTAACTTCAATATTGTAAGAAGATAACACCTGCTTTCCGGTGGTGCTGCTGGTGCACGGAGTTTTTGGAATGAAAGTGGTATTTCCTTTCTTCCCCAGAATTTTCCTTGCTATCGCCTCCTTATTTTATACTTATGGAAGGTCGCAGAACATCATCTAAAGCAGAGCCTAGTATAATAATAATAATAATATTTCTACCCCTCATTCTAATCACGGGGATTAGCCCAGAAGTCAAAAGCTTGTGCGGGAGAGGGGTCGGCATATTATTATTAAGCAGGCCGCATTTGCGCCCAGGAACGACTTACGTTGGTAGGCCCTAACCACCATTCAGTGCAGGAATGGGGGAAACCTGGAAAACCTCATTAATTAGGGGGGCAGTCAAATGTCAACCGGTATCAATCTCTCACATTGACCCAAGCCGACATTCTTCGACCCTACCATACCCGCAGGTAGGGTGCCAATCCTCTCCACGAATATAGCTTATATACTGTCTACCGGCTGCGGGGGTCGAACCCACAGCGATCTAGTTACCTCGATTCAAGTACGGACGCCTTAAACCACGCGACCACTGACCGATCAATATAACCAGTAACATTGGAGAATCTAATTATATTAATTATATCCATTGTTTATGTAGTACATTTTGAATTCCTGTACGTGATAAAAAATCGGTTATGATCAATGATGGATGGACGTAGACTTGCATATTTATGGAACATTCCCAAAAAATCGACTCCTCCTATATCTCCCTCTGGTGTTGTAAATAATCTAGGAACATTATGGGGAATTGTGGCATTGGGAATAGTCACTTTAATGGACGACTTAGCATCTTCAATGTTCTTTGTACGTAAATAAGTTAATTCTTCTCTCCTACAGGTTCCAAATATACCAACAATCAAGACAACTTTTTGGAATAAGTACTTTTCTTTCTGTCAGTGGTTACTTGAAAGGCATGCAAGCTTGTTTACAGCTATTATGTCAACTGATGAGGTAATTATTATGAGAAGTGGAATATTTCATCAATACAACTCGCGCATTTGGGCAGAACAAGATCGAAAAGATCAAGTTTTCAACAAACGCGTTGTTAGGAATCGCACTGGACTATCTCATTGGGCTCATTCAACTACCGCAAAGACTTAACGGCGTATTGTATTTAAGGTGTCTACCTGAAGAGCTTCCAGTTTTCCTAGGAGACGTATTAGGTATGCGACCAATGTATTTTACCCATGCAGTTAGATAACAGCGCATCTTTAACGCTGGATTAGGAAACGTGGTCTTGTTGGATGACTTGCTCGCTCTTCCGGTCTAAATTCACTATATCTCTTTATTGCGTTATTTACATGAAGGTTATTGAACCAGTTAGAAGCTGTTTGAAATAAAATTCGTAACAATAATGGAAAAATTGAAGGAATAAACACATGATCCTTAAATTGTAAACATATGTAAAAGTTAGACTATTATCTTTTAATCACTCAATATATTTATATTGGCTCAGCATAAACCAATTGCCTTAAGTGAACCCATAAATAAAAGTCTAGAGGGTTAAGGTCCGGTGACCTTGCAGATTAATGAAGAAGACCGCACCTTCCAATCCATCTTTTATTGAAATTATTATTGGCTGCACCGTCATGCTGATATCACATTATATTTTGCAGACCAATAGGAATATCATCTAATAAGTCTTGCAACTCATTTTCTAAAAATGTTATGTATGCGCACCATTTAACCGATTAGGCCTATTAAGAATACCACATCAAGTGTTTATAGAAAATATTTGTTGGAAGCCTCTAATTATATTTAACTGCGTGTGGATTTTGTGAAGATCACGTACAAGTCTTCAAATACTGGCCGTTGGATTATCAAGTACTGTATCAACAATGGAAACTTGTTGTACAACAGAAGAACAAAAAAATTAGAAAAAGCTACACTATGAGGTTGCCGTATCATAGAGGACATCCACAAAGAGTTTAGGAAATGCTGAGATGAATTAAATGGCTGTCAATTTGCTAAGAAGTTCCTAGAGTACCCCTACAAGGTTACAGCCAAGAAGTACCTGGCTATGTCTAGGACTAATCTTCGTTTGGTGATAGGTATTCAAACTGGACATTGACATGGACATTACATGAGGAAGTGCGAAACACTTCTTTGTAGGGATTGCGAACAGGAAGACGAGACAATACTTCATGCACTTTGTGAGTGCACTGCCATATCGTCAATAAGAGAATCCGTGTTGGGAGAACAATGGTCTTTTATGACCTACATTAGAGAGATCCCCCTGGGCAACGTCACCACCTGTTTCTCCTTATTAGGTTGGTTGGCGGCTCAGGTAGATTGATCTCCTAATGGAAGGAGGTACAAGGGGCCCAATGGGGCCTAAGTGCTGTAGCCTTTCTGCTACCCTTCCCACAATCCCAGAATTCCAGAACGCCGTCTATTTGAACTTACGTATTTCCGACACGTAGGTCTAGAGTTACCATCACACTACCGATAAGCGTAAATAATGTCAGCAAGTTTTTTGTTACTACACTGCCTTTTAAAAGAAACAGAAACGTTAACGTTATACAAAAATAATTACTTGGTAACAAACTGTCAAATAATAAACAAACTGCTTTATTTTACATTTCTGAAGATCTGGAAAAAGTAATTCTTTTACGATTTTACATATAACAATTATTTTGGCTGTCCAATTACGAAACACCTTTAACTATATATCTACAATTATTTTGGATCTTAAATTGTAACTCTTCTGACAAAAAATTGGTCTTACTTTCCCATTGTTAGATGGGTAATCGGTCTTGAAATACCTATTTCCACTTTAAATTGTAGCGAACGAAATCGTCTATTAGCCTCGACTCAACTCGAAATTAATTAAATCCAGCCTTGAAATAGACCAGGCGGACTCAGCACATTTTAAATAGAATTTGGCCGACCCATTACTCTTAGAGTTTATCTTGCCCACATCCTAAAATTTACAGCCCCGTTATATATAATCTCATGGTCACATTTCTTTTTCCAGATGCATTGTCGACCCCGATGGCTACCCCATAGATTACGGACTACCTAAAATACCCTGTCGGACACAATGCAGCGACAGCTATTACAGGACGCTGCCTACAAATCGAATGAAACGGCATTCGGCTGCAAATCCATTAAAAAGATATTCCAGGGAGGCAGAGTTCCTCTCCAGGAGTGTGGATTCTCCGTATGACTACCAGACGGACGTCCGCTACACTGCAGACGGGTATGACTTATGCTAATGTTAAGGTCAACATAGAAAGTTATGATAGCTATGTTCGCTACTTCAGCTATACTTGTCAAAAGCAGCTAATGTTACAACTAGACGTAGCACTAAGCTAATTCTGTTTGCTATGCTTGTCATACTAAAAAGTAACCACCTTTATTCTACATAACGTAACAACAAGTTACAACATTGCAACATTGTTTGTGAAGACTATTTTAATGTAAGTTCAATTAACAGTAAAGATAAGTTCATCGAAAAATTGTAAAAAATCAATTAAACTTTTCTATTAAGCTACCAGAATAGATGACGTTTAGAAAATCAATGGTAAAGCAAACATATTTATTTCTTATTTATTGCATTCAGCCCTTTATTAGCATAGTTTTATAAGTATCTCGTGTAAAACTATCTATTTGGTACTTACCCAACAGCATTGTCGCCGATATTGTCACGAGCGGACCTATATTGTAAACATAGGAATAAGTTGCATTTCTGAAAAGTTTCCGACCTCAACAGCACTCGTAAATAAAAGCTAGTGAATTTCGTTGTTCATCTGTTGACAGTTACTCACCATAGTTTCAGCCATTTTGGACGTGCAGTTGTTATGTAACAGTCGTTTGAGTGAGTTGATGTGAGTGTTTTTATGAAAATGAACAAAATTGAGTATCGAGCTGTCATTAAATATTTGTTTTTGAAAGGCAATACTCCTACGCAAATCAAAGATGAGTTGGATTCTGTGAATGGGGACTCTGCACCATCACTTACCACAGTGAAATTTTGGGCAGCAACGTTCGGGACGTCCAAAAACTGCAACTAATGACGAAAACATCGCCTAAGTTCACCAAATGGTGCTAGACGACCGCCGAATTAAAGTGAGAGAGATAGCAGAGGTTATGAACATGTCAAAAGAATGTATTTGTCACATATTAAATCAACATTATAAACAATAATGACAAGAGTTCACTATCTAAACAGTACTTCTGTGGAGCATCTCAAACTTCGTCTTCATAAAATCAAATCTATCACACTCATTGCAGGACGCACAAGCTAACACAATGAATCACTGACAAGCCGGCCATCTATATTGAGTTGGTAGGCAGAAAGAATAGCGTCGGCAGAAGGGAAATTTTATACGGAAGTGGAGAGTCAACCGTTGAGCGTTTACGCTTCCATTTGCATGACTACGTTAATTTATATTAGAAGTAGTTATTCTTAACACATAGCGAGTTAACTCAATCTATGTAGTCGTATCTTTTCGTTTCTAACGTGTATAGCGAACATAGCGGACAGCAATCTTAGTTAATCTTTGCGGCCGCTTGTACTTCTTTATTTCTACCATTAACTCATTTTTATGTAATGTATATTATCAGTACAAATTAAATATTTGACATAACAGCACTTTCCACCTTATTATTAGTATCCTGATAAATATATAATTTGACTTTATTAAATATTCGGAATTAGAATAGATAATAAAACATTTGATTTCTTAAATTATGCCTACGTTTTGTTTTAATTTAAAGCATCTTCAGGATTTATTTAATGGGCCTTATTAGACTGCAGAATTATAAATGTTCATTGTTATCAAACCAAAAATTCCTAGCAATAGTTATAATCATGCATGAGTAATAAATTATATTCAATTGAAAATCGCACTCGCTCCAAACGATAGCGAGTGTAACCTGGCATGCTATAAGAGGCACTGACGTCACAGGTGAATCCATGTTCTCAAACTATTTTGACAGCTTTAGGGGCGTCATAAAATTAAAGTTTTTTTCAGATCGCATTAAAATTACAAAATTATTCAGAAAATGTAATAAAAGAAAATGCAAATGACCAAATTCCTGAGATATGGTGCCGTTAAACACTATCAAGCATTTTTTTCCCAAAGTTATATGATTATAGCTCTAAACACATAGCATTACTATGTTTTCCATAAATCTAATCTAACCAGTTGAAGGGAGCATTAACTTTCCGCTGAGTTAAATTAAGTGGGCCTTGAGGTACATTTAAATAACTGGAAACAATAATCTAACTAAACATTTATAAATTAGTGACATTGTGAATTCAAAGCAGTTAATATCGAACATTATCCAGAAATGCCATTCTCATTTTCCATCTCACCCGACATTTTTGTATAAAGCTCGAGAGCATTTCCATTCATTATGTATCTAATTAACTTAATTCGTACTTAGGAATCTGAACTCGGCGACAAAGGTGGAGATATTTATTGTTTAGCTTAGGCATTTAGAAGATAACTTTTTATGCTGTCAAGATTATTTCTTTCTTTCTCTATAGCTAATATTAGGGTTGCCTCTCATCTACTTAAAATCGTAGATAAAATAGTACTTTAATCGAAAGGGTAGATAAAATTATACTTTACCGCCAAGGATGCATAACCACTAATTTAAATCGTTAGCTAGAAGAAATATGCATGAGAAGGGAGGAATCCTTTTTTCTCCGACTAGGACACCAATGAATTGGCGTCAATGGTCTGGCTTTCCATGCTGTTAAGTATGCATTCTGATTCAACAATTTTGTTGGCCTTTGATTATTTAATGTACGAGTATGTCTCTAGTATGGAGAAAGACTGTCAAACACACAACCGCTCTACTGTTACCAAGTCTGCGCCAAAATTTGCACCCGTAGCTGCAGAACGATGGAAGCAATGTCTAGTATACATTTCTAAAATTGACAGCTTTAAAAACTCAACTCACTCAAATTCAGAAGAAATTATTTATACTCTTCCTCAACTGAGAGAGGCCGCTGAAAGTTTGGCAAAAGGTTTGTTACCTAAAAAGAATCTGCAAGATTCGATAAAGTTTATGATGTTTTCAAGAGTTGATGCTCGCAAAATTGCCAAAATAAAAAAACCGCCAATCCTTTGGTCCATTTACTCAATGTTGCATACTACTTTAAATATTAAAGATAAAGCGGATGTCTCCAAATTTTAGAAGTTATTAGCATTTTTGAAACAACAAAATTTAGAATATGTATCCAAAAAGTCAGGGCATCTAGAACGTATGAAAGATGAAAGGACAGTTAAGAAAATAGTAGGGAGTAAACCTAACTAAAAGAAAAAAAGAAGGAGACAGAGGTAGCGATGGAGAGAGACAGTGGCAATAGATATAAGGGAGAAAAATGTAACGGATTGGAAAAGAAAGGCGAAGAGCAGAATGGAGTGGAGGAGAATAACACAGCCCTGGGCCAGAAAGGCCTGTAAACAGCTTTATATATATATATATATATATATATATAATGAATGCGATGAATCTGCATGGTCCTCAAAAGAACCATTTGTTTGCTAACGTTTTGGTAAATCTCATTTACCGTCTTCTTACTTCTGCTTCACGTTACTACGTTCTGCTTACTGGAAGATGTTTGCCCACTTGGTGAGTTATATACTGTGATTTCGTTTCGGTGTGTGGTTTTCTTCGCATGGCTGCGCGTCACGGGTCTTGCGTTTAGCGGTGCTGTGGGTTCTTGCGTTCTGATTGGCCTACTCTCCACTGGCCACAATGCGATAAGTCAATTTCCAAAATTGTGGCATTTTAAAAGCGTCCGAAAAACGGCAGCCACGCTATTGGTAAATAGCAGTGATGACATTTTCCAGTTGAATAGACTACGGGGATGGAAACCTTCCATAGTAGCTAAGGATACGTCGATAAGTCTACAGATTGTCAGGTTAAAATTTCCGAAAAAATATCTGGCAAAATGCCGAACTTCAGTATCTAAAAACATTACCATTTCTACGCAGGATATTCAGTATGGATTAACAATATCTGTTGCCGCTTATAACCAATAGTGCTGCAATTAATTTAGTAAAATAATATTTAATGCGAATAAAATTTGTTGAGAATGTTTTAATGTGCAATAGGATATTTTTTGAAACAAACATTTTGGTTATTTGGTTATTTGTCTGGGTGGAAAGTAATCACATTCCTCCCTGGCAAATATCACTTTCAATCTGGATATGTATGTATGTCAAAGTCAGAAATATGTTTCTTTCAAACTTACTGTATGTTTGAAATATCAACATAACATATATGGTTGTAAATATTATTCCCTATTATCATCTCCGATATATGTCACTACTTCACATTCACATCTTTTTGGACGATAAGATACTATTTTATATAAAAGTATTATAACTTTGTTGAAGTTTAAAGGGCAGACAGTGGATTGAGTTTAGCGTATCAGAATTTGGAATTCTGAGTAGGGACATTTTTGTAACTGATCTGACACTTTCGTCATGTTCTGTGGATGGTTTGATCGGCATGAAATATTCAAGTGTTCAAAGCTGACCTTTTAGGGGCCGGGATAATGAGACCCCTATCACACTTGTTCGTCTTTTAAAAACGCTTTGAATAATACACTACAGGAATCCGAAACCGGGATTTGGTTTCCATGATCTGTTCAACAGACCGTGTAATTTTCATATTACCAATTTAGAAAAGTTCCGCGTGAAATGTGGCCTGAATATTTATACGCCAGTAAAGGAATGAACAATATTAAATATTTATATGGCTATTGCTGCAATAAATCAATTGAAGCAGTCAGTTATATGTAGCTACGGATTCTGAATAATGAAGTAATGCGAAAATAATATTACACTATCTAGTAGCCAGGGGAAGGATGTGATTAAATGCATTATTTATGTTTGTTTGCCTTTGGCTAGGGCAGCATAATATATCAATCGCTCAAACTATGTCTGGATAGCAAAAAACGGGTTCTGAAAAATGAGCATATCCGTTACATTAATTTTCACTATCTCACGTAAACTTTTGCTTAAATTTCCATATTTTAAGCGTTTTCTGGTCCAGTTTTTATACACTGTTGATGTTGTGACCCATCACTCAGATGATACGCGGAGATAAATTGTTGCACTAATACAGGCTTATTTGATCCAGTAAGATATAGGTTTTAATGTTGCTATACAGGGTATTTCCGAAAATACAGGAAGTAAATGTTAACTTCCTTATTTCGAATAAAACTATACAATATTGCAAAGAAGATTATCTATCTGCTTATTAGTTAAATAAGTTCTTGATTATGTGAATTTGTGAATACCTTTATTTTGACAATTTTCAGAACATTCGAGACTCAGTATGATTTGGTTCCTCGTACGTTCTCGAGGACCATGAAAACTTCGAGAACACAAAAAATATATACAGGGTGTTAGAGGTTTAACAACCGTAAATCCAGTATGAGATAGATGAAGTATAAATGAACAAAAACGTAAAATAGTACAAGAGCAAAACTCCTGCCGTTATTAAAATTAATCGAGGAATTATATCACGATATGGCAACATGCTAATGTATGAACTAGTTCGCTGCACCTGTTGAGCGCGTTTGCGGGTTACCTACCAAGTACCACCTTGATAAATTTAAAAAAGTCAACACTTCGTTAGCAGATCTCAGATCCAGACTTGGCGACAATCTTAATATTTAAATCTACCTTATTTATATTATAACTAATTTAATTTTATTCATTCGAGCTAGTCGACAGAATGATACCATTTATTTACCTGCAGGGGTTTGATTATCAAGTTTAGTGTAACACATTCCCTCAGAAAGAGACGTAAATTCTCATGAGAAAATGCAAATCTGTCTTCTTGACCATTCTCATGTAGTTATTTGCCATAAAAAGAAATAGAGAATAATTTCACGCGGCTTTTGCTAAAGGAATATAAGGCTCCAAGAATTGTAAATATACACATAGATAATAATATACTCAGGAATTTTTTAATTGGTACGAATTACCACTTGAATTTCTTTCACTGCATTCTAGAATCGACACCTAAGTGTGTTATTTTTATTGAGACATATTTAGACTTACAGCAGGTTACTACTCGTAAAACAAAACAGTTGCAATGATGCCGTACGTTGGAATAACGTAGTTACAGGCAATGTCATATTACTACGTTCATTTTGACGGCATGAAAAGTATTCTACAGCGACTACACTCAAGTCATGCTACTTCTGTTTTATATGCTCAACAGATATTTAACGACCCTATAATTCGCGAAGGTTTAGCATACATACATTTTAAGTATTCTCGGCCAACTTCAGTCATTCGTCATCTTGGAGCAACTGTGACAGTGTGTGTGTGAAATAGTGTTTTTTATTTGCGACAATCTATTTTTCCGTTATAAGGACTTAGTGCTGAACGTGTGAAGAAAAAAATTGATTCCGTTTTGCAGAACAATCTGGTATTTCTTCACTTTATGCCGTATAGTAGACCTTTTTGATTGCGAACAAGTAGATTTTTCTATCCCATTCTAAATGTGCTATACATGAAAAATTATAAATTACCAGTACAAGGCAATATTTTGATTTTAACCTATTTGTAGCACCTCGGTTTCTACAAACATTAACTTAGCGTCTTAAGTGCGCCCCTTATAATGACGTCATCTGCGAACGAAATGCGGCCTTTAGACATGAATAAAAAATAACACAATGGCTATGTTGGCACAATGAATCAATAGTTAACGCCTTGGCCATTTTTTTTAACATTCTGTATAAATTGAAGATGCTTAAATAATTTTAGAAATACTGGCATACCAAATATTGTCAATAATTACCCCTACGATTCTTGATAAGGTATGCTGTCAATTACTATACCCGGATTATACAAAAACAGTTAATTTGAGAATGGGGTTGAGTAAGTCTTCAAACGGTTCCCCTAGGAAATATGAACTACCGAGGACCATATTCAGATATTCATGAATTAAATTGAAATTGTATGAAGACGATTTCGCGGCAGTGCATAATTGATCAGCAATATACACTTAAGGCTGAAAGGCCGCAAAGTAATAAATAAATTATTGTAACATTTTATGCGGCCAATTTCCTGACACTTGTGAGCCACAAATTGAATTTTATAAGAGCTTTTCATTTGTGTAGGCATAACGATAACATTTACTGCTATGTTATAATATAGTTACTAATAATTATATTTATAATATAAATAGAATAAAAGCGTGGAATAGAAGGAAACATCCAAGATCTGATTTAAGATAGAGGAAGTAATTTACTTTGTTCCGATAATTTTTCTGATCGAAACCATGAATTTGTCTGGTGGAGTAAGAAATGTAATAATCTCGTGAAGGAGAAGTTTCGCTAAATGTCTTATCCTAGATAGACATTAAATAAAAGCGAGAGATCTAAAGTAAACCATTAATGTAACAATTTTCTGTGCTATAAAATTAGTATTAACCGGATTTTACCTTAACCTGAACATTATTCAGATCAAGTTTATTAATTTACAAAACACTCCACATATCTATTCACTTACTCAGGCTGTGGCTTTTGTCGCTAATAATCCATTTCGGTGTTGAAAATGTGTGTTCAACATCCACAAATGTCACTGAGGCATATTTGAAGTACATTATATATAATTTTTCTTTCATGGGACATTTAGGGTTTCTTCACAAAAATCTACCTTCTTTGACATTAAAAAGGTCTACTATACGATATAAAGTCATGAAATCTCGGATTGTTCTGCAAAACAGTGCCAATTTTTTTCTTCACACTATAACTGGGAAATAAACTATCGCAGATAAAAAACATTTAAGTACTGCGTTATTTATTGAATATATATTTTATAATGCTCACAGTTGATTCAAGACGGCGAATAGCTGAAGGTATTCGTGAATAATTAAAATGTATGTATGCTAAATCATCGCAAATTCTAGGATCGTTAAATATCCGTTGGGCTTATAAAATGGAAGTAGCATCACTTGAGTGCAGACGCTGTATAATATTTGTATGCCGTCAAAACTAACGTAGTAATATGACGTTGCTTCTAACTACATATCCCAAGGTGCTGTTTCATTGCAACTGTTTTGTTTTACGAGTAGTAACCTGCTGTAAGTCTAAACATGTCTAAATAAAAACAACAGTTCTGGGTCTCGATGCTCGAATGTAGTGAAATAATTTCGAGTGGGAATTCATTCCACTTAACAAATTCCTGAGTATGTTATTATCTATATGTACAGGGTGAGTCAGTCATAATGTCATATTAAAAATATTTTCAAATCATTATTTAAACCCCCTTTTCGGACTATCACTGACCGGTCACAGCTTTGGTCGGTTATAGCTCACAGTTCAACTCGATGTCGACCTGATACAATGTTGTCAAGTTGTAATATTTTTCTATATAGTACCTACCCACCTAGGTTTTAGACATCACAAATAAACGGTTGTACTGACTATTTTAGAATATAATTTTTTCTTGCTCACTTCAACTTCAGCCAATAATATTTTAAAATGTTAAGATCCAATAAAATCAAATAATAATAATCAAATAATTCTATTAAAAATTGCAAGTAACGCGGTTCACTCAGGTTTTCCCGTAGAAAATACGGCCCAATCAAACGATACCCGTACACTCGCGTGTCGATTTTTCTCTGAGCAAATGTAGCTGTTATGACTGCAACAAAACTCCAACGTGTCTAATAATAAACCTAGTAATAAACCATTTACGTACATTATATAAAAAACCTATATCCAATGGGCAAATTATTAAGAGAAGCTGAAAAGTGTTTCGTGTTTAAATACTAAGTAATAAAAAACCATCGTGTTGTCGACAGAAAACCGTCCAAAACCGAAATGACACGCCGCTAATCTAAGTTATCGAGAGTTAATCTTGACATTAACCTACCGTATTATTAGGTCAATAACCTAGTTTCCTAGTTTTTGGACTGTTATTTAACGACAAGGAGTAAAACTATTTTTTTTTAAATCTAGATACATGAATGAATTTTGCTTAAATATTGATTTATTTGTTAATAAAAACAAATGTAGATAATAAATAAATGTTTTCGAATGTTAGGTTATTACAGTTTAATAATTTTGATATTACGTTTTCACTACGTTTTACAAATAAATATGAATTTTTAGTATTACTCGTACAATTAACACACACGTAACTAGATGTACAATTTATACTTACGTACATCTAGCCTAGAAATTCATTGTTTTTTAAGTAGTATGGTACTAACCTGTTTACAGTTCAAGTAAAACTGCACTTATCCGTCCATAGCACTTTATTAATAAAATTAGGGTCAGTCGCATTTCGTAAACATTCTCCGTATAACACTACCATTTCCACATATTCGGAATTTGTAAAATTGTGCGCTGTGAATTTACGCCAAATACGTGAGGTTAGACCGAAATAAACAAACTACTGCTTACTGCTTGTATTCTCTCCATCCCCCTCCAAATGTGTGGCATGATTTACAAATTTGAGGGGAATAAATGGAAATGCAGAGTGCTAAATGGAGGTAAATTTGAATAACACGCTGATGTGTTAGACAATATTATGTATGTAAATGTGGCATCCATGGTTAATACGGCAAGTCTGTGTCATTAGATTATCGTCGGGTGCGTCATCAGATAGTTCGTAGCGCGCCAGGAGCGTCGTGTTACTGATTTTTATAGGGTGATTTGTTTATTTTTTTAAAGGTCCAGTAAAAAAATTTTTTTTTCGATTTTCTGCCTTTATTAGGCCTCCCGAATACGTGGTTAAAATTAATGACATTATGACTCACCCTGTATATTTACAATTCTTGAAGCTTTATGTTCCTTTAGCAGGAACCATGTGAAATAATTAACCAATTTTATGGGAAACAATTACAATAAGAATAGTGTCAAGGATGCAGATTTGCATGTTCTCATGAGAATTTACGTCACTTTCCAAGGAAATATGTTGCGCTAAACTCGGGAATCGAATCCCTACAGGTAAATAATTGTGATGTTTCTGTTGATTAGTTTGAAATAAGATTAAATTTGTTTTATTATAAACAAACCCTATTAGCACAAGGATGTCCTATGAACATCCAAAGGATGTCCAAAGTCGGAAGTCCGTACATCCAGTAGACGTCGGTTTTTAGTTCGAGGGACGTTCATTGGAAGTCCCACGGACGCACAAATGTCACAACTTCATGCAACCCAGGAACGTCCACTACTGTATCACCCACAGATGTCCGCGTCTGTACCAAATTTGTGCTACTCATGGATGTCCTGTTTTGGACATTTAATGGAGGTCTGCATTGAAATTATAGAAATACTTTTTGATAATATGTATTTATTGTTTTTCTAATTATTACATGAATAACAAATACATAAATAATTAAGAAATACAAATAAAACAACTATATAACACGTAACAAGTAACAAGAACAAAATCATATAATTACATTACTCAACTTAACCTAGAATAGCTAAAGACGAAAAAACTCACCAAATAAAGTGAAAATGAAAACTTCTTTATCTAAAAACGAAAACGACTGTTGTCGGTTGTTAGTACATAATTATACTGTGACATAGTTGTCTACATATAGATGTTATGAATTTAGTCTAGCCAGCAAATAATTCAATTATTTATAAATAGACTAAATGAAGAAAATACACAGAATATACTGCTTATGTTCCCTAATTTATCTGTAGGGTTTACTCATAAACGTTTAACACTTTATCAGCGTCACCAGAGAGAACAGAACAGTTTGTTTACATTTTATAGGTTAGCGTTACATCTGGATTCAAGACCCATTTTTTTTCATTACACATGCGCTGCACGAATTTCAGCGGCAAATTCAAATTATAACAGAACAAGTACAATACTGGACATCCATCGGATATCCACATATGTACTATCAAAATATGTCCCATAAAGGATATCCACTGGATATACAGTATATGTACCATCAAAATATGTCCCATAAAGGACATCCATCGGATGTCCAATGTATGTTCTATGAAAGTATGTCCAATGTCCATTTATGGACGTCTGTACGTTAAATGGACATTAAATGGACGTCCACTGGACGTCGTGTGCTATTAGGGAAGTATATTTAAATATTACGGCCGTTGCCAAGTAGAGACCTGAGATGTGCGAACGAAGTTTGGACTTTAATTATTACCACTCAATGTTTGTAGCATACTTCACGGGACATAAAGTATTTTACCGGTGAATCTGATAGGGACCTTAGTTAAATACAGTTTTTAAAGGTAAAAATAAATAGAATGAGGTCATCAGCAGCCAAAAATACTTTTTGAAGTTATACTTCTTTGCGCCCGTTAGACACATTGGGATGGGATGTTGGTCGAGAAACCGCGTCACGCTCAAAAGGAAGAACAAATTGTTAAGAACAAATTTTTATGAACTAATATAGTAATAATATATATATATATATATTTTTTTTCTTTTAGGATATATTTTTTTTAAGAATTTTTTTTTGTACGTACGAGTGTTTTTTTAAGATTTTTTTTTTAAGATTATTTTTTTTGTACGTACGAGTGGGTGTATGAGAATGGCCAAAGAAGTATAACTTCCACTGTCTGGTCCGACGCAGACAATTTTTTTACAATATCAACGTTTCAACTTATACAAAGTCATCATCAAGATGCTACAATTAACAAATAACTTTAAAAAAATATATAAATTACAGTTATTATTATCCAAATTCATTCCAAAAGATCCAATACACTATGTAGTACTATGTACGAATTCTATAGAAATTACGCATTGCGCATCACAAATTCAGCGAGCATTAGATAGGACAAAGTTAAACTAAAAATATCCTGTTGAAAAACGACAACAAATTTATATAAAAAAAAAACACCAAAAGGCGAATAGCGCCGTCAAAAGAAAATCTGACGTCGTATAAAATAATATACTGAGACATGAATGTTACGGTTACTTTTTTGAAATTTAGTGTAATATACAGAGTGAACCTTAAATAAGTACAAATATTTTAACCAGCAGTATAGTTCACTGTGTAGAATACATAGTTAATAGGTTTTTTTTTACAAAAAATGAGAAATAAAAAAGTGAAATTTTAAATAAATTTTGTAATTTTTCTGTAGAAAACTTGTTGAGGACCGCTGACTTTCATACATTTACGAGTCTTAGCGCTTCAGATTGAACGTGTAGTTCACAGTGTTGCCAGTGTTACACAAATGTCTTTGCTTGAAGAAAATTAATATGTTGTGTGAAAATCATAGTTTTTCGTTATTAATAACTTAAGGATATTGTGTCTTGTGTCTCTTTCTAACAGTGTACAATGGCATTTAACTTGTGAAATATGGATTACTGATTAAATATTTAATTTTTTAACAAACAGGTAAGCTTGTTGCAAGTTTATCTATAATTTTTGAACATTGGACATAGTAATGTCACGTAATATCTTCCTAAATCCTTTACGGTAGTATTTAACTTGCGGAAATTCATTTTTAATCGTTTATAGTAAGGTCAGTTATGCAGTTAAAATATATGTTAATATTGCTGCGTATCATACTACATACACAACTTTACTGTACTTATGCTTCAAACAAGTATTTTTAAAATAGAATTAACCGTATTACTTTACTATTACGTTAAGGGAAACGTAATATTTATATTAGAGAAGATATGGCAACCTCGCAACAAATCATATGGTTCATTAGGTTAGCTAAGGTAGCGGTCCTCAAAATGTGGGTATTTTAAAAAAAAAATTAATATCTCCGTAAATATTATAAATTTTTAAAAATGGCTTTCACTAGACTGATCTATATGACGAACTACATCAGCAGTTAAAATATTTGTACTTATTTAAGGTTCACCCTGTATAGTGTGACCGATTAGTATACGTATTTTCATGAAAATATAATGAATTATTCATTTGCTCACATGACGTAAGTCGTCTGAATTCTTGCACCAACTATAAGAATGTTCTGATAAACCAGTCTTCAGTCTTTTGATAATTGAATTCTAAATAGTTTGTCTAATACTTCTTTTGTGCTATGCGATGTTTGTCCGATTTTTGTTAGTGAAATATGTTCGATTAGACAAATTAAAGAAATTTTTTTATGTAGGTACCTACTGCCTGTTTTGATAATAATTGTAATTTATATTATTGTATATTTTTGCTTTTTTTTATTTTTTTTTGTGATTTGTAGCATCCTGATGATGACTTTATATAAGTTGAAACGTTGATAGGGTAGAATAGTCTTTTTGGCTATTAATTGATTTTACCTTTAAAAATAAATAATTAAATATGTTTTAATTTGGGGCGTGGTAAACATCAGATTCAAGCAAAGTCTTTCCCTTTTGTTTCAGATACCCGGCTAGATTACCCGGCGGCTCCGAGCAACATCCGCCCCCGATGGAGAAGTTCCTGGAGCCCGCCGCTCCAGCCTCCTTGCCTTGCTGCTCCGTGCAGTGGCCCACATGTGTGCCCGCAAATTTGCACATAATAAACTCTGGCCTGACCCCGGGCGCCAACTACGCCCAACCAAAGTGTGTAACTAAAAGGTGTGCTAGTGCGCAGACAGACACGGAAAGTGATACCGAGAATCCCGAGACTCTAACTGCCGATAAAAGTGAGTCCAGAGTGCACGTCGAGGACGACGCTGCTAATGAGATGTTGACTGAGAGCCCTGATGAGGGCTACGAGGGGGAGCCCTCCGTGGTGTAGTTGAGGCGATCGACTGCGCGCTACCATCTTCCAACTTTCCTCATCCTAACGTGATTTCTTACATTTCAAACAACAGGGTAAATTAGTTTTACGTATTTGGGAGTTAAGTTTTGTATCCGAGTTCTGTGTTAGATGGTACGGTAGAAACGTTGTGTACTACGGCGGTAGCAGACTGTGTAGACATGTTTGTTATATTTGTACAACCCACTTTGAGTATATCATCATTAGGAAATCGTTAGACTGTTGGTAGTTCAATACCTATATGTAAATGTTACTAGATTTTTAATAAAATTTTTAATCACGGTCCTTTTATTTCAATTGCATCGTTCTTATTGGGTGGTTTGCCATCCACATAAAAAAGGTTCATTATTTTTTCATCAAAACTTCCCTGGAAGGGAAGATAATCTTTTGTGAATAACTGAGGAGAAACATATAACTTAATTGTACTGAAATTATTTCAAATTTAAAAGTTAAAACTTAATTCAATAATTAAACCTCATTTTTCGGTTCATTAAACAATTAAAGAAGCCGGAAATGTTTTAACATAATATGCAAATGACTTAATTTACATTTTTCGGAACACTTATTTGGGATTAATGGATATACATTGGCAATGACCTCCTAGGATCCCCTTCCTAACTTAATATTTTTTGGGATTTTATGAAACATATCCTTTACGTGCGTTATACGAATCATCATCCTTTTAATTTTCGTAGTAATTAACATATTCCGAGTAGATGCAACATATTAATATGTCAATCTCCGTCTGAACGATTAGAATTTATTTAAAACCATCATGACTTATTTGGCATCAACTGAATAACATTGCTGTAGCTGACATTCAGTAAAAATTTTCAGTATTTAGCTTGTGACGACTTTTTAAAAGTTTTGAACAGTTTGAAATTCTACTTAACTTTTATCAAAAATAATATATTTTACGGCAAGAATACAAATGCATCAGATTTGTTAAATGCTAATTTTTGAAAAGGAAAACCAACAGGGCAACTTTATAATACTTATAAACCATCACAGCGTTTATCAAGTGACATTTTACACATATTACTTCTGCTATAACATCACTAACGTTTTTGTCCTAGAAGTAACATAAATACTCTATGGTACTTTAGGTCATTAGTGACACATATCGTAAATCAGCAGAGAATTTATAAATCATTGTTTATAAGCCACAGTAGATTTTTGACCTCAGCAATAATATCATATGTCTATTGATACAATTTTTCTAGTGACAAAGGGACAAACCACTAAATCACCAGCAATTTTATAAATCACTATTTATATGTAACAATTCACTTATAGGCACAGTTCATGTATAACTCAAAAACCACAAATAGTTTTTTATTAAGGATTTCAAAGTTTCTTACCTTCAAACATATTTCAAAAATGAACTTATAAATAACCTATCACTATTTATAAATTAAATGTGATTGAATATAAATCGTAACTAATGTATAATTCATTAAAACAATTCTTTTCTCATACCAATATGTTCTTGTATTTATAGTACTACATCTAATGCATATGATGATATGTTATTTTCTATGTATTCTATTGCAAAGTAAAATTTACAAAGTCGCGGTGACATTTTAAAGTTTCTCAGTCAGAGTATTCGAGATGCTCATTTTTTCATTTCCGTCCAGACTGCGTCGCTGTGTTTTTAACTTTTAATTATACTCACAACTTTGTCCTCCTGTAACGGACATGTGCTGGTTAAGTTAAAAAGGAAAGCGGCGAGACATCCCAGTTTTTAGAAATTTATGACGTCTTTTCTAGTTTTTTGCTAGGAAGGAAAAAGAAAGTCACCTGTTCTTTTAGAAGTTTTAAATAACCTAGCGAGACCTGTCAGTTCAAGAGAGAGGAAGGCACAGGCAGTTTCGCATAGCAAAAAATATAAAAAAGAATGTTAGGAAAGCGGTTTGAAGAATATTAAATTAAGTTCGAAAATATAATTTGAGATATTCCGTATAGGGAATAAACTTCTAATATCTTTTACACTTGTTAATATATTGATTTCAAATTTAGTGTCGATGAGATTTTGGGGATGCAGAATTTAAATAATATACCACTTTTGAACTATCTTGTAGGGGGCGCCACATAAAATACAAGGTAATCTTAAAAGAAGTACCATAAATGTAACTAGGATTTCTAGGCTCCAAAATAAGACAAAAAAAAAAAAAGAATTCGTTTCACCAGCTGCTCAGTAATTGTTTTTGTAACTTTACCTAAACATAATAGAAAAGCCCAAGTTGTTCAAGTCAGAGCATCTAGAAGGCTTATCCATTGGTTTCTAAGTTGGTATAAATTTAATTATTTGTACCATCCACATAATAGTTATTTATGCAACAAGTGCAAAAAGTGTTTATTGCACGCGACGTGAAATTGTCCAACGAGGCCGTCAGGCCGAGTAAGACAACACGTCGAGTGCAATAAGCACTTTTTGTACGAGTTGCATACAATATTTTTTCTACGTTCATGCAAAAACCAAAAAATGTTATTTAGATGACACTAAGTCTAGAAAAATGTGACGTCGATTTGAAGGTTTATGTTTGTCATGATGACAAAACGCTGCAGTAGAATGACAGGTGAGTGCAATAAAGAACCACTTTTTCCACTTAATATAGTTCAATAAGTATTGTTTTTTGCATGAACGTAGAAAAAAATATATTTGCCAGCTCTCTGTAGAAGCCATCTGTAAAGATGCATTATTTTTGTCATCAAAATTTCCCTGAAAATCTTGCATTCCAAAGATAATCTTCTGTGAAGAAACATATAATTGAATTTCTTCAAATCACTGAAATTATTTCAAATTTAACACTTAGTTTTCGGCTTATTCAACAACTGAAGATATCAGAAATATTTTAATACAATATGAGAAGTGTCAATAGCTTAATTTACATTTTCCAGAACACTTCATTGGAATTAATGGACATACATTTGCTTTGACCTCCTGGGATCCCCTTCTTAACTTATTTTTCTTTAGGATTTTACGAAATATATTGTTTATTTGCGTTATATGAATCGTCGAAAACCATCGCGATTTATTTTACATCAACTGAATAACATGTTGTAGTTGATATTCAGTAAAAATTTTGAGTATTTAGCTTGTGCCGACTTTTCAAAAATTTAGAGCAGTCAGAAATTCTACTTAACTTTGAAATATGGAATTATATTCTTTAAAATGCTTGTAACTTATAAATAAAAACTAATCGGACCTATTTCATATAAGAAAAAATATTTTACATTAACTCAGGTACTATCTGCCAAAATTTGGTATAGAGCTTGTAGAACACCCTGTACATTACTTGAGTTAATACTAGAAGTGTAGTAGCCGAGCCGAGCTTAATTTCACTTCTAGACATATTTCACTAATCAGCCAAGTTTGGCATTACCTCGAGAGTATTTCCGCAGAGAAATGAATGAAGACATCTCTGTTTATTGAACCATTAAAGCTGTTACTTTTTATTAGCACTTTGACCGTATACCTTCCTTCATTTCTTGCTTAATAAGAAAGACTACTACATTTTGCAAATTGTTGAAAGACAAGTTCAAAATAGTATAGGAAAAGTTAAGTTTGATGTGTAATATGAGATATTGGAACAAACCCAACTTGGATTATTTTGCCGACAGGAATTATTAATCGAAGTTTATAATGGTAGGCTTGTCATATGTCTAGATACATATTTAGTGCTTAATGTCTAGGTTTGTTTACTGTATATTGAGAGTATTCGATGCTAATTATTCTGTAATATAGAAAGTATTAGTATTGCTTATTGACAATACAGATTTCTAAATAGCTAAGTGTAGTCTTGACTTAGTTAAGAAAAAAAAAATAGAAAATTTTAATTCAGTCAGCAGTAATAAATGCCAATGGTTAAATAACACTCTGTGTTTGTTACTGAGCTTTCGGAAATGTGTATTTCCTTTATCAAGACATAAAACGTGAGGTATTATGATGATATCATCAAAAAAAAGAAACACATAACGTGTTGATGTTAAACACATCATATCAATATATACAGGGTGTTCCGGTTTGTTTAGGACAAATTGAAACGGTAGACAGAATAAGCGGTTTTAAGAGGAAATCTTTATATGAACATGGTCTCTTTCTCGATCAGTAGCGGAGTTACGGGGGGCTAAAATTTAAAAAAAACATTTTTTTTTTTATTACCAAGTCCGTATTACACACAGCGCCTTCAAATTTGATACCTGGACTGTTCAACTAGTCTCGGATATTATACAAATTAATTTTTTTGATCTCGTTATACAGGGTGTTATTTTTTCAAGGATCTGCTATCATGAAACCCTTCAGAAAGCTTCCTTTGTCGGAAATATTTTATACTGTTTTTAACACCCTGTATATTATGTACAATTGAACGTTCTTTTAGATTTTTACTTTTTTAAGCATAGCTCAACAGATAAAATAATGTTTTCTTTTACATAAATAATAATGGGAAACCAGCGCCCTCTAGGAGCAACATCAAAAAAGATACAAATTCGTAATTCTCACACCAACAAACCCAATTAACACTAGGTACTAATTTTCAATCAGTCATAAACACTTTCTCAATTATTGAGAAATTTCAGAATAAAATTTAAACAGCCATATCGTATAAGGCATGATGAGCTCAAACATAAAATATTGGTGTCTAGTATGTCTAGTCTAGTGTTGACCCATTCTTCCAGACTCACTCTGTATAATGTAAATAATAAATTATCGGTAAATATCATGTAAGAAGAGTTACAAAACATGGATTTCCATCTATTTTCATCAGTGTAGAGGTACACATCGCACATCGCTGAAATAGAGATGACGCAGACCATACCTATCCTTAATTAATCCCTTAATTACTAGTGGGATACCATGTCCCAGCAGTCTTGCCGTTCATTGGCTCCCGAGGGCTCTCGACAGAAGATAGCGAGAAGCCAACGCATAAGCAAATTCGCTCAATAATTCTCCTGTATAATGAAGGTGATTACAGCCATCTAGTCATCGACTAAATCTATTTTTGCAAGAGTAACCCTTCCACTAAAATTAATTGTTCCCAGCTGGTAGGTGAAACGATTTTATGAAAGGTAACGGAAACAAATTATTAAAGTATTGAGTCGCTAGCAATTAAAAAAGTTATTGACGATTATCTCACCCAATAAACATTTAAAGTTAAAATTACGTTAATTTTACCTCTAAATTGGTTAAAAAGTGTATGACCTATTCGATATAGGAAAAGTTTACCTATATTTGTTGGCCTTTTTGCTTATGTGGGCAAAATACTAGAGTAATATGGAAGTTAATAATTGGTCGGCAAAATTGTATTCCAATAATTGGACTTAACAGAAATACAGACCAATTTTGTTATATATATATATATATTGTTATGTTATGAAATTTTTGTTGGGCGCCAATTAATATTTGTGTTGAAATTGTATTTGTGTTTCTGTATGATTTGTATTTATGTGTTTTGTGTGTAAAAGAAAATTGTATTTATTGGACTACAAACCTGTATCTTATATTTTTTATGCTTATTCAATTACCCTGGCTGCTTGGAGAACATAGACTCTGGTAGTCGGTTCGCTCGTCAAGTCAAATCTTTTTTAACACACTGTATCTTACTTTCAAATAAATATCAATTTAAAATGGACAATTTTTATTTCATAAGATATTTGTTTACTACTTATTCAAGAATATTTAACGTTTTATGAACATTTATTAACAGGTAACATATAAATTTTATTTTTAAAGGCAGTTACGTATTAAAAGTTGCCTATCTTTGAAATTTACATAGTACAACACATTCTTAAAATCCGTGATTCTATGGTATTCTGCTAGTGTATGTTCATTGATGGTAATGTATTATATTTACAACTCATATCTTTTTGACAGATGTTCCACTAAATAACGAATTTTAATATATTAAATAGAAAAGTAAAGATTATTAATTATACTAAGGTAAGTAACTTATTGTTTTAATAAGTTTTAGAGTCTGTGACTGTCTATTTTGTGAATTTAATAGCTAGCTAGCGTTTATTTTCTCTGATAAAATTTACGTAAATTTCTGTGAATTTATGTGCACATAAAATACCTTTCTGTAGTTGATTTTCTTTTATAAGACTTCGACTGGAAATCCTTTGGAACTCCCTCTGAACTGGTGATTGGGCTGCAGATGATTGGTTTTCCCACTATATGGTACTGCCAAATTTCTGTCTTGGATCTGGATCTCTGTTTATATTGTTGTTCGACACTTTTCTTGCAACGTGAGTATTACTTTTGACTATTATTTGGACTTTTTCTTGCTAATTTCTAAATTTTATGGAACCTCTGTTCAAAACCGCCGCGGCCCGTTCTTACATTCGTTCGTATCTAATCAACAAACTTTTGTTTTTCCTCTAATTTTCTCCCAATTTGATACCTTGATTCCTTGTTGTAAAATTTGCACTCTTATTATGGTTCATACATATGATCTTATTTAGTTTTTCGATGCACTGTTTTTTTTTTTGTTTTCACTGCACTTACTTAAAACTATGACAAATTTTTTATGTTTTTACAATTTTACTTATGTCTAATTATTAAATATCCTTCAATATTACTCTTTTTATGTACATTGTTATATCTTTTGTGGAGCCAACTTTAGACTTGACATTTGTCCCTATCTATGATATTTATTTGACATTTCTAAATATTTTACAAATTTTATTTATTTAAATTACTAATATTTTAATTATCTTCACTTGACTTATGTTGATATGTGTATGATGTTATTAAATGATCTTTTCTTTTTCTTTCTATATACTTTAATCTTGGTTTAAGTCCTTTTTTGTTTATGTACTATACAAAAATGTGATATCATGTCCCAATATTTAATGAATTTTAACTATTTTTTTCTTTCAAAAATGGTAATTTATTTAATTTACTCTACAATAACTGTTTATATGCTCTGCATTATCAATTCTTATATTATTTTGTATAATTTTTGTATATTTTAATTTTAATAACAATAATAATTTCTATTCTATTTTATGGTTTTTAAAATAAACATGTAAATTCTCATAAGTATTAAAGCTGATTTTTTATATTGTCTCAATTTATATAATCAGAAAGTCCCCTTGATACCGTTAGGTGTGGGGTGTCCTTGTTCATTGCCTGTTATACATGTATTAATAAAAACCAAGCCTTCTAATTCTGTGTTAAGTCGGTTGCCTCATTCACTGGTTTTCTTTTCTTCTTTATAATTATTCCAATATGGTTGTCCCATGTATACTTTGTCCTACCTCTCCTCTTCTTAGCTACTACTTTTGCCTCCCATATTTTTCTAGTTACTCTGTCCTGTCCCATTCTCACCAGCTCAATTGTCTCTTTTCTATAAATTCTAATATTAATTCTATCTGGAACTCTTCTCTCACTAAATTGTTTCTTATTCTATCTCTTCTCGTTATCCCTTTGACTCTTCGCAGATATATCATTTCTACCGCTTGTATCTTGCTTTTTTGTCTACTATTCAGGATCCAGGACTCACACCCATATGTCAGTATCGGTCTGTAGATAGCTTTATATACCTTCATCTTTGTTGTCTTGGATATTTCTCTTTTATTTATAAACTTGTTGCTCATTGCATAATATATTTTTAAGGGTTTTTCAATTCTTTCTTCAATTTCTAGATCTTGTTTGCCTCGTTCTTCAATTATTGCACCGAGATACTTAAAATGGTTTACTTGATTTATTTTAGTGTCGTCTATTATTATGTCTATATCAATTTTTTCATTCGAGATACCCATCACCTTCGTTTTGCTTTTATTTATCTTCATTCCCGCCTTTATCATTTCTTCATTCCAGATATTTAGACTTTGTTGTAGGTCCTTTTCGCTGCCTGCCATAATCGCTACATCATCCGCAAAAGCACATTCTTTTATCTCTACTCTCTCCCAAATTTCTATAACCCACGTAAAGACTTTTACATTTTTGGTTGCATCTGCGTATTATATCGTCCATGAAAACGGTGAACAGTGCTGACTCATGACTCCACCTTGTCTTAAACCCACTGTTGTTCTGAACATGGTCGATTGCATATTTTTACTGATTACATAATCTTTATTATTATTGTATAAACTACGTATTGCTCTTATCAGTTTTGCGTCAACGCCTCTATTTTCCAGACTTTCCCATATTTTTTGTCTATGTACAGTGTCAAAAGCTTTTTCGATGTCAATAAATGCCAAATATGCTCTCCTTCCTTGCTTGATTAGTTTTTCTGTTATTTGTTTGATGGTAAATATATGGTCTTGTGTACTTCTGCCTTTTCGGAAACCGCTTTGTGATTCATCAAGTGTTGGTTCAATATATTGTCTTAGTCGCTTCTCAAGTATTCTCTCGTATAGTTTCAGTCCTGTGCTAAGTAATGTGATGCCTCTATAGTTGTTACAGACTTTATGGTCTCCTTTTTTAAAAATAGGTAAAATTACCCCTATTTCCCAGTCCTCTGGTATTTTTTCTTCCTTATAAATTTTATTAACTAGTTCTAATAATTTATTTCTTCCACTGTGTCCCATGTATTTCACCATTTCTGTTGTTAATTTATCATGTCCCGGAGCTTTTCCATTTTTCAGCTGTTTCATTGCTTCATTGAGTTCTACTTCGGTGATTTCTTGATAATCATTATATTCGGATACATTTCTATCATCATTTGTCTCTTCTTCTCCTTCAGTTCCTCCACAATTCAACAACGACTAAAAATATTGTCTCCACCTCTCCATTACTTCATGTTCTTCTGTTGTTTTATGTTAAAATATCAAAATATAAGATATTATTTCCAAAATATACCCTATACCCTAACATTATATTATGTTTGATTAAATACATTCTAATAACGAATAGAGATAGGAAGAAAAGGAGAGACTATAAGTCAGGCTACAAAGCTACAAGTAGAGTATGAGTAAGTATACGAGTATACACATATAGATATTTACCCAGAACAATTTTTAGTATAATGTCATGACCAAACTTTCATAAAAATAACGCGCCTTATACACATTTTTATTATTGCTTGTCAATAATATGACTATACTGAAAAACAACCTAAAATAAAAACTGAATGTGTTTCTAATAAAATGTGTTTAATAATCTTCTGTCATAAATATATTAACTAATATTATCTGCATTAACGTAATTTTAATCCGTAATCAAATAGAAAGAACAAACAAAACATCTAGTGTTTTGTTTAGAACATGGACCATAAAATAAAACCACCTTTGAAGTCAATTTGTCTGTAAGTTTTGACCTATAGGGCAGATTGCCTATGCCAATGTTGACGTCACAGTACAATATGAACTTTGTGATTGAATGTGGAGGATCCACATCGAAATATTTTATGGTAATTTATTACCAACTAAATTATTCTACGGTATCCACATATAAAATTCTACTCTTAGATTTATTTGTGATTGAAAATTTAAATTGAAGCCAATAACATTATGTGTGTGTATAACCAATCAAATAAACAAAAACAAAATAAATATTTCCGAATGAAACTCAATTCAAATTTAAATTCACAAGCACTATTAAATTTATCTGAGACGATAACCGTGTTATTATATGAGGTGTTTATCGATGTAGTATCATTAGCTTGATTTACGTAACCTGCAGTGTTGACTTTGATTTTAATAAGCGAAATATGGAGATAATAATTATTTTTTAATAATATTGTGTAGTATGCCGCCTGTAGGGCTTTATCTTTTGATTTACTCGTACGACACAAATTGGTTTTCACTGCAGATCGCCAAAAACGAAACAATTTCAACACTCTACTGCATGGCGATCTGTGAATACATATACATATTATAACAAGAATTTTGCTCGCTAAAAACTTTTTACGACACATTTACGTCAAAGTTATTAACAAGTAAATTTGTACCACAATATAGGACATTATTTCTATTAGGTTAATTGAAATTGTCAAATATTCCTTAATAGAAATTATCAGGGAAGTTGAAAATAAGTTTATATTGTAATAAAAATAAAACTTAGCAAGTTGAAGGATTTAATAGGGCATATAACTAGTTTTAACTTATTTTTAACTAGTTGAAGGCAAAGTAAGTTTTATAATTTCGTAATAAATATGTAAATATTTACCTATTGTAAAAAAATAAAAAATCCCTGGATATTGAAGACAGAGTACAAGGCGAAATTGAGTAAATTATAACTTTTTCTTACGACTTGTTGGAGTGTATTGAAAGTATTGAAAACACAGGAAAGGTAAATAATTTGTAATTTTACTTGAAAGTCATTATACTACTCTTGGTAAACAAATTTTGGTATTTTAAGGTTTTGTAATATTGAAGACTATTTTGATGACGGAAAAAAGTAAATCTCGATCAATTTAGGTTTATTTTTCATGTGTAGTAGTCTATTATACTTAAATGTTAGTTGGGCATGCCCATCTACAAAGTAAATTTCAAACGATACGGATTGTTACAAGTTAGAGTTATACCATGCTCTTAAAAGTAAATTACAATGTGATCTAAATTGGATAATAAAATGTTGGCGATCCTATTTCACTAACGTAATAGATATTTCCAGCAAATATCTCGTTAAAAGAGGAAAACGTCTAGCTGTAGAAAATAAAATGTGAATTTGGCTTCCAGAAAGAAGTTGCTAACAAAAGTCGCAATCAAAAAGTATATTTTTAAATCGATAAAGTATGTTCACTGACTGTATTATTTTGTGATGAGTTTATGGACATCCTTATTTTTGGAGTGCCGTACTTTATGTGGAATGTACGCATATTGATTCAGTAAAAATTCAGTCGGTGGATTATTTAATAACGTCTTCGATAAATTTAGTTACAAAAACATTTTTGTAATGATCAACTGCTAGCTTATATACCTACATACTGTTTCTTTATTAGGTGCATTCCTTGAATTATCTTGATTTATGTTGTTTTATTTGAAAATGCTGTATTCAAATCAGGAATTAGCAGATATGGTATGAGTGTGATTTAATACCAACCAAATTGTTCGAAAATGTAACAGTTACTGAGATGTTGCACAAGCAAGATAAAAATAATAAAAACAATAAAACAAAGTAACATAGTAATTTTTGATGAAGTATAGGTAAGTGCTCTACTACTTCCTGCTCGGACTATGCAGCTCCATTTGCAGGAAGCGACCTACATTACAGCAGGTACTTAAACGCAGACCTCTCGCCTTGGTCGACGCGCCATTAAATCTATAAAAGATACTACTCCACGTACTAATGCCCCGATCGGCATTGAATTACATTTGCAGTATCTGTGTGAACAGTCAAGAGCGCTTGTCGGCCACACCACCAGACATAGACCGATTTCGAGCTTGTTAGCCCTCATCAGTATGCCGTAGGTGAGATGACTGGCAATTGAACTGGCTGTTCCATCATATGTATGTTTACATATAAACCAAGTTAAGGTGATATATATTGTTTTCTTCAAACAATAAATAAAAACTACTTAAAGCGAATAATGACGATCCCATTGCCATTCCGAAATTTTGTCGATATTATTCATAGACTCAGTAGTCCCAGTATACATCCTACATTCAATTTTGTTGTGTTTACAAGAACGAAAACAAAATCTCTATTTTGAATTTATTTTTAAAATATAGGCCAGACATTACCAGACTTATTAGACATGACAAGCAAGACAGTTTTATGTCTTTTTATTTTCAAAATATTTACAGTTAATTTAATCACACTTGATTAAATTTATTTATTATTAATTTCATACTAATACATTATAAACAAATAAACCCTTATATACCGTAAGTATAAATATGTTCATAACTCCCTTGGGTCAAACCTAACATACGTTTAATATTTTTACTACGATTTTGAGAATGAAAACAGAGAGTTTTTCGAAACGTCAATAATACGGAAGTGCGCGATAATGATGTGATTTTTGTTATTTTTTACTTATCTGCCTTTTTCAGTGTGATTTTTTGGTTAGTTTCAAAAATAACCCTTGACTGATCCGTTTGGCGCAAGGGCTTATTTAATTAATCTTTATTATTTCTCAGAAGTGTGGCGAAAACCCAATAAAACTAAAGAAAAACTATTATATTACTTTATGTCCAACATATCTGGTGGAGTTGAACGAAATTTACAGTGAAACCAATAATATCACATCCAAAGTTAACCTATAAAGTTCCACACACATATTACTGAACTACTTTTACACAACGACAACGCTGCTAGGCAACGTTGACTATACCATAGAAGATGTAGAACTTCAAACAAACTATTCTGTATTCTATATTTTCAGTGTGGTCATGATGATTTTAAACATATGGCTAACTTTACACTGCTGTTAACGCCGCTCGTGGCACTAGTCAACATTACAAGTGCATCCCCCGTGCTGAAATCTCACTTCTTCAGGTTTTCATTCATTGTCACAAATTAATAAATTTGAGAAACTTTTATTTACAAACTTGTCAGTTGATATATCCATGGTAATCATCCATACTTAAGTATTAAACAACACTCGTTTAATTTTGAAAACCAACAAAATTTGGTTTCCATATTTCGTTAGTATGAAATAATAACAATATTTATCTATCACGTGAGTTATTCGATGTTAATAATCTCGGGCAAATTAACAATCTGTTGCCTTTGATAATTAACATCCTCATATCTCTCTTGATACATAAACAACTGTTACTATTTGTTGGCATACTTTCTAGTTGTCTAGCTGTCTAGTTTTGAAGGCAAGGTGATTGAAGCCCCTCGCGTACTTATTTATTTTCATACCTCTGCAAAATATGCACGACAAGAGTTAAAAATGACGCCACGTAGTACTCCACACACACCAGACACTAGAAATGTAGCGGGAAAGGGACGAGCCATACAGGAAACACTCAAGTTGGAATAATTTAAACAAGTAGGTCCTTATACGTATACTCCATTTTCCCATCCAGCCATTCCTCTTCCTGCGGCTTCGGAGATAATGGTAATGTAATCTTGAGACAAATATAATTCGCAACATAAATCCAGGGCATGCCTGTTGTTGGTTTACTTGTTTTACGTTATTATGTTATGGTGAGGAGGCCCTGGGGATGAATTTATCAACCTATACGACGAAGTTCCCAAGAAAAAACCCCACAATCCTCCATTGGCAACGGGCGTCATTAAGTCCTGGATGCGGCTTTATTGCTAGGAAATTAAACCCGTAGAATTTCGTGGTGCGGAGTCGCATAACATCCGAGTCAACAGCGGGATCGGCGGAAGTTACAGCTGCTCGGATAGAGAAAAAGCTTCTTTGGAGAATCATTTAAACTGTCGATTCTGGTAGGTATTAGATGCACGCTATAAGAAATAGATTTGCAGAAAATCTGAATATTATACTATGTAGAAATTTTTGCGCATAAGTGTTACAATTGTGCAGATACGCAGTACATAGCCTTTAACTGTACAGGGTGACTCAGAGCTTAGCCGAAAAAAAATTGAGAATGTTTGTTATACATGTACAAATACGGTAATGCAAAGAAAATTAATATAAGCATTCTGAAAACAATTTAAAACTATTTCATTGCACGCCGCTGGAATCTGGTATACTGTAATGGAGTGACAATGCAAACTGGCGATGTTCATATCGTACGAAAAAAACCTCCGAAGTTCTGTGATTAAACTGATACCGCTGTAACTAAGACGGCGACAGTAAATTGGGAATTTTCAGCATTTTGACTTACGTCACCATGCAAAAGAATCATGTTCATTAATTTAACTCAGTATTGCTGTTCAAATGAGCCATTTTGAAAATTTTAAATATTGACAATCCCACGATAAATAAACAACACCACTGACTTCGAGTATATCCCCACTTCAACCCTGTTTGCCAGACAAGCATGTAGACAGTGTTAACACGCATCCAGCACATAACACTTACGCATCCAGGCGCAAAAATTTGTTTACTTTTTTTGTATGTCAAATGCCGTTGAAGTACAGTTGACCTGCTTTGTAATTTTGGAACTTTAAACTAGTATTGCTTTAAGGCACCAGTGCCTTAAAATGACCAGTTTAAAGTGGTGCATTAAAGTAAATGTCAAATTGTGACAGTAAATTTACAATACATTTAATTTGTATTTTCTTTATTAACATGGATACTTAGGTATATTATAATTCACACAATTTGAAAAATTAAATCCTTCCACAATTCTACCACTATCAACTGAAACGACCACATTCCTAGTTGACATTTGAGCCGAATCCGCTGATATTGATGGCACTGAAAGCAGTTTTCGGGCAATCGAATTTTTACTTTCCAACAAATCTTCGATGTATCCCTCAGCGACTGTTGAAGATTTCCATCCCCCATGCCGCTTAATTGTCGTTAAATTTGCTCCACCATCCGCTAGTAAGGTTGCCGACAAACGCCGAAAACAATGTCCAGTATAGAGGTTAGAAATTTGAAGTTGCAGGAATTTAGCAATAGCAGCAGGAAATTTTCTAAACGTATTTATTCCCACAGAGTTTTTCGTACACTTTCCTTTCACATACATTAGGAAAAGCCTCCGATGTCCCACATTTGCTTGTGTCTCCGGTAAAAATCCAAATAAAATTCTTCAAAGATAGTAAAATTTTGTAGAACCTTGGTTTTGTTACCTTATATCTTAACCAATACTGAACTGGAAGTGCCCACAATTTCCAAGTTTTCGAGAGTCAACTGGCAAAGCTCCTCTCTACGGCAGGCACCAGATATTCCCAATATAGTAGCTACCTTCATCATAAGATGCTCATCTTGCGCACTTCAAAAACTGTTCAATTTGGTATCTGGTCAAGATCTTTAATTTTTTAAGTTGATAACCTTCTCCTTGACGCAATGAGCTTAAAATTCTTGCTGATATCTACGTCGCTATTTATTCGTAACATAGCTTTAATCATTAGACCATAGAGATGAAGATTTCTAAATCTTCGATTTCTCCTCAAAATAGGATAAGAATATATTTTCAGTATATTTTCCAGCAATGCCTTTTTCTTCAAACCACTTCACAAACTTATTGTATGCAATTTCATATTGAATCGGGTATTTTCTTGGTAATAAGTCCAAAGTGGCTCGGTTGGTCGCTTCATCGATTTCTTTAAATGGATTGTTCTTTTTCATATTTTCTTTTTACTTTTTAAGGGCAAAAAGGCACAACGTTTAAAAGTGGCAAATCCAAAGCTTTCAAACTTTTCGTAAATGATGAATACACCATAGTTACTTAAGTGCATACGTGCTATTTAAAACTTAAATTACTGCTACCTGGGTTAATTCTTTTTAATGCTGTTTATAGAAAAAATATTGTATGATATTTGTGTTAAAAGTGTTTTTAAGGCACTGATCTAAATAAAAACTTTTACATGCGTGATCATAAATAACTATTAGAATGTCAACGCCCTGTATCTTTTGACTTTTAGGAATAAAGTTTGTTTGGCCAATTATTTTGTTTTGGCAAAAAGTTGCAAGAAATCCGCGCAAAAAACATAAGTTGTGGGATAATCCGCATTACCTGATTCCCCTCTCTGAATATATTCTCTAAAGTTTTAATAACATTCGAGAAACAAAAGTTCGGTTTAAAAGAAAATATTTAGAGCAGAATTCGGAATAACTTACCGGAGAGGAAGCCGTGGTACCCTAAAAGACTTTTATTGGCCGCGAATCTTCGAACATTTAGGAACGGCATTTGTCACCGTATAAAACAAATGGTATTTTTGCCGTAATAGAGATTTATTTTATATTCAGATATAGAGGGGAAACATTTTACTGCTGAGTTGAAAATTTTTCTTGACAATCTGAGAATTTATATCCCTTTTTCTCGTATGTGCTACCCATGCATGATGCGGGCCATATATTATTCAGAGATTCCTTTACATTCCGCTTGGCTAAAATATCATTGAATAACACCTTAAACTCTATAAAAATGTGATGTTTGAAATATGGTACTCCCTTTCGTACCAAGATTTTAGTAGGGCTTTATTTTCCGCTCGGAGACGGAGGATTAAAATTTATCACTATTATTTTAAAGTTACTTTTTATTACATTCTGCAGTCACATAACTGTAATAAAATTATACTGTGCTTTATTTAGCTTTGAGAATGGGGTGATATACATTAGTTTGCACAAAATACAGGATATTATTATTATTAAACTAAAGGAATGAGCAGAGGCCAAAGCCTATTATGTTTAGATACCAAACGATGTGGAACGAGAATAGTTGAGTCGGTTATGCCCCTTTATAGAAGATAGCGATTTTTTCAAGTGGAACGAGGATAGAGCGAGTAGGTTAGCCCCTTTCTAGACATTCGACACATACGTTTTGCATGGCATAAACGTCAGAACTGTCAAATTAATTTGTTGTTGTTTACGCCCTTTTGCAGAAATTCAACAAACGTCAAACGAAACGTCAAAATGAATTAAAACAGATTATGTGTTATACAATTTTCGGGGGCCTTCTAGCTACAAGAAGTTGTTATTGTGTTGTCTGAGATATATCGAAGTCCTTTGGTGATGATTTTGTAGCCGAAAATCTGAATTGGTGTCTTTAAATATTTTTGTTTACATATTTGTAATATAGACGCTGAAATAATATGGCAACAACATGTGCAAAGATTGTAGTAGCTCGATTGGTAGTATTTAGATTTATCAGTACAGACCAACTTTTTTTATAATAATTTTTTTATTTTTTTTTACTCTAGTTCATGAATTTTTTTGTCAAAATTATATATACAAGTCAAGAAAAGACAATAATGCTTTTATAGAAACTTTAAATTTGAACCTTCTAAAATGTCCACCATGCCTTAAGTCTGGGTTTAAAATTCGATTTTATAACAAAAATTGCTTAAGTTGACCGAAACGTCAAACGTATGCTCCGGCGGTGACATCTCGGAATAAAACGTAGGAAATTTGGAAATATGGGCCGACTGGAGGCCGGCAGTGACCAAAAGCTGTAAATTTGAAGTCTAGAAAGTGTTCCGTATCCGAGAGCTTGGGTTTGAGGTCGTTTTTACATTGAACTTTGCATAAATACGAGAGTGAAAACGTGGTATAAATGAGCTAGACAATATGGCGGTAGTCATTTCATTGCCGTGTCGTTTCAATTTATAGCGTGATTCAAAAAGGATTGATAGACAGTGTTAAAATAAAAATTGACAAAAAATTCCAAATTCGAGGAAATTTTCGGTTTTTTCGCTTCGGGACTTTCATATACAAAGTGTTCAAAAAATGTTACCGTTAAAAAAAACAGAGTGTTTAAAAATAACTAACCATTCTCTAAAAACCCTTTAAAGTCATGGAATTAAAAAAAAATGTTGATGAAACTTTTAGCATCACACAAAGACCTCCCAATTCAATATATAAGATACAGGGTGTTGAAAAAAAAAAACTAAACTCGAGAAAACACTAAGAATTACCAAAATATGCCAACCACTCTTTCAAATTATAGAGCGCTGGATTTTCCCCACCATAGAGAGTTCAGCCAAAGTCACGTTTACATTTTATTATTGCGTGCGTAGAGCCGCGCGCAGTACTGACAATTAAGTAAAAGGCACTACGCAGCGGTGGCCAGAGGGCTTTAGCCCGAAGAAAGGTCAAGTCGGCGATAGCCGACTTGCCACCTTTCTAGTAGTACATTAAAGTTAGGTATGACACACTAATTATTGACTAAACAACCCTACAACTGAAACATTATACACGGTGTTTCTTAAGCAGAGGTCATAAATTCAGGGGCTTATTCTTTGACTAAAAATAAAGGTTTTTTGTTATATAAATATGATATATCTCTATTGGTGAGTGAAACAGCTAAGAACTAATGTTAAAAGTTGGAAGGAGATTTTATTACAAATACGTCAGCAGTTTAAAAGAAATCGCAAAATTCATTTTAAAGAGTGTCATTATTATTGCAAACGATTGTACATACATTAAATACATCATAATTCAAAAAGTAACGCATATACGTGTTCCTGTATTATTTACAAACAGCAAGTTTCACATATATTTTCACCAAATTTATGACTTTGCATGCAGACAGTGAACACGTAACTAATCAAGTGCAATGAAGCGGAACTTTATGCAGCATCTTAATATACCTTGTTGCATACTTACATTGCAAATGTAGGAGGTTTACTACAAATTCTGAAGTTATTTGAAAGAATCCAACGTGTTGCTATACAGATATGTCTCCTTTTCAATAACTACTCTATTGGTCCAAAAGAAATTGGAATGGACATGTCCCTATTTGAGTAGATACACCTATATTAATATACGTTACCACATGTACGTTGAAGATAACTTGTCGTGCTTGCTTTTGTTGCACTAGATTATTTAAGTCTACGAAGAAGCTTACTATAGTTCAATTTTCACGAGACAGCATGGCGTAGTGTAGCATCTTTTTACCACTGCACCAAAGTTCACGACGATTCCTTCAAACATTCAATCGTCTGAAAACTTTTAGATAATAAACACGAATAATTATATGACCTTATGGAAAAAACTCATGCTGAACAACAGCCTTATAATCAAAGAAAACGGCCATTATGGCCTCAATATTCTCTCTTGATGACGTTCTTGGGTTTCACAAACGTCAATTTGATGTTATTTTTAATTATTAGTCAAGAAGAGGGGAGTAAACTTTGCTATAAGACGTCTAGGTAATTCCTAGTATTTTTGATAAGATCTCTTGATTAGAAGCAAACATTCTTTTGATCGAAGTTAGCGGTCATCCAGTACGATCATCTCCGATGCTCCGTCAGCTCATGTCAAGTTTTCTTAACGACTTCACACAGAACTATAGTTATATAGTTGGCGTTAAAACAATCAACAAATAGCTTCTTACAAGGATACATTCAAAATAGCGCTGCCAACTGCACGACGCTACAATGACTGGTTGACCTCGTATTAGCAAGCAATCAGCCATGATAGATGAGGTCTGACCTATTTCTGCCTTTCAAAGATTGCTCCTTCAGCCTCTGTTGTTTGCGTCAAGTCTCGAGGCTGGCCAAGATCGAATCATTACTATAAATCACCCTCAAATATGTACCTACGTAGTTTTAATTTTGTTCTTTAAACTATGGAATTATAAACAAAGTATGTTTCATAAGATGCCCTGCAAAATAAGGTGCAGTGTAATAGTTCTCAGCAACACGAAACTTTTATGTTTGTATTAACATTCCCTATACATTCTCGTTTAGTTTGACAACTTAACGAGACATTTTGGTATTCTGTGCTGAAAATATAAAAACCAAAATTAAATTATGTAATAGCGAACATTATGAGCATATACACACACACACATCTAGTATGTCACGTTCCTAACAAGGCGGTCGACATTTATATTTTCGTGAGATTTCCTCCTTCATAATTTCTTTTTATGTTTAAGATCAATACGTGTGAGGGCCAGTGGCTTGCGCATACACTATAAAAAAGGTGCTGGTATTGGAAAAATATAGAAACCGGCTCATAACTAACCACTTTTGAATAAGTTGTTTGTATCTATGCTATCGGTTGTACGTGCTGATATAAGTAGCTACATATTTGTGAAAATCATAGTAAACAAATTTTCATCGGTATTTACTAAGAATTGCATTCAATGAAAGACAAACTAGTGTTTAAGTTGGCCGTAGTTCTCTGTGATTATGGTTTACCTCATTGAATCCTTTCCGCAGTAAAAAATGGCTTCATCTAAAAAATGTATTATTTTTATACTTAATAAGTGGTGCCATACGAGTATAGTTTCTTTTTTTAAAGAAAGGTTTACATAGTGATGATTTGACACCACTGTTTTTCCTATTTTGCTGGCTCTACATTGGGCAATAGCTGTGAATAGTGACATTCACCCCATCCTTTAGGTGATATCAGAAAGAAAAGTTTGTTTATGAAAAACTCTCGCGTATATTAATAATTGTTGCTGTATTAAATATAAATAATATTTGATTCTGGTTGTTTATGTAACATATGTTGCTTGATATATCAATTCACAGTAAATTTCGATCTGTGATTTTATGAAATCGACAATGAATTCATCAGATGAAAAACTAGAAGAAATTTTAGCAGCAGCTAATGAAGCATGTTTGAATTTGTTATCCGTGATGATCCAGATATGCAAAAGTATCTGTAAAGTTAAACAAGATTTGGATATTGACAAATTTCATAACTGCCTTTATAAAAATACAGAATGTTGAATTTCGTCCGAAAAAAGCAAACATGTTTAGTCAAGAAGACGTAAAAAAATTTTTGAGTGGGGCATCCGATGGTTTTTGGATTGGCTGGTGCCTGCAGCTGCGAGGAAATAACGAAAATCACCACCGACGCTATGGAATATCTGATAATTGTCAATATCAAGAACTCCAAAAATAATTCCGCCAGGTCCTTCGTGATATGTAAAGAAACAAATAATAGATATTTTTTAATGTGTACAGAAAATATACAAGCTTACGTCCAAAAGAAACTCCACATCACCGATTATATATACAGTTCAAACATGGAAAAGTACCATCCAACCTGTAGGCAATTCAATAAGAAAAATAGCCTTCAAATTCTGGAACTAGACATCTGTCACAGTTTTAGGTGGTCCTCGATTACATTTCTTGCCTATTGTGGGGAAGGTATCTTAAATATTAAACGTTTAGGAGGTTGGAAATCAACTTCTGTTGCTGAGAGGTACTTAGAAGACTACAAATCGGAAAAAAGAAATGTCGACAAAATTCTTCATTTGAACACTTCTTCATTTTCAAACTGCAATTTACAGCTATTAACGTCTTGCCCAGCTATACCATCAGTAATCAACAGCTACGATTGTCCACTCTTGTTATGTTACTTTTGTTTCCGTTTGTATTAATACCGATTTAAGAACGTTAAACTTTTCATTTATTTTCATGAGCTTGTAGAGAAAATTTTGTTCCTAACCCATGCGAAGTGTCAAAATAAATAAATATAATTCATACTAATTTAACTGAACATGTTTATATGTACGATTCATCACTAAAATATTAGATCTAGGAGTAGAATAATAGAATCTATTCTTGTTTAATAGAACTGGACAATCGATTTTACCAAGCAAGATTATACAGAAAACGAATTACGTCGAATGTCTAACGATTCCAAATTGAATCTATTTAATGACTCAACTTGACTAAATTCTCGTGGTTGATAAAATTCATCTTGATGGAAATTTAAGAACTTGACGTTGAACCGATTCCAAACTCAACGATGAACTTCATAAATCGGGTACCATGTGATGGTACCGTATTCAAGTTTTGACCTAACGAGGGAACTTGAGCGTTTGAATATTGGGATAGTTCCTGCAATTTCGATACAGAAAACCATATGTTTTAAGAGCACTGGTTAGTATATTGTTAATGTGCTCAGTAAAACAAACTTATTATCTAAAATAATTCCCAAATCCTTATAATACTCGACTCGACTGATGGCATGCACTAATGATATAATGATGATTAATAAAATTACTTTTTCGTGTATAACTCATACATTTACATTTCGAAATATCGAGATTGAGACGATTCCTATCAATGAAGTCATATGTATGGTCTCTGATACCAAACATCTAGGTCAGATTTCATCTATTGTGATTGAATTTTCGAGTTCCCACAGTTTCAAAAGTGAACTTAGATATTTATAGAGTGTTTTCATTCAACCAGCTTAGTAAATTTAGCTAGATTCTTTTTTTTAGATAATTATTGAATAGAGCTTTGTCTGTGGAATTGTTCATTACCATACCTAGATATTTGTTGTAAGTAAGTACTCAATGTTGTGTTGCTGTGCGTGAATGTTTGTTTTAATCTTTTAATCTAGGTTTAATCCAATCATTTTATATATAGGTGGTCCAAAACTTTTGATGTTGTGTGTATTACAACTAGTTCTGTATTAGTAAGGTTAATCAATTTCTAATAATGGCTAAAGGACATTTCCCCTCCTGCATTCATTGTTTCATACTGCAGGACGTACGCACAGGCCAAAATGGTGTTCATTACCTAATGGAATTAAGAACCCACGTTTAATATAACATGCGGGTGGCGATCCTATCGCCCATCCTAAGCTCGTGCCTCTGTCTCGAGGGTCAGAACCCAAATTGCTCCTCATGCCTCGTCGACTGGTCAACTATTTCACAGGCCCCGATGTCTCACGCCCCACGTTGGGCGGCAAACGGCCGCCCGCTCCCTGGGATAAAACAGATCCAAGAAACCGCAGCAACGAACTCGTCCACCGCCGTCTGTGGGGAGAGAGTAAACAAGAACAAACACTATCTGACATCTCCTTTGTCGACTGCTGCAATCTACATAACGATTGGAAGAGGTTTTAATGGTTTTTTGTCTACGTCTCCGAATTTCAATCTGGCCAAGCACGCAGAACACTTTTCCTGTTGTCTCTTCCCCGTCCTCTGATTTTTTATTTAAATATCAATCTGGAATAAATGGAGTGCAAATGTTTTATTCGCGTGACATTGTGCAGAAGGGGATCATTCTGGATATACTGTTTAAAAATACCTATCTAAAACTATGTGAAAGGGTATATCCTATCCATACTGCAGTGTAATTTCTAAAGCTTAATACTTGTGTGTAAAGTTAATAAGTAGGAAAATCGAGTATCAAGAGAAAATTTAGACATTTACAATTAATTTTATTGAGTGTCACTTTACTTCTACTTTTTTGAATAGCAACCAAGTAAATAGCGTCATTTTTAAATAGTAAATTCAACAATTATCAATTTTTGGAAAATTCGCGCAGTTTATTTCAGATAATATTAGTTGAAACAGAAAATAGTAACAGTGATATCCCGAATACACTTCTGGAGATCAGAAATGCTACAGAAATTGTAACTTTAGGTTTGTTGCCAGAAAAATCAAAAAAATTATACGCGAAGCAATATGACCTATCTGTGACATGTATGTCAAAGGAAATTTATAAATATTCAGAAAACGTACAAGAATAGCGATAGACTTGTAAATGCTGTGCATCATTTTGGAGTAGATTGTAGCTATAGTTAGAATTGAGCTACTATTTATTGTTGTAAAAAAATGGCCAATTTTGTGTAATTCGGATCATGGTGTAATTGATTTGAATGATGAAACTTTTAAAAACTGTTAATTAAAGTTAGCTTTTCGTACCCAACAGTTATGATGGGAAAAAAATAGTCAACCTAACGTTTGCATATTCTATGGGCTTCATACTTTCGATTGGTATGGAATTTGTCTATTAACCAAACCAGTGAAATGTTTAAAAAATAAAAAAATTTTAATTGTTAATTAATCATATTCTGGACTGAAATTTTTTAGACAACCCATTTGCAATATATTTATTGACATATTTAATTGGATATAAAATACTTTTCATCCATTAACCAGCTCGGTGAAGGTCGTTTTATAGTGGGATCTTAGACTAGAATGCTAACAAATGAATTTCTTATATTTGTTCTATTTGTTATAATTAATGTTATGTCCTCATTGTAATAAAGTTAATAATTGAAAAGTTTTATTTTGTTGAGTGATTCTAGATAAAGTGTTGTAAGCATTACGAGCACAAAGTGATATCACTGCTTTCGATTGAACTGTCACTCTCGAGCATTAATGTATCACTTTTCGCTTTTAACACATACATACATACTATTACGTCGTGTAGATAGAAAACTATTGTTTTGACACTTCTTAATAAATATCATGTAAAAGTCAACGTTTCATGACAGTTTTCAAATAAAGATTTTGTTTATGTGAATCTATAGGTATGAATGACTTGCGGTGTCTTATAAGTCTCTATTTGGTTGGAAAAGGTATCCATAATTAATTATATTTAATATTTTCAGTATTTCGTATAATATTAAATATTAGTAGTGCTCCATTCAACGTCAAATTAGTCTCTAACTACTATTACTAAATTGGTATATGGTATAGACAACAGCACTTTGCTATGAACAACAAGTTGGACAACTTTTCACAAGTCTAATATCTGACGAATTACGAAAAAAGAAATGAATAAAAAACAAAGCAGAGATAATCAAAGGAAGCAGTCAACAATTAATTTCCACGAAATCTCTTTATCCCTTCCCGTAAGGAAGTTAAATATGGCCACCATTTGACTTCCGGATGTGTGGGATCCTCCCTATTTGTCTTGCTGTTTAGCCAAGCTTTTAATACGTTGTCTGTTAAAGATTCCATACTTCAGGCGTAAGAGTTTGGCGAACGTTACATTTTATTGATGCAATGCTTCGTCGATTTATTAACATTAGATGAATTACAAGCTAGTTATTCGGCTTATTGATATCCATGCTTTTTGAATTAAATTTAACTCGTTTTAATAATAGTTATTTATACAGCAAGAATATAAAGCAACTTTTTTGCGCGCGCGAGAAATTTCTGTAGCAAGTCGTAGGTGAGCTACAAAAATTTCGCGCTGAACTAACTTATCTAAACTGAAAAGTTAAAGATCTCAATACGAAACTAGTTACAGCCGGTCCCAGGGGCAACGTAAGAATGTTTTGAAAAAACTTACCTCACGATATCAAGTATTTCCTATCCATTAGACACAGTGACATGCACTTTTGCATGTTCTCACACATTATTATATATTGAAAACTGTAGTAGGTTAGTCTCGCTCGCACACTTCACTAGAAAAGCTTTTGCGAGCCGTGCAGCGCCGAACTAAACGCTACGCCTTTCGTCGTCCTTCTAGATAGCCTACGGAGTATTTTGATGCGGATTTTTTCGCGTTTTCTTAGCTAAATTTCCATTTTCCCGAGGCTCCTCGGCCAAAAACGGTGGATTATTTATGTGGAACGAGGATAGGTGAGTCGGTTACGCCCCTTTATAGAAGATAGCGATTTTTTCGAGTTGAACGAGGATAGAGCGAGTAGGTAACGCCCATTTCTAGACATTCGGAAAATGGCAGACGACTTACTGTACTTAAAAAAAGCATCTTTTTAATCCTATCAATATATCCCCTGTAAATGGTTACTGTTGTTTTAGGAGTATACCTTTAATAAGCAAAATTATTTAGCCGACAAGACGACTAGCCGACTTAAGTAGGTCTGATGTTAACATAAAAATTGATAATCATAAAAAAGAGGTTTTCGGTTGGTAGATGAGTTATCACTGAGTATCTTGGCATGCTTATTATTTGTTTATTGGCTAATTTAGTATTTGATTAACAAGTGTTGTGTAAAATAAAATTCTCTACCTATTTCTGAAAGTTGCGTGTAAAAATTTAAACGTGCATAAAAGTAGGTAACAGAAAAATATTTACAAAGGGTTGTAGTAAAATGAACGCCGTATATGATTTAACCTAATTGGAACATAATCACTGTATACTTTACTTTAAGTATGGAACATTCATTAGGTGACACCCTGTATTGCGTAAATTTCAGATTTTAAATTTTGACTGTATCTGGCAGGTAGAGAGCTTGTTGGTATTTATATCATCATTGGTCCGCACTTTTAAAATGAACTTCGCGGATACTAAATTAAATCCACCCATCTTTTTCGCGAGTTTAGGCGTACGATACCAATTACAGAGCTTACCTGGCCGTATTTAACCTGAACATGTCTATCATCCCCAAAAACGTTCACCCACCAAAAACTTATTAAGCGGTATGTTTATTAAACACAAACATCATACGGTTCGGAGTGCATATTTACTAAGGTCACCGGCATCGCAGCTAAGCGTTTTCATCAAACCTTAAACGCGTTATTTCAGTACCGTCAGCAGTGTAATTTGATGGATGAACAGAGATAAATTGTAGCTAGTATGATGTGTCGGATATAGAAGAGGGTTTGCGACCGAATTTAAATTCTACGATGGTGACACTAATTCCTGGAGCCAGCCGTATCTCATTAAGTCGGCCTTTGGGAGTTCGGAGATAATGTGATAGTTGTAAAATGGTAACGAGAGCGACACTTTACGGTTCATATAAAAATTCAACTACGGTAGTAACGCTAGTTGGAATGGCAGATTTAAGGCCCTTTTCGGCCCTTCAGACAATTTTGTGGGTAAAAGTCAACAATAATTGCTTCTACATGGAAAGAAATCGAAAGGTGATGTGTGCTATAAGATTGTAGCTCGAAAATTGCGTTAAATGTTTTTAGTGAAAGCGATTGATAAATTTTGATATTGATTAGGATTTCGAAATAATACTCTTTTAGGCACTAGTGCCTAAAAGTAAAAATGAAACATTAAAAACAATGAAAACATTTATTTATTAATTTTAAAGATACAATTATGTAAATTGTTAGAGAATACTAGAAGCATCCAGCTTCTCTTCTCTAACAGCAATGCAAGTAGAACTAGTAGTCAAAGTGAATAAATTGCTAGTAGTGGCAATACTGCTAGCTTCTGCTTTTGCGTGAACTTATTTTAATTTCTTATGTGATGTATCTTTCTGACCTATGATTCTTTTTGCTATTTCATTTTCTGTTCAATGTAATTTTCTATGTAACCCTTTGCAACTGAATTTGATCATCCTCCGAAATGTCGCTTTAAAAGTCCGCTCTAGAATCTTCCAACATTGTTTTAGAGCAGCGTCAGAAGCAATGGCCAGTGCATTAATTGGCGTTGGAGAGTCCAAGGAATTCCACAGTCTCTTTTGGCATACCTTCAATGATATTGGTTCCAACTGGTAGGTTACAGCATTTATTACTTCAATATATCAAAAAAAATGTGCCGTGTTGAGTGGATTAATTTTTGCATACTTATGAAATATATCTAAAAATTGATACCATCTATTGATCCCTCAGTAATCGTAAACATTCTTGGAATATGAGTTTTTGTGATTGGAATTTTTGACACTAATAAATGTCTGACAATCTTAAAAATTTTATTTCTTCCTCCTACATGGCTGATGTCCGAATGCTTTTCTTTTTTAAAATGCAATAAGGTTTATAAATTTGCTAATGTCTACGTTTTGTTCAGGTAAATCATGGTGTGGAGCATCGAATATATACTCCACAAAGTTGACGGCCTTAACGTATTGGATAGCTAATAATACCTTTGCTGTAAAATTCCCAATGTTTTTGTGTTAGCCCAGGATTCAAGGTTATTGTAAGAGTTCTCAAAGCATAAATTTTGATTTTTCGAGCACTGACGTGATAGCGTAGATTCAGCAGCTTGTTCAATATCTAAAGACTTCATTGCCACTCATATTTGCCGATATTTTCCCAAAAGTTTGTAGGATATACGGTGGCGCGCGTCGTTTGAACCTGACAGAACCTTGACGTTAAACAATGCATAAACAATGCCTTATAATCAGATTGCTGCCAACTTTTCAAAATGTTTGTTTGTGTGCGTTTTTCAAAAATAAATTCGTCATTATTGCCATGAAAACTAAAACTCCATCATTCCAACGCTTCGTTTTCGTAGATTCGCTAGTCGCTCCTGTTTGCATGAGCTCCAATAAGTAGTTTATGACGACGATCTAACCGTTAATTAACAGTAGGTACTCATCCATCAGAAGGAAAGGCTTATTGTCATGGAAACTACATATTCCCAGTCAGCCCTCCGTGATTACACGTAGATAGAACACTCCACTCAATGCATCGTACGCACAAACAGATAACTTTGATTAGAACGTCCTTGTTTCACGGAGACTTTTATATGAGTTTTTGTCATGAACATCGTGGTAAAGAGTAAAATATACCTTTCCATTTCAATATAATTATATTGTCATGTTCAAATAGGAGAAATTAATGTCAAATTTAACTACATATATTTTAATATAAAAGACTTTGTCCTAAAGTTTAAAATGTTCTATGTTTTTCATTATTTATGAATTTGTAATGATTTCTAATTCGCGACTAGGGCATTGAATTACTTATTCAAATTATAATAGACAGGTAAATTATCAGGATACATAAAAATATTGGCAGATTTTTTTATTGAAATTAAGTGTTAGTTTTTAGTCAATATAGATATATGTTCAGTATTCACAGATTTGCATATGTTTGTAGTATGTTATCTATTTTTGCGTGCACAAAGCTAAGGTAATGCTGTGAGAAGTATTTATTAATAAAAATATTTAACTATTGATTACAAAGATGTTTAGTTATTTTTTTAGACTCCGTAGAACGATATTGCTTATAACTTTAAACGAGAAGTAATACAGATAAATTTATCTATAGAAAAGATTGTTGAAGAAGATGTTACAAAAATGATGACGTCAAACATTCAAGTTTGGAAATAAAGCTTATTTAACCCATTTTTCATAGCTGAAATTACACTTAATCTAAACATCGTATTGATTTACATTTATTCAAATATTCCTACAAGAATTATACTTCGTTTTCAAAGATGTTTTTACACGAATTTAGCAAATTAAATATTTTCCCAATTTGATACATTGTTATTTATTTGCTTTGCAAACATTTTCTAAGAGCTGTGACATTATCAGAATTACAATATTGAAATTTTTCACAAAATTGCTTTTAAATTAAGTTTACATTTTAATCAGTCGTTATAAACTGAATTTTTTTTACACTTAAATTTGACAGCATTTACATTATAAAGTATAATAAATTTGTTATAAAAATTAATTCATATCATTATATTTTTTTAATTACTAGGTAGTGAAACTAATAATTATAAAAAATTAGTAATAATATTTAATTTTACACTATGAGTGATATATTAAAATCAAAAAAAAATAATATTACATCTATTTTGATTAATTATGCAATATAGCACACTTTTAATTCTCGTTCACGGTGTCGAAGCGGAGAATATTTAAATCTATCAAATATTGCTGATAATTATGATACAGATAAAAATCAGAATCATAAATCTTAAAAATATTAGATTGCTATACCTGTATTTTGTTTTTCCTGTAATTTTAGAGAAAGATGTCCAGATCACTACTAGTTAATTTTAGTAAACTCATATTATATAGTATATAAATACATCTTTGTTGTTTCGTTGTTTATGATTTACCATAATGTTATTTGTTTATAAGTTGGCAATACATCTATTTCTAGTTTCATCACTATGTACCAGCACTATTTTGTTAAGTTTAAAAGAAAACAAGGTTATTGTTCATTTGAACTGAATTACATTTTTTTAATAATAGCGTAAAAGGAAAATGTCTTCATTTATTACTGTTGTAACGGTATCTGTCCTGTACTAAATAATATATATTATACAATATAATATGTTAATTTGTAAAGTCATCATCTTTAATGAAATAACACAAATGGTGTAAATGTTACACAAAACATTTGTTATATTAACACCTCGATTAACACAGTTGATTGTGTTTAACTGTTAACACACTGCTTGACATAGAGAAATGTGTAAAAATATACATAATCTCGTGTGGACCTTGATTAACACAGGATTTTGTTAAATTAGGTACAATACCATAAATCTTTATGCTCTCTTTGAAAATCTAAAATGAAATGAACATAATTTGTCCAGTGGTGAGTAAAACAAGGAGTGTAGTGCTTCAAAAATATCCAAATATTCTTTTTTTGTATATCTTCTTGATAATTTCATAGCAAAAAGAATACATACAAAAATTTTCACATAAAAAAGATACTCGTGATGGAATCCGATATCAAAAGTTTTCGAGAAATATAGATTTAATAATTTGATGCATGTTAAATATCTATGGGACTTGAAACATAGTTGGCTTTTAAATAAACGAAAAGAAACAATTTTGACATTTCCATACATATAAGCACAGTATACTAAGCAATCAGTACGGAATCTTAGACAATTTATGAATGAAATGCGTCTGGCAGTTTTTAAATACCCCTACTCTACAAAAGTCGCCAAGAAGTGGATAACCATGTAATAATGTCAAAAATTCAAAAAACCTGACACAGAAATTATAGTAATAACTGTCAGTCGCCAACAAGATGGCGGATTTTTGGAAGACGTGGGAAAGCTGAGTTTCCCTACTGATTGCTTAATATACTGTGCATATAAGTATCGATTGATGTCAAAATCAGGATATTGGAGCCCCTAGGACCTGGCTTCTGGGAGCTGAAGTGGATAATTTGTAGGATCTGAACCAGTCTACGTGTTACTACAGTGCTATCTCGAAAGGTCTATTGACGACTTGATCAAGAAACCAATCATTTGATTGGGCGTATTTAATCAGCGTTACGTCAACCGAAATTTTATTATGCTTAGTAGAAGCAACATTAACACTTACTCATTGGTCTCCTGCAAGCATCTCAACAAGCATCTTTATAGGACTGGCCTAAGCATTGTAGCGAGGTGTAAGCTTTGTGACAACGCAAAGCTATCTGTCAAGATACACAAAACTACCTTGGAGTGGTCTTTCATTCTCCTCGGGCCATTAGAGAGATTCCAGCAGAGCTATTGCTAGCTTTTGCATGCACGGGCCTGTTTTGAACTCTACAGCCAGCTGCATGCACAATGAGTCTTCAGACTTGAGTATTGTGGGTAATCCGCGACGCTTCTAAACAACTACAACAATACTTTAGGGCACTAAAATTTCGAAATAGTATGCAGAAACTCTGCCAAGATATTTTTTATAGTATACCATGATCACTTAGTACACCTGTCCTGTGGATAATAAAAAGTTTAAAATATAAACAAAGTTTATTGGTTCTCCTTTTTAAACCATTTTAAGCACGTCCCTTTATGCGTATAAAAAGACATGTATATTTTAAATTCACTTCGGTCTGAAATAAAATGATCAATCCAAAAATAGAACGATAACTTTCCTGAAACTCGCTGATATATTTGCTGCACGTAGCAAGTCGATTTTATATTAAAAATATATCCGTAGAAGTTAAATTTGACATTCCAATTTTTTTCCTCCTACTTTTCTTTCATCGTATGACAATATAATTATATTGAAATGGAAAAATTTATATCATTTCCTCTTTACCCTCGTTCAACGATGTTCATGACAAAAACTCATCCAATTTCATAAGTCTCCGTGAAACAGGACGACATTTCTCGAAATCAAAGTTATCTGTTTGTGCGTACGATGCATTAGTGGAGTGTTCTATCTACGTGTAATCACGGAGGGCTGACTGGGAATATGTAGTTTCCATGACAATAAGCCTTTCCTTCTGATGGATGAATGTACCTACTGTTATTACTAATTCAATTAACGGTTAGATCGTCGTCATAAAGGTTCCTGTACTTATTGGAGCTCATGCAAATACAGGAGGAGCAACTACGACTAGCGAATCTACGAAAACGAAGTGTTGGAATGATGGAGTTTTAGTTTTCATGGCAATAATGACGAATTTATTTTTGAAAAACGCACACAAACAAACATTTTGAAAAGTTGGCAGCAATCTGATTATAAGGCATTGTTTATGCATTGTTTAACGTCAAGGTTCTGTCAGGTTCAAACGACGCGCGCCACCGTATATCCTACAAACTTTTGGGAAAATATCGGCAAATATGAGTGGCAATGAGGAGTCTTTAGATATTGAACAAGCTGCTGAATCTACGCTATCCACGTTAGTGCTCGAAAAATCAAAAAATTTATACGAGAACTCTTACAATAACCTTGAATCCTGGGCTAACACAAAAACATTGGGAATTTTACAGCAAAGGTATTATTAGCCTATTTCCTGAAGCTATCCAATACGTTAAGGCCGTCAACTTTGTGGAGTATATATTCGATGCTCCACGCCATGATTTATCTGAATAAAAACGTAGACATTAGCAAATTTATAAACCTTATTGCATTTTTAAAAAAGGAAAGCATTCGGACATCAGTCATGTAGGAGGGAAGAAATAAAATTTTTAAGATTGTCAGACATTTATTAGTGTCAAAATTCCAATCACAAAAACTCGTATTCCAAGAATGTTTACGATTACTGAGGGATCAATAGATGGTATCAACTTGATAGATATATTTCATAGATACGCAAAACTTCGTCCACTTAATACGAAACATAAGCGATTTTTCTAGGTCGAAGCGATATCGAAGTAATAAATACCGTACCCTACCAGCTGGAATCAATACAATTGGAGGTATGCCAAAATGCAGAATTGCGGAATTCCTTGAACTCTCCAACGCCAATGAATACACTGGCCATTACTTTCGGTGCAACTCTGCAACAATGTTGACATATTCTGGAGCGGACATAACACTTTTAAAGCGACATGGAGGTTGAAGATCAAGTTCACCTGTCGAGGGTTATATCAAAAATTCCATTAAACAGAACAACGAAATAGCAAAAACTGAAATTCTAATTAATATCAAAATTTGTCAATTTCAGAACGCTATCACAAAAATATGTTTTTAAATTTAATTGCAATGTTACAAAAACCCGGCTATGAGACTGGTATTTAGCGCCAGTGTCACAAAACTAGAATGTTAGAAATTAAGGGTTATGACACTGTTAAAATACAAAATTAAAAAGGAAAATTAAATTTTAAGACCGATGTAGTAGGTATAACCATACAACTGTTTATAAATTTGCAGCTAACTCATTTTTAATTACTTGCATCTCAGGTAGCGAACAGTCTTTATAGCCCTATGCTACAATAAATTTCCTCCGCCGACGCTCTAAACTGTGTATACTAACTATCATAATAAGAGATTATATCTTAATAATCTTGCACTAAATCTGAATAATTTTAAATTGCCTGTCAGGGCTCTAAAGTTTTCACAATTTATTTGCTTCGTAACGTCCTAATTTTGCTTCACCAAGAGACGTCGTTTTTCATAGACGTAGAAAACAATAACGACTTTCCAAAATAAAAAAAACCTTAATGTCTTTAAAGACATCTTTCATTTGCAAGTCTTCATCATTCTGTCCTATGGAAGAACTCAACACGACCCATATAAAAAGTACTGATGTACAGGGTGTCCCAAATGGCCAACTGAATAAGTCTATTAATTCCAGTCCATTTTTCTATCTAAATATTGCTACACAATCATGGCTTTGTGGGTGTGTGGTGAAAAGGCACATTCTCCAGAAGTGCAGGAAGTTCTTTTTGCAGGAAATTTAAGAAAATCACGCTGTTCAATGTATGTTCATAAAAATAAGGCCCAATTATATGCCTACCGTCGATGCCGCACCATACATTTACTCCAAAATGGCCTTGGTTTTGGACTGTTTAGACAATGTTAAGATTTTCAATGTACCAGTAGTGTCCGTTGTGCCTGTTTGGCAAACCATTACTAACAAACCGACTTTCGTGCGTCCAAGGAACGTGCTAAAAAGGTTCTGATCAACAGTTTCTACATTTACTACAATTTGAGCTATAAAATTAAGTCTGTTTTTAATGTGACGTTCAGGCATTAGACAAGTATTAAATGACATTTACGCACTTTGAACAACGAAAATTCAATTATTTTCCAATGACTACTTGATTCTTCCACCACTGATGTGATTTTTAGATGGCATTTTTTTTTGAGGTTTTTAGGACGATATTGTTTATTACTAAATATTGTTTAACTATTAAACGGTAAGTAATACAGAAAAAAAAACTCTAATAAAAGTTTATTAGCCAAAAGACAGCTTTTTAGTAGGACAAAAATGTTCCTGAAGAAAATATATAGTTGATGAAGTCTTTAGTCGTATCTGTCAAATCCCAAAGATAATACTTTCTATTGAAAATGGATCTTACCTCATCCCATTTTACACCACGTGTCCGAAATTTTATTTAATTTTTTTTGTTATTCTCACAGTATGCTTATACTATCGAATTTTGACACCCTGTATAGATTTATTTTGGTCTCTCAGGTAAAAGTTATTTATATATTTTTATGAACATCACTTACAACTTTTAACATTTTTGGTAGACGAAGTCTGGACGAAATAGAGTTTAGGTGCATTTATGAAGAAAGTATTTGGTTAGTTGGATGTAAATTTGGCCAATCACAGTTAATGATGAAATGCCAGGAGTTCCCTAATGAAGGCAAATATTTAGATCTCTGACGAACCGTTATTTTAATAATTCTAATAATTAATTACAGTTTGTGTTGGCCCACGATCCTGGCTCAGACTTTTAATAATACAGCACTGCAAAAACCATTTAATTGGTAACTGATATTGGATACTAATTGATTAAACCTTCTTTTGTTTATTGAAATATTTTCACTGAAATTAGACCCGACCATTATGATAAGGTGAGGGGTGAGCAAATTATGTAACACGAAATTTAATATTCCTAAATATGGGTTAGTGATAAAAAGTTGAGAAGTGAAACACATTTGAGTTTGATATTTTTGTGACAATAATTATTTATAACACGATCCACCAGCATCTTCGAAAGATATTTTAATAGGTCGGTGCACTCTTCATTTTGTGTCTATGATTTTCCTCCTGCCGCCGCACTTCCCCTTGCTTACCAGCCCCAGATCGATTCCTTATGTCAGTTTGATACACAGTGTGTCGCATAATTATTGTCACGGATTTCCTAACCCGTCTTTTTCTTACTGCCAGAAAAACAATTCGTTAATTAATTCCTTATCTTTATTAACTACCCACTACTACTGAATACTAATTACAACTCAACTAAACACTTATTTAATTAATCGCTATCTAAATCACTTTGATATTTCCAACTAAACACTTCAATTCAGACTGTAATACAAGACTGACTAACTCGGCCGTTTATTCTTCTTTTATAGACTAAACCAATATTGCAGGTATTTTCTAGTATCTCTAGATCCATTTCCCGAACGACTCGAATGCTTCTCGTCTACTCTCCAGTTTTCCAGTTCCGTCTCGATCCACGGCATTTTGTTTGTTTAACAGAATCGTGTAGGGGCGATCGGGGCACTCTTAGCATTTCGCGGTACCACAGTCGTCGAATTGGGTGTGACTGGGGCAAATTCTGTGACATTATTGTATTACGTGTGAAAGATAAATTAAAGGTAAAGTGAATTTTATTGGATAGTGATAATAATGGCACCTTAAAAGAGTTAATGTCTTATATAAAATTTAAATATTACTCTAATTTTAATTCTACAAACCTCTGATTGAAAAATATATATTAAGCTACATTACTACCTATACAAATTTAGCATATTACTTATTTATCTAATTTGTAAAAATAATAGTATGAAGCATTGCATTCGTAGGCATTATTTTTTGCAAGAAACATAAGAAAATAACTAATTAAAATACAATCTTAATGCGAATCATAAATTAGTTTGGCCCTAGTATAGGAAATAGAAAAAAATAAACCCCCCACTCTCTATATCGTCTTTTGTTTTCGAGTAATAAACAAAATTTCATATTTCCCACTTTTCGATACATGTCTGTACCTTGGTTGTTTTTTAAGTTATAAAAAATAATTAATACGTTCTTAAGACACTTTTTTGAGTAGAGTCGAGTGGCGTGCCTAATTATTTTGTAGCTTTATTAATTTTTGAGTTATAACCTAAAATTGTGTTTTTTTAATATAAAGCAAAGGTGGCTATGAACCATTAACAACGTTATTTAGCCTTTTCTGGATATGAATTTAATTACGTCTTGGAAACATTCTCAGAATGATCGTTATTGCGAATATATCATTTTAATAATATTATTATTTGTTTAGTAACTCATTCTGTCATGATTTCTTCCAAATGTCCCGTCAAAAATATAAAAAAAATTAAATTGATACTCTGGAAAAAACTGTTTCCTCAGTAAAACAGTGAATAATCATATTTAATCTCACATATTATACAGGGTGTCCCAAATTAGCAAATATTCATTCAGTAAGTATTACGATTTGCTAAGTTGCCTAGGTATTGTAATAATAGGTCCACAAAATTTCAGTTTCACTTGAAAATGATAGTGAATGATAGATTTATGGGAACTACGAATTACCGTTTTTCTCCAAAACGAAGCATTTAAACAAAAAATTACAAAAGAGATAAAATGATCAGAAAAAATTCGGACGCCCAAATAAAAAATGGCATAAAGAAAGTCGCATTATTTTTGTTCAAAGAACATGTGGTTAATGGTATGGCCTTCTATTTTGGGACACCCTGTAATTAATGGAAAGAGAAAACTGGATCATAGCCACCTATGGTTTGTATTTTAAAACCCAATTTTAGGTTCTACCTGAAAAATTAATAAAGTTACAAAAGACATAGGCACACCACTAGACTTCTCAAAAAAGTGTCTGAAGAACGTATTAATTATTTTTTCTAATTTTGTTTATTACTAGGCAACAAAAGACGATATTTTGGTTTTGATCATTAATTTTCTCTTAATTTTTTTTTTCTATCTCTTACAGTTAACGATAAAAACATCGAAATTTGCCCACCCTGTATATGAAATTCAATAACACATCGTTATATATTTTAATAAAAATAATTTTACACAAAAGGTGTGAGTTTCTTGTAGTATAGTATGGATTTGTTTTTTATATAGTAATTCGTGATGTGAACAACGTGTATCATCATTTTTATCAGTGTATCCGTGACGTTTAAATGAAAGTCCCTCAGGTTTCCATAATATGCCCGGAATCCAACAAAAGGAGGAAATCTTCGATATCAAAGCGGTGCCAGCCGAATCGATACAGCGCCATTTTGGAAGGAAGGAAACGCGACAAAATTAATTTAACGCCTGCAACAAAAACTTTCGAATTTGATTATGGGGCCACGTAAGTCGGTGATTAATTATCCTTTTCGCTTTGTGCAGACAAGAACCGGTTCCACCTTTGTCATAACCTCGAACAATATCTTTCGCGTTATGGCTGATTCTCCTCAATATGTGTCTAAAATTGGTTCAACTATTTGCACACTAAATGGCTGTTGGGGACGTGTTTCAAAATTCCTGTTGAATAAAATCAAAAGGTAATCTTTCCTAGTCAATCATTGTAGGGGAATGTTATAGCTGTGGCGTGTAATGGCATTTTTAAACCAAATTCTGTTATCTCTTGCATCAATTCCTGAAATATTTATATTATTACAATATGCGGATATAAGAGTATTCATTGCTTTTAACAGATTATGCAGTCATAACTTAGTACAAAAATTTTAACCACATGCTCAGGAAGTTTAAACCCCAAGAACATGCGAAGTTAGTTATATTCTAAGGGCCTAAGAAACATTTTACAGAACATTGTAAACAACTTGTGATGTTATAAATTAAAATATTTCTAATTATTTTATGCAAACATCGTATTAACAGAATTTAATTCCATAACAACACAAGAAGTTTAAAAATTTATCGCTGTGAAGGGCACTTTGCATTAGTGACCTACAGATGTCGTGTGCAGATGTCAAAAAATATTTCATACGGTTCCGGTACTCTGATTAGTTTGAAATGATTTTTTAGTACTTGCTATTTGCAAATTTAACTTTTCGCGTATTTTTTGTGTATTGAAATGCCTAGATGACGGATAAGGTGCTGATTTATGGGAGTGTGACAAGTTCGTATTATCGTGTGGCAGTGTAATACCAAAGACGTTTTCCGGGAACACAAAGTAGAGAGCAGAGTACTGAATACTTCTTGAACCACATAGAATAACTGTTATCATTCCTAGGCGGTAAACGCGTAGCAGTGTTTTTTTTTTGTGTACATTTACGTGTATTTTTGTTATCCTTTGTGTATTTTTCCCCGACGTAAGTAATCGACCAGGTCATCACCACCGAACAAAGTAGGTACCTCGCTTTAAACAAAAAGAACGGTCGAGGGAAGGAGAGGTCCACAGCAAGTACAAAAATCTTTGCAGGTTTTAATTTAAACAAGAAAACAGAAAATGATACAACATTCTTGAAATCTCTTCAAATATCAATCCTGGAAATAAATATTAGTAAGGTAGGTGCTGCCTCCCTATACTACCATACCGCATGTCTCATTAAATAATTAAATAATAATCTACATTTTGTAAATATATTTTTTTTTCTTTCAAAGCAACGTAAACTGATACACGTGTCATCGCGGTGACATGTCACTACGTCTGACGCTTTTGACTTTGGCAGAATATACCTAACCTCGCGGTTGCCAGAAGGTCACTGATGGCGGTAAATAAGGATTTAACAGAATTTTGAAAAAAAATTGTTTGCTTTATAAATAAGTTTTGATTTTGATCACGATATGGCTCAATTTATAAATCTTATTTAAACAAGAGAGAACAAACTGTTTGTTATAATGGTTTCGAGTCGACCGATATTGCTACTTCAGGTGTTCCTCAAGGTTCCATGTTTGGACCCCTTTTCTTTCTACTATAAATTAATGATTTGAATGATGTTATTACGCTAATGATTTAAAGTTATTATTATTATTATTATTATTATTATTATTATTATTATTATTATTATTATTATTATTATTATTATTATTATTATTATTATTATTATTATTATTATTATTATTATTATTATTATTATTATTATTATTATTATTATTATTATTATTATTATTATTATTATTATTATTATTATTATTATTATTATTATTATTATTATTATTATTATTATTATTATTATTATTATTATTATTATTATTATTATTATTATTATTATTATTATTATTATTATTATTATTATTATTATTATTATTATTATTATTATTATTATTATTATTATTATTATTATTATTATTATTATTATTATTATTATTATTATTATTATTATTATTATTATTATTATTATTATTATTATTATTATTATTATTATTATTATTATTATTATTATTATTATTATTATTATTATTATTATTATTATTATTATTATTATTATTATTATTATTATTATTATTATTATTATTATTATTATTATTATTATTATTATTAATTTGTATACAGCATTAACAATAGTAATGCGCAGTAGCAAAGCCACCTCTAGCGATCATTCGCTACTCCATACCGGACTAAAGTCACAGGCAAGAAGCCTTCTACATCGCCGTAGAAACCATTGAAAGTTAGCGCGAAATGGCGACAACAATATGTTACAAACACGGAATTCCAGGAAACAACTAAGTACTCTGCTAATGCCCCGACCAGCATTGAATTACACCCGAAAAACCTCTAGCAACAGCTAAAGCTATTTGTCGGTAACTCACCAGACATATACCAGTTTCGAGCTTATCAGTATGCCATAGGTGAAGCGACTGACTTGTTTATGTGTATGTCACTCACATTTTTGTATAGTTATGTATGTAAGTTGTTGCACAGCATCATTGACTATGCTGATTTGCTTGCTGCTTTTAACTTTTCCATACCCAGGATAAATTAAAGAAATACTAACACCTTAAGAATTGCACGTCAAATACTAACATTTTATGTAAATCACCGGTCAAATCATGTGTGATAATTTTCGCAAAATATTTTTTGTTCTTTACATACCTTGTTGAACGTCACAAGGTAATGATTAGGTATAATAATTTTTATAGTTAGAAATGACTCAACTTATAGGAGGCCACCTGAAGAAGCAATCCTAAAAATGCAGAAATAGATCAGATCTCATCTATTGTGGTTGAATTTTCGAGTTCCCACAGTTTCAAAACTGAACTTAAATATTTATGGAATAATTTTATTAAATCAGGTTAGTAAATTTTGCTAGATATTTTTTTATTTTAGATAATTATTGAATACAGTTTTGTCTATGGAATTGTTCATTAGCATACTTAGATGTTTGGTATCAGATAGCATACATATGACTTCATTGATAGGAATTGTAGGAGAAGAAATTTATATTAGCTTAAATACCTTTACAATACAATAAAAAAGTTACAAAAGCTTTATATGGGTAGATATTGTGGGTGTAACTTAACGCTGGTCGGAGCTTTAGTACGCAGAGTAGTTACAATATTATTACTACCTAAAAATATATTAAAAAATGATTATATTGCATTTATTAAAATAATGTGAATTTTTTTAAAAATATATGAACTAGGGGATACAGGTTAAATCAGTTTTCTGAATAAAAAAATATAAAACTGACATAAAATTAACATTATTATACTTAGATTTCATATATTTTCTTCGCATCTCCTGATCTTTTTTCTCTAACCAGTCTCTTAAAATAAATCTGTCAGCAGATATAGCGAGTTTTACGCAAGTATTTCATTTTATTGATTACTACCTTGAAAACTAAGTGCACTTTAATCATTTGTATCATAATTTGTTGTATTTAGTCACACGCGAATATTTTTTTCATTTGCATTTTTCTCTTATTCTCATTTTCATTACACGTACGTACGTATACAACAAAAAACGTATACAAGGAAAAGTGAGTGTGAACGAAAGATTTCGATTTCCTAACACTTTTCACATTGGGTAAGATGAAGACTTGGTTAATTGTTTCTAATTTCCAAAAATATGTAAAACTTTCTCAATTAAACTTGATAGTTTAGAAACTATTTTAATTAAATAAAGTTCCATACAGTAATAGCGCATATCCATATAATTTGTTAGTTACCCCACGCCAATATAATGATTTATTAGGCAAGCTAATGAACTCTGGACTTAATTCCGATGACTTTAATTAAAATAATTCATCAACCTTAATTTCACAGTCCCTCCTAAGATAACTGTTGATTCGTAGGACGGAAGGTTGCTGAATAGTGGTAGGAAAATTTTATGGTTATTAATTTCACGTCAAGTTTCTAATAGAAACGCCCAGCTTAATTGAGTAATTGAATTTCGTTGGCTGTTATTAGCCGAGCAACATGATGAATTAAAATTTTTCTGGAATTTTTCGCTTCTGCAGGCAGGGGTGATTAACAGTTGCACCCCCATAAATAATTCATAAGGGGATAAAAGCAACATCGGACAAGCTGCGACTTTCCATGCTTTTTAAAATCTTGATGTTAATAATTATTAAGAATATTTGGTTAAGAGGCTTTTCTTTTATAAGTTAAAAAATGTTTAATAGATACGTCATTGAAGAAGGGGAATATTATGTAAAATGTGGATTCTACGTTCTGCAAAGTAAAAGTATAAGGGCAGTGAGGGTTTGTTCGTTCTCTGAAAATGTATGGGGGATGATACACACAGCGGTTTTCCCAGCTAGCGGCGCCTGGTTCATATCATTGACCAACGTGTATTCGTAAAAAACCAGGCGACAACCAACAATAGTGTGCGTCTTGATCTATCCGTCGCTTAATAATAATAAACAATAATGTAAATAACAATAATAATAGCGTTTATTACCCAACAGATAACCATTTACAGAGCAATTGTATAGAAGAAAAAAAAATTAAAATACAAATAAGTGGTAATATTACAAAAGTGCAAAGCAATAAAGAATTAAACATTTGAACTTGAAATTCTTAATTCTTTAATTTAACAATACTAAAATAGAAAATGTCGCATACATTAGATATTTTTGTTGTATTAGTACAGGGTAAAATTTAGGCATTAAGTAGTAAAGCTTAGCCCGCCCCTGGTAAACTAAAAAAACTAGATATGTTTCAAGGACACTTAAAAGGTTCTTACTAATGTCCATCACATTAAATTTTTATTAAATTATTTTAAATACTTAAGTACAAGAAATTCAGAGTTCAGAAACTTGTCATCTTATTTTTTCATGTTCTATCTGCATCAGAAAGATTCCCCACATTTTTCCGGACACCCTGTATTTGCGACTATACAACACACTCTCCAAAAGCTTTGCATAACTATGTAAAATGGAAATAGGTTTATAATTCACAATATCAGTTCTGTTTTGATTCTTATGTACTGGACATACTTTAGCAATTTTCCTTTCTGGAAATATTGAGCTTCTTAAAACCAAATTAGAGGTGAATTCATTCATTATTTTTTTCGTTTTCACTGATTGATTAACAGCTGACCTCAAGTAAGATATTACAACCCAAATTAAGTAAGGTTTATATTGGTATAGTACGTAGTAGTAGTGCAGCATATAGACGAGCAAAATCTCTTGAGTCGAAATAAGTCATGCATAGCAACTCGCTTATGTATTTGAGGCTGTACAGACCTCCGCTGCCCGTCAGTTTGTCTCAAACGCAGGCGTGGTAGCATCGTTTGTACAGAGGTAGATTAAAGTAAAGTTATGAGTTGAAATTGAGGAATGAGCCGCTATTGCTGTTAAATGTTCAAGCATATCTTACAAGAGCCATTATGCTTCTTTAAATTTCATAAAGACATACATAGGTAGGTGTTCCATAAGTATACTGTAAAAATTCTAGGTGGTTTTACGCATATTGCCATACCTGCTCAATTTATTTATGTAAAGTTATGTCTAATATCTAAAATTTCATAAAAAGTAAAGAGTATAATTTATTTTTACGTATGCAGTTTAATGCAGTCAATCTTTTTCTCAAAGCAAAACACTACAAATATATAAATTTCAAATAAAATATTTATTAATGACTACCCATTTTTATCTTCCAAACTGAAATACATTCTGACACAACAGAATCAATTACTCAAAAAAGTAAAAATCTACCTTTTTATTAATATTCAGGTTACTAAATCTGTTAAATATTCTAAAGGCAGAAAATAGTTTAATGATTTTAAAAATTATGGTTTTTATATTTTAACGCCCAAAGATTATATAACAATTAATTACAAAACTACGTTTGCCTAATGTAGCAACATTACAGAAACGTATCAGTACCTATAATTAATTGTTACATCAATATGCATCAATAGTTTATATATAATGTAAATTTTTATCAGATTGAATACGCTTTTCTGCACAAATAAATAATTCTGGTCCTATTCTGGTCCTGATCGCCGATTCTCTATCCCTATTGAATTCGATGGTTGCATGCGTGAAATTGCTGGTCTATCTATGAGTGGTAGAGTACGGCAGTAAAGTGCGTACTATCTCTACTAGAATAATGCAAAAACTTTGTGCTTGGGTACTACGTATAGTCCAGGATAGAGAAAGTGGATGGCACTTATAGAATAGTAGACTGCATTATCCATGTCCACTTCCACAATTTTGATTTACACTACCGGTTTTTCAGTTGAACAATGTAGACAGGTATCGTTTGATTTAGCAGATGAGAGTCATTGGGATTGGATTTCAAAACAATCGTGTGTCAATCACAAGCACATATATTATCCCGGTCTTCAAGAGACAATTCTCTTTAGATCATCAGATACTTCTAATTCATCTCGTTTTTTAATCCAGCAGTTGCCTGCTCTACAATTTCCTCATTTTATTTAATAAATCAATTCTGGTCTTTATCAAAAAATTTTTAAAGACGGCTAAATAATTTCGCCTGTTTATCAAAATGAGTAGAGTAGCTTAGAAAAAAGTATACTAGTGAACTCTACTGCTAGCTATACAAATGTAAGCAAGCCTTTAATATATGTTGTTATCGTTTATTCTGCATAGTATGATAACCTTTGCGAAATAACCTGAAATATCTATAATTACTTGTACATATTCATGCTTTTCTCCTAATTTGTTATTTTCCTTCTATTGTGAGTAGTATTTTGTCCCTGATTTTTATATTAAAAACATTATTTGACTTTTATCGAGTTGGTAGCAAATGTTTCCAATTTCGTATTTATAAGGTTTCTCGCATTAATATACTGTCTAGACATTTGAAGACCTACAAAATATACAATTGTATACACGGTAAGTTTAGGTAGGTACCTATATATTCTTGTTTAGATGTAGGATGTCAGTTATAAATATTTAGTTCATTATGTTACAGTTCGCAGAGCTGCGTGAATGTGAAGAGCAACCTCTCCACTCAGCAAGAAAACAAATAATGGTGATATGAAGTGCTTTTAAATATTAAAGTAACTACCAAAGCGAAATTGAACATTGTATCTAATAAGTTGGTTATCTTTCTAATCCAGTGAAAATTTTACAAAAGCTAATAATAAGGAGGTAGCAGAATCGATTGTTTCAATAGTCAGATGGATACAATAAGCAGCAAAAAAGTTTTACCATTTAAAAGAAATATGATGTGCCATAAGTGGCTCCCTCTACTAGTGACGTCAAAATTAGAAACAAATTTGAATTTCTCGCCCGCAAAAACCCTGATTTACAAATTTTATGTAAATATTTGGATTTTTTTAAAAGTTATCTATAAATATCGAAAACAAAATTTTAATTTTGACACTATCTTTTTTATCATGCGACTTGGGATATAGGCATGTTAGGTTAAATCGATTTATTTTCACCTAAGAAATCTGTGATCTCATCTTTGTTACTTCATTTAAAAACACCCTATATATCACCCACTGTATCTATAATGCAGAAGAGGACATTCATTTCTCGGTTATAAACGTTAACTGCAGCAGCTCGTCATTAAAGCCGTCTGAATTTTTTCCGTAGATTTTCACACCCTTCCCTACATTCGGAATTAATGGAGGAAAAGCTATACAATTGTGTTTAAAAAATTGCACTCTCGATAAAGGCAGTGAAATATTCCCGCTATCGCTCCCCAATTTCAATAAAGCTATAAAATTGACAGATATATTAATGATAGCCGCTCTGCTAAAATATATTTCTCAGGTTTATCGCTTGTTTTGAAAAATCGTTCCGGGTAGTTTCCGTAGACACTGTGTCACTTGTTTTAAAGTGGGATGGTACAAACATGGCCATAAATATTCAAGTAATTAAGTACCGCGAGCAAGGTCAGGATGGACTATTTCATAAAGGGAGACTTCATGTCTATATTTTTAAAGCAAAGCTGTTGCCAGCCAACTTTTTCAGAGGAGGCTAATTTAGATCTTGGTGGAACTCTAAAATATTATGTTGCCTTAAACAGTTAGATATACTAGGAAAAATGGGAACATTCAGTTAACTTGTGAAATTATTTCACCTATACTTTTTTTGTTTACACATTTATTGATTTTTAACAACTGTGAAATTAAAGAATTAATAGAATTTGTCTTCTCTTCGCTGTTCGTAGTAGAAGTACCCTCAAAAGAGCCATGCCAGAAAATACTCCCTCAGTTATACCCGGTGTCCACAAGGCTACTATTTTAAGCTTGTTAATGGAGCAATGATTCTCGCGAATAACCTAAATGCAAATAAAAGCTACGAGGATTATTTAAAAAATTGTAATTTTTCTGTAACAAATTCATTTAGCTTTCTCCCTGTAATTGAGCATGATATCGCAAGGGTAATTAACAAACTAAAAAATAAAAAAACCGCGGGGTACGATGATATACCCATTACTATTATTAAACAAAATATTGACATTCTCAAAAAACCACTTGCATTCATTTGTAATTTCTCCTTCACCACAGGAACTTTTCCAGAGAGTCTGAAAATCGCAAAAATTTTACCTGTATTTAAAAAAGGGGAAAAACATCAATTTCAAATTACAGACCTATTTCGATACTCTCTTCACTATCAAAGATTATTGAACTAGTTGTAAAGGAACAAATGGTGAAATATATAACGTTAAAAAATATAATACCAAAGGCTCAATTTGGATTTAGGGAGAATCACAGCACAGGGGGTGCAATTTATTCTTTAATTAATAATATAAATGACTGTCTTGAAGCAAAATGTCATCCACTCTGTGTTTTTTGTGATTTAAATAAAGCATTCGATTGTGTTGATCATAGCATGTTGGCTACAGAAATTAAATTATTATGGTTTTCGGGGGGTTTGTTATAAGTGGTTTAAGTCATATCTTTGTGATAGAAGAATGTATATTGAGTTAAAAGAAGTAATCAATAATGAAATAGTCTTTATTAAAAGAAAACTGAAAAAATGTTAAATGTGGAGTACCACAGGCTTCAATTTTGGGCCCTGTGCTGTTTTTGATTTATATAAATGATCTTGTCGATAATTTCAAAATGGTTCAGTTTTCTTTATTTGCAGATGATACAAGTTTACTATTTAAAAATCTTTCACTCGAATGTAAGGAAATATTAAACAACGTGAATGACTGGTTTTCTGCAAATAGGTTGTTACTGAATCTCACTAAAACAAATAATATTACATTTCACTCATCGTACAACTTCACACAAATAGATATAGAACTTGAAAATGGTACTATTGCAGCAGTCGATGATATTATGTTCCTGGGGTTGTATATAGATAAGAATCTTAAATGAATTCATCAACTGGATGAGCTTAATAAAAAAAATTCCTGTGCTGTTTATGCGATTTTTACTATAAGAAAAATCATGCTGCACTTGCTGTTTATTATGCATACTTTCAAAACATACTACAATACGGAATAGAATTTTGGGGGGATTCTACAGGGGTTGAAACTACTTTTAAAATTCAAAAAAAGGCAATACGGTCTTTATGCCTCTTAGGACCTCGAGAATCATGTAGAGAACATTTAAGGAACCTACAAATAATGACCTTATATAATCTATACCTACATTTATCGGGTGGCAATAATTACATTCAAAAATAAAAATAAATTAATGAAACACTCAAATATACATAAATATGAAACACGACAAAATGATATGTACTGCTTACCCTCCTATAACTACAATACTACAAGACGTAGCCCACAGTTTAATGGAGTAAGGATTTTCAACCACTTACCCTCCAGAATAAAATGTAGCACCAATATAAATATTTTTAAAAAACATTTAAGACAGTTTCTCGTGGCCACGGTATTTTACTCTGTAGATGAATATTTTAAATTTTGTTCCTAAGTTATATATTATTGTGGTTTTTTATTATACTATTTTATATTATTTTTATTCTTTATTATATTGTTGTTTATTATGCGGGGCATTTCGGGGTTATGGTGTCGCCTGTGTCGGCCTGGCGCCGTGCTTTAGGGACGCCCCGTATATTGTTCGTATATTATTTGTTATATTGTTTATTTTATGTGTTTTTTATTGTTATCGTATTAGTGTGTCTTGTCTGATGTTGATATACATTTTTTTCCTGTATACATGTCGTATCACATGTTTATTCTGGAAATAAAATTACTTACTTACTATGAGAGCTAGCTAGTGCTAGTAAGCTAGCAATCTAACAACTTTAACTTCATGTAAACGGAACTAGCTATTTTTTTTAGTTAGTAAGCTAGTGAAGAAACGAGTATAATATGGTGATGACGCACAGTTTTGTATTTTCCGCAGGGTCTCTTGCAAGTCGTTACAATAATTTTAGGAGGTGATAGAATACGTGATTGTGAGTCGATTGAAGTAAACGTAATTTTTAAATTTAACCGTGCTTTCCTACAATTATTGAAGTGTAAAAGAAAAGCATACCTTTTTATAACAAATATTTCTATACTTTTTTATGCAACCGAATCGTGGAAAAGGTGGAGATCCAAGGCGTCTACGGCGTATTGCCGCAGTGTGACGTATTGTACATGAGGCTCAATTTTAAACCTAAATATTAATACCAAGGGATTAGATAAGGAAGAGAACCTGACTTTAAATTCTTTGGACTTCTTTTTGTATGAATCTTTAAAGAATGAAGTGTATCGTACCAAAGTGGACAATATTGATGATTTACGCAAACGTATCATAGCTACTGCCAGTAACTTACGAGTTCAAAACGGACAAAAAGTAGAAACGTTTGTGTTAGTTTGTAGAAACTGGGCAAGGCTGGCTCAAGATTTAGTTGTTGTAATATAATACCACAAATTAATTCTGTTAATAAATAATTACAATAATGGCAAAAGCAGTTGAATTTGCTGTATTGATTAAGTGTTATAAAATTTCATTTATTCCTTTCATTGGGAATTTCTTCAAATTTTTTGTCTGGTCGTCATTTGCATGCTTTGTCTTGTCAGATTTTACAGTGGATCAGTTTCCTGTACCATGCAGAAGTGTATTTTTAAATCATTAACTACTCTATTTGATTTTTTACAAAATTGTATTTGTAAGTGTCCCCTGTACATTTAAAAAAATTGTATACTGGATAAACTATGAACCTTCTCAGTAACCATCAATTTTGCCTTTATTGCATCATATACAAACTGTGTAACTCTTCTCTAATAACAGGTATAAGGCTGCTTATCTAGTCCCAATATTGCGACTGAAGTACTTTCTGTAATGAAATCTGTTTCACATCGTAGACTAAACCCCGCCAAACCACACTACATTGTCAATCACTGAACTAATCTTTATTGCACAAACATACACATACTTCAATGGCTTTGATGTACGAAACTAAATAACGCCGAGATAAATCAACTCAGTCTGGACGATTTTTTGCTTCTGTGGCGAAGTTTTTTACTTGAAAGTCATTTGCATTCCCATTTACTCTCTATAGAGATATATTTATTGTCTGATTTTTTATTCGGTTTACAGTTCAGGTGATGCGTTCTCTCGTTGCTTTAACTTTACAGTCTCTTTTTTACCGTCTGATCTTATCGATTTTGCTTCCCACTGGTATCATAATATACGATGTGGATGTTCTTTCTAGCATAGAGTGGCATAGAGTCGAATGAATATTATTGGTATTTATTCGTAAATAGCTAAGAAATAAAATAATTATTTAAGATTTAGAAGCACTAATAAAAAAACTTCATTCTGAGTAAAAGATCTTATCACCTTCTGTTACTAAATACTTAATGGTTTATCTTCAAAATTCCATTTTATCGCAACAACATGACAAGAGCCTATACATTTTCAATTAAACCTTAAGCTTTTGAAGGTTATAGACTGTTGGAATACTCGTATACATATTCTTCTTTGATCTTTTCAGTTATTATGAGAACTTGCTGTTCCTCAATTTTCTCATTGCTTTTATGAAACACTTTCTATTATTATTATTTTCCTTCTCTATTGGTTTATTGTCTTTGTCTTGGCAGTAGGAATTTGGGAACAGCGTACTATCGTTTGCAATAATTATGATACTACTTCAATCAGTTTTTAAACAACTGGAAGTTCTGAGTACAGATTTCATTGGATCTCTATTGATAAATGGAACAACTTAGTACTGATGTTGAATCTTGAAAGTAGATTTCATTATCAGTACGTCAGCCGTTCGAAATAAATAGCCAAATTTGTTTTAAAGTGTGTCATTAATATTAAAAATGATTGTACGTCTAAGATACGTACAATACAATACTGGACAATAATTGCATTTTTGATTTATTGACGGCCAGTTCACAAAAAATTCAACGGGACACGTGCGCTCCCACACCGCTATCTTATTCAACCAATCAGAGTAGTTCGAGGCGAAGCTTGGATAATATTATAGTTGATAGTTGATAGTTGATAGGGGAGATGTGTGTAACTTTGTTATTTGTATTGGAAATAACTAGTTGGCCAGAGGTGTATATTAATCTTGTGACCTTTTGTCTCACCTAAACACATCTACATCAAAACTAGGTATGAATAGTATGCACCTGTTTCTTGTTGATCTAAGAGAATATTAAATTTCAAAGTTTGCTAAGCTTTGTGATGATAGATGAAACAAGTATCAAATTACGATTTTTGTAGAGGTATCAGATTTCATATTATTATGTTCATTGAATTTTCTATCAATTTGAATATTGCGTTCAGCAGAGGTTCCCATTAATTTGAATGTTCCCCATTCCATAATCAGGAACCATATTATAAGTTTTGCTGATATGGTGATTTCAAAGAAAATATGTTATCATCAAGGAAACAAGATATCTGTGTTACACTATATCAATATCGTTTTAAACACCTCAAGGAAAAAAATTCCTTCATAAGACCAGCTGCCAGTACTTCCTGATCAGTACTGTATACACTGAAACAATATATGAAGCAAGATATACATTGAACTTAATAGTCCACCTAAGAAATAACAGTGACAAGTCAGTAATTATTGCAACTTTAAGATCTCGAGGCAAACTAAACAGTGGGAACTATATTTTTTGAGACGCCACGTACATACTTTCGTTTACTTTCAATAGCTTAGGTGAGATAATGTAATAGTCTAATGTTCACTGCACCGCATCATTTTCCGGTACATTAAAGTGAGTTATCTATTCCAAGTTAAAAATAATGTTGTTGGTCGTTCCTTCGCCCAAAAGAATTATAAGCCAATTATTAAGATTCAGTGCTCTTTTTATTGCGTCTAGAGTAATCTCGATTTTAGATTGCAGATCACGGTCTTCCTTGCTGATAAAATAATAGGCATTTAATTGTTTAACCGCCTTTCATTCCCGCAAATGGGGCAAAAGATACAGATATATTTGATGAATGATAATTCACTCAATTTGAAATTAAGAAAATTATTAACGTCGTAAATATTTATTAGAGAGAATTTTTTTCAAGTACCTTGTGAAAAATATGTTGTCAACAGAAGTAATGTAGGAGGTGATGTATAACTCTCCTTTGATTGCTGTTTACTTCTTTAAGATGTTTTAATGGAGGCATAAAAAGTTATGTGAAATCAGAGTATGCAATTAGGATGGCGATGTACACAAATTTATTAAGAAATAGACATAAGAAATAAGTTTTCAGAAATATCACAAGTGTTTTGACATATTAGCTGATGCAATTAAAAAAATATATTAATGTATATTATACAGTTTCCGGGAAAAACATATTGAAGTTGTAGTACATTCAACCTTTACATCGCTGGACTACTGTAGTATTTAGCGTAATCAGAATGCAGCCGATTACGAATACTGAAATTCGATTTTAGTATTAACGTTTTTGCGATAGTGTGTACATTAATTTTTCAAATGTCAAAAACAGCAACTCGGAGTTGATGGATTTCGTTTTAATTTATGGTGAAGTGAGCCAAAATGCTTTAGCTGCTTGTCGTTGGTACGCAGAAAGATTTCCCTGTAGCCATTTTCCGCGGTACTGCAACGCGGGCGTGACACGAGAAATTTGTAACCGAATCGTGGAAGAGATGCAGATCCAGGACGTTCACGGCGTATTGCAGCAGTGCCAATTAACAGTGTGGCGTATTATTCACATTCCTTACTTTTACCCACAGAAAAACGCCAATAATTTTACAAATATGCTTTGTAAGAATATCGTTATAATTGTTTTAAAATCATTCTAAAAATGATGGTGTTATTACACGGTTACTTATAATTTTACCAGAAAAATGTCAATATACAATAATACCGTAAACTTCCTATGTAATTATAATATAATGTGTACATTATTAGAATATATTGTGATACATTTACAATTAGCAATGTGAATACCATTTCTACATTGTAAAATTACTGAATATACCAAATTTACTATATAATTCACAGTAAAATACGCTTAATGTGTGTGTGAAGATATTGCTAATTTTAAAACGCACTAGCACTAACCGTTGAGAACGCTGGGTGGTGACGCCTTCATTACTCTTGCTTCTTTTGGGCGAATGCAGCGTATACCTAGGACCTAGGTACTTACTTAATTAATTTAGTGAGTAGTGACTAGCAAAATAATCATATCTAGAGTCATTAGCGAGTGATTTTATTACTATAAGTAGTTTTGTCTTATGTTGCTTATAACATAACCTACAGTGCCTTCATAAATGGTTATAAGCCACGTGATCAGGGTCGAGATTCTCAAATCAATCGCAGAGCAATTCGTATGCGAATATCCTTTTCCTCACTACGGCAATTGAGAGAGACAAGAAATCTATTTGCATACGAGTTGTTCTTCGAGAATCACAGTCCTGGTCACGTGACTTGTTAAAAATATGTATTTTCTGATAATAGGTAAATAAAGAATCCGAAACGTAAGTAAAATTCGATTATTTGTTCTACAAATTGACCAATATTCCCAGTAAATAACATATTTGCATCCCCCGTAGTAAATATGTTCTCACATAGGTGACGTACCCAATTCCTTTCCTAGAATTTATCAATCACCCGGTATAATCAAATGTAGAACTCATAACATGCAGTAGTTAAAGTACTATTATAGGCTCTAAATCCTGGCACACAGCCAGGTGCAAAGTTATATTAGATTTTAGCATGTGCAACGTAGCCCCGCTTAAGGCTTTATCAGCGGTAGAGCTGTGCTTGCCATGTGCAGCTGAAATGGACAAAATGACCTCTGGCAGGTAATGAATCGCTCGCAAGCGGACAGCTCCAGTGAAATAGTGCGCCAAGTCTCGTCACCCCGTTACTTCTGTTGCAGGAAACGTGTAATAAACTGGTGATGTGGGCAAGGATAATCGGCCTGGCCTAGGATGTGTAGTAATTGTATCTGGATCATGCATTAATACATCATTGTCTTTTACAGTAACAAAATTAATAAATTTAAGGAAAAGCACATTGAATTTGACAATGCAATAACTATTGCTGCATTAATTAATGGCCAGTACTTTCAGAATTCGATACTGTGGTATCAGGCCAATCTCATTCAATATCACTAACTGATTATTATACAGCTACGGCGATTATAATGTATAAAAATAAGACAGTTTCTGGGTAATATTTGAAATCTCAACTGCTCTCGATATATATATCACTTTTTGATCTTAACACATAAATAACTATTATCGATCTGAATCAAATTTGTGATGCAAAATTTATAAATATTTTATTTATTTATTTATTTTGCAAACACGGCATTCCAGGAAACAACTACTCTGCGGGCTAATGCCCCGACCGAGCATGACTACGCGGTGTAGAACTAACTACATCTATCGGCCGTTCGCTACTCCATGCCGGACTGAAAATGTCACAGGCACGAAGCGTTCTACATGCAGTAGACACCATTGAAAGCTGTCGACCTTTATCGCGATCGGCGAGAAACGATATTTTGCAAACACGGAATTTATTTATATACATCACCCAACAGAAAATCTAATTATAGGGTGAGTAAAACAACAAATAATAGAAAAGTGACCAATACAAAAATAGTGAAGATATAATTACTAAACTAAAACTACATATAATTAGTAAACAAATAAACCACACAAAAAACGGAAATATAAAGTTTAAATTTGAAAAACATTCTTAATTGTATTACTAGTACAGGTAAATATATCAATTCTATTTAACAGATCGTCGCAAGTTAAACACATTTTAAATAAAGGCGAAAATTTTAATAAATTCGTTCTGGCCCTCGGCAAGTAAAACAAACGGCTACCACGTATTGCCTGATTGGGTATATGAAAATGGATTAATAATAAAAATTCTGAACAATCACATATTATGTAAAATTTTATAAAGCAACATGACCGAATGCATATTTCTACCTTGTTCCAGACTACACACTTTAAATCTATCTGAGGATATAAATTCCATCCTGGCGATATGAAAGTAACTTTAAAAATCGCCTATGAACATCTTCAATTTCAGATTGAAACACCTTATAACCAAGATCCCACACAATACTAGCGTACTCGAGTTTAGATGTAACAAGAGCATTGAACAGTGTCATATATACTTGCATATCCGAAAACCCATAGGACATTCTAGTTAGAAATCCTACATTTTTATAAGCAGACTGAACGATTTTGTCAATATGAATATTGAAACTTAATTTATTATCAAAATAAACACCTAGATCTTTTACAGTTTCAGGCCGGTTCAGGATAACATCATTCATATTATAATCATATAGTATGGGATAGCGTTTCCTAGAATAAGACATCACAGTGCACTTGCTAGCATTTAGAGAAAGATTGTTAAGGATACACCAATCACGAATACGGTTTAGGGAATGCTGTAACTTAACACAATCATCAACAGTAGTAACATCACTATAAATTTTTAAATCATCTGCATACAAGAGATAATTGCAATCAAGATTCTGAATTATATCGTTAATATAAACAACAAATAATAACGGTCCCAAAAGGGATCCCTGAGGAATATGACCTTCTTATTAGACTAGGAAGTAAAAAATTCGGTCTAGACGCATTTCCCACGCAGAATTACACAAAACATGCTGTGAATATTTAGCGGGAGTGATCCGTTATCAGGGAAACTGATTGCTGCTAATTACGGGCGAAATGCAGTATCAGCAACCCCGTCGCTCATATCTCGACCTAAATATTAATAAATCCTTTGAGTAAATGAATTTGTCGGTACAGGGCTGACGCGTACGATTCTTCCTGTCCAATCACATCTCCCAATAAATCACGCGAAGAGACGGATGCTCCATGCCCCGTCCTAATTCCGTGGCTTTTGATGAGCTTCCGATATGCCCCCGATCTTCTATAAATTACCGTTTGCTAGGCGCGACTGCCAGCCACATTCTCTCATAATCATTTTTGTCGGCTATGCATCAGGGAGTTGCTTTACCTCTGATGGAATTTTAAACACACAAATTGCCAATTTATCATTGTCGCTTAAGAGGATTTCAAAACGGATTTATTGGGATTAAAACTAGGATAAGTTTTATTCCATTTTGCGCCGGAAAATCAACCCCGTCATTTTTTCAGCGCGTCCTTTCATTAAGCAAATGTGGTTGTAACTGCTAAGGCATGGGATATATTTTTTGTTAACTGAAGAGCATTATGGAACTAGCTACTGGACGTAGCAGGTAGTATAAATACAGAACAGAAGATTTAATCTCCAATTTCAGTGTTTTTCTGAAGAAATATGTCCCTAGAAACAAGAAATTGTGGTAGAATGGTAAAGTGTTAAATCAACAAGAATGAGCTGTTCATACCAGGATTGTTATGTTCAAGTTGATTCAAGACATTCTCAGCTTCAGTCAGTACATATGAAACATTGACAGGGAGGCAAGTCAAAATCAAACTGAGGAAGAAAATTGAGAAATGTATTTAGTGAAAGAGATCTCAAAGAGACGAGCCTTGGTAAATGATAACGTTACCATTATACTGATAAAGTAGGTACCTGCAATTTTACCACAGAACTCAAAACACAGGATTGACAAGGAGGACAGAATCATTAGCTGTACCGAGGTTTCCCCAAAGAAGTGACGGGAGATGTAAGAGCCAGTTCATGTATGCAGGTTAAACGGTGAAACCTATGAAACCAATTATAGTACAGAATATGAAAAACGAAGGCATTATCAACTTATTATCAATAAAAAACAACGCAACAGTCATCTTGAGTATTATGCTTGTACAGACTATGCACGATGCGTGATTTGTAATGGATTCGTACATAGTGTGTGGGATTTCTAAGAATAGATTTTTTAGGCTGGGATTTTGTATACATATTTTTACCGTCTAACAGGGCTTCAAGCGAGGACACAGAACTCCAAGAAAATTGAAATAATTAGTTATTATTATATATCAACGTATTCACAAAGGTTCCTGCTAGTGCGTGAGATAATTTTCATTGCTCATAAAATCACAAGAATAATTAAAATAAATGTTAAAGTACCTCAATTTTAGCCACACAGTTACTACGACAATATGTCACAATTACGGCAAAATTATCACAGCCACAGCCACCAAATTACTTCATTCAGTAGCCAGGACATATAGGACAACTTGTGTTTCACTTTCAGATTAATATTTATTGGTAATTTTATATTATGTGGCCTCGCGTAAACTCATAACATATATCACGGCTTCCATTTTTATGTACGTCAAAATGCAGGATAAACTTCAGAGAACCGTGCGGTTCGGGCCTATACGGTTTGTATACTGTCTCATAGGTTTGATTGATTCGTCGTTTCGCTCACTCAGGCTGTGCAATTCCTTTTCTACAAAATCCCCGCCTTAACGAACCACCACACTATTCGCGAATTTATCACATATCACGAATCGCGCATAACGATTTGCGAATACACGTATAGTCTGTAGCAAGCCTTGCAGAATAGAGCATATAAGAACAAAAACAATTAGATCAAGAAAGTTAATAAAGTAGCGACGTCTGTGATTGGAGCTTCTAGCAAAGAAACTACATAATGTGTCTGATTCTTGGTGTCACAGAACATGCCAATTTTATAGTTATTATTTAGTGTCATTATTTTATCATAATCATATCATAATGTGCTATGTTCATCTGCAGTTTTCCCAAAAATCCTTCTACTTATGACCACATGTTATGTATGTATATTTAACAATTCAAAAATTGGAAAATTAAAAAAAAACTTTATTTTCCAAAATTTGAATCGAATTATCCAATAAGAAAAGCAATATAGCAACAAAATGAAATAAAAAGTACTTTCTCAGGCCTACAACTTTTTAAGGAAGAAAAACAGCAGAACTTTTTTGCTATGTGTGTTTTAGTGTATCCATCTGACTATTGAAACAATCGATTATCCTACCTTATATATTGGAAAAAGGTATGCCTTGCTGAAGTCGGTAGGAGTAACCATTTTTGAAATAATACTATTTGAAATACTCGGTGCACCGAGTAAAAACTGTTTTGATTTCAGGTAAAGTACCTTTTTTTCTGCTGAAAATACAGCAAAATGTTACTTAAAAAAGTTGTTCATAATGGCAAATTATGGAGACGTGCAAGGTTTGATGAAACCATCTTTCAACAAAGCACAAGCTTTTGTGCACGTCTCCATAATTGACCATTCTGAACAACTTTTTCAAGTAACATTTTACTATATTTTCAGTAAAAAGGCCCTTTATCTGAGACGATAAGTTTTCAATCGGTGCACAGAATATTTCAAATAGGATTATTTCGAAAACTGTTGCTCCTAACGACTTCAACAAGGTACACCTTTTTCAGATATAATAGGTATGAGAATTGATTGTTTCAATAGTCAGATAGATACACTAAGCAGCAAAAAGTTCTGCCATTTAAAAGAAATATGATGTGACGTAACTGGCGCCCTCTACTAGTGAAGTCAAAATTAGAAACAAAATTAGCCCGCAAAAACTCCTGATTGACAAATTTTATGTAAATATTAGGATTTTTTAAGAAGTAATCTATAAATATCGAAAATAAAATTTTAAATTTGACATCCTGTATGTTTATGCGACTTGGGATATAGGTATGTTAGGTTAATTCGATTTATTTCCAGCTAAGGAATCTGTGGTCTCATTTTTGCTACAATTAAGAACACCCTGTATTTATAGTGGTTCTGATATGTACTGGAATATATCCGTATCTGATGTTCTGGTTACCTATGACCCGATTAATTTCCATCTATTCATTGAATACCATTACCAGTAAATTTGATTAAACAAATTGTTCTAATTAAAGTTTATTCAGCAATTGGAACAGAGTTAAATGCGCTACATTTGGTCTGCACAAAAGTTTATGGCCGGAAATAACGTAATAATTCCGTGTAGTTTTAGATTTATGGTCATAATGTTACCCTTGAATTAAACTAATTACACAGACATTATTGTTAGACATGTGGGACTACTGTAATGTCGACGTTCTATAATCTGAAATACCCCAGGATGTATAAACGCCTGCACATTCTCATATATTATCTCATAACTATGTTCGCACTATTTGTTATGCTCGTTATTATTTACTAATGTGTGGTCGGGCTCCGGATTTGTACGCAAAATTCGGTTTCAGGAGTCACTATACGTGATAAAATATTTATCAACATGGACAGGGACGCTAGTTGTTTCGCTTGTCCAATAAATTTAACAGGCACAGTTGTTAAATAATCGTAATGTCAAGGACTTGCAACTGAACTGAGTAATTCCGAAACACACCTTGTACGCATATTTATTTTAGAAAGTACACGAATGCCACTGAACTCTGTCCTGTAATTTTTTTATTCGGACCAAAAAAGCGTAAACGGGTTTCACGCGAGTTTTCTGTATAAAAAACAGAACGAAGCACAGGCCGTGGAACAGACTTTCTAGATTAGGGCTTTGATTCAAAATTGAACCAATTTCATTTCATTTCAAGTCCTAATCTTGCTATTACTGCGATGCGTGGGAGCAACATTTCTTGTTGCCTACCCCAACGCAGACTAGGAATTAGAGGAAATTGAACTTAGACACGGAATTGTACGTAGACAGGGGTTCCGAGGAAACGTTTTACATTCATTTAGGGGATTTTCTTCGACTTAAATTAAATCATATTTTTGTTTTCAGAACACCTTTTCAGAATAAGAAATAGCAAACTGCCACTATTATCTATTGTCTGTTGCCTACTGTCTATTGTCTATTTTCTGTTGTCAGTTGTCATGTGTGTTTTCTATTATCTATTGCCTATTGTCTACTGTCTATTGTCTATTGCCTATTGTCTATTGTATATTGTTTATAGTCTATTGTCTACTGTCTATTGTCTATTGTCTATTGTCTACTGTCTACTGTCTACTGTCTAATGTCTACTGTTACTGTCTATTGTCTATTATCCATCGTCTATTGTCTATTGTCTATTGTCTACTGTCCATTGGCTACTGTCTATTGTCTATTTCCTATTGTCTACTGTCTGCTGCCTATTGACTATTGATTATTATGTATTGTCTATTGTCTATTATCTACTGTATATTGTCTATTGATGGTGTATATTTTATGTTGTATATTCTCTGTTACCTACTATGTATAATGTATTACGTATTATCTATTGTCTATTGTTCATTATTAATTGTACATTGTGAATTGTCCATTGTTTATTGTCCATTATCCACTAACCGTCGTTCATCGTCGATTGACTATTTCTGTTGCCTATTGTCTGTTGCCTATTATTTGTTGGCGATTGTTCATTGTATATTGTGTATTGGGTATTGCCTATTGTATGTTGTTTATTATGTATTGTATATTATCTGTTGTCTATTGCCTATTATGTATAGTGTATTGTTTATTGTCTACTGTGTACAACGTATTAATTATTATCTCTTGTCTATTGTTTGTTGTCTACTGTCTACCGTTCATCAATTACCGTTTGTTGTTTGTCGGAAAATGAATTGCTATTGCGTTTGCAGATATTGTTTTATAAATAGAATTAGAGGGCAATTTTCCATCATAGGGTACAGTAATTAGTCTTTATACTTATAAAATGCGTGCCTTTATGGTTACATTTTACTGATTTCTGAGCTCCATATAAAAGCTTAATGCTAATTTCACACTTAAATTGAGAAATTTTAGATTAGATCTAGCACGCCACGGTTCTCGCTATGAAAATAGAGTGGATCGATCCATGTAGTTGTTAAAATTACGGATTTCACCAACTGACAAATAGTGGCATAAGGTTTTGTTTGGAGGTACATAATTCATCGCATTACAGACGTTGTTAAGATAACGATTTATTTGGGTTTATTTCCTCTTTTCTCGGAGAAGCAGGTGCCCGAAGAAGAGATTAGAGTAATTTCGTTGTGATATTCATCTTTCCTCGGGAATTAATGTCAACGGCATTAATTAAAATAAAATATAACATTTTTCTCGCCGGCACGTTCACAGCGCGATAGCCAGTTGTATTAATTTATTTTTTATGGGGACGTAAATACTGACGCATCCGCTTAATCCCAATCGTGATTGATGATTGGGCGCCAATACTATAATAATTTTATTTTTGTGATTGATATGGACATACGAGTCCTTAATGATTCGTATCTAGTTGGCCTAGAAACAGAAACAGATAGAACAAGCAACGATATTTAAAGTCCGTGAGCTAATCGTACACAGGGTCGTACTCGTACTAAATCCGTATTTATATATGTAATTTTATTTTTCAGTGGAAAGGTGAGTAAATAGTTTTCGAAATTCGTAGAAAATAGTAGATGCATAGATGCAGTATTAGGGCTGGATGGAATATAACTAAAGAGGAAAGTCTTGACTCGGGATGATTAAAAATTCATGTAATTCCAAAATGTAACTTCATTTGCAAATTACAACACTGGGCATACAGAATACTATGTATAATTCAGTGTTAACAAAATTGATTTTAAATTCTTCGTGTCAATGAATTGAGATATAGTAAGACGTAAATATTGTAATATAGATTTAATAAATATAATAAGCATTGAGACTTATAAATACAGGGTGATTATAAACTTATCGAAATAAAAATTTGAATGTACAGGGATTTACAAATACAGTTTTGTAAAAATAAAATCAAAAAGAGCAGTTTAAAATGAATTAAAAATACACTTCCGCACGGCAGTGGAAACTGGTTCACTGTAAAACCTGATAAGGCGTATAATCGGGGACCGGACAAAAAATTAAAAGAAATTCCCAAGGAAAGAAATAAATTACATTTTATAACACCTATTTTAATGCATCAAATTCAACTGCTTTTGCCCCTATTGTTATTAATTATTAATAGAATTATTAATTTGTGGTTATAATTAGTAAAATAATTTGACATATATATATAATAATAATAATAATAACTTTATTTCGCATAAGCCATACAGGGTACGAACGTCACAGGTAGATAAAACTTACAAAAAGTTGCGAAAAATAAAAAATATCAAGAGAACAAACAAGTTTACACACTATGCTAAAAATACAATATTACATATAACAGATCTAGACTAACAATATAATGTACAAAGGAGCTTTGGTGGGATAAACAAATCAGTAGCGTGTATCTAGAAATTCACTTAAAGTATAGAAACTTCTGATATAAAGGAAATCCAGAAATTCTTTTCTAAATTTAGTAGGACTACTTATATTTTTCATTTGCTGCGGCAGTTTGTTGTAGACAGTGCTGCATGCATAATATGCACTCTTCTTAAAAAGAGATAATCTGTACTTGTCAACATAGATATTGGATGCAGATCTAGTATCATGATTATGAATATAATTACAAGATGGAAACATATTTAAGTGTTTTTTCACAAACATACCTGCTTCATAGATGAAAATTGACGTAACTGTTAATATTTTTCTTGTTTTAAATAATGGTCTACATGAATCAAGTGGCTGGTATGAAAAAATTAGCCTCAATATCCTTTTTTGTAATATAAAAACTCTGTGTATGTCCTTCGACTGACCCCAGTACAAGATCAAGTATTTTATATGCGAATATACTAATGCATAATAAATATTTAGTAGATATTTCTCTTCAACAATATGCTTAAGATTTCGAATGACATAATATGTAGAATTAAGTTTCTTTAGAACATGTTCAATGTATTTAGACCAGGATAAATTTTCATCTATGTGCAGTCCTAGAAATTTAGCGTAAGATACATTTTCTAGCCTAACGTTATCTATCACAAATGTGAAATTTGGTTGAGACAATACATGCTCTCTACGAAATACTATATATTTAGTTTTGCTAACATTAATAAGAAGTCTGTTTGATGAACACCAAGTTTGAAAGTGTGCAAGCACTGCATTCGTATTGCGTTGTAGTAAACCAGCAGATTCAGATTTTATACAAATGGTAGTATCATCAGCAAACATTACCAAAAATATGTTTTCCGAAAATGATATATGAGTTTCCAAATCGTTTATAAACAATATAAATAATAATGGCGATATGACGCTTCCCTGCGGGACCCCTAAATTAAGACTGTTCATAGAGGAATTAACATTGTCTATCTTTACTGAAATTTTCCTGTTTAACAAGAAAGAGTCTACCCACTTGTTGAGACTTCCTCTGATACCCAAAGTTTCTAATTTTCTTGATATGAAGCTGCTTAATACACAGTCAAAAGCCCGTGTTAGATCAAAGAATAACGCTATAACCCATTCTTTGTTGTTGTTATATCTGCTGTTACAACAAAATTTTGGGCCCGTCTTACCCAGTTTCCTCAAACTAACATAAATGTTTCTGATTCTAGTCCGTTTTGAACTTGTAAGTTATTGGCAGCAGCTATGATACGTTTGCGTAAATCATCAATAATGTCCACTACTTCGGTGCAATATACTTCATTTTTTAAATATCCCAACAAACATAAGTTCAAATGATTTAAACTCAAGAGATTGTGGCGGCTATGGTACCGATCCTCTTGGTCCAATACTCTGGTATTAATGCTTGTACATGGTACGGATTTAACTGAGCCTCCTGTATGACACGCCACACTCCTACAATACGTCGTGGACTCCCTGGACCCCATTTCTTCCACGATTCGGTTGCAAATTTCCCGCGTCACGCCTGTGTTTCCACTACACTTGCATTCACTACACCGTTGTAAAAGTAGCTGCATTTGGTACATGTTTACCGGGAAATCGTTCTGTTAAAGCATTTTCACTTCACCATAAATTAAAATGATATCTTTCAACTGCGAGTTGCTATAGACGTAAGCCACTTTTGATATTTGAAAAACTAATATAAATACTTGCATCACGAAAAAGTTAATACGATAAGTATCAGGATATTTGAAATCGCCTGGCTAGAGACTACAGTAGTAGTCCACCGATGTACAGGTTGAAACTACTAGAACTTCAATAATTTTTTTCTCGAAAACTATAAGGATTTTACAAAAAAAAATTCTACGATATTGACTCCATGTTTCATGGCATCTACTCCCAAATTTTTTTAGATAAGTTCTGAATCACCCAGTATATCCCTGAGCATCTCAAATAGTTGTCGTCAGTGATTTTTATCTTTAAATAACTTACTTCTGCGTTTGTTGTTTAATATTACCAGTTGAATATGTCATAATTTATCATTTTTTGCCTGAACATCGTCAATGTGATGTTCTGAACCCGCCCCTGGATTTTACGTCATGTACGATTGATCCGCGGACTTTACAACCGTAGTTGTAATAAAAGGACTACATCTTTTTTACTATTTTTTATGTTCAGTGGGCGGTAGGCAGTAGGCAAAGTAAGCGCATAGCACTTGCTGCTAATGGAACAGTCCCTAGCCCCACGTCAAGGCTGTAATCAGAACGGGTAGTTTCCTGGTAAATCATTCTGGTCGACTTGACAGACCTCAAAGCATAATAAAGTGGGAGATTGTGTAACGGAAAAATACAAAAGAGATCAGCCGTAAAAAGGGACACAAAGCGAAATAGAAAAAAAACCAGTGTGTTCATATGATCGCCAAGTGTGTATTCTTGTCGACTGTTCTTTTACAAGTAAAGAAGTAGATCGAACAAGAGCATGCATTTTGTACTGAAAATGAAATATGGTTTTACTTGCGAAGCTTTTTTATTGTATTTATTTGAACAATTGAATAATTAACTAAAAAATTTCAATAGAATTGCTAAAAAGGGTCTTTATAATAATTTTAGTAGGTTATATAATACTTGATTTTAAGTCGATTGAAACTAACATAATTATATACCAAGTGTTACAATATCTGTGACAATTCATTTCTTAATATTTTTTTATTTAACCGTGCTTTTCTATAATAATTATTGAAGTGTAGAAGATAAACAAACCTTTTTATAACAAATATTTCTATACTATTTTTTTAGGGATGAATGCATTATTTAAATGATTTAACCAATAAAATCCAAAGTGACTTCATTACTTGCCTAGAATTTCATAAACATGGTTTTTCTACTTTGTAAAAGCGAAGAGTCAAATTCTTGGATTTTATTTAAACCTTTGTGTGTAGGTTTATTCAGATATTGTTAAACACTTATCTAAGCAATGCTCTTTCAGTTCTTAGGAAAAGTTTCTTGATAAACATTCTAAAATTTAAGTATGCAGGGAGCGCATTCGCCAAAACAGAGGACAGCCGTTTTGTATGTAATAAAAATGGTTCAAGAAATGAAGACATTTGCTAACAAGAACGCAATATTTAGAAAATATTGAAGTTACTAAGGTACCGGAGGGTTCAAATCTTATTTCAATTGCTCAAAGCTTAAAAGCTAATTTAAAGTTACGGCAAAAAAAATAGCAATGTTTCTATTAAATAACTTGTTATGCCATGAGAAAACAATTGTCCTTAGTCTCCATAGCAACCGTAAATATAGATCAACTGTCAAACAATACGTTCGAATCTCAGTGTACTATTCTTAGACGTTTATTAAAAACCTTTGATAATGGCATGATTAATAATAATTAAAAATGGCATACTTAAAAGTGTTAAGATTAATTTCACTAATTTTGGAATGTATACCAAGAAACTTTTCCTAAGAACTGAGCATTGCTTAGGTAAGTTTTCAATAATATCTAAATAAACCTATACACAGAGGTTTAAATAAAATCCACGTTTAAATTTGACTCTTCGCTTTTACAAGTAATGAAGCCACTTTGAATTTTATTGGTTAAATCATTTAAATGATCCATTCATTCTTAATAACTCCTGACATGCCAATCATGATGTTGTTCATTAAATAGTTGAGCTGTTCTTTTCGCACATTTATAGTTCATAAAGTAAATCCAAATGATATATATTTGCAAAAACACAATTAATAAACTACCAACCAACGCTTCCAAATAATACTAGAAAATAAATTTGCAATCCACTAATTTTACGTTCGTTGAGTGTGTATAGTATTCATTTCTGTTTTCTACAATAGTGTTTTTTTACGAAAGCGATAACAAATCGCCAAAAAACAATATAACGCAAGAAATGCTAAATTTATACCATTGGCGTACTTAACTCGAATGAGTGACATTTCTACCGTTATTAATTGTTTGTACATAAGTTTCAACTTTAAAATCATAATTCTTATTATGTACTGGGCGGAATTATAAAATTTAAAATCTGTTGTAAAGAGAATTGTAAGAGCTTTCAAAATAAATATTACACATCCCCCAATGCCATTTAAATATTTTGGGGTGATGCTTACCCTTGCTAGGAGGTGAAAGTGGGGGAGTCAGAGATACCAACAAAAAATGTCCCACTTTAATCTAAAATCGACGGGTCAGCGTTGTTCTACAATCTTGACGCAGTTCCTGAAAATGGCTCTGTTTCGTTTTCATCTGGCCACCCTGTATGTTGATCTAAACAATTTTTCATGTCAAATTTTTAAATATTTGTTATCGTAATCTTTTAAGACATTGAATTAGAAAAAGTATCGGGTTTTAGCCTTTACAGAAATAGAGAAAAAATAAGTCATTGTTGGTTTCCTTTCAGAATAACAACCAAGAAGGATATCGTAACTTTTATATATTGGATTGTTATGGTTATCATGTTCCATTCTCGTTATTGGTAGCAGTGTTGGCAAATAGTTTTATAACTACTATCGCTAGTTGTGTCGCATTATTGCATTTAAGATACATAAGTACAACATTTGTTCTGGAAAGCAGTTGTAGAGGAGGTCATTGCATTCATTACATTTCTTATGTGTTTGGTCAATGCATATTACAACTACTACAAATGTTTAGCCATTCATATTCGCACTGAAAGAAAGAAATTGCTAGTAATGGGTAAAAATATACGAACCCCAGCAAAAAACTTCGCTAGTTGCAAATATAGAAAGATTATCTTACCCTGACTATAAATAATGACTAACATTTTTTTGCTGGGGTAACAAAGCTGTGTTGTTATAGTTATTAAAACTTCTAACTAAATGTATTCCTGATACACTAAGGACAAGTGAACAGTATATTAATGTAATGTGTTAATAATGGAATACTGGAAGGAAATAATTTTTTTATTTATATACAATTAAGTTACAGTAGCAAGTATTTTTTACCAAAATAGTTTTTTCTACACTGAGAGAAAATTGATATGAGGATTACAAAATTATTTTAAATTTTTGTATACTATATGGGACTATAAGACGGTTTTTTATGGTAATAATACAGAGTTTGTTAAACCTAGTCTATAATGATTAAGCAACTGTGTATTTACTAGTATATTTATGCGTTACATTAATATTGCTATTAATGCATAAGCTTGTTACTCCTTTGAACAGTTGATACAATTTTCTTTTCAAATTATCGTCATTCAGTGATATTTACTAAAATGTGATATCGTCTTTGAATGTCTATTTAGAAAGCTAACTAAATGGTCCTGAACGTATCTTCCTATTTGGGATACTTATTATTAAAGCCCGAACTTAGTTGGCAGATGACGTCATTATCAGAGGCGCACTTAGGATGCTAATGAAGTTAATGAAGTTAATGCTTACAGAAACCGAGATGCAAACAACAAAAAGTTAAAATCAACATATTACCTTATATATATGAAAAACATTATTTACTGCGTTATTTATTGAATAACCGGATATTGTTACAGTTGCTTCAAGACGGTGAATAACTGACGGTATCAGGAAGCATATAAAATAGCAGTAGTATCACTTGAATGTAGACGCTATAGAATACTTTTTATGCCGTCAAAATGAACGTAGTAACATAACGTACGGTTCCATTGCAACTGTTTTGTTTTACGAGTAGTAACCTGCTGTAAGTCTAAACATGTCTAAATATTAAAAACACTCCTGGGCCTGGATTCTCGAATGCAGTGAAATAAATTTCGCTTAAAAAATGCCTGAGTATATTATCTACGTGTATATTTACAATTATTGAAGCTTTATATTCTTTTAGAAAAAAACATGTGAAATAATTCCCGAATTTTTTTATGGTCAAGAATATAGATTTGCATTTTCTCATAAGAATTTGTCGATTTGCTGGCATGAATTCTAAGATTAAATTTAATATAAATAAAGTATATTTCACTATTAAGGTCGTTGGTAGGTCCGGATCTGAGATCTGCGAACCAAGAGTGGGTTTTACTTATTATATTTTTTACTGTGACTTAAAAATTGTAAAAGGAAAACACGTAGTACATTCCTTTCTAGTATCATATCAAAAATTCTCGAAGAGCGACAAACACGTCGATTTGGAAGAGGGTAAATAACGTAGTTATATTACAATAATAACACGGGGTAGCAACATATTCTGGTATCAATAAAACGTGAAATATTTTTACAAGATGGCAACATAATTCTACCGATCCTTTGTGATAATTGCTTTTGTTAAACCTGCTATAAGAATATTTTTACCAAACCAATTTAATTATCTGATTTGTCTCACTGTAATGTAATTTATGTGATTAGAGTTAGGCCACACTGATACAATAACGTTTTTGGTACTTCACTGTTATTAAAACTAAAACATTTATCATTTGAGGATTGAGTGTAATTTCATTAACATCCCTTGTATAATATAGGTATTTTACTTTCTGCTTTTGCATTTTTTATGAGTATGAAGGTTGAATTACCACATAACATTCAAACGGCAGGCAACGGAACCACCTATTCAACTGAATCAAAAAACCAAACGAAGTGTCACAGAACCGATATAACTTCGTAATAGACCACTCAATTTAGTTGCAACTCCACTGAACTCCGAAAGGACAACACAGCACCAGCTTTATAGGAAATGATATTTTCACCTAAATTAACTGTCAACGCGCTCTCTCTCGTTTTCACGACTTATGATGTATGTGGATCTCGGTTTTTATATCTTGATAAAGGTAGGAGCAAGCCCCTAAATTAAAATTTAGAGCTTTCCATATTTCCTGCTTGAACTCTATCAAAACTTTTTTATTTTAGTGGGGTGTCTCTGCATAATATTTGTAGTAACGTTCATTTGGAATTAAAAAGTTTGAATAAAATAATGTACTTTATTTTGTATTTTGAAAACACAATTTTTATAATTTCTAACATCGTCTAAATTAGATAATGTTAAAGCAACTGTTCAATGTGAAACAATGGAAAAATGAAACAATTATTGTTCATTAAAATATAATTCCCTCGAAAAGCGTTAATATTTACAGAATGGCGACAAAGGTCGCTCATTGTTTGTAGAAATAATTTGGACCAACGAAAAAGGAGAGAATGGAATGCATAAAAGTATCTGCGATGAAATTGTTCAAAGGGAATTCTGAATAATTATAAATTAACGCAACTTTCCGTTTTGTTTTCATGTTTGCTCTTTAGACTTTATTTATAGACCAGGGTCGATAATTTTGGAAACCAAAAACAATAATAGTAGGATGAAACCCATTGGAAAAGGAAGAGAATACAACAAAAATGAAAGGAAAAATAATTTACGGGCGATCTTTTAAGGGTAAAAAACGGTTTATCTCGATTTCTGGCAAAACTACAAGTCCTATGGAAAAAAGTTAAGTTTGTATTTACACATTTTTCACATAACCTCAAAATTTATGTGAAAAATTCAAATAACCAAGATTTTGGTTTTTTATTTTTCCTTTACAAAAAAAATTCTCACGAAATTTGGTAAAACCTTTTTATGTCCAAACACACTATAATTTTTTTGCAATCAGAAAGTAGATTTCAACGCACAAGAAGCCCACCGACTTTTTTAAAAAAGCAGATATTTTGACGTGAGAATTTTTTATTGAAAATTAGGGTGCTTTTTCGATATTAAGTCAAAATAAGGTGAAAAAATAGGTAAATATTTTAAATAAAAAAAATTACAGTGTGTTTGGGATATAAAAAGGTAAGCTTTTAACAATTTTCGTGAAAAAAAATTTTTTTTGTAAAAAAAAAATTAAAAACCAAAAACTTGGTTATTTGAATTTTTCACATAACGATTTCTACCCGTACCACGACTGGGTGGAGTTGCTGTCGCATTATCCGGTAGCTTCGCCTTTGTCGTAACTAATAAGCACTTGTTTTATTTTCAGCTGACCGGCCGTGCATTCCAGGGGAGGAGCTGTATCAGTGTAGTTTATATGTATATATTTTAGATAGTGGCCAAGTCTTTAGTTTTAGAGTTGTAGTTTGTTTTGCTTTGCTCGCTTGATCGCTTCCTCTTAACTGGTTTCGCATGTAGCATAGATTAACCGCTTGTATTGCTTGTTTTTTTTTTACCGTCAGCTGACTTTGTAGTTGCTTATTCCGCTACCGACCGTATTAGTTGTGTATACTAGGTGAATTGTAATATATGTGTATTATTTTATTCTGACTTTTATTCCTGTATAAGTCTAACTCTTCCCTCACGACCCTCTGGACATACCGTGTCTTCACTGTAGCCGCCCGAGTAGTGGTGTTTCTGCACTGTAAACAGAAACTGGCGCCCGAGAACACCGCCACCGAAACTCAGGCGTCATAGTGACACTACGTCGTACCGGAATCGCGACGTAGGTGCGTCACAGGTTTACAATTTTTTAACACAGTTTTGCATTTGTAGCTGTATTTTTACTTTATACTTATACAGGGTGTTCAATAAAGAATGGGCCAAACTTCAGATGTAGATAGTTTGGATAAAAATAAGCTGAATTAACTTTTGGGTTAAAGTAAGTTGAGTTAATTCAGCTTATATTTATCCAAACTATCTACATCTGAAGTTTGGCCCATTCTTTACTGAACACCCTGTATATTATAGAAACCCTGACGACACATGGATAAATGAAGACCATACGATGGCAAAACTGTAGCAGTGTTTTGCTATATATAGAACCTGGCATTGTCATGGTTGTATGGATAATGCTTCGTTCGGAGTACACCAGAATCAGTCTCCAATCGTGAGAAGCATGCGCACTGCATCTAAAACAAAGCATTTTAAACCTTATGCGAGCATTATATACGCAAGGCGCGTGCGTCAAACGGTAGGAAACTGTTTTAAACTATTCTAGAAACAGACCTAATAACCGACAATAAGTGTTAACGTATGGCCTTTACAGTGACAGTGTAGTGTATACTATGTATGTAATATGTGCAGTGAGGGATTATGTGTTAACGGTGCGATATCCGCGGAGTGCGCATCAGATAGCTGAAAGTGAGTAGTGGTAGGGTATTGTACTGGCGAGTATAAACTTTTTAAAGTAAAGTGCTACAGTGCAAGATTCACTCATCTTACTTTTAGTAATTTTGTGTTATTTAGACCCTTCTCAAGAAGCACATCTATAGAATCTTGTCGTCCTAGTTCATCTCAACCATATTTTACCATAGGAAATGTCCTCTATGCTACATTTGTCCCACTGAAAAACAAATTTGCCCTAAAGCAAACGACAAGTGTGACAACACAGATTTAAAAAGAAATCTAAATGACCTACGTCACATAATATATTAATAGTCTTGCATATTTATGAGGATGATGTATGCGAAATTGGAAGTTAATTTGTCGATAAATGTATTTATGTACTACAAATGAATAGTTATCTTTGCTATTTTGTCCATATTTGCCCCACTACACCCCAATAAAATGCTTATTTTTACTGTATGCGATGTTTTCTGAGGATGATACGACATAATCTGAAACGTTGACTAGTATTTCTTGTTTTCCTTTGGTATAGGAAAATACGATCTGGGGAATAGAATTGTCATGTTACCCATTATTTGCAAGGAATGCTGCAGAGTTATATTAATATAACTCAGAAGGGATTCTCGCTTTGGCCAAGTTAGAGCGGCGGGACCGTAACAAGTGCTCAACTAGCAAAAAATGAAATCGTTAGCTGTCGGAACCGAATTTCTTCGCTAACTGCGTTAGATAAAGCAAATAATACGATGCGGTCAACAAAAACGTTGATAAGGGTTGGCTACAGAAGCAAAATATCCACCGAAACTAAACTAACGCCGAAATTAATAGAACATCTCATAACTGGTCAAAAAAAAAAAATTGGTGGCCGTACCCAAATGCCCAGATATTATCTCGCTATTTGCCAGTTTGGTTAGAAAAGACGGGCGTTCAAAGGAATAAGAATATGATTTATTGATAGTAAAGCATACATTCTTATAATTGTTGATAATATTGAGAAAAAGAACTAATGGCCTGAGCCTGAGCCTCAGATCCAATATCTAGTAAACTATACAGGGTGCATCAAAATTAGCTTGCCAAAGATTAACTGTGATTTCTACGCCTAAAAAAAGAAGACCAATTTTTTCAAATATTTATTAAACGATTTGAGATAAGTAATCAAATTTGAAATTTTGCATAATTAGTCATGAGACGTGAGAAACTGGGGATCACTGGGTAAATATTGCCCTAACCTTTTTATATCTGAAAAAATTTTAAGTTTTGAACAGTTTTACAAAAAAAAGGTACTCTTGTTTTACTTCGTTAAAATGTTCCGTTTTGTGAATTTTTAATTTAGAAATTTTGTTACTACAAACATATTATGTAAGCGGTCAAGTTGTCCCTAGTAAGCTTTGAGAAGATATTTATTAGTTTGACATATATACTATATAAGTATTTTCAGAAAGTAAGTTTATTTCCCGAGTGCTTGAACTTGATGAAGGGCCATCAATGCCTGTAATATTACCCAAAATATTAGAGGCCACCTTCAACTTATTTTATTTAGAATCTTCTATATAGTTTTCTGCCACTGCGTTAGAGAGTCAACCACCATGCCTATTAACAGATATTAAATCGACTCCTGAATCTGCAAGCAACGAAGCAGATGATCCTCGAAAACAATGTCCAGTATATTTTTGAGGATTTGAAAGACCCAGGAATAATGCTGTATTACATGGCATTTTCCCAAAAGCCAACTGGCTGTTTGATGCATTTTCATCTCTGTACCCCATAAAAAATCTCATCTGAAAGTATGATCTGTGTTGTTTGGCCTCGTCGCTATATACCTTGAAACAATTTCCACCATATTTATTTCTTCAATGTTTCCGTTAGTGATAAAAAAATCTCATGATATCATTGTTTTCGCAAATGAAATAATAATATGAATGCATCCTGTGCGAATTGTCCTTCCTTTTCGGTACTGCTATTCTTGATTCCTTTCCTTTTCCTTTGCTTTATCTTGATTTTTCGGGAAGTAGGGAGTCGACAATGTTTTGCGTAATGTCTTCGATATCCTAAGAGACACACTCGGAATCAAAATCATATTTTTTTCACTAAAACTGAACGTATGACACAAAATTGGATGCCAATAATGAAGTCAGTCACATTTAAAACAATCAATAACTATGATTAAAGTGACATCGTCAAATAAGAGCACCTAATAATTTTCAATTTCAATTTATGAACATATATAACATTGGATCGGTCAGTGGTCGCGCGGTTTAAGGCGTTAGTACTTGAATCGAGGTGACTAGACGGAGTTGATTCGAGCCCAGCTGCCGGTGGACCGTATATAAGCTATATTCGTGGGGAGGATTGGCACCCTCTCTTCGGGTATGGTAGGGTGGAATAATGTTAGTTTGGGTCAATGTGAGAGATTGATAAGGATTGATATTTGACTACCCCCCTAATTAATGAGGTTTTCCAGGTTTCCCTCGTTCCTGCACTGAATGGTGGTTAGGGTAGTTTTTTTTTCCAGTAAACACCTTCCGAAGCTCCGACACATTCGGAGATGTTCTGGAGAGTCAATGACCACTCTCCACTCCGTGGAGTCAGTAATCATTGCGCCCGTAAATCGTGTGTTCTGAGCAGACGTAGCGAACCAAGGACGATTGCCTTCTGCATTCTGCCGGCTAAGATCTCTGCCGAATTTCGACAAGCCGGTATGATCTTTAAGTCAGAAAGCAACATATGTCTCATTCCACCCAGGACGCCTATAATTAGCACCACAATCTTAACAGAGTGGTCTGGATACAGCCTGCGGAGCTCGGAGAGAAGATCTCGATATTTCCTCCGTTTTTCCTCCTCTTTTAGGACGATGTTGTTCTCTGCGGGAGCCGAGAACTCAATCACAAACATCGTCCTAAGCTGGTGGTCGAGGAGGACTACATCAGGCTTATTGGCTTGGATTTGCCTGAGGGTGGGGAATGAATAGTTCCAATAAATTCGGCACTTCTCATTCCCCACTACGGATTCTATATCCCCCGGAGCATAAGGCAGCACTGGCGTCTCGTCTATCTCATACGAGTGTCGTAAATGATAATACAACACCCGTAAGGCTGAATCGTGTCTTTGGATATACGCTGTGGCCGCATATACCGGACAAGCAGACAGGAGATGCATAAGCGTCTCCGGCGCTAGGCGGCAGGCCCTGCAGCTGGTATCAGGAACCTCGATACCCAAGACACGACTACGATAGACGAGTGTGTTCATTACACCATCTTGGCAAGCCATTATGAATCCCTCGGTCTCAGAGTTCAGCCCCGCTGACCTCAAAAAAGCAAAGGTCAGCCTTTCAGATAAGCCAAGCCCCTCTAGATGTCGGTAGAAGAGACCATGCATTGGCTTATCCTTATGTAGCTGCAGAAGATGATGCGTTTCTGCAGCTTTAATTAGGCTTTTAACTGAGCAGGATCCGACTCGGTGACAGAGTCTGGATTTTCCCGCTCAGTATCGAACACAAGACCAAGTTCATCGGCTGCTCTTCTCGCTGCCTTATACACAAACGCTCCTATCCCTGCTGCTTCATGGTCTTGGACCATGCAGAGCAGGGGATCCGAGCTCCTGATGACTTTGCAGGCCTCCTCCAAAACCACTCTGCCCTGGAGACACTCCAAACTCAAGAGTCCACGGCCTCCCCGATTTCTTGGGAAGTATAGCCGCGAACGGACGATCTTGGATGCAAACTCCGATGGAGATGCATCATTTTACGGGTCCCTACATCGAGTTGCCTCAGCTCTTCTTGCGTCCATTTCACTACTCCAAAGGAGTAGAGAAGGATCGGAACGGCAAGCATATTTGTGGCACTCACCTTGTTCTTACCCGACAGCTCCGAAGACCAGATCTGTCGGAGGCGGTGCCGATACCTGCCGCGGAGAGCGTTTTTAACCGTTGCCACCTCATGAGTGCCCCGCTGTGGGACACCCAAATAGGTGTACGACTCTCCGGCATCTAGATAGTGAAAGATGCTTCCGTCTATGAGCTGGGCGTCCTCTCCGTATGGACCGCATCGTCCTCTCTTGAGATGAACCAGTGCACATTTGTCCAGCCCGAACTCCATCCCAACCGCCTGCGTGTACTCATGTACCACTCTGAGGGACTGATTTAAATCCCTCTCTCCGGAGGCGTAGAGTTTAAGGTCATCCATATAGAACAAATGGGTGACCTTATGCCTCCGGTCTCCTGGGGTACCGCAGTTGTAACCCAGGTACGACGAAGTGCAACGGATAATGGCAGCAGTGAGATGCAAAACAAGAAGGGACTCAGGAATCTCCTGGAACACTCCTCCTGAACAAAACCGGCTCTGTCTGGACCCTTGCATTAGCCGCTGGTATGGTAAAGCGGGTCCTCCAGAGCGGCATGAGTTGTTCAATACATCTCACTATGGGGTCGGCCACCGCAAGGCATTGGAGCAAGTGGATTATTAGCTCATGTGATGTCATATCAAATGCCTTGCGGTAATCTATCCAGGCCATTGAGAGGTTTCGCTTGTACTGTACGGAGTCCTGCGTAATACATCTGTCGATGAGCAGGTTCTCCTTACAGCCAGCTACACCCTCTTGGACCCTCGCTGCTCGTATATCCGTTGATAAACGGGGTTCACTGCGTGGAGCACACGCGCGTACAAGATGCGAGTAAACACCTTGTAACACGCATTCAGGCAGGTTATTGGACGGTAGTTCTTTGGCTGGGACAAATCTCCGCTCTTAGGGATAAGCACGGTTCTCCCCTCGACAAACCACGCCGGAATTTGCTGCTCTCCATTTAGCCAGGACGTGAATATTCTGGCCAAATGGCGGTGGACACTGGTGAATTTTTTCCACCAGAAGTTGCTGATCCCATCGGGACCAGGAGCGAAGTTCTTCGATCTAATAAATGATCTCCGAACTTCATCCGGGGTTATCGGTGGGCACACCTCTTGTGGCTCTCGAAGCCTTTGACAAAAGGCCTCAAAGTGTGCCAGGGCTGGAGTTTCTCTATCAAGTGGAATCCTGCGGCCATAAAGATCTCTCCAGAAGGCTTCTACCTGATCTACAGTCGGTGGATTGTCCGCAACACGCTGAGGCTGTTCAAAAGTCGGGAAGGCCTTACACGGAACAAATTATTATGCTCCAACCTTCTCGACCGCCTCACTAGTGACTTTTTTGCAGCCACTAGCATCCGTATCCTGTCGAGAGAATGCTGCTTGATGGTGAGCAGCACCGCTCGATTCAGGGTATGATGGACCCGCCTAAGGGAGGTAGCTATGCGTCTCACCTTAGGTGTGAAAGCCCTATTGGCTTCCACGTAGTCCATCACACATTGGATACGGGACGCGTGTTGCCTCGCCGACCGGATCTTAGCCTCCATCTTGTGCACTCGCCGCCGTGCTCTCTCTTGTGGAGAAACGGCATTTTCACGCCCTCTCTCCACCCGAGTCAGCAGTTCAGCGGCTTCGTACACCGCGCAATTGACGCGCCAGATGTCAGCCTCTTCTGGGAGATCCTCACGGAGCGCAGTATCCACACGAGCCAGATCTGCGGGCTTCGGGGGTTTTATAAAAGGCAACCCCCGACGGGTGCTCAGGTCGTCCTGTTCGCGGGGAATGAAGCGCGGCGCCTCTGCGGGATCATTCAGTGGCTCTTCAACCACTTCATTCACCCTTAGTTGAGGACGCCTCTCATAGCCTCTGCGACGAAGGTAGGATACATAATCCCGCAGATTTTGTGCGGTGAGGGCGCGGCCTTCGGGGTGCATGTCACACCACCGAGCATACATCCGCGCCATGTATCCCCTTCGCCCGGGCTCGCTGCTTTCATAACAGATCAGAAGATCGTCCCTTAGCTCATCGGTCCACTCAAAACTTCCATTTTCATCATTTTCATGGCCTTGGTCGTCAACGGGCAATCCATCCGGCTGGGCCCCACCACCTTGCCCATGACCCCCATCCGAATGGGGTCTTCTCTCCTGGCATTTAGGAACCGGAGGTTTCAGTGTGTCAGGTGGTTGGCCTGACACATCGACGGCCGGCACCAGAGGGAAAAGAAGCTCATTATTATTATTATTATTATTATTATTATTATTATTATTATTTTTTTTCCAGTAAACACCTTCCGAGGCTCCGACACACTACGAGATGTTCTGGAGAGTCAAGCAATGACCACTCTCCACTCCGTGGAGTCAGTAATCATTGCGCCCGTAAATCGTGTGTTCTGAGCAGACGTAGCGAACCAAGGACGATTGCCTTCTGCATTCTGCCGGCTATTATTATTATTATTATTATTATTATTATTATTATTATTATTATTATTATTATTATTATTATTATTATTATTATTATTATTATTATTATTATTATTATTTTAAGATAAATCGAATCTGCAAATAAAATCTATTTGGACTGTTCTAGATAAAATTTTTAATGATACACGTTCGATATGAACATTGCTAATGAAACTTCTGTAACTAAATCTAGGTTATATTGTAGGAGATTTGATTTATATTAGCTAAAAATACCTTTTTAATATAGTAAAAAATGTTACAAAAGGAATATATGGGTAGATATTGTGGGTGTAATTCAACGCTAGTTGGGGCTTTAGCCCACAGAGTAGTTAGTTTCACACAATATTATTAATACCTGAAAATATATAAAAACCATGAGATAAAGGGTATACGTCATATTTATTTTAAAATTCATTGACAGGCTAAACTCACCTTTGTCATTGTCGATATTTAATTTCAAATAATTTTAATTTATATAGATATTTATATTGTTTTCATTAAGCCATGTTAGTAAATTTAGATAGATTAATTTCTTTAGATAATTATTGTCTGTGGAATTGTTCATTAGCATACCTAGATGTTTGGTATCAGAAAACATACATATGACTTCATTGATAGGAATTGTAGGAGATTTGATTTATATTAGCTTAAAATACCTTTCTAATACAGTAAAAATAGTATCATTAATAACTATAATAAATTTGCTTTAAACGTGCATTTTTGAACGCTTTGTATAGCAATTTATAAAACCAATTCTATAGGTCAGATCCCTCTTTGTATAGGCTAAAACTACATCTCACTAGAGGGATACCTCGTAAAAGTGATACATAAAATGACGTCGGCAACAAAGACCACATAATCCTCCTTTGTATTTATGAAAAAGACATATGTATCATCCTTAGGAGATATAGGGGGTTATAAAACAAATATCCCTATTTTCGTTAGATTGTATTTCTCCATACTCTACTTTTTATATTCGACATATCGCCGGGCAACATTGTTTTCATAAAATATTAGACATAAATATTGGATTCTCTCCCAGAATGCTCAAATACAATTTCCGGCCAAGCATATATTTATAAAAGAGAAATAGCCGGACTCTGGCTGTCCTGTTTACTGAAAAGCCGCCCTGGGGCGATCAATAACTCAGTGCACTTTCAAATCATCATTCATCCGAAAAACAATAAATCTTTGATACAAAGAACCACCGCAATATGCGATAAAAGTCCTTGCTTGAAGGGGAAGTAGAGGAAAATGTTATGCCAAGGTTATTGCTTCCTTTGAACGTTAGGCTGACGGCCAATAAGACACGCAGAACTACATGAAGATACGAGATGTTAATAGACTTGAAGCGATTTACATTTCGTTTTATACGGTGTGTTCTACAAGCTCTATAACAAACTTTGACACATGGTATCTTAGTTAATGTCAAAAATTTTTTTCTCATATGAACATGGTGTCCCACGGTTTCCTCCCCAGGGATTTGTCTCGAAGAAATATTTTTCGATATAAGAGAGATTAGGTCGAGCAGGAAGTAAGCAGACCACTTATGTCTCATTTTCACTTCATTTATATGTGAACATACATATGAAGGAACAGCCAGTTCAATTGTCGGTCATCTCACCTATGGCATACTGATGAGGGCTAACAAGCCCGAAACCGGTCTATGTCTGATGGTGTGACCCACAAGGGTTCTTGGCTGTTCACACAGATACTGCAGGTGTAATTCAATGTAGGTCGGGGCATTGGCCCTCGGAGTAGTTGTTACCTACAGTATCATTTATACAGGGTTAACACATTTAAGATGGACAGTTTTCAAATAACTACAGCTCAAGATCAGTATAAGGTTAAGTCACAGACAAACTGTTTTTTTTTAAAGAGTTGGGTATTTATAAAAGTATAGGTACACTAAACTCCCCTTAAAAGTAAACTGTTATTAAACAACTGGAAATACTAATTTTATGGTTTAATAACAGGCTTTAAGCTTAACTTAGTTTAAATTATGAATTCTGAGTAAGTACAAAAATTTTAACCACAGGCTTAGGAAGGCCTAAAAGCCAATAAAAAGATTAATTTCAGAATTTTATAAATAATGATAAGCATCGACTGAGATGGCTTAAATCCATAGATAAAGCTTACATGTGTCAACAATATCTACTGCAATTCGGTCATTTTTTGAAACGACAAAGATTAACATTCTTATTAGCAATAATGCCTAATAGACAGGTAGGTAACAGTTAATCCAGTTAGCTCCACTATTTTCCATTCGTTTTTCATTATTTCTTTACAAACTGGCAAAACTTCAACATTTTCATTCATTATAACCACCCACTACCGATAAAAGACACTTCCTGTAGGTAGAGCTAGATAAAATACCTATTTATTATAACAAAATAGAACGAAATGAATAGATAACAGAAAACGTTTAATATACCCGCGGCAGTCTTGTCCCATAACCTAGAAAACCAAACCGGGGAATTATATTGTGGGTATCTGCACCCAACACAAATTTCTTTATTTAATAACTATAAAACGTTTAAAAATTAAAAAAGGCACTAACAACTGAAGAAGAGCACAAAAGTACAACGTAAACACATGGTAAACATAGGAATTAAATTATGACTTGACTGGAAATTTACGGTCGTGTTGCTAGTTGCCTACGTTACCTATTCTGATTCTGTAAACGTGTGGCGGACAAGTCGCATAGGCGGTGTTAAATAAGGATTTAATATAATTTCGAAAATTTTTTTTTTTGCTTTATAAATAAGTTTGGAATTTTTTTGAAGGGTGATTCCGTTAATTCTTAATTTTCTCTATCCCCTCTTAAAATATTTGTACTTAGTCATAGTTAACCCTGTACACATGGCGCGTCGCCCAAGGCGAGAGGTCTGTGTTAAGTACCTACAATATAGGTCGCTTCCTGCAAGTCGATCCGCTTAGGCCGAGCAGGAAGTAAGCAAACCACTTATACAGGGTGCTAAAAAGAGTGTAAAATATCTCAGGAGGTAATATTATGAACCAAAATAAGCAGAAAAGTCTTACTAAATATGGGTCCGCAAAGTATTCGTTTTCAAATATTTTATTTTATTAGGAATAAACCGTCAAAGGAAGCTTTTAATAAACAAAAATCAAAGTTACAGAAGATGTTCAAAGTGCCCTCCGTCCATTTCCAAGCAGGCACGACATCTTCGTCTCAACGATATTTGAACTCTTTCGAAAACACCCTCCTTGGTTTGGATTTCTTGACACTTTTGATTAATCCGTAGCTGCAGCTCTTCCAGGCTATTTATAGGAGTACCATACACTAATATCTTCAAATATTCGCAAACAAAGAAATCTAGAGGGTTCAGATCAGGCGATCTTGGAGGCCATAAAACAGGTCCGGCCCTTCCTACTCATCTATGTGGAAAAGTTTGGTGTAAATGCTCTCTAACGGCCATGGAAAAATGAGCTGGAGCACCATCATGCTGGAACCACATTTGTTGCCTCTGATTCAAAGGAATGTCCTCCAAAAACTCATACAGTGTGTTCTGCAGACAGTTGAGGTAAGCAGCGCCTGTTAATCGGTTTGGTAAAACAACAGGACCTAGAAACCTGTCACCTACAATACCCATCCAAATGTTTAATGAAAAACGTGCCTGATGTCCAGATTCTATTAAAGCATGAGGATTTTTGTCGGCCCAAATATGCGTATTGTGAAAATTAAACACTCCATTTCCTGTGAACCCGGCCTCATCAGTAAAAAGGCCTGTAACTCCGTCTGTGTGCAACTGTGTGTATAGCTGCGGCAAGAATTCATACTATTTGCGTCATAATTGACGATACTCAATTGTTTTTATTGTCAACATAATTTTCTATAGTTTGTTTCGCTAAAAACAATCATTCTTTATAATTTAGTGCAATATACAGTGCAAACATTTAGTGTTGTATATATACAATATTAATTATTCAAATAGTTCATTTGTTCGCATGACGTAAGTCGTCTGAATTCTTTCCGAGACTATATAAGTATGTTTGCTTAAATTGTAATATTTTGAGACCTCCTATATGAACCTGCTTTGTGTCGGTTCTCAAACGGAACACACTGCTATATTAAGAAGATTGAACTTTTAAATTTATAAATTAAGTCAATTATTGTCACTAATATGAGTGTGGCTGCGTTAAATTTAAAAATTTCGCCTGATCTACAAACAAGAGTTCAAAGAACTCGTATCAGGGGAAAATAAGTTGTAATAGCAAGTTACTTGGGACTATGGCTCATTTCAGTCCTTTCACGTAACATCCACAAGCAAAGATCCCTCTCTATTAACCGTTCGTAGTCCGCAGAACTCTTATGCCGCCGATTTCTCATTATATTTGTTACATTTCGTATCATAACTTTGCATTTACACACATCCGGAAGATTTATGGAAACGTCCGGAACAAGGAACGGCAGCATTTCATTTATCAGTTTTAAATTGAAACTGAGAGGCTCGCACGTGCAGTGGCACGCCCGTTGAAACAGCAGCGTTGAAATACAAGTACAGATTGCTTTTTTATACGTAAGGCCGTAAGTAATATATAAGGCATAGAGTTGGCTTTCTTTTGTGAGCCTGACCTCTCGGGTCATTTGGGGCTTTTAAGCTGAAATGCCTTGAAATACAACCATTTCACGTGAACGTGAAGTGGGTATCTGCTCCGTGCCTTATTGATTCCGCATTCCAAAACTGATTGTTCCTAAACAAATTTTCGACTTCATCCATTAAAATAATTGGCCCTGTGCGAAACATCACATAGTTAAGTGTATAACTTTAAAATTGGATTTCTAACTTTTCTTGTGCGAGTGTAATTAACGCTAATAGTTAGACTTGGCCGAAATGAATATAAATTGCTTTATTTAACTATTTGATGAGAAAAGTTATGCAGATATGTTAGTGTAGAGTCGTTGGATCCACACTGTTGTCGAAACCGTTTTATAATATTCGAAATATTTCTGGAATTAATGACAGAGGAAGGATCAGTAAACAGTTTGTAGAAAAGCTGTAGTCTGCGGCCGAAAATCTAGAGAGTGACTAATCGTTAGCTTGTTGACATGCGCGACGGGCGAAGCGTGCGGGGAGCAACATTTCATAGGCGTACTAAATTTGAAGGCAGATATAAAAAAATACAAAAATGACAAAAATAATTGCATTACATACAGGTTAACTATGACTAAGTACAACAAATTTAACCACGTGCTCAGGGAAGCCTAAACGACAATAAAAAAATTATTCCAGAATTTTGGCTCGATATTTAAAAAATGGGGCAAAACCCTTTTTTCCTACGGAAAGTCGGCGCCTATGATAAGAACCGATTAAGATGGCTTAGATCCATAGATAAAACTTACATTTGTCAACAATATCTACTACCATCGTCGTTTTTTACAGCATTTCTAAATGTAGAAACGAAAATTGACATTCTTATTAGTAATAATACCTGATAGATAGGTAACAGTTAATCCACTTAGCTCCAGTATTTTGCATTCGTTTTCCATTATTTCGTTATAAACTGGTAGAACTACATATTCGCTCATTACAGCCACTCAGTACCGATAAAAGATACTTCCCGTAGGTACAATTAGATAAAATAGGCATTTATTATAACGAAATCGAACGAAAGGAGTAGAATAGACGTTTAACCTAGAAAACCAAACCGGCGAACTATATTGTGGGAAAGTATCTGCACCCAACAAATGTCTTTATTTAATAACTATAAAACGTTTAAAAATTAAAATAAGGCATTAAAAACTGAAGAAGAACACAAAATTACAACGTAAACACAGGAATTCAATTATGACATGACAGCGATACTGACCACATACTGACTGATGAGCGACTGTTGAATGCTTGTAGAGTATGCAACCAACAAGCCAGTTAACATTGGCGGCGTTAAATAAGGATTTAAAATAATATCGAAAAAAAATTTTTTGGCTTTATAAATAAGTTTGGAATTTTTTTGAAGGGTTATTCCGTTAATTCTTATTTTTCCCTATCCCCTCTTAAAATATTTGTAGTCATAGTTAACCCTGTATATCCATTATTTTTAGTAGAAACAGTGACATAAAAGTCGAGGCGTTAGATTATAAAAATGAAAAGAATTATTTCCAAATTTAAAGTTTTTATTATTATCAATTACCCAAGGTTGAAGATAATAGAGAGTGACTAATTCACAACACAGAGATGAGTACGGAAGGTGAGGGTGGCATGATTACCTAAGCGTGCCACTTGAGAAGAGTTTAAATCACAGAAAATTATCAGAAATAAGTTTACGTCGACTGAATACAAGCACATTAACAATTTACTTTAAATGTGCCCACTGTGCCATCCTCTCTACAAATCAGAATGCCGTCATTTTGGACGGCGATCGCCCACCGCCACCCACTTACATGTACCTGATGTGCACTCCGCAGATATCACACTTAAGTTTTGTCCTCATAGACGCGAAATTCACGGATTTTTGCACCAATTTTGCAACATCTGTTCATTATTTAAGGCGGGAACATCTCAACTTTTGACAAATGTGATGTTAATAAATTTGTTTTGAACTCCTGATAATCTAACATGGCAGTTTCATGATGAAAATGATAGAAAACGTTATAGTTGACAAAATTTGTTACAAGTAGGCATTTTCTCACCATTAAATAAATCACGCAAATATTAGCGAATTCCGCATACAACAGGACAAAATGTTTAAGAATACACACACTATTTACTATTGGTTACTAGCACTGTCAAACTCTCACACATTAACACTTATTATTATCATATCGTACTGCTTTCCGTATGACCTTCATGCATCCATGTTTCGTCAAAATTTACTCCATTCTTCGATCCAGATTCTGATCTTTTAATATTTATTTTAAATAGCTTCCTCACCATGTCAGTATTTCATCGTTTTCTATCAGTATACCGTATATCAGTATACAGTATCTTTTCGATTTCATTTATATGGAAATTCACCTACTATAAATTCATATGTCACCTTGGCATAGCTTCAATAATTCTAAAATTTATATAACTTAGTAATAGAATATCTATTACAATTTGATGCAAAACACCATTTCTACTGTTTTTAAACCAATTCTAATACGTATCAAAAAATATAGAATACAGAAATATTCCGCACTAAATTCTATGTTAGGCTCAGTACAAGAGAATAGGTGCCTGGATCGTTTGGAATCAATGAGTTTAGAAATGATCACCGAATATTTATTATTGTAAAAAAAATTTACAGGGTGGTTCAGAAATTATCTAAACAAAATTTGAAGATACAGGGGATCTTTACAAATACAATTTTGTAAATAAAATTAAAAAGGACGAAAATGATTTAAAAATATACTTCTGCACGAAACTGGTCCACAAGAAAACCTGACAAGGCGAAGCATGCAATCGGTCGGACCGGACAAAAAATTGAAAGAAATTCCCAAGGATAAAAATAAATAACATTTTATGACACCTATTTTATACAGCAAAGTCGACTGTTTTTGCCGCTATTATTATTAATAGAATTAAGTTACTTTTCTTTAGTTTTATTGGGTTTTTGCCACACTTCTGAAAAAAATAAAGATTAATTAAATAAGCCCTTGCGCCAAACGGATCAGTCAAGGACTATTTTTAAAACTAAGTTTGCCTAACCACAAAATCTCACACTGAAAAAAGCAGATAAGTGAAAAATAACAAAAATCACATAACTATCGCGCACTTCCGTATTTTTGACATTTCGAAAAACTGTCTATTTTCGTTTTCAAAATAGTAGTAAAAGTATTAAATGTATGTCAAGTTTGACAGTTTAAAATTTGTTTATCTGCTTCCATACAGATGATAAATGATTTTTATTTTATTGTTAGTTACTTCTTCTTGATACAACTGTAGCCAACAATGATCAATGTTTACTGAACAGTTTGACACACACTTATCTCCGTTCAACAAAATAATCGCGGTCTCTTTTAATTTTCTTTTTGTTGCGTTATCTTAATTCTCTAAAATTTTTGTCAAACCCCATTGAATCAAATGACTGTTTTCCCAAGCGTGTTCGCAAATTTTGGATTTTTCAAATTTCTGTCTTTTTATTTTATTTTTATGGGGTATAGGGCTTTATCTTTTGATTTACCCGTACGACACAAGTAGGTTTTCACTGCAGATCGCCGAAACACAAAACATCTGCAACACGCATCTGCAGTCAATCTCTGTCAATTTAAATTTATTTTTTCGTATGTAGTAGTCTCTTATGCTTAAATGTTATTTGGGCTAGCTCTACATTTCTTTAAAATCTATATTTATATTCTAATATTATTATTTTGGGTGATATCGGATCAAATTTTGATGCCCATTTAAAATGTTTCTTTCCTCATGGATATAGTGATCAAATGAAAAGAATCCGGTGATTTTCAACCTCTCACTCCTGGGTTACAATCAATTTCACTGTTTAAATACGTAATAAAAAACATTGTTCGTTTAATATACGGATAATTAATTCCTATAACTGCGAATAGTTCGATATTCGTTTGCACAAAATTTATTTAGTGGAAAAATAACAATTAAAACTAGTAAACATGCTTAGCTTTGAATCAATTATTTGTAAATACTAAGTACTAAAATGTACGGTCGTACATAACTGAAGTTTATCTAAAAGGCATATATCTCAGGCGTACGTGTTTGCTAAACCTAGTTCGATCGAGCATAATGGTGATTTGGATGCAGTTCGAATTGCCACACTTGTTATGGCTGCTCACTGTTATAGCAGCGGATTTTAATCTGAGAAACAGCGGTAATAGAGAGTATACGTTTTACATATCGTCGGTTTATAGAGATGGCGAACGTGGGGAAGGAAAGTTGCTTTCAAAAATGTCGACAGGTGTTCTTTTAGCTCTACATTAACGGTGTTTGTGCTTACTGCGGCTGATAAGACGATATTAAAAGGGGGATCTTGCCACGTCTTCTTGATTGAAATCTTGAAGTCAAAATGTGATTCAGTGATGTGTGAACATTGTGTTGGGAACATGCTACAGCCACAGCAGCTAAAGAAAAGTAAATACATGTTTATATTAAAGTAAAGCAAACTGTATTTTATTAAAATAAAAATACACATCAAAGTGACACTTTACTCCTGAAGAATGTATCTGATTTTTCTACTACCTACATATCAATTTCCAAAAATAAAATTAGTTTTTATTGTAAACTAATTTTATCGAATGAAAAACATAACAAACACACTTTAAGAACGACCACTATATTAAGAAAGTTTAGTACGTCTGTTTTCCGTAGATTAAAGGCCTTTTAACACACTAGTGGATTAGAATTCATAATACCACGCTTCGATTTTATAGCATTTTATTTAGAATTATTATTATTAATATTAACATTTATCTCAAGAACGATCTTGTCATTTTGACCGGGATTATTTAAATTCAATAGATAAGGAGTTTATGAAGGACTGCAGGGGTTCATATCTTTGCCAGGTAGGACCTGGATTGTCTCAGCAATTGCCTTCTTGCTGAACAGTGAATCTACAACAAGCATTATACTTCATAGTGGTAATATCACCCTCAGCATTGGTCAGTAATGTTGCCGAAGAACGCCTCTTGCCATGTCCGGTAAAACTTTCTGGATTAGGGAACCCAAAAAATTCAGCCACTTTTGGAAACGTTTTCGAAATTGTGTTGATACCTACATGCTGTGTAGCACATTTTCCAGCCACATATAGCAAGAAATATCTCCCAACAGCATTTTTAGATGGCAGACTTTCAACACATTCTACAGCGTTGACTGAAAACGCTTCTTTCATGATGGTGAAACTTCTTGAAATATTTGTTTTCGTATCGTGAATAAGTACGTATTGGTAAACTGCCTTTGTCTCAGACATGGGCTATATCCAAAGCATTGCACTGCATTGACAAGCATCTGCGCCTCCCGTGAACCTGTAAATAGTTCAAAATAAAACGCTCAATGTATAAATTAAAACATTAAAATCGTACCTTTGCCTTTCTTTGGTTTATAATTTCTTCATTCTACTTTGAAATATGAACTAAATTTACCATACTTCGAAATATCTTTGTGCAGTTTCAACATTGATTTTAGCATGGGATATTTTGTCCACATCGAAGAGGCAGCAAACCGTTTCTTCATATTGAAAAAGTAGGATAGTAGCACCTCTTCTGTAATTGGTCCTTCTCCTATGCCCCTTTTTTCGCCAGTTGTCGAATTGCATCAATTCCTTCTCCTACATGCTTTTGCTTTTCACTGGTGATAGACGTAATGTTGCTTCTCGGACTTATTGCTGAATTTCAACCGGGATGAAGAAATTCTCAGCATTCTCACTCATTTTTTGTGTCGACTATGCAAATTTGTCCACTCTTGTTGATAAATAAACAAACGCAAGTCATAGAAACAATTCCAAGACTTTCTAGTATTCAGCTGACAATCAATATTCTTGATTAAAATAGATTTGTCAAATATGACAAATATGTCAAAGACATACATTTTTATCTGCCCTCACACGACTTTCACTCTCCTAATTGTTCAGTTCTGGCCGCGGTCGTGGATAAAACGTTGAATTAGATTCAAGAAATTAACAATTGTTTGCGATATTTCGTCTTAATTTTCGATCGGTATTATATACGATATCAATATAGCCTTATGTCATATATTTTGAACACCAGTCTGCTGATAAAACATAAATAGAATTTTTAGTTCAGTGGCATTTATAGTCCAACCACGAGCTACTGGCAATTCCAATACCTAAACAAATCTCATTATCAAAGATCATTTAAATAGTTTATGAATAACCTGTAAAGTTTAATCACATATTCATTACAGGCTGCATAAAAGACCGAAAGTAACAAAGGCAATTAAATGAAACTGGTTCAGTTTAAATAGAGGCATTTACTATTGTTTTCCAGTGTATGATTTACACGGTTAGTATAATAATTTTAGAAAATGCTTCGTATTTCCTAATTTGATGGCGATCAATAGTGAATTTGTAACAAAAACACAGTTTTTAAACAAAAATTGATTAGAAGAACTAGCGCATAAAATTATTGATGAGAGAGAGAGACAGCTACATTGCAAATTTTACCGGAAAAATCTCGTGGCGTTTACGGATGAAAGTTAAGCACATTAAAGGTATAAATGAAAATATTATGCTTGCTTACTTTCTTGAACTACACAAGAAATTTGTTGCATCATCGTTATGGACCATGTGTTCAATGCTTACTTAAATCAACTCAGCAACTTTACAAAAACATTAATATCTCTAATCTAAGACCAAGGCAAAATATCACAGGCCAAAATAATCAATAACTCTTGAACGCAATAATATTAACAATTTTGTGAAATAAGCATCTGTTGGTGAATTTTTGCCCATGACAACAGCTTTAATTTTTTTTTTAATCATACCTGATACAAAGCCCAAAAATCTCGTAGTTTCACAATAATACAGTAGGGATTTCCATTCTATCCTGTAGAATAATGCATATATAATTTTTCCTGGATGGCATGTCGGGTGGGTTCGGAAAATCCCGGATTGTTCTGCAAAACGGTATCAAATTTGTTCTTCACACGTTTAACACTGGGAAATAAACTGTCACAAATAAAAAACATTATTTACTGGGTTATTTATTGAATATCCTGATGCTGGATAATTAAAATATATGTATGCCAAATCTTCGTGAATTTTGGAATCGTTAAATATTCGTTGAGCATATAAAATAGAAGTACTATCACTTGACTGTAGTCGCTGTAGAATACTTTCTATGCCGCCAAAATGAGCGTAGTGATATAATGTCGCTTCTAACTACGTATCCCAACGTACGGTTCCTTTGCAACTATGCATTTTGTTTTACGAGTAGTAATCTGCTGTAAGTCTAAAAATGACTAAATAAAAACAACACTCCTGGGCTTCCATTGTCGAATGCAGTGAAATAAATTCGAATGGGAATTCATTCCAGTTAAAAAATTCCTGAGTATATTATTCTCCATATATATATATATATTTACCATTCTAGATGCTTTATATTCCTTTAGCAAAAGCCATGTGAAATAATTCCCCAATTTTTATGGGACATAATTACAACGTGAATGGTCAAGAATACAGAACTTTCTGAGGGAATGTGTTCCACTAAGCTCGAGAATCTAGCCCCTGCAGGTAAGTAAATATAACCATAGCCGCCAAAGAAATTTCCCGTAGGGATACAACGGGCAAAATCATTAGAATCTACACAGATAGTAAACAATCACTACTGATCTTACGTAATCATAAGATAACAACTAGATCAGCATGGGAATGCCATCAGGCACACTGCTGGTTAAGAAAGCACCTCTATAACGTGAGGAACTGTGAAACGCCTCTTTGTAGAGGTTGCGAACAAGAAGAGAGGACAGTACTCCATGCACTTTGTGAGTGCACTACCACCTCATCAATAAGAGAATCCGTGTTGGGAGAGCGATGGCTCTCTATGGCCTACATTAGAGAGATCCCCCTGAGCAACGTCACCACCTTTTTCTCCTAATGGGAGGAGGTACAAGGGGCCCAATGGGGCCTAAGTGCTGTAGCCTTTTTGTTACCCTTCGCTTAATTCCAGATTCCAGAATTCCAGGTAAGTAAATGGGATGTTTCACACACATTAAGGTTGTCGCCAAGTCCTGGCCTGTGATCTGCAAAAGACGAGCGGGCTTTATTGTGTTATGTCCTATACGTTATACGTGTGTCAGTTTTCTCTTTACGTGTATATATGCATGCAAATGGCTGACTCATTTTGAAAATTTTATATATAACACCTTTACAGAGCAAATTCTTATTCCCTTGGTCAATTTGAGCGTATAATAACTTTAATTTAATAAACTAACTATAATTGAAAACTCTCTTGAAGGGCTTCGTGGTATGCCTTTTAATAACACTAATTTATTCCACATTTTCTCCGACCTTCCTCTCTCGTTAATTGAATTTCCCGGTTTGTCACTTTATTTAGACCCCTCTCCCAAGCAGATTGTTTTGCATTTTGGAAGATATTAATCAACACGGCATCAGCAACTTCTAATAATTCCGACCCCGCATCTGCAAGCTTTTATATAAACCAGCTGTGGTTGTTCAGGTGCTTATTAAAGTAGATACACACAAAAAAATTTTTGCATATATTAATGCAATTGTAAACGACATAATTACAATGTCGTATAAGAGTGAAATACACGTAATAAAATTGCTTCCACTTTTATAGTTATAGTTATTTGTTTAACTAGGCAGTAAAGTATAATATTTAAAGCTGCGGTTTTAAATAAAACAAAACAGATTACTAAATACACCTCGTTTATTAGTTTTTTGTCAATGGTGTAATAGCATACCTAACCACCTATCAGTGCCGTACTCAGCCTTGAATTCACGGGGAAAAGAGCATGACAGAGAAAACCTCGATCACAAATCGAAAGAATCGCTGTCGCTATTGCAATGGTAATAATAATGATGAAAATAATAAAAATGTATCTGTACTTCAGTACTTGAATACACGATAATATAACCATAATTCTACATATAAAACTGAAGAGTGTTTTGGTTAGTTAGCCGACTTGCGTCAGAAGGTACTGAGGTCCCATACGGGAAGCTACCCAGCTAGTAGTTGAGGGGTTGAACAAAAATCTCAAATCATATCTCATGTATCATATGTTTTATCGGATGTTTGTCCAGTCACGGGAGAAAATATTAATAGAATCACCAGGGCTCTTACAAACACCTGACAAGCAACCGCTAATTCAAGTAATAAAGTATAGTAGATGATTAATAATAACTTACAATACCTCAAAATTATAATAAAATATAATGAAACTGTAATAAAATATTGAACAGACATGAAAATAATAAAAGGAATACAATGACATTGAATCTTTAAATACAATATACAAGAACAAGTTACTGGCCTGTAAAGTTAGAACAGATGCACCACGTATCACCATTCACTGTCTTCCAGCCAACCTGCCAAAGTCTTCATACCCAACGAACTACCCGTTGAATCTCGCCCCGTATTCCCGTGTTTACCACACTTCGTCTAAAGTCTCCCCTTTAGCTAATGTGTATATAATATTCTATACAGAGTGTTATTCATTCAGCAGTACAGTTATAACAAAATAATATTTAAGTGGATTCCCACAACTTCAAGTGCTGGAGCGATTTTTAAAATAATTCAACCACTTTGGAGGATTCAATAGTTCATAAACCATCTACTAGTGAAAACACTTCAACCTACATAGACGAAGTAAATGTTTCAAAACAAATAGGGCAAGCAATATCCCATACAGGTTGTTCTAAATTCACTATAAATGTTTATAATGAATAAAATTATATTCGATAAAGAACACATTTAAATTTTTGATGCAGCCGCCATAGCATATTTAATAACACACTTCTAATTATAGAATAGTGTATTTTCCAACAATTGAACGTATTTCTTTGTTACAATTTGATAATTAGCAATGAAGAAATATTTGAAAAGTATTGAATAGGTGAAAATGCTGTACTACCTCACGTAACCTTAAGTCGGCGTTAATTTCAAGATAAAGCTAAATTGTGCAGATACAGAAAATATCAATTCAGAGAAGTGGAATTGCTTAGGACTATCTGTCTAGACACTAATTGATTTTGTTCATTCGGAAAGCGGTATTGATTATCTCAGTTCAGCTTCATGCATCCAATTAACACCGAATTCTTCAGATTTAATTATTCTAATCCGACTACTTGCATATACTGGGTAATTGGGGGGCAACCCCCAATATTCCAAAAGGGTGTTCAGGGGGTAAAAGTGAACAAAAAAGCCTGATAAACATATGGTCGAATATCAACGGTTACTGACATAGCAGTAAAAATAATTTTACCCTAGTCAATTGTTGTAATGCATCAGTAGAGGAAAGTGTTTATTTTGTAGGTATTATAAATTACAACATTGATTAAAGATCTAATAAACCGAAATAAATGAATTAAGTTTGCATGCATCGTGGCGGACGTATACGCCACGATGCATGCATCAGCTTGTTTATGGATTGCACGGGTATCTGTTTGACGTGCACGGTGATTTTCTCTTATGAGTGCTGCACAATTAACAATCCGATCGAATAGCACTTCTCTTGTGTTCACTTTTGTTGCATATACTAATTATTTAAATTATTCCTGAAGGCAGTAATTAATGGGACTCAAATCTGGTGACATTGGTAGCTAATTTTGGAAACCACCTCAGCCAATTCAGCGTTGTGGAAAGCGATTGTTAAGATGATTGATCACTACTCACGACTAAAATGGGCAAAGGCACCATCATGCTGATAATACATGGTTTGCTTAATATCCTATGAAACATCGTTCAGTAGATGTGAAATTATTTTCTAAAAATTCTACATATCTAGCTCCAGTAAGACGACCATCTAGCGCAACTGGGCCAAGTAATTTATTATTAATCATACCACCCCACACGTTAATCCTGAACCGATGCTGAAAGTTACTTTCCACCGTGGCGTGCAAATTTTCATCATTGTTTATTCCATCACGAGTGAATTGAGCATTATCAGTGAACAAAATATATTTGTAAAGTGTATGATTTGCGTTTATCCAATTGCAAGAACGCAACCGTCGTCCTGAAGATTCTGGACCGCTGAATATGGAAAGGTTTTAAATTATGTTTGTGAATAATTTTGCATGCCGTAGTTTGATTAATTTGGAGACGGGTTACAATGCGCTTTGTATATACACCCGGGCTACGTTCTACCATATTCAGAATTTCTTCTTTCACTGCTAGACCCGGACCAGCTTGCCTCTCGGACGTAATTCTCACATTGGGAAACATTCCAGTTTCACGTGCATTGTTGAAGACTCTCTGGAATGCATTTCCATCAAGCACTCTTCTGTTTGGGAGCAACGTCGATATTGAGCAACTGCACGATTAGCGCTACCGTTGCAATACCCATAAATAAAATATCAAATAATAACAGCTTTCGCAAAAATAGCAATACAAACATTTTCATTGCTATCTCTATTTAGTAAGCTTTTTTGTTCACTTTTGCCCCCTAATCACCCCTTCGAATATTGGGGTCTCCCCCCAATTACCATGTATAATAAAATATACAGGGTTTTTTCAGTATATGTGGGTTTAACACAAGTAATATTTTTGTAATAGTGTAGTAATATTTTCAGTGATAGCAGCATGGATGAGACTAAACCAAAAAGTTTACGACATAGATTCTAAACCAAAAATTAAAAATATCACATCAGATTTCTGTGTTTAATATTAGAAAACCTGATTAGAAAATCTTTTGTGTAAGATTCATTGCATATAAAATTTCTTTTGTGACTCAGTTCCATATCCTTTGCTAACTTAAAAAATAACTGATATTTGATCCAATTTTTAATAATAAGAAGAATATAATAGATATTGGTGTCGACAACATGTATTTTGCTTCAGATGTAACAGTTGGCACAATTTAGCTGCATTGTTGGGTTTCCAAGAGAAAGCAGATTGTTTTGCACGCGTACACTTGCCACATAGAACTGCATTCAGAATTTGTGGTTAAGTGCATTGGTTACTGATAAGTTTCAGTACAAGACATCTAGTTAATTTCAACCGCATTCACGACGTAGCTATTTACGTTTAATTATAAATCTAGGAAGCCGAGGATCAAGCTTCGTTAACATAATTTACATTTTTACAATGAAAACAAGTTTACTAAGTTATATAGTTCAAACGGAGGAAGTTCTATTTATATTGTAAATTGTTGTAAATCATAAAACAAACCTTAAACTTCCAGATGAAATTTGTAATGCTACCGATATCCACAACTGTTTTATCGATTCTACACCAAATTTGTATACTAGTAATGAATTTAACAATTCACTTTTTAATCCTAATTTTAAAGATGGTCTGTAATAGAAAAATTAATATTTAATCAGAAACTTTATACGATGGTACCTGAATTTCTGTCAATATGCTTCAGTTCAGTAAAATGGGTGTCAGCACCGTTAACGCATATTATTAACTCATTCTTAGAAATAGGTCAGTTATCTCCTCAATGAAAAATTTCTTATGTTAAACCGTTGAGTGAGAAATTATAGATAGAAGCGCAACCTTATGGCAAAATGCGTATCCACTTTTCAGTCCGAGATAGTATTAGGTAATAGGGCAGCTCTTTGGTTCTAAGATTCGTCAATTTATCAACTTTTTGTTCGCGGAGGTTTTCTTTGCTTGTTAAACCATTGAATCACACAGAACACTCAAAATTGACTGTCGTTAACAACAGTTCTCGACAGACGGACAAATCTCGGGCCCAAAAAACCCCTACTGTAAAACACGGTGTAACATAACGGAACGTCAAACATGAAGGCCTTTATTTCTTGTCCGACTTTACAAATATTTTGCCCTATAGATATTTTCTATTAGGGCCTTTGTTTTCAAGATACAGGGTGTTAAGCTTGTAGATCATATACACATTTTGCCATTACGGTTGCGCCTCTATCTATAATTTCTCACTCAATGGTTAAACCAATTCCAAAAAAAATCCTGAGCAGTACAAAGATCTTCGTCCGATAAATATCCTGTTCCTTTAAAAATCATGGATTCTGTATTATATTAACAACTTTCGATTTACTGCGTCAACAATTCAATAATTCCTCAAAATCCGGCAGGATTTTAGAAAGAATTTAGTACATCAACATTGTTGGCTACTGCTACTGATGATATTTTGAGGGCGATGGATAACTCCCAAGTTTCATGTCTTACTATATTAGATATGTCTAAAGCTTTTGATTCGATTGACAAAAATAATTGTTTAACTGTTAAATTATATTATTATGCCATATATGGAAATATTCTTCTTTGGTGGGGGTAGGGAATCACTCTCACAATATTGCGACTCCTGCACTGAACATTTTAATTTGCAACTTTTTAAATGATTGTGATTATTCCATTATTGTTTTACCCACCTGGAAATGTTGTAAATCAATTTATTGATACACTTTCCTTTTGTAAAAATTGTTTGTGTACCTTTTTGCAATAAACATTTTATTATTATATTATATATTTGTAAAACCTTATGTAACGCCAGAGAACTAGAAACTCCATTTGCCTTCAATTATTATTAAATAAACTAGCCCACTTCTAATTGGGAGATAATTAAACTTCTATCCTTTCTACTTTCAACTAACAGATAATTTCAAACTCCCAGTCTGAAGTACTTCAAAAATAGCAAACCAATTCCAGTAAATTTAATATTCAATTTTGCTGGGACCTTGTTACCAGACAGCTTATCCTAAGTGAAATAGTTTTTCCTTTTGAACATCTGTCTCCGACAGCGCGAATTCTGGATTAATTATCGTTCTCTTATCCAGACTCTTGACTTCCTGTTTCTCTAATCAGACATCTTCGTGTTCCTGTTCTTCCGCCTTGATTATTTTCAACTCGCGACCTTTTATCTGGTTATAGGAGTCAGTTATTTATTAATGTTTTAACTTAGTTAAAGTTCCGTCAAATAATTGAAATTGCTGATGAAACTGCGTTCACCTCTAGGCGACAAGAAAATAACGAATTGTTTGCTTAAGAACTTCATCGCAGAGTGCATCGACCTGAGATGTAGCTAAGATAATATCAGCTGATACAAGGCGGAGAACGGTCTTGTAATGTAAAATAATGCTTCTATGTACACTTCACGTAAGAGGTAATAAGTACATCGATAAAGGGTGTGTTAAGAAAGAGACACATTTTAATGTAATCATCATCAGTCCTCCTTTTTCACTAAGGTATCGATGTTAGGTCGCTTTTTCCTATCTATGGTTTTTGCCTCTCACTTTGTTTTTCATTCTTCTTCAATTCAGTAACACTGCTATTTCAAATAGTTTCAATTTTTCCCCTTCAATTGCATCAATTACTCTAAATTTCCAAATTTTTTTGGCATATTTGTTATTTTCTATAATGTTCCATGAATTCTATTTTTCTGTTAAATTTTAATGGTGTTATTTTTTTCAGATCCGTCTGATCTCATTTCTGTGACTTGCAGTCTCTTCTTTTGATTTTAAGTCAGTGCTCGAATTCTCGTATTAATATATTAACTTTGGTTACATAGTTTTTGTTTACTGTTTAAATCAATTTGCTAATTCATTTCCATGTGTACTTTTTATAGGAGCATTTATACAGTATGCGCCAAATGTATGGAATAAATTCAATAAAAACGAAACAATTATTTTTTGGGAAAAATCCTCGAACAGGTCGATTTTTAATTTAAAAAATACATACTTTAGCGTAAAATGCGATTTTCAAATGTCATTTGTTTTCGAGTAATGACGTCATCGATTTTTTTAAATGGCAACACCATATTTTTTTCCTTGATTCTGAAAGATCGTTTAATTCTCTATCAGACAGTACTAAAATTTTGCCCTCTTACATAGGAAAGTTTTCGAGTAAATGACGATTGAATGTTAGAAAACGTAAATCAATTAAAATAAAGCAAAAACGTTATCAAGTTTAGTGTTTCGAACTCCATAGTTCTTTTATGGATCACGTAGGTGGAAAATTTTGCAAAGTCTCATTCACACAACGACATTCTAATAATACTTGTAAGCGACATATAAATTATTATTCAATTTAAAGTATTATGGCACATTTAACTGTTACTCAAAGAATTGAAATTTTAATTCTAATCGAATGCGAGAATATGACTTGAAGTTTGATATTTATTTAATGAAAAATATCCAGATCGCCCTATAAGCCAATCAACAGTCAGTAAGTTAGAGTCTAAATTTAGAGAAACTGGCAATGTTGTAAATATTCCAAAACCTGGACGTCCAAGCATTAATGAAAATCAGAAACAGAATATTTTGATAAGTATGGTGGATAATCCTCATAATTCTTCACGATTGGTTGCATTAAACAATGACACTAGTATCATCCCTACAAAATTCAACCTGTGCAGGAACTCAATGAAGATAGTTCCGATCGCCGCTTACACTTTTGCGAAATTCTAATGGATTTATATCAAGGAAATATAAATTTACACCGACAAATACTTTTTCAGATGAGGCCACATTTTGTCTGAATGGTACAGTAAACCGTCAAACTTGCAGATATTGGAGTCGGGAAAATCCTCATTGGATGCACATACTCAACCCCCTCAAAAATTAAATGTGTAGGCTGGAATAGTGACGACAGAATAGTAGGGCCTTTCTTCTTTGAAGGAACCCTTACAGGACAAAGATATTTAGAGTTTCTAGAAAATGACCTTGTTCTAGCCCTTGCAGTAACGATAATGACCCTGACATTCCTGACGATACCATATGGTTTCAGCAAGACGGTGCACCTCCGCACTATGCGTGCCCTGTACGAGATTTTTTGGACAACTGTTTTCCTGGGAGGTGGATCGGCAGACGCCTGAAAGATCGCCAGATCTTACACCTCTTGACTATTTTTTATGGGGATACTTGAAGTCAAAAGTGTACATTAATAAACCACGTAATTTAGAAGAACTTCAAAATTGCATTCGGGACGAAATACGCAGAGTTACCCCAGAAATCATTCATAATGTGCAAGAAGAATTTCTTCACAGACTTGCACATTGTCAAGAAGTTGGTGGATGGCAATTCGAACATTTAATTTAAGTATAAAATTTAATCAATTGTATTTTATTTTACATACCTCAGAATTGTTACTTTTTTATGGATAAAATTTACGTTTTCTAACATTCAATCGTCATTTACTCGAAAACTTTCCTATGGAAGAGGGCAAAATTTTAGTACTGTCTGATAGAGAATTAAACGATCTTTCAGAATCAAGGAAAAAAAAATATGGTGTTGCCATTTAAAAAAAATCGATGACGTCATTACTCGAAAACAAATGACATTTGAAAATCGCATTTTACGCTAAAATATGTATTTTTAAATTAAAAATCGACCTGTTCGAGGATTTTTCCCAAAAAATAATTGTTTCGTTTTTATTGAATTTATTCCATACTTTTGGCGCATACTGTATATGTATTAAAATTCATCAGCACTCTTTAGTTTGATTACTTAATAAATACGGTAAAGTGATTTTTTTCCATTAGAAACAATTTTAAATATGAAATATTAATATATAAGTGAAAATAAAAACACATATATCCCGAAGGAAATAATATACCATACAGATTTGCTGCAGCGCTGGCTTTGCTATTGGTCTTTGATGTCTCTTTGAAACCGTTTGAAGTCCCTGCGTCCTTTCATGAGTGCTAAGCCATAATTTAATGTGTTTTTCGATCACGTTTTACGGTGGATGCTTTGCAGAAGTTTTTTCAAGTATCTTGTTGATAGTTTTCACTCGGATATAAATATGTTAAATTTAATGCAGCAATAAAACAGTTTTAATATTTTCAGTAATATTTTTTCAGCTGTTTTCATATGGAATGAGCTAGCGTGTCCTGAATCTCTTCACGATGCTCTTGCCCTTGCAACGCTTTGATAGCATTCATCGCAAATTAACATACCAACCATCTAATTCTATCATTTTGGAATAACTATAAATAATTTAAGATACTATATTTTAACATAGTTCGTATAATCACTAACACAACTGGCATTGCTTGTTGTATTCTTACAAACCATATATGAATAAGTTAAAAAGACCCCGGGGAAACCTCCCAGATTTTATGGAGCTGGAAATTTTTAGAGGGCAATTTAGCACGTGGAGAAAGAGCAAGGACTATCCCTGCGACTTATATCGGCCTACAGCGAACGTGAAGCAAGGGTGAATGGTAGAGATGTGCCAAAGCACGTTTCTTTAATAACATTTTTATTAGTGAATGTGGTAGTGGAGACGACATTAACTTTCCCGTAAACTTCCCAGAACCGACACCGCTGACCTCTAATCCTTTCTGATAAATGATCTCCGTTGTAATATTTATGGAATGGCGCTCGTTATCGTTACTTCCCGAGGATTTTTCAATTACACCTGTAAAATGAAGGTTCATGTCTCAGACATTTACAACTAAATATAAATGGAGATGTACGCTGAGGGTATCTGAAACATGAGGATAGACAAAGGGGTTTGTTATACGATCTACAGGTAATTATAATTTACGAGTATCAGCTAACTAAATAACATGTTTAACTTCTCATATATTTGGTTGAAGTGTATACTGTACACATTTGGCAAGGGCAAACAGAGACATGAGACGCAATACATAGTATGAGTTTAAAGCAGAACAAATGCCACTTAAGAAGTAGCGATGGGAAGAAAAAATTAAACAATTTGAACCGAGTTCAGAATCTTCTAAGAGGTATATCTCTCGAAATGTCAAGGGATCTAAATCCACGACATTTCAAGGGTTCAAGTAGTTCATTCTTGACATTTGTCTCACAATTCCAAATTGTAGCACCGGATTCCAATTTAGACCTTACAAACGAAAAATAGAGCGTCTTTAACGCGTTGATATTAGAAAAGGATCTACAGTTTTTTATAATACAGCGTAGCATCTTAAATGAAGATAGAATAAAAATAAAAAATTTCTTATACTACATAACAACGGCACCATAAAAAGGCACCATCAGAATCTACACAGATAGTAGACAATCACTACTGATCTTACGGGTCTCCACTCTACTTCCAAAGCATCGTGCTGCCCGTTTCCAGTGGGCGCGAGAGCATAGAGGTTGGCTTTTACGCCAGTGCCGGTGGGTCTTATTAACAGACGAAACCAGAATTGGTTACTGATGACAATCGATAAAGAGTCTGGAGAGAACCAGGTCGTCAACACCGACCTCATTTTTCCCGTGAAGTTGCTCCGTATGAAGGGGGTACCGTAATGTTTTGAGGTGGAATTATGTTCAACCGCCGCACCCCACTAATTCGCATACCATAGAATATGACCAGCCAAATTTACATCCAACAAGTTATTACGCCCATTACCTACCCCCCACGTAATGAATTAGGTGAAAATTTTGTGTTTATGAACGACAACGCTCGACCACATCGCGCAAGAAGGGTTCAAGAGACACTCGAAGCAGGACATATCAATAGATTAGATTGACCAGCCAACTCTCCTGACATGAATCCTATTGAAAACATGTGGGATTTCATTGCTAGAGCATAATCATATTCCTTCATCAGTTAGTCTTGGCGTCAGAAGAAGAATGGAACAATATTCCGCAAGAGATCGTTAGCCGCTTGTATCTCAATGCACAGACGTGTCAATATGCTATTGAAACGTGGTGGAGGTCATACCGACTATTAGTCAAGAAGAGAACTTGCTTTGTTACTTCTTTTTGATTTAATACATTTTGTCAAAAATGTCACACATTTGCTGGCTTTTTAATTTTCTAAGTACTCAGTTTATCGAACATATTCTTTACACAAAAAAAGATTCAGAAAACAATATAATTTTATAAATGTGTTTGGTTTTTCTGACAAAAATATATCTTTAACAAGAAGAGGGCGAGTCCCAGACTTTTGACGTTGTGTATAGTAAAAAATAGCGCCAAGTACTGATCGTTTGATGATCTATTTTGTTACTAGCAATGAAGGTCAAAGAGGCGAACGTTTGTAACCGCAATATGTCCCCTAAATCATCACACAAAGGGGACTCAGGTGATCCGCACGAAACATCAATATGCGGCTGCAGATTGTGATATTTGCATTTAAAGCGTCTGCCTAAAGCCAACATCAGGCAAACAATGTGAATTAGTCACGTATCGATCCATGTATTTCTCACCTTATGATGTGTCATCAGCGTTGTTAAAGACAAACTCATTAAAATACAATTACCTTGTTTCTATACGACTGGAATGAGTACTGTCAAACAAAAATGTTGCGGTAACACAATACATTCATTAATTAAAATATTAAAATAAAATAAAAACATATTAGCAGTATTTGTTTTATAGATGAAAATATAATACTAAAATTTCATTTTACGTTCAAATATTAATTGTCAATATCATATAATATAATATTAGTCAAATATTAATTAATAGTTCATTATAAATATATGTCCACATTAATTATTGTTGATTTTGTACATATGAGCAGTTTAAAAAAATTAAGTAGAAATATCATTCATAAGGTTTCAGACGGTCTGGCTTATTTCAGTAAAAAGTACCAATTATAGAATTTCTCACCTGCTCTGAAAAAATATATTTAGCTAGAAATATTTACAAACACGTCTATATGAAGCCATGTATTCAATATTTTTGATCAAATCGTCTCAAAACATGTTTTTCGTAAAAAGTTTATTGTGCTTCTGAATAATGAATTAGAAATAGTCGTATATGCAGAATATTTTATGTTATAGAAAACATTGTTTGGGGACTTGGCAAAAGTGTGAACTAAATGACTTTTTTCTAATTTAGCGAATAACATAATAAGCAGTTATATTGGTATACCCAGTCTTGACAAATATTTGAATAGAATACTTAGAGAAACATACCTTGAGATCTGCAATTATAAACTAAGTGTTACTTCAGATATGTATTTGAGTGTGTTTTCCGGATAAAAAGCCAATAAATAAACCAGGTATTTATTTCAGTCTCTGCCTCTTCTAATTTATTATTTAAATTTTCCTTAGGATAAAAGGACATAGTAAATGATATAAGCATAAGGGTTCATCCCTTCTGGAATTTTTAATACCCTCAGGAGAAAGGAATAGTACGATTTTTTACTAATAAATTTAAAATAAATAAATAACTGGGTACAGACAGAAGATGTATATTTACTCATACTGGTAGATATTTGTATACTGAATCTCATAACTATTCAGCTCAAATACAATGGACAACAACTTTGGGCATTAAAAATTTATGGTAATTTTAAGTTTCTTTAAGCCTTTGATAATTAATCATCGCATTTTACTTCAAAAATGACCTGATGTTAGGTTGTCCCCTTCCGTTTCCAACTTATTTGTCTCTTATTTGTTTGACAATAGAATTTGTTGAAGATTAGGGTTTTATTTCAACCGAAACAAATATTACATTTGGACTGCCTCAAAGCTCTATCCTTGGACCTTTATAAAAAGTTAGTTGCAATTATAATATCAATGAAACAATGTCAAATAGATATGACTCAGTAAATATTTAGGTGTCACTTTTGACAATAAATTAACTTTAATCTGATCCGGAAATAAGGTTACAAGAGTTTAGAGTTTGTTGTTGACGACTGGAAAGGTTTCACGGTCTAAAACCTAAATTTAAACGTGTGTCTTTTGTTACAATTGCAATAAAATAAAAATTTTCTTTGTTACTGTTTTTATATTGTGTATATTACTGCTATTATTATTTTCATATTTTAACACATTGGTATTTTTTATTTCGTTTTTCTCACTTATTCAGCTTTTCTAGTCCTGTATCCTGTATCACTCTAATATGGCAGATTCTAAAAACCGTGTGAAATTGTGTTCTGTAAAGTTAGTGAAGTTGTTTTCAGAAATTTATGGTAATTTTAAGTTTCTTTAAGCCTTTGATAATTAATCATCGCATTTTACTTCAAAAATGACCTGATGTTAGGTTGTCCCCTTCCGTTTCCAACTTATTTGTCTCTTATTTGTTTGACAGAATAGAATGTGTTGAAGATTAGGGTTTTATTTCAACCGAAACAAATATTACATTTGGACTGCCTCAAAGCTCTATCCTTGGACCTTTATAAAAAGTTAGCTGCAATTATAATATCAATGAAACAATGTCAAATAGATATGACAATAAATTAACTTTAATCTGATCCGGAAATAGGGTTACAAGAGTTTAGAGTTTGTTGTTGACGACTCGAAAGGTTTTACGGTCTAAAACCTAAATTTAAACGTGTGTCTTTTGTTACAATTGCAATAAAATAAAAATTTTCTTTGTTACTGTTTTTATATTGTGTATATTACTGCTATTATTATTTTCATATTTTAACACATTGGTATTTTTTATTTCGTTTTTCTCACTTATTCAGCTTTTCTAGTCCTGTATCCTGTATCACTCTAATATGGCAGATTCTAAAAAACCGTGTGAAATTGTGCTCTGTAAAGTTAGTGAAGTTGTTTTCAAAGAAAATCAATTTAATTGTTGCCAATCTAAGTGTAATAAGAACATTTTGTGCACCAAGTGTGGAAACATTTATCTCTCTTGTGCACAAACGTGCGTTAAAATTTGTGATACAAGAATTATCTGTCAAGCTGATACCCAAAAACTAAAAAACCGATGAGACTTGTGATAAATTAAAACTTGAACTGAATCTACAAACAATATCCTTTTGGAGGAAAAAGTAAGGAACAAAAAAATCATTTAGTGAAGTTCTGAATATAAATCCACAAGGGACAAAATATGTGTCATGGTCAGTACCAGCTGATGAGTGGAAACAAAACCAAAACAAAGCAAACTATGACTCGTTGAGAGATGAACAAACAGAAATAATGAATTGATTGATTTATGCTGACCAAAATTATTTCGCAAATGAGAAAACAGATCACGAAGGTTATACTAGTGTGAGTTATAAGAAAAAAGTCCAACTACCAACCAAACCAAAGATAAAGCTTGGAGACAATGAAACTCAAAACGATTTCAGTATTCAGAGAAAAGTCTGGCTTTATTTATACAGAATTAAGCGTGATATTACTACGGTAATAACAGAAAATATATCCTCAATCAAGATACTTTCAGGAATGCTGAGATTGTCAAAGAATTACAAACTCACAAATCGCACAACAAATGTTTTATGTTTGGAATTGACTTCAGTTATAAAGATGAAATTTATAAATCCTCCACATGGCCGAAGTTGGTGGCTTACAAGAGGTTTGATTTCAGAAAATACAATCACTATCGCCAGCAAAATGAGGACTTTTAGAATACCCCAGATCTATCGCCTAACTACGTCAAATTAAATAATATATTCAAAAGTATCTGAGAGAAACAATATACCTGTAGTATGTCTAATATGTCTTTTAGCATTAAACTCAAACGTTTTTTGACTGAACAAACATTTTATAGTATAGAAGAATTTCTCAACTGTATTTGCTTTTTGACTGTATTTTAATTAGTTAAATTGTATACTTATGTCCCGTTTTTGACTAGTCCGATAAAGATGCATATGTCTTTGATCTTGGTTGATTGAATATATGTGTATTTTTTGTGATGAATAAATTGATTCTTGATACTTGTAGGAAGCATCCAGATGATTTAATAGGATTAAAATCAGGCAAGTAGCTGGGCCATCCGATTTAATTGTATCCTAAATATTTTTCCGCTCTCTGGAACATTTCCCAGCGTCTTGCTGCGTATAAATATGCAGTCCCTCGTCTCCGAACAAATCCCAGACACTTAGCACAGCCTTCGCAGAGGGAAACCAATAAAACTTATTGGTAAAAATAAATCCAAGAGCTGGGATGTCTTACTGTCTGCGTCTACACGAGCGGTATACCATTTGAGGACATTGTAATTCAAGGCGTTGGGGACTTGACTGTTGATGCTTCCCTCGGGAATTGGCTATTGGTCACAGAGATTGATAGATCACGTATATCTCTGGCTCGGTGGGAAGGGAAATAACAAAACTTTAATTAAATTTGCATGAATGCTAGCCCATTACACTAACCAGAATGCAAATTATTTACGAAACAATCCTTTGTTTACCTATAACAGATAGCAATATAACTTTAATTGTTGTTAAAGACCAAAATAGGTTATATGCTGTTGGTTTTTAAGACGTCTATCTAAGCAGAGAAAGTGCTCTATATTACTATTATCAAGAAAATAAATAAAAATTTAAAGTTACTCTTTAAATCTTGAGACATTCTAAAGCCCGCGCTTGGTTCGCTGATCTCAGGTCCGGACTTGGCGACGACCATAATATTTAAATATATATTCCATTTATTTATCTACAGGGCTCGATTATCGAGTTCCGTGGGACACATTTTCTCAGAAAGTAACTGTAAATTCTCGTGAGAAAATGCAAATCTGTATACTTAACGATTCCAATTGTAGTTATTTTCCATAAAAAAAATTGGAAATCATTTCACATGGGTTTTGCTAAAGGAATATAAAGTTTCAAGAATACTTGGATTTATTTCACTGTATAATATGAGAATCAACCCCCAGGTGTGTTATTTTTACATGTTTAATAATAATAATAATAATAATAACAATAATAATATATTTCCTCAAGTCAATACATACACTGAATAGGAATAGTCAATATAAAAATAAAATAGTATTAAAATTTGTACAAGACACAGACAGCAATAGTAAAATTAACTAATAAAATAGTTATCTACAGCATAGAAACATTTGTCAACTAGGTTTCTTTTCAATGCCTTTTTAAAGTTATAAATAGATGAACAGATCTTTATACTATCAGGTAGTCTTAAGATTCTTAAACCAAAACAATTTGGAGTTACAGAAACATTACATCTATTAAAAGGTATATTAAAATGGTCAGCCTGCCGTGTATTAACAGAATGTATCTGATTTCTCCTTGCAAACTGACCCTTATTAGTAAAGATATAGATGCACATCTTATACAAGAACACCGAAGGTAATTTTAAAACATTATAACGGACAAAAACTTATCTACAAGACCCTGGCTGACAGTTCAAACATACACACACCTAATTACACATTTTTGTGCAACAAAAATATTATTTGAATGGCAGGATGATCCCCAGAAACAGACACCATACCGCAAGCGAGACTCAACCTGAGCATATTATTATTAGAGTTTTATGAGTAGGTCTGTATTCAGAACCTGTCTGATATTCTTAAGGGTATAATGTTCGGCCAAACAGTCTATCTTTTATCAGGCTCCGCCCATCAGCACCTTCAACGTCAAATTTAACTTTTAGTCCTTGTAAGTTAGGCAATTGTATGCAGATATTTAGCAAAACATGTGTTCTTGGCGGACATATTTCATGAATATAAATGCAAAAAATTGAAATCTGAGGCAATAATCGCCTGTTATATGAAGACTTGATTTACTAGCCTACAGCTTTCTTTTTTATAATAGTGCCTAACAACATCTCACCTCAGTCCTAATGTCGCAATATTGCGACCGAAATATTGTTCAGATCTATTTTTTTGTTTTGAAAATATGGCTCTGCTGTCTAGTAAAATAGACTTTTATTAGTGGATTAAAACTTGCTCCATCTTAATACGAATTTCCATTGAGGAGAAATATGAAAGCGCGTGGACATCTAAAAACGCCTTTGTAGAATTGCGAACATTACAGCCTTAAATTGATATGCGATAGAATTTAGTCTCATTACCAAATCATCACACTGATCACTACAAGTTAAATACTCATCGAGGGTAAGACCTAAGAATTTTACGACACTTGGATTATTAATATATGTTTTGTTTACATTGACATTGATGCCAGTTCAATTTTTTTTAGAGTCATCTCAGTGTAAAGAAACAATCAATTTTGACCAAACCAATTGCTCATATTAGAGATTACAAGCCTCGGACAGACGTTTATCCGAACTATCTGAAATAACCACCATGAAAGGTAAAAGATGCCGATCCAGACAACCTATCTAGATCGTTAATGTATAATAGAAACAGAATAGGGTCCAACACTGATCCCTGGGACACTCCAATATTAACCTCCTTTATCTCGGTGATAAATATAATATTATTCCTATCAATAAAAGAACATAATCTATGAAGAAATGCGTGTTCAAAAACCTTGGATAATGCCGAGGAAACAGTAATGGGTCTATAGTTCCCAAATAACCACGATCATTAGACTTACAGCAGGTAACTACTCGTAAAACAAAACAGTTAGTTGCAATGAAACCGTACGTTGGGATACGTAGTTAGAAGTAACGTCATATTACTACGTTCATTTTTGATGACATAAAAAGCGTTCGAACTGTAACTCCGCCTGTGCTCATCTGTGTGGGTGTCTTTGGTTAAATTTCAATATTTTGGGGCCCTCTACGTGCACCTGCTCTGTGTCGGATTTTATACGGAACACCCTTATAGTTGTTATTATCACCTTTGATGTCATCTACATACTTTGTTGTTTTTTTAGGGCATTAAAAACAAGATGACAACTTCAGCTACATACCTATGATAATTAATAATAAAATCATAGAAATAATTTCAAATCAATTTGAGAATTTTGACCTTGACAGTATAAAAAGGCTAGAAACAATATGGTATACTATAATACTATTGGATCGGTCAGTGGTCGCGCGGTTTAAGGCGTCAGTACTTGAATCGAGGTGACTAGATCGCTGTGGGTTCGACCCCCGCAGCCGGTAGACCGTATATAAGCTATATTCGTGGAGAGATTGGCACCCTCTCTGCGGGTATGGTTAGGGTGGAAGAATGTTGCTTGGGTCAATATGAGAGATTGATCCCGATTGACATTTGACTACCCCCCTAATTAATGAGGTTTTCCAGGTTTCCCTCATTCCTGCACTGAATGGTGGTTAGGGCCTACCAACGTAAGTCGTTCCTGGGCGCAAATCCGGCCTGCTTAATAATAATATGCCGCCCCCTCTCCCGCACAAGTCTTCGACTTCTGGGCTAATCCTCGTGATTAGAATGAGGGGTAGAGATATTATTATTATTATAATGGGTATACAGAACATTTTTATTTCCGCAAGGTATTTACAGTAAGATTTGAATGACTTTTATTACCACCCTTATATGCCGTGATTTTGCATGTGTCTCATTTAATTTTGTGATAACTTTTCCAGCATTTTTCATTAAGTGCAATGCTTGAGAAATTGAACTATGTCATTGTGTTTATAACTATCGATACGATTTAAAGTCCTGGAAAAACCCAATGCATCGCACTTGGTGGCCACAGGAGGGAAGTATCCCTCATTCCCGAGCACCAGTGAACGATGGGGGAGATTATAGCAGAATAAAATGACTTGATAAGGAGGTGATAAACAGCTTAAAAAGACAAAAAGACGGCGGACCCCATTCGAGGACGATCGCACTTTATATCACGAAACGTTAAAAGTTTTAACGAATTTTCGGGTATCTTTACTGCGAAACAGTGTTTAAGTACACCCTCTAGGAAATATGAAAGTTTATTTGTCGTAGATAAAAGTTCTGGATAGGAACTTGAATAATATTTTACTTGTGACAGTTTTTTAAATTTTCTTAGGATTCGTATGGTGAAACGCTCTAAGGTTTTGCATGCTTTTCCGTTCAAAAGTTTGTCAGAGCCGAAATGATTTACGGCCAGTATTTTCTCTGAGTTATCTTTTGCAATATGCTCCTTTCCAATCCGGGACTGCTAAAGAAATTTATATATTATAACACGCAGCTCATAGAAACGTTAATAATAATGTTGGTATTGGTTCATATATTTTATTTATCGAGATTAAAACAAATTTTACATTGAATAAAAACACTGTAAACTTATACATCAATCTACCTATCTAACATATATTCAAAATTATCACAATGATTTAGGATCACATTTAGTATTACTTATGAAGATGTTTTACAAAATCTTAGAAGTTCTAAAAATGCCTTTACGATGGGCCTGGAGATCCTAGTCTTGTTCTTAGAGATTGTGCGTATGCTTTTGCCGAATCTTTACATATACGGGGTCAGCTATGACAACACTACACAAAAGATACACAAAACACACGCAAATGTACACAAATACAAAAAAAGACTGTCACACGGTTACCGCCAAGGCAATACACCAGTTGTCAATGTGGTTCAAAGAGGCACTTGGCACACTTCTTATAAATCAGGATCTTACCCGCCATCTCCGCATATGAATAGATAAATATGCAATAAAATTAAATTTGCGAAGAGCTAACAATATAAAAACCGTATGCCTTGTTTTATGTCTTGACAGAATCTGATACAGTCGCCATCTGTAGGCCACTAGTGATTTTAATTTTGGATTGACTGTAATTTGGAAGAAAGTGAAAGTAAATTTGGCTGCAGTAATCAACATGAGGATAAATTAAAGCTTTAATTAATTTTAATTTAGTGTATTCGTCAAGATGATCACGTAATTGATACATTGAGTTAAGCCGAAAGAATGATCTTTTGGTTACCTGATTAACATGATCACTGAAATCCAAAGAATCATCCACAATGAGGCCGAGATTTTTTCCAGATTTTACCCAACTTTTACTTTACTTCACGCCGATAAATTTTTAAACTTCTTCTGTTGTTGGGGAATTAAATTCTGTTAATAATAATCGACGACGATGTTTGCATAAAATAATTAGCATTGTTTTAAACTATAACATTTTTAGTTTTAAACGTTTTAGTAATTAAATAAAGGCATTTATGTCGAGTACAGATATTTCCCTATAATATGGTTTGCTCTATGATTTGCGCTGTTTGTTTTTCTAGAGTCGAGAGCAAATCCAACGGAGCTACAGCAATCGTAAAAGATTTCATAACTAAATACTGTGCATTCGGAATTATTATTACTATTAGTAGGTACGGACCTGTAATGAGAAAAAAATGTATTTTTGCAGTTTGCAACGAAGGAACGAGGTGTTTCGTTTCTTGATCTAAGTGCCTAACATTCTTATAATAAAATTGATATACAATCTAGTGAAGCAATACCCTAATGTGTAGTTAGCTCTAAATAAGGAACAAACAAACAAAAGGTAAATAAATATGAAATATTATTGGATATTTCATGACTTAATTTAAAAACAACTATTCATTTAAAATTCTCACTACTTTTATACTAATTTCCTTACTTATTTACTTTTTTCCAAATTAAAAATAATGATAACAGAATCTTTGTTTACAATAAATTAAATTCAAAATTAAACTTAGTTTTTACATACTATCAAATTTTAGTATTACATAGTTGACAATAAACTTACCACAACTATTAAAATTAAACATATCAGTATTACCATATCTAAAATAGCTCATGTCAAAGAATGAATATATCATAATATGAATATGTCAATCACAATATTTTTGAGAAAGTTGTAAACAATTTTCAATGTTCTAAAACCACTGCTCTTATATACTAACTTGTGAGTGATAGCTTTTAAAGTACTCTCTTGTTATTTTCCGGAGAAAGCACAATATTTTGAGTCTAGGTATGATCCAAATATTTTATTAAAATATTCTTTTATAAGCGATTAGAATTTTCAAAGCAACCTCTTTCTACAAAAATGTCTCCTAAATCTCTATCAGTTGAAAGAGATTAATTTAGCCATTGAGATTAAATTTCCAGTAATTAATCATCCCCGTGGACATAATATTCTTTCAAATTTTTCACAGGAACCTCAAGCGACTATTCCAGTCATTCTAAATGACTTTCAATTAATTCAGGAGTATTAATAGGTTTAGTGTTCCTGAAATGGAGTTGACCGCACCGCCAGGATTTCGATTTACGCCACATTTTTTAATTAAAATCGTAGTATTTCTTTCATGCATATCGAACGACGAAACATTGATTTCTCACCTCTCAAATTGTTGTTGCTAGCTTTAGATTCTGAAAAGAAGGTGTATTTATTAATAGTGTGTGACAAATTTCTAGAAAAAAAAAAAACACGAATTGAAATGATCAAGTACGTGTTTTGCTATGCATATAACTTAAAACCACCTATTTGCAACCTTCAAATTCAAATATAATCTGCTCCATCTTTCTTAGTCTTTTTGGAGCAGCAAATGCAAGGAAAGATGATCCAAAGTTTCTTAGAATCTAAAAACCTAGTCCACCATCACAAAGCCCACCTGAAAAACGCAGAAAAGAAACAACTCCACATAATTCCAAGGAACATGAGAAGGAAATCTCGTCTGGAAAAGCTCTGTATCATACTTCACCTGTACCTTAAGGAACTGAAGATTCATGAAAAGCTAGAGCCAATTTATGAATAGTCTTGAGTCTAGTGTTTATATTATTGTATTTTGTTTTACACTATTCAACAGATTACAGAACGGGAAGCACATAAAAAAAAATAAATGCAAAGAAGAACAGCAAAAAAAAATAACAAACAAATAATATGTTAGAAATAATAAAGAGAAAAACTAAGCTGATGCAAGAAACAGAACAGAACAGAAAACTATAATACATAATTAACACTAAAAATAGCATCAAATAAAAAATCATCACACCGCTACCTGTTTCAAGCTTGCAAAAAGACACTGATATATATCAGCTTTAAAATGTTATAGGAATAACTTCTAATATTAGTTCTTGGCGATGGAAAGCAAACAATACCACCTATCTTGAGACTGCTCTAGAAACATTAAAATTAAGTCTATTTATTAAACCACCACAATCAGTTAAGTTATTTGATAATTTACATAAAAATGCTAAGTAATCAATGCTACGTCTGTCTTCCAAAGATTTAACAGAAAACTCCTGTAAAAATTCATCCTGGGAAATGCTTGAGGAGAAATTCCGTCAGTTCTGAAACATAAGAATTTAAGAAAAAACGACGTTGAACCCACTTTAAACGTTCAATATAATATATTACATATCCAAATTATGTACCATATTATGGTACATAATTTGGACACCAAACAACAGAGGTATATTCCAATTTCGACCTAACTAAAGTTGTATAAAGAACTTTCAAAGACTCGACGCAGTGTAAAGAATCTACATTCAGATTACTAACAATGTCGTTTATATATACAACAAATAGTAATGGGACCAAAACCGAGCCTTGAGGGACTCCTGAGAACGTAATCCCTTAAACAGACTGAAAACCACTTGCTGGATTAAATTATAATAAATATTAAAAAAAGAAAGAAGGTCGGAACAAAGAAAAAGAAATCCTAAGGTAAAAAGACGTCACAAAATGCAAATGCGATTTTTCTTCTGTAAAGTCGGATGATGTGGTTTTGAATAATTTATCCGGTGGAGATGACGTATTAGTCATTTAGAGAAATGAATGCGTTGGATGTAATGAAAATTAACTACATGAAAGGAAAATATGACGATGAGATGGTTACATGAAGGCTGCACATCATAACAACGAATATTTCCTTTCATTATCTATTTAGTTCACAATGTACAAAGACAAAAAAACGAGATAATATAGATATTGATATTTTTTTACTTAGTTTTGTCTGACTCTTTTCAAATTATCCGGTCACCGGAAAGCAACGGCTTCATCTACCGACAATTTCCTTTATTACCGTACAAACCTAATAGAAGAAGGAAAGTATTATTTGTATAGAATCAGGAGACCAGGTGCGGCAAAAGGGTCCGAACCAATTTACCGTTTATATTTGTTTTCCTGTCACTTTTTACGCCGACGAATTTATGGGTTCTTCGACCTTCAGTCAAGAGGTGGTAATTACGGAATGGAGACGAAACATCATTCACTGGCCGTGTCATAAAATTGACATAGGTTTCCGTTTCTCTATATTTTATGTGGAAATTGACAGCACTAGCCGATAGGTAGCAGAATCAAATTTTTAACAGGCGACATTCAAAATCCTGAAAAGGTACATTTCGTATTTTTTACCCTTCTGTAGATTTATTCAAATATATAACAATAATATAAAGGTTGGTCTGATTTGCAAAGCTCTCCATTGGTATATAGAAGACCGTCAAATATACATTGTAGATAACTCAAATTAGAGAAAATAAAGCAAATATTATATACAAGGCATGTATATGTGCCCGCACCAATGAAATATTTTCCGTAAGAATGATAAGCTTTTATCTAATTTTGTGCTTTTCGTTGTGAATGTGGAATTATTATCTACCTGAAAATTTGAGATGAACAAAATAAAAATTACGAATTCTTAAACCCATATTTTTATTTTTTTCTGTTTAATAAAGGTATTTTACGCTAATATATATCAAATCTCCTACAATTCCTATCAATGAAGTCATATGTATGTTCTCTGATACCAAACAACTAGGTATGCTAATGAACAATTCCACAGACAAAGCTCTATTCAATAATTATCTATCTAAATTTACTAACCTGGTTTAATGAAAACCCTCTATAGATATCTAACTTCTGACAGTGGGAACTCGAAATTCAACCACAATAGATGAGAGCTGACCTATTTCTGCATTTTTAGGATTGCTTCATCAGGTGGCCTCCTTTAAGTTGAGTCAAATGTCTAACTATAAAAATTATTTTAGCAATAAATTAAAATTATTTGAAATTAAATGTCGACTGTCAAACTGATTAATCTGTCAATGAATTTAAACATCATAACGACCTACATATAAATAAAAAAAAATTACCCTTTATGTACAGTTTTTTATATATTTTCAGGTATTAACAATATTGTGTGAAACTAACTACTCTGTGGGCTAAAGCCCCAACCAGCGTTGAATTATACCCACAATATCTACCCATATATTCTTTATTATTAGCTTTTGTAATATTTGTTACTGTTTAAGAAAGGTATTTTAAACTAATATATATCAAATCTCCTACAATTCCTATCAATGAAGTCATATGTATTTATTGGTATAATAATTTTCGTCAAGAAAATCGGCGAGGTTGGATTTTGAATTAATTTTTCAACGAGCACAAAGATTTTATCAAAGCAGGTCGAACTTTTTTTAAATTTTGTACGTCTCCATAATTTACCGTTCTGAACAACTTTTTCAAGTAACATTTTGCTGTATTTTCAGTAGAAAAAGCACTTTACCTGAAACGGTAACAGTATTCAATCGCTGCACTTAATATTTCAAATACGATAATTTCAAAAATGGTTACTTCTAACAACTTCAACAAGGTATACCTTTTTTAGATACAACAGGTAGGAGAATCGATTGTTTCAATAGACAGATGGATACACTAAACAGCAAAAAAGTTCTGCCATTTAAAAGAAATATGCTCTGCCATAAATGACGTCAAAATTAGTTAAACATTCTTATTTGCAGTGCCAAAAAACATAATTGCCCCAATTTTTGTTTTAATACTCCGACAGGTTTCAAAATTATTGAGATATTTTAAAATAAAATTCTAGCATTAAACGCCCTGTATCTTTGAAACCAGCAACATTCGGATGAGGCATATTTGGCTCAATTGACTTTCTTTGGTCACTACTATCTCCAGCTCCGAGATTTCACAACATTTCACAGACACCCTGTATATCTGTACTAAAAAGAAGTCTCTATAAACTTGCATAAAACTTGCATAGTACCGAAAAATACACTTCACTGAGTTTTATAAGTTATTTGAGGTGCCAGTAAAACATCCCCAATGACTGTTCTCAGTCCGAAAGAAGCTGACCATGAAATTCAATCCAGTAAACAAATCCTCATACATAAATAACAGCATACTAGTTTGCTCCGAAGAATTGAGCCGTTAGAAATCCTGTCCGACGCGACTTACTACTGCTACTTTCTGGAACAATACCCTTTTCTTGCCGTGTACGGTTGGCTGGGATATGAATGTCATATAAATACAGAAATATACATCACGACCGCACTCGAGGATGTTGATAGACGTGGTCAAATTGGGTAAAAAGATGATATAAATCAGTGTCAGGATAGTAATGGAGAGAACGTGTGAAACTAGGTGTGATTTATCATATCTATACTGGGTTGTGCGCGGAAACACCTCAGATGCGGCCTAATATGCGATTTAGATGTGCCTTATTGGTAAACATTATTCAGTCTGGCCGATACGACTTGTATTTGAAGTCGGTATTCAGATACAGAGTTTTCACTTAAATTACATCGCTGGAGATTTAGTATTTATACTTCTGGCCTCTGGCCTTACTCAAATTTTAGAACACTGGATTGGATAACATTAACATAATTTAAAATTATAGTTTATACAGAGTGATGCGTTTTTCAAGGCCCGCCATTGGTATCTCGGAAACATATACGGGGTGGATCAAATTGGAAAAAAGTTGCGCCTTTTAATGATAATTAAGCGAAATCAAACATATTCAAGACATCTGCCGCCATTGCTGAAGTATTATGAAAATACTGATTTTATAAAATGCCACCTGGCATCATTATTTCTCAACAGAAAGAGCTGAAATTTGTCAAATCGTTGCATAATAATAACATTTTGAGTGTCATTTCAGTATTGAAGTAACACTTTTTTAGGCACATGTACTTAAAATAATCTTTAGCCGGTAGACCGTATATTAGTTATATTCATGAAGGGGATTGGCATTTGATTACCCCCTAATTAAGGTTTTCCAGGTTTCCCTCATTCCTGCACTGAATGGTGGTTAGGGCCTACCAACGTAAGTCGTTCCTGGGCGCAAATGCGGCATGCTTAATAATAATATGCCGCCCCCTCTCCCGCTCAAGCCTTCGACTTCTGGGCTAATCCTAGTGATTAGAATGAGGGTTAGAGATATTATTATTTTCTTCACTTCGTATAACTTCAATATTGAAAGAACATAACTCCTGCATACCTGTGCTGCTGATGCACTGAGTTTTGGAATGAAAGTTATATTCCTTCCACCCAAGAATTTTCCTTGCTATCGCCTGCGTATTTTGTGTGAACTTTTCTACGTGCCCCTTTGTCACAGAAGTCGAATGCCAACCTCCGTGTCTCTTGAGCATCGATATGTTGATATGTGAAGGTTGGAGAACATCGTCTAAAGCAGTACCCATTATATACAGTAACAATGGGTAATCTAAGACATTCGGCAATCTTTCTAGGAATTAAACCTATGTTTTTTATATCCACTGCTTGTGTAGTACATTGTGAATTCCTGTAGGTACGTGATTAAAAAATTGGTTGTAATCAATGGTAGATGGACAAAATTTCCAAAAATTGACTCCCTGCCTCTTTGATAAACCTTTCAACCCGTTAATTGGAAAATATTCTGGATTTTCTGTAACTATAACCACTTGGTTTCCTTTTGAGGAAAGCCATAATATTGGTATATTTACTAATATCCATATTTTTATTCAAATAAATTGTAGTTTGTAGCATGGAATTACTCTATAATATATTAGGTGCACATTTTAAAGATAACTGGGACTTTCTCCGAAATATTACATACGTTTTCTCGGCAAAATTATGAATAAGTTTTTCGGTACAAGTTCTTTGATTTCAGAGGAATCAACGTACAGCCAAGTTTCTTTATATTATGTTGCCAGATTTTTAATAAAAATTAGCAAATATGAATTTCCAAAAAATGGCCCGGAAAAAAGTCATACAAGGCTGTGGAGTGGTAAACCACCTGAAGTGTTTTTAGTTACAAAAATATAATCATCAACATCGCACTACCCACTACAGTTTTACAGGTTTTAAAGATGAGAAACGAAACACACTCTATATTTTTTTACTGTTTCTAACCCCACTGTATCTAGAAACAATGTAAAGAAATATGCGTTCATTAATTAATCAAATTAGAATTGACGAAAAAGTATCTTGAATAAAAAAATCTATTTTTACTATATGTGGATGCCGTCCAAAATGGTGGATACGAACTGAGTCTGCGGTCAGGTAAACTAGAGTAATTAAAGACTCCACTTATTACTGATTTGAGTCTAGTCGTCGCTCTGGGAAGTTAATTGAGGCGTGCCGGAGATTTAAAAGAAAATTGATGTTTACGAGAATTCGAGACGGATTTGATTAAGTCGGGGGATGAAGGGAAAAGGAACAATTTAACGCTACACTCGGAAAAATGAGACAGTCTCAATTGCAAGTATTAAATTTCATACAACTGGAATAATCTTCCTGTTCTCAGATTTTCAAATCAAAAACCTGGGAGGAAGAAAGTGGGATATTTTTTTCATAATGCAGTGTTGGCTATGAATAAGTACAAATATTTTAAGCGCATGCTCAGGTAGGTCTATAAGACAATAAATAATTTAATTCGAAATTTTTGCTCGATGTTTAAAAATGAGGCAAAACCCTCTTACCTTCAGGAAAATCTTCGCCTACAACAATCATCGGTCGTGGTGGCTTAGCCAAAGCAACAGCATTGTCAAATGTAGAAACGACAGAAATTAACATTTTTATTAATTACAATAAAGCAAGTACCTAAAAACATTTTTATTAATAATGATATCGAAAACAGTTAATCCGGTTAGCTGCAGTATTTTACAGAAAACTCGGAATGCACCCGCTACATCTGGAAACCAGTCAATTTCTCAGATTAATGACAAGTATACCTTTTTCCTCGCAAATAATGTAGATTTAAAATTTTTTATTAAAAAACGTGATAATGTTAGTGCCAAAAAAGTTATGCCCACATTTACGTCACCAATATAGACAACAGATTATGATTTCTCATATCCAAAAACATTTACTCCTAAATTTTTACATCCTATTATATTCTCTATTACCAACATTTTATTAAGGCATATTGGCTGAAATCGTAATGTCTCCATAGGTCATTACTTGTGGACCACCCTGTGGAAATTAACTTGTGGAAGGGCTCGTGTCGTTGAAAGCAAATAAATCCAAATGCGGAAGTAATCATTAACGACAGAGTAAGGAAAATAGTATGACATTATTTTTTCGCGGCGGACTTGTCATAAACCCGCCCTGAAACAACGGAATAGACTTCCGGTCCCATTTTCGAAATTGTAAAACGCGTAATTCATCACGTCCCCGTCAAGGCCCGTTTCACGGTTAGCTAAGCCCCAACTCCTGAGTCGGCATGAAAATATTACACATAAAAGTCATGACAATGTTTTCGCTATTCCTTACAGTAACGTATAGGAGAGATTTACCAAATTCTAGTCGAGCAAGCCTGTTCGACTAGGTCTGGGGGAGGGATCGATACACCGCTGGAGGCGTTCCTAGCAAGGGTTACATTCTTACAAGAGTAATTACTGAAAACCACTTTGTCGCCTTCGGGCCGCCGCGGAAAAACCATATAAATTTACACTCAATAAACTCCGGGACATTTTCATTAATTATACTTTCGCCCGCGAGGTAATCTTGAAAGCCAACCGGGCGGCCCACTTCGTTAATGATTTATTAGTATGTGTTTGCGGCGTCTTACGGGCCAAACAGTTTCATACACACTTACACTGAGAGAACAGTTGATTTCATTTTACATTCCTGAAACTCTGCGCACAATAAGTACACACTTATACACGCTTAATACACGCTTAAATAACAATCAGCTCACAGACTCTACGGCGGCTCCTTTGAAGTATTAAAACCAGAAAATTTGTCCTTGAAGCTTGTTGTCTCTCTCTGTCTCTCAGGATAGAGGTCAGGACTGGATTAAAAATAGTTGTCCCAATTTAGAAAGTGTTTTAACTGCACTGTGTACCTACTTGAATTTCAAAATAGTTTTTTTTTTGTTTTACTAAAACATACATATAGAAAATGTTACTTAATTTTGGGAGCTTGATTAATATAAACTAGAAATGTGGCAATGTTGACCTTTCTTCAGACTAAAGCCCTCTGGCCGCGCTGCGTAGTGCCTTTTACTTAATTACCATTACTGCGCGCGGCTCTAAGCCTGTTAATAATAAAATGTAAACGTTACTTTGGCTGAACTCTCTATGGTGGGAAAATCCGGCGCTCTCTAATTTAGAAGAGTGGGTGACATATTTTGGTAATTTTTAGTGTTTTCTCGAGTTTGATTAATTTTTTTCAACATCCTGTATTTTAAATATTGAATTGGGTGGTCTTTATGTGATGCTAAAAATGTTATCAATTTTTTTTTTAATTCCATGAATTGAAATGGTTTTTAGAGAATGGTTCGTTATTTTTTAACACTCTGTATTTGCTCCGTTAGTTAGTGTTATAATAGATCCTCGATGGAAGTTTCCTCAAAAATTTTTTTTAATTAACTTAATTTTAAGTTTTTTTTAACAGTAACATTTTTCAACACTTTGTATTCCGAAGCGAAAAACCGAAAATTTCCTCGAATTTGGAATTTTATTTCTTTTTGTCAATTTTTATGTTAACACTGTCGTCTATCAAGCCTTTTTGAATCACCCTATAAATTAAAGCGACACGGCAATGAAATGACTACCGCCATATTGCCTAGCTCATTTTTACCACGTTTTCACTAGTATTTATGTAAAGTTCAATGTAAAAACAACCTCAAACCCCAGGGTTCGGGTACGGGTAGACTTCATTTTTCCAAATTTCCTACGTTTTATGTATGATGTCACTGCCGGGCATACGTTTGACGTTTAGGTGATTTTGGTTGGCGGTGCGCATCGTACTTGACTAAAACTTTTCAATTTTCGTTATAAAATCGAATTTTAAACCCAGACCTAAGCCAAGGTGGAAATTTTAGAAGGTTCAAATTTAAAGTTTCTATAAAAGCATTATTGTCTTTTCTTGACTTGTATATATATTTTTTGACAAAAAAAAATCATGAGGTATAGTAAAAAAATAAAAAATTTATTATAAAAAAAAAACAAAAATATTTAAAGATACCAATTCAGATTTTGGGCTATAAAATCATCACCAAAGGACTCGGATATATCTCAGACAACACAATAACAACTTCTCGTAGCTAGAAGGGCCCGAAATTGTTCCAGAGCACATAATCTGTTTTAATTCATTTTGACGTTGCAGTCAAGCATTTTGGAATAATTAGTAAAAACTTTAATTAGTCGATTTCTTACATAATAAATGTATTCAATTTCTCTCCTTGTGTAAACTGTTGCTAAGTTGTATACTCTAGTGTATATAGTCAAGGATTGTATTTATCAAACAATGATATTTGTTTGTGTGGATTTTTACGTAGCAGTTTCAACCGCCTCCAGCATATTCATTAGACTGGGTAGGCCAACAGGCAAACTAACTTCTACCTATTAAGCAGCTCACTCATGGTGTTGTAATATCCTGTAACTGAGTGTATCCAGCTTAGTACGATCTCTCAATTAATTCGTGAAATGTGCAGTCACCGCCTATAACCCTACCCTTGAAATGACCTTGTATCCTAAATATTATTGAAAATAAAATATATCATGAAAAGAATTCAAATGACTTTCATTATTTGGTTCACAAAACAGTAACAGTAAAAAATGCTAAATGGAAAATTCACTGCTTTGTTGACATATTTGTTATACAGGATACAATAGATTTAACAAAGAGATTCAACTCACCAAATTCAGCAAAATAAATAAGGATAATTATTTTTAACTAGGTCAAGAAAAAAGGAATAAATTCGATTATCCAATTTCAGTACAATGTTTGAATTAAATTTTTAGATACAACGTAGTGGAAGCTTTGTTTGATGTGTAAATTTCAATTACAAAGGCAATTTGGCTACAGTGAACAATTATACAGTTCTCTAATTATTTCATTTCAGTTACCACAATATACGGATAATTAAAAATCTGCGTGGAATTTCTATAAGGAACAATGAGTTATAGAATTAAGTAAATAAATATGTTTCTTTTTAGTGAAAGAGAAAATTGAGAGATGTTTACAAGAAGCACCTGCTAATAGATTTATGCTAGAAAAGGCAATTCAGATTAATATGTTGATCGATTTAACTATGTTTGGACAACTTTTCAGGTCATTCTAATAATTGGTGATCGTGGAGCTTTGAGAAGAGATGAGTTACTAATGATAACGATCGATTATATAGAAGACAAAGATTCAATTATTATTATAAGAATTCCCGATTACAAAACTCATGCTCCGAAATATTTTGTGATTTTATGTCCAGACCAAATCAAGATCTACCGCAAATACTGTGCTTACTAGTCGAAGGTTTTTGTGAAGTACGTTAGGGAAAAATAGATAGATAGGTTTATTTACTTCAAATGCATGTAACATACATAATGGTTAAAATTAGCGTTGAACAGGTCAAAAGGTTCTAAAAGAACAATAAAAATAATTCCTAAGTAGTTAAAGGTTTTAAAAAAAGAACATATTAAAATTAAAGTTAAACTTAAAACTATAAAAAGTATAAAAGTATAAAAATAACACATACACCTAAAATATCTTAAACATCTACAATGAAACAGTAAGATACATTTAATAGACTTAAAAATAATTAGATAGATTGTCGTTGAAATATTCGTCTGCAGTATAATAAGCTTTTTGTATTAAAAATAATTTCAATTTCTTTTTTAGTATTTTGATAGGTAAAGTAGTCGTGGTATTAGGTAATTTGTTAAAGACTCTTATTAGAGAACGAGGTATATTTTTCTGGATGTATGTAAATTGAGTGAAATTTGGGGTTATATCTTTATTTCTCGTATAGTAAGAATGTTGTTTCTGGTAATTACCGAACAAAGATTTATTCTCAGCTACAAAAATGCACACCTCATAAATATATAAACTTGTTAAAGTAAGAATACTCTTTGAAATGAAAACATTTTTGCAAGATTCTCTTTGCGCCATATTCAAAATATTCGTAAGACATCTATTTTGCAAAACAAATATTCGTTTTGCATCAGAGGAAATGCCCCAAAAAATTATACCATATTTTATTCTGGATTGTATATAAGCATAATAAGCTGTAAAAGCTGCTTCAGGATTAATATTTTGGGATAATATTTTTACAGCATAGCAATATTGAGCGATTTTTTGCTCTAGAGAATCGATATGATATTTCCAATCAAGGCGTGAGTCAATTCTAATTCCCAAAAATAATAGATTATTTAATGATTTCGGTTCATTATCTGTATTTATAAATGGTAGTTCGTGATTATTTCCTCTATAAAACATCATCATCTGCGTTTTATCTTTATTCAACTGTAAGTCCAATGAAGCAAAATAATGTTGCACAGTTTTTATAGTATTATTTATAGTACCTTGAATTGTATTAGCATATGGGAATCAAATATTATTGTACTATCGTCAGCATATTGTACTACATACTCACTAGTTCTTAACGGTAAGTCATTGGTATAGATAATGTATAGCAAAGGTCCTAATATTGATCCTTGAGATACACCTTTTTGTATTAGCATCTTTTCTGATTATATTAATTTTCCCGATTCATCCACCTCTGCGACGCATTGCATGCGATTGTGAAAATATGATGCTATAAGATTTTTTGCTACACCTCTAATGCCATATTCTGATATTTTTATTGATAATATACTGTTATTGACACAACCAAATGCGTTAGAGAGATCTAAAGAGACAGCTACAGTTGTATGTTTACTATTCATGGCATCTAAAATTTTTGACAAAGCTTGATAGACTGCTCTAACAGTTGATTTGTTTTACCTAAACCATCTTGAGCATCTACTAACAAATTGTGTTCTTCAAAAAAATGAATTAATCGGTTATAAATAATTTTTTCAAATATTTTACTGGTGTTTGAAAGTAAGGCTATAGGTCTATAATAGTTGGAGACATCGTTTTTACAACCTTTTTTAAAAATGGCTTTTACACAAGAAGTTTTTAGATTGTTAGAAAAAATACCATTCTTAAGAGATAAATTTATGATATGAGAAATGTGTGGTTGAAGTGAAACTAAGTGGTGGGCGTCAACAAAATATGGAATGTGCCAAAAGAAACAGCAACTTATACAAGGCACTGCTTTAGATGTTGTTATGCCACTCTGTTAGTCCACGCAGTGGCCGATATTACCACCATTAAACGATATGGGAGATGGCATTCTAGTACGATAGCAAAGACATATAGAAAATTCAATACAAAATAAAATTTCAATCGCAAATAAATTGTTACCATCTTCAGCAGAGCCTACGGAACTTGCCATTGATACAACGTGCGCAGTAAACAGTCAACAGCAGCAGCCTAATTGAACACCCAATACTAAAATCTATAATAACAGGCAGCACTGGATCTGGCATAAATTTAACTCACTGCAATACCGGCAACGTATTTTGACATATATTTTATGTTCTACAACGAAAAAGACTTTGGCGTTCTACAACATAAAAGTATTTCGTAGGTGATAAAAAAACTCACTTCGTCAACTGAAATTTTAACAAAATTGTCGACTTTTGATGACAATTTTCGGAAAATATGATTTTCTGAAAAAAATATTATCTGTCCAATTCAATTGACAAATGGACGACGTTTTGAATGGCTTTAGTGTCTATGTACTTTATAGGCCTTCAGAGCTGAATCCTTGTACAAACTTCCCATATTGTGGATTCTCAAAGTCTAACTTGCGAACGTCAACTAATTGATATTAGTGGATCTTCAGTTGCATTTTCACGAATCAAATCAATATGCTCTTGTGAACAACTGCTAATACGTATATTTTTCTCTTATTTCATTAACCTACCCTTACACAAACTGCTTTCATCTTTTATGAAAAATCCCTGAATGTTGCAACACATGTTATACTAAACAACTTTAATTCTGCAACAGATATGCATGCATATTTAAAATGTTGCCATGTAAGACACTCCCTGGACGATAACTATTATAAATGTCAAAACTCTGCCGCTCTGCAATGCGGAATTCAGTTTTGTGCTCGCTATTAATAAGGATTTATGCATATATCCGATCCTGTAGCAGCAAGGATAGTTCTGTTTCGCGGAAATATATCAACTAAAATATTTCTAACAGGAGCAAAACTGCATATCCGGGAAGGTGTTAATGTACGTTTCATGTTCTTCCGTAATGGAACCTTCCCAAACTAGGGTAATTGTCTGCAAATTGTTGACATTCTAGACCTTCATTGAGGAGCGGCTAGTTTAATTCGGGGTAGCATGGCTAATGCCATGATAAAACTGCGCATATGTGTACATGGTGGGACCCATTCTCATAATTAGGTTCTGGATCTTGGGAACTAACAGAAAATCGAGAGTTGGTTGCGCGAAATACCTCTGATTATTTCATTCACACATGGCTACACCTATAAAAATTCATAAATTTAGTGACATGATATGCAATATGGAGTGCGTTCCACTAGGCGATCGCAAGGCTCATTCTCATCATCGCAATTTTACCCGTTCCACTAGGTTAAAACTGCTCTTGTGCGCATTGTTCACGGATGTGATTTGAATCCTAGTGGAACAGAGTGAGCAGCTTAGATCCATGTTTGTTTATATTTGTCAGTTATTAGTTTGACGGTTAGGTAGAAAAGGTAATTATATATATTTTCAATATATTTTAGGTAAAACAAGTTAAATTGGTTTTACTCATAGATTTTACTAATGTAACTAAGAATGTATTGTATGAATCGTAATTCTAAGCTGCATATGTGACTTATTTCCTCTTTGAATGGCCTTTCAACTACAGATGATACAACGTCTTTAACAATAGATTCAGCAGATTCACCAGAAATAGAATTTGACTCTTGTTGTAAAGCAGCATTAATTTTTTTTATTGCGAAGGCAATATCTGTAAGAAAAATAAATACTGATAAAAGAAATAAATATAAAAGCATAACTGAATTACATACCATCTCTTGCACGTCTTGCCTGAGCAACTGAGACCTCGATTTCAATAACAGTGCCTGTTTCACAGTTATATAAAGCTATTTTCTCCATCTCAACCATATATATTAGACTTGACATTCATTATTTTATTTGACTTTTCCCGCCATTTATGACAAATCATGTGTTGACCCACCTCAAGACCATGGGCGTTGTGAGCTCAAAGCGGTCGTTTGCGATGACGTCAGCTCATGACGTTGCAAGCCCAATTGACCCGTGGTCGCTTTGTGGAACAACTCATTGGTCGTTCTGGGCGTTGCGATCGCTTAGTGGAATGCACTCATGATCGACTATTTAGGTAAATAAAAAATATCTGCTGTTATTTAATTCGATTGTATTCGAGTGCTATGATAAGTGTCAAAATTTGACGTAAGATTCAGTCAAATTTAAAATTCTCTCGGTTTGGTCCATGTTTCATTACGGAAATTAGTGAACACATTAAATAAATCAATCCCAAAAAATATCAAAAAGAGTAAAGAGTTTGTCAGGAGACAATTTATGTCTTTTTGTCGGCAGAAGAGTTATGAATTTTTTGCGACTACCTCAACTGTCGTGTTAGCTGAAATACTCAAAGATTGGGCATAGAATGCGACAGTTAGAAGAAACAGAGGCACCAGCTTCTACGCCACAGCTCGTACATGAAAAGAGAGAGAAGGCGATACCAACAGTAGTTATCTCTGGTGCTAGTGTAAATATCACTTACAATAATTTCATTTTCAATTTCAAATAATCAATTATATATTTTAGTTCTTGTTGCTTATACGTAATTCGTGGTTGTAAAAAGTAAATTGAATTAAATGTTGATAAACGTATATGAATAATTGGCTTGCTTTCAGTTTAGTCAAAGAGACAAATATAACAGGAATCTTACCAAACAATTTTGTGGTGTTCAAAAAATAATCTTCCTGAGTCACACGACTATGACAAAAAGCGACTATTACTTTCTTTAATTTTTCTCGATTTGTATTTCGATACAATTCCATTCGACCATATGAACATTAATAATCAAAGAATAACTCCCAACTTATTCAGATTATGAATGTTCATATGGTCTCATCAAATTCTCTCGAAATATAAGGCACTATCGATAGAATTATAATGAAAATAATAGTCGGCTATTTGTTATTGTCTTGGGATATTTCCTGCGAATATGTCCTTTTTATATTTTATGATCAGATTTCAGATCTTTTAACTATAGAAACTCTTCGCTAATGTTCCCAAAAAGCATGTATATGTTAGATATTTATACATATCTGACTTAAACATGCTTTTTGGGACATTAGCAAAGATGTTATATATAGGTCTAGAATATCTTTATAGATTCTTATTGAAGGAAAATAATGTTTTTTTCCTTTATTAAAGAATACATTTTCTCTATTAGGTCTATTGTAACAACCATTGCTTCCTTTTTATTTCTTATAGTTAGGCTCCTTACTATTCTTTCACTATTCTCTCATCACCCATTCGTTCTAGATGTTCTAGCTGCTGCAATCTTCTGGATGCCACAACTGTGACCGCATCATCTGCATAGCTTACTGTTTACCTTTAAACATTATGTGTCCTTCATTCAGTTCAGACTATCTCTTATGGTCTTTTCTAGCAATAAATTAAAAAAAGCTTCTAGAGTTGGTCTCAATCCTGTGACAATAGCAAATTTAGCCTTTTGACTTTTGTTTCATTATTCTACATAGTTTATTCCTTGTGATAGAATCATATGTCAATTTAATCTCATACCATATAGTACTTACGTACTCTGTTTCATTAATGTTGACATATTTTTACTCTATATCCAGCAATGATATACTTCTATAGTTTCTACATCTCCCATTTTAAAAATTGATATAATCCTAGTGTATCTCAAATAGTCAGGCATACAAAATGCAATCACTGGATCACTCATGGACGATCATAAATCTTCGATTTAAATAGTCGACTGTACTAGAAACCACATGTATTGGAGTTATTGCAAGATTGAACAATTGCTAATCATTACATTTACACTGGGGGGGAGTCAGAGATCTACGCCAAGTTGATAGGCAAGGGGAAGTGCATCAGCAGGAGGGAAACTTTAGATGTGAAATGGAACGTGAACCGACTTATTTATCCACTAGACGATGATAATATCAAGCAACATCCAATTGTTTGGAGAACGATAAAACAATTTAATGTATAATGTTGACAGATGGCGCTTTTACTGTGGGAAGTTCTTGAGGTTGCGGTCCCTCAACAACTCGCAGTTCCAATTTGCGACAAAAGTATTCGGGGCGGCAGCATTCACTGCAGAAACAAAAGGGTCGAGTATTGCCTCATCACGTTCGGCCCGTGTGCCGCCTGCTCAAATTAGAATCGATCGCCTGCAGAATTTTGTTACGACTTCTAAAAACAAATACTTTGTGTAAAAATTCCTCGGACCAGCGAATTAGGCAAATAGCTTTCCGTTACTTCCAAAGTCGTTAACTGGCGAACATTAAAGGAGAAGGACGGGTTAGCCATAAAAAACTCGTTTGCGTAAAAGAAATATCTGGCTGAGTCAGATCTAGCAAACTCTCTAACATGAAAAACTGTATCACTCTTTTTACTAAATTTTCTGCTGGAATTTTCCACGTAAAACGAAAGTATTAAAGATAAAGGTAAAATATGAGTAAATTCTTTAACAACTATAAAGAACTACGTAGTAGTTTTGCAGGAAAGAGGCGGGAAGGTATGGAAAAGATGATGATGATGATTGATGATGATGATTGATGATGATGAAAATGATGAAATGCTTACTTATATTTCAAATATTTGCTCTTCAGGAAGTAAGGGTATTTCAAGCTAATATAAGTCAATTCTCCTACAATTCCTATCAATGAAGTCATTTATATGTGTAATTCAACACTGGTTAGTTAGTTTCACACAATATTATTAATACCTAAAAATATATATAAAAAAAAGAAGTTATTGTTTAGACACATTGTAAATTAATTACTTGTTTGTGATCTCCATTGAAAATATCTTAATTTATCAACATAAAAGACTTATCAATAAGATTCTTTTTTCGTCCTAATACAAGTTCAAATAACTTTCCTTATACGTGTTACTAGAGAATACAGGACTTAGTTAGTGAGAAAAAGTTTGGATTAATGTCATTAAGAAGTATTATACTCGTGTCTTTCCTGCACAAACAGTTCGCATTGATCTAGAACAATTCGGTATCAGAGCAGATCCAATTCCTTTCAATTCATTCTAAACCTTATGTGTTTGATTCTGCTTTATACCCCTTATGCCCTTACATAAAACATATTACTGGCATATCTTAGAGAAGGAAGAGTTATATCAAGATGAAAAATTGAGTTAAATGCTACAGGGTGTGTCATAAATTCGTTTACTTTTGCGTATTCATCAAAAAAGAGATAAGTCCCTTTGTGGTAATTATTTATTTATTAGAAGAACAATGAAAAAAAATAATTTTCAAAAATAATTTTTTAAGACTCTTCAACAGCGACTCTTCCTACAAAAAGATATTTGCTAGGATTTGCTCTCAGTTGACCACAGAATACTCCGTGTCCAAGAAATCAACTTTTATATTTATTTCACCATCAGTAGAAGCTTATTAGAGATGTAGCAAGTAGCTCTGGCTTACATACGTACGACAATTTATTAATTGGTTTAAATATTTTTCCTTAGGTGTAAATATGCATTTTTAAAGACGTATTCGTTTTATACTAATTTTCCCTATCTTCTATTAAAACTAATAACTCTATGACTGTATTTTTTAAAGAATGACTTTTCTTCTATACTAAGTATCTCTAACAATTATGGTGTGGATATTTTTCTTAGGTCATCTCCTAGAGAATAAAGAGCCTGGGAAAATGTACCCTCGATATTAAAGCTTGTTTCATAAGTGTACACAATTCTCATGCATAATTGAACGTGACATCCTTCCGGCAAGTGTTAAAGAAGTAAGGATACACTAGACGTAGACATCCAGACAGAGAGATTCATGTGGAAGTTATATCAGCTGGTTGAGCTGCTGTCAATTAATTAACACCGTTGCTAACTTCTACCGTCTAGACAGCTAGGTAATAAATATTCACTAATTTGTAGAAACAAAGGAGCAAAGTTTCCAATTTGTTAGCGTCTGGAGCAAATATTGCTCCTAGAAAATGCCTTGCGGAAAATATGATGCATATTCAGTTACTGGAGAAATGCACGAGATGGATAAATTATTCATTTTGTCGGCTATTCGAGCAATTTATTTCATCGAAATCGAAGAATTTGCCTTGACTCTGAATATTTTTTTTACGAACATACGGGATGTCATAAATTCAACGGCTGTAAAATAACGTTTCAATTCTTGTCCATTCAAATTTATAAAAATGTTTTAATGAACAACACTGAGAGACTCAAGATAACATGTAATATCCATTTACAGACCAGAAATTGATGGGATAAAAAGTTTTTGGCCCCAACGTTATCACGTTTTTTATTAAAAAAAAAACCTGTATATCAATTAATTGTCAATATCGAGAACGTCAACAAAATACTTGATAATATTAACACAAAAAATATTTTTCAAGAGGCTATTGAAATGAAACCCATTAAATTAAATATCATGCAAATCAAGGTTTCGTAACCTGACATTTTGGTTTCTCTGTCATTCTACTTTCATTTTTAATTGAAATTGTGAAATGGATCTCGAAGAGTTGAATGAAATATTCGATGATAATGATGAAGATATCATAGATTTTGTAATGAATATGAGGACATACACAGTTCAAGAGAGAAAAGATTATTTTGTTGATTTAGATGATAGTTTTTCCGTAGATTTAGTTTTAAAAAAAAGACTGAATAACTTGTTACGTGAATTAGAAGCACATTTACATATTGATAATACACAGTAAGTTTTCCAAACTCGCTCATAAATAGTAGAACCTTAAGCATATCATATTTATTGTATATATCATGAAGTCTCCATTAGAAGTCAACTTTTATTGACGTTGAGATTTTACAGCACCGGAAGTTTTTATATTACAATTGAGGATTTTATCGGTGTCCGCAAGACTACAGCAGGTCGAATAATAAAAAGAATTACAAATGCTATTCTATTGTTTTCTTTATTCATTTTTAAATAATGCAGAAAAGCTCGTCCTGTACCCTGTCAGCACAACTATTGCACATCCAACATCTGACAAATTATACTTTTTCAAAAAATTCTAGTTTATTTTGCGTTTGAATACCGAACTAAAAAGAAAACAACATTACATAACCTCAAATCAACAATCCAGAGAACTATTTCTCTCATATCTGTGGTACATGGTACATTCGAACTATTTTTTAAATATTCATTGCTGCCAACAAAGGTTAACCAACGATTTGCAAACAAGTTGTTAAAATAGGAATAAAGTACACAGCAATTCTTAATCATGATTAAATTACTTGATTAGTTTAACAACACTCTTAATGAATCGTCTGATTAATTTTCGAATGAAAGTACCGGCTCTTAATGATTCGAAACAAGTTTTTGCTGATGAATTTATAAATAAATAGCAGATATTGCTTGATTCTCTTCAAACAGATATAGACAACTTATACTACGTGACAAAGAGGAAACCTTGATTTGTGCATTAATCGGGGGTCTATAGGTCGTTAACATTAACAGCACCACGCCCACATTTTAATCATGATTAATCATAATGCCGAAAGTACTCAAAAGATCTCTGTTAAATTTGATCAACTGTTAAAGTACGTTAATCATGGTTAAATCTGACTGAAACTACCGGCCCTAATTGTGTCGAAAAGCATTTATTATACGCTATAATGATAGTGGCTCCAAATTTGATCCTTGGGGTACATCTGAATGCACTTTGAATTATTCCTCCAAATTATTTACATGGACGAACACTTAAACTTAGAGACAAGTAGAGTAAATATGAGTATAAACACCAAATCATAGATCGCTCTATACAGTGTATATTGCTGACGTTTGATCTTTAGTTAATAAATGTTGGTATTCGTTCCCTAAGCTTCTTCGGACACTCTACTAAAGGAGAACAAACATATATTCAACAAAGTCAAAGTGCCGTTCTAGGCTAGTGACAGAAAGTCAATCTCCATTTGCATGCAAACGGAACGCGTAAAATCGGAACAGAACGAAAGCTGCCGTGCCAAGTGAAGTATCATTAAAGTTAATTACGAATCGATTCGGTAAGCAAAGATCAGCATTATATAATTTGTGCATAGTTGGTTTTAGTTTGTATAACCTATTAACTTAGACCCGTGTAATAGATAGTAACTCTGGGATTACATCCTACTTGTTATTAATATAAGTTCGTGACTATAATATAGCCAGACTCAGAACTAAATTAGAAGTCTGTTTCGAGAATTAATTGTCTCTAATAAGTTTCAGATTAGCTATCAGCCCATGTCCACGGATTACCAAACAAATGAATTCTTATATATTGTTACGGAAACTTACCTACCTTTGTAGTTTCATTATGTTTCTGTTTGTTTTAAATTTCATAATTTTTGCAATACCTTTATTTTGACGAATTCTACAACATTCCAGTCTATATTTGATTTGGTTCTAGACGCGTTCTTGAGGACCTAGAATTTGGGAATAGATGCGTCATGAAAAATGGAGACAATATCGTAAAAATTGTTTTTGTAAAGTCCTTCCTAGTAAAAAATTATTGGTTGTAGTAGTTTCAATCTTTACATAGCTGGGCTACTGTAGTCCCTAGCCAGGCAATTCCGAATATTGAAATCCGATTACTTTTTGTTGAAATTAAACGTTTTTGTGATACCAGACTTTGCATTAGGTTTTCAAGAGTGAAAAATGGCTTACATGTATATAGTAGCAACTCGGAGTTGATGGCAGAACGATTTCTTGATAAACGTGCCAAATGCAGCTATTTTTACTGAAGTGTGCTGTGAGCAAATGTAGCGCAACGCGAAGGAAATTTGAAGCCGAATCGTGGAAGAGATGCAGGTCCAGGACATCCACGGCGTATTGCACTATTGTGACGTATCATACACGAGGCTCAATCATTTGGACTTCTTTTTGCAGAGATATTTAAAAAATGAAGTGTATCGCACCGAAGTGGATATATACTATTGATGATTTATGCAAACGTATCAGCAAGAACAACCAGGTCGAAATAAAGAAAAATTTAAATAAAGAAATGACGAACAGCCAGGATGAAATTAAAGTTTTTAATACAGAAAACTTCCTTTAAAATTTGAGAACGCGAGTATTTAGAGTAGATGTACCATGTACCATGTAGTTAGTTCTACACCGCGTACTCATGGTCCCTTCTGTCGGATTAGACAGACTAAACAGCTAGGATTATTCGTCGGATACTTTATCTATGGCATACTCATGAGAGCTAATAAGCTCGAAACCGGTATATGTCTGGTGGGCTTCTGACGAATGACTCTAGCTGTTGCTATAGGTTTTCCAGGTGTAATTCAATGCTGGTCGGGGCATTAGACCGCAGTGTAGTTGTTTCCTGGAATTCCGTGTTTATAGATGTACCATGTTGCCCTCATAAATTATTATGCCCATTGGAAAATTCATGGCGACACGTTGTAAGAAGAAGTCGCAATTCATCAACTGATGGTACCAAATATGACAATGGTTTAAAACAACTTACAAGTATTCTAGTGGATCTAGTTTGAAGGTTTTGCTGGCCAAGCATGGAATGTTTCTTTTACTCCTGAAATAACGCTTAAATAGAATAGTAGAATCATCTTTTTAGTATCATCTATTAGTTCCACATTTTTCGGAAAACTTCTTAAACTTTGACAAACTGTTCTTCGGCCAAAGAAAGTTAAGAAACATTTTAGAGCCAACAGGGTCATTTACGGTAACCTTAGATCAAAGACAGGGTATTTCAGACTAGGGTGTTTTAAAGAAAATGGTTTTAACATTTGACTATTCGCAAATAAAATTAATTATGCATATTTGAAGCTAAAATTATAGGCTGTTCTATTTGATATAATAAAGTTGGTAAAGTTATTAAAATTGATAAAACATAACCAGAAAATACTGGTAGCATCTTCAAACACTTTTAAATATAAAAGCTACGATCTTAAGGTTTTATGGAATATCAAAAATTAGATTATGCCTTAATGAAACACGAATATAGTTATAAAGATTCTTACATACCTCATTAACTGTATATTACCTCCAAAACTCTTGATTTTAGATGCTATATGTTTCTGCTTCAAAATGTCATGCTCTTTCAGAAAATGTAGCCGACAGTTGAAAATATTTATTTTTAAAATACCCTATACAACAATTTTCAAATCAATATCTCCTAAGGGACCTACCTACGTAGACAACTAATTGTCTGCATATTGTAACCTCGAAATTGGGTTATCGTAGAAACACGTTACGTAGACAAACAGCTTTATTGTCACTCTTGATTATACAATACAAGAAATATCCTTCAAACCAATTTCACAACTGTAAACGCTTTACTTTGACGTTTGTCACTCGCGTTTGGCTGCTCAATATAAACTGACTGACGGCGGAATTGATCCGCTTATATAGATTTTTAGAGTTCTCGAATTTTCTGCGATCTCGAAAACGTGTCGAGAAACAAATAGAATATAGCCTGGAATGTTCCGGAAAACGTCAAAATAAAGATATTACAAAAATTACAAATTCTAACGCAAACAGGTAGATGAGTTTCCTAACAATATCTTTATTCTAATGCCGTCGTGATTGTCTCTGTATATTAGTAAACATTTTCTGTTTCATTTTTACACCCTGTACAGAATTGTCTATACACATAAATGGTGTAGCTGTGCTAATAATTGGACTGGTTTTGCTATGTAGGGAATGTAGAACAAATGTAAGGTAAAACGTCACCACGTCAACTACAACCTAGCAACAAATTATTTTATGCTGATGGCCCTAATTCGAAAATTATGCCACTATTACGTAATCCTCGTACAAAGGCTCTAATATTATGAAAAGTAAACGAGAAACAGCTCCCGAGAAAACCTCATTTATATTCCGAAAGGATGTTATTGTTACAAAGTGACTGAAATGTTTTCGCCGCAAACTGTAAAATAGCAAATCCCAAGTTTGTAACAAGCTCCACCACTGACACAATTAATCTTTAACTTTCTATGATATTACTGCTGTTACTGTCACCGCCGAGGAAAATGTATGTAAGACGCGACCATTAATCTGTACTTCATTTAACGTGTATGGGAATTACTCATACATAATTTGTCAAAACAAAACTCAGTACACGTGAATTTCCGTTAAATGAAAACATGTTAGAATACTGTGTCCAATACTTCATACACACATCCAGTTTTTGGTATAATGGTCAGTAAATATAGGGTGTCAGGAATATTATCAATGCCGCAATTTTAAGAGTTTATATATCTGAATAAATGCAATAGACAACTATTATGAAACAAATGTCTAAAACAAATAGTTTACAAATACATTTCAAAAATGGAAATATGTACAACTACAATAATATGCGAAACTATGTTACGAAATTACAAACTAAGGTACAATTAAGGCGGGGATTTTGTAGAAAAGGAATTGCACAGCCTGAGTGAGCGAAACGACGAATCAATCAGAACTATGAGACAGTATACAACCCGTATAGGCCCGAACTGCACGGTTCTCTGAAGTTTATCGTGCATTTTGACGTACATAAAAATGGAAGCCGTGATATATGTTATGATTTTACTCGAGGACACAAAATGTAAAATTACCAATAGATATTAATCTGAAAGTGAAACACAAGTTGTCCTATATGTCCTGGCTAGTGAGTGAAGTAATTTGGTGGCTGTGGCTGTGATAATTTTGCCGTAATTGTGACATATTGTCGTAGTAACTATGTGGCTAAAGTTGAGGTATTTTAACATTTATTTTAATTATTCTTGTGATTTTATGAGCATTGAAAATTATCTCACGCACTAGCGGGAACTTTTGTGAATACGTTGATATATAATAATAACCAGTTATTTCAATTTTCTTGGAGTTCTGTGTTCTCGCTTGAAGCCCTGTTAGACGATTAATATATGTATACAAAATAACAGCCTTAAGGTTAAGTAAAAGCGCCTGTAACGTAATTTGTTCATAATTTGATTTTTGGATCAGTATTAATGAAGTAAAAAATATTTGAAGTATCAAGTGTTTATGTTAGTTTTTGATTCATTTTTTTAAAAAATAAGTAAATATTATGGCGAATTATTCCTTTGAGGGATGCATCTTCATAAAGACACCGTGCTTCATTCGAATTTTCGTTTGCTTTTCCATACATAAAATGAATGTCGGCCAATTCTTCAAAGGAATAATTCTCCATACTTACTTTTGGGACCCTATGGAAAATAATAGACTCGCGAATTTCCTAAGCTTACCAATTATATTATCTTTTATTACTAAAATTTTATTTTAATTAGTATAACTGTTTGTTTGACGTTCAGGTTAATACAATATAGGAAGCTAAGAGTCAACAAAGGTAAGATTATTTTATATACTTACCTTTTTTACTGTAAGGGCAACTTACCGCCTTATGCCTAACTACCAATAGAATTGTAGCTTTCATTCATTGTAACATTTTGTATAATTATATATATTTTTTTAAATCTATGTATTTTTTCAAAATTTTTCATTTCGAGTCTAACTAAACTACTTTAATTAGTAATTTTTGTGCCTTTTTATTATGTAACTTAACTCGAATGAGTGACATTTTTACCGTTACTAGTTGTTTGTACATAAGTTTCAACTTTAAAATCAAAATTCTTATTAAGTATTGGGCAGAACTATAAAACTTAAAGTATGTTGTAAAGAGAGTTGTAAGAGCTTTCAAAATAAATATTACTCAACCCTCAATGCCATTTAATAATTTTGAGGTGATGCTTACCCTTGCTTGGAGGTGAAAGTACCGCAGTCAAAATAAACCGTGAAAGAATGTCCCCCTTTCATCTAAAATCGACGGGTCTGAGAGTTTTTCTACAATCTTGACGCAGTACCTGAAAATGGCTCTGTTTCGATTTCATTTGGACGTCCTGCATATTAAATATATAATGATAATGTCTTCAATATATTTGATGATTTTAGCATTTAATTCGTAAATATCGAGAGAACTGGATTTTTTTAATTATTGTTGAATGGCACACTTCACCTCTTGCTCCGCTATCAGAAACAAATAAAAGGAAGTATTATGTACATCACTTACTATGTTACCCAAATCGCTACTGTATATTGTTCCGCGATAGAGCAGAAGGAACACCATTAGTTTCCATTTCATTTAACCTATTATCTTACTATCTAATCTTATGAATTATTTACATTTGATATGCTCTAGTGTAGTGGAGCTTACTTCTGGTGTTAAATCTGTATTTTAAAGAAATCTCCTTCGTTTTAAATCATAAAATATGATATCGTACCGAGGTGACAATCCAGACGCGACTCAAACTGTGCCGTTTAAAACTCAAAGGCTTTGTTGCCTTCCGGAATAAATGGCCATAATAAACTTTGCTATCACAAAGACTGGGGGATACGGCACACACGACAAAACAAAACATTCAGAGCTGTGTTCTCGCGTCTGAAGATATTTTATGTGTCCTGCGTTGCGCTGCTTAACTTGAGGGCAATTTAAAAGGAGTCTTCCGATGGTGCAAATCGAGTAACTGGTGAAGTGATCACTTCTGTATATTGTCCTTTAAGTTGCAGATTCCTTATTATTATTAAAAGTAGTGTATCTCTCTCATTTGTATAACCTTGTAAGACCTAGAAGGTTCTGTTGATATTGAATTCAAAATTAATGAGAACAAATGTAATGAAATACATTCCTATACACTGAGAAGAGACAAACTCTTGTAATGACAGTTTACGCTGGTTATTTAAACTAACAAAACAAATTTACTGACGACTTACTGTTTAATTCAACGATTCCTCAGGTTTAATGTTAAAACAGCTTCATAATTTGTTTCATCTATACGTATTATTCTTTTATGTTAAGTATTTTTTTATTTAGGCACAACTGATGATTTTTCTTGATTGTTTTTATTTTGTTTGATCAAACGGTGTCAAATTATTAAATTAAACATTTATAATTAATTATCTTCAATCAAAAAAACTTCAATATCAAAGTGTAAACTATTTTAGTTTAACAATATGAAATGTTGACTAAAATATCTAGCCTTTTACTTGAAAAGATTTTTTGTTGGCCAATGAAAGTAATTGCTGTTATTTACCGCTAGATGTAGCTTGTTACATTGCGCGTATCCTGTAAAACGCCAGAAGATAAACCCTTTAGGGTTTGCCGGGACAGGAGACAGAAACAGGACCCTAGTAGAACTGCTGTCATTGGGCTCCAGAGGCTCACCCCGCTCACCTTTACAAAGTGAAGGCGTCCGGTCGTCTGCCTCTATAGCGTAATAATGTGAGAGATAATCCCTCTCGACCCGCACATAAGACGGCATTTATTCTGCCAAGAATATTGGCGCGCATTATAACATTTAAATACTGTGAAGATAAATACAAAATTTAACGTAGGTGCAAATTTAGCTTGTCTCAACTAACACTAGGACCACCCTGTATATAAGAGTCAGAATTTATTATGCCCTTAAATTTGTTAATAAGGAAATACAATTTTATAGTTATAAATAACATAATTGCAAATAAAAAAATTTACTAAATTAATAACTACATTTTTAAAATAAAATTGTATACTCGTATTAGGCTTTCAAAGATAGTAGGTACTGACTTTTTTAAGAACTGGTAATAATAAAAGCGTTTAACTAAACAATTTTTAAATGATATTGTAATAATACACTTTACCTCGTAACACCTTGTATAATAAACATTTACATTTGCTATAATTAGCATATAGATAGATTTTACGTATCTACCTAAAATTTCAAAACCTTTAACGATATGCATAAAGCTAATCTGCTTTTGATTATTAAACAAATCATTTAAAATTGCAATTACTGACGTGTCACATTGTGCAATATTCATAAAAATCCTGCTTTAAATACTGAAATATTTCAAACATACATTGGATTTAATTTTAAAGTATTAATAATTCCACGAAACAATGACAAAAGTTCGATGCAATACCCACGTATCTGTTTTAAATAGTATTTTGCCTATTTGGGCCCCTAAATTTGAAATAATTGCATGCAATTTTGCCAATATTATTAAAATTGGTATAAACTGTAGTGGAGTGGGAGGGAAAATGCATAAACAAAACAATGTAAATAAGATTTATTTACTTTATATATACAAAAGTAATATAAGAAATATACATACACAGTTATAACTACTAACAGTGATTTAATTTATCTAGAATATTTTTACAATGTACAACCTACTTTTAGAAACCGACAATTCAATTTTCTAGAACAATCGCGCTGGAAACTTGACAATAAACAAACAAATTGTTAATATGCAATTTACAAAACAAGGAAACTGTGCGGAAATTTTATGTTAAGGCTAAGAAATGTTGTTGTTTGTCCTTTACAAAAAAAGAAAAATATTTATTTGCTTAGTTACTACTTTACGAGTAGTTCTAGCTGCTCGCTGCTTTATATGCGAGCTTTAAACATGATGTTTGCCAATTCTTTGGTTTTTTATTATAAAAATTAAAATACCTAATATCATGTTGAAAATAAACGTTAAATTGCAATACACAACAGCAAAACATTAGAAGAAGTTGTCAGTTGTCATTTACTATAAAATCGTAATCAAATATATTTTTTTAAAACACGCTTTTATTGCACAGCACCACAAAAAAATGGTCTTTCCGACGGAATAGACCCATATATAATCTGGGGTCCATTTAACCTCATCGCCTTACCTAGGTTCAAGGTCATTCAAGGTTAAAGCCAAAGATAGACATAGAAATGGACTAGAGAATCGTAGATTTATGTTTTTGGGGTCGTTGAATTGGAATCGGGGATTCGTTTAATCCTACAGGGCAGTTTCAAGGTCATTCAAAGGTCAAATTGAAAGATAGATCCGCAAATAGGTAAAACCATCGCTGCGTCGCTGGATCTGAATTTGGAATTTATTCAACCCTATCAGGCCAACTTCAAGATCATTCTAAGGTCAAATAAACTCCAAATTGAGATTCAACGACCTCAAAAATATAAATGTACCACGGTTTTACCCATTTGCGGATCTATCTTTGGATTTGACCTTAGAATGACCTTGAAACTGACCTGATAGGGTTAAATGAATGAATGTGCATTAGTCTGGTCCACTTGTATATGTATTATTTGCTTTAACCTTGGAATGACCTTAAACCTAGGACGATGGGGTTAAATGGACCCCAGATTCAGCGTGTCAAAATACACAAGAATATATAGATCTAGTTCGTCGGTCATACCACTTTTTTTGTGGTGCTGTGTTGTGAATGAGGAAAGTAATGCATCTTGTATTCTTGCCGAAATAATGGAGTTAGCGGAAGCATTTATCTTACAATTTCTACCAGTAAAGTCTAGACTACTATATGAAAAAGAATATGAATTATTTCATTACACCTTCGTTTAGGAGATGGAAATCTAATTTACTCAATTTTTTTCAATCAATTTCGGGGCACCAATATTTATATAAAATTGTAAGCCTATAATGTGAAACAATGGACCTATATTGTAAATTGACTTGATTGAAATAATTGACAGATCTATAAATATTACATCAGTAAAATAAAAACGATATAGGCCCAATATGCATTTAAACTATTAGACCTATAATGTAAAACACTAAAGAACCAATAATGTAAATTGTTTACATATTTATCTCTCATCAACATAGCTATCAGATATACAACTAATATTAAAAATCATAATTTGGCAACATTGGGCCATTGTTTTGTGTTATCTGGGATAGGACTATATTTTATAATTTTGTTCATCAATTACATTTTTTGACGTACCTAAGTATTGGAAAAACTATATTTTTGCAAAGCAAAATTTGCTTCAACCTCCATTCTATTATTTAAAAATTTGCTCAAACAAATATGTGTTGGTTATTAGATTATGTTCCAGTAATTAAATGATATTGTTCATTATTGCGACAAAAATTGCTTTTATTACCCAGCCCCTAAAATTTTCATTACCTCCATAAACCGTCAATAGATTAGTTTGCTTTTGATGAACCGAAACCATACACTAAATTTATTAATAATAATAATTCCGCGTCACATAAATATTTACCTTTATTTGTAACAAGGACTTAACAATTATCCGTGGGGCAATTTAATTGAAATATTTATAATTATAAATGCAAAACATTTCAATTCACTGGAAATTTTTTTATGTAACCGAACGTATCACATTTTTTCTATATACATGGACATTCTACTACAAATTAGTTATTGATTTTATCTTACAGGAAAACTAGTTAAAATTTTACGCTGCACTAAAAACATTTGCATAGGTTTCATTAGTTGGTTTATAATCTACTTACAAAATTACAAATTTTCCTATTTATACATATATACATTTTCACAAATCTATACTAAAAAGTTTACAGGATCACTCATTTTAATTATGAACAGCAAAATATGAATGAGAGAAATGCCAATATAAAAAAAACTTTATGACCTAAAGCTCTGTGCACTCCCGTATTGTATGTGTATATCCCAATACATGTTTTTTATAAATAAGATTTACTACGCTTTTTCAAATTGTTTGGCTTTTTACCCTCATTAGATGTGAACGATAGTGCTATTATATGGGTAATTTCTAGCTGCACACAGAAAATCCATGGGCGTATCTTATGGTTAAAATTAAGATAGTTTTGTTGATGTTCCATCATTTTATTTAATATCAGTTCAGTGTCAAATTAAGCTTATTTTTTAAAAAGAAGTTTTAATAATGGCTTATGCATATTCAAATGCTAAATGTCCAATGGTGTACATTTATGGCCTTGCAGATTGAAATAGTAATGAGACTAATTGAATTTATATGGAAAGATTTTCAAATCATCCAACTCCAAATCCAAGAATGTTCAGACATGTTTATCAACGTCTTTCTGAGTCAGGTTCATTTCAGAGAAGTCCAAATCCTGGAAGACCTTTTTCAGTGTTAGAACTCCTGAGTTGGAAGAAGCTATTCTTCACGAAATTAAAAAAGATCCAAATACTAACAAGGAAGATCACTGCAAATCTTAATCTGAATCATAAATTAGTTTCGTCCGTTCTGAAGCATCAACAGTAATACTCGTTTCACATACAAAAGGGTCAAGCCTTATACTGCAGCAAGACTATCCTGCTCGCTTACAATTTTGCCACTGGATATTGCAAAAAAGTGAACAAAATTTTTACTTTGCTGCATATTATTAACCAGCCAAGCTAATTTTTCCGGAGATGCTTCCATTATAAATACGGATACTCTGATAAACCCTAATGGCATAATGAAATCTCGATTTCAACATCAGTCTCATTGAATGTATGGGTCGATATTTTTGGCAATTTTCTTGTTAGCTTTACTTTTTAACAAGAACATTAACCGGTGCCTCCTACAGACTGCTCGTGAATTTTTAATTGAAAGATTCGGCAATAACGTGATTTGACGTGGCATTCAAGGACCAGGTCACCCAGATTACCCGATATGAACGCTATTAATTTGTTTGGGGGCATCTCAAGGCATCAGTTACAAAGTTCACATTGAAGAGCACTTATGTCAGCAAATTACAGCTGGTTGTGATGTAATAAGAGCTACTTCTGGAATTTTTACAAGTGTACACACTGAATTTGGTTAAATTACCTCAAGTGATTTAGAAATTAAAAATTGTTGTTTTATTTAATGTTTGAGTTTTTAATTGTAGCTGGGCTGTCCTAAGACCCCACATTGATATAACAAAAACAAAACACTCTTATTTTTTGCCACAAAATACGCCACTGGATTTTGACCTCAACTTAAGAAACACCCTTATTTCCTGATTGATTATTATTTTTACAAGTGTCAAGTGAGCAGCCACTTTAAAGTTTTCTTCCTCATCACAAATTGAAAATTAAGCATCCACCAGGTTTTCAATTACTTTTACGTGTCAAGCAGCATTGCTTGTGGCTCATTTACAGCGGTTCTCTATTAAACATGCTCCCACACTCAACTCTATTAACTTGGACAAAGTACTATGCTGTTCTCCGTTCAATTTAAAGCATTCAGTGGCAGTTTAGCGGAGGAGTTGGTCTTTATTGGTAGCCATTGATGATAAGTTGTTTTGCGAGTAGTTCATCTAACTTCGACGTTTAGCGCTCATTCGGCTGTTTACTGAGACATTTGCAAGCAATCAATGTTGGCGAGTTGTTAATTTAACTTCTGCAGGGAGTAAAGTTGCACTCCACGATTAAAAAACGATAGAACTAGCCCATTACGATTACGATCCGTAGACAAATCGTACATTACAGGACTGTACTTTGTTTTCATGTAATATTTTAAAACTGCATGTTGTTAATCAAATGCGATTTTCACATAACGTATGGTTAAAATGAAATGGTGTTTTACGAGATATAACAAATAAATACTCCTAATACAACGCATACTACTATTAAAATCACATAATAATTAAAATATTAACATAATACACATAATTAATAAGTTGCTATAGAATGTAAAGCAAACCATGTAGTCGTAAATGCAATATCATTGATGCGGCGTTACACCTCTTAGGGTTGGGCCGTTTGAGCTGACTTTTTTAAAATGTTTGTCATAAAATTCCCTATCGATCTCTCTTTCTCAATTTTCGCTTTGGGTCTTAATTTTCGCGGAATTTGACTCCAAAAATGGGTTTGCATGGAAAAACTAAATTTTTCGCACAAAAATGACCCTACGGAACACGAGATTGAGATTTTGACGGACTTTTTTTATAGGGGAATGCTCGTCTTTGAAAGCCCTACAAAACTGTCCACTTAGATTTCGGGGAGAAATTTTCCGTTGCTCTTAAAATGGCCACAATCATCCAAAAATGTTCACATATCAGAAATCGTTTTACTGAAAACTGGGAAAGTATTGGAAAAAATTTTTGGACACATTTTTGGACATTCACCAAAATGGCCACATACAGAGATTTTCCGAATTTTCCCGTAATTCTGAAAAATGTGAGAAGGGTTCCATAAATAATTTTGGGAATTCAATTTTTTGACAAAAGTGGCCAGTTTGGATACAGTAGTTCTTTGTTAATGAGAAATGATTGATTTTTCCTGGAACTGTTCGGATGGAAATGTTTGATGTGAAAATTTCTCCCCGAAATCTAAGTGGACAGTCTTGTAGGGCTTTCCAAGCCGAGCATTTCCCCATAAAAAAGTCCGGCAAAATCTCAATCTCGTGTTCCGTAGGGTCATTTTTGTTCGAAAAATCTAGTTTTTTCCATGCAAACCCATTTTTGGAGTTAAATTCCGCGAAAATGAAGACCCAAAGTGAAAATTGAGAAAGAGGGATCGATAGGCAATTTTATGACGAACATTTAAAAAAAAAATCAACTCAAATGGCCCAACCCTAAGGGGTGTACAGTAATTTGGGTGGCGCTTTGCGCCACTGTGGCCGTTCAGCGCGGTTTGTTTCCGTGGATACATTTGCAGTTTACGGTGTTAGTTGAATGTAAACAGTCGTTTATTTCTTGTATTTTTGTGGTATTTGTGGGTCATAGATACATAGTGTAAATACTGTGTAGGTAATGCTATAATTATTAGTGGTGATGTGGTGAACTTACGGTATTGTTAAACGCATCTTATTCCTTTGTTTTCAATATAGATCCGCTCGTGACAATTCCGGCGACAATGCTATAGGGTAACTACCAGATAGATGGTTTTACTTGAGTTATTTATAAAATTATGCCATCTGATTTCACTTTGAAAAAAACGTATGTACTGCGTTGTCCGAAAACATGCAAATCGTATGCAGATATGAACTAAAGCACACTGCTGTATTTAGGTGTATACTCGTATACGTGGCTACGGCGTCTGACGCCACAGGTCTATGCTGTGGCGGCGACCGTTTTGTAGAGGCGTGGCCAGACTAAAGTTTTAAATACCGTTCTTAGGTTTATTTTTCCACAAAATTGGCTAGAACAAACACAGTTTCGATTAAAATAATACATTCTATCTTCAGTGTGCAATTCTGCACGTATTTGGAAATATCATGCAACTTCCCCATTGTATAAAGTGAGTAAAAATATCTTGTTAAAAGTGAGGGCAAACGAAAATGAAAATTTGACAACCTTATTTTATATGTGGGAATAGATAAGTAGGCTAACTACTTTGAAAATTTGTTATTAGGTTTTTCGATATTTTTTAGTGTTCTTAATTGAATTAGGAACATTTTTTTTAATTATTGGATAAATATATTTTTTTCTATTGTAAATAAAATTGTAAGTTCTGATGTAATTTAATTTTTTAATTTGTGCATGGTTATAATAGTGCTATTGGCGAAGATATTCATAATAAAAAACGATAAACGCGTCAAGGAATTACCTTAGGAGTGACGTGAAAATTTATTTTCATTTATTATTTGAAAATGGGTTGGGCCTCGATCATGCAACTTTCCCATTGCAGTGAGTGAACGAAAAAAGTAACAAAGTATGAATACATAAGTAGTACAGTCTGTGTAGATCCGATAAATTGTTCTTATTTGTATTTATTACTTTATATTTGAAGAATTCTTTGTACAGAACAAGACGACGGGCAGAGGCGATAAATTTTTATTGCACTCTGCTCAAGTGACAGTAAGTAAAACCTAGTTATATCCCCGACTATATCGGTGTTTGTTGCTGCTTCGTTGCAGTGAAGCTTCCCAGGATCTCATAGTTTTATTGTCAGACGACAACTGGCACGTCTCGCCAACACCTGATTTAGTTCGCTCTTACGCTACGACAACATTTTGCAGTTTCCTGACAGAGGCTAACTTTATATTTATAAGAAAGTTCGGTGGCCAGAAACTGCTATTTAGTGACTTAATGATACACATTGCGCGCTTGAAGATGTAGGAAATGATGAAGATTGATGAGACGGATGGTGTGTTGCTGCAAGAGATTGATCGGGTACAGAGATACATATATCGTAATACTTGATGGATAATACTTCAATATGATAGTAAAGAAAAAGAACCCTAGTAGAAAATGTACTTCTAAAAGAATATGAGTGAAGGGCTTATAAATCTGATCAAAGGCAATAACAAACTCTTATGGAAAAAAATGTCTAAAACGAATAGTTTGTCTACAAATACGTTTCGAAAATAAAGATACAACTGCAATAATATGCACAACTATGTTGCAAAATTACAAACTAAGGTACAATTAAGGTTAAGTAAAAGCGCCTGTAACGTAATTTATTCGGAATTTGATTTTTGGATCTTGCTAATGAAGTAAACAATTGAAGTTTCCTAGAAACTCGTTAAAACTATAACGTACTGTAACGTTCGACAACGTTGCAGTGTCAGGATGCTGCTGATACCCAAAAAGTAATATTAGTCATAGTGGTGCGTATAGCTAGTACGTTTCATTTTTCTCTAGATTTTCTTTGATGTTTGTGAGTGCACATAAACAAAAATGGAACAATTTATAGTAACACTTCTACACCATTCACAGTAAGTACCTATGTTTAGGTGCACAAATTTTAATTATTATGTATCAATACATAACAATACTAAGATAGTATATGAGCTACGTTGTTACATAGTCAAGACCTCTTTGTTGTCATAATTCTATTACCGTTGGCTAGAGAAAAAAAAATTGTTAAGTTAAATTAATTTTGCTTAGTACAACTTGTTATATGGCATCTTTAATGCAGAAAAACATAAAATACAGATTCCTAGGAATACTCGGGATAAAGAGGTCCTATATCAAAAAGTTTTATATTCATATTTTGCCAAATAAAATCTGTACTTCAATTTTGTAGTGAAATAATAAATACAAGTACGGCTCTGGCCCAAATTTTACCATTTGACAGCTACGAACTTGGTGGTTGCCTATCCAAAGACCGTGTTAGTGTTGCCAGATGGTACAACGGAAAATTTGTAAAACCAACAAATACATAGACAAAGAGATTTCATACACTAATTAATTTTGAACTGGATTTTTATACGGAAATTTAGGGTAGCTGTTAATAAAAACCTGGTATAACCTTACCGATATCTCATTATTTTATTGTTCCTTTACGGCTAGGCTAGAATCAATCAAAAATAACTGCATAGGGTCGGTACGGTTTAAAACAAGTGTTTTTTTTCAACAGCAAAATCAGTATAAATGTGGATTTTAATTACTAATTTTAGGCAGGCCAGGACCGGCTTTAACTTTTTGTCACTATTTATTAAATATTTTTAATATTCAAATCTGATTTGCTGCAGAGGTCTAAGTTTTTAAAGACGCCATACTCTGTATTTTATCTCCGTTATTGTTTAACATATCTTAATGATTAAAGTATCCTCTTGGAGATGTGTTCATGGCAATCGTTCAATTTAAAAACTAAATAAAATGTTTATTGCATTCATCTGTCATTCTACTACAGCGTTTTGTCATCATCACAAACATAAACGTTCAAATCGACGTCATATTTTCGTAGACTTAGTGTCACCTAAATAACATTTTTTGGTTTTTGCATGAACATAAAAAAATGTTGTATGCAACTCGTACAAAAAGTGTTTATTGCACGCGACGTGAAGTTGTTCAACGAGGCCGTAAGGCCGAGTAGGACAACACGTACTTTTTGTACCTGTTGCATAAATAACTATTAACGCACTGTAAGAAAAATTGTTATGCTATCATAAGAGCTTTAATTTGATGTATAGATCAATAGCTTTTACCGCTGTAGATTTCTTAAAAATAATCAAATCTTGTAGGGTTTTAAAATACAATGGCATTAAAACGAAGAAACATATTTATGGCTCCTGAGTAATATATTTAATGCTAAAAAATACACTGTTATCTGTAAACTGCCACTATTTGCTTTTAAAATTGTACTTATAAATTTGTTCTGATCTTTTTTAATTCACTGTGTTTAAAATTTCTTGAAGCCTCTAAGATCCCCCGACCTAGCTCCATCTGATTAATTTTTATGGGGCCATCTAAGAAATTATGTGCTACTATTCGCGGAAATGTCCTGGAAAATGTAGTAAATACATAATTACCTAATAAAGTGTTATAATGTTAGCCTTGCTCAGAATGGGGTACACTTCAAAGAGGACTTAATATAAAAATATTGATTGTGTTTCATGCTGTTTATAATAGTTTTTAAAATAAAACTGTACAAAAACAAACACATTTTTTTATCATGAATACCTAATGTTTAGTCATATTCTTTTTCAGATACTTTAGAATCATTAATAAGTACGTAAATTTAATTATGCGTTGTAATTATAATTAATGCTTGTAGCTGAAACTACTGTGTCTATAAATAAGTATTAATAATTTTAAATTTATATTCATCATTTACCTATTATATAGCAGTTTTAATATATCCTTGTAATATAATATGAATCTAAAATTGTATTTTAATTTAGTTCTTCACTTAAGTTTAAAATTTAATAAACAGGAATATTAATAACTCAGTGAAAATAAAATAGTGAATTAAATTCTTTATGATATATTTTTATATGTCTTTAACACTATGGGGTGTACTAGATTTTAATATTCAATTACATCGTATAAGGATTTTGCATGTGATTTGAATATAAATGAAAAGAACATTTCTCATCTGCTACAAAAATAAATATCCCTGTTATTGGCATTTAATGCTCAAGCTGGTAGCAATTGCGAGGTAAATTAAAAATGCTTATTTGGCAAGAAACAAATCAACGCGACATGGCGGCTTGATACGCTGTCACACCATTCTGACATATTAATGTGATTGTTCTCCAAAACATTAATTTTAACTCTCGCCGCGTCAGATAGCTGTCATTTCCAGTTTTACGGGAGGTGAACTTCCTTAGTCGCCTTCCCGTGGATACAAATAAATCAGTGGCTGTGATCGAAATATACGTAATGTCATATATTTTGGCATACTTCTTGCTTATAACCATATGGTAAATATGTAGTTATAGATTTTGTAATATAATAATAATATCTCTACCCCTCATTCTAATCTCGACGATTAGCCCAGAAGTCGAAGACCTGTGCGGGAGCCGGGGCGGCATATTATTATTAAGCAGGCCGCATTTGCGCCCAGGAACGACTTACGTTGGTAGGCCCTAACAACCGGTTGCTTACTTCCTGCTCGGCCTAAGCGGCTCGACTTACAGAAAGCGACCTACATTGCTGCAGGTACTTAACGTTGACCTCTCGCCCTGGGCGACAAGCCATTAGATCTGTAAATGATACTGCAGGAAACAACTACTCCGCGGACTAATGCCCCGACCGGCATTGAATTACTCCTGCAGTATCAGATATTGCAGGAGTCCGCGGAGTGGTTGTTTCCTGCAGTATCATTTACAGATATAATGGCTTGTCGCCCAGGGCGAGAGGTCAACGTTAAGTACCTGCTGCAATGTAGGTCCCTTCCTGTAAGTCGAGCCGCTTAGACCGAGCAGGAAGTAAGCAGACCACCCATATCTCACGTGGAGAAGTATTATTTTAATCGAAATGGCATGTGTCCTAGGCAGCTGCGTGGAAATAAGCCTAAAAGCTGCATTTAAACTGTATTTAAACTGTATTTAGTCTGGCCACGCTCCCACATTGCAAAACAGACTAATAAAATGGTTAAATACAATACGAATACAGCATACAACGTCTAATAATAAATATTTCACCTTGCAAAAAATTTAAAAGAAGAATGTGCTATAGGGCGATGAAGCGCGACGAAAGGAAGCATTGCAATATTCTTTATTGCTTTAATGCAAGTTTAATTCCACATCACCACTAATAATTATCGTATTGCCTACATAGTATTTACACTATGTATCTACGTCCCACAAATGCCACAAAAAACGCAAAAATATATGAAACAAACGCCTGTTTACATCACCAACACCAATAATATCGTATTTTCGGACACGTGGTTTTATTTACATTCTATGGCAATGTATTATTGTTAATATTTTAATTATTATATGATAATTAAATAAAAAAGAAATTATTTTTATCACATATTTTGTCACAGCAGTAGTGACAGAAATTCTGGAATTAAAAACCGCCCATCAAACTTTCTATTGTTTTTTAATTGTCACGAAGAATTCAGTGACATGTTCATAAAAATTGTATCTGTCACATTTGTTTTCCTAAGTGACAAAAAAAGTAAATTCTAAGCTTGCGAACGTAAAAGTATCTTTAGCGGTCACTTTTCAACACATCGGTAATTAAAAACCGCCTATCAAATTTTCTATAGTTTTTTAATTGTCACAAAGAATTAAGTGACATGTTTATAAAAATTATATCTGTCACATTTTTTTTTCTTAAGTAATAAAAAATGTAAATTCTAAGCTCTCGAACGTAAAAATATCTTTAGCGGTCACTTTTCAACACATCGGTAATTAAAAACCGCCTATGAAACTTTCAATAGTTTCTTAATTGTCCCAAAGAATTCAGTGACATGTCCATATAAATTATATCGGTCACATTCTCTTTCTTAAGTAATAAAAAAAGTAAATTTTAAGCTATCGAACGTAAATGTATCTTGAGCGGTCACTTTTCAACACATCGGTAATTAAAAACCGCCCATCAAACCTCGATTGAATAAAAAACCACCCATTAAAAATCAGTCACTGCTCGGTTCTATCTCCTCGGTTATAAAAAAGGGGCCGCGCTCCTAACATCAAATTTTATTTACATTTTTCAGCATTCGCCTTCGTAGCCTTCGTCCGCATTTTCGTTAACTGTCTCTGCAGCCGGCGGCAATTTATTAGGAATCGCGGCCGGCGCTGGAAAGCCTTCCGTCTGCGTCTGCGCGCCGACACATTTTTTCGCCTCCTGCCTAACAGGATGTAAGTTGGCTGGGACGCAGGAGGGCCACTGCACTCTGCTTGACGAACAACAGGGCTCTGCAGTTGACGCGGAGCTGCCTGATTTATGGGATTCGGGGGGCGATGCTGCCGCCGCCGCCGCTTGTTGACTCTCGTCCGCCGCCCTAACTGGATAACCATCGGCGGTGTAGCGGATGTCGCAGGCGTAGTGCTCGTACGGCTGCTGGGCGCCCCGCAGTAGAAACTCTGCCTCCCTGGAGAATCTGCCTGCAATATAAATTTTCTCCCTTAGTGATTGATTTGGGGATAACGCGCGGTTCGTGCGGATATGCGCGGATAAATCAATCAAGTCCTTATTAGGAGGGAAATTTTGGGGGGCGGATGGTAATTCTGCCGCTTTGCTGGCCTTATAAGGTGCCTTTTACAGAAACTGCTTTGAATTCCTAATTATAAAGTAATAACTAGACTAGTCTTAAGCCTTGTTCTCATAGACGCGAAATTTCGCGCGAATTATTTAATGGCGGGAAAAGTGTCAACTTTTAGCCAATTTTGACAACTGCAATATTTTCTATCATTTTCATCATAAAACTGTCATTGACTGTCATGGTAGATTGTCAGAAGCTCAAGTTAAACTTGCCAACCCTACATAATGATGAAAATCGCGATAATACTCATGTTTTCCGATTTCCCGCCATTATTAATTTAAATCCAAATTTGCGAAATTTGCCAGAATTTTTCGCAAATTTCGCACCATGAGGACCAGGCTTTAGACAGAAACTTCAAAGTTAGCATAGGTTGCATGCGACCAACACCGTTGCCAATATGTGGATATGAAATGACTGCAGAAATTTAACATTACTTGCAATTACTGGTAAAGCTCAGCATTGCTGGAAATCTATTCTTTTTCATTGATATATAACCTTTTATTTAATTACCTATATGGGTATGTAATACATAATTAGGTGAAGAACAAATAATTAGTGTTCGGTAACACGACGCTCTTGGTAAGCTTCTAATTTTCTGATGACGCGTTCAAGTATTGAAGCTATATAGAAGCCACTCAGGACCTCATACTTATAATAACATGTTCGGTACTAAAATGATAGATTTTTTTCTAATGACAAACTTGTTTGCAATCTAAAAGATATGCAATTTGTATATTCTTTGAGATACCTTTAAACATTGTGGCATTTTTAAGGTATTAATCATTAACCGTTTTAACGTAAAATTCATTCATCAAGTGCAAGTAATGCAAGTACAAAATTTTAAACAGTAACTAATTTTGGATAAAACATTAAGAACATACCTATTTTTTGTCACATTTTTGTCAGGTTCTTGAAAGCAAAATCAAGTTGAGCTTGTTCATACGTTGATATTCTCAAATAATGCAAGTCGCATTTGATTGTGAATCTGAATCAAATCCATTACTCATGATCAGTAGGTACCGAATAACATAGACGCACACAGAAAACACAAACGCATATGTCTATTAAAATGTCTTCTTCCACGGCTCTTGTCAGCAGAGGACAACCGCGGTCTATCACTAATTCACGTTACCCAACTTGAATTACATTTTTATTTAGGCAAATAGCAAATTTTATTAATAATTATAAACTACAGTGGTGACACATACATACGAAATTCACCTCTCTACCACGTGCAAATGATAACGAATGGATGAAGAAGGGATAGAAGTCGTGCCGCGTGCAATAAGACTGCTTGAATTCTGATAAAATTAAATATGCATGTGGGTAATTACTGCGAGCAACAGAATTATAAGAAATTTGAGTGATCTTAAATTCCGATTCATTTTTAAACGTTGATTGCAGAGGCCTTAAAATTGTTTTCAAGAATTTTATTCCCTTTTTTGTATATTATTTTTCACAGAAAAATCAGTTTCTTGTAAAATAGTTACTACATCTACAAATATTTTCTTTTAAAATGAATATCTCTACCTATACAGCTTAAGAGAAATAAATTGTATTGCCATAATAAAAAAATATTTAGTTACAAAATTCGAAATACAATTTTCCGCATTCTATTTTTCTTGGTATATATGCGCACTGTTTTAGTATTAAAAAAAATAAAGCGGTAGATAAATGAAACAAAATAATGTTTTATTTTTACAAAATTAATGTTTTGGACTGTATAATGGATGAGTGAATAAACATGGAATATTAAATACCTAATGAAAAAGCAGTATTTGTTTTACTTATACCACTTTATGCCTACATTATTAGATAAAGAGGAAATTTCATACGGCAATATAATAAATTATTCGTAGCAGTTTTTCACTTTTCTGATTACATTTTATCAACTATATATCTATGTACATTTAGTCAGGTTTTTCGTGGAACTTGTTACTTGGCAAATGACCGACATAGTGCAAGAATATACTTATAAACATTTATCACCATGGTGTCGCTATTCATTACTGAATATTTTGGGAAATGTTGGAAACTTGTGGACACAATCACACAAATATTGGATACAGTTTCAAAACAAGTCATAATTGTATGTGACTTTTGGTACATTACTACGTATACAGGGTGGCCAGATTAAAACGAATCAGAGCCATTTTCAGGAACTGCGTCAAAATTGTAGAAAAACGCTCAGACCCGTCGATTTTAATCTAAAGGGGGACATTCTTTGCTGGTATTTTTGACTTCGCCATTTTCATTTCCAAGCAAGGGTAAGCATCTCCCCAAAATATTTAAATGGCATTGGGGGTTGAGTACTATTTATTTTGAAAGCTCTTTTAATTCTCTTTACAACAGACTTTAAATTTTATAATTCCACCCAATACTTAATAAAAATTTTGATTTTAAAGTTGAATCTTATGTACAAACAATTAGTAACGGTAAAAATGTCACTCATTCGAGTTAAGTATGCCAATCGTATAAATTTAGTATTTCTTGCGTTACATTGGTTTTTGGCGATTTGTTATCATTTTCGTAAAAAAAGCAATTGTAAAAAACAGAAATGAATACTATACACACACAACGAACGTAAAATTAGTGGATTCCAAACTTATTTTCTAATATTATTTGGAAGCGTTGGTTGGTAGTTTATTTAATTGTGTTTTTGAAAATTAAAAACTATGGTTTATTCCATTGCGGAAAGGGTAGATATCATTTCGCTTTACTTTATGAACAATAAATGTGCGAATAGAATAGCTCAGCTATTTATTGAACAACATCAAGATCGACATGTCTAGAAGAAGTATGTTCTAGAGTCAGTAAAAAAAATTCAAGTGACAGCGAACGTAGCCAATAAAAAACGAGAAATTGAAAAACCCATAGTTAAAGTTGCTAATGAAGTTTCAGTTTTGGGACAAGTTTATCTTGATTCAGCTGACATCTGTGTCTGGGATCGAACTAGCATACAAAGCATTTTGAAAAAGAATAAATTCCATCCATACAAAATACATTTAGCCCAAGAACTTCATCAGGATGAATGAATAATGAGTGAGCGAGAAGGGAACGATCCACAGTTCCTCTGTAACATCTGTTTTTCTGATGAATGCAGTTTTTTCTTGAACGGGACGGTAAATCCTCACAATTGCCGCTATTGGTCAGATTCAAACCCGAGTTTTTACGAGGTTCATACACAGCAACCGGAAAAATTAAATGTATGGGCTGAAATTTTCGGTGACCGGTTGATGGGTCCTTTTTTTCTACCTGGTAATTTGACTGGCCAAATGTATTTGCAATTACTGGAAGACGCTATTGACCCATCTAAAATCGACGGGTCTGAGCGTTTTGCTACAATCTTGACGCTGTTCCTGAAAATTGTTCTGTTTCGTTTTTATTTGGCCGTCCTGTATATAATCGTATTTGTAATAAAGATATGTCAACTTTTCAAATTTATATAACCAATGCGGTACTCAGATCTATCTAGGGTCTATAATTAATTTGTGCTACAGCTGATATATAAGGACTTGACACTTAAAGTCTAACTACAAAACCGCTATTCAGATTAAGTGATTGCCTTACCTATCGGAACGGCAGCGGTGTGTCTCTTGTTAGACCGATTGTAAGGTAAAGTTCTGTAGCAATTCCCGTTAAAAGCCTGAGACCTGCCGTCTCCTGTCTTCAGCAGTCCCACAGGATTAAGACGCACGTCGGTCGGCAGGATGCATAAATTACAATCGTTCTCCTGGAACTCCTTAATGGTTTGCAAGTTATATTGAGTGTTTTTCGGAACTAATTGATGGTTCTCTATTAGGATGTCGCACGCCCCCCTACCCGCACTCTCCGTTCCGTTGATGAGATCCGGATTCTGCTCCTGGTAGCACTTCAAGGACGTAGGGCTGCGCAACTGACTGGCGAGGGGCGACAGCGACCGAAGCAGCTGCTCATTGGGATGCGAGCTGTATAGCATCAACCCTTCTTCGTGATTCACTAACTTAATACTGCTGTTCTCCTTCAAATGTTCCGAATCGTCCGAGCTGTCCTGCAGTAAGTTATCCTTTGTGGAGTTCCTCAGGGCTACCTTGGAGGTGTCCCTTTTTTTCTTCAACCGCGCGCTCCTGTGGCACTTTATCACTGACAAAACCGCCACGAATAACAAAAGGAGAAGCGACACCGCCGCGGCCGTCGCTACCATTAAGACAAACTCCAAAGGGATTTCATTTGTTTCGACGCTCAGTTCTTGTTTTAATATCACTCTGATGGTGTAGTTCGCGCGCGAAGCTCCGGCGGGGTTCTCGGCGTTGCATATGAATGTCCCGTTATCCTCCGTATTTGCATTGTAAATAAACAGCTCGCTTCTTTTTTCCACGCTGCCTCTCTCAATGTAATACAGTAAATGCACTCCCGGTGCCAGGAACGTATCGTTTTGCAGGAGCTGCCCCTCGAAATACCAAGTGACAGTGGCTTCCGGAATCGCGTGGACCTGGCATACGAGGGAGACGTTTCTACCTTGTTCTATCTCCACGTAGAAGGTGGTGGGGGTAACGTCTGGCAGGCACGCTAGTTCCTTGACGGGCAGGGACTTAATCGTCCTGTATGATAACCGTAAGGGGCCGCTGCAAACTGGTTCTACTGAAAGCGGGAAACTGAAGGTTAACAGCCAAGCGTGGAGTTCAAGTATGTGACAGTCGCATTGCCAGGGATTGTCTTGGAGTTGAAGCCCCTTCAGTCCTACGGGTAGATGTGTGGAAGCCGCGAACGAACTCATCTTGTTGTTGTCAAGAACCAGCCACTCTAGGCTGTACAGTCCTTGGAACGCAAACTCGTCCACTTTGGATATCTGGCAGTTGCTCAACTCCAGAGTATTGAGAAAAGACAGATGACTGAATGCGGTCCTTTCCAACGTCTTTATAGGGTTGCGACTGAGTGTGAGCTTCATTAAAGAGGGGCAATCGAGGAAAGCTGCAGATGGGACGGCCTCCAGCATGTTGTCTGACAAATCCAGCTCCACTAGGTTCGTCAACCCCTTGAACGTCCTCCCTTGTATAACGCTGATGCGGCAATGAGCCATGTATATCCTTTGTAAATTGATTAGGTCTAATTTGAGGAATTTCTCTTGATGAAGCGTTCGCAAATTATTTCCAGAGAATTCGAGCACTTGCGTGCCAGAATCCATGCCCTCGGGGATCACGACTAGGTCCTTATTGATACACTCCGCCGTCTGCTTTCCGTTCTTCCATTTACATATACAGGGAAAAGGGCAGCCGTCGCATATTGATATCAGAATAAGTAGGGCGACCGCTGTTCTCTGTGCGGCGGGAACCATCGCGAATGTCAATGCTGCCCCCATTCGATCATGTTATCTCCTCCTTGAAGTCGCTTCTTAGGGGTATCACTATTCTACTTGCTGAATTCATAATTCGGAGAATGGAAATCCTGAAACAAAATAGAAATTGTTTAGAACAGTGCCATACTTAATTTCGAGACACAGTTAAATAATGCTATATTGACGACGATCTTCGCGATGCGATATTTGTGCTCTTTGTCAACCTAATTCCAAAGTGTTTATGAACCTTATTATGAATATTAATATATCAACACGATTAATTTAATAAGCTATTTGGTAATAGTATATTATTTAACGAACATGTAATAATGGCTATAAATCACGATGGTGAAGATTACGGCACGAGTCGTACGCGAATGTTGTAAATCGCCCGAGTGAATTACAGTCATTATATGCAAGTAGAACACTATACTTGGTCTACGACTATTAACAATATTTTAACGTACTTTTTTTATGAAAACATTACACAATATTTTGACACTAATAACATGAACATAACACACAGTTCGGTCACACTGTCAAAATACTTCACTTTCTAATTTGACATTTATCGTTCACTTATGAAAGTTACCTAGACTTGTAATATAAAAATTAAAATTTAATATAAAAATTGTATACGGATGTAAGTTATTTGTATTATTTGTCACAAGCAATTTTAAAAGAATGTTAAGAAACATTCAATTGTTTTAATTTAATTCTTTAAGTTCGCCCATCAATGTTGTAATTAATATGCGAATAAATAAATAAACGAGTAAACGAACAAACGAAGACACGAATAAACAAATAAAGGAATAAACGAATAAACGAATAAACAAAAGAACTAATGAACGAATGAATGAATAAACCAATAAACGAACATATCAGCAAAAGAATAAACGAACAAACGAACAAATTAACAAACGTACAAATGCATAAACGAATACACAAATAAACAGCTAAACGAATAAATGAATAAACGAGTAAGTGAATAAACGAACAAACGAATAATGAATAAGCGAACAACCAGACAAACGAAGAAACGACCAAACCAATATACCTACAAAAGAATCAACAAATAATCGAATAAATGAATGCAAAAATATGGTACTGTTTACCTGTTTTGGCCTCAGAACCTCCATTTAAGATATGATTCACTCATAAACAAACACTCTATATAAATCAAAACTGGAAGTAGCTTAAGTTTGGTGTATAATATTTTTTCCTATTCTTCATTTGACATTTACAAAAAATATATAATTTTTAGATTTATATCATTTTCTTTTCGTTTAATTGTAGCGTGCAATTGAGTTAAATTTGTAAAGAGCGACGACCTCAAATCCCATTTAAACACCTCAGCTTCGGCCACCAAACAAAATTAGAGGTGAGACTTTCCATCTCGACTACGCAAGTTTCTTATAGAGACAAACTGCATCTAATGATTTCCCAGGTTTATATCCACAGACAAAACTTATCAACATAAGTGTCGCTTAAATTGGACTCTCTCCATACGGCTTCCCTCTCAAGTTCTGAATTGCGCCGGAAACCGCAAGATCCACACAATTGAGACCATTGTTAAGCTCCTTACGTACTGGGTTACATCTGCAGAACAGATCCAGGAGGCTTTTAGAACTGAAATTAATTCCCTGGCAGAACTTTGTCATAGAAACAGGAGTCGTCTACGGAGCGAAATAAACTAACAGCCATTGATTTAATTAATTTTAATTGCGTTTCATCGTACAGGGTGATTTTGAGTGATAACAATAATATATGTCCTCAAGTCAATACATCGATTAAATAGGAATCGTCAAAAATTTAGATGAAAAAGAGGCTGGCTGGTAACTTAAAAATAATTAATAGAATGTTAATCAACAAGATATTTGTCCACATAAGAGTAGTTACTCACGCAATAAATAGAATATAGGCATTAGGAATTACTGTACACATGTGAAGTTTGTAATTAATAAGTGTGTTAATAATGTAGTATCCCACGTATTGCGTACAACGTTTTATCTACAACTGTCGAGGTTATTAATAGTAATAATTAGTGTTAATATAATTTATCTACCACCGCTATATTAAGAAGGTTTAATATACACGGTTGGAAAACGGTGATGGTCCACGCCAGTTTCGCCATTCAAAACAAATAAAAGGGGGAGTGACTGCTCAGATGTTATTCTAATTTATAAAACCTCTTCCTATAGCCATCCTTGTCTATCGCACGGATTTCTATACTTTGTCGCTCTCATGTAACTGCAGATAGACCATCACCGTTTTCCAACCGTGTATAATACCACGTTTAAATTTTACAGCATTTCATTTAGAATTGTTATTATTAACATTAACATTTATGTCATTTTGGCCAGGATTACTCTTCTTATTGTCTAACTTCGCCAGGTAGGACTTGAACTTTTTCAGCAATTGCCATCTTGCTGGACACTGAATCTTCAATATAACTTTCCGTTACCGGAGTCGATTTTCAGCAGTGGCCATTCATGTTGTCAGAGAATGCTTTATTCCATGTCCCGTAAAACTCTCACTCTTGATGACAAATAAACAAACGCATGCCATAGAAACGATCGCAAGACTTTCTAGTATTCAGCTGACAATCAATATTCGTCATTAAAATAAATTTGTCAAATGACACTGAATCTTCAATATAACTTTCCGTTACCGGAGTCGATTTTCAGAAGTTGCAATTAATGTTGTCAGAGAATGCTTTATTCCATGTCCCGTAAAACTCTCACTCTTGATGACAAATAAACAAACGCATGCCATAGAAACGATCGCAAGACTTTCTAGTATTCAGCTGACAATCAATATTCGTCATTAAAATAAATTTGTCAAATATGACGTTTTTCAAAAACATAATTTTTCACCTGCTCTCACATGACTTTTACTGCCTAATTGGTCGGTTTTAGTTATGGTCATGGATACAACGTTGAATTACATTCGGAAAATTAACTAGCCTATAGTCCTCTTGAAAAAATGTGGGTGTATTTCAACGCTAGAGGGGGCTTTAGTCCACAGAGTAGTTAGTTTCACACAATATTGATAACATCTAGTAAAAAGTGTATATAAAAGAATATAATTTATAATTTCATGGGCATGTATAACATTCTTACAGATACATTTACATTTAAAAGTAAAAAGAATATCAGAAAATAGAGCGAGTGATCCGATCACTATTGCCGTTTAACATAAATAGCTATCGCGTTCCCCATTCCGACACAAATCTGATTAAAATATATATTACGTCAAAGCGCTGCCTGTGACATAGTTATAGCTATACTAATTTAGACAAGCTGCCTCAGCTCCCAGGACTAATACTGGTTAAGGCCGACAATAAATTTTCCTTACACACTTTTACGAGTCACGTTATTCGATTTCGGTAAACGACTTTCCCGAGAGGAACGTTTAATAAAAAATATCACTATGAAGAAATATTATAATATTAAGGGTTATATTGGAAACGAGCGCCTTGGGAGTGGAATGTTCTTCAGCCAGCTCGTTTAGCAATGGATATGTACTTATTAATTGGTAATTATTAAACGCAATAATTACAAACATATCTTCTATTATTTTTGACAAGGATTTTCGGCATAGTACAAGGACAATGGGCGAAAGCGAGTGAAATAAAAGTATTTATTTAAAAGAATATATCAGTTTGCCTAGAATTAAGTAACTTTAAAAAAATCACTTATAAAAACACAGAGCGTTCCATGTTAAGATATCAGTTATTTCTACTATATGTCGGGAAACTTTCAAATAAATTGTTTTTCCGTTACTACTAAAATTATTTGCTACAGTTTCGAATATCATATAACTATTGATTTCGTGTTGGGTCTTCATAGGCTGTTGTTAAAAACGGTAGGGAAGAAATTGTAGTAATTTTTAGGTATAGAGAGCATTTAGCAATAAGGTAGAAACAAAAAAGTGGGCCAAGGAATAAGACTCTTATGTCCACTAATCATATATGCAAAGAGCTTCCATAAAAAGGATACTGCATTGGTTATGTAAATGATTTGGCAAATAAGTGTTTAAGGAGAAATGTCTATGAACATTTTCGAAGTATAGGAAGCTATAAATATAGTAATGTGACAGGTATAAGGAGGAACACCTTACGGTTGATTCTCACGAAACTACCTTGCTTGTTTTTACCAAAAAGAAAATTTCCAACGCTCGATGAAGCCGCTGCTCAATAGAGCGAAAATTCCATACACTAAAGACTCCAAAACGTAACATGGAACTGATACATTTAAAATATTTCACAGTGAGTTAGAATACCATTAGGAGATGCAATTATTTAGGAAAAACTGAAGTGTCAGTACTAAAGTGACAGGTCATAAGGCCAATGCTGACATATTCTAAGTTGTATTCAACGACGGCTTGTCATGAGAAAACCATTTAGTTATTAAATTCATATTCAAAATTCGGGGAGAAGCTAGATCTGTATCTACAAAAAGGACCTCTACTAATTGTCTACAAGCAAGGAGGGGTATACGATAAGTTAAACACATTTGATTTTAGGAATGTCTACTGACTGACTAGACTCAATGCGCAATTTTCAAAAGAACTTTAAGATGGAAAGTATACAGGTGGAGGTGGCTCAAGAACAAACTCAGAAATGAAAGCTGGATGTATAGAGCTAAGAAAAATGTAATTTCAGCAAAATATGCTGTAATATTCTATTGGGATATGATGAACACTAAATCCTATGCAACAGTATTAATAGATGAGAAATGAGTAAACCAAAGACAGTCAATTGACGCAAAAGGCAATCAATTCGTACCAGACCCAATCTAGTTTAGTATGAAGTTGGTTGGATAAATTTGTAAGGTTATAAAGTCAGGACGATATGAATAGACACTGCAAGAAAAGGATACTGCAGCATCTGAGTGACAATGGCTTATTGGAGTGTAACCCATACAGATTCTGTCAGGAAACAAAAGTACATTATCAAACAAAAGAACTGCATGAAGAACTTTAAGATCCTCATAGTGGAAAAGGATGATACATCCATGTCTTAGATTTATAAACTACAGTCGTGTGACTACTATTTGTTCTGTCTCTTCTACGTTTACTACTTTCAAGTCTAAGTAAAAACTTCTTTCTATCGTTAAAGTAAACGTGAAACGATTACTGAGGATAACTCTGATGTGAAGATTGTCATGAAATATTAATATTGATTAGTTACTCAAAAACCATGGAATACGTAGCCTTTACATTTGGTGCAATGCAGTTTTATTATAGTAGGTAGTTACCTGAATGTAAAACAGTGGTATTGAAAACTAATATATATCTAAGAAGTTTTAATTATACGAAAGTTATAAATTGATAAAACATTGTGTTTAAATTCAATTTATTAAGCAGCACAAAAAAACAGAGAAAGCTTATTATTGTGTCAAAACATATCTGATTTTTTTTTGTTTTGATGAGAGGAATATCCCACTATCTGTATATTTGTCCATTTGTAATTAAATTATTTTCATTATTGTAAGGATTTAATTTCAATGCTCTTATTACACCAAGCCAGAACAATATTTAATTAAATTTAGTGAATGCCATGTATTCATAAATACCTAAAGCATATCAGCATCCCTTTATAATGTAGGATCAGGGATGTTCATTATGTGGAATGGGCAGAAGGCATTAAGTACAGACGTGCACTGTGGTTGTATAAATTAAGGATTTTACTAAAGTTACAGTCAGGAAGAGTTATTTAACCGACACCAACCATTCATACTTACGCGCCTAAGGCATTATTAAAAAATGTTTGAAATTTTGAAACAAACGCATTAGTGAACTCTTCAATTATTGCAATAAATATTGTAATTGGGAAATTATGCAAATATTATAAATGATTTTTCCAAATATGTACAGAAGAAAGAAAGTATCATGTTAATCAAAATGGCTTGCCCAAAACAATTTCGTAGAAAAATATACCTAAAACCAGCATTATAAAATTTTGTCCGCCATGTCTCCACAAAACGGTTGTATTAAATAGCAAAAATTTTTGAAAACGTTTTAAAAACTCAAATAATAACTTATCTTGAGAAAGAAAATTTATTCAACTCAAATCAATACGGTTTTAGAAATAAACTCTCTAAAACTTTACCCATAGATAAATTGGTGTCGCAGATCAACATGGGTTTTGAGCAAAAAGAATTTATATGTTCTCAGTTCCTAGACCTCACCAAAGCATTTGACTGTGTGTTACATTCTATCCTCCCTGAAAAACTTTCTTACTATGGTTTCACACCTCACAGTGTTGGTCTAATATACCCATACCTCAGTAATAGGCAGCAATATGTTGTTCACAATAATTCAACATCTTCTTATCTCGGTATTGATGCCGGTGTACCACAAGGATCTATTCTTGGTCCGGTTCTCTTTTTAATTTATGTAAATGATTTACCTTGTTCAGTGCATGACTGTTTTGACCATTCAATTTGCCGATGATACTAATATTACTAACCGCAGTCCTATAATTGATGATTTGATTGAAAAGGCTCGTCAGGCTGAATTAACAATTCACAACTGGTTTTTGTCTAATAAATTAAATCTTAATTCCACTAAAACAGAAACATCAATAGTGGTTTTTAGGCTTTCACGGCCAGTGCTGCAATTTGATACATGGTGATTTTCCGGGTTGTTGCAACTGCGGCGAAGCTTTTGCAGAGTCACCACTGAAGATGCCGACAGTGAAAAGCGGCGAAACGTTTAGAAGCATGGGATGCGACCAGTTACAGCGGCGGCTACGGAACACCTCGGAGGACCACCATTGTCCGAGGAACTGTTTCGACCGTTTCAGTCGTAATACCAACAATAGGAACCGAAATAAATATATGGACGGGCCCAGAGACACCGATAGCGGGTCTGTCTCCACAGAGTCTAGCCTGTAATGCATTTGAAACCAGTATAATATCCATGCAACTTCCACATTGATAAATGAAAAACTTTTGAGAACCTCTAGCATTTACGTTATGTGTTATTGTTATGTTATTCATATGATGATACAGCAATGTATGGATTTTGATCCCTCGAGAGTTGTCGAGCGTACATACATATTTTCTTAATATCACATGCATGCAAACTGTATAATTCAAATAATTACGGTTTCGATTATTGAATTTGTGATATGTAACAGTGATTCCCCCGTTGAGTGCTACATACCACTCTGAGGAATTGCTGGCCAATGAGCTATTCTATTTTAACCAACAAACTGCCTGTGGGTTACTCTCATGTGGTGCTGGTGATTGAAATATGCCGGCTGAAATATCTGAAATAATTACCGTATAACGTAGAGAACAATTGCGAACATTGTGGCCGCCCCTTTTTGTTAGTAAAAAAAGGACGGTGTTATTCATTTAATTATAATCCTTGATCAAACGAAATAATTCTAAGCACGACAGTTTTTTGCTTTGAGAGCTACGAGCGTGGATATGTACAAAAAAAGAACAGTAGGTGTTAAAATGCAAGATGTTAAAATGTATTATGCAATTATGTAAGCTACTTTTGGGCGCCAGTCAAACCAAGTTGAGGAGGAAGGGAAAATATAAGACATGAAATGAATAAAATTAGAACGAATGTATATATGATTAGTATTAAGAATATGTAAATTTTACAAAATAGTGCAGATGCAGACAAACATAATTAAATTACTTAACATGGAAATAAATTACAAACAAGTAAGTTGGCTTACGCAAAGTATGTAAAAACACGAACAAAAAACATATAATAATGCACAAAATGGAAGATGACTGATTGGTGGTATTTTGAAATGTTTATCATCATAATAAATACGAAATATTAGCTTAATTATACGAAATTATAATACTTATACACATAAATTTAACACTAAATCTAACAAAGGCATGCAAAAAAGGAACTATAATATGTGTGAGTAAAATATGCACTCTTATTGGTAATTATAAACAACTATATACTGTATTAAAAAGTAATACAGTTAAATAATTTCAGTATAACTAAAAATACGGTACCAATGGCCAAAAAAATATATATACATATATATAAAGCTCACCTCAAAGACAGCTGCCCTGAGTTTATTATTATTATTTTTATATATATATATTATTACAATTGTTTCTAGAATATAGACATAGGGATAGAACATCAAACGGTATCATGTACCTTTTTAAGTTTTCTTTCTTGCTTCCTTCTAGAAGAAATGGTTTGATTTCTTATGATGATATTATCAACTTCCACACGTGAACATCATCACATTTCTAAAGAGGACAACAAAATGGAGCAGGAAGATATCACAACTGTGATGGTGACATCACTGATACGCCCATCGATAAAACGGCTTAGGCTTTTATGCAATATTATAGATGCTAAGTTCCAAAATTTCATTAAAAAAATAGGTTCCTCAATGTTTAAACAATCGGCTGGCACGGTGACAGTCGATCCTAACATGTGCTCGACAAAATTGACACCAGTTGGAAGCCCAAACCTAAAATGCACTAACTACTAGTGCCCGAATAATTAATTAAAGTATTATTTTTTACTAACCTTAGATTTTATTAGGTTTCTCCAATTTTTATTTAATACAATTTATTGTATTTTTTATCTCCCGCCTGGCCTCACCTATCTTTTTTTGTTCTCTTTTCTTTTTCTATTTTTTTTATATTATAAGAACCTTAAATTTTTACGTTTAAATCGGCAATATCAAATTTGTGTCTATGTATTCCTAGTGGCCTATCACTAGTGCCTTCTAAGATTTTTTTTCGAAAGGTTTAAAGATTGGTTAATTAACGAATGCAATTCAACGTTTTATCCACGACCACGGCCAAAACCGGTCAATTAGGACAGAGAAAGCCGTATGAGAGCAGATAAAAAGTTATGATTTTGACAAATCTATTTTAATCAAGAATATTGACTGTTGCTGAATACTAGAAAGTGTTGGAATCGTTTATATGACAAGCGTTTGTTTATTTGTCAACAAGAGTGAACAAATTTGCAAAACCGACATAAAAAATGAGTGAGAATGCTGAGTATATCTTTATTCTGGCGAAATTCAGCAAGACCTCCAATAAGTAACATTACGTCCAATTACAGAAAAGGTGTTACTATTATACTTTTTTAATGTGGAAAAACGGTTTGCTGCCTTTTCGATGTGAACAAAATATTCCATGCTAAAATCAATGTTAAAAGTGTACAAAGGTATTGATATTTCGAATTATGATAAACTCACTTCATATTTGAAAGTAGAACCAAAAAATTATAAACCAAAGAAGGCAAAGATACTCGAGAGAAACCAAATCGAAGAATTTTTGAAAAAATTACCGTATGAGGAATATTTACAAGTTGATAGAAAATACAAGATTTTAATATTTCAATTTATACATTGAGCGTTTTATTTTGAATTCGTTACAGGTTGCAATGGTCATCGCAGTCGCAGGTGCGTGTCGATGTAATTAATTGACCTTTTTGGATTTCACCCATGCCCAAGACAAAGGCTGCGACCTATACGTTCTCATTCCGGACACACGAACAAATAATTCAAGAAGTTTTACGATAATGGAAGAAGCTTTTTCAGTCAATGCTGTAGAAATGTATTGAAAAAACATAAATTTGCGACCTACAATGCCGATGGGAGATTTTTCTTGCGATATGTGGAAAATGTACTACACATGTAGGCATCAACACAGTTTTGAAAATATTTTCAAAAGTGGCTGCTTGGGCTTCCTGGTCCAAAAAGTTTTACCGAACATGGAATGAGGCGTTCTTCGACAACATTACTGGCCAATGCTAGGGGTGATATTAGGTACCACTGTGAAGCGTGATGGTGGATGGAAACCGACTATGGTAGCGCAAAGTTATATTGAAGATTTACTATCCAGCAAGATGACAATTGCTGAAAAAATCCAGGTCCTACCTGGCGAAGTAGAGGGCCCCTTCAGTCCCTCTGAAACTCCAATGTTAAAATTTGTGTTAATAGAAATGTTAATATCTAGCACAACAATATTATAAATTCCTCGTATTTGCTGTGTCGGAGGAGAACTTGTTGATATCCCCTCGTAATGCACCTGTCAAGTTGATTTACAACTATTAAGCAAAAAACCATGTCGGTTTTGATCACACAAAAGGAACGGTTCATCTGTTTACTTATATTTAAACTGTGACCATTGTGCTAGCTGCTAGAGAAAGTTTAGCTATGGTAATTCAAAGTAAATTTAGAGGAAGACAAATTATGAAAAATGTACAGTCATATCATCAGTATACCAGACACAAGTACTTGCTACTTTTACTTCTTGCCACCCGTACTAGTAGAATAGCTTGATCCTTCATTATAGCGGTCCCTTGTAATCTTTACTAAATAGATATTTGTTAGAAAACTTCTAAAATATGTTTCAATAGCGATGTTTTCGTTTGAAACCGCGTAGTACCCAGGCACATACTGGTATTTTCGTAATAATACCCGCCCTGCAACAACAGTTCGGATTCTAAGAATTTGAAAGTCGGTTTTGTAAGGAATCTAGAAGTTTTCTTAACCAGCGAATACGAAGAAAGTTTTCGATACTTAAAACCGGTTCACTGATTAAATACACTCCATGTTATTCAAGCCCCGAGCTGCTGTAAAGTTGTTCAGCAATTCTAAGAATACTTAAAAAGATAGGAGTCTTCTCTTGTTTAATATCGACAATTTAAATGTCTGGCAATTACTTCAACTTTGGCGTTTGGGAAGAAGATATAATTCTAAGAAGTTCTCTAAGTAGATTTGCTTATTTACATGTTTTGTTCATATCACTGTGGAAAGTTTACGGTACAATACGAGAAAAATCTCATTGTGAAGGCAAAGTATTTGATTCTTTATAAATCGAGTAAAAATGTTAGAAGTTTCTTTAGACACTGATGGTAATAGTGGAGGAATGCTGTTGTAGGAAACAGGCATAATATGGCGATTTTTGTATTTTAGCAAAGTCCTCTTTAAGAGACTAACTATGACTAGAAGAGAGTTGCTTGTCATAGTTAAAACTCTAAGTAGTTTCATAGATATCTCTATGGAGAGCTGACCACTGATATTAAAGTGATTGCTGCAATTCAAGAATCCATAAGGTCAAGTGGCAAGATGACTAGTGATTGCAAGATTGTGATTTCAAAATTGAACACTGGAGAAGATATAACTACCGCACTGCTGACGCTTTATCCAAATGACTATCAAACTGCACTATCTACAGTAGGAATATAGCATGACAATTTTGGAACTGCGTTTGAGAGAATTGCTTTTGACCAAAAATATATATATCTTAATTAGGAAACAGTCACCATATCTGAAGTTCTAAGTACTTAAGAATTAAATAGGTGTGTCATTGTGGAGTCCCTAGGGAATTTCATTCAAACCAATGATGCTACTGCGAATTAAAATCTGTGTCATCTTCTACCACCTAATTATTGACACTTCTTGCCAACGCAAACAGATCAACAGGTCATGGAACTAGCTGGCGCAGTAGCCAGTGTGAATTTTGGTGGAGTAGATCAGATAATGAGTCGACCAGAACCATGGGGAAAGTGTAGTTGGTTGTCTCGCCCATGTAAAAGATCTAAAAAGTAGGTATGAAAAAGGCTGCAGATAGAATAAAAACACGATATAACTTTTATGGACTGGTTTCATGGCAATGAGAAAATTTGGTTGTATAAATAGCATCTGTAGAATTATAAATTACATAGTTTTAAATGGTGTGACGTGAAGAATTCAGAAAACACCACGTTCACGATGAAGATCTTCCCATATATCATTTGACATCATATCAAGAAAGCCTTGCGTACAATGGAGTATCTTAAAACCAGATGATCAGATTCTAGAGAGGGGCAATGATAGAAGAGCTCACCCAATTCATTACTTTGTTAATAAAATTCTTTCTTACTTTTCAATTTAATTAAAAGTTTTGTTTTGACGTTTTCTACAAAATTTTAGTCTGTATTTGTTAGTTACATAGGGTATTGTTAAAAACAAGTATAATTGATTGATTATTATTCTAATAATGATCCTGAATATTTAAATAAATTTAAATATTCATAGTTTAATAAAGTACCACTACAGACAGCCATATCACAAAATGTCAAAAGCACATTTATATATAAACTATTTTAGTAATAAAGGTTCCACAACAATGTGGCTTCACAGAAGCATCCTCGATTTAATAGCATTCATAGAATTCGAGTACAAATGATATCCATTAAAGTTGTATTTCAATACGAAGTGGACATTAAACAAATTATTATCCTACTAGTGGATGCTTTAGTCATTATTTTGAATTTTATCTGTTGTACGAGTCTCTGTTGTGCCAGCATAAAATTGATATTAAATAACTTCTTAGAAATGACAAATAACATAAGTAATTTAACTTGACAGTTTATTGTTTTTCGTTTTTCCCACTTCAACTCAAAAAGTGATCGAAATATGAATTCACCCTAAGTAAAGAGATGAAAGTAACAATTTAACTCAAACGGGCCATCAACGACTGCATTTGTTTTCTAATTTTATCGAATGGAACAATTTCACTACTGCAAGCATAGAATTCCAGGAAACAACTACTCTACGGCCTAATGCCCTGACCAGCATTGAATTACACCTGGAAAAACTATAGCAACAGCTAGAGTCACTCGTCAATAGCCCACCAGACATATACCTGTTTCGAGCTTATTAACTCTCATTAGTATGCCATAGGTGAGGTATCTGATGAATACTCCTACCTGTTTTAGTCTGTCTAACCCGACAGAAGGGACCATGGGTACGCGGTGTAGAACAAGCTACATCTATCGGCCATTTGCTGTAGACACCATTGAAAGCTGTCGACCTTTAGCAAACACGGAATTCCAGGAATACAGTTAATAAATAATTTACTTTTGTTGATGGATTGTATGCTATAAAAATGTCGTATTATTGCTACTAATGATACCAAAATAGAGCCCTTACAAACCTGTTTATTGATTGCTATATATAACTATTTTTTAATAGTTTCCAACAGGTCTTACAGAATCTCAAGGACGACTATAAAGTGCTTTATAATATGCTGCCAATTTTGGTTGTATAGTTGCTGTATAAACATTCCTGCAATGTTTTTGTAACTTATAATGTTTTATAAGATTTTTTCCGAAACAGTTTTTGCAGCTGTCATAAAACGTCAAATTGCTAGTTGGGACTGAGGATATTATTTAGCAATAATGGGATTTTCATTTTAGGTGGGAATCTATCGGTATTCAATAAAAGTACCTTTTGAATGTAAAAAACAAAACATTTTTCATATTTTTCATTCAGAAATTAGAAAAATCAAGTAGAAAATGATTAAAATCACCCTCGATCGAGGTGTTCCTCAAACTCCTGGTATACATTTTTAAATGTTCTCTATGCATATTACTAAGCATAAAAAGTTAAGTAACTGTAACTCTAACTTTTTATAAAAATATTTCAACTCCCATGGACTTATTTATTAACTTATTTGAAGATATCCACTGACTATTTTTCTGTAAACTTATTAAGTAGGTATGTTTGACATACCATAACTCTCTGTAACAAAAAAAAAGTACAAACTTTGTAAGAAAATGCCGAAAAAAGTCGTTTGATGTGTATTTGTTCTTCTCCGCACAAAGCTTGGTATTCATAAAAAATCTACTTGTAGACACGAGTTCCCGTTACTTATCATAAAAGCTTTCTGATGTTTGTTTTTACAGAAAATGTGAGTCCTTCGTTGTTACTTTTAATCAATAGAATAAATATCTCTCCCGTCCTTGTAGAAACAAAATCAATTCTGTAACCTCAAGGGTTTTTGACTCAGCTTGGGCAAAATCGATAGTAATTAAATTATCCGAATGGAGTTTTGTCACCGAAATCCTCAATTATATACCATAAAGTCTTTCATATCTCCCTAAGGTAATGAATTTGGACAATGTGGCGATAGGGGGATATTTTATTAGGGTTCCTCATATTAAATATAACACGTTTCTGGAACCTTCGCAGGGACTTTCTTGCAATAACCTACTCGATGGAAGCAAAAGAAACTGGGATAGTAACTACTGTTTTATGTGCAAGGCGACAGTGACGCCAAGAGACCTACTAGGTCTTTCTGAATTTAATTCTTTCTTCGCTTAAGTACTTTTTTACTACGTTCTCAGAAACTAGTCATTTTGGATATGGACTCATAAAATTATGCAAAGGTAATAATGATGAAGAAGTTTTTTATGTTTTTTTTGCTAAAAGTTTATTTTTCAAGACAATACAGGGTGTCCAATCTTTTGCTGTGTGACAAATTGTACCAAGTAAATTATAACTGACTTAATATTGTTTTCTATGTAAAGTGGTCTTACAGTTATAACCAATTCTAACCCCTAAAAGAATGATTGTGAATGTAATATGTAATGTATCTTTGCTGCATTACTCAGTACATTTCAAACTTTGTGGATGCTTACGTACAGGTTGATGTTGCCTATACAGATTTTTCAAAGGCGTTTGATAGACTAGATCACGGTATGCTCATTGATAAGCTAAATCAGTTAGGTATGCCGTCAACTTTACTTAAACTTTTTAGCTCTTATTTACATGGAAGAAAACAGTATGTAGAGTTGAGTGGATGGAAATCCGTGGAACTTTCTGCAACTTCTGGGGTTCCTCAAGGCACCATACTAGGTCTCCTCTTATTTATAATATTTATTAATGATGTTATTGCTGACTTGGATGTACACTGTTTGATGTTTGCAGATGATATGAAAATTTATTGGAAAATAGAATCTACAACTGATTGCTTAAAAGTTCAGAGTAGCTTTAATAAAGTCCATGGATGGTGTCTTAACAACAAACTTCCGCTGAATATAGATAAGTGTCATATTGTTTCTTATCATCGAAGAGATCATGCCTTTGAATTCGATTATAAACTGGATGGATCAAGTCTTACTCGTCCTGAATACTTTTGTGATCTGGGCGTAACCTTTGATCATAAATTAACATTTGCAGAGCATGTTAAATAAGTGGTATCTTCGGCTTCTAAAAATTTAGGTTTTGTCATAAGAAATTCGCAAGGCTTCACCACTCAGCATGTTTTGCTTTCTCTTTTTAACTCTTTTATAAAGTCTAGACTTGAATATGGTAGTTCAGTTTGGTATCCAGGTTATAACATCTTCAACCAGTGTATTGAAAATGTACAGAGAAGATTTTTGAAATTTCTCTTTTATAAGCTGGGCAACTACCCTCCCATAGATGTATCTCAGAATGATCTTCTCAGAAGATTTTCCCTACCTAGTTTGGTCGATCGTCGTAGGCAGCAATCTGTGTTATTTTTATAAAAAATATTATTAACAACAAATATGACTGTCCCGAGATGTCACATCTGAACATTCTTGTGCCCAGAATTGAAGCAAGGTAATTTATACGTTTTTATTGAGAATAATAATTGACATTGAGAATACATACTTTTATGTCAAATTTCAAATTATGTTGCGTTATAGTCTTAAGATTTGTTAATTTGGTTAGTAAAGGTTAACTAATGTTTAAACTTTAAACACAAATAATAATTACTGTTATAGTAACCGTCATTTTTATTTATCAGGCTATTTGGTCTGAAATATGAAATTATATTTTTTAAAATGCTTGTAACTGAACTAAACAAAAACGAATCAAACCTATCTTCATATAAAAACAAATATTTAACATTAACCCAGCTACCATCTCCCAAAGTTTATCATAGTGCATGTAAAACACCCTATAGTAAATCAAAATCCGACACTATATTTTAAAATACACTCTTTAAAATACATTTTTTAAAATTAATTTTAACTTTTGCCACATGCGCTTTTCACAACAGCAGGTGCCAATTTCAATATAGTTCATCTCTTTCATTTGACAATTTTTGTATGTTTAAAATATGACATTTTAAATCATATATGGTTTATAGACCACGTCCTCTACTGCTCCTTCATAAACATCGACCAAATATAGAAATATTGCTAATCTTATTCAAAAATTGTAGAAGTTTTCTCTCGCTCTGAAGCATTCGGGGGTTCCACAAGGCTCTGTTCTTGGACCACTTTTGTTCCTGTTATATTCGGCGGATCTTGATGACTTCATCATAGTTTTTATGCTGACGACACAAACTTATATGGAAATCCACTAGAACAGCACAACACCATTCAAAGTAATCTTACAGCGATTGATGACTGGTGTAAAACTTGCACTGTACATGGGCAACAAAAATCCTCATAACTGTTACACCATTGATCCCCAGTTAAAGCAGTAGCAGAACAGAATGACTTAGGTGTGACAATAACTACAGATTTTTCCTGGTCCACACATATTTCCAAAATTACAAAAAAGCTAATCAAAGATCCTACATACTTTTTTAAGCATTTCAAAATTCTTGCCCCAGATTGTTTTCCCTTCTATTTAAATCCTACGAAAGGCCTGTGGTGGAGTATGCTGGTATCAAATGGAAAATGTTCAACGCAAATGTAGTAGACAAGTGACTACTCTGAGGAAACATACTTATCATGAGAGGCTGCAAATCCTAAATCTCCCACTACTTTCCGAACGCAGATCTAGAGGCGACATGATTTTCACTTACAAGCTGTTACATAATTTTTTCAATCAAGAAATTGGTGCGTTGCTGACATTAAACACAGATGACCGCTTACTTGGCAACCAGTTGAAACTACGCTAGGAAAACTTCCATAAGACAGAATTTTTATTCAAACACAGTGTTTCACCGATGGAATCAACTACCTAGTGATGTTGTACCTTCTGGAAGTATTAGCAGTTTTAAGCATAAATGTGACGCATGTAAAAATAATGAACTGATATGATGTTTCAATTGTAGTGTTGTTTAATCGATTAAGATGTCATATCTACTTTTAATGTTTCAATTTGTTAAATATGTTATAATTGCCTTTGTAATTTGAGCATAATAGGTTTTGGCCTCTGCTCATCCCTTTAATTTATTAATAATAATAATTCTCTCTCCATTAGCTTAAACAAACAAAAACTCCATTTTTTTTTTCAAGTAGATTCACCGCGAGTTTATTGAAAATTGTCCATTCATTCCATAAAAACTATCCTGAAGAAGATAAACAGCGTCGCGTATTTTCGCGGTCGTTACTTTACACACCCGAACAACGTGCGAACCAGCTTGTCCCAACGGATGAATGTTGTGTCATTTTAAGATAAATTAAAGTAGCGAAATTCCGCTCACCGCCAATGATGGATAATGGAAACCAAGTTGATCTGCCACTATATCACATCAGGAGATACAGTCAGTAAACACGATGTCACGTTACATTTATGTCGTAGCATCAAGGCATTGTCCTTTTTGTCGTAAAAATTACACGTTCATTTCTCAGTGTCGTCAGGTTCTTGCAGCAAGAATCCGGAAAGACCAGGATGTCCGTTATTTGCTTGAAACACATAACGCCGCAGCTTATTATTTTTTATTTTTTATTTCTATTTCAACATATACACTACCCTACAGCACACAACCAATTACAGAGTTGGAAGTACAGTTTACAATTAACAGATGGCAGACTGGTTATTTTTTTTGCACTGCCACAGTATGGGTATCAAATGAAAGGGCTTGCTGAAGAGAACACGAAAACTAATACAATGTCACATTAAATCCAAAATATGGGGGACCATCCAAGATGTATACTATAATTCCAATATGGCGGACAAGTTATATTATGCATTACTACGATATGGGTATCAAATGAAAGGGGCACAGAAGAACACGAATAAGACTGAGAAGAATACGAAAAATAATAAAATGTTACGAAATGTATTTTTTTCAGAAATTGGTCACATTTAATTCTAATTTGTTAACGGAGCATCATGTATTTAAATTGTTAAGAGAATTTTGCAAATCAATACAATCATCAAAACAGTCAATTCTATCATATATTTTTGTCATCTGCATACAAAGGACACTAAATATTTATATCAGTAAATAGGTACGTTATTTATAAAAATGTTAAAAAGCAATGGTCCAAGCACCGATCCGTGTGGTACCCCTGATGGTGGTATGAAGTGATGGAACTGTTGACTAAAAAATTCTACATGTTGTTGACAACTCTCCAGGTAATATTTGCATAATGTTCACATATTATAAGAAAAACCAATGTTGTTTAATTTAGATAGCAATACTGTATGATTTAATCTATCAGAAGTTTTGGCGAAATTAGTATAAATGACATCTACCCCTAATTTCTGGTCAAATGCATCAGCTATGAACCTCGTTAAAGATAATAAATTGGTCGATGTTGACCTGCCTTTAAAAAATCGGTGTTGAGATTTAGTTAATCTGTTCTTTACATATGCAAACGTGGGTTTATGTAAAAGCATTTAAAAAACTTGAAAAATTAATTATAATAGTAACCGGTCTGTAATTTTCTACAACTCTATTAGAACCTTTTTTATCGACTGGAATAACCTAGTTTTAATACGTTAGAAAATGTAATTGACAAATTAAATAAATAAATTAATGGAGGAGCAAAACACTAGCACAGTCACGTAATAAAAAATTTGGAGATCTATCAGGTCCCATGGTATATTTATGTTTCAATTTACGTAAGCAATTTAAGACTTCACTTTCAGTGAAGTCATTAATCTGAAATAATTCACTATTGTTATCATCCGGGTAATACATATTTTTTATATCATCAGCCTCAGTTGTCACATACGAATCTCTAAAAAACTCAGCAAATGCAGTTACTGTATGCTGATTTCCTTCATAAGTACTATTTTTGTACGTCATTAAAAGAGGTGAAGTGTTACTATTCTTTTTAAATTTAACAAATTGCCAAAACTTGGTAGAATCGGTTTTTATTATATATTATTTCTAATAATATATGAAACAGATCAAAGTAAATTTCAATCCTATGTCGTCGTTTCAGTTTGTTCATAAGCCCTCTTCAGAACTAAATTCAACCTCACATCCACTAACATAAATTTTTGTGATGAAATATCTGTCGGCTAAAAATCATAGCAGTAATCTCTCTCTGCTGAAAAACGAAAATTAAAAGGGGTTAATGTGTGTCAGCAAGGTCATGCCTCCCCTCAGTTTCGACGTTTTTATGAATCTGCCTCTGACAAATACGGATTACATCTGAATTTATAATTTTATCATGCATGAGAAAACGGCCATGTAAATGTGGAGCTCATTTTTTTCTCTATTTTCCATATGGTGAAAAAAGATGTGTTTATTTTTTACCTACGTTGAGTGTTTCATATTTTATACCGAATTTTATTATTACTTATATATCTTTTAGCAATTGACATTAATCTCTGTACGTTTAAAATATTAAAAAATTTATCATATCTCATGAGTTATTTGATGAACGTCATATTCATCACATAGTAAGCGTAATGGTATGGAATGCTATCGCGTATGGTAGCAGATCATCACTACTCTTCATTACAGTCAACATGACAGTCTAACGCTACATCCAAGAAATGATGGAGCTATATGCCAATCAATATTTTCACACCATCGAAAACGCCATTTTCTTGCAAGACAATGCTAGACTTCATGTTGCCAGAGAAACAATAGCCTTTATGAATCAACATCAAATCAACCGTTTACCCTGGCCATCAAAATCCCCGGATCTGTCACCTATTGAACACGTCTGCGATATGATTGGTCGCAAACTGCTGCTCTTACCCAGGAAGTTCAGATAGCTTGGAATGTGATGAACACATATTAGGTGTTATTTGTCTTTCTTTGCCACGTAGTACATATTTTTTAAAAGCTCAGTAGACTGTTTTTCCGGTGATGTAAAAATATACAGGGTGTTCTATTTAAAAAAACAAAAGTTAGGCTTACATCTTGGAAATGCGATATTCAATTGTGTTCGTGATATTTGTTTACACCTGTTCCTGTATCTCGAATAATAATAACGCGGCCTGCTTAATAATAATATCGCGCACAAGTCTTAGACTTCTGGGCTAATCCTTTTGTGATTAGAATGAGGAGTAGAGATATTATTATTATTGTTATGGAGAAAAGAGGGGGGGGGTGTATTTTTGCGTGACCACCACTTTTATTTTTGACTTCATTTACAAAATAATATTATCCTGAACTTAAAATAAGTGTAAAATAGTTATTATACTTTAGTAACCATATGCTATATATGATTTTAATGTCAGTCACTATAAACATTACATCCTCTATAATATTGTTGGTGCAATAATATTCAAAATAGCTCCCACCTGCAAACTAAAACTGTACTATAAAGCATACAATCATATTAACTCAAAAACAATATTATTGATAAGTGCAACATAAATAGAGCTAATAGAATAATATTGTATGAAAAAATTATTATTGCTATATTAAATAGTGGTGGTATATTATTTTGGATGATATAACAATTATTTCAGTTGGAATAAACTTAAATACAAAATAAAACAAGCATTGTAACTTAACGAAATTAACGTTTTAGATTGTAGGTACTGATTCTTATATGCGTATCTACAACACATGTGACATGGTTTTAGTCATTTTGTGACTAACATTTAACGATACGTAGAACTCTGAGTCTTACATCCCACTGCATAATCCAACAGAAAGCAGCGCAAAGGAAAAGGAGACAGTCAAATGTAAATCCCTTATCTGGTTTCCTTAAAGTCGGATCAATATATGCATTATGTGAGGAGATATTTCCACGAGTATATTCCAGAGAATCATTTTGGATTAGGATATAAAAAGGGGATAATGCGGTCTTAATATCTTTCGACTGTCTTTTGGCAGTAATGATAAGACCCCTATTTTCCATTCGTCATGAATGCCGAGCAAGCAGTATTTTTAACGGTATTACATTTTATCAGCTAATTATCATCGTTGGATAACATGCTGATGCAGTACCGTCTGAAAACTTGTGATTTCTTCACGTGGATCGGTGTATTTACTTAAATTAGTTACTTTTTAGGGTCATTGACGAATCATAATTAAAAGCTAATTAAAAATCATATCATAATATGATGCTTTATTACAGAACAAAATATTGACCACTTAAGATGGTAAATATAAACCGACAGACCAATCTTAATTGATCATATGGTGGCTGATCATATAATATCATGCACATCATATTACCAACTTATTCTCGTATTGTTGTTGTCTCAAACAAAAAACATTTAGGTTTTATAAAAAGTATAAGACCAACGAATATTTATCAGATTTTAGTCGCTTTACAGTTCTGGTTGAAATACATATTACTCAATACAATAACTATTTTATGTTATTAGCAAATAAGGTAAAAGTAGAATTTCTGAATCAATGTACCATAATCAGATCAAATTAAGTGGACCTCATCTTATTGTGGATGAATTTAACTGTAATCTCTGTGGATATAACCTGTAGTCGTTTAGCAGAAGAAGAGGTAAATTGCGCTACTAAGAAACTGAAAAATAAAATGGCTTATTGACCGGACAAATTGCCGAGTTATTTTGTCAAAGATTGTGCTAATGCGTTTGCTTTCCCATTGTCTATAATTTGTCGTTGAAACAAGGGGTATTCCTTGATTCCTGGGAGGTAGTCAGTGTTTACCCTATATTTAAAGCCGGCAGCTCTACGGATATTGAAAACTACGGACCCATTACATTACATTACATTATTGGATCGGTCAGTGGTCGCGCGGTTTAAGGCGTTAGTACTTGAATCGAGGTGACTGGATCGCTGTGGGTTCGACCCCCGCAGCCGGTAGACCGTATATAAGCTATATTCGTGGAGAGATTGGCACCCTCTCTGCGGGTATGGTAGGGTGGAAGAATGTTGGCTTGAGTCAATGTGAGAGATTGACACCGGTTGACATTTGACTACCCCCCTAATTAATGAGGCTTTCCAGGTTTCCCTCATTCCTGCACTGAATGGTGGTTAGGGCCTACCAACGTAAGTCGTTCCTGGGCGCAAATGCGGCCTGCTTAATAATAATATGCCGCCCCCTCTCCCGCACAAGTCTTCGACTTCTGGGCTAATCTTCGTGATTAGAATGAGGGGTAGAGATATTATTATTATTACTGTTTTATCTAATTTTAGTAAAGTCTTTGAGATGTCTGTGTATAACTGCATAATATACTCCCTCATAAGAAATATTATTTTAATTGGCCATCATGGATTTATGGAAAACTGATCCGCTAATACTAATTTATTTTATTTCGCTCAGTTTGTTTTCAGAAAGTGGACCGGTTTACACGGATTTTCCAAGGTATTTTACCGTTTACGTTTATTACTACTATCTAAATTTAGTGTTTATGAATTTTTCCACCTTCGGGTCAATTTATTTCGACCTTATTTGTCTCGTCGTCTCCAATATGTCACTTATAACGGATTTAATTCCATCATCATTTAATATCGTCTAGTGTTCAGCAAGGGTCGAACTTAGGCCCGTTACTTTTTTCTTCGTGTATTAATGATCTAAATAGCGTAGCTGATTGTGAAAATTATTCTTTGCCGATGACTTGAAACTGTACAATGCTATTAACTTTGTCAATCACTGTGTTAAATTTCTGCTGCAGCGAAACAATGTAAGTCGATGGTGTACTTTGAACAAACTATTTCTTAATAATAATAAATGTAGAATGGTGCCGTTTATTCGTAAATGAAATAAAATATTGTTCAATTGTGTAATCGCATGTGCTGTTCCACTGTGATGCAACTAAGGACCTTAGAATCCTCTTCGTCTAGAATTAAGCTTTGCGTTCTACATCGACCACAATATATCTGGTTACATAAAAGCGCTCGGATTTTAAGTCAGGCAAGATCGAGATTTCCATGACATTCAAGTTTTAAAACCTTTGTTCTTTGCGTATGTAAGATCTAAACTCGACTATTTACCTCTTGTTTGGAGCCCTTTATGAGAATCATGTTAAACCAATTGAGGCAGTACAGAGAAAATTTGTAAAATATCTTGTTTATAACATTAAAGGTAGATATCCTGAACGTAATCAAAACTATTTGCTTAGTCGGTTCGAACTTAATTCGTTAAATTTTAGAGGATGCTACTATTGTCTTAAATTCCTTCATTCTCCTTTACAGAATGAGGTCGACTGTCCAGAAATTCTTAACCAACTCAACTTTCTCGTTCCTAGAATGTTTAAATGCTTAGTATACTTTCTATACTCCTATAACTAGAACTAAACTTTTTCGAAGTCACTACTTCCGTCAGGATATAATAGGTGTGATATTTTCAATTGATCTTGAGCTTTTTGATGCAACTAAGACTAGGTAATTGTTAGTACATATAATGGTAGCTATTAGAATGATATTTGCATTTTCTAATACCATGGCTTTAAGGCGGTTATTAGTTTGTTTAATCAGATATTATTTTTCTTCACTGTTAGACTTGGTTTGGACTGTCTTGTAACTATTGGACAAATAAAGAAAGTGTTACTATTAATATTATTACTGTTCCTAGAAACAATTCGTGTTTTTATATAAAAGAAATAGTTTCCTCTCTATATTTTGCTCCATTTAGATACCTTATCAGATCGTAATTGTGTACCCCATACAACACATTATATTTAAGGTATATTGGGCAAATATATGAACTTACTGGGCGTAATGATACTGCCCCTATTATAACTATGAGAGAAACCTACCGTAACGTTGAGAATAGAAGCACATTATTCATAATCACATTACCATTAAGAGTTAAATTTGATCGAAATATTCGATGATGCGTAAGAAATTGAGCGCCTTGTAATAGAGTTTATTATATTTCTCACCGAATATTGATTTATCAAGAATTATTATTCTGTAACCTTTATACGAAACGGAAGAAGTGACATTGAAATGTCGTTCATAATAAAACTCTAATGAATAATTAGAAAAATATCCCTGGGATTTAAAAGAAAATAAAGGTTATCTGTGACCTTTACTTTTGTAGCTATAATTTATTTCTCAAAGCAGAACAAAAATAATGTTTCTTTCGTTAAAATTGTTTTAAAACTTTCTCTTTATTTCGAAGGAAATCAAATTAGAGTAAATATCTTAATAAATAATTATATTTTACTTTTACAGGCGTCAGAATTGCCGTAAAGTTACACTCTTCGTGTTGTAATTATTAAATTTAAAGGACTGCTTTATTTATATTTACTGAAGCTTTAAATTCTACAAATTGAAATGTTGTATTCTCATATTTGATTATAATGCGTACAAGATACAGAATTTTTCTGCAACCCTTACAGAAATATAAAATTTTTTTACTGTCAGGAGTCTCTAAGGGTGACATTTTGCTTACTTAGAAAAAAATGGTATCTTAACAACAAATGTATTCACTTTTAATCCTAGAAGCTAAAGTTGACACTGTTAATCCTTAGATTAAAAGTATTAATCAACATTTAATTTATAAAAATTTGTTCAACAATATTTACAATAACTTTTGTTTATCTACATTAATATTAAATACATAATTTGAACAAGTATTAAAATAAAAACTAGTGAAACTGCCACTATCCCCATTCTTGGAACAATTCTTAAAGCTGTCCAGTTTTCTTTAATAGTTATATTATTCCACCACCATCAACTAAAAGGGTAGCAGACGTTTGTAATGCGTTTCCATTGTACTCTTTTCAGTTGATGAGCTTCAAAAATCTTGCCACTTCTTGCGAGATGGCACTGATTTTATTAATACCGACCACTATTCGATGGCACTTTCCGTTAACTTATCTGAGAAATAATCGATGTTCCACCAATCCGTGTGGTCGTAAAGCAACATATTTTCGAAAAACAAATAATTGTCTCCCAGCACAGTAAAAGAACGTACCTAGTCTCTTGGTTTTGGTATTGGGAATTTTACATCTTTAACATTAGCAATTGTTAAATTGACTAATTCATCAGAATGACATATGCCTGCAACCCCCAATATGTGGAGGACCAATGAAGAAGTTTTTTTAAACATTTTGTTCTTCTATTTTTAAAACATTTTCCATAATCTGGTGCACTATTCAACTTAGTCCTTTGTATATGCTCGTGAAAACACGTAACTTTTAATATTCGCTTATAGCAATCTTCTTCTTTATATCCAACGTTGACCGCAACATTGGATATTTTGAACAAAGGGTTGACGGCTCCATTTTATTTGCTAAGCTTGAGAAATACACCATTAATACATCTTCTGAATACAACTTAATGTATTTTCTTTGCACCAATCCATAAAACGTTGGTAGACGCATTAATAAATTTCTTAATATTTCTTTGGGAGAAGATTCAAAGAAACTTCTTTCGCACACTCCAGTATTTCCTCAGGTACACCTAAATCATCTTTACATTAAATTTTTGCAGACTTAGCAAATTGAACTACAAGCAATCACAGATGAACTCAATTAACAATATGGCGCCTATAGACCAGGCAAATTTTAAAAAATTACGTTAAGTGTGAAGTTTTTGCGGACAATTACTTTTTGTTGAAAACGATAGCTCTCCTATTATAGAATGCAAATCTAAAAATCCCAAAAAATCGGAAGTGAGCTAAAGTCACCATATAAAAAAATATGGCCACTCGCGTTATTTTTTAAAATCTATTTTTCCTTTGAGTTAGCACCTTCTCCACCATCTTTGTTTTGTAATGACTTATTGAGAAAAGGAAATAAAGCCAGTTTAATACCACTGTTAAAAATTGAAAGTAGCAGCAATGAGCGAAACCACATATGTTATTGATGGAGGGTGGCTGCTACATCGAGTTATATGGCCAAAACTGTATACTTTTGCACAAGTGGCAATGCTATGTATATCTTACGTATTAAAACATTTTGGTGAAAATGCGATAATTGTGTTCGATGGATATACTAACGTTCCTTCTACAAAGATGAAGAACATCGACGAAGAAAGAGTAGGAAAATACCAGTTGAAATTATTATTAGCGAATCAACAGTCATACCTACAAGTCAAGAAGATTTTCTAGGCCATGAAAAAATAAATTTCAATTAATACAACTACTTCGAAAGCACTTTAGAGAGAACAGTATTTCAACGTTTGAAGCTAATGCAGATGCGGACACCTTAATTGTTGATACAGCCATTAGCTTGGCAAAAGAACAAGTAAATAAGGCGGTAGTAGTATTGGGAGAAGACACAGATTTAATCGTTTTGTTGATTGCTTTGTGCGGCGACAGGTCAAATCTTTATTTTAAAAAAGTAGGTCGCGGCGACAATGAAGATAAAATTTTCAATTAAAAAAAAGTGTGTGAGGATTTGGGACAGCCTCTTGTTAACAGCCTTCTTTTTATTCATGCCATTAGTGGTTGTGATACTACTTCTTATCTTTATAAGAAAGGCAAATCGGCAGCGCTTAAGGTGTTTAAGAAGCATGCATTCATGCTTGACAAATTGTCAGTCTTCAGTGATAAGATGAACTACTAAACGTTGGTTATGAATTTGTCTCCTTTATGTACGGATTAGATGGGTCCCGAGACATTAATGAAGAACGAAATAGGCTTTACAATATTGGTATAGCTAAGCAGACGCTCGACAAATCTTTTGATTTGGCCGTTCTTCACCCAACCAAAGATGCACTGAAACAACATATTTTAAGCTAGTGTTTCAAATGGCGATTACATTAATAGCAAATTATTTCTTTTTTATATTGTCAGGACCTATCTTCAAGTACAGCAATGGTTGGGAAATGTCTTAGACCCGGATAAATTTGGATGAAAGGTATCAAAAAACGAAATGAATCACAAAGCAGCAATCTCCTGCACCAGAAGAACTGTTAAGTCTGATCTACTCTAAATGTAGAAACGGCTGCCAAAAAAATGTGTATGTTCACAAGTCAGACGCTGCAGTTCTATAATATGTGCCTTCACTGTCATGGGATAGACTGCAAATATGCTTGTGTTCTGGACTAGGATCTTTTGAATGACTGAGTTTTTGTAGTAAGGTAGAATGTAAAATTAGTTAATGGTATTAAAAAGTTAAATGTAGAAAGTCAAAAAAATTGTTTCCTCTTTTTTTGTTAGGAAATTTATATTTTTGGTTATATCTAAATTTAAAGATCATTTTTTGTAATGTTAAGGTTAAAATTCCGTAAAAATAAAAAAAAAACATTTTAAATTGCTCCAAGAGATAAGAAGATATTTCATTTTTAAAAATTTGAATGGGCGGCCACGTTTTTTCAAGATGGCGTTTTTAGCTCACAACGGATTTTTTAGTATTTTAATATATTCGTTCCTGAACATAAAACCTATCGATTCCCATTGAAAAAAATGTCCCTTACACTTCATTGAAAAAACTAGATTTGCCTGGTCTACTAAAGTTTTATTCGGATTAAAAGTGATTTTTTTTTGTCTCGCAATTTTATGTCTGATCGGCTGCGTTACGCTTCTCCTTCAAAGTAGTTGATTTGTTAAAAAAATCGCTTCCAGCACTTGACTTACTTGCAGTAGAGATATTTTTTTGCTAACAACTGATTTACGGGTTATGAACTCAGCAGTGTAGCCTTCAGCTACCGTTGAAGACTTCCATTCACCATGCTGTCTTGAAGATGTGATTGATATCAGCTCGTGAATTTATTAATAGTGTAGCTGAAGTCTACGGAAACAGTATCTGGTACATTTGTGAACAAGTAAGTTTTTACCGACTATAATAAGTAAATAAAAATTTGGACCTAACTTTATTGCAAGGAATGAAATTAACATCAGCTGTTTGTTTAGTCTAAAATACATTACATCAACTTCCTTTCTGGGTTACAACCCTCTTCGCGGTGAAATTAACGTTAAACATTACTCTAAATGTGGTTCGCTCAAGGGTAAATGAAATTGTCGATGAATGCTCCCTTCGTTCTCATGTTAACCATGAACGAAATGGAAATCAATAAGATTCTTACTAGTCTGTGTTAGTGACAGTCAAAGACGTTTACCACCTTTCCCCATGGACAGATTTGTTTACGATGTAAATATGAAAGTCTTTTAAAACTGACGAAGAAATTATTCATTTTATTAATCAATAAAATCATATTCTGTCCACAAGAAAATAGCGAAACAGAAATAAAATGGAATGCAGATGTACTTCTACACGTTCTGTATTCCAAGAATAGAAGTTTCTGGAAACTTAAATTATATAATTAAAGTTTATATTACATGAATAGAATCTAATCTGTACGTAAGTATAATAATGTAGTTAAAAATTGTATATGCAACATGCTCAAAACCGGTGCATATCTGGTGAGTTGCTGACGACTTCATAATTTGCTGTCTTTCTTAAATACTAAACACGGTTAAATACTAGTAGTATTTAATTATTTATATAGGGTGGGTAGAGTAGTAACTACCTTTCCTAGAAGGAAACACAGTATAGCAATAACACTGAAATACTAATTATATACTTCAGTTTTATTTTTTCTTAATGTGATATTATTTTAATTCTTCTTAGTCACTTAAAACTTCAAAGTTTACTTGATTCCAAGTGATTTTTATCTTTAAATATATAATCTTATTATACAATAAGTAGATAATAATAAAGTATGTATTACTATACTTGATGAATGAAAATAGACTAGCATTGGAATAAGTGTATTAATCCTGATATTAGTATATCTTTCTTTCCGTGTAATTCATATAAAAATGATATCATATATGGATATATTATAATACTCTTACCGTTAAATTATTACTTTTTTATATTTCTAGTTAAAATGCTTCTTAGTCTTCTGATTTGAGATGACGATGATTAGTATCTGCTATAGACCAAATAAGATCGATCACCATTGTCAGTAATTTTGGAAAAAGGTGCCAAAACGTGACTGTTTGTAGTAGTCTGTGGTTCACGATGGGAAGCAAAGTTGTAGTCACATTTTTTCAACAATGAATGACCCTTGTTGGAGATATTTAACAAATGAAAAAGATTTATGAGTACCTCAGAAAATGGATCTATAGCCTCGTGATTTTCATACTTTTAAGACTACTGTAAAAGTTTGAGTCAAATGCAGAACCATAAAAAATGAATAACTTTACAGTCTTAAAACGCAATGATACATATACGCAATCTATGTATTCTTTGATTACCGGCAGAGGCGGACTAAACAGAGCCCAAACATCGTAGTAAATATGCGTTGCGCCTCTGCGCCTTTCATTGATGTACGACGACGACCTTGATTCGGCATTTTTTGATATGAGATTCGCCAAGTTAAATTGACCACACTTTACTTACACTTACCTTACGTTGTAAACAAAATTTTTCTATTATGAAAATTTGCAGGGAGGCGGGGCCCCAGTGTCCTCCTGCCCCAACCGTCACTGGTACTGTGACTTGCATTGCCATATAATATAAATTTTTGAACACAAGAATTCAGGTTAATAATAATAATAATAATAATATATCTACCCCTCATACCAATCACGGGGATTAGCCCAGAAGTCTGAGACTTGTGAGGGAGAGGGGGCGGCATATTATTATTTAGCAGGCAAGTATAAATGTGTCTTCTTCAGAACTATCAATATTCGATAACCATATGTAATCAGTGCAAAAAACGTAAATGTAGCATAAATCAATGAACAGTCGATTGATCAGGATTTGATATTTAGTTCGGAATCTCTGTAACAAAGTCTTAAGAATATATATATTCAGTCGTAGCGGCATTTTTTACCGATATTAGGCGAGTCCGTTCGCAGTAACACAAGAGACGACAATATATCTTTAGGAAAAATAAAGCCCTTTCACCATGTCTTTCAGATTCGCGTAATTGTCCCAATAACTCTTTCCTGAGAGCTGGTAGGAGCCTAGTAGCATCGGACCAGTGTTTAGCTGGAAAAGCAGCAATTCCTTGTTAGGACGGCCATCAGCGGCGGCATGTCCGTCGGCAATTGGTTAAAAGAGCCGTTTTTAGCCTGGCGGGTGAACCATAAAGTAGAAAGTGCCTCGTTAAGTCGCGGGAAACTCCGAGTGGATACAGCGATCTAGACTGCTTTGCCTTGTACTTCACTCAGATGTGGGTGCTTGTACTATTTTATTTTGTTTATTATTTCGCCTCACATCCACATAGACGATGTTATGCAGATTAAAGATGTAGTTCCTATAAAAGATGAAATGAAATAAAAACATTTTTAAATGTTTTAGTCAATTTTGTCCATTACTTTACATGAAATGGAATGCAGAACTATGAATGCAGAAGTATTTTGCCACCCAGAAAGATGGGAATTCCAACCATCTTATAGGGACAGTTGTTTTAGTAAAAACGTATTAATATACTGCTAATTTATCTTCCTCACATCAAGTCAAGTCGTGGTATGGCTTCAGTGTGAAGCTTTGAAAAACCTTAGAAAATATAGTGTATTACATTGCAAACCTAGTGCAGAACACAAATAGATCTAGAGCTGACAATGGAACTGAATCAGAAATATTTGAAACAAACAAGGTTTAAACATAAATAATAGCTTCAGAGAATATACAAAATTAATTCTGAGGTGGAGAATATACTGCTGAGATTTGTTAAGCAAATATATTCATCTGATTTAACACCTAAGTGGACTTTTTGACAATGAAGTGTATGGCACCGAAGTGGACACTATGAATGATTTACGCAAACGTATCATAGTAGCTCCTGCCAATAACTTACGAGTTCAAAATAGACAAGAAACATAAAAATGTGTTGTTTGTAAAAACTGAGTAAGACGGGCTCAAAATGTTGCTGTTGTAACATTGGATATGACAAGCTATTTTAATAATTAATAAATAACAATATAATAATAAATAATAATAGAAGCAAAAGCCGCTGATATTGCTGTATAAAATAGGTGTTATAAAATGTCATTTATTTCTTTCCTTGGGAATTTCTGTCAATTTTTTGTCCGGTCGCCGAATCATGCTTTGCCTTCTCAGGTTTTATAGTGGACAAATATCCAGTGTCGTGCAGAAGTGTATTTTAAATCATTGTTAACTGCTCTTTTTTAGTTACAGAGTTACATTACAAAATTTGTTTAAGTAGGTTCTGAATCACCCTGTATATTTCAAATTTGGTGCACCACTCACTCTGTATAAAGCCTTATGTAGAGATATTTCTAATATTTCGTTAAAGGCGCTTCTAGATCTATTCAAAAATATTCTGATACATGTAATCAATTGGAATCACTTTTGACAAAAAAACTTCTTTAGAAACAGATACACAGAATATACAAAGACGTTTATCGTTCCTTATCTCCCACTGTGCAGTTTTTCATCACGTATATTCCCACTAAGAATATTTTTCGCAAATATAGTCACGATCCTTTAGAAGCGCTCTCTTTTACAACTCTCAGAAGTACAACGAATGCCAGAGCCCTATCTTTATGATGTACATAAACATTCTGGGGTGAGCAAGATACGTGTTACCCTTTATGGAGCGGTAGATGTAGGAGCAATAATAAATTATCAAAACGAAATCAATGTCAGAGAGCAAGAAATTAGTGATGCATTGAAAGTGTCATATTGAGTCTTTTGTTTTATTTTTATTTATTCAAGTCCTTACAGGTAGAAATTATAAGGCAAAATAAGAAGGAGAAATAATACATATCATACAAAAAAAATTAATACATTAATATTAGTATATTTTTAATACATACAGGGTGTTAAGAAAACAGTGTAATAGTATGAACCAAAATAAGCAGAAAAGTCTTAATAAACATGGGTCCGCAAAGTAACGGTTGCGGAGATATGGACCACTATTCGTTTTTCAAACATTTTATTTTATTAAGAATAAACCGACAAAGGAAGCTTTTAACAAACAAAAACCGAAGTTACAGAATATGTCTAAAGTGCCTTCCGTTCATTTCCAAGCAGGCACGATATCTTCGTCTCAACGATATTCGAACTCTTTTGAAAACACCCTCCTTGGTTTGGATTTTTTGACACTTTTGATTAATCCGTAGCTGCAGCTCTTCCAGGCTATTTACAGGAGTACCATACACTAATGTCTTCAAATATCCCCAAACAAAGAAATCTAGAGGGTTCAGATCAGGCGATCTTGGAGGCCATAAAACAGGACCGGCCCTTCCTACCCATCTATGTGGAAAAGTTTGGTGTAAATGCTCTCTAACGGCCATGGAAAAATCAGCTGGAGCATCATGCTGGAACCACATTTGTTGCCTCTGATTCAAAGGAATGTCTTCCAAAAACTCATACAGTGTATTCTGCAGAAAGTTGAGGTAAGCAGCGCCTGTTAATCGGTTTGGTAAAACAACAGGACCTAGAAACCTGTCACCTACAATACCCATCTAAATGTTTAATGAAAAACATGCATGATGTCCAGATTATATTAGAGCATGAGGATTTTCGTCGGCCCAAATAAGCGTATTGTGAAAATTAAACAATCCATTTCTTGTGAACCCGGCCTCATCAGTAAAAAGAATGTTTGCAAGAAAACGAGGGTCTTCAGCATCATGACGTAGCAACTAGCGGCAAAAAACCAAGCGTGCTTGATGATCATTTATTGGATTTGAGGCCTGTACTCGTTGCACATGGTATGGATAAAGCAGTTTCTCGTGAAGGATTCTCCAAACAAGAGGACCACTAATTCCTACTTAGGCTGATATTCTCCGCACACTTGTACCTGAATTCTGCTCTACCAGTGCTAGAATTTCTTCTTCTGCTCTAGGAGTGGATACCGACCTTGGTCTTCCGGATAAATGGCACTGTTTGCTCAAGGAACCGGTATCACGCAATCTTTGGTGAATTCTTCCAAACATGCGTTATGAAGGAATCTGGCGATTTGGATAAGCGTCAACATAAAGATGTCGCGCTTTGGTGGCGTTTCCATTAGCACGGCCATACATGAAATGCATGTCTCTTAATTCTGCGTTAGAGTAACCAGACATAGCGAACGAAAACTTGTACACTGAGAACAACTGTCAAATACGTACTGTTTATTTGACAAAACATCAACCAGCTATTATAAGAAAATATACAACGTTTTTGCAAAATAAAAAAGGGGCTAAAAAACATAAAACATTCCATATCTCGGCAACCGTTACTTTGCGGACCCATGTTTATTGAGACTTTTCTGCTAATTTTGGTTCATACTATTACCTCCTTAAATATTTTACACTCTGTTTTTAACAGCCTGGACTTGTATTAATGCTAATTGTGCTACTGCATATGCAGTCGATGAACTTTAATAAATTAAAAGTAATTTTTTTAGGTCGTTTCTCATATCTATCTATCTATCTATCTATCTATCTATCTATCATAAAGTTATGATTTGGAAGGTAAACACATCTGAATTGACATCTAGACTCATGTTTTGGAATTCTTTGCTATATATTCTAAACAGTTAATGTCTAGTATTTTAACAGTACTGCTCTGCAACACAATAAATTATTAAAATGACTAAAAATTCAAATATAAATAACACTGGAAACTTAATCATATACCAATGTCGTCATCCTGTCTCAGAAATGCTGCAACGCTATTGGACCAACATATTGAGTACGACAATTATTGAGATAAGACTAAATTAAAGATATTAGGCTTTCGTGAAAGCTTAATAAGCAAAATACGATGATCTAAGCTATGAAATGCTTTAGTAAAATGAAGATATATTACGTCCATTGGAGACCACTGTCGTATTTTAACTTCAGATAGGATGTACAGGATAATAAGACCTACAACGTACAAAGGTTTTTTTTAAAGTGTCTAAAATATTATTTATGGAATTTTTAACAATTTCCTTAGAGGATATTTGATTTAATAATTCCTAAATATAGTTAACCTTTGAGTCAGTGTTTCGTTGTAGAGGAAAGGCTCAATATAACGAAATAAAAATGAAATCTCCTAAGTAATACCTTCGAAAATTGAATTTTCGCCAGATGGCCGACACTACTTAATCTTGACCTTTCTAAATTCGATTACCATCAGTGTTATTCCATTAGAGAGATAATCGGATGTCCGTTAGACAGATAAGCAGGTGTTTAAGCTGAGGAAGTTATTTTGGGAGCTGCCGCTGTGGACATGGGCCCGATTTTTCTCAATTAAATTCGTCCTTTGCCAAACTTCCGAATGCGGTCGTTAGGACAAAACCTTCCATTTCAGATCCTTCACGAATATGAATTCATGTTTATTACAGACTTGAATGAAATTATCATCAGTGATTTTAATCTTCCAGTATACTGTTCAAGACGTTTAAATAATCCCTCCAACTGATACACTACCTCACTGCAAAATGTCTTAAGTCTGTGTCAGTATACTTACCACAATCTGAGTAATAGGATTCTTGTAGTAGTCTCAAGCAACTACAACTGCAGTATAATTTTTGCTTTTGGCATTCTTGTTGAAAAGGGTCACCATGCATCCAGTAATTACCTGTTGTAAAAGCAGCTGATTATTTTCCTTTAAATATCTAAATTCAATTAATCATATTTATTTTCTATCCCAGATGTACACCAGGCCAGTAAGTGCTTCCTGTGCACACTAAATAGTATCACAGTTAATTATGTTCCAGTAAAACAAAATACAAAATTTAATAAAAATGTCCGGAATGGTTTTCCAAAGATATTATTCAGGAAAAGTGCATTGAACCAAAAATGACATAAACAATATAAAATTATAAACAGTATCTTTGCCTTTTTTGATTTATAATTTCTTTATTTTACTCTCAAATATGAAGTAAGTTTGCCATACTTCGAAATATCAATACCTTTGTGCACTTTGAAAATTAATTTTACCATGGAATACTGTGTCCACATCGAAGAGACAGCAAAAGTTTCTCCACATTGAAAAAGTATGACAGTAGCACCTCTTCTGTAATTGCTCCTTCTCCCATGCCCCTTGTCGAATTCCATCAATTCCTTCTCGTATACACTTTTGCTTTTCGCTGGTAACAGAAGTAATATTGCTCTTGGGCTTCTTTCTGGATTTCAGCCGGAATAAAAAATATTCTTAGCATTCTCATTCATTTTTTGTGTCGATTTTGCAAATTTTTCACTCTTATTGATAAATAAACAAGCGCATGTTATAGAAACGATTCCAAGACTTTCTACTACTCGGCTGACAGTTAATATTCTTAATTAAAATAAATGTGTTCATTTTTTCTCGTAGATTAAATGATTTTTAATTCCCTTTTATAATTAATAACTATGTATTATAGTTATTAATTATCTTTGTTATAGTTTATTAAATTTCAATCATACCCTACGCATTGCTTTCAGTTTATTCAAAATAGTGATTTCAAATCTGATGTTCGGTCAGACTTTAAGTGTTCCACAAGGTTCGATACTGGGCCTGTTCCTGTTTCATAGGTTTTATTAATAATATTATTAGTGACTAGAATTTTATGCAGATCATCCTAAACCTTTTGTAAAATTACAAGTTTGACTGACTGTATTAATCTTCAGAATAACCTAAAAAAGTTAAAGCAGATGATTGAAAAAAAAAACGATAAATTATATAATTATTGGTAGCGAGTTTCATGTTTGGTAAAGTTATCCATGTATAAAATAGTGAGTAATTATTTCAATATGGACCATATTCTCTTGTAGTTTGCAAGATATTGTAACCTCTATGTTGGGTCAAGCGTATCTAATGTTCTGATGATTGTATATCTCTCCAAACTGATATTAATGCGGCATTTGAATGGAAATATGTCAACAAACTTGACTTTAATATTCAGAAATGCTATAGTATAACTTTTACTTGCAATAAACAAATAATATTGTAACCTCGAAATTGGGTTATCGTAGAACAAACGTAGACAAACAAACTTTATTGTCACTCTTGATTATAATACAAGAAATATCCTTCGAACAAATTTCACAACTGTCAACGCTTTACTTTGACGTTTGTCAATCGCCTTGGACTGCTCAATATAAACTGACTCCAGCGGCCAAAATGATCCGCTTATATAGGTTTTTAATGTTTTAGAAGTTTACGACGGTCTCGAGAGTAAAATAGAATGCGGCCGAGAATGTTCCAGAAAACGTCAAAATAAAGGCATCACAAAAATTATAAATTCTAACATAAACAGAAACGTAATTTAGAAACTAACAAGGTAGGTGAGTTTCCGTAACAATACTGTATTACCTTTGTCTATTGTAGCTCATAAGTCAGCTTTCTTTCTTTACGTACGCTGTTCTGTTTAATTATTTGATATCTTCTTGTAATATTTCTGGTTTATTACTTATCTTATTATTGGACTTTTATCTCTTTGAATATTTCATCAGGAAAATAAGAATGAAAAGTATTCATTGAAAACCAATTTTATTGTCGGTTTGAGAACCGATATTGAAAAGAAATTTTATTCACTTCTCTCCATTCTTAATACACTCCCACATTAATTTTACAAGCAAATGCAATATTCTCAATCGTTCTCAATAGTCAGCGAGAATCGAATGAAAAGTTTTTTATTAAAAATATTTTCATTTGATTTCATATTTAAATTTCAACATAAAAATGCTTTCAAAGCCAAGAAATTAATACGCGTAACGTAAATATCTCTTTAACTATTATTTATGTATTGGCCTTAAGAAATAAGGTCAACCCTGATGAATCGATAAAGACTGTTTTTGATATTACCCTGGGGGTCGTAAAGTAATTTAACGGGTTTAAGTATGACGTGGGGCAAGGATTATACAACGCTTTTAAAGGATAATTTTAATTTTAATAGAAATGAGTGTACTTAGGAGTTCCAACGAAGTTTTGATATAATTTGATGTTAGCAGTAAAATCGATTTTATTGTATATTTTATTTTATCTAAAAAAAAAGTTGGAATGTGCAGGGGCCTCTTACAAATACAATTTTGTAAAAAAATTCAAAAAGAGCAGCTTGAAAATGATTCAAAGATACACTTCTGCACGACAATGAAAACTGATTCACTTTAAAGCCTGATAGGGCCACAAAGCATGCAATCGGCAACACCTATTTTATATATCAAATATAGTCCAAATGATTTAAAGTCAGGAGATTGTGGCGGGCATGGTACCGGTCTTCCTTGTCCAGTTCCTTGGTATTAACGCTTGGACAAGCTGTATATGGTACGGATATAATTGAGCCTCGCATATGATACGTCACACTGTCGCAATACACCGTGGATGCCCTGGACCCCCATCTCTCCCACGATTCGGTCTCAAATTTCCCTCGCGTTGCACTGCACTTGAACTGCATTTGCACTCACTGCACACCGCGATATAAGTAGCTGCATTTGCCACATATTTACCGAGAAATCATTCTGCTAAAGCATTTTTACATCATTATAAATTAAAACTAATGTAAAAACTGGCATCACAAAAACGTTTGATACCTACAAAAAATGATCGAATTTCGATTATGTATACATATCATAAACAATGAAATATTTTCGGAAATTTATTCTTAAACATATTCCATGAAAAAATGTTCCTACAAATATTTTGCGAACTTGCTTCGTTTTCAAGAATTTTCGAACCATTGAATTATTACTTACTTTTTAAATAGAAATAACGGAGATAAATAAAGCAATATATATCATAAACTAATCAACTGTATGCAGAGCAGCATATACATTTTTAACCAAAGGTGCTGCGATATTTCATATCATACGTAAAACAATATTTCTCTTTCTTTTAATATCGCCACCGAGAATAAGCTTGCTCGACCTGATACATGACGTTGGAAATAATTTCAGGGACGAAGAGAAATGTAAAGCCAGCATCTTGCTTTTTTATTTTAGAACGCCATTCGCAAAATAAATTGAACATCCATATACAAGGTGTACCAGTAGTAAGTATTCAAAACTTGTGAGCTTGTAAAACAAGTCGAAAAATTACGAAAATCTTAGTACAACTTTTGTCAGTGGCGGCTCCTAAGGGAGATACGCTCACTTAAAGGGGTAACCTCAGCAACAGTTTTTAATGCGTAACATCAAAACGGTTCAACATTATGTCTCGAAATTTTGATGATATATTATTCTTGACGTGTTTAGTAAGTCTCATAAAATAGATTTCAAAACTTTCTACAGGGGCATGAAAAAATGCAAGACTCAGGGACAAATTTAATCATATCTTTTTAGTAGTTAATTTTTTGTAGTTTCTGACTCGAAAATATTGAAATTTGAAGTATTTAACATAAAAACGGTACTCTTGTTAAATTTCAATAGGATATACCGTTTTTCAGGAAAATCGATTTCAATCATTCTTAACGTGCCCCATATTCAACATCCATAGCCAAATAAATTAATAAATTGCAGTGCGCCATGAAGAAAACAACTAATCTGGCAGTTAACAAATATGCAAGTATTTTTAACACTCTTAACAGTAACAATTAAAAACAATAGTACAAATAAAAATACCGGAATATAAATAACATAAAAACAACGCCTTTCGGTGCAAAGATATATTTTATAATTGGGTACATTTCTATTGGGGAACTTTATACCATATCGGTGTGAGGCTGCTCTTGCGCTCCCATGACACTCCATCTAACGTTAAAAGCATATCTACATACTCAGAATATGTATACGGTTGCATTTTTAAATAATTTTTATCTATTTTTGTTCACTATAAAATGGCACTGCGTAGACTCAAATAATACAATTTTCAAACTAAAAATACTTGACATTTCTGTTAACTGTCAGACTACTTGTTTTTTCCATGGCACACTGCAATTAATTTTTTTGGCTATGTATTTGATGTTAAATGTGGGTCACGTTAGGAATGATTGAAATCGAATTTACTGAAAAACGGTACATCCTATTGAAATTTAACAAGAGTACATTTTTTATGTTAAATACTTAATATTTTAATATTTTGGAGTCAGAAACTAGAAAAAATTAACTACAAAAAAGATATTATTAAATTTGTAACAGAGCCTTGCATTTTCTTACGCCCCTGTAGAAAATTTTGAAATGTAGTTAATGAGACTTATTAAGCACGTCAAGGTTAATATCTCACCAAAATTTCGTGACTTAATGTTGAACTGTTTAGATGTTACGCATTAAAAACTGTTTCTGAGGTTACCCCTTTAAGTGAGCGTATCTCCCTTAGGAGCCGCCACTGACAAACGTTGTACTAAGGTTTTCGTAATTTTTCGACTTGTTTTACAAGCTCACAAGTTTTGAATACTTACTACTGTTACACCTTGTATATTATATGTACAAGTTCTATATCGGTAGCCTTACATAATTATTTTCGAGAGAAGTACTGTGTCGTCGGTAGCATTGCAAAAAGGAAAATGCCAGTAGGCGCTATTTCTAAAAGGTTTAAGACACAAAAGTTAATTTACTTCCTCTTGGGCCTTTCCATTGTAACTGGATTACTCCTAAATTAAATACAAATTAGCTAATTTCTTGAGAATACTAATTTAGAGTCTCAGTCTTGCATTTCTCTAGAGTGACAGAAGGTGAAAGGCATAAACGAATATATAGTTAGTAAGTACGGTATTGCATTAATACAATTTGTAGCGATTTCACTGAATTCAAAATATAATTCCTTTTAATAAATAATATTTATAAACTAGTCAATGACAGTTTCAGTTCAATTCAATATGTATCTAAATGTTTTTAGCAAGTAACAGTTTCATTGGCTAAAACAGAATTAGGTGGTGCCATGTTCTAGAATATATTTTTTCGAAAACTGTCATCAAAAGTTGACATTTTCATGAAATTTTCAATTGACAAAGTGCGTCTCTATTGTCACCTAGCTACGAAGTACTTTTATGTTCTAGAACACCAGATCCTTTTTTGTTGTAGATTATAAACAAGTTTAAAAATAATTTGTCATATTTTTGAAACTTATTTATGATTTTATTATTAGTTAAACAATAAGTACCTATACGTTTTAAGTAATATAATATTTCAATGCAAAGCAGTAAAAAGGGACGATACAATACAAACAATTTATTTTACACTACATGTAAATTGAAAGCGTCTATGTTTACGGCAGATTCAGTGCTGTCAGTTATCGTAGCTTTTATTGTTTAAGTTTTCTGCGCATGTTGTGTTATTGGTAAGTTCCGTAGGTTCTGCTGAAGAGGGTAACAATTTATTTGCGATTGAAATTTTATTTTATATAGAACTTTCTATATATGCCTCTGCTATCGTACTAGAATGCCACCCTCCATGTGGTTTTATGCAGGTAATATTGGCACCTCCGTCAGCGAATACAGTGGCGGAAGAATGTCTAAAGCAGTGCCCTGCATAAGTTTCCGGAGGAGGCAAATTGAGATAAGTTTCTATTTCTTTTGGCGTAAAGCACAGTACTTCATTTGGTCTAGACTTGAAGTCGCAAAACATCTCAAAGTATGAGTTTTGGAATCAGAAATTCTTATAATAATAATTGCATCTTTGTCTTCTATATCATCAATCGTTATCTTTAGTAGTTCGTCTCTTCTCAGAGCTCCACAAACACCAATTATTAAAATGATCTTATTAATTTGAACTATCTTTTCTAGTAGGAATCACAGGTGCTTCTTGTAAAATTATTTCAATTTCCTCTTTCGTTAGAATTCTGGTCATTTTTGAACGGTATCCAACTTATTTGCTTTTCAGTTATGGTATTAGTTTTGAAAATTATCTTATATTTACTTTTTTGGCATTCAGTGTACTTTTTAATATGGAATATACTGACCATAACGTCAAAGGTTTTATTTTATGTTCGAAATATGCCAGTAGTACCGCTTCGGACTAAAGCACACTTTCAATTCATTGAAGGCAATCTCGTATTGTACACTGATGTTTTTTTGGGATTCATTTTGAAACAGTACTTTGTGTCGCTTCCAATCCTTCCGCTGGTGCTTGCCTTCACTTTCCGAGCTCTCTTTGAATTAAACACTCCTAGAACATGAAATATAATATATAATTCTGACACTACTTTTTCAAACAACTAATTTATATTATTTATTATATTGATATCGTTGTGAGAGTCACCGAGTCTAAACCATCTTGATTCTCTCTTATTTTATTGTAGTTTTCGAAAAAATATTGTTTGTATTTCAAACGAGAAATACTTTTGGCAAAATAACTTTCATTCTTGAACGCAAAAGTAGCATTTTACGTTCTAGATACAAAAATTACTATATACAGTTTTTACAACAGGAGCAAAACAACTGTTACAAATTACCACACCTTAAAAAAACAGCCACAGAATTATTAAGTATCGCAAATCATTAAACTGATTTCAATAGTATAGTTAACGCTGATCTTTTCTTTAGAATGTCTCCTTTGTAATTCTGAAATGAGGTACAACTTTTTAAAACACATACTTGCAAAAGTCATTTATATTTTGGAACGTGTACGAAACCCTAATTGGTAAAATTCTGACATTTTCCTTCACAGTATCAGAGATTAATGAAGTTTCTCCCAAGTTGTTTTTAAATGAGTGCAGGAATACACTTAAGAACGTACAAAACTGGAGAGTTCGTGGGAAATGAATGATGTCTGTAACAAGTTTGCAAAACGTGGAGCGACTCAACGACATGTAATTCCTTCGCTCTTCATTGCAAAGTTTTAATTGGTGATCGATCCCGTTCCTTGCATGTAAAGGAACTTTTGCATTCGATTCCATATTCAGGGAAACTTTCCAGAAGTACAGAAGCCAATGCATTAGAAGTGGCTAACAAGATTCCGGTATGAATAAAATGATCTGAAAAGAATTTCTCCGTCTTAAATTACGTTAGGACTGTAGAAATATCTTCGTACATAAACTTTACCTACTAAAGATTCTTTAAATACATGTTTAGTAACTATAAGGTGTTACGTCACGCTGATTCTAATAGAAGCAAACAAACGCAACCATAACAAGAAATTATAATTATACACGAGCGATTAATAGAGAGGGACTCATTTTATAAACCCGCTCACAATTTATACCCTTAATGATGTTTAAGGGGTACGTTAGATTGGACGAGGAGGACCAGTACCATGGCCACCACGATCTCTTCAAAACGGACAAGAACCAGAAACCTTTGTGTTAGTTCGTAGATATTGGCTGTTCACTCAACGGCAACTTATTTCTTTGTTACCCTATCAAGTGAAACGCGTATGGAATCTTATTCGTTGCAACCCTCAGCCACCCGTAATTATCTAAGTGCTGTGAATTAACTATTATTATTTTGCAACTCCGGTACAGAAGCTTGTATTTTAGTTTCGTTTTAGGTTAGTACCTAACAATGTGGCCCTTTCAGTTCCCCACTGACTCGGCCTAAAAGGAAATCCCTTCCCGATTAAATGTTATGTTTCACTTAGTGTGGTCAGTAATCATCTGATAGGAATCTAAATTGATAAACAAAGAAGCTTAAGTGTCTAGTAGATAAACCTTAACGCTTCTGGCTGCGTCTTGGTATTTATGAATGGTGTCAGTGTTGTTCAGATATAGTGCAGTAATCATATACGAGGTGTGTCAATTAAGTTCCGGGAATTTGTCAATGAAAAAAACAAGTAAATTAATTTTTTCCAAAACCGACCTTCACAATAGTCTCCCTCTAACTCTACACAACGATTCCAATGTTGCTCCTACGATTGGAAGCACCCTTGGTAATCCTCCGCAGTTAACCCGTTCAGCACCACGGTTACAGCTTCTTTGACCTCCTGTACGCCGCCATGATGAGTTCCCTTGAGGTGCGACTTCATCTTGGGGAATAAAAAAAATCGCAGGGGGCAATATCGGGGCTATAGGGTGGGTGCGGCAACGTTGGAATGCCTTTTTTTGCCAAAAACTCTTGCACAATGAACGAGGAATGGGCTGACGCGTTGTCGTGGTGCAAGATCCAGCCGTTCTCGGCGAGTTCGGGTCGCACACGGAAAACGCGGACCCGCAGCCGTTCCAGGACGCCAACATAGAACTGTTCAGTCACTGTCTGGCCGGCAGGAACATATTCACGATGAATGATGCTGTGGATATCGAAGAAAACGATCAACATTGCCTTCAGTCGGGACTTGGACATCCATTCTTTCGTTGACCGCTCTGCACCCTTTTCCACTCACTGCTGACTTTGTTTACGGGTCTCGGGGTCATATTAAAATATCCAGGTCTCATCTCCAGTGACTACCCGACTCATCCAGTGTCTACCGTCGCTCCGAATGCGGGACAACAAATCCTCGCAGATCGATTTTCGCATGTCTTTGTGTTCACGGGTGAGAACTTTTGGCACCATCTTTGCGCAAATCTTTCGCATATTCAAATTTTCGTGTAACTTGCGAACGGTTTTTTTGTTGACGTTTAACTCATCAGACAACGCACGAATGCTTAGGCGCAGACGTGATTAGTGCACGCAAACGGTCAATATTCGCGTCAGTACGAGAGGTGACGGGAGCTTCTTCACGAGGATCGTCTTCTACCGATTCATGCCCCTCCTTGAACCGTTTTGCCCATTCAGACACGCGTGTTTTCGATATGCACTAGTCTCCATACACCACTTGCAATTTTCGAAGGATTTCCAAGGGTTTTTCGCCAGATTTCAGTAAAAATTGAATCACAACACGTTTCGTGTAATTTGAGTCACTCATTTTCACGATGCCACTAAAAAAGTTACTTCCAAAAAATACACATAAAACGCAAACCAAACGTGCTATCAACTTTGGACCGAAACTAAAAGGAAGATCCCCCCTCTCTAGAAAAAAGTTGACGAACGATGCAGTGTTGCCAGTTTCCGAGTTATAACTAAATTCCCGGAACTTAATTGTCACACCTCGCACGTCAGACCTTGCATCAGATTCGATAGTACTAATTTTTTGCTGAGTTGTTTATGATGTTGGTTCAACTAATCCAAGTTTTCTACCTCGAGTGCCGCAACATTGTCTTAAATCCAAAAAAAAACACGAAATTTTCTACCTTGCTTTAGTTTTTGATTTCAATCCTGAAGCGCTGGTCTTAGAATATAACTACTACCATATGTTTTTAAAGTAGAGTGAATTTGTTACAATTTGAGCCCAAAACTGTCTCAGTAAACCCAATAGTTTCCGTAATACAGCTTTTCAAAATTTATCAATTTTTTTCAAACCCGGAAATTTTGTTGTTCTCTAGAAATTTTGACCCTGCTGACCTATTTGTTTCAGAAAATGCCTTCCCTTCGTTCTCCCGTATTCCAATGGACGCTGGAATAGGTGTCAGGGGACAATCAGATGAACCACTCCCATACATTTTTCACAGTTCTCATTACTACAGACAACAAAGTTACTGGACTAATACTGTGCTGATAAATTGTAAGGTTTTGCCTCTTTCTAATTTTAGATCCCTGTAATATAACAACAAAAATCTGGCGCTAGATTTTAAAATCCGATATTATTCTTTGGGGTTGAGTCTTTCGCAGCATGATGTGACTAGAAAATTGTACAGTAGTATCCCTAGAGCGATGGAGAATATATGGAAAATACTGTTATCGACAATCTGCTCTAGAAGGTTATTTTATTTCTTAACTGAACGCTTTGCACGCTTGCTAGAGGATCTACTATATGGAATTGGATGCAATTCTCTAAGCAAAAACTGCCGTATTTGTGGTGGTATTTGTATGCAAAACTAAAATACGCTCTGCTTTGGGAGTGTCTATAATATGCGAATATATTTATAAAATAAGGAAGGATTTACAGATCGCTTCGCAAAAATCGTAACTTTGAGACACATTTTAAAAACATAACGGAAGTTCTACCAGAGTCTGTTCTGAAATGAATGAAATAAACGGCTGCTTTACGATTACCTGTTTTTTTAACAACATTATCCCCTTAGGTGAACATAAAAGCGGAAACATATATGTAGCTTTTACCAAATGTAGTCACTATTATCGCTTTTAACCATAAATAAAGTCAATTGGCTAAAATTATACCCTCGGGGCCTGATAAAGTATCCCAATGACAACACAAAAAAGAATTACGGTGAAATACGCTTCAAAGGGGCGGGAAGTACAAGGTAGTGCGTTTATGGGCTTTTAAAAGATAAAAGTATTTTTGTATAATTTATAAGTACGCGGAAGTTATAATCGGAGAGTTTGTGAGGTAATTTTATATATCTATGGGAGACACACATGCCAATAGTACTTGTTCTCAAATTCAGGTCTAATTTTACTATAAATTTCAATGCTGCCATTAGACTGTTATTTTGGTGTTCATTTTTTCTTGCATTTTATCTTAAGTAAGAACTCCTGAAAACAAGGGATGAGGGAATAAGTTGATTCAGTTTTGATAAGCATGATAATCCACATGATTTTGGTAATTCGGTTGCTGATTATGCTAGCGATGAAATGCTTCCTTCCATTGAATAATAATTTTTGAAAACATAACTATCTGGAAAGAAATCAGATTCAGTAAATTTTCCTCTGAAAGTAGCATCATTCAAACCAGCACTATATTCTACGGTGTGGCTTTCTACAAGTAGGCACTAGAGACAAACAATCAAAGTAATTATTCTTCTCATGAATACGGCATTGTCTATTTTTCCGTCGTTTATGTAACAAAAAGAGGTTGCTCCAACAACCAAAATTCCCCCTATTCTTTCTCGTCGTCGACCTCACAATTGTAAGAAACAAAAAATGTAGTATTTGCACTCTGCGGTAAAGATAGTGTTTGGAATAACAATCGCAAAAAGTTACTTTTAACTTTAACAAGTTTGGAAAATAAATTAAAAGCGGTTGGGACAGGCGCGTGACCGGAATAGCTAAAATGAAACATTTTCTGCTACTTAGCAAAATTCCATTTGATTAAAGAGCGCACCTACAGTACAACTGAAATGCAGCAATTTAATGGAATTCTTTAACGTCTTGTTGTTATTACGTACTGTTTTTTTTTCTTTCTTAAACAAAATCGAAGCTTTTATAATTTCTTTAAACTGTTTTGCTCTTACAGCTCGATAACAAAAAACAGACAAGGTCATAAAATTATGTTCCAAATATTTGTATCTACTCATCTGTTTCAGTATACTCGCGTCAATAATTCAGACGTCACAAGATATTTGCATAATTTTGAAGAAAAATGGGATAATTTACAAGTATAATTTAAATAATAATTAGCTCTTTTCCAACACGGCACCTGACTGGTTGGAAACCTGTCCCAAGTGGATAGCCAAATCGTTCACCGACTTACTGCAGCGGAGTTGTATCTAATATTAAACTGAGTGACGGCTTCGGACAGGTTTCAAACTAGTCAGGTGCCGTGTTGGAAAAGGGCTAATATCTAGTAGGTCAGTGTCAGTTTAAATTTTCTTGTCATTTGGCTTGACATTTAATCGTTACTAATAGCATTTATTAGGAAAATTGTGTGATTTACATTCAGATTCTGACGATATACCGAGCGATATCGAAGAAGCGGCAAGAAATGCCATATCTTCACTGATTCCTGAAAAATACAAAGCGGTATATGACTTGGCTTATGAAAAATTTGAAATATGGCGTGAACAGAAAAAAGTAAAACACGTCAATGAGAAAGTACTATTGGCATATTTTGAACGTAAGAAGAATTTGAAGGCTTCTACGCTACAATAGTATAGCCACATAGTAATACCACATAGATGAAATTGCATATTATCTCTTCAAATTAAAAAAATACGATTGCATGACTTCTTCATTTATTGTCATTAATCTCCGTTTTCCCTCCATTCGTTAAATTCGGCCAACACAATTACTCTCTTACATTTTTACCAAATCCAGATATAACTGTTTATTAAATAATAATTGATAATAAACAATGTAGTTACCATAGCAACCAGTAGGTATAACAAAACCTACCACGTTTCATTGAGTACTAAGAAAGTTCAAGTCGTGCGAATATTTTTTTTTATTAAGTTCCAATAATTCTCCACAAATATGATTGTGATGTGATTATGGATAAAAAGCTTTATTGCATTCATGTTTTGTTTGTCTTTTAACTGTGCTGGATAAAATGCTACTTAAAATGCTTATACAATAAATAACTATTATCTATCTTTAGTGTATCATTTTATCTACCAGTACTACTTCATCTGCCATTTTCAGTAGACGAAAGACAGCTCTAACAATACAGGTAGAAAGAAAAGAAATATATGACTTTATATGATTTGAAACCATTAACACCCACTTGGCACTTTGTACTTTACAAGTAAATTAAATGTCACTTAGCAATTACAAGTCGTTGGTATTTTACAAAGTATAATTGAAACCTCTAAAATGAAGTTTTTATACGCAGGTGTTGTGCAAAGCGATTTTATTTTCATGCTTTGGCACGCCAAGTAATATATACGCCTAATTTACCGCGTTCTTTATTAATTCCATACAATCCAGTAATTTTCTCTCCCGAACTGAAGCCCTGAAATATAATTTTTGGCCATGAAAAAATAATTAAAAGAGTTAATAACGGGAATAAATTTACGTGCCCTAAAAACTGTGACCAATATATTTCAAAGTTTAATTCAGCCCGTGTATACGTAAAACTCGAACCCATTTGGAATCAGCCCTTTACCGTAAGCAAAGTGGGCCTATAAAAAACTTGGCTCTCAGTTAAATTTATGTTAATGGTATTTCCTGAAATTGGGGAGGCTAGAAGGCGCTGAGGTTGGAAACAAATGTTAGGGCATTCCGCAAAAAATCAACTCAAAGTCTCAATTAATTTGGGGAGAATGTATGCACAGACAAATTGGGGCGCATTTGTCAGAAGAGGGGAGGGATGTAGCTCCTTCCTGTCAAATCTGCTTCAGTATAGGCTCGAAAATAAATGGGCATGCTCTTATTAATCATTTGGAGAAGCGATTCTATTGTAATTCGCGCATAAAAGTGTCGCTGGGGGGTTTGTCATTTTTATCTTTTAGGTAAATTATACTTTTCTGATTTGTCACTGTCCCAGAAATAAAACCTCAAATGCTTATACTGAAACAAATAAATACGCTTTGTATTATGAAGTTGACAATAAATTATAGGTAAGCTTTTCGCATTACTCTGGATTAAGGTCAATGGATGCGCTCGGTCTGGAGTAGTTTTGTTTATGACTTATGAAAAATCGTCATGTAAATGACTTTTTCTAGAAATAAATCAAAGTTAGCAACAGCTGACATTATATTTTACGGAGACAGAGTAACTGTCATCTGAAATGTTTCAGCTTTCAGCGACATTCTCGATAGGTATTTTTTTAAAATTTATTTATAGCTGTTATTTGTCCAACAGTGTAGAACATCAATTGCAGCTCCAAACGTAAAATAACATTAGAAATAGTCGTAAAGTGTATCAATAAAATTTAGACATTTAATACTAAACTAAATACATCACAAGTCAAAAGTCAATGTCAAAAATATTTATTTTTTAAGACATAAAAAATGTATAAGAAACGCCATAACTGTTACAAACAGACTAACAAATATTTAAAAATACGAAAACATATAATACCTATATAAAATATAATATAAAAAAGAACACGTAAGCAATATAGTTAATCTCCGACTAAGTATAAAAGTCTGCGGTACTCTATAAGCACTTTTCAACAAGATATAATTTTAGATTGAGTTTAAAGGCATTTACATTTTTAATAACTTTTATATTTTCTGGAAGCTTGTTTAACACTTTAGAACCAATCCGGCTTGGAGCTTTAATAGAGATATTTACTCTAGAGTAAGGAACATGGAAATCATCCCTTGCTCTAATAGTATTACTAGTAGTATGGACATCACAATTCGCTAAAAACTTAGATTTATTGTTAAACACAAACAAACATATTTCATTGGAGATCTACTAAAAAAATATAATTGTTATAACAGAACAAGAGTTCATATAAATAGTTTAGACTATGGCAATGTGTAAACTGTAGAGAATATATCATTTATAATATATTATATTAATAAATGCTTGTAGTCACTTCTACGTTCTGGATATCTACAGTCGTGTGCACAATATATTAATTTATGATAATAACATCGTTAACAAAGATAAGAAAAGAGAACAGGCTCCAGATGGAAACCCTGGGGTACTCCAAATGAATCATGATGAAGCCTAGATTTAAATCTATTGGTGAGGTGTGACTTTAATTTGGTTTTACCAAATCCATGAGCTCAAGTATATAGTAACAGTAGGTATAGAACTGTATTCGGTATTTTTCAAAAATAATTTAGACAAACTTTCTTTTCAAATATTTTAGAATATATAATGTAATTGATTGCCAATTACAGTCACCTACAGGCTGATTCACAACTTGTTCAAAAAAAGTTGGGAATAGATGCACCATGAAAAATAGAGTCAATATCGTACAAAAAAATGTAAAATCCTTATAATTTAGGAAGGAATAATCGGAACACAGGACAATATAGTTGATGGTCTAGATTTTCTAACAAAGTCAACGTTTCGATTTATTTTAAACCTTCTTCAGAACTACAATGGAAGCAAGAGATAAGAATTATAAAACAATATTGACAATTTAAAATGTAAAACAAAACAAACGAAAATAGTTATACATAAATATAAATAATTTGAAAAAACATTATTAGAATACAATTATTTAAATATTCAAATTTTCAATGAAATAATTCAATGACAATGTTCTTTACTTTCCATTATTTTGTCAGAACTTCTATTCCAAAGGGAAAGAGAAAAAACCCAACTTTACACAATCAATTACTTTCCATCCCAACTTCAAATGTTATGCTTTTTACGAGTCTAGCGAAAAAAATGAACGACTTTTAAATTTATTTCGCTTCGCGATTTAATACTTTAACATAAATGGCTAGGTATTTGGAAATGTTTTATATATTCGACGTATAACTAAAATGCTAATTTCGCAAAAAAAAACTAAAGTATGTACGTCTGGAATATAGATTATCTTTTGTAAGGGTGATTCACCAGAAAGTCTGGGTTAATATCCAAGAGAGGAGTCTGAGAAGCAGACACAAAGTCAGGCAAAAGTTTTTGAGTCCTTGTTATAAATTGTACAGAGTTATACAACTGTTTAAGAGCGAGTAGATAGTGTGTCAAAAGTATTTCAAGCCAATATAGAAACATTTTTTGTCCAGTGTAGGTAACCCTTTGTTGGTCGGTAATATTTTTCCTTAATGATTTAAAAAAGTGGAGAGCTTAATGCAAAAATAATAACCATGTGCTCTAACTACCAATTAGTGAAATTGCATTTTACCCAACTGACTGCGCTATATGCAGATATACATTTATCCATGAATTGATGAACACGTTACTTGCTAGTTATCATTTTCCCATTTTCCTGTACACACAGCTTATTAAAACAATAGTTAGATAATGTCACTAACGAAAATCGATTTGATGCTGCAGACGGTTTATATGCAATTATACAGGGTGGCCAGAATATAAATGCGGATTCTTGAGATGTAACTGGTCTGCTACTTCCTGCTCGGCCTAAGCGGCTCGACTTGCAGAAAGCGACCTACAATATCGTAGGTCACAGAGATACTGCAGGTATAATTCAATGCCGGTCGGGGCATTAGCCCGCGAAGTAGTTGGTTCCTGCAGTATCATTTATAGATTTAATGCGGATTCTTGCCAAATGGGCTTGTATATCTGATCAAAAGCAACAAAAAAACTCTTGAAAATAATGTATAAAACGAATAGTTTGCAAATACATTTCAAAAATAAAAATACAAATGCAATAAAATGCAAAACAATAGCGATAGAGACCGATATCTTTCAATGGTGTCTACTGCAAGTGGCTGCTAGATGTAGGTTTGCTACACCACATGCTCATTTTAAACAGTTGTAACCATTTCACATTTTATTCTGTGTTGGCAAAAGTTATCTAAGAAACTTTATATCCCACTTTATTTAGACGATTGTTTGTAACGTCATAACATAGAATTTTGTCTAGAGTGTTTTATTTAATACATAATTTTTCGTAAAAATTGTCGAAATAAATTTTCGATTTTTAGTAGATATAGTTGCAGCAAAATTAGTTGCACTTAATAACATTTTTAAATTTCAAATTACAAATAAAGAATTTGTAATGTTCTAACCTATTCTAAAGTGTTCTAAATTATAAGTCTGAATATAGATGAATTATTTTTATACAAACAAATGTTTTTTATCAACGTAAATTTGTGTTTTAAAGAAAAACAGAGACTTAAGAAACATATTGATTACTAAACAGAAGATTTATACTAAAATTTAATTGAAAGCTTTAATTTTAACATTTTAATTCACTAATGCAACATTTTCATTGCTCCACATATTCACCTGCCTCCGAAATGCATAAACGAGCAATAAAGAATACCTGGTATTTTGAAAAACCTGTGGTTATTGCCTAATTTTTTCAGTCGTATTTGTAATATGCTTCTTCAGTTCATCAACATTCGCATTTGATACGAAATAAACTTCGTCCTTCATAAATCCCAAAACTCTAAAGTCCACTGGACTAAAATCGGGAGAGAGTGCTGGCCACTCAATAGTTGCGTCTCTTCCATTTCTAATTCAATGATTTGGAAAAATTAAAATTAAATATTGTCTAACAGTTAATCCAAGATGAGTACTCCATCAAGTTGCATCTACATATTTTCATGAAGAGTACATGCCGCTGATTATAGAGTTCAAAACAGGCCCGTGCTGCGCACAAAAGCGAGCACCAGCTCTGTTAGAATCTATCTGATGTCTTGATGAGACAGAAAAGCCACCCAAGATATTTGTGTCTCTTTACCATTAAACAAACACAGTTACAAAGGATGTGATTCGAATCCTCATATGCATTGTCGCAAAGTCTGCACCCCGTGACTTTGCTTATGCCAATCATATGTAGGCGCTTGTTGAGATATTCGTGGCCCGTTAGGACACCCATGACAATCCTGATGTTGCTTCTGTTAAGCACCAATGAAGTTTCGGTTTACGTCAGCCCATGGCCCCCCTATAAGTAGCCTGGCCTGACACAGACAGGATCGAACCGACCAATCTTCAGTTGATTGCTTTTTATCCAGTTATCAATAGATCTTGCGAGATGGCATTGTGGTAACTCCAAAAGTGGTTCAGGCCCCACAAATTGACCCTCTCATTGCCTGTCACACCACTGTGACCCGGAACTCAGGTCAGCTTAATACGATTGTCCATTTCCAAGAGAGAAAGAGCTCTGACACATTCCAGGATCACACGAGAATTGATCCTGAAGCACAGAAGCGCTCGTAAAGCTGCCTCAGGCTGTCCGTGCATACTTGAATATGCTGATTTACATATCTCCTCCTGATATTCTCTTAAACACAGGAAGATATAGCAGGTACTTCAGCCTGAAAGACCTAAGTGTGTTTCCCCTAAGAGTGAAATAAATTAACTCTTGGTCGTCCATAGATCCCCGCTCCTGAACCCTGGTCTCTCTTGGACCCATCCATGATCATAGGTGTACGTCAGAAAAAAGTGAGGGAATAAATGTTAAGATGACTCCTTTCCATAATCTATCATCAAAATATGAAAGTATAGAACGATTGATCGGGAATAGAAGAGAACAGACAGCAAATAAGAAAACAAAATAACACACAGATTAATTTAAATACCGCGGATTTTATTCTATACACAATCCCTCATCTTGCAGGGATAAAACAGCAAATATAATAAACATTGTTTCCCACCTTACTGGAACTTCAAGACACTTTGAAGTAAAAAGTAGACTATGCGGAAGTGATAAAATCTAATTTAACAACATTGTTTTCAACTTTGAATTTGCTTTTCTCCTTGCTAGGCCTTGCAACCATAAAACAGTAAATTAAAACGGGCTTGTTTTCAGTTGTTTCAACTAATTTCGCCCTCTAACGGCCCGTTTATTAACTTAACAGTTTGCCTCCATATAATGCAGGTCATAATCGCGAATTTAATTAAATAAAGGATTCTATTTTTGCCCCAACGAGATATCGTTAATAGCTACCGTTCCTTGATTTGCCGAAGTGGGGTAATTGCAGATAAGGTGAAACCAAGGCAATTATAGACTTTTTTAGTTGCTGCAGTAGCAGTTGATGATGTTTTTTTTTTCGTTTGATGAACGATCCAAATTCAGTTACTTCGCGTGCAGAGAGGCAATTAAAATGTATTTATAGGCGCTTCATTGGGATTAAAAGTTGCACAATTGCACAATAAAATCCAGCTAATGATTTCAGTTATTAAATACTTAATATACAGGGTGTTCAGTAAAGAATGGGTCATACATTGAGGATAGATTCCTTTTGCAAAAATAATATGATTTATCATAACTTACGTTAATACAACTTTGCCCCCTTAAGAAGTTATAGACCTGAGAAAGTACTTTTTTACTTCATTTTATACAATCATTTTTATATTTGTTGGGTAATTATACTAAAATTTTGGAAAAGGTTGATTTTTGCGTTAAATGTACTGTGTCCCAATTTGATGCGTAAACAGAACTTTTTAAGATTTAAAAATGCCACTTTTAAGTAATTGCTCCTATCTCAAAGAATGCATGAGATATTGAAATGGTAAAAATTGCTTGTAATGTTTTACGTGGGTAATCGCGCGAGAGCAGTCATTTCACTTTTTGCTCTTAATGCATACAAAAGTTTTATCTGCAATCACTCAACAAAATAAAACTTTTCAATTATTAACTTTATTACAACCAGAACATTAATTATAACAAATAAAGGTAAAAAATTCATTTGTTAGCATTCGTAACTTGGATGCTGCTTTGCAATCTTTAATAATTCCTTAAGGATATCGTAAAATTTTCATCACTGCGATTGATACAATCAATTACTTGTACCTACATTATTTAATGGCCTAATTAAAATTTTCTTACTTGTTTTAATTTTTTCATTGATTCATGTTATTTTCTTTGTATTCTTCTGCAACTGTAGAACTCTTCCATCTCCCGTGACGCTTCAATTGTACAGGGTCCGGCAGTGGAATATGACGTTTTTCGCTACACTGTAGTGATTAGAAATTTTGTTGTAAAAGAAGCAAAAAATCTGAAAAATAATATTCATTGAATGCAGTTTTTAACAGTTTATTATTTTTTTAAATTACAGATTTTAAATGTCCACCATTAAACTCTATACATTTTTCAATATTTTCTCGGACGTAGTTCATAACTGCGCCTCGAAGTCTTCCATTAATTCTTCTTATGTCGTCAGTTATATTGTTCTTTAGCTCATCCAGTGTGCGAGGCTTGTTTAGATACACTTTAGACTTTAAGTACGCCCATAAGAAACAATGTGGAGCCGTTAAGTCAGGAGAACGTGCTGGCCAGGCAAGGTCTCCATTTCGGGAAATTAATCTCCCAGGAAACTTATTCCTTAAAAACTCTCTAGCGGTATGACTAGCCCCATCCTGTTGAAACCATATTTCCTGATCTTCAACTCTCAATCTACGTAATTCGGCAGTAAGAAATGTTTGTAGCATTTGCAAATATCGCTCCGAGGTAACGGTTACAGTTCGATTGTTCTCTTCAAAAAATACGGTCCAATAATCCCAAAGGTTGCAATACCGCACCAAACCGTAATTTTTTCAGCATGTAAAGGTTTCTCATGCAACTGCATTGGTTGTTCTGCAACCAATATCGAAAGTTTTGTTTATCAACAAAACCCGATAAAGAAAAATGAGCTTCATCCGACATAATTAAATTATCCATCAGATCTGCTCTTTCGCCCAACAATCTTACGAATTCCCTGCAAAATGCAAGTCTGTTAGGTGCATCTTGTGGGGATAATTGATGCACAATCTGTATTTTATAAGGATGAAACTTAAGATCATCATGCAAAATACGGCGCACTGTACGATCTGATAGGTTTAAAGCGTTTGAATGTTTATACGATGATCGTGTTGGACTGGCTGTTACTGCTTCTTAAACTAATCGAATATATTCAGGCGTTCGCACAGAACGGGAAGAACCAGCAAACCTATCACAGACAGTTCCATGCGCTTTCTACTTAAACCATTGCAAAATAGTGTTCCGCGATGGAATGCGACCACGTCTTGGGATTAAACTCAGCCCGAAATCGTCTTTGGACCGTAATAACAGACTTCGTTTCAATGTAAGCCGTCACGGCGAACACGCGTTGATTTACCGGCCAATTCTCCATAGCTATTAAACTGCATATAATGACAAACACAACTGTCATAAACAGAACTCCCCCACCCATTCACGTGTCAGGCAGTGGCGCGTTAAAATGTGTCACATTCCAGCGCCGTACCCTGTATAATGTCACCTCCACCATGGACCAATAAAGTAACCGATGTTGGACAAATTAAATATCCTGCGTATGCCATTTTAGTAGGTTAAGATAATTAGCAATAACGTTTGGTATTTTAGCAATAACATTCATTCCTTCCGCTTTATTAAAACACATTCCTTTGTAAGTTTAAAACATTATCCTGCTGGTGTGTTTCCGTTTCTAGGTCTCAAAGCTACATACTTTCTATAGAATGACAACTTACTTAACTTAATATCATTCTTCATAGATAATCGAGTAAATTTTTCATAATGATGACAATTTTACGGTCTTTTCTTTCTCACAAAAATAGGCGAGAAATACGTGAATATTTATAAATTTCCTTCGACTTACACTTCTTTGATTTTTTCTGGCAACAAACCTAAAGTTACTGTTTCTGCACCATTTCTATTCTCCGAAGGTGTATTCCGGATATCAGTGTCACTATTTTCAATTTTCATAAACTTTTTAAACTAAAATTACCTTAACTAAGCTGCGCAAATTTGACAAAATTTTACAATTGTTAAATTTACTACCTAAAAAGGACGCTGTTTACTTGGTTGCTATTGACGACGAGCGTTTCGTTATCACTGTCATTGTAACTGATGATTGTATGTTATCTATGGGCTAACCATTCGCGGTCTGAGAGAGGTAGATGTATTATTTATTAGTATTATGTTTTGACTTTGAAAATGATGTGAATAAAATAGTTTTTATGAAGTTCGGACTTAATCTTTAATCTAATTTGTTGCAGGATAGCACAGTTTCTCATTTTCCGGTCGTTTTTAAGCCGGAATTTCTTAGTTTCCTCTAAACAGACCGGAAGTGTTGATCTCAATTCTCTGTGATACGAAACTAATTTGGGATTAATGACAGTAGCTTCCACCCTCTAGTTTCCGGAAAATTAGTTATCGATCATTATATCAGGTCGGTGACTTCAGACCTAATGTGGTCGACGAAATTGAACAGAATATTCATGAATTAAGAGACGACAAGTTTATATATTAAAGGCACGTCTGTTACTAAATATTTCTAATTATTTTTTCCTTTGTTTCAGTTTCATTTGGTTCAGCATTGAATATTTGCTAAAAATTGCAATAATATCCTGGATTCTGTCTACATAAAAATACATGGTCACTTTTTTCTGATCTACCTAATTCTTATAGCTGCAATTAAGAGTATTATATTATAGTTATATACATTGGCATTATCTAGATCCTTTGGCATTATCTAGTTGACAAGATCCTACAAATTTGGTTAAGAATGTTACTTTCATCAAAATGGCGTTTGTTCTAGACAATTTAGTGGAAAAATAATCCTAAAAATGAGATTTCAAATTTTAATATCTCCATGCCCTCAGAAAATGGTCGCCGCCAGAGCGAAGGCTTGTGACGTCAGACGCCGTTCGCTCTTGAATACCTAAATACAATACTGTGCTTTAGTTTATATCTGAATATCAAGTGTAACGGTGTTAAATACACATTGACACAAAATTGAAACGTAAAGTTGTACAGAATCAATTAAACTTTTCTAGGTAGCTTAATACTAAAATATATACAGGGTGTTTACAATAATCAATGGTAAAGTAAACTTACATTTTTTTATTTATCGTATTCAGCGCTTCATTCCGATTCCAAATAACATGTTCTGTATTTGCTCCTGTTATTTACGAGATATAAAATGTCATTTGAGGCATTCATAAAATTTTGCTACCTGACTTCATTACAAATTAGAGAAAGTAGCTTAATGTAAAATCAGATGGCATAATTTTATAAATACCTCAAGTAAAACCCTGTATCGCCGTATTTTTCATGGGTATATTCAAATACAGGGTTTTAAAAAAAGAGTGTAATTTAAGGAGGTAATAATATGAACCAAAATAAGCAGAAAGGTTTCAATAAACATGGGTCCGCAAAGTAACGGTTGCGGAGATATGCAATGTTTTATGTTTTTTAGCCCTTTTTTTATTTTGCAAAAACGTTGTTTATTTTCTTGTAATAGTTGGTTGATGTTTAGTGAAATAAACAGTACGTATTTGACAGTTGTTCTCAGTGCACAGTTCGCTATGGCTGGTTACTCTAACACAGAATTAACGGACATGCATTTCATGTATGGTCGTGCTAATGGGAACGCCACCGAAGCGCGACATACCTCAGGGGATCTCTCTAATGTACGCCATCGCTCTCCCAACACGGACTCTCTTATTCACGAGATGGCAGTGTACTCACAGAGGGTGGTATATGTACAGGAACATTTTAGTGAACTCGCTGCTAAGAGTACATATGAAGAACTTTATCGAAATCACAGACAGCTTTATCATATACTGTTTGCTTCTTATGTTGACGCTTATCCAAATCGCCAGATTCCTTCACAACGCATGTTTGGAAGAATTCACCAAAGATTGCGTGATACCGGTTCCTTGAGCAAACCGTGCCATTTCTCCGGAAGACCAAGGTCCGTATCCACTCCTAGAGCAGAAGAAATTCTAGCACTGGTAGAGCAGAATCCAGGTACGAGTATACGAGAATATCAGCCGAGGTAGGAATTAGTGGTCCTCTTGTTTGGAGAATCCTTCACGAGCAACTGCTTTATCCATACCATGTGCAACGAGTACAGGCCTTAAATCCAATAAGTGGTCATCAAGCACGTTTGGCTTTTTGCCGCTGGATTCTACGTCATGATGCTGAAGACCCTCGTTTTCTTGCAAACATTCTTTTTATTGATGAGGTCGTGTTCACAAGAAATGGAGTGTTTAATTTTCACAATACGCATATTTGGGCCGACGAAAATCCTCATGCTCTAATAGAATCTGGACATCAGGCACGTTTTTCATTAAACATTTGGATGGGTATTGTAGGTGACAGGTTTCTAGGTCCTGTTGTTTTACCAAACCGATTAACAGGAGCTGCTTACCTCAACTGTCTGCAGAACACACGGGATGAGTTTTTGAAAGACATTCCTTTGAATCAAAGGCAACAAATGTGGTTCCAGCATGATGGTGCTCCAGCTGATTTTTCCATGGCCGTTAGAGAGCATTTACACCAAACTTTTCCACATAGATGGGTAGGAAGGGCCGGACCTGTTTTATGGCCTCCAAGATCGTCTGATCTGAACCCTCTAGATTTCTTTATTTGGGGATATTTGAAAACATTAGTGTATGGTACTCCTGTAAATAGCCTGGAAAATCTGCAGCTACGGATTAATCAAAAGTGTCAAGAAATCCAAACCAAGGAGGGTATTTTCGAAAGAGTTCGAATATCGTTGAGACGAAGATGTCGTGCTTGCTTGGAAATGGAGGGAGGGCACTTTGGACATCTTCTGTAACTTTGTTTTTCGTTTGTTAAAAGTTTTCTTTGTCGGTTTATTCCTTATAAAATAAAATGTTTGAAAAACGAATAATGGTCCATATCTACGCAACCGTTACTTTGCGGACCCATGTTTATTAAGACTTTTGTGCTTATTTTGGTTCATACTATTACCTCCTGAAATATTTTACACTCTTTTTTTAACACCCTGTACATATTGTAAACAAAGAAATAAGTTACGTTTAACAATACTATAAATTTACCACATCACCACCAATAATTATGGTAATGTTAAAAAATGAAAAATAGACATCTGCTTTGACTCGCCGTATTTCTGCACTAATGAAGTTGAGATTTGCAACAATAAAGTTTATAGGTATAAATGAAATGAATCCACTCATGACAAACGTAGTGTGACGTCACCGTTGTCAGCCACGTGGTTTTGTTTCCATTCCCTGGAAATTTATTAATGTTAATATTTTAATTGTGAATATTGCCGCCATACACACATTCTGACCTTTCAATATTTTTGAAATATTACCCTATAATACATTTTAAACCAATCTAAAATACATGTATCTTCACCATTGATATCGAAAATTCTAGAGCACATTACACCAGGTAATACATAATATCTATAGAGTGTGTTCAAAAATTAGCCTGCCACACGTCAATCTATGACTCTACAACGACTGAAGTTGAAGTTTGGCAGTTACCGTCGGACATCAGCGAGAGATACAGTAATACATATTTACTACGCTGTTTGGGCTCTGTTTAGTCCGTCTGTGCCCCTAATCAAAGAGCAGGTTCTGTGTAGATAATTCCATAAAGTAAACTTAAAATATGTATTTCTAAACATCAAATATTTAAAGCTACATCTGCCCCGTATGTTATTATTGTGAATCGTGACCAACATTGTCTTTTACATTTGAACTCAGCTGTTTATGGCCCTGTAACTGGATTATACAAATGGCAAAGTAAACCCTTACTAATTCAACTCATTCAGATAGATTACACCTTTATTTATTAAACCTCTCGTTTGGGAGGGTCACAAAAAGTCACGTCACTTTTTACCTCCAGGTCTAGTTTGTTCATATTAGGCTGGTTAATTTACTGGTCACTAAATTATGTAGTTTCAATTATGTCAACCGCCATAGAGGCAGTAATTAACCATCTACCAAATTAACCTCAAGAATTATGAACTGGAGATCATTTACAACGTGCCTGGGGGAAGGTCGCCCTACAACAAAAGTTTTTGCGGCAATTTTAAGACACAATGGTACGTTAAGGTACGTAAAACGGGGATGGAGGTCGTTATTAAACAATGTTTCACTCCGATTTGATATAAGATGTGAATATTAAGTAACTGCTTCAATTTTACGAGAGAAATTTATTAAAGGAAGCGGAACGCAAGAGATAATAAATCCTTCACAAAGTAGTTTGATAGATGCATGCTCATTATATCTTAGATATAGAGTGTTACCTAACGAATGTTGCATACTTCAAGAGTATAACCCAAATACTGTCAATTTAACCAAACTTACTTGAACGAAAAGTTACAGGGTGTTAAAGTTTCTTTTTTATTTCTTGTTTTCTTCTTAACTCAGAACCCAGCTAACCAATTTGAACAAAATTTGCTGTTGCGTAGTTTCTCTTCATGAAGCATGCAGCGATTCTGTTGCTTAGGTTATATCATACAGGGCGTTCATTTTACTACAACCCTTCGTGAATATTCTTCCAGTTTTGTATGTTTAAATTTTTACACACAACTATCATAAATAAAAATGTATTTCTATGAAATGTCGAAATTATGCTCGGTTATGAAGATATTACAGAAAATATTTATTAACACATCTCACTTTTTCTAGAAATAACTATATATCCATAACATGACAATATCGATAAGTCGCTGTCAAGATTGTATTTTGTAAAAGTTTGTTTCTGAAAATTCCAATGAATGATGAAATGAGAAAGATGATAGTGGTCTGGAATCAAGGGAAGGGTAGCAAAAAATCTACAGCACCTAGATCCCATTGGGCCCCTTGTACCTCCTCCCATTAGGGGATCAGTTCACCTGAGCCGCCAACCAACCTAATAAGGAGAAAAAGGTGGTGACGTTGCTCAGGGGGATCTCTCTAATGTACACCATCGCTCTCCCAACACGGACTCTCTTATTCACGAGATGGCAATGTACTCACAGAGGGCATAATAGTGGTATATGTACAGGAACATTTTAGTGAACTAGCTGCTAAGAGTACATATGAAGAACTTTATCGGAATCACAGACAGCTTTATCATATACTGTTTGTTCCTTTATTCACGGGATAAGGAGAAACTTTAGGTCTAATGCAACAAATGGAAGGTACGTTTAGTGAAGGGTACAAAACGATGAAATCTAGAAAAAGTAGAAGAAAATCCAGAAATTAGTATCCGTCGTTTGTCAGTAGTTGGCCGCAAAACCGTTTCAACTTTACTCCACACGCAGTAGTTACAATATTTCTATTTGTATCTAACCTGTACAAAATTTGCTTGAACCAGATCGCCTGCTGAGATTAACATTTTGCACATAACAGGAATCACACTTTTCTCAGGAGAATTGTCTTTACAGATGAAGCTGTTTTTACCCGCAGAAGTGTTTTTAATTGGAAATCCACAAGCAATAAAAGAGCTTCAACTCCAACATGAATTGTCAGTTAGCGTCTGGTGCGGGATTATAGGAAATTATTTGGAATTTCTTTGGCAAAAATTTCCTGGGCCTCTCAAATAACGGCATTTCTCCTATAAATAAAAGAAGAACTAGACGATAAATGTAGTTCATGCACGATGCTCATTACAGCTATTTGGTGAAGAATTATTTAAACCATGCATTTTCAAAATGTTGGATTGGTCGGGGTAATTACTTTCCTTGGCCTTCTCGCTGTCCGGATTTGAATCCGTTAGACTTTTATTGTTGGGGATATTTAAAGGGAATTATTTACAAGTCTGTAACACCTAAAGCGGGAGAAGAACTTTTTTGATAAATACAAGACGCCGTTTCATAATATTCTCAATAGTTTCATAAAAAGTGTGGAGGAAATGTGTCGAAAAGAATGAGGTACACTTAGAACATTTGTTACAAATTAATAGACTTTTTTCTTCCACTTTATCATGTTATTTATTATGGATACGTAGTTATTTCCAAATAATATGGTGTATGCGTTATATCTTCATAATCGAGCATAATTTCCACTTTCAATAGGAATACAATAGGAACATAATCACTTCATACTTCATGAAGAGAAACTAAGCAGCAGCAAATTTTGTTCAAATTGGATAACTGGGTTCTGAGTTAAGGACAAAACAAGAAATAAAAAAGAAACTTTAACACCCTGTAACTCTTTGCGACATTTTGCGTGTAAGCAAGTTTGGTGAAATCGACATCCTTTGCGTTCTATACCCTTGAAGTATCTAAAATTTGTTAGGTGACACCTTGTATTACTCTGTCAACATGAATAGTTTTATAAATCGATACTTTTAATTGGATTGAGTGAATCTGAACATATATTTCGAATAACCAACAAATCCAGATATATGTTATGCAAATGCTATTTACTTACTATCTTTTTGGTCGTGGTTGATTGAACAGGGTTCGCATTCGGCAGCTTTGGAGAGATATCGACACACAGAATATGAGACAAATATGATAAATTGATGTATTTTTGTTTGGAATATATATATTATGATTTGTTTTCGTTTTTTTCTGCAGAGAGGAAATATGTTGGCGTATTCTCTATATATGTAAAGCCTTGCAAATGATACGTCCAATAAAAGGGAATAAATTTATTCTAAAACTAAATTTGATCTGTCTTTTACATGTTATTCGTTTTCTGTATCATTTTCACGACCCATTGATGCTATAGTCTAAATATTATAATAAATTTTGTACAGCTGCAACGGATTTAGGTGTCATGAACCGAAAATGATAAACAATATAGATGCGACTTCTATTCTTAACAGGGCAGTATTGTAGCAATATAGCATGTTCAATTATTACTGCATTACAGTCAACTAACCATTTAGTATAGTTCACTTGTTTTTAATGTATTAGAAATACATTTAGTTAAAAGTTTTATTAACTATAGCAACACAGTTCAAGAAATCTCTAGAAACTACTAGTAGCCACAGTGACATAACCTGTTCACTAGTGACTGATTTCCAGAAAACTTGATTTGGCTGCTGCAATTGAATTGTTCCTCCTCCTCTCTACTATGCAAGCATTTTGCTGGGGTAAGTGTGTTTTTACCTATTCCTAGTGAGTTTTTTCTCAGTGAGCAAGAGATAACTCTTATTTCTTACTTATTTACTTGAGTTTAGAATTTATGCGAAACAGCGAGTACCACGAAAGGCGTGACGTTTCGTTCATCTAATTCAGTCCCAGAATTCTAAATTCAGAATATTATACGGAATCGCGAGTATTTATAGACTTGAATTTTCATAAACTTCGTTCGCTGTCGTTCCATGCATCCAAACCCAGGTTGCGCCGATCCAAATTGTTATATATTTCCATAGCCAACATGTTTCCATTTTCGTCAGTAATAACGTTAATGAATATTTAATGAGGCTTGCCTATATTTCATCTATCCCACCCCACTATGATTGTTTTGCCATAGTTCGAGGAACAAATTACACTAATATAACTTGAAAACGGACTCATCCATTCCGAAGCATCGCAATAATTGTTTAGGGCAGCAGTTGCGATGATGGATTCAAACCGAATGTGTCACAGTGTTTGCTTAAATTAAGAGCACTCAGCTGGGGAACGTGGACGTTCCAGGACACATGTTCGCATAAAGTTTTTGCTTTAGTTGGGCCGCCTAAAGCCGCGCTGTAATTTATAATTCGCGTTTCCAGGCACACTTTATACTTAACCGGGACGGAGAACCTCGGGGCTAATTCTCGAATATTATGCCGTGTTTTTGTTTGATGATACCGAGGGATGAATTTCCGTGCGAGTATTTCTAGGTACAGGGTGGATCCGGTTGAGATTATGAATACCATTATTTATTTTACTTACACTATTCTACAGGTCAAAGACCCAATTAGAGAATAGCAAAACGAACAATTAATAAACAAAAAACATAAAGCAAATTGCACAATACTAATAGCTAATATTATTCCACCCTACCATACCCGCAGAGAGGGTGCCAATCTACTACACGAATATGGCTTATATACGGTCTACCGGCAGCTGGGCGCGAACCAACTCCGATCTAGTCACCTCGATTCAAGTACTGACGCCGTAAACCGTGCAACCACTGACCGATCCAAATATTTGTCCTAACAGGTGGCAAATAAAACATGTTAAATTGTCTAGCTTCAATTCTGGGAACATAAAACCATAACATATTCAAAATAGTACTGCAGTCAATGACATTATGCATTACCTTATGTAAACAAATGAAATAAGCCTTCCTACGTCAATTTTCCAAAGTTTTAAGACCAAATCTATTAAGCAATTGTAATTGAGGGAATCTAACAGAGAGATACTCTCCATCGGCTTTAAAACTAATATATTTTAAGAATTTATGCTGAACATTTTCCAGAGCATCCACATGTACAGCATAATTAGGACACCAAACAATTGATGCATAGTCACAGTTGCACCTGACAGAAATTGAATACAAAATTTTCAAAGTGTTAGAATTCCGAAACTGTTTACTATTCCTTATAATGAAACCAAGAAATCTATAGGTCTTTGCGGTTACATAATGTTGACGGCTATTAAAAGACAACTTTCTGTCAAATATAACACCTAAGTCACAGAAAGTGTTAGGTGTAGAAAGCGTGTACTGTTCAATGGAATAATCAAAAGGAATCAGCTGTTTCTTTGTAGACAGTGTACACTTACTAATATTTACTGACAGATTATTTACCCTGCACCATTCATGAATGACATTTCCATTATATTGAAGTTCAGCAGCATCATCAGAGTTCTTAATTGTACTAAAAATCATCTACATACATCAGACAGGGTACAATTAAATTATTAATGATGTCATTAATGCATAGGCTAAATAATAAGGGTGTCAAATTAGACCCTTGAGGAACCCCCGAGCTGGCTCGTACTTCAGCAACCGCGGTAAACAACATATAGATTTCTGTTGAAAAGATAAGAGTTTATAAGATTTAATTAGTTGTAGGAGAAACCAAAATAATTATCTAACTTATTTAAGAGCATTGTGATCAATTTTGTCAAATGCCTTCGTTAGGTCAATGTAAATCACGTCAGCTTGAAACCCATCATGAATGGCATTGTGTAATGCAGAAGAGATTTGTAACAGTAGACCTGCTCCTAAAGAAACTGTGTTGCGCCTCCGTACGTAAGTGTTTTGTGTGATAAACAGTTCATAACTTGTTCACGGTAGCATACTTTCTAACTCTTAGTTCATTGCTTTGAAAAGTGTAAGAAATGTCATTTGCAGTAATTATTAGAGAACAGTGAGTATTTTGCTTTTAGAATTGTTAACTTCCAGTGCTGATTTTATACCAATTTTCAATATAATAAATTTTCTTCTACAACTTTGTAGACTTTTTAAATTGTTTATATTTATAGCCAATAACTTTCAGAGCCCATTAATAAATAACAAGGAACCTACAATTGGTCCCTGTGTCAGTCTTAAAATTGTTTACTAAAATTTGTTAAAGATACATTATAAAATGAGTGAGATACATAGAAACAGATACTTGAAAATCATAAACATTTACTACACTTTTAATTATACAGTTTTAAGTATTTATCCATTATTATTAAGGAAATAACTTCTTCATCCAGCTCTGAATACCTATTATCGTAACGTCACTGTTTTATTAACTTCAGAATAATAAAACTTAAGCAATAAAAGTCCCCAAGTTCTACATTTTGGTTCTGTTAAGCAACCGCAAACTTTGGCCTTATAATATCACATGACCTCAACCAACATGCCACTCCTAAGTTAATCACTTTGCCCACGTAAATCCCCGCAAGAACTTTCGATACGTATCAGAATCGCAAAGTTTGCTGACACGAGAATTACAAAATATACCTATATCAAGATAATTTTTTGTGCCGGTACATTTTACTACTCCTAAATAAACTATTACTTTTATAGTCCAGAGTGATTCAAATTGGCCGATTCAAGGGTTACTACAAATTTTTATGGCATCTAATAGACCAACGATATTTAAGTTTTCTAACTAAGAAGGCTTTGCAAACAAACAAGTTTGACATTTATTAGCAGCACACAAATCAAATATGGTTTCTTACTCAAATTAAAACTAATACAATTTAATAAAGTGTTTCAATTTAATAAATGCGGATTTGGCAAGGGATTGCTATTTTCAATTGTAAATATTTATAATGATGATGACGCGTACGAGAATTGAAGCTGTATAGAAGTCCAGCAACTTTGCCACTCAGGACCACATACATATAACAACTGTTTGGTACTGAAGTGATAGATTTTGACAAACTTCTTGTTTGCAATATAAAATGTATGCATTTTGTAAATTCTTTGAGGTATCTTTAAAAATTGTTGCATTTTAAGGTATTTATTAAGCGTTTTATCTAGTTCTGACGTAAAATTCATTCATCATGCTCTCGTAATGTAAGTTCAAAGGCTCCGCAAAATTTTATACAGTAAATAATTTTGGATAAAACGTTAAAAATATAATTTTTTGTCACTTTTTCGTTATGTTCTTGAAAGCAGAATCAATCGTACGCTGATATTCCCAAATAATGTAAATCGCATTTGATTATGAATATAAATCAAAATTAAATCCATTACTCATGGTCGGTAATCGGTACCGAATAACACAGACACGCACGGAAAACACAGACGCAAATGTCTATTAAAACGTCTTTTATAAATTTTGGCTCTGTTCAGAAGAAGACAACCGCAGTCTTTCACTATTTCACATTACCCAACTTGAATTGCATAATTATAAACTGCACTGGGGACAAAAACACACGAAATTCACCAACCTCTACCACGCGAAAATAATGCCTGATGGATGAAGAAGAGACGAGAGGAGAGAAGTCTAGCCGCATACATCTGTTCCAGATACAGTCGACGGCGTGTTCGCCTGCACAGGAAAACGGACCCGAATGATGTTCGACTTATTTCGCCGGTAACATATTAAACGGGAATTTGAACTGCCCACTTTTTAACTGTGCTGAGTATGCCGATTACAGCCTATCTGGTGTCGGCCCTGATTACTGCGGTTGACATTTATAGAACTAATCCGTTAAATAAAAATGCAAATTTAATTATTGTTTCTTTCTGTTATTATTTAGCGGTTCTGCAGCTCCGCAGCACTTGTCATTGAATAGAAATTAAAAACAAGGTTTTTAATTTTCACAATACTGTGCACCTCCCCATTATGCGACACCTGTCCGTGCTTATTTAGATGAGCTGTTCCCGATACGTTGGATTGGGAGAAGGGGGTCGATTGAGAGGCCAGCCAGATCGTCTGATTTGACACCCCTAGATTATTTCTTGTGGGGATACTTGAAAACCAAAGTGTACGTTACTAGACCGGTTAATTTAAAAGAAGTTATTGATAATGTCCAAAAAGAATTTATTAATCGTCTTGGCTACTGTCAGGCAGCCAACGGTTGAACATTTAATTTAATCGATTTTTTACATAATCATTACCATTTTTAGCATTGTGAAAATTAAATTTTAAAATCTTCAGTTGTTATTTTCTTGAAATTTTTGTTATGTAACACCATAATTTCTCATAATGTATGTATGTAGAATGACACGCTCTTTCAAATGGCATGGTCAAAATCGGAGGTTGCTATTTAAAAAAATTGTCGATGACGTCATATCTCGCACAATGATGACGTCAAAAATGTGGGTCGTATGTCAAAAAGTGCCTTTTTTAAAAACAAAATCGACGTGCTAGGGGATTTTTTCGAAAACTTCTCAATTTCAAATATAATGAATTTATTCGTTACTTTTCGAAAGCACTGTATAACGCTACTAGATATATTTACTGTTAATTTTCTTTTGATTTTCTCATATAATACGACAATTTGTCAGTTGCAGCGTTTCCCTACAAATATTTTCTCCCATTTTTTCTCCTGAATTTATGAAATATCACGCGTCGTTTTGCTTCCAAACTGTCCCGCTACAACCCTCGGGAAACAGCGTACACGGGAGGCAAGTAAAACGTTTTTACTGTTTGCAGTCACAAACCCAATTATTTTTTAAATATATGTCTTTATTCCTAGGGCTTCTGTCCGTCGTTAATCTCAATTCAGAGCATTGCTTTTTTACTACTAATTATCGTCGCACTAGTAAGTTGAAAATCATACAGCGAAAATAATTTCAAACAGAATATATGTCTGCATATAATCTACGTCCTGCCCGTATTGCTAAATGTTTCATTTCAACGTGTTTCCAACTGGGTGGAGAGTATAGCATGTTCGTGCTAAATGCATATTATTTCAATATCCTGCAATTATGTAAGATCTCGGTTCCGGTCTCAATTTGCAAATTGTTTCATTAGGTGCTGTTACATGTATTTAATTCTGAGGATTTTACACTTTGAAGGACATAGGAAGCAGCAGTATTCGAATAGTTTATCAAATTAACAAAATATCCCAACTAACATTTAAGCATAATAGACTACTGCACAAGAAAAATAAACCTAAAATGATCTAGATTTACTACTCTCCGCCATAAAAATAGTCTTCAATGTTACAAAATCATATAATATTAAAATTTTAGTCGAAAATTTGTTATTCAAGTGTAATATAATGACTTCTAAGCAAAATTAAATATATGTCAATTTATATGGTTCGAAATTAAAAATTCTTTACCTTTTCAAATGCTAACATTACAATAACGCATAAGACAAAGTTATAATTTACTTAATCTCGCCTTGAAATATGTCTTCAATATCCAGGGATTTACATATTTAATACGAAATTGTAAAACTTATTTTGTCCTGAACTGGTAGTTAAAAATAAGGTTATAGCTAGTTATTTTGCCCTATTAAATCCTTTAATTTGCTAGGTCCTATTTTTATTACAATATTAGCCTACTTTCAACTTTGTGGATAACTTCTAAGAATATAATAATATAAACATTTCAATTAATCTAATTTACTTGTCAATAATACTTCGACGTAAATGTGTCTAAAAAAGGTATTTCAGGTAGCAAGCTTATATGTATTCAGACAGATCTTCATGCAATAGGTGTTGAAGTTGTTTTGTGTTCTGGCGATCTGCAGTGAAAACCTACTTGTGTTGTACGAGTAAATCATAAAATAAAGCATCCACACAATATTACAGAATTGTAAAAAATGAATTAAAAAATAATTGTTGTGTTCATACTTTGCTCTCAGATGAATTCAATAGCACGTGATTTTAAATCTGAATTGAGTTCCGTTCCAAAGTATTTACTTTGTTTTTGCTCATTTCAATCACAAAGAAATCCAAGAATGTAATTTTATATGTAGGTACTTAGTAATAATTTAGTTGGTCATAAATTATCATATAATATCTTCATTTGGAGGAAATTTTAACCACAAAGTTAATATTTTGCTGTGACGTCAACACTGCCATAGGCAATCTGCCCTATAGGTTAAAACTTACAGACAAATTAACTTCACAGTTGATTTTATTTGAGCTCCTATATTGTAACAACCACTAGATATTTTGTTTGTTATTTCTAATTAATGACTCATTAAAATTACGTTAATACAGAAAATATTAGTTAATACATTTTTTATGAAAGACCATTAAATACATGACTGATTTAAAGTCTCTCATTCTCTCTCATTATCTCTGTTCGCTATTAGATTGTATTTAATCAGAGAATGTTGTCTCTCTTGAGCACAAGCAAGTCATATAAAGGGCATAATTATGTTATATTTTGGTATAATCTTTTATATTTTGATATGTTAAATTCGTCTGTATTTCTTTGGAATAAAATTCTTGCCGAGAAATTATTAACTTCCGTATTATTTTATTTTTTTCCTTAAATTTTACCTATATGGAATAAACCATGAACATTTTTTGACCAATTCAGAGGTCAAATTAACGTAATTTTGACTATAAATGTTTATTGGGTATTTCTACTATGCTCACTCATAGCTTAACGTTATATTAATTTAATTTTTCGCTGCTTCAAGTTAAAAAAATACCAATAAAATTTAATATATATTTTCAGTGGATTAAGTACATTTCTCTCTCCAGAAAGTGTCTACGTGACGCTTCTAGACCAACAGCACTGCAGTTTTATTAATAATTGAGCATTGCCGTGCCTCAGCTCTGGATTTAAAACCCATCATTCCGAGTGATACAAATAACACAACATTTCAGTTTGCATAACTTTTTGTTACACTTGAATATGATAAAAAGGACCTATTCGTTCTCAACGTTGATTAACATCTACGTCTGCCAAACATCTATTGTTTAGTTTTGGCGACAAAAACGGCAAATAAAGGAGATAAGGGCTTGAAAAATGGATAGTGTTTATCTCTTTCCTGGGTCCCCTTTTTGAACTCTACTTTGCTGTTTTGGATGATTGAAATGGAATGGACGGTTTTGTATATTTCTGATTTTCCAACAATTTTAAATATGGATAATAAAAGTCGATTTATTAAAAATAATAGTTCATATTCTGAAATCAAGATGTGATTCAGTAATTGCAATTAATATTATTCAATTTTGAATGATTTAAAACAATAATAAATCAATATAAATTAAAGGATACCCTGTATTGAGCATAATATGCGCTTATCTAAACTAAAAAAAATTATAAACAGGATGGAAAATTAATAACGGGTCATAAAGCAGGGGCAACATTTTTTGAAGCATTCGATAGGCAGGGCCATGGTATTCAACTGTCAAAATTATCAAATATAGGCTTAACTAAACCCTTTATTAATTTCTTCACCTCATATATCTCTTAAAGGAGATTGACAGAAGAGTATCGTGGCTTTTGATCTATAGAAATAAATGCTACCTCTGGGGTCCCTCAAGGATCAGTTCTCGGCCCACTATTGTTTCCAATCTTTATTGATGACATTGTCTGAAAGTTGAAATACGAGGCGCTTCCTTATGCAGATGACCTCAAATTTTATCGGTCTGTGTCAGATATTGAGGATTATATCGACCTTCACTCAAACATGGACAAAATTTCTAATTGGTGTTTTAAAAATATATTGCCTCTGAACACTTACTTTTTGTACTTGTTGCACAAATAACTATTATATTAGGTACACGATTTTATAGTTATAAACTCAAAAATATCTAATTCAAAGTTGAATTTCAGGTACGAATAAAATTTTACAGTGATAAACGAATAAAGTAAATCGAAAAGTTATAACGCGCCTGCATAGTACTAAAAAATAAACATACTCTTTTCGTTTACAAAAAAACTGAAAATTTAAATACATGCGTATTTGCAGCTAAAATATCCCCAGTTCTCTTATTTTTAATGAGCAACAAAAGTTATTTTCATGAAAAATTTCACGTAAAGGCTGTTGTTTGAATTTTTTTCAAGATGGACGCTGAAAATCAATTGGAATTAAGTGAATAAACATGGCGTTAAAATAATAAAACAGTTTGGTCACTTCAGAAGCATTTAATAATCTTAATGTTATGTAAATGTGAAACAAAAGAGCATTATTATGTTTTGTAGAAAATCGTTTGCTGGTGTTAACTACCTTTAAGAACCAGTTTTGCTTTATTTTAATACAGCATTTATAAAATAAATTGCTACTATAGACATAGACAGTACAATGAATTACTGTCATGTAGCGGCTACATATATTTTATATAAATTTCTGGTCTTATAATTTTGAATTATAAGACTAGTGTGCTACTTGGGACGCTAAATAAATAAATAAATATCTAATATACCAAACTTTATTTTTTGATGGAAGCAATTAAAGACTTATAAAAGCTTCTATCATCAAAAGAGCCTTAGAAATGTTCTTTTATGACGTGTTATGTTCTATATAATGTTGAAAAGTGTAATAGCTACATAAATCGGGTGAAATGCTGCTAGAATTCCTAGTTTAGTAAAATTTAGAACCCGGATTACCATGTAAAAGTATATCTATTCCAACGGCCGTAAATTTGTTTCCACTGGACTTAGCTAGATAAGAGTCGCCATTTGCTACAACGGAAATAGAATTTTTCGCCCCATATCTGCGGACCCGGTATCAACAGCCATCAATATTAAATATATTGCCGCAAAAAGATACATTTAAATGCGCTTATTCGACCTTAGCCTTTGTAAATCACCCGGAATCCGTAGATAGATCTGCCTTCGCGGGAATACATAAACAAAACGAATAAAGCCTTATATATGGTGTCCGGAAATTATGAGCAAATATTTCAGGGGCTGATTCCACGTCAAAAAATAAGAAGAAAACTTCATATAAACGTATATCGAGAAATGGACTCTAATCAAGCTAGATCATATTAAACGGTGGGCACTGAAGATGGTTTTTGTTCAATATTATCGAAACAATTAGTTAGTTACATTTGGACCAATAAGTGAGATTTTTATGCTGAATTTGAAAATGTACACGAAATTTAAGCAATTTATTCAGAAGGACCGGATTAGCTTATTTTCAGCCCTAACTTTTTTGTTAGAAATTATTTTTACCATTGAACCACAAAGATCCAAAATCTAGTGTTTCACATTTCACATATTTTATTGTTTCCAAGTATACCGAGTTTCATTAAAAGAGGATGCAAGAAACTATCTTTAACGCGTTAGGATTGTTCGCAGAGCAGTTGGAACTAACAAAGTGGTAATAATAATTTAATAAAATAAAACAATCGTACGTTTACAAAACTTTATTAATAATAATTATTATTTCACCATTCAACAGAACTTTTTTAGTAAAACGTTTCACTCAAACTCGGTACATACTTTTAATGTCACGACAAAACCATGCTTGTCTAAAATCATCAATCATTGTTGCACTTTTGCTTTGGAAACAAGCGCAGAAAGATTCCATAAGAACAAGTGAACTAACATAATTATTAACTTCGACAGTTTTTGATAATTAAGTTAGTTTCTTGGTAATTAGTAGAAATTTATAGAAACTTAAAAGAATAATAACAATTATTCTAACATCGAACTGCGTGAAATACACTATAGCTATGGTTTAGTGGGCGGCAATGCATTTGCTGCAAGACGTTTGTATGCGGAAGCATTTCCAAATAGAAGAATACCTCGACCACGAATGTTCGCTACCATCCATGGACTGGGAGAATGTGGATCATTTAAATCTAAACATTATGATTCAGGATGCCCACGAAGGACTCAAAGTGGGGCAACAGAAGTTCTAGTTTTGAATGCCATCGAGAATAATTCTACAGGTGCAAAATTAATCGCTAATCATATTAATATTCCAAAAAGTTCAGTACATGAGATTTAGAAACAGCAACTTCTTTACCCCTGTCATTACCAAAAAGTAGGGGACCCGGAAGATCCTGCAGCTCGTGTAAACTTTTGTAACCTGATTAGAAATCTTCATAATGACAATTGTAATTTTATATCGTCTATTTCTTTACGGATGAAGCTGGATTTGAGCATGACGGTTTAGTTAATCTTCACAATGAACATTGGACCCCATTTCGTTCCACAGAAACTTATTCGTGAGCTTTATTTGCATTTTATTGGAAGATGTACCTCTACACTTAAGACAAACAATGTGGTTGCTTCAAGATGGAGCACCCGCATATTACAGTTTCGCTGTGAGAGAATTTTTAAATGAGAATTTTCGTGACAGATGGATAGGACGCGACGGATTTGTTCCATGGGTTGAGATGTGCCGCTTTAAAGGCCATAGACTTTTTATTTTGGGGTTACCTCAAAACTCTTGTATTCAAGAATTCAGTGCAAGATGTTGAAGAGCTAAGACAAAGGATTATTGACAGCTGTGAGATAATTAGACGGAAGGAGGGAATATTTTTTAAAGTTTTTTCGAAAAATTGATTTGTGTTTAGAAATCTAAGGAAACCATTTTGAAATGTTTTTAGAAAAGAAACTCTCAAAACGTTAATTAATAATAATTATTTAAAGGATCTAGCTTGCTTAGGATCCATTTCTCGACATAATATGTTTATATGAAGTTGTCTTCTTATTTTTTGACGTGAAATCATTCCGTGCAATATTTGCTCATAATTTCCGGACACCCTGTATTTCTGGACATAAATATTGCTTATGCGGTCTGTGAGAGTCCCCGGGGTTGAACATATTTGATTGAAACTCTTCGGCGGTACACACATCATTAGCGGAAAACTGAATTTCTCTTTCACGTCACTCACACGCCCAATATAGATAGCTGTAGTCCCTAGGGTCTAAGCATCCTTGACTCCACGAAAAAGGAAATTGCAGTCCCTTTATGCTGCACAACACGAACAGTTTTAATATATTTTGATGTGTTCATGACGTGAATGCGTCAGCATCTAATGATGGGATATAAATTTAATGGTGTTGCATTTCTGTCAATTCCTGATAGATGGAATTATTTTTTTATAAACGTATATATAAAATAAAAATAAAATAAAATCACATTTAGCAGAGATATATCATAAATTTTTTTTCTACCGTTAAAAGTACAAATGAACGCATTTTCTTCGTTATTAAATTTGTAGAATATCATTTTAAAATCCAACTGTCTATGAAATTTATTGCTGACGAGGTGGCAAAGATCGTTTGTTGACAAGTAACTCCAAATCTTGTGACATGAGATCAAGAAAATGAATTTCTCCTGGTGGAAAGTTCAGTGAAAAAGTGCTTTTAGCATACTTTGAAGAAAAGTCCAAAATTGGAAATCATACACGCTTTGGTCAAACTCCATGATGACAGCTATTTTGGAAATTAAGGAATATTGACCGAAAATGTATTGACTAGGGAACAAATCGACAAATGTTTGGCGCAAACGCAGGACGATATATCGCATGTGAAAGGATGCCGTAAGTTTTTGTGTATTTGGAGTCTATTATCGCAAAGAACTGTGTGCAACCAGACACAAAAGATAATGTGTAACGAACTTTCGTTTTTATTGATACATTACATTTTAACTATTATAAAAAGTACACAGCCCTTCATCAAGCAAACACTAATCATTCAAGAATTGTGATACAATACATAATAACCAATAAATGTGCCAGACTCCAGTTCAACACATTTAGTAAGATGCCTGCCAATGTTGCCCAATTTCTAAATTTGCCTGATTCTCACCTTTGTACTAGACAACTTTCAGCTAGTCAGAGAAGTTATATGAAAAATTTTTTAAGTGAAGAATAACAGAAAACGCACAATTGATAGTGTAATTCTAGTAAATTTTTTTGTAACGGTAAGCTATTTTTTATACATAGATATTTTATTGTTTTTCATACAATCTCTTTCGTTCTTTTATGCAAAATCTCTTAAGGCATTCATGGTCTACATATTCAAAAGAACTATACAAATAAACCCTAAATATGGATATATCACAACCAGGAAAGCTACTTATCTTTTTAAAATGTCAAAATGACGAAACAAAGATTTCAAGAGTTTTGACCATGGAAACCGTTACTATGTTTAAAAGAGACTTTAGACTATTTTAGAAAATTTCAAAGGGTATTTCATCAGCAAGAACCAATGGCACCTCAAGATATTCAGCAAATCAGAATATACAATCACAAATTTCAGGATGAACAGGTAGAATTGAATAAATTTCGTGTTGTTAACTTTCAAATTTGAATTATTGTACATTTAATATACAGGGTTAACTATGACTAAGTACAAATATTTTAAAAGGGGATAGAGAAAGTTAAGAAGGAGGTTTTGTCCCATTTTTTAAATATCGAGCTAAAATTCCGAAATAATTTTTTTATTGTCTTTTAGGCTTTCCTGAGCACGTGGTTTAAATTGTTGTAGTTAGTCATAGTTAACCCTGTATATAATAATGTTTCCAATATTTAAATAAACGATTTTCTGTCAAGTTGTTTTTTTATTAACACTTACTACTATATAGTAAAATAAGATTTCAATGTGATAAAGTGCCACTTTAATAAACGATTTTGAATTTAGTACGCGGTGTAGAACTAACTACATCTATCGGCCATTAGCTACTCCATGCCGGACTGAAAATGTCACAGACACGAAGCGTTCTACATGAAGTAGACACCATTGAAAGCTGTCGACCTTTATCGCGTTTGCGAGAAACGATATTTTGCAAACACGGAATTCCACGAAACAACTACTTTGCGGGCTAATTTCCCGATCAGCATTGAATTACACCTGAAAACCTATAGCAACAGCTAGAGTCATTCGTCAGAAGCCCACCAGACATATACCGGTTTCGAGCTTATTAGCTCTCATCAGTATGCCATAGGTAAGGTATCCGACGAATAATCCTAGCTGTTTTGCTGATTTTGAATTTAGTAAAATAGCAAAATATTATCAGTCAAAATGAGAACAAATTACATTTTAGACACTGACAGCATGCTTTAAAAGTTATAATTCTGCTGATGTTTGTAGAAAAAATGTATTTATGGCTTTATTTAAAATGTTGATTTCCTTAGATAGCATGGATTAACCTATATTGTGCAACACTTGTTAAAACGTATGCAATTTTTATTCAAAGGTATTACGTTCAAATGACGTACTTAAGCGACCATTGTTTGGCAATTATCCGTTATCCATTGTTAATTGTAACGTTATAATCGATTCGAAGCTTAGTGCCCTATATGGCACATTGTACTAGCTGTAAATCTGTACATATGGATTATGTATTTGGTATGGTACGGACTTATACGCATACGTCATTCTATACACAGCGCAAACGAAGTAATAGAAGAGAGACATGATAATGGCTATTTATTATTTACATTTTATATAATCAAGTACCCAGATAAAATTTAAAACAGTAGCTATCGGGAATATACAGAGTGACCGTAAAAGGTCTGTACAAAATTGTACCGCATGTTATTTGCATCAAAATACGCCGAATATACAAGGATGGCCAGAAGTACGGAATAAAATTCATATCTTTTGAATCAGTGATTTTTATTTTTAAATTGAGGGTTCTCAACACATGATTGAACTAATTTCTGCAGTAAGTTTTCTGATTTTGCTTAAAATGTAACCATTCAAAGTAATAACCTTTTTTTGTCACGTAATATATTAATTATGGTTAACAGTAGTATTTGAATGTATGAAAACAGCTTATAGTTTGATACATAGTGATTTTCCGGGTTGTTGTGCCGTGACCTCGGTAACTGGTAGCTACCAGAAACAGAGTTAAAATGTACATCCCTAGCATTAGCCGGGATCCTTTTACCTGCCCTAGTTGTTCTCTGAGCCCGTCCATATATTGATTTCGGTTCCTATTGTTGGTATTACGACTTATACGGTCGGAACCGCTCCTCGGATAATGGTGGTCCTCTAAGGCGTTCCGTAGCCGCCGCTGTAACTGGTTGCATCCCATGCTTCCAAACGTTTCGCCGCTCTTCACTGTCGACATCTTCAGTGGTGACTCTGCAAAAGCTTCGCTGCGACTGAGTCACCACTGAGCTTTTGCAGAATCACCACTGAAGATGCCGACAGTGAAGAGCGGCGAAACGTTTGGAAGATTGGGATGCAACCAGTTACAGCGGCGGCTATGTAATTAACGAGATAAAAAATATAAAAACATAGAAATTTACCCACCCGTTACATATGTGTCTATTGGATGGGAGACAACTGAAGTGAGACAGACTGTGTATTCGTATACCCATCAATTAGTCAGTAACATGGCACCTCCTTAATGAAATGCACATGAAATTTGCGTCAAACTCGAATTTAATTTAATAAGATATTGTCATTTACAAACCTCTCTATATGCATAAACGATTTCCATGGCTTTCTAAGGTGGCTGTTAAGTTTTGATTTAATCTCACGCCATCCTCGATGTCACAGTGTTGAGTTAACAGATTGCATTATTAACGGAGACAAGAAATGTAATTTCCTAGAGAATTTTCCTCGACACTCGGCCGGGCTGAAGGAAGGAAAATTAAAAATGCCTGGGCTTGATATTCTGATGTCATATTGTCGTTATTGTCGTTCAGGCTCTGGGTTGGGATAATCAGAATATTAAATCTGGACCACTCTGAGAGCCCTACAAATGAAACATAGAGCATGAGAGATAATGGCGCCCTTAAACATGTTAATTTTAATATACAGGATGTTTTAAAGCAACACGAATTCCTTAAAGGATGTATTGCGGAACGAAAAATTATAGATCTACCTCAGAATAATTCATTATATTAACTGTAAGTTTTTAGTAATGCCACTTGTGATTGATTTTTTGCGAAAAAAAACACCACTCGTCCTACTGACTTATGGTGTTTTCAAACAACTCAGTTTCATTTAGAAATAAATCGACAAACTTATAAGATAAATTCAATCACGAGTGGTATTTTATTGGACTATTTCACGAACAAAGTGAAAGGTCAAAAAATTTTAAATTCAGCAGAATGAGAGGAAGAAATTTATTTATAATAAATTTAATATAGGTACCCCAAATCTGCTCATTTTTTAAATAATTCAAAATTAATTATAATCATGAAATAGAGGCGACAGAATTTCTGCTGCTTTTAGGTGTATTTCACAAAACATTCAAAATATTATGGACATTAGATTAAGAACTGAGCTTTATGTATACGAAAATGACCATGGCTTGAAGGTACTATGTGCTATTTTTAGAATATTTGTGTATATTGAACTTTTTATGTCAAGGGCAACTAGATTTTTTACTTAATGTATTTTAAAAAAATTATAGGTCATTCTTCAAATAGAATAATAGTGATACATAGTGACTTTCCGGGTTGTTATGCCGTGACCTCGGTAACTGATCGCTGCCAGAAACAGAAATAAAGTGCACATCCCTAGCATAAGCCAGAATTCTTTGACCTACCCTGGTTGTTCTCGGACTAGGCTCCGAGGAACGGTTCCGACAGTATCAGTTGTAATACCAACAACATGAGGCGAAATCAATATATGGACGGGCCCATATATACCGTTAGCGAGTCTGTCCCCACAGAGCCTAGTCCGAGAACAACCAGTACAGATCAAATAATCTCTTTCGCTTATGCTATGGAGGTGCACTTCAATTCTGTTTCTGGCAGCTACTAGTTACCGGAGTCACGGCATAACAACCAGAAATCTCACTATCAAATGATAGCACTGGCTGTGAAAGCCTAAAAATCGCCATAAAAAATAGTGTTACATTCTAATGTATTTTTAATGTTATTCTACGTCTGTTACTGTCAAGATCCAATATGGCGCCCAAAAAAAACCACAATTGAGTGTTGCATAACCGAAAGTAGTGACTGTTGAAGTTTTCAATGCAATCGATTTCTTGTATATTTTTATCTCTCACCAAGTTTCAGTTCTTTCTGTTGAGAGATAATGATGCTAGATGACATTTTCTATGGCCATGAAGCGAAACTTTCTTTCCGAGATTCCAAAGGTGAGCCATGAAAATGGGCCACATAGTATAAAAGGACCTGATGCTAGTGGCTCGAACTATTTTTCTTTTAACACTCTGTATCCCATAATGCTAATTTTCCATATTATTTAAATGAGGATTTTGGAGAGAGTACGGAGCTTTCTTTTAACTTTATACAAAATAATGAAAAATGCGTCTGAGGCAATTAGGAATTTAATTAAAAACAATGTATTCCCAAACTGATCTAGTTGCACTGCCGTTAAGAAAACAAAAGGGCAGAAAAAATCGTTTTAAATGAATTAAACTGGGGATTCACTAGAGCTGAAATATTTGTATTTAATGACAACAAAAAATCTGCGCAATTTGTCTAGGAACTAGTGAAATTATTTTCTACTTATACGAGGGGAAAACGCAGGCCGAACAAAAAATGAACAGTATTACTAGCGGCCCTATCGGGAAGTCCGGTGAAGAAGCAAATTACCCGAAAGGGAGGTGGAACTGGTATCTTTTTGTTTGGAAGATGAATAGCTGTAAATCTTAGCCACTAGACATGAGAGATGGCTCCGGCTTTCGAGGGGAATGTGACGTGAGGTAGAGCAAGAAGAGGGTATTAGCCTGATTATATCTTTTATTCCGCTCGCAACTCTCCCAAATATATTTGATCTTTCTCGGAAAGTTCATACCGAACTGGATTAAAATTGCCATGATTCTTCGTGGGCGGCATATACCTTCTGATCCTCCCAATACCAAAGGTCATGTGTATAAAAATCAATGAAATATTTATTACCAAGTCAGTTCAATTATACAGGTTGAACCTTAAATAAGTACAAATATTTTAACTGCAGGTGTAGTTCGTCATATAGATAAGTCTAGTGAATCATTTTTAAAAATTTCTAATATTTACGAAGATATTAATTAAAAAAACATATCCACATTTTGAGGACCGCTGATAGACCATACATCATAAACGATTAAAATATGAATTGCCGCAAGTTAATACCATTGTGCACTGTTAGAAATGCACAGGCGTTTGTTTGTTGTATTTTTTATATTTGTGGGTCATAGATACATAGTGTAAATACTGTGTAGGTAATGCCATAATTATTAATGGTGATGTGGTAAACTTACGATATTGTTAAACGTAACTTATTTCTTTGTAGGTTTCCTCGTGACAATTACGGCGATAATCCTGTTGGGTAAATACCAGATAGATGGTATTTATAAAATTCTGATTTCACATTAACTTCATTTGTTTTAATTCGCAAAATAATTAATAGAAGTAATGAATAATGATATTCAACATTTATTAATTCTCCTTAAACATTTTTTTAAAATCCTTATTTATTACTTTTGTTTATTATGTTTCCAGAATAAAACAGGTAATTTAATGTGAAGTCAGGTAGCAAAATTTTACAAATGGATTAAATGACATTCTACATCACGTAAATGGTAGGAACAAATACAGAATATTACACCACGTTATTTTGAATCAGAATGAAGCGTTAAATACATTAAATTAGAAAAAATGTAAGTTTACTTTACCATTGATTTTCTAAATGCCCTGTATACATTCTGGTAGCTTATATGAAAAGTTTAACTGGTTCTGTACAACTTTTCATTTTAATTGTTTCCATGAACTTAAACCTACCTGTATTTCCAATTAAACTTTCATTAGAATGTTCTTCACAAATAAATAATGTTGTATTTCTTCCTTTCGTTGCGCTTCAACATCCTACCCACATTTTTTTTGGCACGGTGAAATATATTAAGCGCTGTATGCTGTATTCGTCCATAATGGCATAATGCAATATTTCTTTCATTTTCCCGGTTAGATGCACTTTATATGCCCATTTTACGAGTCTACTTTGCAACTTTATTCAGTGTCAATGTCTATTTAACACAATAACATCTAATACCCATAATCATGTAATTTCCCCATTATTTACCTATTAGTACAATATTTGTTTCATTTAGGACAAACTTTCGCTATTTATTAAGAATAAAATATGTACTATGTTCAGGACAATTTCATCCACCAACCATAATCAAAGTGAGTAACTTAATGTGACAGTTCGCACAAATCCGCTTTTATTTTTTGTCAGTCTTTCACAGTCTTTACGGAAGCCTCAAACAGCGTTGCGACGACCCTTCTAACACATATATATGGAAACTTTTTAAATTATTACAAGTAAATTCGTTCTACATCCCTGGGCAAATATAAATCGACGAATTGATTTTCTAGATCCCTTGCGGAGAAAATTACCCCAACACGAAAGTTTCCCTCTCGATATTGTAACGTGGTATTGAAAGGTGAAATGATGTGGCAAATTTTTGTATCTTATTGGTGTTAAGTGAACCGATTTTCTTCTAATAACAGGTATTACTGTTATCTGGAATGGATTTATTTTGAATAAGCGTATACAAAGTAAATTCTGTGAATCATAGAGAAGGAAAAGATAGCACTTATCTATTTTGAAGTTGTTTGTTGTCATCAATCACAAATTCTATGCAATAATAAAATTCTAGATAACGTCCTGTTCTGGTAACATTCGTATCAGTTGATTGTTTACGTCTTAACTAAACTACTACTAATTGCAACTACTACCAATCCAAAAATTATCCAAATTTTGTCTTATTAATATTGAGAAGACTACCTTCAAACCTATTTCCGTTATTTTCAAATTTTTAGAACGTCTACGTTGACAAACTCCACGTAGATAAACAAAACTTAATTGCCACTACTTGATTCACAACAAATATATTTCAAACAATTCAAGCTGTCAAATCTTTACTATGATGTTTGCCACTCGCTCTTGGCTACTCAACACATAAACTGAACTGAGGAGGAGAAATCGATCCGCTTATATACATTTTTTAGGGTTCTCGAAATTTCCACGGTCTCGAGAACGTGTCTAGAACCAAATCCATTATGGCATGAAATGTTCTAGAAAACATCAAAATATAGGTATTACAAGAATTATAAATTCTAACGGAAACTATAAAGGTAGGTGAGGTTTCGTAACATTAGAACTGATCGTCCCAATCAGATTATTCCGCTGCATTACCTTTGTTTAATGTACAAGTACTACAGTGTCGATACCATTCCTGCACATCGAAACGGCTTCTAAGTCAGTAAAATCACTCTCTGACTTTCTTCAAAGTCTTATTTCTTCCTAAATGCACACGACCTATACCACTATAAAGAGCTTTAAGAACTTGAGGCACTCTTTTTCGGGGTAATACAGTTTGATAAATCTGAACTTTGCCCTCCAATAAAATTTTTAAATGCCATCCAATATTACTAAGGAATCCAAATTCAAAGACGAAGATTTATTAGAAATGTCATTCCAGTTAGGTCTATCCAACTTCTTAATCTTCTACTGGAAAATAGCACCAAACTCTAAATCTTTACTCTTAGCAAATTCTTTTGTCCCACTCATCGTGGCTCTGCAACTTAGTCTTTTGGCTTACAAATTTGCCTTTTTCTCTTGTTCCATTCAGATCAGTTGTTAAGGTTACTATGCTATTTTGTCATTTTTCTCCCACTGATGATATATCTCTTTTTATTTCCTTCAATCGGGTTTCCAACTTGTTTTATCGGTATTTAACTTCCACAGAAATTGATCTATATGTTTTTCAACAGTTCCTCTTTATCCCACTGAGTTTCTTTTTATTTCATTTGACCCGGAATTAATTTTATCTGGTCGAAGAGTACCTTCCAAAATTACTGTTTTCTTCTCCTTTTCCAGTTTCTGTCTCAATTTTAATAATTGGTATTTCTGTGCCTGGCTCTTTCTAACCTTGATTGAATATATTCCTAAGATGATTGCTGAGATGTCCCTTTGCTCCACAGTTCCAATAATGGATGGATATTCACTTTCTGTACCTAGTGAAATCAGCACGGTCCTGTCTTTCACATCTTGATCACATTGATGATAAACTTGAGTGATATGCAGTCAATGTGGCCAGGTCAATGCGTTTAGCACATTTGCTAATAATAGAAAAGTATGCTCTATATCTCCAAAGACTTCCTCTAACGTCATAAAATCCTTGTAATTTGTAGGTAATCCTTTACATAAATAAAACTCGTGTTGATACAGTTGTTTTCATCACAATTTCTCATAAACTTCTACGAAATAATGCATTGTCTTAACAGATTAGCATGCTGGGTGTAGTTACAAGACACCATTATAAATTACACCTGCCTGCATGTAATATAACAATAACAGTTGAGACCAGAACATACGTAACATTATATTACACTTCTATTAAGTACACATTTTCGCCTGTCTGTACCCTTTGTTAGTTTAGTGTAACGTGAAAGAAGTTTTAGTGGAGTTTCGGAAACTATCATCTGAAATTCCGAACTGACAAACATAAGACATTTAGTAAATCTCTGTATATTGACAAAGAAACGTTCAGAATAGATCAATATAAATAACTTAAATAGTTGGACGCTTTTATTTTATTTACGGTGTGCTAAAGCATAACGTAGAAGTTTTCCAGATAGAGGTCAAGTTATTTTTTATGCTTGGATGGCTATCCTCTTGTGAACATATAAAATGTAATGGATAGTACTTATAGCACTTTGCAGAATAAAACGGGATGTGTTTTGGAGATTTTGGGCTATTTATTTCATACAAAATATCATGTGACAGATATAGGTTATATCAAAAACTTTAGCTGTCGAATGGATGACTGTGTACAGTTATGTGGTATGTCATGTTGTTTTTGAAAAAGGGTGGCAGTGAAATCATTTGTACAAGGATAAAATCCAGCAGGATGATTCAAATTTTTAAGAATAAAGAATCAAAATTATTGTTAATTTTTTTTGTTAGTCATAATATCATTAATTTTAACCACGTATTCGGGAGGCCTAATAAAGGCAGAAAATCGAAAAAAAAAATGTTTACACTACCTTTAAAAAAATAAACAAATCACCCTATAAAAATAGGTAACACGACGCTCCTGGTGCGCTACGAGCTTTCTTATAACGCACCCGTGCGACAATCAAATGCCGGATTAAACATCGTTGCCACATCATGTTTACATATATAATGTAGTCTAACACTTCAGCGTGTATAATATTACCCTTATTTAGCACTTTCTGCATTTCCCGCATTTCTTTCTCCCCAAATTTGTAGATCACGCCACACATTTGGAGGGGGATGGAGAGAATACAAACACTAAGCAGTAGTTTGTTTACTTCGATGTCGCGTATTCGTCGTAAATTCACAATGCATAATTTTATAAATTCCGAATATGCGGAAATGGTAGTGTTATACGGAGAATGTTTACGAAATGCGAATGCTGCTGTTACGGAATATCGAGATGTCTACCCTAACAGTGTACAAGTGCAACTTTACTCAAATAAGAATTTTTAACATACTACTTAAAAAACAATAAATTTCTAGGCTAGATGCACGTAACTACAAACTAAATAATTAACTGTACTTACGAGTAATACTAAAAATTTGTATTCAATTGTAAAACGAAATATAAAAATTATTAAACTGTAATAACCTTAACATTCGAAAATATTTATTTATTATCTAAATTTGTTTTCATTAATTATTAATATTTAAGAAAAATTCATTCATGTATCTAGATAAAAAAAGTTAGCTTTACTCCTTGTCGTTAAACAACAGTAAAAAAACTAGGTAACTAAGTTATTGACCTAATAATACGGTAGGTCAAGATTCACTCTCGATAACTTTTTTGAGAATCAAATCAGAGACGTGCCATTTCGGTCTTGGACAGTTTTCTGTCGACAACACGATGGTTTTTTATTACTTAGTATTTAAACACGAAACACTTTTCAGCTTCTCTTAATAATTTACCCATTGGGTATAGGTTTTTTATGTAATGTACGTAAATGGTTTATTACTCGGTTTATTATTAGATACGTTGGAGTTTTGTGATTTCAATGTAACTAAGCTAATTTATTTGCAGTGATAACAGCTATATTTGCTTAGAAGATAATCCACACGCTGTCGGTTTAGCTTTCAGAGGCGATTTGTTGTCAACGTATGGGCAAGAGTGTACGGGTATCGTTTGATTAGACCATATATTCTACCGAAAAACCTGAGTGGACCGCGTTACTTGCAACTTTTTATAGAATTATTTGATTATTATTATTTGATTTCATTGGATATTAACATTTTAAATTATTATTGGCTGAAGTTGAACTGAGCAAGATGAAATGATATTCTAAAATAGTCAGTACAACCGTTTATTTGTGATGTCTAAAACCTAGGCAGGTAGGTACTAGAAAAATATTTCCACTTGACCAAGGCTGTGAGAGGTCAGTGAGAGTCTGAAAAGGAGGTTTAAATAATGATTTGAAAATATCTTTATTCGGCGTAAATAAGCATTTAGATTTTTTTAATCGCGTATTCGCGTTATACTCATTATTCCCTATCTCCTCTTAAAATTAATAACATTACGACTGACTTACCCTGTATAAACGTATTATCAACATCAAAAAGTAATATAGTATTCAACGAGTATATAATGATTCCAATAACTTGAAAACGGTTAAAAATAAGAAATAGGGAATAGTTCAAAAATTTAACATAACACATGGTGTTCCATTAGTAAATACATTAATATCATCTTCTGCGCGCCACTGAACCTTCATTAACTTATTAAGGGGATCAGTCGCAACCCTATAATTTTTATTCGAAACTTTATTTTGTATCTCTAATAGTAACGATAAGAAAGTGTGGCCTAACTAAATATAATGAGTACCCAGTACATCATTATACTTACAGAAACAGAATAACAAACACCTTTATACAGGGTGATTCAGAACTTATCTACACAAAATTTTTGAATGTACAATTATCGAAAAAAATCAATAAGGCAGTTCGAAAATGATTTAAAGATACACTTCTGCACGGCACTGGAAATTGCTTCACTGTAAAATCTGATAAGGAGGGAAAGCATGCAACGGGCGACCGGACAAACAATTTAAAGAAATTCTTCAGGAAAGAAATAAATAACATTTTATAGAACCTATTCAGCAACGTGGTACGGATATAATTGAGCCTCGTGTATGAAACGCCACATTGCTGCAATACGCCGTGGACACCTTGGACCTCCATCTCTTCCACGAGTCGGTTTAAAATTTTCCATGTTACGCTCGCGTTGCCTACACTTGCACTCACTACACACCGAGGTAAAAGTAGCTGCATGTGGCACATATTTATCGGGAAATCGTTCTTTTAAAGCATTTTCAGTTCTGTACACGTAAGCCATTTTTGACAGTTGAGAAAGTAATAAACATACTCGTATTCCAGCGATGTAAAGATTGAAAATATTACAATTTCAATATTTTTTCCTCGAAAACTACTTATAAGAATTTTACAAAAAAAATTGTTTACGATATTGACTATTTTTCATGACATATTTTGTATGTAGTTTGTGCAACAAGAGCAAGACCAAGCTTCTCTGTTTTTGTGCGTATACATTCCAATTTATTACTCTCTCATGCTATTTTATATTTTTATGTAAATATAATTAACCTGCCACAAAAAAAATAGATATCTAACTAACGATCCAGTATTACTTTTCTGATAATCAGTATCGATTCTAAAATTTATTAAATTACACTCCAACTCAGTAAAACAACAAATTTTATTATTCTGTGAACCGAAATGGACTGATATTTATGATAATTGCGCTGCTAGGTTACATAACTGTTCAACTGGTACAAATAATGCTCTAATTTCAACGAAATCCCGTAAAGGTGGTAAAAGAATTTACAGTTTACTGTAATAGCGACAACACATTTTAGCTTACAATAGAAAAACATGCGAGACTAAGTGTTAATATCAAAGTTAGTACAACATACCTTCATTAAAAAACAATATTTCGCTATATAGATAAACATTCAGCCACAATCTTTGATTGAACATTTCGAGATTTATTCCTCCTTCTTTTTGTTTTTCAAATTCAATAATAAATTAACTAAACCGTCTGACGTTTTTATTACTGTGGTACGCCAAAATGTAAATGGGGGAAAGGCCAAAGTTGTTTTTTTATGGTTGGATGGACATCCTTTACGAACATATAGGAAATATATAGTTACACCACTTTATAGCAAAAACAAGCAGTATATATATTACACGGGTTCTGAACTAAGCATCTACTAAAAGTCCATATATACAGATAAGTTGTCCGCAATGTAAATGTTGTGTATATTCAATAGCAAGACAAAATCTCAAAATAAATGCAATTAATAGTTATTTATGCAACAAGTACAAAAAGTAAGCGTTTATTGCACGCAACGTGAAATTGTTTTCGATCCATATTTGTGACGTCATCGTTGTTCGAGATATGACGTCATCGACAATTTTTCTAAATAACAACCCCTAATTTTGACCATGCCATTTGAAGGAGTGTCATTGTACATACATACATCATGAAAAATTATGGTGTTACATACCAAAAATTTCAAGAAAATAATATTTGAAGATTTTAAAATTTAATTTTCACAATACTGTACACCTCCCCATTATGCAACACCTGTCCGTGCTTATTTAGATGAGCTGTTCCCGAATCGTTGGATAGGGAGAAGGGGGCCGATTGAGTGGCCAGCCATATCGCCTGATTTGACATCCCTATATTATTTCTTGGGGGGATACTTAAAAAGCAAAGTATACGTTACTAGACCGGTTAATTTAGAAGATTTAAAAGCAAGAATTCGTCACGATATACATCGCATACCTCTTGAAGTTATTGATAATGTCCAAAACGAATTTATTAATCGTCTTGGCTACTGTCAGGCAGCCAACGGTTAAACATTTAATTTAGTTGATTTTTTACATAATCATTATCATTTTCAGTATTATGAAAATTAAATTTTAAAATTTTCAAACATTATTTTCTTGACATTTTTGTTATGTAACACCATATTTTATTTTGCATATATTTTTCTTTAAGTAACTAAGGTATAGTTCATGAACCAATTTTATATAATTATATAAAAATGCATGATCAACTTTGCACCAGGTAATAGCACTTTTATCAATTTAACGTTTGTTGACAATTTCCAAAATACAAAGTAGCAATATATCATTATGAAGAAAAAAATAATGCATTTGAATGGCATAAATATATATAGGGTGTTTCATTTTAAAAAAATTTATGTTTGGATCATATTTTAAAAGAGACGCCCTATAGAGAAATAACAGCAAATAACAAGCACGCTACTGAACTCTATCATAAGCAATTTTCACAATTCCGATATCTCAGCTATTCTCCGAGATACAAAGAATCCCTTAAGTATTTTTTTTTAATTTTGCCCTGTAACTTAAATGAAGGACTATGCAAGTCCTGAGTGCATCCTTCTATCTCTTGTAGATTCCGAAATACCATTCACAACGACATAGGGACACCCTGTACATTGTATGTACTCTATTACAGGTCCAATATTGTTCTAAACCATCTATCTACCTATCTTGTAGCACTAATGTTGTTGACACCCTGTGTAGAGAAAGAGTAAACTCCAATAGAGTTTACATATTTTCCAATTATATGAGTATATTTATCTAGGTCAAAGGTGAATTTAACCGCATTATTTTTTTGCAATTCCTTATAGTGGATTTAAATTTTGCTGGGGGATAAATAGGATTTTAATTTACGAGTTAAACGGTCAAAACAAAATGTTCTTTTCTCCGACAGGAAATATAAAACTGTTGGGGTGTAATATTTCACTTTGACTGTTTACATCGTACAAATATATTGAAGTGAGATTTTCTCTGTCTCCAGCATATACTATTTTATAAATGTTTTAGAGAGACTCCATAAATGTTTAGTTCCTAGAAATCGTTAAAATCTTCAATAATGATATTCTTTGAAGAAATATTTTCTGCGCGTAATTCATTTGAAAGTTGTTGACGTTTTCTTTTTCCTATTAAGTTCAGTAAAAAAATGGGCCATACTTTACGGCTAACTTCCTTGGACTAAAATAATGTGATTTAAAACAACTTACCTTGGTATAATTTGCTTCATTAAGAAGTTAGAGGCTTGAGAAAGTACCATTTTTATTTATTTTTTTTACGATAATTTTCTTACTTGTTGGAAAATTTTGGAAAAAAGGTTTTTGTGAGATAGACAGAGAGATAGATCTGTTCCAAAATTTGAGTAGAATTACACAAATAAGTTTATGCGCTAGCTTGCTCGAACTGTTCCAGTCTTATCTATCTAATGGCTATTAATTTGTTCAGTATGGGCGTTTCAAATCTAACACTTTCCCTCAGACGTCTGGTGTTCCCCAAGGATCGATTTTGGGGCCACTATTACTTATAATATTTATTAACGACATTGTTCAAGGCTTTAATGTTCATTACCTCCTTATATACTGACAATGTGAAATTGTATTGTGAAATTGCCTTAGATATTTAGCATAAATTTGTTAAATCACCATTATTTGAAATGCAAAACAATTATCATAATATTGAAGAGACTCCAAATATTTTGATTATGATGAACGTCTGCTACCTATTTAGTTAACAGCGGTGGTGACCTCTCTTGCCTTAAAAGATACCGAGGATGGAATTTGAGCTCTACATTGAAGGCTACATTGAAGACTTTTGTATACAGAAAATATTACAACTATTAATGAAAACATGTTAGATTGCTTTGAGAATTGCTTCAAGAATGAGGGTAGTGGCAGTTTCAGTGGTTTATTTAATTTTAATACTTGTTCAATCCGTATATTTCATATCAATGTCGATAAACAACAATTATTGTAAATATCATTGAATAAAATTTTATAAATTAAAACTTGATTAACACTTTTAATCTAAGTACGAAAAGTGTCAACTTTAGCTCCTAGAATTAAAAGTGAGTACTTTTATCGCTAAGATACCATATTTTTTTCAGTAAGGAAAATGTCAACCTTAGAGACTCCTCAAACTATCTTATAGTTTTGTTACATTGGAGAAAAAAGTACTACATCAAGCCTATAACTTTTTAAGGAATCAAAATTGTCCTATGGTAAATTGATTTAAGTCCCGATATTTTGTCCAAAGAAGCTAGCCTTAAAATATGGCATATTCTCTAGTGAACACTCTGTAGTGTAGTCTTGAATTTAAGGAAGATAATGTTACCCTGAAGATATTTTGTTTCTTACGATCTTTCTGTCTACACCATTAAGAACTGCCACTCAGTTAGCCAGTCATAATCCTCTACCTTTATTGCCTAAGTCTAATGCTAGGGCGGAGCGATCTTACGATTCTCATAAAAATGTAGATCCCACCCTAAAATATTATAATGCTTTCAAGTTAAGTGTGTTGCCCAGTCGGTTAACAGGAAAATCCTAACCGTTTATTATCCCGCATAATACTCAGGATCCAATAAATAACGTCAGTTTTTAACAGGCCATTAAATTCAAAGCATCAGCGAAACTTTCCAGCACTTATAATTTGTCTGTTTACTTTTCTACCGCAAAAATACATTATATTCACGTCTCTTCTGTATCTTATATAATAGTACCTAATGTCTGTAAAATAGTAGTAATAGGGGCATAAACCGTGACCTCGGTAACTGGTCGTAGACAGTAAATTAAAGTATTCCACTTCGATGGCATAAAATAAGGTCAAGACCTTAAAGGAAATTAACACAGAACAATGCTTCAATAACATAGAAAACTGAGGAGTGGTAGAAACAACAAAAGACATGGTGTATAGAACATGGACTCATACCACCACGGTCACCTGTATGGAGAGAAAATCCAGTAAATAAGGTATATATTTATCCAGGCTATCATTAACTTGTAGCTACCTTGTATGTAGCAGAACTTTAACGACACTGTTAGGAAACTCAAAGCTCCAAATTTTTTATCAAAGCTATCTATTTAACTTTCATAATGGTAGAGCACTTTCAAACCAAGTCTTATAAAACTACTATTAAAGTAATGGGCAGATCTTAGAAATGTAGTAAAAAGTACCCTATTCTATTTAGGACAAGTTGGTATTAACTTCTCCTATAATCAGGGGTGTTATTATCTTGAAAATATTTTCATTGGAAGAAGTTTCAGACTATGTAAGTAGGCAAGTTTTCCGAAAGAACTCCCTAAGCTCCCCTAAGTTTACGTTAAGTTTGTTAAAGAAAAAGTAAAAGCAGTTGATCTAATAGACTGAGAACACATTCAAAATAATATTAATTCAAATCATTTAGCTTTGTAGGATCTGTTATGATTATTTAAAGGTACATTACTCTATAGGATGCTTTGGATCTGTTAATTGAATATTATAGTATTCGCGCTTGTGCTTTTGTGTTATTTACAAAAGCAAATAGTGCGTCAAGTAGAAAAGAAACAAATCAGTTTACTTGAGTTAATACTATTAGCATAATTTGTTTAAGAAGAGAACGCCATTGTGAACAGTACAGCACATAATTGGTTTTCCCTTTTCAAAGAAGATCATTTTGACATGAACGGTTTTCGGCGTTCAGGAATATCATTTTTATCATGATTGGCATCCTTTACTTCGGCAACATCAATATTTTCTATCATAGGATGATAATGGTGATGAAATATAGTGCTAGGAACAGAATGGTTTAGCCCTAAAAGACACATAATTCCTCTAGCAACCTATCCGCATAAATAAGTCATTATTATTGTGCATAATATGGTGATACAAAACGGAACCTGGAAGACTATTCCATATCCACTATATTCTCCTGATCTGATTTAATTAGATTTGTTTCTTTTATTCTCTTTATTGAACAACCAAGACGTCCTAATGGCAACATCATGCTTTAAAATCGGATTGATAAATTGTGAAGTGGGCTTTTCAAAAATATATTATACCGAATACTTATCTTTTACGATTTTCGAGATATTAGAAGTATTCTGTTGTGTATTCTGTAGATATATTTCATGATACTATTAAATGTATTAAATAAAAAGTCGTTACAGATTAGTACCTATAGTATGTTACTTATACTTGTTTAACTTATGTTTGTTTCTTTCATTCGGTTATATTTATACAGTGCTTTCGAAAAGAAACGAATAAATTCATTACTTTTGAAATTGAGAAGTTTTCGAAAAAATCCCCTGGCATGTCCATTTTGTTTTCTAAAAAGGCACTTTTTGACATAGAAACATATTTGACATATTTGTGACGTCATCGTTGTTCGAGATATGACGTCTTCGACAATTTTTTTAAATGGCCCCCCAATTTTGACCATGCTATTTGAAAGAGCGTGCCATTTTACATATATACATCATGAAAAATTATAGTGTTACATAACAAAAATTTCAAGAAAATAATGTCTGAATATTTTAAAATTGAATTTTCACAATACTGAAAATGATAATGATTATGTAAAAAATCAACTACATTAAATGTTCAAATTGTGCACCGTTGGCTGCCTGACAGTAGCCAAGACGATTAATATATTTTTTTTGGACATTATCAATAACTTCAGGAGGTATACGATGTATCTCGTTAGCTCAATATTGACGGTATTTCCAATAGCTTAAAAATATACAGGCTGTTCCGTTTAAATTAGCAATCCTTAGGCTTACATTTCGGAAATGGAATATTCAATTGTTTTTGTGATATCCAATGCTTTCAAAAATATTTAATTCCTACAACTTCCTACAAATTTTTTTCACTCTTTTTCAAATCTCAAAAAACAACGAAGAAGAGGGCTGGGGGAATTTTTGCTTAACCACTCTGAACATGGAAATATTAATAATTTCCTCACGAAATATAGTACAAGAATTAAAAACAGTTTTCCATGCATGAAAAGGCAAATAGCTATTTTTTATCTACAGTATCTAACTATATTGAGCCATTAGTGTTGATCGGGCGTCCAAGTACCCCAGATAAAAGAGCCGGCATATATTTGATAACGAAATAAAAAAGTTTTTGTTTTTGTTCTTACCCTAACGACGGAACTGCGTCAAGATTACATCGCGATCCCTTAACATGATATAAGAAATTGCGATGTGCTGGAAAAATTTGCCTACTCATCTTATAGACCTAATTTTTCCTCTTTCTTTCTTGCCTCTTACCGAGATAAATGAATAACTGTTACATGAATTTGCTTTCCTTATACACGAAATATGCAAATTTTTCTGGGTTATTACTCAGTTTTTCTTCCGGGATACAAACTTCGCCTCGCTGATATTCTGTCTCCCACGTTCTAAAGTACAGGTAATAAAGGGCCTTCCAACTAGAGGCGAAATATTTTTATTGTAAATATTTTTCTGGAACGGGTATTAATAACACGTCTCTAGCTTTATGGCACCTTTTTTAGTTGATATTTTCTTCATGTGGGAACGTTCATGTTTAGTTTTAATATATACATGGTGTCTAGCGGAGAATAGGAGACTCTTAAGCAATAGCGTATTCCTGAATTTTAGTTTAGGAGGAAGATGAGGAAATTTTGTAAAATGTATCTTTTCTAATCAATTGAACACGATTCATTTTTTACCATTAGGTTTCTTAGTTCAATGAATTATTGATCAATGCTTTCAAACAGTAAATACTCTTTAAGAATCCAATTTGGCACAAGTGAAGTTCCACAAGGCTCAGTGCTGGGCCTAATCCTGCTTTCAGTAAATACCAATTACATGGTAAATGTTGCACATTAGCATACCAAACTTTTGGAAAACCCTTTGACTTATTCTGCATCCTTAGAACAAGAGCTCCATACAAGAAAAGACAAATATGTGCGTTCAAGCGATTCTTTACTCTTACCACTTTTTAAGAAAGACAACTGCTATGATATTTGTTACAAATGTATCCTTTACTCATCACTGTCTTTGTTCTTCATTTCTAGTAGTTCAAGCAAGAATCCGGGATGGTTTCAAACTGTCAGAAATATTCGACCAGTAAAGTTATGAATTTCTTTTCAATAAACATCGTGCAAAAAGTAGTTGAATCAAAATTTTTGACAGTTTGGAATCAGTCTGGATTGCTTGCTTGAACATACCTAATTGTGCTGTTATTATTGACTCGTATAAATACATAAATTAATAAATTCATTTATATACCGGTGATGTGATGTTTTCTGTAGCAATTTCAACTCTATTAGGTATTTTTTAGTGTATTATTTCATGCGGCTTTACCCACTATAATTTAACTTATCAACTTCGCACCCCCATGCTCGTTTATGACCATGGTGTAAAACTGTTCCCAAAAATCCTTTATTAAAAGTCTCCTACGCGTAATATCGGCACGGTGGTTTGCAATTTTCCCCGTCCCTTTGCGGCTTTAAAGAGTTTTAAAATTTAAAAATTCAGCAATTTCACCACACCTCTAATCCCACTGAAATTACCAGCTGAAGTTAATTCGAACAATGAATAGTCCGTCGAGTTACAGTCTAGTTATTATGTTTACGGCGGCTGGAAATTTTCGAAGAATTGGATTAAAACGTTGCGGAATATTTCATTTTAAGGCATGAAATAGAGCCTGGGAAAGTTCAGCAAAACTACTTAGGGATTTAGATTTACTTTTTATTGTTTTGTTGGAGAACTTACCGGGGAAGCTGAAACTAATCGCGATTTTTCTATTTCTTCGCAAATTACTGGAGATGAAATTTCAGGGGAGAAATTACATTTTATTTTTCTTGTCGTTTTAAAGTGTTACAGAGCTGGAGGAGTACAATAGGCGTAAGTAATGGCTGTTGTTAAAATTTCAGTGGTGCAAGATATACTTTTACCTTATCCTGCTATCATCTGCTACATATTTCAAAACTGCGCTAAGAATGTAGGGATTAAATTTATTTCACTCATCTCCCTTTCATTATGTGAGTCCAAAGGACTGGAAGAAGTTATAATACAACTCATTTAGCTTAATGAAGAGCATGCCAAATGATTACATGAATAATTAAAGTAAGGTAAATCGTTATGTAAAAGTATTTACAATTTTTCAAACGGAGTATTGTCAATATTGAATGAAAAATGAAAAAATATTCTTAATGATAACAGCGTCCTACCGGCAGACGAGACATGGCTCATTTGAGTACTTTGAAAAATAAAACATTTTAGAGTTTTGCGTTCGTCAAGCAGTACAAATTTTACAACAGGATCTACGTGACTGTATCTCTATATATTTAAACAACTTGTTGAAAGCCTTCCATTTTAGTCGCAGGAATGATACGCATAGGACAGTGTGCGTCAATCTTAGCTACTACATTCAACATAAAAATATTAAACAAAATCTTTCAAAATTCTCCAAAGAAAATAATCACACCTGTTGAGGTCTGGCGGTCGTGGCGGCTAATTTTGAGGACAACTCAAAATTCAAAAAGTCTCTAACTACATCGCTAAAATGAGGTGGTGTCTCATAATGCATAAACCAAAACTCTAGTTCCAACGGTAAATCTTCGATTAAATCAGGGACAGCATTTTGCAGAAATTCCAAATAACGCCATTTAACCGATTTGACAAATAACTGGTCCAGTTAAAGAATGATCAATAATACCAGCTACAACTTGCGTTGAAAATGGTTAAGAGTTATTGCATAGGGTTTTACATCGGAATATTCATGAAAGCTGTGAACAGTTGTAATTCTTCTTTGACTGAAAAAAACCACTTCAATGAAAAGATTTTTCTTGCGAAAATTAATATCCTGATGCAACTCACGCGTCGATCTAAATCTTAAGGCAATAGCTCTTGCACATTTTGAATATTATAAATATTTAGAAATTCGGTGTACAGAAGTTGATGATTCATAATTCAGTTTTCGAGATAAACGTATAGTACTTATATCTTCAACTGTTTGTAAAATATTTTCTTCATCTTGTACTCTCATTACACTAGGATGTTCAAGGATATTGTTGAAAACCTTTCCTGCATCTCAAGCCGTTCGACATTAGAAAATGTTTCTCTGTGGAATCACCAGATTTGGAAATCTCATATAATATTCTTCCACACATCTTCTACAGTTTCCTTCACAAAAACCTAGCACAAGTAACATGACAACTTGTTTGCAGAATGTAAATGTTCAAGCCATTTTCAACAACAAACAGTAGCAAACATGTCGTTTGTAAAAATATTAACGAAGAGTGGACCCAGTATCGATCCCTGGGGAACACGGGATGGACTAGAGTATACGACAACCTTATGCCCATGGCAGATTACATATTGACGTCTGACAGAGGGATTTGATTTAAGAAATTCAATTAAAGCATTGGAGATATCGTAATGATTCAACTTGCACACGATCTTTTCTTGATCAAGTCTATCGAATGCTTTGGAAACATCTGTATATATAACGTCAATTTGAAGGTGTAAGTCAATGGATTTAGCAATATACTGGGTTATACACATCAAATTTGTTAGCAATGTACTGGGTTATACACATCAAATTTGTTATGGTAGAGCCACCTTTCATGTTCTTGTATAGATAAGGCAGCTTTTACATGATTGTAAGCGTGCTCATGTATCTGGAGACGCATACTCCACCAAACTATTGATAGCAAAATGTGAAGTTAAGATTGTTAAATATTTGTAAATATTGGAAGTGAATGTGAATTTACCCATTAAATATTTAACCTAAAACAAACAAACTGGATTGACACCTCTAAAGAAGCTACAAGAGAAAATTTAAGGGTTTTATAAACCAGCAATGACTAGTCCAATCAAATAACAATCAATAATACCGATCCCAACATTTATCATAAACTCGAGTTATTGCATAGGGACATGCATCGGAATATTCATGAAAGTTATGAACATTTGTAATTCCTCTACGTGTGAAACAAACCTTATCAATGAAAAGAATTTTCTGGTGAAAATTAATATCCTGATGCAAGATAAACTTGCAAAACGTTATTCGTCGATTCCAATCTTGAGGCAATAGCTCTTGCACTTTTTGAATTCGATATGGATGTAGTAGATTACGTTTAATAATTCTATGTACAGAAGTTCTTGATAATCCAGTTTCTCGGGATAAACGTTTAGTACCTATTTGCGGTTTATCTTCACCAACTGTTTGCAAAATATTTTCTTCATCTTGTACCCTTATAACACTAGGACGTTCTCGGATATTATTGAAAAACGTTCCTGTCTCTCGAGCCCGTCTTTCAATATTAGAAAATCTTTCTCTCTGGGGAACCACTTGATTTGAACATCTACGATATTCCTCCACAGTTCTTCTACAGTTTCCTTCACAGAAACCTAGCATAAGTAACATATCAACTTATTCGCTTAGTGTAAATTTTTCAGTCATTTTTAACAACAAACAGCAGCAGAAATAAAATAGCTTTATTACTAACAGCCAAATTTTAAAGACAACGTCTACTACTGACGTAAATAAATACTATTAAAATATTGTTAAATTAAAGCATTAATAGTAAAAAAAGTCTTTTAAAGTAAATTCTGCGCGAGATACTATTATTCTTTTTAAATTCTGACTCACATTCAATGGACACCTTGTAGTGTTTCAATTTACTTGAACTCATAGTCAAAAAATATCAATTATAAACCTAAATCATGTACCAAATTTGGTTATTGCATGTTAAAGTAGTTCAAAGATATTATTTTTTTCGAAATATTTGGCCCCACTTTGAAGACCTGTAAGTCCGCCTATGTGTAACTTTGTATGTTTGATTATTGCTATATTTTGAGACCTGCAGCTGCTCTGTGTTGGTTCTTATGCGGAGCCCCCACATTATGTTCGCATTTATTTCCATAGCTTTATGTATTCTGCGAATTATTAAGCTCCCCACTGACTCGCATTTCGAAAAAGTGCCTGAATAATTCCCTGTAATTCATTAGCTAATTTCAGAGTGCACCCAGAGGCCTGAATATAAAGCTACCAAAAGACAGCAGGTATAAATTAAGGATGAAATGAGCAATGAGAGGGCTGATAAGATAATTAGGACAGCAACTTTGAATTCAAAGATAAGTTAAGAGTGTTCGAAATGGAAAATGTTGTTAATGATTTATGTAGAAAGTTATTCAAATTCTTAGAGGGATATAAATATTAAAATGTAGCGCGCTTCCTTCTGTTAGGCGAAAAACACGTCGGGTAATTTTTATCCATTAGTATCTGCGAGGCATTTTAAAGAACATTAAATTTTCATTGTGGGAATATTTTCGCATTATGTTTTAATGGAGAAAATGAAGTGAGACGCCATTAAGCGGTCATGAGGTCTTTGGAAATAGATACTTTGAATAAATGGAGATATATTCCAAGGGGTACGCATCCTTTGCCGCAGCTACCCCACTTCTTAATTAACCAAAAATTTGGCGACCTCTAACGCTTTGTCCGAAGCATTTTTAATACCATGCTAGTATAGAGCGATTCACAACTTATCTAAAAAATTTTGGGAATATATGCATAAAAAAAATGGGGCCCATATCGTAAAAATTCTTTTTGTAGATCCTTATAGTTCCCGAGAAAAAAATTATTGAACTTTTATTATTTTTAATCTTTACATTGCTGGGGTACTATAGTGGTTCTGAATATTGTGCAAGTGTGCAATGCGGGTATGACACGGGGAATTAACAATAATTTTAATCAAAAACTGTGGAATTCCCACGAATATCACAAATTTCGCTTCCATGAGGACAAGGCTTAAGCCTTGGAGTTGAAATGCTAAATGTAACCTGCTCTAATTATTTAAACTAAAGCCACATCATTCAATGTATTATTGAAGTACCAAATTACGCTGTTGAATTGTTTAAAATACAAAAGTAGTTACATAGACTTAGTAAATAAAATAAAACTCAAACTATAGTTATAAATATGTGCAATAGTTTTTTACTGTATGAGAAAGGTATTTTAAGCTAATATAAATCAAATCTCCTACAATTCCTATCAATGAAGTCATATGTATGTCCTCTTATACCAAACATCTACCAAACAATTCCACAGACAAAGCTCTATTCAATAATTATCTAAAGAAATTGTTCATTAGCATACCTAGATGTTTGGTATCGGAGAACATACATGACTTCATTGACAGGAATTGTAGAAGATTTGATTTATATTAGCTTAAAATACCTTTCTAATACAGTAAAAAATGTTATAAAAGCTAATAATAAGGAATATATGGGTATGTATTGTGGGTGTAATTCAACGCTGGTTGGGGCTTTAGTCCATATAGTAGTTAGTTTCACACAATATTATTAATACCTAAAAATATATATGCAATAGTGTTATTAAATAAACCTCAACTTTGTAGGTAGGTAATTTAGAATTCGCTGACATTTCTAAAAACATTAAGCATATACTAATATATAGAAAGTTTTAAATGGAAATTTAAACATTGTAGCAAACATTGGCAAAATATTCAGTAGTTAATACATAGTACATTCAAGTAATCTCCTAGCAAGGTCTGACACAATTTGGATCCGGAACTGTATGAACTACAGCTGTGTTTTTTCGTGTGGTGGTTACGACAGCTATAACATGTCCATCTTCAGAAATGTCTCAGAAACAGTTTTACAGTTACTTCTGAAAAGATATGACCCAAGTTAAAGCGGGTGATATGGCAACCAATCTTGTTCAACCGTAGACAACAACCACAGAAACAAACTATTATGTAATCAGTTTCGAAGTGAGAGATAACAAATCATAGCTGTCAGTTTTTAAAATCTGACTATAATTTCATTGTCAGTTGTGTCTTGTCTGCACGCAAGATCTCAAGTAACGGAGCAAGCAATGAATAATATGCTTGAACAGTGAGAAATGTTTCAAGAAGTCATGGATACATTTGAACATGAATGTACGATTCTTTTTTTATAACTAAAATCTTTTGTGCTGGAACTAAAAAGCGCATTCATAGCTATCCCAACTAGCCATTTGGAATTTTATAACAGTTACAAAAACGTTTTCGAAACAAATCTTATGAAATAGCAAAATTCACAAAAAATGTAAGAATCTTAGTCGCCGTAGAGATTTTGTAAGGCCTGTTAGAAACAATTAAAACATAGTTATATAACCGGTCAGTGGTCGCGCGATTTAACGCGTCAGTACTTGAATCGAGGTGACTAGATCGCTGTGTGGTTCGACCCCCGCAGCCGGTAGATCGTAGATAAACTATATTCGTGGAGAGATTGGCACCCTCTCTGCGGGTATGGTAGGGTGGAAGAATGTTGGCTTGGGTCAATGTGAGAGATTGATACCGGATGACATTTGACTACCCCCCTAATTAATGAGGTTTTCCAGGTTTCCCTCATTCCTGCACTGAATGGTGGTTAGGGCCTACCAACGTAAGTCATTCCTGGGCGCAAATGCGGCCTGCTTAATAATTATATGCCGCCCCCTCTCCCACACAAGTCTTCGACTTCTGGGCTGATGCTCGTGATTAGAATGAGTGGTAGAGATATTATTATTATAGCAATTTTATAAGAGTTTTATTTTGGTATCTTTAGTAGCAATAATATGACAATTTTGTAGCATAAAATCCATCAATAATACGTCAATAATTATTTATTAGCTGTATCGTAAAGGTTTCAGAACTAGCATCATAATGTTTGTAACTTGTGCGGTCTATTAGGTACTGAATATACGTGTTTTGGTAGGTATACTTTGTGAAAGCAATTTTAATTATTAAGAGAAAATTTTATTGATTTGGATGGCACATATCTAGTGAATTTTACATGCGCTGCATATTACCTGATTATTTAAAATATTATCGTAATTAAAATAAAGATTATTTCAAATTTCATATTTTTTTTACATTAAAACCAGCACCAAAGGTATTAAAATTATCATAACTTTATAATTGTCTTCATTTTCTTCAATATTAGGATCCGGCTAAATTTGTGATATTTTTACGTCGCAATGGTTTTCAGCGTTGGGTCAAAATGGCTGCCGCTTATACAATAATTTGGTTGTAGAAACCAGCGTTTAATGACAAGTTAGCTAAATGAGCGACAAGTAAGCATTGAAAATTTCTATAAAGAATTTATTATAATAGGGCCATATCGTAATGTATGAAGGTATTTGAAATCATAGATTTTTCATATTTTCAAAATATTCCAATGAAACGAGTCAGATAAAAGTAGGAATTCTTTCAATTTCGATATAAAAGTCATAGTTTTTCTTTACTTTTCTTCTAAATGCACTACTTCTTTTGATTTTTTCCACTAACTTAAGCCTGGTATGTTTATTCTTATACAATGACTATGAACTTAAAGCAAGAGGTAAAACTAGACTTCTACAACAGTTCGCTATGACATAAACATCCCGACATTTTGCTGTTTCAAATTTGTTTTATAGAATGATTTGTCAATTTAATTTGGAGTGAAAATAAACGTTTTTCTGTTGTAATTGTTATATTACTATTATTGTTTTACAACTGATAATATCAGTACATAATAACTATATACAGTATACAGCTATTTGCTCTTAAAAATAAACTTGTCGCCAAGTATCTCTCAATACAGTTTTATAGGTTGATAACCCACATCAGATGTGGGCAAAATTGAATTAATAACGAACCTAAGAACAAAAAAATGACAATGATCAAAAAATCTACTACCTGTAGTGTAATGTTTTTCTTTGTCCAAAAAGAATATAAAGATTTTCATTAAAATTGTCCAAATTTAAGTAGAAAACTAACAGTACATGACCTGTCACCAGGCAATAATTTCCTCTACATTAAACTAAAGGTCACTAGCAAGAAATAACTTTAACTGCCGGTTTCATAATCAAATTTAAAGTCACTTTAAATTTAAAAGGATCTTTAAACTAAAAATGTAGTTTCATAACAAAACTTTAAAGATTAAAGCCACTTTAAAGTTAAAGCGCCGTTTTCGAGACTTTAACGTCAGTAATGTGACTTTAAGTACAACCTAACCTAATATTTAGGTAACCGTTTGTGAAGTTACTTAATAGAAAAAAGTAAAAAGAATATATTTCTCATCATCAAGCTCTAGTTCTTCAGACGATGAAATTTCGATGATGAAAATGTAGAACCTGAAGAAAGAAATGTAGAAAATAATGATGGAAGGCAAGTGAGAGACTTGTTAATACATGAACATTTTGCAAGACTATAAACTTAGTGGTACTGATTATTTTCTCATTGTATGAATTAATTTATTTTTCAAACATGTGTTACTGAAATTCATGTAGGTATAACAAATTTTATTCTCATATGTATTATAAAATAAACATTTTACTACAAAGCATCATACTTATTTAATAGACAAGGAGATTATTGTTGCTTAATACATATATATTATTTTTAATTAGAATTTTACTACTTATTCTTTTATATACACAAGTATATTTTTAACATTGTTGTATATGTGTTTTGCTGTAGATATAATATGAATTTCCAACATGTAAGAAAAATTTGAATAGATTTGATTTGACTTATTAGATATTTATTATATTGCATTAGGTACATAAACTACATTTGTTTTCTCATTAGTTTTGCCACCTTTAATTTTAAATTTTATGTATAAATTTCTTCATATTAACAAGAAAAATAAATCGACAAGATACCAAAACACGTTCCAGAAAGCACGCTTAAAAATATGAGCTTTTATAAGTACAAAGACAAACGCTAATGAAATTTAACCTATAAATGTTCATAAGTAACATCGAAAATCGAAATTGGCCCGCCTTTTTCGGGTTGCATAGTGCATGGACCATAGATATAATGGCATGGACTATGAAAGAAATAAGCAAAATCAACCTCCCCAGTTCTACCACAACATAATAAATATGACGTTTTGGTCTTTAGTTAAAGTAACTAATAGAAACGTTTATGAAACCCAAACAGATTTAAAGGCAACTTTATTTTAAAGTGTCCTTTAGTTAATGTGACTTTAACGGTCTTATTATGAAACCGGCCGTAAGTGTTTGTTCACTGCCGTTTTTAAATCTGAGTCGAGAACGGAACTGGGTGCAGCGCCTCCAATATATATCGCAGGTTTATCAGGGCAGCAGAAGACCCGAGAGGTGGAACTTCTTCGTTCGAATGCCCTCTCGCAGACCGTCCAAACGGCAAACTGCACGTTGGCAATCAATTATTCAGAAAAATAATCCGCAGGATTTAACCCTTTAAACCATTATTGGAATGAGGTTAGGAGAGACAATGACGCAGCTACGGAATTTATACGATAAAAAGAATGATTAAGCGTCGAGGGCATTAGTGGTATTAAGAAAAAGTTTTAGTTTCAACTTTCAATCATTTTGATTCAGTGGGGTGGAATAACAAAGGGTGGGCTTAATGGTGGAAAATCGATCTCCAGCTTAGCCGCTGAAAAGAGTTCGATTCCCAACTTTATTGTCTTCCGGAGAATAGACGGGTTAGTGTTTTCAGATACATCATACACTCATTTAGTTTTTTTTGCAAGGAAATACTGTTCTTGAGATTGAACTGGGATGGGTACTCTGCCAGGAATCCCTGTGGAAGACGGATTATTAAGAAATTCTTTTAGTGAGAGATAAATTAAGGAGGATGAGACGAAATTTCGAGATGAACTGGATGACATAAGTATATTGAACTGGCTGGATGCACACTGCATATGAATGAATGTCGGGGATTGTGGAAATCAGAAGATTAAATAACGTTCAGTATATATCTGTTCAAATATTGGTCAACTAATGACTATTTAGGAGTAATAGAGGAAATAATCTACTTTTTAATTATTTTTTTAAAGCGCAACTTTAAAGAGGAAAATAGTTTTTCTAATATTATTGAAGTACCATAGTACTATTGGTGTAGAATAACTATCAAAATGCGAATTTTGAGTTAGCAACGCAGCAATTTGTATGCAGAATGTAGCTATATGCTGGTTCGGACATTAGTCCTAAGAATAGTTATTTATCGTTATCGTCGAATCGCGATAAAGGTCGCTAGCTAGTCAGTGGTTTCTACTGTGTTGTAGAGTGCTTTGTGTGTAGATTGTTATTCCGGTTAGGAGTAGTAAATGGCCTGTTGTTAGAATAATGGAATTAAGTGTCGTTCTTCCTTAAAATTATCCGAATTAGTATTCAAAATTATCTTGTTAAGGAGTGAAAAATTTGTAATTAAAGGCCATATGATAGCGACAAAAAATGTATTTGGTTTTAAAAGTAGGTACTATAAAACTATTTATCTCAACAACTCAGAAGTATTTTTTACTGTTTTTGCAGGAAACGTTTTTCAAAATTTTAATTTATTTTCTGTTATGATTTCCTTCAGGTGATCAAAGCAAAATTCTTGTTTTATTTGAACATAACACATGGCATTATCCCCATATAACTGGGTCAATTAGATATAAAAATATTTTTTAATGCAAATTTGGTACTACTATTTTGACGTGAATCAGTTAAATGTATATTAAACACTACCAACACAACAAAGATATTGCGTTTTTTCTGTGAGTTGGTACCAAATACGCAAAAAATACTAAGATATTTTCTAATTAAAAAAATGTAATTAGTTATTCATCGATTAGATACCTATAATTTAACCACCCTGTATGATTGGAAAGTTAAATGTGCGTAAAACAATACGTTGTTTTAGCAATATTGCATACTTCTCTTTAAATTACTTTTATAAATATGGATATAAACAGGTTAAGGCGGGGATTTTGTAGAAAAGGAATTGCACAGCCTGAGTGAGCGAAACGACGAATCAATCAGACCTATGAGACAGTATACAAACCGTATAGGCCCGAACCGCACGGTTCTCTGAAGTTTATGGTGCGTTTTGATGTACATAAAAATCGAAGCCGTGATATATGTTATGATTTTACTCGAGGACACAAATGTAAAATTACCAATAAGTGAAACACAAGTTGTCCTATATGTCCTGGCTAGTGAGTGAAGTAATTTGGTGGCTGTGGCTGTGATAATTTTGCCGTAATTGTGACATATTGTCGTAGTAACTGTGTGACTAAAATTGAGGTAATTTAACACTTATTTTAATTATTCTTGTGATTTTATGGGCAATGAAAATTATCTCACGCACTAGCGGGAACCTTTGTGAATACGTTGATATATAATAATAACCAATTATTTAAATTTGCTTGAAGTTTTGTGTCCTCGCTTGAAGCCCTGTTAGACGGTAAAAATATGTATGCAAAATCCCAGCCTTAAGGTTTTTGTACCATTCAGGTAATTTGTTATACATTTTTATAGTAATAGTAATTTGAACTGCATTGATTAGTATTTAATCTATGGTATGGAATCATTCTATTCTGAGCCATTCTAGTATTGTGGTTATGAAAATTATTATTTAGCACATAAAGTTGTTTGTTATCATGAATATATATTAAACAGGTAAGTATGTAAATAGAGTAGAAGGTAAGTATACTTTGATTTATGAAGCACTGTTTTGCTCTGCTTTTGCTAAGATTCGCACTGCACATTTTTGTTTGATAAACACTCTTTTTGTTTCAGATGAATGGCCCCATACCAATATTCCATACACAAGATGGCTGTGGAATGAAGCATAATATGCTGATATCGCGACCTCTGGAGTAGCGACCCTCATCAGACATCTTAAGGTGAATGTAGATTTAGATAACTTCTTGTCTAGTTCTTGTATATGTATAGTAAATTTTAGACTATGGTCAAAGTATATTCCCAAAAATTTCAAAGTGCTCTGACAATCGCTTTTAGTTTCAAAAATTAACTGTTGTGTTTTATTGGCATTCATTTTTAATTTGTTGGCATTAAACCAATCTGTAGCCTCCTTTAGTATACCATCTGTCTTTTGGACAAGTTCTGTCGTTTTACATGCGATACAGTATGTCTTAAAACAATAAAAATATGTATACAAAATCCCAGCCTTAAATGGTAAAATTATATTCGATATTTTTGTATTTGCCTGTTGAATAAAAAATCTTTTTAACAAAACGACAGTCCAAAGAAGTCATTGTGCATACACACAAGTTAATAAAACACAAAAACGTAACGAAAACAAATACACCGAGTCCACAGAAAGTGTCAACGGCGGTTATGTAACGGTAACTACTGAGATGATGCGAACGATAGAAATATGTGACGTCACGTTGCCCGATTGAGGGCGGAGCGAACTTTGTGCATTCATATCTCCTTTGTTTGTGGGTTAATTAATCCCATTTTTGCAACATATGCTTAACTTCATTAGATGTATAATAATATTGACAACTTCAGATAAAATTTGATATACCAAATGACCCCCATTGTACAAATATTTACCTAACCACGACAAAGGTTATGTTATTGAAAATATTCATATTTTCCATGAAGCAAGACTATAGATATTTTTATTAAATATATCATTCATTCACTTACTACAACACATATTTGTCCTGGGTTCATCAAAACCTTAAACCAAGGACCGTATTTCCAGCGAATAAGGACATGAAAGAGCCGAGAGTAAATTGTAAACATGAAGATTAAAAAATATATTATATGTAAACGCGGAAAAGCGAATCCCGTTTACTCGATAGAGATGTTAGGATACGTAGGTGTTTTAACGAATCCCTTTAATTTCACGTGACATGCAAACTTACCATTAGTTTAAGTTCAAACGTGGGATACCACAATGTTATTCTTTTACGAGTTTATTTTAAGCTAATGGAATATAAAATCGTTGGCATATTACTGTTACATCCATATCGAAAGGGCGGAAGCAGGAAGTAATTTCCACACATATTTACTAAATTTAATGCTATAATAATTTCATTGTTTTTAGTAATTTAGTAATAGCAGTATCCATTGAGAAAAGTGTGTATATTTTAGCCTTTAGTAAAAAATAATTATCCCCAGTAAATATCTGCATTATACGCTCCAGAAAGGCCATGTTGCTGCCATTTACACGGATTTTCGCAAGGCTTTTGATAAGGTTGACCATGACGTGTTAATAAATAAGCTTTGCGCATGTGGAGTTACGGATTCTGTGATCGCGTTGATAATATCATATCTTCAAGACCGAATGTTTGTTGTGAAATACTATGGTTTTTCTGACGAATGTAGAGCTAATTCGGGTGTACCCCAAGGGTCTAATTTGAGGCCACTCCTATTTTTATTTTTTATAAATGATATAACTGACGTATTACAAAATTCGAATTGCTTGATGTTTGCAGACGACCTAAAGTTTTACAAACGTGTCGAATGCCCTAATGATTCTATTTTACTCCAACATGATATTGATGCGGCTTTTAAATCGAGTCGTACTAATAAACTTGATTTCAATGTTCAAAAATGCTAATCTTTACTCGTAATAAACAAACAATATCTTATCGGTATAAAATGAATAACGTACAGTTAAGTAAACAAAATTTTGTCAAAGATTTAGGTGTAACTATGGATTCCAAACTATCGTATAAAATGCACATTGAAAATATAACCGCCTCAGTCTATAAAGCATTAGGTTTCATGATACGAGAATCAACAAATTTTCGGAACATCAATTCAATTATCTCTCTTTATAACAGTTTAGTTAGGCCCAAACTTGAATATGCTTCGCTGTTATGGTCTAGTACACAACCTGGAATATATACAGAGAAGAAAGCAAAAGTTCAGAAGAAGTTTCTAAGATTCATCTATTTCAAAAATATGACAAACCTCCAGATTATAATGTTACTTGGACTGTTCATGTGTAAAGAGTTTAAGTGAATACATTATACAATCGACGTGTCATTGCAATGCTCCTGTTTGAATACAGAATAATAAACTCTCTTATCGATGACTCATATTTGTTGTCCTTGACCCATCTTAGAAATACTAGAATTCATGATCTTCTCTACATCCCCATTCGTAAGACAACCCAGTTTGCACCCCTTCTCATACTGTTTCGTCTAGTTAACCATGTTTCCTTTAAGAATAGTGTGGATCCATTTGGATCTTTTGGTGTTTTTTTTAAAAAACCATAAAAAATATATATTCGTTTAATAATCCATAATTACCTACTTCTCTGTTTGTGTTATCTGCTGTATGTATGTTTAAATACTGCTAGTTTTTAAGTACTTATACTGTACCTGTGCTATGATATATTACTATTTGTATTGTATTTTGCTATTACTTACGTACTTTCTATATAATTAGGCAATGATGCCTGTTTGGAAGCAATAAATAAATAAGTAAATAATAAAATCAATTTGGCTAAAGGTACATATTACTGGTTAAAAAACTTTTTAATTTTTGATTTGTTAATACAAACCTTATCTTATCAGCAATTTCATATATTTTATCCTAGGATAAGTAGTTATACCTATAGTAGTACCAGAACATATTTTCTTTTATTTCAGGTAAGTGGCTGATGATAGTAATTACTAAATGACTTTCCAACTGCTGCATAAACCAATTTATAGTAAATTAAAAATAACGAGTTATTATATAAAAAGAACAACAAAACATGGAAATTCCTACCCATTTTTATCACTGTAGGGTTTCAGAATGTCCCAACCGCCACAGCGCAACCTACTATTTCTACAGGTGCTATGAAAGCAAAACTCATGTCTCACTAGCGTAGATAAAAATAAATAATATGATTATTATTCCTAATGAAATTGGGAAAGCAACTTCACTGCAGTTAATAATGTCTCAACTAGCAATCAATTTAGCAAACAACTAAGTTAATTCGTCAGTAGTATCAATATAATCGGTTTGAACTCATCAGTTTCAAAAGCAAACGACTTCGACGATTCATTAAAACCTGGATTTAAAGAAGAAGCTCTTGAAACGATGACTACTCATACCCCATACCTAATATTGACTCTGTTTTTGAATATTTTGATTTAGTTAGGTACTTCTCTTGCACACCAAACAAAAAACAAATCAATTTCTTCTGTTGGTGATTAATATTTGGTTTGGAATGAACGATTTTGTCCGATTTCCGCTCCAAAAAATTTTTATGCAGTTCGGTCGGGTAGTTTTAGAGTTATCTTGCTAGATGGAGTAACTCCCCCACCCGAGGTGCCGTTAGCAATCCACTCACACACATCCCCAGTTTGATATTCCAACTGTTCCGGGCTGTCTTTCATGCTTGCCTTGCGCTCCGGCAAACTTCTAATTTACCTGTCTGACCCCATCAACGGAACTGGGGAAGTTCCTCGGTTGAATTTGAATATTCCTGATTAGCGTAACTTATCAACGACAGAATACTTCAAACTTTAAACGCTCCGAGTGTAAATTTACACGTCCAAATATTCACAATTAGCGCCGCGAACGGTTTTCTGGTTAATTATTTACTAACAAGTCAGTCAACTAGTGTTCGCATTTGAAAGATTTAGATTAATACGTTCGCGTTTATTTCGAATAATAATTTATCTTGGGGCGCGAGTACGGTGTCAGATTAATGTATGCTCATTTATGTTTCCAATTATAATTAAATCTGTGGCAGCGAGAGAAGGATGGTAGTCGTTTGTAGCGATTCTATTATTGCGCGAAAATTTCACTGTGCATGTGACAGATCATTATGAAAAATGAAATGTAGAGCTACAAGGTGTTAGGAATATTATTATTTATATACAGGGTGTTCTATATAAGAGCCGACACGAAGCAGGTGCATGTAAAGTGTTCCAAAATATTACAATTTACCTGAACTTATCTCTATACAAAGTTGAACACAGGCATAGTTACAGATCTCCAAAGTAGGACCAAATATTAAAAGATTAATATATGAATTACTTTAACTTGGAAAAACCAAATTTGGTGCAGAATTTAGATTTACTATTGGTCTTATTTGACTATAGCTTCAAATAAGTTGAAACACTACATTGAGGGTAAGCCATCCTTAAAATTAGACCAAACTTTCTTTCCCTTGATCAAAGGACCCCGCACAAAAAGATAGGAAATGCACTCTCGGTCAAATTGTCTGAATTTTTGATATGTTATATATTTTGTCATCCTGAACAAAAGTCTCAATGGGCACTAAGCTCCAAAGTCCATAGTTTGGCTCCTATGGAGCTCCGAAGCTCCGTGACTCCACCATAGTATAGAAACCTCTAATACGCATGTCACCTTTTTGAAAATCATATTTTAATTATTTTAATGTATGCCCTTAAGTTTGTGAGGATGCTGAATTTGAATATGATGTCAAATCGATAATATTGACAGTTGACAGCTGTCAAATAGCTGTCAAATGCTAAAAAAAGAAATATCATATTAAAGCATGTTATCATATGTTTTTGAGGGCGCTGAATTCAAATAAGATGTCAAATCGATAATATTGACAGTTGACAGCTTTAAAATGTATTTAAACCATTTTAGAATAAATTTCTGTGGACATAGACATTTTTGAATAAAAATAAGAGAAACTTAAAGCAAAAAGTTTTATCTTCTTTATCTTCTTTTCTTTATTAATAGAATAAATTATGTCACAATAAACGTTTATACCTCGGAATCAAGAGTCAAGCAACAGTCATCGTCGCCGTCTTCAAAATTTTGATTTATAATTACATTAACATAGAATTTCAGAAACTCATCGGCTTTCCAAGCTTTTCCCCAAGTATACATTTAGTAAAGCTTACAAAATATACTTACTTTTTTGTTTTCTTTCTTTTTCTGTCCACATAGATTTATTTTGTATTTTTTGTCTGGCCAACTTAAGATTAGAGACAGGTGCAGCTAAATACTCCATTATTATAATTTACATTAGCTTTTCTAATAACAGAACACAAATAAATTGTCACTCTATGTAAACTTCAGCTGTAATATAAGTACATAAATGAAACACTGATTAGCGTCAATATGACCAGAAAACTATACTATTTTTATTATCTTCAGCTGGCCATCTAGTGGAAAATAGTCGTTATTGGAAATACACGTTATGGATAAATCTGATTTTGGAAAGAACCCAATAAACTAATACTAAAATACTATTTAACCGAATTTAGAACAGCTTGATAGTGCTAAACTTTGTGGAAAAGTTTAAAATATAGTTTTATAAAATAAAGTGAAATATTAAATAATCAATTCTTTACTGACCACAAGTGATGTAATCGCTTATCTGTAGAATGGATGTTACTTTGCTTGTGGTTAATGTTGAAGATGCCTACACCAGATAAAAAATAACTCTTGGCAATATACTACGAAGATTTTTATCAATGTGAACAAAAATCAGTTTACTTAATAAAACAATCATTCTACACGTCCTGTCATTTTGGCTCACATCGAGCTACACAAGCTTAAATGTATCTCGTGTAAAATAAAACTTTTCCCAAGAACTTTGTTTCTGTTGCAAACGGGATAAACAACAGAGTGAAGTTTTACTAACTTAATAAATACTTTGGAATCGATTGCTTAATAATTGATCGCCTTTGTCCGAGTCCGTGAGTCCTTCGAGAAGTAATTGAACTTATTGGACTAGTACTGAAACAAAATAAATGTAGCAAAGTTTTCGCTTCGTGAAATACTAGCGGCGCGTTTTCATCAGTATTTACAGCCCTTTGTTCCACCAGTCTCCTCACAAATCAGGCAATTTTGGACATCTTTCCATTGTTTGGTACACTTACGAAGAATTAATCGATAAGTTGAATAATTTTATAAGGATATTGTCTCCATTACGGCTCCCATCATTCTTCTATTAATATAAACGGGGAAGAAGCTTGGAGCGTTACTCGGTAGAATTGGAGCCAACAAAAAGGAAAGCGGCGTGGAAAATTAATGATTTTACTTTCGCTTTTATGGCTTACTTAAAAAATTACGAAAATTTAGCACATTCCATATTACTCCTACATATAAATCACATCAGGATATTATAACGTCGGTTATGGAAGGCCCCAAAGTGGGTGGTGGCACCAGGCTGCTTACACCAAAGTGTTATTTTGACAGGAGATTAATTGCAATTATTACAAAAAGCCAAATTTGCTACGTATTTTCTCCCTTTTTAAATTATAATGGTGACTGCAGCTAAATTTGAAGACAATAATACCACAGATACTTTTTGCTGCTGAATTTTTATCATAAATTTTACTCGACCCACATATTATGACACTGCAAATTATAGAAACAACATGGTGGAAATGTAAGAGTTCAGAACAATAAGACTTGATCTGTATAAGATAGAAAAATCTAATTCAACTACTAATTGCAGTCAATGGTAAATCATTCCTCGATATTGGCGTATGGAAATATTGAAATGAAGGAATAAAGGAAGGGAAAAAGGTTAAATTAAATAGGAAACAAATAAGAAAATTGGGCGAGATATAAGAGGCTGCTCCTTGTGGTCGCTTCCTAGATGTAGCCACTTACAACTCGCGCATTTTTGTCCTTCTGTCGGAACTATGACAGAGAACCAATAACCATTTATCGGGAGCCTCACCTGTGTCACACATTTGAGAGCTAACAAACTCAAAACCCGCATATGTCTGGTGACACCTCTGGCGACTAACTATGGTTGCTTGTTCTGTATATTTCAAGTGTAATTCGATGCTGGTCGGGACACAACTCCGCATAGCAGTTGTTTTCTGAAGTACCGCTTTTGCAAATAAGGAAATTAGTAATAGGTAGCATAAGAAATATTATAACAAAGTGATGAGTGAGAAACGAGACGAAAATTACTGCTCATTCGTATTGTTTGATATCTCGGGATACCTCTGAATATTTTTTGAACAGTTGAATTATCATTAGTAGAAACTTCTCGTAACAAGAATAAGTTTACGTTTATAAATTGACATACTCATAAATAATTAGTATACGTAAATAAAAATATCAATTTTCAAATAGTTTAATCTTCAGAAATATGGTTATAAATGAGGTCAAAATTAAAGAAAACCTATTTATTGGCAAGCCTACATTTCGGCTGTAGTTAAACCTTCTTCAGGATAATTCATAATACGTTTTCCGTGTAAATTACAATTATTATATAAAATGGGGAATAAAATATAGGTAATATAACATATTATAGAAGACACAGTAGTACATAACTTGACAATGTTCAGAATGAATTATCCTGAAGAAAGCTTAAATACAGTCGAAACGTAGACTTGCCAATAAATTGGTTTTCTCTAACTTTGACCCCATTCCCAATAATATTTCTGAAGAAATACCACAGAACATATATGTAATGGAACATAGAGAAAACGAAAATGCGTGCGTTAGTTTAGACTAACCTTCAAGGCAACAAGTAGTACAACCAATAAAATGACGTCATATTACACTTCGGGAAAACTCCGATCGAATAGATATAGAAGATATATTATAGCACTGTGTTACACTTTTAGATAGTATTTACTCAGTAAAATTTTATTTCATACATGCCTGTAATCTATTCATAATAAGCGTACTATACAGGGTGTAACAAAAAAAGCAGGTTATTTTGCTAACTGCGTATTTTTGGCAACAAAATATAATGATTAAACCATACTTACCGATATAAAAAAATGTCTCCCTTAAAAGATACAGGGTGTTAAAGTTGAACTTTTAAAATTGTTTACACTATAAAATCTTCTAGTTTTCACGTATCACTTTGACATTTTTTGCTAGGTGACCCGGCAAACGTTGTTTTGCCATATGAATTATTTATAGTAAATAATATAATTAATGGAGTACTGTAAACGATGACGGTCTATAAGAGTAACAAAACACGAAATATTCATTTTTTGAATTCATTGTACTTTTATTATCTTAACTAATAAATTTCAAATTACGTCTCTATAACAAATTATGGCAAATAAAAAATAAACATTATCAGTCTCTAAGTGCAATGGAGTATACGATATTTTTAGTGAGTCCATCTTTAGCCAACACAAACAAACTGAATGGTTTGCCCACTCGAGAGCATGCCACATAATTGTCCGTGTGAAAAACATGGTGAGCAAATCTAAGCCACAAACGGACATCGTTTGGCCTTGGGATCGATCAGTTATCGACCAGGGTTAGAAATGATTAAATTACTAAAATGGCTATTAAAAAGGAGGGATTTGTGATAGAAGGGTGAAAATTAAGGCTTGTACGTATTTTTTTATGCCACATCATAAAAAAAATAACAAATTTTGTCCAAAAATTAAAAAAAAATGTTTGGGGTGGACCAGCCTTATCACTTAGGGGTATGAAAAATAGATTACGACCGATTCTCAGACATACCGAATATACATATAAATTTTCATAAAAATCGGTCAAGCCGTTTCCGAGGAGTATGGCATCCAACACTGTGACACGAGAATTTTATATATATAGATTATCAACCAAATCCTCAAGGGTATTATTGTAAGCCATGCCTAAAAAATAAACGTAGAATCCGGACGAAGGGATTATTTTATCCCTCCATTTTTTTTCTGACGTATGCCTATAGACAGATATAGATATAATGTCATAATGTAAAATTGTATTTAAAATATTTTATTAATCTAGATAGTGTTTCGTAAAATTCATCATTTTCGAGATAAATTCGATTTTTGAGCATCCAACGTTAGAAATAGTAATATTAAAACTTCAAATAATTTTAATTATTATAATAATTTTTATAGTTAGATATTTGACTCAACTTAAAGGAGGCCACCTGGAGAAGCAATCCTAAAAATGCAGAAATAGGTCAGATCTCATCTATTGTTGTTGCATAGTTAGATATTTATAGCATGTTATCATTAAACCAAGTTAGTAAATTTAGCAAGATTAATTTCTTTAGATAATTATTGAATAGAGCTCTGTCTGTGGAATTGTTCATTAGCATACCTACATGTTTGGTATCATAGAGCATACATATGACTTCATTGATAGGAATTGTAGGAGATTTGATTCATATTAGCTTAAAATACCTTTCTAATACAGTAAAACATGTTACAAAAGCTAATAATAAAGAATATATGGGTAGATATTGTGGGTGTAATTCAACGCTGGTTGGGGCTTTAGTCCACAGAGTAGTTAGTAGTTGACACAATATTATTAATATCTAAAAATATAAAAAATATATCAAAATGAGTTGGACTTGATAACATTTTTTTTTTAATTTCAAATTACAATGGAACAATTTGTAATCTGACCTGCTTTTTATTACACCTTGTATGTTAATTTAGATTCACGATCAGTATCATACGTATTTTTGTTACAAAGAAATAAATAATAGTCAGATATGTTTTCTGCCGGTAAAGTTCCAAAATTGACCAAGACCATTATCACTTTACACAAGGGTACTATTTCAAATGCATATCCACATCTTTTTTGCAAAATGACATATAGTATAATTAGTTGGTAGTTAATTACTCGTGTTCCTCTTCGTTCGCGACATTAAATTGCAGAACTCCAAATCAACAAACGAAAATGTGCACCGGAGTCAATCGTAACAGTTAGGTAACCAAAACGTCCAACACAACGGCAACACTCCATAAAACAACCGGCCAATCTGCAGCGCTGAGCTGTCGCATTTAAATTAACATCGCACAGTAAAAGTGGCCAAATACGGTTGCGTGTGAAAGGAATAATATTCCCGTTCCAAATAGGGAATTATTTTGCCGGCGGTGGTAATTACGTGACTGTTTGCTCTACGAGATATTCCATGTACTTTATTAAAAACGCTAAATCGCGAGAGAGGATTAAATCAATTTGCCCGCGCAATAGCGTAGGTGGCTGTAGTATCTGGTGGTTTTGGAGGACCTTTAAACATTAATTGGACAGAAAATTTACAGTACTGAACGAAACAGTGAATGCCACTTTGTGGTAAAGCAGAAACTGGTTTAGAGATATCTATCGATGAGTTGAGTTTCCACTTGGTCAAAGTGTAGCTGAAAATTTAAGATCTTGAGCATCGTCGGAAAAGTCGTATCGCTCGCGTAATACTTATCAGTCAAATCAGCTAATTTTTAAATAGAATTCTGTGGTAAACCTGTAATGTGGCAACTCTAGTGTTAATATTTGGAAACATAGATAGGAGGTAGTGGCCGAATTTGACATTTGTTATTAGCATTGTAATAGTATAATTACAAATTACTGTTTAGCTTTAAATGACTATGTGATAGGTACCTTCTGGCTCTAGTAAGGTTACAGGCGATTCTTTCTAGCAAAAACCAGTTATTTTAGTTCTGCATCATATGCAATACAGAAATTGTAGTACATTGTTTACTATTTTACAGCTGATAGAGTCCTTCTTAAACATAAATAGTGCTGAAATATGTGGACACAACAAACTTATCATCAATCATTTCTAGGTTATGCTTTAGTAATATTTCTTTTGTGTGGTAGATTTAGTTTAATAGTTTGTTCATGACTTTCAAGGAAAAACACGTTCACATTATAACGAAAAAAGTTTTAGTCGTTTTGTTCGAATGTATTTGTTGTTAAATAAGTATTCGATAATTATTATTGCAGTTGGAAGAAGGGAATTTTCTTTACTTACACGCTTTTGTAAATTATTTTGTGACAAAAAATGTGCATACCTAATTAAGTATTCTGTACACACTAGTAACAAAAAAACAATTTACTGACATTTTATTACATTAGAATGAAACAATTAAAAAATATCGACAGATATTTTACACAATATTCACGAACAAAGCTGTAACGGAAGACTGCGCCGGCCCAGCGACTTCAATGCTTCAAAAGTCTCAACTCACGTCTAAGTTTTTATTGACGAGTCTCAATAACACCATTGCGCATACATAAATTGCATGTAGTAGTAGTTTAGCGTTATATATGTGCAATAAAATACTTTATGCCATTAATAATTGACAATTCAGCTGCGTAAGTCTGGCTCAAGGCTACACATTTTACATGACAAAACATGAAATTTGGGAACTTTTTGGAGGCGGTTTTTCATGTTAAATTTTAAAATTTTTGAATGTTTATTTGTCAGAATGTGTTCATAATTAAGTATATTTCAATTCAAACATAAGTTTTAGCGGGGTTGACCAATGTGATTATTACAAACTTCACATGCGTAGGGTAGTAATATCTATACCACTTATACCGTAAATAATATTATTACAGATTTGTTGCTGTAGTATAATTCGCATTACCCGCAAATTCCTATAAATATCTCATTTCAACAGGCTGAAAGACAACTGCCAATTGGATATTGATCGATTTCGAATAAGAAAAGTTTTAATTGCCCTTATTAATAAGCATCTCCAGTTGTCAAATATCTGCGAAAAGAGCACTCTGCTTCAATTTTTAAATGAATTCCCAGAAATATTTGCTCCAAATTAGGGCGTTAGCAATCCCTCCACTTAGATTCAAATTAAAAGTTGGAAGCGGAAAAACACTGTCAGAAGGTAATTAATAATCTTTACCTTGTCCCCCTTCCTCTTTTTTCAAATTTAAATTAAGTTTAACTCAAGCGTAACAGCTTCTTTCTATGAACAACATTTTTTTATAATAATGTACAGACATTATATGCTAACGCTAAAATGATTACTTGGTACTGTTTACCACGCGTTCTCAGAATATTAACTATTCATTACTAATGGTAGATATGCCTATTAATATGTTACAAAAGAGCCGAAAATATTCTTTTATGAGCCGTTGTAAGTTGGTGTATATACTTTTGTACTAGACGCTTTTATAGTTGGCTACAAGCAATTGATTTGCTAGAAGAGCATATTATTACTTTTAATAACTAACCAGTAAACTAAAATTGATGAGGGACAGTAGATTCCGTTTATTTTGGCTTTCGACAAGATAAATTGTATTATATTAATAGCCAAATTACTGAGAATTGGTGTTGAGGTTGGATCGTCATATTGGTTTAATATGTCCCAAATTGTCACTGTTAATAGCTATTGCTGTAAAGGGTTTTGTATCACTTCAGGAGTTCCTCAGGAGTCTCATCTCGACCCACTGTTTTTCTGAATTTACATTAGTGACATTGGAAATTTATTGCAATTTTGTAAATAAATTTATATCTGTTTACTGTTTCAGAACGACTTAAGCAAATATTTTTGAAAGTTGCATTTTAATTTTAATAGATATCTACAATACTTTTACAAAACTGTCACATCTATTAGATTTGATTATAGTATAAATAATGTAAGTCTTGATCGAATAACAGGTTAAGCATTTGAGAGTAACATTTGACTATAAAATAAGTTTTAGGTTTCAAATTGATTATATCGCTAATAAGGCATGCTAGAGGTATTACATCAATTTTGCGTATATTTACAGTAGACTAAATTTCGTCTGTGTTATACAAAATCCATATGGCGTGTATATAACTCGTCTGAAATAAATTTAACTTTAATTTGTTAGGTTTGTGAATTATAAAATTTATGGAAAGTACAACGTTTATGAGATATCGCTCACTAGATACTTTAAACTGTTTAGAATTTCGTAGGTTCCAGACGGACCTAACATTTTTTAATAAACTACTAAATAATTTAATAGATCCTTCAGAGTTTTTGTCTGTCTTACCTTTTCACTATTCATCTAGGGACACACGTACAACTAATTTAGAACAAATGAGCTAACCGAGTAATTTGTGAGATTGTATTAGATGTTGCTTGGATACACTATAATAATAATAATAATATCTATACCCCTCATTCTAATCACGAGGATTAGCCCAGAAGTCGAAGAATTGTGCGGGAGAGGGGGCGGCATATAATTATTAAGAAAGCCGCATTTGAGCCCAGGAACGACTTATTTTGTAGGCCTTAACCACCATTCAATGCAGGAATGAGAAAAACCTGGAAAACCCCATTAATTAAGGGGGTAGTCAAACGTCAACCGGTATCAATCTATCACATTGACCCAAGTCAATATTTTTCCATCTTACCATACCCACAGAGAGGGTGCCAATCCTCTCCACGAATATAGCTTATATACGGTCTACCGGCTGCGGGGATCGAACCCACCGCGATATAGTCACCTAGATTCAAGTACCGACGCCTTAATCCGCGCGACTACTGACCAACCTTCCCTTCTCATGCACATTTTCGGCTGCGGGGGTTGAACGCGCAGCGATCTAGTTACCTCGATTCAAGTACTGATGCCTTAAACCGCGCAACCACTGAAATATATATAACTAACTATAACAATTGTTTATTGGTTGAATTCAAGTGTGATTCATGTCAACATTCAATATTTTTGTCTTGAGTTGTTTGAAAGCAAAAGTATCTGGAAGTAATGGAACAAGATTGATTCAATATTATCAGATGTATTGTTAGAAGCACAAGCAGCTTTATGCAAAGTAATTCCGGAGAAGCCCAAATTACTTTATGAGAAGACGTGCATTAATTTCTACGAATGACGCAACAAAAAGTAAGCAAGGGATGTTAATTATAAAATAATATTTGTAGATTTCATCAGGTGAAGGCCTTTTAAAGTATAAATCAATGGATTATAGCCCAAAAAAGTAACGTTCGTTTACCAGAGAAGAAGAAGAGAAGAAGACCTAAAAAAATTCTTAGATACGGTTCCTGATATTAATTATTTATTGCTAAGGGTGGTCCTAATATAGGAGTTTCTGTAGGTTGTAGAATTGGGGAATTCGTAACTATGTCTATTGATGATATTGAAGAAAGATGAAGTGTATTGGTTGTCACAATTCCAGATATTACAACTTATTAACAAAGAATATTCAATGTTATCAATGGAAGTAATGTTATCCATGCAATTGACGTATATTGAAAATATATGGAGCTGAGACCACAAAAGATAGCTGAGTTGCTTATAATCAAAAATGTACATGAGTATATTGGCACAGTTTTCGTAGATCTTCCGCGACTTTACTTGCTGAAGCAGATGCTGATTTGTCAGTATTAAAATGACATGGATAAAGCTCTGATTCTGTTACGGAAGGCTATATAGAACAGTCAATTAAAAATAAAATTGAAATTTCAAAAAATATTAGGCTAAGGTGTCGCATTTGAAAATATTGTGTTTTCTGAGGTGGCAATAGCTAGCCAAATTAATCAAATATCAGAAGATAAGTTACATGTTCTTTCTACCAAAAGTGAAATCGTTAGAGTATCTATTCCAATCGGCAGTGGTATCAGTCCAGTGGCTTCATTGATTTAAAAAATTGCAATCCTAATTATAAATTTTGACAACTTATCGTTGGATGCCATTACAAACTTAGTGCCTCCCATTTTTTCATACTTAATATAACAATGCGTAACAATAATTAAATTGTCTTATAACTTATAACACCTAAAAGATATATTGAAATACAAAGAAAACGAAAATACGTGCGTTAGTATACGTTAACCTTCAAGGTGACTAGTAGTACAACAAGTAACGTGACGTCATATACACTTCGGAAACGCTCGCAACAGCTCGGAAGGTGATCGGAAGTTTTAAATTAATTTAAAATTGAATTGCAAATTTTAAATTTTTGTGTAGATATAGTACAGTAATATATTTTGAGATATTATTTATTGAGTATAGCTACTAAATATCCTGCATGCCTGTACCCTATTACATTAAATGTTGATATAGTAATGAAGATAATAATTACAGAAAATATAAAATTAAATTAATTACTGCGCCGCAATTGGTATAGGATTGAATTAATTTTAATTATATGGAAATAAATTTATAATACATGATTTCATATTTTATTAGAGATGAAAGCTACAAAACTAATGAAATATACGCAGTAAAATGTACATAGTCACAAAGAGTGACCGCAAAATCCGCCCGTTTTTGCGTTGTGTGTAGCAAGAACGGAAAAGGTTATACAGAGGTCTCCGTGGGCTTAAATTGATCGTCATGAAAAATCTAGGTGAGCATAATTCGATTTTTCAATATTTGCCCGACTTACTCCTACTTAAATGGTCGATCAATTCTTGGTAAAAATTGGCGGCATCTTGAATGGAAGTTTTTCTTTTTTGGGGGTGGTTGCCACCCTTGAAGTCGGGGAAAACTGGTCAGAATTTCGCAAAAGATCGAATTATGGGGCCCGTCTTTCGTATCATTTGTCGGGTAGTGGGGGAAACAAAGTACTTCATGAAGTGGATATCATTCCCCGTCTGCTATCGGCAATAGGGGTGGTTTTACCCCCACGCGGGGGGTGTTTTTCACATTGAGCATTTTTAGGAGGGCATTCTTGATGTTACCCTTGCCATGTGGAATTCCGTCAATTTTTACCCAGATTTTGGTGACCATTTTTTCTGCTTTCTTGTTTTAGGGGTAATTTCCACCCCTTCAGTAGGGGTAACTGATCAGAATCCGACAGAAGAACGAATTATGGGGGCATGTATTTCATATCATTTGGAGTTATAAGGAAGAGTGGCACAAAAAAGGCAATTCATGAAGGGAACATCATTTGCCGCTGGTTTTCGGCAATAGGGGTGGTTTTACCCCTATGCGCGGGGTGTTTTTCACCTTGAGCATTTTTAGAAGAACATCCCTGATCTCTTCCTTGCCATTCACATTCCCGCCAATTTTTACCAAGAATTGATCGACCATTTTCTCACGTTTCTTATTTTAGGGGTGGTTTCCAAAATCTAATTATGCTCACCTAGATTTTTCATGACAATCAATTTAATCCCACGGAGACCTCTGGACGGCCTTCCCCGTTCTTGCTACACACTACGCAAAAACGGGTTTCTTGCGGTTACTCTTTGTCGGTATTGGTACAAAATTTAGTATTAGGACATGACTTTTATAGGTAAAGGTCAAATACAGGGTGTCAAAAATATAAGTGCTGATACTAAAGGGGCTTGTATATCCAAAAGCAACAAACAACTGCAATACAACTGTAATAATATGCAAAGCTGTGTTGCAAAGTAAGGTACAATTAAGGTGAAGTAAAAGCTCCTGTAACTGAATTTGTTTGTAATTTGTTTTTTGTATCAGTATTAATAAAATAAACAACTGAAATTTACTACAAAATCGTTAAAACTGTAACGTACATTCGATAACATTTCAATCTGTCAGCTGCTGCTGTTAATGTAAAAGTATTGTTAGTCATATAAATGAATAAATTGTGGCTAGTGCATTTCGTTTTTCTCTAATACTTGATATGTATGTGTACGTAAATCAAAATGGAACAATTTATAGTAACTATTACCAGCTGTATGACTGTTAGTTTAAGGCAAATCTGGTTTCTGTCTCGAGACGTTTGTACGATAACGATTTTCGCAAATAACACGTCATTTTGAACACTTGTAATTATTTCACATATCATTCTGTGAAAAAATTGTTAAGTTCACAGCCGTACTATTATTAAGTTTGACACTTTGAAAGACGAATAATTTCTTGAAATAATTGAAACATTAATACAAATTACAACAAACACTATCGTGTTGACTTTCAGCTTATATTTTCTATTTACGGTTTCCGTTTTTCATAAATGTCACACATTTCCATCCCAAATGATGTCTAACGAAATAAACAAAACAAACCTTGTGCCGTCGAATTTTTTCAGCATTGGTTGAAGTTTTAAATCAGGTCAATTAAAATCGACAAAAGAGGTATGTTATGCATGATTAAAACGGTAATAGACAAAGCACGGAAAGTTTTGTTGTTTAGCACCGGAAATTTTGAGTTCAAATGCAACGTAGTTTTGCTTTTTGCCCCGATGAAAAAATTGAACAGTTAAACAAGTCTAGGTAATGTTTATGTATCACTAACATGAAATTTTCATAGTAAATTGTGAAAAACTGAAGCGAGTAAAATGAAATGAAGCAAAATTTTCGCTGTTGTCAGTTCCATTACAAAATGAAGCTTTGGAAATATAGACTGTTACTATTTATAGTAGACTAGATATTTTACCTATGTTTCGAAAAAAATGATACTTTACGGAATAAATTTTCATTACATTTTCAAAGCCGCTAATAAGGGATAATAATATAAAAAATATGATGTACATTGCATACGTTTAAATGATTGCAAAATATTTTAATTAACTAACATATTCCAATGATTAAAGTGATACATGACCCTTTATATAAAATTAAACCAATTTTTTGGTATTACGAGGTTGAAAAACCCATTTATTTAGTACTTTAGTTTAATTTTCAGTTGATTATCTTGTTTTCTTTTATGTAATAATTGGAATATAAAAAAATATTTTATAGACAGAAGGCGCATGCGCAATGAAACTGCCTAAAAAAAATCTGAAACTAACGAATTAAATAATCGATCAGTTGACGGAAAAAATTGTTTCCCTAATAAATGTTTTTATTTGGCACTATCAAGAAACCTAATATGTGCATATAATTTCAATTTTATAAATCACTGGATGTTAATTAAAGTGTCTCGAAAGTTTGTTCATGTTATTAACAGCAGAATAAAAAAGTTTGTTGGTATTAAATACCAGTATATTAAATGTTACTTGTTTTTTTTTAACATTCATTCATTATTCTCTCATTTTCTTACTTATTTACAAACTATGAATAATATTAAATGATATTTTCTACTTTAAGGAAGTTTGTCAAATTTAAAATCGTGTGCACTTACTAATTCTGATCCAATAAAAAATTCCACAGGGGTCCAAAACACTGTTTGAAATATCCGACACACTAACCTCAAATGCTCAGTTAGGACAACCGCGAAGGATAATACGGTCGCGTCGGTGCTTCGGAAGGACTGAGAGGATAACGCTGTCGACCGACGCCCCTTGGCGCCGGGACGGAGGGCGTCACTACGCCGGTCCACTGGATTATTATCTTAGATTTGGGATATTTCGGGATCGGGTATCAAAATTTTAGAATTACGGTAATTTGATTTTTCAATTTTAAACTGTTTCGTTGCACTGTTGTGCGGTAATTGGTATCTGAACTCATATTGCAGTGAATAAGAACCCATATTTTATTTTGGAAGTCGCTGAGTTTATGTATTCGGTCACTTAAACAATTATTATACCGCTACATTGATAAAAATGGCTGGAAATTTGTTTTGTTATGCTATTTTTACATAATATTCACGTATAGTTTTTAATTTTCATTATACAAGGTATTCAGAAAAATGAAATATCTCGGGTGCTGATAGAACATGAAAAAATAAGACGAAAAGTTCCTATAAAAGTTTTCCTACAGGCCCTCCCTACGAAGATATGTGTCCCTGAGGAATATAATTTAATAAAAATTTAATTTAGCAAGGACTTCTTAAAATAGTGTTCTTAAAATATACTTAATTTTTTTAGTTTACCAGGAGCGGGCTAAGCTTATTTTTAAATTTTGTATTTTTTCGGATTAAACATCTTAAAATGAAACTTTCCTGTTTTAATGACTTTCGTATATACTCGAATCAAGAATTCAGAGGTCTTACGTCACGGCTGACGTTACACATTTGTTTTTATTGTCAACGTAATTTTCGATATTTGGTCGCGTTAAAAACAATATTTTTTTGTAATTTAGTGCAATATATAATGCAAACTTTTAGTGTAGTATATAGTTTTATTACTACCAGTTGCAGTTTCTTAAATATTTTGATGAAAATGTAACGAATTATTCATTTGTTCGTATGACGTAAGTCGTCTGAATTCTTGTCGCGAGTATAGCACCTTGTTGTCGAGAAAAAAAAGAAATCATGGATCTTTTTATTAAAAATAAAACATGAATTCGTTTATTATTCTTTTTCTTGTAAACGGTTAATTTTATCGAAAACAAACAAGAGTATCTTTTTTTAGTCTAAGGTTGGAGCTACCCAGATTTATTATTGTAAAGTAAAAATTTAGGCCATTAAGTTGTAAAGCATAGCCCGCCCCTGGAAAACTAAGAAAGCTGAATATGTTTCAAGGACACCTTTTTAAGAGATCCTTATTAGTGTCCAATACATTTAACAATAGAAATAGTTGTTAAATCACATAACATTATGTGGTATTATATCCATGTTTATCTATGTAATATTACAGTGTATTATTATTACTTATTATAAAGACCATGCTCTGTATAAAAAAATGAAACAAAAGAAAACATACAGGATAGCTATTTTATAAGGAAAATTTATATTCAATAAAAATAATATTAAAATGTTTTTTGTTGTACAGGCGTTAACAGTTTTTTTCAATATTTTTCTTTCTGAAATAATTTGATGTAATACGACTTCTTCCGTCCATCAGAGGCGTAAGGATACAGTTTCATCGACACATTTATTGATCAGCCATTTGACTTTTACAAAAAGTTATGTAATATTTGTCGAATTATCCATTTGTTGCACTCCTGCTGAAGTGTTATGCCCGCTCCAAACTCGTCACAGAAAGACCGCAAGAGAACGCGAATGTAGTTAAATGTGGATGCCTTTGCGTGGTCTTCGCGACATCTACGCGGCTTCGCTCATCGTTTCCCGTTCGGAGTCGCAAATTGTATCTCTTGACAAAGACTTTTGCGAAGCGGAAATGCGAAAGCGTCTATGCTCATCTGCAAACAGAATAACATAGCACATAGTAAAGCAGTAGCTACTTCAGGGTCCATCTCTTTAGAGTGAACTATGAACATTGCCAGTGCGTAGAAATATTTTTTCTGCTACGTTAACAGCCTTTTTCGTGGCTTTAATTTGTGCGCTAATGTAGAGCTGACTTTATAAATAGCTCATATCTTAATAGTACCACTATTACTGCAAAAACTTCCAGATACAATTATGAAAATTGTATACCCTTAATTTTTTTTTCAAGTAAATAAATTTTGTCTGATAAAAATATAATATACAAGATTAGCTTGGGCGAGCTAAACTGCACCTAACTGCTCACGGGAGAGTACAAATAGGGAGGGAGGATGTAGTAGAGTATTTTAATTTAGCTTTTTTGTTTCTCATAAAAATGCGTTGTTTTTATTGTCTCATTTTGGAGTTTATTAAAATTAAACGTCTGCAAGAACATATATTTTTCATAAAGTTATGCTATAAAAACGAAATACGACATTGAAATATACGATTTAATTATAAACCTTAATAATCATTTGTATTTTAGTTGCATATCTTATCACTTACCATTCTAATGATTTAACTGCAATTAAATATCATACTTCATGCCTTTAATCTTAAGATTTATTGCATATATAATGATTATAGTAATTTGCTATAAAATTTAATCTGTTTATTTTAGGTGTGGAAAGCGCTGCAAAAGTAGTGGGAGAATCTAAAGATACTTATTAAAATCGATACGTTGTCAGTAGTCATTGTTTTCGTTGTTCATTAGAAACTTCATTAATTACTGATGGGGATGATATTGCACAGCTGAAGCACAACGGGGGTTAAAACAGTCTGGTAGAAGGGTAGTATACCGAATACTGTATCAGTAATAGAACCGAAACATCAATGCGAGTTACACAAAAGTTATTGATCTGATATACAAGGTGTAAGTGATAGTTATAATTAATAATGCTAGATTCTTTATGGTTGATTAAGTATTTGGGATTACAATAAAAAGGCTATTTTATAAAAGGTCAAAAATGAAAGCCAATCCTGTTCTTCTTTGTTGCATAAAAGATAGACAAATGTATCTATGTGAGTCGTTGTTAAGATCTTCTATATTCATCACTGCTACGTAGAAGAAAAGGTTGTTGGTGTTTTTCTCGCTTTGTGTTTGATGCTGAAAGTTTAATATGGTGTTTTGTAACAGTATGAGTGTATTTACCATATACAAAGAATAAGAAACAGTCAAGTACTAATGAGATGTTTTTTTCATCTTTTTCTTCAAATTTATAAAAAATGTAGACAATGGACAACCAATGCAACAATAACGTTTGTTTTTAATAAGCGATTTGTTGACAAGTTATATAGATTTTGTTTTAAAATAGCGTTTGAGGTATTTAACAATAATTAATTCTTGTTTTGTTTCTTCCATTCACAAATCCAAAGACGGATTTTTTTTAGAAAATGTAAATATTGAACTTTTTTATATGACTTTTTTGTTACAAATATTCTTAGAGAATTGCTATTAAATGTTTCTCAAAAATAATATGGATATATATTACTCAAACATTGCTACATCCTTTGTTGGAGAGTATTGATGTTCTCGAGAGATGGCCTTAATAATCTGTTACGTATAACAATGTATCACTTCTCTCTCATAATACGTAAATAGCTATTTCCGCTGATTCCGGATAGTTTTAAGAACGGCTTCATAATGTAGGGTTTTAAGTGAAAATCGATTTCCCAATCCACTAGCAGAATTCCATAACAACCAATAAAACAAACTTAATACGAAATGGCTGATCGCTACTCAGAAATTCAGCGATTCTCTATAGTCAGGAGGATTTCCAAGCGCTTTAATATTATCGTATGATATCCCACTAATAAGCATATAGCCTCTTAACAACGTTTTCCGATAAAATGGAGCTGGTGTCTGAAATCTCTGAACTAAATATAAAGTAGTGACATACATCGCATAAATTGTGTTACCTTTATAAAATATCTTAAAACTGTGAAACTGTATCATGAATTATCTCTTAACAACGTCCTGTGATAATACTGTAACCTCTATATTGGGTTAGCGTGGAAATACGTCACGTAGACAAACAAACTTTATTGTCACTCCTGATTACACAAGAAATATCCTTCAACAAATTCACTGTCAAACTCTTTAATTTGACGTTTCAGTCATTCGCGTCTGACTGCTCAAAATGAACTGACTGTGACGGCAAAACCGATCCGCTTATATAGGTTTTAGGATTCTCGAAGTTTCCGCGGCATCGAGAACGTGTTGAGAATAACATAGAATAGAGCCTGGACTATTCTAGATAACGTCAAAATAAAGGTATTACAAAAATTATAATTTCTAACACAAACAGGAACATAATTAACAAACTAAAACGGTAGGAAGTTACAATATAAAACAAAGCTGATCTCTGAATTTAATATAAAGCATGCCACTGCATCACATACATTGTATTACTTTAATCATACCTTTTAAAACTATGAAATTGTATCATGAATCATCCCCTTAACAACATCTTCAGATAATATAAAACAAAGCTGGTCTCTGTATTAAATATAAAGCAGTGACATAAATTGTTCTACGATATTTACAGAAGTACACGGCCCATATTTAGAACACACATACATTTGCTATAGATCATGTTATGTATTTGTGAAAATAAATGTCTCAGAGCCGAATTGACAGTTGTTACGGATGCTTAACAATAATATCAACAAACGTTTTCAAAACACCTCTTGCAAAGTGACAGATATGTAGTAGGTAAAAAATCGAGTTTAATAGTAATAATAGTACCGAAGACATTCCAAGTACGCCTCCTTGACATTTTTAAAGCGGAGGAGGAGGTAGCCTATTGCCGAGAAAATAAAAAAAAAACTGATAATGAAATGTGATAACTGTAAGCCGTCCTCTTTGTGGTCGCAATGGTTTTCATTATGCAACATAAAGTAGAACGTGTTGATACATGTTTCGATAACAAAAGATGTTACTTAATATGTCAAAATTAGAAAAAACATTTTAAAACCGTGACCAGCGTCCTCTGATAATATGAACCAGCTGGTATCTGAAGTCTCTGAATTAAACATCAATCTCCACGAGGCAAATCACTGATCAAAATTATCTGTACCCCCTGCTAACTACAAAACGTAAAATCGCGAACATTTACATCTCACTGAATGAATTACTTTGATCCTTTAGGAGAAAAATAAGTTCTTATTTCTCAAATCCATCCGTTTTATCCTTCGGGTTGCGCAAAAAAGGTCCTGAATTATTCGGTGCTCAAGTCCATATAGAAAAGCTCGGGTTTTTGTGTCTGAATGGGCTCTAGATATTCTTACAAATGTTCATCCATTCGTCTGTGACGTCGTATCCTAATTTATCAGAATCTGTTTAGTTCACATTACTTATTTCCTAAGATTATATCCTCTTGATGCTGCTTATTTATAAAATTAGTCGTTTTTGAAGTTACCCAGGCCAGAGATATGGTGATTTCACCAAGGAGAAAATTTTTCAAGACAGATGTAGTAAATAAAATAATTCGAGTTATAAATTATAACGTACTGTATTAAATTTTTGTATGAAAATATATTGACGAAAAAACTTAGAAAGGGTAAATGTTCTGCGGTGGTATGTTGCCAGTTTGCAATAATAACAATAATAATAATAAAGGTATTTATTTGCAAATATGTATATACAGGATGTCTGGAATATGAGTGCCATAATTTTAAGAGCTTATATATCTGACAAAAAGTAATAAAAACTCATAAAAATGTCTTAAACGAATAGTTTGTTTACAAATACATTTCAAAAATAAAAATACAACTGCAATAATATGCAAAACTATGTCACGAAATAACAAACTAAGGTACAGATAAGGTTAAGTAAAAGTGCCTGTAACGTAATTTGTTAATAATTTGATTTTTGGGTTAGTATTAATGAAGTAAACAATTAAAGTTTCCGAGAAACTCGTTGAAACTGTAACGTACTGTAACGTTCGACAACATTGCAGTGTCAGGCTGCTGGTGATAACCTAAAGGTAATATTACGTACGGTACCATTGCAACTGTTTTGTTTTACGAATATTAATCTGCTGGAAGTCTAAACATGTCTAAATAAAAACAACAATCCTGGGCCTCGGTTCAAGAATGCAGTAAAATAAATATGAGTGGGAATTCATTCCACTTAAAAAATTGTGAGCATATTGTTATATATGTGTATATTTACAATTTGAAGCCTTATATTCCTTTAGCAAAAATCATGTAAAACAATTTCCCAATTTTGTATGGGAAATAGCTACAATGCGAATGGTCAAGAATACAGATTTGCATTTTCTCATGAGAATTTACGTCACTTTTTGAGGGAAGGTGTTCCACTAAACTCTAGAATCGAATCCCTGCAGGCAAATAAATGGGATGTTTCTGTTGATTATCTGGCATGAATAAGGTTAAATTTGTTTTAATATAAATAAAGTATATTTAAATATTAAGGTGGTCCAGATCTGAGATCTGCGAGCGAAGTGCGGGGTTTATATATTAGGTATCAATACTAGATGGCTGAAAATCTAGAGAGTGACGCATACTCGATTACAAGCTTCTGCTGCAATAAGTACGCATGCGCCGTAATTTTTTATTGGCTGTGGCGAATTGACGGTTCCACCCCTTCCATTTCCAGCGCTATCATGTGCGGGTATATCGTTCGGGCAGGTAAAATTTCGGATATATCTTTTAGCTAATTTAATTATAAATGTAATTAATTTTATTAGTGATTTTGTGTTCTTAAGAATGGAGACAAGTCAAGCTCTACAGCGTATTTTCAAAATCGTCCTAATTTAACAAGTGAGGAATATCGGATGACGACATATATGAAGAGTTTAGGGCCCGAGGTCAAAATATGAGTGTAAGCGATGTTGAAATGTGTATTCCATTGTGAGTAAAGAATTGTAAAGAAGTGCAACTGTGAAACGGAAAATAATGGAAACTCGCGGAAGGAAGATGATATTTTTAAAATGAGTTTTCGACAAAAAAAGTATTGGATTGCAATTTCTCATAAGTTGAAACTTTGCTTAGAATATATAAAAGGCTGCTTTTGCGAATTATGCGTGACATATGAATTATAGTAAGTGAATTTCCGTATAAATGAAATTGAAAAGACTATACTGACAGAAAAAGACAAAATTAGTGATATGGCAAAAAAACTATTTAAAATAAATATTAAAAAATCATAATCTTGATCGAAGAATGGATACATGAAGGTCATACGGAGAGCGGTACGATATGATATAATAAGTGTTAATGTATGGGCGTTATAGTGACAGTACTAGTAACCAATAGTGAGTAGTGTGTATGTATTCAACACCCTTTTCTTCTTTTGAATCCGGAATTCGCAAATATTTGTGCGATTTATTTAATGGTGGGAAAATCTCTACTTGTAACAAATTTTCAGAAGCTCAAAACTAATTTAGCCAAGGCTGGAGCAGGTTTCCCGAACCGCCGGCATCGGCCGCAATTGCGGTCGAGGCTGACCGGAGAAAGGAACCCACCTCTACGAGGCTTCTAGGCCTACAGCGATGATGTGGGTAAAGAGAGATAGTCCCTCTCGACCCCGCACATCCGAGGTCATTTATCCTGCTAAAGATATTGGCGCGAAAGAAATTTGTTAACCCCGCATGATAATGAAAGTAGAAATAATATTTGTAGTGATCTACTGTTTCGCAAAATTTGTGCAAAAATCCGTTAATTTCGCGTCCATGCGGACAAGGCTTAACTGTGATATTCACGGAGTGAGCATCAGGTAAAAGTAAGTGGGTAATGGTGGGAAATTGCCGTCCAAAAGGACGCCATTCTAATTTGTAGAGAGGATGACAAAGGTGGTGCATTTAAAGTAAATTGTTAATGTGCTAGGTTCAGCCGACGTCAACTTATTTTTGATAATTTTGTGTGCTTTGAACTCTTCTCAAGTGGCACGCTTAGATAATAATACCACCCGTATCTTCCGTACTTATCTCTGTGTTGTGAATTAGTCACACTATATTATTCTCGACCTTGGGTACTTAATTGATAATGCAAGGTACAAACTTTAAATTTAATTTGAAAATAATTCTTATAATTTTTATTATCCAACGCCTCGAAATTGGCAAAAACTGTTATATCACTGTTTCTATAAAAAATTATGGATGTTATATAATGCAATTATTTTTGTCATTTTTGTATATTTTTTATATCTGATCGCTTTCAAATTTACTACGTCTATGAAATATTGTTCCTCGCACTCTTCACCCATCGCGCTTGTCTACAAGCTAGCAATTAGTCACTCTCTTGATTTTCGGCCGCTGACTATACCAACATTAACTACTAAACGGATTAATGAAAAATGTATAAATTACTTATTGTTTACTTATTCCGCGGAGCATTTTGAGTGCAGTCTGATAGTCGCATCATCGCAGATTTTTCCAGTTTAAAACGGCGCAGAAGAAATAAAAGATTTGGCATTCAAATCTTCCTTCCACATCGGCATTATGTACCCGCGGAGCTCTCAAAATCGCGAGACAATACCTCCGCGCTCCCGTTTCATTTCCAGTAATGTTTATCCATCTCACGGCGTTCATCTGCCTCGGAAAACCATGTAATTAAAGCGTTACGAGTGTTTACGCGCCTTCACGTTAGCACTATCCCGCTTGATTGCGACTAGCGGGTAGGTAAGAAATGCACAAAAAGGTTTTAATGAAACGGCCGAATTTCCCCGGAATTGTCTTCCGAAGGTTTAGCGGATTTAGATATTAATTAAAGGTGCTTCTGCCGCCTGGTAAGTGTCATTACTACAAAGCAAACGATGGTGTTACTAAACTCGATAACATCAAATATTAGAGCAGAGTATTATACACAAAAATGTTTTTATTACTACGAAAATGTATTATTTATTGTACTATTTTTTTTGTAGTTTCATTTCTTTATAATCTACTTTTCATTATTTTTTTTTTTTTGAAGAGATTCTTTAGGTCTTTACAACTGCAATTACAATTAATTATCACAGGTTTATATAGGGTGTTAAAAAGAGTGTAAAATATTTAAAAGGTAATAGTATGAACAAAAACAGCCCCAACGAGCGTTGAATTACACCCACAATATCTACCTATATATTAGCAGGTTAGTAAATTTAAATAGATTAATTTCTTTAGATAATTATTGAATAGAGCTTCGTCTATGGAATTGTTCATTAGCATACCTAGATGTTTGGTATCAGAGAACATACATATGACTTCATTGATAGGAATTGTAGGAGATTTGATTTATATTAGCTTAAAATACCTTTCTAATTCAGAGTTCTAAGTTAGATATTTATAGAGTGTTTTCATTAAAAGCAGGTTAGTAAATTTAAATAGATTAATTTCTTTAGATAATTATTGAATAGAGCTTTGTCTGTGGAATTGTTTATTAGCATACCTAGATGTTTGGTATCAGAGAACATACATATGACTTCATTGATAGGAATTGTAGGAGATTTGATTTATATTAGCTTAAAATACCTTTCTAATTCAGTAAGGAATTTTATCTTTTGGCAGAAATGTTTTGCTTTTTTAGGTATATAAAGAGCATAAAACAGTTTTAAATGCACTAGAAATTCTTTGTCTTTCAAAGTCTCCAGAAAATTTGATGGTATCAAGGTTGTCTGGAGTGTTTTGCTACAATTTTTCAAAAAAAGACAAAAACATTGGAATCAAAGATATTTGACCCACTAATATTTTTTCCTAATTTGTTCTACACAACCATTGCTAGTATTCACTAAACTAGATGTGCTAAACTATCTCAAAAGACTTTCTTTACAGGATCTGTACTAAAGCGTTGTGTCTAAGTTCTAACAGTGCCATTATGGCTTACAGACAGACACTCAATACTTCATAACTTTTGTTGGACTGACTGAATGCATCATCTATTGCAATATTTGACAGGTAAGAAGATGGATTTTGTTAACTACATACAAATTTGCGTGACGTGTGATAGAAGAATGGTAGTTTCACATTTCATAGAATTCTCATCGACCAGCGCACGATACAATATGGTCTTGTCCCACCTTGGTCTATTTCATGGATCATAGACCTAATTGATGTAGCTTACTTACAGTTTGCTAAAGTCTTCGATAGACTCCTCTTAAAATTAAATCATCATGGAATTTATGGCCAAACTACCAAGAGTCTTTGACTTATTGGTTCTGATTATACTTATCTCATTAATGTCTACTGGAGTGTGCCTCGGGGGTCTGAATTGGGCTTAGCGCTGTTCAGAACATGTTCTCAAATAGAGTATTCAATTCGTGAAAACATTGACACCTCGATATCTGTAAGGTTATTCAATTAAAAATACGATACATTTAAGGTCATCATATTTAGTTATATACTGTTTCTTTAGTTTCTTTAACAATTATTATTAATAAACGACGCAGTGTGATATGACTGACGAAACTGACAACAGCATCGGCCATTTCAAAGTGAATAGAATGCTATATTTCCTACCGTTTTTTTAAAACTGTTATATAAAATACAAACAGGAGTTTAAAAAGCGACTTCTTCTAAGGAAAATCGAGCACATGCACTGAAGATGAAAACCAACGTCTTTAGTACTTAATAAGAGAAATAACATTATTTATTGAACTGAATACTTTAAGAACCGCGTTCTACCTTAACTACATCGATTGCAGGTAAAAACAGTGAAAATATAATGTACAGGATCATTGCGTGGAAATGCAACATCCGTTTATTAGATTTTCAGAACTGTAATAATTGTAAGTTTATAAATCTATCAAATATATTCGTATCTTCAGTGCTATTAGCAAAAAAGAGCTAGTCGCAAACCCCGCACAATAATTTGAAAAATCTAGCCAGTTCAAGGATCAGTCCTTCGCCCCAATATTTCATTTTCTGCATTTTCCATTGAATAACCCAATGCATAAGTCGTTCCACGTCTCATCCTGCCGAAATGGAACCGCGGAGGCCTCGTACTTGTGGCCAAAATATCAATTTGCAATTTGATCCCCCTAGTTAATTCCCGAATCAGTTACATCTTGCGTGAGATTTGGAACGAATCCAAGGAAACGGCACCGTAGATACACTCAAGCAGTTCGTTAAAAGATATTTATATTCTTCGTCGCGTGCAATTGCCATAAAGTTAGCAAAACTTCTCACACAAAACATATCACCGATTTAACAGGATTGTTAAAAGTTTGTATTTATAGCCAACCAAGTAAGAAGGGCAAGCCAGAACTTTTAAGGGCGATGTAAGTTTCACTTTTTAAATGCCTGGCAGACGCCAACACAGCGGCTTTATATTTTAATGCTTTCATGGAACTTGCTAGAGTAAACATTTTCCAGTATTGCTCAATAATAATAGTATTTATTAGTCCAACAGGAACAGAACACAATAAACACACAACAAGAAGTAGTAAAAAAATATTAAAAAAAAAACTGGGTCTGCGTCGGACCAGACGGTGGAAGTTATACTTCTTTTTTTTTTAAAAAAAAACAAAAAAAACTTCCTTTCAAAGCCTGAACGTACAAAAAAAAAGTTCTTAAAAATTTGTTCTTCCTTTTCAGCGTGACGCGGTTTCTCGACCAACATCCCATCCCGATGTGTCTAACGGGCGCAAAGAAGTATAACGTCACGTCAAAAATAGCAGTTATTCTATAAATCCCAGTAGTAAGGTTTTAGTACTATTTTTTATATGCTCATATTAAGATTCCCTGGATATTGTTTTTGAAATTGTCTGCTCAGTTTGTAAAATGATTTAAAAGTACATATCGCGAATGTTCTGTTAAAACGGAAACTGTAAAATTTTATCCCATATTCTTAATGACACACTGTATATTATACGCTTATACGTAAGAAGTAAATTTATGTTGGTGTCCACAACCAGTAATTCTCCACGCTGTATAGTGGGTTGTATAAACCTTAAAAATTTGTTCTTCCTTTTGAGCGTGACGCGGTTTCTCGACCAACATCCCATCCCAATGTGTCTAATGGGCGCAAAGAAGTATAACTTCAATAAATAAGTAACTATGAGAACAAATTATAACTGCACGTCAAGAGCAAGCCTTAACAGCTGGTTTAAACTGATATTATTAATATCACACATATAACATAATAAATTAAAATTGGATGTCATATTGTATACAGACTTTACCAAAAAATTTACTTGGGATAAAATATATGGGGAGTCGATAGAATCATGCAAGAGATTGTATAAAAATCTGATGGAGTAAGTATATAAATCTCCTTTTCTTTAAATAATGAAATAATTATACCTAGATATTAATAAGTTGTTGTCAAATCCTTGTACCGGATAAATCTCATCATATTTAAATGAAAGATATTTAAGAAATTTTCTCTGAACAGATTCAATACTATTGATGTAACAGGTGTAATAAAGATTCCAAATTAAAGAACAGTATTCCAGCATAGATCTTACAAAAGTATAATATAATAAATTTAATGTATCTGGGCTTTTAAATGATTTACTATTTCTAATAATAAATCCTAATGCTTTTGAGGCCCCCTTGACAATATATTCAATATGTTGGGAGAAGCTCAAAGTACTATCAAATATAATACCCAAATACTTTGTAGAACTATGACGACTAAGTATTTGTGAATTAATATGGTAATCATATACAATAGGATTGGGTTTACAAGTGCAGATGGTAACTTTGCATTATCGGTCAGTGGTCGCGCGGTTTAAGGCGTTAGTACTTGAATCGAGGTGACTAGACGGAGTTGGTTCGAGCCCAGCTGCCGGTAGACCGTATATAAGCTATATTCGTAGAGAGGATTGGCACCCTCTCTGTGGGTATGGTAGGGTGGAATAATGTTAGCTTGGGTCAATGTGAGAGATTGATGCCGGTTGATATTTGACTACCCCCCTAATTAATTGAGGTTTTCCAGGTTTTCCTCATTCCTGCACTGAATAGTGGTTAGGGCCTACCAACGTAAGTCGTTCCTGGGCGCAAATGCGGCCTGCTTAATAATAATATACCGCCCCCTCTCCCGCACAAGTCTCCGACTTCTGGGCTAATCCCTATGATTAGAATGAGGGGTAGAGATATTATTATTATTATATTATTAACTTTTAGGCTAAGTTTGTTACTGACAGACCAAGCTACACGTTCATTTAACTCTACCTGAAGATTATGGGCCTGGTTTGCTTAAGAAATGCAAGTAAAAATTTTAACGCCTTCAGTGTACACAATTTAACACATCGTCAAGGTCATTAATGAATAGAAGAAACAGTAGCGCACCCAAATTCGAATCCTGACGAACTCCCGATGTAGCGACATCTTAGATTTAAAACCATTGAATGTAACATATTGCATTCTATTGTGAAGATAGGAACGAACAAATATAAGCAATTCATCACTAAAACCAAATGTGTTTTTGCAGTAAAGTTGAGTGATGTATCCTGTCGAAAGCTTTAGAGAAGTCAGTTACACTACATCAACTTGACCATGGTTATCTATAATAATAGAAATATATTGTGTAAAACAAACCAGGTTGGAGGTGGTATACCATTTTGGATAATTAGATTTTCTTATATTATTAGGATAAAGAGATACGAACGTATCAAATATACAATATATTTTTTATAGAAAGCATCACATGCTGAATCGACTCAGGTTTTCAGAAATGACCAATCGGTCGACAGCAGACAGTTGTACAAAGCTAGAAAATTAGCCTTACTAAAATTATAACAGTTTATCTACAGAACTAAAAGATAAATTTCTTGCACTAGTTCGCTGCTACGATGTATGTCGCGATCAATAAATTGATAGGAGTATCCATCAGATATGAAAACGGGTCACTTAATTTTGTTTTTAAAACAAATGTATGTACCTGAGTTGAAAGTATAAATGTAGTGATATTCAAATTTTACTCTTTTTTTAACAACCGTTCCACTCTATATTTAATATTAATGAATTTGAAGTGTACTTAATTTTATATTCCGTGTGACGTTGAAGAAGTCATTTTTATTCGTTAATGAACGGATGGAAAGGTTCGTTTACGAAAGCCCGCTGGTTTGATTAAAAATACAATTCATTAACAGTGTTTTAGTCCATTGGCGACCAGCATGCCGCATTCAAATCAAGCTCGGAATATATCTTGTAAGTTTCTGTGCATAATCGAGGAAAATACGTCCTGCCCTACATTATCTGCTTTTAATTATTTATGTATCTATACAGTAAAATATCCTGTTAAAGATTGTTTTGTATAAAACATTTTAGCCCGTTACACAGTGTATTTTTTTCATATTTCTGAAGAAACATGAAATAAAAACGTGTTCTCAAAATATCTTTTCTGAGATGTACAAAAATGTTAAGGTATATACAATAAAATTATAAAGAACTCGTGATAGTATAAATATGAGATCAACTGAAAAGCTATAGAAGGTAAGGTGTTTAAGATTCATATAATTATAATCTATTAGCAATGATTTTTTGACTAATGTCTGAACTAACACTAAAGTTAATTTATTTGCAATCCAATGAAAATTTGCTGTAAGCTCATTCAAAAGATAAACTGAAACGTATAGAGGAACTATGTTTTTTCAGGTGATGTAGGTAGTGTCAGTATTTATTGAAAGTTAAATATTTCAAATTGGAATTTTATTAAGAGTATGTTATAAGATAAATTCAATAAAAGGATTACATAAGCATACCAGAAATTTACAAGCGCCCATTAAGCAGCTACAAATTTGATACCTTTGAAAGTAACATAAAAATTGTAAAAGAAACTTGCCTTCGAATAATCCAATTGCGTATCCATTTTGATATCTGAGCTTTCTCAATTCAATATTCAAAGTATAGGAAAGGAAAATTTGAGATAATAATGCGGAATATTAAACCTTTTATTAGAATAATGTAATAAAATGTAATTCAAATGAAACTTATTTAATAATAGTTATTTTCCTAACAAGTGCGGAAAGTAACGCGACTGCCCGAACGATGCAAAGGGGAGCTCGGGCAAGCAGTCAAGTGCGGGAAAGACACTTTCCGCATGAGTTAGGAACAAAATCTTGTCTACAAACTCATGAAAATAAATGGAAAGTTCTTAAATCTGTATTAATGCAAACGGAAACAAAAAGAGAAGTATTATTATCTTCTTACTTATTATGATATTAGTTGTAAACGTATAGCTAGACGTGTTTTGTAAGTTAATTACGAAAGTCAGCATGTCGGTTGAAGTTGGCTGCTTCTTGGAAGAAGATTTCTCTAATACGCGGAACAAATATTGAGGAAAAGTTTCTTCAGAATCAGGCGTCAAATCGTGGCTGTTGATTACTGATGGTACATCTGGGTGAGACGCTAATAGTTTGAAGATAATGGAGTATTGAAATGAAGAATTTTGTTGGACATTTCACCCCTCTAAACGTTTAATATTTGTAATACCTTATCTTTTTAGGACAATTCTGTCCCATCTTGATTAACTTTTACAAATACTTTATCATTAAATATCTGCGCCCTAAACGTGTTTGCTTTCCAGGATTTGGACAAATCCTAGAAACTTCCGCTTTTATTGACTACCTTTTTAGTATTACACCGATTAATAAAATAGGAGTATTGCTTCCCATATCTTTCTTTTGACTTCACAAATTCAAACTTTCTTCATTAGCTACTGCTGAAATTTCTTCAGGAAGTTCTTCATCTGATGAACTCATTGTTAATTTCATAAAATATTCACAGTAGAATCATATGTTAAGCAACGTCTGTCGCATAAACAGTCGGAACCAAATGTTATTTTTAATTGCTACTGCAACAATTATTAATGTATACGAGGTATGTATAATAATAAAATACTTCTAATTTAATTTTTTTTTGGTTTAAAAAAAAATGCAAATTAGTAGATATCAAACAAATTTTCTAACTTTATGAAGAAACAACCTGAGACTTTCATATTTTGTCACCGCCTACCTAAATTTTTCTTCACAATAATTATAGTCAAGTATGCGTTCGGGAAAATGACACTTTCCAAACTAAAATGCGTTTGATAAAAGCGTTAAATACGCTTGTAGATTTTTTTTTTTCATATTTATGTACTCAGTAATTAACAGGACTTAACTGTTGTGTTTATTTATTTAGTGCTACACACTGTTACAAAAATATATCTGCACTTAGAAGTTACTCCGTCTTTCATGTTGCGGTGCAATCCAAATATCTCAACCCGACATGGCTTATTTGGTCCCACAGTTTACTCCACTATTATAACATAGCCATTCCAGGTTATCGCTGGTTTAAAGTAAATGTAAATTTGCAGCCAGCTACGTCTCGCAAACCTACATATCTAGTCACGCCTGTACTACCTCTCCCTGCCGCAATTACCTCCTGTAACATTAATTGTCTTTGACCTAAAGCCGCTATCTATTTCCCCTGTATTCGTATAATTTAACAATTATAATCGGTGGTTCCCAAGTTGGGATATACGGATTAGGACTGATTTTACCTTACTAAAGGGATTCAGTGGCTATATATTCTGTAGTATTTGACAAGGCACAGGTAACTTTTAATAATAGTTTAGTAATAATAGCTCCGCCATCCATTCTGCCTCGAAGATTAACCGAAAGTCTAAAACTTAGGCTAGGGATCGTTGTGTGTTATTCTGTAGACTTTGTGGACGCCAAAGGGCAACTTCTTTGACATGTTGACTTACATTTATTGTTGGCCATAGTGTCACTGTTTACAAACATTGTAAATCAGTTCACTTTCCATTTTGCAAGAATAAACAGAAAATAGTACATTACAGTACGAGATTAGTTATTTTCGAGAATAGACGAACATACAAATAATATTTTTTCGAAAACTGCAATATAATAAGGCAATTGTGTTATGTACAGCAATTTAATTTATATTTGAAATCGTTTGAACCGTGCTTGAATCAAAACGCACGGTGGGTTTGAACATGACTTAAATGCGAAGTTTTAGCACCACCGATTTTCTTTCAGCATTCGATTCCTGGAGTCATAAGAAGGCCATTAAAACTGTAATCCTTAGAGCCGTTTTCAAAAAAACACCTTTTTTCAACGAAGAAAAATTCACTGTTCGAGATATCGGGATTTTTCTACTTTTCGCTCACTTTGAGTTGCCAAACTTACCCAAGTTGGCAAAAATGACGTTTTCCTGAAAGTTTTACACTAGCACACAAACATTTACAAGCATATTTTTCAAATTGATCTTTTTACTAAGACCGCAGATACTCATTGACAATTCTCAGAAACAGGTTAAAATAGAAAAAAATTTGAAAGAATGATTTTTCATTCGAGTGAGTTGTGCGGTAGTATGTCATTAAGCGAGAATCATGTCATTCATTTCCATCCTTGTTTGATGTGCGAGGTCATTGAAATATCGCCAACCCCCACCCTCGATTGTTTGTTTAAACTTAAAGTTCAATGAACTGAAATTCGGTGGTCAAGGGTTTAAGGCGTCAGTACTTTAGTCATGTTTGCCAGCCGCCGCTGGTTCGAATTGTGCAGCCGGTAGGCCGTAGATCAGTTAGATTTGTAGAGAGAAGAATGATACCAGTTGGCATTTGATCATCCCCTTAATTAATGAGGTTTTCCAGATTTTTCTCATTCCTGCAATGAACGGTGGTTAAGGCCTACCAACGTAAGTCGTTCCTGGGTGCAAATGCGGCATGCTTAATAATAATATGCCGCCCCCTTTCCCGCACAAGTCTCCCTACTTCTGGGCTAATGCTCGTGATTGGAATGAGGGGTAGAGATAATACTATTATTATGAAGGAAGATAAAAATATGTTTAGAGAGTGACAGAATCAGAAACATCTGAAATCAGGCATACAACTTATAGCAGATGAGAATTTTGGTAATAAGCTAACAAGTTCTGTAAAAATAGTTAAACAATAATAAATTGGAAGACACTTGTGACTATATTTGTTTGTAAATATACTTTAATAGCCTCACGACACACTGAAATATTGTGTAAAGAAGATTATCCTCAAATGATTTACTCGAGTTTTTACTACACTTTCGAATCTAGGTGCTAATAAAGGTGAAATAAAATTTGACCATCGGGCAGCGAATATCATCAGGCAGTACAAAACGCCGCAATAATACAAATTGTAGCGCAAACCTTACTGAAATAGGTCCAATTTGTAATTCAAACATCATGAAAGATTTATATCACACTTTTTATTATCCTCTCCCATATAATCCCTTTATGGAAGTGGCAGGGTCTCTAAATATTTAGCCAAGGCTACACTAGATAAATGTGGGAATAATTTTGTTGGCAGATATGGGGATTTATCAAAACGTTTTTGCTTCGTTGTTTGCCTCATTGGTTACATAAAATTTACAGGTTCCTCCTTATCTTTTATTAGTTTGCAGCTGAGTATCTTCGAATTAAATACTCATATTTCATAAAAAAAATAATAATAACTAATATAACAAATTGAAACAACGAAAAGTTGAAGTTTATTGAGAAGTGTCACACGAATGACTTTATTGCTTGTCGAGCAAACAGCGTCCTTTTTTAAGTAATCACTTGTCAAACTTTGTAAAATTTGAGTATTTTAGTTGAGATAAATGTAGCCTTAATATGCCTTCTGGATCAGGAGTTATTATTGAAGATTGTAAAGCCTATTCTTTCAGTATCCAAATTACGAATGCTAACAAATAGATTTCTTACCTTTATTCTATTTGTTGTAATTAATGTTCTCGTTGTAATAAGAATAATAATTAAAAAGATCTATTTCATTGAGAGCAATAATATACTCTTTCACTCTTAATATATAAATTACTATTAAGAAGCACATGTGAGATAATGCAAGGCACATCCGAAACAGTATCAAATCATAGTCATTATATGACAGCTGCAGATAAAAATATTAACCAATTTGTTCAAAGAATTGTGTTCAATTTAAGGTCACATAAATAAATTTTCATATGATTTGATCTTCATCTATGCTATGATGGAATTTATTTTGAAAGCCTTTGTTCTATAGTCTACTATAATAAGATGTTTAAATTTATTTCAACAGTAACACAATTTGCAATTGAGATAGACCCTGAAGGTAACATAGAATAAAGCTGTTTGCATAACCAACATTCCTTTCTAACCCTTCGCTGACCCATGTTTTGCTTTGTTCTTTGATAAAAATAACTTTATTAGTTCTCTAATTTTAAGCAGTGTATACGATCGGGTTGGTTAGTTTAATATCCTATATATATTAGTTTAGTTGAACGGTTTTCATAATAATAACAATAGGTTATTTTATTGTGAGATAGAAGTAGTCTGCTTACTTCCTGCTCGGCCTAAGCGGCTCGACTTACAGGAAGCGACCTACATAGCAGCAGGTACTTAACGCAGACCTCTCGCCCTGGACGACGAGCCATTAAATTTGTAAATGATACTGCAGGAAACAACTACTCCGCGGACTAATGCCCCAACCGACATTGAATTACTCCTGCAATAATTGTATTCGCCTACCATAATATGTGAAAATGAATCATATTAATCGTAAAAATATGACCGAAATAATGTTTATCCTCCAATTGGCTGCTAAAGTCATAACGGCATGATTTTGTAGTGTTTCATTGTTTAGACACCTTTGACCACAGTATACCAATTTGGTTAGTATACTGTGCCTTTGGCAGTCATTTGCGTACTTTGACGTTTCACATGAATTTACATTAGACATCAGTGTAAATCAAAGTCTGGAATCGAGAGAACAAAACTATAAAATAATAATACGTTCTGATTCTGAATAATTACGACTATGTGAAATTATGAAAATGAATAGTAATTCAGACAGTGATGAAGAATTTATGAATACTAACAGAAAATGTATTACTTGCTTATCTATCGGAAAGATCAAAGATTGTAAATGCAGGTACACTTTGGTCTGAATTTTCAATGTTGAAAAGCACTTTTAAGGTCAAGGAAAATATTAATTTTGATAATTTTAATAAAGTTCAAGCATTTTTGAAACAGAATTCTATAAATTACCTGCCCAAAAAGTCCAAAACTTTGACAATGACATGACAAAAACACATTCAGCGAAATTCCAAGAAAAATAGGCACTTTGTTTAAACTGCCTGAACCTACTACATACACAGGACATTGCTTCCGCCCCTTTGCAACCCTTCTAGCAAACTCTGAGAGTGATTTGGTAACAGTTAAAAAGCATTGCGTTCATTTGCAGTTTATTTATTTATTTTAATTACAATATTCCGCGGGCCTAACCCAGTTACGGGATTTAAAACAAAACTTAGTAAAACAATTAAGATACATAACTATAACAGTAAAAAAGCAAAAAACTCATATCAGTAAAATTATTATACAACACAAAGACACAATTGTACAACAAACATTTTTTCAAAAAATATATTAAAAATCCAGAATAAATGTTTTTGATTTGCTGAATATAACAAACCTATGGAACAAACAAATACATCAAGCAAATCCTCCACATTATGGTAATGTTTAATTATATGGTATAATGGTGACGAGGTCATAGCGTTTGTGCGAGCTACAGGTAGTCGCACATGATTTCTTGAGTTAAATGTAGGTACTATAAAAAAACTTTGTGAAAGAACCTCCTCAGATTGAATGTAATTATGTATGACCGTGAATAAGAAGAGTATTGAACGAACTGCTCTACACGATTAAATACTTCACAAATTAGTACGCTGCAACAAAATATCATTAGCTATTCATCTAGGGGTATATTCTCGATCAATCATCAAAATTGTAGACTTCATGGAACTGCGTTGTACTTTTTCTATTGCAGTCAGACTGTTATATATAGGATACCAAACGAACGAAGCGCAATCAAGTTTAGAGCACTACATTTGCAAAACTTTTAGAGTTCCATACAACAAAACCTAAACTCTTATAAGCAGTCTTAGTGATGCTATTTATGTGTGCGGTGAACGCGTAGCTTTTCGTCAAACAGTACTTCAAAATCTGTGACAAACTCAGGTCTACATAATATGATGTTAGGCTCATAATCAAATAATATCTTGTTTGATTTGTTGGTGTAGGACATAACATTACATTTGTTAGCATTTATTGGTATTTTATTTAACAGACACCATTCATTAATATCATTTAAACATTGCTGGAGCATGTAGCAGTCTTGTAAAAAAATGGTATCATCCGCATATAAAAGGTATTTAACATTAAAATGTTTACTAATGTCGTAAATAAACAAAATGAAAAATTTTGGACCCAGAACAGAACCCTGAGGTACACCTGACATCTGCAAAAGTTCAATAGATTTGAACGCTCTAAGTTGTACGTACAATTGATGATTTGACGAACATATGAATTAGTGAATCTGAGAAACCATATAATTATAGTTTTAATAATAAAATATTATGATCGATTTTATCAAATGCTTTGGAGAAGTCAGTATAAATTATGTCTACCTGACGTCTCCTATCAATAGGTTCGGAAATAAATTGCGTTATACATACTGATGCTTATCGAATAAGATTAACATTTCTCAAAACATCTTGACAAACCAAGAACAGCAGCCTACTACTCCCAGAAAAAACAGAACTGAAGTGTTTAATAAATGAATTGCCAGTTAATCTAGATAGTTTCAATGCACCAACTTCATCCATAGATATAAATTACCATAGTGCTTGTGCTCGAGGGATAATTAACATTAATTACTATAATAAATAAATTCCTACAGTTTTACTAAAGTTATTGTGACACACTAGGCAATATTCATTTTTCAAGATTGTATCTGCGGTAGGTCTCAACAACATCACGTAAATATTGTCTTCTGAACCATACAGCGCTTATGTTTTTCATAAATCAGCACTAAAGTTAGCTCAAGCTAAGGCGTTGCGAGATACACCGGGCCTAGGCGAGCTTTTGTGCTTTCCTGGGGCTTTGGGGCTTTATAGTTGCCTACTCCCGGCCGCAGTTTCCAGCTCGAGCTCCGTAATGAAGTGTGAGCTCAGTCTTATCCTTCTCGTCTCCCATACATGTGTGAGATGACTTGAGAGATGGCTGGAGCAGAATATATTGCAGATATAATTATATTGCGGTTTGCACCCAGTTCGCAAATATAAGGTGATTCAGAAGTTATAAAAAAAAATGTTTAAATGTAAACTCTTACAAATACAATTTTGTAAAAAAAAACAAAAAAGGCAGTTCGGAAATGATGTAAAAATACACTTTTGCGCTGGAAACTGATCTACCATAAAACCTGACCTTGCACAAGGCAAAGTATGTCAGAGGTCAGCAAGGTGGCAAGGTGTAATAAACAAAATAATTTTCCAAAGAAAAAAATAAATTAGCTAGGTATTTGTGCAATAAATGCACACACATGATTTTTAATAGCGTTTTGAAAATAGCTCGTTATCATTATTTTCTATTGAAAATTGTGTTTCAAAAATGTGAATTAAAAATCCTAAGGGAATTCTGATACAGAAGCGAGTTTGTTTAATAGGTTTTCGTTAATATCATAGTGTCAGTGATGTATGAAAATATCAGAATCTTCTGTTTACAACGATAATATTATGGAAGACGATATAGAAGATTCATCAAAAAATGCAATTCATTATTGCCGACAAAATCCAAAGATAAATATGGAAAAACGTATCGCTATTTTAAGATTAGAGTCATTAAAAGGGAGTAACTGCTATCACTGAGGCAGTTCCACTAGCCTATTTTGAACAGAATCGAGGGTTCTACACTGTGAAGTTGAGAAATTTTTGAAAGGAGCAGATGATAAAACCTCTTCAGCTTGAACATATAACATGGGAGAATATATTGATAGGGATTCCCAACACAAAGACGAACGTGAGAAGAGAATTTACTATGTAGAAATCAATCTTGTCGAAATGTTTAGAATATTTCTCTTTTTGTCTGACACCAATTCAGCTTTTAAGATTGTTCCTAGGATATAGAAACGGAGGTTTCCCTAAAAAAATTGCAGAATTTTTTAATGCTGAGAATTACACTGACCACTGCTTCCGAATATCATCTGCTACGATACTGGCTGATGCAGGAGCAGACATCACCACTTTGAAAAGACATGGTGACAGAACGGATATACTTATATAGAGGATTCCGTTCAACAAAAACTTCAAATAGCCTGAAAAATATTGGGTCAAAGGAAGATCAATATAAATACAAACGCGCGCGGTCGCGGACTTCATCAAATACATGCGCAGGGCTTTCCATATCAAACTATAAAGAAGTTACAGTTAAAATTACATTATTCGAGAATTCTCTTCAACAATCCCTAAAATGTATTCCTCAGCTGCTACAATACGCCGTGGACGCCCTGGACCTCAATCTCTTCCACGTTTTGGTTGCTTGTTTCCCGTTTCACACCCGCGTTGCACTACGCAGTAAAAGTAGCTGCATTTGGCACATGTCTAACGGGAAATCATTCTGCTTACAGACGAGAAGAACATTTTCTGATTCTCTTATTACAAAACCCAAGGCTTTTGTTTATTACAAGTAAAAGTTATATTATAGCATTTCTGAATATTAAAGTCAAGTTTGTTGATATATTTCCATTCCATTTTCATTCTATCAAACCATTCGATACGCTTGTAGATTTTCAGGTCATCTGCAAACATCTAAAAATTTGAAGTCTGTATTACATTTTTGTTAAGTCATATAATTAATAAGAAAAGGAGCGGTCCCAAGTTAGATCCATGAGGAACACCTGAGTTTGATCTATGCTTATCAGAAATAAGCTACAGTACTTTACAGTAAACTTACGTTCTTGAAAATATGTTACTATTAACGCATTCACAGAATCCACAGCCCCAGAAAGCTTATTTATTAATTAACTTATTAACGTCAGGGTCAACATTATCAAAGGCCCTTGATATTATTAAATTACTTAAATTCTCCATGTCCTAATATTAACAAAGTAAAATCTCTAAAATATTTAGGAATAATGATAGATCAATTTCTCCGATGGGCTGAGCATGTTGAATAAACTGTAAAAAAAATTAAGAAAACTCATTTACAAATTTTACCAATTAAGGGACATTTTGGATAGAAAACATATATTTATTGTTTATGAGGCGCTAGCAGTGTCTGTTTTAAGATATTGTATAACTGTATGGGGTGGTTTAGGTAAGTCATTGATCCATAGTTTAAATGTTGTACAAAATAGTATATTGAAAATTATGTCAAAATAAGATTTATTCAACGGAAACTTTGTATAAAGAAGCCATGGTCTTTAAACTTAGAAAATTGTTTGTTTATCAATGTTTAATACGAGTATTTAGTATTGATATTCCTTATATCTCCCATTCCCATAGCACTCGTTCTTTGGCCAATATTAATACAGTCATCCCCCGTTGTAAAAAGAGACATTCTCAAAAATTCTCATCTTATTTGGGTCCTAAACTATTTAATATATTGCCTAAAAGAATAAAAAGTATTGCAAAAAAGTCAGTTTTAAAGAGAGAACTAAAGTCATTTATAATTGAAAGCTATGCTTTGATTGAACCCATTTTTGGTTAGTATAGGCTTTAAGGGCACAGTAAAATATTACTTTATTACTGTTCTTATAATCAAAACATTGATTTTTTCTGTTTTTTCTTTTATTTTTCTTTCATGTTGTATAGTGGAGTGAATCGCGCATCACAAGTTTCACTTAGGTACGATTCATACTACTTAGGTTTATTTAGTTTGTTATATAACGAAATCTATTCTTTGATACCCTGTATCTTTTTCACCATCAAAGTATTTCGGAATGTTTTGTATATTGTTGAAGTTTTTACTTACACGTCGAATAATTTTTTTTAAATCAAATTTGACCTGTTTCCTTTATAAGACCCATCAATCCGCGGTATTTTGGGCCGCCCGTGCTTGATAACTTTATTATCCCGTTACCATATATATCAGTAGAACAAGATATATCGGCTAACCCATCGAATTCAATCGTCTCGCCGCACTGGTCGTGGAGTTCGACATCTTAGATGGAAACGTAATAACACTTAAGGGCAACAAGATGTGGGTCCGAAGGATTTTGCCCATACACCGATGTTCTCTGACTTATTACTCCCAGCCAGACCCAACGCCGCGTTCGTCTCTAAAGGTCCGGATAGCATTCCTGATACCCAGCCGTCGTCCTGACAGTCTTAATGTCCCTACGCCATCAATGTCTGTTTAGCCTCTCATCCGTGAATTCCTTAATCTGAGTGGGCAGTAATACGTTTCCATCAGATTTTGCTTATTGTTAATCCCGTGGAGAATAACGAAAACTTTCCCAGTAAACACGCGTATGTACAGGGTGTCCCGAAGTTCCCTCACCTGGTATTTTCCTCGAAGAAATGTTTTTAGTAGGCGAAAACAAGTGACAATGTCTTTTAGGCATAAACCTAAGCTATGTTTGTGTCTTAATTGTGAGTTTGACAACGGGTTACGCTAAGCGTGAGACGCCATTTATATTTTTTCTCGGAAACATTTTTATTTCTGTAGTTCCTTGAAAAATTCATTGCATTCTAATAAAAAAAACTTTATAAAGTTTTGCTCCTATAGACACTTGTTTTAAAGATATGTCCAAATGAAGATACATTATGAAATAGCTATTATTGATGCAAGTTGCGACGTGAAGTTTGCAACTGACGTTAAGTGCCTATAAAACCCTTTTCCCCGCAACATGTATTGAACAAGACTTTTCGTAAAATCGTCAAGTAAATATTCTAAATAATTTCGACATAATGTTCGATTGCATTTGCTAATATGAACTAAGTTGCCTATAAGGTTGTTGCTATGGAGCAGTTGCTGCAGTACGGTGTTTACAAACTACAACAAAATTATTGAAGTTGTAGTATTTTCAACCATACATCGCTGAACTACTGTAGTCTCTAGCCTGGCGATTCCGAAATCCGATTACTTTTTCAAGGTATTAAAATTTTTGTGATGCTAGTTGTTACATTAGTTTCTTAAGTGTCAAAAATGGCTTACGTGTATGGCAACTCCCGGTAAACATGTGCCTAGCGCAGCTACTTTTACCGCGGTGTGTAGTGAGTGCAAGTGTAGTGCAACGCGAGGAAAATTTGAAACCCAATCTTGGAAGAGATGAAGGTCCAGGGCGTCCACGGCGTATTGCAGCAGTGGGGCGTATCATATACGAGGCTGAATTATACTGTACCATGTACAGCGTGTATAAGCATTAATACCAAGAGATTGGACGAGTAGGACCGGTAGCATGGCCGCCACGATCTCCTAACATTAAATCATTTGGGCTTCTTTTTGTGGAGATATTTATAAAATGAAGTGTATCGCACCGAAATGGATACCTACTAGTGATGATTTACGCAAACGTATCATAGTTCCTGCCAATAACTAACGAGTTCAAAACGGACCAGAAGCAGTTGAATGTGAAATAGGTGTCATAAAATGTTATTTATTTCTTTCCTTGAAAATTTCTTTCCATTTTTTTCCGGTTGCCAATTGGATGTTTCGCCTTCCTATCAGGTTTCACAGTGGACCAGTCTCCAATGCCGTGCAGAAGTATATTTATAAATAACTTTTTACAAAATTATATGTCTCCTGTACATTTAAAATTGGCTCTTTAGATAAGTTTTGTATCACTCTGTACAGTGTTTACCAAAGAACACAAACCAAGAGTCTCTACAGTGTTGTGACAGGAGAGTGACGCACGAAACGTTTTATAACCACGTGTTGTAATTCACCTAAATGGGAAACTGTTCCGCAGAAGCGATAAAATATTTGCGTTGCGATGAAAATTTCATTTCGGCGCAAACAATTTGATTTCGTACGCCAGATCCAAAAATCGCAATCAGTGGCAATATACATCGGGGTCTATAGAGGCGTTGCTCAGTTAGCTATGTAAATGTAGCAATCAAGCCGAATCTCTGGCGACCGCATTAGCATATTCGCGTAATATCAGACGGCAATGACCAATTTCGGGGCTGGCTGCCATCGGAGTCAATATGTGCCACTGTATTACTTTTTCTGGTTACGTAACTGCTTTATGGCACTGGGTTTTCATCAACGATTTTATGGTATCCCTCGTACAGAAGCTTAGAATTATCGTTCGTAAGATAGTAATTCTCTGGATATGCCAAAAACCAATCTCCAGCCTTCTTTACAGTTTCAGAAATATTAATAAAACATTTTCCCTTCAAGACTAGGTCTGTTCACAAACAAATTAATATATTATATAAAAAATGATTAAAATTATCCCTTAAACTCATGATAAACAAAATATGAAGTTTATTTGTGAAAAAGTAGCTAAAGGTTACGATTTACGTGATGTGCTGAAAAACAAAACGAAATGAACGAACGAAGTTCAATATTATTATAGTACGTGACAAAGATAAGTAAACATGTTTACTTCTCGCGGTGAAATAAAAAAATTATTAAATTTTCAGGTTTACTTGTTGTTTTTTTATGTTTACATTGGTCGTACTTTAATACTCGTAACATAGCATTCTGTTTTAAAAATTTCTACTCGTATTTGTGTTGCAAGTGTTACAAAGCTAGTTACATACGACAGTTTTTTGCAGTTGATTACGCCTAGGGTACGTAGATTTGAGCAGATTTCCCAGCTTAGTAACTTCGAAAGGAGGCGGATTGTTGGGTAGCGTAGCGCTGTCATATTTCCTCTACTGAAAACTAGTGGTTATCTGCTACTATACGCAATAGCACCCCATACCATAACGCCTACTATATGGCGATTAGCAGTACCCAATGTGAGCGTTAAGACAAAAGGCCAAGACTTTGTATTGAGCAGACCGACCAAATGTAGCAAAATCAGTCTCTGAGAACTAAAAGTTGCAATCGACGATCTTCACTCCGTGATTCCTCTACGATGGCCGGTGTCTCTCGCTCTGTGTCCACGGCCTTCCTGAGTCCACGTCTGATAACATCGTTCTATGGTAGGCAAGAATCTGTTAGCCCTTCAAGAACCTGTTTTGCTCAAACCAGCGATCCGTCTTCTCTCAAAGTCAGTAAGTTGAGAAATTTTGGCTAAATCTAAGTACTATAGGTATAATCAGCTGTAAAAACATGTCGTTTGCAACAAGATTTACAGCATTTGCATTACAAATGCGGGTTTAAGCGTTTTCTGTTATGAATAACTAAGAGAAGAAAAATACTATACATTTTTTAACTTCACAGTTGTTTATAGCACTTATAGGCCTACCTTTTTCAGCAAATTTTGTAGATAGAAATAGCAGACTTTCCATAAAGTTCTATCCGAAAATGTCCTCTTTCTTATATAATAATACGACCCAAAACAACTAGGTTATTTAAATCCTCCAAAAATATAGCTCGAGGAAACGTTATCTTTGTCTCAATGATATATGTACTCTATTCACCATGTCTTTAACATGCTTATAATTATTATTATTTGCAACTAACAGCTATTTGTACCCGTATGTTTAAGGAATCGTCGAGCATTACTCCTGTATTCCTCAAGGATCTGTACTCGGGCTACTACTTTTCCTTTTCTACATTAATCAGTCTCTCAAGTCTATCACTAATAGAACCTGAATTTTGAATGCTGACGATACTGCTCTACTGAAAATACTTCAACCTATATAGACAAAATAAATGTTTCAAAACAAACAGTACAAGGGATATTCCTTACAGGCTGTTCTAATTTCACTATGAATGCTTACAATAAATAAAATTACTTTCGTTAAAGAACAAATTTTAATTTAGCGGCAGTAAAAATGATTCTAATATTATATTAGCTTCCTTAACATGCACATGATCAACTCCTTTGTATTTAGGGACCTCAAATGTACTTATTTCCTGCATAAAGTAACGTAAACTTTCCTGACACAACCTGCACATGATTTACATTTTTCTCTTCAATCTATATGCTTCAGACATCAAAGCTCTCGCTGTGTCACATACTACAATTTGTGGTCACATACTAGGTATCACATATATCACTATCCCCCCTTCTTTTTGTGGTCACCTTTGCACGAGGCTATACACCATAAGCAATTTAAGGCGTATCCCTCATACCTTAAAGCTTCCACGCTTTTCCGTTCCAAAGCATAAAACAACATCTGCAACTGCTTATTATGTAGCGGCCGTAATTTTCATACTTTGATAACGGGCACGGCAACAAAGGGTATAGCGAACAGTATGTTAAAACCCACGCGTATTTTGTGAGGAACTACTGGTTCACAAAGGTTTAATATAAATAGCAAGTTGCTTCGATCGCGTTGGCGGTAATAAAGTAGCAGAAGTTTTACTGGGTAGCGCAAACGTGCACCCCAATAGGCGATACTTTAACTTTGGGAAAACTTCACATTGGAAGATACTTTAATGGAAAGTTTAATATTTTCAACTATATAATTCGATTAAAGATAAAAGTTGACTTTGGCTTGATCCAATGTGATGATGAGAAAAGTTGTAATGTGTAAATGAAAATGATGATTCAAACTCTATTGTGAACAGCATTAATAAACATTATACAGGGTGGTAGATGTTTAACTGCCATAACTTTAAAATAAGATAGATAAAGTATAAATTATCAAAAAAGTACAACGGCATAACTCAAGTCGTTCTTAAAATAAATCGAGGTATTATATTAAGGAGTTTTACCACAACGTGGCAACAGTGCGAATACACGCTCTGTCAAGAAATCCAAAGATACTAACAACTATTATAAAAATTAATGAATTTAGACAACTTTATTTTTTAACAGACAATTTAAAAAATTTCGTTTCATTGACGTTTCATCCCATATATAAAACCTGGAAAAATTATATTTTTACGTCAAGCAACTCCTTATTTTAATAAAATTGGTTGACGCATTTAATAAATTTTATTAACAGCCATTATAAATCAGTTTCAGTTTTTCAGTTTAGTTTATTACCATCAAGAAGTTACATGGAATGTCAGCAGTAGCTACAATTTTTGGTGTACATAAATATTTGTAGAATACTTAGCAACTAACATGTCGATGGGTATAAAACTTGTAGCTATAAGTACATTAAAACTATAGATTAAAATAGATAAGACAATTAATGTTTATTTATTTATTTATTTCAATGTTTCCATAATAGTAACAATAATAGTAATAATAACAATACTACATAAAAGCAATAACAATAATCACAGCAATAACAGTATGAGTGTATACAAATTTACAAAAAAAAACACTATAAATAATCAACCAGTCAACAAAGGATGTACAGCTTGAATGCTTGGTAATTTTGAACAATTCTAAAAACTGTGCAGTGTGAAAGTAAATACAAACGTCCATAATAGTCCTCCTGTCAAAAAGTGAATACTCATATAGCTTAAATCTATACAGATTTGTATGCTACCCGAGAACTCACTTCCGACCAGAATAAATACAAGTACTTGAGTTTAAATGGAGTTATGATAGCATACAAAACACTTTTATCTTTCTTTGATTTTCAAAATGATATAAAGTTACCTTTATCTACAAAATTAGCAATAGTTGTATAGTCGATACTGAATAGCCACTTCTTTATTTCGATTTTAAACTTTTTAAAATAACGTATTTGTTTTATTTCGTTTGGAAGTATGTTATATAATCTGGGGCATAAATACGAAAAATGTTTCATACCTATAGTTTTCAGAGCAGGTGTAGTTTTTAGGTTTAGATTTGCTCGCGTCCTAGTAAAATAGTCATGGTCGATTAATTCGTATTCACTGTGATATTTAAAATTGTAATGTAACATGCTTTGGCAATATAATTGTCTCATATTAAAAAATTCTGACTCTTTATAGAGGGATGATGTGGGGTAGAGGTAGTTTCTGTTATAAATTATTTTAAGGAAACGTTTTTGTATTTGTTGAATAGGTTTTAGGTCAGTTTTATTAGCAGCTCCCCACCCTATAATACCGTATCTTAATATACACTACCTGTATACAGGATTTTCATATATTTTTTATTTTTAAAAATATTATTTATTGCATTAAACCTGTATAAAAGAGATCTTAAATTTTTTACCACATTTACATATTTTTAGACTTGTATTTTCGATGTTTATTTCTGAAAAGGGAGGTAATGAGTTTTTATTTGAACAGAACGGTAAAAAATTCGTTTTTGATATATTTATCGTAAGTAAATTGATATCAAACCAATGCTTTATGAGAGCGAGGTTATTAAAACCAACATAAAACAGATAAATATAAAGTTAAAATAAAGTAAGTTAAAAATTTGTATCACAGAAATATTCATTAATGCTATAGTAGGCACTTTGTAACAGTTTATTCTAGATTCTTTCTTAAAATTTTGAACATTAATGTTTTTGTATCATTCAGGTAATTTGTTATACATTTTTATAGCTAAGTAATTTGTACTGCATTGACTAGTATTTAATCTATGGTATGGAATCATTATATTCTGAGCCATTCTAGTATTGTGGTTATGAAAATTATTATTTAGCACATAAAGTTGTTTGTTATCATGAATATATATTAAACAGGTAAGTATGTAAATAGAGTAGAAGGTAATTATACCTTGATTTATGAAGCACTGTTTTGCTCTGCTTTTGCTAAGATTCGCACTGCACATTTTTGTTTGATAAACTCTTTTTGTTTCAGATGAATGGCCCCATACCAATATTCCATACACAAGATGGCTGTGGAATGAAGCATAATATGCTGATCTGGCGTAGCGACCCTCATCAGACGTCTTAAGGTGAATGTAGATTTAGATAACTTCGTGTCTAGTTCTTGTATATGTATAGTAAATTTTAGACTGTGGTCAAAGTATATTCCCAAAAATTTCAAAGTGCTCTGACAATCGGTCTTAGTTTCAAAAATTAACCGTTGTGTTTTATTGGCATTCATTTTTAATTTGTTGGCATTAAACCAATCTGTAGCCTCCTTTAGTATACCATCTGTCTTTTGGACAAGTTCTGTCGTTTTACATGCGATACAGTATGTCTTAAAACAATAAAAATATTCGTATTAAGATGTGATTTTAACTTAGATACAGACTGTAAGAGTCATAACGTAATTCATTTTAGTAGAAGGTAGCGGAAATGAGTATAATACGAATACGCGATTTAAAAAACTTTTAAATATATATTTACGCCAAAAAAAAATATTTTCAAACCATTATTTAAACCCTCTTTTCAGATTGCTGGCGGTAGTTCAACTCGGTGTCGCCTGGCGCGACGTTGCCAAATTTATATATTTTCCCATAGTACCTACTTATTGTAATATGTAATTAATGCTATAAATTATTATTTTTTTAAATATGCAATTAACATATTAAGTTTCACTATAAAACAATATTTAATATTAAAATTACTAAACGGATCAAAATAAACTATTAGATAGATAGCTAGATAGATAGTTTATTGACTTCATATACATGGTATATTTTTGTCACAATGTGAATAAAACAAGACTAAAAAAGACAAAACAGAAACTATCGTAAACAAGTTAAAAACAGGCAAACAAAAACACAATAATGATGCAGCACTAGTTCCCATTCATACTAAAGTACTCCTGAGTGCTTTAAAAAACAGTGTTCCAATAGATATTTTTTAATAAATTTTCTAAATATAAATACATTCATTTCTTTGAGCTTACGTTCTTGGAATCTTTTAATCAAAACATTATAAATTTTGACTTCTACTTTACTTTTCCTGCTCATTTCAATTCTTGATGAGTGACGGTGAATGAACGTCAAAGTTTCCAATAAATATAAACACGGCAATAGAAGAATTTGCAGTTGTTTGAATAAAGGATGGCATAAGTATTAAAATAAAATCCACTACTCACTAGGTTAAATTATTAAGACAAGCTGAATTGTGATAAACAGTCCGGCAATCCGACAATTGACCTACCGTATTTAACAATAATCTTTGTTTTTAATGTCTACTCAATGTCTACAGACAATAATTAAATTTTCATCTTTATAAACACCCAGTGTAATCAATATGAAATCAAGATAATTTTATAATAAATGCCCAACCGCAGTAATCAACCCTGGCATAGGATAGGCTGTAATCGACATAACTAAAAAGTTGGTAGTTCAAATTCCCATTTAATGCGTTACCGGCGGAATGAGTAGTCCGTTTTCCTATGCAGGTGAGTCCGCCGTCGAACTGCATCTGGAACAGTTGCACACAGGTCGACTTCTCTCCCAAGAAAAGTTTTACAATGTTTTATCCAAAATTATTTACTGTATAACATTTTGCGGAGCTTTTGAACTTGCATTACGGAGGCATGATGAATGAATTTTACGTTAGAACTGGACAAAACGCTTAACGAATACCTTAGAAATGCAACAATTTTTAAAGGTATCTCATAGAATATATAAAATTCATTAATTTTAGACTGCGAACAAAAAGTTTGTCATCAGAAAAAAAAATCTTTCACTTTAGTACAGACCATGTGGTCCTGAGTGGCAACGCTGTTAGACCTTCAATACTCGAACGCGTTATCATAAAATGTGTAGCGTACCAGGAGCGTCGCGTTACTGATTATTATGGGGTGATTTGTATATCTTTTGAAATGTCGAATAAAAATTATCCGAATTCGTGGTTAAAATTATTGACATTATGACTGAATCATCCGGTGTGTTTTAATTTCTTAATATGTTCCATCTATTGACGCAACAATTTTAAATGCAATGTTTAATACATGGATCTGAGGACTCGTAGGAAGCAACGGCGCAAAGATGAAAAGGTTAAAATATTCCGCAATATTTTTCAAAGAATAGTAATGAAGTCACGGCGGTTTTATTCATTTTCTCTTTCTCCCTGTTCTATAATGGATATATTTGAATATGAAAACAGCAAAATTCACGTTCCAAAAAGGACTTCAATACGAAATAAATAAACCTCAGTGTTGCGTAGCTTTCCCATTTCAAAGGCTTACCTCAAGCATTTGTTGTTATTTGAAAAATTGACGTCGGCGATATACATCATGTTCCTTAGGCGAACTGTTCGTGTAGCTATACGAAACGGAATCTATTTGTCGGAGAAATAACATAACAAACTGTAATTTTTGAACTAGAATATATTTTCGTTTAAATGGTATTGTACGTAATATGAAATAAATAAGTAGTAAATAGTATGCACCTTTTAAAGAACAGTTTAACTGAAAAATCGTTGTTTCAAAAACATTGCACAATCAAGATTAATAATAATAATAATAATAATAATAATAATAATAATAATAATAATAATAATAATAATAATAATAATAATAATAATAATAATAATAATAATAATAATAATAATAATAATAATAATAATAATAATAATAATAATAATAATAATAATAATAATAATAATAACACGATTTACGGGCGCAATGATTACTGACTCCACGGAGTGGAGAGTAGTCATTGCTTGACTCTCCAGAACATCTCCGAGTGTGTCGGAGCCTCGGAAGGTGTTTACTGGAAGAAAAAGAAAAAAAAAAAAAAAAAATAATAATAATAATATGCTGCCTTATGCTCCGGGGGATATAGAATCCGTAGTGGGGAATGAGAAGTGCCGAATTTATTGGAACTATTCATTCCCCACCCTCAGGCAAATCCAAGCCAATAAGCCTGATGTAGTCCTCCTCGACCACCAGCTTAGGACGATGTTTGTGATTGAGTTCTCGGCTCCGCAGAGAACAACATCGTCCTAAAAGAGGACGAAAAACGGAGGAAATATCGAGATCTTCTCTCCGAGCTCCGCAGGCTGTATCCAGACCACTCTGTTAAGATTGTGGTGCTAATTATAGGCGTCCTGGGTGGAATGAGACATACGTTGCTTTCTGACTTAAAGATCATACCGGCTTGTCGAAATTCGGCAAAGATCTTAGCCGGCAGAATGCAGAAGGCAATCGTCCTTGGTTCGCTACGTCTGCTCAGAACACACGATTTACGGGCGCAATGATTACTGACTCCACGGAGTGGAGAGTAGTCATTGCTTGACTCTCCAGAACATCTCCGAATGTGTCGGAGCCTCGGAAGGTGTTTACTGGAAAAAAAAAATAAATAATAATAATAATAATAATAATAAAGTTTGCTGTCTTGAGTTACCACGTGATACTCGAAATGAGATTTTACTCAACAAAACCGAACAGTCAATTTTATTATTTCGAATATTATACAAATAACGAATTAATGATACATTACGACGTATCACCAGAGAATCCATTTCAAGACTATTCAGAAGATCTCGATGATTAAAACCTTGTGGGGAATAAACACCATTTTTTGTTTAATATAATTTTAGGTATTAATAATATTGTGTGAAACTAACTACTTTGGACTAAAGCCTCAACCAGCGTTAAATTACACCCACAATATCTACCCATATATTCTTTATTATTACATTGTAACATTTTTTACTGTATTAGAAAGGTATTTTAAGCTAATATAAATCAAATCTCCTACAATTTTAATACAGTAAAAAATGTTACAAAAGCTAATAATAAAGAATATATGGGTAGATATTGTAGGTGTAATTCAACGCTGGTTGGGGCTTTAGTCCACAGAGTAGTTAGTTTCATACAATATTATTAACACCTAAATATATATAAAAACTTTTACATAAAGGGTAAACATTATTCAAGTAGGTATTGTCATATTTAATTCATTGACAGGCTAATGTCACTTTTGTCATTGTAAATATTTAATTTCAAATAATTTTAATTTATATAATAATTTTTATAGTTTGATATTTGACTCAACTTAAAGGAGACCACCTGAAGAAGGAATCCTCAAAATGCAGAAATAGGTCAGATTTCATCTATTGTGGTTGAATATTCGAGTTCCCACTGTCAAAAGTGAAAGTTAGATATTTATAGAGTGTTTTTATTAAACCAGGTTAGTAAATTTAGATAGATTAATTTCTTTAGATAATTATTGAATAGCGCTTTGTCTGTGGAATTGTTCATTAGCATACCTAGATATTTGGGATCAGAGAGCATATATATGACTTCATTGATAGGAATTGTAGAAGATTTGATTTATATTAGCTTAAAATACCTTTCTAATACAGTAAAAAATGTTACAAAAGCTAATAATGAATAAACACCATCCTGCAAAAAAACTAAAAACTTTAAAAAGCGTCTTTGAACGGACTCAACGTTATTAATATTCTCAATAAAAGTAACGTTTGGAATGTATGTGGTTTTTCTCTTAGAATTATTATATTTCCAAAAATGTTTCGGATTATTATTAATATTGAACATATATATGCTGGTGACAATAATATATTTGTTTGACTAACACATGGTTTCAACCGATATCGGTGTGTTCTACCATTATTCAGTTTAATTCTGAAACAAGCGGGAATTGAACAGCTTCAACATCTTTATTCGACTTTTAATTGTGTACAATTAGCTAATTTAGGAATGGGTAGATTTTTACAACTGTGTTCCGGTGCCGGTTCGATATTCCACGAGGAAAATTAAATTTTCCGTTGGAAAAATGTTTAACTTCGTTAGACAACAAACAAAGTTTTTTCATTCCGATAGCAGCCTGCGGTTGGCTTAATCGGGTTTTATATTTGACAGCCGCCGTTCCCTAAACCTCTCCTCCATTTTTACAACAATGGGTCCGCATCCCTATCGGCGTGTTCTTGATTCCGTACGCGCTCTTTTTGATATAGATAAACTACGATATTTACTACTGTAAGGTACGCGAGGGACAACAAAAGGCCGCGCGATGGATGATATCCTTTCTCTTAGCGATTCTCCAGTCAGGCGGATAGAAACGTACTTTTTGCGATGGAACCTTAGATAATGAATCCATTAATCTGGGAACTTCAAAAAATGAGAATCTCCTTAAAAACCGCCAGCTTCAAGAGCGCGTAGGTGGGTTTACAGATATGAGCCATGCTAAAAAATATAATTATACAAGATGTGTCTTAATTATCATGAAATTCAAGGGCGTATTCTGTGACCAAAATAAGGTCTTTCTATATTAAATAAATGCGGGGTCTTAGGACAGTCACTCTAAAATTAAAAAATCAGGTTTTAATTTCTAAACCGCTTGAGAAAATTTAACCAAATTCGGTGTGTGTATTTAGTATGACAGTAGGCATGAAACAACTTACCAGTGGCTGAAATGTTGGTATCATCGATCATTATTTGTCAAAAAATTCTCTGCCCCTCATTCCAATCACGAGGAGTAGCCCAGAAGTCGGAAACCGGTGCGACAGAGGGGGTGGCATATTATTATTAAGCAGGCCGCATTTGCGTACAGGAACGACTTACGTTGGAATGAGGGAAACCTGGAATACCTCATTAATTAGGGGGATGGTCAAATGTCAACCGATATCAATCTCTCACATTGACCCAAGCCAACATTCTGCCACCCTACCATACCCGCAGAGAAGGTGTCAATCTTCTCCACGAATACATTTGATCTACGGTCTACCGGCCGTGGGGATCAAAACCACAGCGGACGGGCCACATTGATTCAAGTAGTGACGTCTTAAACCGCTCGACCACTGACCGACCTATATTACAAATAAAATAGGTCTTCATATGCACTATTGTATTATCATCGCCTTTTGTTTCATTGTACTTTCTTGTATTCCAAACAGATTAACAACAAAACTGATTTATTTGATCAAGTGCATTTTTACAGTTACTTAAATTACTTAAACATATCTTAGGGAGGCCATGCGAAACAATAATAATAAGCCGCCATCTTATTCAATATTGTGTATTGTCAAATTAAGCATATTTTTAAAAATATTAAGTTTTAATTAGACCTTATGTATATCCAAATACTAAAAAGGCCAATATGGTTTATACTTATGGCCTTGCAGATGGAAATGGTTCTGAAGCTAGGCGAATTTATATGGAAAAATTTCCAGATCGTTCAACTTTAAATCCAAAATTGTTTAAAAATGTGTTTCAACCACTTTCGGAGTCAGGCTCATTTCAGAAAAGTCCAATTTCTTAAAGACCTTTGAGTGTTAGAACGCCTGAGTTGGAAGAATTACACTTGGCGCTACTGAGAAAATTAAGGGAACATCTGGAATTTGGAAAAATATTCGCCACATTTTGGTGCGTAGATGTTATGCCTGACACCCCGCTGATAGGGATCAATTTCAACATATTCTGTAAAAATGGCGATCATCTTAGAGGTTCTAAGTTCTATAGTTTATTATTTTGTGTCTACAAATACTCGTAATCTACATTTAAATCCAGCTCATTTAAGATGATAACAAGAAAATATCACGTTCACGTTTAGCAGTCGCTAAATTCATTTTAAAGATTGTCATTATTATTGCAATAGTACCTACGTATATATTTTCCGGGCTCCAGTAACAAATGAAATTGACGTTGAAAAACCAGTAGGTACATTTTAATTATATACTCCTTTTCCGTTGACTTCTGTACAAAGGCGTTTAGAATTAATGATTCACTCTCCCATTACTCATTGTCGTTCTTTATTTTGGGACGAGTTAATATGGATTAGAGAGTAAATCTTTGGATACCAAAAACCTTAATAAAATATTCCTGTTAATATTACAATTATAAAATACATTGGTTGGTTTTTAAGATATGCAATATAAATTTACATAAACTTTTAACCTGTATATATTTTGTGTTGATTTTAGTTCCTATTGTTGATTCTAAGGCTGTTAAGGTAGAAACCGCTCTTCAGACAATGATGGCTCTCTGACACGTTTTGTAGTAGCTTCTGTAATTTATTGCATTCAAAGGTTCCAAATGTTTTCTCGTCCTTGACTGTTAGCATCTTCAGTAGTGACTGTCTTCAAAAAATTCTGTATAATTTTTTTTAAGAACAATTTTTTTAAGTGTAAAAACATATTTATTGTGCCATTTTTTATAATTTTATTATATTTATGTGCAAAGGAAAACTGTCATCTTCTACCAAAATATCATTTTCACACTAACGATTGAAATTTATTTCAATGTTTCAGATGCCTGGCTGCAGCTGACGTCGGTGTCTGTGCATAGCTGCTATTAAAACATTAAAATTTCTGGATGGAAAGAAAATGGAATTACCTCAACTCCATCAGCACACTGCGGAATTTCATTAGATGCTTCTCAGAAGTAGGTGACAACACGTATAAATTTGAAAAATGATATTGCGAATTTTATATTACCGGTGTCATAACCATTGTGACGTACTTAGAGAAACTGCATTCGGGATAATAAATCTCTTCCAGTTTCCTGGAACGGAATTAGAATTTCTGAGGTATCATGGCGACAAGCGTGTGCGAATACAGGAGTTCAGTTCATATATTTAATGAAGATTGAATTATACAGGGTTTACTGTGACTAAGTACAAATACTTTAAAAGAGAATAAAGGAAAATAAGAATTGATGGAATAGTTATTAAAAAAATTTCAAAATTATGTTTTAAGCAAAAACAGTTCTTGAAACTTCAGTATGTGTGACGCAGATGCTAGTGATAAATAATAATAATAATAATAATAAACAGAAATTTATTTATACTGCACAAACAAACAGAATACATTCCAAAATTGTTGCACAGTGAGTATAACAGAAATCGTATCTACAAACTAATCAGTAAATTACATTTACTTATATTAAAAAAATCTATGTTTCTTTCTCTCACAAATAAATTACATGTCAGGTAATTTTGTAAGGGCGACAATGCCGTGTTAATCTTAAATAAACAACCGCGTTGTCTTAACCTACATGTCGGATACATTTATAAAAAATAGCGTTTAGTAATTCAGGTACATCAATAATTGATCTAAATATGTTATAAATAAATAGAACTTGGGCATTTTCTCTTCGATTATGCAGAGACTGGATACTAAACTCATTTATTTGTGAAATATATGACACCAAAACTGGATAAACAGGAATATTCCGTGTTTCTTAAAATATATATTTCTTACAAATCGTTTTTGTACCTTTTCGATAGTTTCCGAATTATTAACGGTAGTAGGTGACCATACTACCGACGCATATTCTAATTTGGATCGAACCAGAACATTAAATAACTGTATACATGTCTTTATACTTTTAAACTCTCTTATTGTCCTTAATATAAAACCAAGTCATCTAGAACACGTTAATGATAAGTTATGACTACCAAATCTAAAATCGCTTGTGAACATTACACCTAAATCCTTAATTTCTAATAACCGTTCTAATTTTATATTGTTTATTTTATAATTATGCTCAAACCGTATAATATTCCGATTTACATTTGCCTTCATTCATGACTAAACAGTTATTTACACAAAATGTATTTATTTGATTCAGATCCTCCTGTAATCTCAAACAGTCTTGATAGTTATGTACAGATATATACAATTTCACGTCATCTGCATATAATAGGATATTCGAATATTTTATGCCACTAACTATATCGTTTATAAATATTATAAATACTGGTTATAGACGCAGTAAATCCAGAATATCCAGATGATGAAAAATACTTATTCCAAAAAGTTGTCTTGTAGGAGGGAAGAATTAACTTATTTACGTACAGAGAACATTGAAGTGATACCATAACTAATGTTCCTAGATTATTTACAATACCAGAGAGAGATATAAAATTATTTGAAATTGTTCCGCAAATATGCGAGTCTACGTTCATCCACCATTGATCACAACCGATTTTTTATCACGTACAGGAATTCAAAATACTACACTACACAAGCAGTGAGCATAAATAACATAGGTTCAATTCCTAACAGAATTGATGAATTTCTTAGATTACCCAATGTTACTGAGTATACTGGGCACTGCTTTAGACGATGTTCTGCAACCTTCCTTGCAGATGCAGGAGCCAACATATCGATGCTCAAGAGACACGGAGGTTGGCGTTCGACTTCTGTGGCAGAGAGGTACATAGAAAATTCCATACAAAATAAGCAGGCGATAGCAAGGAAAATTCTCGGGTAGAAAGGAAATACCACTTCCATTCCAAAAACTCAGTGCACTAGCAGCACCGGGATGCAGGTGTTATCTTCTTTCAAGTTATACAAAATGAAGAAAAAATATATGCTCACCCAATATCTATCAGTATAATCTATCAGTGACAGCTATGTTCATGCGCTTTGCTATGGTAACTTCTTAATAGACGGTTTTACAGTATGTCGTACTGGAATATAAATATATAATAATACGAATTATTATTGTTAACCTCGACAGTTGTAGATAAAATGTTGTACGCATTACATTATACGTAAAGTAATAATGCCTATATCCCACTTCTTGGCTGAATAACTATTAGTTCAATCTCATCAAAAAGAACAATTTTGGTTAGTTAGGTATTTTTCCAGGTAAAACTTTATTTCAAGATAGCATTTCTATAATATCACTTTTGAATAAGAGTAGAGGAGAGTGGGGGAATACCGCGCACCTAAAGGAAATAATTCATTACTAGGTCAAGAAACTGATTTGAGAAATTGAGACTGACACAACATAATTAGCATTAATTAAGGAGTACTTAATATTATTTTAGTTCATTTATAATTTTTAAATTCTGAGAAATTTTTTAGTTGTGAAATAATAAACGATATTCCCCACCCTGAATCTGCTGACGTTTTCGCTATTGAATCTGCTAATTCTGCTACAAATCCCATTTCACATGCAATGTGAACATATGTAGCCAATGTTTTGTCTCGGCAAATTGTTTTTCATGATAAAACCGTGTTTTATTCCATTTCTTGTTGCAAAATCATACACAGTGTTCCGAGACTAAGCTGAATCATAACAATTTTGCTAACTTTGGATTTTGACGTTTTGATGTTTGACTAGTTAATATTTTTATTGGAGAGTAAATATGGATTTTCTACCTAAAGGTACGCGCTGAGTGGCTTCAGATTTAATATAGGTATTAATATCTCTTTCAACGTTGATTCTGAGATGTTGGCATTGCGCGGTATTACCCGAAGGTGCTTCGGTGTACACAATTGGTTTGCAGGAAAAAGATGGATTAATTTTAACGTTCAAGCTTAAATGGTTTACAAATATATGACAAATGATTACAAGACACATAAAATTCAAGTACTAAATTAGGACTTACCTTGCTTCATTAAAGAGAACACAAATATTATAATATACAGGGTTAACTATGACTAAGTACAAATATTTTCAGAGGGGATAGATTTAAAAAAAATTCTAAACTTATTTATAAAGCGAAAAAAATTTGTTTTCGAAATTATATTAAATCCTTATTTAACGCCGCCTATGCGACTTGTCCGCCACACGTTTACATAATCAGAGTAGGTAATGTAGGCAACTAGCAACACGACCGTAAAATTTCTAGTCGAGTCATAATTTAATTCCTGTGTTTACCATGTGTTTACGTTGTAGTTTTGTGTTCTTCTTTAGTTTCAAGTGCCCTTTTTAATTTTTAAACCTTTTATAATTATTAAATAAAGAAATTTGTGTTGGGTGTAGATATTTTCCCACAATATAGTTCGCCGGTTTGGTTTTCTAGGTTATGGGACAATACTGCCGCGGGTACATTAAAAGTTTTCTATTATCTATTCCTTTTGTTCGAATTTGTTATAATAAATAGGTATTTTATCTAGCTGTACCTACAGGAAGTGTGTTTTATCGATAGTGAGTGGTTATAATGAATGAAAAAGTTGTAGTTTTGCCAATTTGTAACAAAATAATCAAAAACGAATGCAAAATAGTGGAGCTAATTAGATTAACTGTTACCTACCTATCTATTAGGTATTATTACTATGCCCCATTTTTTAAATATCGAGCTAAAATTCTGGAATAATTTTTTTATTGTCATTTAGGCCCTCCTGAGCACGCGGTTAAAATTTTTGTACTTAGTCATAGTTAACCCTGTATACTAGCAGTGTAAATAAACCTCATCTGACGTCAACTATAACAATTTAACGAGTCGTTCACTGCTCTACGTTATTTAAGTGATCGACCGCTAGATGTCAATATTCACTTTGAATAATTATTTGTTACACGGGTAAAACGTCACTGTGCGCGATATTCCCCACTCTCCCCTATCTATGAAGTACGTAGATAAAATAACAGTGTACACTGCACATTTTCAAAGCAACGAGAAAATATAAGCCAGCCCCAGCGACACGCGACGAAAACATCACGCCTTTATGAAGTCTTCAGTCAAATACGCGCTCCCAAACTAATAAAAGTAATCGGAAAAATTTTCCGAATATAGCTTGTCTTGTCAGCCTCCCGAATGTGGGGAATATTATGAAATTGAATTTGCTCCTAGATGGGCTCCCCTTCACTTCTGATTATGGAAGAAGCTGTTGAAGTTTTGAATAATTTATAACGCCATTATATCATTATTCGAGGAAAACCGATGCTTAAAAATTTCAAATTGCCGGAGCCTTAACGTAATAATAAGTATTGGTATGAAACACAGGAAGTATGAATTTGATAAGGCATTGTTTCTTTTTACAAAGAAAAACGTGAACTGATCAATATTACTTATGATGAGCTGTGGCAAAATAATTATTGAAACTCATATACAGGGTGTCTCGATAGGATGGGAGTAGTGTGAGGATAAAACTAATTTAAATAAAATTTTGGATACATGGTGTTAAATGAAATGAGATAAGTTCCATTTACTCACTAATGGTTCGTCAAATAGGCCCAACGAACACTACTGATTCATTAAAGAACCCCACATTGTAAATCCATCTTGGAGTAAATATATGGTGTGGCATCATCGGTAGGCATTTAATTGGGCCTTATTTTTATGAACATACATTGAACGGGGTGTTACTTAAATATCCTATAAGAAAAACTGCCTGAACTTCTGGAGAATGTGCCTTTGTAGCTAAGGAGAAACCTATGGTTTCAGCACGACGGGGATCCACTCCACAAGCACAAATAACACTTTCTCAGAAAAACAAATTGGGATTAATGGAACTATTCAGTAGCCCGGAAAGTCACCAGATCTAACACCCTTCGATTAAAAATAAGGTTTACGAAACACCTTCGCGAGTTATTAATCATTTGAAAGAAATAATCACAAACGCTTGTAATAAGTTAAATGAGGAAATGTTAATAAAAGCAGCCCACAAAGAAGTCTGGCGAAGATTGGATATGTGTCTTGAAATGAGAGGAGGTCACATAAAGAAGATTGTAATATGTATGTAGTATGAGAGCGTTTGCTTATTTGTTTAAGTTTAGTTAGTCATCATCTTTTGTTTTAACTGTATTAAAGAAATATCGAGTTTAATATACTGTGTTATGTTAATTTGTGTTAATGTTGTATTTGTGTTGTGAATGATATGTGTGATATGATTTTGTTGTATATATATAATTTTTTTAATTGGGCGCCAATGATTTATTTTATTTTGTTTTGTTTTATTTAAAAATTTTTATTAGTGTAGATAGTATTTATGTTATATGTTATGTGTGAAGTGTATAAGTGAATAAATATAATTTTTGTTTTAAAATTTAATATATGATTTTATTTTCCTAGTATTTTCCTTTTTTTTTACCTGTACTTTATTATACCTGGCTATGTTTATCCTCTTTTCTCATGAGTGGATTCCAGCAGAGTAGTTAACACCTTATTTTTTTTTTTAAAGTTCAAAATCTTTAAACCACCCAGTACATACAAAGAAACAATTGTTTGAAGGATAGTACATTAACATTTATTAAAGAAAACAGCAAAATGATAATTCCTCGATTAAATTCGAAGGCATTCAAAATAAGGAATATTAAAGAATATTTTTACAGTTTAACAATTAACAAACTTGATTTTTCGTTTGTGTTTCTAGTATTTAAAATTATTTGCATTTACTTGCTTTTATGCAACCAGAAATACACACGAATGCAACGGAAGTTTATCTAATTTTACTATGACTTTAGTTTCTGTTTGGTGTCTTACAACATTTAATGACTGGATTTATAAGTTTAAACTTTTTAAATTAGTGAAATCAAATAGAAAGGTAAGTAATTAACTGTTGTATACTGTTACTAATCGATTAAAAGTTACTTATTGGTATTTATCAATTCGTATTCGATCTAGCTAGATAACCTTGTATAACGTACGTTATTTCTTACTTTTTTTGTAGATGATTTTTCTATTGTTGCTGTCTGGAACTTCTTTTCTCTGGACGATATTTTATTCTCTGGATGCTTGCGATCCTCCGGCCTGGATATCCTGTTGAATTCTGGACTTCTCTTCTTGTCGAGATCTAGATGTGTATTTTGAGGTTACTTCCCTCTAAGAATGGATTTCTTCGACCTTTTGCACAACCCCTAGGTCTGGTCTGATCTGGTTATGTAGATGATTTCCACCAAATTCTTGAATTTGATATGGCTTGATGTTGTCTTGAGTTACTTTATGTTTTAATTTACTGTGAGACTGGTACGTATAAGTTTTTTTTAATTTTAATTAAGTTTTAACTATAAATTATGAAATTTTCGACTCTAGCAAATTCATACCTCTTCTCGCCTCACAGTTTTCTTCGTAACTAATCAACAAATTATTGTTTCTAGGTAATTTTATCTTCTAGATTATTATTAGTTTTTCTTAGGGTCACTACACATGTAATATTTTTAATTTTAATTATTCCTGTTGAAGCACTTTTCACGACACTGATTGTCTTTTGTATTCTTATAATTATTTTTACAACTACTTAACAATTTTTACTAGTTTTATACTTAAATATTCTTTAATTTGTGTTTTTTTTTAGTGTCCTGCCAGAGATGCTGATATTTCCTTGAATAGCCATCTTTACGTTTGACATTTCTAATTGTCATTATGTTTTAAAATTGGAATTTTCATTTTATCTAGCTAATATTTTATTAGAATGATGTTTTAATCTTGCGATATGCATATATGCTAAATCTTTGTTCTTTATACTTTCTTTTTATATGTCATTGTCTGGTTTTTAATTTACTTTCTTTATATAATGTATGTTTTTGTATCGTCATGTCCAGATTTGATAGTTAAAAAGTTAAATTGAATTTAATAAAATTTGTAAAATTTTGTTAATTTAATATATTACTAGTCTTCTTTCGATATGAGATGTAACTGGTCTGCTACTTCCTGCTCGGCCTAAGCGGCTCGACTTGCAGAAAGCGACCTACAATATCGTAGGTACTTAACCGCAGACCTCGCCCCGGGCGATGCGCCATTAAATTTATAAATGATACTGCAGGAAACAACTACTCCGCGGGCTAATGCCCCGACCGGCATTGAATTATACCTGCAGTATCTGTGTGAAACAGCCAAGAACCCTTGTCGGCCACTCCACCAGACATAAACCGGTTTCGGGCTTGTTACCCTCATCAGTATGCCATAGGTGAGATGACCGACAATTGAACTGGCTGTTCCTTCATATGTAGTTTCACATATAAATCGAGTGCAGGTGAGATGTAACTGGTCTGCTACTTCCTGCTCGGCCTAAGCGGCTCGACTTGCAGAAAGCGACCTACAATATCGTAGGTACTTAACCGCAGACCTCTCGCCCCGGGCGATGCGCCATTAAATTTATAAATGATACTGCAGGAAACAACTACTCCGCGGGCTAATGCCCCGACCGGCATTGAATTATACCTGCAGTATGTGTGAAACAGCCAAGAACCCTTGTCGGCCACTCCACCAGACATAAACCGGTTTCGGGCTTGTTAGCCCTCATCAGTATGCCATAGGTGAGATGACCGACAATTGAACTGGCTGTTCCTTCATATGTAGTTTCACATATAAATCGAGTGCAGGTGAGATGTAACTGGTCTGCTACTTCCTGCTCGGCCTAAGCGGCTCGACTTGCAGAAAGCGACCTACAATATCGTAGGTACTTAACCGCTTAAATTTATAAATGATACTGCAGGAAACAACTACTCCGCGGGCTAATGCCCCGACCGGCATTGAATTATACCTGCAGTATCTGTGTGAAACAGCCAAGAACCCTTGTCGGCCACTCCACCAGACATAAACCGGTTTCGGGCTTGTTAGCCCTCATCAGTATGCCATAGGTGAGATGACCGACAATTGAACTGGCTGTTCCTTCATATGTAGTTTCACATATAAATGGATGAGATGTAACTGGTCTGCTACTTCCTGCTCGGCCTAAGCGGCTCGACTTGCAGAAAGCGACCTGCAATATCGTAGGTACTTAACACGTAATACAGAAAAATTGTCTAATAAAAGTTTATTAGAAAAAGGGGACTTTTAAAAGGGAAACAAATTGGGTATGTTTTTGGGAAAATTATAATTACTGACGTCATTAGTCGTTTCTGTCAATTGCGAGGTCCTATCCATCAACTGATTCATGTTTGGACCCTTCAATGGCACGGAGATAAAGCTTTGCGGTTATTTCCAGGTAATGGCCAACTTTTAGTCATTTTTTGACCGTAGCGCGCAAATATGGAACGTCTGGGCTATACCGACCCCGGGATCGGTTTCGGGAGCCAACAATACATGGGGAACCATACGCCGGAGCTCGGGCACAGAACTTTTATATTTTTTTTGTGTGCCTGTGTAATCAAACTCTCTTCGACAACTCAAATGATAACCTCCCAAAACAATTTAAGCCACGACTACTCTCTAACACTTCCAACTGAAAAACCATTATATTTATTATAGTGTGCGGCGGTTGGAAACTATTTAGTTGCACTGAAAGCTTTTTAATTTTTCCGTGCTCTCGGCTGCATTTTATGACGTTAACATGAACGGTAGCTGTTACAAATGACGTTATAATAATACTACATTGCGCACAAAGGAGGAATAAAAATTTAAATTAAGTCACGTAGCGACAAGATAAAATATAAAAATTTTTTCACGTGCCGACTCCCCCAGCTTCCTCGAAAGGCTGCTGATGGGCAACCGGAACAACCTGATAAATATAAAATAAAATGTAATATCGAACAATGCCTTTCAGCAGTAACATGAAATATATATTTCGAAACGTTTATTTTAACAGGTCAGTGCGTTGTTTCCTGCATGTTAATTTATTATATTACGAGTATTTGTTTAACGAATCGGGTGAACATGTGCTTCAATGCAATATACAACGATCAGCGAGAATGGAAAGTAAAATAAAACATATTGCTATTGCAGTTGCTACTGAGTATGGAAGGTAAGTAAACTACTTACCTAGATTAAAAATGTTATATTGGTGTCATAAACACAAATAGGAAAGTCTGCTATACAAATTAATTTACAGCAACATACAGAATTTTCACCCACTGTGTTTGTTGATATATCAATTTCTGTATTAGCCAGTAACGTTGTCGGTGTTCTGCTGAATGATTCACCAGTATACAGGGTTAACTTTGACTAAGTACAAATATTTTAAGAGGGGATAGAAATAATAATAATTAACGGAATCGACCTTCAAACCACTTCTAAACTAATTTATAAAGCGAGAAAATTTTTTTTGGAAATTAAGTCTTTATTTATCGGTGACTCTGACCATCTGTCAGCCTCGAGGTTAGATACAAGTCAAAGATGTAAAAAGTAGTGGCGGCACTGCGTTGTCACGTACGTCGATTTACATTGCTTGAAAGAAAAAAACTATTTGCAAAATTTAGATAATTATTTAATGAGAAACACGATTAGATAGCACAAGAAAGTATCACCTACCTTACCGATATTTATTTCCAGGATTAATATTTGAAGATATTTCAAAAAGGTTGAATCATTTTTTGTTTTCTTACTTGCTTACATTAAAACTTGTCGTTGCAAAGATTTTTTTACTTACTACATCTTGTTCTTTAGAGACCTTTTTTTCCTTCGACCTTGGGTACACAATAACAGTTATTCATTGTGGTTCAAAGAGGATTCAGTATAATATTTTGTCTACTCGGAACATCTTTGGTATTACGCTGCCACACGATAATATGCACTTGTCACACTACCCATAAATTACGCAAAATAGTCGCCATCTGCAGGCCACTAGTGCAAAGTATACTTCACGCGGATAAATTTTTAAACTTCTTGCGTTGCTGTTCGCCGTATGATGTGTACTATTTGTTTTTCTAGAGTCAAGGCCAATTCCAGCAGAGCAGATTCAATCATAGTAATCGTACACAATTTTAGATTTTACACAAGTAGTAGACTACCGCGAGGGCATTCCGAGTTTTCTATTAGTAGGTATTTTTTACATTAAATTTCCTTAGGATAAAAGGGTATTTTATTTATCACGGTCTGTGTATTCTGTTAGGGGATAATTCTGGAGGATTTGTAAATAAGTGAAAATATAATTTTGGCAGCGTGCAACGAAGGAATGAATGCAAAATACTGCAGCTAACCGGATTAACTGTTATCTTGTTATTAATAAAAATTGTTATTAATAAAAACACTTATTTTCGTATTTTCTACATTCGATAACGCTGTAAAAAACGACAGGTAGGTAGTTGACATTTCTAGGCCATCTGGGACGATGATTGTCATAGGCACCGATTTTCGGAGGAAAAGAGGGTTTCGTCCCATTTTTTAAACAGCTAGAATTCTGAAATAATGTTTTTATTGTCTTTTAGGCCTACCTGAACACGTGGTTAAAATTTTTGTACTTATTTATGCTTAACCCTGTATATTTTTGGAATTCCTAAATTCAAAAACTATGCGACCTTTTTAGGAATCATAGAAAGGGGATTCTTGCAGACTGGTTGGTTATAGCATGTACTTAATAGCTTAATAACGTATAAAGAAACGTAAATTTTCAATATTACTCTTTAACCTAATCGTGATATAGTTCTTATTAATTTCTGTATGAAAAATACAACCTGAAGTATTTATTTTAAACGTACGTGACATGCCATTTTTAGAATATGAAATAGTAACATAGTTATTGAACATTTTGTACTCTCCAATGTAAAGCAAAATGCTCCTGCATTGCCTAAGCCCTCCATGTCTTGTGAAAACACTTGACATTTTTATATCCGTTATCCTTATGTTTCAGAAATGCCCTCAGTTTGGCATCTTTTATAAATCCGTGTTCTCCTCTACGAAAATAGTTGACTTAATCATTGAGTACTCACACCACAAATGTGTCGGTAACTTTAATGTTGTTGATTGGTGGAAGGGAGAGCGTATTATTATTTCATAGGAACAGCTTACAGAATACTTTTCATTGACGATATGTTAATTGGACCGAATGCCATTCAGAAAGGGCCGTATCCAATGCATCAATCTTAAAACCAATTATTTATTGGTTCATTTATAAGCAGTTCGTTCAAAGTTAACATCGAAGGCAGTTATTTAATCTCGTTTAGGTACTCAATGGACTTCTGAGAGGCTGAAGCCTTAGTAAAAGTGAAGGCCAAGCTGAAATTAATGGAATTTGTCACCCCAACTTCGACTTTGATTTGTCTTTGTCAAATGGAACTGGCGAATTTCCTTTGCTATAATATTTCTGTGCCGAATCGTAAAATGTAGCGTCAAGGGATGCAAATACACACAACGTCAAAAGTCTTGGACCCCCTGTATATAAAATGATTCGATTAAACCTAGTAGTTTTTCTTAATGTGGTAAAAATGTCCGTGTCTTAGGGAACAAGAAAGACATTAAAAAATTGCAGACCATGAACCTTTACTTTATTACCACTGTTTTTACAAATCTGGTCAGTTTGGCAGTGTATTCAGCCAAGTGTTCCTTTGAATTCTTAAACATTAAAAAGCCAGGACGTGAAATGTCTGCGTTTACCCGAGCAAGAATGACTGCTTTACATGATGCAGGACATTCTAATCATCAGATAAAAAATGGGCCCAAGATTCCGTTGTTGATGATACCTGCCCATACATTAATTTTCTGTGGGTGCTGCGTATGCGATTCGCATGTCCAGTGTGGATTTTCCTGGTACCAAAGCGATAGTTGTGTCTGTTAACCACTCCATTTAAATAAAACGTAGCTTCATTCGAAAAAAGTACGGTTCGTTGAAAACCATTATTGTCGTCACATCGTCTCATCATTTCCTCACAAAATTGTAATCGCCTTCCAAAAGCTCTTGGACAAGACATACTTTATAGGGGTGGTATTTATCTTATTTCAAGATCATTCGAATTGCACTTCGAGAAGCATCGTGATTGCCAACCAATGAAACAGTTAAAGTTTGAGGATTTTCAACAAGTTCTAATGCAATGTCTAATTTCTTTTCTTTATTCAAAGCATATGCTCGTCCAGCTTTGGGCACAGTCTGTACTGTACCGTGTTCGTCAAATTTGTGAAATATCTTACTAACTGTCCCTTGCGAGATTTGGTTTTCGGGATATTTCGCATTAAATAAATCGAGCACTTCTTATTTTGTCGTTTCAATCAAAATATTTCCTAGAAATGTGAGTCCTAAACCTAGAACCTTCATAGAAAAATATATAAAAACTTAACAGACAAGAGTAAGTACTTTTTATTATTATCCCTATTAAAAGAATCACTATCCATTTTCTTATGAACTTATTTCCTTAATTTAAATATACATGGAATATTTAAAAAATAGTGTTATGACAGTAATTCATTTACTAAGTGGCTTCAGACCTAGAAGTATTTCTTTGATTTCTCCCTGTTAATAAAATTGTATTTGTTTAAGTGTTGTTGTGATCAATTCCTTCTGCTCAATATAGAGCCCAATCGTCTGAAAAATTGTTTCTTCGCAATAATAACATTGCTGTGCTTTATCACAGGTTCGTATTAGACATCACTCTTTATTACCTCTTTATATGTGTAGAAAGCGAGGATCATGGAACGCTCAACCTTTAATTCTTAAAGTGGAACATAAAGATCATCAATTTACAATAAATAAGTAAAGTTAAATTAACTAAAAATACAATTTTCACAGCTTGTCATACTCAGATCTACTGTTCAATTTCAGTTAAAGTTGCGCATTAGTGTTAATAGTATGTTTTAGTACGTCATACATCTTGAGTAACCTGTTCCATGGAATCCTTGCCATATTTCTTCTGTGTGGATGTATCAGTGTACCAGCAATACTGAGATAGTTCCTACAGTTTTCCCTGCTACGTCTATGCATGGATATTACTTCTTAACAGCACTTGTATCGCAACTAATGGAAATTGTAGTAAAGACTATTGTTTCCAATATATTCATGTTGGAAGTTTCTGCAACAACTAGACAGTAAACTAGATGCCTGTTTAGCACACAGCTCAGCACATTGTTCGACCTACAAGTTGCCACCTCCTATGTATAAAGCATAATAGTCCCAAGATTATAGGCACTTTATATTAATTATCCGTGCATTCACGACTACAACACTTGGTGCAACCCCGGTCCAACAGGCTTCGATATTGATTATATCGAAATAGTTAATTGTCCATCACATGCAATGAACGCTACCACATATGGCTGGGATCTAGCTTACCTTTGAAATCTTTCGAATATGTACGCAATGATTATATCCGAACTGTAAGGCTTTATACAGGGAACGATATAAATGCAAAACATAATTTATTCTGAATGTCTTGTGTAAAAACTTAAGTTAGTTACGTTATTTCTCTAGATAATTGCCATGTGGTTCCATACATTTTTGATATCAAGGAATAATCTTTTAAAAACATTGCTCATTATTAGAGATGGTGCAGCACGGAGATTAACAGGACCGTAGTCAGCTTACGAATGAACATACTAATACGTTCACAAAAAATATGTTGCGTCATAATACTATTACCTAATAGTACGGTTAAGTCGAGGATAAAATATCTATATAAATTAAGATAACACATACAAATGGCAACACTTATCCGACAAACCTTAGTGTTGAGACAAGGAAGTGGTTAAAACATATTGTTAAGTGCTTCTCTAAGTCTTCTGTAGTGAAACGGCGACGTTTATCAGTTAATATTAAGTATATCTACTGTTTACAATGGACAGTATGAATAATTGTTGAGACATGAACTATATAATAATTACAAGAACCTTATCTGAGGCATCTTGACCGGGTCATATACAACATAAAATTAGCCTGCGAAAGATTAACTATGGATTCTAGGATCAAAAATAAGGAAAAAAAGTTATATAAACATAGTTCCGTAAACGCCCCCTAATGGAGTTATTGCTCTTTGAAGGGGGGACCCCATAATTTGATTTTCTCTAAATATTTTCAAAATGGATCGAGATAAAGTAATCAAATTTAAAATCGAGAACCGCAATTAGATTGTGAATTTAATGTTCTGAAAACAATACTATAATTACTCATAGGCGAGCCAAACTGGGGGGTTATTGGATAAATATTGCTGTAACTGTTTTATGTCTCGAAGTTTTTGCCATCAGATCAAAAAATTAAAAATGTTTTGTATTCTTGTTTTACTTTTATTTAAAAATTTTGTGAATTTACCACAAAAATATTAGGTGCAATATGCAAGCGGTCAAATTGTGTCTAGTAGGCTTTGAAAAGTTATTTGTCAGTTTATTTATCACATATTACATTACGTTTTTAAACAAATTTTAAGTATTAATAGGCTATATTGAAATTCAAAAATTTACAAATAATTACATTACTGCTATGCATTTTAAAAGTACTAATATGTTAAAACGCTTGCATAACACCTTTAATAAGTGTTAAATAAGTCGACAGCATTTTCTCAGAGCCTACTAGGGATATTTTGCCTGTTTATAGTTTCCACCTTAAACTTTTGTGGTGTCACAAAATTTTTAAATGAAGATTACTGGAAAACAGATTAGTTTATCGGATTAAAATAGGAGTACCTTTTTCGTGTAAAATAGACTTAATTTTTTTATCTAACGACGAAAATCACGAGATACAGGAAAGTTAGAGCAATATTTACCCACTGACCCCCGAGTTTGGCACGCTTGTGACCAATTATGAGGAATTATTTTCAGAACATTAGATTTGCAATATAATTGTGACACTAAATTTCAAATTTGATAACTCTATCTTGATCCATTTTGTAAATATTTAAGAAAAATCAAATTTTGAGATCACCATTTAATCTCGGTTAGAGGGCGTCTACGCTAAATTTTTTCTTACTTTTTATCGTAGAATCCACAGTTAATTTTTGGCGCAATCTAAATGTGATTCTCAGTTTCAATTGTGATTACTTTATCATCGTCCCTTTTGTAAATATTTGGGTAAAATCAAATTTTGAGATCCCCATTAAAGAGACCATATCTCCGTTAGCGGGTCTACGTACTTATGATTATATAACTTTTTTTCTTAGTTCTGATCGTAGAATCCACAGTTAATTTTTGGCAGGCTAATTTTAGGACACTGTATAAAGAAAACAGTCAATAACAAAATTTATAACAGTTTTGTGATTGGTTTTGTCCAGCACTGTAGAAGCCAGTACGTTGTTGTTACTAGCAGTCACTTTAACGCACCAATTAAAAAATTGGCTATTGAACGCCCACAAGTATCACCACCTTTGTCTATAATTAAATAAACGAAATTGCGTGCATTATTTTTGCATATTGATGTAAGAACATTGTTGTAAACCCTATCGACGTAATATATTAGTCTTATAACATATTTTCATGAGAAATTTTTCGGTCTATATATTTTTCTAAAAACGTACGTAACTTGAGTTCTCTAGTTTGTTTATTGGAATATTGCTTGTAAGAAAGGCGTCTGTAAGTTCATAAAAAAATACTGAGTCTTCAGCGCTTGAGGCATGGCTCTTCAAATGTCTTGTTAGTTTAGTTTTTTCAGAAAAGTTTATGATAAGTTCACACACAGTACAATACAGGTAATTTCCGTTATAACCTTCGGGATCACTATCAAACTACATTTGAAATGGTTACTGTCTCATTTGGCATGTTACTTCACTTCTCAACTAATAGTTGTAAATTATGTTACTATTTATAAATAGTTATTTAAATACAGACAGCGAATACAACTTACAGCTGACGTAAAAAGAAACGTATCTACGCGACACTGACTATTACAGCGTTCCCTAAATAACTAAATTAAAAAGCGCTGTACGAAATGCTAGTCAGCTGTGATTGATCCGAGCATGGCTGTTTGCTATAGGTATATTAGGTGTAAATTAAAACTACTCATTAGACTGCAGGGTAGTTGTTTCATGAATTTCCAATTTTGCAAATATTTTACACTCATTTCCAGTTTGTCACTGGAAAGTATTGCTTCTAGACGTCAAATTCATTCCATTTATTTTTCTTTAACTTGATTCATTATGTTGTTACATCCGATACATTACATTAAATTTTCGAGATATAACTCAATTTATTTTTGCCACGAACCTATACTAATATCAATACCAAAGTAAAATATCACGAAAGTGAAGTTTGCGACCACGAAGCTGGAATTAACGTAAATTTAATACCGAATAAATTTTCGGTAAGAATTTACTAAATCCCGCAAACTAAACATCGAAGAGTTGGTTTGTTCGAACTTTCTGTTTGACTTTACAAAAGTTTTCATTTTCCTGCGTCGATCTTTATTTGAGCTACTTAATTTTTAATGTCTTAAGTTTACAGCCTATTGATGAATTCCTAATTTTTCACATTTAAAAAATAATATTTAATAAAGTAAGGTTACTTTCAAACTTATTCATATAAAACTTGCAAAGCTTGTTAGATGTCTGCAACAGTGTAAAATGGTAGCAATGAGTAGACTGCCATTTGGACTGAGATTGCCTCCAAATTTTTAAAAGATTTTCAAATTAAAATCGTGCAGAAAGATGATCAATAGTGAAGAAGAATTACTCTTATTGTTCACGGGCTAGACCGATTCCTATTGTTGGTTCTAAGACTACTACGGTCTCAACCGTTCCTCAGACAACGGTAGTTTTTTTACACGCTCCGTAGCCTATAAAACGTGTCGCATTCAATACTGATCAACGTTTCATCGTTCTTCACTACCGGCATCTTGAAGAAGAAGGTATTCTACAGAGCAACTAGGACAATCAACTTTTGCGACCACTCACCAGGAAACTTATAAAAACAAATCTTTTAAACTATTAGTGACTTTTGTTACTTTGTAAATATCCTTAACATTATTCTTAATAGGTAAATAAAGGAACCATATTAATGTCGGTATTTAAAATGATTATTTACTTTAAAGTAGAATTTAGTAAATTCCATCTACCCACTTCGCCCACAAACTAAGAAGGACATTTCTTGTAGAAACCTCTCATATTTTTAAAGTTTAAGGGTAGTAGTACTCTGCTGAGCTGAGTCAAATCCTTACACTCTTATTGATTTTAAGAACTAAATCAAAAGCTCACAATGCAATAACACGCAGTATCGTTCAGAGATGTCGCTAACTATTTGATAAAGTTGAAGGTATTGATTTTAACCCTCTTTAGCAAAGATGGCGAATTTTGCACAAAGTGTGTTTTCTATATTTCTGGATGCTAACCTGCTACCCAAAATCAGAGATGGCGTCAGAGTGTAAGGAAGTAAGTTTTAAAAACAGTATTAATACTGTCCAATAATTTATACTTTTGTTGTTAAAACTCTTGTTGGAATTGAATTACACTTTAACTAACCAATATTCATGAAAAAGAATGTATAATACAAGGTGTGTATTTAAATGAAGAGACACATATGATACCAGAGATTATTTTGGTGAAAATAAGTTTATTTACCCTAACGTACCTCTACCACAAGTCGCATAATATAACAAAAATGGGGTGTCAAAATAAAAAATAATTGGTTTTCCTTAATAAGTTTCCGTCAGATTTGTTTGAAGAGCGAAAGATTTTTTAATTATTTTACCTGCCTTAAATTTACTTTACTCTTTTGGCGTATTATTTTAGCATGCATGAATACACCTGTTTAAATTGCATAATTTCTGAAACTATTATTCCTTGCGGTTTTACTTACCATAAAACATGCATTTTCTTGTTCGTTTTTAAACCTGTACTAGAGGAAATTGTTTTCCGAAAATAACAAGTTCTGATGAAAAAAGAAAGAATAATTGCAAAATAAATATTTATTTTCAGTTCACTATTTGGGGAAAAAAGCAAATCTAGAAAAACCAAGAGTCACATTTAGTGGAATTTAGGCACTTATAATTTTAAAATATGAATCTGCAACTAATAAATGCTGTGAGGTAATGAGTTCTGAAGTTTTTATATATTTTTAGGTATTAATAATATTGCAGAAATAGATCAGATCTCATCTATTGTGGTTGAATTGTCGTGTTCCCACTGCCAAAAGTGAAGTTAGATATTTATAGTGTTTGCATTAAAGCAGGTTAGTAAATTTAGATAGATTAATTTCTTTAGATAATTATTGAATAGAGATTTGTCTGTGGAATTGTTCATTAGCATACCTAGATGTTTGGTATCAATGAACATACATATGACTTCATTGATAGGAATTGTAGGAGATTTGATTTATATTAGCTTAAAATACCTTTCTAATTCAGTAAAAAGAGTTCTGAAGTTATTAACAAACAAAATGAACATATGTGCGGGCCCAGAGATACCTATAAGGAGTTTGTCCCCACAGAGCCTAGCCCGAAAGCAACCAGGGCAGGTCATAGAATACCAGTTAAAGCTAGGCTGTACACTTTAATTCTGTTACTGGCAGCGACCAGTTACGGCATAACAACCCGAAAAATCATTATATTCGGTACGGGACACTCAAAATGATTATATTATTTTTCCCACCCTTAAAAAAACTCCCGCTAGAAAATTTGAAACATGTCCATCAGAAATTATTAAAAAAACATTTTTATTTTTCACTTTGACACCTCTTATTTTTTATTTGGCGACATGGGTAGAGGTATATTATGCTAAAGCAATTTATTTTCACCTAAGGAATCTATGGTATCATGTGTGCCCCTTCATTTCAATACACCCTGTATATTACTTATATCTTGTCTCACAATAATGTCCTACATAAATTGTGAGTAATCAACGGTATTTGGTATTAATATTATTGGGTGTATTTGTACTTATTACATATTAATATTCTCATTAATTACAAAATAATGCGAGTAGGACTTTGTATAATTTAGAGGTGTACCTATGATTTAATACTGAGTTCATAAACAGTAATTATATCCAGAATACCAAACCCAATTATGTTGATTTGTATAATGTGACTGCAGATTTAATCCAAAACGGTGTATAATTTAAATATATATATTACAAGAGTATATTGTGGTAGACATTTTTGAAAAATTTAGAACTAAGTTTAGTGGTCTCAATGTTCTGTCCTCATAGCTTTTTGAGCTCTGAAATAATAATAAGATGCAACAAAAAAAAATTAAAAGAGACCGCGATTATTTCGTTGAACGACGATAACTGTGTGCCAAACTGTTCAGCAAACATTGATCACTGTTGGCTGCAGTTGTATCAAGAAGAAGTAATGCTGAATCCTAACAACGACCCTGATACCTTGGCGGTAAAGATGTGGCAATATTTTTGTGTATTTTTGTACATCTTTTTACAAGTTTGAATGTAAACATTTAACAAGATGATACAACATTTTAGAAATCCCTCCAAGTATCACTCCTGGAAATAAATATTAGTAAGGTAGGCGCTCCCTCCATGTGTTACCGTATCGTGTTTCTCATTAAATAATCATCTACATTTTTTTGTTTTAAATGATAATTTTTTTTCTGGACGATGGGCGATTCCATTGATTCTTATTTTTCTCTATCCCCTCTCAAAATACTTGCACTTAGTTATAGCTAACCCTGTATTAAAAAAAATTAATTTAATTTCAAAATAATGGATGAGGGAAAAGTATTTTTAATACTTTTTTTTCTAAAATTAGAGCAGCTACTATATTTTTTATTTTACAAAGAAATCTGCCAATTTACATATATATCATCCCCTCGAAATAGGATTACTATAATCCAAATAACACGGAAAATTCAAGGCCCACCAGGCCTCGTCCTCTTATAATAACAAAATCCTTTCAAGTCAGTATAAACGCCTCCAGGTAACCGTTTTAATAATAATGTAAATTTATTAAATAATTAATTCACTAGTTTCATGAATAATTACTGAGCGAGATCTGTTACTCAATACTTAGTGCAGGGCTATGAAAATACAGGGCAGTGATTTTTTCTTAGAAGTATATATATAATATCTACTTAAATTTATTATAAAATGGATGCAAAAATAATTATAATTAGAGAGTTAAATAATGCACTAGTTTCATTCGTATAATGGAACTAAGATTTTGAATTAAAAATGTACAAACTGATGTAATAAATATGTTATAAAGTTGCCTCTCATCTACTAAAGATCGTAGATTAAGTACTACCACAGAATATAATAACCACAATAATTGTTATTATCTTCTGTGATAATAACAATCAGAAGTATATCTTGACATGGTAGGGGTATACGCGCAGATCTCTGTGCGCATCTCCCACTTTTGGTAGCTACTAAAGCATTTCAGCCATTTTATGAGCCTGGTGAGCCTGCTTGGTGTTTATTATCCCGTACGTTAACATTGGTGTCGTTTCGTGTACTTATATAGTATATCTAATAATTAAGGACAACAAAAACATCCATGATCAAAGGTGCCGACAACGAGATATAATTCTGATTGTTATTATATTCTGTGGTAGTACTATAACCGTATGGGATAATATGATACTTTAACACCAAGAACAGATAAAAATCTTTATTTTCATGTACCTACTTTTTGTGAATACAGAAATCTGCATGGTAAGAAAAGAATTATTTTTTTGGTTCGATGAGGATACCAATGTAATAGCGCTGATTCTTCATGCTGTTAAGTATGCATTCTGATACAGCGTTTTGTTTACCAATGATTCCTTAATGTATGGCTCTGCTATGGAAGAAGCTGCCAATCACCCAACCGCTTTACTGTTACCAAGTTTACGTCAGATCTTGCAACCATCGTAACTGCAGAACGACGGAAGCAATGTCCAGTAGACATTTCTGGATTTGGCAGCTCTAAAAAGCTCAGCTATCTTCTGCGGAATTTTATAAGTGGTGTTTATACCACAGATTGACCAGTGCATTTCTTCTGTCGGTAGTTGATGACGAAATTGCTATGGGGCACGTTCTGACAGCGCAGAGCGATGTATTTTCGTATAATATTCAAGACACTCTCCTCAGCTTTCTTATTCGTAATACAGAACGACCGGTGTTTCTTGGTTTTGGTGCCGAGAAGAGAAACAGATTGTTGATCGTCAATGTTTCTAACTTCTAAAACCTATTACGACTACAACTTGTAAGCCAAACGATTAATATACACGTTTATTTTAGAAGTTATTCTGGGCTTTATCTAGACAAGGAGGTGATCATCATCTGTAGCAGTTTGTAGAAATTTTATCACATCTTCCGGGTATAAGATTTTGAATTTGTTTGGTTTATAACCACTAGTTGATTGTTTTAAGCTAAAACTATGAGTTAACTGTATTACAAACAAAAGTTCAATGGATGCTAAGTGATTCTAAGCGGTTCCTCAGTTCATCCTTACCTTGAAGTATGGTATTTTTTATCATTAAATTATACGACGATAAACTTGAAGGTTGCTTTTTCTTTGATTTTCGCGTTTTCATAGCTCGTGAATCGTTTTAGAGCGACGATAAAATAACATTTTATTGTTTTATACAGAAAATAACTAATCGAACCAAATTTGTAATGTTCAATCGATGGTGTTACAAGTGAATTTAAAATTTATATTCATCTGGCTCACTCTCTTTGAGAACTAAAGAATATAGTTCTTGGTATCTTGGTTGATCCCATTGTTTCAATCGGATATTAAACCTTTAATATAGCAACATTTTGCTAACTGTATAATTATCATTGGAACTGAGGAAATATCAGCAAATCTATGGACAAAGTTCCCTTAGCTGGCTCCTCTAAACGAGACTCCCTTAGTGACCTCTTTTTATATATTTATAAACAGTATCACATACAACAATTACATATTAAAATTTATTTAAAATTGGCGCAGCTCTCGATTCACAATAAGAAACTCACTCAAGTATTGGTAGTATTGTCAGTAGTCTCAAAATGCTAGAAGACCAGATATTAGGTTTCTGATATAGATTCTAATATGTTTTTTAACTTAACCATTAGTGGCATAAAATGAACCATTAGATGAGTATTGATTTGTCATAATGTACTATTTATTTTTATAGAACCGATTTTATTTATAGCATTAAATTATCCATTCTAAACTCTGGTAATGCCCAAACAATACTTTAACTACTAAAGTTGTGTAGTTAGGTAACCGTTATAATTACTTTTAATTGGAATTTTAACTACAAACGTCCGAAATAGTTTATTTGAATAGGTATAGAGTACCAAACAAAGCTTGTTATCCTTTGTAAACTTTTTATATTGGTTTTCAACAATTATCATTAAAAAGGGATAAAAAAATAATGACAAAAGCAATCAGTTTCTGTTATGAAACAGATATCCGGTTACATAAACATAATAAAATAAATGTCAGTATAAATACTACTAAATAATTTCTTGGCTGTAACTATGTGCATTTAGTTTGGTTCAATTATCAACTTTTAACTTTCATATTATGTATGTACCTATATCGGTCCGTGGTCGCGCGGTTTAAGGCGTTAGTACTTGAATCGAGGTGACTAGATCGGAGTTGGTTCGCGCCCAGCTGCCGGTAGACCGTATATAAGCTATATTCGTGGAGTGGATTGGAACCCTCTTTGCGGGTATGGTAGGGTGGAATAATGTTAGCTTGGGTCAATGTGAGAGATTGATACCGGTTGACATTTGACTACCCTCCTAATTAATGAGGTTTTCCAGGTTTCCCTCATTCCTGCACTGAATAGTGGTTAGGGCCTACCAACGTAAGTCGTTCCTGGGCGCAAATGCGGCCTGCTTAATAATAATATGCCGCCCCCTCTCTTGCACAAGTCTCCGACGTCTTCTTTGACGGAATGTAAAAGGTAGCTTTGTCTCAAGTTAGCTTGTTATATCTGTATATCTATAAACAACAAAGAGAACAACTCTATGGCCAGCTAAGCAACAATATTAATCGCCAGCAATAAATGATGTACCAACGACAAGTGATGATAAACCGACAAGTAAATGTTCCAACAACGCATGTAATGGCAAGAACAAATCTAGCAAATGTAATCTTACGCAGACTTATCTGGTCACTCCACCCGGTGTTAGGCTTCCAGGCTGCAATTAGGTGAAACAAATTTGTCTGGTCATCTTAGTGCCAACAGGCTATACAAATTTCCACGTCAAAACTACAACTCAATAGCTAACACAAAAGAAGTAAGAAACCTACAGCACAAAATAGTGTTTTAGAAACTAAAGTTACTTGTGTCATAACTTTTCTTAAAACTACTGCGATGAAGGTTCTAAATTGTTTAAATCATAAACTACCATATGAAATTTCGTATTATTCGATTATTCAAGTCGATCTGAAGTACATAAAGCGCTCGACAGACCCATTACACATCGAAAAGAAAAAAAGAGAAAATCAGTTGGCTACAACTTAAAAAAGTGCCTAGTGTTTAGTAGACAAGAAATAAGTTATTTCCTGGAGAATGCTCTATATGTTCATTATTTGCTGTGGAAGGTAGGTACATTGAGGATACTTATTTTAGGATGTAAATAACTGTTTTATTTTTAGCTGGCATTGATTTTGCAAATTCTGGAGCTTTGCGGAGGGATGAAATTTACAAAATATCTGTAGATGATGTTGAAGATGTAAACTCAACGCTAACAAAAATTCCTAATTCAAAAACACGTGTTGAACGTAATTACACACTTGTGAGCTATAATTATATTTCTCTGCGTATGAAGTTTGTAGCCCTTCAGCCAACCAATATTGCAAGCTGCAAGTTGTTTTTGTGTGTTGTGTCAAAAGGGCTATTTTTTAAGTTGCTGGAATTCACAAAATTGTTGAAATTCCAAAACTGATCGCCAAATATCTAGGACTGAAGAACTCATACTGAGCATGAAAGTTTTCACGATTCAATTTTAGTTTATCATCTTTTATAAACCAAGAAAAATCAAATAAAATTGCTGTGAGAACATATATTTCAATTTTTGTCGGTCAAGTTGATTCCACAATATATTGACCCATTCAAACTTTATCGTTAAAGTTATAAACCATCAATGGTTTTCAGATGAGTTGAAATGTGTTTGATGCGTGACAAGTCGACTTGGATCATCAGATATAGGACAAGATGACATTAAAATGGCCACAGAGTAATGGTAAAATTTATAGAACTGTATAAAAATCATGACTGTGCTGAAGCTCCATCTGGTTTCTCTTTAGGATCCAATGTCTTATAAAAACGGCGTCTTTTATGCTGTCTATTCCAAGATCATTTTTCTCGGTCGTTGAGTTAAACAATTGCAAATAATTTTTACACCTGCACCAACCGCTGCATGTTTCGTCATGTTATATCAACTCTTGATTCAAGTTTCGCTTGAAATGTGTGAACCAAAAACATGACCGATTTTAATTGGTCCAGAAAAGTTGATCAAATAAAATCGAATCGTGAGAATGTGCCTTAACTTTTTTGTTGATCGATTTTCTTCAGTGTTGGTTCCCGTATATTTATTATAAGAAGTACTTCTACATAAAATGCTTCTATATAAAATGTACCTTAATAAAAATGTGTATATTTAATTAACAATACGAGTAATATAATGGATATTTACAATCACAAATATATCCTGTATGCAAGCTTTGCAGTTAGAAATATGTAAAGAAATTATTCATCATAAAATCACATCGTTGCGAATTTTATTGTTACTAATTATTCTTCAAACAAAATACACAGGTAAGTGCTCTCATGTCAAGTGGGAGCTGTAATGAAAATTGTTTGGCTATGTTTACTTTATAGTCCAATAGCATACGTGTAGGTGCTTCATTCCAGTTATTGCGGGGTAGTCGAGCATACTTTATTTCTATTTATTCACTATTCGTGAAATGGCGCTCCTCCACTTCCATTATTCGTATTACTTAATTAATATTTGAGGTTAGCTATCAACGTAGCGACATACGTTTTAGTTATAACTTAATTGTTTGCTCTCCAATTTGCCTGCAATTGAGTCACTAGTTTTCCTTTGAAATGTCAATGATTTTGTAATCTTTAGTGAATAGGGTGATTCAAAACTTATCAAAAAAATCAACATTTAAGAAAAAGCCTTGTTGGAAATAATTCCGTTGAATTTAACACGCATTTTCAAAATCCCGAACATAAGTATTATGAACGTTCTACATCCCATTCTTTTACTTGTAGAAAGATTTACTTGGTACTTATTCGGGAACGCCCTGGACCTCCATATCTTTCACGATTCGGTTGCAAATACCTCGTGCCACGCTCGCGTTGCACTACCGTGGCAAAAGTAGCTGCATTTGGCACATGTCTACCAGGAAATCGTTCTACGTACAGACGAGAAGCTGCTAAACCTGTTTGTCTTCCTTTCACATAAATTAAAATTATATCCAAGTTAACAAGAACGTAGACGATTATCCCAAAATTAAGGCATTTCTTAAAAGAAAAAGTGTTGGCTATAAGCCTAGAAAGGCAAACGAATTGTATTTATAAATATGTGTCATAAGTCGCATGTGTTTCATGACATCTTGATCTGAACCTGTGAAAAGTCACGATTTTAGCTCGTGATTGATGTTTCCGGTTTTCAACAAAATATGTCGGTTACATTATTACTTCATAATTTTCCGCATTGCAAAAAATACGAAACTGTGTGAAAACAGGACGCTTTAGTAAAAGGGCCGTATTATCTCGGATAAATGGTGAAATGATTGATTACGAGTTGAAGGAAAACAACTAATACAAACGTCTATCGGAATTCTAGGTTTTCTTTATCATATGATATATTTGTTATGTTACGACTTTACCTCAATTCTTGAAGACATACAGATGTAACTATTTTTTCAGTTGTTTTAATATATACTTAGTTTACATGATGTACGGAGATGTACAAAAGCTCGGTCATGAACTTTTATAATCTTACAACACAAAAGAAATAATAACAAATTTGCAACATCTTATACCACAAGTAAACAAATACGTTGAATAAGATAAAACAGCTGGCATTTATTGATATGCACACAATCCACTCTCTTTGGGCACGGGCGAACTAAACAGAGCCCAAACAGCATAGTAAATATTCGTCATCCCACTGCACTTTTCACTGGTATCCAACGGTCTCCATGATTCGGCGTTTTGAAATGATATTTGCAAGTTAAAATAACCGCACTTTAATTTAGCATTTCCTTTTATGTTTATCATAGGGTTAACCTATGTATTTATCTAGCTAAGGGCGTGAACTAAATTTTAAATTAAATTTTTTTATTACGAAATTAAATAAGTATTCAGGATTCAAGTATTCTTTGAATGTGTATTCAGGATCTAAACAATCACAAATACTTTTTAACGGAGTACTTTTTCTGTTTTCATGTCCAGCTTTACTCATTATATTTTTGTCAATAATTTGGAATTGCCTGTCGTAATTCGCAAAGGTCACAGGAGCTTATCCGAGGTTTTCCCAATTATGTAATTGATACTATTAAAATTAAGATCTATGGTGTATAATACTTGTTTTGTTGGTCCACAGCCTGTACAGTGTTAATAGTATTCCGAAGTTTATACATTAATTTTAATTCAATATGTCAAATTTATGGAACTATGTTAATTCTTAGAATAATACTTGTATGAGAAAATCATGATTTTAACAACGAACCAAAAGCTGATGGAACATATGCAAGATGCAAAATTTAAAATGCTCAAACATGCAAAATTCCACGACAATTCAAATAATGGTGTCACAACAAGTGAGATTAAAATTTCAATTTAAAAGTACCCTTCAATCTTCCTTTATGATGCAGTTTCCATTGCATCCCGGTGTAATGCATATTCATATAAAGTGAAATTAAGCCGAGGTACCAAAATTGGGACGCAACTTTTAGCAATATGAAGCTATAATGGCGCCATTTTTTATATCATGAATATTCAATTGTTTTCTCTTTAAAATTTTTGTCGTCTAAGTTTGCCTTTATAAATTACGGCGTGGGGAGAATTTTAAGTAGGAGTTTGCAGCGTCGGTATTACGAAAATACGACGGTTCATTCCGAATTTATTAGAAACCTAAAACAGTGAGGTAGCCCGAGGTAACAAGAAATTGAAAATTAGAATGCGGTCAATAAAGTACTTGAGTTTATTATTTAGAGCAACATAGCATGCTCTTTATTTTACTCGTACCTAAATAATAGAATAATAAACTTTCAGTTAAAGAAAAATCGTCGTAAGTTAACATGTCATGGGTGCTATAAATTGTTTCATTTTTGTTTATGTACACTCACAAGTATCAAAGAAGCACTACAGATAAACGAAATTCACCAGCCACAATACTACTATGCCTAATATTACTTTTAGGTTAACCGCAGTAGCTGACACATTGCAATGTTGTCGCACGTTGCAGTACGTTGCAGTTTTAAGGATTTTCTGGAACACTTCATTTGTTTAATTTATTAATACTGATACAAAAAATAATTACGTTACATGAGCTTTTACTTGACCATAATTATTGAACCTTTGTATGTAACTTCATAACAGGCGTAGAATTTTATATGTTGTATCTAGTGACCTTTCATAAATTACTGCTGTTATTTAAGTCTGGTAATAGGTCAATTGTAGTAGAAAAACAATTTTTTTTACAAATTGCCAACGTTTCGACTTATATTTAAGCCATCTTCAGGGCTGTAGAAATGTAAATGTGTTTCATGAATTGATTAATATTAAGAAACATAAAGATTCTGTTAACAAAAAACAAGATAATCAAAATTTAAACACTGCATATTTCAATTTGATAGACTTAATCGATAGAATTAAACGTTCTCGATTCTTATAGATTGTTTCCCATTGATGTTAATTATAATAATAATAATAATAATAATAATAATAATAATAATAATAATAATAATAATAATAATAATAATAATAATAATAATAATAATAATAATAATAATAATAATAATAATAATAATAATAATAATAATAATAATAATAATAATAATAATAATAATAATAATAATAATAATAATAATAATAATAATAATAATAATAATAATAATAATAATAATAATAATAATAATAATAATAATAATAATAATAATAATAATAATAATAATAATAATAATAATAATAATAATAATAATAATAATAATAATAATAATAATAATAATAATAATAATAATAATAATAATAATAATAATAATAATAATAATAATAATAATAATAATAATAATAATAATAATAATAATAATAATAATAATAATAATAACAATAATAATAATAATAATAATAATAATAATAATAATAATAATAATAATAATAATAATAATAATAATAATAATAATAATAATAATAATAATAATAATAATAATAATAATAATAATAATAATAATAATAATAATAATAATAATAATAATAATAATAATAATAATAATAATAATAATAATAATAATAATAATAATAATAATAATAATAATAATAATAATAATAATAATAATAATAATAATAATAATAATAATAATAATAATAATAATAATAATAATAATAATAATAATAATAATAATAATAATAATAATAATAATAATAATAATAATAATAATAATAATAATAATAATAATAATAATAATAATAATAATAATAATAATAATAATAATAATAATAATAATAATAATAATAATAATAATAATAATAATAATAATAATAATAATAATAATAATAATAATAATAATAATAATAATAATAATAATAATAATAATAATAATAATAATAATAATAATAATAATAATAATAATTATAATAATAATAATAATAATAATAATAATAATAATAATAATAATAATAATAAATAATAGTAATAATTGTTAATTGTAATTTGTTTTCAGCTCAATTTATGTTTGCCTACATTGTCCCCTTTCTTTTAAAATAAATAGAATAAAAATAAATATTACTAGGTACTTAGCTTGCTCTAATATTAAGTTAAAAATTGTAATTTTAATGTGTAATTTTCGATGTTTTTTTTTGTTTTCTTTCTTTCTTAAGTTTTAATTTATTTTAATTTTATATTGGTTATGTAACACATTTACATATCTAGAGCCCTGAAGATGGCTTAAGTATAAGCCGAAACGTTGACAATTTGTAAAAAATGTTGTTTTTCTACTACAATTGACCTATTCGGATCGGTCCGTGGTCGCGCAGTTTAAGGCGTTGGTACTTGAATCGAGGTGACTAGACGGAGTTGGTTCGAGCCCAGCTGCCGGTAGACCATATATAAGCTATATTCGTGGAGAGGATTGGCACCCTTTCTGTGGGTATGGTAGGGTGGAATAATGTTAGCTTGGGTCAATGTGAGAGATTGATGCCGGTTGATATTTGACTACCCCCCTAATTAATGAGGTTTTCCAGGTTTTCCTCATTCCTGCACTGAATAGTGGTTAGGGCCTACCAACGTAAGTCGTTCCTGGGCGCAAATGCGGCCTGCTTAATAATAATATGCCGCCCCCTCTCCCGCACAAGTCTACGACTTCTGGGCTAATCCTTGTGATTAGAATGAGGGGTAGAGATATTTTATTATTATTATATTACCAGATTAAAATAACATCAGTAGAATTTTATTGCAATAGTATTTTTTGAAATGTATTTGTAAAAAGCTATTAGTTTTAAACATTTCTCTAATCAAGATTTTTTTCTGTTTTTCACTCATATTCTGAACACGCCGTATATTGGAAGATCTACATCTAACCTTCGTAAGTGTAAACTTCATGTTTTCCAGTAGATAACAGCAGAATTACCCTCTGTAATAGTTAAACTTCAAAAAGTATAGTGACAATTTCTAGTTTATTATTGTACGAAGTTTTTATTGGAGCTACTATAAAAGAATATACTACAGATGAGGACATTTGACACGAATATTTCTGTTTCCTCATTTTCTAGTCAATTTGGTTATGTACTGCATCTCACTAAAGCCAAATACCGTTTTTGTAAGGTAGTAGTATAAAATTTTTGAAATTCAAATACTAAAGATCAACCTTTACATCGCTATGCTTTGCCACCTTATCAGGTTTTACAGTGGACCAGTTTTCAAACTGCCCTTTTTCATTTTCTTTTACAAAATTGTATTGTATAAGAGTCCCTTGTACATTCAATTTTTTTTTAATAATTTCTGAATCACTGTCTGTAACGCGAGGTTTGCACGGAGTATTTTATTTTGCAACATAAAGAACTACATTCTGTTCAGAAGAAACAACTTGATAGAAATAATTTTCTTACGCAATTAATTTAACTTTTTTAGTACACCTAAAAATTATCAGCTACAGTTTTAGCAAATTTAACTCTGACGACCTAAAAGTTTTATCATCAGTAAAAGTTTATTACCGCCCTAAGTTTTGAATTAATTAACATTCTTCTAATCTATCCAGCGAACTGGAACTGCGAATTGTTTTCTTGTGGTTGCCTCAAATGACTACTCTCTTTTAGATTTATCGCCGACAATAGAAATTATATCCGAAAACGAAATTAGCAAAGCAAATTGGTATTTCCTTGCTCATTTTCTCTTGTATTGAATAAATAATACACAACTAGAACTCCTTGAATTCGGTCTCGATTCGGTTGCACCTTTAAATGAATTCGCCATAACTCCGAAGAAACAAAGGATATTGTTTTATTTCTCTCGCAACTCCACAACAATGATTCTGTGCTTAACTTAGATGAAACCGTTGCAGATCCAAGTTAATTGAAAATATCGTTCAAGGAGAATTAAAAATATAAAGCTTGAGAAGCCGCAGCTACCTAGGTATATATTCACTGGGAATAATTTTGTTTAGTAACAAACTCCTATTTTTGAGACAAATCATTTTCTTTGACACTATCGTCACATCGATGGTAGAGCGGGAACGGGAAAAGTAACAGTGAATTTTGTAGATTGTGGGACGCAGAGAATTGCACGAGCAGTGGAAAATCAGGAAAATGTTTTACAAGCGCTTGCACAAAATCCTGCAATAAGTACAAGACGCCTGGCAAATGAATTAGGGAATTATGTTAATGTATAGGGAATTCTCCAAGAGCAGCAGCTATATCCTTATCATCTGCAGAGGGATCAAGCCCTCTCTGAAGCTGATTTTCCAGTCAAACTGTACTATTATTAAAGACTAAGCCAAAAAATGCAGAAGATCGGCAATTTATTTTTTTCATTTTATTCACAGATGAGGTTTCATTTACCAGAAACGGCGTTAATTGTCATAATGAACATTTTTGAGCGAATGAAAATCCATACATTATTTATGATTCGCAGCGCCAGTAGTAGTTTTCAGTCAATGTGTGGACAGGAATTATTGAAAATTGTTTGGTTGGACCTTTTATTTTGCGGAGAAGATTAGATGAACTAACACATCTGGATATTTTACAGGAAAATTTACCTATTCTTCTAGGAACTGTCTCTCTTAATGTTCCCTGCTGTTTATGGCTTATGCCCGGCTTAAATCCGTGCGATTTCTACATTTGGGGGCATCTAAAGCAAGTGGTGTATCCTACCTATATAGCAAACGAAGCTGCAACGTATTATCAATGCTTGTGAAACAATACGCCAAACACCTGGAATATTCCGAAGAGTTAGAAGACAGATGATTTAGAGTATGTATTGATGCACAAGGTAGCCATTTCCAGCTGGATAAAAGAACACATACGAATAATATTCTGATATGAATATTTTTTCTGTTCCATTACTAATGTAAAAACAAGCCCAGTCTGTTGCCTGAAGAGTATTGGGAGCACAACAGGGAAAATAATTACTTTGCCGTATTCCCTTTGAATATATAATACTGCGCTTAGTTTCTTTTCAAGTACGTCGGCAAAGTTTTAACTTCGGCTCGCCCTTTTCCAATTTAGTGGTGTTAGGGCACACCTAAGTAATTTTAATGATTTTATTTGGCGAAAAATATTGAAATGGATAGGCGTTCGAGCTCATCTATATGCATGTCTCGTCCTGTTAACTTTTTATTCGAGATGGAATTTTAAGCAAGTTATTGAGGACACCTCGGTAAAAAAACATGGGATGGTGTAGTCCCATTATCGTTGTTTAATTAAAAAGCTGGATACTGAAGTTGTTCTCGGCCTTAAAATTGTGCTTGGGTGAAAGACATTTTTAGCAATTTCATTTTATAGGATTTTCTCGAAAGATTCCCGAAGATTCTATATAGCATTTAAGTATTTTCAATAAACAAAATATTCTGTATAATATACAGACATATATAGATGTTTGACTTGTTCTTTGGGAGAATATAATATATTCTGCAGATTACGGTGTTAGTGATGTAAACAGGAATAAGTTACGTTTAACAGCACCATAAGTTTACCGCATCACCACTAATAACTGTAGCATAACCTACATAGTATTTACACTTTGGATGAGCTACAAATGTCATAAAAACCCAAAAATACAAGACACAAATACAACCGCGCTAAAAGGTTTGGGTTTAGTATATTATATATACAGATTTGGAAAGTGAGGATCTTGATGGTGAATTGTATTTTGCCGCTTGCGTGTATTTGTGTCATGCTACAAGCATACTTCGACCACAGCGTATTTGCATCAAGCAGTGTTGCCAGGTGGGAAAAATTTAGTGCATAAGAATGACTTCAAAGAAGCATGAGGTTTGGAGAAAAAAGCATGATATGGCTTAATTTATCAAAAAACACCTCTTGACACAGCTTAATTTTTAATTACTTTTGTAATGCCATTTTTATTTCATTAAAAAGCATTATGGTATGCTATTTTATCATAATATTAAGTAGGTAGTTACAGGTACTTACTTAAAAGTTATTAACCACGTAACCTTTCTAATTTATTATATTGTTAGGCCGGGCGAACGTTGAGGCGCAGTTGACGTGACGCAGGGTGACTCACGGGTCGTAAAATCTGTTGTTTCCAGAAAATGTAGGTACCCTTACGGAATAGAGTTAAGAATCACTGCAATACAGCGTGAATACAGCACACACCGCATATCCGTAGACTGTCATACCCGTTTATGTATTCATTGCTAATTATTAAGAGAGCAGTCTACAATAAAGAACCTTTCAAGTACCCAAATATTGTAGATACCTACCTCTATCTATTCAATTTTGCAATTTTGTGTCTATTAAAAGCATGAGATTTTGTAATCAAAATATGAGAGCATCAGATTTCTTCGGAATGCATGAGATCTGACAACACTGGCATCAGATGACCGGACAGTTAGATTTGTAATGGCGAATTGGCGATACGGAACCGATGACCGTAGTAGTGGGGAATGCTAGACCAATGCACGTCGCCACCCCTCTTAAAGTTTGTACCTTCCCTGGAATGAAGCGGCAATTTCTACTGTCTCTATACAGATCCGCAATTTCCGAATCTGTATATTGTGATAAAATAGAAATTACATAAGAATTAAATACCATGAAATGCATTTTAAACAACAAATATATAGAATTATTATTGGTGCAAAATATAGAGAAATTATTATTATTGGAATTATATAAAATAAACATATCGAAAGAAGCATATTATTATATTAAATGACAAAATTTTACAAATTTTATTAAAGTTTTATCGATCTAATTTGGACATGACAATACAAAAACACATAGTACATAAAGAAAATGAATTCAAAACCAAGACATTGACATATCAAAAGAAAGCTTAAAGAACCAAGATTCATCATATATGCATATCGCAAGATGAAAACATCAGTCAAATAAAATATTAGTTAAATAAAATGAAAATTCCAATTTTGAACATAATGACAATTAGAAATGTCAAATGTAAAGATGGCTATTCAATGAAAATTCAACATCTCTGACAGGACTCTATAAAAACACAAATTAAAGAATAATGTAGTATAAAATTAAGTAAAAACTGTTAAATATTTGTAAAATATAGTTATAAGAATACAAAAGACAAGTTGTGTAGTGAATAGTGCTTCGATAAGAATAATTAAAAATTAAAGTGTTAATTGTGTATGAACTCTAAGAAAACTACTAATAATCTAGAAGGTAAAATTACCTAGAAAGAAGAGTTTATTGATTAGTTACGAAGAAAACTGTGAAGCGAGAAGAGGTGCAAGTTTTGAGAGCCAAAAATTTCATTTTTTAATAGTTAAAATTTAATTAAAAATTATAAATTCATGCTTACCAGTTTCACAGTATTAAAAAAGTAAAGTAACTCAAGTCAACATCTATCAATATAAAATTTAAGGAATTTAGTGGAAATCAGCTCCATAACCAGACCAGACCTGGGGGTTTGCAAAAGGTCGAAGAAATCCATCTCCAGAGGGAAATAACCTCCAAAATTATACACCAAAACATCAACAGGTATAAAATTCCAGAATTCAACAGGATATCCAGTCCGGAGTATCAACAGCATCCAGAGACTACAACATCATCCAGAGAGGAACAATTCCAGGGAAAAATAAGAAATATCGTCTACAAAAGGAGTAATTTAACGTATGCAAAACGATATCTAGCTAGATCGAATACAAATTGATCAATACTTAACTTATAAATGACAAATAAGAATATACGACATTTAATAACTTACCTAAATTAAATTTCAATTATATTAAAAGCTTAAACTTTCACAATTCCAAAATTTAATTGCTCTATTAGACAATAAGACACTAAGATGGCCATTTTGTTTTAAGAACCTAGATAGAATATACAAGTTCCATTACACTCGCATGTATTTCTAGTTGCCTAATAGTAGTAAATAGCTTCATAAAAAATTATAAAACCAAACGAAAGATATACGGGGTTACTGGATAAGTAAATTAAAACTTGTTAAATTGTAAGGAAATATTCTTTAAATATTAATTGTGTTGAATGAGTTCTAGTTCAATTGAGAAATTATCATTTTGATATTTTTTTAATAAAAGTTAATGTACTGTTCTTTAAAAGAATTGTTTTTATATGTACTGGGTGGTAAAAGATATTCGAATATTTTATAATAAAAAGGTGTTAGCTACTCTGCTAGACTCCACTCCTGAGAAAAGAGAAAAACATAGCCAGGGTATAGCAAATACAGGTAAAACAACATTAGCTAAATAAAATCATAAATAAAAAATTATAAAACAAAATTATATTTATTCACTATTACAATTCACATATAACATATAACATAAATACAATTTACACTATTTAAAATAAATATAACAAAATAAAATTAAAATAAAACATTGGCGCCCAATAAAAAAATAAAACACATAACCAAAATCATATTATCACACATCATCACACATACACACACTTACACATCACAATAATATATATATATATATATATATATATATATTGCGATGAACAAAAGTATACTATGAAAAAAAATAAGGGTCACAATATTAAGATAGAGAGGTTCAGTACAAATACAATTTACGCATAAAATATATTGAAGACGCCCCCTAATGTACCAACAGCGGCTAACAAAAGGTCCACGGAAGGGATAATCACTTGAAAATCCGGGACTGGAAGTTAGACCTTCAATAGCTCCCAATATATTAATTCGAGACGTGTGCATGAATAGTGGTAATAAATATCTAGGAAGCATTAAGAAGCCCGATATCATGTCAGGCGAGACTGTCATCTCCAGAAAGGCATGAGTAATGTGCACTCCACCCCTAGCCGTCGCCTATGTAGCTGAAAGTGATGCCGCTGATATCTTCACACTACTTTGCCCGCCGTTAACTGCCTTTCAGGCATTTTAAAGCTGAATACTAACAGATTTTATGTAGTTTTGCAATTTTTCTTACTGCTCGCTTGCCTCTACATGTACGACTTAAAGGAGGTGAAATTCCAGAGTTGAATAATATTTCCTTTTTCATAGCAAGCAAAAAATGCTGCATGTGATAACTTCTGTTACATGGCGCCTGTAAAATATATGTTTGTAGATCTGGTAGCAGATAAGCAGGCAATTTTGAAATAAAAGAAATGTCAAACGGAATATTGAAAATAATGGGAAAACGGCGTGGTAAAATAAGCCCAAAACCGGTATTTAAAATTTGGTCTGGGCACGCCTCCACAAAACGGTTGGCGCCACAGTGAAGACTTGTGATGTCAGACGTCTAGGCCATTTCGATTAAGGGCCCCGTATTCTTGACATAGTGTTTTCTACAAATACAAGTAATTTGAGACATTTAAGAACTGAATAATATAGAGTTTTGTAAATAACTGGAATGTTATCTCATGCCATCTGCGAATATTCAAAGGTACCGAAGTAAATCAATATATAACGTCAGAAAGCGATCTATCCAGCAAATTTTTAGGTACTGAAATCTTTCAAAATACGTATTTCTTTTTTCAACTATAGATGTAAACATTGGTATAACATAAACTTAAATAGTTCTCCATATAAATGCATTTTAAAAGTTATTATATTATTTGAGGAGAGTTTAAATAGTAAAAGTGGATAAACATAACGTCAGTAATTTTATTTTTGATATTACTTTTGCTGTACGTGTTTTACTTTTCGAGATTTCAGTACCTAAAAACACCACCAATCATTTTATGAGAAATACGGCGACCTTAAAATAATATACAGAGTGCGAAATATTTTAGGGTGGTTGCCGAAGTTAATTTGTGAAAAAGTTCATATAAATGTAGGGCGAAATATACTTTGAAATCCGCCATCAATTCTGAATGAAATTGGTCCCTTCAATTTTTTCGTACACTATTTTTGAGGAAAAAAATAAAACACGGTACGTTTTGTGAATCTTTTATTTAAAGATCTCTTTTACTAAAGTGTTATTGTGGTCAAAGTAAAAATGCAATTAAACATTGAAAATAAAAAGTTGATGTACAAATTTCAATCTTTTATTTTTTTTTCTCTTAAATATTCCAAAAAAGTATATTATCTAATACAGAAATATTAAACCAAAACAATAACACAAAAGTCAACTCTTCACCTCATTTATTATTCGCTGAAATAGTCCTACTGTATTTCTTATTGTCTCACAGCCAACTGTAATTCGATTCCTCAGGTCTTCAACATTTTCAGCAGGATTGGAGTAAACTAATGACTTGAGAAAACCCCAAATGCAAAATCTAAGAGATTTAAATCCGGAGAGCGAGCTGGCCATTGTTGTATATCTCCCCTACCTATCCAACGATTTGGATATACCTACTGCATCTAAGTGACAACGTACATTAATGCTAAAATGGACTGGGTGACCATCGTGCATGAACCATAAATTTTCTCTGAGCAGAAGAGGAATTTCTGCAAGAAGAGCAGGTAACTCTTCCTGTAGGAAGTGATGATAAGATTCGCCATTTAATCCTAATGGGAGGAAATATGGACCAATTAAATAATCATGAAGTACTCCAAACCACACATTTACTGAAAATTGATGTTGAAAATGACCTTGAAAAAATCCATGTAGATCTTCATCAGCCCATAAGTAATTGTTATGAAAACTTCGTATAGAATCTCTTGAAAAACTTGCTTGGTCAGTAAACAAAACGTCATTTAAATAATTAGGATTTTAAGCGGTTACATGAAGAATCCATTGACAAAAAACTAGACGCGGTAAAAAGTCTTGAGGTCGTAGCGCCTGTACACGTTGAATATGAAACGGACACAATGGCTGCTCTTTTAGAATTTTAAATATGGTAAAGTTGCTTATATTCAATATGTTGGCAATTTTTCGAGTGCTAGTTTTAGGTGACTCTTAAACTATAGGGAGAACTGCGTCTTCTAGTTGGACAGTTTGTACTTCTCGAGGGCGTCCACAGTCAGCAATTCTTTCCATAAATGTACCATTTTCGCACAAACGTTGGTGAAGAGGTGCAAATATTGTGTGATGAGGTATCCTATGTTCTTGATACAACTCAGCATACAGTCGTCAAGCTTGCAGAGCATGTGCATTACTTCGACCATAATAGGCACAATGCATATCTGTCATTTCCGCCTTTGCAAAATTTTCCATTTTTTTTTTTTTCATGAAGACACAAAAATTATCCACTTATTGACATTAATTTTGTAGCAAACAAATAATGAAGAAATGCTAATTTGACATTTTGACGAAATATTTGTATTTTATTTAGAAATATTGAAAGCAACCTACTTAATAATAGAAATTAAAAATACAGAACTTGCAATAAAATATGTTTTATTTTTTTCCTCAAAAACGATGCATCCTACGAAAAAATTTGAAGAGCCCAATTTCATTCAGAATTGATGGCGGATTTATAAGGAAATATCAAAATTAGAAAAATTCAATGGCGTACCATTTTTTTTATTAAAAATTGTGGCATTCTCGCACTAACGTAGAAATATTCGGATCACCCCAAAAAAAGCACATTTATACCTCCAAAGTGTGTTTCAAATTTCGAGTCTATACTGAAATTTAAACACATTAATTTCTCTATTAATCAAAATTTAGAGGTTAGCCATTTTCCTCTTGTACTTACTACTTCTAATGACAGATCGAACATTTGATACATTTTGAGAGTTTATTGCCAATCCCTTAAACATTTCCAATGATACTAAAACATTAAATGGTTAAGAAGTTACATGAAATACGGACATTCTTTTATCTACTCACTGAATCTTTCAAGTCTGATATTCTCTGTAATTCACATATCATTATTTTTAGAGTATTTCCATATTTAATTTTTATATTTCAGTAATTAATTATTAGGTTGTTCTTCAATCATTCTGTACCTTTCTGTTGCACGAAACACCTCATAAACTATAAATAAGGCATTAAAGGTAACATAAATTATTTATAGCAACATTACCACTCTGACAAGTGCGCAAGCACGGATATTGACGTACAAGAAAACTGAAATAAAAGTTTGTATGGGTTTATATCTGAGAAATATCAACAACGATCCCTTTAAACGATTTAAATTTAAGCCATTAAAGACATTATTCGCTGCAAATAATTGATGATGTTATTTTATTAAAATCAGTCATATAATATGCAGACTAATCATTTTATAATTTCTTACAAAGGAAGCGGAAATATCTCCAATAATTCTGAACTGATTAGTGTATTGTGAGCTTTTGGTGCCGATTTACAGTTTTTAATGCTTGGTGGAATATTGTACTTGCCAAACCGATATCATAATACAGTGTGATAATAATAAGGGACAATAATAAGGGTAGAAACAAAGTGGTTGATTTTCTCATTTCCCTTGCTTTATCGCTTTGGAAAATAAATAATGATCAGTAGAGTAAACGTTTATCAGTCTAAGGAAATTAGCTACCTTCTGCTATAGAAACGAAATACTTATTGTATCTACTTTATTATTTTGATTATGTCTTGTAATGCTTCGAGTTTTTTGTTTTGTTTAATCTTGACATACTTGACATAAAAGCATTATTAATAAGAGGGTTATTGACATGAAATTTGTCGAACACTTGGAAACTAATATAGCGAACACTGGGAAATATAATTGAATTGAGGAATGAGAGGGGTTGGAGAATCAGTTCCGAATATAAACGCTTCTTTAATGAACGAAAGTGGTTTGCTATTACAGGGTGTTTCTTACTCTTCAACTCTTGTTCAGTGTTAACTTCGATACCATACACCATGGTTTTTAATGGCCCCAAAAATAAGTCAAGCGGATTTTGGTCGGGCGATCGGGTCACCCACTTGGACAACTACCTCGGCCTATCTATCGTTCAGAAACGGTTGTAGATTTTTCAAACGTTACAGGAATAATTAAATATGATGCTAGACAAATAGACATGTTGTATTTTAGTGGGTAAAGTATGGACTTTTGTTTTACAACTTCTTAAACTTTTATGGGTTATTCTTCTGTTGAAAAATAATGACGCTAGATGGCATTTTCTAATCTAACTATATTCAGTTTATTAACAATATTTCAATAACGGCAGCAGATATCTTGAATATATTTGGTTCATCTTAATGAAGACAACATCAGGAAGATCAATAATAAAAAGCAAAAACTAGAGTGGCCCCAGATTAGAGCCTTGTGGCACACCAGAAGAAAGAGCAAACTGGAGGTAAAATTTAAATATCTGATAATGAATTATCTGTTTGTTAAATAAGATTCAAAGAGTTGAATTAGCGAAAAAACATTATTATATGTATGTTCCTCTAGCTTCAATTACCACTCAGAAAAACATATCGAGATGAGATGAGGACTGTAACGTATACAAATCGGCTCCAATATAGCAGTCAGACAATGAGTTTATTAAAATTATCAAAAGCATTTGTAATCAGATTGCTCCCACCTCTGGCTCATATCATAAATATATCTGTAGAATGTGGCAACTTTCCTGACAAGCTAAAAATTGGTGTGTTGTTACAATCTATATTTAAAAAGAATGATGCTTTATTAACAGAAAATTACAGAGGTATTACAGTCTCAACTATCCTAAGCAAAGTCATTGGAGGGTAATGTACAATAAAATGTATTCATATTTAAACAAATATAATATTTTATCCAAATGTCATAATGGCTTTTGTCCAAATAAATCAACCGAAACTGCTTGTTATGATTTTACGGAATTTATTCATAAACATCTTGATAAAGGTAAATACGTTGGTGCATTATTTTTGATCTGTCGAAGGCCTTTGATACTCTAAATATTAATTTTGTGTCAGAAAAGTTGTCAGCAGTGGGCTTTAGAGATAATGTTTTGTCGTGGCTAACATCATATCTGCAATATAGAAAAATGTATGTAAAAGTAAATAATAATATGTCAGCTGTGCAAGAGATTGACCTAGGAGTGCCGCAAGGGTCTATACTTGGTCCACTAATTTTTTTAATTTTCATGAATGACCTACCCTCCTATCTTAATACTGAATGTACTGTAATGTATGCAGATGATGTCACTCTAGCAACACATAGTAACTGCCCTGAGCAGCTACAGGATTCTTTGAATATATTGGCGTACCAATTTACAGAATGGTGCAATAAAACTGTCTAATTGTAAATGCAGAAAAAACAATATGCATGCGATTTTGCTCCCGTAGAAAAATCGACGCACCTCTTATTATTAAGGTAAATGATAAAATAATAGAAATTTCAGAACAAACAAAGTTTCTGGGTACATACATTAATTGTGATATGAGCTGGAGGTGTCAAGTTAATGACGTGTGTAAAAATAAATTATGGTTACTATACATTATTACAACTTAAAGCAATGTTTGATACTCCTCAGCTTCTCAGTATATAATTATTCTATAATTTATTGCCATTTATCTTATAACGTGGGGTCTGGGGTAACGTAAATGGATATAGTGTCAACAGAATTTTAATAACCCAAAAAAGAATAATTCGATTAATTTTTGGTATTCCCCAAGGTGAATCCTGCAGGCCATATTTTATTAATAACAATATATTAACTTTTCCCAGCATTTACATATATAAATGTGTATTATATGTTTTCAAAAATATAAAATTTTATGAACAAAATCCGATTCTCATACATATCAAACTAGGTACGGTAACTTACTGAAAATTCCGAATCACACTTCAAGTTTATATGAAAAGTCGCATTCTTACATGGGCATAAAACTAATGAACGTATTACCACAAAATATTAAAGAGGAAAAAAATCTAAATTCTCTTAAAACTAAACTTAAGACCTACCTTGTTAGTAAATGTTTATATAAAGTTTCAGACATATTTATCTAACACAGTATAGACTATTTGGATTTTTCTTGTGTTATACTTCACGTAAATTATTGTATACGTACCCATAATAAAGTTTTATATTATTTTTATTATACACTATCTGTTTGTATGTTTATAAGTATTTTTGTATTCTACACTTTTACTTGTAACAATTGTTTACAATGACTTATCCAATGTCAATTATTTTGATCTTAATGGATTAATAAATTATTATTATTATTATTATTATTATTATTGGCGAATATAAATTGAAATCATCAGTTAACATTAATCGATTACATGAGACAACATCAGGGAAATCATTAGTGAAAAGCAAAAACTAGAATGGCCCCAGATTAGAGCCTTATAGCACACCAAAAGAAAGAAAGAACGGCGTGTAAAATTTAAATATCTGACATTGAATTATCGTTTGTTAAGATTCAAAGAGCTGAATTAGCGAATTGGAAATCCTAATGATGAGTAATGTAAAAACACTATTATCTATTAGTAATTGGCTCGCTGTATCTCTTCTTCTCTTGCTTCAATTACCCCTCAGAAAAAAAATATCCAAATGAGATCAGGACTGTAACGTATACAAAAAGGCTGTAATACAGCTGTCAGGCAAAGAATTTATAGGCGAATATAATTTGATAAGATCATTAATGAAGAGCAAAAACTAGAGTGGTCCCAGATTAGTGCCATGTGGTACACCAGAAGAAAGAAAAACAGAAGGTCAAATTTAAGTATTGACATTGAATTATGTGTTTGTTAAGTAAATAAGATCCAAAGAGCTAAATTATCGAATTGAAAAAACCTAATAATGAGTAACAGAAAGAACCCTATTATGTATCAGTAGTCCCTGTATGTTGCTCTCGCTCCAATTACCTTCCAGAAAAAAATTATCGGGATGAGATCAGGGCTGTAACGTATACAAATAGGCTCTAATATCTCGGATGTTTATTCAATAATCTCTACGGGTACCGCAAACGAACGCACGCGACAGCCTACTTAGCAATGGCTAGGCCGTTTATAATGAGCCTTGCAATTACTCACATATTCCGCGTCATTTGCTAACGTTGCCTATGATTGATCACATCACGCTGGCATGTTTTGCATGCCCAAACAACTGTACCTCGTTACAAATTATTCCGACAATGTCACGGAACGGACCGGCAAGCAGAAAGGCTATTTCCCAAAATTAGCATCAGATACCTTGTATGATAAACGGGTGAACAGCAGTTCATTTATCTATTCATCATCTGTTGACTGCGATATCAGTCGAGCAGTTTGTCAGACAATGCTCAACACTCCTACAAATAAAGCTGTGCTTGTGATTCTAGCAGCGATTAAATCTAGGGTGTTTCAGGACTTGACGCCTCGACCGTGTCAAGGGAGAACGAAATCGGGAATAGAAAATTGAACTTTGGGTCTAAATAGGCTACATTTTAAAATATAGATATTGAGAATTATTGTTATAACATCATCGACATTTATTTTCCTATACACTGCAAAAAAAAATGTTATATAAATGAGATTACCAAGTGTATAATATAGAATGTGTGAAATATACGTGTTAATAGTTTAACATACTCTGTTTTTATACGTGTCAGTGCGATAATAACATTGTAAGTTAAATTAGAGATTTCTTAAATAAACAAAATATGATCTTATGTGGAGAGTAGGTGTTTTAAATATTGATAAAGTAATTTTGGATGTTAAGGGAATATTTTCGGCTTCCAAAGGAATATTCTTGCCGTTCGTTTCTTATTTTCAGTAGAAATTTTGATCTAGCTTTCAGCGACAGAATTAGACTTCCAGGCATTATGCTTTTTAAACTCAAAAGAACTGCCCTACAATCAGCTAAAAGAAAGGTTGAAGATCGCCAAAAATAGAACCCGGTTATACGCATTTCGATAAGCAGATTAAGAAATCGTGCACTCAGGTTTGGCACATTGCCAACAACATTTTAATATTTTTTCACCAGTTCTACTAAATCCAAACCATCAATATTTCCAGATGTTACAGAAAACTCTCTAGATACTTTTGTTTTGGGACTGGGTATCATGAAGTCATGTCTTCCAAGTGGAAGCATAGTCCTTCATCAGATTTGTGAGTTGTTCCTACCGACATAAGCCTCCTAAACCAATAATCAAAATAATCTAAAATAAATAATGGTAACAAAGCTTTTTTACTGAAAAACATATCTATATGGGGAGCAATTCATCATCGTCTGCATTAAAACTCTGGATATTTCCTTCTTTGTTAATACCTTAAATTTTTGTGTACCCTTATAATTTTTGTTCCAGGAATACAATCAAATTTAAGTATTTTTTGATATCGATATTCTTCTAGAGTAAAATTTCTGTTCTTATCATTGAGTAATGCCAGGAGATGAAGTCTTCTGCGTTAGTTCGTTGAAATAAATAAACTAATAATCCGTTCTCGTTAGTTATGTTATATATATATTTTTTCTCTACTAAATTTTTGACAGCGACCAAATGCTTGTTCGTATTCCTTCCGTGATTTATCTGCCACGGTATTGAAAACAACACTGAAATCTTATAGGAAATCATCACTTTAATTATTCATATTCTCACTTTCACAATAATTATGAGAAATAATTCAATGACAGCTGTTTAACAAATACCAGTTGACAATAACAATTAACTTTATGAACCGTATTCAACGTTTGTCTGTCTATAAGTCCCTATTCCATATTATTAACTATTAACTCTGCTCGTCCTGCTTGGCTCAACTTTTTTGTATATGCGTGCATGACCCTCGAATGTTCGAGAGAGGTCCAACGAGGTCTGCAATGTTCCAGTAACTTCATTGCATATCCAGCCCCAGTGGCGTCACACAGTCTATATATGTGTTATTTTATTTCATTATTGGTGTAGGAATGACTCGCTTGTGAACATTGAAAGTATATTTTTTACAAAAAATGTTGTAGCGAGCCTCATGTTGGATAGCCCTGATATATAAAATGATACGGTACTCAAAAATTGTAGTCTTGTTGAATCCCTGGTTCCTTTGATTTTAAGCAATTGTCTTTGACTTTCCGAATCTCAAAAACAAATGATGTCAGACTTACTATCTTTAGGAGATTCAGTCTCTAAAGTTACAGTATTTTTTGTAAATACTTTACAACAATGAATAAAATATTGATTTTAATCAGATAAAGACACTTTTGTTTTTACACAAGTGAAGTAACCTCTCCTTTTTTAAGCCCTAATTAGAGAGTAATAATTATTTTATTCACTAGAAAACTTGCTACTGACGTATTTAAGAGAATTAAGGAACGTCCAGCGAAGAAGAAAAAATCAGTGATGGATGTTTTCAGAGTAGACAAGGACGTTTACAAGAATCTGGTTTGCAGTGTAACAACGTTGAGGATTAAGTTGCAGTTTTTTATTTTAAAGGGACATTGCAGAGCCACGTAAACACAGTTGCTAGTGCCAAACGAGACCTGACTGTCCAGGACACTGAGTGGAATCAAACCCTTTGAACTACTGAAATAAAATTATTAGTGAAAAAGGTAAAGCGTTTGTGAAGAGTGCGCTTTAAAAGTATGTCCTTAGGCAACAGATCAAATTCGCTTTATCGCGCGTATTTTCAGTTGCTACCTCTAATTCTACAATAGAAACAATCAGCGACGGTTTTAACAAAAACATATAATTCCCCATGCAACTTATATAAACTTCTCAAATATTTGAAACTCTTATTAGCTTCCACATTATTTCACGAATAAATAGGGCCTAGTAAACATTACCCGTTGCAATTAAAGACTATATAAAAAATGTTGTCTAAGATTCAATATACAGAGTGTTCGATAACAACAATTTCCTAGTAACGACATCTCAGAGGGTGAAATCAGCAATGTCACACCTGCGTTGCCATATCACGGCTAAATGATTGTGTTCTTTCATAGACTATTATCCCGTAATACGTATACTAAAATTTTTGAAAAAGTTTTAACAGCAAGAATAAGTAGTTTCATAAAACGATTTAAGATTGTTTCGGATTTTCAGTACGGATTCTTAGAGAACAGATCAACAAATGATGCTATAAAAAATTTAAGTTTTCGCATTTACAATGCCTTAGATAATAGGGAAAATTGTTTAACAATATTTTTTGATCTCCAAAAAGCTTTTGAAGCAGTTAGCCATGAAAATTTATTTTTAACGTTAGAAAACTATGGCTTTAGAAATGTTTCTTTAAAATTATTAAAACATTATTTAACGAATAGACAACAAAATGTATGTATTAATGGTACTTATAGTGAGGTTAGAACAGTGGAATTTGTTCCCCAAGGTACTGTGCTAGGGCCGTTGTTATTTATTCTTTATATAAATTCCATTGTCTCAATTCCAGTCTTTTATAAAGCAGATTCTTGGCTTTCACTGAAGAAGAAAGTGAAAAGCGATCTTATATTAGTTAAAACCTGATTCGACAGTAAATTACTAACACTAAAAACTAAATACGTACCTTTTGTAATTTATGCAAACAAGTTACCGAAATTCGACAGTTTAAAATAGGAAACGAACAAACTATTGCATCAACCAAGAGCATAAAGTATCTTGGCATCATTTTAGACTGCCACTTAAGATGGAATGAGCATATCAACGCTACAATAAAAAAGCTAAGAGGTGTTTTATTTAAATTTAAAGAACTTAGAAATATTTACATTTGAATTATGGGATAGTTGCATGGGGTGCATCTTTAAATGTGCATACATGATTTGGAAGTGATCTAGAAACATTTTTTGAAAATAATGCTAGGTAAAAAAGAACGGTATTCTACCCAAAAATTATTTGAAGATAGTGGTATACTAGATCTGAAACAACTATTTTTCACGAAATGTGTTTTAGAGGCCTATTTGGCTCAAAATCGAGCAAGTAGTATGTGCCATACGAGGCAATCTGCAAAATTATTTCTACAGGTGCCTACAATGAATACTATGGCTCTACGTAGTTGGATATTTTTAGGTCCCAGATGTTTTAATTATTCTTCCTGAGAGTATCAAGTCATACACCTACAAAAAGTTCAAGTCACAACTAAAGAAATATGAATTAACAACAGACAGGTTGAAAATAAAAGAGCAAATTGATTTACAAAATCAAATGGTGTTATAATGTAACAAAATAGTGTATTTATTGGCTGTATTGTTTACAATGGTATAATTGTTATTGTAAGATATTATATAGTGTATATTGATTATATTCATATTTCGGTTATTGTTTACCAGTTCACGAACAGGTGATTAATAGATTATTATTATTATTATTATTATTATCACCCTGTACATAAATTTTAATATTTATTTTTAACGTATTTTTGTTCTAGTCCTCAACATATAGCTACCGAATCGAGAAAACTATAACAAATTTTCATACGTGATTCAACGTTTGAATTTAAATAACCAACCGCTAAAGTTTTCCAGACAGTTTTGCATTAAAAGCAATTCAAAGTTTATACGGAACGTTTTAGAGTGAATCCAGAAAACTAACAGACGTTAAAAAGATTTCCATAACAAGCCCAAGTTTTAACTTGAATTGGTATTAGAAGATTGGTTTTTGGTAATATAATCATTTTATTTTGTAAATGTAACCTAGAGTACGGTGCATTATGGCCCTCTTGTTATCTCCATTAGAGCCGTTTTAAGTGTAAGATTGTTCTGTTAATTTTAATGTTAAGTACTGATAATTAAGATAACAGGATAGATATACAGAGTTAACTATGACTAACTACAAATATTTTAAAAGGAGATAGAGAAAAATAAGAATTAACGGAACCACTCTTCAAAAAATGTCTAAAATTATAAAGCGAATTTTTTTTCGAAACTGTAGCCCTCATTTACCGCCGGCTAGAGAGTACAGCAACCAGTAACACTAATCGGAAAAATTCGTTGTCATACTTCCTGTATTTTTATATTGTGATTTTGTTTTGCTTTAAGTTTTAATGCCATAATTTTCAGAAATAATTTCTTATCTACAACTGCTTTATAACAGCCTCATTACAGCATTTATTTGGCACTGTTTCAGTTGAATAATGAAGGTCATTAGACCACTAGTGCAGTAATGTGACATATTACAACACTAGTGAAATATTACAAAACGAGATCACTGCTTAATGGTTATTTTTTTTAAGAATCAACAGGTTTATCAATTTGACAATTAATAGATAATTTAACTTTAATTAAATTGACTTGTTATATATATTAACAACACAACTTTGATAATTCGTAAGATTGTGAAGTAGGTTGTCAGGGGCAGGTTGATGTGGTCTACACGGATTTCTGTAAAGTCTTTGACCGTATAGACCACGGAATATTGCGGTCAAATTACTTAAGTATGGTTCCCTTATAAAATTAGTAAAAAACTATCTCTCCAGCCGATATCAGTTTGTATCTTATAACGGTTATAACTCGCAAATATTCTCGTTAACTTCAGGTGTTCCCCAGGAGCCAATTTGGGGCCCTTACTATTCTTATTATTTATAAATGATATTAGGAGTATAATAGACTGCAAATTTGCTTTATTTGCAGTTGACTGAAAATATATCATAGCGTGGAATCAGTGAATGATTGTGAAATTATTTAAGGTCAGCTTAATAAAATTGAGACTTGGTGTACCATTAATAAATTATACTTAAATACTAGCAAGTGTAAAATTATGAGTATTTCTTTGAAGAAACAATTTATTGAATTTGAATACAGTTTAAATTCGTCAGTGTTATCTCGTTGTAATAGTAATAGAGATTTGGGCATAACTTTTGATAGCAAATAGTCGTTTAATGGACATATTTCCTTAATCGTATCAGCAGCGTTAAAGATGTTAGGGTTCTTAATTAGAAATTGTAGAACTTTCGTAATGCACAAAGTTTTAAGGTTCTCTATTACTCCTACGTTAGATCTAAAATTGAATATGCTTCGATAGTATGGTTCCCGTTTTATAGGTGTCATATTGCACCTATTGAGAGTGTACAAAGAGAGTTCTTGAAATTTCTTTACTTTAAAGAGTACGGTTCATATCCGGAAAGAGGATTTAGTCATGATGTATTATTGAACACCTTTGATGTTACATTATTATAAGTTAGACGTGTAATTTCTAGTTGTACATTGATTTACAAAATTTTACATAATGAACTTGACTGTTATGATCTATTGCACGCATTAAATTTTCATGTTCCGCAATATTCTGCAAGACGGATTGCTGATTTTGTGTTACCATTAGCTAGAACCCATATAATGCTGCGCTCTCCATTGTATGATGTCATGTGTAGTAATTTAAATACAATTGGTATGTTTTGTGACATTCATTCTGTAGATGTTAAACAATTGCGTTTTTTTATTATTGAATACCAACATCTGTTTTAATATATACTTGCTTTTTGTATTTAGTATTTGGTTTAAATGAAGTGTTTCTATTATTTTTCTTATATTTTATAGATTTGTAGAATCTCATTTCTTAATTCCGTCTTTTTAATTTTCTTTGCTACATTTAATAGCTTTGCTTCATATTTTATATTCTTAGATGCACACCAAGCAGTGAATCGTTTATAAAATTGTTCGTACTTGGTTCTCGATTTATCTGGTAAAAGTGAAGCTAATGCAGTTGCAGCAGCCTTTCCAATTTCAAGAGGCAAGTTTTCTGTTTCTGAATCACTAATTATTTCAATCAACACCACTATTTTCAAAAGAAAATGTAAAAACGGAAACTCAATTTTGTTTATAACAAGTTTGAGGTTACCATAACAATGCCTTTGCTTCTTGATTTTGAATCAAAACTTACAAACTGGATCTGATTTTGGATTTTTCTCAATTTAAGGTAGTTGCAGATACATTTTTTTGCAGTTCTAGATAAAATTTCATGTAGTGCACGTGGGATAACGGCATTTTTTATTACACTCTATCTATATCCCACTTGTACTATAAATAACTGTTATTGCCTTTAAGGCTTACTTGAGGACTTGGTTGAAATTTTTGTACTTGACAGTTTAGTATTACTATAACTGGTTTTGATGTAGATGCTGCCATATTCATCAAATTCATTATTAATTACGAATGAGATTGCATGTCTACAAATAACTCTTCTTATGAACCAACAACATCTAATAATAATAATAATAATAATATATTTAATCCATTAAAATAATAAAAATTACATTGGACAAGTCAATTACACAACAGTTACAAAGAACATTAATGAAGTACAAACATCGACAGATATTAGACAAACATTGTAAATTAAGATAAACATTGTAAAATATAACAATTATGTTATGTGTATAAAATAATATTAAGGATCACTAGGAATACATATCTGACACTTCGTAGCAACACTTACACACAAGGTATGCCTTAAGTTTGGTTTTGAATAAATTAAAATTTATTTCGTCTTTTATGTCAACTGGCAATGCATTCATAAGTTTAATACCCATATAAGAGGGTGATTTTTCGTACAAACTTGTAGCATGATGTGGAAGTTTTAATAAACTACCGTATCGAGTTTTATATTCATGTGTATCAGAATTACGTTCATAAGATCTTATATTTTTGGCAACATATAATATACATTTGTATATGTATATGCTCAATATGTTATTTTGAACAAAATATGGTCTACAAGATTCTCTTTGGGGAATACGAAAAATTAATCGAATAATTCTCTTTTGTAATATTAAAACTCTGCTAGCATTATGACTGTTTACATTACCCCAAAGTATAACATTATAGGACAAATGACAATAGATTACGGAATAATATATGTTAAGAAGCTGGGCAGTATCAAACATTGTTCTTAACTGTATTAATATATAGTAGCCGTAGTTAATTTTTCTACATACATTGTTAATTTGACTGCTCCAGCTCATATCACAGTTAATAAACGTTCCCAAAAACTTAGCTTCATTAGAACCCTCTATTATTGTGTCATTTACCTTAACTTGAAGAACAGCGTTAAACTTTTTACGCGAAAAAAATCGCATGCATACGGTTTTTCCTGCATTTACAATTAATAAGTTTTTATTACACCATTCTGTAAATTGACAAGCTAAGGAACACAAAGAATCTTGCAACTTTTCTGGACTATTTTCATGTGTTGCAAGAGTGACATCGTCAGCATATAATAACTTATTTGAGTAGTTTTTCTTTAATTAGAGGTTATTCCCGTTTTAACATTTACTAACCCCATTCCAGCCGAGGGGTTAAGGGGAGGGGGCGCGCTTGTACTACCACCTACTATATTACAAATTGTTTCAGCCATGTCACGACAGTTTGGCAACGAACAACCTATATATTCAGCAAATTAATCAACTTATTCGAACGAGACTATGAACGTTTCTTATAATTAATTTTCTTACCGCTTTCATGTCAAGCCGATCTTGGCTTATTTTAGAGCCATTAAATGGGAAATTAAAACACGTCATTTACTATTCCCGGACAAATCTCAAAAAATGGAGAGAAACTAGCTTAAGCAGCGTGCAGTATAGGATATGAGAGTGTTTGCGATATCTTCCCAGAGCGAAACGGATTTTTTATTTAAATTATTGAATTCTTTTATTATATGGGTTATTCTACTGTACGATATTACTTGAAATATACTCGTAGTACAGTATCATTTACCGATTGCACCTGGTCTAATTTTGTTAAACACTTTATATTTATATATAAAAAGTATCTGAATAGTAAATATAAATTTTTCATCAAGTAGCTTCAATGAATAAAGTAAAATAGTAAAATCAATGTATTTCATTCTTTATGTGTATGTGATTTAATTTTATTAAACACTGTGTATATTTCTCACAGAGAAAAGCCTCTGGTTTGTAAAAATAGAATCTTAAGACAGCTTCAATAAAGGTCACAGAAAAATAAAAGAAAACGTCAAGTATTGGTTGTTGTTAATAGCGGCGTGGATTACTCGCAGCACTCAGGTCTAAAGACCCATTGCACAGGCCGCTGATGATAGATTTCAAAATAGGCCTGTGATGCGCGCAAAAGCGAGCACCAGCTCTGCTGGAATCTCTCTAATGTCTTGAGGAAACAGAAAAGCCGCCCCAAGATATTTGTGTCTTTTATCATTAAACAGACTCACTTACAGAGCTTAAGCCAATTCTATGTAGGTGCTTGTTCAGATGTCCGTGGCCTATTAGGAGAAAATCCTGATGTTACTTCCGTTAAGCATAATGAAGTTTTGGTCTGCGTCAGTCTATGGGGTCCCTATAAGTAGCACTCTTGGTCGTACTCCATAGATCCCCGCTTCTGAACCCTGGTCTGTCTTGAACCAATCCGAGAACCAGACGAGCGCTTTTAAGACCTGAGTATCAGGATTAACGAACCAGGCTTCTCTAGTTGGAAATTCTACCCAAATTTTTTTTGAAAAGCATAGGTATGGGATACCTTGTCGCTGGGTGTAGCAAGAATCTCATCCCCATCTACTAACTCCTTATAGATCATGGTGTGAACCCTGTCGTGATTTTGACCATTTCACATCCCCCACTGTTTTAGCCGATAAGAGGACCCTCTTGCCTCCCCCTCAATCACGAGATGCAGTTTTGGAAGAGACAGGACCGCCTCTGGGGTCCTTGTGGGCATTGACACACTCAAGTAGTGGTTCCACCTGTTCCAATTTTGTTAAACGCTATGTATGTGACACCAAACCCTATGTTTATTTATATTTCAAAAAGGCATCTGTTTAGTAAATATATAATTTTCCATTAAAAGGTTAAATAAATAATGTAAAGCATAAAGAAAAAATGTCTTTTAATATATAGTAATTAAATAAACAATCTCTTGACATACATTTGGGGAACATATAAAACAATAAAATAATATAATTAAAAATATATTTTCTAGTTACGTAAAATAGTTAAAGTGCATCTGAATTAATCCAGTGGGAAAATCTTTTACGTTTTAGCTTCAGCGAAGACAAACTTCAAAAGCAGACTTTAAATAATGCATAAATCAGGATAATTTGTTGGAATCAAATGGCATCTTTTCCGTACAATCAATTACATTCTCTGGAATATTTCTTTTCTCCCCATCTCATGAATATCGATCGATAATAAATGGAACCATTTTATAAATCATTCGCTGGGTAACTTACGGTTTCCCAAATGGAATTAAGATTTTCGTTCCCTTCTGCCGAATATTTCTTACTCTGTACCGGATTTGAATCTATATAGAAGTGTCTCGGCATGGAATATTTACCCATTCGTAAATAATATGGTGTGTGGGGTAACTTACACATAAATGACTTAAAAAAATAATTGGAAACGAAATAAAGTATTATACATAAGGAGATTATGAGATGGAGTTATCAGAAAATAAAACAGTTTCTGAAACTGTGGAACTTTCATTACCGAAAAAGTGTAAGAAGTAAGATTCATCCTAGAGAATCCATGCAACATTGCATTCACTGTTCATCGGTACTTAATTGCAAGTGGTTTACCATGCAACGAAATTACAGGCCTTAAATAATAATAATAATAATAATAATAATAATAATAATAATAATAATAAATAAAACAGTTTCAGACAATTTTCGAAAACGCGAAATTTTTTTTTAAATAACTCAAGCAACTAAACTGTCTAAAACTTTATGGAATGGAGATTAAAAAACGACGTTAAATCATTTTCTGAGAATGTAATGATGGCATATTTCGAAGAACTATCAAAAACTATGAAGCCTTCCTCACTTTGGTCATTTTACTCAATGGTAAAGGCCACAATTAATATAAATCACAATGTCGGTATTGCAAACTACTTCAAATTACAAGCTTTCCTGAAGAGCAAATCGGACAGCTTTAAATTAAAAAAATCCCAGATTTGACAAGTAAATATATAAACGATTTTCTAGAAAACGCACTAGATGATAAATATTTGTTTATGATGGTAATATATTGAGCCCAATATAATGTTAGATATGTAAATTTATTTCAAATCGTCTTTTAGATTGCTCTTATAATTGGTATAAGTGGTGCGTGCAGGAAACAGGAGTTGCATAATATACAGGGTGTTAACAAAGAGTGTAAAATATTTAAGGAGGTAATAGTATGAACCAAAATAAGCAGAAAAGTCTCAATAAACATGGTTCCGCAAAGTAACGGTTGCGGAGATATGGAATGTTTTATGTTTTTTAGCCCCTTTTTATTTTGCAAAACCGTTGTGTATTTTCTTATAATAGTTGGTTGATGTTTAGTGAAATAAACAGTACGTATTTGCGAGTTGTTCTCAGTGTACAAGTTTTCTTTCGCTATGACTGGTTACTCTAACGCAGAATTAACAGACATACATTTCATGTTATGGTCGTGCTAATGGGAACGCCACCGAAGCGCGACGTCTTTATGTTGACGCTTATCCAAATCGCCAGATTCCTTCACAACGCATGTTTGGAAGAATTCACCAAAGATTGCGTGATACCGCTTTCTTGAGCAAACAGTGCCATTTATCCGGAAGACCAAGGTCGGTATCCACTCCTAGAGCAGAAGAAGAAATTCTAGCACTGGTAGAGCAGAATCCAGGTACTAGTGTGCGGAGAATATCAGCCGAGGTAGGAATTAGTGGTCCTCTTGTTTGGAGAATCCTTCACGAGCAACTGCTTTATCTATACCATGTGCAACGAGTACAGGCCTTAAATCCAATAAATGATCATCAAGCACGTTCGGTTTTTTGCCGCTGGTTGCAAACATTCTTTTTATTGATGAGGCCGGGTTCACAAGAAATGGAGTGTTTAATTTTTACAATACGCATATTTGGGCCGACGAAAATCCTCATACTCTAATACAATCTGGACATCAGGCACGTTTTTCATTAAACATTTGCATGGGTATTGTAGGTGACAGGTTTCTAGGTTTTGTTGTTTTACCAAACCGATTAACAGGCGCTGCTTACCTCAACTGTCTGCAGAACACACTGTATGAGTTTTTGGAAGACATTCCTTTGAATCAGAAGCAACAAATGTGGTTCCAGCATGATGGTGCTCCAGCTCATTTTTCCATGGCCGTTAGAGAGCATTTACACCAAACTTTTCCACATAGATGGATTGGAAGAGCCAGACCTGTTTTATAGCCTCCAAGATCGCCTGATCTGAACCCTCTAGATTTCCTTGTTTGGGGATATTCCTGTAAATGGCCTGGAAGAGCTGCAGCTACGGATTAATCAAAAGTGTCAAGAAATCCAAACCAAGGAGGGTGTTTTCGAAAGAGTTCGAATATCATTGAGACTCTTTTTTAACACCCTGTATAACCGTCATATATTCAAGACACAGGGAAGAATCTAATTATTGATATTCCCGTTTCAAAAACTAAACGGCAACGTTCTTTTGAGGAACCCCAAGGTTAAAAAATATAGAAACTTTCGCTTTGCAGTAAATACAGCTCGAAATTTACCTTTTTTCTAAACTATATAATGGAAAATGTATCAAACATTGTGTTAGTATTAACAAGTTAGGAAAGATTCCAAAACAAATAGCCATATATCTGGGACTACCAGAACCGGCGACTTATTATACAGGATACTGTTTTCGACGCTCGTCCGCGACTATTCATGTTGACGCGGGTGGTGACACGACAAGACTCGTTCAAATTTTCCAAAATTTCTATAACTATTCGAAACTAAACTGAATGTCTCGTACTTTAGGAGATATGAATGGAAAACATATCACCTGACGATTATTAAGAAATACCTTAGCAGCTATTTTAGAATATCTTTCAAAACTTAACAGATCCTAATCGAACTACAAAAACTTTCAAATACACTTTTTTACTCATTATGAATTTCACATACTTTATACTTTTTATCGATGAATCGGCAGACTGTTTTTTACTAGTCTATACACTCGCATTCGGATATCCTTCGGAATTTCAAACTGTTCAAACTTTATTTACGAAAAGTTTTTATTTATATAGCCCTAGATAACTTTCAACAAAACTTACATTACATAGACGAGATCTTCTTTCAAAGTATTCAGAAGCGGGTATTTTACCTTCCGTCGATAAAAGAAAGAAGAGAATTTAAAAAGCAATTAAATTATAATCATTGAGTTCAGTGTCTCTACATCTCGCCTTCAATAAAAATTAATTTAGTTTCTGAATATCGGCAGCTGTGGAGCAGTACAAATTAAAACAATTTTTTCACGTCCTTTGTTGAAGAACTGTGAAGTATCTATAAATTTAAATATCCAATCTGGCTGTATGTAGTAAATCCAGACGTAATTTTATCTGACACAAAGTTGCAGCCCGTTACTTTTTCACTTAGCGTTCGGCTCCCGCACGTTCATTGTCTCAATCGGTGCAAGGAGATCGATTTCCCGTCTTCTATGCTGATTATATTCAGTGCAGGAACTAGTCATGTCAAAAGCAGAGCGTAATCAGTTTCAATATTACAAAAGTAGCTTCTTTCGAAGGCAATCAGCGTTAAATCCATGGAAACTCATGTTCTCGATTATTACTAATAAAGTGCAGAACCAAATTCATAAAATGTATCTACGAAGTGCGGTAAGCTATACGTACGTAAATGTGGTAAGTTGCACATTACAGCATGGCGTGCGGTAAGAGGCAATTACCACACGCCATACGACAATGTAAAAAATAACACAAAAAAATAAAATTTGTGTTGATCAATCATATTTCAACCCTACATCAAACAACCTCCATCCACTGTGACGGTTCAAAGTCATTCAATAGCGGAGGTTTGTTTAAAACAATGGTCTGTGTACATTTTAAGATCTGATAATTTCAGGTAGGAAGCTATACACATACAAAGACTATAGACCAAGAAAATTACAATATGTATAATGGCGGCCAAACGCAGTAAGAACTACACTGGGACTAAACGCGAGCAAGGTTTCAATAACTCTACAATAATCGAGTAGCAAAAGACAAATATCAAAACTATAGCTATGGAAACTCCAAAGTTTCACTTGACGCATAAACTGTGCTTTGAAAAGAACGCTACCCAACTGCTGTCATGTAAGTTATTTTGATCTTTCTGCCATTTTAAGACCTATTTATTAATATCGAAACCAGAGTTAGAGTTACACAGCTTGCATGACAGCAGGTGTAAAGAAGTGAAGGCACAATAACGTACCAACACTCCTGGAACTAGTACAGTAATATACAGGGTGTCTCATAATTAGCTGCCAACCTTGAACAGGCAGATTCTATGATCAAAACTAAGTAAAAAAGTTCATATGAACATGGGTCCGGAAATGCTTCCTAAGGGCACAGGGACCCATTGAAGAGGGAGGAATGGAAATCATTTTTTGCAATGAATGAAATTTGGTATACACAGCTAAATTTTGATGAGCAATTTGATGGACTAATCCATTTATTTCCACAAGGTCCATTGGAGTGGGTACGGGGGCGCCCTTGGTATTTTGCGTGTGTAACTTTTTTGCAGCTTAGTGTATCCATCTGACTATCGAAACAATCGATTCTCCTACCTGTTTTATTTGAATAAGGTATACTTTGCTGAAGTCGGTAGGAGTAACCATTTTTGAAATAATCCTATTTGAAATGCTCAGTGCACCGAGTAAAAACTGTTTTGGTTTTAGGGCTTGATCATAGAATCGGCCTGTTCAGGGTTGGCAGCTAATTATGAGACACCCTGTATAGTTAAATCCTACGTAGAAGATTGATGGATCTAAAAGTGATAATGGAACTAAAACTAGAATATTTGATGCAAGTCCTTCCTTCTCTCTTGGAAGCAAAACTCTGTTACAAACTGATGTATATGCCACTGAGATTTATCTGTGACAACATAAGGAAAAGATGAGGCCAAACAGGTCCTTATCTACTTCAACAGCTGAGCAGTAATAAAGGCTTTGACAATACACATCGATATCAAAAGTAGTTGTCATCAGTGGTTTTATAGGCATGAAGTAATAGTCAAATGGAACAACAGGACATGGTAAGCAAGATACTTTAGCAAACATTTTTATAGGCTCTGAATTTGCTTTTGGAATACCAGAAATATCGGTGAGTGATATTATGACTAAATCACCAATCAACAAACTGACTACTGATATACTGCAATTAAAAAGAAGACATAAATGCAACAAGTAATTAGTTAGCGATACCTGAGAAAATTAATTTAGTAAATGTCTCACATTTCATTTCTGAAACTCTGGGCCAGTCCCAGGTTAATATCGTATACATTGACATGTAGAAGGCATTTGACTTAATCATGGCGTGTGGTTTGTGTTTAAGTTTAATTTAATCTGTTTAGTACCTACTTAAGCAGAAAACAGTATTTCATGTTCAATGCATTTGAATCTACCGTATACGTAGCTTCACCTGGAGTGCCTCAGGGAACCAGCCTGGGACCTTTGTTATTTAATATTTTTATAAATAGTGCAGTTATTATAGATGTTTAGTACCTTCTTTATGCAGTCATCAGTTCATTATTTACCTCATCCTGTTAACTGTTTGATGTAATTTTAAGGATAAAAACGAAATAACCATCTCTTCATCTAGTAAATACAAACTGTAACATAGTAAGCCAACATATTGCAGTGTTATCCTATCCTATCCTCTATTAATGATTGATTGAAATACAGATAATATGTTTGTTGGGTTTCTCCGGGCTCGCGTCTTATCGTACATATTGTAAGATGTCATTCTGAAATGCTCTGAAATAAATTCTTTAATGGAAATTGCAGACACATTAAGGCTTATGATGTAGCGGCAGCAGTAAAAATGTATTTTGTAGGTTTGCGCCGCGCAAAAAGTTTGCCACAGGGCTTCCAACGCGAACACGACAATGGGGATGCAGCCATGTGTCAAACAGGCTCCAAGAATAAATTATTATTCAAATCCTTTGCTAGACTAATTGTAGTAAACAAGAAGCGGGCAGCAAAGACCCGAGAAGCTACACACAATACTAAAAGTCGCCTAAGAATAAATTACAGGCGAACTTGTTTGACTCGCTCTTCGAATACTAAATCTTAGTTTGTATAAACATATTATGTACAATCAGCGAGGGGTTTTATTACATCCATCTGACTTTATAATTACTATATATAAACAAAGGCTTTGGCACAGCAACTACGTGGCTCTGTTGTTATATTTAAATGATGATTCTCGCTGGAGAGAGGCAGGCTTACTCTGTGTTTGGGGCCGTGCTTTGTTCTCTAAAAAACGTTGAATGCTGAGCCGGATCACTGATAATTGTGTAACAAATTAATATTTGGTCTTTATAATGCGGGGTTTGTAGTAAGCCTTATGGACTTAAAAGGGGCGTGACACTTTCTTCACGGAATACACAAAAAAATATATTCTGTCTAGACAACCTTTACACTAATAAAGTAAAGTAAACAAACAATTTTTTGTATACAGGGTTGCAAGTAATGGTCCATGGGGACATACTACATTTTTCATTTCAATATATTACGATTTTTAAACCAACTTGCCTTAACAATATGTGGACAATAAAAAAGATACAGGATGTCGGGGTTGGAATTTAAAAAGTGATTTTTCATAATAATAACAGTGATTTTTTATAATAATTGCACTGTCTTTGAATGTATCAACTTAAAAATTTGGGAGTAGATGTTTTTGGATATGAAAAATCATAATCTGTTGTTTATTTCGACGTATTTCCTAGAAAGCGCCACATCCGTCATATTTGTGACGTAAATGGGAACGTAACTTTTTTTACTCTAACGTTATCATGTTTTTTATAAAAAAATCTTAAATCTACATTATTTTAGAGGAAGAGAGGTATACTTGTCATTAGTATCAGAAATTGGCCATTTTCAAGAGAAGAGTTTTTCAACAATCAGCTGCATGGTTGTATGTACAATTTCTTAACCTAGTAGGTGCCAAGAATCCATTGCAAATTAGATATATTGAAGGTAAATCGACAAGCAATAAAATTTACACTGGTGCAAAATGCTACTGATTGTATTTTTCAACATGCAACGTTTTTGGAATGGAAGCCATACTGATTCTTGGACCTTCAGATAGTCCTGAATTAGTTTGTGGATAATCTGTAATGTGTCTTTTTTGACCATCAGGTTGAAATCTACTTCAAAATCCTCCCAAATATTCTCGCTGCCCAGCACGTCTATTGAAATTTAATTGCCAACAAATATCAGTCATCTCATATCTGAATATGAAAAATTATTGAGACAACGGATTATGATTTCTCATATCCAAAAACATATATTTCCAAATTTGACACCCTGTATATTTTTTATTATCAACATTTTATTACGGCAGATGACATGGCATATTGACTTAAATCGTAATATTTTGAAGCGAAAGATCTAGTATGTTTCTATGGGCCACTATTTTCGAATCACCCTGTATATAATTCGGCATGCCATAAATTCAAATGTTGTTTAAATACATAGTGTTTCAAAATGACATGGATATATCACTAGGGTTGATGAAGCATTGAAAAATTAGTGGGGTTTTATTAAAATTTGACACAGATATGTGCAAAGTAGACTAGTTGCTAGCATTTTCGCTGACATTTTATTCTCTAACTCCTTTTCAAGCTGGGCTTTTTGCATTCTAAGCCCTGTTATATAATTTAAAATTTCATTTTACACAAAAATGTAGTTGTTATTATTGTACCAATTAATCACTCTGTCTAACGCATATTGTAGTTCTGCAACCATCAAAATTTTCATTTCTGTTATATTATCATTTCATATCACCAGCATATAATAAGCAAGTAATGCCAATCTTAGTGGCAATGCCATTAATTAAAATATTAAAAAAGAAAGGTCCAGGGACAGATCCTTGTGGAACACCCTGTGTTGAACTCATTGGATTGCCGACTACGGTATTCCACAAAGCTCTGTTTAATAAGTATGACAAAATGAATTCTAATATATGTGTTGAAAATCCAGTGGCATTTACTTTGGGGAGTGAGATACTGTGGTCAAGTGGAAGCCTTCGTAATTTCATCTACTTATTATCGATCATAGAACCCAGAAACCTGCCCAATTGATATCCCACCCAGGCCCCTTTGTAATGTACGACCTTGAATGCCTGAAAATTTTATTTCATGACTCGCATATATATAAACGACCATTTATGGAACTCCAGGATACCCTTCTACATATATCTAAACTAAATCGAAGACCCCAAAAAATTTATAATAAAAAATCTCTGACCTTTCCCCACTTTTCATATAATTCCGTTATTTTAGGCTTTAAAAACAGTTAGGGAAGAGATAAGGACGAGAATAGGACTCAGGATAATGCATCCGATATGATAGATGTCTGGGAGAATACGGGAAATGTAAAAATCAGGATAGGCAATTTAGAATGGTCTTAAGTATCCATATTTCCCACGTATCCCCTGTATACTCGCATGTATGAGTTATGACCGAGGTCGCCACGTCCCGACAATATTTTATTTGTTATCGGAATCTAGTTCGTGACGCTTTTCCCAAATGTCTGTTTGTGGTTTTCATCGAATTAAATATATTTTATATTTTAATATTTAAACCTACGCTGGATATGTGCTGAATTTTGTTATTTTTTTGCGTCTTTCCTATTTATCTACATATTTTATGAACGACACTCCCTTTACTTAAAACAAAACGAAATGATAAATTACAGAATACGCGATGTAGAACTACTCCATGCCGGACTGAAAATGTCACAGGCACGAAGCGTTCTACATGCAGTAGACACCATTGAAAGCTGTCGTTTTGAAATTGACTCAATTCTTCTCTTGCAATGATCTGTTTGACCATTCAGTTTCGACTACAAATACTTGATATAAAATGCTAGTAGTCCCTTTACGTGTAGTGATTGCACTGCAAATATTTAAAGGATTTGCATTTATTTGAACAGGAATTGCAAGAATAAAAGTTCTGCTCTCTTTTCCAAACTGTGGCAGTTCATGATGAATTGCCATATAGCCTACTTGTTATGTAATTTATGCATCGATAGGCACCTTCGATAATTACCTAACAGGTTACAGCAATTCGTTAACTGCAGTGTTGAATTGGAGAAGTTCTTCAACTCGTTTCAATGAATTGAAAGTCGTTGCTCATGTAAATTATATAGTAGTTAGTTTATGTGTCTCAGTCTCCACTATATATTATGTAAACATCAAAACTTCACTGATTCCAATCTGAATCCATCCTGTATAGAAGAATCACATCCTTTTCCTGTAGACAACTTTAATTTACCTTTTGACGTTTTTCAATCCGGCTTCTAATAATCTGTCAGGAGCATCACTATAAGTTAACAGCGAGTGGAAAATCTGTTCGACGTGGTGCGCATAGCGTTGCAAGCGCGCGGGAGGGGATTTTACAGATCCGGGAAGAAATTAAGAGGGCTTTGACACGTGTGACAGATCATTATTTCCGATCGGGATCGAATATGTGCGACATATTGGCCGGGCGGCTCTCTCCGAATTGTTAATATTGGGCGCATTGACAGTCCATTTTTTTCTTACGACGTTTTGCGAGTCGTACAGGGTGTTCCCTTCTTTGCTACTTAACTTTTGCAAAGGAGTGCATATGAAGAAATAATTGGGGCTTGTCCTGTAACATTTTTTCTTTATGCCATTTCATTTTCGGGAAATATATATTTTTCTTTCAAACTTGATACCCACCTAGTAATCATAATGAAAAAACCTATACCAATATGTTCCTGGTAACATTTTTTAATATGCTTTTTTCCAAATATTTTAACTTTTTCAGAAAATCTAATTTTAGTTATAAATAATCCTTCAAATCTTAATATGAATGATAAATTAATTTGGCTTGTTCTGAAGCATCAACAGTTATACCTGTATTACATACAAAGGATTCAAGCCTCACTGCCGAAAGACTTTAACGCTCGCTTACAATTTTGCCACTGGACTTTGCAAAAAATTTAACAAAATGTTGATTTTACCGCTGGCATATTGTTTACCGATGAAGCTAATTTTTCTAGAGAAGCTATAATGAACTTCCACAATAAACACGTTTGGTCTGATGAAAACCCTAATGCCTTAAAGGAATCTCGATTTCAACATTTTTCTGTGGATGTATGGGTGGCTATTATTGACAATTTTTACTTTTTACCAAAAACTTCAATCGGTGTCTCCTACAGACATTTTCTTGAAAACGTTTTCCTTGACCTCCTTGACGATGTTCCCTATGCGCTAAGACAAAGAATGTGGTTTACGCACGTTGGGGCTCCCCCACAGTTTAGTTTGACTGCTCCTGAAATCTTAAATGAACAATTCGGTAATAACGTGATTGGACGAGGTATTCAAGAACCAGGTCAAGTTTGACCACCCAAATTATCCGATTTTATTAAACGATCTCTTTTACAGTATAATGCAATTATCAGCACAAACTAATTTTGAAATACCGTGTGTTAAGTGTTGATGAGTTGATATGTTGTATATTTTATAGACACGTAACAATTCAATAAGAAAAAAGGCAATAATAAAAGAGCTAGGAAGATTGTGCGAAAAACATATAAACGGCTCTCCAATTATTGAAAGTGCAATCGACTTTCATCCATATTAGGTATACGGCGCTAGCTTCAATATGTCGGCTCGAGTTTCTGTGCCAATTTGTCAACCGAATACAGACACTGCTTGCGTTCCACTACATTTCCGCATAAATGAAATGGCCATTACCACAGACAGAGCACATTACTTAATGCTCCCCACAGACCAACGCGAAATACGCGCCGCGGCCATGAATTTTGACTCGGAGAGGATTTTTGTACACACAACAGAAAGAGAATCTCTTGCAATGTAAAATAATCATTGCTCCCTTGGGTATGTGCTTCGAAATCTTGGATTTAATTTTGTTGATCAGTAATAATGCCGTGTGGATCTTACTGTTCAGTCGATCCAATTCCTACGTTGCAACCAGTGGCGTTCCTCAATGTATCAACTTGGGGCCTTTGTTGTTTTTAATTTTTATTAATGATTTATCTGAACACTGAATTGTAACAGATGTGATGTTTGATGATGACTTAAAATGATATGCTTCTATTACGGATCTAAATGATTGTATAACGTTACAGAAACAGGTTAATCTATGGAACAACTGTTGTATAAAAATCTGTATTTGAATACTTCTAAATGCAAAATCATATCATTCAATCGTAAATCTAACGATATACGGTTGTCTTATAATATTGATGGATCTTTATTAGAACGAACAGACTCCATACGAGATTTAGGAGTTCAACTTGATTATCAACTTACATTTAATAATCATATCAGTAATATTGTAAAGTCGGCATTCAATGCACAAGCACTCATTATCCGTAATTGTAAAAACTTTAATGACGTTCCTGCTTCTCCAATTTGGAATCCTATAGATGCTCATTATATAACTGGTATTGATAAAGTTAAAAAAAATGTCTAAAATTTGTACATTATAGGATGAATATTTAAATGTATTAAATAGATGTAACTTTGTATCTTTAGAGAGACGTAGAAGACAATATTAGCTGTTTTATTCTTGTACAAACTATTGCATGGTAAAGTTGACTGACCTCTCCAAAATTAATATAGCTGTTCCTCGATCTACATCAAGACACAATAGTACTTTTGTATGTAAAATTTATTACTTAAAACCCCAATACATTTTATGTGTTCCAACGCAAATAAAATTGCAAATGTGTGTGACATCTTTTCCTGCAATATCTCTCAATTAAATAGAAAATGTCGGGAATATCTTTGACATAGTAACTGCCTTAATTAAATGTATTTATACAGGGTGTCCCTAAAAGGTTGGCACAGCGTTTCGCCACATAAAGTATAGTTGAAAATAAGTCGATTTAACTACACTTGTCTTAGTCCAAAAGTTGATAATCACGGAGCTACAGGGTGTCAAAGGTTAAAAAATAAATCGGGTTTTCTTTAATAACTTCGGCTTCACTTCACTTTCGGCTAAATGTTCGAGATTATCTCCATCAAGTGCACGGAGTACGGTGGATGGACGGGCTGGATCGGTAGCATGGCCACCGCGGTCTGCCGATTTAAAACTTCTTGACTTCTTTTTGTAGGGCGATTTATAAAATGAGGTGTACCATACCGAAGTAGAAACCGTCGAGGATTTACACCAACGTATCACAGCTGCTGTGAATAATTTGTGTTTACAAGAGCGGCAACCATGAGGAACATTTGTTCTAGTACGACAAACTTGGATAAGACGGGCCCAAATGTGTATACAAGATGAGGGGCACTTATAAATTTCATGTTTTTAATAGTGATCAAGTACCGCAATTCTTCTTCAAAATCAGTGTAACAAAATTGTATTCACTATAAAGACACGTCACTTTGGTCAGACTATCTTTAAGTTTATTTTAAAGTAAAAATGCTTTTTGCTCTGTTGTCGATTTATTATTATTATTATTATTATTATTATTATTATTATTATTATTATTATTATTATTATTATTATTATTATTATTATTATTATTATTATTATTATTATTATTATTATTATTATTATTATTATTATTATTATTATTATTATTATTATTATTATTATTATTATTATTATTATTATTATTATTATTATTATTATTATTATTATTATTATTATTATTATTATTATTATTATTATTATTATTATTATTATTATTATTATTATTATTATTATTATTATTATTATTATTATTATTATTATTATTATTATTATTATTATTATTATTATTATTATTATTATTATTATTATTATTATTATTATTATTATTATTATTATTATTATTATTATTATTATTATTATTATTATTATTATTATTATTATTATTATTATTATTATTATTATTATTATTATTATTATTATTATTAAACTAAAGGGAATGAGCAGAGACCAAAACCTATTATGCTCAAATTACAAAGGCAATTATAACATATTTAATAAGTTGAAACATTAAAAGTAAGTATGACATCTTAATCGATTAAACAACACTACAATTGAAACATCATATCAGTTCATTATTTTAAATGTATCATATTTATGCTTAAAACTGTTAACACTTCCAGTAGTTACAACATCACTAGGTAGTTGATTCCATCGGTTAAACACTGTTTGAATAAAAACTCTGTCTTATGGATGTCTTGAAGTTTTCCTTGCGTAGTTTCAACTGGTTGCCACGTAAGCGGTCATCTGTGTTTAATGTCAGCAACGCACCAATTTCTTGATTGAAAAAATTATGTAACAATTTGTACGTGAAAATCATATGACCTCTAGATCTGCGTTCGGAAAGTAGTGGGAGATTTAGAATTTGCAGCCTCTCATGATAAGTATGTTTCCTCAGAGTAGTCACTTGTCTACTGCATTTGCGTTGAACATTTTCTAGTAGGTTAATGTCTCTAATCAATCGAGGTGACCATATGATACCAGCATACTCCACCACAGGCCTTACGTAGGATTTAAATAGAAGGGAAAACAATCTGGGGCTAGGATTTTGAAATGCTTTAAATAGTATGTAGGATCTTTGATTAGCTTTTTGTGATTTTGGAAATATGTGTGGACCAGGAAAGATCTGTAGTTATTGTTACACCTAAGTCATTCTGTTCCGCTACTGCTTTAACTGGGGATTCATCAATGGTGTAATAGTTATGAGGATTTTTGTTGCCTATGTGAAGTACAGTGCACTTTAATCACAGAACTTTGGAGGTCTTTTTCGTGCAATATGTGACATCGCCAGTTTGCACTGTCACTCCATTACAATAAATCAAATTTCAGCCGCGTGCAATTAAATATTTTTAAATAGTATTTTGAAAATTGCCAAATTTTTTTCGGGTAAGTTTTTAATCACCCAGTGACATAACTCAAGTGGCAAAGTTTTGTTGAACCGTGTTATTGCACACTAATATTGAGACATTCTGTATCATGCAGTGAGACAAAGAAAATATCAGATTCATATAACGGATGCGTCCCGAGTGACTTCCCCATAAAGCTACAAATCCTGTCTACCATAATAACCCCGACTTATCGCCGCAATAATCGTAGACGGCGTAAATTACGGCGTCGGCGTCGTCCGCGTTGCAATAATTGAAATCACGGCTGGCAACAGATAGAGCCGGAAATGGGGCAGGATATCAAGAATTAGCATGGGACGGTCCATATGTAAGGATAATCCCATGTGTAATTCCCTTATCTGGCTCGGCACGCGGAGATAAGACACACTGTTATAGTTTCCGTACGGTGTAAATATATCTTTAGCAAATATATGCGGCCCCGACCGTAGATCGTCTAGTAGGTAATTGGCCACTGTGTCGTCTCGTACGGCAGTTGTCTTTCGGCTTTGATGGGTGAGTGAATTGAGGTCTTTGGCTGGATTTACAATTTAAATTTGCGGCAGGAAACGTATCTGTGCAACGGAACTCCTAGGTCTCTTAACTGCCACTGAAATCATTCGAAATTTTCAAGTTAACGTTTAATAAGGACACTATTTTTAGTTAGTTGGAAACAGTAGTTGGTACAAAGATATTAAATTTGACACAGTAGGGGAGACCAGGTACAAAAGTAACATATTTTTGTAAAGCCGGATAAATAAAAAATTAACAAAGTTATATAAATTTACTTACTATAAGTCGTTTCCTTGGCATTTTATATATAGAAGAAAAATAATATTGAAGTAATTAAAGTTCATATTGATGTACAATTAATAAAAAAGTAGAGAGTGTTCGTCGTTACAACCTACCCAATGGTATGGGTCAAAAGTAACAGAACATGGGGACGTTTGTAACATATGAATAATAGGTAATATAGAAATTTAGTATTTACAAGGTATTTGTTTATTAATTATACCTATCTAACAGTAAGTTGTAGTGCAGGTACATAATATATTTTTTTATTTGAAAATAAATAAATAAATAGAATAATGAAACAAAAATATAAAATAATAATAAATTATTTTGGTAATAACAAAGAATCCTATCCCTATCTGGCTTTTGCACGGTTGTCTGTCGCCAGACTCGTCCATATTCCATATTTGGGATGGACCAAGTTTTTCCCAATCCATAACAATCTTTACCACGATCTGTTGTTCGTTGTCTTGTTAGACATCCTAAATAAAGAGAATGAATTTGTATATTCCCTCACAGTATAACGAATACTGAAGTAATTATCTGGATATCTACAGAATAATCATTTTAAATATGACAAATACGATCATAGGTATTAAATATGAGGGACGGTTGTAGCATGTTACAATCGTCCCTCTATGGCATTGTTACAATCGTCCCATTACGCATTTTTCACGCGATTGACAGGACACTTGCTTAAAACTTTTTTTAACGATTATTTTTAATTAAAATACCATGCTTAGGTTATAGCCAATATTGGTATTAACTGAACAAGCCAATAAAATAATTCAAAATAACGTTCAGTTCTAGGATTATGATAGATTAAGATAAATAATGAAAACTTACTTTGCATATCATTTTGCATCGTGCAGGTCTTAACTCGAACTAAAACACACCACGGATATTGTTGTTCAAATAAGTTAATGTAGATTTCACTGCCGACTCTATGATGATATAATATCATAGACAAACCTCTTTAGAAAGACAATAGCCTTACTGTTACAACCAACCCGTGTTACTTTCGTACCCGGTCTCCCCTACAGTTAATAGTAATTGCTTTGCATTTAAGCAAAATGTTTAACTGTCAAAATATAACATTGAAGGAACGTTTATTCAAAAGAAATAAACCACGTCTCGTGAAAATTTAATTATACTCTTTTTGATAATATAATTTTGAACTGAATTTTGTTCATCATTCACAGAAGAATTGAAGAAGCCTTGGACAAATTTTGGGTCTTAGTTTCTTTCCTTCTCTAGGAATTAGTTTTATGGGCAAACTGGAAAGATAAATATTAATTCGCCTTTATCTTCAGTTGTGGCAAATATGGGTGCTTTCAAGAAAACTCAAGATTCAAACATTTGAAAAACAAAGTGGCGTGACAATTTAAATGTTTAGTAACTATCAAAACAGAGCATTTATTTTATTGCATTCATTCCAAAGATCCACACATGATACATACCACTCTGACATATAATAAGTTCAATGGGTCAACCATTGCCCAGTGAGTACAGCCACAAAAAGTCTATTGGAAAATATATCTCCATGCCAAAAATGTTGAAGATTTATGAACAAGGATGAGAGAATCCAACTAGATTCAGAAAAGATTATCTACTTACTTACTTTTCTTCTTTATTCAAAAAACAGTCAGTTAAAGAAGCTTTAGAAAAACTGTGTTTCTTATTGCCGTTGCTTCTTCTAGGGACACATTTTATTAGCAAAATATCTACACACTATACATACATATTATAATAAGATCAGTTGGATCAACGATTGTCCATTGGGTACTGTCACAAAAGCGTCTAGTGGAAAATAGATGTTGGTAAATAGATCTCCTGTCGAAAATATTTAAGAATTATCAGCAAGATTCATGGAATCCAACTAGATGCAAATAATATTTGCCTTTATCTTCAGTCCTGGCAAATACGGCTACATTCGAGAAAACTCTGGATTAAAACATTTGGAATACAAAGTGCTGCTTCAGATATAACAGCGCTTCAACAACAACATTTCATTGTGTATCTGCATGTAGACTCATCACCATTACTGCAAGGATGCATAATCTACTATCATCTCTCAAAAGAAATAGATATGGCAACAGAAATATTAAAGTATGATAATACCCATGGTATAGGAAAAGAGGAGGTATATGAAACAAGGTTAACATAAAACTCCAATGAACCTTTGCACCTGTGGAAAGACATAGGACTTTGTATATACAAGGTATTACGTTACGTTAAAAGGGTGAAGTAAAACCAATCTCGTCAGTTCAAATAATAACAACTTTGGAAAAAATTTGAGAACACAAACCAGTGATTTTACACTATGCACTGGAATTTCGTGTATCAGGACACACAGTAGATATAAATTATGTAAACATGAGCTTAATTTTCAGTTTCTTCTGAAGAAGAGGTAATATGTCTAGAATGACCAGAAATCTGTAGTAAACCAAGCTGTATAAACAAAAGTTTTACAGATTCATATATCCTTGTGGATTCAACAGTAAATTCAAAAGTTATAGCAGTATTCTGAATAACATCAAGTCAACAGACCATAGAAGAAAATTATACTTAAACCACGTTGCTTCTATCATCAATATATCACTATTTTTATTATGTTTGTAACTAAAAATTATTATTTATGACTTTTGCCGACACACTTCCACTTGACTCAATCCGAGCACTGACTGACAAGACTAGGCGTGCCCAATAAATATGAAGTAAAGCTAATTTCATTGAACAATGATAATAACTTATTGATGTGTTGATGATTGTAAAACACAATGCCGTTTGACCTTTTGATTGCCATAACGCCGGAACTGCTACAAAAAATAATTCATAAATTTAACTGAAATGTAAGTTTTTGTTTTATTAATTTACCATAGTACCTATATTTGCTTCTTGAACATATTGAATAGCTTCATTCATAACACAGGACCTCAAGTTACCAACTAGAGTATTATTAATAAACACATTACTTTGCCTCAAGATTCTCGACTGTAGCATTTTAAGCAGACTATGTACGATGCTAATGTAAGCCGCAATAACAATTAGCCACCCCTTCCCTCTTCCCCTAGTGCTCGAATATATCCCGTTTAGCGAAAATTATTATTACAGTGTTATAGACAATTAATAGGGCCTCAGTGTCGCGCATTAGTGTAATATGAAATTGTCTACCGTTAATCCGTATAATAAGACTCTTTGTCACTGTCGCAACCCTTAAAAGGGGTGTGTGGAGTGGAAAGAATCTCTTGGCGTTCATTCCATTGCCTACTTGATTTTCTGGTCGGTTTCGTTGCTGTTGTTCAGACAGAGAGCGCATTTAAATTCATACATGGCATTTTATATTTAAAAGGGCCTTTTTCTCACTCGCGCATGCAAAGGAATTCTAAAGAGCTGTAGGTTACTGTTTGGCGACCCTCTTTATTATATTCGCTGTGTTGCAGAAGGAAGACATGACCTTAAGTATTGAATTATTCGAATGAAAATAAATGATTATTCTGATTATAAAAATATCTGGTGTGGTCAGATAGAATCACACGGAGAAAATCAACGTTCAATTGAACGATAAATCACAGCATTCGTAGCGTTACCCTTATAGGAACGTGTTATTTGAGAGTGCAGATATTTTTATGATTCCACTCCTACACAGTGCAATTGTGTCGTTTATAGTTGATTTGCGGCATGCTGATGAGAACTAATAAGTCCGAAACCAGTGTGTCTCTGGTAACACAGCTAAAAACCTTAACCTATTTGCTATAGATTTAATGTTAGTTGGACGATTAGTCCATAGAATAGTTGTTTCCTCCTAATATTGTACAATTCGTTTTTATCTGAAGTTAGTGTTAATGTCAAAAGTGACTGATCGTGAAAAACTATGAAACTCGAACTATGAAAAAAAAACTGTTTTGAAAACTGTCATCAAAAGGTGACATTTTCATTAAATTTTCAGTTGGCAAAGTGAGTTTTTTGCCAATTTCGAAGTGTTAGATAATAAAAATGGTAGAGTTATTTCCAAACTTAAAGATTTCATCTTGTATTATCAATCACCCAAAGCTGAAAATAATAGAGTGATTAATTCACAGCACACGGGAGGTGAGAGTTGCATGATTACCTAGACGTGGCAGTTGAGAAGGATTCAAAACACAATATTATCAAAAATAAGTTGATACCGAGTGAACCAAGCACATTAACAATTTACTTTAAATGCCGCCTTCGTGCTATCATCTCTACAAATTAGAATGCCATCCTTTTGGCCAGAGATGGCCATCCACAACCCACTTACACCTACCTGATGCGCACTCCGCGGATATCACACATTAACACGGATTTTTGCAGATATTTTGCAAAATAGTAAAACGGTACAAATATTATTGCTACTTTCATTATTAAGTTATAGTTTCAATCAATAGTTTAAATTTTTTTGTGGACTACCTAATAATGATTTGTTATCATTATTACAGAAATTATTAGTTTTAATTTAGGTAGTTGTAAGATTATGTCAATGTGTTATATTGTTAGTTGTTGTTGTTTTCTATCAAAATTGTATCCTTACAAAATTACATGAATTCTCCTGGATAATCCAACGGGTTTTATTTTTTTTCTCAAAAAACGGCGCATTGCAGTCCAAAAAGTCAAGAGGGTTCTTATTTTTCAAATTGAATGGAGAATCCAAAAATATTTTTTATCTGAGAGAAAACCATTGGTGTACCACTTTTTTATTTAAAAATATTAAAGTCAGTGTGCGTACCCACGCCACTGTTAAAAATAGAAATTATGTTTCTATTGCAAAATGTGCAGCTTTATTAATAGTCACCACGTACCAAATTTCATGAAAATATCTAAAGCGGTTTCGAAAATATTAATTATTCTCCTAAAACTTGAACACCCCGTATTCTTGTAACGGAACATTTTTATACCATAGTTTATATAGCAAACTACTGTATATGCTACTCACGGACAGTCTTGTTAATGAACTGCATATTTAAACATCACTTACACTCATATTTTGACCTCGCGGCCTAAACCCTGCGTACATATCATCATCCGATATTCCTCACTTGTTAAATTAGGGCGTTTACGGTTTAAAGAATACGCTGCAGAGGCAAACCCGAAATTTTGCCTGCCCCAAAGATATATCTGCCTATGATAGCGCTGGAGATGGAACAGGTGGATCCGTCAAATCGTCACAACCAAGAAGAAGGCTAAAGTTACGATATGGGCATGCGTACTTAACTGCAGCAGAAGCTGTGTAATCGGGTAAGCTTTCAAAGATATGCGACACTATAAATTGTTAGCGGGTTTATAACATGAATCATTCTGTAAATTTTCAGCGGTTGTCTAAATATACAAAAATAACTATTTTTTCACTATCGCGTGCTTTTGTTTCCATTTTTTCACGATAGCGTGCTATCTATAGTGATTAAGAAAGTAGTATTTTTTGACAGTTGAGCAAAAAAAAAATATTGCAGCACTCGATTAATACCTGGTAAGATAAATAATAAGACATTGAAATAATGTATGTCTTTTTTACGATATGGAGTTGCTAGTTCGGTTTCCTTAGGTATCGAAATTCCATTGGTCCAGCGCATTTTGCTTTTCAGCGAGCGTGTAAAAATTCATATCGGATACTTAACACTCCAATAAATCCGAGCCAATGGAGTAGCTGGGAAAATTACAGTAAAATTTTTATTCCGACATTACAGTGATTCAGTGATTGTGGAATGCATTTGTTGGGAACATTTCCAGGTTGAAATATCTGTGTTCAGTTCGGTTAACAAAATTGTGTGGAATAAAAGTTACTTTTCAATTCCAAATATTTCTAAGTCTTATTCTAGATAAAGAGGTTTCGCCTTTTATATTGGAGCATTTGACTGAATTGTGTGGGGACTTCTGTGTAACAAGGGTGGGACCTAGGAGTGATATTTGAAAGTTGCAAAACATTTACCTATTATACGAAGCTCTGTAATGTTGGGCAATTATTATATAAATATCAGTGAAACTAATTGGCAGTAAAAATGGGACATGGTACAGGACAAAAGGACAATAATCCCCACTTTGCGAGAGGAAGATAATTCATAGAGATAAATAATAACAAGATTGGTTGGATGTTCAAATAAATAGTGGGAAATGCATTAAAATCTAAAGGTAGTACTGAAAATTGAACACCGCAAACTGATCGACTGATTTGCCGCCTTTATAAATAAGTCTCCTTGAAATTATCAATTGAAATTCAAACTGAATTAAATCTTCACGCATAATAAACAGACGACCTGAAGAACACAACTTACATGGCAGAGTGGTGATTTTGAGAAAAATATGCTAATCGGCAAACGTGATACAGAATTATATATATGTTCATCCATAAATAAGAAGTCGATATCACAAAAAAAAAAATAGAATAAAAGTGTAATAGATTTCTCGTAAAAATGTTTAAAGTTCTAACATGATAAAAGAATACGTAGCTGGACAACTGTACTTCAACGGCATCTGATATACAAAAAATAGCGTATCAACACGCCTGTCTGGCCAATAGGTTTATTTATCACCAGAGTGTCAATCTTTATAACTTTCAAAATGGCTGATGTGTACAGCAATAAGTTAATGCACATGATTCTTATTTATGTTGAATTTAGACAAAATGCATTGGCAGCTTCGTGGTTCTATGCCGATCGATTTCCCGATCGGCACACAAATTATGAAACTTTTACGGTAGTGGTGCAACGTGGACGTGATACACAGGAATTCAATTACCTATGACATGACAGCGATACCGACTGACCGACTGTTGCATGCTTGTAGAGTATGCAACCAACAAGCAAGTTAACATTAGCGGCGTTAAATAAGGATTTAAAATAATATCTAAAAAAATTATTTGGCTTTATAAATAAGTTTGGAATTTTTCTAAAGGGTGATACCGATAATTCTTATTTTTCCCTATCCCCCCTTAAAATAATTGTACTACGTCATAGTTAACCCTGTATATACCTCTAAGTTTAGGTATTTTAAACGTTGTATATCTTTTTTTGTGACGGTGTCAGTTTAATCACAGAACTTCGGAGGGTTTTTTCGTGCGATATATAACATGAAATAGTTTTTAGAATGCTTATATTATTTTTTTCGAATTATCATACTTGTATACGTACCTATGTTATGTTAACATGCTCAATTTTTTTTTCGGATATGTTCTGAATCACCGTACATAGCACTCATTTATGTAAAACCAAAAATGTTTAATAAATCTAAGGTTTGTCAATTGTGCCTTCCTGTATAGCGGTGGCAAATTATGGGAGTATAGTAAAACCTCAAAGCTTCCAGCAAGCGGGAACGTCGGACGTCTTAAATTTGTAAGCAAGCCGTCGTGTTGGTGAGAAATCCGCTCATAAATAGCGCACATTGGTTGCGGTATCTATTTATCAGTACAATCTGTAGGTTTACTATTAGTATGCCTGGGCGGACCGCGGTCCTCTGGAGAGATATACGGCACAGATAACCTAAGAGAATAAATCCGTGGATTAACCATCATGGCGCATGAAGTCTGGGGGTTTAGCCGCCTAGGTTCTTGTCCTATTGTCGCTTTTATGGCCGCCTGAGACCGACATATTAGCGGCGTCAACTTTTTAATGGCCGCCAACTTCGTGGAGGAGGTTCTGCCCCCGCGATTTTCCAGAAACAGGGGCTGGATTAGGGGGCTGCGAACTGTATCGGTTTATCAGGCGGGAGCTGCATTATATATATTTTTTGTAGATATCTATATACTGTAAACACGCATGCATATCCATAAATTATTTGTTTGTAATATCCAGTTTTATCCAGTTAATGAGTGTCATACAGTGTTGTCATTTTAAATGCAAACAGGCCTTAAAGTGGTATTTATTATCCAATTTAGTTTTATTTTTAAAGATGGAGCAGTATACTATGGCGTAAAATATTAAAATTTGTTTTCCAATTTCAAAGCGTACTTCGAATTTTACAGGGTTAACTATGACTAAGAACAAACATTTTAACCACGTGCTCATGGAGGCCTAAATGAAAAAAAAAATCGAATTTCTAGCACCCTTTTTTCCCCGGAAAATCGGCGCCTATGGCAATCATTATCCGAGACGGCTTAGATATGCCAACTACCATGCGTTCGTTTTCTACAGCCTTGTTAAATGTAGGAACAACGAAAATAAATGTTTTTATTAATAGTAATACCTGATAGATAACAGTTAATCCGGTTAGCTGCAGTATTTTGCATTTGTTCTGTCATTACAAACTGCCGAAGCTACATGGTTTACTCATTACAGGTCCGTCGAAATTATCCACTAAGACAATACACAGTTCACGATCAGTTACATAAAATACATAATATTACCTATACTAATTGAAAACTCAGAACGCACCTGTGCTAATAATAATATTAATAATTATAAAATCTTGTACGATTGCCGTAGCTCAGTTGGATCACGATATAAATTCTTTTATTTAATTACTAGTCCTTGACAAATTTTAATATTTTACACCAGAATAGAGTTTTTATTACCCCATCTTTTAGAGAAGTATACGAACTAAATCGAATAATAAATACACTTGTAGCCCGTTTTCAATCGAAATGGGTTACATTGTATATAAAACAGAGAGATTGATCACAATAAACAATAATACTGATCTTATTACAATATCGTTTTGTCATTGCAGATCCCTGTACTGACATAAATATGTGTAAAATCAAAGGCGCATATTTTATACATGAGTTTATGTGAACATATATGTTAGCACGTTAAATGACTATAATCTCAATCTAATTGCATGTCACCTCTTATATCTAACTGTGTCACTAATTTAACTACGCCCATTGAACTAAAATTGTAAATAGATTCCATATTTTCCAGCTATTTATACCAGTCTCAACTGCCGCTTTTTCCACTGTAATATTTCACTTTTATATTAATTGCGAAACAAATAACTTTTTGAATACGGAGCGCAATAAATTTACAGATGGTGGTGGAAATCAACATCTCTAAGCGGGCGTCTCGTTTTGCAGCAGCAGGTGAAAGAAAATAAAAACAAATTTGGAGATGTATTCCAAAGAGGGGCATTAATCATTTAAATTTAATTGCAAGTCTTCCGTCTATGGCACAATTCAGAGCAGTAGGCCTTTGGTAGCAGGAGTTAATATATAAATCAGTAATTTTCTTACTTAAGATAACCGAAGTTTAGTTGGTACGTGCATATCTAAGCATTGATAGATGTCCCACCCTCGCGGTACAAGTCAAAAAATTTAAAAGGGGAAGTGAATGAATTTTATATTGGTTTGAAACGTATTACACAGTACCATGTGTCTGGCGAATCACATAATAATTGAAATTTGGACATTAATAAATTGCCATGGAATGTAAACAAAAGCACGTGAACGAAAACGGAATATCATTGGTGCCGAGTTACGGTGTTGAAGATGTAAACAGGCGTTTCCAACTTCATACGAGGAGTCAAAGCAAGCAGGTGCCTATTTTTCGTTTTTAACATTACCATAATTATTAGTGGAGATCGACTTACGGTATTGTTAAGCGTAACTTATTTCTTTGTTTACAATACCGATTGTCTCGTGAAAATTACGGGGACAATATTGTAGGTTATGTCCCGACAGAGGGATTTACTTGATGTGTTTATAAAATTATGTCATTTGAGTTCACATTAAACTACTAGCTTTAATTTAAGAAATAATAAATAAGAGGAATAAATGATATTTAACATCAAATGTTCTTGTTTAATTAATTTATTATTTTTTATCGCTATTTAGGTACTACTGATTTCATATGTCCTTAATTTTTTTTTAAAATCGTTATTTATTACTTTTGTTTATTATGTTTTCAGAATTAAATACGTAATTTAATGTAGTGAGGTCAGAGTGCAAAATTGTAAAAATGTCTCATTCTACATCTTGCAAATAATAATAATATAATAATAATAATATGTCTACCCCTCATTCTAATCACGAGGATTGGCCCAGAAGTCGAAGACTTGTGCTGGAGAGGGGGCGCATATTATTATTAAGCAGGCCGCATTTGCGCCCAGGAACGACTTACGTTGGTAGGCCCTTACTACCATTCAGTGCAGGAATGAGGGAAACCTGGAGATCCTCATTAATTAGGGGGATAGTAAAATGCCAACCGGTATCAATCTCTCACATTGACCCAAGTCAACATTCTTCTACCCTACCATACCCGCAGAGAGGGTGCGAACCTTTCCACGAATATAGCTTATATACGGTCTACCGGCTGCAGGGGTCAACCCACAGCGATCTAGTCACCTCGATTCAAGTACTGACGCCTTAAACCGCTCAACCACTGACCGATCCAATGGTGGGAGCAAACACAGAACATGTTATTTGGAATCAAAATGAAGTGCCGAATACAAGAAATTAAAAAAAGTTTACTATTAATTTTCTAAACGTCCTGTATACATTCTGACAGTTTAATAGAAAAGTTTAATTAATTCTTCACAACTTTAAATCTTAATGTTTTCGATGAACTTAAACGTACCTACTTTGTATTTCTCACTAAACTTGCATTAGAATGGTCTTTTCCTTTCATCTCTCTACACCGGTTTGTTTTATTATTATTTTTTTGGTGAAATATTTTTTATTAGGCTCTGTATGCTGTATTCGTACACAATGGCATAATATGCATTTCCCATTTCCCTGGTGATATGCACTTTCTCTGCTCATTATACGAGTCTATTTTGCAATTATATTCAACACCAATATCTATTTGACACAATAACTCATAATAATATCATAAATGAAAAATTAACGTATGTACTACGTTGTCTGAACATGGAAAACATATACAGATATAAAGCACAATGCTGTATTAGGTATACTCGCGACAAGAATTCAGACGACTTACGTCATACGAACAAATGAACAATTCATTATATTTTCATCAAAATATTTAAGAAACTGCAACTGATAGTAATAAAACTATATACTACACTAAAAGTTTGCATCATATATTGCACTAAATTTCAATAAAACATTGTTTTTAACGCGACAATTATCGAAAATTGCGTTGACAATAAAAACAAATGTGTAACGTCAGCCGTGACGTAAGACGTCTGAATTCTTAATTCGAGTATATACACGTGCCAATGTCGTCTGACGTCACAGGCCTACACTGTGCCGGCGACCGTTTTCTGGGGGTGTGGCCAGACTAAAATTTTAAATAACGTTTTTAGTCTTATTTTTTCACGAAATTAGAACAAACGCCATTTTGATTAGATTAATACATTATTTCTTTTGCACGTATTTGGATAAATCAGTTTTCCCATTGTTGAGAATTACATTTAAAGAGTCTGTTTTACTTTAATGACTTCCTTCTTACATTATTGCTCAAGAAGCATAATATAGTCAAGTAATGTTTTTTGGTCTTTGGTAGAGAAATAATTTGTTGCGTTTTCAAAAGTTTCAAGAATTTTTGAGATCTTTAATATTAGCTGCTGTGTTGATGCCAATAAGATGTTTATGCGAGTAAACCTTGCAACTTCAACTCTACAAAAATTAGTTACAGGAACATCCTTAACCACTGGCAATTTACGACATGCCCCCTTGTTATATTCAAAAAATGTTTCTTTCTCATTGAAATAACGGAAATTATTCCCCAAGAAATATAGCCAGATCTAAGTAACGCAATTATCATGAAAATAACAAGGTTAAAATGTCCTATCGACTTTATTAATTGACCTCTTCTGACAATCGAAACACCAATGTAGCAGATCTACGCCCTTCCGTGTATTTACTAAAACAATATTTGTACAAATGCAGAAATTCGAAATACCTATTCCATTCGAGTGGAGAATTCATCGTCGGATTGTCGTAACATGTTATTATAACGTGAATAATCATAGTACATAGGATAAATACTTGAAACAATACCAATGTCAAAAGCCCCAACATTTTGATCGGATGCTGGACGCTTTGTTCGAGTAAAAATAACAGAGCAGTTGCCGTCACGGTTTCCACTGACAAATCAAGGGTTTCTCATTTTACTTGCCGTTGACGAGTTTTTATTGAAACCACGAGACTCGTCACTCCAAACAAGGGGATGCGTTCAATCACCCTCAGCGGCAGGATCGCATGACCTTAACGGTCATTTTTTGTGAGCCATTGGCTTAATTTATTATACAAAGACAATCTTTTTATTATACAGTCATGAATTATGGGGCCCTAGATCCACCGGGGAAAGGTTTTAAATTGGGAAGTATTAATCAATTCTATTTTGGTCGATTTGTTTTTCTCGGAAGACTTCCTCTGGTTAGGATCCTTTTTTCTTAAGCTGTTCGGCTACGCATGTAGATGTTCTATAATTACAAATTTACATTTGTTCATTTACAACGTATTTATTGTTATAATTAAGTACATTATGATTATTATATTTGGTCGTTTTTTATTTGCATCTTGGTCAATAGCAAAGATCTTGTTTTTATTCTCATTGTTTTAGGAATTGAGTCATGAAAAATTATAAATTCAATAATGCAGTATACAAGGCCAAAGTGATCAGCAAACCACTGCGAAAAAGGATCAGCACCTTTAATTTAAAAAACAACAACTCGAATAATTCAGTAGTTGCATTCTTGAAGAATTATAGAAGCAGATGACTTGTATTGATAAGAAAATAAAGAATTTAGCTTAGATCTTTTGAGTACGATAGACTATTTAAAATAATGAAAAAGCTAACAATTTTAGAAATAATAAATATCAATAAAGAGTTCACAAAGCCATTCACTTTAACATTAATTATTTGATCAAGATCTACATTGTCTTAATTCTTTTCTCTTGGTACGTAGAAATAAACTTGCAAAGTTGGCTATGCCAACCCATCTACATCTATTTTTTGACATCATTAAATGTTTTTTATCCTGAACCTCTTCCAAAAAATTATTTGATGTTTATCGTTTGAGATATTTAGCTAGCTTTTAATCTAGCCTGTAGGTTCATGATGGAATTTTCAATAAGGCAATTACTTCTGTTTACTTTAACAGTTTTTCAATATAGAATATTTCATCTGCAATAAAGGCACAGCAAATCATGTACTAGTATTCAAGAAATGTGCCAGCGGGTTTAATTTAGTCATTGTCAAACTTTAATCTTGGTTAAAATTTTCCATCTCCTTTGTGCCCTGACTTTTTACAATTGGTTGTGTGTCCTGGGCATGTATTTTGGAATCCTATATATCCTTCTGCCACGTTGGTTGCTTTCCTTCCACCATGCCTTTTCATAGTGGTGAAGTCTGTTCCTGCATCAGCCAGTATCGTAGCAGACGTTCTCCGAAAACAGGCAATTGCAGAAATTTTGCAAAGTTTTTTAGGAAAACCCTTTACAGAATTTATACCAACGCATTGTTTTGTACATTTTCCATTTATATGCCCTAGAAAGGATCTTGAATGCTCAATTGGTGGCAGACGAAGATACTAAAGAAAGGAAGGAGTTGTCCTTCGATGTTCCTGTCAGAAATAGTAAAGTCTCTTGTCACGTTCGTCTTTGTGTTGGGAATCTCTATCAATCTATATTTCCTAATGTCTTTTCCATGTTCAAGCTGAAGAAGTGTTAATTTTTCACGACAGCATGATGCCGATGCTGATGCCAGTAATCAACACTATCTTAAGAAACAATTTCAATATTTCGGGAGATGTGCTAACAACACTTTACCTTCATCGTGAACTAGGTTTTATCATCTGCTTCTTTAAAAAATTTCTCAACTTTTGATTTTCTTAAACCATTATACTTCCTGGATCTATGTCCTACCGATTTACTTTCATGGAAAGCAATTAAACTTGGAAATTTCTTTATGTCAATATTTCTCTTCACTGACAATGTTGTTCTTATTATTGAGTAAAGACTCCACAGCGTAGAACACTGGTGTACTCTGGATTTTTATTTAACATAGGCTAGTAGAACTGCCTCAGTGATAACAGTTACCCCCTTTTGGTGACTCCTATCTTGAAATAAAGGATACGCTTTTTCATATTTATCTTTGGATTTAGACGGCAATAATGATTGATTCGCGATTTTTGATAATTCTTCTATATCATCTTCCATATTATCGTTTTAAACAGAAGATTCTGACATTTTTCATAAATATTAACGAAAACCTAATAAACAAACTCGTTTCTATATCAACATTCTGGATTCTTAATTCACATTTTCGAAATTTGCAATTTTCAATAAGAAATTATGATAACTATACCTAGTTATTTGAGCAATTTTCAAAACATTATTTAAAAAATCATGTGTGCAGCTCATAGGAAAAGTGTATTGCATATGGCGTATTTTACGTAAACCTACGTCTAATCTAGCAGCAACTTGTGAAAAATAAATTTAACATTTTTTGTACTGATAGCTCAATTGTTATTTAGCAATTTTTACAGCAAATTGCCTGAAAAGATCTAAAAACGTAAAAATTATTCATGTGCAGCTGTAAGTAGCACAGAAAGTTATCGTTTGCTTTGTATCTATTATGAATCACGTGCCGGGATTACGCCAATATCTTATGCAATGAGCAAGTACAATAATTGTCTCAATTTGATCTTCATAAAAATGATAGAGCAAACTTGAGGTATACATAAATTCAGTTTACTATTTATAGCAGACTATAGGTTTCCTGTAAAATTTAGAGGTACAAGCCAGGCTTTTCCAATTTGGCATTGTCGCGTTCTGACAATCGTCGAGATCCCAGCACCCACTAAACATGTAAATTCGGGAACACCTCGTATTAGAGAAGTGTTTGCGGAAAATATAATGCCAATTAATCATTTAGTTAGGCAAGCGTAAGGACCTAGCATCGAACATTAATAATTTGGTAATATATGACTGAAGCTTAATACATATTCATAAATTAGGCCGGGTTCTCAGGTAGAGGCAAGTAAGATTTAGGCTCGCAGAACGCCGTAGGGATTAGGGCGCCTGTTTTACGAGCCAACTAATTGGGATTCATTACGCCTGCCGGCCAGGGTCCTGTGGGTTTGGTGCATTCTAGTGATTACTCGCGACTTATTCGTCTCTCTAACGGTGATTTATAAACTTTATTAGGGTCTCTTTTCACTAACTTCGAAATCATTTTCCCCGTTCGGTTATTGTTACTGATAGAATATGGGCAAAAGTTCACAGCTATAATATTGAGACGTAACAAACATGACACTTTAACCACAGTTTAAACATTTTCTGATATGGTGGCTCACTCCGCAATATCCGCGTAAAATGTCCCTCCTGCTGACGCACATGATACATATCTGATAAAATTGGAGGGTACCATAGAGTACTACAGGTTAGGATGGAATGCCCTTGGATAGGGTAGGATAGGATAGGATAGGATAGGATAGGATAGGATAGGATAGGATAGGATAGGATAGGATAGGATAGGATAGGATAGGATAGGATAGGATAGGATAGGATAGGATAGGATAGGATAGGATAGGATAGGATAGGATAGGATAGGATAGGATAGGATAGGATAGGATAGGATAGAATAGGATAAGATATGGTAGGATATGGTATGGTAGGATACGATAGATTTGGTTAGGGTATGATAGGACAGGATAAGATAGGATAGGATAGGATAGGCTACGGTAGGTATAAGATATAATAAGATGGAATAGGATAAGAGTAGAGTAGAACAGAATAGAATGGAATAAAATACAAAATATAATTAAAATATTACACAACATTACTAATATATAATCACTAAAATTTATTATCAGAAGTACCTAAATGCGTTTATTATTTATAGAAATATTCGTTATATACAATATTATTAAATTTTGTATTTGCAATGGTATAAGATACAGTATGTCAGAGCCATTGGAATCTTGGAAACTTTAAAATATACACACAAAAATTGCTCTTTTTGATAGCTGCTAAGATAAAACAAATCTATCCAGGATATAATTGCGGCAAGAATTCAGACGACTGACGTTACGCAATTATAGTTTTTATTGTCAACATAATTTTCGATAGTTTGTCGCGTGAAAAACAATTATTTTGTGTAATTTAGGGTAATATATAGTATATTATATAGTTTTAGTATTGTCACGGAATTTGCCCCACTCACTCCCAACCCGACGACTGTGGCACCGCGAATTGTCTAAGATTGCCCCGATCGCCCCTACGCCATTCTGGTAAACAAACAACATGCCGTGATCGAGATCGGCCTGGAAAAATCGAGAATCGACGAGAAGCGTTCCAGTCGTACGAGAAAAGGGATCTAGAGATACTGGAATATACCTGGAATATTCGTTGGGTCTATAAAAGAAGAATAAACGGCCGAGTTAGTTAGTCTTATATAAGTCTTGTATATACAGTCTGAATTAAAGTGTTTAGTTTGAGATATCAAAGTGATTTAGATAGCGATTAATTAAATAAGTGTTTAGTTGACCGGTAATTAGTAGTGTTTAGTAGTTAATAAAGATTAATTAACGGATTGTTTTTCTGGAAGCGAAAGAAAAGACGGATTGGGAAATCCGTGACAATTTGATGTCGGAAGTGGATTTAACTGGAAGTTTGAGAACCTTTCTGGAACCCTGTGCGTGAGTGGGTTTAAGTGGAAGTTGGAAGAACTTTCTGGAACCCTGTGCGTGGGTGGAATAAAGACCCAAGTGTGATATATCACCGCACTCGTCGTGACTCAAGGAAGTGAACGGTGGTATTCGCGAAGGACAATCTCGAACATTCTAGAACTTTGTACAGGAGTGAGACAAATACCCAAGTGTGATATATCACCGCACTCGTCGTGACTCAAGGAAGTGAACGGTGCGAAGGACATTCTCGAACATTCTAGAACTTTGTACGGGAGTGAGACAAAGACCCAAGTGTGGCATATCACCGCACTCGTCGTGACTCAAGGAAGTGAACGGTGGTATTTGCGAAGGACATTCTCGAACATTCTAGAACTTTGTACGGGAGTGAGACAAAGACCCAAGTGTGGCATATCACCGCACTCGTCGTGACTCAAGGAAGTGAACGGTGGTATTTGCGAAGGACATTCTCGAACATTCTAGAACTTTGTACGGGAGTGAGACAAAGACCCAAGTGTGACATATCGCCGCACTCGTCGTGACTCAAGGAAGTGAACGGTGGTATTTCCGAAAGACATTCTCGAATATTCTAGAACTTTCTACCGAAGTGAGACAAAGACCCAAGTGTGACATATCACCGCACTCGTCGTGACTTAAGGAAGTGAACGGTGTTATTTGCGAAGGACATTCTCGAACATTCTAGAACTTTATACCGGAGTGAGACAAATACCCAAGTGTGGCATATCACTGCACTCGTTTCATTGTAAGGAAGTCAACGGTGACATTTACAAACATATTCCTGGACATTCTAGAACATTTCAAATAGAGTGGATGCCTGTAACTAGAAGCCAAGTCAACATGGATGCACAACTGGCGAAACTGTTAGAAATGATGCAAACAATGCAAAAGAAAATGGAAGACCAGGCGAAGACGATGCAAGAGAAATTAGAAGAGCAGGGACATAAAATGGAAGACCAGGCGAAGACGATGCAAGAGAAATTAGAAGAGCAGGGACATAAAATGGAAGACCAGGCGAAAACGATGCAGGAACAAGGAAGGATGATGCAAGAGAAATTAGAAGAACAGGGACAAACGATGCAAAAGAAATTTGAAGAACAAGGACATAAAATTGAAGACCAGTCCCAGTCAATGCAAGAAAAATTTGAAGAACAAGGGCATACAATGAAAGATCAGATACAGACAATACAACAGGAAATGAGAAACCAGACGAAAGAAATGCAGGAGAAATTAGAAAATAAACTAGAAGAGCAAGGGTATATAATGAAAGAACAGATACAGACAATACAACAGGAAATGGAAAACCAGACGAAGGATATGCAGACAAAGTTAGAAAATTGGAGAATACACTAGAAGAAAAACTAGAGGAACAGTCACATAAGGTAGAAACACAAGTAGAAGAGAAAATATTAGCACAAAACAAGAAATAGACGAAGAAATAAACTTGGTTAGAGAAACCTGCGAAGAGCTTCGACATAAATTAGACAAGATAGCAAAGGAGGGCGTAATCAAATCAGAAGGACCTGTTATCCGAACTCAGAAGACGAGACCCCCTGAATTCGACGGCAAGGTTTCCTGGAATGTATATCTGCGTCAGTTCGAAGCAGCAGCTGCAGCAAACGAATGGTCCGACTATGAAAAGGCTACAGCTCTGATAGTTGCTCTACGAGGGGAAGCTCTTGACGTCTTACAAGGAGTTCCTGCTGGGCAACAGAATAGGTACGATATTCTAAAACAGCATATGGAAATGATATATGGTGATAAGCACCTGCAGTAAGTATACCAGGCACAACTAAACAATCATCACCAACAGAGTGGAGAGAATTTACAACATTTTGAGACCGATGTTGGCCGACTAGTTCGATTGGCTTCTCCAACAGCCCCGTCCGAATTTGTAGATCCAAGTCCATCCAAGTTTTACCAACGGCCTAAGAGATTGCGAAACTCAGCAGGCACTACGGCTCGCTAGACCTAAAACGTTGAATGACGCTCTTTCACATGCACTGGAATTCGAGGCAGCAAAGATGGCATCCGGTAGACATGTTAAAGTTCGGGCCATCAGTGATAACAGCGATAGTATGGCAAATGGAGACCTAATAAAGACGCTAAAGGAGATTATCGATAAATTCAGCCCATCTATTGGGCCAAAGAAAGAACAATTTGATAGTCGAAGGATCGCCTTCTTAAATGCTGGGGACAGACATGACATATAATAAGACAGTGTAGGGCCCCGGTCACGGATCAGCAAAAGCGCGACTCCCAGGCGGCAGCTACACAGGAAAACTAGGGTCAGCCGGCTTGACGGGGCAAAAGCCGGCTGCGTCCTCCTACCATGCCCCACGAGAAGAAATTACGTTGTCACGTCTCCAGGACTCTGACTCCTTGCTAATAGAAGGCATTATTTTTGGTCGTATGTTCCCTATGGTAATCGACACTGGAGCGGCAAGAACTATTGTACGACCGGATATTATTGGTGACTGGCGTATTAGAGCCCTGCCAAGCGTTATGTCCTTACAACAGCCAATGGACAACAACTGCCAGTCAAGGGGAATGCGAGCTTGACATAGAATTAGGAGACGTCAAATTCAAACACAGAGCCCTGGTAGCAGATATATCGGACAATGTCATACTCGGACTGGACTTACTACGAGCAAAGGGGTGAACTTAGATTTGAATGCTGGTACGCTACGAATAATGGGTGAGGAAGTAGTGCTAACGACCACCACTGAGAATAACGCTGTACGAAGACTCGTTGTTAAAGAAGATGTGGTACTACCTGGTCAGACTGAAACATTGGTTGCCACTGTAATGGATGGGCAAATGTCTTGCAGTGTTGGAGTGGTGGAACCCAGTAATCCGGATCTGTTCAATAAATCTATAGTCACCGGCCGCACCCTGATTAAACCAGAGAAAACGACAATAGTACGGGTAGTTAACCTGAAGACCTTTCCACAGAAAATTACAAAGGGAACTGAAGTAGGAGTCTGTGAACCTGTTACCATGGTCAGAACACTCAAAGAAAACAACGAAATGGAGAAGAAACCAAACAAGACCAGTCTACCGGAATGTCTAAGGGACATCCTGGATAGGGCCAAAGAAAGATTAACAGAGATGGAGGTGGAACAACTGGAAGAGCTGCTAAGTGAAAATGAAGATGTGTTTGCACTTAAACCAGGCGACTTTGGGAGAACAAATGTAGTGAAGCATCGAATCGATACTGGTTCATCATCTCCTATAAAGCAGCCACCACGAGGACTTCCACTAGCCAAGCGAGAAGAAGTTAACAAGATGTTAATCGAGATGCAAAATCAAGGCACCATAGAGCCATCTCAGAGTCCTTGGGCTTCTCCTGTAGTCCTGGTCAAGAAGAAAGACGGCTCCACCCGATTTTGTGTGGACTACAGAAAATTAAATGACGTCACCAAGAAAGACAGTTACCCACTACCAAGAATTGACGATACTCTGGACACCTTGGCTGGTGCGCAATGGTTTTCCACTTTGGATTTAAAGAGTGGATATTGGCAAGTCGAGGTCAGCCCAGAAGACAAGGAAAAGACCGCGTTCACTACCGGAAATGGATTGTGGCAATTCAATGTAATGCCATTTGGTCTATGTAATGCCCCTGCCACTTTTGAACGACTGATGGAAACTGTACTTCATGGCCTGCATTGGGAGACCTGCTTGATTTACTTGGACGACGTGGTGGTGCTGGGACGCTCTTTCCAGGAGCACCTGAAGAACGTGTCCGAAGTGTTCAAGAAGTTAAAAGCAGCGAACCTGAAGTTGAACCCGAAGAAGTGCAGTCTGTTCCAAAAGGAGGTTAGATACCTAGGCCACATTATTACTCCAAACGGTGTGAAAACAGACCCGGAGAAGAGAGAGTGCATAAAGAACTGGCCGGTTCCTAAAGACAAACATCAAGTTCGAAGTTTTCTCGGCCTATGCACATACTACAGACGATTCGTCCAAGGATTCTCGGACATTGCCAAGCCTCTCCATAAACTGACAGAAGACAACATCCCGTTCGAATGGACTCCGAGATGCCAGCAAGCCTTTGATACGCTGAAAGAGGCTCTCTGCACTACCCCGATTTTGACATACCCAATACCTGGACAACCATTTATAGTGGACACGGACGCAAGCAACATTGGAGTTGGCGGAGTTCTTTCCCAAGTACAAGATGGCCAAGAGCGAGTAGTGGGCTACTTCAGCAAAGTCCTATCAAAAGCCGAAAAGAACTACTGTGTGACTCGGAAAGAATTGCTTGCCATCGTCAAGAGTCTAGAACACTTTCACAAATACTTGTATGGCCAAGAATTCCTCCTCAGAACGGATCATGCTTCCTTAAATGGCTGCTCCAGTTTAAGAACCCTGAAGGACAGATGGCTAGGTGGCTGGAACGGCTGCAAGAATATCACTTTGTTGTTGAACATCGAGCCGGCAGGAAACATGGAAATGCAGATGCCCTTTCTAGGAGACCCTGTCCTGTCAACTGCAAGCACTGTAGTAGTCTTGAAAGGAAAGAGGACATCTCATCAGTTCCTTGCAAGGTGGTAGCAGCCCAACCTGAAGACAGATGGAGTTCAGCGGCGATTCGGGAAGACCAGCAAGCTGACTGTGACATCAAGCCGTTATTAGACTGGAAAGAAGCCAACAACCGACCCTCATGGGCTGAAGTCAGTAGTAAAAGCCCAACATTAAAGAGCTATTGGGCTCAATGGAATTCCTTGGTGTTGGAAGACGGTGTCCTAAAAAGAGCATGGGAGAACAATGACGGAACGGAGGTCAAGAAACAAGTACTACTCCCGAGGTCCCGGGTCAAGGAAGTGCTGCAGGAAGTACATGGAGGTACTGGGGTGGACATTTCGGTATCAATAGGACTCTACAGAAGATTAGGAGCGTTTCTACTGGTTGAGCTGTAGGACGGATGTAGAAGATTGGTGCCGAAAATGTGACGTATGTGCAGCCAGCAAGGGACCGAAGACCCGTTCCAGAGGCAAAATGCGCCAGTACATCGTAGGAGCACCGTTCGAGAGAATTGCCATTGATATCGCTGGCCCATTTCCGAAAACCCAAAGTGGCAACCGATATCTGCTAGTAGCCATGGACTACTTCAGTAAATGGCCGGAAGTATACCCTCTTCCCAATCAAGAGACCACGACCGTAGCAGAAGCCCTAGTCAACAACCTGTTCTGCAGATTTGGTGTGCCCATGGAACTGCATTCAGATCAGGGCAGAAATTTCGAATCAGGTGTGTTCCGAAAGGTCTGCGAGCTTATGGGAATCCGGAAAACCAGGACCACCCCACTGCATCCCCAGTCAGATGGTATGGTGGAACGCTTCAACGCCACACTAGAAACCAATCTGAGGATGTTTGTAAACGAGAACCAGACAGATTGGGACAAGCTCATTCCACTCTTCCTGTTAGCTTACCGCTCAGCTGTCCATGAAACTACTGGAAAGACTTCCGCAAGGATCATCTTTGGAAGAGAGCTTCGCCTTCCCGCAGATTTGGTATTTGGTCGTCCTGCGGAACAGCCCACAGAGCCAGACACTTACACCCATGAGCTAGAACGAAGACTAGCAGCCGTACACGATCAAGTCAGATCTCGAATGCGACTAGAGAGCGATCGCATGAAGACTCGATACGACGTCCGGGCCAATACAGTCGGATTCCAACAAGGTGACCTGGTGTGGCTGTACAACCCCACGCGGAAGAAAGGAAAATCGCCTAAACTACAAAACCGTTGGGAGGGCCCCTACACCGTCATTAAAAGAATAAATGATGTCGTATACCGGATACAAAGGACTCCCAGGAGTAAGATGAAGGTCGTCCATCTGGAGCGTCTGTCCCCGTATAGAGGTGTATCCGATCGAGACGATCGGTCCTAAGGAGGGGCAGTGTCACGGAATTTGCCCCACTCACTCCCAACCCGACGACTGTGGCACCGCGAATTGTCTAAGATTGCCCCGATCGCCCCTACGCCATTCTGGTAAACAAACAACATGCCGTGATCGAGATCGGCCTAGAAAAATCGAGAATCGACGAGAAGCGTTCCAGTCGTACGAGAAAAGGGATCTAGAGATACTGGAATATACCTGGAATATTCGTTGGGTCTATAAAAGAAGAATAAACGGCCGAGTTAGTTAGTCTTATATAAGTCTTGTATAAGTCTTGTGTTACAGTCTGAATTAAAGTGTTTAGTTGGAGATATCAAAGTGATTTAGATAGCGATTAATTAAATAAGTGTTTAGTTGATCTGTAATTAGTAGTGGTCAGTAGTTAATAAAGAAGTTATTAATTAACGGATTGTTTTTCTGGAAGTGAAAGAAAAGACGGGTTGGGAAATCCGTGACAGTATTCTCAGTTGGAGTTTCCTAAATATGTTAATGAAAAAAGTCATCTAAATTCTTAGCGCTACTGTATTTTCTGCCGTTGCTGAAATATTGTGAAAAAACTGAAAATAGTGATTTTAGAAAATGCCATCTAGCGTAATTTTTTCTAAATAAATATGACTGATATTTGATACGGGAGAATAAGAATATAATTGAAATAGATTTTCATCTAAGGAAAATTTCTGTTTTTTTTTTCTTATAGGCGCCATATTTCTTCTTGACAGTAACAGATGTGAATAATATTACGAAATGTCAATATACACACTGCTATTGTATTTGAAGAATAGCCCATAGAATTTTAAAAATAATAATAATTTAAATAAAAAATGTAGTTGTTCTATGACGTAACATTTTGACAGCTCAAAGATTAAGAATTTGAAATTTGTATACGATCAGACATGCTGTAATAATTTCGTAGTTTGTCTATGATTTTATTTTGAATATGTCCAGATTTCCTCATCTCTAGTCATTATTGCGTCGTGGTACATCCTACTAGGGGCACTAAAGCAGCCGGGGCTGTATTTTAGCTCTGAATACATTAAGTAATACACCACTTATTCTACATAAAGCAACACTACTATATAATTAATATTGCCATAAAATGGAACCAAAACTGCCGCACGTAGTTTAATTTGAAGACAATGGGTTAGTTGTAGTTACATAAACAACATTGTGTCCGATTCAAACAATTCAAAGTTCCACGAAAATACTTTGAGCCTCATATATATTCCAAAAAGAAAACAATATTTTACAAAAAAAAAAAATGATAATCAGTTAATGCTAAAGTTTTATACCACACTTTAAACTCCAGAATAATTAATCAATTTTTTATAAAGTGTAGTCCTCTAATTAGTTTTTATTTCTTCGAAAACTGTAAATTTTCTCGATTTTTCGCTATCCACAAACCCTTTATTTTTTTACATGAAGCACCTGATTGAAAATTCCTACGAGTAAAGTTAATCCAAATTAATATTAATCTATCGATTTAACTAATTATGAACAACTTTCCAGGTCAAATTAATAATTGTTTTTTGTGGAACTTTAAGAAAAGATGAGTTACTAAAGGTAGCGATCGGTGATATTGAACACAACTATTCAATTATTATTATAAGAATTTCCGGTTCCAAATCTCATACTGCGAGATGTTTTATGATTTCAAGTCCAGACCAAATGAAGATATACCGCAAATACTGTACTGTACGTCCGGCAGTTACTACAAGTAGAATATTTTTTGTGTGGCGTCAACAAAATAAGGAATATGCCAAAAGAAAAAGCAAATTAAATTGCTTCTTCTGGAAACTTATACAGGACACTGCTTTAGATGTTCTTCCGCCACTCTGTTAGCCGACGCAGGGGGCACCATTAAACGACATGGATGGTGGCTTTCTAGTACGGTAGTGGAGACATAGATATATAGAAAATTCTATAGAAAATAAAATTCCCATCGCAAATACATTGTTACAATCTTCAGCAGAGCCTACGGAACTTGCAAATAATACAGCATGCGCAGTAAACTTAAATAATTGGAGCAGCAGCTTCATTGAACCCACAGAACTAAAAGCTACGGTAACTGACAGCACTAGATTTGTAATAAATTCAACTCTCCGCAATATCGGTAGTTTCAATTTACATGTAGTGCAAAATAAATTGTAATTGTTCTCTTTCCAATAGTTACTGTTTCGTATTGAAATGTTATATTACTTAAAATTAATATTGTTTAATTAAGAAAATCATAAATAAATTTCAAAAAAATGTCAAATTATTTTGTTGTTAGTTGTATTATGTTCCACAATGAAACACACTTTAGCGTTCTAGAACATAAAAGTATTTCGCAGCTAGGCGAGAGGCTCTGTCAATTGAAAATTTAAGTAAAATGTCCTTTTCTAATAGTAATAATAATAATGCATTTATTGGCCACCAGAATCACTTCCAATAATAGGACACTACAAGATAATGTTTATAAGAACTAAAATAACAACAATAAAAATAATAATATACCTATCTAAGAAAAATATAAAAATAGTAAAAAATAACAAAGAGTAGGAATTAATAATAATACATAATAAACTAATTGCTTACAAGCATTAAGTATTAAAAATACAGAGCTCCTAAAGTTAACAAGTCAATCAGGCTGCAAACGTTAATATCAATGTGTTCACTAATGTAGTTGAAATTATTGGACATTACATATACAGGAGACTTCAAAGCAACATTTGTTCTAACATTATGACAATAAAATAAATCATTATTTTGCAAACCAGAAGGCAGAACTCGAATAGCGAACAAACTTAACAAAGCAGGAGAGTCAACATTGCCATTAAATAATAATTAATTTTAATAATATGTAAACATGATAAATTTGCTAGTGCTCTTCTGGTGCTAAGTGATTGAATGCTAAATCTGTGCAAAAGTAAATTATAATCGTGTCCCCTAATTGGATAAAAATGGTCAATTCGAAAAGACAAGAATTTTAAAAATCGACGTTGAATTTTGTCTACCTCTTGGATACGTAAATTATAGTGAGGATAAGACTACAATATTCAAGCTTACAGCGTACTAACGAAAAGTAAAGACACTTAAGGGCGTTTATATGATCAAAAGATTTTGTTTTTCTAATGATAAAACCTAGCGCTTTATATGCACTATTAGCTACCTGGATAATATGCTCAGAAAAAGATAGTTTATTGTCAAAAAGTACACCCAGGTCTTTGACATTACTACAACGCGCCAACGATTCTGAATTAACTGTATAATCAAATATGAACGGCTGTAATTTAAGAGAAAAGCAACATACCTTACATGTACTTATATTTAAAAGAAGGTTATTGTCCACACACCACCCCTTCACAACATTCAGAAGTCCATGAAGTTTAGTACAATCTTCAATATATGAAATGCTATCAAACAACTTCAAGTCGTCAGCAAAAAAAAGATGGCAGGATTTCAGACTCAAACATAGATCAATCGCAAATAAAACAAACAGAAGCGGTCCTAAATTCGACCCTTGTGGGACCCCGGAAGTTGGTAAAACTGTATTTGAGTTAAAGCCGTTATAAGATACATATAAATTACGTTGATGTAAATAAGATTTCATAAGACAAAGCAAATTACTACTAAAACCATAGTATCCAAGTTTTTGGAGTAAATTATGATTAACCTTATCGAAGGCCTTTGAGAAGTCGGTATATATCGCATCAACTTGATGTCTATTATCCAGGTTATTTGAAAGAAACTGAGTAAACTATTAAATTAGAAATAGTTGAACGTTTAGGCACAAAACCATGCTGATTTGGAGAAATATAGAGTTTGATGTTATTGTAAATGAAAGTACAACGACATCTCAAAAGCCTTTGCAAAATTTGACAAAATTGTAATGAGACGATACTTCTTAATGTCAGATGACTTACCACTTTTCAGAATCGGACAAACCCTGGATTACTTTCAAACGTTGGGAATAGTTGAAGTTGACAATATCAGATTAAAAATAATAAGCAGAGGTGTCAACAATACTTGACCACAATCTTTTATAATAAAACTAGAAAGTTGATGGTTTCCACTAGTCATTTTGCTTTTCAATATATGTAAAGAGTGAAGGATATCTGCCTCAGGAAACTGATTCAAGTTAAAACCCTTTTGATTACAGTTTTCGAAAAAATACTGTTGTATTATTCTGTATCGTTGGTAATGTTTTAAATCTTTTCTCTTGGCCTTTATTGAAACAGCGTCTTTAAATACACATTATTTTCAGGTAAGTAATATTGTTTGCAATGACGACTTGCTATTATATTCCACTGGCAGAAAGGATTACATTTTAGCAATACTTATAATGGAAGGGTTGCTTTATAATAACTTTGAGTGCCAAATATGCTCCTTTGCGCAATATTTCAAGGGGACAGATATTAATCGCGTTTTATCTTTTCATTGCTGCGGAATACGGAAATTGTAAAGATAAATTTATCAACGATTTAGAGACCGAGCGGCTCGAAGCCCTTATTTATAAAAATATAAATCAGGGGATCATTACCGAAAAAGAAAAAATACGTCCGCTTAATTGTTGATAACCAAGAGGAAATAGATGGAGATAAAAGTCCCACTTCAAAAGACACGTTAATTTTAAATAAAGTCTGATTTATACGGTGTACTTTTTGTAATTCATTCCCATAATTGCAAAAGTTGACGCCTTACTAAGTCTCCAGGTTCCGTCTCATTTCATCCCGATTTCTTTGTCACGATCCTCATTTTTTGGTGGAGTCGGCGCTGCCAACTTTCAGAACTGCAGTAAAAAACTTTGTCCTTTGGGAAACGCGAAGCTAGAAATAAAGCTTGATTTCTCTCCTCTAGTTTTGAACAAAGGACAGGATTCCTTTAATTCGATTTAGTATTGTGTAGCGTCTGTGAAAAACTCTATCCAATTTCAATAAAACTATGCCTTGAAAGTTTATCCTCTCACAAATTACAGTCTACCTGTTAAAGGAAATTAAAGTCTACGTAATGCTTACTGAAAATTGTCGGCGCCAACTGATTCCGGGAAATAAATGTTCTTTTATCGTGCATTCTTTCTTAAGGACACTGCAGTTGCTTCGAAATAACTTGTTTGTTTTGTTTATTTTGCTATATAACCATATACACAAGATCCTATATCAAGAATAATATTTTTTGACCGGCCTGTTTAAGCTTATTTCATCTACAACTGTCGTATATAGACTATGATTCGACATTGTTTTGAATGTCATGTTGACTTAATCTTTTAAATTTATTAACTCTGTGCGATAAGGACATTCTAAATTAAATTAGACGTTTATATATAAATACAATATGTAAGATCATATGAAAATGCATTTATTAATAGTTATTTACAATATATAAGTGTTGTCATGATCATATTACAATAAGAGATGTTAAAGTTATCAAACGAGACGTCAACCAATTTTGATAGAATATCGAGTGTAGTAATATGAAGTTACAACAAGATTATTCCACTTTTATTCAATAATACGAAAAAAATATGTTTAGCAAAAAGTGTCAAATGATTAGTTTTCTTATTACCTTCGCATGGTTACTGTCAAAACTTTGTCAAACAAACCCTTAAATATAATAATATAATATATAAATAACTATATTTCACCTGCACTGTGTGAACATACATATGAAGGAACAGCCAGTTCAATTGTCGGTCATCTCACCTATGGCATACTGATGAGGGCTAACAAGCCCGAAACCAGTCTATGTCTGGTGGTATGTCCGACAAGGGTTCTTGGCTGTTCACACAAATACTGCAGGAGTAATTCAATGCCGATCGGGGCATTAGTTCGCGGAGCAGTTGTTTCCTGCAGTATCATTTACATAATAAGCGCTTGTCAAAGTGCGTGATTCTGATGGAAGTGATACCAAACATCTTGGTATGCTAATGAACAATGCCACAGACAAAGCTCTATTCACTAATTATCTAAAGAAATTAATCTAAATTTACTAACCTGGTTTAATGAAAACACTCTATAAGTATCTAACTTCACTGTTGACAGTGGGAACTCAGTAATTCAACCACCACGGTCAAAAGTTAGATATTTATGAGTGTTTTCATTAAACCAGGTTAGTACATTTAGGTAGATTATTTTCTTTAGATAATTATTGAATAGAGCTTTGCCTGTGGAATTGTTCATTAGCATACCTAGATGTTTGGTATCAGAGAGCACACATATGACTTCATTGATAGGAATTGTAGGAGATTTGATTTATATTAGCTTAAAATACCTTTCTAATATAGTAAAAAATGGAAAAATTACTTCATAATGTAGAGGGTGCAAATTTTAAAGATAACTGAGACAAGCACGCTAGAATAACTTTCTTCGAAATGTTTTATACCTTTTTCGGCACACCAAATTTTGATAAAAATCTTACTTTCGTCTGGCATATCAATAAAAATGTTACAAAAGCTAATAATAAAGAATATATGGGTAGATATTGTGGGTGTAATTCAACGCTGGTTGGAGCTTTAGTCCACAGAGTAGTTAGTTTCACACAATATTATTAATACCTAAAAATATATAAATACAAAAAAATTAATGTTTTAGTATTAGATAATACAATTTTGTGAAACATTCAATAGAAAAAACATTAAAAGATTTGCACGCCCTGTATCTCGAAATGTAAGAATTTTTTACCCACATTTATATCAACTTTTTATTTTCAATGTTTAATTGCACTTACTTTGACCATAATAACAATTAAGTAAAAGAGACCTTTAAATAAAAGATTAACAAAACCTACCATAAAATATGTTTTATTTTTTCCTCAGAAATGGTGTACGAAAAAATTTAAGGACCAATTTTATCCAGAATTGATGGCGGATTTCTAAAAAATATCAAAGCGGAAAAGTGTCAAAGGGTACCATTTTTTTTAAATAAAAAAGATTGTGATATTCTCGCACGAACGTCACTGGTACAAGTAGAAACATTCGGATCTCCCCAAAATATTCACGTTTATTCCTCCAAAGCGTGTTTCAAAATTCGAATCAATATTTTTAAAACTCTATGAAATAATTAATAAAAATAAATAAAATTCAAATACTCTGTATCTCGGAAACAAAGCATATTTCGACCTACATTTATGTGCACTTTTTTCGCAGAATACCTTCGGCAACCACCTCCAAAAATATTTCGCACTTATTTACAAACACCCTATATACCTCAAGTCTAAGATCATCGTGAATAATCCTGTATTATTTCTAATAGTGACAATGAAGAATGGAGCGAAATAAAGATGATATGAATACAGTGAAATCGCGATTAAAATAGTAACTTTCCTGCAACGGGCGCCTCGCAGGAGTCAAGAAGATAGCAGGAAAGAAGCGCCGCGCTGGGAATATATTCCTAATTCAGTGAAAATAAACGTCTCCCCGGTCCAATAAATTCGGGCGCCCCCCCTGTAATTTATCAATTGGAAAATCTCTAAAAACATAATAATGCATTTAAAATCATTGGCGGCGCGCCCTAATAGAAATTCAAACGTAATAATCGAATAAACTTGGAATTCATTGACATTACTCAAAACCCATTAGCCGACATGCCAGATCTAAAAACCCGCTGAATATTTCAGAATCCAGGACGGTGCGAATGTAAATCTGTTCCAGATGTAAATGAAATCCGTCGCCTGAGACTTCAACTACGATTCCTTCGGGAAACGTAACAGATCAGTGTCGGTTCTAAAGGGGCTATTATTTTTCCGGTTTCTTTGCGGCTAGCCGTGATATAATCACGCATTCCGTTTTGAGGGAAGAATTAATGCCTTCGATATAAAACTGTAGGAAAGTCGATTGTAGCAAAAGAAATATCAACATATCTGTGAGCCCCTTTTGAAAACGATAAATTTGTACAGACTACGATAAAAATGTGAAAGGAAACATACCGGGGGTGATTTAGAACATGTTTCTCTCTATCAAAATTTGTACAGGGATATCAGCTGTGTATTAAGAAATATGTGTAAACATGATAAAAGATCTCGGAATAATTTTTGACTCATAGCTATTAGTGTCTAAAATACCTATTTCGCAACATGTATCGAACAATATTTTTCGTAAAATCGTCAAATAAATATTGAAAATTGTTTCGACATAATCTTCGATTGCATTTGCTAATATGATCGCTAAACTATTTTATAAACAACTTTAACTAAGTTGCCTATAAGGTTGTTGCTATGGAGCAGTTGGTTGTTTACAAACTATACAAATATTTTAAAAAATTCTGAAATCTGTGAACGTTTGTGAACACTAAACCCCAATAAACAAACTCGGTATTAATTCGTCATATGTGTGACGCAGACTCTAGTGATATTGATAATTCTAATATTTCTAGATTATTTACAATACCAGAGGGAGATATAGAATGAGTCAATTTTTTGGAAATTTTCTGCAAATATGCAAGTTTACGTCCATCAACCATTGAAAACAACCGATTTTTTATCATGTACAGGAATTCAAAATGTAGTACACAAGCAACGGGTATAAATAACATAGGTTCAATTAAAAATTCCGAATTTCTTAGATTACCCAATGTTACTGAGTATACTGGACACTGATGCTTTGAATGATGTTCTGCAACCTTCCTTAGAGATGTAGGAGCTAAAATATCGATGCTCAAAAGACACGGAGGTTGGCGTTCGACCTCTGTAGCAGAGGGGTACATAGAAAATTCCATACAAAATAAGGATGCGATAGCAAGCACAATTCTCGGGGAGAAAGTAAATACCACTTTCATTAAAAAAACTCAGTGCACCAGCAGCACCGGAATCCAGTTGTTATCTTCTTCCAATATTGAAATAATAAGTAAGGAAAAAATATATGTCCAATTATCCGATTTTCAAGATTATGTTATTAATATTTATAATAAATAAATAATTTAATATTCAGTTACTTTATTTTACTTTTACGCACTTGTGCGTAAAAATATTTTTTTAGGCACATGTGCCTAAAAGACTCATATCAATTGAAGAGCTCGGTGCAATAAGGGACCTAAGCCGCAATTTTTGAAATTTCCGCACTTTAGTAAAACAGCATTAGTAAAGAAGGTTTTAAGCCACCGGTGAAGTTGTACGGCTATTGCGCGTTAGATGTCGCCAACAAACCATAACGACCTTGTTGACGACTTGTAAAATATTGGAAAATTTTCAAGCAAGAAGATCATAAGCCACAACAAAATCAACATGGCGACAGGTGGTCGAATGTTATTGAAGCGGAAACGAGCGATATATAGTGAAAGAGACAATAATTCAGATTCGGATTTCGACTCTGATGATTCAGTTAAGGATCGGGATTATACTCCACATACTAGTCCGAGCGAAAGTGATGAATCTACACCAGAAAAGGTAAATAAACAGTTTTAGTGGCTTGAGCCCTTTTTGCTGTAGTATTTGTGGCTTATGTCTTTTGAGATTACAATAACATTAAAATATTTATTTTAATATAACGTGGCTATAAATAGCTTGTTTTTAAAGATTTGTATATAAACAGCCATTAACGATTCTATTTTATTTGTATATGTTTTGGAAATAAGATTTCTTAATACCAGAAAACTATTTTACAAACTAAGTGGCTTAGGCCCTTCTTGACTAAACTATATTATCTTTTTAAAGGACCAGAGAATATCATAGTGCAACTTCAAAAATATTAATCAAACTCAAACAAAACGCAATAGAGGTTCAGTTTTGACCCCAGAAAACTTCCGCCTAGCCGATGGAGGAAAGTTAATATTGAAGGAAGAAAGAAAACTAAAGCAAAAAAACGTCGAAACTTGGGACATGCCTATACAAATTTGAAGGGTGTAGCAAAAGAAGCAAAGAAGATAGGAGAGCCGTGTAAGTGTAAAAAAAGTGCAGGGAACTGCTAAGAGGTACCGAAACATCAATATTCAATAGCTTTTGGGATTTAGAGACATACGAAACTCAGAACACGTATTTATTTTCCACAATAAAAGTTACAACGAAAAAGCGTTGCTATAAGAAAAAAACAAAAAGGCAAGAGTCAAAAAGAAAATTTACCAACTTGTATTTTGTAAAAGTAAATGGAATAGATGTCCAGATATGTAAACAGGAGTTTTTAGCTGTTCATGGATTACAAAATTCAGCTAAGCGGGTTAAACTAATTTCAAAACAAATTTCGGAAGGAAGGTCAACACCAAAAAAAGATGAACGTGGTAGACACAACCGACCGAACAAAGTCTCCCCAGAAATGGTTCAATCGGTTCACGATCACATTAAGAGTATTCCTAAATATGTAAGCCATTATAGCAGGATCTCTAATCCGAACAGAGTATATTTAAACCACGACCTTAGTATTGCAAGTCTTTATAAGGATTATTACATTGCATGGTGTAAACAGCATAATATTAATCATGTTAAAGAAGATCGTTACCGAAGAATTTTTAACTTAGAGTACAACATAGGGTTTAAGTTGCCTAAAAGTGATACTTGCCAAACCTGCGATTCAATTAATCTTATGACAAGTTCAAATAAGGAAAATGAATCTGAGGTTAAAAGTTTACAGATTAAATTACAATTGCATCAATCTCGCGCACAGGCAATGCAACAAAACCTTAAAGACGAAGTCAAAAATAATGAAGCGATTCAAAACACTGACATAATTTTATTTGACTTGCAGCAGACATTACCAACACCTTCATTGACTGTTGGGTTGGCATTTTACCTTCGAAAAGCGTGGACCTATAACCTCGGTATACATGACTGTGTATCTGGTCAAGGTCATATGTTTATGTGGACAGAGTCAGTTGCAAAAAGAGGAAGTTCCGAAATTGCCAGTGTACTTTTAAAATACCTAACAAGCAAACCAACCAGGTCTGAAAACCTTTTAGTCTTTACTGATAACTGCGGGGGCCAAAACAAAAATTGGCTAATAATGGCGTTATGGCTACAGTTAGTTAGGGAAAAAGTGTACAAAACCATAGAGCATCGTTTTCTTATATCTGGGCATACTCACTTGCCTTCGGATAGAGACTTCGCTCTAATTGAAAAACATAAAAAATATGTTAAGCAAGTGTTTTCTCCAGAGGAATGGTTTGATATTGTTAGAAAATCGAATAGAAAAAATCCTTTTAAAGTAGTGGAAATGACTCAAGAAGATTTTTATACTTTTGACGAGGTAGTTGTAACAAAAGGATTTTACGGTCGAGAAACAACCTATCATGTTTAAAGATGTGCGGTGCTTTCGGTTCGATAGCGACCACCCAAATTCCATGTTTATTAAACATACCTTAAATGGATGTTTTGAAGAAATAAATGTTGGCAAGAGGGGTGTTAAGTTGAGCAACCAAATACTGACAACAAAAATGTTAAAAAGAAAATACGAAGGGCCAATAAAACTTAACGTCAAAAAGGTTCAGGATTTAAAGAAACTTCTACATTACATTCCCCCAATAAATCAACAGTTTTATCTCAATATTATTGACAATATTTCGAATAACGTTGAAGAAGACTTGGACCAAGCTAATGAAGCAGAGAATATAGACGGAGATGTCGAAATTTTTGAATAAAAAGTAATTTTTTATATTCTTTACTTTCGAATTTACATTCATTTTGTTATTATCAAAAAAGGCATAAGCCACATTTATTTTTGAAAATATATTTTTTTTTTCCTATAAAATGCATTTTTTTTATTTTTCTTTGGTGGAAGGTATGTACCAATCTATTATAAATATGAGACATTAAGTTAAACGTTATAAAATATTAAAACTTGATTTCAGGATTTTGTCGAAAACTTTAAACCTCATTTATTAAAAACTTTTCAAATGAGGCTTAGGTCCCTTATTGCCCCGAGCTCTTCAATTGTAACACGTCGATGGAGATTGTAAGAAGCTGTAAAAAGTATTGTTAATTAAAAAAAATAATCTTAACTCTGAAGAAATGATATTAGAATCGAATTAAAGGCTAAAGAAATGATAGAATCGAAAATATACAAGATGAGTGAGAGATGAATCAATACGCTGGAGATATTGGATGCTATGCTTAAAAAAAGATGAAAAATCTAAAACAAAGTTCAATTCTGCCTAAAAAATTCGTGTAAGGCTGATGAGCTCAAACATATATTTTGGTGTCAAATATCTCCAGCTTAGTGTTGACTCACCCTGTATATAAAAAATGTTAAGACTAACAATATAATATTATTCTTGGCGCCTATAATTTAAAAAAATTGTGTTATCGTTACCATTATGTTTACCAGCACAAAATAATCTTTTATACAAATTGTAAATTTGACAAATGGCGTTATTTGTTACAAATGATAAGCTGTAAAAATGTTGATAGTTAAAAAATAAGCTTAATTTTGAAGAAATAGCATACTTCAGGGTAAATAAAAAGCAGCGTCAGATCTGAAGAAAATAAATGATCATCAACTAAAAGATCCAGAGGTGGTAAAGCTAGACGTAGGTGTAAGGCAATAATCTGAATTCAGTTTAAGTTCCCTCTAGATGGATCAGTGTTAACGATAACTTTATTTGCTTTTGTTTGAAGATGAAAAATTGTACTTTTATTTTCTAGGAAGTATACCAATCATTTTTGTTCATAACAATGTGAAAAGTGAAGCAAACGAGTGGCTATCAAATCAGTAATTTAAGTGTTAACGGCGTCATTAGTTGCCATCTTATTTAATATAACTCATGTATTATACATTTCTATAACTACCTAAGCTAGTAATTAATAGCTTTGCAGATCTAATTCTAAATTTTAGTCTAGTGTTGTACAACTAGATTTTAACACTCTACTTCCCACGCATAATCGTATTTATCCACGAGTATAACAAACACAGTTTATTATCCTAGCGAACAATTCCATAAAACTTACAAAACCTCTACGCGCCCGCATAAAATTAAAATTTCAAAATGTTAATTTAACTTTTTGACATTAAAACTTTGACTTATATGATAATTTAGTTGCGGCGTAAATTCCTAACTTCATTAAACTGCTGAGTAAGGATGATGCTGCCGAACTATTACCTTATAATTTTCATACATGAACTGCTTCCGATAGCTGATACCTTGCATTTATGAAATTGGTAGCTAGCGACGTGATTTTATTTATTTTCACACATCTATACCTATACTGAATTATACATGACCTACGTACTAAATTTGGTTGCATATTTTATTATCGATTCTATCCCTGATTAAATTAAATCAGTTTGATTGTTTAATATGCGAAGTTGACTGAGTATAATATAATAATGCAATTTATCAGAAAGCCTATCGATGTATCCCATTTCAGATATAAATTAATTTTAATAATTATATATTTTATTATACAGGGTGTCACAAATTGGTGGGTTAACTACTTATTCTTTGGACTAAAATAATAGAACTTTTCTTATGCCACTATTCATTTCGGAGCTACAATTCAGGGTGTAATAATACAAATTTAAAAACTTATTTTTATTTATAGCTTCGGTAATTTTAGAGATATTTGTTTGAAATTTGACACATATTTTTATTTTAACACTGTCTGGTCTATAGTATCAAAGCACCAAAGGAGAAACGGACACCCCCAATTTTTTTTTAATACGTCTATTATAAGATTTTGATTTGAGAACGAGATATTGCAGCTCTTATTAAAAGAGCCTGAGTATGTATTGCGAAAGCGGTACCCATATTGAATATTTAGTTTAATTGAGTTAAATTTTTGTCTTTTGTTACTGTTTGTTGCTATTTGTTTCGTTTTGTTTAATTTAATTTACTGATTAAAATGGAAATGACCATTTAATACTTAGCGATATTTATTTTGTGGCAAATCTAATAAATCCAAAAAAGATGCAATATCTTGTAAACCGAGCTTTAAAGCAAATTTCATAACAGGGAATAAAATTTTAATAAAAACACGCTCTATATTGATATTTTAGACCAAACTTACATAGAAACTGCCCCAAATTTCAAACTTTCTATCTCTAAAACCAACAGATCTATCAATAAAAATTATTTAAAAAAAATTTATTTTGAAAAGTGGCATAAGAAAAGTGACCATTCTAGTACAGTGGTTAACGGCTTGACCTACTAATTTGTAATACCCTGTATATAGGGTGATCTACGGCTATTGTACCAAACGTAAGGTGGTCAGATTTTTAAAAAATAATAGCACTTAGCTTTATAAACGTGTGTCTTATTCTTTCCTTAAATAAACGCAGCGTGTTAAAAGTTAATAATTTAAATCGTTTTCACAGCATAGTTTTTACGATATAAGCTTCTTTTTTCAATTCAGGTATGAAGAAATATATTTATGGACTTTGCGTTGTGAAGGGAAAAAATCAAATAATATTGTCCAGTGGTGTAGAAACAAGTCAACGAGGCTACCTTTTAAAAAAATTGGGTTACGCCACTGGATTGATAAAAAAATTGTCTTTTTAAGTACCATAAATCTCATTATATCAGCGTCTGCGGCGTTGTCACATATTCAAGACCTTGGTGCAATTTATTATGCAGCAAAATAAAGTACTATGACTAAGTACAAACATTTTAACCACGTGCTCAGGAAGTTCTAAAAGACAATAAAAAAATATTCCAGAATTTTAGCTCGATCTTTAAAAAATGGGGCAAAACCCTCTTTTCCTACGGAAAGTCGGCGCCTATGTTAAGCATCAACTGAGATGGCTTAGATCCATAGATCTGTCAACAATATCTCCTACCATGCGGTCGTTTTTACAGCATTTCTAAATGCAGAAACGATAAAAATTAACATTCTTATTAGTAATAATACTTGATAGATAGGTAACAGTTAATCAAGTTTTACAGTCGACCAGTTTACAGTGCCGTGCAACAGTGCATTTTTAAATTAATTACAAACCGCTCTTTCTGATTTTTTTTACAAAATTGTCTTTATAAGAGTCCCCTGTACATGTACAGATTTTATTTAGATAAATTCTGGATCACCCCATATATCCACACAGAAATTATTAAAACGACTGAAAATTCAAATATAACATACTGAGTTGGAAGACGAATATCAAATTAAATACCATCGACGTCATTCTATCTCAAAAATGCTGCAATGCTATTGGACGAAAGTTTGTATGCAATCTCCTCTGTTTGAGGATCTTGTTCTAAGCAGTGGAAGCTGGAGAGATTTCAGGTATGCCATATCTCAATAACCAGACATAGAACTCAAACCAAACTTTAGGATATATGTACTGTGGTCATATACAACTTTTGTAGAAGGAGAACGTTTTAGCAGCTTGCGAAAAAAAGTTGTAAACATTGTGTGCTCACCATAGGAATTTTCAGATTGGCTTGAATTACAAATTAAGTATATCGAAAAAATATAATATTTGTTAAAATTACAAAGATTTGAATTTGAAATTTATATTTGTAACAGATTATAAAAATTTCTAAATGTTATAAATTCTACAAATAGCATTACTATTTTAATAAAATTTGAAATAACTCGATAAAATTACAGCTAATTTATGGAAAAAAATGTTTCTCTAAAATTAAGGAAGCCAATCTGATAATTCCTAGAGTGGGCGCACAATTCTTTCAACTTTTTTTCGCAAACTGCAAAAACGTTCTCCTTCAACAAAAGTTATTTATATGACCACAGTACATACATTCTAAAGTTTGGTTTAGGTCCCATGTCTGGTTATTGAGACATGACATACATGAAGTCTCACCAGCCGCCACTGGTCCCAAGGAGGATTATCAAATTATTCGTAATTCGAAATACTCCACTCGAGTTTCATAACAACCCGTTCTCTCAGTGTATGTAACCCGATTCTATGCCAGAAAAAAATCAACTATCCCCGTTACGGACGGGAATAAAGGCCATAGAGTAGAAGGGTTGGCAGCACTGTCGACTACACAGTCACTATTGCCGTAGTGGGTCTTCGGTCGGGCTAATACAATCAAGGCTCTCGCCTCTGCGCCGTGGCCTGATCTAATTAAAACGCTGAATGCATAATTGAGAACACTACGAAACGTACTAATAAAAACAGCGCGATAACGTTTATTGAGTCCGGCGTACTTGTAACGGATTAAGCACTGAAATTGAGTCCGTTATAATTGACATTATAATTAAGTTGTTCGCAACTATTCACTGCATCAATTTTAGTTTTAACTTCTCCGCCGCTTGTTTAATGCGTAATTGCATAGTTATTCCTGGTATTTTCAGGAATGTTTCTGCCAAGACCCTTGAATGTCGATTCCAGGTGAAAGGTTATAAGGAATGTTATCAACACTCAAGTAATTTTAGTTATTAATTATATAAAGGAATTAATAAGCCTTTTATTTAATCCACGAGAAAACATACATATATACTCGGGACGCAGCCGAGGATTATAGTTTTTCTAGAGGATTAAAGGCAGGTTAATTTCCCGAATCAACATTTTATCCACGACCACGGCCAAAAACCGGTCAATTAGGAGAGTGAAAGCCGTATGAGAGCAGGTGAAAATTATGGTTTTGGAAAGCGTTATATTTGACCAATTTATTATAATCAAGAATATTGATTGTCAGCTGAATACTAGAATGTCTTGGAATCGTATCTATGCCATGCATTTGTCAGCAGGAGTGAAAAAATTTGCAAAATCTACACAAAAAAAAGATAAAGATGCTGAGAATTTCTTCATTCTGGCTGAAATCCATCCAAAAACCCCAAGGAGCAACATTACGTATGTTACCAGCGAAAAGCAAAGGTGTGTAGAGAAGGAATTGGTGGAATTCGATAACTGGCGAAAAAGGGACATAGGAGAAGAAGCAATTATAGAAAAAGTGCTACTATCCTACTTTACCAATGCGGAGAATCGGTACCTCTTCGATGTGGACAAAATATTTCATACTAAAATCAATGTTGAAAGCGTACAAATGTATTGATTTTTTTTTGTCATATATTTTCAGGTATTAACAATATTGTGTGAAACTAACTACTCAGTGGACAAAAGCCCCAACCTGCGTTGAATTACACCCACAATATCTACCCATATATTCCTTATTATTAGCTTTTGTAACATTTTTACTGTTTAAGAAAGGTATTTTAAGCTAATATGTATCAAATCTCCTACAATTCCTATCAATGAAGTCATATGTATGTTCTCTGATACCAAACATCTAGGTATGCTAATGAACATCCACAGACAAAACTCTATTCAATAATTATCTAAAAAATTTAATATATTTACTAACCTCTGGAGTGGGAACTCGAAATTCAACCACAATAATTGAGATCTCACTTATTTCTGCGTTTCATTAGGATCGCTTCATCAGGTGGCCTCCTTTAACTTGAGTCAAATATCTAACTATAAAGATGATTATACCAATAAATTAAAATTATTTGAAATTGAATGTCAAAATGAAATATCGACAACGTCAAACTGATTAACTGTCAATGAATATCATAACAACCTACTAAAATAAATAAAAATTAATAAAAATTTTACCTTTTATGTATAGTTTTTTCTCATATATTTTCAGGTATTAACAATATTGTGTGAAACTAACTACTCAGATGTTTGGTATCAGAGAACATACATATGACTTCATTGATAGGAATTGTAGGAGATTTGATACATATTAGCTTAAAATACCTTTCTTAAACAGTAAAAATGTATTGATATTTCGAAGTATGGTAAACTTACTTCAAATTGGAAAGCAGAAAGAAGAAAGTATAAACAAAAGAAGGCAAAGATACTGGAGAGGAACCAAATCGAAGAATTTTTGAGAAAAGCACCGGAAGAGGAATATTTACAAGTTAAGGTAGAAAATACACGATTTTAATATTTCAGTTTATACATTGAGCGTTCTGTTTTGAACTCTTTGCAGGAAGCAACGATCATGGTTGTCGATGCAATGAATTAACCTTTTTGGATATCACCCATGTCTAAGACAAAGGCAATTACCTATACATACTCATTCCGAATACGAAAACAAATATTTCAAGAAACTTTTTTAGTCAATGCTGTAGAAACGTCATAACTACATCAATATGTGACCTAAAAATGCCGATGGGAGATTTTTCTTGCAATATGTGGCTGGAAAATGTACTACACAATATGTAGGTATTTTCGAAATTATTTTAAAACTGGCTGCATTTCTTGAGCTCCCTGATCCAGAAAATTTTACCGGGCGTGGAATGAGGCGTTCTTCGGCAACATTACTGCCCAATGCTGGGGATGATATTACCACTGTGAAGCGTTATGGTTATATAGAAGATTCACTAGGTTCTACCTGGCGAAGTTGTGAGCCCCTCCAGTTCTTCAGAAACTACTTCTCGAGTGAATTTTAATAATCCCGGTTAAAATGACAAGATCGTTGTTGAGATCTTAATGTTAATAATAATAAATAAAATGCCATAAAGTCGAAGCGTGATATTATGAATTATAATCCACTAGTGCGTTGAAAGGCCTTTAATCCACGGAAAACAGACTTATTAAACCTTCTTAATATAGTGGTCGTCGATAAAATATTTAACTTATGCTTGCTTTGGTGACGGCTAACTGAAAATACTAAAAGAGATTTGAAATTGGAGCATAGGCTGTGGTACTAGTATATGAATTCCTTTTATGGGTAGCAGAAAATAGATAGGACTTCACTGATTTTATTTCTATAACATCTTAAAATAAAATTGAAAACTTTAGAAGAGTGATTTCACACAAATAATTAAATAAAAAAAAATATAAATACTTGTCAGTCATAATTACACATACGAAGAACCAAAATGGAGGTACCATATATATTTTTACCCTTTAAGTGATATACACCATAAAAAAATAAAAATTAACTTTAAAAATGTCTTTATTTTTACCTAAATCGAAATTTTGATGACGTAAAAATTAATTAAGAAACTTCCTCGCAACAAATTTGTACATCTACATTATGCACTGTTTTGAATATTAAAGGTTCAAGACTTGAAAATGTATTTAAATAAAAACCCCATAATTAGAACTTTCGTAGACTTCATCTGTACTTATATCAGATCAGAAAGAAGGAAGTTTTGCCAATTTAAGGCAAAAAGCACAATTTTCTTGACAATCGAAGTTCATTTACTATCTTTTTTGTTTTGGAAAGGCGTATTGGTAGTAATACTTGATGGAGCAGTTTTCTCAGAGCAATTTCACGATGTAGACTTCAGATAAAGGCAAAAAATTCTTACTTTTAAAACTTAATACATTTGTTGTCTATATCATCTTTCTGTTAGTTAACAAGATAATTTTTAACATTAATCATAAGCTATTTTGATGAAACTGGAATGTGCACGTCAATGAGGTTGAAGAGTAGGAAATTCTCGAACTTTAGAACTACATTTCACATGTATTCTTGAACTGGCTATAATTTTTTTCACATGGTCTTGTCTGATGAAGAATTTTCGATTAATGAAATAATAAACAAATCGAAAATGAGGGAAATTCTGAGAGCCAATTTTCCATCCTTCCCATTTATTTCCAAACAGTTCCTTCTGCAATCCAATTCTGTATCCCAAACCGACAAATTTGCATCTACACGTTCCACATGCATGTAGAATTGAAAGAAGTTTCCAAGCACAGCTCCGGAATAAAGACCAGGGACTAGGAGGGATTTTCGGCTTACACACTTTCTTTTCCTTGACGTTGATGTTGGCGAGACACTCCGAGTAGATTTATGCGACGATGGCGACAAAAATTAACCAAAGCGACAAGTCTGGGGCTCACCGGCAGCTGCTGCACTTTTTGCAGCAGCCTGAGCTTTCCATTCTTGAAAATGTATGCCGCTTTTTATTCTTAAAGTACAGTTCAAGAAAAGATAATAATTTATATTTTCTCATCCCGAAGCACTGGCAAGCTTTTTGTGCTTCCATGTACGTGCAATAATCAAATTGAACGTCGTTCTTAATGTTGTATAAATGATAGTAGCATAAACTAGATACGGTTGAGAATGGAACGCTATTAGTAGAATGAATCACCCCATCGCACAATGGGAAGTAACAAAGCTCAGAAGAGCACCAGAACAGTTTAACTAAAAATTACTCCATTGTTGCAGCAGAGTAATTTTTACAGGAATACTTTATAGAATTTATTTTTCACCCACAAATAGTAGGTACAGGAAAAGGCTTTATCTGTAGGAAACGTTCATATTAAAAATACCATTTTTCTATATCCCGCATTCCAACTTCAATTTATGTTACATGCCACATATTATTACTGGAATAAAATAGTTAATAATATAAAGGAAATATTAGTATATAAAATATTTCTGTTCATATAACATATGAGATAAACATGAATATCCGATTGATTGTTGCTTTAAATGTACAGGTTAATATGACAGCGCCTGCCTATCACTATATTGTTCTCCGTCAGATTTATTTTAAGGAATAAGTTTTTGGAAAAGGAGTATAATCATCCTAATATCTCCAGTGGTGCATAATTTCACTTCATCCGAAATAAAAACTATAAAAGATCATAGCTTTGATGTTTCTTGATTTGTGGTTTTGACTGATGCTAGATATCCATTTTATTACTTATTAAATATTAATGTAATAACTTTAGGCAGTTTAAGTAGTATGATTTCAAACCGAATACGTTAAGCAAGTGTAATATTGTTTGATGGTAAATGATATACGAAACGAGAAAATGTGTACCACCTATGATTAAATTACGCTTTCTTATTATTAGTTTAAGAACTGCACTAGAGCTAAAGGAAAATTAATAATTTTCAGATGTTATAAAAAAACACTAAACATTTTCACAATACAGACATTTAATAGATACAATTTAACTAAAGTAAAATACTGCAAATTACATTAACTATCAATACCTACTAATTAGAGTAATTGCTCAAAATGCCATCCTTGAGCATCAATAAAAGAGAGGCAGCTGTCAATAAACTGCACTGAGGATTAATAGTCATGCATTGATAGATTGAAAGGAACAGTGAAGTAACTGAAAAAAGTCAAATTTACTACTGTCATATCGGTACTGCTGAATGAATAACATCCTGTATAGAATATTATATACGCATTAGCTAGAAGGGCGGCTGGAGACGAAGCAATAATAAACACGGGATCGCGGAGCGAGATTCAACGGGTAGTTAGTTGGGTTTTAAGACTTCGGCATCTGTTCTAATTTTACAGGTCAGTAACTTGTTTTTTTTGTATATTGTATTTAAAGATTGAATGTCATTGTGTTCCTTTTATTATTTTATTGTCTGTTCGATATCTTATTACAGTTTCATTATTATTAATCATATATGACTACTACTTTATTAAGTACATGAATTAGCGTTTTGCTTGTCAAATGTTTGTAAGAGCCTTGGTGCTTCTATTAATATTTTCTCCCGTGACTGGACAAACATCCGTTAAAAACATATGATGCGTGAGATCTGATTTGAGATTTTTGTTCGACTCCTCAACTACTAGCTGGGTAGCCTCCCGTACGGAACCTCAGTACCTTCAGACGCAAGTCGGCTAACTAACCAAAACACTCTTCAGTTTTGTATGTAGAATTATGATTATATTACCGCGTATTCAAGTACTAAAATACAGACATATTTCTATTACTGTTATCATTATTATTACTATTGCAATAGCGACAGCGATTCTTTGAATTGTGATCGGGGTTTTCTCTGTCGTGCTCTTTTCCCCCGTGAACTCAATGCTGAGTACGGCACTGATAGGTGGTTAGGCAGGCTATTGCACCATTGACAGAAAACTAATAAACTAGGTGTATTTAGTAATTTGTTTTGTTTTATTTAAAACTACTCAAATCTCCCTAATTTCGTAAATATGTAGCACATTTGAGGTAAGTTAATAAATAATATAAATACAACGTAGGTAAATCTTCTCGATTATTGGCTATTGGTTGAACGAACCCGGGTATGTTACATTACACTGTATATTCTAAACAAAGCGTTTCCAAAACTAAGTCCATTAAAATTGAACATACTGAAGTATTTACATCTCCTAGTGAAACACCCTGTATAATAAACTGCCATTATTTTTCTACTTACTCTCGAAGTTTGTTCATTATAAACTGAATCACCCTGTATATTTGTGGTACAAGCTGTTTTATAATTTAGCTGCTAAAACGTTCTTGTGATAAATTTATAAAATATCTCAGTTACTGACAACAGGGTACTTTCCGCTATAACAAAAAAAAAAGTATTTCGAGAGCAATATTAATAAAGAAATGAAACGTAACTGTCGTGTAACCTTTGTTGGTTGGGCTCGACATCTTGTACAGCTTCGCTGGGCCAATACATTATTTTTATTTAACGCTTCCCAGGTAATTCTCCAGGTCCTTTTTCTTGGTTTCTTCTTCGTAAATTACGTTCTCAATAAGTAAGACGCTCCGGTAGACGCTGTTAGTGCACCTATCAAGAAAACATAGCTCTGTATAATTTACATTTAAGTTAATTAAGCTCCGCTAGTCCTTCGCTTCACTACCATGTAAATTCAAATGCCGCATTGCCGTTTGCAGAAATATTTATACTCGCAAGAATAAGAAGTGCGCTAACCGCGAAGTATTTCACATGAATTTTGTGTAATTTTACTTGATAAGCGGTTGAACGTTGCAGAACTGTCGCTGGGTAAATTGATATGTAAGGCCCGCACTTTATTCGCAGATGATGTCATTATCAGGAGCGTATTTAGAACACTAAGTTAATGTTTGTAACCTAGGTGTAAATATACAGAGTCTTCTGAAAAATACTAGCATAAAGAGCCTTATAGATTTTCAAAAAATATTACAATTTGGTACTATGAACCATGGGCTTATCTTTTTCTATTTTCAAGATACAGGGCGTTGAATTTAATTTTAAGAATCTGGTTTCGGTTCTATCTTCCACAAAATTCAACTAAATTAACTGAAATTTTGTTATCTGGGGTCTGTGGGGATGCTAAATGCTCTGGAGTTGGCTATATCACACAGAGCGTTTACTGCAGTACTCTATAGGAACATTTTAGGTCCAACTTTTTTTAAGTTAATCTTTTTGCACCTTTTATCACTTGCCGTTATGGCAAAAAGATGCTCTTGTAAGAAGAGCTACAATTTGCCCGTTTCCGAGAAAAACCAGACATAGTAAGTCAAGGAGCTAGTATCCGAAATTGTTGTATTCGAGAAAAAAAAGGACATTTCGAACACTTATTCTGATTTCATTTTCCTTAAACTTTAATTTTCTTGTTAATAATAATTAGTTATTCTTGTTGTTTTTCTTTTTTCAGTAGTATTCACCATTACTTTTTATCATTACCATTAAAAGAATAACTTTGATTTTGAGTTTCATCAATAAAATTAATAGTAATAATACCTAGCCAAAGCCTACTTGAAATAAAAACATAATGGATATTTAACGATCCTAGAATCTGCGATAATTTAGCATATATACATTCTAATTGACATCGGTCAGTGGTCCGCGGTTTAAGGCGTCAGTACTTGAATCGAGGTGACTGGATCGCTGTGGGTTCGACCCCCGCAGCCGGTAGACCGTATATAAGCTATATTCGTGAAGAGATTGGCACCCTCTCTGCGGGTATGGTAGGGTGGAAGAATGTTGGCTTGGGTCAATGTGAGAGATTGATACCGGTTGACATTTGACTACCCCCTAATTAATGAGGTTTTACAGGTTTCCCTCATTCCTGCACTGAATGGTGGTTAGGGCCTACCAACGTAAGTCGTTCCTGGGCGCAAATGCGGCCTGCTTAATAATAATATGCCGCCCCCTCTCCCGCACAAGTCTTCGACTTCTGGGCTAATCCTCGTGATTAGAATGAGGGGTAGAGATATTATTATTATTATTATAATTATTCACGAATACCTTCAGTTATTCACCGTCTTGAAGCAGCGTTAGGATGTTCAATAAATAACGCAGTAAATAATGTTCTTTATTTGCGACAGTTTATTTCCCAATTATAAGAACCTGGTGCTGAACGTGTGAAGAAAACATTGATACCGTTTTGCAGAACAATCCGAGATTTCTTGACTTTATGCCGTATAGTAGATCTTTTCGATGGCAAAGAAGTAGATTTTTTTCTGAACCCACCCTATCCATGAAAAATTATATATTCTTTGACTAAGTAACCTCTGTGGATGTTGAACAAATGTTTCTGAAACCGAAATGGATTATTAGCGACAAACGCCACAGTCTAACCACCTGATCATTTACAGTAGTTGCTGATGGCTACTACAAGTGAATAAATATGTAGAGTGTTTTGTAAACTCTTAATATGAATAACGTTGGATATTATAAATTACCAGTACAAAGTAAGATGTCGCTTTTGACTTTTTGTAGGTATATGTTCGCACCTAGGTTTCTACAAACATTAACTTAACATCATAAATGCGCCCCTGATGATGACGTGATCTGCGAATGAAGTGCGAGCTTTAGTGGTAAGCGTTTGAACGTTGTAGAACTATCGCTGAGTAAATTGATATGTATGAATACGTAATTCGGGTCTCTCTCGGCACTTTTAGGTAGCGACATTTTATTTACCCTTAAACCGATGTAGCAGTGGGACCCGTATATCTCACGCCCTTTAAATTAGGGTGTTTCGGGTGGGTGATAAATAATATCTGAAATATGTGCGTAATAATTAGTATCTTGCGTGTTGTTTCCATTTGCTCGTAATTTATGTCACTTATGGGGGTCTGGAATGTGTTGGAGTAAGTATAAAAGTACCTTTCCATGTGAAACAGCAAGCCGTAAGGTCACCCCTATAGCTCGTTTCTGGTTAATGCTGGCGGCATGGTTAGAGTTCGGGGAAACGCGGCTTCAACAGCACCGGAATCAGAAAAAAGTACTTTCTGTCAAGTTTACGGCTCAAGGTTTCTTATATTACTTTTCGTATGGTTACAGTCAAAACTTTGTCAAACAAACCCATAAATATAAGCGCTTTTCAAATTGAGTGATTCTGATGGAAGTTTACCCTCTGATATAGAAGAGGCGGCAAACGGAGCGATCTCAAATCTAGTTCTGACAAAATCCAAGGCGCGGTATGAGTGTGAGGATTGGTGCAAAGCTAACAAGATAAAGGAGGTATACCACCCTTAGGCAAATTCAAGCCAATAAGCCTGATGTAGTCCTCCTCGACCACCAGCTTAGGACGATGTTTGTGATTGAGTTCTCGGCTCCCGCAGAGAACAACATCGTCCTAAAAGAGGAGGAGAAGCGGAGGAAGTATCCAGATCTTCTCTCCGAGCTCCGCAGGCTGTATCCAGACCACTCTGTTAAGGTTGTGGTGCTAATTATAGGCGTCCTGGGTGGAATGAGACATACGCTGCTTTCTGAATTAAAGATCATACCGGCTTGCCGAAATTCGGCAGAGATCTTAGCCGGCAGAATGCAGAAGGCAATCGTCCTTGGTTCGCTACGTCTGCTCAGAACACACGATTTACGGGCTCAATGATTACTGACTCCACGGAGTGGAGAGTCATTGCTTCACGCTTCAGAACATCTGCGAAGCGTCGGAGCTTCGGAAGGTGTGACTGGAAAAAATATATATAAGTTTATTTAGAACAATAACATAATATAGATAAAAACAAGTTCTTCTAAAACAGTACAAATATTTTACAAAGAACAGCAATCCAATAAGTAAATAAACTAGTGAATCACTGAAACGGTTACAAATACCGCTTGTATGTGATTAATAATAAGAATTAACCTTGTTATTACTGTAATTCTAAACTAATATATGAACAGTCGTAGACATGAATACATAATCACATTTAATATTAAAATACATACACTATACATAATACATTTATTTATAAGTACAACAAAAGACAGACAATAAATATGTAAACATAATTATTTTTTGTAAACAATCGCTAAAGGGGAACAAAAGCTAAACTACATTTCTGTGGCTGACTATATTGTGAAAAGTGCCTCAACCTAATTCCTGAACCCAAAGCTTTACTCAACACTTAAATGATTTGTACACGTTTATGGTTTTTAGAGAATTTAGCAACATATATAATCTGGAAGCAAGATAATTAAAATTTCGTTGTCCTACTGTTTTTATGCAATGCAACTCACAAACGGTTTTATGTATTGTAGAGACAAGAAAAATATACCTCCCAGCCTGTCAAAGTTAATACTTTTGAAAACAGTCCAGAAATGATTGCAACAAAGCTTGAATGAAAGGATCTCGAAGAATACACGAGACATTGTTTTAGAAGGTCCTAAGCCACCATTATGGTTGACGGAGGTGCAGATATGCAGATGTTAAAGCGTCATAGGGACTGGAAATATTCTTCTACCCCAGAATTATATGTTGAGAATAATCAATCATGATCGATCATGGGGTCAGATATGGATTTAACAATGGCAAATTCAAACTTAAACAGCTCCATCACATCTACATGTACTGGTATACAAATTTCTAACTGCAAAAAGTGCATATTCAACACATATATGACATATTCACATGACATGACATGTTTTAATGAACCATAGGTTTAATATGTTTTTTGTTAATAATAAATAAATCATTCCTTTTAGAAGTGGGGTTTTATTTAATAGAAAAATATTAATAGAAACAGTTTTTTCTTCATTACAGCACTAGTGTTGTATAAAATCAGTTATCAACTATTTAAAACCTCAGTTAATTAATTGTTTGGAAATTGTTCTTTGGGTGTTTCTTTAGAATTTGAAATTTAAATTATTAGCTTAATTAATTAAGTGCAACTCAAATATCTGCTTTTTACACCTTGTATAAATAAATTTATTGTCAACTAAATTCGAATATGTTGAAGTAGAGCACGTTATATTTCGAAAGCATTATCTGTATATCATAAATTAGCATAATGATGATACAAAATGATTGAAGGTGAGCAAAAGTATTCTTAATTTTTATAATCGAAACACAAGGAAATGTATATTAAAAAAACTAAGTCCAATTGGAAAACAATAAGATTTTATACGAACAAGGAAAATTTTCGCCATAGAGGTGTAATCTTAGGTAAATCCTTATCAGTTTCTAACAATCTTAACTAACGCCCTATGGCTTCTGAACGTGATCTGCAAACTATCAAACTAGAAAAGACATATCTCTGAACTTGTAACTGGTCATTATTAGTTACTATTGATCCATTATCATAGAAAATCTAATAACGGACTGTCTTTAATGCACACAGAATGTGTACAATACCTGTTTCCTTATAGCAAAGAAGTTCAATTGTAATCTACAGCCAAATTGAAAAAGTATAAAATTGTTCGATGAAATTTAATCTATTGTACATTTGCTGATGCTGATTACAATTAGTATACTATTTGCAGATGATACCAATATAACAAGAAGTAATTTAAATATATCACCGTTAATGACATCAACTTATGACTCATATACATTGATTGAAAATTGGTTTGCCAGCAGCCAACTGAGTTTGAATAATACAAAGACCGAAACTATGACTCATTCTCCAAAATTTGGAAAACTGGGATAATCCAGATTATGTTACATTATTGGGTTGGCTGCAGGCTATTAGAAATTTCTCATTTGCAAATATCGTAATCGCCGATGGCCATACAGGTCGAAACTTTTAGTAGTATCAACAGTATAACGAGTCGCTTGTGATCGTATTCCGTCTTGCATATACACTACAATTTTTTTGTATGATAAAAATATATCACTCTTTCTCCGCAAACGTAGATATTAAAATATTGATGAAAAAACAGTTTATCTGATGAGGAATGATCTGCCCCTCTATTAGGTTGGGGAGTTTTTTTTTAATATTAAGAAAGGCGACGTTTAGCGAGTCCCACATAATTAATGCGGCTCAGTTCATTATATTAATGGTTAAATAAAGGTGGCCTAATGAGGTCAAAATAATACAAACAAGGGTTCCCTCTCAGACATCTGCAGGCGGCAATACTGTACCTACTCAGTTTGATTGCGTAACTTTGCACTTTGTTAACTCTGGAGAATGAAGTGCACTGTTTCGGAATTATAATGGCTAAACTTGAAATTAGAGGGTTGACTCTCCTCCCTAGAAAATGCCCTGTAAAACGTTATTATGCGAACTCCACTGAAAACCCTCAAGTTGAATAAATGGTCCATTGTTTTTCAATTTGCGCAAATTTTAATTAACCCCATGGATTCGAGCGCCATCTGAATATACAAGGTGATTCCAAAACGGTCCATTGTTTTTTAATTTGCGCGAATTTTAATTACCTGACTCATGAATTTCAACAGTGCCATCTGAGTATACAGGGTGATTCAGATAAATTGGAACGCATTAGTCAACCAGCATTACGAGTGTTATCAGAAAAATGGTGTTAAATTTCAACCTTGTAGAAAATTAAAATCAAAAATTTAACAACTGCTATTTTCTTTTTTATTCATTCGCCACGCTTATTCTGCGAATTATCTTCAACAGCTCAATTATAATCCACCCGAATTTTACGTCTCATGCTATACTTGCACTCACTGCACACCGCGGTAAAAGTAGTTGCACTTCGAGTTGCTATCCGTAAGCCATTTTTTGATACTTGAAAAACTAATATAAACACTCGCATCACAAAAACGTTAATATTATAAGTAATCAGATTTCAATATTCGGAATCGCTTGGCTAGACTTTAAAGTAACCTATCGTTGTAAAAGTTGAAAAATACCACAACAATATTTTTTTCTCAGAAACTATAAGAATTTTACAATTTTTTTTAGATAAAATAAGAAAAATTTTGATGATGTTAATAATAATTATCTCTCCATATCAGTCACATCCTTGTTTGGAAATTCTAATAAAAACTAGGTTTATAATGTTTCACAGAAATCAGTTCGAATTTCTGAAAAATCGACAAAGTATTGGCACAGATTAAATAGATACTCTGTGGTATTGGTGATGGAATGTTTATGGTGTACTCAATGGTTTTGAACGCGATACATTTGCAGCCGCAGTGTTGTGTGACCTAAGCAAAGCCTTTGACTGTATCTCCCATAACATTCTCTTCGATAAACGATATTTTTATGGCATACGTGGCATTCCTCCAGAATTGATTAGTTCATACTTAACCCATAGAATACAAAGTGTTTCCTATAGCAATAGTTTATCAAATTACGGATATATTCGGCACGGAATTCCTCAGGGGTCTGTACTGGGTCCACTATTATTTGTTATTTATATTAATGACTTATACTACCACATATATCCAGATGGATGTATCATATTCGCAAATGACACGACATTGATATGTTTTCATAAACATTGAGTACAGTCTTGAGGTTGGCCGAAAATGATCTGCTTAAAGCCGAATCATGGTTTACTTCAAATAACTTTAAGTTAAATAAAGATGAGACAGTAGTATTTTATATGATAATATACATGTGGAAAACTATTGTGGGTCACTATTCATAGATTTCTTAAGTGGGCGCATCATATTGAAGGTGTTCGTAAAAAAATACTTATTCAAGCTTATACGTTATGACATGGCATTGGCTTTAAAATTAAACAGAGGGTTTACTTTGCAGCAATTGTTATAAAATATAAAAATTATCGTTCTGATCTTACCACTTGATTATTTTCTCTAATTGTTACTGCGTATTTTTTCTTTATTAAAAAATTAGTTTTATATCCTATTACCCTCCTGGTATTTTAAATTTATCCTGCCGGACGTTGGTTTGGAAATTACCACTTACAGCAGACAAATTAATCCCATATACAAAACGCTGTAGCTATTTACTTCACACAACTATAATATACATAAAAGCTAATAGCTGGCGTATGGATCATAAGTACCTTTTATTAAATTTGAACTATAAAATCAATAAGCGCATGGAGGGTGATATTTCAGCAGGCAACAAATGTCCACAACGAAATTACCGGGCCTAAGCCAGCGGTCTACCAGCGAATTAAAATTTATAAATTCTCTTTTACAACGCATCACACAATACGGTCTGGTCTAGTGGATCATAGCATCAATACTATTTTATTTTTCATATTTTTTACGATAATATATTTTATCGCCAATCGTCAGTAGAGCTTTGCATTACCATAGCGATTTCCGGAAGTAAACAAACACTTTATTTTACTGTAAAAATCAAGCGTAGTACCTGACGCCAATATTTATCAATATTGCCATTTATTGACATTAAACAGAAACTGTTTGTCGCTGTTACAGCCCTAACAGAAAAAGTTTTGTCGCGAACTATTTATAGAAAGTGATGGAAGAAGACATTCTGTGAAAGCCGTCTGATTATAAAAATGTCGGTAGAAACGAAATTCTACCACAAAAATCAGTCGAAAAATACAGCATGACATATGCATGGAATGGTGCAATAAACGCAGCAAAATATAGTGAAAATGATTTACTGCCATACTTTTCCCAGTTATCGAAACAGTATTCTCCTTCTTCAATGTGGTCGTATCACTCCATAGTGAGAGCAACCTTTTCAGAAAAAAATAGAGTTGACATAAGCAAATATAAGAAGTTACGGCTTTTTTAAAATCAAAAACGAAGAAATCGTATTCCAAAAACTCCAAAATTCGTTCACAAGAAGAACTACTTATAGTTCTACTAATTACATAGGATCAAATCTACCTGCTGAGTGATGATGAAGGTAATTTTCAAAAATAATTTGATATAAATGTAGACATTTTTTAGACTTGTGTTATATTTGGCATTTGCTGGAGCTTTATGTAATGAAAAACTTTTGGAATTTAAAAGTAAGTGACATAAAGCACAAAGAAACAAAGATCAACAGGCCTCAAATATATGTGACCATTTCAGAGTTTGAAAGAAAAGTAAAATCTGTAGAATTATTTAAGAAATATTTTTATATAAATTACATCCCCCATTTCCCCATACTCCCCTATATTCTGTAAACCCTCACATCCCATTTCGCGTCGCGTTGTTGTAAAATTCTAAATTAGATCCTCCAGACTCTATAGTGGCACTGTACGTCAATTGATACCATCCGATCCCCCAATTCTCCTTAGACACACAAAACATGCTGCCCATAAACACCATCACCCATAGACTCAAAAATCCATACCCCAGAACTCAAAATGCATACCAAACCTGTTAGTCCCAAAACTCATAAACTCCAAATTCCATAAACACCAATTATATAAACCCATAAATCCCAAAACCCCATATTGCATAAACCCCTAAACCTCAAAACACATAAATCACAAAACCCCAAAGCAATCCTTATGTTCTGCGAACACCAAATGAAATTATCCGCCAATTATAAAGAAAGGAACTGTTGGAAAACGATCGCTAAGTGCTGCGAACACTGAATGTGTCTTAAGCGATCTCGGATTTGAAACCAGCGCTAAACTTTTGTAATCATTTCTCGTTAATTATTAAATCTCTTTTTTTTCTCTACATCATTTTTCATAGCGACCAAATGCTTGTTCGTATTTCTTCCGTGATTTCTTTGGCACGAGATTGAAAACGACACTGGAAGCTCCATTCCCAATATCTGATGGCAAATCTTCGCTTGAACCCATATTTACACTCATAATAATTTCGAGAAATAACTTAATGACAGCTGTGTTTATGCCAGCTGCTAATAAAATGTTACTTAGCCACACATCTAAGTACCTTTGACCAGCGTTGGATTCCATTGCTAATCGCAACTGGTAAATGTCACTTACATTTCATTTAGCGTAAATAACTATTACTTATATTTGAGAAAGTTATCTACAAAGATATAATATTCGCCAGTGATATTTTAAAATGGCTTCGAGTGCACATAAGACGATTCTCTAAAAGCAATGTCCAATTGAAACTGATTTCACATTGTAATGTATTCTCAAGTGATGTTCAAGTGAAATATAGTCCGGATAAAACTCATCTATTAAAACGCCGGGGCTGAAGCGATCTGCAGTACTTGATGTTCCATAAAGGACATTAATTGATTTATCACGATATTATGTTCAAAGAGCGGTAATTATGCGTAAGCATACAGGATGTCAAAATAAAGGAAACAAATCCGTTGCGATTCAAATTAAGAAATTAATCCAATGAAGTTATAATAAAAGTACCTACTAAATTTCATTGCTTGACAGTAAAATTATACATTAAAACCTCATAAAAACTCATTTGATATCTTTGTAATTGACAATTATCGCTTTAATAAATTGGTTTGGTCCTTAGAAAATGTGCTGCGCAATCTAAAAGGTATAATAAACCCTTTATGCGTTTTTTAATTATTTTGTTGAAGAACTGCTGTTGAAGTTTGTTTATTTCTAATTTATGACAAAGTTAACAAGTCGTGGCATTATTTTAATAGGTAAGTATACAGAATACATTTTAATATAAATCAGTAACTATTATAAACAGATTACAATTTAATTTGCACTACATGTAAATTGAAAGTGCCGATATTACAGTGAGTTAAATTTATTCCACATCCAGTGCTGTCAGTTATCGCAGCTTTTAGTTTTGGGTGTTCAATGAGGCTGCTGTTGTAATTGTTTAAGTTTACTGCGCATGCTGTATTATTGGCAAGCTTCGTAGGTTCTGCTGAAGATAGTAACAATTTGTTTGCGATTGAAATTTTATTTTGTATAAAATTTTGACTGTGACATAGATGGCACCACTGCTTCCGTCAATATTTGGAGGATCATTTTACTTTAAAGGACATTATACCCCTCCTTCATTTAATATTATAATTTACGAAATGATGGACTACTTGAAGAAATTCTTTCAAATATACCATCATATACAGAATTTAATATAGCGCGGTAGATAGCATTGTTTCATCGTCATACAATTACAGAAACTTTGCAATTAAGTTGTGATAGGTAATACAGTTGTGACTGGCAAACTCAACAAGCATACATTAATCGAAATTGCTACGAAAACTTCATACGATCACGTTGCTATGTTACATAATGATGGATCTGCAACTTTTATCTTTGAGATACAGTAACCTCTTCACGTTTGGTGGCTGTTGGCATACATCACGGCTGTTATGATGGGTTACTGAACAAATTGATTACACTTCAATAACACAGACAGATAGGTAAAAGCACTTTGAAATTTTATATTTGGAACTTAATTATACCGTACTTCACATTGCTCTTAAGAAAGAGGAAAAAGCAAATCACGATAGAAAATGACGATAACGTGTCGCATTGCTTCACGATCTAAATAATTGGACCGATTTGTAGTGGGGGCATCTTAAATCCCTATTCGATAAAATCAAATCTGTTATGCCGTCTGTGGGACAATGAGTATCAAACTGATAAATCACCGGTAATGTTATGTCTATTTAACTGTCTTGCTACAACGGTTTATTCTTTGTAACGTTTACAATAACTTTCAATTCCAAATGGCAGTGGCTATGTTGATGTTTCTCAGTTTTTGCAAATATTTGTAAACAACTGACTCTTCCGTACAAATATTAGCGAATAAATTGACAGAATATGCATACGGCAGGATTGACAACAGGTATAGGAATACCTTTGTTTAGAAATATTTGAAAAAACTGTCAATTATAGACCTAATGGAAACATCAACATAGCAACAGCCTACTGCGGTTATCAGTAACCGGTGACGAAAAGATGTTTAGAGTAAAGAAAACTATTTTTCTTTTTTCCGCGCAAACTGTTGGTTGTATGGAAAAATTACAAGAAGGAAAAAGTGTAGTCATTAAAAAAAATTGTTGAAATCGGCCATTGCAGGAAAAAGTTCTGAAAAAAATAAATCTAAGGGTTGTTTATTTCCCGCTTTCCAGAAAAATGAGCCAAGAAATAGACCCACATTTAACAACACCTTTCTTAATATCAATGACATTTTTAATAATTAACTAAAATTTATTAAAAATGTTTTAATAAATAATGAATACCCTCCAAATTTTGTTGATAGAACATTCAAAAATATTACAGATAAAAAGAACACTTTAAGATAAATAAAAGAAACTAATCATACAATAAAAATTCCATACATTCCTATATTATCAGAAATGTTAAGAAGAATCGATAATAAATTTAATATTCGAACAGTTTTTCAGACAACTAATACTTTACGATCATTTTTGTCTAAAACCAAAAAATGATATACAAAATTTAAAAAATTGCATCTACAGTATACCTTGTGAATGCAATAAACATTATGTTGGAGAAACGTCTGGGCCTATGACTGTCAGAGTTGAGGAACTTAAAAATTATATAAAAGGACGGGAATTTGAAAAATCCAAAATTTGCGAACATTTTTGGGAAAACGGTCATTTGATTCAATAGGGTTCGGCAAAAGGAAAATAACGCAACAAAAAGAAATTTAAAAGAGATTATTTGGTTGAACAGAGTGTGTATGAAACTGTTCAGTAAACATCGATCATTGTTGGCTACAGTTGTGTCAAGAAGTAAGTAACAATAAAATAAAAATCATTTAACATCTCTATGGAAGCAGATAAACAAATTTTAAACAGTCAAACTTGACATACGTTTAATATGTTTACTACTATATTGAAAACGAAAACAGAGAGATTTTCGAAACGTCAAAAATACCGATGTGGGCGATAATGACCCTTGACTGATCCGTTTGGCGCAAGGGCTTATTTAATTAATCTTTACTTTTTCAGAAGTGTGACAAAAACCCAATAAAACTAAAGAAAAAATATATATTTAAGATGTAGGAAGTTGAGAATTTGTGTGATAATATTGATGTTGGTAAGTTATATTTTGGGGTAGGTATAAATGCAGCAATACACAATATGCATTTGAAAATGTATTTTTTAAATCACCTCCAGAGTGTCTCTCATGCACTATTTTACAACGTAACTAAACCCTACATACACATTATATATAACGTACATGATTGTATAGACAAGCCGATCATTACTGAACACATACATAATATTTGTCATTTTTATTAAATTTACAGAACAGGTTAATTATACGTTTCAGGTATTATTTCAATTAATATTGTATTTTTTTAGCATTTGTAAAATTATATGAAAACTATAAGGTTACCATAATATGGTAAATATTATGTAAATATAAGTGATATCTATGAAACTTTACATACATTTTTTAGAGTAGAAGTATATGACAATGATTTCATGTAAAATAAACGATTCTATAAAAAATCAATATGTATTGTGCAATACAATAAATAATTATTTAGAAACAATAATGACAACGTGATAAACACTCCTTTCAATAATCTATTCGCTAGTAACAGGCATTCTCGACGGACGGCAGAATTTACAGCTCCATCTCCAGTCCTGCTGGAAGAGAGAAATATGAATAAATAATTTAACTACCGGACCACCGTTTGCCAGACAGAGGGATTTATCACTATACGAGTTGATTAATTAAAGTTGCGGAGCCATAAAACAAATTGTTCTGGGTGTAACTTTGAAGGTAAATAAAGGCGCCTAAATAGTTGGAATTATAGTTGTGTAGATCCCTGTGGCTGAGTTTCGAGTTGATTAAAATAACCTCGTTAAGAGGATGGACGGATGAAATTGTTATGACGGACCAACCCTGGAAATTATTATTATTACAATATAAGAAGGGCAGAGAAAAATCTATTATGCCCAAAAGTAGAAAACTTCATCTAAAAAATAAAATGCATAGCAAAAAGAAGCAGTAGAGTACATAAGTAATAGTACATAAGTAAACAAATAATGAAACAAAAACACTACAAACACGTTAACAGACTAGACACAAAATGATCATACTTATTCTCGAAGGCATTAAGAGATGAGACACTTACGATGTCATCAGGCAAGGAATTCCAATGATGAAACGTTAAAAATTACTGTCTAACCGTTATCTCAGGCGGTGGAATGGGGTCGTCAGAAAGATGCCCCTTTTGCAGGCAGACACTGACAGTATTTCTCCCAAGTTTGTGTTTGACAGACTCTACACGGTATTTATCAGGAATTAGGAAACCGGCAGCGCAGATGTAATTAACATCTTCACAGACGGATCAGAAAAGAAGGAAGGTGCAGGATTTTTCAAAAAAGTATAACTAGCAAAAAGTCTCATCTTGGCATATGATCCGTATATAAAAATAATCAATAATAGCTTACTTCTAATTATAATAATAATTCAGCTATTAAAATGGTCAGCTTGTCGTGTATTAACAGAATGTATCTGATTTCTATAGGCAAACTGACTTAGATGCACATCTCATATAAGAACACCGAAGGCAATATTAAAACATTATAATGGGCAAAAACTTCTTTAAAAGACTCCCTGGTTAACAGTCCAAACATACACCTAATTCCACATTTTTGTGCAACAAAAATATCTGAATAGCAGGATGGACGTCAGAAACAGACACCGTACCGCAAGCGAGACTCAACCTGAGCATAGTACAATTTAATGAGTGGGTCTATATTCAGAACCTTCCTGACATACTTAAATTGATATGTCTCATTACCAAATCACCACACTGACCACTCCAAGTTAGACACACAAAGACGGTAAGACCTAAGAATTTTACTACACTTGCATTGTTAATATATGTTTTGTTTACATTAACATTGATACTACTACAATTTGTATGTCTGTTATAGAATCTAATAACCCGAGTCTTGTCAGTGTTAAGAAACAATAAATTTTGACTTAGCCAATTGCTCATATTAATAGTACTACAAGCCTCAAACAGACGTTTATCCGAACTGTTTGACATCACCATCGATGTATCATATAAATAAATGGTAAAAGATACCGATCCAGATAACCTATCTAGATCGTTAATGTATAATAGAAACAGAATAGGGCCCAACACTGATCGCTGGGGTACTCCAATATGAACCTTCTTTGTCTCGGAAGTCTCATTATCAGTATAAGTATCATATTGGTCACGATTTCGCATAGTTTCTATCCACTTTAGGGGGATGCCACGAAGACCATACTTCTCCAATTCATTAACCATTTTGCGTTATATACATTACATAATATGCTTACTTTTTTAATTGTGACCCAATTATCATTTTTATTTGTGCTAAATGAGTATGCCCTAAGGTAAATACAAAATTTATACTTATATTTATCTAATGTACAGCTAATTTAAAAGTGAAAGAGTACTACAGTAGCAATATAGCATGTTCAATTTACTACATTACAGTCAATTAAAACTTTATACTAGTTTTTTTTGGGGGCCAGTGTCATTTTATCTACCACCAGTGAGTAATGGAAAAAAAAATAGTGTAGTATAAATATCAATATTTGACGTGTTTCTGTCTGTGTCAATGCATTAAATATAAATTCTATAATTTAAACGTATTCCACTCGAGAGACTAAAATAATTGGAATGAGAGTATCTGCACAGACGACCAAATTTTCAAGCAAATTATTAACAAATTAGGATGATGAGCCGAACGGGAAGCCTGCATGTAATCGTTTATTTATAAAGGAAATTTTGCGGGAAATATTTCAGTTTTAATGAAACAAACTTCCAAGTAATTTGTAATGACTGAAGTATATTTAATGCATTTCCGCTTAAATAATTCATTATGAATACTCAGAGGTTAAACAGTATTATCTGTTTGTAAAATTTGATAAATATTTTTTATCTACCATTGCCACAAACTAATTTGACACTAGAGACCGTATATAGTTCGCACATGACGTCATTTTCAGGGGCGCACTTAGGACACTAAGGTTAACGTTTGTGGAAGTCAAGTAAATACGTACATTTATTGTCAAATACAGTTAATATCAACGTCTTGCCTTGTACTGGTGATATGCATGTTATCCAATATGGATCATATTAAGTTGTGTAATTTACAAAACACTATACTGAAATAAAACTAAATAACCAGCAACTGTTGTAAATGTTCAGTTGTTAAGTTGTGACGTTTATCGCTTAATTTCAGTTTCGAAAACGTACGTTCAACGTTCACAGAGGTCACTGGGGCATATATAAAATATGTATAATTTTTCACTGATGACACATTTAGAGTGGGTTGAGCAAAATTTAGTCCTTTACCTTCAAAAAGATAGATATGGCATACAGTTAAAAATCCCGGATTATTCTAAAAATCGGTATTAAATTTCTTCTTCACACGTTCAGCACTAGATTCCGGTACCTCAGAAATAAACTGTCGCAAGTCTAAAACACTAAGTTGTTGTTAAATTGTTTTTGACGTTCACGGTTTGTCATACAGTGCCTTCATAAATGATTACAAGCCAGGTGACCAGGACTGTGATTCTCAAAGAACAACTCGTATGCAAATAGATTTCTTGTCTCCCTCAATTGCCGTAGTGAGAAAAAGGATATTCGCATATGAATTGCTCTGCGATTGATTCGAGAATCTCGACCTTGATCACGTGGCTTGTAATCATTTATGAAGGCACTGTAGGTACTATTACTCACACGAACTTTGTGTTGTTCCGAGCGCATATGTTCCACAATACGTGTTTTATAATTCCACGATATTACTCTAAAGTTAGTTCCGATATTTTAACTCGGGTAAGTGAAATTAAAGATTTAGGAGTGCTTTTTGATAATAAGCTTCGTTTTGTGTCACATATAGAATTAACTGTTTCATCGTCATGAGAATGTTGGAGTTCGTTTTCAGATTGGGTCAAGAACTTCAAGATATTAATGTCTTAAAAAAAATATTTTACTTGTTAGATCTGATTTTGAATATTGTCCTTTAATATGAAACTCTATTTATAAGTCATATTAATATGATTGAAGCAGTACAAAATTTTTAAAATTTCTATCGTTCCGACTTGACAGTCAAAAATGTCATAGTTTTGTGACGATTGGAGGAAATAGCATATTGTTGTATTGGGTTTAAAAGTGTCAACTTTAGCTCCTGGGAATACTTTTATTGCTAAGAAACAATTTCTTTCCTCAGTAAGGAAAATGGCAACCTTAGAGATTCCTGACAGACAAAAAATGTCATGGCTTTATGATGGCTGAATAAAATATACTATTTTACTTTTCTAGTAAACAAAGTGTAGGTTTTTTTACGGCTATCAAGATTACTTCATTATTTTGCAGCGAATTCTGGGCAGATACGTCTTCAACTTCCACTGAGTATCAGAAATTATTCGAGGCGATGCCACATGCTGAAAGTACTATCTGTCCATTAGACGGCTACATCCAATCTAAGTTCATTCGCACATGTCAAGAGATATTTGGCGTTGGTATTGGACTGTCTGCTATCCCGATCACGTTCCGCACGGCACACCGCGACCTGATTGCTGTATTGAGGCCGCGGACAACAAGGTTAGCCGCCGGAAACTGTCCTCTTGGTTATCCCGCACCGCTGGGGAATAGAGAGCAGAGAGCCGGCCTGTGTAGGGGCTCACACTGCATTATGCATCGCCTAAGGATACTGGACACTGGCCAAGTGAACACAACTAGTGCATGTACTTCCGCTAACTGCGGCAATTAAAAATTTACGGTCCGAAATGTGTTATTTGAATGCCTCAGTCTGTTTGTAGTGATTCAGACTGAATTGTTGGTCCGTTAGACATTGTATCTTATTTATACCGTGTAGTGAATCTTGTAACAACAATACAGAAATAGATGTATCATTAGTATTTTAGTCTACGACAGTGTCGATATGGCATATTTAGCATTCTCATTTGGATGACATTATGGCCTTCATAATAACACTCAGTACCAATTCATACTAACACATTTTAAAGTAAAAAATTAACAAAACCAAAGTTAATCAACATTTTTACTTATTATTAATTATAAACAATTGAACAACACTTATTTATTGCAAACATTAATTACAACTTCTGAACAATTTGTTAAATTATTTCCAGCAGAAGATAAGTGCTTGAACTTGTTGAAAGGCTAAAACATTAACCAAAATATTAAAGGCCACTTTCTTATTATCTTTGGAGTCTTATATATAGCTTTCTGCTGTTATAGCACCAATCACCATGCCTCTTAAGAGTTAATAACTCCTCTACTACTGAATCTGCAAGCAACGACGCAAATTATCTACGATAACAATGTCCAGTATATTGTTGAGGATTTGGAACACCCAAAAACAATGCTATACTACATAGCATTTCCCAAAAGTTTTAATGCCAACTGGCTGCTTGATGTACTCGTATTTTCCATTTCTGTATCCCACAAAAGATCGAGCATGAACTGTGTTGCTTGGCCTCATCGCTATATATCTTCGAACCATTACAACCATACTTATTCCTTCAATGTTTCTGTTTGTGATAAAAAAAATCTCGCGATATCTTTGTTTTCATAAACGGAATAATAATATGAATACGTTGTCCTTCATCTTTAACAATTTGTAGGTGCAAATGTGTCAATTCAGTACGCCTGCAGCCACATGCAAGATCGGTATCATCGGTTTCCAGCAAAAGTTCAGTTTCTTTTGTTAAAATCTTTTTGACCGAAATCTTTACGATTTTCTTTTTTGAACCACAATTAAATGAACATACTTACTAATAACTGTATTTTTCTTCATGGATATCACGGAACGTAGCATATAATAATATACCCAATGTGACGAAGGCTTGCTATGTTTTGAAAGATATTCGAAATATGACAGAAGAACCTTCTCGTTGCTACCATTCTCCATTCCTTTCTCTTTACACAAATTTTCAAGTTTTGTATAAATTTGCTGGAACGTCTGTCTTAATTTTTCGGGAAGTAGGGAATCGACAACGCTTTGCGTAATGTCTTCGATATCTAAAGGGAGTATCGGAATCAGAATCGTTCATATTACTATACTTTTTTTTTTACTAAAACTGATCGTATGACACAGAATTGGACGCCAATAACTGTAGTTACCATCACTTTGCCAAATAAGAGCACCTAATAATTTTGAACTTCAATTTATGAAAACCTTTCTGACATTTTAAGATAAATCGAATCTGTAAATAAAATCTACAGTGCTTTCGAAAAGTAACGAATAAATTCATTATTTTTGAAATTGAGAAATTTTCGGAAAAATCCCCTGGCACGTCGAATTTGTTTTTAAAAAAGACACTTTTTGACATACGATCCACATTTGTGACGTCATCGTTGTTCGAGATACCGAAAATGATAATGACTATGTAAAAAATCGACTAAATTAAATGTTCAAATTGTGCACCGTTGGCTGCCTGACAGTAGCCAAGACGATTAATAAATTCTTTTTGGACATTATTAACAACTTCAGGAGGTATACGATGTATCTCGTAACTAATTCTTGCTTTTAAATCTTCTAAATTAACCGGTGTAGTAACTTATACTTTGCTTTTTAATCCCCACAAAAAATAATCTAGGGGTGTCAAATCAGGCGATCTGGCTGGTCACTCAATCGGCCCCCTTCTTCCTATCCAATGATTCGGGAACAGCTCATCTAAATAAGCACGGGCAGGTGTTGCATAATGGGGAGGTGCACAGTATTGTGAAAATTAAATTTTAAAATCTTCAAACATTATTTTCTTGAAATTTTTGTTATGTAACACTATAATTTTTTATTATGTATGTATGTAGAATGACATGCTCTTTCAAATGGCATGGTCAAAATTGGGGGTTGTTATTTAAAAAAATTGTCGATGACGTAATATCTCAAACAACGATGGCGTCACAAATATAGGTCGTATGTAATATAGGTCAAAAATAATGAATTTATTCTTTACTTTTCGAAAGCACTGTATATTAGACAAAGAAAACCGTATACGGTAGAAAGTTATTATAACTTCAGCCTAGTTTTTTTCCTTCAGTCGACGGTCTTCTTCCTACCCACCACGTTAAAGAAATGACTGGTTTGGCGGTGATTCATTGTATTTGTATAAATCATCTTTAAAAGACAGTGATATGAAATTATTAGAAAACGTCAAAATCTTCAACAGATTTGATTTCATAACTTTCCTTTATATTGTCATGTAAAGTTTCGGTAATACTCTCTTCAGCAAAGTAGACCTCATAAGCAGAATACTAATTTGAAAAACAGTTTCAGGGTATACTTGCCATATATTAAAAAATTGATTCTTAACTTGTTTGAGTATTCCCAACGTGAAGTGCTCCTTATAATAATCCTTTGTGGAAACAATTTTCTTTCGCGCATTATTTTCCAGAAAAAACACCAATTGAATTTAAAAAGTAATATATCTAGGGAGTTTGCCTCTAAAACACAGGCGCAAGTAGTGATGGGTTTTGGAAAGGAAAAGCTATCGGTGGCGTATTATCTTGTGAGGTAAATTTTTAGTTGGAACTATTTTACTCTAGACGTTTTATTTTTAATGATGTAGGTGTTACTATACAGGGTTAACTATGACTTAGTACAAACATTTTAAGAGGGGATAGGGAAAAATAAGAATTAACGGAATCACCCTTCAAAAAAATTCCAAACTTATTTATAACGCCAAAAAAAAATAGATTTCGATATTATTTTAAATCCTTATTTAACGCCGCCAATGCTTGTTGGTTGCATACTCTACAAGCATGCAACAGTCGCTCATTAGTCAGTATCGCTGTCATGTCATAATTGAATTCCTGTGTTTACGTTGTAATTTTGTGTTCTTCTTCAGTTTTTAGTACCTAATCAAAAGTGCCAAGAAATCCAAACCAAGGAGGGTGTTTTCGAAAGAGTTCGAGTATCGTTGAGACGAAGATGTCGTGCCTGCTTGGAAATGGACGGAGGGCACTTTGAACATCTTCTGTAACTTTGTTTTTTGTTTGTTAAAAGCTTCCTTGGTCGGTTTATTCCTAATAAAATAAAATGTTTGGAAAACGAATAGTGGTCCATATCTCCGCAACCGTCACTTTGCGGACCCATGTTTATTAAGACTTTCCTGCTTATTTTTGTTCAAACTATTACCTCCTGAAATATTTTACAATTTTTTAACACCCTGTATTTAACTCATATTTATGTTTCAGTTTTATTTTTAGTCCAGTCATTTAAGAGAGTTCACTTATGAAAATTGAGATACCCAGCTATAGACTCGTATAAACTTCACATATGATTCGATGGCCGCAACTTTAAAAATGGGGGGTCAAAGGTCAAAAAATCGATTTTTTGCACATTTTTTGCAAATATCTCGTTTCCGATGGGTTTTACGCTATTTGTATTTATCATAAATATTGTAGCGAATTAAATTCTCTACAACCTTTTTTTCAAACATTTATTTATACGTTCAATCGTTTTCGAGATAAAGGGCAGAGGGCGCGCGGTTAGAATATCATTTGAAGTCAACTGGTAGTCCCGATCGAAATAATCTCATATAAAGTTTATAAATTGTTACTAAATATATAATTATAAATAGTTTTCATTTTTTATTAACAATTACGTTATATTTAAATATTTGTCTGCTTAATTATTTATTTTCAATTAAGTATCAATTTATTTAATAACAATCACCTGCCCGTGTAGTTAAAAATTTGTAGAAGGAAAAATTTAAATCATATTATAATTTAATTCTTATTTATAGTAATTATTCTTTAATAAATCAAAAAGAATAGAAAAGAAATAACATGTTTTTATTAAAAAATGTCATTCGATACATTTGATTGTCAAAATTAAAAAAAAAGAAAAAGTAATTATAAGTACAATAAGTTGCCAGGTGTAGTTTTTAACGTTATTAAAGAATTTCAGAGTTTAGAGATTTTAAACAAGTTGTACTAAATTATTTTCTACTTAAAATATAATTAGCGTAAAAGAGAATACATTAAAATGTAATTAAAGTATGTCCCTTAATGATTTTTCAATGACAGGAATAATTACGAGTATTATTGGATTTATAGATAGGTTCATTAATGAAAAAAATATATAAATATAATGTAATTGTTAATAAAAAATGAAAATTATTCATAATTGTATATTTAGCAATAATTTATAAACCTTATATGAGATGACTTCGATCGGGACTACCAGTTGATTTCAAATGATAATCTAAAAGCGCGCTCTCTGCCCTTGTAGAGAATTTGTTTCTCTAGATTATTGGTACAAATAGCGTAAAACCTATAGGAAGGGAGATATTTGCAAAAATGTACAAAAAATCGATTTTTTACTGACCCCCGATTTTTAAAGTTGCGGCCATCGAATTATATGTGACTTTTGAGAACAGTTTTAGGATGTCAAAATACAAGTTTATACGCGCTTACAGCTGGGAATCTCAATTTTCTGAAATACTTGCCTAAATCTACCTAAAATGACTGGAGCATTTGTTCTGTTGCTTTCGAAAGACAAAGTATCATTATTAAATGTACAGCACTAAAATTACCCTTATTTATCAAATAAATACTCCTGGAATTGGCACACTACCAACTTGCATAAAATATGCATAAAGTATAATTAAAAGGGCTCTTAGTGGTGTTTGTGTAAACAAAAATCTCTCGGAGCGCTGAAAAAGGTAAAGAAAGACATTGGCGTTATGAGGTCACTTAAACCGTCCTTTGTTTAAGTATTTATATAAGGAGCACCGTAACGATGTAAACTTAACGAAAAAATTGACGCTTGGAATGCTTGAACATGTAAATGAGGGATTAAAGGGATATTAAGTCCTAACCAAATGAAGTTATTTTTCGTTTCAGCGGACTACAGGTAGGGAATAAAAGATAATAGGCAATAACGATGGAAATGCGGAGATACGTGACTATACCAAAGGAAGGCAGTGTTTCTATCAAAGTTACCCGGAAACCTCTTTCATGAACCTTCTTCCTTCCTAAAGGACACGTTACATTAGACTCTAAAGTTGGTAGTAACCATTTATTAGACAATTTAAAATGTTAAATGCTGTTCTTAGGTCTGGAACAAATCATCATTATTTATTTTCAACTAGTGTTCCAGAACAAAATCAGTTATCGAGTTTATTTATCTAAACAAGGTATTTCCTTTGATAATTGCACTATTCATAATCCTGTATTCAATATTAATATTTCAGAACTAACTTTTTTCTGTAAATTAATTACTGTTATATAAAAAGTTTTAAGGTTTCTTACTCTCTTCTTGGATAGGATTAAAAATGTTGCAAGCACCACAGCAGGAAAGTGATTTTACAGTCTTTCAGAGGTGGTCAAGATCAAGGGGTGTTCATTTCTTCTGTCAGCCTGGAAAACGGTCACTTTCCCGCCTAGGCATACAAACTATTACTTTCGTTAAATGTTACTTGAAAAAAGTTATTCCGAATGCTAAATAATGACGTGCAAATTTGATAGGTCTGCTTTGATAAAATCTTTGTACTTTGATAAAATCTTTTTGCTTTGATGAAATGAAATTTTGTACATTGCCACAATTTATCATTTTATCAAAAAACGATTTCCAGCAGCGCCCTTCAGGGAAATATATGTCCATAGGGAGGGCTTGTAGGTAAAATTTTTTAGAGGAACTTGTCATCTTATTTTGTCACTTTCTATCTGCACCCGAGAATTTTTCTACATTTTTCCGGACACCCTGTGGGTGTCCCAAAATAAGCCTGCCAAAAATTAACTGTAGATTCTACGATCAAAAGTAAGAGAAAAAAGTTATATAAAAGTAAGCCCGTAAACGCCACCTAACGGAGCTAAGGGAGACCAAAAATTTGATTTTATCAAAATCTAATGTTCTAATAACAATACTATAATTAGTCATAGGCGTGCCACCCCGGTGGGGTTATTGGATAAATATTGCTCTTTATAATATTGCTCTATAACTTTTTCATGTTTCGAGGTTTTTTCCGTCAGATCAAAAAATTAAAAATGTTGAACAATTTTACAAAAAAAGGTACTCTTGTTTTACTTCGATAAATTATTCCGTTTACGAGTAATATTAATTTAATAATTTTGTGACAAACCACAAAAATATGGGATATGCCATGCACGCGGGCAAATTGTCTCTAGTAGGCTTTGAAAAGTCATTTTTCAGTTTATTTGACACATATTACATATGTTTTTAAAAATATTAATAGGCTATATTAAAATTTAAAGTTTACAAATAATTACATTACTGATATGCATTTTAAAAGTCTCTTCATATGTCGACAGTATTTTCTCAGAGCCTACTAGGGATATTTTGCCTATTTATAGTTTCCTTCTTAAACTTTTGTGGTATGTCACAAAATTTACTTTAATGGAAAATTATAGACCCGTTGCTGTTCCGTATGGGTTCTCCAAAATATTTGAATACGTATTTTTAGAACACCTCTTATCATTTGTTAATAAATTTAAAATTTTATCTACGAACTAACATGGAATTTGTGAGAATATATCGACATCTTCTGCAATGTTATCTCTTTATAATCAAATCATTGAATTTGTTGAAGCCGGCGAATGTTCAGCAGTTATTTTTTGTGATTTGAGCAGAGCCTTTGACTGTGTCAATCTTATTTTATTACTATCTTTTTAGAAAAATATGGCATAAGAGGAACTGCACTTAACTGGGTATCAACATTTCTTTGGGGTCGTCAACAGTATGTGTCTTTAAAGGTAGAATCTAAGCAATCTATAGATTTTGTGCAATCCGATTGTTTGGAGTCGGATGTAGGTGTGCCTCAAGGCTCAATAATAGGACCCGTTTTATTCATTTTATATGTCAACAATCTATCAAGTGTCACAAAACATATCGCCTATACAGCCTATGCCGATGACTTTTCAATGGTTTTATCGCTGCGGGATTCAGAGGCATTGAGTAGTAGAACCGCAGAGGCAGTGGGCAGAGTCTCACAGTACTTTAAAGTATCGATTTGTTTTTTAATTTGGAGAAGACTGATAGAATACATAATTATCAAAAAACTATCGAAGATCTACATATTGAAGTAAATAATAAAATTGTGACTAATGCACATGACGGTGTACGTTTTCTAAGTATTTATTTGGATGAATTCCTGAACTTTAAATTACACTGTGATAAACTTACTTCTCTAAAGTTTCTTTTCTTAAATTTGCGAACGGTGCTGAACCCTTCCCAGCTTGTACACGTTTACTATGCCCAAGTAGATTCAAGACTTAGATACGGAATTTGTTTATGAGGCAATTCGACCAATTCAGTTAGTGTTTTTATTGCTAAAATAACAATCATCCGTTGCATGTTAAAAATCTCAAATAGAGAGTCATATAGACAATATTTTAAAGAATTGAACATGTTACCCCTTCCCTGTTTGTTTATTTACGAATTATGTGTTTATGAATATAGAAATAAGAAAAGCATCGACATTAACAAAGATAAGTACAACTATAACACGAGACATGCTGGTGATATTAGAGTGCCGTTTGCCAAACTAAAACTAGCCCTGAATGCTTCTTGTTGCTTGGGTCGAAAATGTTTTAATCATTTACCAAACGATGTTAAATACCGTTTGTCTGTAAATATTTTTAAACAAAAGTTAAAGCTATATTTGTTCGATAAATGTTTTTACAGTGTTTCGGAGTTTTTAAATTAAAGGTTTAGAATGTTTAGATTAGGTGTGTGACGAATCCAATACATGTATACTGTCTTAATGGAAAATAAATCATTATTATTATTATTAGTTAATTTTTGTCAGGCTAATTTTGGGACACCCTGTATATTGAAATGGGAGAAAGGTGAAAAATGATTTAAAATAATTATCTATAATTTACATGCGGCCGAATTTCCGTTTGTTATTTTTTTAATTTGTAAGTGCCTGAAATTATTTTGAAAATTCTAATGCGAGGTAGAGTAAATTATTTAATAGGTCTACAAAATGAAGTCATTATGTCGAAGAATAAAGGAGAAAAATGGTTGACAGCTTATTCAGGTGCGAAGACCTACCCTAGAGCTCACCTGTTTGACGAAGAAACACGTGAGGAAAATAAAATATTTCCAAGGCAAGCAAGCGAGTCAGTCAATCATCATTATCATGCTTCGATGTGTAATTGTTAAGTTCATCGTGGAACTTCCTAACGTGACGCCATTATTGGTGTTTCTGTGCCATTTTCCACTCATTAATTGGAGCAGAATAAAGTCAGTTCGGAACGCGACGCCGAAAATTGCCTATCGTGAAGTATCCTGTTTCAGCTTTTTATACGGGCAAAGTATACAGAATAAAAGTTGTTAGGATGATTTAAGGGGATGGGGAGCCTGACGAGTAAATACTGTTGACAGGGTTTCAGAGAACATAGGAATAATTTCAGCTAGATGCTAAACACGTGCCGACAGATTGGCGAATAATGAATGTTTCCCGTTTTTGTACAAACTGGGATGAATTTCGCTAAAAGCAGCTTGCATCCTGCAGCTTCTGTCATCGATATTTATCGCAGAAATAAATAGTGATAGTATCAGGTGTATCGTAGTATAGAGGTACAAAATAATATATTATGTTATTCATTATTTATTAATTCTGAACAGGTAAGCAACTGTCTAATTACATGGAATTAAATTAAATTGTTTCAACTGTTGTAGTAATATTTTTTACTGGTGTATCTTTTTGACCGATGAATCTTTTTGCTCTTTCGTTTTCCTGTTCAATGGAATGGGATATAACCCCTGAGCAACTGAACTTGATCGCCAACCACCATGTCGCTTTAAAATTGTCATGTCAGCTCCAGAATCTGCCAACATTGTTGCGAAGCTGCGCCGGAAGTAATGGCCAATGTATTCGTTGGCTTTGGAGAGTCCAAGAAATTCTTTTTTTGACATACCTCCAATTATATTGATTTCAACTGGCAGGGTACAGCATTTATTACTGTCGTATTGAGTGGACGAAATTTTGCGTACTTGCGAAATATACCTAAAAAATGATACCTTCTATTGGTCAGGTGATTTCCGGGCTGGTTGCCACGTCGTCGGTTTAGAACACTTGACGTTTCGAGAGACATATCGCTCTCTTCTTCAGAAGTTACTCTGAAACTCAGAAGAACACGGGCGTTTGTAAAAAAAATATAGTTGTTTATATGTAAATGATTGACATATATTAAAAAAGTCAAATATTTCAATTACAGTCCACTTATTTCCCATTGCGGGACAAATACAAAACTTACAAGCAGCAACTCATCAAACATAAGTTTAAGCAGCCTCTCATACATACATTTTGGTCTACTCTGAGTTTCAGAGTAACTTCTGAAGAAGAGAGCGATATGTCTCTCGAAACGTCAAGTGTTCTAAACCGACGACGTGGCAACCAGCCCGGAAATCACCTGACCATTAACGACAGCCACGGAAGTCTACAAACTAAAAATACCTTCTATTGATCTCTCAGTAATCGTAAACATTCTTGGAACATGAGTTTTTGTGTTCGGAATTTTGACAAATGACTGACAATCTTTTATGGCATCTATTGTCAAAAATGTGATTTCTTTCCTCCTACATGCTCCACATAGTCCAACGGTTAAAACGACTTTGGCTAACAGAAATTCTTTATACTTGACTTGTTCATAAAACGTTCTATTTCCAGCATCGTAAATATTTTTGATTTCTTTGGCTGATATAAAAATGCAATTAGGTTTGTACATTTGCTAATATCTACGTTTTTGTTCAGGTAAATCATAGTGAGAAGTATCGAATATTTACTCCACAAAGTTGACGGTCTCAACGTATGGATAGCTTCAGGAAACAGGCTATTAACACCTTTTCTGTAAAATACTCAATATGTTTTTCTTTGGCCCAGGTTTCAAAGTTGTTGTAGGAGTTTCCGTATATTTTTCAGGCACTAACGTGGATAGCGCAGCTTCATTAGATTGTTCAATATCCAAAGACGCGTCATTATCATTAATTTTTGGCGTTTTTTCGCCTGCCCACTTTTCAAAATGTTTAAAAATACAAATACAAGCATGAAAATATCAAATTCTCCGCTTTCACAAACAATCTTGCATGAAATCCGTTGCGAAATCGGCAAATTTACTTTTAGCACTGGTGCTAAAGTGATTAAACTTAAGTTACGAAAATTCTCTGATTCTGTAATTACATAGCCTAAAGTTTTATAAGCAGATGGCGTTATTACCCCAGAATGATCTTTATATGAAAGTTTTGAGTCAAATGTTACTCCTAAGTTCTTCAAATTTTTGCCTCTCCTCAGAGTTTCATCATTAATTTTATAAATTTATGTTATATAGTCTTTATTACCAGTGCATGATATTGTACAGCGTTTAGTAATATTTAAATTAAGTTTATTTTCTTTACTTCATTCATATGCAGCGTTAATGTCAACTTGTAGTAAATTACAACAATTTCTAGTAATAATTTTCCTATACATCTTTATGTCATCTGCAGACAAGAGGCAACTGGAATTACAAATCATATCTGGTAGATCATTAATAAAATAAAGAAATAATATTGATCCCAAATTGGAACCCTGAGGAATACCAGAATTTGCTTGTTATTCTTTTGAAACAGCGTCGTTGTATTTTACTAAGAAGATTCTATCTTGCAAATTTATGGTAAATATAAGTTGGAAATATAAAATAGACCTAGTCTTCTCGTCTCAGAATTAATGTCTTGATTTATATTTGTAAATAATTACAAGGTAATTAACATAAAATAAAACAAACCAAATCTTTGCATCAACCTTGAATACCATGGGCAAGTATCAAGCACCTACTGTTATATTTTATTCATCCCTTTCAATTTTCTTTTGTGGGGCGCAAACAGGGAAAGCAAAAAATGTTTATTTATGAGAGTCCCGTGAAAATTGTCAAATCAAAATGTAGTTAAAAATAATGAGGGCGAATTGTGTACCGTAAATATTTAATTGCGGGAGGAACATTTCTGTTCGCCCTTATTTTTATCAATTCTTTCTGTAGATGCCTTAAATTGCTTTCAAGATTCTAGATATTGCATTTTACGGCCGATTAACTTCAGAACCGTACTAGCATAAATTTAACTTGTGAAGCCCTCTTTATTACAGTCTATTACCGTTTTAATAATAAGATAATTTTTAACTTTTCGTTTTAAGGGGCTGTAATAATATTTTAGAGTTATGGCTCCTTAATTATATCCGCATAAATCCTCCGAATTTAATTTACATCTTATCTTTACTGGCGAAAACTTTACATATAAATGTAAAGACTTACAATTATTATTTCGTTCCAGACGAAATTCGTAACTCTTTTAAGTTGGCAGAAAGTAGTAACGGTTGAATAAAACTGATTCTTTTTCTAATAGGATTTTCTTAGTTTATTATAAAGGGTATACCATTGAAAGGAAGCTATACAAGTGGAAAAATTATTATAATACGAACAAGTTTTTAAATGCATATTAACGCTGACAAAATATTTTAATAGTTATTTATACCTAGTACAAGTAGGATATAGGCATTATTATACATTAGTAAGCCATGATGATTTCATGAATGCAATAAAAATAATCTAGAACTGCAAAAAATTTGTCTACAACTACCTTAAATTAAGAAAAACCCAAAATCAGATCCAGTTTGTATATTTTGATTCAAAATCAAGGGGTAAAGGCATTGTTATGGTAACTTGATATACAACAAAATTGAATTTTCGTTTTTATATTTTCTTGTGAAAGTAGTGGTGTGAAATAATGAGTGATTCAGAGACAAAAAAACTTACCTCTTGAAATTGAGAAAGCTGCTGCAGCTGCAGTAGCCTCACTTTTACCAGATAAATCGTGAGCCAAGTACGAACAATTTTATAAACGATTTACTAATTGGTGTGCATCTAAGAATATAAAATATGAAGCGAAATAAGGTATTATTAGCATTTTTTTTAGAATTATCCAAGAAGTGCAAATCATTTAGTCTTTGTGCGTTCTATTCTATGCTGTGGTTTACAATCAGTGGGATAAAAACCAAAAAAGTCAAGAATATTAACGAAAGAGGATGTTTCAAAATGTTTACAAGATGCCGATGACACAAAATTATTGCTAACAAAAGTAATAACAAGAAGATGTTTGATATTTGAAATTCATAAATGCATAATTTAAGGTTGCCTAACGTAAGAAATTGATAATTCAAAGGAATACAAAAAATTCTGTTAACCCTTCAGTGCATAATGTTATATACAGGGTGTTCCTAAATAAGTGTCGCAACGGAAAACTGTAAATTCCTCTTGAAAAACAAAACATTTTTTTCCTCTTCCATTTTTCTCTCCGGGCTTTCGTTTCGTTTTTTCCAATATCTTAGGAACCGTTTGAACTACAGGACTGAACTTTTGTAAACACATTACCAGTATTAATAGCTACATTTTCGCACATTTCTCGAATTTATTGGACGTGTCCGTGGTGGAGATTTTAAGGTATCGGAAGGGTTTTTTCCCCCATTACTATTACGCCACTGGAAAAATTGACATTTGACAGCAAGTTCTGAAGCGCCAATGAATTTTACACAAACATACTTCTCTTGGTTCATTGCTCTAAAGTCAACCGTTTTCAATAAAAATGACTTTCTATGAACAAAATCAAACATTTTGCAAACGTTTCGAAAATCTTTTGTAATTAAAAAAAAATAGGTAGTGTTTTCATTAGCAGGTTAGTAAATTTAGATATATTAATTTCTTCAGATAATTATTGAATAGAGCTTTGTCTGTGGAATTGTTTATTAGCATACCTAGATGTTTGGTATCAGAGAACATACATATGACTTCATTGATAGGAATTGTAGGAGATTTGATTTATATTTGCTTAAAATACATTTCTAATATAGTAAAAAATGTTCAATGATGTTTCTTGATATACTAATTATTATAAGTACTAGGGAATACATTTTTTGCATCATTTTCTGTACCACCTTTAACATCCAGCATTATCTAAATAAAAGGTTATTAAAATGCAGTAAGTATAGCCGGAAGTGAAGGATAGAAAAAGGAAGTAGCCCAAATGCAGTTTCCTCGAGTTGCCAAACTTAGAAAAACTTTTAAAGCGTTATGTTGCGAGGATTGATTTTATTAGCAGCCGTCTAAAAAATTCTGCTTTAAAATGCTATAAATCTTCTTTAGGTGGGTGAAAGTTTGCCTAGCGCTGACGTTTCAACTAAGTTTCAGTTCTCCGAATAACATCTTTTTGATATATGGCTTAAAAATAAACATACTAAATTTCCCGAGTAAAATGAATTTGTGGCAGTTTCTAACTTGAACTGTTTGAATAGGTATGCAAATCTTGCTTTGCGTAAATGAGGAGTCATGCAGCTTTTAATTTATTTATGACACGATAGTTTGACACTTATAAACAACATTAAATAATACAAGGACAAGCATAACTTTCAACTTATTTGTACCTCGCTGCCGGCCGCTAAGATATATCAACATGAGAAGGTTCGTCTAATGGGAAAATTGCAAGATTTTTCCAAGTACCTGCAGAAAAAAAATGTATTATTTTACTCGAAATGGCGTTTGTTTTGGGCAATTTCGTGGAAAAATAAGCCTAAAAACGGTATTTAAAACTTTAGTCTGGCCACGACCCACAAAACGGTTGCCGCCACAGCGTACACCTGTGACGTCAGACGCCGTTTAGTTCATATTTGTATACGATTTCCATGCTTTCGAAGAACGCATTACATACAACAAGAGTTAATTTGCCATTTAGAATATTATTAGATGTTATTGTGTTAAATAGACTTAAATAGTATTCAATAAAATTGTAATATAGACAGATAAAGTGTATCTCACACTCACAAATGGAATAAGTATACAGCGCTTAATAAAAAATATTTTACCGTGCCAAAAAATGAAAAGAAAACGCGAAAAGCGCGACGAAAGGAAGCATTGCAACGTTGCTGTTTATGAAGACCATTTTAATGTAAGTTTAATTGGAAATACAGGTAGGTTTAAGTTCATGGAAAAAATTAAAATGTAAAGCTGTAAAGAATCGATTAAACTTTTCTGTTAAGCTACCAGAATGTATATAAAGCGTTTCGAAAATCAATGGAAAAGCGAACTTACATGTTTTCTCATTTATTGTATTCAGTGCTTTAGTCCGATTCCAAATAACATTTTCTGTAATTGCAACAAGTAGTTGAATGTAAAATCAGATGGCATAATTTTATAAATACCTCAAGTAACTTAGTAGTACTTATCCAACAGCAGTGTCGCCGTAATTGTCACCAGCGGATCTATATTGTAAACAAAGGAATACGTTACGTTTAATAATACCCACAAAACCCCAAAAATACAGGAAAAACGCCTGTTTACATGAACAACATCGTAACCTGCATCTGTATCTACAGTGTAGGTTACCTATAATTATAGACATATGGTAAACTATGTAGAAAGAAAAACAATAGAACAATTATAAAATAGGCGATGAAAGATTAAAATTTTTTAAATAAACCAATAATAATATGATGCATAATCGGTCAGTGGTCGTGCGGTTTAAGGCGTCAGTACTTGAATCGAGATGACTAGAGCGCTGTGTGGTTCGACCCCCGCAGCCGGTAGACCGTATATAAGCTATATTCGTGGAGAGATTGAGTCTCTCTCCGGGTATGGTAGGGTGGAAGAATGCTGGCTTGGGTCAATGAGAGAGATTGATATCGGTTGACGTTTGACTACCCCCCTAATTAATGAGGTTTTCCAGATTTTCCTCATTCATTATGCTGCACTGAATGGTGGTTAGGGCCTACCAACGTAAGTCATTCCTGGGCGCAAATGCGGCCTGCTTAATAATAATATGCCGCCCCCTCTCCCGCCCAAGTCTTCGACTTCTGGGCTAATCCTCGTGATTAGAATGAGGGGTAGCGATATTATTATTATTATTATTATTATTATTATTTTTTTTTTATTATTATTATTATTATTATTATTATTATTATTATTATTATTATTATTATTATTATTATTATTATTATTATTATTATTATTATTATTATAACATACAGTGCCTTCATAAATGATTACAAGCCACGTGATCAGGGTCAAGATTCTCAAATCAATCGCAGAGCAATTCATATGCGGATATCCTTTTCCTCACTACGGCAATTATTGAGAGAGACAAGAAATCTATTTGTATACGAGTTGTTCTTCGAGAATCACAGTTTTGGTCACGTGGCTTGTAATCATTTATGAAGGCACTGTATAACTATACTAGTATGGTAAGAGGATATTTGTTGGCGGATAGAAGGATGGTTGGTAAGTGACTACTGAGTTTTATTGTGGACGTTCCCACATCAATAGTATATTTTGATTTTTCATATAAAAATTAATTTCAAACTCATTCTTATAATTTAATTATTTTCTGTTTAATTTTTTATTTGTAACAATAGACTGCTTTATTTGCATATTACATTTACCTCAGCCACTAGTTATCTTGTAGTCTATCATTACGTTCATCAAGAGTAGAAAGAAAATGTACAGTAGGCTAGCTGGTTCCGCTGTGTGACGTCACAAACGCTGATCTCACTGCAGGTATCATTTGCTAGCCTCGTTAATTTCGATATTTTTACCATTGAAGATAAAGTTTAGGTACTAATAATTATTACGTATTTCTATGGCTTTAGAGCTATTATTTTTAATATTGTTTTATTTAATTTTCAAATCGAAGAAAAAAATTTATTTTATACATGGTATGTACAAATTGCACACAATTCAGTTTTTTCTGAACGTAGATTTTATTTTATGCAAACAAAATACATAATGCTACTTTACGTATATAAATAAAATATTTTTTGTTGAATTTACAATTGTTTGTACGTTAAAAAATATGGAAAAGTATGTTTAATCCGATGTACGAGTATACATGGCTAAAACCTCTTCAAAGCTGTATTCTGGACCGAATGCACTACCTCCGTTTGTTGATCAATTAATTCGACAGTGGATTAACCCATTACTTCGCAGTAGAATACTAAAACAGGGTTAAATTGCTTTGTTTCACGAAACGATTTACCTAAATACTGTTTACTTTTCAATAAAGATTTTGTGGCTTTCAAAGTTATTCGTGTCATTTAATAAAATTGTATACAGAACGAACAAATAATATTTGGCTAAATTTTTCTCACACCATCTAACCTCACGTTACAGTTACAAAAATATTTTGTAGAACCCAAAATGAACTACCTACAGAACATTGGAAATAGTCTCTAGGTAGCGGACGATTATACATTATTTTATAAAGAGTAGATAGATTATCTCCCATATTTCTCTTATTCTTTGGTCTTGGGTATCCTACTGATGGCTTGTTCAATATTTCTGTTAGTATATTCGTTGCTTTTAGTAACTTTTTGCAGATGTTCTAGCTCTTTTCTTTCCAGATGTTTTAGTATATCCTCAATGCACTGAAGTTTTGATGATAGTGATAATACCTTATTTCCAAGCTATACATAGTATAGTGATGACACTCCTATTCGGATATATATGTGTGGTATCTAGGAAAGAAAGTCTACCGCTGTCCTCCAACTCCATGAGGAAGGTTAGTGCATATATTCTATTATTGTTGAGGTCTAGAACTTCTCCAACCAACACCTTGGTACCGTGTAAGAAGAATTGACTTCAGGAACGTATTAAAATATTAACGTTTGAATAAAGAGGAGAACTTTAAAACGCGATTCAACTAAGCCGGAACCATAGGTAAATTCTGACAGGACAATGCTTGGAAGAACTATTGCAGGAAAGACACAGATGCAGTTATATGAACGTAAAGATTTAGAACAAGGATACATATATCAGTAAGTATAATAGTTCAGAAAATATTTCATTGAAAATACCACAACAGTTTGGACTGGAATTAGATTTTAAGCAAATGCTTTTGTTTTTTATGTTTCACTATAAGATTACCAGTATCATTGTAGGTATAGTATTCAGTACTACTATAATATATCACGAGATATGGTCATGTTCAACAGTAGTTGAAGCATTCTCTTGAGGCAAATGTTAAAGAAAATTGTGACCAAACAGAATGTAAAAAATATTCATAAAGAGTGCAGTTTTGCGAAGAGAATTTGCCTGAAACACCACCATCACCGGCAACATTTTATTCATGAAATTTCAAAAATTGGTGATTTACTGTCTCTGAAAATTCAAACAAACATTTCAAAATTCTGAAGTGGCTGATTTATATACTTTAACGAAAATCCTCATGCTCTAATAAAATCTGGACATCAGGCACGTTTTTCATTAAACATTTGGATGGGTATTGTAGGTGACAGGTTTCTAGGTCCTGTTGTTTTACCAAACCGATTAACAGGCGCTGCTTACCTCAACTTTCTGCAGAACACACTGTATGAGTTTTTGGAAGACATTCCTTTGAATCAGAGGCAACAAATGTGGCTCCAGCATGATGGTGCTTCAGCTCATTTTTCCATGGCCGTTAGAGAGCAAACCAAAACACCAAACTTTTCCACATAGATGGGTAGGAAGGTCCGGACCTATTTTATGGCTTCCAAGATCGCCTGATCTGAACCCTCTAGATTTCTTTGTTCGGGAATATTTGAAGACATTAGTGTATCGTACTCCTGTAAATAGCCTGGAAGAGCTGCAGCTACGGATTAATCAAAAGTGTCAAGTAATCCAAACCAAGGAGGGTGTTTTCGAAAGAGTTCGAATATCGATGAGACGAAGATGTTGTGCCTGCTTGGAAATGGATGAAGGGCACTTTGATCATCTTCTGTAACTTTGTTTTTTGTTTGCTAAAAGCTTCCTTTGTCGGTTTATTCCTAATAAAATAAAATGTTTGAAAAACGAATAGTAGTCCATATCTTCGCAACCGTTACTTTGCGGATCCATGTTTATTAAGACTTTTCTGCTTATTTTGGTTCATACTATTACCTCCTGAAATATTTTACACCCTGTTTTAACACCTTGTATATCTATTAACACAATCCATTTTTCTATCTTTTTCCTGTGAAATGCAGAGATATTTTAAATGAATAAGGTACTTGAATACAAAGAAAATTTTTTCAAAATAGTCAAAACTAAAAGTATCTTACGTTTTTTATAATTAAGACAGCGGCACACAGTTTTTACGCCACTGGTGATAATGGACATATTTAAACATACTGAGTAATTAGACCTAAGGTATCCCATTATAAGTAAATAAAAAATATAGGTAATAAAAAATTTTTGACACCCTGTATTTCGGAAACGATTAACTTTTAGATATCCTTTCCAAGGAGGCCAGTAATACCTGAGACACTCGGTATAATGTAATTGTAGTTTTGTAGTCGAAGATAGTTTAAAATAAAGGAAACATTTAGAAGTCTACCAGATAGATATTGTAGAAAAATATGCATTTCCTTTTAGAATTGAACGAACGAACTCAAAATATTGTTGTTAGTATTTGAGTAAATAATTTTATTCGAAATGCCACCGTTCAAAATTCTACAATGCAGGAAAGTGGTGCGACAAAGCATAAGGCTTTTTGCGACTAACGTGACTAGCCCAACTCTAAGTAAGTTCCATTATGAAACGGTACAGGCAAAACAAGTCGCCCATGTTCCGTGCAAATCTTCTTACGCCGCTGTATTCACTCCCCTAGCTGTTCACTTTACATGTAAAATGTGTTACCCTCTGCCTAGGACATCACATAAATCTCGATAGGCATAATAATGAAATATGAGCCGAGACACAGTCCCTGGATATTTTAAATTCGCCCCAATTTGATGTCAGATATCACATCGTGAATAGAAAAATAGTATATGAAGAAAATCCGTACACAGCAGAAAAAAACGGGTAAAATTTTACACGAAATTTTCACTATTTTTAGTCGGTACGGAAAAAGGGTAAGCTTTATCCTGTAAATGATACTGCAGGAAACAACTACTCCGCGGACTAATGCCCCGACCGGCATTGAATTACTCCTGCAGTATCTGTGTGAACAGCCAAGAACCCTGTTTCGGGCTTGTTAGCCCTCATCAGTATGCCATAGGTGAGATGGCCGACAATTGAACTGGCTGTTCCTTCATATGTATGTCCACATATAAACTGAGTGCAGGTAAGATAATATATACTTCCTTAGGAAGTAAGCAAACCACTTATATCTCACCTGCACTCAGTTTATATGTGAACATACATATGAAGGAACAGCCAGTTCAATTGTCGGTCATCTCACCTATGGCATACTGATGAGGGCTAACAAGCCCGAAACCGGTCTATGTCTGGTGGTGTGTCCGACAAGGGTTCTTCAGTCGGGGCATTAGTCCGCAGAGTAGTTGTTTCCTGCAGTATCATTTACAGATTTAATGGCTCGTGGCCCGGAGCGAAAGGTCTGAGTTAAGTACCTGCTGCAATGTAGGTCGCTTCCTGTAAGTCGAGCCGCTTAGGCCGAGCAGGAAGTAAGCAGACCAGTTATATCTCACCTGCACTAAGTTTTATCCTATCGCTATTTGGTAAATTTTACAAAAATGCTTGAGTAATGTGTTTTAATAAATATTTAGTAGAATTTACTTGCAATAGTGTAAAGCAGTTACTATATGTGGTGTAAATTTTCAAACTACAAGCGTCTTATCTCACTCATCTACGGACACCCTGTATATACTATTATACAGGGTTAACTATGACTAAGCACAAATATTTTAAGAGGGGATAGAGAAAACTAAGAATTAACGGAATCGCCTTTCAAAAGAATTCCAAAGTTATTTATAAAGCGAAAAATTTTTTTTTCCGATGTTATATTAAAGCCTTATTTAACGCCGCTAATGCGAGACTCAGAGTAGGCAACCAGCAATCAACGGTCGCTGTCGCTGCATAGGCCTATCGCTCTCATGTCATAATTCAATTCTTGTGTGTGCTTACGTTGTAGTTTTGTGTTCTTCTTCAGTATTTAGTGCCTTATTTTAATTTTAAAACGCTGCAAAAAGACGACCGCATGGTAGTTAACATTGTTGACAGATGTAATAGGTATAAGCTTTATCTATGGGTCTCAGCCATCTCAGTAGATGCTTATCATAGGCGTCGACTTTCCGTTCCATTTTTTAAATATTGAGTTAAAATTCTAGAATACTTTTTTTATTGTCTATTAGACCTCCCTGAACAAAATTTTTGTACTTAGTCATAGTTAACCCTGTATATGTAAAGTCTTTCTGAAATAAAGTTGCACTTTAATCCTTGCGGATACAGTTAAAGCTAAATGATAATCTTTTGAAATGATTGGCGTAAAAAATGATAACATTTGTCCCACCATTAACATGATTTGTCTTGCAACATTTTCTTTATCTTCGTCTTTAAGATCTGAATAAAAAGTGGTATAAATTGGTGCCGGATAATGTTCTGGTATAAGAAACAAATACGTTTTTTATTAAAAATAAATTAATTTATTTAATTAATATCCGTTAAGTATCATGATTATGGTTTATCTTTCAAAACTATTATATTTGAGAAGCTATTTTGGAATTATAGGCTGTACAGGAATTAAACAATTTTATGCCATTGAGCAGATTCGGCTCTCGCTGGTGTTGTAACTTGTGTATCGCCTATATTTTTAACGACCAGAGCCGATAAAACCACCAGGGATATTTATCGGATAATCCCATTATCGTCCTGCAGAACTTTAAATTATTTTGTTGGGAAACAGCTATCTAGGCAGTTTAGACTTTTTCTTTGGAACACAATATACTGCTCGAGTTTTATTTATTGCCCTTATATTTTTCTTTATTTATGGGCCGAGGAAAAAATCTCGCCGATATTTATTTAGAAATATTTCGAATGCCTCTTTGGATCCGCCAATATTAACCCAACTGAAACTGAATATCTGAACATGGGCTGTGCAGCAAGAAATCGACTCTACACGCTACTATTTTGGAAGTAGTAAAATAATATGGTGTAGAATTTTACACGATTTACTTGTAGCAATGTTGGGTGTAAAAATATTTACAGGAATCTTAAAGGGTAAAATCGACAGGGTGTCCCGAAATTAATGGGACACAGAGTAAGGGTAGATTCCTTACATCAAAATAATGCGATTAAGCCAAACTTACCTTGGTCCATTTACATCGACCACTATAGTCTCTAGACAAACGATTCCGAGTATTGAAACCCGATTACTTTTTGTATGCATTAAAGTTTTTGTGACGTCAGTGTTTTTGTGTGTCATCGTTTTAATTTATTACGCTGTGAAAATACTTTAGCAGAAATATTTTTGAATGCAACAGTGAATGCAAGTACAGTGCACGCGAGAGAAATTTGAAACCAAATAGTGGAATAGATGGAGGTCCAGGACTTCCACGGCCTATTGCAGCAGTTTGACGTATCATATACGAGGCTCAATTATATCCGTACTCTGTACATCATGTCCAAGCATTAACACCAAGGAATTGAATGAGAAGGACCGGTACCATGGCCGCCACGATCTGCTGACTTTAAATCATTTGGGCTTCTTCTTGTGGGGAGATTTGAAAATTGATGCGTATCGCACCACAGTGGACTAATAACTTACAACTTCAAAACGATGTTACCTATCGTTTGTTACAAACGACAAATAACAATGTTGCGAACGGCTGCTCTTTTAGTCGGGGCACTTTTTTAAGTCGTGGGTTCTTGAATAGCAAACTAGTTACGAGGATGTTATATTTGGGCGCCACCTACAGAATAATCTGTTCGGTTTGCCTTTTTACCCCTGTAGGAGGATAATAAATTTTGCTAGTCAAATGGGAGAAGAAAAAATAAAAATATAAAAAAAATAAACACAGTTTATTGACTTGCCCACCAGTTGATATACAGACGTGGAATTGTTGAAGTTGGAAAGATCATCCGTTGATTACGTTGGAGATGACTTCCAGAAAGGCAGCTTTCCTGTCGTACTTGGACTAGTGCCGCTTACGATCTTGATTTCAAGGTAGTGCTTCGAGAAGAGCAGCCTTGCTGTCGTACTTGGATAGTGCCGCTTACAATCTAGATTTTCAAAGCTTTAGAATGGCCTTCTTAATTCAATTTTGATTCTTCAATTAATAAAATTTAACCAGCAAAGGTTGAACAAAATATTCCAACTTGGGAAATGGAAAGATTCTCAAAATGTACGTTAATCGACGTAACACCAATACAATTCAATTAGTTATTTATTTAATTGTTCAATTATTTAATTAATCATTCAATTATTTAATGGTTAATTTATTTAATTGTTAATTTATTTAATTGGCCTCTAAAGTTAAGAAAATGACAAAAGAAAAGAAAAAATAATTAGCATGTGTTTTAGCAAAGATCAAGGTCAGGTTAAGTATTTTATATTCTTAGTTTCAAAAATTAACATACAATATAGTTTAAAATGAAATCTACTATCGATAATAATCTTAATTAATCAAATATATTACCTCCATTTATATTGATGACTTCAATAAATTCAGATTTATTTTCAAAATGTGGGTTCGCACTATAACTAAATCTGTAATATGGAAATACTTCAGTCGACCAAAATCAGAACGAAAAGGGACTAGAATTTAGGTTTCTGTAGGTTTTATACCCTACAAAGATCTAAAAACTCAATGAAATCTGATTGGTTCGGTTTCGGGCTAATGCTCGTTCGAGATCTCAGCACATAATTTAGTCCGAATAGTATGTGGTCTGTGGTCCGAATCGAATTATTAATTTTAATGACAGTTACCTTAACCTTGCTTTTTGCCAAAACAAAGCTTAATACAACAAGTGATAATAATTAAATAATAAACTGTTAACAAATTACTCCAGGATGTTATACAGAGTAGAAAAATAACATTACGATATACATCGACGTAACTGGTTCACAGCAATGGTAAGTAAATAATTAATAAAATATTTATCGTACAAAGTGTTCACATTTTAGGCTTACTTGAAGAAATCTAAAGTTACATGGTACACTGGATATGGTTTACACTTACTTAAACTACAACTTATACAGGATGTGCAAAAATACCTTGTTACTAGACGTTTCATATTAAAATTGTGAAATTCTTAATTTTATAATAAAAGGAATGTTACAACGAATAAAAAGCAGAAACATTTGTATTAGTTTGTGGAAACTGGGTAAGACGGCCCAAAATGTTGTAACATCAGGTATGTCAAACTATTTTACTAATTAAAGCCGCAAATTTAATCTATTAATAATTAATAAGAATAGCGGCAAAAGCGGTTAAATTTGCTGTATAAAATCGGCGTTATGAAATGTTATTTATTTCTTTCCTTGATCATACAAAATTGTAGACATTTGAAATTAATAAATATCATATTTTAATTTAAAATTAAGCGATGGTGTCGAAGGGACCGAACCGTTTTTTATCATTCCATCACAACAAGAAATCTTATTTCGCTCAGGGTTAAAGATTTCATCTTCCCACACACTTCACTTCGATATCACAAACAAAAATTGCTCTGTTGAATCCGAGAACACCTCTCATATCTATTTTTATAAACATGAAACTTGTTAAGAGGGAATAAAAATGCTTCTGAGACACAGAATGACACTTGACACGGCAAAGCGAAAATAATGATTTAAAGATCAAAAACAAACGCACCACGTTATTATGCAGACATCAAAAGGACGTTAGAACCTCAAAAATCCACTTTGAAGAATTGAATACTCCGTCGAATGGGAAAATTCATGGCGACACGACGATGCAAAGGTGATGTTGAAAATAATGGTGGGATCTTTATAAATCCGTTTATATTCTTAAATTCAAGTAATAGTTATTTACTGTATAATTATTCTAAGTAGCATTTTATCCACGCATAATCATATTCGTGGAGTCAGAATTATTGTAATGAAATTTAAAAAATATTCGTACTCAATAAAACGTGGTAAGTTTTGTTATACCTACTGGTTGCTATGGTACGTTGTTTATTATCAAATATTTAATAAACAGTTCTATCTGAATTTGGTAAAAATGCAAGAAAGTAATTGTCTTGTGACTGTTTTCCAAAGAAGTCCAAGAAGCAAACATCTATTTATTGCCAGCTAAATCCAGATAACTTTACGAAAAAGTGTTCGCCGAATTTATCGAATGGAGAGAAAAACGGAGAGTGATGACAATAAATGAAGAAGTCATGCTATCGTATTTTTCAAATTTGAAGGAAAAATATACAATTTCATCTTATGTGGTCGAAGTATTCGATGTTGAAGGCTACTATAAAGGTCTACAAAAATGTACATATTGGAAAATATATCAAACTATTTGCTTATTTGAAGAGTGAATCGAGAGTATATAAAGAAAACAAAGCTGCTGCATTGGAAAAAGCACATATTTAAGAATTTTTGACTGGGGCTTCCGATAAAGAGTATTTAATGATTAAGGTAATTACCTTTTTGCATGTTCTTAGGTATATTGTGAACTTGAATTATTTTAGGTTGCAATAATAATAACTGGGTGCCTGTTGATGCTGCCAAATTGACAAATTTGAAAATTACTGACACCTAGACGGGCATTTCAAGAAAATTTACAATGATAGAAGAAGGATTTTGCGTGAATGCTGTTGCAATATGCAGAAAATATATTCGCGCCCAATTCACTTAACACAAGACAGATTCTTTTTAAGATACATTAATCAAAAATGTACTTCTCAGCTTATTGGAATCAAAACATTGGCTAAGTTATCCTCAATAGTTGCTTCATTCCTGAATATCGCAATTTCAGAAGCATATAGTAGTCATTGTATGAGGCGCACTTCAACAACTTTATTGGCCAATAAAGGTGCTGATCTTACAACCAATAAGCAACATGGTGGATGGAAGAGCTTCTATGTAGCAGAAAGTTATGTTAAGGAGTTCATATCTAACAAACTTGATATTGCAAGGAAAATCCAAGGACAATATAGCTGTTCCTTACAAACTTCGGCAGGTATTATACGTTCCTAAAATGATGGCAATATTGCTATAAGAGGTGTTATTAACGGAAAGGAAGTTAAATGTGATAAAACAAAAAAAAACGAAATGTGTATTACTATAAATGTAAGTGTTAATAAGTAAATAAGTTAAATTTTAATTATTATAGGTTTATTATTTTTTCATACTAGTGGATATTACTTTAGACGGTTCATATGTGTCAATAAAAGTCTGATTATAAGGTCATTGTGAATACAATTTGTTTATAATATTCACTAAAAGAACAAATTATTAGGTACTATTTAATTCAGATCACAAACAATATACTGTAATTTCTGTTCTGTTCTGTTCTGAGGCCTAAAAGGCGACAAAAAAATTATTTCGCAATTCTAGGTTGACGTTTAAAATATTTGGTAAAACTCTTTTTTCCTTCAGAAAATCGGTGCCTATGATAAGCATCATCTGAGATGGCTTAGATTTGTGAACTACCATGTTGTCGTTTCTTAAAGCGTTTCCTAATGTAAACACATCGAAGATGGACATTTTTATTATTAATAATACCTGATATAATAATGCTTAATATCGGGTAGCTGTAGTATTTTGCATTTGTGTTCCCTTCTTTCATTCCAAACTGTCGAAATTACAGTTTCGCCCATTACAAGTTCTTCAGGATTATCCACTAACAAAGAAACGCACTTCGCTTACAGTTAAATAAAATACGCATTTATTGTAAGAAAACCAAACGAGAATAATACTAATAGATAATAGAAAACTTTAAATGCACCCGCGACAATCTTGTCTAATAACCTAGAAAAACAAATCGGCGAACTAAATTATAGGAAAATATCTGTACTCGACACAAAATTCCTCAACCTCAAACAACGTGTCAGTGCTAACCATTTCATACTTCCTAGTTTTGTAGTGGGTGAAACAGATTTTAAAAATAAACACAGAACATGGAATTAAAAAAATAATTAGCTTGATGTATGCGTTAAATATCAAGAGAAGGAAAAGTAAAATATTTAAAAGCAGTGTCAGTTGCATGCAAAAAAAGAAACTAGTGCCGTAGCCACAGGTAACAGGTAGATGTCACAAGCAGTAGGTGAAATGTTCCGTACCAGCCCCACTCTCTAGGATTGATAGTCGAGGTCGACAAAGAGGTTATGTTGATGCCGGTGCACAAGTAAGGTCCAGCGCACAGGAGCTGTGACAGGACACAGGACAGCTGTGTTACAACAGGAAAGAAAACATGTAATATTTCTGGAAAGGGATTTGATAATTTCAATACACGTAAATTAAATATGAAATACTTTTGCATCTTCTGAAACCAAAGTAACCTAATGGTTTTTTTAAGTAATACACTGCGTGACGCATCTGTATTAAGAGTTGCGGCACTAACGTACAAAACGTAATTAAATCGTCTTATTATTTTCACGGGCAGTGTTTTTCTCTTGTGTATTTAATTAATATTATTTTGTGAAGTACAGTGTGATTATAACATATGAAGTATGACGCATTATTTAAAGAGTGAAAAGGTTGACATGTTAAAAGCATATTTGTTAACTAGTGATAATCAGTGGTAGTTAACGGTTGGAACCTATTTGAAGACTTTAAGTATAACACTGGCAACGCTGTGGAATTCACATCGACCATGACTCCTGGATCAACGGTCCTCAATAAGTTTTCTACTGAAAAATCATGATATTTATTTAAAATTTGACTTTTTTATTCCTGATTTTTTTGTAAAAAAAATATTAATTATGTGTTCTACCCAGTGAACTGTGCTGCTGGTAAAAATATTTGTACTTATTTAAAGTTCACCCTGTATGGATAAAAAAGGCTAATTATTAGTATGGACCACATTCTGGACTCGTAGTCTACATTGCTGCGTCATCTGGTCAAGTTTATATTATATTACATTTTACACACCCCTAAATCTCCAAATAAATAGATGGAATGCCATAGGTTTCCGATGTTTCATTATCGAACGTCAAACAACAAATTTACTCGCATTTCCCCCAAATGCCACATATAGCATTGCGGTGTATCAAGAGCGACGCTGCTGTTTCTGACAATGCCGACATATTGGCCAATACCTGCTACTGGATCCGTCGTTTGTGACTTACTGTGAGCCCTGCTGGTGCCATAAAGTACCACAATGATGCCTTTTAGAGTCCATTACAGCTATTATAAGCCGTTTCCTTTTTACGTTGGGACTTGCATATTGCCACGTCGGAGAATGTCAGAATGTGTACACAGTTTACTTTAGAATATAAGTTAAAATATTACAGCCACCACGTTGATATTATTATTTCAATATTTAAAAATGTCATTCTACAGTTAAAAAAAGGGAAGCGATTCAGAGCTTAAGTTGGGGATTGAGGCTCCCGTTTCGTTCTGTGTGTTTTAGACTTCTGTATAACTATTCTTAAAGAAATTTAAAAATATCTGGTCGTACTTTGTACCTGGACAAAATTTTTAAACAACTTTTATACCCGTTGATGTCGTTTTATACAATTCGAGGAATGAAATAAACAACTAAGGACACTCATTTTAAAAATACGACCTTCTTAAATTTAACTAGGAACAGTTCAAGGTCAATTGATCAATACACTTGTCATTTTTTAACTGACTATTTATTATTATGGATTATTAGAGAAATAATAATAATGCGTTTATTGCCCAATCGAAAATATTCCATTTGCAGGACAAAACAATACAGTGCTTTCGAAAAGTAACGAATAAATTCATTAACAACAACCTTACTGTGTGTGAAAAGGGAAATCGCACTAATTTGTTTTATGTGTCATAATTGTATTTATAAGTATTTAGATGTTATCTTCTTGATGTTTGACACTACATTTTTAGACAAAGGACACTTCAAATTTCGAGCCCTGAAGATGGTGTAAAAATAACACCGAAACGTTGGCAATAAAATAAATATAATGTTCTTCTATTTTTGGTCTTTATCCCACTAAAAAACCACTTGAATAACTAAGCAAGATTATATTACTCCTTATATTTGCAAAACTTGTTTTGTATTGCAATTCGAGCTGTCATGTCTTGCCTTGGTCTTGTCTTGTCTTGAGAGATATGATTGGCAACACCACAAAGAAAATTAGATGCCGGCATCATTTTATTTAAAAACGATATCATTCAAGTAACGTCCTTGGCGTATGAAGCCGGATATCTTCAGCAAGTTCCGAAGAGAAGCGTAATAAACGAAAAGAGGGTCGTGTGTTAATCAAGGCCCTGATATTGCAGGTTGCGGTTGGGTACGTGCTCAAGCTTCCCCGACCTCATTCCCTTATCGCGATTTGCATCGCAACATAAAAATGCGATAAAGTAATTCAAGATGGGATATTAATATGCAAACGCGGCTAATACTCGCAGATTCTTATGAATTAAGACGCGGAGAAATTAAATTAAAATTTCAAATGGAAACGTTAAAACGCGGCGAATTTATTAAAACGGTCGAGGCGGGAGTTTTAAACGAATGTTATTTCGCTAAACACATTAGTAATTCTTGCAGTGGCGAACCTAACTGCTGTCGAAAGCGAACTCGGGGCTGATTTACCGCGACACGGAATTCTCAGAATTATCAGGCGTCTTATAAATAAATCCGCAAGATGAATACGCTCACATAGCGCAGTCGAGTTGTAGACGCGCACAAATGGTCTCGATTCGCGAACGAGTAATAATGTTTAAGGGAATTATAAAACTGATTTATATGGAATTCATACACCACGTAACCTTAAAAGGTAGCGCTGTTATAACAACCATAAGAAAAGTCTCTGAATAATATCCAATCATGTAAAAAGATTTGATTATTGTGAAATATTGACAAGTTAGGCTTGTTTTTTTTTCATTCCGATAGCTCAATAAACATTTAAAGTTACAATTACGTTAATTTGACCTCTGAATTGGTCAAAACACGTTCATGACCTATTCCGTATAAGGAAAGTTTACCTTTAATGTCTACTGTATTAGGAAGGTATTTTAAGCTAATATAAATCAAATCTCCTACAATTCCTATCAATTAAGTCATATGTATGCTCTCTGATATGAAACATCTAGGTAGCTAATGAACAATTCCACAGACAAAGCTAAATTCAATAATTATCTAAAAAAATTAATCTAGCTAAATTTACTAACCTGGTTTAACGAAAACATTCTATAAATATCTAAGTTCACTTTTGAAACTGTGGGAACTCGAAAATTCAACCACAATAGATGAGATCTGACCTATTTCTGTATTTTTAGGATTGCTTCTTCAGGTGGCCTCCTTTCATTTAAAATGACAATTACCTACTTAAATAATGTTTACCCTTTTTGTAATCGTTTTTTATATATTTTTAGGTATTACCGATATTGTGTGAAACTAACTACTCTGCGGACTAAATCCTAAAAATTTGATTTAGATTAGCTTAAAATACCTTTCTAATACAGTAAAAAAGCTAATAATAAAGAATATATGGGTAGATATTGTGGGTGTAATTCAACGATGGTCGGGGTTTTAGTCCGCAGAGTAGTTTCACACAATATTGTTAATATCTAAAAGTATATAAAATTTACCTAATAAGTTGTATTCGCCGTGGGTATCAAATTATTTATAAATAGTAACATAATTTACATTAACAACTGCAGTACTTCACTGTACTTCTCGCGTTGTTGCCACATTCCGCGATAATGACATTGTCGAATTTTATTAATTACATAACAAATTGTTTTTATTAAAAGTAGACATAAATAAATTGAAGAAATGGGTAAACAACATTGCATTTTATGGCCATTTAATGCAGAAAATTATGGTGCTAATCCTTAATTAACCAAATTTTTACTCATGAAGTTTGCTAATATTTTCTTGGAAAGAGCTTGAGTTTAGAACCCATGTCTTATAAGGTTTTTTGTTCATTTTGATCTATACTATCGCCTGTTAAATTTATGGCAGTCAAACATCTAACACCCTGTATGTGTTTAGTGCATTTACGTACTGATTTTTCTAGATTATGTAATATTTAACATATTAACATTTTATAATGGAGGTGGATTAATGATTTATTATCTGTAGCGTGTTTATTGTCTCTTCATTTTTTTTTGGTGGGAAGTTCCACAGGGATTTGCACTTGGACTCCTTCTCGTTTTAATATTTGTAAATGATATTTCTTTTTGTACAGATTCACCCAAATTGATATTTGCGGATGACTTGAAATAATTTCATCACATTACATCTCAAATTGTCAACTTGTACAGCGATACTTAACTTCTTCAAGTGATTGGTGTATAAAAAAGAATAAGCTCTCACTGAATTTGAGTAAGTGTTATGCTATGTCGTTTGATCAAAGGAATACAATGTTACAATAAAAATATGAGAGAAATGAGTCATTAAGAAACTGGGAATCACGTTGATCCAAAATTAACATTTTTAGTTCATATCAATAACATTGTATCTGTTGTGTTGGGGTTGTATTTTGATTATTGCTGGTTTATTCAACCCTTAATTTTCCTCTTAAAACTTCCTTAGAAGTTCCAATTGGTAGTAGAACAACAGTTTAGCATCACTATTAATAATAATAATAAACTTTATTTCTCATATGTATAGTAACACAGAAAAATACGTCACAGTAGTACAAACTAAAATAAATACCACAATAATACACATATAAACACAGAAGTACAAAAAACAAAATACTGGATGGATAAAAAAAAATCTATTAAAAGACAAATATCATTAAAAACTACTGAACAACATTATTCTGAAAATATTCATCAATATTATACGGGCAAATTTCAATAAGATATTATTTAACTCTTTTCTTAAATATATAAATATACTTTAAATTTCTAAACTCGATTGGTAAAGAGTTGTATATACGGCAACCATTATAATAAGCCCCTTTTTGATATAAGGATGAATAATGTCGTTCAGAACACAGGATATGTTTATTTCGCGTATAATATAAATGATTTAGATTATTTTTTGTGAATAATTCTAAATGACGAAAAACAAAACACACTATCTCCAATATATACACACCAGTTACAGTCAAAATTTTACAATTTTTAAATGTTTCCCTACAAGATTCTCTAAACCCTAAACTGCCAATAATTCGAACGGCATATTTCTGTATCACAAATACCCTATTAATATCCCTACACAATCCCCAGTGAATAATCCCATACCGCAGATGCGAATAAAAACTTGCATAATACAGAGATAAAAGAACATATCGGCTACACTGTGTTGATAAACATTTAAGGCCATAACAGGAAGATGTTAATTTATGACATAAATGATTAATATGACAAGACCAGTCGAGTTTATCATCTACATACATGCCAAGCAGTTTCGCTGATCGAGAGTATTGCAAATAATTACCCGCCACTATAAGTCCCTCATCAAAAGTTATTTTACAATGTAGTGATTTAAAGAGAATAATAGTGGTTTTATCTGCATTTAACATGAGTTTATTTTTTCTAGCCACAATGCCAGGTTTTTAAATATAGAGTTGGCAGACACTTCAACATCCATAATATTACTTGATCTAAAAGCACATTTGTATCATCAGCGTAAGTCACTAATAAGTTAGGACAATCATCAATTGCTTTATGTAAATCGTTGGTAAATAACAAAAATAATTGTGGCCCCAGAACTGATCCTTGAGGCACACCCATCGTCATAAGTGATTCTTCCGACCGAACAACAGAGTTATTAGATTTATTAGATTGAATTGCTACTATTTGACTTCGCCGATAAAGATATGATCGAAACCATTTATGTATATTTCCACGTATACCATATCTAAATAATTTTTCTAATAAAATCTGATGATTTACGCAATCGAAGGCCTTACTTAGGTCAACATATAGTCCACAAGCCAACGATTTTTTGTCGATGGAGTCAATTATTTCATTGACAAAAGAAAATAACGCCGTTTCTACACTCCTACCCTTAAGAAAACCATGTTGGCATCCACATATAATATTTTCTGCGTGTAAAAAATTATACAACTTGTCACACATAAGTGATTCATAAATTTTAGAAAATGTTGACAACAAACTGATGGGCCGATAGCTACTGACCTCATGTTCATTACCTTTTTTAAAAACTGGCATTATTGTAGCAAATTTTAATCTATTAGGAAACACTCCCGTATCAAATGATAAGTTAATAAGGTACGTTAAAGGGGAAACAATATAATCAATGCATTTTTTAAGTAGGTGTGAGGATACTTCATCGGCTGCACAGGATGTAGAAAGCTTTAGTTTTTTAGCGCAATTAATTACCTCTTGTTTTGTTACTGGTAAAAGCACCATTGATTTATTTAATAATTGAACGTTCGCCTTTAGATAATCGTAATCAATCTCATTACCTAATTTATCAATTAAGTTTGGCCCCACAGGGGGGGAATAACTAAATTCATTTCACTATTTCTATTGCAGACAATATTAATGTAATACTTTTTATATACACTTTACTACATTCTAATTGTTGGCGGGAGAATGCAGTATGCTTCTCTAAATACATATACATACTAATCTTAAAAATTACCAAAAATAGGGATGAAGCATATTCCACCCCCTTCTGTACACAGTTGCCCCCCTCTACTACTGCAAGGTAGGCGCGCCAAATACTAAGAAACTCAACAGTATCCGAGGATACCATATTGGGCTTCTTAATTAGAAACTATAGAGAATTTCCATTTTACTTGCTTAGTTATTGGAGCTCTATGTCGCGTCGATAGGGAAACGTCTACTTAAGATTAATTCGGTAAAAATAGTAACATCGCTGATCCCATGCTTCCTAATAAAACGGTAATCGAACAGAGAACAGCATCGAAAATGAAGCAACAATCCCGCTGTTTGCTAAACCTAATGAAAATTTATCCCTCTGAAATGAAGCATTAATTATAAAAGTTAAAGTTTCGTAATGCACCACTTTCATTACATTATAGCATAATTAAATTGTTTTCAGTAGTGTAGTTCGTGTACCCTTGAGAATACCTGTTTACAGAATAACTTGCCTAGTGAGGGATGATTCTGCCAACAGGGAGCCCGTCCAGAAAAGAAACAATGTAAAATGCAATTTACGCTTTTCTTATTATAGGCTAAGGAGTCCCGTACATGTGCAAACAAAACGTAAAACATGCGCGGACAAACGCTGTAGAGAAAAAGAGGAAGAATAATTTTTACGAATGATGCTGCAGGAAACAACTACTCCCCGGGCTAATGCTCCGACCGGCATTGAATTACACCTGCAGTATCTGTGTGAACAGCCGAGAACCCTTGTCGGCCACCCCACCAGACATAGACCGGTTTCGGGCTTGTTAGCCGTCATCAGTATGCCATACGTGAGACGACCGACAATTGAACTGGTTGTTCCTTCATATGTATGTTCCCATATTAACCGAGTGCAGGTGAGATTTAAGTGGACTGCTACTTCCTGCTCGGCCTAAGCGGCTCGACTTGCAGAAAGCGGCCCACATTGCAGCAGGTATTTAAATGCAGGGTGAGAGGTCTACAGAGACTTATATCTAACCAGAATAATTTTTGTCAACAAGGCAATGCAAATAATAACTAATGGTAGATTTGATTTATTATTTGTAACTTGATTTCGCTTAGGTATACATGGTGTAAATAATTCAGGATTTATACAGAGGCAGAGAAACATGTTTGTTATTTACCTATTTATTTATTCCTGCATATGCAACAGGCTGACGCTCAGTTACAGGATATAAAAATGACAAGTAAAACAAACACATATACCATTTCCTACAAACATACACAAGATTAAATCTAAGGAAACATCAAACATGGTAAAAAGGATTCCAGACGATCGATGCGTATTCGAACTTTTATTTACCAAAAGATTCGTAAAGTAATTCTATAGTACCTACACTATCGAATCTTTTAGAATATGTAACTACCTCGACGTGTTGTTAAAAATCAATCATCAAAGATAACATCAAGATCTTTCATGCACTGAGATCTTCGCAACAATTAACTATTAACGTTGTTATCACATTTAGTGAATTAATTTTACGTATGAACGTCAATATACTAAATTTATCTGCATTTAGAGCCCATTAACTTAAGTCACACCGTTATTACTGCTTGCTGAAGTAAAATACAGTTTGATTCAGAATTAATTCTAGTAAATGGTTTCATTTTATCCGCATACAACAAACAATAGCTATTTAATATTCAAGGTTATGTCATTAATGAACATAGTGAATAAGACGGAACCCAGAATCGATTCTTGTGATACACCTGATCTCTGCAAGTACTTATTAAGATTGACATAATTGAAATTGAACAAATTGATATTTATTTTGTAAATATGACTCTAACAGACATATAATAGATATATACTGATATCAAAAGTTGATAATTTCTCTAATAATTGTGGCCCAACCCATTAAATGCCTTTGAGAAGTCAGTATGAACTTTAGTATACATCAACCTGACAGGCTATCAAACTTTTCAGCTATACATTAAGACTAGTAGACAAGGTTAGTAACTGTTGACCTGTTCTTCATACAGCTGTGCTGTTCGATGAATATTGCACTTGAAACCTAACTGATCATGAAGAATAATTTCTGAAACTTTTGCATAATTACGAATGATATCTAGTAATAGGTCTACAACTAGTCAAATCGACTTTTGCTACTTTTAAATTTATAAAACAAAAGTTACACCCTGTATCCATATTAAGAATTTGGAATAGAAAAGCTGTCTTTTCCATTTGCTGAAATGGCAATAAGGAACTAAACGACCTTGAATACTGCTGACAACTTGGCGTGTACTCTTAGGCCTCTAGATATAAATAAACGTTATAGCAACTCACAAGGTGCAAAGTATTTACTTAAGTCGTCAGTTTAACCCTAGATGATGTTTATCTAGAGCGAAGGGTACCTCAAAATTACTTACCATGAATAATTGAGAGGAGGAATGTGCTATCTACAACTTTATTCAGCAAAGTGATTGAATCCAGACGAGTATATTATTTTGATATTTATCTTTCATTTTCAACGAAGAGGTTATAAATTAATATGTATACAGGGTGTAAGAGGAATGACCGCCATTATTTAAACAGATAACACATCCGTTTACAAGTTGTTTACATCAACATCAACGATTTCCCGGTAAACATGTACCAAATGCAGCTACTTTTACCACGTTGTGCAGTGAGTACCGACCCGAAGAGGACATGGAGGTCCATGACATATTGCAGCAGTGTGGCGTATCATACACGAGGCTCTGTACCATGTACAGCGTGTCCAAGCATTAATACCAATGGATAGGATGAGGAGGAGCGGTACCGTAGCCACCACAATCTCCTGACTTTAAATACTTTGGACTCCTTTTTGTGATAGAATCCTGAATTGAATAAAACTATACGATTACCTCTTATTTAAATTTTATTATTTTTATTACATTATTTTTTATTTATATATTTATGATAAGCACCAGTTTCAGTTCCATGATCAATAGAGCATTTACATGTAGGCGGCGCTGCGGTCAATGTTAGGTATTAAATCTAACTTCACAAATATTTGTTATTTAATTTTTGTTGTGTTTCAATTTGTGTAAATAAAATAGCCATATAACTGTTGTGTACCGCAGTGTTTACCTATTGCTAATAAAAATAAAGATTTCATGTTTCGAAGTTTCCCAATAATGCTGAAGAAATTGGTTTATAGCAATTGCATCCAGCAAGAAACCAACCCAGTAGACAAAGATCTGCTCAAATCATTTTACAGAAGATTGTTATACTATTACTAGCATGGGTAAGTACAAGCATACATGATCTATTTTCGGCGTATATTTTTCATTATTTGATAAGGTTTCATTCTTATTTTTAGGACAATGGATAATTCTCAAAAAACAGCTGTTTCAACATTATATTTACCCGTACACGAAAATACGATACTAATATTGTAAAAAATAATGAACGCATGAAAAGGTACTTGAAAAGGCGAAAACAGGATGAAAATGTAGACAAACTTGCAGATTGAAAAATACTAGAAATGTGACACGAGTTCATAGACTTCTAAACTAACATGAGTTAAATACGATACGATAATACGATTCCTCAAATTGAAAATTACTTGAATGATAATAACGCCGGTAATCCTGAGAGTATAGCAAGTGCATCTAGTAGTAACAAGTTATTTAACGATATGGCGATTCAAAATGTTATTAGTTACAAAGGGCACAACTAATATCACTCAAATTTTTAAATGAAAACCATTTAAAACACCTATCAGGTTTTAGCTTTTTCTGTATTGTACTTGTACTGTAATAAAAATACCAAATAAAAACTGCATATATTTATTATTTATTTATGTCACATGTACATTATTTAAAACACAGATTTTTTTTACATAGGTATTCGTATTTTTTCAGAAACTGGGTATTTAATGTACTTTTTTATTTACTAGGCTTTTACATGCAACATTTTTGCAATCTGAGCGACAACTAACCATTTTTCTATCGATTCGTAATATATAAAATTTCAATTCTTTAAAAACAAAGAGGTTTAAATTAAGAATAATTACCAGGAAATAATTTAGGCACTCCAACGTTAACAATTTCTGTGTTAAATAACGTTTTATTACTTCTCTTTCCAAATTGCTAATGTAAAATGCAAATAAACAAGGTTACGTGAGGCTAACATAAATAAAATTTAATATATCTTTTCAAGTGATTTTTTTCCTGTCCTTTGTGTGTTTACAAACATTTTATTGATTTATTATAAGTTTTATTTTGATAATACGTATGCAAATTAGATTTACAATCACTATTTGACTTACACAAATTCAAATAAAAAATTATCGAATCATGAACCACAGATTAAATATATATAAATAAGAAAAATCATGAACTAGACCATAGAACAATAATATTAATACCAAACTTTGACGCTAGCGCCCCTAGCGGAATTTAATGAGACTGAGTTAATGTAAATGCTCTATTCTATTCAGTTCAGTCTCGATATACATAGGCATCTATATTGACAGACGGTATCTATTTTCCAATTTCCCTGTTCCGATAAATATTTGTTATTAACTAATCAATAAAATATAAAATTTTAAATGCACAAATTTATGCTAACCGAAGATATTTATATTTCATCAATTAGTAAACGTCAATACTGCGGTCAAATAAAGCACATGAAGTGAATCGAATGTATAAAACGATTGTGTTTGTTTTACCAAATTTATAGTATATTTCGGTTTAGGTTATTACTATATAACTAATAAGCATAAAACGTATATTAACAACTAAAACAATTCTTCTGACTGATTATATAGGATATATAGTGTTTGAAATTTATAAAAATTGTAAGCATTACTTTATATTTCGAATAAACAGCTCGCATATCAAAAAGTTAACTACCATATTTCGAAAAAATATGAACTGACCTTTTTCTGACGCATTTCTTAAAACAATTACAAATCACTCTAAATCCTATTATAGCCCACTTGTTCGTTTAACTACCGTTTTATGGATTAAACCACCAACAATGGAATGTAAATCTTCTCAATTAAAAATACTAAACCACTCCTCCCTAATATATTCGTTCAGGATATTAAAACTCTTGTTCAATACAAGAAAATATGTCAAGGCTATTCTGCAGGTGGTTATAATTAGCACATATAACAAAAAACGGGGATAATTTTAAAAAGTTAGTGCGGGGAATCAGAAGATAAAGTGAGTTACTAGATCTTGCTACGATTTTAGGTACTTGGACATTCAGATATGACATAATTCCTGAACAATTATATTTGTTGTGAATTATGTGAATAAAAATAATATAGATTGTTGCTTCCAACAATTAAGCTAAGTAAACAAAATCTTCCAAGAAAATCATTATGAGGTATCCCTATATAAAGGTAACTACCATTATATAAGAAATACATTTTAAAAACATTTTCTACGCATTTCAAATGCATTGATTGCAAATAATATATTAAATTAAACTGGCATATTCAAATTTAAACTACAAAGAGAGTTATAAAGCGTACATAAAGCATCTTGTTCTGAGAAACCTTGCAAATTTCTTCTGATAAAACCTAGAATTTTAGAAGCATAAAGTATCGTTTTAACATGTTCTGTAAAGGATAATTTGTGATCAAAGCACCTACCTAAAATATAAAAGTAGCTAAGAATTCAAGGGCACAATTTATGGATTTTATTTGTCTGGATTCTATGATAATTAGTAAAGGACTCTACTCACCAATAAAGTTTCATATCATCTGCAAACAGCAAACAATGTACATCCAGATTGTATTGACAATATCATTAATAAAATGTGCAAATAAAAGAGGACCCAATATAGAATCTTGAGGAACACCATAACTTGCCGAAATTTTATTTGATATCAGTTCATTCAGTTCTACGTCCTACTCTTTCTTCTACTGATATATAAATACATACACTTGAGTAAGGCTGAAGAATGTACTTAATTTGTCAATTATACTTGAAAAAATCGATGCAAGCTACATCAACTTGAATATTGGCATTCATAATTGGCAACTGTAGAGCGACTATGTCATGTTGACTTGATGTAATCTGACCATAGATATAGGAGTATACTATTTTATAAAATATACATGGCAAAAGTTTTTTAAAATGCAATGGAAAACTTCAAGGTCTACCATTATTTCACTTACCTTATTGGGTACCATCCATAATAAACAATATATATGTAATCAAGAAATCATAGATGAAGCCACTGACGAGGAATCCTAATATTGGGAATAAACCAAAATAAACGCAAGATATATTTCAAAGACAAGACTAACTGTATATATCAAAATTTCCCATAAAGTGTGTGGTATACGCTTTATAAATTTTTTAGAAGTTTATCCCTTTGAAGTTGTACATTTCATCATTCTAAGAAACAAAAAGATCAAAGTATCCAATATTTATCTGTAGGTCTGAACAGTCCCATAAATAATTTATCCTTTCGCCCGCATCAAAAGATTACGGGAGAACATGCAAATACTGAAAAGCTTGTCAATAAAAGCGGCAATTTAAAATCAATACAAATATTAAACTTTCTCAGTGATCTGCTCTAAAATTCGTACTACTTTATTTCGATGCGGGCGATGTTTACCCGAATCATCCGAGTTTGTACTCGACAACTCAAACAAACAACCGGATTTTTGCAGTTAAGACTCATTCAATATTTTGCCTAGAACAATATTCATGTCGTTTCATTTTTTTTTCGCATTAGGCAAAAACTGCCTTTTATTATACCGTTTACATTCAATATCCTCAATTTCGGAGGATCTCTATTGACCAATGAAATAGGGCAAATAAAATGTCATATGTAAAATCTAAAATACGAACTAACCACTGATAAAATAATAAGTATATTTCCATTCAAAATGTTATCTGTAATTTTCTGTGGATTCAGTGTGTTACTTAAGAGTAACAGTTCGTATCCCTTCAATACTAATCTGCTTTACTTAAATCAAATGAATTTTTATGTTAAGTGTATTTCTAATCTAGTGATCACTGACTTCTAGTGCTGGTCCTAGATACAGTCATAAGCAGAGAGTGACTCACTATACTGTGAATACTATGAAACTCCCAGGCAAGCATTGAATTACACCTGAAAAACCTATATTGAACAGCCTCTGTTAGTCAGCGGTGCCACCAAACATACAACGGTTTCGAGCTGTTAATTCTCATCGGTAAGTATACCATAGATGAGGTACTAACTTGTATAAATAAAAACAACACTCTTGGGTCACAAGTACAAAAATATGCCAACACTATCCCCGACAAAGCTTAGTTCAGAAACAATAAGGTTAGGTGAAAGATTGCCAGCTAATAGTAGGCAAGTGCACATTAATTTTGTGACTGGCCGCGGCCGATTACCTTGTTCACGGCATAACAATTCGAAGAATCAAGAGAAATAATAAATATATGGACAAGAAAAGCAAAGTAGCATGAACAAATCTTAATTAGTTAAAAAAAGCTTAGTCCAAGAACAATAAAGATAGGTGAAAGATCCAGCTAAGAGTCGGCAAGTGTACATTGATTTTGTAACTGGCAGTGACCTAGCCCACGGCGTAAAAATTCTAAGAATTAAGAAAAATAAATAAATAAACAAGAAAAGCAAAGCATGAAAAAATTAATTATTTAAAATATTAAGTGAAAGCCAAAAATTTTAAATCTGGTGTTGTGTAATTTGCATCCCAGTTGGAATATGTTGTTGGTGTTTGAGTTGGGGCTATAAGTACATTAGAAACCGCCATACATCAAGCAGATAAAAGGGTGCTCACATAGAATTAACCTTACTGTGTCGGCATTATTGTTTGAGAAAATAATGGCCGTAGAAATATGTTATCCCAAAACTTGACGTTGAGTTGTTAGGCGTAGAAAGGCCGCTCTATGTTTTGTTTCCTTTGTTTGTATGGAATTACCTAGGAACGTTGAGGCATTCGTTAATACTCGAGGGTGATGGCTTAATCCGCCTCATGTAGGTATTCTGTCGTTCATTTCCTCCGGAATTAGCTGTTATAAGCTGAGCCGTTTTATAAATTTTTAAAAAGCCCTTTTTAAACTAGGTTGCGCTATTCGGGATATACGTGTAAATTGCTTCGTTTGCATATTATATTGGATATTGCTTTGGAACTGTTTTAATTTACGGGTAGACCAAAAACACAGATAATCCCTGTTTCCAGTGTGTGTACAAGCGGTGTATGAAGTAATTACCTTGTCATTTTTTTACACTCCATTATTGTAGACTAAGGTATGATAATTATACAGGGTTTATTTTAAGTCCATGTCACAAATTATGTTACACCAACTCTGCATAACAGCACAATTTGAGTAACATTGTGCATTTTACAAATTTAAATATTACCTTAATTGAATTATGAACAAATATGTGTTATTGCTGCACAAAAATACAAAATATATCACGAAATAATTTCTGTTTATATAGGGTGTGACACAAAAGCAGGTCACCCCGATGCCTACTATTGGTTACAGAATGTGACGATTTAACTCTGCTTACCTATATACAGGGTTAACTATGACTAAGTACAGATATTTTAAGAGGAGATAGAGAAAATTGAGCGACGTTTTGAAAAACTCTCTGTCAATAACACGGAAGTGCGCGATAGTGATGTGATTTTTGTTATTTTTACTTATCTGCTTTTTTCAGTGTGAGATTTTTTGGTTAGGCAAACTTAGTTTCGAAAATAACCCTTGACTGTTCCGTTTGGCGCAAGGGCTTATTTAATTAATCTTTATTATTTTTCAGAAGTGTGGCATAAAACCAACAAAACTAAAGAAAAACTAAAATTATGCCACAAATAAATAGCTTCAGACAATATCGTATAGTTGTGTATTATAACATGTTATATTACCTATTTTATTCCCCATTTTATATATTTGTATTTTATACGGAAAACTTTTCTTCCATTGTTCTGAAGAAGGCTTAAATACAACCGAAATGTACACTGGCCATTAAATTGGTTTTCTTTAATTTTAGACCCCGTTCCCAGTAATATTTCTGGAGAATTTTTGTAATAATATGCCGTTATGTATATGTAATAATTTTGATGACAATGACGTACTTACTAATCAATATCTAAAATGCCTTGTACCAAATTTGGTATGTAAAAATCGCTGACGTAACATGTAGGGAAATGATCAAAGCTGGAATTTTAAAACCAAGCTTGTATTCATAAACGCTAAAACAACATCCGTTAATTAAACGAGGAAATTGGCTTTTGATGCCGATTTAAAAATGTTAATTAGCGTTCATTAACAGACATATTTAATCCCTAAAAAGTATCGGTATACGGTGTTGTTGAAAGGTAGGATTGTTTGAACTGTGAAATAAAATATTTGTATTATGGTCTACCATAAAAGTATTGTTAATGTAAAAGTATGATTAGTTTATTGAGCCACTATAGTAAACAAACAAAACTGACACTATAATCTGAGCTATGGTCGAATATCAACGGTTACTGAGATAGCAATGAAAATACTTTTACCCGAGTTAATTATTGCAGTAGAAAAAAAGTGTTTATTCAGTAGGTATTATAAATTAAAACATTGGTTAAAGACGGTGATTTTCTCTTATGAGTGCTGCACAATTGACAATCCGATCAAATAGCGCCTCTCTTGTGTTTACTTTTGTTGCATATAGTAATGATTTAAACCATGCTCAAAGGCAGTAATCAAGGCGATTCAAATCTGGTGACCTTGGTGACCAATTTTGGTAGCCACTTCGGCCAATACAATGTTGTGGAAAGCAATTGTTAAGATGATTGATCACAAAACGACTAGAATGGGCAGGGGCACCATCATGCTGAAAGTACATGTTTTGCCTAATATCCAATGGAACATCGTCCAGTAGATCTGCAAAATTATTTTCTAAAAATTCTACATATCTAGTTCCAGTAAGATGAACATCTAGCACAACTGGGCCAAGTAATTGATTATTAATCATACCACACCATACGTTAATGCTGGACCGATGCTGAGAGTTACTTTCTATATTCATTGTGACAGTCAATTACTCGATCACGAGTGAACTGAGATCAGTGAACAAAATGTATTTGTAAAGTGTATGGTTTGCGTTTATCCAATTACAAAAATGCAACCGCAAATCATTATCACGGTCCTGAAGATTCTGGAGGCGCTGAATATAAAAAGTTTTCAAAGTATAATAACAGCTTTCATTGTCATTTCAGTAACTGTTGATATTCGACCATATGTTTATTAGGCTTTTCTGCTCACTTCTGCCCCCTAAATACTTCTTTCGAATGTTGAGGGTTCCTCTCCAATCACCCTGTATGTATATGCTTATATAAAATTTCACATAATTCTTTTATGAATCAAAAATTTTCAAATATAGATTCTAATATTATATTATATTTCGATGAACAGTTTTGACATAACTATTTATAGGTATTTTTCATCCCTTACATTATGGATACATACAAGTTTTCTTATTTAGTTTTCCTTTGGCATCTGTGTGCATTGCCGATAGTACTTCACGTGCTTACTGCAGTAGCTTTTGTTGTACCTATTAAACGTAAATCAAACAAACTTCAGACTGCCATTGAAAAGCCAACCATACCAGCTTTGTTGCTCAATCCGACAGAGCTCAAGTGCTTCGTCGACATAAATGAAGCCAGAATTAAACTTAATTCGAGTCAACATTCGACGTTGTTTTATGACTCAACTTGTCGAAAAGATGTGTTGAGATATTTTTAGTGTTAACCCCAAAGTATTTCTGTCTTCGTAATAATAAACCTTGTAAGTTTTGTTCTGAAAGTAATTCTAATTCAGATAGGTCTACGTGATTGTTTTTGTGAAATTTGCAAGAAATAAATATTATAACAAATCTTAACTGTTTTGCAAGAAACGTTGCATTTAGTGCATGAAAATCCAATGACAAATACTCAATACTCGTTACCTAGGTTTAAAAAGCTGAATTAGAGTTGAGACTTTTTGAAGATTAATTTTGTAAATAAACGAAACAGTTATGTTTATCCATAATTGATTTTGATAATAATAATCATCATCAAATATACTAACATATTAATATGTATCGATAGATTCGTTTAGATGTATCCCATGGTTCTATTTTAGGACCTCTTTTATTTAATATATTCGTAGTCAATTTGTTTGTATTACAAAATAAGTACCTATGTATGTTGTATTGTTTTATTTGTGCAACAGAACTTTTTCTGTTCATGTTGGATCACATCATTCATCTTGACATCAAGTATGGTTCCACAAGGCTCTGTTCTTGGACCACTTCTATTCCTGTTGTATTTGGCGGAACTTGAGGATATCATAACTATCCCTCATAGTTTTTATGCTATCCACTAGAACAGTAAAGCACCATTCAAAATAATCTGACAGCGATGGCTGGTGTAAAACTTGGTTAATCCCACTAAATTCGAATAAATACAGTGGTCTTCCGTGAGCAACAAAAATCCTCCTCACTATTACACCATAGATGAAGTGTGACAATAATTACAGATCTTTCCTGGTGCACACATATTTTCAAGATCACAAAAAAATTTAATCGAAAGACTAGCATATTATTTAAAGCATTTCAAAATTCCAGCCCTAGATTGTTTTCCCTTCTATCTAAATCCTACGTAATACCTGTGGTGGATAATGCTGATATCATATGGTCACCTCGTTTAATTAGAGATATTAACCTACTAGAAAATGTTCAGCGCAAATGTAGTAGACAAGTGACTACTCTGAGGGATCATACTTATCATGAAGAAGATACTAATCGTAAATTTCTCACTAATTTTTAGCAGCACATTTTTATCTGATCATGTATTAGCGTGTTAACGGTAGATCTCCTAGTCTAGAGTTGCGTGCAGTGACGTCACAAGCGGGCACACCGTTTTTGAGACTAGCACCAATTTCAACCGCTTATAGGCAAAAAGTAAATCATATGAAATTTTAAGGGTGTAATAAGAGTATCGTGTATTGTACAAAACATTTAAAAACAATATAAAAAAAAATGATGAAACAAGCCTATTAAACTAAAGAAAAACTAGAATTGTACCACAAATAAATAGCTTTAGCGAATTAATTTGTTATTCTTTCAAAATTAATGTCTTAACTTTGATTTCGCCTTGTGTAATCGTTAGTTCTACGAAAGAGCGTGCAGGGCAATTAATATCCAATAAAACTTCAATTTTTATTTTAATTAGTCAACTGAAGCGGCCGCGGATCCCTCCAGATACATAATTAAATCGCTTATTGAATCCAGGTTAATAATTGGATTCCCTTTATGTCGAAGACTGCCGTCTATGCCGCATCAGGTGAAAATATAATAGCCTGCCAACTAAATCCTCTGCGTCGGTATGATTCATAATGTCGGCGTCACTAATACTGACGCTGTCGACGCGTCTATCTATCTTTCTGCCTCCTGCCTTAAGGGCGCCGTATTCCTGAAAAAGTGTTTCTACAAATATAAATAATTTTAGACATTTAAGAACTGAATAATATAGAGTTTAGCAGATAACAAGGATGTTATTTCATGCCACCTGCAAATATTCAAAGGTACCGAAGTAAAATCAATATTTAACATCAGAAAGCGATCTATCAATGAATTTTTAGGTACTGAAATCTTTCAAAATACGTATTTTTAAATTCAACTATAGATGTAAACATTGTTATAACATAAACTTACATAGTTCTGCATATAAGATTGTTCACTTTTGTTTATAAGTATGTGAAAATAATTGTTAAAATGTGGGGTTAGAATAGCGAAATTATGTGTGTCATATAAATGCATTTTAATAGTTATTACATTATTTGAGGAAAGTTTAAATAGTAAAAGTGGATAAACAAAACATCAATAATTCTATTTTTGATATTACTTTTGCTCTACGAGTTTTATTTTTCGAGATTTCAGTACCTAAAAACACCACAAGTTTGATCATTTTACGGCGAAAGATACGGGCACCTTAACTAGCAAAAGCTCTGTTCCCTGTGAGGCGATTTTTATTGATAAAGTTATGAAGCCAGGATCTCTCTCCGCGGGATATGACTCCGACGCTTATAAGGTGATTATGGATAGTTAAGTGATAACAAGTGACTTTACCAGAGAAGCAGTAAAATTGGAATATTTTATGAAACTACACGGAGTGTCTTTTTTTCGATAAGTGTGCTGTTTTGATATATTTTTTGATTGCACTCTAAAGACGTGACAACTTTTTGTACGAGTTGCATACAATATTTTTTCTACGTTCATGCAAAAACCAAAAAATGTTATTTAGATGACACTAAGTCTAGAAAAATGTGACGTCGATTTGAAGGTTTATGTTTGTCATGATGACAAAACGCTGCAGTAGAATGACAGATGAGTGCAATAAACATTTTATTGCACTCATTTGAGCTTAGAACAATAAAGAACCACTTTTTCCACTAAATATAGTTCAATAAAGTGTTGTTTTTTGCATGAACGTAGAAAAAAATATGAATACTCTTAAACTTCTCTATATCACGTTTGTCAGATCTAAACTAGAGTATTCTGCTGTATGGAATCCCATATATTATGCAGTACATAACACGGCAATTGAAAGGGTGCAAAGGCGCTTCTTTAAATCTGCAGTTTTTTCTTTGGATGGTGTATATCCATTGAGAGGCACACCTTACAATTATTTCTTGGAGAGGTTTAGCTTGAGCAGTTTAGAAAACAGGAGTATGACAGTTGTACTGTTTCTATTTAAAATTCACAATAAGGTTAAATGTCCGCACGTGAAAGTTTTTCCAATTAAAAACACTTCTTCAAAAAAAAAAAACTTCATCTGCAAAGACAATTCTCTCGGAAAAAGTGTGGTCTCTGTTATGTAATTGGAGAAATAGTTCGCAAAATCACTGCATATTTCATAAAAGAAATTAAGCAACAGCAAATTTTGCTAAAAGCAAAAGTTAACTGGGTTCTGAGTTAAAGAGAAAACAAAAAATAAAAAAGAAACTTTAACATCCTGTAACTTTTTTTGCAATATTGTTCGTTTAAGCAATTAAATCGACACCATCTGAGTTCTAGATTATCCCTTGGAGTATGTAACATTCGTTAGGTGACACCCCGTATAGACAAAGTTAGATTCAATAAAATATCTAAAATACAAATTTGCTGAATTACTGACGAGAAAAGACATCGATGCATGTTTTGTTGGTAACAGTACAGCGCTTTTCGGCAGCAAATGAATGATTTGTTGAGTCTCTATGTCCTTAAGAAGATTAAATATTAAGGACAATACTGAACTATTCCAGAACCGGAAAATGATTAAACAAAACGTATCCTTACGGCACGAAGGAGCAGATATATAACAATTGAAGTACTACTTTGTAATTCCGGGACACACGGCACAAGATTAAATTCACCTCCTTACCCATATACCCATTCCCTCTTAGTTTTCATGCCGTCGTATCTGTAATGTCGCCACTTGTTCACTTCAAATGTGACGTTCCAAAGAATGGGACCGTACCAAAGGTAGCTTTGAGAACCGCTACGTGACACTCGGTCGGTGGATGTATATGCTATTCAACAGTTCCCTTAAAAACATATTCAAATCAGTTTAAATCGCTTCGATTTGTTCCGTGTATAATAACCATTTACAATCGACGATGTATGAGTATTTTTTCGGATAAAGAGCCAAACGCCATCGCTGTAATGGATAGGCGGATATTTTATTGATGAAAATGTAACTTTATGTCGTTAATATTGCCTCACCGACGACTTTCATTCTAGCAATAAATGCAAAACACGTATTTGATCGAATGGATTTGTGAAATGATATTTTAAAAATGAGGCGAATTAAAAGCTTAGTGTTTTAGCATTTGTACAGTAAGCTTACGGTTAAATTAAATAAAAGGAAATAGTGCACTGTACAGGGTATTTGGAAAAGTTAAAAGTAGATGTGCGTGAACTTAACTCCCCATTTTTTGATAAACTAAAAAATAAAGGTTGTGCTAAATTGTGCCGGATTTGTGCTATATTGTGCCGTAAAATTTGAAAGAAAAATAATAGCAATTTTCCTAGAAAATGAAAAAATCGTGTTTTCACGTAGCCCCCCACTTCGCGAAAATCGTTTTTTATGTGCTATAATGTGCTAGTTGTTCTGAACATTGTGCCTTTAAAAAAATTCGATATATATCTCCGTTCTCCGGAAATGTAAGTAGCTATTATTTTCTATTTTACAAAATTAGTCGACTTTTCATGTAAGGAGTGTCCAAAAAAATGAAAAATATGAAAATGTTACAACCAGTAGACAGCTTCTACTTTCAATTTTTCATAAAACCTTATTCAAACAGTCCTCCAAAACCAATGTTCACATAAATTTGAAAGTAAGAAAGGAACCGATTATAGTATCGTCTAAGCACTGTAAAACAAATTTATGATGTACTCTACTAAAGCAAATCTTTAATCACATCTGTATTCTTCCATTCTAACTATTCAACTAAAAATAAATGTTTATCAGCTTTAGAGAAAAACAAATGTTACTTGTAATTGCAAAGATTTGATAAAAAATGCCATTATCCGTATGAAGAGTTAAACAACATCATTAAGACACAAATTAAACAACTGTTTGCTTGTTTATTTTCTGTTAGTCAAATTTTATAAAAACATAAGATGTCTTCTCATTCGATATATATAGCATACACTTTGAGTAAAGGACATTTTTTCAGATTATTTTGTCTAACTTTCGAATAAAAAATTAAAACAGATGAAAGTCCTAAATGATTGGCCACGTCAGATTAAGAACTGAAAACTCTGATCATGTTCGTTTCTTTCTTCGATATAAAGCTGATAAATGTATTAAACAGTTTATTAGTATAAATACAATGCCAAAACTGACTGCATAGCTCTTAAACTGCTTAATCCAAATGCGTATACTAGGCACTGTTTTCGGCGAACATTCTCTTGGAAGCCGAAAATATCCCTTAACATCTAAAAACTATGTTCACACTCAAAATATTTCTACCTTTTCAAATAAATCGTTAAGCATTTCAATATCTATTATTAATTTTTACAAATGTAAAGATTTTACTGTCAATGTATTTAATAAATGCGTTTTAATATGGTTTTACATATTTCGTTTCCTTAATATACGTCTAATTTGAGTTTAATATTACATTATCGCACTGCGTTAATAAATTTTAAAAAGCACATGTTTGATTCTTCCAAAAGTCAGAGACTTGTGCGGGAAAGGGACCGGCATATTATTATTATCCTGGCTTCATTTGCGTTCAGGAACGACTTACGTTGATAGACCCTAACCACTATTCATTGCAGGAATGAGGGAAACCTGGAAAACTTCTTCAGTTAGAGAGATGGTCAAACGTCGACCGGTACCACCTCTCACACTGATCTAAGCCAACATTCTTCCATGTGTACCAGTGATATTTATCCTTCCGTTTCTCCTATTTATAAGTTAGTGAGCGGTCATTGCTGAGAGAACTAAAAAACACTATTTTAATTGTTCTTAAAATTATTAAAACCGTTTTATATATAAGAAATATACTTTCACGAAATTATGATTCGTGGCACTGCAGGTTAGGTAAGTGATGAGGTATTCAATTGCATCGGTCGACCGGACTGACCGATTCTGAGCGGAAATGGGGGATCAGATTCCGCGACCCTCAGCGCTCAATTTGACAATTTGCCAAAGAAAAGACTCGGGCAGATGATGGATAGCAGAATTCATGAGGGATGCGGTTAGAATATAATAACCCACTTGTGACGGAGGCGGTGCCGAAGAGCCGGCGATAATCTTATCAGCGCTCGAGAAATATATATTTGACAGATGATGAGCGTTTAGAAAAATTGGGAGGATGCTTACACAGGTTTTACTCTGCTATTGTCATAATGAAACTGTTTCCTTGTACAAACAAAAGAAACATTGTTTGAAGTATAACTCAGACTTACTAGAATCAAAACATCAATAACTTGGCATCTCTCACTAAAAAACATTTTTTCGACTGTTCGTCATTATCTGTTCTCAACTATAATTTTACAAGTTTATGCGTATAGGTTAGGAATCACCCTGTATTTACTTTACTTCTTCATTACCATCATGCTTATTATTATTGTTCTAAGGGTACCTCGACAGTTTTGTATAATAAATAACGCATAAAGAAAACGTTCTTGTTAAAATAGTATATTATTTAACAAGCGGTAATGCAGGTCATAACTCACGCAGATGAAGTTTGCAGCACGAGCCGCAGGCGAGTGCTGTAATTTATCAAGTGAGTTATGACCATTACCGCAAGTTCAATACTATACTTTATCTACGACTATAACATCTTTTTTAGGACTATTATTAGAAATTGATTTGAAAACGTCAAAATTATTTTGTTAAAATATCAAATGATATTAGTCCCCTCAATGATAATAATTGACAGTTGCGCCTACTGACAGGCGTTGGCAATGTAATAATTTTAAAATCTTTAAATTATTCATTCCTTTCCACATCCCAGCGTGAGTTATAATAACTCACTATAAAAACTCACTTTATTTGTTTATTGATACTATTAATTGCTCAAAAGCAGTTGAATAATTAATATATAAATTAATAGGAGTAGATAAAATTATTTTAATTTACAAAAGCGTTTTCCGTTTTGTAGAGGGTTTAGTAAATTTTAGTGTTATCCGCATAGGACCAAGTCATCCGAATGAATCCACAAAAGGAATAAAGGGCCTGTAAATATTGACGAAATTAGGGCGGTTTGAATTTAAATGTTCTCTATAGGTGTATAAATTACGTTCAGCTTTTTATAAAGAGATAACAGATTATCGGAATGAATGAACACTTTCACAAACGTTCTTTTCTTTTCATCCTTAAATACTTGCAAGTGACGATATTCAAATTTATGTTGATACTGAATGAACCGTTTGAGTAAATTACGAAATATGTATACAGGGTGTAAAATAGCTTTTGTAGGTATAATTCTATTATCTGTACGTACAGTGACCCATTTGAAAGTGGGGCACCTCTCTAAAAGTCCGATTAAAAAGATTTTTTTTAATGATAGAGCTTCTTTAACTCAACTCTAATGCCAAATTTCCAAATGGAAATTATTTTTCTTTTCAACTGTAAAAATTAAATAAAAAAATTAGCGATTTCTTAATTCAAATTCTGGGTGAGCTACTGGCTTTAAGATAGTTTCAACTCGGTGTCACTAAAATTGTAAAAATTTCTATGCAGGGTGTTTTCGGAAAAGTGAAACGACTCTTGAAAAATGTTGGTGTTGAAAAATTGTTTAGATTCAGATCTACTTGTTTAAAAAAACAAAGTCTGCTATCATTTCAAATCCATAAAATCCAGTAAGCCGTGGTGCCGTGGTGGTACTAATTTTTTTATCAGTAAAGTGCTGTTTCTGTATGGCATACGATAAAACATTATTATTAAATCTAGGATATTAAAATTTTGCACTCGTACTCATTTTTTTCATTCCGAGAACCTTTTCTTAATAACATTTTGTCGTCATGTCATACAGAACCAGCACTTTACTGGTGAGAAAATCAGTTTTTTTTTCAGATTTTGTTTCTTAAACAAGCAGAGCTAAATCGCAGAAGGTCGATTTTCTACAGAATTTGTTTTGTCTCATACTAGACTCGTGTCACCTATTTAAGTCTACATTTATTTAATATTTGGTCACACTCATTTGAAATATCTTAAATCCAGTGGCGCAGTCAGATTTGAAATAAAAAATGGTTAAACCACAAAATATCTACTATAAAAACAACAAATGCAAGCCTCAAAATGCATATTTTGTGTGTAATTACTTAATAATTTTAATATTTTTCGTAAGCATTGTAAGACAGTTGTTTGATGTATTTGGCATCATATATATCATTTTTCTTGGATCGTTGCATGTTTTCGCTTCTATACTTCATACTTTGAAATTTGTATTAATAAGAATGACTTTATTGTTATATTGTACCTATGCTATTCAATAAAACAAAAAGCAAACTAATTAAAAAATTATGTAATTGAAAACATACATATTTTGATTTCATTAATTGAAATTGCAGGAAAATTGATTTATATTAATTTAAATCTCTTTATAATGCAATAAAAAAAACACAAAGACTAATAATAAAGAATATATAGCTGAATATTCTTGGTGCAATTGATATTGGCGTTTCAAAATTAAATTCGAGACGGTAGTTTGTGTGTTTTGGAAAATTTCAATAACTACGGAACACCAAATAATAATAATAATAATAATAATAATAATAATAATAATAATAATAATAATAATAATAATAATAATAATTTATTTGTCACTGTAGCTGTTACAAAAAACAGATATGGTCGTCAAATCAAAGGAGTATAAGTCAATGAAAAATATTCAAGATAGCAGAGAAATAACATTGTAAAAACAAACAGTAAACACAAGTTGACTGTACTACAAAACAAATTACAAAAAAATTACAAAAACTCGGAGAAAATATGTTAATTTAAAAATTCTTCAACTGAATAAAAACATTCAGAAATTAAACATTTCTTTAATTCGAGTTTGAATTGATTATGTGTTTTTACATCCTTAATATATCGTGGTAATTTATTATATATTTTAATGCCTGAGTAATAAGGTGACTTCTCATAATAACAATGACTATGTCGAGGAATACTAAGCATACCACCATGTCGAGTATTATAGTCGTGGTAGCAATCGTTAGTTTTCAGTTTGTACAGACCGAATCTTGTGAGCTTTCCTATGTTATATATATAGATGCAGGGCACTGTCAAAATATTATTAGTGGTGAAACACTGCTTACAAGTGCTACGTGAAGATATACCAAAATTAGCCTAATTAAACGTTTTGGAAGAATAAAACTCTGTCTATCATAGTGCTTCTACCCCAAATTACAATGTTATATGAAAGATGCGAATATGCCAAAGCATAATATGTATTTAATAAAATATGCGGCTCAAATACCCGTTTTAGAGTATTTAAAGCAAAATATGCACCATTTAGTTTTTTACATACTTGATTTATCTGATGATACCACTCAAGTTTACTGTCAACAACTATCCCCAGAAACTTTACGTGTTCAGTCAGGACCATGTCGTTTTGCAAGTTATCTGGTATTATACCACGTTTAGAAAAGTAGATGCTTTCTGTTTTTCCAATATTTAGAATTAACAAATTATTTTGGCACCAACTGCTAAATTGTTCAATCACCTCCGAGACTGACCGTTGCAACTCCGCAGGGCTGGCTGCTGAGACCACTACAGATGTATCATCGGCATACATAGTCAATTTACCTGATATATAAGTTGGAAGCTCATTCACGTACAATGAAAAATTAGTGGCCCGAGCACTGATCCCTGCGGAACACCTAGGCGCATTGCATGGTTAGTAGAATACGTATTTTTAATTTTCACACGCATACTACGATTGGATAGATAAGATTCTATCCACCTGAGGAGGTTCCCCCTAAATCCCAATGCATATATTTTGTCAGAAATAAATGTTTTCCCAACCGTGTCAAAGGCACGACTGAGATCAAAGAATAACCCTACTACATGCATTCCCTTATCCAACTCGTCATATACATACTGCATAAACTGAATACTAGCAGTTTCAGTAGAATGGTGTTCCCGAAAACCGTGTTGGCATTCTGTCAATATGTTATATTTATTTAGAAAATTAGATATAATTTTATGCAGGATTTTTTCTATTATCTTTGAGATAATACTCAAAAATGAAATCGGCCGATAATTGTCAATATCATTTGAATCCCCTTTCTTATACACCGGTGTTACAGAAGCAATTTTCAGACAAGTTGGAAAAATGCCTGAATTAACAGAAATGTTTATAAGATACGCCAATGGGCCTGCAATAATGTGGCTAATAGATTTAATAATTTTTAATGTAAAACCATCAATTCCTGCGGAATTAGTTTGTTTAAGGATTTTAATAATAGATATTATATCATTTGGAGTTATAGGAGGTACAAAGATTGAATTTGGTATATATTGGAATATTATTGCATCAGTGGGATTCAAATCTAAGCGCTTATGTGAAGGTCCGTTCCTCAATTCATTCAAGAATGATTATGACCAGCATCATCGTGCTAGTTTAGGTACGTTAAAACGCTTCTAATAATGTTAAATGTCACAACACGACAAAAATAAGTAAATTATATATTTTTGGTATGCATTTTTAGGGCTCTCTCCGTTTTTGAAATAAAATACAGGATATTCCGTATAAGGAAAAACACAAGTTGTGGTCATGTCACAAAAGCAAAAAATACTATTACATTTAATTTTATCCCATCGAATGTATCTCAAAAATGTGCCTGAAGAAGGACCAAACCGTTTTAGATGTCTTGAAAAGGAAACAAGAACAGATAGAGATATGCAATTTGCGCCATTGTTATTTTCTCAGAACAGAATTGCAATAACACTTGAAAACCGACCAATTTGAACCATCCACACTACCGCGTTGGAAACCTACCGATATTCTGTTACTAAAATAGCCAAACTCATTATCCCATACTGATAATAATTTACAGTATTTATCCAGTAACGGTACTGTATTATTCAAATTCGGTAAATTGTTTATGAACACACACTGAACATGCAATCATTGCCTTTTGTGCGGCATAATGGGATACATTTATGTTAGTGCTGATGTTTTCAGATAAACAGAAGTGCCTCTGGTAGAGATTCTGTTAAAGTTTATGTTGGTAAACTAATAGGTAATTACCAGGGGGCGATACAGAACGTTTAAACAAATAGTGGCCATATGCAAACAGCCATACAAATATGGGTTTCGCAAATATTCCAATGGGAATCTGATATAAATGCTCTATAAATCTGAATAGAAATGTATGTCAAGTTATTTTAACGGTTGACAGCTTAGTAAGCTGGAATAATAATTCCAAATACGTTGAAATTTATGTGTCGGTAAAGGTTTTAATAATAAATTATAAATAAATGTTGAAATTAATGTTACGCAGGATGTTTATCGAATATGATACCAAACCGAAACATTACATAACGTATGTATTAAGTTTTTATTTAATTGACCAATAACATGTATTTTGTTAAAGTCTCATCGGTAGTTTATAATAAATAATCAAAGTCATAAGCGGGGAATAACATTTTATACCGTTATAGTATGCGCAAATAATTTAAGAACTAACGGAAGAGCATTGAACTGGTAAAAGTAATTTTTTATTACCTTTCCCCGGAAAATCGGCGCCTATGATAACGGTTTCTAGAGATGGATTCAAACTTCGAACAGCTGCAGTCACTCTTAGTGGCGTTGTCAATTGCAAAAACGATAAAAATAGAAATTTTTATTATTAATAATACCTGATAGATATCATATAGTTCAAGCAATTATTTAAAATTTTTAAATTTCAAATACCACAATAATTTATTTTGTGAGTGAATTTCTTATATACTCGCGACAAGAATTCAGACGACTTACGTCATACGAACAAATGAACAATTTATTATATTTTCATCAAAATATTTAAGAAACTGCAACTGATAGTAATAAAACTATATACTACACTAAAAGTTTGCATCATATATTGCACTAAATTGCAATAAAAGATTGTTTTTAACGCGACCAAATATCGAAAATTACGTTGACAATAAAAACAAATGTGTAACGTCAGCCGTGACGTAAGACGTTTGAATTCCTGATTCGAGTATAGAACAAAGTTATTAAAAATATTAAGCCAAATTGAACAACGCAAATTTCTGATTGCCGCAATTAATTAATAGAAAGAGATGGATTGGCACACGTGAGTTAATATTTTCTGTGTAAGTGCCTTAAAAACCATGTTTTTATCAAATAATAATGTTCTTGTTAATGAAAGTTTTTTCTTAAATACTCGTAAAATGATACATTTCTCAATAATTTAAGGGTATAATTTGTGATAATCTAACAATTAACTTCTGAAATGTGGATAATTGTTTAAATAGTTGGTTTTCAGTAAGTAGGTGAGCTTTTATGCGCATTTATGGATAATTTTTGGAATCAGTGAACAAAATAACTTCCTAATCACTGTAAATGATAGTACCGAACATGTGGAAATTCATATTTTATAATTTTACTTTACTTTAAATTAGAAGCAACCGCAAAAATTGAATTTACGTTAAAAAATTATTTATCTTACAGACGATATGGCAACCTCCCTTCAGTAAATCATATGGTTTATTTTATTAGGTTATGTCAGTGGTCTGTCTGGTCAGCGGTCCTCAAAATTTGTGTATTTTAAAAAAAATTCCGTAAATATTTGAAATTTTTAAAAATGACTCACTAGACATGAATCACTCTATTATTTTAGGCCTCGACTATAGTTAGTTAACTATGTATACTGCGGTTAATAAAATGTTTCATTTAAGACTTTTAAACATACAGTATTTCAGCTTGAGCTGTCGTAAAAGAAAAACCCACTGAAATGAAATTTTATATTATGATGACTGGAATGTTCATCAAGATGCGCGAATTGATTACTCGTGGTCAGCGCCATATTTGTTTTGTGTCTCCTACCAATAACGGAGCAATAAAGATTCAGTTGATTGTCAGTTGAAATGAAATTGAATTCTGGATATGAAGAATTATTTGGTGCTATATGCTGGTTAATTTTACAGTCCCTTATAAAACATGACATGTTCCAACAATAACGCCCACAAAAATACACAAAGAATAACACTAACGAGATACAAGATCAAAAGAATGTACTGGTTAACGACACTGTACGCCAATGACGTGTTTATAAACAAAATAATGGGAAATTAAGATCATAATTCATATCGTACGTGCAGATGATTGTCTCTCTCACACCCACATACATAACCAATGAATTATTTCTTTGCTGAGTTTCATGTGCCTCCTTTTGTCTGCTCCTAGGTTTGTCACTTTATATAGATGCGCAGTGGATCTGAGAGCATTCCACATCGTACATTTCAGTGGAAAAACCCCCGAATGACATTCTCTGGAATTTTTCGATATATTTATTTATGCATTTTAATATATTCATATAATCTATATGTTGATATCGACAAAAGATGTTTCCATTTTTTACCAAAGTACGCAAATTTTGAATCCAGTTAATTTGCCATATAACAATCATTACAGCAACTGCATTGTTCTGATTTCGCTGCAAGCCTGGAAGTTACGGCAAGTAAAGCAAACAAATACGATTTCCAGAAAAACGGAGAGCGTACTATAATGCGGCGAATCATGTAAACCACCACTTTGAGCGCCACTTGTCAAAACAAAACACGGAACGGAAGGAGATCAAAGAATACGTAGGCCTTTGAAGCAGCATCGACAGCGCTACAGTGTACGCCAACGGGGCTAGTGCGGCCCTGGGATGGCAAGCAATGAGAGTGCGGTGGAGCTGTTTGTCGGAATCCAACGAGAGGCCACCGCGCTGTAGGATCAATTAAGACAGCTCCGTCCCTCGATTCGAGCTCGCCCGGGGGCTGTGTGAATAGCCAAATGCAATTACGGGGACTTTGCTGTGTTTGTCTGCAGGACGTGTCCGTCGCCGCAGCGCCCACCGCTTTCCGTCACATCCATGGGGCGGGGATTACCGCCGGAATTAAGGTGTAAACTTCCGTGCCGTTACGTGTCTTACTTTAAAAATTGCTCGTCGGCGGAGTGGTACGTTCTCGTAGGAAAACTCATCCTTAATTTAAAACATACGATACCAAAATGGTCAACTGATCAGCGGTGGTTTTGTATAAATATATGTTTCTCTAACTTGTAGGGTTATTATTCAGTGGGGAAATTTTATGATTTTTCCAAATACGTGCAGTTATTCTAGTCGAAATGGTGTTTGTTCTAGACAATTTAGGGTAGGGAGGTAGATTTTTCCGATTTGCTTCTGCAATTTTTTACATCGTATTTGTCCAGCCGAAATCAACAGTTGTTTACAATGGGTTTACATCTGTGAAATTTTTAGCTCCATCAGGCGACCTCAGGGTTCAGTTCTGGGTCCATTATTATTTAATGTTTTTATACAGGGTGTCCCAAAATAGAAGGCCATACCATTAACCACACATTCTTTGGCCAAAAATAATGCGACTTTCATTGTGTCATTTTTTATTTGGACGTCCCCGTTTCAGTATACAGGGTGTTAAAGTTGCATTTTAAAAAACTATTTTTGTTAATAATTTCATTATTTTGTAAGATACACACTTGAAATTTTGCACGTACTTTTATCTTATTCCGGTATACTTATCATCTAATTTTGGTGAAAAAAATCGAACGGCGAATGGAGGTAACTGAGGGATGCAGTACCCTTTATCCCTTCCAATTATTTCTAAGTACGCCTATGCAGCTTTTTCTTGAAATATCAAACGTAGAATTTTCTTCCGATTACTTTATCTCCTTTGTATTTTTTTTGTTTATGCTCCTTTTGTTAATGCTCCGTTCTGGAGAAAAACGGCAATTTGTAGTGCCCATAAATATATAGTTCACTATCATTTTCAAGTGAAACTGAAATTTTGTGAATATACATAATAACTTTTTACCTAAATAACATTAAATAAAATAATTTAACAAACGTTCTACTTGCCCACCCTCCTCATTAACACATGTACGTACTGTTTTAAATAGTGAAAACCTTGTCTTTTGAAAGATATTCTCCTTTTGCGTAAGTTCATCAGCTGCCATTACTATTCTCTCTCTGAGATGATTAGTGTCGTTTATATCTGCAGCATAAACCATATCTTTCATATAACCCCAGAAAAAAAAAATTGGTTAAGGTCAAGAGATCGTGGTGGCCATTGAATAAGTGCGTCTTGTCCTCGATCAATCCAACGATTGGGAAATAAATGGGTATTTAAATACTGCCGGAATTTTCTACCATAATGGGGTGTAGTACCGTCAAGCTGCATCCACATGCCGTCACGTACGATAACAGGTAAATCATGTAAAACATCTCGGAATTCATTTTGCAGAAAATTTAAAAATGATGTTGAATTTAAATTATTTGGTAAGAAAAGCGGACCCAACAGAATATCATCCACTCTTCCCGTGCATACATTAACCCTGAATGTAAATTGATGGTGTGCTACAATGGTTGCATGGGGATTCAAATCCGTCCATACGTGGCTGTTATGCATGTTTGTCAATCCATTTCTTGTAAAGTTTGAATCCGTGAATAGAATATTTAATACGAAGTCCCTATCTGCATCATTCTGTGGTAACAACCAACGACTAAATTGCATCCTAGAAGCAAAATTTTGGGGAAGAATATTTTGTATGGGTTGGATGTGATACGGGTGCAGAAGTTGGGTTTTTAAAGTCCGATGAACATCCATTTTTGTACAATTTTCTATTTGTCGAGAAACAATCTTTGTACTTGCGCTTGGTTCTTCTTCTACCAGTGCTTAATTTTCTATGTAGGCCGCAAATTCCGAACTTCTGATCAATAAAATTTCCGGTTTCACGAAGATGTCGATCCAAATGTAAGAAAACCTTCCTTTTAGGATGTGATCTGTTGGGATAAGGGAGCCCACTATTTTTCCTGACATTCATTGGCCGCTAAGACATTTGTAACCCATGAATACATGTCGTTTTTCTCCAAAACGGAGCAATTAAACAAAAAAACTACAAAAGAGATAAAATGATCACAAGAAAATTCTACATTTTATATTTCAAGAAAAAGCTGCATAGGCGTACTTAGAAATAATTGCAAGGGATAAAGGGTACTGCATCCCTTACTTACCACCATTCGCCCTTCGATTTCTTTCACCAAAATTACATGATAAGTATGCCGAAACAAGATAAAAGTACGTGCAAAATTTCAAGTGCAAATCTTACAAAAAATAGAATTATTAACAAAAATAGTTTTTTTAAATGTAACTTTAACACCCTATCTATATATTTAAACAGGGACGCCCAAATAAAAAATGGCATAAGAAAAGGCATTATTTGTGTCCAAAGAATATGTGGTTAATGGTATGGCCTTCTATTTTGGGACTGTAGATAATAGCATAATGCATAATGGACACGCTAGATGTATCTTGTCTACATACGCAGATAATTTAAAACTTTTCGCCACTGTTAATACCATAGAAGACTGCAGGAGTCTTCAGAACAATTTAAATTATTTATCTAAATGGTGCATTGATAATAAATTACCGCTTAATGCGTCTCAGTGTAATGTAATTTAATTTACTCGTAGATTATCCTATTACGTTTGATTATAATCTCAATGACATAAACTTACAGCGACCAGCCACCTTTCCTGATCTCGGTGCTATCTTTGATCCAAAACTATCCTTTTCTACGCATATTGATACTGTTACTGGTGAAATACTTTGCCCACTTGGTTTTATTATACGTAGTGGTCGTGATTTTGTTAATACAAGTACTTTGAGAGCTTTTTACATTGCTTTTGTTAGAAGTAAATTGGAGTATGCGCCACTTGTTTGGTGTCCCAATTATGAGACTCATGTAAATATGCTGGAGAATGTTTAGAGATTTTTTTTAAAGCTGCTACACTTTAAAACTTATGGTGTTTATTCACCTATGGGATATCATCAGTTTAATTTACTTAGATCATTTTCTATACTTTTCACAGATTTTTCTTTATAAAGTTATAGGTATAATACAACATTGATTGTCCAGGCATACTTTTCAAATTGTAGTTAAATTTAAGTGTAGAGTTTATAACAAAAGCTGTAATAATATTGATATTTTCAGTTGCAGCCTTAACAATCTTAAATAATATTTTAACCAATTTTAATTAGTTTAAACGATTTTTTTCTGTTTATTGTTGTTTTTTTATTGTTTTTTTTTTAAATTTAAGAATTACTGCATTAAACCATTATGTACGAATACATTCATTCCGGATGTAGAATGTTATCTGAGGCGTCTATAAAATTTTTCTATCTGACTTCACCACCAAATAAAATTACCTGTTTTATTCTGAAAACACAATAAACAAAAATAATAAATAAGGATTTTTTAAAAGATGTTAAGGGGAAATTAAGTCAGTAGTAAATAGCAATAAAAGTTTATCAAATTAATTAAAATAAATTATAATTATTCATTACTTTTACTTATTATTTTTCAAACAAGTAGTTTAATGTAAAATCAGATGGACGTACCAGAGGAATCAGAGGAATAAGTTACGTTTAACAATACCGTAAGTTCATTAACATCACCACTAATAATTCTGGCATTACCTACACAGTACTTACACTATCTATGACCCACAAATCTTCTGCCTCTGTTACGTCTTGCTACGAAATATTATCTTTTGTGTCTGTTATTACAAGACAAGTCCAATGTTTCCTTTTCACACAATGATCATCTATTTTTTTAGTATCTCCCGTATAGTCTTCTACAGAATTTCACGCCGCTCTCTACATTTCTAAGCATTTTTTGCTTTAGATACTTGGTATATGTTGTTTTTCTTAGTAGATATAGATTGCTTTTGCTCCGATTTTTGCATATTCTGTATTTCATTTTTATTTTTAGTCTTCTATATGCAACAACTGAGAACTTATAACAAAATATAATTAAATTAAAAGAAACATGTTCGTATGTCAATTTTTGCTACACCACTGCATCCCAGTTGAAGTATTGGCAATATTGTAAAACTTGGTTTTGATCTTCCACATCTTTAATATTCCACAACACGGACAAAGACAAAAGGAAATAAAACCACCTATTCACGATAAAATTAGCCGATAAAGATCCCGTTCTGCATCGAACTAAAACAGAGTGCACCCAGCTCGATAAACAATATCCTCTCCTTTAGGCCATTGAGCCTACGGATTTAATTACTGCATTAATTTAGAGGAGCTTTAGAGCGCCCGAGAAATGCTCGAGTAAAACTAGAAACAAACAAACTACCAAAACAACGACAATAAAATCTTGTGTTCCTGCAGTACTGTAATAGGAACTTGCAAATTGCAAAGATTTGGGTTAAAATTAAATTTTCTATCGCTTTATCTGTTGGTGAAATTAACTATGGACAAGTTTTAGAATATGCAAATCTAATATGTATCTCTTTTTTAGAAAATTTGGTAACATTTAAAGAAAATCTCTGTTGAAAATGAATTCGGAAAATGGTGTAAAGATTTTCCACATAAATCTCCTACTTAATATTGATCCTATATTCTTATTTGTTATTGTTTCCAATATTTACATGACAATACTTGATAACGGTAAGTTTATCAATTTTTAACAGGTATATCTTTTTTATTTAGAATTGAACGTAGTTTAATAATTTCTTATTGGAAATTACGATTTTTGAGGGACAAAAAAGTTTGACATATGTTTACTTCGACGGAACACTGCAACTAGCGCATCCTAGATGTGATTGCAAAATAGTTACCATTTTCGTAATTACCACCTGAGAAAACAAAAACAGAACAAAACAAAATTTTCAAGACAATCCGTTCAAAGATGCTCAATTTTTTCAATTTTAACACCCTGTAGATCAAAAAGGAGCAACATTCGGATAAGGCATATTTGGCTTAATCGCTCTATTTTGAGTTCAGCAATATGCCCTTAAGCTCTGTCCCATTATTCGTGAATCACTCTGTATGATAGCAACCAAACAACTAAACAACAGTTTTATAAGGGCTCTATTTTGGTATCTTTAGTAGCAGTAATACGACATTTTTGTAGCATAAAATCCATCAATAAATGTAAATTATATATTAACTGTATCCTACAGGTATCAGTAGGTATAAAGTAACGAGAATCTCTATTTAATCATAATCTCTGCAACTGGAATGTTATGTCGTGTATTACTCAATATTATTTTACGCGATGTACTGCACTTTGTAACAGCAATTTTTGCAAAAAATAATTTTATTGTGACTTGTATGGCCCATATCAAGTGAATTTTACATCCGCCACGTGTTAAGTGAGTATTTGCAGTATTACCATAATTAAAACTAGCGCCAAAAGCATTAAAACTATCATAACTTTTCATAATTGGAATTTTTCTGAAAGGTGATTCAGTTCGTTCTTATTTTTCTCTATTCCCTCTTAAAGCATTTGTACTAAGTCGTAATTAATCCTGTATGTATTCATTAGTACTCTAAAATATAGAGTTAGTTACGTTTATTATCTTGCATAAGGGAAATGGGGTATGGCCGTGTTGAAAAACCTCCATTATTTTTCCGGCATCATTGTATTGGAAAATACTAAAAATAATAGAATTTTAAATTAGACAAAGCCGGGCTAAACATGCATGTAACTATCCATATAGCGAACGCGTTTCCCGAAGTTGCAGCGCTACGAATGTAGGATATATGCACCGATAAATCATCACTATATTATTTATATGATTCTGCATTCATCTCGAAATATTCCTGCATATCTCTTCCTCAAACTCACGAATTTTCAACAATATGAATGATGGCGGAAATTGATTTTATTGTGCAGGCTGTGAGACGTACTGATATGAATATATAAGATGCAGTTCAGGGCGGCGTGCATTTCTGGGGACTATTTGTAGATAATTTTTTGTATTGACAAGACATATTCTTGAATACGTGGCTAAAATTTAACTACAAACATTGTCAAGGTGATTGCTTTTCTAATAATATTTCCTATAAAACTGTACCTACTGATATTTTGTTATTTCACAACATATTGTTAGATTTCCTAAACCTTCCTACCTAAAATTTTTGTTATACAGGGTGAACCTTAAATAAGTACAAAATTTGAACCAATCGTTCACTGTGTAGAACACATAATTAATAGTTTTTTACAAAACAATCAGGAATAAAAAACACAAATTTTGTGATTTTTTATTAAAAAACTTATTGAGGACTGCTGACCTACACCAATATTAAGCCTTTTATAAATCATAATTTGTGTAAATTAGATGTGCATTCCACAGTGTTGTCAGTGTATAATAATAATATCTCTACCCCTCATTCTAATCACGAGGATTAGCCCAGAAGTCGAAGACTTGTGCGGGAGAGGGGCGGCATATTATTATTAAGCAGGCCGCATTTGCGCCCAGGAACGACTTACGTTGGAAGGCCCTAACCACCATTCAGTGCAGAAATGAGGTAAACCTGGAAAACCTCATTAATTAGGGGGGTAGTCAAATGTCAATCGGTATCAATCTCTCACAATGACCCAAGCCAACATTCTTCCATCCTACCATACCCGCAGAGAGGGTGCCAATCTCTCCACGAATATAGCTTATATACAGTTTACCGGCTGCGGGGGTCGAATCCACAGCGATCTAGTCATTTCGATTCAAGTACTGACGCCATAAACCGCGCGATCACTGACCGATCCGTATATAAAATATGATTGAAACATAAAAATGTTTCTAGCCATCTCCTCCCCTTTGTCATTTCTATACCTCACCAAAAACGCATGTTTATATATGTACATAAAATTGAACTAAAAAAATAAAACAGATTCTCTACTCACAGAATTTTATCATTATCCATCCACTACACTACAAATGATTTATCATAATGCTATCGTTACCACTATCGCTACACTCCATGTGCCCGTGAAAATAATAAAACTATTTAAATATGTTTTATACATTAGTACCACAACTCTAAAAACAGAAACGTTAGGCATTGCCTTATTACAATCATTAGCTGTTTGTATTTTCACTTGTTCTTTGCTCTGCAGTCTCTGCACCGGTATCGCTACAGGACATTGTGCCTACTGGCCACCGCCCGTCCCGTGACACCTGTGCCTACGCCACCACAATCTTGCGCAGAACCTTTAATAATATGTGACCGGATTGTGACGTAGAACCAAGCCGTCTTTGTTTCCGAATGCGTTTTAGAGTGGTGAAAATTATTTTGAATTTCCATATCTTTTACAGAAAAACCTAGGTATTAGGAGGGTATTAGTTAAAAATATAAAATTTATATTTTTTACAATGTGATAAGAGAAGAATAAAAAATGTGCAACTTTCTATGCTGTTTGAGATTATATGATGGGCAGCATAGAAAAGATAATAATCATAGCTTTTCGTTATTTTTGATAAAATAACGCAAATAATTTGTGTCTCTTTCTAAAAGTACACAATGGTATTAACGAAATGTAAATCATTGTTTAAATACTTGGATTTTCAGCAAGTAAGTAAGCTTTTATGCACGTTTATGTATAATTTTTAGTTTATGGTAGTAGCAAGTATTCTTAAATTAGAAACAATCTCAAAGATTTAATTTATGTTAAAGTAAAAAAATATATATTTATTTTAGAGGCAACCAAGAGGATATGGCAACCTCGCTTTAAGCAAATTATCTGGTAAGCGGTCCTAAAACTGTGTGTATTTTTAAAGAGAACAATAATATCTCCGTAAATATTTTAAATTTTTAAAGATGACTTTCACTAGACTCTTGTACTTATATAAGGTTCACCCTATATAACTGAGCTTCCATATCTAAAATGAAGGCACTGGAAATATTAAAGCGGTAGAAAAAAAATAAGAAGCTTAGATCTCTTATATGTTTTTTTTCTTTAATTATATAAAAGAAGAAACAAAAAAATAGTACATGTCTGTAAAGAAGCAAATCTTACGTATATTGAATGAAAGTAAATTAATTTTAAGTAGCGTTCCTGATATAATAACCTCAAACATTTTCTTTTTCTAATTGACCACATTATTTTCTTTCTCAACCAAAAGCTGATCAGAAATATAAGCTCTTTATAACTTTTTTATCTGGTACATATTAAATACTCGAAAAATCGAATCATAAATTAATACTTGTATCTGTTTTTGAGTTTAAACACTACTAAAACTAAATTTGTTACCTTCAGTCCGACAGTAAAAGACATACCAAATAAAGATACAATCAGGCTACATAAAATATCATGTAGAAATAAAGCAAATTGTGAATGTTTGTATATATATAGGGTGAAGATAATAAAATATTTGGGAGTCATTGTGGACCAATTTCTGCGGTGGAAAGAACATGTAGAATATACAGTCCAAAGACTAAGAAAATTAATTTACAAATTTTATCAGCTAAGGAATGTAATAAACAAGAAACTTATGGTTCTGGTGTAGGATGCTCTAGCTGAGTCTGTTATCCGATATTGTATTATTGTATGGGGTGGTTTATATGAGGCAAATTTGCAAATGCTACAAGTAACACAAAACACATTACTAAATATAATGTTTAAAAAAGACAGACAGTATTCTACTGAGCATTTATTTAAAGAAAGTGGAGTGTTTGGTGTTAGAAAATTATATATTTACCAAAGTCTTTTATGGCACATGTCATCAGAAATATTATGTACAGAACATTCATATAGCACCAGGGCTGTGGGAAATTCTTCTGCAGTTATTCCATTGTGTAGGTTAACTCATACCCAAAGATTTGTCTCGTACTTTGCTCCAAGAACAGACATTAAGAGAATTCAGAATAAAAATAAGTTAAAGAAAGAGTTAAAGCAGTATGTAGATAATAATTATAATAAATTTAAAAATATTCTTCAATAATAAGTACATGTAGAATAATAAGTATGCATTTTTTTACCGACTTGGTCGTCCGCTGACTGCTGTTTCCCATCTCATCAAATAGTATTTTCATTAAATAGTATTTTCCTTCCTTTTTTTTCATTTAGCTTTAAAACTAGTTTGTTAAGTCTAAAGTCTTGTATTGTTTACTTGGTTTTAAATATTATATTGTTTCTTAATTGGATGATCCACAACACAAGCCTCGCTTATAGTGGACCATCTTAAACTTGTAACATATACATAAGCATTTTGTAAGAAAAATTGTATACCTGCGTATGTGAAATAAAAACTTACTTACTTACTTACTGTTGTATATAACTCACAAGTCGTAACATTTTTTGCCCTTGCATAATGCCTTTATTAATTTTAGATTAGATGAAAGAACTAAAAAAATCACAGTTAGTCTGCCACTTCAACTTCAGTTGAAGTACTGGCGAGCAGCAAAATCTGGACAAGAAAAAGGGATAATCCGATTTCTCTCTAATTTTTGTATTCCTCAGCAACAGAATCAATTTGGAAAATTCTTTTACTGTTTATAGCTACTTCTCCTTAAAACATAAGCTACAGTCGTCTTTATAGGTACCTAAATAAATAAAACAAGTTACATACATATATCAGTTTTTGTCTTATTATTATTAATTCTTTTACAAAAAGTAAAGCGGTTGGGCATTTGAATTTGTTAAACTGTGAGTTTATTAATTTGTAACTGCTATCTTCTATGATGTATCAAATTCGAAATAATTGTAGTTTTACATGTGACATTTTGCTTCTTCATGTTGCTATGCTGTCTTAATGAACTGATTATCGTCAGTCATAGATTTATTATTAGGGATTTGGTCAAAATAAGCACATAAAAAATTGTTGAAAAATACAAATTTATTGTTTCACTGATACACTACTGTGTTTTGGAGTTTTAATCATAATAATACAACTTCACTTAAACGCAATATACAGACACATACGTAAAAAATTCAACATAATCAGAAATAAAATATAGAAATGGAACTACCACTCACAGTATAATGTTGGTACCTACTAAGATTTTGTTTTTATTGGGTGGCATAGCTTTGTCCGCACAACAGAATCAAGTTTCCATTCGTCAGATGCATGCGCATTCCAAAAAAAACAATGCATATTCAACCTTATACGAGTATTAAAAATACATTGTTCGTGAGTCTAACGCGTCCAGCTGTTTTAAAAATTAAAAGAATGAAAATGCCTCCCAAACATTTAGGTAATTCTAAATTCAATAAATTTTATGTAAAATATGTTTTATTTTTAAATATACGCGTACAACATCATGCAAAATATGCGCCTTGTATAGTGTATGTTTGTTTTTCAAGTTCCGCTGTTAAAGCGAATTTTAAAATACTCTTTAAATTTGCTGTGAAATTAAAATGAGTGTTCAAATTACAAGCTCTGTGACCAAAAAACTGAAAAATAAAATAAATATAATAAGATGGCATATTTGTTCATTCTTGTTTGGAAAAATTAACATTGACCGTTTGTTTCTTTATCGTCTATCATCTTTCTGGCATGTTATAGCAAGAGTTCACCTAAACAAGATCTGTGTCAAATATTATTGGTTTCTATTGTTGGTACTACGGCTACGATCAGCGCAAAAATTAAACGAAGTAAGACGCAATTGTTATATATCTTAACTAGATAGTACATCGGTATTGGAATTATTATGGAAATCACGAATATATCAGAGATAATCTTTTTTACATTTTTATTCAGTGAAACCGAAGAAAGCAACAAAATACAGGAAATAATCCCAAGGATGAATATAAAATATTTTACCTCCAGAATACTAATGCGCTAAATTCGAAACTGTTTTTTCACGCGTGCATAATAATTTTCCCGCATATCTACTTTCCAGCTTACGGAGGAATTATAAGTTCCGACAATTGCAGGCCATAATATTATTTACTAACTTTACCGTTTGGCTAACAATAAGCCGTCCTGAAATGTAGAATATAAAGCAGGCGGAATCATGCAAAGTTAAAGGCCCAATATATTCACGCGGGGAGAGTTTTATGCCACCGTAAACCCTGTTTACGTACAGCAGCGCCGCCGTTCGAGCGCGCATACACTAACAGCTTTTCCAGACGCATTTTATTAAATGTATTACATCATCGATTCAGCTCCGGCAGAAACAGAAAGAAAACACATAAAACAAAGGAGGGGAGCTGTACCTTTGTTTTTAAAGTAATAACATTGATGTTAACAAAAAAACTTTTAAGATTTTATTACTTTCTGCCGCCATTTGGAGGAACATTTGACATCTTTGAAATATAGAAGGATATTTCGAAATAACTTACGTGTATAAAGGTTGAGTTGATGCAAATGCCATTCCATTCGAAATAAGTTACGTGTATCAAGGTTGAGTTGATGCAAAGAACATTCGAAGTGATTTTTTGCAGAAATTAAATCTTTTTTGTTTTTGTTCTGAAATATAATGACTGAACGAAACATACCTCAGTTTAAAGTTGCTTTGTTTCAAGTTACAGCATTTGATCAAAGTTAAGATTGTTAAGAATTTTCTAATGCTTTAATTTCATAATTGAACTCCCATCTGAACGATCATAAACAATTTGTAGAACATAAGGGATATTCTTTATTTCTACTAAAAATTAGTTCCGGCATGCTACAAGGCTCTAACTTGGGACCCCTCTTGTTTCTTATCTTCATTAATGACATAGCTGATTTATATATTTTTAGGTATTAACAATATTGTGTGACACTAACTACTCTGTGGCCTAAACCTCCCAACCACCACCGTTGAATTACACCAACAATATGTACCCATATATTCTTTACTATTAGCTTTTGTTACATTTTTTAATGTTGATATTACAGCGATCAAATGGCACGATAGGTGGCGCTTTTTAGTAATAACAAAGAGTTAGATTGAAGACTATGTATGAAATATGCTGGATATAGCAAAGAAAATACAATACTAATTTTCTACTTCCAAACAAATAATTATATCAGATATTGTGATTCCAAAGATGCAGACAAAAAAGTCCAAATGTCAATGTTAATAAACGATTGTTCAATTAATTTAAATGATTTGTATTTATTATTCTTCGATTTTAATAACAATGAAATAAGACTAATGAAATAAAAGGTATGTATTTAGGGGAGACCAGGTACGAAAGTAACATATTTTTGTAAAGCCGGATAAAAAGAATTAACAAAGTTATATAAATTTACTTACTATAAGTCGTTTCCTTGGCATTTTATATATAGAAAAAAATAATATTGAAGTAATTAAAGTTCATATTGATGTACAATTAATAAAAAGTAGAGAGTGTACGTCGTTACAACCTACTCAATGGTATGGGTCAAAATTAACAGAACATGGGGACATTTGTAACATATGAATAATAGGTAATAACTAGGTATAGAAAGTTAGTATTTACAAGGTATTTGTTTATTGATTATACCTATATAAAAGTAAGTTGTAGTGCAGGTACATAATATATTTTTTATTTGAAAATCATAATAATAAAAATAGAATAATGAAACAAAAATATAAAATAATAATTTTTTTTTGGTAATAACAGAGAATCCTATCCCTTTCTGGCTTTTGCACGGTTGTTACGCCAGACTCGTCCATATTCCATATTTGGGATGGACCAAGTTTTTCCCAATCCATAACAATCTTCCCCACGATCCGTTGTTCGTTGTCTTGTTAGACATCCCAAATAAAGAGAATGAATTTGTATATTCCCAAACAGTATAACAAATACTGAAGTAATTATCTGGATATCTACAGAATAATCCTTTTAAATATGATGAATAATGTCACGGAATATGCGTGCGTGTGACTCTGTAGTGGGAAAGTCTGGGACTTCCATCAAATGTCACTAAAAGTGTGACCGTTCTGCACCACCTATAAATATATAAAAGTAATACCTCTCTTATATTCTTGGGGTACTCGCTTGGCTTCTGCGAGAGGTATAGAAACTCAACCTTTTAATGAAAATACAGATTTATTCAATAAACATAACAGCCATACTTACAATAAGACCTTTGCGCAGGGGAGAATCTCTTCTAGGGATCAGAGCCAGCCACCGGCTGACCGCCGCCCTTTGGCCATGGACTGGCTGGCTTTGGCCCAGTTTCAATAGTATTTATACACATTCGGAAAATGCTGACTTCGTCAGAATTATACTATCTATTGAAACTATGTGAACAGCCAGCAAGTCTATCGCTTGGTTCTTAGAGAGAGCAAGAAGGATAGTAAAGTTTGCAACTTGACACATTTTATTGTTTTGAAATTCACTTGTGTAACATTGACACACTGTCGATTGTAAATATGTTTATACTTTTGATTCAATAAAATAATTTGATATTCGTATCTATGCCAAATAAGTTTTTAATTTAAAATAGTTAAAATATGTGTCCAGCTGTAAACCATCTCTCTAAGATCTTCTTTGTTGACAATATGATCATAGGTATTAAATATGAGGGACGGTTGTACACGTTACAATCGTATGGCATTGTTACAAACGTCCCATTACGCATTTTTCACGCGATTGGCAGAATACTTGCTTACAACTTTTTTTACGATTATTTTTAATTAAAATACCATGCTTAGGTTATAGCCAATATTGGTATTAACTGAACAAGCCAATAAAATAATTCAAAATAACGTTTAGTTCTAGGATTATGGTAGATTAAGATAAAGAATGAAACCTTACGTTGCATATCATTTTGCACCGTGCAGGTCTTAACTCGAACTAAAACACGCCTCGGATGGTGTTGTTCAAATAAGTTAATGTAGATTTCACTGCCGACTCTATGATGATATAACATCATAGACAAACCTCTTTAGAAAGACAATAGCCTTACTGTTACAACCAACCCGTGAAAAGCTTCATTCACATAAGATTAGTGCGGTTGCATTGGTACTGCAGAAAAGTTATTAAAAAGGGCACCGTATTCTTGAAATAGTGTTTTCTACAAATACAAATAATTTTAGACATTTAATAACTGAATAATCTAGGGTTTAGCAAATAATAGGAATGTTAACTCATCCCACCTGCAAATATTCAAAGATACTGAAGTAAAACGGCGAGAAATACGGATGACTTTTGTAACGTTCAGATAAACGTAACGCCTTTGTACTGCAGTTGTATGACAGAAGCTAAAATCATTTTAGCTTTTACCAATCCTTTTACAACAATCATAGAAGGACCAATCAGAAAACAGCTTTTTGGCAGTTAACAGAAGATTCACATTTTTGTAAGTTAAGTTTTTAAATTAGATTCTAATTTAGATATTTAGAACGTATTTAGTTTAGAATTGATTTATTTCTAAAAAAAATGGATGAAGAGGACTGTTTGGTTAAGAAACAGTTACTTTTGCTGCTCTTATTCGCAGCGACGTCAATATGTATAATAACTATACATGCAAAAAAAATGAAAAGAAGAACTCGGAGATGGTGGGTGCGACCTATTCAGAGACAATTTGTCTATGGACCTATTAACCGCAGAAAGCACATGCAAGGTGATTTCTATAATTTATATAAAGAAATGCGAAATGAGAATGCCGATTATTTTTTCATTTCACCCGAATGACAGTGGCAGTGTTTGATGACTTGCTGAAACTAGTGAGGCCATTTAACCCAACATTCAAATAGACCATCTATTCCTGCAGATTGTAGGCTTATATTTTATCTAGGGTAGGCTTTTAATTACTATTCGGCAAATGATTAAAACCAACAATTTCCGTAGATAGGGACGTAGTTGACAAAAACATAAACATAACCCATAACCTCTTCATCTGAAGGGCAAGAATCTTGAGTTTTTGCATGTCGCCAACTTACAGCGGAAAAATTTTTCTTAAGTCTACAGTAATTTTATGTAAACAGAGTAAATAATATTTAACACCATACAATTACAATACAACAGTACAACTGCAGTGCCATTGCACTAACGTTTATCTGAACGTTACTTTACTTTCGTACCCGGTCACCCCTACTGCTCTAAAGAGTGAATATAACGTCAATTTTAGGGTGATTGTGGATAAAATCATTATTATATTGCTTCTTCCCCTTGGATTAATAAACTTCGGTATTGAATTGCAGTCAGAAAGAAGGTATGTTGTTAAATTTTGACTATAGTATCTTCCGTGTCGAGGAACATAAGCGCGCGTCCCGAAGAGACTTTTATAACTGTCCCGAATTCGCAAAAGCCCCTTAAACGTTTCCGCCACAAAGCAATTATTATTTCAATTAGAAGGGCCACGACCGGTGATGTTTTTAAAGAGTTCCCCAAAGAATCCGCCACGTATGTAGCCGGGCACGGAAGGCTTTGTTTTGGCAGCGAATGCGAAGACGAGGGCAAATAGGTCCCGTAGTAACGAACTGTGATCAAAGCGATGTAAACCAAATTTGACATCTGTATCAACCTGAGGCGTTACACAAACATCGCCCCGTAATCGAGTTATCGCTGGCTTTATGGTTCACCTACGAAATTATCATTTCCTTTCCAATTATCCGTAAATATAATTCTAGATTCCTAAAATTAAATTCTAGGGAACGGCGCATACGAAATTTGAATAGAGACAATTATTATTTTCGTTGGGACGTGCCTCTCGCCTCAAATTATCACTGTGTCGCCGAATTATGACTGACAAATGACTGTATTAAATTTGGTTAAACAAAATAGGGAAGGAAGTTGATTTAGAGTCACTCACAAACATCCTTATACAGGGTGAGTCAGTCATAATGTCATTAATTTTAAGAGGAGATAGGGAATAATGAGTATAATGCGAATACGTGATTAAAAAAAATCTAAATGCTTATTTACGCCGAAAAAAAATATTTTCAAATCATTATTTAAACCCCCTTTTCAGACTGTCACTGACCGGTCACAGCCTTGGTCGGTTACAGCTCACAGTTCAACTCGATATCGACTTGATGCAATGTTGTCAAGTTGTAATATTTTTCTATATAGTACCTACCCACCTAGGTTTTAGACATCACAAATAAACGGTTGTACTGACTATTTTAGAATATAATTTTTTCTTGCTCAGTTCAACTTCAGCCAATAATAATTTAAAATGTTAATACCCAATAAAATCAAATAATAATAATCAAATAATTCTATTAAAAATTGCAAGTAACGCGGTCTACTCAGGTTTTCCCGTAGAAAATACGGCCCAATCAAACGATACCCGTACACTCGCGTGTCGATTTTTCTCTGAGCAAATGTAGCTGTTATGACTGCAACAAAACTCCAACGTGTCTAATAATAAACCATTTACGTACATTACATAAAAAACCTATACCCAATGGGTAAATTATTGAGAAGCTGAAAAGTGTTTCGTGTTTAAATACTAAGTACTTAATAAAAAACCATCGTGTTGTCGACAGAAAACTGTCCAAGACCGAAATGGCACGCCGCTAATCTAAGTTATCGAGAGTTAATATTGACCTTGTCCTACCGTATTATTAGGTCAATAACCTAGTTACCTAGTTTTTGTACTGTTATTTAACGACAAGGAGTAAAACTTCTTTTAAATATAGATACATGAACGAATTTTCTATAAATATTGATTTATTTGTTAATAAAAACAAATGTAGATAATAAATAAATGTTTTCGAATGCTAGGCTATTACAGTTTAATAATTTTGATATTACGTTTTCATTACGTTTTACAAATAAATATAAATTTTTAGTATTACTCGTAAGTACAATTAACCGCACACATAACCAAATGTACAATTTGTAGTTACGTACATCTATCCTAGAAATGTATTGTTTTTTAAGTAGTATGATACTAACCTGTTTACAGCCCACATTTCAAGTAAAACTGCATTTATCCGTCCATAGCACTTTATTAATAAAATTCAGTCGCATTTCGTAAACATTCTCCGTATAACACTACCATTTCCACATAATCGGAATTTGTAAAATTATGCGTTGTGAATTTACGCCAAATACGTGAGGTTAGACCGAAATAAACAAACCACTGCTAGTATTCTCTACATGCCCCCTCCAATGTGTGGCACACGTATAAAGTATAGTAGAAATAAAATACTGGAAAACTATAAAACATAATAGTCTAAGAGCCAGTGGCCGGCAACCTATAAGTAAATGATTATACCTGAAATTTTGCACAGTGAGTCTCTTATACCTATCACTCATGATGTGGGGACTCGCTAAGCCCGGCGAGGCCGACTCAAGAGTTACTCAGGTGCGAGAAGTATGAAAATGTAACCAACTTCGTTATTAAATTAACAAAGCTGCCGTTTGAAAATTTTAAAATATACAATTATTATTATATAAAAATAACAAAGGCAGGCGATTACCGTGCTTCTAAGGACATGGCAGACACTTGTGAAATTGGCAAAAATTATAAATTTCAAACGTATTTGATTAAATCTGATTTTTGACGTTAAATAACTGTTAGAAATGTCAAGCATTGTAATCGACATCACCAAATCTCAGAACCTGTGCCAGAAATAGAGGTTATTTGTTACTTATATTATTTTAATAAAAAAGGTGCTAAATTTAACAAATAATAAAAATAAATGCCTAATTTGTTAGATCTGAAATTTTAAAATTTTCAAACGGCAGCTTTGTTAATTTAATAACGAAGTTGGTCAAATTTTCATACCTCTCGCACCTGAGTAACAGTTGGGTCGGCCTCGCCGGGCTTAGCGAGTCATCACCTCATGAATGATAGGTATAAGAGACTCACTGTGCAAAATTTCAGGTATAATCATTTACTTATAGGTTGCCGACCACTGGCTCTTACACTATAATCCCTTTGATTAAATAATTAACTGACGCTTTTTATACTTCATAGTTCACAGCTACAAATCATCTATGGCAATGCGCTATCAGCTAGAGCAAAGTGAATTTAATCAATATTAACAACTGTTTAGCCTGTCACATACTGAGACAATAGTCACACTGAATGGTAGCTATAACAAAAACGTTCGTTAAGGTAAATAATGGCGCCATAATTTACTCCATTTAAATACATCATTAACAGGGAAATGATGAATTCCGCAAATGCTGGTATTATCGTAAACATTTTAATTGTTTGATTGTTCAACGCAATAATTCGTGGGGAAGCTTTGACTACCATGAAATCAAACATGAAACGTTTCCACTTGGTTGTTATCTAAAATTGATTTCAGGAATTTTGTAATATTCACTAATTGTATCTACTAGAAATATAGTACGTTAAGCTCAGGCTGTGTTTAAACATTTAAACTATTCAAGAGATTTAAAAATGAATTAATTATACACCATAAAATTTTTGTAGCAAAATTCCACTCAAAATCAACACACCCGATTGTGTTAAAATAATAACAAAATTCGTTGAATACTATTCACTGAGTTATTTGTTAGATAATCAAATCTTTTATGAATAACACTGAATAACTTTTTATATTATCAATATACAGGGTGTTGATAGTTTGATAAATAAAAATGCTGCTTGCTATAAGAATAATCATTATTTCTGTCATTTTGTTTATTCATTTGACACTTAGCGTTAAAGTGCTAAATAAAAAATGCATTTATTTACAACTGAAGTGTGTGCAGACATTGTCTGTCAATTTATTATACAACTATTGCCGTCAGACACATGTTCTGACCTTCCATATGTTTGAAATATTATTCTGTAAAACATTTCAAACCAATATAAAATTCGCTGAATGTCTTTCGCGAAAGTTCAGTTCGTTTTTTCTGTCACTAGGCATGGTTATAAGAAGAGCGTTTTAAAATTGAGGGAAATTGTGTAAAATAAAGATAACAGGATAAAAGCGCAGCCTAACCATAACAATTAAGATTGTCGGTTTACACGTTTTCCCTTTAAACTAGGAGAAAATCTGAGTGTTATTAAATCTTTTGTTGCGACGCCCTTTAGCAAAAGCTAAGTCCTAATACATTATTTCTGGAGCCACGTTCACAGTCTCGCGAGAGATGGTCCGCGCCTTTGTTTCCTTTATACAGCAATTCCCTTTTCATATCTTCTTTCATACATCTTCCGAGATATTTTGTAGACTAAGAAACCTGACGTTTAGGGGAACATTTCTTTTATTTATTCCGCAATAAAATTCCACGTAAAATTTTAATTCATATAAATTTTGAACAAATTCTTGCTATGGCTCCTGCAACCATTACATCACACATGTATAGTATAGCTGATATAATTAAATAGAATATGCTCTGGAAACAGTACCTACTAAATATACCATTTGAAACACTGTCGATGGGAAACATACATACGAGATGTATTTTAAGTAAGTAAAAGTAAAAAATGTATATTAATGAAAAATTGTTTCAAATATAAGGTTTTTAATAAGGATATTCCACTTTCAAAATTCACTAATGTCATCATTACATATGTGGCTGAATAGTTATTAATTATACAGGGTGATTCATTAAGAATGGGCAATCTCTGAACTGGAGATACTACACACCAAGATATGGCGATTGGGCCAAATATGTCTTATCCGAATGTTGCTAGTTTTAAAAATACAGGGTGTTCAATGCTAGAATTTTAGTTTGAAATATCTCAATAACTTTGAAACCTGTTGGATTAAAAAAAAATTGGCATAATTATGTTTATTTGGCATGGTAAATAAGAATTTTTAACTAATTTTGACGTCGCTAGTAAAGGGCGCCACTTATGGCACATCATGTTACTTTTAAATGGCAGAACTTTTTAGCTGTTTAGTGTATCCATCTGTCTATTGAAACAATCAATTCTCCTACCTGTTGTATCTAAAAAAGGTATACCTTGTTGAAGTCGTTAGGAGTAACAGTTTACGAACTAATCCTATTTGAAATATTCAGTGCACCGATTGAAAATTGTTATCGTTTCAGGTAAAGTGCCTTTTCTAGTGAAAATACAGCAAAATATTTTACTTGAAAAAGTTGTTCAGAACGGTAAATTATGGGAACGTGCAAAATTTTAAGAATATTGGCCTGCTTTGATAAAATTGTTTCAATATCAAACCTCGCCGATCTTCTCGAAATTTTGCACGTCCCCATAATTTACCGTTTTGAACAACTTTTTAAAGTAAAATTTTGCTGTATTTTCAGTAGAAAAGGCACTTTACCTGAAACGATAACAGTTTTCAATCGGTGCATTGAATATTTCAAATAGGATTATTTCGAAAACTGTTACTCCTAACGACTTCAACAAGATATACCTTTTTTAGATACAACAGGTAGGATAATCGGTTGTTTCAATGGCAGATGGATACACTACACAGCAAAAAAGTTCTGCCATTTAAAAGAAACATGCTGTGTCATAAGTGGCGCCCTCTACTAGCAACGTCAAAATTAGATAAACATTTTTATTTGCCGTGCCAAAAACATAATTGTGCCAATTTTTTTTTAATAGTCCGACAGGTTTCAAAGTTATTGAGATATTTCAAATTTAAAATTCTAGCATTGAACACTCTGTATTTTTTAAACCAGCAACATTCGGATAAGGCATATTTTTCTCAATCGCCATATTTTGATGTCTAGTATCTCAAGTCAGAGATTGCCCATTCTCAATGAATCACCCTGTATAAGAGAATTAACAAACCTTTAGTCCGCGAGAAGAAATGGACACTCGAGGCGCAGTATTTTCTTCAGAAATAACTCCTAAACTGTATCGGAGTTATTATTTACTATCTACATAGGTCATTATACATATTATAAGAAAATTATGTATGCCATCAACGACTGCCTCTTTTTGTTTTGTCTTTTACATGATGCAATAATTTTTACGCATTTTAATCAGTAAATTAAAATAATAGTTAAATACAGTCCGGTTCACAATTTAATGGAAAATTTTAAACAAAAGATCACAAAGTAAATAAGAACTGTGGGCTGGATTTAACAAATATTAAATTAAAGTAACTTTTTCGCAACCAAACTTCAAATAAGGGGCTTTTAGACAAACGTTTATTTGGCGTTTGGTAAATTAGGTGCTATTAAATTAAAAGAGGGGACCAAAAAGTTAATAATTAAGTGCAAAGGACGTGGTCTGGTGCTCTTGTAATTTATTTCACAATGCGGCCATATTTTATGTTTATATTTAAGGGTCGAATGAAACTGTTTAGCTATAAAATGCTTAGCGGTAAAGTAGATATAAATATTTTGTGTGTCCGGTGGTAATATACAAAATTACAACACATAAAGTAGAAAGATTATCTAAATTAGTTAGGTGCGTAGGTGACCAAAAATTAAACCTTGTATTCCTTGGTCTTTCATATACTTTTTTATCTAGGACGCTTTGTTAAAAGGATACAGGGTATTAAGCTTATAACTTTATTTCTAATTTTTTTAAATGGTGGTGGATTTATACGGATGCTTCTGATGCTAGAGCATCAAGCCCTTGATCATTGGAGGCTCCAAGACCTTATTATTTTAGATAATTTAGCTTTATTTTTGTGTATGTTTTTAGTTATTTTATAAAAATACCATTCATTTATGCACTTCCAAATTATATTATTCTGCCTTTAATTTAATATCGACTACAATTTTTATATTTTTAAAGTTATATATTTTTGCGCTGAAGTTTATTATAGTTGTACACATATAAACTGTTTATATATGTGAACATACATATGAAGGAACAGCCAGTTCAATTGTCGGTCATTTCACCTATGGCATACTGATGAGGTTAACAAGCCCGAAACCGGTCTATGTCTGGTGATGCGTCCGACAAGGGTTCTTAGCTGTTCACACATATACTGCAGGAGTAATTCAATGCCGGTCGGGGCATTAGTCCGCGGAGTAGTTGTTTCCTGCAGAATCATTTACATATTTATTGGGTCGTCGCCCAGGGCGAGAAGTCTGCGTTAAGTACCTGCTGCAATGTAGGTCGCTTCCTGTAAAACGAGCCGCTTAGGCCGAGCAGGAAGTAAGCAGACCACTTATATATATCATCTGCACTCAGTTTATTATAGTTGTTTGAGGTTAAATAGTCTGATTCCCAACCGGCATTCGTTAGTTATTTTTTTTTTCTGCGAAGACATATTTCACTAAGAAAATCTTAAACTGTCAAATTAACTACAATTATAAACAAATAACCACTTGATCATAACAATTAACTTCACGAACCGTTTTCAACGTTTTTCTGTCTATGGACTTTGGAAGTTATCTTAACTAATTCAGTTAAAATGATGAATGAATGAAGATGTATTCTTGTTAGCTCTTTCATTTGACATGGCTGGCCGAAATTATAAAAAAAAATGAAACTAAACTAGAATGAGAGTTGCATAGTGCGTGCCCTCCTTAACTGATTAATATTATGCATTTTTATAACGTAAGTCAATATTTACATCAAAAATGCTTTTTAACAAATTCGTTTATTTTGCCTATGCAAGGTGGGAATTGCTTTTTAAATGTTCTTTTTTTCGAACAATATTTGCAATTTATATCGCCGAATCTTTAATGAACGTGAAATGCATGTGACTACAATAATACACAATACAGTACATTTACATTTTGGGGAACTGCCTAATGTAATTTTCAACTACAACTCGAAAACCAATAAACCAGTGGTTTTTAAATTTGACACGACATGTGCTACCACGTGTTTCTATTACTACACACAATTCTAGATCAATAAATAAAGCCAGCGACGTCCAGTAAAATACTAACAAATGTACGGATAAAAATCCATCAAGCATAGTATTTTGCTAAAAAAATAGTTAGCGTAAATATTCCTTTATCTAGTTTCGGCATTTTAAGCATTACTCATAAGTAAAATAACACGTCCACATAATACAGGGTGTTAAAAAAACAGTGTAAAATATTTCAGGAGGTAATACTTAGTATGAACCAATATAAGCAGAAAAGTCTTAATAAACATGTGTCCGCAAAGTAACGGTTGCGGAGATACCATCATTGCAATTAGGAATAAACCGACAAAGGAAGCTTTTAACAAACAAAAAACAAAGTTACAGAAGATGTTCAAAGTGCCCTCCGTCCATTTCCAAGCAGGCACGACATCTTCGTCTCAACGATATTCAAACTCTTTCGAAAACACCCTCCTTGGTTTGGATTTCTTGACACTTTTGATTAATCCGTAGCTGCAGCTCTTCCAGGCTATTTACAGGAGTACCATACACTAATGTCTTCAAATATCTTCAAACAAAGAAATCTAGAGGGTTCAGATCAGGCGATCTTGGAGGCCATAAAACAGGCCCGGCCCTTCCTACCCATCTATGTGGAAAAGTTTGGTGTAAATGCTCTCTAACGGCCATGGAAAAATGAGCTGGAGCACCATCATGCTGGAACCACATTTGTTGCCTCTGATTCAAAGGAATATCTTCCAAAAACTCATACAGTGTGTTCTGCAGAAAGTTGGGGTAAGCAGCGCCTGTTAATCCGTTTGGTAAAACAACAGTACCTAGAAACCTATCACCTACAATACCCATCCAAATGTTTAATGAAAAACGTGCCTGATGTCCAGATTCTATTAGAGCATTTCACACTCCATTTCTTGTGAACCCGGCCTCATCAGTAAAAAGGATGTTTGCAAGAAAATGAGGGTCTTCAGCATCATGACGTAGAAACTAGCGGCAAAAACCAAACGTGCTGGATGATCATTTATTGGATTTAAGGCCTGTACTCGTTGCACATGGTATGAATAAAGCAGTTGCTCATAAAGGATTCTCCAAACAAGAGGACCACGAATTCCTACCTCGGCTGATATTCTCAGCACACTCGTACCTGGATTCTGCCCTACCAGTGCTAGAATTTCTTCTTCTGCTCTAGGAGTGGATACCGACCTTGGTCTTCCGGATAAATGGCACTGTTTGCTCAAGGAACCGATATCACGCAATCTTTGGCGAATTCTTCCAAACATGCGTTGTGAAGGAATCTGGCGATTTGGATAAGCGTCAACATAAAGACGTCGCGCTTCGGTGGCGTTCCCATTAGCACGACCATACATGAAATGCATGTCTGTTAATTCTGCGTTAGAGTAACCAGCCATAGCGAAAGAAAACTTGTGCACTGAGAACAACTGTCAAATACGTACTGTTTATTTCACTAAACATCAACCAACTTTTACATATTATAAAATACACAGCGTTTTTGCAAAATAAAAAAGGGGTTAAAAAACATAAAACATTCAATATCTCCGCAACCGTTACTTTGCGGACTCATGTTTATTGATACTTTTCTGCTTATTTTGGTTCATACTATTACCTCCTTAAATATTTTACACTCTTTTTTTAACACCCTGTATATAAGATACTGCAAAGCAATTTTTTTTTATTTTAAAATTTACATCCAGTAAATGAAGCAAGTTATGCTCATAATGTGTTTTTGTGACCATGTGAAGTTCTTGCATCCACCGATTCAATTATTTAACCTTCCAATTACACAATTAGGATTCACAACACTAGACTGAATTCGCTTCCGCCCTCTCCAAGTTATAAGTAATCGCACTGTCTGTATGATGAAATGGAAACATTGAAATTCCGTTTTCACCTTAGTTATAACCGCGCTGTGAGGTATATATGATTTTCTAACTATAAAGCACTGTTGGCGCAATCTAATTTACCTTCAGCAAGCTGGAGATATACCGAGATACGTACTGTGCCGGCGAATTGTCGACGCTTATTATCTTGACTCAAACTAACTACTACTGCTTTCATTACTCCGCTGCAGTTAATAGAGACTGTATACAATGGAGACCTATCCTTGATAACTACTTTTAACGTTCTGAGTTCGGGGTTTAGAAATATTCGCTGTTGTGTTGGTTTCGCCGACTTTATTTAATTTACTGTTCCATTGTGTGTTGTGTCGGGCATTAAGACAAGTGAAGATGAATTTGGAAGATAAAGTACAAGTGCAGTGACGATTAGGGAGTATTTTAGTTGAAACTGACCAAGATCTTACCTTAAAAGACAGATTTCTGCAGACCAAGGTTCTGTATGAGAGTAAGTTCAAGGAATATTGTACATTATTTTTAATAAGGAAAACGTTCAAATAAGTTCAATGTGGTTCAACTCTTTTCAGCAAGGAAAACATTTAAAGCACCGGTACCGTAACGCTATACAGGGTGTTTCTAAATAAGTGCGAAAAAAATGAAGTTCTTCTCTGGTGAAAATTAAAAGAAGTATTTTATGTAACATTTTTGGAAAAAAAACTTCCCCTCAAAATTTACGCTCCACTAAAAAAGGTCAATTTTATTTGTTGTCCTTGTATGCTAGAGAAACGAAACTTATTAAACATTTATCTAATTATAATATGCCTGCACTTGTAAACAACAGACTACTAGATTTTAGTCGACTAAATAACCCCGCTTCAAACAGCTGTTTGAAAAGCCATTGAAAGACATTTATTGTTTTATTTCCTAAACCTGAATAGAAATTTTGTTTATTTTAACCCCTTACAAAACTACTCCATGTAAAAATGCAGTCATATTATCAGATAATACTCCCTTAATTTTTTGCACTTATTTCGAGACACGCTATAATATATCTATAGAGTGACTCCAAAGAACAACTGTTCACAATTTTGTTTAACGAATGTAAACACATTTGAGCCCATCTTATCCAGTTTCTACGAAATAACGTCTATTCCGATGCGATACACTTTATTTTTTGAATATCCCTACAAAAAAAGCTCATAGGATTTAAGTCAAGAGATCGTGGTGGCTATGGTACCGGTCTTCTTCATTCATTCCATCGTGCTCCAGTTAAGGGGACATCTTCCAGAAGTCGAGACAGATCATTCGAAGGAATTGTTATCGACAGCGCCTGCCCTAACATTTAAGGAAAAGTTGTTGTTGGATTACGGAACTAACACGTCAGCTGGGATTTTGAACATTTTAGTGCAGCAACCTTTCACAATTCGTAAGGAATTCCTGTTAACTACCAGTTGTGTTTATTTTGAGTAAAAATTTGCTCAATATCAATTTAGCTAGAAAATTACTTAGTCAACATTACTCAACGAGTTGTGTTATTATCTCAACACAGTCAGGCGTAGACTCGTGTTAACGACCAGTTGTGTTGATTTTCAGTAAAAATTAGCTCAAAATCGCTTACGATATTGTACTGCTGCAACTACTCGGGTAATGCTGCTCTTAACGCCGCACCAGTCCAGCTATTCTCCGTTAGGGTAAATTTATTCGAGCTAGAACCACAGTCTGGCATTGGAAGGGTGGCATAGGAGATATTCGGACACCGGATTCCGAGAGCAGCGTCCATGTAATCCTCATCCGCAGCGTAAGTTATGTCTTTTACAACTTCCCTTCTTTGTGGGAGCTTCCTCTAATGAATGCCTGTACACTTCATATTTTCCACTGCGCTCTTTCAGAAAGGCGCTTTAATCGCCTTCCTGTCGGAGAGGGATAGAGAGAGAATTGAAAAACACTTCCGTCGTCTCGACCGGTTTGGATTTGCTAGTGCAATTATTTTCATTGCGTGAATTGAAGGTAGAACGAGATGCTTCGTATTCAGAGCACTATCTCAATTATAATTCGTCTGCTGGCAAGTAATTACCGTGTAATTCTTTATATTAACTTGTTCGGCAGTGCTGGAATGTTCAGGAGAATGATGGGAATACTGCGTGAAGAAATAACTTGTGCTTGCCCTGAAATATTTACGACGTAGAATCGGATCTTTTCCATGCAAAATGCAATGCAAATAACAGTTTTTAATTTGCAAAACAGGTAACATATTTTACGACTTTTAATGATCGGTAGGAAAATCTAGTAGAAATGTAGTGGTGAAAATATTAATCACAACTCAACTGTATCATTATTACTTAGAATTTGAAACAGAAAAAGATAAACAATGTTGCAGCTTTTGAAAATGTTAAATAAATCAGGAAAATCAAAATTACTCTAGAATTTTTTTTACGCCATAATATATAATGTAATGATGGATTGTGTCACACAACATTGTGATTGTGATGTAATTTATTAACATATTGTTACGAAAGCTTACCTAATCAAGATGCTGTTACCGTAGCGGAAGCTTTATTTGAAAATTGTATATGTCGTTATGGGGTGCCCAGAGAGATCCATTCCGACCAAGGACGAAATTTCAAGTCGGAAGTGTTTCAGAACGTTTGTAAGCTGCTATCGAAAACTTCCTGAGAACGGCCGTCAACGAGAAACAGACCAACTGGGATACCTGCCTTTCTCCATTTTTATTGGCTTACCGAGCAGCAATTCTTGAGACCACGGGTAAAACACCAGCCAACGTGATTTTCGGCACAGAGTTGCGCCTACCCATAGATCTAATTATGAATCGACCGCAACACGAGGAAAACTTAGATGATTATATCAGCCATCTGAAAGATTGAATAAAAATGGTACATGAAGAAGTACGTGAAAAGCTAAAAATGGAAAGCGACAAAATGAAGACCAGATACGACTTGCGTGCCAACAGCAGCGGGTTTCAAGAGCTTGAGAAAGTGTGGCTGTATAACCCAAAAAAAAGCAAGGGTAAATCTCCAAAGCTGCAGAAATCGTGGGAAGGCCCTTATACCGTCATGTCACGATTGAAGGACGTAGTTTTCAGGATCCAGAGGAATCCCCAAGCCAAGATGAGATTGTCCACATCGATCGTTTGACACCTTATCAAGAAAGCCATTCGGACAATGGAGTAACCTGATCGGGACGATCAGTTCTAAGAGGGGGGCAATGTTACGAAAGCTCACCTACCTCTTTAGTTTGTATTGAGCAGTCGAAGGCGATTGACAAACGTCAAAGTAAAGCGTTGACAGTTGCGAAATTTGTTCGAAGGATATTTCTTGTATAATCAAGAGTGACAATAAAGTTTGTTTGTCTACGTGAAGTGTTTCTACGATAACCTAATTTCGAGGTTACAATATACTAACCAATTTATGTTAATATGTTTGTGTATGGTTTAACTTTAAATTTAATATTATTTCTACGATACTTGTACGATAGAGAATTGTATGTGCATTGCTATAAGTTTAGGAATTGGGACTTCTGATGTACCCCAAGGGTCTGTACTGAGGCCTTTGTTGTTTAACTTATTTATAAATGATATTTATGAATGAAATGATGAGTCTGAATCTGTATTTTGGTGCAAACACACTGATGTATGCTGATGATCGAAAGTTATTCAGATGGATTAATACTACACTGATGATTGTCTGGAATTGCAAAATAATATGTCAATTAATACATGGTGTAAAAACAATTTGTTAACGTTAAATAATAGTAAATGCTTTAGTATAATTTTTACCAGAAGACCAATTACACAGGCACACAAAAAATAAAAAGTTCTGTGCCCGAACTCCGACCTATGGTTCCCCATGTATTTTTGGCTCCCGAAACCGATCCCAGGGTCGGTATAGCCCAGACGTTCCATATTTGCGGGCTACGGTAAAAAAATTACCAAAATTTTGCCATTATCTGGAAATAAGCGCAAAGCTTTATCTCCGTGCCAAACATGAATCAGTTGTTGGATAGGACCTCGTACATCCCAATTGTCACTTGAGGGCCACGAATTGGCAGAAAATTGGTCTTAAAAAATTTCAAATTGCCAGAAAAAATCATATGATTTCACCGTATTCAGGATCGAATTGATTTAAGAGGATTGTGTTCATGTAGCATTGCACAGTGAATAGACAAAAGAAAATAAAAAAAAAAAAGAAAAATTAAAAAAAAAATAAAAAAAAATTAAAAAATTTTAAAAAAGAAAGAAAGGAGCTACAATACTTCCTACGTCAACAACTAATTCATGTTTGGACTCTTCAATGGCAAGAAGATAAAGCTTTGCGCTTATTTCCAGGTAATGGCCAAATTTTAGTCATCTTTTTACCGTAGCGCGCAAATATGGGCTCTACCGACCCCGAGATCGGTTTCGGGTGTCAAAAATACATGGGGAACTATAGGTCAGAGCTCGGGCACAGAACTTTTCTTTTGTGTGGCTGTGCTATTAACACAATTAATTTTTACTAAAATATAAATAATATTCCGTTAATAAAATGTCAACACTTTAAACATTTAGGTGCAATTTTTTACTTGAAATTAACATTTGTTCCTCATGAATGATATCATTGAACACGCCTTTATATATCTGGAAAATACTAGTCATGAGCAAAAAGTATTTTGTGGACAATACGTAGGTTACAGAATTTTACACTACAAGTAAACACAAACTTTTGTTATTAACGAAATTTTGGTAAAAGAAATAGTTTACTTATATTTGACAAACCTTGGTTAATAAGATCTTGTAATACACATATTTTTTGTGAACACGGTGTATATATCTTTAGGGAAATAATTATGTTATCCCAAAAGTTTGCTCATCTATCACTCATCTCCCCCTAACTATTAAATTATATCTTCTCACTGGAAGCCTTCTGGAAATTATAGCTTTTAACTTGTTATGAGTTTTAAATTAATTAAATGTGAGAGCAGAGTAATCAGAATTATTTTTTTTCCGTTTATCCATTAATTTTCAAGTCAGTTGACTTCTAATGTCTTTCTTGCAATACACACACAAGAAGTAGTTATTAAAATTATTAAAATTAAATAATAACAATGAGAAAAAATTATAACTGTCCGTCGTGGGAATCCTTAGCAGCTGATTCTACCTGATATTATTATCACACGTGTCAGAAAATAAATTAGAATTGGATGTCATATTGTATACAGGAGACTTTCACATGATATTAGTGGCAGCAGATTGGCAGCAAAATGTCAAATGAGATGTAATTGAACGATGTAGTACCAAAAAATTAAGTTGCAATAAAATATAGGGGGCGTACTGTACACAATATTGTGCATAAATCTGAAGGAGTATATAAATCGCATCTTCTTTAAATAATGATAGTTAAACCTAGATTTAATAAGTTGCTGGCAAAACGTGATACCGGATAAACCCCATCCGATTTAAATGAAATATATTTTAAAAAAGTATATGGTGTAAAACAGATTCCAAATTAAAGAACAGCATTCCAGATTGGATCTAACGAGAGCATAATATAATAATTTTAATATGTTCGGGTCTTAATATGATTTACTATTTCTAATAATAAGTCCTAATGCTTTTGAGGCTCCCTTAACAATATATACAATATGTTGCGAGAAACTTAAAGTAGGTACTATCAAATATACTACCCAAATCCTTTGTAGAACTGTGACGACTAAGTATTTGGGAATTATTATGATCATACACAACAAGATTAGATTTACGAGTGTAGATGATAACTTTGCATTTCTTAACAGGCTAAGTTAATTAATAGACCAAGCTACAAAGTTAATTACCTCTACCTGAAGATTATGGGCTTGGCTTGTTGAAGGAGTGCAAGTAAATATTTTAAGGTCATCAGAATTCAAAAGCTCCCCACAACTCAATACACCATCAAGGTCATTTATGAATAGAAGAAACAGTAGCGGACCCAAATTCGAACCCTGAGGAACTCAAGATGCCGCGACATAGGCCTTAGATTGTCCTATTGTGAAGACAGGAACGAAAAAATATATGCAATTTATCATTAAAACAACACAAGGTCTGGGTCACAAAGGTGTTTGTTCTTTAAACGTTTTAATACTAATACTATTTCCTCTTTAGACAGATATTTAATGCTCAAGCAAGAAATATTAATGTTTCTGTCCATATTGGCAGTTACATATTTTTTAAGGGAAAACACTTTCGAATTGTCGGATAAAACTGTCATGAACAATACTTTGGTTAAGATACTCAATATTCATTGATTGAAAGTATTACTGACCAATAACTTTCTTATCATAGTTGTATAGTTGATTGCATTTTCTCTCTTTACGAGGAAAGCTACATACTGTCTTGAAATTTTCAGTTGCTGTCGACTAGCTTTGCTATAAAAATTTCGAGGATAATACATACATATTTTCTATCAAAATTTGATATTCATTTATTCATATTTCGTTTGCAACATATGGCGTGAAAATGAGTTCAAGGCAATATGAAATTTTAGTTCCCTTATAATTAAATTTATTTTGGTGGAACGGCTAAATTTAAAATGTTTCGAAATGAATCCTCTATTACATGAAAAACACATTACGTGTATTAAGTCTGCAGTAATTTGCCCGTGGAAATTCAGTCCTACCATTGCACGCCTGGTTCAGTTTGTAGTGAAAATGCACACACATAAAATATTTACGAATTACATTTACATTACCTCGCATCTGTGGTGGGTACTTTTAACTTTAATTAAATGACGAAAATTTACAGGACGCATAATTGTGTTATTGTGGTGACACAAATACACAAAATTCACCAATCTCTACCACGTAAAAATAATGACTCATGGATAAAGAAGGGAGAAATGTCGAGCCGGGAGCATCTGTTCGAGATAAAGTCAACGAGCTTGCCTGTACAGGAAAACGGACCCGAACGATAATCGAATTATTCCGCCGGTAACGTACTAAACTGGAATTTGAACTGCCAACTTTTTAGCTGTGCCGAGTGTGCCGATTACAGTCTATCTACTGTAGGCGATGATTACTGCGGTTGGCGTTTATTATAAAATTCTCATGATTTCATATTGATTACACCGGGTGTTTATAGAAAAAGCAAATTTAACTATTGGTTGTTTCTCTTATTATTTAGCGGTTCTGCAGCTCTGCAGCGCTTGCCATTGAGAAGACATTAAAAACAAGGTTATTAACCTAAATACAGTAGGTCAAGACTTGGAGTGCCGGATTGTTGATCACTGAATAGGTATGTCTCAGATTGTTTTTTGTTGATAGCACCTGAATTTTTTTATTACTGTCTGTATTTAAATACAAAAAACGTTGCAGCCTATCTTAGTAATTTAACCTAGTTAGTATTGGATTTTATTTCACTATTTCTGTAGAAACTTAATATGCTAATTGCATACTCTTAAAAAATAATTTATAACACTAATTACATATTACAATAAGTAAGGTACGATAGAAAAATATTTAAATTTGGCAACGTCGCGTCAGACCGATGATAAATTGAATTGCCGCCAGCGGTCAGTGACAGTCTAACAACGGTGATTAAATAATGGTTTTAAAAAACATATTTGATGTAAGTATGCTTTTAAAAATTTATTAAATCATGTATTCGTTAGAGACCCATTTTTCCCTATCTTCTCTTAAAATTAATGACTGAATCACCCTGTATCTTCAAGGGTTGCGTAGATTTAATTGCTGCTCTCCTCGTTTATTTGTTCAACATTTCTTTTGAATGTAATATTTTGGCAGAGAACCTAACAAAATTCAGTTATAACCCCCATACTTAATGCTAATAATAAAATAAATGTGGAGAATTATTATAGACATGTAGTATCCTTAATGCCTTGGCCAAAATTTTCGAATCTATACTGTACAATGAAATTAAGGACTATTTTGAAGGCTAATTTGCGTGCCAACAACATGGTTTCCTGTCAGATAGGTCCACGGTGGTCCACCTAGAAATCTTTACTCGAACTATCTGAGAAGCTATAAATAATAAAAACCAACTGGATGTTGTTATGACAGACTGTGCAAGGGCCTTCGACTAGGTTGATCATGGAATCTTATTCGACAAACTGGGAACATTCGCTTTTTCTGTAAATGCATTAAAGTTTATGAAATCATATCTGCCCGCTCGCCGTCTCAGTGTTAGAATTGGGAATTGCTTGTCTGATAAATTTGCGGCTATGTCGGGAGCACCCCAAAGGGGTATCCTGAGCCCCTTACTTTACGCGTCTTTTATCAATGACCTTCCCGATTGCATTGTTAACTCTTCATATCTTATTTTCATGGATGACTTCAAGATGTTTAAACCAATAAAGGAAGTTGAAGACTATAACTTATTACAATGAAACACAAACAAGGTACACGATTAGTTCAAAACTAATAGAATGAGTCTGAAAATGGATAAACGCTGTCTTATGTTTTTCACTCGTTAAGTCAATTCTATAAACCATCACTATTTTATAGGTGAAACAGGATTGGATAGAGAGAATGAGTGTATGGATCTTGGAGTTTGTTTGCAATCTGGTTGCAAGATTAACAAATACTATGATTATATTGTGAATAAAGCATCGATTTGTTATCAGGAATACAAGGTATTTCCAGAATATTAATAGTATAATATATAACGCACTATTAAGGCCTTGCCTTGAGTACGCTATCATAATATGATTGCCTCAGACCGAGGTCAATATAAATCTCATTGAAAAAGTTCCAAAAATATTTTTGAGGTGTCTGTCAGGTAGAGAAAACTATGCTTGATAGCTTCATCTTGACATCATTGGAAAAAAGACGGTCGATGTAAGCTGTGCTATTTATCTTTTGTATTGTTAATAATGTTAAATACATAAATTTCTCAGTTATAAATAATGTAGGGATAGCAGTACTCGGAATAAAGTTTAGAATAAAAAGTAAAAGAGTGTTCAATGCTATCGGATTGTTGACCCTTTAATGATATCTTACAAAAGTGCAACTTCCTTAACGAACAGTGCAATGTAGATTTCTTTACCATTCCTAGAACTGTTAACATATTCAGGTCATATTTTATACATTAATGACTTGTTTTTATCATTATTTGCTATTTTGGGTGATGTTATCTTATTTATCTATTGTTGTTGTGGTATAGTTTTCTTTTCTTTATTAGTTCAAGTTTTAATATATTATTGTCTTATGACTGCCGCTCTTACATGTTATTACTATTTTGTGTTTGTAATGGATACCTTAAATAAAGAAATAAAATATTTTGTTTTTGATTTACTATGGTCCCCACAATTATTGATAGTACCAAAATCATATTAAGAATATCCCAACATAGTCAGTGTTCTGTCGAAACTTTGAAAAAATGTCTTCCGATCTATGCATTTCTACTAAACTTGCGATGTTATTTATGGCGAAATGACGTCGGGGCGTACGACGGACACCAATTTTTTTCAATAAGTGTCGCCACACGTAAATAATATATTGCGCTGCCAATAAAAGTACAACGGTGTACGAAATCGTTCGCAATAAGTCAAGTAGATGTTTACGAATTTATTTTGGCTAGTTGTGTCACGGCTGTGTATCGATTGCACAGCACAATGCGGTAAGGCAAAAGCCAGTGGACAGAGGCGACAGTCTGTCTACACAGTCCATTCGAGCTATTCAGAGGCTGCCAATCTCTGTTTAAATATAAATGCACGTCGAACTGTGTAATGTTTGGCATCTATTTTAACTATTTCAACAACGTATATAATAATGAGCCTTGATGGAACATAGTTTATCCATTTGGTGTCACTGACTTCCATCAATTAAGTCTATGCCAAAGTTTCAGTCATTGTCATTACTCTAGCTTGGTATGGCATTAGTTGGTGTTGTAAGAATTCCGAACAAGGTTTCTAAAAAATAATTAAGTTACTATTGATATGTATATTTTATTTTTATATATGTATATTTTTAGGCATTAACAATATTGTGTGAAACTAACTAGCTCTGTGCACTAAAGCCCCGACCAGCGTTGAATTACAACCACAATATCTACCCATATATTCTTTATTATTAGCTTAAGCTAATACAAATCAATTCTCCTACAATTTCAATCAATGAAGTCATAATATATGTATGCTCTCTGATATCGAACATCTAGGTATGCTAATGAACAATTCCATAGACAAAGCTCTACTCAATAATTATCTAAAATAAAAATTAATCTAGCCAAATTTACTAACCTGGTTTAATGAAAGTATTCTATAAATACTTAAATTCACTTTTGAAACTGTGGGAAATCGCACTACTTGGGTTCCTCTTTTAGATAAAGTATGAAAATGGAAACAATCAAGTAATAAATCATGAAAACGAAAACTCTGAGGTTCTTACGTACAAGGCTGAATTCATAAATCTACTCTGAACTCTTTCCAAAGTCGCAATAGTCATGTTGCATAAATTGGGCTCCAGACTATAGAAGCATATTCTAATTTAGAACGAATGAACGTAGTGTATAGCAAACACAGAGTGAAGATATTAACACACTCTTTAGAATTTCTTATAACATAACCCAAAGTGCGGGCTGCCTCATAATGTCAATATGTTTCTAAAAGGTTGATTGTCTCAAATGTTACTCCAAGATCTGTAATGGAATTTTGTTAATGAAGTATTATAGGTATGTTATTCAGTTTATAAATAAATTTAATTGAATTCTTTTTCTAGTGAACGTAACTATATTACACTTAGAAACGTTAAAAAATAATCCATTATGTAGACACCAATTGTAAACAATGTCAAGTGCACTCTGTAACCTGTCACAATCAGCAATGGTGTCAATTTCACATAAATTTTGGGGTCATCTGCATACATCTGATAGTGCACCTTCAAGCCCTCAACAATATAATTTATAACTAACACAAAAAGTAAAAGTCTAAGTAGAGAACCCTGCGGTACTCCAGATATTTGATAAAACGTGAAACTTAAAACAACGAGACTGAGCCATCTATCTGATCTATTACTTAAATATAAATTAAAAAGTTTCAAAATATAGTCAGATAGCCCAAGTACATCTAGTTTACTTAATAGAATATCATGGTAAAGTCTGTCAAAAGCCTTAGTGCAGCAGTGTAGACTAGGTTAGTGATAGTGGATTTATCTTTAACGAAGCTATGCTGTTCACTGGATACCAAACAAGATAGAGCACTATATAAAATATAGTGTAACAACATTTCAAATATTTTAGAAAAGTTAGACAGTGGTAATTGGCCGATAGTTACACAATTTATTCTTGCAGCCCTTCTCGTACATTGGATGTACTCTAGATAATTTCTAGAATTCTGAATAACACCATGTTTTCAACAATAAGTTATAAATGTTGTCAGTGGCGTAGCAAAAGCACAGTGTCTAATAAAAAAATGCTGGTATTAAATCTGGCCCAGATGTAATCAGTTATTCTAAACTCTTTGTATTCTCATTTGGTACAGGTATCTGAAGTACACTGTCGACATTGCGTATTTGTGAAATAATATAAGTAGAAGATTTGGGTCGGATTTATGGAAACTTTATAAAAATTCAAAATACCGGAAACGCGAGGCACTCCATTTCCCTTCAACCACGTTGTTTGGAACCCTCATACCGCCACCCCCTAATTCCGCTGAAATATAAACTAAAGGAACGGCTTGTATTTACGATATAAGGTCGGAATTTGGATATTGGATCAGTCAGACAAAGAAAGACTACAGATTCCATTGACACTTGAAGCGTATATTAGTTCCGGTGGAAAACAAAAGGGTATGGGAAGTGAGTTTCGGGAGCCTTTCAAATCAATGATGAAGCTATCCCCAACTAAATTGTCCGCCTTTAATGGAAAACTTAATAAAAGAAAATCCCCTCTGTTGGCCCAGATTGATATAATTACAAGAATTTTTCTTTTTTGTTTTCCCGAAGAGGACGGCGAAATGACTTGGCAATTAAGTTATAGACGCCGGTTCAAAATAGTGCCGACTTGGGTTTATCCATGAAATACAAATGAGTATAAGAGTCTTTTTTATTAGTAAAATATTTACATTCCATACAGTGTGGTTCACTTAAAAGTATCCAGCCCGATAAGTTAATAACGGTAAAAGATTTTTGATTATTTTTTATTTGGATCGGTCAGTGGTCAGTGGTCGCGCGGTTTAAGGCGTTAGTACTTGAATCGAGGTGACTAGACGGAGTTGGTTCGAGCCCAGCTGCCGGTAGACCGTATATAAGCTATATTCGTGGAGAGGATTGGCACCTTCTCTGTGGGTATGGTAGGGTGGAATAATGTTAGCTTGGGTCAATGTGAGAGATTGATGCCGGTTGATATTTGACCACCCCCCTAATTAATGAGGTTTTCCAGGTTTTCCTCATTCCTGCACTGAATAGTGGTTAGGGCCTACCAACGTAAGTCGTTCCTGGGCACAAATGCGGCCTGCTTAATAGTAATATGCCGCCCCCTCTCCCGCACAAGTCTCCGACTTCTGGGCTAATCCCTGTGATTAGAATGAGGGGTAGAGATACTATTATTATTATTTATTTAAGTAACTTTTACTTTATGTAACTATCATTAACTATAAATATTTTAACCATATGTACGCGGAAGTATAAACGACAATACAAACTTAATTCAAAATACTAGCTCGATGTTTAAAAATAGGGTAAAACCATATTTTCCCCCGGAAAATCGGCGCCTATGATAACTCATCGTTCGAGATGGCTTGCATTTGTCAACTACCATTCGGTCGTTTTTACAGCATTGTCGAATGTAGAAACGATAATAATAACATTTTTTTAAATAATAATATCTGATAGGTAACATTTAATCCAGTTAACTGCAGTATTTTGCATTCGTTCTTCTGCAAACTGCCAAAACTACATTTTCACTCATTACAGGTATGTGAAAATTACCATTAACAGAATTTACAGAGCTGTTAAACAAAACACCCATTTATTCTAAAAAAATCGAAATTTAGTTAAGGAAATATAGTCTATAATTATAAAATCTTGTACAATTGCCGTTGGATTTGTTTTCGACTCTAGAAGAACAAAGAGCACGTAGCATAGGATGAACCATATTATAGGAAAATATACTCGTATGTACTCGACCTAAATTCCTTTATTTAATTACTATGAAACTCAAAAAAATCTCACTAAAAACAAGAAAACCACAAAATAACTATGTATTCACACAGGATTTCAAATATGAGAACGAATCCATCGCGGTTGCGCTGCTGGTTGCAGTACTCTCCAAACATCAAACATTTGTTTGTCATAAAACAGTTGGTCAAAAAAAGGATTTTTCAAGAATTATTTCATGTAAACATCGTTAATTATCTTAATATTGTTACTATTATTAGTATAAACACTATTTATTCTCCAACAACACAAGAAGTTTAAAAATTGTATATTCATCGTGTGGCAGCTAATACCAAATAGATTTTCCGATTAGAAAATATTATGATAAATCTTTTGAACCACATTGTGTGGCAGTGTTTTTTGTTACCTCTTGCGGTTTTCCCGACGGAGGATATCCACCTGGTCGTGGTGGCCGGGTTTAGTACCTAGTTGTAAACAAAAAGAACCGCTTAGGGAAGGAGGGGTCTCCAGCAAGTACAAAAATCTTTGTAATGACAAGTTTTAATGTGAAGAAGTAAGGAAAAAGAAAATTATTCAACATTCTTGAAATCTCTCCTAATATCAATCCTGAAAATAAATATCAGTAAAGTAGGTGCTATTCTCGGTGCTACCATATCGTGTTTCTCATTAAATAATCTACATTTTGTAAATATACAAGTCTTTCTTTAAAAGTGCCGTAAATCGTTACACGTAACATCGTGTAGCTCTCTGTTTTTAAATAAATATTTATATGTCTTTTAGAAATACTCTGGAATAATTAAAATTATAATATACAAGGTATCCATCAATTTTTGTTTTATTGTTTTATTATTTCTAATGATCTTTAATTTCTTGGGCATAATTTCGGAACGAAATATGTAAAAAATGTTTGTGTATGGGATATCCTTCATAACGTCATCATCTTTGTCCTGGTGTGATGTGAATGAGTAAACTGATATATATAATCATAATTCGTAATAATCATCATCCTGTATATCAAACTTGCAAATTCAAAATACGACAAAATACATTATAATACAAAGACACACTGCATCTAAAAGCGGAGCTAGTAGATAATAGCAATTTATATCTCACTAAAAATTAGTTGTTGGTTACTTATAACAATTAATTTATTAGAAAATATGGTTTTAGTAATCTTAGAGACAACAATTAAATGATAAGGAATAACACCTATTTTGGAAAACTAGCGAGAGTCAACAGTATGAATCCAACCGAAAACTTGAATTTCCCTGCTATCTCTTATTCTGTTCTTCAAGATCGCAGTCGGCAGCATTGGTAAGTTTCATTATTTGTACCTCGCTAGATAAAGGTTTGGATATTTTCACCCAATTAATACAGTCCACTTAATTCTAGCAACTAATGCCAAACCAGACAGTGTATTATACTGGACTTTCATTACATAACTTGTAGACAATTGCGACCACACCTTTGATACCTATTATGGGGACGTAGTAAAAAAACTATAAAGCCTTAACTATACCAACATAAACCGATACGTCGTCGCCAAGAGCGCTTATGTGGCGACGTCCATTACTTAAAGCAATATAAATAAAATGTCGGTCTAAAACGCTGTCAAGTCGCCGACTGGAACTTATCCACTTTCCCGAAAATTAAATTATCATTGCCCTTCTTTCACATCGAGGTTAACTTAAATTCAATAAAGACCCCAAAATTCAGTACAAGGATAATTACGCCTCTTCATTAACCGGTAGAGATAATTAAACTTTTTATGTCTAGGTGGCCGCCCAGTTTGTTACGGCTCTCGTATAAAGATAAGAATGAATTTAATTCGTCGGGAAACGGTGGGAGGATTAGCAGCATTGGTGCCTGGAACCTCATTAGGACTGTTATAATTTTTTTTCACATAATATTCCAAAGCAGTAATATACTCGTACAGATAATACCTCAAAATAATAATATTTTCCCTTATAAATAATATAACCCTCTTCGTGTAGCAATTACATACAAAGTGATTCACACACAGTGACCAAAAATTAAACTAACTTCTTTGGCGAATTTAATAATAATAATAATAATAATAATAATAATAATAATAATAATAATAATAATAATAATAATAATAATAATAATAATAATAATAATAATAATAATAATAATAATAATAATCTGAGACCGAGGGATTCATAATGGCTTGCCAAGATGGTGTAATGAACACACTCGTCTATCGTAGTCGTGTCTTGGGTTCCTGATACCAGCTGCAGGGTCTGCCGCCTAGCGCCGGAGACGCTTATGCATCTCCTGTGTGCTTGTCCGGTATATGCGGCCACAGCGTATATCGAAAGACACGATTCAGCCTTACGGGTGTTGTATTATCATTTACGACACTCGTATGAGATAGACGAGACGCCAGTGCTGCCTTATGCTCCGGGGGATATAGAATCCGTAGTGGGGAATGAGAAGTGCCGAATTTATTGGAACTATTCATTCCCCACCCTCAGGCAAATCAAGCCAATAAGCCTGATGTAGTCCTCCTCGACCACCAGCTTAGGACGATGTTTGTGATTGAGTTCTCGGCTCCCGCAGAGAACAACATCGTCCTAAAAGAGGAGGAAAAACGGAGGAAATATCGAGATCTTCTCTCCGAGCTCCGCAGGCTGTATCCAGACCACTCTGTTAAGATTGTGGTGCTAATTATAGGCGTCCTGGGTGGAATGAGACATACGTTGCTTTCTGACTTAAAGATCATACCGGCTTGTCGAAATTCGGCAGAGATCTTAGCCGGCAGAATGCAGAAGGCAATCGTCCTTGGTTCGCTACGTCTGCTCAGAACACACGATTTACGGGCGCAATGATTACTGACTCCACGGAGTGGAGAGTGGTCATTGCTTGACTCTCCAGAACATCTCCGAATGTGTCGGAGCTTCGGAAGGTGTTTACTGGAAAATAATAATAATAATAATAATATTTATTTGCCCTTTGTGACATTTAAAAATGTATAGGATATGTCATAAACACAGTATATAAACGACAATTACACAGAAATGTAAAAACATTAATATTAGCAATAAAATAATACAAGTATACACACGGGATTTACAAAAAAGTATCTGAAAAATATTTGTGTAAATTATAATATGCTTTCGTCAACAATATATCTTTGATCCTACTTTTAAAATGTTTGCTATGCAATTTTTTTATTGAAGTTGGAAGATGATTATAAAGTTTCAAACCTATATAAGAAATGCAGTTTTCAAATTTAGTCGTTTTATGTTTAGGTAACATTATTAGATTTGCATATCTGGTCTCATAGTTATGCAGTTCCGAACTCATACTAAATTTATTTAAATTATCACAAACATACAACAAACATCGTTCCGTTCGTTCGTTACTTCACTAACAATATAGGTAACATCATCTCAAGCGTCAATATGTTTCAAATACGTGTGGTTGGTGTATAGGTCAAAATATGGTACAAACACCGACGTCGGCTGCAACCTCATTCGACATTACAGTTAGTATTAAATAATTTGGAGTAGCGACGTGGATGACATTAACTGACGTATATCATTGGCTAGAGACAGTTAGAAACACCGACGTCGGTCTATCCGGCCTGTTTGATTATTCATTTATTGTTATTTAAAGCATGGAACAGGTCGAAATACCGACGTCGACATTGCCGACGTCGTTGTAACGTCGGAAATAGCAACGTACGCGATTCCTACCAAAATTACTTAAAATTCGACCATAGACGTAATGCTATACCAATTTTGTAGTCATAATTTGTATTATTTTGGTATAAAACTAGTCGTTAGTTATTCGGCGTGGTTTGTGCTGCTTGGGCAGGTAACAAATCGACAAATTTCTCGCTGAAGCGCAGGATGAAACATATCTCATACAGATGGATGCCGTAATTTTTGGTGTACATATTTGAAGCCTGTTGTAGCGAAGAACTGTGCAAATTGACATTCAATAATATCGAAGATTAGAAAACTTTACTAGTTGTGCAAATACCAGACACAAAAACTAATGTGCAACGAACTTTCGTTGTTACTGGTAGGTACAGTATATTTGAACTGTTATAAAAAGTACATAGGTAGTTCTTCGTCCAGTGAACATTAATCATTCAATAATTTTCATAAAACACCTTAAAAATTAATGTGTCATGCCTCCAGTTGGAATCAACACATTTGCAAGATCGCATAAACGTCCTAAATAAAAACTTCATATGAAAGACCCCTCTTAAAATTCACCAAAGAACACGTAGATTAATTTTTGGTCACTGTGTGTAAATCAACCTGTATAACTTAAAATTTGTGTATTTTGAGATATGTAGAACAATTTATTTTAATTTTTCCACAGATATCTTCTACGAACAATTATTATTAAAACTTTACATACATTAATTGTGCTTAACAAAATTGGACAGGTTCAAATCACTAAAGGACTAGAATTATTTTTATTTCATACCTACTATTATTGTATTTATTGAAGATTTTTGATAAAACTTGTTTTGTTTACTAACCAGATCTTTAAAATTTATATACATAGCGTTTAACAAAATTGGACAGAATCAAATAATGAAGGGACTCTTTTTCGAATGTTTTATTATTTATTATTTTCTCTTTCAACAATTGCTGCTAATTTTACAAACATTTATCAAAGAAGTACCACAATAAAAAATTATGTGACTAATTTTAATACTGATAAATAGTAGGTAAGTCGTAAAGGAGAATACCTGCCTCTAAATTATCTCATTATTTATTCATCGTCTTATTCATGTTACATTCCTTTTATTATAAAATTAAGAATGTTACAATTTCAATATGAAACGTCTAGTAACAAGGTATTTCTTTGCACATCCTGTATAATGTTGTAATTTAAGTAAGTGTAAACCATATCCAGTGTACCATGTAATTTTAGATTTCTTCAAGTAAGCCTAAAATGTAAACACTGTACGATAAATATTTTATTAATTATTTACTTACCATTGCTGTGAACCAGTTACGTCGATGTATATCGTAATGTTATTTTTTCTACTCTGTATAACATCCTGGAGTAATTTGTTAACAGTTTATTATTTAATTATTATCACTTGTTGTATTAAGCTTTGTTTTAGCAAAAAAGGTTAAGGTAACTGTAACTGTCATAAAAATTAATAATTCGATTCGAACCACAGACCACATACTATTCGGACTAAATTATGTGCCGAGATCTCGAACGAGCGTTAGCCCGAAATTTCATAGAAACCGAACCAATCAGGTTTCAGTGAGTTTTAGATCTTTGTAGGGTATAAAACCTACAGGAACCTAAATTCTAGTCCCTTTTCGTTCTGATTTTGGTCGATTGAAGTATTTCCATATTACAGATTTAGTTATAGTGCGAAGCCACATTTTGAAAATAAATCTGAATTTATTGAAGTCATCAATAAAAATGGAGGTAATATATTTGATTAATTAAGATTATTATCGATAGTAGATTTCATTTTAAACTATATTGTATGTTAATTTTTGAAACTAAGAATATAAAATACCTAACCTGACCTTGATCTTTGCTAAAGCACATGCTAATTATTTTTTCTTTTCTTTTGTCATTTTCTTAACTTTAGAGGCCAATTAAATAAATTGAACGATTGAATTAAATAAATAATCAAACAAAATAATTGAACGATTAAATTAAATAAATAAGCAAACAATAATTGAACGATTAAATTATAAATAATCAAGCAATTAATTAAATAATTGAACAATTAAATAAATAATCAAATTGAAATTGTATTGGTGTTACGTCGAGTAACGTACATTTTGAGAATCTTTCCATTTCCCAAGTTGGGATATTTTGTTCAACCTTTGCTGGTTAAAGTTTTTTAATTGAAGAATCAAAATTGAATTAAGAAGGCCATTCTAAAGCTTTGAAAATCAAGATTGTAAGCGGCACTAGTCCAAGTACGATAGGAAAGCTGCCTTTCTGGCATCTCCAACGTTATCAACGGATGATCTTTCCAACTTCTACAATTCCACGTCTGTATATCAACTGGTAGGCAAGTCAATAAACTGTTTATTTTTTATATTTTTATTTTTCTTCTCCCATTTGACTTTAGCAAAATTTATTATCCTCCTACAGGGGTAAAAAGGCAAACCGAACAGATTATTCTGTAGGTGGCGCCCAAATATAACATCCTCTTAAACAGTTTGCTATTCAAGAACCCACGACTTAAAAAAGTGCCCCGACTAAAAGAGCAGCCGTTCGCAACATTGTTTATTATCGTTTGTAACAAACGATAAGTAACATTCAAATCATACAGACTTAGTAAGTTATGCTCTATACCAAATTTAAACTAATTTAATTAATCTGTTTAAACAAAAGTTTGACAATGAAGTATTTTTAGACATATGAATCTTTTGTTTTATATTTTTATTCATTCTTTGTTAAGAAAAAATACGTATTAGTATTCTGTCAAAGCAACGTAATCAAATTTACGATTTACCTACTATTTATCAGTATTAAAATTAGTCACATGTTCAAAGATTTTATATTTATACAATAATATAGCTGTACTTAAACTAGTATTACCCATTTATAAATTAATACTACCACGTCGTAATATTACCACGTCGTTTGAATATGTAGGTAATATTATCGTTGTGCTACACTACGTATTTATTTTGTTTGATTTATTTAAACGACATTATTGAATTTACAGCTCCCTATGAATTATTCCAAACAGCAACACAACGAAAATATCGCCGCCTATTTGATACCGATATTTGAAGTTGACGTAACTTTATTCCAATCTAAATTTGTCCGAATTTAGTCAATAAACCGAAAATTAGACAGCGTTATGTGTTGTCCCAATAAAAGCACTAGTACCTGCCTATTCGAAGTAATAATAATAATTATCCCTTATTCACTAGAGGTAACTATAACTTAAAGTTACAGAATTTATAAACTCGTGACTGCTTTCAAGTATCAGTTTAGAAGTTAAATGTGGAAGAGGAGGCGGTGTGCTATTATGCTATACAGGGTGAACCTTAAATAAGTACAAATATTTTAACCAGCAGTATAGTTCTGTGTGTAGAACACATACCTAATTAATAGTTTTTTTTTACAAAAAAATCAGAAATGAAAGTGAAATTTTAAATAAATTTCGTAATTTTTCTGTAGAAAACTTGTTGAAGACCGCTGGCCAGATTGCCACTTTCATACTTTTATTACTCATAGTGCTGCAGACTGAACGTGTGGTTCACAGAGTTGCCAGTGTTACACGAATATCTTTGTTTCTAGGAAGTTTTAAAACTTTGTCCTCATGGACGCAAAATTTGCGAATATTCGTTTGAATTTTTGATGGTGGGAAAAAATCTCAACTTTTAGCGAATTTCGTCAACTGTAACATTTGATATTATTTTTATTATCAAACTGTCATTGATTGTCATGACAGATTATCGAAAGCCCAAGTCAAACTTGCTAACCCCACATAATGATGAAAATAGCAATAATATTGTTTTGCGAAATTTGCTAAAAGTTCACACTTTTCATCTTCATGAAATCTGTCTTGAGCTGCGCGTTTTTGAAAGCCATAATAAATCGACGTCTTAATAATTCGTCCAGCATATTTCCCTTCCGCATTTGTACCGGCAACCCACAACACATTTCACATTAAAGGTTAAAAAATATTTTACTTTGCTGGATCTGCAGTCTAAATGTATGCATTTTATAGACATAAAATATTTGTACTTATTTAAGGTTCACCCTCTATGTACCGGGTGTCCCCGCTAATGTGGGTGAAGGGAAAATATTGTTTATAATAAAAGTCCCCAAAGTATAAGTAAGTATATTTAAATTGTTTCCCACTTTCAAATTTTACCGGTAGATTTGTAAAATCAAGTGTTTTGTTCTGTCATCATGATATACTTTTTAATCATGAATTGTATGGCTTGCTATTAATTATTATTAAAGTTATTGGTCATATGCAGAAACTTTGAAGTCTAGCAGGTAATTTGGGAACAAAGCCAATGCGGTAAAAGTTATATAAGATCCTGTATATTTAGCATGACAAAATCAAATATTTGTTACATAATTGTCATATTATCTTATATCACACATTGTTGTTCACTATTCATTCCCCACCCTCAGGCAAATTCAAGCCAATAAGCCTGATGCAGTCCTCCTCGACCACCAGCTTAGGACGATGTATGTGATTGAGCTCTCGGCTCCCGCAGAGAACAACATCGTCCTAAAAGGGGAGGAGAAACTGAGGAAGTATCGAGATCTTCTCTCCGAGCTCCGCAGGCTGTATCCAGACCACTCTGTTAAGGTTGTGGTGCTAATTATAGGCATCCTGGGTGGAATGAGACATACGCTGCTTTCTGAATTAAAGATCATACCGGCTTGCCGAAATTCGGCAGAGATCTTAGCCGGCAGAATGCAGAAGGCAATCGTCCTTGGTTCGCTACGTCTGCTCAGAACATACGATTTACGGGCGCAATGATTACTGACTCCATGGAGAGGAGAGTGGTCATTGCTTGACTCTTCAGAACATCTCCGAATGTGTCGGAGCTTCGGAAGGTGTGACGGAAAAAAATAATAATATCTCTACCCCTCATTCTAAACACGAGGATTAGGCCAGAAGTCGAAGACTTGTGCGCGAGAGGGGGCGGCATATTATTATTAAGCAGGCCGCATTTGCTCCCAGGAACGACTTACGTTGGTAGGCCCTAACCATCATTCAGTGCAGGAATGAGGGAAACCTGGAAAACCTCATTAATTAGCGGGGTAGTCAAATGTCATCCGGTATCAATCTCTCACATTGACCCAAGCCAACATTCTTCCACCCTACCATACCCGCAGAGAGGGTGCCAATCATTCCACGAATATAGCTTACGCGGTCTACCGGCTGCGAGGGTCGAACCACACAGCGATCTAGTCACCTCGATTCAAGTACTGACGCCTTAATCCGCGCGACCACTGACCGATAAAGATGATGATGTTTTCCAGGTTTCCCTCATTCCTGTATTGAATGGTGGTGAGAGCCTACCAAAGTCGTTCCTGAACCCAAATGTGACCTGCTTAATAATAATATGCCTCCCCTCTCTCGCACAACTTTTCAACTTCTGGTGTATAATGAAGCTAATCTAATTCCAGTTTTAATAGTGAACATTGTATTACTATAAATTATTACTATCACTCAAATTTCGAGTTTGCCAAAGTAACTGTTTAGAAATTATGACCGAAATTCAATACAGGATGGCCCAACGAAAACGTAACAGCGCCCGTAGCGGCTAGGAAAATTTTTTTTGGGAAAACGCAAAAACCTATAGAATTTGCTTGCGAGGGGGACATCTTTTTGCATAAATTAGATGGTTCTAACTGCTACCCCCTGAGTGGGGTAAACATTCCCTCCAAATTTTTAAATAGGAAGGGTGGTCAAGTTGCATATCGTTGAAAAAATTTTTTGGTTCTCTGCACAGTCGTGAGTCCCTTTTGAAAATCAACCCATTTTGTAAAGATACAGGGTGCAGAACTTAACACATACAAAATTTCCTATTATTTCTACAAATTATTCTATAATTAAAATTCGCTATCGTGTTCGCTAATAATTTCAAAATCATTAAGTTAAAGAAGTGTTTAAACATATCCAAATGGCTGGAAATAATTGACCAGCAACTTCCATTCAATAATAAATAATTTTACATGAACTATTCTCATTACTTACTCCACGCGCCGTTATTTTATTTGCGAACGGTGGCCTTGTTAGATGGTTAGATTAGGAGGTATTATCGCTCTTTATCGTTCACCATCTCTGCAGACCTGGGCGGCCTCGTAGAGGTGGGTTCCCTTCTCCGGTCAGCCTCGACCGCTGTTGCGGCCGATGCTGGTGGCTCGAGGAACCTCCTCCTGCCCTGGCTGACCCCCGCCGGCAGGGGGGGCCTCTTCTGGCGCTCTTCGTGTCTTCTAGGTTCTTTCTTCGCCGGCCGTCCTAAACCCCCGGGGGTGGTCTTTGTTGGGAGTGGGTTTTTGTGAGTGGCTTGGAGCCATAGGATGCTCTTCTTCCCGAGCCTGTTACGGTTCGGGAGATGCGAGCGCTAGATAAGGATAGGGTTTGGGTTTGGGTTGTCTATGTTCTCGTCTTCTTCTTGGTGGTCTTCTTGGTCTTGGTTTCTTCTTGGTTGGTGTTTTCTCAGGGAGGAAGGTCAAGGAATTGGTGTTTTGGACGTTTGTGTTTGTCTGTCGGGGCGGGGGCGTAGTCGACGGCTTGCCTAAGCAGGGGGTTGTCGTGATCTGTGGCTTTCTTAATGGTTTTTTGTGCGTGTACCGTGTTGTTAGATTTTTTCACAAATTCCACTAAAAACGGTGTAGATAAGAGACCATTTTTCAGTCAGCGATTTTGTCATAAAGTGGTGTTAGTGGCTGTTTCGCATTAAATACAAAATAATTAAAAATGGTTTATTCGACGCAAGAGATGGTGGAAATAATTAAATTATTTTATAGAAATAAAGAATGTGCTTTGAGAGCAGCTTAGTTGGTTACTGAACGACATGCCAATAAACCCGTCCATCGCAAAATTATGTTGGAGTTAGTAAGAAAATTCCGGGAGACGAGATCTGTGGGCAATGAAAAGCGAAACAATGAACGTCCTGTACGTAATGAAGCTGTGGAGGTTGCAGTTCTGGGACACGTTGCTTTAGATCATAGGATAGGTACACGGCAATTGGCTTCTGTAAGCAGTGTAAGTCCCCCCCTCCCAGTATGCCCACCATGTGCGCCAATTCTTAAATCATACGTTTCCGAATCATTCGATAGGTAGGAGAGGTGCCATTGAATGGCCTCCTAGATCCCCAGTTTTAAGCCTATTGGACTACTTTTTGTGGGGACACCTGAAAACCAAAATCTATGGCACCCAACGGGACTCTCTGGAAGATCTACGTCAACGTATCATTAATGAATGTCGTCTAGTCGCTCCTGAAATGCTCCAGAATGTAAGACAACGATTTGAACAAAATCTTTATAATTTGAACATTTACTGCAATAAAATTTCATTAATAAAATTTTGCTTTCAAAACCCTGTATCTTTTTCAAAAACAGGCTGATTTTCAAAAGTGACACATGACTGTGTAGAGAATTAAAAGAGCTTTTGAACGATATTTAACTTGACCACCCTTTCCATTTAAAATTTTTAAGGGGACGTTTAACCCGCTCAGGGGGTAGCAGTTAGATTCATCTAATTCGTGCAAAAAGATGTCCCTCTCGCAAGCAAAATCGAGGGGGTTTTGCGTTTTTCCAACCCCCTCTAGATAACTTCTTGCTTGAAAGCACTTTATGTTCATAAAGCTGCCAGATAGGACAACAATGTATATGAAGTAGTGACATTACTTTGACTCACCCTGTATATCTTATCACTTTTGACCACTAGTTTCTGAACACTATATAGAAAAACAATATATTTTTTTACTGTCAATAAACTTAATAAAAGCTTTATATTCTAATAGAATAAGGCACTTATAAATTTCATTTTAATTAGCTAGGGGATCACTTCTTGTTCCTCCGTTAATATAAGAACGGTGGGATGCGAGGAATTCGTTAGAAAATTGTCTAACTGCACCCAATTAGATAAATAAAACAGTTTAATAGATCCAGACCAGGAGAGGAGTTGGCTAGCGCACACGGAGTAATAAAAGAAAGACGAAAAACAACGGGCAACGTGGCTGTAAACTTTCATTACCGTGAGCCGGAAAAAGCTAGGAGATTCTAGCGGCACATATTTTAAATTAATTTTCCTCTACATAGTCGCCGGCCAAATTTTCTTGTAGTCCGGCTTATTAGCACGGCGTCGTTGCCATGGAAACCGGGATGATGTAATTTTAAGTTGTGAAGGAATTTGTAAAATGAAATGAAATTATTTATGAATAATGTCCGGTATGTTGGGATAATCGAAACTAGTAAAATTATGGAATAATTAAACATACCTAACCACAATCCCTTAATTAAGTTTCACTGGAGAGAACTTGGAGTACTTGGACAAACTAATAAGGTGGCAAGGGAAAATAAAGTGTTAGTTTGGAGAAAAAATTGTAGAACACATAGCAAAACATAAATTCATTAAAATAATTCAGGAACTGGCAATAGTTACCTGCTATATTGATTTATTTAATTGTTTACAGAGCTCAACAGATAAAATCCAAGAAAAGGGCTGAATGATAACGACAAATAAAAAGATGCAATATAGATAGTATACTAAGTAATAACACAAGTGATGAAAATTATTAAAAAATGGCAACAGTACTCAGATGCCAGTACTTTTTTGTATATTAGCAGATAACATTGATAAAGGTACAGTCGTACTAATATATAGATTTTGCGGAACACAAAATATTTCTACTAAATTATACAAACAGATTAAAATGTTTGCATATTGAACATATAGGAGAAAATGTCGTGTTTCTAACATTAAAAGGTCGAATTCTAAATATAGAAGCACTAATCCAGCTACCATTCTTCTAAATTTGAGAGTGTACATACCAAATTGAGATAAAACACCTCAACTTTTCAAATATAAATATCTAAAAAATGTCCTCTGAATATTTTTATATTTGACTTTTTGTACTTAACAGAATAGGCAATATTATTTATATGAGTGTCAAACAAGTTTATTATCAAATGTTACACATAAATCAAAGGCATTGAAACATCGTAAGTTCACTGGTATTAATGAGGTAGTCAAAATAACTGGACTTGGTTGTCTTGTAATTGTCATAAGCTTACATTTAGGTTCATTTTATTAAATTCAAACCAATCTACTAGACAATTTAAGTTAATCTTGGAGTATTTTAGGGTCCTGCATAATGTTGATCTGTATAAACAGCTTCAAGTCATCGGGATAAAGAAGTGTAACCTCTACGTTGACTTCTGCTGACTTTATCTTGTACCTCACTTCTCAATTTATTGATTTTCTCTTCAACAGTTTTCTCAAACTCATTGAGTTTAACCTTAATTGTTTCTTCTAACTCCCTATTATTTTCTTGTATACTGGTTTTCATTTCGTTTCTTAATCCTTCTTGACTATTTTTCATCTTTTCAAAACTGTGAAACTCTTGATTGTATTTCATTTCCTTTTTTAAATTGTCCATCATTGCGTCTTGACTATTCTTCATTTCATCCTGGGGGTTCTTTATTTCTCTTTTTAAATCTTCTTTCATATATTTCATCATTCATCATTCCCATTAACTGTTTCAGCTCGCATTCACTTGTCTACTCCAAACGACTTCTTTGCAACCTCTACGTTGATTTAACCTTGAATCACGTCACGTAAAAAGCACACTTTATTGTCACTACTTGATTAAACAACGAATATATTTCAAACACACTCGCAACTGCCAAATCTTTACGTCAAACGTCAAAATATATGTATTACAGCAATTATAAATTTTTAAGCAAACATGAACATAATTAATGAACTAAACAGGTAGGTGAGCGTAACAGAAGTAATTAAAAATTAAATTGCTGTACTAGGTTATTAATAAATAGCAGTGGCCCCAAGATGACACCCTGTAAAACCCCTGATGATAAAATGTAGCTCAAAGACATTTATCAGATTCAATAAAATCGCAATGGATCGATAATTTGAAGTTTGATGTTTGTCGGATGATTTAAATATAGGACAAATTTGGCCCTCTTTCCATATTTCTGGAAATGCTCCAGATTTCTTTATAAGCGACATTAAAATTTGTTGCTTATAAAAGATTACATTTTAGACATATTCAGACATATTTAGTTCGGCTACTGGACTATTTTCGAATTAAACGCGTCTCCACTTTGACGTCGGGAAGTAATTTATTATGGGTTTTAAGAAACCCAAACTTAGTTTTGCCTAACAACTTTTCCCAATAGTTAAAATCCCTTGTCTGTAGATTGGAAAGGCCTCTCCTATAGGGAAATTGTATTTTCAAGTTTAGTTTAATTTTATTGTTTCAGAAAGCACTTAATTTAAGCTTAAATTGAAAACAAGTTTTTAGTAGAATCAGGTGGTAATGGAAGAGCTACACCCGGAGAACAGTTCAAACATAGGTACTTGTTGATTAGTGATAGTAGTAATTTTTCCAGTAAAATCAGCTGCTTTATTATTGAGATAAGTATACGTCTTCGTACTTTGAACAAAATAATAAACACATACCTGCTCAAAGACAAAGCAGTTTTTTCTTACTTTGATCAATAAACCATTAACTTGATTTGAAAGCCTTCTTAGCAGTTGGCAATGGTTAGCTTTGATATGTCAACATTTCTAGAAACAGATTGCTGTCTTCTTGAAAAGAAACTGAAACTGGATATTAGATGGTTGGTAATCATTTTGCTGTCCATGCTAGCTTATTAGTTCATGATGTTTCGATGCATGTTTTATTGACTGATTCACTGTCATATTTCTTGACTATTTTACACTCTATGTAAGATAAAAGTGCCGAAGTGCCATAGTCCATGCTACAAACAATTCACCGAAACGTCATAATCTTTCACATAGTAAATATAAATGCCAACCAGGTTACTCCAGTTTCTTAGTTTCCTTGAACGCTAAGTCTAAATTGACCATATTCACCACCCTAAACATTGTTGAACCAAGAATATTGGTATACAGTCGGAACTGCATTAATAGTAGGTACATCTTGTTAAAAAATCAATTTAAACACATCTTGAATCAGTTATTAGACTGGTACGAAACTGGGGTAATGACCATCTCTTTTATATCATCTTCCCCTTCTTGAACTTCACTATAAAATCGTCGATGTCGTCAAACTTTACTTGGAGTAGTATACTTAATAACTTTAATTCAAGCTTCAATAATAGGTTTGCTGTTGATCTTTATGAAATTTTAGCCTTTTAAATGGGCTTCACAGTATGATTCTTTCACATAGCGTCTAGCTTGCAGCTTTTCTCTTGTTGCTACCATTACTAGGTCTTCAGATCAGCACAAGTAGGTTTTATCATCTGCTTCTGTCAATAACTTCTGATTGCCGTAAAACATTAAACTTCCTGGATCTATGTACCCATTTACGTTACGTTAAGGAAAGCAATTAAACTTGGAAATTCCATTATGTCAATATTCTTTTTCACTGACAATGTTGCTCTTATAATTAAGTAGACTCCACAACGTAGAACTCTAGTATACTCTAGATTTTACTTCAAAATAGGCTAGTAATAACAGTTACTCCCTTTTGATAACTCCAATCTTCAAAGAAGTGATACTCTTTTTCATATTTCTTTGGATGTTGCCGTTAATAATGGTTGAATCGCGGTTTTTGATGATTCTCCTATATCATCTTCCATATTATCGTTGTAAATAGAACATTTGTCTTAAGTCACTGGCACAATAATATAAACGAACCTAATTGAACAACCTCGCTTCTATAGTAAAAAATTTGAAGTAAAACTATCAAATTCCCTTACGGTATGGATATTATGCACATAGTTCCCAGTTTAGTTTCGTGACTTCCAGCAACAACCTCGAGGTTGCTCTGCTTTGACGTCGCGGTTTAACTAAATCTTTCGCTGTGTGTAACATAGCGAGATGTCGGGCTAAAATGGCTGTCACTTCGGAATATTAATTATGGGCTTTAAGCCGGTGCTGTACACATTGTGAGCTTTGCTCCTGCCAATATAATTAATTGAAAATTAATGAATTCTTACAACCACAATCCGTGCTCCGGCCTAATGACTAACTCGACGATTTCGTGTTGTGAACAGCAATTATCCGACCTGCATATTAATTACTGAATATCGGATTTCACGAGCTTCATACAGACACACTTTTGCAAGAACTAATGGTAATACCTTACAATCGCTAGGATGTATTATTAACCATTACGCGTACGTGAGAAGAGACGGCATATTGTTGGTAGAGAAGATAATCGCGTGTATCGTATCGTCTCTGAAAAGTGGTACACCTATCTTATCTTACCTATGTTATGTAAAATTTTTATTTTATGCTCTCGGAGATACAGTACCTTTTTTGGATGTGCTGGGTTTGGCACAAATTAAATGTCGGTAAGGATTGAATGGTCATTTCCATTCTATTCAGTAAATTGAAATAAACAAAACGGCAAAAGTAACAACAAAGAGCATAAAATGCAAAATTTTACCCGAGGCTCTTTTAACGATAGAGTAACCAATGTTTTGCAAAATATCTAGTTTCAGCCTAAAGTGCTCTTCACCTTGTTCACCAGTTAGTATTGGAACCATAGAAACGAAATCTTTCATAAAACCTAAGAAACTAAAGTCCAATGGGTTGAGGTCGGGGAAACGGAATGGCTATTAAATAGGTGTAAGCTGTCCTCTACCAATCTACCAATTAGGAAAGATTTCATTTAAATGTTTCTGACCATAATACGGAGGAGAACCGTCAAGTTGAAGCCACACACTTTGAAGAACCGCCAGAGGCAACTCACCAATTTCAGGAAAGAGTTTTGTAAAAAAATAAATATGAATTAGAATTTACGAAAGATTTCGATTATATGGTTTCAATGTTAAGTAAACGACAGCTAAAGGAACGCATTTTGCTGAAATAATATTTTTCCAGAATTACTTTTTATTAAAGGAGCCCGAATATGTAGGTATTGGTGAAGGTGGTACCGATATTGAACTTTTAGTTTGCTTTCATTTTCTTTTCTTTTAATTATGTTTGTTGTTACTTGTGCCGTTTTTATTTTATTTCAATTTACTGAATAAAATGCTACTGCTTCTAGTAAATTTAATTTTTGTCAAATCAAAATCTTATAACAGTGAAAAAAAGAAAATAGAACAAAAACATGCTCTGCCTATATCCTGAACACAAATTGGATTATTACAACCCCATTCTTCTACGTTCATACTTTGATATTTTACACCGAAATTACACAGAAAGTGTGCCGACTTAAGATAAAAATACGTGCCAAATTTCAAACACATATCTCTAAAATCACTGAAGCTGTCAATAGAAATCATTTTACAAATTTTTATTTTGACATCCTGTATTTTGAAATGACAAGTAGCACAAAAAAGTCCCATTATTGTAGTCCAAAGAACATGGGGTTAACAGCTTGACCTACTAATTTGTAACACCCTGTATATTGGAATGTATTTTTTAACGCCTTATTGTTCATTGCAAACGAATCACAACATATATATGCATCATTAATATAGCTTATACAGGGTGTTCCAGAATGATGGTCAAATATTTTACCAGTATATTCCACAAGCTATTTCAGGGGGGATCCTCATGTGAATTTTTTCAATTTGGGTCCTTATTGTTGAGATATTCGAGTCTCAAAATGGCGGAAAAAAATTGTTTTTTTATTTTTCCTTAAAAACGGGTACACTTAGAAACTTCAATTTTGGTACACATTATCAGTCAAAAGCTATTTTGAGGTGGTGTCTATTCCTTGGCTCATGTTTCTAGAGGGCGGTAATAAGCAACCCCTAGATTTATTTCGTTCAGAACTTTTTCCTGCAATGGCCGATTTCAACAAAACTTTTTTTTTAAATACTACATATAATTATACTACTTTTTTCCCTCTTGTAATTTTTTCATACAACCAACAGTTTGCGCGGAAAAAAATAAAAATTGTTTTCCTTACTCTAAACATCTTTTCGTCACCGGTTACTGATAACCGCAGTAGGCGGTATATTTCTCTGTTGTCTTGTCAAACAAATCAGTCTTGACTATTTTTGCAAATATTTGTAAACATAACTGACTCTTCCGTACAATTAGCGAATAAATTGCCGGAATATGCATACGGCAGGATTGTCAACAGTTATAGGGAAAACCATTGATGTGAAATATTTGCAAAAATTGTCAATTATAGACCTAATGGCGATTTATTTGATAAGACAACAGAGAATCATCAACATAGCAACCGCCTACTGCGGTTGTCAGTAACCGGTGACGGTGATCTTTAGAGTAAGGAAAACTATTTTTATTTTTTTCCGCGCAAACTGTTGGCTGTATGAAAGAATTACAAGAGGAAAAAAAGTAGTATAATTATATGTAGTATTTAAAAAAAAAGTTTTGTTAAAATCGGCCATTGCAGAAAAAGTTCTGAACGGAATAAATCTAGGGGTTGCTTATTACCGCCCTCTAAAAAGATAAGCCAAGAAATAGACACCACCTCAAAATAGCTTTTGACTAGCTGATAATGTGTACCAAAATTGAAGTTTCTAAGTGTAGCCGTTTTTAAGGAAAAATAAAAACTATTTTTTCCGCCATTTTGAGACTCCGATATCTCAATAGAGAGGACCCAAATTGAAAAATTTCATATAAGATCTCCCCCTGAAATAGCTTGTGTAATACACTGGTAAAATATTTGACTATCATTCTGAAACACCCTGTATACATTGAAAAAAGTGGCACCCTTTAACACAAAAGAACACTTTCCTGTGGTCACGATGGTGCATATTTCTATATATATTTGACAATGTGTGGAAGGTTTAACATAATCCAATGTGAAAATATAGCAAATATTGTGCAACTTTTACACATTTAACTGTTATTTGTATAATTAAATGTGTAGATTTTACACATTAAAGCATTATTTTCCTCGTACAATACACTATGTAAAAGTTATCGTAAAATAAAGGACACTATTTTTTACAATTTTGTTTACGTAACCAAACCACAAGCATAGTTAGCGTTTAAATATAGGAATATCAAAACTTTCCCATTAACTTTTTTTATAGTCTTGCTTGTGTATGAAAATTAGACGTCATCAATGCAGCCGTTGTCCTTAAACTAATTTCGTTGACATTTTATCAGGACCCTTATCATAACGAACAGGCATTTACCGCCTCCCCTATTTGAGCCTAAAGGGTAATAACGTCAACTTCCATAAATATACTGATTAAAGCTCAATTTCTTAATTTTCTTGATTAACAATTTTCTGGCTGAAGAGTGTTCCAAATCATAAGAGAAAACGCTTGTCTCGTCAACAACAGTTATTACGCTTCTGGGGAAATTTGTAGCTAGAGATTACGCTGACTTTGCAAGAACTATTGATGCAAATGAAGCGAAGGAACTACTTGGCAATTATATGGATTATGGGGTGAAATATAACAACAAATATACGTTAAGGGTAAGCAGAAGCCGAAACTACAAACAATGGGAATTTCCAGCTGAAGTTCCCAAAGTTTCCTTCGGGTGAGTTTGAATAGGAGATGAGGTAATCGAAAAACTAATGTATAGCTGTAGCAGTATACACGTAGTAGTAAAATTCCCGTTTTTGTAAATGATGTCCATAAATAGCATATAATACTATCTGGATGTAGCAAAATATTCGTTGCCTGAACCTATCTGTTCAGCGCAAAAATTTGAAACAAATATGAGTTAAAACGGCCATCTAGAAGCAGCGGAACAAACTTGCTGCAAAATTATCCACTCATTTTAAGTGTAAAGCCTGTAATAAGAACATATATTGTAACAATTTGAAATATACACAGAAAATCAAATGAATATAACACCTGACCGAACTTAAAGTTGAATAAAATTAATAATTATATGTGTCAATTTATAAAAAAAATTATAAAGAATTGTTAATATAGATATCCTGGATATAAAGTTACTAAGAATAAATAATATTACATAGCATAAAAATACTAATTTAATAATTTTATTATCAAGTTAAAAAAATAAATTTCATAAATTTGCATGACGTTGACAATTGTTATCACTCAGTACATCAAGAAAAGGAAATTAAACTCAGAGCACCATATATTGAATGAAAGGTGAAAGTCTATAGATTAATCTGATATACATATTGTAGGCAGACGAGTAACATTATGAAAGATATTTCCATTAAAAATAAAGCATATCCTGAAAATAAATTGAAATGTCAAATTATAAGAATTAATTCTAGAACTGTCAAAAGTAAAGGTGACTTTGCAAGAATCTCTTGTAAATGACCAAAAACACCAAATAAAGACTATTTTCATTAATAAAATAAGTAAAATTGTAAAATAAAGAAAAAAGGACATTTATAAAATGTATTAGTTATAAGTTGTGTTGTGATATTGTGCATAAAAAGACATCCAAATATTTACTTATCAAGGCGGTGGTGGCAGTTGGACTATCAGGGGCATGTCGAAGGGAGAAATTATGTTATCTCAAAATAGAAGACACCAAAGATTTCGGCAGTGCTGTGCTGATTAAACTGAATAATATAAAAACAAAGGTACCAAGGTGTTTTACAATTACAGGAAACCTTTACACTATCTTAAAAAAGTAGACAGATAGTAGAAAGACAGGCAGGTTTTTTTAAACTATCAAAACGGAAAATGTTTAAGCCAAAACGTTGACATCAACAAAATTGGAAACATGGATAGGGAAATCGCCAAGTTTTTGATGCTAGAGAACCCAGAAAGTTACACGGGACATTGTTTTCGGCGTTCATCGGCCACAATTTTAGTCAATTCTGGCTCAGATCTGCCTGCCCTCAAACGCCATGGAGGGTGGAAATCCAGTACAGTTGCCGAAGGTTACGTTGATTGAGAAATAAAATGGAATTTTCGAAAAAGATAGAGTCTTCAGTGTCTTCTGCTGCCACAGAACCAGAACAACGATCGTCTACTGGAATACAACAAGAAAACAACGACCGCACGCTGAAAAATTGCACTAAGAACATGATACCAAAAATATTCTCTATTACCGAAAACAAGGTGCACAATAATACTGCTTTTCCCAGCGTAACCTTGAAGGAATGTTCAAATGTTACCATGAATATTAAATATTAGTTTATTTTGTTAATGCGTTAGCAATTTTCTTAATAAAAACAATTTAAATTAAAATTTGATTTTTGTGGTCTCTGTTTGCAGTCGTATAAAAAGTATCGTAAAAAACTCGTTTGGAAACCTCTTTGCACACTCGCTCGACTTATGGACCTTATACTATTTGAACTACAATCTTATAGCACGCAATGACTTTCGATTTCTTTCCGTGTACGCTATATTCTGTTTAAGACTCGCCTCCATCTAAAGAATAATAGTTTGCTATTCTCACCATAAATTTCTTTCATCCTTGTGGTTGAAATGATAGGATATCATTATAAAATGGACTTCTACGCACGCTGAATATTTTTTCGCTGATTTCCGTTGTTACGCGAAAAATTACTTTAACATGACGGAACCCAGACGCAGACTGAATCAATAAATAAAAGGGAGTCCGGATAACCTCTTCCACCTAATTTAAAATTTGGTAGTACAAAATTAATGAAGGAAAAATAATCCCGAACTTGGAAAATGTGATGAGAGGTCCCCAAGAAATAATAAACGAAAATATTTATATACTTAATTAAGAACTTGGGAGAACTTCAAACGGGATTGGAATAATATGGCTGTAAAAAAATTATATTTTAATTAACATGCCGCTAAAGTCGATTAAATTCATTAACATTTGTTTTCGTTTTTAATTAACGGTATGCGTGTCCTTTACGTTTATATTTCGTTTTCGAATTAAAAAAATAATTGAAATCATTAAATGTTTCTCGTTCTTGTTCGTTTTGAACTCGTACGTTATTGGCATAATTGAACCTCGTGTATGATAGCCCACACTATTGATTGGAACATTCCTTGTACTTATTGAGCGATTTGCCTGGTATTTACTCGGAGATTCTCTTCAACAATCTCTAAAATATGTTTTCAGCTGCTGCAATACGCCATGGACGCCCTAGACCTTCATATATTCAACGATTCAGTTGCAAATTTTCCGTGTCACGCCCGCGTTGCATTACTGCGGTAAAAGTAGCTGCTTTTGGCACACCGGACCACCGGGAAATCGTCCTGCGTACAGACGAGAAGTCTGTTTCAGTATTCGAAATCGCCTACATTCCGATGATGAACTTCACTTTTTTCTCGCATGCGTTTTTATAACGCTTATTCCAATTTTTTTTTTAGATAAATTATTAATCACCCTGTATATGTATTCGCTCAATAATTAATCATCTATCATAAAACTAGTCAATTGTAATTTCAATTCACTTTTAATGTATTACTAAAACAATTAATCTTATAATGTAAAAATTCAAATATAAAGCAACTCTACAGATACGATTTTGTCTGAAATTAACGAAGTAATTATTTTGAAGAAGGAACATCGAAGAGGATGATTAATGGCTTACAAGAAATGTCTATTGTGATATTAATTGAGCACATGATTAGCCTGCATAAAAGCCCCAGATAAGAAAACGTCTTACCGAGGTACGTTAACGTAAAACTCTACGTCTTAAAGTCCTCGATTCTAACAGGCCCCTTAAAAGAGGAGATTATCGCTTCCAGACTTTCTACCAAAGTTGATAACAGATCTTATTGTTAGATGCTCCCATTTGCCACTGGTTACAACAATACAAGTTTGTGGATATTACGGTACAATTAAGACAGTGAGGTTCCTTTTAGGGTGGTAATTCCACACTTCGCTGAATGCTAATTATTCCCTTTACCAACAGAAGGCCCAATGTTTATAGCAAAGAACCAACTATCCAGAATATATTTGGGATATTTGAAATATATAACGAAATGTGTCGTCATAGAGTCTATTTTATGTGAATCTTATCTCTAAGAAATCTAAACAAAACAATAGTGCAAATTCATGAGGCTAAAATATGAGGATCTAGCTCAACTTACTATTGCCCAAAAGCTGATAGTTCTAGAATATAAACATTTATCAGGTGTAATATTCCTAGAACAATGATAATGTACGAAATACTTGTGTGGCAAAGGGAAGCATGTTGCTTGGTAACAAATTTTACAAAATTATGAGGCATTTGTTATTGTCACAGGGATATTCGATCAGAAATGTTTTTGACAAAAAATCAAATAAGTCACATTGAAACAACTACACTCACCGGCAAAAAAACCGGCCACTAATAACAGGCCCCAATTTTAAAGTTGGCTTCCTCGCGAACTGCTAATTTGATTTTGAAGAATTTTTTGTAAATTGTACAGTATTTTCTCAGGAACGTATCCTATGTCGGAAATTTTTATTTGGAATTTAATTTGAGGATATACGGGGTGCAACCAAGTTTTTTCCCCAAATTTGTAACACCCTGTGGGGTGCAGCAGCTACAGTCGCTGTTGCTAACTAGAGTCACACTGTAGCCTCATTTTTTGTGAACATTTTGTTTCTTTAATCACGACATTATCTCTGTTTTTATTGAAGATACACTGTTTTAAAACGTTAATCATAATTTTATATTCATTGTCATTGTAGTATTTCTGTAAGTTTCCACTAAACGCTCCACACAGTCTTTACTGTTGCTTCTTTGAATTCTGTCCCATATTCCTCCCTCATATGGACCGCTCTTTTAGTATCATTATCAGTTCTTCTACGCTTCTATGCTCATTTAACTCGTATCGTTCAAAGCAAAACCCCATAAAAATTCCCCAAGGGTATTTGTGACTGTTTGTGGTATATTTTAGAATTTTAAGATGTTCAAATTTACAGTCCAACTGGCATTCTTCGGAATTTTCCTAAAATATTTTAGGTGTTGATACATGAACAGTTGTCATTTCATACAAACAACCTGATAATTCCCGAACAGCAAGAATCCATCCAAGACATATCCTTCATCAACGTTGCTAAAGCTTTGGACAGGAGGGTCAGGTCGTCATCACATTACACTGACAAGTAGAAGTATTTGACAGTCTTAAGCAAGGTAAGTTATTACGTGGACTTAAAATGTATAGTGTTGGTCTGTCTAATAATGATATAGTACAAAATTTGAATGGTATCTTCCTGCTGTGGGCAGATGACCATTACAGCACGACTTAAACCTATGTGATATATAAGGCAAGATATGAATGGAATCGAGGTCAAATTATTCATAACGAAAGAAACTTTTATGGCTCAATAAAAGTCTGACTACATTAAAATCAAGCTCCACCAACTATCTATACAGTATATCTAATTAATATGAGGTCGTTAAAGCATTATCAAATGCACGGCTTGTGTTATTCACTTCCTTCAACTTATAACTTTGATTAATTTTAATTGGGTTATCTCGAAATTCATATCGTGCATATATCATAAACCGCAATCGAGTGCACAGTTAAGCATAATGAAGTTCTGTACCTAGAGAAAATTGAAGATGAAAGGTCTCAGGCTAGTTAGTTAAATGTTATCATAAAAACTTCATAGTTGCCGCAGTCGACTTTATAATTCATAAACTTATTTCCATGAATTATTCTCTTGTTGCTCATGGTAAGAGTTTACTACGAAGCAGACAGGTTTTCTGGTGTTAGTTGTATAATACCTTAGACTTACTTAGACTATTCCGATCATATCTTTCGCAACGTAAATTATATGTTTCATGCAACGGTTTTAAATCTCATACTTCTTTAGCCACTTCGGGTGTGCCCCAAGGATCCAACCTTGGACCTCTTCTTTTTATTTTAGTTATTAACGATTTGTCTCTGTCACTAAGATCTAATCTTTTGTTTTTTGCCGGCGATTTAAAACTTTTTTAAATATGCATTCTACAACTGACTGTATAAATTTACAGGAAAGTATTGATTTAGTTGAGGAAAGGTGTTCAAAAATCAATTGCCAATTAATGTTGACAAGTGCAAGATATGCTCATTTACACTTAAAACTCAACCTATTTTGTTTAACTATATTCTCAAAATTACAGCTCTTAAACGTTGCAATAGTGATAAGGACGTAGGAGTTATCATGGACGACAAATTTTCTTTTTCCAATAACATTAATCAAATAGTTCACACTGCCTATAAAACATTGGGCTTTGCTATTAGAAATTGTTCAAACTTTCATGACGTTGATGCTTTAAAATGCCTCTATTATTCTCTAGTACGCTCGAAACTTGAATATTGTAGCATTATTTGGTACCCGTTCTGTAGAACGCATATTGATTTAGTGGAATAAGTTCAAAGGCGTTTTCTTAAGTTTTTGTCTTACCGTGCTGATGGTTACTATCCACAGTTTGTTGCTACAAAGATTTAATTTCGATTTTTTACATACTAGAAGAGTGCGTTCGAAATTGTCTGTTATATAAATGATTCCACAACCGAATTGATTCAGCATCTATGTTGAATATGTTTGACCTACGAGTCCCTAGATAACGGGATCACTGTATGTTCTATTGTTAAGAGCCAATTTAGGTATGAAATCTCCAGTATATGTTATGTCTATCAATTTTAATCAAATATCCAGCTTATGTGATTTACATACCTAAACTCTTAAAAATTTATTATTGGTAGGATCTCAATTTTTTCATGATATTTAGGTTAATTAGTACTTGATTTGTAGTTGTATTATTAAAAATCTCTACATTTCCATTTCTTTCATGTTTGCAAAGTGTACAATTTTTTGTCACAGAGTTTCCATATTTTTCAGAAAACGTCGCTTTTTCTTATGAATGCATTTAAGGACGACTACACGTAGGTAACTGAATGAAATAAGCTCCTTACCTCCTTGTTAACGAAAGCAATCAGATTTTTTGGGATTCCTTTACCCTTTATTTCTTAGAGTATCCCAGTTCCTTCGGAACAAAAACTCGTAATCTGACTTATAATTAAAAAAACACTTAATCATGCCACCCCCATTCAAGTAAAGACAGGAAGTATTGCGAAAAACTTCACTAAACCCTCTCTACTATCATTATCGACGCACTGTTGAACAATCTAGGTATTTTCAATTAGTTAATTAGGAAGTTTTAACAAGTTTTAAAAGTAATTTGGAGGGTTTTAAGAAGAAATTATTCGTTTAACTAAGTTAACGCCGACTACTGACTTGTGAACGCTGCATTCATTAATTATGAATGGTGAAATATTCATATACTTTTTGGCGACGGAGTTTTTAGCAGAGTTTTATTTTTTACGGCTCTATGTTTTTATTAGCGTTGTAAGTTTTGACGGCCACGTCATCGTTTAGATTTATGATTGCAAAATTTGAACAGAACGAAAATGGTGAATATTTCCCATGCCAAATATGCTTTATACAATGTGTTAGAGGTTTGACCGCCAAAACTTAACAGATGATGGTATACATCAAAATGAACAACAAAAACTTTATAAGGTATAGGTTCTAAACCCAACCATTTTCGAGAAAAAAATTAACAAACTTCCAATTTTATGTGTAAAAATTCAGTTTATTAAGGAATCTATCCATAATTTTGTTCATTAAATACAATGAAATTCCTTTCTTATTCCTCTTATTTCAATTTATTTATATGTAGTTTTAATAAACAATTAAATCAATTGTTAATCAATGCAAATCAATAAATTCGATATCCTGGCGTGTGCCAATAGCGCGAGAATGTACTGAAGGACAAGCACAGGTCAGTTGGTATCTGAACTACGAAGTGTTAACGTGTTTGTTGCTTATCGGAAGTGTTTTTGCGTACCATTATTTGATTAATTAAATTTTTGACAACTGATGAGGCATGTTTTACTTGAAATTGCGTTTTAAATTTTCATAATAATCATAACTGGGCAGACAAAAATCCATTTTTTTTTACTGTTTAAGAAAGGTATTTTAAGCTAATATGTATCAAATCTCCTACAATTCCTACCAATGAAGTCATATGCATGCTCTCTGATACCAAACATCTAGGTATGCTAATGAACACCCACAGACAAAACTCTATTCAATAATTATCTAAAAAATGTATTCTATTTACTAACCTGATATACTCTATAATTATATGGAGTGGGAACTCGAAATTCAACCACAATAGATGAGATCTGATCTATTTCTGCATTTTTTGGATTGCTTCATCAGGTGGCCTCCTTTAACTTGAGTCAAATATCTAACTATAAAAATTATTATAGCAATAAATTAAAATTATTAGAAATTAAATGTCAAAATGAAATTAAATAATGTCGACAGCGTCAAACTGATTAACTGTCAAGTATCATAACGACCTACTAAAATAAATAAAAATGTACCTTTTATGTATAGTTTTTTGATATATTTTCAGGTATTAACAATATTGTGTGAAACTAACTACTCAGTAAAAAAAAAGCTTAACTTGAAGTTTGTGGGGTCGCAACCCTCCAACTTCGGCCGTCATCTGGGAAAAAGGGGGTTAATAGTTTTTAGCATTTATCAGGTAAACTATTGGTCATACAAAAATTTTTAAAACACATTTTTTATTGCAAATTGAATTCTCTACAATTTTAGTCTAGTAACTTTTTGTTGTAAAATCAAAAATAACAAAGATATTAAGGAAAAACAATCAAAATTCTGATTTATTTTTTATTTAAAAAAAAACGACATCAGAGCATAACAATATTGAAGTGTCTATAATAAAAAATATTATTATAAAAATAATTAAAAACTATGCCATATCATTGATATAAATGTATACTTATCAGTAGGGAAGATTAATGTTCACTTCACAGCGCTGTAACACCCAAACTAATGAATATAATAAAAAAAATATATAATAAAAATTCTTCGTTGAAAACCACTCTACAAAAATGGTCTGCTGTCATTTTTTTTTTAAATAAGAAATAAATAAATTATGGCGTCCAAAAAAAATTTGTCCAAAAATTTTGATTGTTTCTGTTTAATATCTTTGTTATTTTTGATTTTACAACAAAAAGTTACTGAACTAAAATTGTAGAGAATTCAATTTTGAATAAAAAATATTTTTACAAAATTTTTGTATGACCAATAGTTTACCTGATAAATGATAAAAACAATTTCACCCCCTTTTCCAATATGGCGGCCAAACCTCGAGGGTTGTGACCCCACAAACTTCAAGTTAAGCTTTTTTTGACCTCCCACCCTCACATCTAAACAATAAAATTGCGTCGTCTAAAAAATGCAACCCTAAATGTAACTTTTCAATGGACTAGTAATAAAATCGAATGATGTAACAGTGTCTTACCAATGAGACTGTAAAAAACACTCACAGTAACTAGTTATGTGTGTGTTCGCAGATACTTCTGAAGAGATAACAACTACTAGTACTAGGTAATAGGCAAGTTACAAAGAATTATGAAGTGAATATCGATGATACTTTGACTAATCGATGGACAGATAGATATTTGTCTATAATTCAAGGATGTTTCACTAAATCTAGGCAACAGCAATTCGTGATACAGAATTGTATAGAGTACGTTAAAAGTGAACGAACATCCTGTACAATTCTTGTTTTTCCGCAAAGCTTGATAAAGACACAGACCACATATCTACGTAAAAATTTGAAAGAGCAGAACTGTGTCAACAGTAGGTCCATGGCTATTGAACAAAGTGCAAGTTATAGCTCCAATATAACTAAAACGGTGAGATTTATTCCAACCCAATAAATTATTCGCGGCGATAATTTTATCTCTATAAATGTAACATTCGCGTTTGACGTAAAGCGGCAATTGGAGAACTACCGCTATCACGGAATGGAAAAGTCAGCCATAAAATCAAAATATAGGCTGACCAATGTGGGAAAACAGTCTTAAATTCCGTCCGTGGAAATAATATATATCCCGGACTCAGACCAGTAATGAAATTGGAATCTTCCGATGCGATATTTCGTAGAATATGTCGGTGAGCTTTTGAACTAACAAAATTAAATTTGCCAGGATTTAATAAAAACCCACTGAATTTCAAAACAATGGAGTTTCTATTATTCCTCTGGAATTGAATAGAAAGAACTCTACGGTTTATTATTTCTCCTAATGTATTATTACATTTTCCTTTAATGTAATAAAGTTTGTAGAACTTGGTTGATAAAGTTTAACAAGAATCAGACAGGTTTTATTGTTGTATATAAAGGTACTAAGGTATTTTAATTTATTTTTTCTGCAGTTCGTATTAATGAAGTGTGTAATGAAGTACTATACAACTACAATAATTTTCTTTAACCAATATTTTTAAGTCCTCAGCATGAAGTAGACAAGCAACATCAATGTTATCTACAATGTCATTTATAAAAATATTGAAAAATAGAAAGCCCAACACAGAGCCCTGTGAAACTCCTGAAACAGCTGTTAAAGACGATGACTGACAGCCAAAGCACTCGACAAAAAAGCTATTTTGAAGATACGAAGATAAGAAGTTCTGTAAATCCAAACTTCATAAACTTAGTAAGGAGTAGACTGAGATCCAATTTGTCGAATGCTTTGGAAAACTCAGTGTATCACACATAACATCCGTGGAGTTTGAGATAAATTGAGTAAGTCGAAACAGATCTGTTACAGTTGATCTTCCATTTATAAATCCATGTTGCTTGTCCGTGATGCAGTTTTTCACAAGATTAAAATGAGGCTTATAAAGCAAAAACTTTAAAACTTTTGAAATGTCGGTAATTATGGTTATTATAGGTCTACAATTTTCACCCTCCTGCTTGTCATCACTTCTGGAAATCTTAATAAATTTAGCAGTTTTCAATACATTGGGATATACATATATGATTTTTCAAGGAAATATTAAAAAGTCCTATAAGAGAAAAGCTGGTAAATTATCCGGACCTATAGCGTTCTTTGGTTTCAGTTTTGTAAGGTTTTCAGCCTTCAGCCTCTGTAAACTCAGATAGAAAAATAGACTTCAAATATTGTCAGGAAGCTATCTATAATTTTTATACACAACTTGTATGGCTGTAGATATATTATCAGGTGTAATATCAACCTCGATACTTCTGTAACTGACATTCTAAACACGTTGTTGCTGACAAGTCAGAATATGTTTAGCTCTTAACATGGTAATTTTACACATCATGAATTGCATACTGGAAAATGTATTTACACGATTTTTTTTTACAGCGTATGTTCAATCTGCTACCCCTACCTTCCCTTAAAAGGTAAGTTTATTACATTTACAAGTACTAGACCGTAATTGAACGTATTTCCACCGACATCAATTCGTGCTTTTCAAAAACGACAAAGGCAATATAAAATGATTTCTTATTATACATTTAATAAGAATCTACATATTTTAGCGGGACGTGACACAATTTATTGTGGTCGATTCCAAGAGGCGTATTAACACGTATTTCGCTTATAACAAAAATTTTAATTGAAAATACTATTCGGATATTGGTTATTATAGCTTTTCTGTGAAATCCTCCTCTATTACTTTTTCCAATAACGTGTAGTTATACTGTATGTGGGGGTAATAACACAAATATAAACAATTAACAAATGTTAGTTGTTTTAATATAGGGTAAGTCCGAGATGGACATACTTAATACTTCATATCATTGAACGATAAATGCCATATCCTCAGTTATACATCCACACTTGTTCTGTAATAAAATAACATAAAAAGAATTGTATTATTTTTGACTGGAATACAGTGCAAAGTAAATAAAAGCAGGTGAATTAGTTTTACGATGTTACATGATCAATTCAATTAATGAAGTTTTGCCAACCTTAAAATAGTCTCGTTCATGCACTTTTTCTACAAATTAACGCAATGGCTGTCTTTCTCTGGCAAATCACATAAAATGGTCATCGTATTTTAGGTAAGGTTACCATAGCAATCTTTATTTTTTTTCAGATACCAAACAAGTATAAAAAACCTGGAGTATCTCGAGGTTCATAGATGCAAGAAAATCTTTTCCGTACAGTCGATGCTGTTAAAAGTGGTTCTCTTATTAAAATTGCATCAGTGACAAATACTACATGATAAAGAAAGGTAAGCATTTATATTGGTGCACTTGGTGTAATGATGTATGGTGGTGTAATGGTGGTGGTGGTGTAATGGTTGTATTGGTGTAATTTTTGGTACACAGGCTCAGGGTCACCTTGGAGGCCATAAAACAGGTCCGGCCCTTCCTACCCATCTATGTGGAAAAGTTTGGTGTAAATGCTCTCTAACGGCCATGGAAAAATTAGCTGGAGGACCATCATGCTGGAACCACATTTGTTGCCTCTGATTCAAAGGAATGTCTTCCAAAAACTCATGCAGTGTGTTCTGCAGAAAGTTGAGGTAAGCAGCGCCTCTTAATCGGTTTGGTAAAACAACAGGACCTAGAAACCTGTCACCTACAATACCGATCCAAATGTTTAATGAAAACGTCCCTAATGTCCAGATTCTATTAGAGCATGAGGATTTTGGTCGGCCCAAATATGCGTATTGTTAAACACTCCATTTCTTGTGAACCCGGCCTCATCAGTAAAAAGAATGTTTGCAAGAAAACCAGAGTCTTCAGCGTCATGACATAGAAACCAGCGGCTAAAAACCAAACGTGCTTGATGATCATTTATTGGATTTAAGGCCTGTACTCGTTGCACATGGTATGGATAAAGCAGTTGCTCGTGAAGGATTCTCCAAACAAGAGGACCACTAATTCCTACCTAGGCTGATATTCTCCGCACACTCGTATCTGGATTCTGCTCTACCAGTGCTAGAATTTCTTCTTCTGCTCTAGGAGTGGATACCGACCTTGGTCTTCCGGATAAATGGCACTGTTTGCTCAAGGAACCGGTATCACGCAATCTTTGGTAAATTCTTCCAAATATGCGTTGTGAAGGAATCTGGCGATTTGGATAAGCGTCAACATAAATACGTCGCGCTTCGGTGGCGTTCCCATTAGCACGACCATACATGAAATGCATGTCTGTTAATTCTGCGTTAGAGTAACCAGCCATAGCGAAAGAAAACTTGTACACTGAGAACAACTGTCAAATACGTACTGTTTATTTCACTAAACATCAACCAACTATTATAAGAAAATACACAACGTTTTTGCAAAATAAAAAAGAGGCTAAAAAACATAAAACATTCCATATCTCCGCAACCGTTACTTTTCGGGCCCATGTTTATTGAGACTTTTCTGCTTATTTTGGTTCATACTATTACCTCCTTAAATATTTTACACTCTTTTTTAACACCCTGTATACTTAACACGTTTTGCTCAAAATATGCACGTGTCGCATTTTTAATAATATTTTCAATATTCTTTTATATTTAACCGCATGAAGGTATTAATGCAGAATATTTACATGTTTATCTTTACGGTCGATTAAAAATTCTGTAAAAAAAATAAACAAACAGCTTGTGTAGTTTTCGGGATATTGAGATGCATGTCTAACACAAATTATAAATATTTTTTGAGCAAAACCCCTGTATCAGTTGCCGTCCGGAGATGATTTTTGTACTGGTGAGTAATTCGTAGCTTTTTGCCTTAAAGTGACTTCGAACTGAACGCTACACGTCCAAGAACCCCGTCCACTGTTGTAAATTTGTTTGTATGTAGCTCTGTTGTCCTCCACACGTTCTCCACATTGTAATCCAGAAGCGGCCCAGGCCGCATATACTTTTTTTAATTAATAAAGGCACATAAACATGAACAGTTTCAGCATTTATAAAAGTTAGGCGAATTTTACTACGGATTTTATAATCGCACACGTGCCGAAACTTCGGAAAATGTACCGCCGCACCTCATCCTGGCAATAACCGCAATGTTATTCGTTTAATTAAATCAAAAAGTATTCGAAATATGTTTGCGTGGAGTAAAAATCGTTTGATGGCTGAGCGGCGGCGGGTTTGCGGTTCCTGGCCCACTAAGAACATTATCAAACTTTTTGGTTCTTTCTTCTTTGACGGTTTTATCTCGGTCTGTGTGGCATTCATTTATCAAAGAAACAATGCCGTTGTAATAAGGACGGCTCTGGTTGTGAGCCGCCATTGTTCCTTTCATGTCGACCTTGTTATCATCGCCACCTAATCGCACCGGCTTCACCACTTACACTCCATTTCATTTATTTTGAGCCGACGCGCGCTCATTCAAAACTTGTTACATAAATGTTGTTATTGTAAATTACAACAACAAAGATTATCCCGTTCGCGGCTCGGTATGTTGAGCACTTCATTGTTTCCTGCTGGGACATTTTTCACCGTTGTATTTTCTGGGAGCGTTAAGGGAGTGATGAATATTATTTCGCGCTTGTTTTATTACCACTTAATTTTTACTGTAATGCGCACGGAGCGGAACGAACGAATGGTCTAACGAGGAATCCAAGATTGCACACTTGGAAGCCGTAAAACTGGAGATAGCAATTTTATTTCAGGAAAAAAATCACATTAAAACACTTTCAATTTTTCTTTAAATGACATGAATAAGGCGTGAGTTATAATTTTTGTAATTCAGGAGTACTTAAGGGACAGTATGAAGGGTTTCTTAAGATGAGGTCAAAAATTCAGGGACGTGTTCTTTTGCCAAAAATAAAGGTTTTTTGTTATATAAATGTAGGGTTTTATTACAGCTATTGTCTAGCTACAGCGTGTCAAATATTAAAATAAAAATAAAAAAAGTTTTTAATTTTAAATTTCTAAGCCGCTTGGCACAGTTGGTATGAAACAAAAAATTACCAGCTTTAGAAATTTACCAGTGGCGTGGTGTGGATACCATCGATCATTATTTCCAAAAAAATATATATCACTATTAAGGTTTGTTCCAAATGCATATAAAACCGTACAATGTACGGTTTCGGGTCTGCGCAATAGCAAAAACTGTTCCAAATTAAAAATTATCATTCATTGTACGATTTCCTTAGCGTTCCAAATATCTTTGGGACAACGGGGGTCGCCTGGGCCACGGGTTGACCTGGCTGGGAGGTCGATCTTTCAAGTTGCAAACTTGGGGCAGGCCCGGTTGGGATGAGCTTGTGACCACCATGTTCTGGTGCTTGGTTGCCGGTGAGGATCGATCTCTCCTGGCGTGGACGCGGGGTGGAGTTGCATTGGTGGGAGCTGTCAGTCCGGGAGAAGCGAGTGGGGGGCTGGGACAGATAAATGGACACAAAAAGAAAGAAGCAGAGTAGTTGTTTCCTGGAATTCCGTGTTTGCAAAATATCGTTTCTCGCCGATCGCGATAAAGGTCGACAGCTTTCAATGGTGTCTACTGCATGTAGAACGCTTCGTGCCCGGACATTTTCAGTCCGGCATGGAGTAGCGAACGGCCGATAGATGTAGTTAGTTCTACACCGCGTACTACTTGTGAACTGTTTGTATAGACATGCGCACTAAGTAAACTCGTTTAGATTTGACATTAAAGCTGCTCAGATTAGTCGTTTTTTGATTGATAAATGGTAAATTGAATTTTAAAATGTCCATCCATGACTAGTTTTTAATTTTAAATAATGACTTGTATACGAGGTTGTTTACAACTTCAAAGTTAAATTCAGAGGTTATATTATGTGTGTCCCCACTAATTTTTCGGTCAAGAAAACATTCCAAACATTCGCGATTCCATGCACGGTACAGACTTGACGCATGCGCCTATTATCAGTGCATATAATCGCGTGACGGTATCGTGGCCGTACAAAAGTATTTATTTGGAACAAAGCTATTGTGTATTGTCAAATTAACCTTAATTTTTAAAGATTCAGTTTTTATAATGCCTTATGTATATTCAAATGCTGAATTGGTCAATATGGTTTACATTTCTGGTCTTACAAATGCAAATGGTACTTAGGCTAGGTGAATTTAAATGGAAAGATTTCCAAATCATCCAACTCCAAATCCAAGAAAGTTCAGAAATGTTTTTCAATATCTTTCTGAAATGTACAATTCCTAGAAGACCTTTGAGTGTCAGAACCCTTGTGTTGGAAGAACCTATTCTACACGAAATTGAAGAAGGCCCAAATGCTAGTACTAAGAATATCGCGAATCATAAATTAGTTTGTTCTGTTCTGAAGCATCAACAGTTATGCTCGTATCACATACAAGGGGTTCAGGCCTTACTGCCGCAACACTATCCTGCTCGCTTAAGGTTTTGCCACTGGATTATGCAAAGAATTTAACAAAATATTGGCTTTTCCGCTGGCATATTGTTTACCAACCATAATGCCATAATGGAATCTCGATTTCAGTTAGCTTTGAATGTATTAGTGTGTATTATTGGAAACTTTTCTGTTGGTTTCTTTTCTGTTCTGTTTTTACCAAGAACTTTAACCGATGCCTCCTACATATATTTTCTTGAAAACGTTTTACCTGAACTACTTGACGATGTTCCCTATGCACTAAGACAAGAAATGTGGTTTATGCACGACGGGGCCACATTTTACTTTGACTGTTCGTAAATATTAAATTAAAGGATTTGGTAATAACGTCATTGATCAGGAACCTTTGTCAGCCAGATCACCAGATATAAACCCTACTGATTTTTTTATTTAGAGGACATTTCAAGAGATTAGTTCAAAAGGTTCACATTGAACCTTGACATATTCTATGTGGTCCCAGAAAATATTCCTCTCTGCATGATGACTAGTTCTTTGATGGTATATGGTCTTAGTATGAAACAATAGTGACTATGATTAATACATGCAAACATAATAAACCATAATGTTACGTTTGATCCTACCATTGGCTGTTTTAAAATGTATAGAGAATGTAGTGAAAATAACAAACATAGCTAGTCTATCAGTCTGTGTGCAACTGCAACCTTAATATAAAACATGAATATTATTAATGCATACAGCGCAACTATTTTTCTAAACACTGTTCTTTAAGTAGCCTCACAAGAATGTGTCAGGTGGTGTAAAGTTTGGGCGATTTGCTGGCCATCGTATGGTACCGCCGGGAAAATTTAAACGGCTAATGTTAATTAGATATTTTGAGCAACGAAATAGACAATTTTATTATCCAATTTGATAGGTCGACGGGATGATATAGCAGCAAGATGGAGCTCCATCACATAATGCAAGATAAGCTACGGAATATTTCAGTAATAGTTGTATAGAATGGTTAGGAAAATATGACACCATACGATGGCCAGCAAATAGTCCAGACTTGCCACCACCTGATAGATTACATTACATGTTTATATCAGTGCAATCAGGAAAAAGTGGAGAATCCAAAAAATATAATAATATACAGGGCGTTTTATATGAAAATAACAAGTTGATATAAAGAAATTGAAATCTTTGTGAAAAAGTGTGTTGTGAAAATGAAGAACATTCTGTTGACAACAGCTTAATTTAATATACTCACGTCACTCTTTTCTAAAATAAATGAACTGTAAATACGAGTTCTCTTTTAGTTTTACCAATTTATTTTCAGCGAACTTTCAGTAGTACATACTTTCCCAGCCACTTCACGTTGTAGTACATTCTATAAGAATTTATACAGTTTCTTTTTATTTCGTCCCAGTTTTGTAGCAGTAAATAAAAGAGGAAAGCAATAATTTCTCAGACCGGTTTCCGGGCACTAGATTCGCGCTTGCATTGGAGCATATGACAAAAATTATAAATACATTTGGATCGCCTGAAAAAGTTACTGTGGAGTTCATTAAAATCAAATTAGTTTTAGACGGGGCTCAAGCCAGTTTCAATTAGTTCGACGTTTCAAGAAAACTCAGACTTTCGGGACACGTTCGCCAATGCGCGCTAGGAGAATACAAACTATATTTTTACCAGTACCGAGAGGTGGATCGAGAATTGTAATAACTTTGGATAATTTAGGGGGAATGTAATAATCATTAACGGTAGCCGGCAGTATGCAAATTTGATATGCCGGCTAGTCTTTGGATGCACTTTGTCAGTATATTAAGAAACTAGAGCAATTCTTGAAACTAACACAGCTTGGCGCGTCTATGCTACTTGACTGTTAATTCTAACCGTGCAGTACACAAAAGAAATCTTTTTTTAAACAAATAATGGTACGCTATTATACAGGGTGTATCTAAATAACCCCAAATAATTTTAAGGGGGGTTCTTCGATGAAAATTGATAGGAGTCTTTTTTTAACTCTTCAAGTTTTTTCGAAATGGATTTATGAAAAAAAAATCTATTACAATGCATTTTTAAAAAAATGAGCTGTTTAACTCGAGTGTAGTTTGTCGAAAGATCTAGTGGCCTGTTCTTCGCAATAGAATCTATAGAAACAAATGTCAATGTCATTTATTATTACGGTTCCAAAATTATGCAATAAACTTGGTATTTAAAAGACTAATAAGGTATTTAATTAATGCATAAGTATCTTGTTTAGTTTGAAAGATACATAGGTAACGCATGTACTATCGTTTGCAATAATAATGACACTCATTAAAATGAATTTTGCGATTTCTTTAAAACTTCTGATGTATTTGTAATGGGATCTACTTCACATTTTTAATATGAGTTATTAGTTGTTTCACTCACCGATAGAGATTTAATGAAATTTCTACTCTGAACTTCCAGAAGTTCAAAAACTGTTTTAAGAGAGTGTCATTATTATTGCAAATCTAAAAACACATATAATACACACACAATAACAAACAATATAAACAGAAAATTCAAATAAATAATTAAAACACATGAGGAAAAATGAGCAAAACATATTGAGTCCAAGAAATATGTCGCACTTCATTGCTTTTTGCCACAAGTTTTGTGTAAACTAATGAAGAATGTATCTAAGCATTTTATCGTTGTACTGGAATATTTCGTATAATATAATATCTAACCTTTGATTGTTAGATTTTAGCAAAGTTTACAGAATAAATATATAAGTTGTTGTTTCACTCTCGAACACGCCCGCTCTACCAATTCCGCTCTCCTCACCCCCTTCTTCTAAAAATGGCCGTGATATTTTATATATGCTGTGAATAATTGTCACTCAAGACGTGGTTTTTCCTTTCTCCATTGTTCAAGTTTAAATTTCATCAACTAATACGATATAAAATTTTACGCGGTACACCGATAAAAATTAGAATCTTTATTTGAAAGATTGTCCTGATCAATGCTATAAAAAAATTAGAATTTGAAGCAAACATTTTTCAAATGAAACATCAAACATTGTTTTTGTATGAACCAAAAAATAAGTTCTTTGTGGTATTTATACTGGTATTTATTAAAAAAAAGTGTAGGTAATATGCAATAATGTGCTTAATTGTATCATGTTAATTTTACACTCAAGCATTTTTGGTTCAAACAGAGTTTCTGATAATACCAAAACTATTTTGGCGCCAAAATTTCAAGATGCTGAAGTTCAAACTGGTACACCTATTCTAAGTGATACCTGTGCACAAACAGTATAAAATAAAATTTGTATGTACAGTAACATCTTTAAATAAATTAAAATAATTTGTCTCAAATTAATTAATATTCGTATAGAAATACCCAAATCACTAAAATAATATTAAGTACTAAAAAATGACCTGGACATACTTATCCATTGGGTCTTCATTTGAGTAATTGTTTTTACTGAAAAGAATATATGGTTTATTAAATTACAAAACAAGAATATAATGCATTTTTATTATGTTCCAGATCAAGACTGCCAAACGTCACAAACACTTTCGTGTAGGAGTTCAAGAAAAGCTGCATTAAAAGAGCAAGTAAAAACCTATACTGCAGCATTTGTAACTTGTAAACAATATAGATTATATTATTTCCTATTTTAGTTTTAAAATAATATATTCTGTTTTTTTTAATATTTCAATAAACATTTTATTGCAAATTTTCCTCATGGCTACATTATTTTTTATATAGTAAAGTACGTACATATTTTATTTTAAAATTTACAAGTGAATATATACGACTTCCAAGATTAACTAACAAAACGTTATACCTATAAGGGGCATTCCACGCCAACTCAGCAGTCGATCCCACATCACCCTGTCAGATCTGGTTCAAAATTGGTACATCGATTAGTACTATCGAAAAAAGGATATTCCCAAATTTTCAGCCCCTAAGACCGCTTCCTGTCATCAGGGGCCCATAGTGAAGTTTTCGACCATCATTTCACCTCCAGGGGTCTGAAATCGGTTTTCCGTGTACTGACGCGGCATTTTGGTCTAAAAAAATGATTAAAAATACTTAGGAGATGCCAAATTCCCAGTAGAACACGATGCCAACATCCGTTTTCCGATATCTAGCACGGGTAGCCCGGAAAACGCGCTTTGATAAAAATCTGATATCTCAAATACGGTCGCTTCAAACTGGCTGAAAATTTACCAAAAGGCTCTTCGATTATAGCTCTTTTGAATGTTCATACGCGCGTGGTGATCATTATATGTAAATAAAAAGTTACACGCATTTTACGGGTTTTATATGGGATTTTCTGTAAATTTTTCATTATAACCGCTCCACTAGCCCTATCCAGTTGGGTAATAATTGGATTTTTTTCCCTCACCAAGCGTCTCTTTTGTTCCCCTGTCTTTACAAACACAGAAATTTCTCTCTCCAGCCAATATTAGAGAAAACATTATTTATTCAATTATTTATTTCACAATTTTCGTCAATTTTATGATTTTGAGCAAATTTACATTTTCTGCAGCTTACTTCTATTATTTGTAAAAAAATATGAATATAATATAATATAACGAATGAAAATCGCAGTAAGAAATAAGAAAACCCACATTACAATCATTGTTGACACTATACATCTCGATATTATTTTCACTATTTTACACGTCCTTATACATGAATCAGCATTCTATCTAAATAATGTTAAATACGTCCCAACTTCATCCGCCACCATTTTATGGACAGACAAATTATTTGCATCAAACTTTACAAGTTTCTGAAACCTCTTTATCATAAAAATGTTACTGTTTGTATTCCTTCCAGTTGAAAACTTTTGTTTGAAGGCAAACCTAACTATTTCACTTGGCTTTACTGCCTGAGAACTTTTATGGCACTTTGTTTTATAGACAGTCGATTTAAGTACTTAATCAGAATATAACTTCTTCCAAACGACATATGTAAAAATATACAGGGTGCCTCTGTTTTTCGTTCATTCATTTCTTTCAACTTTGGTAAAGCATAAAGTATGAGAAAATAATAAGGGTCCTTCCTATAACATTTCATTTAAAACTACTGTTCCGTTATAATGGGTGTTCAATTTTTTAAGTAACAATTATCATAGTTTTAATTTAAGAAGTATCAATATCAACATCTTATTATGTATGTAGTAAAAATACTATTCACCGTTGGCATAGAGGCTTGAAAGTTTAAACACAAGTATATAAATATATATAATTTTGTGTATTAGTTTTATTCTATATAATTATTGATTTCTGCGTCCGTACCCTTTATTTTAATTGTGACATATTACAGATAGAATAAACAAATATTTAATTTAGTAGATAATAAAAAATAGTTTGAATGTCCTGTATAATGAAAACATAATATTTTAAAGAAAAAGGTTGAGAAAGATCTTTTTTATACTTTTTTTCATTACCAATTCTATGGAGGAAAAAACGAGGACACCGCATATAGTGAAATTAGACAAAGAAAACATTTATTTTTTGATAAATATATTTCTCATGTAAAAATAATTAAAGTTGTTTTACTTTTTCGAATTAAGTTTGTTTAAGTACATCTTACTGACTCTATACAGGGTACCCCGTTTTTCATGGCTCACCATTGTCATATGAGAAACCGTTCGTATTTCTCATAAATATTGCAAAAGTGTAAATATGAGTTCAAGCGATGATTTATCATCAGATAAAGAGAATAAAGCGTCCAGTGTTGTTTCCAATTACGTGTAAGAGAAATCACGGAAGAAATACGAACCAACATTGAAAAAACGAATATGAAAAATGGTGTAGAGAAAAAGAATATTTAACATAACTAACGAGAAAGAATTATATTATTAGAATATTTCAACCAACTAAACAAGGTATAGCTTTCATATTTTTTGTGCTTTACTCAATGATAAATGATGATAAAACTCTGCTTTCTGCTCATGAAAATAGCTGTATTACAAATATGTTTATTGGTGAAAATATTTTATAACCAAGATTTTAGGTTATTTTTATTATTGGTTTGGCAGGTGCATGTCGGTGGGAAGAACTCACAAATCTGCTTGTAGAACATGAGAAAGGGCTATGCTTCCAAGTGGAAATATTGATTGCTTGAATTTAGAAGAACTGGTAAACAAAATACATCAATTTAAAAACTAAAAACTGTGACCACGTTCGCTTCTTTCTTCGATATAAAGTTGGTTATACCAACAACCTACAGGTATAAATACTATTGGCAATGTGGCAAAACTGATTGCAGAATTTCTTAAACTGCCTAATCCAAATGCATATAGTGGGCACTGTTTTCAACGATCCTTAACCTCCCTTTTAGTCGATTGTAGGGCAAATATTTTCAGTATACCTATTAAATTTTCTCAAGTTGTATAGATTATATTTTCAGCGTTAATAAATGTCTAATTTGAGTCTAATTCAATTTACAACGTCATTATCGCACCGAGTGCTTTAATAAATTTAAAAAGCACATGTGGCATACTGTAAGTCATTATGACATTGAAAACAGTGTCAAATTATAGTCATTCCGTGACAGATAAAATTACAAACACGTCAGTATGTACCACTAGATTAAAATGTTGCATTATTTTACGTTACGCAATATATTTTGAACACACATACACCTTTTCAAATAAATACATCCTCAGTGAAAAAGGTATATAAATAACATTAAAGAAAGACATGTACATGTACAGCCTGTATATAAAAATCTTAAGGGGAGTGTTGCCAGTGCGTTGATAATAAACTATTATTGGATAAAGCAATTTTGTTTTGGTGCTGCTTTTGTAGGTTGAGATTTTCCAGTAAATTATTTGCGATTGGGAGCATCACGCGAGGAAATTAAAAAATAATCCCGTTTTCATTATCAAAGGCGGCTGGGTACGAGGTTCGTTACGGTCCGAAACAAAGGCATCCTCACAGATCTGATGAGACACGCCGATCTACCAAGAATACCTAAACACTACTTGAAAATCCACAAACACACGAGGCTCTAGATTAAATTCACCCTCTGGAGTTTTCTGTCGATTCGTCTCTTAGTTTCCCGTCATCATGTTGAAAATGTCGTTATCTTCACACTACCAGATCCCTTATAGAATAGAAAAGAGTTCAAGTGTGCCCCTGGAATTCATTCATTCCCCATATCGACCCACATATCACCTTTTATTAAACTAACCATGTTAAATTTTATCACGAGATCGCGACTTCATCCAATTCCCGGGAAATTCGCGCTTCCGGCTATCCATTTCTCTCAGTCACTTCCGGGCGTGCGTTTTAAAAGTTATCTAAAGCCGTTCGATTTGCTTATTTATGCACAAGACGTATCATTCGCATAGCGGACTTAAATGCAAAATTCTACTCGATGTATTTGATAGAGGAAATGGAACATCTACAGCACCAGTCTTATAGATTATTCAGTGGCAGCCCGTTGGGTAGGACTCTGGGACTACGCATAAACTGAAAACATGGCCAGTTTGTATTGCCACTCCATAACAGTAGACAAGATTTCAGCGGCGTGTAATTACATATTTTTTTTACGTTCATGTAAAAAACAAATATTTATTGAACAATATTTAGTGAAAAACCTGGTTCTTATTTGCACTAGTGCAATAACCTTTTAATTGCACTCATCTGTCATTCTACTTCGAGCTTATTAGCTCTCATCAGTATGCCATAGGTGAGAACACAACGCAACAACGAATGAGAGTGGAATTATAACCTCACTTTACTTAAAATAATTTTCTGTATAGATCTAGGTTTTGGCCATGTTTTGGTTGTACCCAGAGATACAAGTATCTTTTTCACATGTTTCAGAAGCAGCATAAGCAAATATATATGTGCTGCAAAAATATTACACTTACAATGAAGTAAAGTATTAGTAGTTTCTAAATCAGCATTGACTAAATGTCTCTCCCTCGAAAAATAAAGTCTAAAGACAGTTTCCATTATTATTAACAACCAAAAATAACTATAATAAGAAATCTAATCAAAATAGAGATAAAACTGCCAAAGTAAACAAACACAGAATTACCCCCACTATCACTGAAAGCACGGGCTGAATATATGAACAGCACATTCAATGGATGTGTGAAATTTTCGGACATTTGATTTAAATTCGTCGTCAGATAGTAGTTTAGATGTCTTCTAGTCTCGCAAAAATAAAATATTCACTCATACTACACGTACCACAACTGAACATTCTTGTAAATTTATGCAGAAATTATATAAATTATGTGCTTAAGAAACTGGAGCGTTCTAGAATCATTTGTGTTATTTTTCGACAGAACATCATTGGAAATGTTTAGCACGAACATTGTTTTTGGATTATTTTGATATGAACGATTTCTTACGTTGGAGATGATCTGATATCGATGAAGATCATTTTAAATGATGATGGTTTATGTCTACCATAGTTTGACAAATGCATTACATGATCAAAAATCCGCATGTCAACCTTTGCTAGCTCGTCTTCGTTTAACCGATCAACAGCATCAACCGTTTTTGTAGCAGACTGATGATGGAAAATAGTACTAGGAATAAGCTAAACTTAATAAAACTGCAGCTACCTAGGCCACAAAATATATTAATCTGTATTCTACTAGTATCTAGTCTATTATTAATTGCTTTAGAAGGAATATATTCTTTTGTCTTGCGGTCTGAATTTAAAATTAGATCGGGAAGACATAATTAATGATTTTACAACATGACTCCCTTTGATAAAGCTAATGTCGTGAAAATAATTCTTTTGTAGCTCATTTGGAAGGCTATTCCATGTCTGCCTGATAATTTAATTCTTCTGGTCTATATCAAACAATTTTTGAGAAACTATGATTTTAAATGACAATAGAGCAAAACAGATTCTTTAATAGCTCATGAGTATTATTTATAGAAAAGAAATAACTTTTGGATGTAATAAAAACACTATGGACCGATCAACTTGTGTGTGAATATTTATAAATCTTTTAAAGAAAACACAGAAATAATACCTACATCTAAAAATTTCTGATTATTGTAGTTATATAATATCCACCTTTCTTTATTATTCCACTGAGTTTTACTCATATTGCAAGAAATTCCACAGAACCGAAAACAATCATTTATCCTGTAACCGTATTACACGAATTTCTCTATACGCTATATTTGCTTTAGTCACAATTGGCTCCATTAATGCGATCGTTATTAGAAAAACAACACTTGACCCAGTTTCAGATAGGACATTGGGCACAATGGCGTCAGGATAGTGGAAAGAAAGCTTCCATTTCTGCCTGTTTGGTCGGTCTGTTCCATTTTCTCCACACACATACACACAGATGAAAATTGTCGGAGAGTTGGTAGTGGCCTGATAAATAGAAAATAACTGCTAACTGCATTACTACTGCCTTTAAAATTTGTTTTGAATTGGGTATATGAAGAATAATTGTGTAATAAACAAATAATGAAATGCACAAGATGTCTGTTTATGCCTCAAAAAACTAGAAGGGGAGTTTTTAGTTCATATAACTTCTTGTCATTAAGAGATTTTTTCTGAATTATCTTTAAAATGACTGAAGGTACTGATGTCGACATTTGTAGACGAATAAATATAAACTTTTTTTAAGAAAAACGTGCAAACTATTTTATACATAATAGCAGTGGCGTAGATGTTTAGTTTGAGAGATATAATAAGGACGTCACTGTTATTGGGAATAAAACGTTTTATTTTTGTTGATATTTATTCATGACATCTATATCTGTAGCCAATTTAAAGAAAAGCTCTCCCCAAAATAGTATCCTGTATTTTGGAAGAACTACATCTACCATGTTTGCAAGAGAAACTAATCTCCCAGTTTTTTTTAAGTATAAACCTTGCATAGATAAATATGTACTATACAGGGTGTCGGAATATGAGTGCCTTTATTTTACTGTGATAAATTGGATCAAACAAAACATACTTGACTTAACAATTTTTTTCTCTGTTTCCAACTCTAACAGAATTATCAAAGCAAACAGGTCTTGAATGGTTTTCTCTCTTTTCACAACAGAATAAAATGTGAAATATATTTACTGCTCTTCAAAATGGCTTTGACTTGGGAAAGCGTTTACCTTAAAAACGTCTCGTAGCTAGAAAATTTTGCCCTGATTCACCATAACAGCTGGTCATGGTTATTATAAATTGTTGAATTTTTGTTTCTGTACACTCACAAATACATCAAGCACTAGATACAGAGAAATGAAACGCACTATCCACATCCAGCTAGCAATAAAGTAACGCAAATTGAGACATCAGAGTAACTAAATTTGCTGTTTTGTTGTGTAAATTTTGTAGAAAAATGATTCGTTTTATAAATTTAGTAATGAGAAAAATGAATACATTCAAGATGTGAAAATTAATTTAGTCTTGATACTTCAAGAGTTGTTTTACATATTATAAAGAGAAACATTAAAAATGTTCATTTACATTTTGTTTAGTGATCAAATTTAGGCAGTACATTTACATCATCTGTTTTTAATCCATACAATCATGACTGTAAAAGACATCGCGGTACAAAATGGCTACCAAGCCACCAGATCTATATACAATCGTTCTTTGATGTATTCACCGTAGATACTAAGCCATTACAGTTGGTCTCTGAAACCAAACCACTTACTAAAATTACAATACAGGTGAGTAGTAGCGGAGGTCGCACACTTACTTCTAAAATTGAAATATCCAAGACAAGGCACGCGCATGTTCCATCTTCATCAAACATCTCGTTAAATTTTATAGAGACAACTTATCAAAATCAATCGAAAGCATTTTAAAGAAAGCAAATAAACGACGAGATAATATTGATACCTGTGGATCCAACTCTTAAAGGTAACAAGCGGGATGATTTCCAATTTTTTTGTCTTCATCCCACTAAAAGAAAGCCGAGATATCAGTCGTTTATATTTCCCCGAGACATATAATTAGATTATTGATCCGACGGTGGAGAAAGAAAAGGGCGCAGCCAACAGGTGCAGATAAATCTATTGTGCTTGTGTAGCTGCGACATGATTAGGAATTTCTCGATACAATCAGCAGCCGATTGCATCGTTGCGGCGTTTCGCTACCTGCCGGATAAATTGACGTCGAATAAAGAAATCCCCGACGATCCACGCGACAGGAATATCTTATTTAAATAAAGTTCGCTGCTTTTGAGGGACTTTATGATGTATGGGAAACATAACACGTTTTATTTCATCTCCTTTTCCTTTGTGGCGAACGGAAATTTTTAGTGATGGCATTCGTAATGTGCAAGAACAAAAGAACGGGATTCAGTTAGCACTAGATTATCTGAAAGATGTTGAGAAAATTAAGAACGTTGGTAAATGAAGTTGTGACTTTGCATATAGCGCTATGATACTATTATACAGAGTGATTCAGAACTTATCTAAAAGAAATATGTACAGGGGACTCTTAAAAATACAATTTTGTAAATAAATCAAAAAGAGCAGTTTTAAACTGATTTAAAGACACACTTCTGCTCGGCACTGGAAACTTGTCCAATGTAAAACCTGATAAGGCGGCAAGGCATGCAATCGGCGACCGGACCAAAAAATGAAAAGAAATTCCCAAGGAAAGAAATAACATTTTATAACACTTATTTTATAGAACAAATTAAACTACCTTTGCCGCTATGCTATTGTTATTAACAGAATTAATTTGTGGTTTTCATTAATAAAATAGTGTGACATACCAAATGTTACAACAAAATGTTGGGTCTGCCTTACCCAGTTTCTACAAACTAACACAAATATTTCTGCTTATTGTCCGTTTTGAACTTGCAAGTTATTGGCAGCTGCTATGACACGTTTGCGTAAATCATTCACTTTGGTGCGATTTACTTAATTTTTTAAATATCCCCACAAAAAGAATTCCAAATGATTTATAGTCAGGAGATCGTGGCAGCCATAGTACCGTTCCTCCTCATCCAATACCTTGGTATTAATGCTTGGACACGCTGACCATGGTACGTATATAATTGGGCCTCGTGTATGATACGCCACACTGCTGGAATACGCCATGGACGTCCTGGACTTGTATCTCTTCCACAAATCGGTTTCAAATTTTCATCGCGTTGCACTACACTTGAAAAACTAATGTAAAGACTTGCATCACAAAAACGTTAGTAGTTACAAAAAGTAACCCGATGTAAAGGTTGAAAATAATATAATTTCAATAATTTTTGACTGAGAAATTATAAGGATTTTGCAAAAAATAATATTGACTCCATTTTTCATGACGCATCTATTCCTAATTTTTTTTAGATAACTTCTGAATCACCCTGTATTAATTTTTCTATATTTGTTTATTGAGATCAAAGAGGGAGATGACCAAGGCTATATCAAAATACATCTAGCTTTACACCTGCAATGTGCCATGGACCTTCAACGACATGCTTGTCTGTTGCAAGCGTTTATCTTAGTAAAAGTTAAAAAAATAAGGAAATCAAGACGACTCAGTAACAAAATTTAAATAGCCAGCAACTTGAAATATGCGAGTCGTAGCAAAACACATAGATTTTTATATAACAAAACTCTCTAGACACTTTTGTTTTGGTATTGGGTATCATATCTTGGAAGTATAGTTCTTTACCTTTCACACGTTTTACAAGCAGATTTGTGAGTTTTCTAATCGACATACGCCTGTCAAACCACCTTGCGTATCATTAAAAATCTGAATATTTTCTTCTTTGTTAGTAGATAATATAGATTTTTTAGGTTTGTAGCTTTCCCATTCTCGCTTCAGGAATGCAATCAAATTTTAGTATTCTTTGATATCGATATTCCTTTTTGCTTTAAATTTCTGTTCTTATCACTGAGTAATAGCACTAAAAAGATGAAAGTTTCTGTGTTTTACTTCGTTCGTTGAAATATAACAATTCTTTCTCGTTAGTTATGTTAAATATCTTTGTTTCTCTACATCATTGCTTGTTTGTATTTCTTCCATAATTTATCTAGAACGAGATTGGAAACAGCACCTCAATATATTGTATGAGTATCAGTACAGGGCAACAATACTCTTTCTGTAAATCTTCTAATCCTTTCAACCATATTGTGAAAAGATAATCACAAAAAAGGACAACACAGGCACATCACATCTTGACTCACAGTAAAATTATTTGTGCTACGAGTTTCATTGAAAAATAATGTTGCAAGAAATGAAGGAAATTAGTCCTCGAAGTTGGACGACTAAATTGTCTGTATTTATACGACCATGCAGGTCGTTAATTGTGACGGTACCTCACGCCACGATGCTGTAAAGAAAGAAGTTTCCAGGAAATAGTTAAATCTCTTTAAAGTTTTATAGTTACGGCCACTAAAACGCCATTGTTTCCAATTTATCGGTCGTAAGCAATTATGTTGCCTCTATTGTTACGACTTTCGATACAAGGAACCTACCAAACCATTGTTAAGTGCTTAACACGCATTTTATGAGAATTTCAATTCTATCGATTTATTAAAGTGTTATTCGCATTTTTACACTGATGAATTCAGAAAATCACTTATATGCCTTTAATTTCTTTACACATTACTCAGGGTGCATTTTAAGCTCACGTCATATTTAAGGGAGTGATTGAGTCATTTTAGGAATACATGCCTTAGTAAATCAGGAGCCTAAAGTTACTGGTTTTCAAGAGAGAGGGCGTTTAGATTTCTGATAAATATGCTTTCAATTATCTCTGTACGTTGTCGTATAATGAATTATATATAGAATAACAAGTGATATCTGACATCAAAATAATATGATCTACCCAAACATACCTCAGACAAAAGTTTATAGTTATAGTGTCAATTTTTTTTTAAATAACCTTTGAAGTAATTTTTATATTTAAATGAAATTTGGTAAGAAGGTTTTTTTAACATGACAAATTCAAATTTTCTGTTAACGTTGATATATAGGGTGTTTCATAATATATGCGCAGGACTTCAGGATGTGATAGCTCGTCCAAAAATTTGAAAAAAAGTTTGTATTAACTTACCCTCTAAAAAGCACAATTTTCGAGATACAGGGTGTTGAAATTGTAAAAAAAATTCACTTTTTGGGAATATCTCCGGAACCGTTTATCGTACAGAAAACAGCTTTTGTAAGCATTTACTACTCATAATAAGCTATGTTCTGTGGGAGAAAGTCATCAAAGTCATAATTGGTGATGATATTGAAGGGGAAGTGGGTGTTTTTCTCCCCAACTTCTACGCCACTGGAAAAAGAACGGTTTTGAGACGCCCATTTGAACCGCTACAAAAAATGTACTCTTGGTCATAAGCTCTAAAGTTGAACGTTTTCGAGAAGAATCTACTTTTATGTTGAAAAACATGGTCAATTTTTTGAAATAAAATTTTTATTTTACTAAATAATATAATTTTTTTTTTGATCAAGTAGTATTAATTTAACTGTGTACGATTTTTTTTTTATTTTGCAACTATGAAGTTAACGTTTGGTTTTGTTACTTGTTCTAACGATTAAATAAATTTTGTTTAATTGGTAAAAAAAATTTATTTAAAAAAATTTACCATGTTTTTCAACATAAAAGTAGATTTTTCTCGAAAACGGTCAACTTTAGATCTTATGACCAAGAGTACATTTTTTGTGTAGAAAACATTGGCGGTTCAAATGGGCGTCTCAAAACCGTACTTTTTCCAGTGGCGTAGAAGTTGGGGAGAAAAACACCCACTTGCCCTTCAAAATCTTCACCAATTATGACTTTGAAAAAAAAATTTTCTCGCACAGAGCATAGCTCATTATGAGTAGTAAATGCTTACAAAAGCTGTTTTCTGTACGATAAACGGTTCCGGAGATATTCGCAAAAAACGACATTTTTTTTACAATTTCAACACCCTGTATCTCGAAAATTGTGCATTTTAGAGGGTAAATTAATATAAACTTTTTATCAAATTTTTGGACAAGCTATCACATCCTAAAGTCCTGCGCATATATTATGAAACACCCTGTATATTGTTAAGGGTGCCACTTAAGTCACCTATTTTAAATTTTATAGTTCATTTTTCTTGCTACGTATTGTATGTGTTATTTCCTGAGAGCATTATCGCGTTTTCCATCACTTTTACATAAAAAAACCTTCCTTCTTGATATACTTACATACATTTTATAATAAAATTTAAAGATTTACGAGTAATACGGGCTAAAATTTCGTATTTTCCATCATCAATAATTTTGGAACGCCTTATGTAGCTATTGGGAATGAAATTCTCCAGTTAATCCTAATCAATCAAAGAAATTTTTAAAAGTTCGTTGATCACTTATTTTATGTGCAATTCATTACAGGTCACTGCATATTAAATAATAATAATTAATAAATAAATTATAGAAAAGTGGCTCCACATCTGAGCCCTGTGGAATACCTGACATCTGCAAAAACTCATCAGGCTTATAACCTTGAATATTAACGAATTGATATCAACTCACTAAATAAAATTGAACCAATATTATTAATTTAGTGGCTAACTGCTACAGTATGATACTATGGTCTAGTCGATCTAAAAATTTGGCTGTGGTGATGGAAAGCTTCACTTATGAACTAAGTTTTACAGATAACATTTGCTACTGTAGACCTCCCTTAAATAAAACCGTGTTGATCGGTAGTTGTTAAATTCGATACTTCTTACATACCGATGACGCTAGAAACTGCAGTAGCCCAGCGATATAAGATACTTCAACTTTGATAATTTTTTTCTCGGGAGATTTTAATTTTTTTTACGATTTGACTTCATTTTCCATGACGCATCTCACCCCATTTTTTTGGATAAGTTGTAAATCACCCTGTGTTTTATATGATAGATAAATATGTGAGTATCACCTCATCTTATTTTTTATCTATTTTACCTTCAAATACCCTGAAGGCAGCCTCTAAATAAAATACTCAAATTATAAGGGAATGAATATCTTGTTAAAATCATATTACAGAAGCGAATAGACGTTAGAAGGCTTTCAAAGGAAGACATCAGTCTACAAGGCTCCAAAGTGACCTTCCAAAGCTGAAATCGATCGCACAAAGTTATTTACTTTCTTAGTCTTCTCTTCCAACGGAATAAATTTATCAAATCATGATGTGCCATTAAAAAGGAGCAGCCAAATTGTTATTGTCGCATATAGACTGCTCGTTTTCTGGAACAGTTCCAAATAGAATCTATAAGAACTAGGCGCCTATTTGCTCGAGCCTAGTTTTTATATTACGTAATGTTGAGTGGTGTGGAATATGAGACTTTTATATAGGCCAGCAGAAGCCAGTCTTTGCTTCCATTAACATACATGCATATGCAAATTCGGTTTGGATCCTCCTGACAAAACGAAATGTGTATTTAGGCCACGTGAAAAATATTGTTGAGGTTAAACATATTTATTTATGATTTTAATTTGCTTTATACATTTAGTAGTCGAAGCAAAATTTTCAGTTTTAACATCATGTGTTGCTTAAATTGAGAAATATTATGTTCAGAGTTGTTTTCTATGTGAAAAATGATATGAATTAGTTTCTAAAATATTCGTAATTAGACGATGAACATGACGATGATGGTGATGATGATAGTGATGATGATGTTAATTATAATTAAGTCTAGGAAATGGTAATGATCATAAAAAATATTATGATAATGAAGATGATAATTGTTATGATAAGGATACTAACAATGATAATGGAAATGATTATGATAACGATGATGGTAGTGATGATGGCAATGAAGCTAAAAGCATTTAGATGTAGAGTGGATATTGTTTTTCAACTTTTAATAGATATTAAGTTGTGTTAAAATATAAAAGATTTTTAGACAGCCATTTTGATAGGGTATCTAAATAAAATATTTCAGTTTACTTCCTATCATTAGTATCTACCTGAAGTAACCATGGATAGATTTAGATAGAGTAAGCATATATACTAAAACATGTTAAATAAAACAAACTTCTGACCATTCAAACACATCAAGAAGAGAAATTAGCCTAAAATTTAAATTTACTTTGTAAAAAATGAATTGAAACATAATTATTATGTTTATATCTAGCCTATCAAGATTGAAGCCAGCAGTACAGATTATGTTAATCAAGCTAGTGATAATATATCGATAAGCACGTCATAAATATTCCTTATGATAACACTCTTATTGACTCAAATAAATTCAATAGTATGAGTTTGAAAGAGAATTTCTTCTTCTGCTCTAGGAGTGGATACCGACCTTGGTCTTCCAGATAAATGGCACTGTTTGCTCAAGGAACCGGTATCACGGAATCTTTGGTGAATTCTTCCAAACATGCGTTGTGAAGGAATCTGGCGATTTGGATAAGCGTCAACATAAAGACGTCGCGGTTCGGTGGCGTTCCCATTAGCACAACCATACATGAAATGCATGTCTGTTAATTCTGCGTTAGAGTAACCAGCCATAGCGAAAGAAAACTTGTGCACTGAGAACAACTGTCAAATACGTACTGTTTATTTCACTAGACATCAACCAACTATTATAAGAAAATACACAACGTTGTTGCAAAATAAAAAAAGGGGACAAAAAACATAAAACATTCCATATCTCCGCAACCTGTACTTTGCGGACTCATGTTTATTGAGACTTTTCTGCTTATTTTGGTTCAAACTATTATTTTACACTCTTTTTTTAACACCCTGTATATTATTGACTTCAATTTGAATCTTCAATCGCAAATAAATTCACAAGTAGAATTTTATATATGTATATAAATCGCCAATAATAATTTAATTGACAATAAATTATCATAACACATCTTCATTTGGAGGAAATTTCAACCACAAAGTTAATATTTTGCTTTGACGTCGACATTGCATAGGAAATCTGCCGTATAAGTTAGAACTTACAGACAAGTTGACTTCAAAGTTGATTTTATTTGAGCGTCCATGTTTTAACAAACATTATATGTTTTGTTTGTTATTTCTAATTGGGTACTCCTTAAAATTACGTCAATACAGATAATATTAGCTTATACATTTATGGCGAAAGATTATCTTAAGTTATTTTTCAGGAGAGTAATATAATTAGAAGCAATATTAATAATGTAGAGCAGTAGCACAGAAATAATAACCTAAAACGTTAGAATGAACCTCTTATATTTTGTAAAGTTATAATCCTTCTTAGATTTAGCTTTATCACAATTATCATCAATATTTGTTATAGGTTAGGTACTTACCATGTTCTTTGATCAAATCGTAATTTAAATATAAATGTTCTCCATTTGAACACTGCGAACGAGAGTTAACTGAACACAACAACGCGAAACGATCACATCATGATGTGTGCTGGAACAGCTGATATACTGCTACTCCGTAAGTTAATACATAAGTAATAAACAAATTCAGTATCTCTTATTATAATACTAGTAATTTTAACGCATTTTATATACAACGTATAAAAAGGCTATACGAAGTGTGGCAATTAAGTTCCGGGAATTTAGTTATAACTCGGAAACTGGCAACACTGCATCGCTTGTCAACGTTTTTCTAGAGAGGGGAGACCTTCCTTTTAGTTTCAGTCCAAGGTTGAAGTCTATAGCACGAAGATGATTCACGTGAAGTAGCTCCCCTCACCTGTCGTACTGACACGAATATTGACCGTTTGCGTGCATTGATCACGTCTGACCGGCGTCTAAGCATTCGCGCGTTGTCTGACGAGTTAAACGTCAACAAAGAAACCGTTCGCAAGATGTTACACGAAAATATGAATATGCGAATTTGCGCAAAGATGGTGCCAGAAGTTCTCACCCGTGAACAGAAAGACATGCGAAAATCGATCTGCGAGGAATTGTTGTCCCGCATTCGGAGCGACGGTAGAGACTGGATGAGTCGGGTAGTCACTGGATATGACCCTGAATATTTGAGTATGACTCCGAGACCCGTAAACAAAGTCAGCAGTGGGTGGAAAAGGGTGGAGAGCGGTCAACGAAAGCGAGAATGTCCAAGTCACTACTGAAGTCAATGTTGATCGGTTTTTTTCGATATCCACGGCATCATTCATCGTGAATATGTTGCTGCCGACTAGACAGGCTGCCGGTCCGCGTTTTCCGTGTGCGACCCGAACTCGCCGAGAACGGCTGGATCTTGCACCACGACAACGCGCCAGCTCATTCCTCGTTCACGGTGCAAGAGTTTTTGGCAAAGAAGGTATTCCAACGTTGCCTCAGTCACCCTATAACCCCGATATTGCCCCTGCGATTTTTTTATTTCCCAAGATGAAGTCGCACCTCAAGGGAGCTCATCATGGCGACGTACAAGAGGTCAAAGAAGCTGTAACCATGGTGCTGAACGGGATAACTGCGGAGGATTACCAAGAATGCTTCCAATCGTAGGAGCAACGTTGAAATCATTGTGTAGAGTTAGAGGGAGATTATTGTGAAGGTCGGTAATAAAATTTAATTTGCTTGTTTTTTCATTGACAAATTCCCGAAACATTGCCACACCTCGTAGTATGTAAAACTATTCGTAGCTTTTAGCCTGGTTTGTGGTCACTTTCTCTCTTCCCGTCTGATAGTTATTAGAATGTATCAAACATATAATGTTGTGTCTCTCAGGCAGAAGTAAATTATATGAAGGGGATTATTTTGGTAATAATGTCTTTTATATTTTTATATTTTAACATAAAATTAGGCTGTATTTCTTTAAAGTCCAATTATCTTATTCATGCCGGCCTATTATTAACTTCCATATTATTCTCACATAAGCGAAAAGGTCAACACATATGGGTCAACTTTTCCTATATGGAATATGCCTTGAACATAAATTGAGAGGTAAAGTTAACGTATTCAAATATCTTTGAGATGCCACTAGAAAATGTTCCAGATCTGTTTCCCAAACTCTAATGTCACCTCCTTTAGAAGTATGTATAATTTTCTAGACCTTCAGGATGTCTGATATATAGTTATAGCAAAATATAGCAAAATATATTACTTAAATAAAAAATTCAAGCGTGTAGACTTTTTAAATTTTATACAAAGCCCATTGAAATTCACAGCGACAGCTGAATAACTCAATATTCTAGATCTTGTCAACCAGATCCCTGTTTATGTAAACACTATTTCGCACTTGTCTGATCTCTTTCGTGTACGTAAAGTAATACCGTCACCGAATGGAGCTCTATGAAATAGTAAATACTGTTAACAAAAGTTATCTTTAACTCGGTACAGGTAACTGATCCTTTTGTGAAGGGCTTACATCGAGAACGTGTTTATCTACCCGAGGAGGATAGCTGTATAAAATCCGAGTGTGACATAGGTGCAATTTAAATCCCCAGTTCGAGCGGTACGTGGAACATATTTTAGTTCTTTCTAATACTCGCATTGTCGTTACGTTTCCGGGTCAGCCGGAGCAAGTTCCAGCGCATTATCTGTCATTTGTTTTGCTGAAATGTATGCTACTCGATTGTGAGCATAAAACGAAAATACAATAGTCAAAACTCTGTGAAGCTATTTCAGGAAAATAATCTATCTTGATATTATAGGAATAAACAGTTCTATAATCTAAGTTTATTTCGTTAAGCTCTTTTACATAATTCATATACTATTTAATATAATGTTTACTGGTAATTTTAAATTTACATTATACAGGCTGTATCACATAAGAGGGCCACTCCCATGTATCTGGCTTAATATGCGAGACACGTCAAAAATCTTTAATTGTTTTTTGTTACATTTTTGGAGGCCTTTATGCTCGTAAAAACAAATTTGAGATCCATGGCCAACTTTATGATAACTTAATAACAAAAAACCTGTAAAGTGCCCAAACTTTAAAGCTGTCTAACTTTTTTATTTTAAGAGATAGAGAAAACTAAGTATTTTAATATGTTAAAACGCTTGAAAAACACCTTTAATATGTGTTAAATAAGTCGACAGTATTTTCTCAGAGCCTACTAGAAATATTTTGCCTATTTATAGTTTCCGTCTTCAACTTTTGTGGTATGTCACAAAATATTTAAATTAAGATTACTCGAAAACAGAGCAGTTTATCGGATTCAAATAGGAGTAGGTACCTTTTTTATGTGAAATAGACTAAAATTTTTAATTTTTTGATCTGATGTTGAAAATCTTGAGATACAAGAAAGTTAAAGCAACATTTACTCATAACTTTTTTTCTTATTTTTGATCGTAGAATCCTAAGTTAATTTTTGGACACTCTGTATAGCAAAGAAACCGAGCTATATACGAATATTTAGCCAATAAAATAGGTATATCTAGTAAACTTGATCTGTTCCTCCAGTTTCTCTTTTAGAGGTGGCAACCACATTCCACCGTTTTCACTACTTAATTGCAAAGTGGCTGAAACGTATTTGTATAAGATGCAAAAACGTCGTTGGAACTTAGCTGCCTCCAAAAAAGTGTACCCCATTTTAGTCACCTCCACGTAATTGAACCGTTTCTATCATGTGGTAGTGATTTTGGCAATACTATAAAGTTTTCCAATCACTAAAAATTCTATTTGAGTATAGGAATACATTATTTGAGATACAAAGTTTTCTGTAATGAATGAAAATAGTAAAATAATAATTTAAATTACTCTATAAAATGGCGAATGCGCCAATGCCACCTATTAATATTTATTATAACTGTTATAATAAAGCATTTTCGTGTTAAAACCAGTTTAAAAAGTTAAATGAACACGCCCAGTGCCTCTAAATAATGCTGAATATGTAAACACTTTGAAAATCCACTGGGTATTTTTTTAAAAGCTTGTATAATATTTTCATAGATGAGAATAACAATTACTTCAGACTAATTATAATTTAAAAATATGCGGTATAGTTTTTTTCATAAATCGCCACACCTGAAATTTGACAGCTGAAAAAAATGGTCTAGATAACGTCAGACAACACGTTCTGCTGAAAAACGCCGTTCCAAAAGAGTTAAATTTAAAAAATATCTGCTATGGAGGAAATTTATGACATGAAAGCTGGTACACGGTTGTTACGCTATCGAGAATTTTAACAGATTATGCATTCGGAAGGGAAAAACCACCAATCATTCTCACTGGATTGGATACTAATCATTACGTTACCAGAGTTACACAATTCTTTTGCAACGTAGATAATGTGTGGGCATATGGAATAGCTCTCGAGATGTCCAGATCTAATTAATATTACTGCTAGCTACAGGAATAGGCTGTTTCACGGTTTTTCAATTCAAGACATACTTTTTTGTCAATTGTGTTTTCTTTAGAATTGTCCTTTCTAGTAATATTTGTATTATTTTAAAGGAATAATGGAGTTAGAAACAATATAAATACATTTTTTTAAATATAAAACATAATTATTTAGAATACTTAAATAAAATATTTTCATAAAAACGTAACACGAATTTGTTGATAAACATAAATAGGACATATTACCCAAGAAAAAGAATTGTACCATATATTACCTATTACTAGTTGTTACAAGTGAGGTACTATTTTTCCTAGAGGATTTGTGAACGTAAATAAATTGTGACCGTTAATGTTTCATCGCCTTAATGATAAATATAAAAGACTAATGAAAATACAGACTGTAATAAAAAACAGGTCTTTCCATTAACTGAATATTTTTAGTGATAAAATATGACAATTTTTCACTGGATTAGAAAGATAGGTATTTTAAACTCTCCTACAATTCCTATCAATGAAGTCATATGTATATTCTCTGATACCAAACATCTAGGTATGCTAATGAACAATTCCACAGACAAAGCTCTATTCAGTAATTATCTACAGAAATTAATCTATCTAAATTTACTAGCCTGCTTTAATGAAAACACTCTATAAATATTTAACTTCACTTTTGGCAGTGGGAACACGAAAATTCAACCACAATAGATGAGATCTGACCTATTTCTGTATAAAGAGTAAACATTATTCAAGTAGATATGTCATATTTAATTCATTGACAGACTAATGTAAAAATATGACAACCTATCTATATACAAAAATGTCCCCTTAAAAGATACAGGGTGTTGAATTTGAACTTCTAAATAGTTATTTATGCAACAAGTACAAAATTTCACGTCGCGTGCAATAAGCACTTTTTGTACGGGTTGCATACAATATTTTTTCTACGTTCATGCAAAAACCAAAAAATGCTATTTAAATGACCCTAAGTCTAGGAAAATGTGACATCGATTTGAACATTTATGTTTGTCATCATGACAAAACGCTGTAGTAGAATGACAGATGAATGCAATAAACATTTTATTGCACTAGTGTAATAAAGAACCACTTTTTCCACTAAATATAGTTCAATGAAGTTTTGTTTTTTGCATGAACGTAGAAAAATTGTTTTTCGCAATAATTTTGTCAATTTTTCACATAGGTATGTTCTTGTGGTTCACCAAATCCTCAAGAATTTTATTGCATTATAAAATGTGGAAAAGGTGATAGTTTACCACTGCCATTTTTGACGTAGGTACGCCCATGGACAATATCGCAGCGTAATATTTTATCACTCTTGATAATTTGTGGAAAAAACTCATATTTTTTAAAATTTTTAATAATCATGCAACGTTAGAGATAGCCGCAGAATATTGTGTAACAGTTAATAACATTTTTCTATTTCAAATTCTATGGGAACACCCAATGAACAATTTGTAGATAATTTACCAATGTTTTAAGAATCTGATTATATATAGCGTTTCTGAACATAGGGTTGGCCAGCTTGACCATTGTTACGCAAATGTGTTATAACTATGTAATTTCGTAATAAGAAAAATGAAAACAGTATTTAAGAGACACATTACTTAAACATACACAGTAATTGCTACGCATATCCTCCTGTCTTAGCAATGCCTAAACGACTTTTTATAATTAGACAAAATCGAATATTTTTGCCTAAAATTTTAAACATCGTTTATATACTTACCATTTTACATCATTTCAAATACTTTTTAACTAAAGCTAATTTTTCCAAATCGATAGATGGAAGGGTTGCCACTACATTCTCCTAATTTTAGTCCATTGAATTTCAGTTAAGTTTGTGGGTTTATGTAAAGCGATGTTTATTCTGAATGGATGGAGAATATTAATCAACTAAAAAGAACGTCTTTCAATTGCTAATGAATAGTTTTAGTACAAACCACAAGTTTTTCAAAACAGTAGATTTTTAGTAATTATAAAGACCTGTTAATGCATTTCTTAGGCATGTAGACATGTGGAGCAGTTTATCTGTTAATAATTCTATGTTAAATAAAATTTTTGTTTATAAGTGTGTTTAACTAGTCTGTTCCATTTTTCTTTGTAAATAAAAACGCATATACAAAAAACAATTGTGCTTAAAAATGGTAAATCTGATTAGCCTTATTTTCAGAGAGACATAAGGGAGCATGTTTTTATATACGTAAGTAAGGTTACAGTGCCATCCTGGTTTGTCGTAAAAAATATACAATTAATGAGATTCTATTCATAAAAAATATCCCTCAGTTCAGTTACACAGGTAAAAACACAACAAAATATTTTGTTACCTAAAGCAATAATTTTGTTATTAAACAAGCAAATGTGTTAATGATGGAAGGAAATATTTATTTCATTTAAATAAAAATTTGATTATAGATAAATTACCCTTTTTCGGATTGGAATAAATATAATTTATTTAAATCAAACAAGTTTTATTTTTTGTCTAATTAGCATATTTTTAAAGAGACATCGCTAATTCCTGCATAAAATTCACATTCTAAATACTTTACAAAAATAAATGTCTACCTTTGTTACCTGAGAAATGTTCAGTATGGTGACTACGTGAACTACTTTAACGACACTAACCAGGAATCAGTCCAACTAGGAGTTTGTGGGGAATGAGAACTTCATGAACCTATTTACCTTACCTTAAGCGACTGGAGAGAGTTGAGGGTTTGCGAATTCCAAACTTGGATAATGTCATTTAGGGCAGTTAAGGAAAATTAATGAGCTGCCAGGACCCGTCGGTATTTGTCGGTTAGAGTGGTTAACCTGCCATACTGAGCAAAAATTTAAATGAAATAATGGAATAGCAGCGATATTAATGTGAGAGTGTAGTAGAGTGTCACTGTCTTCAATAAGAGAGATTCAATCATAAGATATGTATTTATTTGTTTGTCTGTTTATTTTTCTAATGGACAGTTTTACACTGTATAAGAAATGGTCAATACATAAACTTAAATTCTAAATTAAATTAAAGTAAATAAATAAATAGCACACTAAATCATACAAAATCATATAAAAGAAAAACAAAAATCGCAATTTTAAACCTTGAAATATTCATTTAACGAATACGGACACATATCAATTAGGTACGATTTTAGTCTTTTTTTAAAACGTGCAAGTGTACAGCAAGTATTTATATCACTAGGTAATTTATTATATAGCTTAAGGCCCAGACAGTTTGGTGAATTCATGGTAAGCTTTAATCTCATAAACGGTATATGATATTCATTTTTTTGACGAGTATTAATATGGTGAATTTCTTTATTGGTATGAAATTTAGATCTGTTACTGAAAATATAATTACACAATTCAAATATCTTTATATTTGAATTGTGTAATTGTGTATATAGTCCAGGTAAAGTTAAAGTAAAATATTTTTTAAAAATATCTCTACATGAATGTGAACTTGAAACATTAAAAATGCACCTAAGTATCTTTTTGGCATATAAATACATAGACATAGTGGACCCGCCCCAGAAACAGACACCATACATTATTCTACTGCCCACCTGTGCATGATACAGATTTATAAGCTGCGGAGTTACAAGCACCGTACGCAAATTTCGGAATAAATAGCATATTGAATTCAGTTTAGAACAAAGATTTGAACAATGTGATTTCCAGGACAAATTGCTATCAAATTCAATTCCTAAAATTTTACAGAAGTCTCATTATTAATTGGTATCCCATTTATATCAACATTAAATTCTATATCTGTCCGTTGGCGATTTTGAAATAAAACCGCATGAGTTTTTGTCACATTAAAACATAAGTTATTATTACAGAACCATGTATATAATTTATTAAGTAAAATATTACATTTTGCTTCTAAGTCGTAGGAAGATTTATCAGAAATTAAAAGGGAAGTATCATCGGCATATATAGTAAAATGAATATTAGAAGCAATGGTGTTTATGTCATTAATGTATAAAATAAACAGCAAAGGACCCAGTACAGAACCCTGTGGAATACCCATGGTTAAATTTTGTATTTCAGAATTTACATATTGAACACTCAAAGAATCTCTATGCTTAAGGCTAACATATTGTCTCCGGCTATTCAAAAATGAACTTATCCAATTCAATGCAATACCCCGTAATCCATAATATAATAATTTTTTAAGTAATATGCTGTGATCGACGCTTATCAAAAAATTATAAATAGTTGAATATCTTAAACAGATTTGTCACATTTATTTTTGAAGTTTGTCAATAATGGGGAAATGTAGGTACAAATTTTACCATTCGTTTCATCCAGAAAATGTAATATTACCATATAAAAGTTTATGTTCATGTTTAGTTCGTTTTTTATTTATTATTGATACTTTATTTATCAATAATCAATCAATAGTTATTTATCTGACAAGAAAATAAAAGGATTCTTTTTTGCAGTTATCAAAATCTCAGTGCACTGAGAAAATGATTTATGTAAATTTAGCATGATTACCATTGGCTTTTTTTATGCCCATAACTATCATAGTAATTTTAATTATGATTTGTAAAATTACTAATGCTATTGCTATCTTTACCTCGAAAATGAAATACCTACCTATACAGGGTGAGTCACAAAGAATGGGTCAACACTAAGCTGGAGATACTATACACCAAAATATCATCGCTGGTTTAATAAATGCAGTGTTCAAGGTTTAAATTTTATTATAAAATTTCTTAATAATTGAATCAAAACATATTTTATCTGTTGCGCTATGCTTGAGAAAAGCTAATAATCTAAAAGAATATTCAATTCTACATGAAATGTACGCTTGTTTAGGTCGAGTTATTTGCATTTAAAAGTTTCAAATTATTTTGTGGTAATTTTCTAGTAGGCTTGTGTAAAATTTTCGTGTCAATAAATATTAGCGTATTTTGCGTTCGTGTGATTTATTATTAGTGCAAAATTATTAACCAGTGATCAAAAAATTGTACGACATAATAATTTTTCCAACACTTGAACACCCTGTATTTCTTAAACAAGCGACATTCGTAAAAGATCTAAAGCTTACACATGGTTTGGTGTATCTCCAGCTTAGTGTTGATTCATTCTTTTTGACTCACCCTGTTTACCTGTTAACTAATTCTTCGCAAAACTTCGGCATATCTACTTATGTATAAATTATACAGAATATTCCAAAATTAAGCGGCATTCTGTCGATGAGAAATTTTTACAATCATGAGTCCACTAAAGTTTCGTTACCACGATAGAAAGAGTTTTAGAAGTTATCAAAAATGTAAATCTAGAAGATTTTTTAAAATTTTCTGAAATATTGACTAAGTCTTATGTAAATTATGGTCGATGAAAGAGAAGACAAAATTGCTAATAAGTAATCTATGTATTATGGTATTATCAATTCATTAGATGCCTATACGAGTTAGATATAAGCGAGGAATTAGACCAGCAGGAACAAGAAGAATGATAACTTCATTTTACGGCTGATTTATTGTCGAGTTCGTTTTTTTACATGCTACTTACTACTGCATAAGTGTTATTGCACTATTAATATAGAAATAATTAAAGCAAACAATATGTGAGAAAAGTTAGTGAAATACAAAAATGAATAGGTATATAAGTAATATTTTACAGCACATCTAGACCGTAAACACTAAACTGTTCTGCCATTTTCCTCAACAGAACAAAACACTAAGGCTCGATTGCTACCAGCACGGCTCAAGCAATGCTGAACTTCAGCTTTAGCTCAGTGCAAAGTGTGCCATGAACAAGTAGAGCAATTTGTATGATAATTGGACATGTTTGTAAAACTATTTCTCAGAAACAGTTGAAGATAGGTATAGGATATGCTTATTAAAATATGCTTGGAATTTTGAGTAGAATCCAAATATCCAATAATATACAGGGCGTTCCATTAAAACAAATATAAGTTAGGTTAAGATTTCTCAAAATCGTTGGTCTTTTGTTTTGTTTTTCAAATAAGAAAAAACTTGCTAGTCCACTATGCAATATGGTTTTTGCTTCATTCCGATATCTTTAAAAACAGAAAAGTTACAGCTGATCAAAATGTTATCAAAGTTAATGAAACGCACTGTACATGATTGTATAGACAAGCCGATCATTACTGGATCGGGACGCTGTAGGCACATGCATTGGAATGTGTTTACCATAACTATTTCTGTAAAAATACGTAATACTGGTAATTTTCATTAAATTTACAGAAACTTTTACATTTGCTGGTAAAATAACCAATTGAGATAGAGCTATTACAATATATTTTGTGTAAAACGGAACTGATACACATTTTAGATATTATTTCAATTAATATTGAAAATGTCCTTATTTGTAAATTTACATAACTATAAAATTACCATAAATGTTTAGATATATAGAATATTTAGAGGTATAAAACTGTCTATAGGTATTAGTATAAATTTCGACAGATTACTATTGATGACGATATAGTAATATTACAACTAATGTTCTGTTCATATGCTTGTCGTTTTGCTTTTATACCGTCTAGCTATAGCTATTTTTTTAATTCTGATATTCACTTATAGTTGACTTCCAAAATTGTAGAGAGTGACTCATGTTATAAACCTGCTCACAATTTATATCAGTCAACACAAACAAATATACATGCAGCCCGCATATTTTTTTCTATAAAATCGTGTGCCGCATATCTCTGAGAGCATACCCGATTACACAGCTTCTGCTACGCATGCGCTGCTGGTTTTGATTGGCTGCGATGAATTGTCGGATCCAACTGTTTCATTTCCAGCGCTATCATGGGCGGGTATATCGTTCGGGCGGGCAAAATTTCAGGTATATCTTTTCGTTAATTTAATTATGAATGTAATTAATTTTATTAGTGATATGATCGAAGTGAGGAATATTTGATGATGACATGTATGTTTAGAGTGCGAGGTCAAAATATGAGTGTAAGCGATGTTGAAATATGTATTTCATTAACAAAATTGTACGTGAATAGCATATGTGTGCAAATAAAAAAGTGGTAAAGAAGTACAACTGTGAAAAGGAAAGTGATGGCAACTCGCGGAAGGAAGATTGTATTTTTAAAATGAGTTTTTCAAAAAAAATTCTATTGCTATATCTTACAAGATGAAACTTAGTCCGTATAAATGAAATCGAAAAGAGTATACTGATAGAAAGGACGAAATAGTGATATGGCGAAGAAACTATTTAAAATAAATATTAAAAAAGAAGAATCTGGATCGAAGAATATATTAAATTTTGATGTAATATGGACTTATGAAGGTCATACGGAAAGCGGTACGATATGATATAATAAGTGTTAATGTGTGACCGTTATAGTGACAGTGCTAGTAACCAACAGTAAATAGTGTGTATGTAATCTCAAACGTTTTGTCATTTGAATGCGGAATTCGCAACTATTTGCCCGATGTATTTAACGGTGGAAGAATCTCTTTTTGTAACAAACATTGTCAACTACCTATAACATTTTCTATCATTTTCATCATGAAACTGCCATGGTAGATTATCAGAAACTCAAAATAAATTTATTAACACGACATAATAATGAGGGGGCAATAATATTTGTAGTGTTTGACAGTTTTGCAAATTGCAATTGTCAAAATTTGAGATTTTCCCGCCATAAATAATTAAAACAGAAGTTGAGTGCAAATATCCGTGAATTTCACGTCCATGAGAACAAGGCTGTGTGATATCTGCGGAGTGCGCATCAGATATGCAATGCAATTATTTTTTTCGTTTTTGTAATTTTTTGTATCTGATCGTCTTCAAATTTAGTACCCCTATGAGATGTTGCTCCTCGCTCGCTTCTCTTGTCGCGCCTGTCTACAAGCTACTACAATTTTGGAAGTCAACTATAGTTCTTGACATGATCTAACTATGCAATTATTTGGTTAAGAAGTAAACCATAAACCAGATCATTAGAAAATTTCGTATTACCTTAATTCAGTTTCCATCTTCTAATTATCTGATTCAACAGATTCGAATATAATATCACAAAAACAAACTTACTAATGTTTTTGTGTGTAATTTGCTACGTATGCATTGTTTTCATTAAATACCTCTGAAATGGGGGAGAAAACAAGAATAAAGAAAATATGCAGACGTTAATTATTTTATTTATTAAATAAAGTACATTAAGTGTAATTTAAAATCGAGATTCTGCTGCTAAATCGGCCATTATTTGTTGATCAGCCATAACGCCCGATTTAACGTAATAAACATGTTATCAATACAGCAATTATACAGTATGTATTTACATTTAATTAGTATATAGATATATGTTTACGTTAATAAACCAGCTATATAATCAGCTATATAAATTTTCGATTAAAATAAACTTCAGTTTATTACACACTTATAATAATCACTAATAATTAACAATTTGCGGCGAACAGCCAAACATATTTTTTCGATCACAGGGATTTTTCATACATATAAAATTATATTTTACTCAGTTTAACAAGGTTCTTCGGGTTCTAGACTTTCTATATGACACGCATAACAAATTTTCTCTAAAACTAATTCAGATACGTAGTACTTTATTCAGAGACTTGTTAACCAACGTATTTTCATCAAATTTACGTCTTACGAACACATGATGTTGTGAAATTAATGGGACACAGAGGAAAATAGATTCCTGACGACAAAATAATAGAATACAGCCAAAGTTAGTCCAAAAGTTGTAAAAATTTTGAATTATTACTTTCTAATGAACAGATACAGATTAACTAATTAGTTTCCACAAATCTCAATCTTTAAAAAAATTGGAATAGAATAATCAAAACGCCCTGTACATTTAACTCAAAAATCTATTAGATATTCGTATTTACTTCAATAAGAACCTTCTTTTTCAAAATTTATATGCAATTACCCAATAAATAGGAAAATTATAGTAAAAATTACTCTAACATTTTAAGGAAGCAGAATTGTACTACGGTAAGTTAATTTAAGTCACTTAGTTTTGTCCAAGGAAGCAAAGCCTAAAATCTGGCTTATTCTTTACTCAACACCCTGTATACAGGGTGATTCAGTTTTTAATGAACAAATTTCGACGGTAAGTAGTTGAAAATAATAGCAGTTTATTATATAATCGTTATAATTTTGGGGCTTTATAAGAACTATACAGGGTGTTAACGCGAAGAAAAAATTTGATTTTTTGGTATATAATTATTAAAGTAAAGGAGATATTTAAGCCATACTTTTTCACAATGCAGACATTTACAGTACAATTTAACTAAAATAAAATACTGCAAATCACATTAATCAATACCAAAAAATTTGAGTAATTGCTCAAAATGTCATCCTTGAGCGTCAATAAAAGAGTGACAGCTGTCAATAAACTACAATAAGAATTAATAGTCATGCATTCCGAAAAAAACAAAAGAGGATTTACCGACAAGTTCAGTGAAATAACTGAAAAAAGTCAAATTTATTATATAACCGTGTAGGATAGGAAAAAATGTAAGATAGGGTTTTTTCTTGGAAATTAAAATACACATTTAAAAATGTCATAAACATTATACAGGGCGTTACAACTTTTTTTCCTAAGTTCTAGATACGACGAACTGCCCATATCTCCGCCACTGGTTGTTCAAAGTGCTTGATATTTTCACATTTTATGACACCTTAACTAACTACACTGTGTACCAAGTATGGCTTAAATATCTCTCTTATTTTAGTAATTATACAAAAAAATCTAAATTTTTCTTCAAATTTTAACACCCTGTATCTTCCTTATAAAGCCCCAAAATTATAACTATTACATACTAATTTGCCATTACTTTTCAAAGTTCTACTTACTCTCGAGGTTTGTTCATTAAGAACTGAATCACCCTGTATAGATGAAAGAAAGTGCCAATAAATTTTTATTAATTAAAAACTTCAAATTCCTGTGTCATTTGGACCAAGAAAAATTCGGCTACATCTCATTTCTTTGTCAATAGGAATGTACTTTAGCTCACTAATATTGCTAAGTTCAAGTGAAATCTGTTTATATATTTATATCTTTTTACCTACTTTTTGATAAACGCCTAGAAACAAAGAACAGTAGGTTAAATAGATTGTCACTTGAACAGTGGGTCTAATGAATGAATATTTTATTCATAATGTAAATATCTATTTTTTTAATCCACACAAAACTATAGCTCTAAGTACTTACACAAAAATAACTTATACATAGTATTATTTTTAGTGATCAGAGCCGGCTTTAGACTAGTGAAAATCAAAATGAATCCAGCCCTGCCTTCTAGATTTCGTTTAAATAATTAGCACAGCCTCACTTACCATTATTCCTACAATAAAATTCGAAGAACTAATATTTATAACAACTCCCCTCAAATCCTTGTTAAACGGACATCGCTTATTCATATCGTAAAAATGTACAATTATTTTTAAGCACTAAATGTTACAAGTTACAAAATAGTTTACGTTCATATATTTAAATTCCAAATCTATTGAACAAATCCATCTCAATTCATAGGTTATTCGTAAATGATTAAGCTAGTTTCAAAATAGAAATCAATTAATATACAATCTATAAGTATCGATAATCAGATTTACAAATACAATCAGTGCTTAAAACTTTTAAAAGCTTAGTTCTCAATGTACTATTTTTTCAAACTGTTGTCTATCAGACAAAATATCTTCTTTAACAGCAACATTTTCTGAGATAAGATCAATTGTACTACATAAATCTCACATGATAGCAATTCCATTTGCCATGATTTTTAGAATAAAGACAATTTTACTTATGTCTAAGTGATAGGAAGAAATATGAAACATTTTAAATATTCACAACAAAGAAGTTCACGAAGCAATCAAGTTGAAAAAGTGAACGCTTGACTTAATACTTTGAATTCTTAGTTTGTTTGTAATTTATTCTAATGTTACTTCCAATACTTCTGAAAATTATTTCCCTTTCGATGAATACATTGGACATAGTGATTTATGACATAAAAAGTATTTAAAAAAAGTTATGAAACCGAAAGATAATGTAAATATACAGGGTGTCAAGGTTTCCAACACTTTAACCTTTACACTATATTGTATGTAAATGTTTTAATATACAGGGTGTTTTTAAGTAATGGGTCACAGAAACCTGGTATAGTTTAAGCTAAAATATTAATAATTCACTTATATGTGTGAGGTCGAATGTTATATTACTAACGGAGATACAGGGTGTTGAAGTAAAACGTTTTTTTAGTAGAACTTCTAATAACTTTTGTAGTTGTTGTCATATCGATAGTAAAATAAAAAATTGTTTGTCTATAGAATTTTTTAAATGCAAATATTCCGAAAGCGGGAAAGATATGGATTTCCATAAGATTTTGAAAATAAATGTTTTACTTCAACACCCCACATCTCTAAGTAACAGAATTTTGTAATGTCTCAGATTGTATTCTGATTCGCCCAATATTTTCGTTGTTTCTGAAAAGCATATACCTATATACATCATCTGTAACAAAAGTTACAAGTGGTACAGACTAAACATCCGATATGACTAATAATGTGTAGGTATTTCAGAGACAAGCTACCATCACAACAATGAAAACATCGGGTGTATTGGACTATATTATATTACAAAATTCCCGTTACTTTTTGATGATACCTCGTACAAGTGCATTCTTAATATTTTGGTTTAAATTATTACAAGGTGGTCTATGATTCATTACTTATAAAATACTCTGTACAAGACAATATATTTTGAGAAATGAGATCACTACTGACCTAGTTTTAAATTCTTTTTTTTAACAAGTACCTAAGCAATATATGTTGCAAATAGGACATAATAAGATTTTGTAACAATGACATACATGGTTTGATAGTTCATAGTTTGATGATATGTATGAAAACTCACCTTTCAATCAGTTAAATATTATTTTTAGCAAGCATTTTTAGCCGTAAAGAATATAAAACATGATATAATCACCTTACAAAAGTTTAAATTCAGACACCTGCTTCATAAAACTTTAATAAATCAAAATACACAATTAAGATAAGTGTAATTGGAAGACCTTTGTACGAAGTTTCTTGAAAATATATGCTTTCATTCTACAAACACTATGACAATAATTGAGAACCAGGCTAATAAAACTTTATACTAGGTATACAATTATGTCACTTAGATTGAAAATACATTTATCTGCCTTAAAAAGAATGACGACTAGTAAATATGATTGTTTTTAATATTGAAAGATGTAGATATGTACATGGCTTAAACGTCTGCGAAGCAAATTTACCAATAAATGAAAAAAAAATATATTTTACCAATACGAAATTAATAAAATACGGAATAAATGCGAATCTAGTTCTTAACGGTATGGAGCAAATGAAACATATAATCTGGGAACGGCTTCCAACATAAAATATTACAAGTCTGCTGATTTAGTGCAAAAGCTGAGTTGCCAGTATTTTGTGACAAAATATATCGTTTATTGACAGTCGCTCGGTTTCTTAAGCCCTTTATATCTCGGGTCGTAAGACAGAAATGGATCTTCATAATTTATTTTATTCATATAGAGGGTCTCAGATGACCAACCATAAGCTATTTGTTGGCTACCAATTGAAAAGGAAATGAAGAAAATCAAAGTAATAATAAAATTATATGGTATCTCTTCCAATATGTAAAAATTTATGAGAAGTTCCGTATTTAAGCTATATTTTTGTCATGTAATACTTGAAATTTAATACAGGTAAATAAAGTGTCTCACTGTTAAATACCAGGACTTTAACAATCATCGAAAGATCTTATTTTGAGAAAAATTCCTATAAATATTAATTAAATGAAAATAAACACAAAACTAGGTAACAAAAACTATATCAAATCATAATACATGTTATATGCTCTATCTACTGTTGGTGTCAGCTATGTCTCGAACAAAATTGTTTACATTTCAAACATTTAGTTTGTTATGTTTAGCCTCAAAATGAAATCTTCTAAAGTCTCTTGAAATGCTGCTATTTAAGTGACATACCTTGTATACTGGGTGTTTTATTGGGAAACGAACGTACTGAAATAACATGTTGACGGATTTAACAATTGCATTACCCAGATACAGGGCGTTTTACCGAATTTGGATATTTCTTGAACTTGTCATACAATGCGAACCACTGCATAATCAAATGCATTCTGTAGGTGTATTTTACTTACTTAATGCAATTCACTAAAGTTATAAGCGAAATAGAAATACGGGTCTGGTGGCATTTAAAATTGAAAGTATATGAAATCAAGCTCTAGATATTGAATGAATCCCGCTGTAAATGCCATTAAATTTAAACTTTTTTGACAAATTTGAAATAGTTATCAATTTTAACTGGGAACTAATAAGTATTTTATGTGTAGAAATAATAATAGTAACAAAAATTTTAATTTGACTAATTCAGTAAATAATCATCTAGTAAATTTACTTATAGACAAAAATAAAACAGTATGCTATATGACAAATTGCCCCAGACTGTTAATATGAATTCCATCTATCTTCGATTTTAAATGACCCCATACGTAATAATCAACAGGAGTGATGTCTGGTAACCTTGAAGACCACTTAAGAGATCTTACCTATGCACATGTTTGGAAAATTGTCATTCACAATTTCTGCTGAGAAAAGTAATAATAGTACTCCTACCAGAAATTATTTGATTGTGCAGAGTGGTTCACCTTTTACAGAAATAGCCAAGAAAATCGGTAGAACGCTCTGTACATCGGTAGTGTCAATGGTTAGACCCGTCAACGATATGTTTTTTGAGGCCTACTAGATGTCCTGTATTCAATAACGTATGTACATTTTCCATTCAAACATCCTGTATATGTTATAGCAGCATCTCTTTTTTTGATGAGTATGTGTCTGCTTCCCATCGGCTTGCATAATTAAAACACGACATTTTCGTTAATTACCTCAAAACTTGGAAACCTTAAAATCCTGCAAGTTTAAATTTTTAATTTACCTAACTGCATTTTGACGCTTTAATCATGCAGCTATATTTTTAGTTGCGGGAACTTTTAAACTCTAATTACGTAAGGGCTTACTTAAACTTTAATTACAAGAGGTGATGTTAATACTGTACTTTCAAACATCCATTAAAACTTGTACAACACACAAAAAAGGTCCTGTTTAAGGATACCCACAATGAAAATATATAGTAACAGTACTTTAGCGTTAATCTTCTAATAGAGTCTATTGGAAGCAATTTTTAAGAAAAATCTAGAGGTGACAGATTAGGCAAACGAGTAGGCTGCGCTTCAAATTTTTTCATACCAACTAGATAAGTTTTGATGATTTAGAGATAAATTTGCTTCACAGGTAGAGTAACAATGAAAATAAAGTTAGTGCCATATGAAACCACATTTTAAAAGGAAATACGACAACTGAATTATACAAAGGGAATGTACAAAGCTGCGAATAATTAATATCACTCACATTAAATGTCTTTGGCTTGCTCTAACGATGCTTCATCGTTACGAATGGCAGAAGAATTATCTCGAAGACGCCAGGAGGAGGGCGTAGCCCAGACAGCAGACAGCAACCAGTGACACGTGCGGCAGGAAGGCTTGTCGACTGCCGGCGGCTGAAAAGGAGGAATTACTTGTTAGTATTTAATACGTTTGTTTGTCTTACTGGATTTAATTAAACATCATTAAACGGGGAACAGTTTTGTACATACACAAAATATTGCAGATAAATTCGATCTTGTTACTTAATGACATATTTTAATCGAAATTGCAGTGAATCAGAAAGACGTTGTTTAATAAGTCAGCTTACTTCTTTCATGTTGTTAGATATACCAGTTCCTTCAGTAAAGTAAAGTAAATCTTGTTGTTGGGCTAGCAAATATGTACTTTGTTCTATTTTAAAATAATGTTACAATAAAAAAATTTTATATAACACTTATAAAAATTAGTGCAAATTTTCATTGTGTGATATGCTTCGTTTACATAATATATATTGGGATTTTTTATTTACATTATACTGGGTTAACTATGACTAAGTACAAATATTTTAAGAGGGGATAGAGAAAATTAAGAATTAACGGAATCACCCTTCAAAAAAATTCCAAACTTATTTATAAAGCGAACCATTTTTTTTTCGAAATTATATTAAATCCTTATTTAACGCCGCCTATGCGACTAGTCCGCCATACGTTTATAGAATTAGAGCAGGTAACGTAGGCAACTAGCAACACGACCGTAAAATTTCGTAGTTTTTAGTGCCTTTTTTAATTTTTAAACGTTTTATAGATGCAGATACTTTCCCACAATATAGTTTACTAGGTTATGGCACAAGATTTTGTTATAATAAATAGGCATTTTATCTAGCTGTACCTACGGGAAGTGTGTTTTATCGGTAGTAAGTGGTTATAATGAAAGAGATTGAAAAAAGATGTTGTAGTTTTGTCAGTTTGAAAAGAAATAATGAAAAACGAATGCAAAATAGTGGAGCTAACTGGATTAACTTTTACCTACCCATCTATCAGGTATTATTACTAATAAGAATGTTATTTTTTGTCGTTTCTGCATAAAAATGCTGCAAAAAAACGACAGCATTAAAGTAGATATTGGTGACAGATGTAAGTTTTATCTATGGATCTAAGCCATCTCAGTCGGGACGTATCATAGGCGCCGACATTCCGTAGGAAAAGAGGGTTTTGCCTCATTTTTTAAAAATCGAGCTAAAATTCTGGAATAATTTTTTTATTGTCTTTTAGGTCTTCCTGAGCACGTGGTTCAAATTTTTGTACTTCATAGTCATAGTTAACCCTGTATATTAAGAAAAAATCAAATACATGTATTTTTACGTAATAAAATTATAAAATTTAGGAATAATGTGGTAATATAATGTACTACTTTGGAACTATTTACTTTTGGTAAATTTATTTTGAAATTTTACAGAATTTTTCATATGATTTCTGTTGCACATGCACAGAAGCACATCAATTTAACCTCTAACCTAATTCATTTTAGTTGTGTTAAGGTATGGTAGACAAACATGTACCTACGGATTATATTTTGTAACATGTGCATTTGAAGCTTAAGCCTTATTAAATGTTCATAAATACAATAGAAACTGAAGCGCCACGTTGTTTAGATGTTTGCATCAAAACTACACCATTACCTGTTCTCTAAACCATACAAAATTCATTTCAAACAACATATTTATTTTTGTGGCAGGAAAAATAGTATCTATAGAGAGAGTAGTATCAGAGAGAGATAATGTATCGTACAGAGTAGACATCAGTTCAGTTGCTCCCGCATATTTTAAGTGTTTTCAAGTGATTCCAGTGAAATTAAATATTGGCTTCTACATATATACATCTTAAAAGTGAGCTTTATAATATACTGAAATTAAAATGCCGTTTTCCCGACAACAGATATCTGAAATCAAAGATATTATAATATCGACTATTAGTGAAACTTTAACAAAAAACGAAGAACTAATTCAAACAATAGTATGTGCTGTTGTAAAGCAAATTCAAGTTGGGATGGAGGATACACTACAAAAGTTGGAGGCAAGTGTAAAAACTCTTACTGATGGAAATATTATTCTGAAGCAAAAAATCAACACGCTAGAACAACAAAACAAAAAGTGTAATGTTCGACTGTTTGGATTAAAATTACACAGAGAAAGGAATTTGAATGAATCTGTTATAAATATTTTAAATGAAAAATTTAAATTAAATCTCACCAGCAAGGATGTCGAATATGTTTATAAGTCTAAAGGTATAAGTAATAAAGCTTCAATATTAATCAAGTTTTGTGACTATCAACAAAAGCGTTTTATTATGCAAAATAAAAAAATGCTCAAAGGTTCTGGCATTTTCATTGTTGATGAATTAACATCTTATAATCTTGAGTTATTTAAGAAGACGCAAGAAAAAATTGGTAAAAAAAATACGTGGACATTTGATGGTATAGTTTATTGTCTGAATGGAAATAACAAGCAAAAAATTTCCAGTTTGGAGCAGTTGGAAGAAATCAACGAAATTGTCGTAGATTAAGCTGATTAATTTAACCATGTCCGTAAGCCTATATATTGTATACTTGTATAATATTTTCACTGATATTTAATAATAATTTTGTATCGCAGGGCATAACTGGGCTGAGCTAAATATTTTAGTTTTTTTTTACTTTTATAATTATATAAGTACCTTTATTTTTATTATTATTATTGAATAAACTTAACGTCTATTACACATTATATTTTGTGCACATATTTGTGAACAGTTCGCGGATGATGAAAGACAAACCTTTAACATTCTGTCATTTAAATGCACGTTCATTAATTGCTCATATTGTTCCTTTTAAAGATATTATTTATGATAAAAAATATGATATTATTGCGGTATCTGAAACTTGGCTAACGAATAATGTTGATGATGATGTGATCATAGTTAATAATTATAACATTTTTAGATGCGACAGAGATGCAAGGGGTGGTGGTGTTTGTTTATTTGTTAAGAATGCTTTAAAAAGTAAGCCGTTGACGATTACTAAATCGGATAATGTGGAGCAACTTTGGTTGGAAGTAACTGACGGTCACAAAAATATCGCGGTGGGTGTCATTTATCGAGCACCTAGTACACAGGTAAACCAATTTCTTTCAGAATTTGAAGACACCTTAAATATATTGCTGCCCAAGTATGATTATTTATTATGTGGTGGTGATTTTAATTTAGATTTTTTTAAAATGCAGAATAATTTAGTTAAATCTCTGTCTGATATTTTAGACGTCTATGATTTGGTGCAAATAATAGATCAACCTACTCGTATAACAAAAACTACCTCTACATTGTTAGATTATATTATATGTTCTACAAATTTTAACATTTTTTCAACCGAAGTTACTGATATACCTCAAATTTCAGACCATCAAATGATCTCTTGTATATTGGCTCATAAACGAGATATTGCTGAACCATTTACATATACTTACCGAGATTTTCAAAATATAAGTATTCCTAATTTGTTAAAGGATTTTTCTGAAATTCCATTTTGGTATCTCTATTATTTAGAAAATATTGATGACAAAGTTAATACGTTTAATAACTTTATTATTACGCTATATGACATTCATGCCCCTTTAAAAACTGTTGTAATACGTAAGAAAAAAGCACCTTGGATGACTGATACATTGCGACAGATGATCAAGTTGAAAGACAACGCGTTACTAAAGTTTAAAAAAACTAAATTACCTATGCATTGGGATTACTATAAACAGTTAAGAAATTACGTAACAACAGCAATCAAAAGAGAAAAGAAAGCCTATATTGATTATAATTTGAGAGTAAATAAAAGTAAAAATTTATGGCGCGAGTTAAAAATGTTAAATGTGTATTGTAAGAAACCTACCGTTCTTATTCCAGATAATATCGGTGATGCAAATATCATTAATAACCATTTTATTAATTCTGCTTTAACAAACTTTACGGCTGATGAGGAATCTATTTCTTTTTATAAAAATAATATCAAGTCTAATACCGGCATTTTCAGTTTTAAGTTGGCAACATTTGATGATGTGTGTAATGCTTTACAATCAATTAAGAGCAATGCACTGGGTGTAGATAATATTGGCATAAATTTACTTAAATATCTATGTCCTGATATTCTGCCTGTAATTACTCATATTATTAATTACTGTATTGAGAATAATGTTTTTCCGTCTATCTGGAAATATGCTAATGTCATTCCATTGCCAAAAACAAATAATCTTAATGATGTAAAAGATCTAAGACCTATTAGTATATTACCCGCCATTTCTAAAATTTTAGAAATCATTTTAAATTTTCAAATTCGGAATCATACAAACGAACATAGTATTCTCCCAGTTAACCAGTCTGGGTTCCGTAAAGGTTACAGTACAACAAGCACTCTATTAGGAGTAACCGATGATATTGTCACTTCATCAGATAATAATAAGCTTACAGTATTAGTTTTGTTAGATTATAGTAAGGCTTTTGACAGAATAAACCATCGACTTCTCTTAGCTATTTTACATTATTTTGGTTTTCAAGAAAATGCAATCAAGTTAATGGAACAGTACGTCAGTGAAAGGTACCAAAGAGTTATTCTTAATGGTAAACATTCCGATGTATTAGCAACTAATATGGGTGTTCCTCAAGGCTCGATTTTAGGTCCGCTTTTATTTACTTTATATACAGCTGAATTTCGTCATGTTTTAAAATCTTGCAACGCTCATTTCTATGCTGATGATACCCAACTGTATTATTCTTTCGAGGAAAATAATATTTTTCATGCTTGCCGTCTTATTAATGATGACATTACATCTCTCATTGATATATCTAATAAATTTGGATTGTCTATAAATTCCGCTAAATCCAAGGTTATGCATTTGGCAAAAATCTTCACGTAATAGGTGCACTGATAAAGTAAATATTGAAATTAATGGCGATCATCTTGATTTAACTACCGTATCAAAAACTTGGGACTAATTATTGATATAGATCTTCATTTTACAGAACATGTAAATTTTATTGTAAAAAAAGCTTTCTCTAACTTAAAATTGATTTATTCCAGTAAGTGTATGTTAAGTAAACAAACAAAGAAATATTTATGCGAAGCATTAGTATTATCACATATAAATTATGCAATTGTTGTTTATTATCCTTTTTTAAGACAGTCTGATGCTAAGCGTTTGCAAATTATACAAAATAGCTGTGTTCGTTTAATTTGTGGACTACGTAAGTATGATTCGGTGTCTTCGTCTTTGAGGGAAATTGGTTGGCTCAATATCAAAAATAGACATTATCTACATAGCTGTTGTTTTTTCATAAGATTATTTCTTCTCAAACCCCACCTTATCTCTATAACAAAATTACTTATAGAACGGATGTCCATCATTTAAATATGAGGTATAAATTCACAATAACCATCCCCAAACACAAAACTACTAGTTTTCGCTCAGGATTTTCATATCAAATTGCAAGTCTATGGAATAAAATACCGTTTTCTTTTATACAGTTTTCTTATAAAAAATTTAGAACTGAACTGATTAAATCAATTATGAATACGTGCATTTAACTTGATAACTTTTATTGTGTTGACTCTTTTTTCACTGTGGCTGTTCTCGGATGTGTATAATACACTGATCATTTTATATTTATTCTTTATATAATTATATATTTTTTTGTCTCTCATTATAGGTTGAGTGGAAGAGCAGAGGTTCTAGACCTCTGAACTCTGCCTTTACTAAAATATTAATTTTCTTATTATTTATATTTTGTGCAATATTTAATGGTAATAAAATCATTATTATTATTATTATTATTATTATCTAATGGTTTACAACAGATATTTAGTTATAATTATGTTAATTGTAAATTTACTATAACTAAAAATCGACCTAAACATAATTATTTTCATATACGTGTATCTACGAATATTTGCAAGGGATATGCAGGGTTTTATAAAGAATGAGTCAACACTAAGCTAGAGATACTAGACAAGAAAAATATTATGTTTGAGCTCATCATGCCTTAACGAATGTCGCTGATTTAAAAAATACAGGGTGTACAAGGCTTAAATTTTATTGTGAAATTTCTCAATAATTGAGAAAGTCGTATAAGGCATGATGAGCTCAAACAATATTTTGGTGATTAGTATATCCAGCTTAATGTTGACCCATTCTTTCTGACTCACACTGTAGTATATTGTTTCAAGAATAAAATGCCCTTTTTAGCGATAACATTTCAAAGCCTTTTCTAATATGAATGAAAAACATTGCAATACATTTTTTGATTATGGATGAACAATATAACTTTAGAGAAAGAGATAAATAATTCACATGGATGATGGATAGACAATTTTCATTAAAAAGATCTTCCTACACAGAAGTTATTTCTGCTCCCGACAAGGCATTCTTAATTATTTATAAATATAAATGAATCTGTTCGTATGTATTTTTTAACTAGCATTATTGAATTTTAATTGTAGGAGAATTAATTTATATCAGCTTAAATACCTTTACAATACAGTAAAAAATTTACAAAAGCTAATAATAAAAAGTATATGGGTAGATACTCTGTTTCACATAATATTGTTAATACCTATATAAAAAACGATTACATAAAGGTAACAAATTCTTTTGGATAAATAAGTAGGTAAATGCCATGTCTAATTTGAAATTTCTTGACAGTTCAACATCACTTTTGACATTGCCGATATTTAATTTAAAATAATTTTAATGTATAATAATTTTTACAGTTAGGTAGGTATTTGACTCAACTGAAAATATGTCACTTGAAGAAGCAATCCTAAAAATGCAGTAATAGATCATATACCATCTATTGTAGTTGAATTTTCGAGTTCCCACACTTTCAATAGTGAACTGAAATATTTATAGAAAGTTTTCGTTAAACCAGGTTAGTAAATTTAGCTAGAATAATTTTTTATTTTACATAAATATCAAATACAGCTCTGTGTGTGGAATTGTTCATTAGCATACCTAGATGTTAGGTATCAGATCAGATAAGAATTGCAGAAGAATTAATTTATTATAGCTTAAATACCTTTAGAATGCAGTAAAAACATTACAAAAGTTAAGAGCATATGGGTAGATATTGTGGGTGTAATTCAGTGCTGGTCGGGGCTTTAGACTGCATAGTATTGTTAATAATTTAAAATATATAAAAAAGCTACAAGTAACATTGGAATAATATATTATAGTAAGTTGTGTTCGTACTGATACTGACTTATATGATATTATATTCTCATTTTTTCTTTTAAAAGGCTTCTCTTTTACGGCGTAACATATATTAAAAAATGCCAGGTATAAAATATTTAGTTTCATTTATATTAGTTTGCTGCTCTCAGTTGTGGCTCGCAAACCACCTAGAGACATTGTTAAATTTATGATGAGAATAAAACGCGTCGCATAAGCTTGTGAATAATAGAGTATCTCAATTTACGGCATCGCGTGACTTTTATATAAAAAAGCATCGTATATTTTGCAGACAATATTAGTTTTTGCTCCAACTTGCATGGTGGCGGGAGTTTATGAAAACAATGACATTAAAAGTTGAAAACCAATTTAAAACATTGCAAAATATTGCTGGAACTACAATCTGTTTCATGAAAAATCAATTAATAATAACTTGAAAACCATATTAATATAATAACAATACCAACATCTATTTTAAAACTGTATTAACAATGGAAATGTTGTAAATCAGCGGCAAATTTGAATTTTGTGATGTTAAGTGCAAGCAGAAGAAGAGTTTGAGACAGTGATGGATGATAGAGACAATGAAGAAGCAGAACCTACCCACGAAGAATTGGTAAGGTATTAAAACAAATGAAATAAAAAAAGACAGCAGGACCAGACCAAATCAACAATGAACTTACTACAAAATGATGGAGAAATGTTAATAAGACGAATACATAACCTGATGGTGAAAATTTGGAAGGAAGAAAAATGCTAACTGAATGGAAAAATGGACAAATTATACTGATTTATAAAAAAGGAGATCCAAGAAAATGTATTAATTACAGAGCAATTCTGCTTCTGAATACGACATACAAATTGTTAACCTCAATAATAAGCAATCGATTAAGTAAGTATACTGAGAAAATTTAGGACAATACCAACAAGGATTTAAAAAAGGAAGATCTACAATTGACGCAATACATGTTCTAACACAAATTCTAGAAAAATGTCAAGAACACGACATAATGCTACATACTCTTTTTTTGAATTTCCGACAGACTTTTGACAGCATAAACAGATACCACCTAGTAAAAGAAATGCAAGACATGAATATACCAGCAAAACTTATTAGACTGACTAAAATGACAATGGAGAACTCAACAGCGAAAATTAAGACAAAGTTTGGAGAGACAGAAACTATTAATATAGAGACAGGTGTCAGGCAAGGGAATAGTTTATCAACAACTCTCTTCAATATCGCTTTAGAAGGAGTGATTAAAGAAAGAGAACATGAAGAAAAATAACTAGCAGGACGTCAGTGGAGACTAGACAGAGAGGAAGACCGAAATCTAGATGGAAAGACCAAGTATTGGAAGACATACAAAAGATGGAAGTAAAGAATTGGAAGGAAGAAAGCAAGAACAGGAAGGAATGGACAGAAATAACGGACAAAGCGAAATCACACTACAACCTGTAACAAGATAGGAAGAAGGAATATGCAGACTGATCCACTGCGCTAATCGGATCGGAAGAGCCTATATCTCACGAAGGAGAGTGTGGCCCATATATATTTAATGTAAAGTGAAGCTAAGAGACGGTGCTGAAGTTTTATAACATTGAAATGAACAGTTTTCGAGAAAAATGAGATAAAATTCCTGACAGTATCAATATAAAAAAATTGACGTAAGACAAACCCCAAAAACATTTAAAGCTACAATTACAATTTAACCCTCATATTTTGTATAGGGAAAATTTGTTCAAATTTGTTGGCATTTCTCCATATGCGGGGAAGGCAACTAAAGTAATTTGTATATTAACAATTGGTCGACAAGAATTTGATTCCAATAACATAATTCGACTTGAAAAAAATACAGACCAATTTTATGTTAAAACATCAAAATATAAAAGACAGTATCACCAAGATCTACCAACCTTAATGATGCCCTTTATATGACTTACTTGTTTGATTAAATACAGGTTAATAACGAACAGGGATAGGAAGAAAGTGAGAGGGAGAGAGAGAGAGAGAGAGAGTACAAGTCAAGCTACAAGTAGAGTAGGAGTAGGCATATCGATATCTATAAATATTTAAATTTTAATAGTATAAAGTCTGTATTTTTTGTTTCCATTCACAAATTGAACAGCCCTGGAAATTGTTTTGTATAATGTGATGATCAATCTGTTACAGAAATAACACGCTTTATATACTTTCTTTTATTGCTCTTTATTAATATTAAATACAATCCTGAAAAATAACTTAAAATAAAAACTGAATGTATTTTATGATAAAATGTGTTTAATAATCTTTCATTATAGATGCATTAGCTAATATTTGTACATATTAAAGTAATTTTAATGAGTAATCAATTATGGATACTAAAATAAAATCAACTTTGAAGTCAATTTGGATTTATTTCAATTCACATGCACTACTGAATTCATCTGAGACGATAACAGTGGTATCCTATTGAATACTTATCGATATATTATTAGCTTGATTTACATAACCTGCAGTATTGGCTCTGTAATATTGTGTGGACTGTCGCCTATAAGGCTTTATCTTTTGATTTACCCGTACGACATAAGTTGGTTTTCACTGCAGATCACCAAAACACAAAACAATTTCAACACCCTATTGTATGAACATCTGTCTGAATACATATAGAAAGAAGCTTGCTCCCTAAAATACCTTTTTAAGACACATTTACATCGAAGTATTACCAAGTAAATTTACACCATAATATAGAACATTATTTCTATTACATTAATTGAAATGGTCAAATATTCCTTAGAAACTAATAATAATAGAACTTAGCAAATTGAAGGATTTAATAGAATCATAATAATAGGACTTAAATGTTAGCTGGGACGCCTCATTATTTGGAAGTACGAATGAAAACCAATAAAATATTCAATGATTATTTAATTATTCAAATGCAATATCGTTTTTCTACAGAAACTTATAACCCTGTATATTCTACATATGAAGCTGACAGGACAAATATTTTACTAGAAATATCATAAAAGAATGATCATAAATTATAACTTTTGAATTAATGTACATCGCTTAAACGTTAAATTTTATGGAACCGATCATTTACCGTTCATTTTGAATTAAAACAGGAAATAATCCTTCGAAAATAACCGCTCAGGACTAACTGTAATATTCCCCACGCTGTAATATAGGACGCGCAATAGGGCAACAATAAAAAAAACAAACTGCGGTCATGATCGAGGTCGTTACTTCAGAAAATATTAGCTTTATTGTACTTTTTATTGGCACCACATCGTCCTTACGCCAGCAATTGGCACTGTATTATTTTTTTAATAACAGTTCTGCTTCGGTAAAAGCTTCTGTTTTCTGTCGATGGAAAACGTAGAATTAAGTCTTTAACTTCGGTTTTTAAAGATCAAATTCATTTCTATGATTCAACTAAAATTACTGTTACCCTATATTGATAAAATGGCGTCAAATTTAGAAAAAATTGTGACTATTTTTAAGCTCTATCTTCCGAAAGAATTCAAAGTAAATCAAATTATATTTTTCATAACATTATTTCCACAATGTATATTAGTAGCCAGTAAGTGTTAGTTATACAGACGTTTTCCGAGCAGACAAAATCTTATGCCGAATCCTCTTTGAACCACAATTAATAACTGCTACTACTTGCTAATACATACGGTCGAGGAGTTTGCAACGATGAGTTTTAATGTAAACAAATAAAAAAACAGAAGATGATTAAACATTCTTGAAATCTTTCCAAAAATCAATCCTGGAAATATATATCAGTAAGGTAGGTGCTACCCCCTTGTGCTAACATATCGCGTTTTTCATTAAACCATTAAATAATAATCTACATTTTGTAAATAATTTTTTCTCATTCAAAGCGGCGTAAATTGATACACGTGCCAACGCGGTGACCTGTCACTTCCTTGAACACCTTTGACTTTGGCGGAATATACCTAACTTCGCGACTGACAGAAGACCAGTGACGGTGATAAATAAGAATTTGATATAGTTTTGAAAAATAATTTTTTCGCTTTATGACTAAGTTAGGAATTTTTTTGATGGACGATTCCGTTAAATCTTAATTTTCCCTACCTTTCTGAAAATATTTTTACTTAGTTATAGTTAATCTAGTATAACACTGTAACGTAAATTTTCATTTATACGCTTTCCTGTCCCACAAATAATTCCTTTTATGGTTGTATCGATTTTCTAAATTATCTGTGATGCAGTGGTTGCATACTCTTTAGGAATGCAAGTAAGGTAAGAAATTACTTTAAGAGGCTGATAGGGAAGTAAATTTGGCCTTTGCTGTGTCAATACTGTCAATGCCAATCCCCCTCCCACATATCCCGGGCATGTCGGAATGGGACCAAGAAAATTGAAATATTATTGAAATTCATCAGCATTCAATGTAGCCCTAATTTATTACTTATTATTGCCTATAGGCAAGTAAAGTTTTGGGTTTCTGTTAGCATTAAGGAGGGTCGAATCGGAAAATGTTATCTAAACCCAGCTCCTCGCCATAAATAAATTTTACTTTATTGGAAATACGTATGGAAATAGCAACCGACAGTCGGAGACAGACTCTGAAAAATTCAGGGATACATGTTTTATTGGAACGGAGCCAAAAGTATTCATAAATAAATTTCCTGCACTGCACCATCCACTTCCTTCGGAATTTACGACATGCACGGTATCCAGAACGGGAAGGAGCGAGCGACATCCGAGGACCCTCGCGATACCATCGACACACGTGTTTGCCGACGTTAGGACAATGTTATCAACGCCAGATAATACGATTCTCTCGTAACTCTTGCCAGGCGACACGTCCCGTTCAGACAATACGTGAAACAGATAGTGCAGCCGATAGACAAAAACTGGAAAGAGACTAGGACGAAGCCTTTGAATAGAAATCTTAGGGAACGAGGTCCTTTGAGCCCCGTGTCGGCCTGTGTGAGTAATGTTAAGTAAAACTTCTAGTTCGCAGTTTCCTCTATGGCCATTCGCAAAGCTCCCGTCTCCGATAAACGTGAAGTCCTTTAACGAATTGTAATACATACACTCTTCACTTTAACGTATTCTTAAAGTATACGCAGTTAATTATCATCCTATGAATATGGGTTTAAAACAATGGTCTTATTCGCGGAAAAGAAATAAACTAAAATATTGAAACAATTTAAGATACCAATCAAACTGATTAGGCTATTGAAAATGACCTTAGAAAATACTAAAAGCAAAGCATATTGTGAAGGTTTTACTATTGACACATGACTGAGACCCACTCTCAACGCTCCTTTTTAATTTAGTACATACATACATTAGGACATAAGAGATAGTCAGTTGAACAGAGAAGGACACATATTGTTTAAAAGGCACCAAATAGTAAGTTATGCAGATGACGTGGCTATAATTACAAGAAAATTAGATTGCAGATAAATCAAGAGAAAAGTAAGCTTCTCAGAATAGGAGAACAAAAAAAGTTACCAATTACAAATTGAGAACGCAGAACGAAGATATAGCGTTTGAAGAACTTCAGGAATATGTGTATTTGGGGGCGCTGATAACAGCTAAGTGTGACGAGGAGCAAGAAATGAATAGGAGACTAATAAAAGCAAACAGAAGTTTGGCAGCAATCAACTACTTAATCAAATCAAAAAAATTGACCAGAAGAATGAAATTTATAATGTAAAAAATATTTTGAGGCCGACAGCGCTGCATGGCAGTGAAACCTGGATCCTCAATAAAAAGTCAAGAGAAACCTTATTAAGGTGGGAATTGAAGATCTTAAGAAGAATTCTTAAGACGGAGAAAGAAATAATAAGGAAATATTTGCAATGTACGAGGTACCAAAAATGAACGAAGTTGTAAAAGCCAGAAGAGTGCAGAGGCTAAAGCAGCTAGAATGTATGGAAGATGAAAAGACAGTTGAAAAATTGTAGGGAGTAAACCTAACTACAAGAAAAAAAGATCGAGACCGAGGAAGCGATGGAGAGAGGCAGTGGCAAAAGATCTAAGGGAGAAAAATGTGATGGGTTTGAAAAGAAAGGCGAAGATCAGGAAGGAATGAAGGAAAATAACGCAGCTCTGGGTCTAAAAGGCCTGTAAACAGCTTTATATATAGACTTATTTATAGACTATACTTCCTAGAGTAGCTTAGTACCTTACATTTTGATACATATAACATCAGATTATTATAGACACACCACTGAATGAACACATTGATATTATTCTGAAGCTTCAGGCCATCCTCAACCAAGATTATTTTAGAGAAATATATGAAGTAAGCTCGTTAAGTCATTAATAAAAATCAAGAATAAGAGAGGCCTAAGGACAGACCTTGTGGTACTCTCATTGTTGCACGAAACTTATCGGATTGATTATTATCCATATCTTCAACTTATTGACGTCTATTAGATAAATATGACCTTAATAAAAAAGAGTAACTTATCAGCGAATACCAAAATAAGTCAGTACAGTTATTGGCCTATATTCTTAACATAGTTGCGATTACTATTTTTTTTATATATAGGACAAAGTTTTTCTATCTTCCACATATTGGGATATGTATCTGTTTTGATTGCTAAATTGAATAAGGTGGTAACAAAATCATTTGGGCAATCTTTAGATTCCAGAAAGCCAGGAACACCATGAGATAAAATTGGCTTCAATTTGTATTGTATAATTTTAGTAATATTTATACTCGCAAAACTATTCAAATCATCTTTCGAAATGTGCACATTTTCCAAAATGAACAAATCTTTTGAAATAAACACATCTTCTAAAATGTGCATATCTGTGAAAAAATTATAACTTTAACATTTTTAGGTTTAGGACGTATGTTCATCAAGACTTTTCTATTTGTTTTGTTTTATTTTCTGACAGGATTTTTAGCACCGTGTATAAATATGTCAATCTGTCAATGAATCGTAATCATAGAATCGATGGTTTTACGGATGCTGCAACAATTATTTAAAACATAGAAAGCCACTGTGTGAAACTAACTAAAGCCCCTACCAAATAATTTAACGCTATACTGTTTCTGGTGAAGTCTTTAAATTGGTGATCATTTCTTACTGTTTTCGCGCTCTACGTATGACGCGTTAGGAACAGCAAAAAAATTAAGATTATGACGTAACACAGGTGCTCGCAAAGATTACGCCGTGACGAAAATATGTATAAAAGGGTGGAATACAAAAGCAGCTGTCTCATGGTAATAAATCAATTAGAGCCGGAGCACAGACGTATTGATTACTCCGCGAGGCGTACCCTTAAGAAACCGTATAATCACGGCATTACACACAAAAGTATTTTTTGAAAGATAAATGGGCTTCTGAAGAAAAGTCCATATGGACTCGAAATTTAAATTTACAGTTTTATTTATTATAATTTTAGGCTGCGTCTTCGCGCGTAAAGTTCCGGCGTACATCTGAAATTTAAATTTCGTTATTTATGGCTCCACCTCACTTGAAAATTGTAATGAGTAATATTTCTTTTTATTACTTGCGCGAACACGTATTCTGGAGAAATATTTGGTTTTCTCACGTTCTTTAATAAACTAGAAACAATGACGGGAATTCCACTCGACGTTTTAATATAAGACTGCAAACGGTGCCTTGCCCATTTATTACGCCGAATTTCATTAAGGTATTAGTCAAACTGTCTAGATGAATAAATAACTGAAAGATCCGTTTCGTGCTCACAGTTCAAGAGATCAGTCCGTCGTACTTTATTCGAACTTTGGCAAAAATCCGAAAACCGAGACACAAATTATATCAGATCCAAAATAGTACAGAGGTTGCAGGGTGCAAGATTTCATAGGCGTGCCACTTTAGAAGGATTCAAAGAACACAAAATTACCAACGTTGCCTGAATTTACACTTTAGTTTACTTCTTTTATCCTGCGGCAGGTAGATCAGCTATATTTGCAGAGAGGACTCTGGAAGAGACTACAGCCCTTAGGTCCTATTGGGCCCTTTGCACTTCCTCCCATTAGAAAATCAATCCATATGAGTCGCTAATCAGTCTAATAAAGAGAAGAAGGTGATCATGTTGCTCATAGGGATCTCTCTAATGTAGGCCATCGTTCTCCCAACACGGATTATTTTATTGACGAAATAGCAGTGCACTCACAGATTGTACTGTTTCGTCTTCCTGTTCGCAACCCCTACAAAGAGGTGTTTCACACTTCCTCATATAATAAAGGTACTTCCTTAACCAACAGTTTAAATACCTGTCACCAGGTGAAGATTCATCCTAGACATGGCCAGGTACTATAGGAACTCCTTAGCAAATTGACAGCTATTTGTTTTATTCCACCGTTTTCTAAATTCTTTGTGGGTGTCCTCCTTGATAATTCCCACAAAACCTGACAACGGCAGCATACTGGAGGGACCAGATCCAAAAATAATGAAACCCAATGCACTCCTGGCTTGTTTGTCATCTACTTTATTGCTATTGCACCGTCCGTGTCCTTTCATCGAGCATACAGATATGCTGTTGTCGGTTAAGGTCACTACCAGTGCCTGATGGCATTCCCATGCCGATCTAGTTGTTATCTTAAGATAAGTAGTGGGTGTCAACTATCTGTGTAGATTCTGATGGTTTTGCCGTTGTATGTCTACGGACAATTTCTTTGGCGGCTATGGTTATACCTGCTAATTCCGTTTGTACCACAGTAGCATGCCTATCCATGCCCACTAATATTGGATGTGTAGGGATCTGGAATAGATTCCACATCTTGCAGCTTTCTTCTTTTTTGATCCGTCTGTGAAGATATTGATTACATTCTCACTGGCAGTCTCCTCATTCCTGATAAGGACTGTGTAGGGTCTGTCAAATGCAAACTTGGGAGAAATACTGTCAGTGTATGCCTGCAGAAGGGGCATCTTCCTGATGACCCCATTCCACAGGCGACTCCTAACTTCTCCACATCCTACATCTGGTATAATACCAGTATTTTTGAGATGAAGCATGGTTGTCATAGCCACTTTTTTTAGATGAACCTGCAAAGGTGGCTGACATAGCATTACCTCCATTGCTATGGTGGGTGTTGTTTGCATAGCTCCTGTTATGTTCAGGCAGGTAATCCTTTGTACCTGGTTGAGCTTTTGTTTAGCTGTCGACTGTTAGACTTTCGGTCATCAGACGACAACTCCATACACTAACATTGGTCTAGCAATGGCACTGTTTACAGAGAGGATTAGCTTGGAGCAATGTGAGAGATTGATTGATATTTGACCCCTAATTAATTACGTTTTTCAGGTTTCCATCTTCCCAGCACTTAATGTTGGTTAGGGCCTACCAACGTAAGTCGTTCCTATGCGTAAATGCGACCTGCATAATAATATACCGCCGACTCTCTCACACAAGTCTCCGAGGAAAGATATACCCGAAATTTTACCATGCGCACACCCATGGTAGCAGGAGATGGAACAGGTAGATCCGTCAAAGCGTTTCGACCAATAGAAATTACGCATTGTGTTGACTGCTATAAATTGTTAGCGAGTTTATAACATAGATAGATACTATTTTGGAACTGGACTATAGATTGTACTTTTACTAGAAATCTCATTTGAAAGATACTAATAATGAGAACCAACAATTAAGTATGTTGTTATAATAAAATGAAATAACAAAAAATAACTGAATTACATATTATTATTAATATTTTTTATAGGTTTTGAGAATGAATTTTCTTACGTTACGCATATTACTTAGTGGAAATGAAATTTCGAGCAATATTAGTAAAATTACCTAATACTGGTTTACGGTAAGTGGTTTATTTTTATTATATTTTAATTAGTTTTCGTCTCAACACTGTTTGAATACTTTCTAATCGTCAACCCCTAAAATGTATTAAAAAAAATTGAATAGTGACGTTCTTGACCTTGTCATGTGTACTTTAGATAATATTAGGTACAATTTTCAAAATATTTATAGGTCCTATATTCAACTCAAAGAAATTTGTTTACGTATGAATATAGACCATCAACAAAATCTGACAGATTTAACCCACTGATAACTTTACCTGACACTGTCCTGGAGCCTTACAATACCAATTTTGAGAATTTAATCCATTACACCTGCACTGCGAGTTATTTCCGTCCCAGATTCCAAGTCCGCGAGAGAGAAAAATGTGTAGAGGTACATTTGGCTTATTGGATTAGCGAAACAGATTTCTTACTCCACGCTGACGTCCTTTATTTTTTACCCGTCCAGGCGAGAGCAAAATCTCAAGGGGATTTTGCTTTTGGTAAGTTAATAACGGACGGGTTTTTATACCATATCCTATTAATTAGCGAAAAAAACGCTTGTGCGCAAAAAATGGTCCTCAGGCTTTCTGTGTATTTACTAAACGGTACAAATTACTGAGCGCTTCAATGGGAGTCTATATAATAAGAATAATAAAATTAATAAAGTAAAAGCCTGTTTGCGTCATAATTCTCTTCGTCTGAAGATGAGCATAAAATTGTGTCTACTGCTGTGAGTTCCATTAAGGTACATTGGAAATGGTGTTTATACAGCGTGTGAGAAATTTACGTGGAGGAATATACGAGTAGCATGGTGATAAAGTTCTACACAATATTCACATTGTTTTATTATTTTCTTGACATATTATGAAATAAGTAAACCTATCAAAAAGGAATTGGACTTGTTGTAAATATTGATTTTTCCGGGATTTATACTCTAAAACAAATTGTCATAGATACCACTGTCCCTTCCCTCTACAGTACAAGCCACGCTGACAAAAATTCACTGAGGTTCTAGCATCCAACGGCTTTACGTCGACTTTGTAACGAGAAAAAACTCCTCTGATGACTCATTAGTGTCTACACAATTCTAACAAAGTGAATCTCAAGCATCCAACGGCTTCATATCGGCTTTGCAAAGAGATAAAACTCCTCTGACGCCCTGTTAGTGCTACACAATTCTTACAAAGTGAATCTCAAACATCCAACAGTTTCATGTCGACTTTGCAACCACCAAGCAGTCTACCTAAAACCAACAGCTAACAGACAGAGCTGAGTGAAACTACAAACTCCTGTTCTGACCGCATGACATCAAAGTACTGCAATTCCCATTTATTTCTCAACAGAGTTCATATTATTCTTTCCTGTTGCTCCAGCTGTCGGCAACAGAAGCCAAATCATTATTAAGTCAATATATTGCATTATTATTAGCATTGCCTTATGAGTAACCGAAATAAATTCATTTACTTTGAGGGTCATTTCTTGTTGTTTGTCGAGTTAGATACCGAACTGTTAAAAGTAACATTTTTAAACTTTGGACCGTATTGGGTGCCACTTGTATCAAACAGTGGTACTCAAAATTGGGTTTTGTATTAAATGTTCATTAATTTAAGAGATGATTTTGTATCTCAGTTCTAATACATAGCTGTAGGCCCTCTAAATTATTTGGTTTCCCAGGTGAGGACCTTTCAGTCGGACCATCCATCTGATAGGGACAGTACTGTCAAGAAATGCCCGAACATCATTATTCTCATTGATTCGATAAAGAACTAGAAAAGCTGGGACTAAATGAAACCAGTAACTATGCAAATACTTAGCAGCTGTTGAATATTCTTCAAAGGAGTAATTCCCTAAGATCTGGATCATCCTTATTCAACTATTGCATTAAGTGTACTTTGCAAGAATAGAACTTTTCTTTTCCTAGCACTTTTATAACAGGAAGTGACTGAGATAATTGTTTACATCCAACTATCGGGAAGAAGTGTGAGGATTTTTCTGAACTTGAGGTCTGTCTTGTCAAGGTAAATCTTGTCATTACCCGTTTTAGAAAAATTTTTGACTAGTCGACTTACTGTTGATTGTACTTTTGCATAATAAATTTACAATTCACAACTGCCTGAATAAATTTATCATTTCTTACAGCCGTTGGCACAGTGGCGTGGCTAGTTTCATTACTGTGGTCTGCACATTGACAAAGGACGTTGCCTTTATTACTACAATCCGTCTCTTGCCTTTCAAAAAATTATACGCATTTTATTGTACATAAAAAATATAAATTGAGGCATTTATTTGATACCGACACGATCGATGATAAAAATGAAGAACATTTTGACCCGGAACTTTGCATTTCCCAGCTTCGTAATAATTCTTACTAAAAATACAGCGATTCTGTGTGTGTTTTTATTGAGAGAAAGAGGAGAAACGAAATGGGAACGACTCGGAATATCCAGGCGCTTTGCCTGAGATCTGTCATGAAACAAGTATAGGGGCTTTACGCTTTCTGCCAAGGAAATCCAAAGCTTACACATGGAGTGGAGTCAAGAAAAAATAAGAAACACTTAAAGCATGTTTCTCACAAGGGCAGACATGTCTGAGTCCTCTTCAACCTCGCTGTGGTTTCATAAGTTAGCAACAGTAAATATTGGAAAGTTATTACTTGTCTTAAAATTTCACCTTAAATAAATTAGTTATTGTTCGAATTCGAACATATGTAATGCATTCTTAGTGTCCATTATTTGAACTGTATAATTTTATTTGTCAGTTAAATCTATCTCTGTCCTGTTTAATGCATTAAATTTGCGTGAAACAAGCATAGGTTTAATTATCAATTCAATTTATTAGGGTCTGTCCCCTTTACTTCACTTTTTTATTTGGCAAATGCCGTTTGAACTGTTTTCATAGAAGCATAGCAATAATTTTTTAAGCAACAGTATATATCTCAGGCTACATAAGCAAGAGGTATTGAGTATTTGGATGTTTCGTCGTATTACCCTTATTGCTAAGATATTTGACATCCCTATTAGAAACAAGATTCTATCTTATTGTGAAAAGTATTCAATGTTATACGATACATGATATGGATTTTGAAAAACCTATTCTCTGTTTTTGACTCTCTTCAAGTTGATCATGTTCAAAAAATTATAATAGTGTCAAGTAAGATGATTGATAATGTAGAATTGAGTGGTACTTCTGTAAAAAATGGTATTCCTCGAGGATCTACGCTAGGGTCAGTATTTTTTCTTCCCTACATTAATGACTATCCCAACTTTATAACTGATGAATGTATCGAGTATGCTAGCGCGACCACGTTGACAAACTCGGGAATGTCATTAATGTAGGGAAGGAAGAGCACTGGCCCTAGCACAGATACTCGAGAAACACCATTTTTTTTATAGAAGTAACACTCGATTCTACATTCTCTACCATCTTACTTGATACTATTCTAACTCTTTGAACATGATATCAACTTGAACATAGTCAAAAACACTTGTGAGATATTTAATGTCCTTAGAATGTTGCGAGCAAAGTAACAGGTACAATTTTATTAGATCTTTAACCAATGTTATAATTTATAATACCTACAGAATAAACACTTTTCTCTACTGATGCATTACAATAATTTAGTCGGGCAAGAATATTTTCATTGCTCTTTCAGTAACCGTTGATATTGGACCATATGTTTATTATGTTATTTTGTTAACTTTTGCCCCCTGTCGAATATTATGAGTTCCCCCTATATATAAAAGTTATTTTTCAATATTTCCTCCATCCAAAAAATATTATGGTTACTAACATGTACTTCAAATTCTATAGAATAGATAAATTATTATAAAAATATTTATATTATAGTATAAAGAAATTTATGTCAATTTAATTAACGCGCAAATGATCAGTCTTTGCATTTTGTAACCTCAAATGTACTTAATTATATAATAAGTTATCAGTCAGTCTGCAGTTCTGCAGTTTCATTACCCTCCTTGTAACTATGTACCGTTATCAAAAATAAGACAGTCTGACCTTCGCACATCAAGAATATTGGCCAAATTTCCTACACATTGAAAGATAAGGGTAGCTCACTCTACGTGAGGTGAAGCCGCGCTCACCTTGAACCCGGTCCGCTCTCGATCCAGAAGGCGCTGCGGTGCCGCGGCTCTCAAGGACGGACGCCTTTTGCGGCCTCTCGCCTTCCACGCTCTCTTCGTTGCTGACCAGGTAGAGGGTGGCGATGGTGGCCAGACATTTCAGCTTCATGTTGCCGCGTTTGAAGTGTTTGGGTCGCACGCGAAACTCCAGGCCTAGTTCAGAGGTTTCCAATCCTTCCCGACCTGGAAAGAATTAAGAGACATGTTATTGGAGCCGTAAAATCAGTTACTGAAAGAGATAATGTGCCATTCAGATCAGTAATTGATATTTTTTCAGTATAGGTCATAAAAAATAGTACATATACCAAAACCTGGTACCAAAAGAGCACATTTTCGAAAATAAGTTCTTTTTCTGTGTGAAAGCGTTGCGAAATTGACAAATTTTTATATTGATTAGAATTTCAAAATGTCACTATTTTAGGCACTAGTTCCTAAAAGTAAATATAAAACAATAAAAACAATGAAAATATTTATTTATTATAAATGTTGAAGATACGATAATTACGTACATTGTTAGTGAATATTAGAGGCATCCAGCTTCTCTTCTCTAACAGCAATGCAAATACTAGTAATTGGAATGAATAAATTGCTGGTACTGCTAGTTTCTGCTTCTGCGTGAACTTTTTTTATTTTTATATTAGGTGTATATTTCTAACCTATGATTCGTTTTGCTGTTTCGTTTTTCTGTTCGATGGAATTTTTACTATAACTCTCAGCAATTGAACTTGATCGTCAATCTCCATGTCGCTTTAAAATTGTCTTGTCAGCTCCAGAAGCTGCCAACATTGTTGCGAAGCTGCGCCGGAAGTAATGGCCAGTGTATTTATTGGCGTTGGAGAGTCCAAGAAATTCGTTTTTGGCATACCTCCAATTCTATTGATTCCCACTGACAGGGTACAGCATTTATTACTTCGATATGTCCTTTGTACAAATTCAGTTAGGTTTGTAAATTTACTAATATCTACGTTTTTGTTTAGGTAAATTATGATGCGCAGTTGTTGTAAGAGTTTTCGTATAAAATTTTCGATTGTTTGGGCACTAACGTGGACAGCGCAGTTTCAGCAGCTTAGTGAATATACAAAGACTAGTCACAGTCACTCCCTTTTGGAGATTTTTTTGCAAAACTTGACAGCATCTTGACATTAAATAATGCCTTAGAAGCAGATTGCCTACCCACTTTTTAAAATGTTTAAAAATACAAATAAAAACATAAAAATATCGAATTCTCCGCTTTCACAAAAAAATCTTGTATGAAATTCGTTGCGAAATCAATCTGTTTCAAGATTTTTGCGTCCTGTGCTTAAAACACACTCTTCTCGCAACTTGTTATATAAATAGCTATTTCATGTCTTAACATTCCCCCAAAGTTTGTCGCTTGAAAAAACATGACTTCATTAAAATATTAATTACTTGTTAATAATGACAAAATTGCTAGTAATAACTATCCCGACGTTAAGATGCCATATTTTTATAAATTGATATTAAAATTCGGCAGAAAAAAATTCTTCCGGTACAAATATTACTCATAAATAATTTATGACTCAATATTCACTGTCGCTACTAAATAATTCACAGAATGTCTGCTACACTCTAATGTATATAGTCTCGTGCTTGACTTATTGTTTTTTTTCTAAAAGTAGATAAAGTAACTTCACGGAATTAGAAGCAATTGGATAGCTAGATAAGTAAATGTTAGTCTGTTTACCTAAAGGTAATATCGGTGTAGTTTGTATGTCGGATTTGTGATCATGCAATAGGACTTTAGTTACAGGGTCACTTTCGGTATTGAGAGCAAAGAGTAAAGCTGCTAAATTAAATAATAAACTAACTTGATATAAAACCAGAGATTATTGGGCTCAAAAATTAAATACTAAAGAAAAATCAACAGAATCAGAAGCAACAATGACAAAAATAGTAATGCCGTTCTGGAACAACGTGGCTTCTACCATCCATCTAATTTAGAATATTTTGTTCAATATGGAAACTATGGACAACAGAAAACTGGTATAGCCATGTACCTACTCTTTAAAGTATTTGATAAGGTGTGCATTCCTTCCATGTTTGTAAAACTAGAGAATCTAGAAATGCACGGCAAGTTTTAAAGTGGTAGGCTGTTGTTCTAATAGCGACATTGGCACTGCGTTGCTAAGGAAACTTTTAAAGTAATCAAATATCTGTCAATTTAATTCTGTGATTGAGTTTAAAAAATAGCGAACTTAAGTTATTTATTAGTTATTTTGGATATTCAAAATTCAAAAATGGACATTTCTGATTCAGTTTTCTCTTACACCACCGGAATTAGTAGAAGCAGCGAAGTAGCATCACTAAAATTATTGCCAGTTAAATCGCAGAAAATTTACGAAACCGCGTATTCAGGATTTATGGAATGGAAGGTGAAAAAGACATGCAGTTCTTTCTCGGAGACGGTGTTGTTGGCTTATTTTTCGGAATTGGCGTAACAACAAAAGCCATCAACAGTATGGACGAATTATTCAATGACGTTACAATCCAATAATAATGTAGACATTTCAAAATATTGCAAACTAATTACATGTTTGAAGCAAAATGGGAAAGGTTACATGACCAATAAATCTCCGATTTTTACAAGTACATATTGTGATTTTTTAAGTAATGCTCCTGATGAAGTTTATTTAATGGCCAAGGTTGTTGTTATATTTGGGATTGCAGAAGTTTGTCGATGTTATGAAATCAGCCAAGTAAAATTAGATGGTATTAAAGATTGAAGAACGTTATTAATTGTGAAACTTAACCGAACAAAGCATAATGTAAACAGGAGTGTCATGGTAACTGAAAAATATATTAAATTTTACAGAATGTACATAGCCCTTCCTCCTGCAGCAGCAAAAGATCGCCGCCTGTTTTATACATATCGACTTGGAAAATAGTAAAAAATGTTTATAAGATACCTGAAACAGTAGCCAATTTTGTTCTACCTGAAAATACTAAGTCATATACAGGTCATGCAATTCGAAGATCTTCTGCTACACCTCTAGTTGAATCTGGACGAGACTTTATGACACTAAAGAAATATGGTGGTTGGAAGTCATCAACGGTCGTTGAAGGGTATGTTGATGAATCGGTGGCTCATAGGAGAGAAGTATTTAATAAAGTGTTTAGAAAGTGTGGCAGTGCATTAGCTGAAATAAGATCCTATTTGCGACCTGGACCATCAACGGCAGTTGTGTCCATAACAGAAAATTTTATTTCTTAAGAAAGTTCCACTGAAGCAGACTTTCCCAATCATTCGTTGTTGTCGTAAGTGCATTTTTTCTTTTTCAGATCCTGCTTGTATTTGCAATTGCTGGGGCATGCCGTAGCGATGAATTAGTTAATATGGGACTTGAAGATATTAGTAATAAAGGCGATACTTTGGTGGTGCAATTACCTGACTCGAAAACGAATATCAAAAGGACCTTTACAATAAGAAATGAGACTGTAATCGAAGCTGTCTTGGATATATATAGAAAATATATGGACTGTAGGTAATTCTAGATTTTTTGTAATTTATGCTAAATGGAAATGTAAAAACCAGGTAATTGGCAAAAACACAATTGCCAAAATTCCATACAGAATAGCCATATTTTTAAATTTGGACCATTCGAATGGACACAGTTTCCGCCGTACTTCAGCTACCTACGTTATTAGTTAATGTTGGAAATGATATTCTCACTTTAAAAAGACATAGGGATGGCGAACAAATGCAGTAGCAGAAGGGTACTTCGATGATTGTATTTTAAAAAAATGTGAGGTAGCCACCCAAATAATTACGGGAGAAAGTACCATTTCAAGTATCAAAAACCGTTGTCTTATTCTTTAAAATTTTGTTTCTACCACAAGTACTTCATCAACGACCACGAATTTGACGAAAATAACAAACAGGAACTCATCTCTTCCAGCAGAGCCAATATTTCTTTAGGAGGAATTTCCATTAGTAATTTAACTAATTGTACCATAAATTTTAACAATTTTTAGTTAGGTATTGATGTTAATTTAAACCTGAATTTAAACTGGTTTCAATAAACAAAAATAAGTAATAACAAATCTGTTTGAAAGAATAGCATTATTATACATTTTTAGGAAGTCTGTGTATCAATAAAATAGGTAAGTCTATACACTACTCTTACAGCTATTTGAAGTTTCTACTTGTTTGCCTGCGAGGGAGCCAAAGTATTTTCCTCCCGAGGTAGAAAAATTACTACTTTCCTTCCTGAAATGAGGGAGTAAAATAGTATTTTCCATGTAGGGAGTAGAAAAAAACATTTTTCATTAAAATAATATTATTTATAAGACTCCAAGACCTCTATCAGCAGAAACGGAACTTATTTCCCTATGTCTGTCTGGTATCAAACATCACATACCTGTCACTATGGTTTCTGGTCCCTTCAGGAAGCTGGGGTCAGCCGGTTCACCATTGATCATCCAGTTCAGCTGGGCTGCCGGCTTCGACCTTCCCGACGTACATTTGACGCGGACCGTATCGCCGACTTGATAGCGAGGACGTCCACCTGATATCTTGGGGCCCTCCTCCGGAAGCGCTGCAATAGAAGGCGAAGTGTTAATGGTTTCGGGTAAGGAAAAACATCCTGCGACCTAATTTAAGGGCCTCCAATGGCCCCAATAACACTAGAGCAGTGTAGGGATAAGCCGTTAGACTGTAATTAAATTGTACGTCAATAATCCTGCCCCCTGCCGTAAGTGCCGGTTTCACTTAGAAATCGATTATCTTCCGATTCGTATTAGGTTTGTGCCACGTTTTTCCTAATACAAAAACCAATATTCAAAAGCTCCATGCAGATGTTGTGGTATTTAGGAAGAAATAATCGGAAAATAGGACAATATAGTTATTGGTCTAGATTTTCTGACTAAGCCAACGTTTCGATTTTATTTTAAATCTTCCTCAGGGCTACAATAGGAAACAAGAGATAAGAATTATAAAACAATATTAACAATTTGAAAAAAACAAATTAGAATACTATTAATTAAACAACAAAACAAGACAAAAATAAAAACATTAGATTAAAACATTAATTTAAAAAATTAGTAGTGACCTTACCTAGTGAGACAAAACCAGAGTCAGAAAGATAAAAGTATTATTCAATGAATAAGTCAATAAGATCAATGCTATAAATGTATAGCAGTAAACTGCAATGTTTCGAATAGTCTTGTAAATCAAATATATAAATATCAGGCATCGAGATACTAATTAATGGAAAAATAAAAAACCCAGTAAGAAAAAGCAATAAAAATAAGACATTGAGAACAAAAGAACACAATAATGTACTGAATGTTCATATTATATTCTCATTTCATACATTTCTTAATGATACCATTATAGATTACGCTTAGATGTTCTGTATCAGGCTTCTTGTTAATGGTATTATTTTGAGAATGTATACACAGCATCTCGCTAATAAGCCTTTTTCTGGTAATTATATTTCTTATCAAAAATCTTAATTGATTCATTATTAAAATTAAAATTATGGTCATGTTTGAAATGATGAAGAGCCAATGCTGTATGTTCTGTTTTGTTAATATATTTAGGGTTACAATATATCATAGATGTTGTGTATGTTTCTCAAAAGATTAGCTCGTTAAAGTACATAAGACAATTCTGGTCCCAATTCTAAACATTTTTCTTTTTTCTTGTTGTAATATCATAATAAACCAAGGTCATAAAATACGTTTAGTGTGTCATAGAAAATGTAGTTATTGATATTAATATAAATCTCAATTTAAACTGTTTTCAATTTTTATAAATAAAAATAAGTAATAAAAAATCTTTTTGAAAGAAAAGCAGTATTATACATTTTTAGGAAGTTTGTGTATCAATAAAAGAAGTCTATACACTACTCTTACAGCTATTTGAAGTTTCTACTTGTTTGCCTCCCGAGGGAGCCAAAGTATTTTCCTCCCGAGGGAGAAAAAGTACTACTTTCCTTCCTGAAATGAGGGAGTAAAATAGTATTTTCCATGTAGGGAGTAGAAAAAATAAAATTTCTTGACTAATACAGTTTCGATAAATTGACGTTTACAAATGAGTAAGAAATAAAAACTTTAGTAGACAAAACTCACTACTTAAATTTTACTACGTGCCCTCAAAAGCGTCATGTAAAAAAATCTAATATTGACTTAGCTTGGTTTTAGCTTCATTATACATTCAATTTATATGGAGTTTACTTATTGAAGTGAGTCTGTTTATTGCATAGTACTTAGACAAGACAAGTCGCAATTCTACGAGAGATTTTCTATTCATTACCTTGTAAATAGGTACTTGCATATTTTGTACCTAAAAATTGCCTCGGCATATTTTGCAAACACGAAATATTACTTCCTTAAAACCCTTTTAAGAACATAAATATTTAAAAGGGGGAAATTATAAATAGCAAATAACTGATGCGAAGCTGAAATCTCAGGGAGTGGAAATTGCTGCTTTACTTCTGAAATATAAAAGTAGAATTCGTAATTATAGTTCCTATTAGTATAAATAAATTTGCTTTCCTTTTTATATTTGTACTGCTTTGTGAACAAGCTGCTTATATTTTAGTAGAAGAAAACAACATATTAAGTATACTTATATATTATAAAATTTCTTAGGAAAATAATCTTCCATGATTATTCCTAGGTATATTCTATGTTACGGCAAATAACAAAAATTAAACTTTTTTGAGTTAATACACAGAATGGGCAAAAATTATTGTAATATGAATACGTTTTTTTTTAATTTTTCAAAAACAGGTACTCTATATCGCTGTGTAAAAATTACTTTAACCTAACCTAACATGGATTCCTTGAGAAACTTTTATTAAAAACTAATTATCTAAGATTTGTGTAAACCATTAAATTCTAAGGGCTTTTGACATAAGTCACAATAGACTCTTGGCTAAATTGTAAGAGTTTGGTTTCTACACCTCATTGGTACAATTTTTTAGTAGATGTTATTTTGCTGCAGATGGTATCTTTAGGTCTGCACATTCTTATCTATTACATCAGTAATTCCGCAAGAGTCAAGTCTTGGGCGCCTTTTGCTACGATTTATTAGTGGTGATGTGGCGAACTTACGGTATTATTAAATGCAACTTATTCCTTTGTTTACAATATAGACCCGTTCATGACAATAGCAGCAACAATGTTGTTGGATAAGTAGCAGATATATGATTTGACTTGAGGTAAAACTGTGCCAACCAATTTCACATTAAACTACTTATTTTAATTTGAAAAATAATAAGTGACAGTAATGATTAATGATATTTTTAACATTTATTAGTTAATCTACCTGTATTTCAATTAAACATATATTAAAAATGTCTTCACAAACAATAATAATATTAATAATAATTATATCTCTACCCCTCATTCTAATCACGAGGATTAGCCCAGAATTCGAAGACTTGTGCGGGAGAGGGGGCGGCATATATTATTAAGCAGGCCGCATTTGCGCCCAGGAACGACTTACGTTGGTAGGCCCTAACCACCATTCAGTGCAGGAATGAGGGAAACCTAGAAAACCTCATTAATTAGGGGGGTAGTCAAATGTCAACCGGTATCAATCTCTCACATTGACCCAAGCCAACATTCTTCCACCCTACCATACCCGCAGAGAGGGTGCCAATCTCTCCATGAATATAGCTTATATACGGTCTACCGGCTGCGGGGGTCGAACCCACAGCGATCCAGTCACCTCGATTCAAGTACTGATGCCTTAAACCGCGCGACCACTGACCGATCAATGCTGCAATGCTTTCTTTCGTCGCGCAGCATCGCCCTACACCACATATTCCTGTGTTTACGTTGTAATTTTGTGTTTTTCTTCAGTTTTTAGTGACTTTTTTAATTTTTAAACGATTTATAGTTATTAAATAAAGGAATATGTGTCGGGTACAGATATTTTCCCACAATATAGTTCGCCGGTTTGGTTTTCTAGGTTATGAGACAAGACTGCCGCGGTGAATCTATTCCTTTCGTTCGATTTTGTTATAATAAATAGACATTTTATCTAGCTGTGCTGTACCTACAGGAAGTGTGTAATATCGGTAGTGAGTGGTTATAATGAATGAAAATGTTGTAGTTTTGTCAGTTTGTAACGAAATAATGCAAAACGAATGCAAAATAGTGGAGTTAGCTACTGTTAGCTACCTATCTATCAGGTATTATTACTAATAAGAATGTTAATTATTGTCGTTTCTATATTATTTAGAAACGCTACAGAAAGACGACCGCATGGTAGTTGACATTGCTGACAGATGTAAGCTTTATCTATGAATCTAAGCCATCTCAGTCGATTCTTATCATAGGCGCCGACTTTCCGTAGGAAAAAAGGGTTTTGCCCCATTTTTTAAATATCGAGCTAAAATTCTGGAATAATTTTTTTATTGTCTTTTAGGCCTCCCTGAGCACGTGGTTCATTTTTTTGTACATAGTCATAGTTGACCCTGTAATGGCATAATGCAATAGTTCTTCCATTTGTCCGGTGAGACGCACTTTTTGTGCGCATTTTACGAGTCTATTTTGCAACTTCAGTATTCAATACTAATATCTATTTAACACAATAACACCTCATAATATCACAAATGACAAATTAACTCTTCGAAACGGATATACTGCGTTGTTCGAATGCACACCAAAGCACACTGCTGTATTTAGTTATACACGCAATTTCCTCATTGTTTTACTTTTTCCTTAACCTGTTATATCAAAATTATTAAATCCAGATGGGGTATTAGTTAAAGAGGATCAAATATTGCGAAGCAATACCGAAATAAAACATACAGCCCTTTTTTCGGTCAGAAATTATAAAACAATAACAAACCGTAAATGTAATGCCTTTGTGCGGCGATCCCCCTTGTAGCAGATACTTTTTGTTAATAATTTATAAGACAATGCCAATAAGTTCGGGCTTGTTGCTCTAAGGACATTGTGCGAAGCGAGAGCCCTACATTTTCCAATATAACCGCGTTATGTTGCGACGAGCTCTTGATATTTTTTAGGTCATGTTTTCTATAGCCGTGGGCGGAGACGGAAAAACCTGGTCTTTGATATGGCCCCATAAAACGGAATCGCGTCTCGTAAAGTTGGGAGAACTAAAGTAAATGATATTTTCATTATTATTGGAATAAGAGTTTGCTTTTTGCTGCAGAGAGCAACTTGTGAGCGCCTACTATTAAACGTTTAGCGGCAGAATTAAGTTTACGCGTACAAATTTTACAAAAATGTTTGAATTAATTAACACATAAACTATTTAACACATTACTGACGGAATATGTTAACAATTAATTCTTAACTCAATTAACACTTAATCTATTTATCACATTACGTCCAGAATTAATTAACACCCAAAATTTTACTTATTAACACTTAAACTTGTTAATATATTATTAAGACATTAATTCTTAGCCATAAGAAATTATAATATTATCACCATTATTGGAACTTATATCTATATCTTTAATATAGCAAGTAACGATCTTAAATAAAACTACAAAAATTAGATAACAAATTAACTCGTAATACTATCATGGATTTAACATAAATTTTTTAATGCATTAGAGCTCTGTTATCGGATTATTGCTGTCCATATTTTACTACTGATATTTTCCTTATGTTTTGTATTGTTAACACAATCACAATCATATGAGTAAATATTTGTTTAAGGCATGTTACCAGAATAATAATCCACATCACTAGTTGTTTAATATGTTAGACAAATTATGAATTGACGTGTTACTTATATTAACACTTAAACTATAATAATACATTAAAACCAGTTTACCAGATAAACTGTCAATATTTAACACTTGTTTCTTATTCTTTTTGTATTCTTAACACAACTATAATTCTTAACTACCAAATAAATAGTTACTCAAATTAACACAACATTAACTCTTTAACACATTAAGAACAAAATATATTAATTATTGCTCAGATTAACACAAATTCTATAAGATCAATAAGGTTACCAGATTAATTACACAACATTAATTCTTTAACACATTACACATTAACGGTCAAATTATTTAATTCTATTACCAATATGTTTTTAATTTGTATATACTAACACATTGCTTACCTTTATCTATTAAACAGAACATTTCTAAATAAATCTATCACAAGTCTCTATTTTAGTACATATTTAGGAAAATATTTCTTGTAACAGGGAAATATATCGCGTAGTTATTTTGACCACGAAAATTAATCTCGTCCGGGATTGAGCCAACATTCTTCCTACAGACCGACCTTTTCAATATTATTGAATTAAAGAGAGCTGCATATAAATTTAAATATAGTGTTCTATAGTTTAACTTCCTCTATTCCACCCAACAGCAAATGGGCAGGACATTTACTTGGAATGATTTACGCTAGTATTGGTTTAGACTTCACACCGAATTTGCATTCAATTTTAAGTTCGATTGTAACTTTGTTATTTTAAGAGATATCGGAAAATTGAAACGTGCACGGATAGGATAATTTTTCTTTAAAAAACAGTCGAGCATTATCTGTTACTGTTCCCAAGGTATTGATTATTAAGTAATTCCATAATTAAAATTAATTTTTTTTATTATAGAAAGAAGTTTGTTCGAATCCAATTTATAGAGCAATTTAAAGAATAGTATATAAAAAATGGTTAAAAACAGTTCATTGCTTTTCTATGCAAAACCTATATATTGAATTTCTGAACTAGTAGTTGCTCTATTGTTACAAACACTATTCTTTAAATAGCACCACAAAAATGTGTCAAGTGGTGTCAAGTTTGGACTATTCGCTGGCCATCGTATGGTGCCGCCAGAAAATATAATGGTTAGGAAAATATAGCATCATACCTCCTCTCACCTGACTTCTTTGTGGGCTGCGTGTATCAACATTTCGCCGTTTAACTCATTACGTTTGTGATTTTTCCTTTCAAATGATTAATATCTCGCGAACCTTATTTTTTAAAACTCCCCATAAAAAACATCGAGAGGTGTTAGATCTGGTGACGTTCCGGGCCACTGAATATATTCATTAACCCCAATCTATTTTTCTGGGAAAGTGTTATCTAAATGTTGCTGCACAATCCTGGCCTTGTAGGGTGCAGCTGCGTCGTGCTGAAATCATAGATTCCTCATTAGCTTCAAAGTCACATTATCCATAAGGACAGGAAGTTCTTCTTGTACGAAATTTATGTAACTCATGTTATTCAATGTATGATCATAAGAATAAGGCTCAAGTGAATACCTACCGATGACGCCGCACCATACATTTTGAATGGACCAGTAGTGTTCGTTGCGCCTGTTTGGCAAACCTTTACTGAACCTACCGAAAAAGGTTTCGATCAACAGTTTCTACATTTACTAAACTTTGAGCTATAAAATTATGTCTCTTTTCAATGTGACGCTCAGGAAAATACTCCAAATTGTGAAATTTGAAGTAATGATACCCATTGGTCTTTAAAATTCATTGAACGGTTGATTTATCCCGTGTGTGACTGTAACAGTCTAGTTATATTGACATTGTTTCTAACCCTTCTGTCTCTTCCGAACAGACGCATCTTCATTTCGGCGCTAGGTCGCCTCTAATCGGTTCTATGATCAGGAATGAGGTGCTCTGGATAGCTTTCTCGATATAACTCTACAGCTCTTATCGAATTGTTGTTGTCTCACCGTAAGTTAGCAACGTATCAACTTTGTCTGAATGAGAATACATTTTGTAAGTACAAAAGTTATACGTTTGACTTTCGTATTGAATAATGACAAGTATTTTGTGACATATATGCACTTCAAACAATGAACATTCAATTATTTTCCAGCGACTACTTGATCATTCCACCGCTAATGTGATTTTTAGGTGGTATTTCTTTTGAGACTCTTTAGAACGATATTGCTTATAACTTTTGAATGAGAAGTAATACAGAAAAATGTCTATAATAAAAGTTTATTAGCAAAAAGGGAACTTTTTAACACAAAAAATTTTGGGTATGTTTCTGGAAAAAATATAATTTATGACGTAATTAGTCGTTTCTGTCAAATTCCCAAATACTTTCGATTAAAAATGGAGCATACCCATTTAACAACACGTGTCCCAAATTTTATTCAATTTTTTGTATCCTCATAGTAGGCCCGTACTATCGAATTGGAGACACTCTGTACAATTACTTTAAACATCAAAATAATATTTATAAATGGATGTACCGGAAGTACTGTTTCATAACAAATTAAGGATCACCTGGATTGCTGCGGACCATAAATCTTGAGCTGAGCGTAGCTTTTAGAAGATGAAATATTAAATTTATTAAGCTTTTAATACCGAAGAAGAGAAATTAATTTCAATTAAGAGACATCATATTCCCTTTAGGGAAAAATGTAATACATTTTAAATAAGGAAAAAAGCGTTTCCACAGTTTTTCCCTCCGGCGGAGAACATTGAAAATCACAAAATGTCTACAAGATCCATGGCGTTAAATTATTTATCAAGCCTTGTCTTTTACCTATTCCACCTCGTTCAATTTTTAATATTAGTGCTCCCTAGTGCAAGAGAAAATGCCTCTAACGTTTGAAATAAAGGAACTTCGTAGCTTTTTATATTCTTTCTAAAAACGCTTTATTGTCGCTTTCGTTTTGCTATGAAAATAATTTATTCTGCTCGAGGCACAGGGTAAAAATATTTAAAAGGCCCTCCTTGATATTCCGCATCATATTGTATGGTATTAAACGCCAGTTAAATGATTTTAATAATCTATTTACAGTCTAATAAATTAGATTAATAGTTATTTATTGTACAGTGCATTTCAATAACTTTGATAACATTTTGATCAGCTGTAACTTTTCTGTTTTTAAAGATATCGGAATGAAGCAAAAACCATATTGCATAGTGGACTAGCAACGTTTTTTCTTATTTGAAAAGAAAAACAAAAGACCAATGATTTTGAGAGAACTTAACCTAACTTATATTTTTTTAAATAGAACGCCCTGTATATTATTGGATATTTGGATTCTACTCAAAACTCCAAGCATATATTAAAAAGCATATCCTATACCTATCTTCAACTGTTTCTGAGAAATAGTTTTACAAACATGTCAAACTATCATAAAAATCGCTCTACTTGTCTGCCATTTTCCTCAACAGAACAGAACACTAAGGCTCGATTGTTTCCAGCACGGCTCAAGCAATGCTAAACTTCAGCTTTAGCTCAGTGCAAGGTGTGCCATGAACAAGTAGAGCAATTTTTATGATAATTTGACATGTTTGTAAAACTATTCCTCAGAAACAGTTGAAGATATGTATAGAATATGCTTTTAAAATATGGTTGGAATTTTGAGTAGAATCCATTTAAAATATAAGTTAGGTTAAGATCTCTCAAAATCATTGGTCTTTTGTTTTTTTTTTAAATAAGAAAAAAAGTTGCTAGTCCGCTATGCAATATGGTTTTTGCTTCATTCCGATATCTTTAAAAACAGAAAAGTTACAGCTGATCAAAATGTTATCAAAGTTATTGAAACGCACTGTACAAGTGGAATATAGGCATTATTATTAGTAATGTCGCGAATGTAAAAAAATTGGGTTATCTCACGTGTATTATATAAAATTGTATCTAGAACTGCAAAAAATGTTATCTACAACTACCTTAATTTGAGAAAAATCCAAAATCAGATCCAGTTTGTAAATTTTGATTCAAAATCAAGAAGCAAAGGCATTGTTATGGTAATCTGTCAAACTTATTATAAACAAGTTTGCGTTTTCATTTTTACATTTTCTTGTGAAAATAAGGGTGGTGATTGAAATAATGAATGATTCAGAAACAGAAAACTTGTCTCTTGAAATTGAAAGAGTTGCTGCAATTGCAGTTGTTGACATCAGTAAATTCAACAATTTAGTTGCTTTTTTGAAAAAGCAATCAGTTGGACACAAACCAAATAAGTCAAGAATATTAACGAAAGAAAATGTTTCAAAATTTATATTATACAAGATGCCGATGAGACAAAATTCTGGCTAACAAAGGTAAAAATAAGAAAATATTTGCAATTTGAAATGCATAAATGCATAAGGTTGCCTTAATTATTGGACTTGGATGGGCATGCAGAGTGGACGAGTTAACTAATTTGTTGTAAGAAAACGTAAAATTAACGAAACAGTTTTCATATGTTCATACCGGATATGAAAACCTTCCTGAGATTTTTATCACTGCCGGAGGAATTGAAAATGTGAATATGGCTCAAGTAATTCCAAACTACCTCGCTCTGCGTCCTTGTCATGCCGATCATGGAAGATTTTTGTTGGTTACAGATGTGGTAAATCCATGAAACCTCCTGTTGGTATAAATACTTTTAGTGTACTGCTAAAGAAGATTAATTGTCAAATTGACAACCTGTTGGTTCTTAATTAAAATAACCATTTAACAGTGACCTCTTTTTTAAATATTTTACTAGTGTTCTTTAATCAACAATGCCAAAGGCAACAGGAAAAACGGCTCTTGTCAGATAAAAGACATACAAGCAAGTCTCACTTTTACTCAACTACGAAACCAGCCTCAATCCTATTTTTACTCATATATTTTGATTTATCCTGTTATTTTTATAATGTTAACACAATTCTAATACACTGATGGTAAATTTACACGTTGTTCAGATCATGTATTACTGTAAAAAATACCAGCATGTAATACTGTCTCAAAAGGCAGAAGTATTACTTCGCCTTAATTTTATGTTGAATTCAAAGTTTCCAAATGAGGTAGCAGCAACGCTGGAAATTCTAGAACGTTTACATTCAAAATCCATCCGGTAATTACTATATTAATGATATATAGTTGAAGGTTATGTTACGTTACTTTAGGCAAAATAAAGAACGTATATATCTGATTTCTGTAATTATATCTAGTTATTTCCAGTTATCTAGTAATTTTACTTTATTTACATTTAAATTTGTTGATAACGATTAATGTTCGAAATTAAACACTACGTGATTTTCTTATGCTCGTTGCAAAAAATGATGCCTAAAAACATTTATCCCTACAAATGTAGAACTACTATTTTTTTAAATTATACAGGGTATAACAAAAGAAGCAGGTTATCCCGTTAACTGCGTATTTCTAGCAGCAAAGTATGACGATTTAACGCTACTTACCTATATACAAAAATATCTCCCTTAAAACAGGAAACTCTAACGAAAAAACTATTTTAAAAGTTACTTAACTTAAACTTTAACACCCTGTATTATTATCCATATTAATTTCTCATCCACATTACAAACCAGATTGAGGAACATTACAGGTTAATATAATAATACAATAAAACTGGAAAAATAAATATTAATCTCATGAAAATTACATAGTAAAATTAATAAGTTCAATGTCTTTCGAACAAACAGTGACATTTGGTTCCGTTAGATATTCCTATGTCGATAATCGGGGAAAAACTGTTTGATAACCTTAGTGCATTATTTCATAAACTAACCCCATTAAATTACAAGTTCAGAACTTTCCATAGTTTAATGGAAAAGTCAAAAGCAAGTTTTAGACGGATAAAATATTCTATGAACATAATGTCACCTCGTAAAGACCTTCAGTTTCAGGTTATCGACAAAGGTAAATGGTGCATGTAAGGTGCAGACGTTGAGGCATTATTTTTAAGAAGCTTATCGACTCTCCTATATGTTATGTCATTCACATTGGATCTGGGGATATTTTTAATATTTCCTGATGAACACGTACAGACAGTGTTAGCATTAGATTTATGGGAATCTTATAAAACCAATGAAAGTTGGCACTTAATGAACACAGTAGGCTACGGGGAAAATTAATAAATAAAGTCATGTTTACTGTTGTTTTAATAGATACTATAGGTACCTATATGGAATTTAGGTACGAATTTACTCTTCATTTTGGATACTGTAAAACGCTTCTGTAAAAAAATGTGTAAATTTTGTTTATTATTTGTTTTTTTTTAGTAATTAAATATGTTAGTATAAAAATATTTAACACTTTCTTACTATATGTTTAAACAAACAATAATAGTAATTCACATTTTATTAATACTACCCATATATCTGTATCAAAATTACTAATAGTACTACAGTACAAATATCATTGCTGGATATTACTCGAATATACCTATTGTATTCCATACAATATTTGTATAATCTTGCACCATATTTGGTCAGTGGTCGCGCGGTTTAAGGTGTCAGTAATTGAATCAAGGTGACTAGATCGCTGTGGGTCCCCCGCAGCCGGTAGACCGTATATAAGCTATATTCGTGGAGAGGATTGGCACCCTCTCTGCGGGTATGGTAGGTTGGAAGAATGTTGGCTTAAGTCAATGTGAGAGATTGATACCGGTTGACGTTTGACTACCCCCCTAATTAATGAGATTTTCCAGGTTTCCCTCATTCCCGCACTGAATGGTGGTTAGGGCCTACCAACGTAAGTCGTTCCTGGGCAGGACAAATGCGGCCTGCTTAATAATAATATGCCGCCCCCTCTCCTGCACAAGTCTTCGGGGATAATCCTCGTGATTAGAATGAAGTGTAGACATTATTATTATTTCACTCAAATTGCTAAATATCAAGTTCATAATTTCATTTCCTTTTATAGTTACCTATTTTAAGCTTTTACAATCTTAAGACACATAAATAATAGAAGAAATAAGATAAAGGTGAAATTTATTTTATATACACACAATCTACTCTGTGATTTCGGGAACGGGCGGACTAAACAGAGCCCAAACAGCAAAGTCCAAAGCCCTTCTGCACCAACCGCCACTGGTAGTATTAATCTACATATTGTAAATACTCAGCATTGTGTTCACGTAATGAAATATTCTGTATTCAAGTACTATTTGAATGCTGTATTCAAGTAATAATGAATACTTTAACAAAGTAGGTACTAAGTATTCATAAACGGAATTTTTCTGTATATACCTGACAAATAAATATCTAAAACAATGTTTGCTATTCACTGCTTTTAGATTCTATAATGATTTATTAAATTTTGAAGTTGATTATACGATTTTAACAATGGGTCATTCCATTTGAAATCGTCTGAAAATAATAAAAATTGTTGCCGACCCATTTTAGATTTTGGTGTAACTCTGAAAAACTCTACTCTAGGGTCCCAAACAACAAAATTTACACGAGTTTGATTTTTACAGGCGCTTGTTTCCGTCTATTTAAATAAAGACTCTTAAAAATTGCTATTTTTAAGCTTTATTAATTTTTGCTGTACAATTTTTCTGTTTGAAGATATTTAAATGATCAAGACGGAATTCAGAGTGGGAAAGATAATAGTTTCAGTGTAAATGAAGATAATTGGCTCGGACGATCCCTTTGAATAATAGCAGCGTGACTTTCAATCGACTCTAGCGTTTTAACTGTTGAGAGTTAAAAATTCATGCTCCGCGGGAATTAAGTATACATATCATAGACAAAATTCAGCCACAAGTTGACCTGAGTAGCCCACTCTTTATAGAAGAAAACTTTGCTTGAAGTTTTGAAATTTTTAAAAATCCCAATATTCAGGCTATGAAACGAGCGTGTTGACTGCTAGATTAAAATCTGATACTCGCAGAATCTACTGTTCTTACCTTCAACTTTAAATGACTATATCACTTGTTTTGTTATTTTCATGTTTAGTGCATGCACGAGCCGTTTTTTTACAGCAAAAATCTGGACGTTTTTACTAATGAATTAAAATTACTTACCATCAAAAATAATTATAAATATTAAAAATTTTTGAAGGTTTAATAAAGTTATGGATATTTAGGGTGTAAAATTGTTTCTAGTAATTAATTAAGTAATTATCATCGAAAATAGTAACTGTAAACAATTTTTCAACGAGAAAATTATGTACATGCAGTCTTTATTTAAATAAACAAGCGCTTGTAAAAATAAAACTCGTGTAAATTTTGTTGTTTGGGACCCTAGAGAAGAGATTTTCAAAGTTACACCAATATCTAAAATGGGTCGGCTTTGCAAATTAGACGATTTCAAATGGAATGACCAATGTATTCGATTCATTACAATACAAGGGAATTTCTGAAAAAGTTATATAAAAAAGTAGTCTATTTTAATCAATAGAAAAAAAATTGAAACTATATGAACTTAAAAATCACTCTGTGTATGTAGTGAAGAAATATTGCGTTTTGGAAATTGTATTTATGTTGTGTAAGCCATTTCTTCAAATCATTCTTGCATCTCAAATTAATTAGTAATGAATACATGCTTTTAGATTACGTAAATCTAAACTTACTTTTTATTTTATTTAAATGAAAATTGTAATATTACATTATCCAGAGCCGGCTCTGTCGTGAATAGAAGAAATCCGTCCACTGATAAGAGATCTTTTAATTTCAGCTGTTTTGTTCCTTTACTCCAATATTTCAAATGTCGCCGTGCGAATTTATTCCACAATAAAGTCATAACGGTTTAAAATACTGACAGTGAGCATGAAACCGGCCTGTATTTCTAAGGCTTCGTGTATGTAATGTCACATATTTTTCTCCTTGAATTACTAGCAGTATTTTCATAAATTAAGTTACAGTCTAACGGCGTATCTCACATCTGCCATGTAGGATGTATACATAAAACATGTAGGACAAGTACTTAACTTGGTAAAGAAATAGAGATGTAGCATAGTAAAGAACAACAGAGTAAACATTCTGGTCGGTCACTGAATTTAATTCCTTTATTATACTTTCTCAAAATTATGTTGAGAAATTATTTCTCAAGCTGAATATTGATCTATCTGAAATTGTAAAATAACGTTTGCCTTTGTCGAATTCTGAACAAAGAGAACAGACGAACGAAAATGTCTGGTTCAATTTGTGGAAACGTAGTTTGAAGGAAGGACAATTTCATTTACTGTCGAAGAGGCTTTTAAAAAAATAAGTTAAGTATCTTGATATACAGGGTGAGTCAGTCATAATGTCATTAGTTTTAAGAGGAGATAGGGAATAATGAGTATAATGCGAATACGCCATTAAAAAATATATAAATGCATATTTACGCCGAAATAAAATATTTTCAAATCATTACTTAAACCCCCTGTTCAGTCTGTCACTGAGCGCTCACAGCCTTGGTCGTTTACAGCTCACAGTTCAACTCGATGTCGACCTGATGCAATGTTGCGAAGTTGAAGTATTTTTCTAGTACCTACCTACTTAGGTTTTAGACATCACAAATAAACGGTTGTACTGACTATTTTAGAATATCATTTTTTCTTGCTCACTTCAATTTTGGCCAATAATAATTTAAAATGTTAATATCCAATGAAATCAAATAATAATAATCAAATAATAATTCTATTAAAAATTGCAAGTAACGCGGTCCACTCAAGTTTTCCGGTAGAAAATACGGTCCAATCAAACGATACCAGTGCATTCCTGCCCATACGTTGACAACAAATCGCCAAACCGACAAGTAGCGTGTGGATTTTCCTCTGAGCAAATGTAGCTGTTATGACTGCAAAGAAATTAACTTAGTTTCATTCAAATCACAAAACTCCAACGTATCTAATAATAAACCGAGTAATAAACCATTTACGTACATTACATAAAAAACCTATACCCAATGGGTAAATTATTAAGAGGAGCTGAAAAGTGTTTCGTGTTTAAATACTAAGTAATAAAAAACCATCGTGTTGTCGACAGAAAACTGTCTAAGACCGAAATGGCACGCCTCTGACCTGATGCTCATAAGTTAACGAGAGTGAATCTTGACCTACCGTATTAGTAGGTCAATAACTTAGTTACCTAGTTTTTGTTCTGTTATTTAACGACAAGTAAAACAATTTTTTAAATCTAGATGACAGAATTTTCCTCAAATATTGATTTATTTGTTAATAAAAACACATGTAGATAATAAATAAATGTTTTCGAATGTTATTACAGTTTAATATTTTTTATATTACGTTTTCACTACGTTTTACAAATAAATATGAATTTTAATGAACCCAATATGCTACCTTGCGGCACTCCCATGACGGTATTTATCAAAGATGAAGATGTTCCTTTCTGACACCTATCGGATAAGTAACTCCTAAAGAAACTAATACCATCAGTATCCAACCCAGGTGTTGCTATAATCAAGAAAAATAAGACATTCCGTTTCACCATTATCACAAGCTCTATACAATTCGTTGCTTACATGTAAGAAGGCATTAGAAGTACTATAATTTCATCTAAATCAGGACCGAGTAGAACACAATAATAGTGAATTTTCCTGAAAAGACGGTAAGCTGTAATTTTTGAAAAGGTGGGAAGTAAACTAATAGGACAGAAGTGAAAAATATCAGTCAGACTAGCGTTTTTAGTAACAGAGACAACAATAAGCTATCCTTATTTAAAATTGGGCAACCTCTATATCTTTACAAGCGTAGTTATACGATCCAATGTGACGATATACTACTACTATTAAATGTAGACGTACTTTCTGTTTTAAGCTTTAATATTGGCACTAAGAGGCGATGAAAAGATAAAAGTGGTGCCAGAGAACAATCCCGATGGCACGTGTGCCGAGCCGGCTTTTAAAACGCTGCATAACGGCGAGGAATGCTTAAAGAGAAGCAATTAGGACAATGTTTGCGGTAATAATTAATAAAATTATCCCGAGAGACCGGAACAATAAATTGGGTAATATTTTATGAACACCGCGCCCCGCCTTAAATAATACTCCTAATTGCCGTTAAGAAACAATATTCAAAACGGCGTAATTTTGATTGTAAGATAAATGCTGTTCTGAAATAACTGTGAAACGTTAACCCCTTTCAAAAGGGAAATTATTTGAAATGGGAATAATTATTCAGCCCTTAGAAACTAACTGGGGGGTGTTATTTTTGGGGTCGGAACGTTATTTGTGCTCGGAAAGTGTGTTTCTCACTTTAATTTCGCCATTGAACAGGCACTTCGAAACTCATTAAATTTTGTGTTTTCATGAGGATAGAATGGTAGAAGGGACGCTGAATGGATGGGGCGATAAACATATTTCCAGATTTTCCACGGATTGTTTACAAGGAAGATATAAACATCTCCGTGTCGCAATCATGTGGAATACTTAGTGTGACATCGACGTTGCAAACAGTTTTAAGGACAGACTAATCCTCTCAAAACAAAAAGAGTAACATTATTTCCCGAAACAATATCACCAGACACATAATGGAAAAGGATAATACTCCTTGGACAACGGAAAATGAGCATACCACGCACTGAGATGTTTGAATGTTGAACGTCGTTTGAATTCATAAACCAGTATACTTCGAAGATCAACTACATCAGTTACGCTCAGATCTCAGAGATACAGCAACAGAAATATTAAACAAATCAACAAGATGATAATCTAGCAACAACATATGTACCCTATACTCAAGAATATAAAAATGCACGAATATTATATGCCACCTCTTAAAAAGCCATACAGTTTTTAAGCATCTACATTATCTGAAGGAAGATGTGAGTAGTTTTTCTAAAGCCCAACTGTCCAAGTGTAGCCACGACAACATTCCGCATAGATGCGGCAAGGTACACACTGGACAAACCGAAATATACCTTAGCACAGAATTGAGATATTATAGGTGCCATAAGAAGGATGGAGGGCATTCAATAAACCTAGTTAATACCAAGATTCTGGTGTGAGAAAGAAGATTCTATCCAAGATCAGAGACGCAAGGACTAGAACCTGACTGACTAACCATACATCGGAGCGTTGTAGACCAGAGCACATTTCCAATAATAAATACTAACTGGAGGACTTTAATCTCCAATTTCAGAGTTACCTCTGAGGAAGAGAATGATATTCTCTCGAAACGTCTTGGGAGCCAAAGAAGATTACACATTTGGTTGCATCTGTCTGGTAATACATAGCTGTTGTTTATACAGTAATTTCCGTTTTCATTTGCAATGAAATTAAAATCAATGTAGTATTTTACATAATTGATTCAGAACTTATCTAAAAAAATAGTATGTACACTGTACAGGGGACTCTTACAAATATAGTTTTGTAAAGATAAAATCAAAAAGAGCAGTTGAAAAATGGTTTTTAGGCTTTCACGGCCAGTGCTATCATTTGATACATAGTGATTTTCCGGGTTGTTGGGCCGTGACCTTGGTAACTGGTTGCTGCCAGAGACAGAGTTAAAATGCACATCCTTTGCATTAGCCGGGATTCTTTTACCTGCCCTGGCTGTTCTCGGGCTTAGCTCTTTGGGTACATACCCGCTATCGGTGTCTCTGGGCCCGTCCATATATTGACTTCGGTTTCTATTGTTGGTATTACGACTGTACGGTCGATCCTCGGATAATGGTGCTCCTCCTCGTCCAATCCCTTGGATGACACGCTATACAGCGTACGGATATAACTGAGCCTCGTGTATAACACGCCACTCTGCTGCAATGCGTTGTGGACGCTCTGGACCTTAAAATTGTTCGTGTCATGCTCGCGTTGCACTACACTTGCACTGCATTTGCCACATGTTAACCGGGAAATCGATCTGCTAAAGCATTTTCTCATCGCCATAAATTAAAACGATATCCGTCAACCCCGAGTCGCCATACACGTAAGCCATTTTTGACACTTGAAAAACTAATGTAAATACTCGCATCACAAAAATGTTAATATCTACTATTATAAGTAAACGGATTTTAATATTCGGAATCGTCTGACTAGAAATTACAGTAGCCCAGAGATGTAAAAATTGAAAATACTACAACTGCAATAATTTTTTTACAGGTAAACTATAAGGATTTTACAAACATTTTTTGTACGGTATTAATTTTTCATAACACATCTATCCTAATTTTTTTAGATAAGTTGTGAATTTGCCCTAATAACTAATTACTATCCTTCTTCTTGATTTTACAATGTATCATGAGCTATAGTTCCTCAAATCTTTGCGTATAAGTTAAGACTTACCCTGTATCTAGTAGTTATTAATGTTATCTCTGGTTTTTGTCACAAAATGTACAATATTTGTCGCCATAGAAAAACGACATATTAGCGTAATGCCTGTGGCCAATGAAAGACCGTATGACTGATATTAGCTGTAAATATTTTAATAAAAGCAATAAACGTGTTTTAATTTTAATGGTTTAAGCGGAATTTATTAGTTTTTCTGCATCTATATCACTTTTATGGCTTTTACTCTAATATTCTACGCATATAGCAATCAAATATATTGCCGTTTTATTTTATGGCCGACTATATGTTGGATTCTATCCGAATATTAAACATTGTTTCAATATGTTGTCAAATAAAATCTGGTTTAATATTTATATTGCTAAAAACTATGTAAAATCACGTCACGCAATCAATAACTAATACTCTTTTTAAAGCTTGAATATCTATATTCACATGGTTTCGCACATAAAGAAAATTAAGATAAAGTATGCTTATTTTGATTACGATGAGTGTGTCTTAAATAATAACGAAAGTTAGATATAAAGGAATGTTCCAAGGTGATACCATTATTTTCAGATGTTGTGAAATCAGAAATAACAACGGTGCTTCGCTTATCATTACCACCATCAACTTTCAGTATTCTATTGGTAATATTTTCTTTATTCAAAAGGGGCCTTCAATGTAGCCTTTCACTACAGCGCTCCATCCTCTTGTGTGTCTTTTAAGACAACTGAGGTCACCACCGCCGGCAACTAAAAGGTTATCAGACGTTCGTTGTAATGCGTGTCCACTGTACTCTTTCTAGTTGTCCAGTTACCGACCACCATTCGATGACAGCTATCGACCATCATTCGACAAAAGTTTAAATAATTATCTTCCATCACAGTTAAAGAACGTGGTCTCTTGGTTTTGGTTTGGGAATTTTTATAATGAAAGCGGATTTCACATCTTCAACATTATCAATTGCTAAATTGAGTAATGCATCAGAACAGCATACGTTTGCAACCTCCAATATTAGGGCGATCTATAAGCAAGCTTTTTAAAAATGTGTTCTTTTAGTTTTAAAGCCTTTTTCTTCATTATTAAATATAAATTATAAGGGGAACTACTCAAAAATGAATCAACTTGCTCCTTTGCTCGCGATTTTCGGTATATATTCCTCATTTTGTCCCTTGAGAAAAACACGTAACTGAAAATTTGCTTATATCAATTCCCCGTTGAGCGCAACATTGAATATTATGACTAACTAAAGCGTTGACGGCTTAATTTTATTTGCTAAGTTTGAAAAATACATCATCAATATACATCTTCTGGATACAACTTAATATTGCACCAATCCATAAAACGTTGGTAGACATATTCATAAATGTCTCGAGATATCTTTGGGAGAAGATTCAAAGAAACCTCTTCCGCACGCTCCAGTATCTCTTCAGGTACACCTAAATCTTCATTAGATTTCTATTTTACAGACTTTTCAGTAAATTGAGTTAGCAATATGTCGATTAATGTTTGAAGTGTCTACGTCTACATCGATCTAGTCTACTTACCTACTTTGTTTTATTATCCAAATCTGGTTTGAACAATTTCAAAGTACAAATTAATGTTGCATGATTTATTCGCATTAAAAGTGTCTTTTTGTCTCGCAGTTTTGCATACACTCGCAACAAAAGTAACACTATTAATCCTAATATAACAATACATTATTATTATATCGTAGATTTTTATTTTTAATGGCAAAAAATTAACGAAAATTTTCCTAGTTTACTTTTTTATTCCAAACAAAAGGACAAGACAATTAGAATTAGTGTACACTTGACCTTCTCGAACTTTTCTTTATTTGATTATTATTAACTCAGCGGTACATTACGCTGGTCCGTGAAAAATAGAGCAAATACCACCACCATTAGTTTTTTTCCGAGAGACGGGAAACTCCGACTACCGTAAAATGTGGGATTACATAGCAGAAAGACGTAATGGCTCATTTTGCACTGGCGTGACACAAAGAATAGTTCATTCTTGATGCCATGACATATTTGACCACTTAATCTGGTCGGGAAGTTTAAAGACGAAAAACATTGCTGCTGGCCCAGGGGATGGCCGGATAGTTTGTCGGGGTCTTTCTTGCTGACTTGTATTTTCCTATGTTTAATGGTATTGCTCATTACCTTTCTTTAGCTCTCAGAGCTTCGTAGCAACGCACATGATGCTTTGTGCGGAAATTGCATTGCCTCTTTGATTTTCTTTAGAAGGAGTATTGGCCAAATGAAATCTTAATCAGAACACATTTGGATACAGGGTGTCCCAGAAAAAATTGCCAATAAGTCATGACACCTGAGATCAAAATAAGGCGGTCTAGGAAAAATTATCTACACAGGGTTGTTCTTAACCTATACGCATGAACTTGTGACATCGAAGACCAATAATGACGAATAGTGAAGAAAAATGTAGCAAAATAATCAAGTGATTTTTTTTGTTTATAAAGACTAAGAAGTAAACAAGTGAGGACGATATGTTTGGTGTTTGTAGCAGTACTTTGTTATATACATATATATCAATCAGGTTATTGGTAAAAATCAATTTTATAAGATACTTTAAACAGTAGCCCATTTTTTTCTACTTCGATTCAATTGTTTCGATATTGAAATGGATACACTAAGCTGCAAAAAAATTCTGCCATTTAAAAGAAACATGGTGTGCTTCAAGTGGCGCCCTCTATACTAGTGACGCCAAAATTAGAAACAAATTTGAATTTATCGCCCGCAAAAACCCCCGATTTACAAATTTTATGTAAATATTTGGATTTCCTAAGAAGTTATTTACAAATATCGAAAATAAAATTATAACTTTGACACCCTGTATCTTTTTTATTATGCGACTTGCGATATAGGTATGTTAGGTTAAGTCGATTTATTTTACCCTAAGGAAGAATTTGTGTGTCAATTTTGCTACTTCATTTAAAAAGATCCTGTATAAACGGCTGTATTTTAAGAGTAAAGGTACACACCTTACATTTATATTTAAAAGATTATTATCCACACACCACCCCTACACAATGTTTAGAAGTCCTTGAAGTATTAAAATCTTCAATACATAAAATTCTATGAAACAACTTCAAGTCGTCAGCAAAAAAAGATGGCAGGATTTTAGAGTCAAAGATAGATCATTCAAGAATGAAACAAAAAGAAGTAGTCGTAAATTTGACCCTTGTGGGACCCCGGACACATATAATTTATGATGTAAGTAAGATTTCATAAGACAAAGCAAATTACTACAAAACCATAGTTTTTGCAGAAGTAAATTTGATGCAGAGGGTGCAGCCAAAAAAACAATTCGCGTAAATTTAACCAAGGGGAAGGACGACGGCATTAAAATTTACAATTAAAATAAACGAGGACAAAGATTGCGATTTAAAAAATCCGGGTGTAGATGAAAAAACGGTCCGTAATTACTCAATGCCAGGGCAACGCTAAGCTGCGCTGTGTCTTATGTTAATCTGGCGTAATCCTGTCTGGTTGGCTCATGCTCTCCTGCCAGAATGGAGCCATTATTCACGCTCCTCAAGGCTGCGTTCGCTTATTAATGTCGGATCTTGACTAACGTGTGCCCTCGCCCCCGCGTCATCAGTCATGACAAACTTTAGTCTTTACCGTTTAATAATAATAAATAAACTAGGCATGGTCTACTTTGCGAATGCCGAAAGTTATTTGTTTTAAATCTCGCTGGGTGCCTAAAAGTATAATAAATTGTTGGGATGCTAACGGGGCTCTGCGTCTGTGTATTTATTACTCCGGGAAACGGGTAAGGCTGGAGTCTAATTTTAAAGAGGATCCTAAACAGCCGATTTCATAACGCCAGCCATTGGTCTGTAGAGACGCTGAATAGTTAAGCTGCGGCGTGTAAACAGAATCAGTTATTTATTTCCTTAAGTAACCAGCAGGCGTCAAGGCCAATAATGTTATGCGTAAATGGATACAACATTTTACCATAATTTTGATTACCTTTTGATTCAATTTAACCATTAAAAATAGTAGTAAGAGTGTTAGCTGTTGATTTGGTTTGTTTCTCTGTTTGGTTGTTTATATAAATCCTACTTCATATAATTCATCAGGGGCGTTTTTACTCATACGCGTGAACCATTGAACGTAACGGATTGTGATTTGTTGCTTGCAACTAATTCTATATAACTAACAATAACTAAAACACTTACTGAGCATAGGTCAGGATAGAATTGCCTTCTAAATCGCCCACTGGCATGCAGCTCTCGTAACAAGCTCAGAACCTTTCAACAAATAAGAAAGAAACACATGAGTACCCAAGCATACCTTCACATTCTCTAAACATCAACATGTACTACTTAGCAAATAAACAAATGTTAAGCATGCCAAGGACCCAGTGATGTAACTCACCTAATAATAATCAACACAGATAGGTTACAAAAACAATTGTCTAGTCCACTATTTAATAACTTAATCAAATATGCACTCACAAATTCACCGTCGAACTGACTTAAAGAAATAAAGTCATTCTCCACTGTAAAAATCATTTACCTACTAAACACTTAAAACAACGTTCCTATTAATTTTTATCAATGTTTATTTTAACATGGTCCCTACTTAAGTCAGGTAGTCGTTCCCTGGGTGAAGTTGTCTCGCTTCCTAACTATATACCCCTAACAAGAGGTATTTATAATATTATAACGAAACACTGCTTTAATTCTGTAACCTTCAGAGAGTAACTATCAGTTAGCTGCCACCAAATTTGCTACTTTGTTGTATAAATAAGCTCATATAAGGAAGTTACAGTCACTGCTACGTATTTTCAACTACTTCTGGTTACTTTAGAGACGTCTTAGTTGTACCATATATATATTTTTTTATTATGATATCGTAAGTGGGCTAGGCTAGCTTTGGTTAGTACTGGAGCATTAGGGCCGTGGGTTATAATAGATTTATACTTGCGTAGTTAGGGCGCCAATTAGTTTAAAAAAAAATAAGTGTTTTTTTAAAAATAATTACTTAAACTAATAAATTTGTAATTATTATACTATGAATTTAAAAAAGAGACTGATTTTTGAAACTTATATTACTAGGACACACAAAAACACACACATACATAGCAAATTCATCGAATTGATTAATGTAATTGAATAATGATGTAAATAATAAGAATAATTTAAAATATTAAAAATTTAAACAAAGCGTGTAAGGAATATTTCAAGTAGAAATGGCTAAATTTTATATGGCATATGACAACTAAATTACACACAACAATTAGACAGTATAACTTCAAACCACTGTCTACTCTTTGCATACGTATACGTTTGCGTACATTTTTAATTATATTTAAAATATGATAAATTGAATTGAAGTTAAATTAGTTTAAATTAAAGGTTGTGAAATATATAAATAAATTTAGCTTAGCTGGGTTTCCTTTTGACTATTGGTGGTGCAAGACAGCGACTACTTGGCGTGCTTAACAAATTGGATGACGTAAATATTCAAATATCCTGCTGGTGATTTACTAGAATCCAGAATCCAATGATTTATCAAACATTTAGGTCTCTAGCGGTTTCAATCTTCTTATATCGTCCTTATAGTCAGAAATGGAATGATATTTAGTGGACAACCGGTATACTTGATATTGCCCAGAGTTTATATAAATTATATATATAGAGACACAGCAATTATTTCTTGATAATAAACTAAAAAAGGCCTACAAATGGAGAAATTATGGAATTAAATAACGAACCAGAACAGAACCATGCTGCTTACCTAGGTTGACGTGCGGCCCTAATCGTGTTGCTATTTATTTGCAAATTGAGATTTCGCACTGAACAAAATAACACATGGGTGATAATTTATCCAATATATTTATGATCACCACATTTGTTTAAAATATTTGTGTGCTCTCAATTCGTGAGTTCTTTAGCAATTCTCGCTAGCGCACCTTTTTTGTAAAAAAACCATTTCAAACCTTTTTTGCCTTTTACTAATTTGAATATCTTAAACAGAGGACAGCACCATGCAGACCATATAGGAAAAGTTAGTTAGACAACCAGTAATGTTTAAATTTTGTGAGAGTCAGTTTTAAGATAATTTAAAGATTGAATTATTAATTATTGAGTAGTATTTTTAAATGCTACACCACCCCTCTCCAGAAAAGAAAAATTAGACTTACCAAGTAAGTTTAATTTTGATAAGCACTTAATATTACCTAGCTTACGAATAAATTTTAGCTAATACCTATTTAATAACTACTGACACTTACATGTTAGTGATATAATGTAAAACGGTGATTTGATATCGGTTTTAGTATCTACGCGTACCAAACGCCAATTTTAATTGGTAACGAATTAAGGTAAAGTCATATCCAGGGTATATCTGATCAGGGAGAAATGCATAATAGAAAAGAGTCTACCGTGACAAATCACACGTTATTCTCTTTAAGATGGTAACCAATGACGATAGTCTTCTAACTGTAATGTAAATCTAAACATATACTCACTAAATTAAATTAACCTAAATCTAAGTGTTCTTAAACTATTCTTCTACATTAGTAGTACTAATTGCGCAACTTAACATTGAATGAATGTTATCATTCATAGTGAAATACATGCATCACACTTGTGCAAAAAAACATATAACTTAGACAAAATATATCAATTGGAACCAACAGAAACATCCGAATTGGATCCATAATATGGCTTTAAATCTTGGACATGCCAATTGCCAACATCGCAGCCATCCATGGTTTCTAAACCATAAACCAAATTAGAAACTTTTCTTTTAACCTTACATAAGATGTACTTAGGGGCAAGTTTAGCAGAAAATCTATTAGCTGCATCGGAGAGTACTTTATTTCGGCGCCATATCTTATCTCCTATTTGAAAACTAATGTTACGTCTTCTTAAATTGTAATATTTAGAGTTTCGCTCATACGACTGATGAAGTTTCTTACAGACTGTTACATAAATTTCTGACATATCTTTAAGATCATCTGAAAACAATTTCCGATCACCGGGCATCAATAATACTTCTTTTGTTGACTCAATATCACCATAGTAACTACCATCTATAGGAATGTTTCTTCCAAAACAAGAAATGAGGAAAAACCCGTTACCTCGTGAACAGCTGAATTAATTGCGTAACGTATTTCTGGGAGATATTTATCCCAATTTTTATGTTCTACAATATAGCTTCTAATAGCAGTATTCACAGTTTTATTTGACCTTTCAACAAAATTGCATTGAGGATGATATTTTGCATTTAACCAAATTTTTTGTACATTATATTTTTCGACAAGCTTTTTAAAGACTTTTCCCACAAATTGGGTACCATTATCACAGATAATAATCTGTGGGACACCATATACTAAAAACACATCATTTTCCATGAATTTTACAATATGAGAAGCATCAGCTTTTCTTAGTGGGAATAACAATGTATATTTGGAAAACCAGTCACCAACGACAAGTAAATGAGAGAATCCTTTAGAGCTTCTAGGCAGTGGTCCTAAAATATCTACAGCAAGTATTTGAAATGGAAAGTTAACTTTTTTTTCAGAACCCATGAGGCCCATTTTACCTGTAGAAGAAATTTTCTGAGAAGCACATACCTTGCAAGATTTAACATACTTTAAGACATCAACTCTTAATTTTGGCCAATAGTATCTTTCTTGTATTCTCGAAAGAGTTTTAAAGAAACCAAAATGTGCAGAAGTTGGAGGATCATGGCAAGAACTAATAATCTGTTTTCTTTGACATTTAGGGACTAGTAGTTTCCATTCATTTATATTTGATTTAAGAGAAACACGAGAAGAAATATGTTTGTATACATAACCATCCTTCACTAGCCAATTATGGTACTTTACAGGTTCTTTTAAGATATTTTCTCTAATACGAATATAAAAGGGATCTAGCTGATCGAGAGAAACATGTAACAGGGATATTTCTGGAATTATGGTTTTATAAGAAGGAATTCGGGACAAAGCATCCGGTACAACATTTAGGGAGCCTTTCCTGTGAATTAAATCAAATGAAAATTGTTGCAACTTAACTGCCCATCGAGCAAGTTTTCCAGTTGGTTCTTTCAGATTGTGTAGCCAGAGTAAAGAATAATGGTCTGTGATAACCGTAAAATGAGTACCTTCGAGAAATGGACGAAATTTTTCAATACTAAAGACGACAGATAGACATTCCCGTTCAGTAACAGAGTAGTTACGTTCGCTTTTAGAAAGGGATCTACTGGCAAATGCTATAACATACTCTTCATCATTATATTTCTGGATTAACACACCACCTAAACCAGTATCAGATGCATCGCACTGCACAATAAAAGGTCTTGAAAAGTCAGGACTGCGCAAAATAGGGGTAGACACTAAAGCTTGTTTCAGTTTTATGAAAGATTGTTCAGCTTGGGGACTCCATATTATATTTTGACCCTTTTTGCGACCTTTTAAAAGATCATTTAATGGTGAAACTAACGTGGAAAAGTTATTTATGAACCGTCTGTACCATGATGTCATCCCTATGAAGCGTTTAATTTCAGTCGTTGTGTTAGGTCTAGGATAATTTATCATGACAGATATTTTATCAGGATCAGTTTTTAAACCTTCAGAATCCACTACAAAACCTAAATATTTTAAGGATGATTTAAAGAATTCACATTTATTAAGATTTACAGTTAAATTAGCTTCCTTTAAACGATCTAAAACATCGGACAATAGTTCTACATGTTGATCAAAAGAAGATGAGGTTATAATAATATCATCTAGATAGCAAAAAATATTAGGTTCAAATTTTGGACCAAAAATAGCGTCCATTAGTCTTTGCTGACATTGAGCAGAATTAACTAAGCCAAAAGGAACAACGGTAAAATGAAATAAACCTCTGCCTGGAATGGAAAAAGCAGTCTTTTCTTTGCTGTTTTCATGTAGCGGAATTTGCCAAAAGCCTTTTTTAAATCTATACTTGATATAAAACGTGCATCTCTAAGCATACTAAGAATTCGATCTACACGAGGGAGAGGATATGCGTCAGGTTTAGTCACAGAATTAAGACGACGTCCATCGAAACAAAATCTATATTCACCAGATTTCTTTTACTAGTAAAACTGGCGAGTTCAAGAAGAATGAGATGGTTCGATTACTCGAAGCCTTAACATGTCATCTAATTCGTTATTTAAGATTTTCATCATATATGGCGATAACGGATATTGTCTTACTTTAAATGGTTTTGCTTCGGCGGTGTCAATTTCAAGTACAAGTTTATGGGTACGACCTAATTTGTTATCCAGACTAATTTTACTAAAAGAATCTATAATTTTCTGTGCTCTTTCTCTTTGTTCAGAATTTAAACTATCAATACTGCATAAGGAGGAAAATAATATCGGCATCAATTTGGAATTTACATTTAAACTACAGTTATTCAGTTTACTATTTACATTCCAACAATTATTTTTAAAATTAATCTCTATCAAAAATAATTTGCAAAAGTCAGATCCTAAAATAATTGAATGATCCAAGGAGGGAACTACTAAAACTTTCAAAATATTACATATATTACTGGCATGAACAGGTAGATAAACGCAACCCGATACAAGTTGTGCGGTGCCATCAGCAGTATGAATTTTTTTTTCGCAATTCTTATCTAACACTAAGCCAAATTTGTCTAATATAGGTAAAGCTTTGCTTCCAAGTACTGATTGTGTCGCGCCAGAATCTAAAAGAGCAGTGAATATATGACCAAATATATTTATTTCTAAATAAGGTCTATTATCGAAAGGTTGTTTTACAAAAAGCGGAGAAATTTGAGCGTTATGAACTCGATAATTTTTATAAAAATTTGAGACATCAGACTTCCATTTATCCCAATTATTTTCTTTCATAAACTCTAAATTAGTATGCGTTATTTTACTTTGAATGACCTTAATAGGACTGGACACCTGACGGCCACATTTCAGTGTCGCCCGTCTTCGTTTTTTGAACAGCTACAAGTACGAATCGTTTTATTTTTCATACCGCATTCAAAGCAAAATTTAGTTTTGGCAGCTGTACAATATTGATAACTATGATTTGGCTGACCACAGTTCCAACAAATAACCGTTTTATTAACATTACGAACTTTTGCACTATTAGCGGAACTACTATTACTATTATTATAATTACCTTTTTTATTTATATTATTTGATTTATTGAGATTTTGATGACTGGAAGAATCGGAAGAAATAGTATTTACTGATACGTTGGAACTAGAAGTAGAAGGTTCATTACTACTTAAATAAATTAATTCGGGACAAAATTTTGAGGTTCTTGGAGGTGCATGGTAGTCATTTGCATACGATTGGCCTTCATCTATTTTCCTACACCAAACTAATAATTCGTCAATAGTTTTTATAGAAGTACTAACAACTGATAGGCGTTCATTATAATGGGGTAAAATCCCTTTTTTAATATATCTTAATTTAGTGCCTTCATGAACAGGTTTTGTAAAAGATTAAAGTAAGTTTGCATAACAGCAACATAAATGTAAATTGGTTCCTTACCTTGAGTCCTATCACGAATATCGTCCCAAATATGATCATCAAAATCAGGAGGTAAGAAATAAGTTTTTAACAGTGTTACTAAATGATCCCAATCATTTACAGATCGTTCTATAGATTTAAACCAAACATAAGCTTTATCTGAAAATAGGTCTGCAGCTGAAGCAAGAAGTTCATCTTTAGAAACGTTTCTAGCTTTAGACAGTTCATCAACTTTATTTAAAAAAGACACTAATGTATTTGTGTCACCGTTAAATTTTTTTATGTCCCATTTATAAACAGGTATAGGTTTTTGAAAATATTGAAATTGATTGGAAACTCTAACAGATTGTTGCTGGGTACATTGAGATGTAGTGGGTGTATTTAAATTAAGCAAGGGTACCTCTCGTATTATACTATCAAATAATAAAGCTTCCAGTTCAACACACGTAGCATAACTTTCATTTTTAAATGACTGAACTAAATTCTCCAAATCATTAGCAGGTATTTTAATACGTTTGACTCTGTTAGTAACATAAATTAACCTAGAACGAATTCTCTGAAAATCCGAATCAGTCTCAGGACCATTAAATTCATTAATAAGATTCCTAAGTTGACTTAAAGTTTCATCAATTATACGCTTTTCGTTTTCGATGTCAAATTCGGGATCAACAAACTCAATATCGCGACCACGTTCTGTGTCCAAACGCCTATGCAACATTTTTCTTTTAACATTAACATCTTTCCTTGTAGTAAGTATGCCCCTGATTCTAAGTTCGTAATTTAATTCCTCAATATGTAAGTGGATAGGTTTCATTAAACTAATATCCATTTTTATATAGGTAATTAAAATTCCGTCCGGTATAGTAAATAGTTCAAAAAATAACAAAGTACATAAAAATATTTGTCGACAAACACAACAAAAAGCGCGAGCGATCTCTAGAAATAATTGCTTACAAAAAATTATCAAACTTTATAAGCCGGTTGGAGACCTAAATCACCAATGGTTGTAAAATTAATTAAATTTTGAAAATTTTGGAAACTGGTTAAATCGTATTTTCTTTGATTAAATATACACTTAATTTCAGATATATGTTTCCGTGTCCAAGCAAAGAATAAGTTCCAAAAAAAAGTTATTGTAGTACATAAATTTTCTGATAAGCAAGTATAAATACTAAATCAAAAAGCAAATTGATTATTTATTTTATATACGGCCCCACGTTCTGGCGTCACTTTCTTACGTGTACCATATATATATTTTTTTATTATGATATCGTAAGTGGGCTAGGCTAGCTTTGGTTAGTACTGGAGCATTAGGGCCGTGGGTTATAATAGATTTATACTTGCGTAGTTAGGGCGCCAATTAGTTTAAAAAAATAAGTGTTTTAAAAAATAATTACTTAAACTAATAAATTTGTAATTATTATACTATGAATTTAAAAAAAGAGACTGATTTTTGAAACTTATATTACTAGGACACACAAAAACACACACATACATAGCAAATTCATCGAATTGATTAATGTAATTGAATAATGATGTAAATAATAAGAATAATTTAAAATATTAAAAATTTAAACAAAGCGTGTAAGGAATATTTCAAGTAGAAATGGCTAAATTTTATATGGCATATGACAACTAAATTACACACAACAATTAGACAGTATAACTTCAAACCACTGTCTACTCTTTGCATACGTATACGTTTGCGTACATTTTTAATTATATTTAAAATATGATAAATTGAATTGAAGTTAAATTAGTTTAAATTAAAGGTTGTGAAATATATAAATAAATTTAGCTTAGCTGGGTTTCCTTTTGACTATTGGTGGTGCAAGACAGCGACTACTTGGCGTGCTTAACAAATTGGATGACGTAAATATTCAAATATCCTGCTGGTGATTTACTAGAATCCAGAATCCAATGATTTATCAAACATTTAGGTCTCTAGCGGTTTCAATCTTCTTATATCGTCCTTATAGTCAGAAATGGAATGATATTTAGTGGACAACCGGTATACTTGATATTGCCCAGAGTTTATATAAATTATATATATAGAGACACAGCAATTATTTCTTGATAATAAACTAAAAAAGGCCTACAAATGGAGAAATTATGGAATTAAATAACGAACCAGAACAGAACCATGCTGCTTACCTAGGTTGACGTGCGGCCCTAATCGTGTTGCTATTTATTTGCAAATTGAGATTTCGCACTGAACAAAATAACACATGGGTGATAATTTATCCAATATATTTATGATCACCACATTTGTTTAAAATATTTGTGTGCTCTCAATTCGTGAGTTCTTTAGCAATTCTCGCTAGCGCACCTTTTTTGTAAAAAAACCATTTCAAACCTTTTTTGCCTTTTACTAATTTGAATATCTTAAACAGAGGACAGCACCATGCAGACCATATAGGAAAAGTTAGTTAGACAACCAGTAATGTTTAAATTTTGTGAGAGTCAGTTTTAAGATAATTTAAAGATTGAATTATTAATTATTGAGTAGTATTTTTAAATGCTACATAGTTATGAGTAGGCCGAGCTTTAAATTTTCAGAAGAAAGAGGCAAATGATCGTAACAGCGACTAACTCATGTTACTAAACTGTAACTTCAAAATTGCAATCACTTTCAAGTAGCTTTTACCGCGATGTTTAGGAAATCTTAATTGTTTATTTCAAGTCGTGGAAATGGTAAGTAATTTATTGCTCCGAACAACGTTCTTAAATTGACCATGAAGTAAATTTTACCATGTACTTTCCCAAAATTAAAAACATTCATGCTGTTCGTGTAAATGTCTGTAACTATTCAATTATTATGTTACGGCGTAGTGCACTTTTGGTTTTTATAATTATTATATTTTTTATAACTATTAACTTAGGTAGTGCTTAGACAAAGTCAGACATAAACTATATACTAAGTTATAAACTTTGATCCAGACTAAATATCTGGGTGAAAACACCAAAAAAAAATTAAAAGGATGAAACATGCAGCAGGTATACAAGTAAAGCCATAAAGAACAGAAGAATCTAATAAAAATTATAATGCAGAAATAAGTATTCTACTGCTACTAGAAGATAAAATTCAGGAGTGTGTTCAGTGTAGATGTCGGACATACCTCGTTAAGAATGAACAACAGAATAAATATTAATAAGTAATGGCAGTGGGAACTTTGGACAGACAATGTGTGACAGTCACAACTTTACTGCTACTTTAGTAACGTTAGAGCCTACTTTGTAGTAAATATTACTTGAAAGTTACATACTGGCAGTTCCCGTTGCGGATGCTAAAGTATCAATTTATTTTCAAGTTGCCTTTTATAGAGCAAACGACTTCAAAGTAAGATTTACAAAATACGTCACTTTGACAGGCAAGATGTAGGTTGCTATTATTGGAAAATATTAACTTTAACTTCACAAATAAAGCTTTTGTCTTTATATTTGCATGAAATTTAATAAATGGATGCAGAAACATTAATGTCATTTTCAACGAATAATGAAAAGTATCACATTCACAGATAATGTTATTAAATATTTTAGACATTTTTATTAAAACATACATTTCAAGGGCGTATGCTGAATTTGGATATTTTGTCACCATAATCAATAAAATTTCATTGGAAGCAGGCATCAAAAACTTGATACTTTGACAGTCTAAATATCGGACTTCTCGCATCTTTTTCTACAGATCTTTTACACACACCCTGTATACCTATCTTTATTTAAATTTATTTAGAATATTCATAAATTTCAATTAATTAAATAAAAAGTTTATATCTAATATGTATAGAAGCAACTGATAATTTTTATAAGTTTTCTCTATGTTGCTATCATTTATTTCAAACTAATAAAGTTTTTTTTAAATTGGAGACACTACAGAGAAATGTTGAACTACTTATAAGCAAAAACACGCCACAGTTAACTTTCTTCGTAGTGGCCGGCCTTATGACATTCATCCTTGTGGTATTCCTCCTACGCACCAATAATCGGTAGACGACATCATCATCGACCGCAGGCCGCAAGCAGAGGCGTTGTGACGCTAGAGTTCTTCGTAATATACACTTTTACCTAGTTTATGAATTTTTTAATAAACCGCTTAGAAACAATCTTCCAGATGTTAGCGCTTTCCTAAGCAATGCAATCTCCACGTTTCTTAAAATAATTTAATAATAATTATATTTAATATTCTTCGACTTCTATTCAGTCTGTTCTAATCATTGCATGCCTAATCATAGCATTTGTGGTTATGAAAATGTGCCCGTGAATAAGCTACAGGGGCGCTAGTGCACAAAAATGTCAAACATGCTTTCCAGAACAGATCAACATGAAAATTATCAAAATTAATATTTTGCTTAACTTTAAATTCGGATAAATAAACAAGTAATACATTTTTCGTTAGATGGTTAGCACATATATCAAGAAAACAGTTATTAGATGAAATGATATACATAAAAAGGAAAAACACTCGGTAAATAAAAGATCGGATATTGAAACCCTCAGTAGATCATATTTTAACCTTCTAGGGGATAAAAGGTAATGTTTGTAAACCTTTTGTATGGTTTTTGTTCACCCTTGGTCTCATACGACAAAATAACTTTAATTTGAATTATATTTTAATACATGTTCTTGATATATGTGTACGTTATTTTCTGCTTATATCTATACTGTCCAAGTATATGACATAATATGTACAACAAGACTCGGAAAACACAGTGAAGCATTTAAATTTGTAATGTGAGTAACATATAAACAATATACGTAGAGTACCCGGTGTAGAACTAACTACATCTATCGGCCGCTCGCTACTCCATGCCGGACTGAAAATGTCACAGGCACGAAGCGTTCTACATGCAGTAGACACCATTGAAAGCTGTCGACCTTTATCGCGATCGGCGAGAAACGATATTTTGCAAACACGGAATTCCAGGAAACAACTACTCTGCGGGCCAATGCCCCGACCAGCATTGAATTACACCTGGAAAACCTATAGCAACAGCTAGAGTCATTCGTCAGACGCCCACCAGACATATACCGGTTTCGAGCTTATTAGCTCTCATCAGTATGCCATAGGTGAGGTATCCGACGAATAATCCTAGTTTTGCAAACACGAAATTCCAGGAAACAACTACTCTGCGGGCTAATGCCCCGACCAGCTAGAGTCATTCGTCAGACGCCCACCAGACATATACCGGTTTCGAGCTTATTAGCTCTCATCAGTATGCCATAGGTGAGGTATCCGACGAATAATCCTAGCTGCTGTCGTCTGACGAATGACTCTAGCTGTTGCTATAGGTTTTCCAGGTGTAATTCAATGCTGGTCGGGGCATTAGCCCGCAGAGTAGTTGTTTCCTGGAATTCCGTGTTTGCAATATACGTAGATTTAATTTGTTATTGTTTGATACATTGCTCGTTCATTCACCATATTTTGTTATTTTATTATATGAAGACATTTTGTTTATATAATTTTAATACTTTTGCTTTTAAATTTGTGGCATATAATAATTGTTAGTGTGTGTGTAATTGTGTTTTTATTTTTCATGTTTATATAGATATTGTATCAATTTTATTGTAATGTTTTAAACACACATTTTTAATACTTTAATGTTAAGTTTGTTATTTATAAATTGTGATGTAATTTTGAATTTATTAAATTTTATAGTGTCCTGAGGATGTCACGATCAGTGACGAAACGTCGACAATTGAGAAAATTTGGTGTTTTCTTTGAAATTTGGCCTCTAATTACCCACTATCGACAACAAAATGAGTATTATGATTGTTATACATCCCATTCCGTGTACAAATAGCTTCATCTGTAATTAACACATCAACTTTAAATCTAGGTGAAGCAACCATTCACAAAATCTAATTCGTAAAGGATAATCCCTTGACATTAATGCTTGGACATGTACGAGTATAATTGAGCCTCGAGTATGATACCCCACACTGTTGATTGGGACATTCCTTGTACTTGTTGAGCGACTTGTCTGGTACTTATTCGGGGATTCTCTTCAACAATCTCTAAAATGCGTTCCTCAGCTGTTGCAATACGCCGTGGAAACCCTGGACCTCAATCTCTTGCACGATTTGGTAGCAAATTTTTCCTGCCACGCCCGGGTTGCACTACCGCTGTAAAAGGAACTGACATGACGCTATTCGTGAAACGCTGAAGCTTTAATCAATTAGGTGCTAAATTAAATAATGACGACTACAAATAACTTGTCCCAAATTGAAAATTCTTGAAAACGTAATTCAATGTCTTCGTTTCTATAAAACAAACTGCGTGAAAATTATATGAACTGTAAAACTCCGGGAAAATTTCCTCCCGTAGTAGTTGAATTGGACCTGGCGGATGGGTATTAGTTTAAAGACGCTCGTCGTTTTTTAAATGACTTAAACTGCAACTAAATTCTCGAGCCAGGCAGAAGTTCCTAGTGTACTCTCCGGTTAAAAGAATTTCGCGAAAGTCGAAATGACATTGTTTCTCTACTTTATTTAATCTTCCAGTATAAAGATACACCGCTGCAAAGTTTCGATGCCCCTGCCCCTTTATTCAACTTCTTTGCCGGAGATAAAAGTTGGGCGGTTCGCAGAAGCGGAAGAGGAGAAGCGAGGCAGGTAAAAAACCGCAAAGATTGAATTGCGGCCGAGCCGTCCTTTTAGAATAATTGAATAATCCGATGTAAGGAAAAGCGCAACATTCTCGTCCTCTTTCGTTTAACCGATGCATGTCTATAGCTAACCTTCCCTGGCTGCCTGTAATCCCCGGAAAACGAGTGTTTTAATTTAATTTCGAGACGAAGATTTACCAGATACCGTATAATTTGCTTCCCAAATCTCATCAGCGATTCTTGGCTCCCTTTTAGGCAATAATTCTATTCAAAATGTACAGGGTGTTCGGAATGTAAGTGCCTTTATTCTGCTGTGTGATAGAAAACTGGGCCAAACAGCATATTTGACTAAATACATCTTATCTACAACTGCTTTATGAGAGCCTCATGTTTCAGTTGAATAATAATAATAATAATAATAATAATAATAATAATAATAATAATAATAATAATAATAATAATAATAATAATAATAATAATAATAATAATAATAAGATTTTGGTGCTAATTAGACGCGTCCGGGGTGGAATGAGACATACGTTGCTATCTGACTAAAATATAATACCGGCTTGTCGAAATTAGGAAGATATCTTAGCCGGCAGAATGCAGAAGGCAAGTCCTGGTTCGCTACGTCTGCTCAGAACACACGATTTACGGGCGCAATGATTACTGACTCCACGGAGTGAAGAGTGGTCATTGCTTGACTTCTCCAGAACATCTCCGAATGTGTCGGAGCTTCGGAAGGTGTTTACTGGAAAAAAATAATAATAATAATAATATGTTTATTTATCCTTTTGATCATCTTACATGATATTGGACACGTCACAGTTTAGCTATAAAACAAACATAAACTAATTAAAAGTTAAGTCAAAGTACATATAATATACGCAATGCACATTTATATAAACATATAAGTATACGTACACACACACCCTTACATTAAAACTATACATTCGGCTGTTCAGAAAATCTGTCACATTATATAAACACTCCTGTGCAAGAAAATTTTTAAGTTTTCTTTTAAAAACATTAATATTATTTTCTTGCTTAATGCAGACGGGCAAATGATTCAGGAACTGTATTCCTTTAAATGCTGGACTTTTTTTGTACAACGAAGTGTCATGTTTAAGTGGTCGTAAGCATTCAGCACCTCTTGTACAATAATTGTGATAATCACAATAATTACGCTTAAATTTTTTATACCTAGTTATTTTTTGCGTATAATATACATTTATAGACATATATAGAGTAGAAAGTAAGTATATTATTTTGTTTAAAATATTCTTTACAACTTTCTCTACCATCAAAGTTAAACATTAGTCGAATTATCCTTTTCTGAGAGATGAAAACTTTGGAGACCGCACTTCCCCATAAAACAATGTTGTAAGATATATGGGTGTATACTATAGCGTAAGATACATTTATTAATTGATCAATAGTAAATATATTTTTTAACTGGAGTATTGCATAAAAGCTGCTGTTCAACTTTTTACAAACGTGGTTTATGTGGGTAGACCACCTCATGTTACTGTCCAGGTAGACTCCTAAAAATTTGGTACTATTTGAAAAATTAATATTGACATCTTTAACCGACACTAAATTATCACTTGAAATTGCTGTTCTATTGAAAAATTGCATACATACAGTTTTATTTGCATTAACAATTAAAGCGTTCCTTTCACACCAGTTTGTGAATTCTCTAGACAGGAGGTTCATATTTTTAATTAGCTCTTCTGTGGATTTTGCATCTGTTGCCAATGTTGTGTCATCTGCATATAGAACAAGATGGTTTGTATTTACATAATGAATATACCATTAGTGGAGTAATGTGACATATTACCGCACTAGTGAAATATTAAAAAAGAGATCACTGCTTAATGGTTATCTTTATTAAGAACCAACAGGTTTATCAATTTGACAATTAATAGATGATTTAATTTAAAGTAAATTGTTGAATTTACTGACGTCAACATTTTGCCGCATACAGATTGTAGGCCGCAGCATGGAATAGAACTCCCAAGGACTAGATGATTTGTACTTCTTGGATAATTCATCAAAAATGCTAATAATACTTTTTCTTTTGCTTCATATTCAGAATTGGTCAGTGGTCGCGCGGTTTAAGGCGTCAGTACTTGAATCGATGTGACTAGATCGCTGTGGGTTCGAACCCCGCAGCCGGTAGACCGTATATAAGCTATATTCGTGGAGAGATTGGCACCCTCTCTGTGGGTATGGTAGGGTGGAATAATATTGGCTTGGGTCAATGTGAGAGATTGATTAATGAGGTTTTCCAGGTTTCCCTCATTCCTGCACTGAATGGTGGTTAGGGCCTACCAACGTAAGTCGTTCCTGGGCGCAAATGCGGCCTGCTTAATAATAATATGCCGCCCCCTCTCCCGCACAAGTCTTCGACTTCTGGGCTAATCCTCGTGATTAGAATGAGGGGTAGAGATATTATTATTATTATTGTTATATTATTATATTATTTTATTTTATATTCTTAGATGCACACCAACCAGTGAATCGTTTATAAAATTGTTCGTACTTGGTTCTCGATTTATCCGGTAAAAGTGAAGCTACTGCAGTTGCAGCAGCTTTTTCAATTTCAAGAGGCAAGTTTCACTAAATATTTTACTAAAATCACCTTGCATAATACCGATATGTAAAATATTTGTTTATTTAGAACTGTCGTAAGTAAGGTTGTTTGTTGATTGTTATTACAGATTTTTAATCTTTAATAAATATTTATTAATTATTACTGTTATTTAGTGACGCTATTGATCAAACGTTTCTCTTATTAAACATTGCAAACCAAATACAAATAGAGAATTTATCGCCAGACGCGCCATTTGAAAGTAAATAAATATCTGCCACAAGGATTTTTTATCCCAGAGGAAAAAGCTGATGACTTTTTATTCATTAGTTTCATTCAGCTGTCATCGGACAAGATAAATTTGAGATGTAGTTTCGTCATCGTCGGGTTCAAATCTTGATTAATGTGTCTTCCTTTATCTTTCTCTTAATATATTTCCGGGAATATCACAAATACCGCATGAAAATTTCATCGGGTTGCAGCTCTGCCACCATCGGGCGGACGGCAGTTTTCAGCGAGAAACTAATGAATTATTTTATTAGTTTTATTCATTTAAGTTTTGTACAAATAAAAACTCATTAGGGTTATACGAAACTGGAACAGTCTTCCTGAAAATGAGATGGTACCAGGCTAAACGTCAGTATTTATAAAATATATTTTTACTTCATATGACTTAAAGAAATATTCTATACAGGGTGTAATTTTAAATGGAGGTCAGCTTTAGCACTAACAGTACGTGTTTTGCAGAATACTAACTTGGAACTATTTTTTAAACGTTGTTACAATGTCGAGTGTGTGTGAACATTTTGGAATTTTTTTGATAACAAAGAAGAAACCATCTTTATTTCATCATTTGTCAAATACAGTGGGTTTGATTATACAGGTGCAGAAGAAGCTGCTCAAGCTTTGTTTATTTTTCATTCGTGATTTCTACTCTTTGCCGAAACCTGCTAAACCAACTTTAAATTATGATTTAAAGCACTATATGTTGTATATTTCTGAGTATACTGAGGTTGAAGTTATCAAAGCCTCAAAAACTGAAGCCAAAAAACACTATGGGTTCAGCTTTTTGCTTAAAGGACTATGCGTGCGTTTTGGCCCAACCATAATCTTTCCTTGAAAAATCATATATATCCAGGTGTATTTTCCGAAGTGATGGCAAGCCCGAGGTTAAAAATTATAGACCTGTAACCATAAGGAACAACATTTAAAAAGTTTTTGAATTTTTGCTTTTTAATCATATGAAAATCTGCATCACGGACAAGCAACATGGATTTATGAAAGGAAGATAATCTGTAACAAATCAATTTTGTCTCACTCAATTTAACTCGAATTCCATGGTTGCCCATATTCAAGTTGATGTTATATAGACTGACTATTTCAAATTGAATCACAATCTACTCCTTACTAAGCTTATGAAGTTTGGTTTCCCAATAGATTTACAGAACTCCTTGTCTCTGTATTTTCAATTTAGATTGATCTTTATCAAGTACTTTGGTTGTCAGTGATTTTCTTTCACAACTGTCTCAGGAGTTTCACAGGGCTCTGTGTTGGGCCCTCTGTTTTCAATATAAATTATATTGTAGATAACACTTGCTTGTCTTCTTTAAGCGGCTTGCTGCATTAAACGTAAGGAAATGTAGCGTTACCATTTTCTTGTTAAGTAAAAATAATATCACTTTTAATTACAATTTAGACACTTCGGGACTAATTAGAAATAATTTTGTTCGTGTCTTGGAGTTACATTTGACTCAAAACGTGCTTTTGATATCCATACAAACAAGTTGACTAACGACTGTTTCAAAACTTTCAGTTTTATAATAAGAAATTCTAGAGACTCTCAGTATTTAAATGTCATTAAATTACTGTTTTTTTGGTTATATTAAGTCGAGACTTGACTATTCACAGAAAATGTTACCTTCATCATCAAATAATGGTTTTCCTTCAGACATTTGCGTATGTTTTCTTTGGAAAAATATTAGATTTTAGTGGCTAAAGTCTTTAATATTGCTATGATTACGTCAATATTCTTCCTCATAGAATTCGTCCTTATCATGGAACAGTGTGTCCACAATGACGTTGGCTTTACACGAGAAGTAAGCTAGCGAAATTTTTTCTAATAGGCCACGCATTTTCTTTAAATTGCATTGCTTAAATCGTCTACTCTCGACTTTGTGCCTGTCTCAAGATTTAACAGATACCAATGATTCGATGACTGCATCTGCTGCTAGTTCTATGTCAGAAGCAATACTTTCATTCGAACTCATTTTATCGACTCCACAGTGACATCTAGTAATATAACTAAGATAATTCCTTTCAGAAACTACTAGTTTATTGTTTATCGTCTTAAAATTGTTACTAAGTTACAAAGTTTGTTTATACCCTCATGAGAAGTAGTGATGATAGATGAAAACTATAAGACATTTGTATTTGATACTTACATAGTATATATAACTTAATCTACTTTAATTTAGTAATATGGATTTTTCAGTTCTATAAATAGTTTCATAAGGGTATCATAACACGCGGTGTAGAACTAACTACATCTATCGGCCTTTCGCTACTCCATGCCGGACTGAAAATGTCACAGGCACGAAGCGTTCTACATGCAGTAGACACCATTGAAAGCTGTCGGCCTTTATCGCGATCGGCGAGAAACGATATTTTGACCAAACACGGAATTCTTTCAGGAAACAACAACCTGGAAAACCTATAGCCAACAGCTAGTCATTCGTCAGACGCCCACCAGACATATACCGGTTTCGAGCTTATTAGGATTATTCGTCGGATACCTCACCTATGGCATACTGATGAGAGCTAATAAGCTCGAAACCGGTATATGTCTGGTGGGCTTCTGACGAATGACTCTAGCTGTTGCTATAGGTTTTCCAGGTGTAATTCAATGCTGGTCCTCTGAATTTTAGAATTATTAAAAAATATTATGAAACCTAAGCTACCTTCATGAGTAAATATGTTTCATCATCCGCAGTACTTAGAAACTTATTCTCTTTGTAAAAATTCTGGACTTTTTGACCTTGTAACCATCTGAATTTCTTTCGTTACTTTCCGGAAAAATAAGCCAAATATATTTTCTCAGACACCTCTTTTATTTTGGTAGCTTTGTACCAACCTTCAAACTTTTGGGACTCCAACTGATACAGCACCTTGGATTTTATCGGAAATAGACTTGAGATCGCTCCGCTTGCTGCTGCTTCTATATTCAAGGGTAAACTTCCATCAGATTCACTCATTTTGAAAAGCGCTCTTTATATTTTTGGGTTTGTTTGAAAAAATTTTGACAGTAGCCATGCGAATAGTAATGTAAGAAAACTTGATCCGTAATCTTAATAACTGGTACTTTCTTCTGTTCATAGAAGATACACCACCTTCTTGTCGCGTCATTTGACACTTTTTGCCAAATATTTTTTTTTTTACTTTCTTAAAAGAAGTAGATAAATTTTGCACATTATTGTTGTAAATTGATATTACTACACTCGACGACTTAAACATCTCGTGTTGTAATATGAATCTTTGCAACACTTATATTAGGTCAGATCAAGCAAGAAATCCGGACTGGTTTTAAACTGTCAGAAATATTCGACCAGTTATGAGTTTGTTTTCAATAAACATCATGCAATAAGCAGCTGGACGAATATTTTCGACAGTTTAAAACCAGTCTGGATTCCTTGCTTGAACAGGCCTGTTGTAAATAACTAATATTAAACAAACAATTCGACTGACAACTGATTCAAACGCATACATTTCATTGTATTTTATTACATTTTCAACAGACCGGTATCTATCCCCATATCAAATTTTACTTCAATTGACATTTTTCTCAAACGAATCGCTTCATAAAACAGTATTGACTTAATTTATACAGCAAATTTCAATACAAATTAGGAAGCTGCTATTAATCGCCGTAAATTTCCGAACAGTAAGTTTATTTAAACGAAACTTCCTGAATTTAAATTCGGAGAAGAACCGAATAAATCGTAATATTTATACTTTTGCAAAGAGAACGTGGAACTTTTAATTAGTTTTCTTTTGACGTTTAATAAAACGAAGACGACTTTTTCTGATAATATCGCCCCAGACTTGGCCAATATTATTCCACTTGTTGCCTAATAAAAGTTTGTCGGGTGATGAATAGAATTTTTTACACCAGAAATATTTCTTTCCAACTTGAAATTAATATATTTTTTGCTACTGGAACTAGAGGGAAGGACGCTGACTGCCATCTGCTCACCCAGATGTAGAAGGATAACATTTACAACTGTACTACATCTTAAACAGCCAAAATCCACAATTTCAACGAAAATTTAGCTCAATTTGCATTTTTCTTGCAAGTAAAACTTGGTAATGGTACTGACAACAAAAATAATAATAACAGAAGGAAATACCAACAATAACTACAATAAATAGAATAGTAGCGTACATTATATTTAATTGTCAGCAAAACTGTTCCTTGAAGAAACTTAATGATCACACTGTAAGAAGAGGCGCTGGATACAATAATGCATTCTTTATTTTTTCATATAGTTTTGTTCGAAAAGCTGGTGAAAATGGAAGATATTGTGTGTATCTGTCTTATTTCTCAAGTCTTTATATATCTGCAGAAGTTGAAGAAGCAACTAACTTTACGAACAAAATTTTCTTAACAGTTGAAGAGAAATGGCTAGTAAGGGCAATCAATGAGGAAGACAGCTTGCAGATGTTTTGAATATTAACAAAAAGTATGCGGTTTCATCAATGTTCTACTTCACACGAAAACATACCTTTCATAAGACGGTATACTGACAACATTCCTAGAACGAGTTGCTGATGAAGAATCAGGTACCAAGTTGCACTGGTAATAGGAGTCGCAAGAATGTTTCATACAAGTTCACACCATTGTGAAGGAAAAATTTTATGTTAATGCTCTGTTCTTCTGTAAGTACATTTTGCTATATCCACTGAACTCTTGTAAAAAAAACCATATCAGAAATAATTTTCCCCATTTCCATACCTTAGCTTTTCTCTAAGATACGAATAATCGCTGTTACGTCTTCAAACGTATACAACCAGTAAATCTCGTTTCTTGACCTTGTACTATAAAAACATATCGCTCTCGTACCCCTATAGCCCCCTACATACAGTCTGTCGTCAAGCTACGCTGATAAAAATATCAGTGTAGCTACCAACATCACGTCGAAGTTGCAACGAGAAAGCTCATGTAATGCCCCGTTAGTTTTACACAATTCTAATACAGTGACATGTTCTGTATCCTCCTGTATGCTCCTACCATTTACGTAATGTAGAATGTTATTTGAAGCATTTATAAAGTTTTGCTATGTGTCTTCACTACATTAAAGTACTCATTCTGAAAACATAATAAACAAAAGTAATAAATAAGGATAGAATAGAATAAAAATGTTTCAGGAAACATTAAATCAGTAGTAAATAGCAATGATTAAATTAATTTAATACTCATTACTTTTATTATTCTTTTTCAAATTAAAACAAGTGGTTCAATGTGAAATCGCATGGCATAATTTAATAAATACCCCAAGTATAATCATCTATCTGGTACTTACAGCATTGTCGCCGTAATTGTCACCAGCGATTCTATATTGTAGACAAAGGAATAAGTTACATTTGACAATACCGTAAGTTCACTACATCACCATTAATAATTATGACATTACACACTCGCCGAAATACTCATTTGCCACTAGCATTATGAAGACAGTAAGTACCATTCTGGGCATATTGCACAATATACTAATGATTTGTTTCAATTGTGTGTAGAAAGACGCGGCATATTATTATTTATTGCAGCAACAAAACGCTACGCTGTTAGATATGTTGCCACCGGTCTGCGTGCAGTTGAGGACCGTTGGAAATGAGGGACTTTTAGATATTAAATACCTAAATCGTTAGATCTCCGTTTGGACCCGTGGGAGCCATGCACAAAGGCTTCGAAAATAAGCTAACATTTCCGGATTGAGAAACGTCCCCGAGGAGTAGCCGGGCCGATGTAAGCCCGCGCAGCGATCGGCGTTTTAACAATAAATGAATTTTCGATTTCGTTATTGAAATTGTTGATTTGCCTCGGAGGGCGATCGCGCCATTGTGGATTTAAGGCATAAAAGGGGTACCCCCACGGAATTTTAAATTTCGGCCATACAGAAGCGATTGTTCAAAGGAGAAGCTGCATTTTACATTACAGTTCGAGGAACGGGTAATTTCCTGGCGCTGCACATCTGAAATGAACGGATCGTGAAGTACGTAAAGATCACTCAAGTAAGCCTTAAAGTTTAAAATAGAATGAGTGCTTAATATAGAAAAAGGAAACAATGAGCACAAAGATCAACAATACAAAAATTCAAACAAGACTACATACACACTTAGGCTGGACGAAAACTTGACATGGAGGTTATCATGGCATAGATATGAAATAATGCTCAGACAGGTCAATGTTATTTTGGAGGGAGAAAACGATTTTCCTTGTATCACATCGTCACTTGAATCCTTCAGCAGTGAGGTGATCAACCTCTAAAATTTAAATAGGGAGGGAGGGGTGAGTCAGCTCATTGAATTCTCTAAACGGTGGTATGTTTTTGTAATTTACTTATACCGTTTTAGAAAAACTGACTTTTTTCCGAACTGAATTGGTTTGCATTTCTTGCATTTCAATTAACGATATATCGCACTTATTTCGGTATTTTCCAAATTATTTGTGATTATTTTGTCTGATGCAATCCAAGTCACAGAATACGGTAATTTGTTATCTTTAACACAAATGATTTCAGGCTCTCTTAACATCGGAAAACAGATAGATTTTTGTCTACGCTGATTTCAGCAAGGCCTTTGAAAAGTTCACCATAAAACATTAATTATCAAATTAAGTGCTTTTGGTATTACAAAAGAATAGCTACAGTTTTTTGAGACATACTTAAATACTCGATTATCTACTATATGTAGAGTAAGTACGGTATTAAGTCTGCTGAATGTGTTGCTGGCCCAGAAGTTCCACAAGGATCTACTCTTGGACCACTTCTCTTTTTAATGTTTGTTAATGATATTTGTTCTTGTATAGATTCACCCAAATTTTTATTTGCGGATGACTTGGAAATGTTTAAAGTGGTGGATAACTTCTCAGATTGTCAACTTTTACAGCGTAACTTAAATTTTAGCTCACTGAATTTGATGTGTCATATTACGACAGTATAAATATTAATATTAATGATGTCATACTTGTTAGAAAATAACTTAAGAGCCTAAATTAACATTTTCGGTTCATATCAATAACATTGTATCTGAGGCTACCAAAATGTTGGGCTTCTTAATTAGAAACTATAGAGAATTTGCATCTATTCCAGCTGTAAGTACTATAATTATATTTTGCTCTTGTAAGAAGTAAACTTGAATATTGGAATCGCTATCAGAATAGGTATTATATCTGGAGAGTGTCCAGAAAACATTTTTAAAGTTTCTATTTTACAAAAACATGGTACATACCTTCTGAGAGATAATGATTATAATTTACTTCTTAATGAATTGAATGTTTCTTCTGTAAGGAAAATACGTGAACTAGCTGATAGCATTTCTCTATAAAATAATTCACAATGTTGTTGATTCGCCAATGCTATTAAGTTACTTGCCTTTTAATGTCCCTCGTTTTTGCTCCAGAGGTAGTTGTATTTTTCATATTGTCGTCATAATTTTAAGTTACTGTTATATAAGTATCTTGATAATGTGATTTTACTTTGTGTAAGAAAATCTGTAAAGTAATTTTCACAGTTGTCTCTAATACCAAGCCCAAAGATGATTCGTATAGCACAGGAAATAATAGAATATATTAAAAGTTAGGGATACTTTATGAACAAGGCTTTGTAGTAAGTGAAGATGGATAATTTACTGAAAATGTAATAAATATGTTGTCACTAGGATAACTTCGGTTCTAAGTGGACGCCAAGAAATTTGATGCTCTCCGGATTATTAAAATCATTTCATATTCTAAGACTAAAAATTATTGTTTCTGTCAATCAATAATTGGCTGAAAATTATGTTAGACGCATGTAGTTGAGTACGGTGGATACATCAGATCCAGAAGTGAACATATTAGTATCATCAGCAAAAAGATTGCTTAAAACTTCACAGTTAAAGATACCGAGGAGATCGTTTATGTAAATGAGGAATAGTAGAGGACCTAAAACTGACCCTTGTGGAACTCCGTGTTTTGTTCCCTTATTTATAAATAATGTTCGATTTGACCTTAATAATCTATATTTTGCAAAAAAAATTTTCAAAGCAGCGTAAACGGATACACGTGTTAACGCAGTGACCTGTCACTACGGTTGACACCTTTGACTTTGGCCGAATATACGTAACCCCGCGGCTGACAGAAGGCCAGTGACGGCGATTAATAAGGATTTAATATAGCTTCGAAAAAAACAAATTTTCACTTTATAAATTTGGAAATTTTCATAGTTAACCCTGTATGTATTTCAGACACACCCTGTGTTGGTACATTCACATTTTATAATGTGTGAAGGAATTGATGATAAGAATCAAACAGTGGCGTTATTCTCATCGATTTATTTCTTTATTTCTTGTTAATAAACTGTTTGGAACAATGTTTACAGAAGAGAAACCTTGCAAACACCTTATACAGAAAAAAACGACTGAACCTCTGTATGCCCCCACTTGGAAATGAAAACTAATTAAATTAATTTCGGCACTTTTGCAGCCTCCATTGGCTTTCCACCAGTTTAATTTTATTCCAGAAGGAGTAAATTAATTAAAAACTGGTAGTTGGTGGTACCTGCAACAATATTTTAATGGGTGTTGACTGTGGAAACTAAGAAAATTCCTCACAGCGCGAAACGTCGCGTTAACTTCGCAACCGAGCGCACTACATTTCATTAAGGAGATTATAATCCGCGAGAAAAGTTATTCCAGCTGTGTGGGGATCTAATTAAAAAAGTAATTACTTTTTTGTTTGTTTCTATTTTTTCTTGGATTTGCTCGGAAGCCGATTGTAACGTATTTTTTACGGCCGTCTTAATCCGCCCTCACCGATCCAAGAGACAATTTAGTCGATTAATTTGTTTTATGGATTTTATTCCGCTTCATTTGCACTTTCAATTTGCGCAAGGCTCAGATATGTAAACTGCACCGTTGAATTGAGAAGGGCATAAAATCGAAAGCAATTCTAAAAGACTAAATTAGTTTAGGATTGAGTATCGAGTATCCTGTCTTATTCGGTCGCTTCGGATACCTTTGCAATTATGTTTCAAAGATCCCGGCAAAGTATTCGGTTCTAGGGCAACAAATAAATACTACACTCAAAGAAATTTGCAGGTGATATTTACATAAGTTTTGCTATGAAATTTGTAGCATTTTTTATATAATTGGAAAATTTAAAAACACAGTATCATACATTTTAATTATACAGGGTGATTATTAACCTACACACATAAACGTGTGAAATTATAGCTGAGGACAAATAATAATAATCTTTATTGTCCAACAGATAAAGGACCAATATTTTACAACAGAAAAACAACGAAACAAATAAATATAGTAAGAACAGTACGCACTAGGCTCTTAAGTTACATTAAAATATAGACTACTAAAAAAATACATTCAAACATCTAAATATCGCTAGTAAATCTCAGATCAACAGCTGCAACCACCTGATTGAGGGTGCTAAAATTAATATCACATAACACATAATATGCACTGGGGACATGGGTAAAATAGTATGGTTATAACCTTTCTCTGGATAAAAACCATCTACTTTAAGTGACATAACTTTTAAAAATATTCGATTTTAGATCTAAGAGTTATAAATAGTCTTAAAAGCAGTTTCATAGAAAATGACTGACAGTTGCGTATAATACAGCCCAGCATCCTTAACGCAGATGATGTGATCTCATTAATGTGCTTGGTGAATAGAACCTGTGAGTCAAATAAAACACCTAAGTCTTTTATAGAGTTTACCCTGTCCTGCATTTCCGAATTCAATGAGTAACCATATGTTATTGAATGCAACTTGTGAGTGTAAGTTACAATCTTGCATTTCATTATATTCAATTGCAGACAATTATTAGTGCACCAGCTGCTTAAGAGTTGTAATTGATTTTATAACCTCTGGCAATCTTCAATAGCTGATATAGCTTCAAATTATCAGCAAATAGTAGCTTCCTACAACTCAATTCAAACGAGAAATCATTAATAAAATATAAGAAGAACAAGGGCCCTAAATTGGACCCTTGAGGAACTCCAGAAGTTGCTGTAAAAATATAAGAATTGTGTACAAAATACGAAACATATTGCTTTCTGTTAAGGAGATATGACTCGAACAGGCTACACAATTTATGACTGAAACCAAACACACTCAATTTTTGTAAAAGAATTTTATGATTGACACGATCAAAAGCTTTTGCAATATCAGTGTAAATTACGTCTACCTGTCCTTGCAAGTCAATTTCTTTAGATATGAATTGTGATAGTAGGCATAAATTAGATACCGTGGAACGTCCCTGCATGAATCCATGCTGATCCCACGATATTAAGGTTTTTGTAGCAGGACAGATACGATTATATATAGCTATCTCAAGTATTTTTGAAAAATTACATAACATTGAAATCGGTCGATAGTTCTTAACTTCAGTATTCATACCGCTCTTAAAAATCGGACACACTTTCGAAAATTTCCATGTCAGGAAATGTAGATGTTTTTAGTATTAAATTATACAAAACAGATACTGGTTCTAAATATGCTCTTTCACAATCTTTCACAAGAAAAGATGGTATTTTATCGTGACCTGATGTAATTTTGTCTTTTAAATTCATATTTTGCAGGGGAGCGTTGCCCTAAAGTCCTCCTGCACCAGCCGCCACTGGTACTGTGACTTGTGCACTCTAGTCCTATATTTTTACTTTTAAATATGCTTAATTCACAAATTAAAAGAGAGTTCAGCAACTGATCAAAATTGTATTATTTAATAACATACCATTTTTAAGCTGTTTAACAAAAAGCATTTTCGGTCCAGCCCCTTCAGAGGCGGTACTTGAGGAAAGAACTTTGAGGTATCCTGTACGGTGTACCTCAAGGCTCAGATTTTGACCTACTCCTGTTTTATAAGCGGTTGATATATTAGTTCATGAAAGCGATTTAGCACTCGTAATATTAAATAAGTAACGTTCGTGAGAGATTACTTCATGTAGCTTCATGTTTTTAATTAATTTCACCATCTAATGGCTTAAAAAATTACTCTCTAATTACAATTATTTTCTTCTTTTCATAGACACTAAGTGTGATAGAACATGTATTAAAAATGTTGCTTTAGTTTCAAAGATACATCAAAACGAAAGAAATATTACCCGGTGTAGCAAAGCTACATCTAGCGGCCATTTGCTACCCCATGCCAGACTGAACAGCCTTTTCAGCCGCTCTTCAGTCCGGCATGGAATAGAAAATGACAGCTAGATGTACCTTTGCTACACCTTGGACTTATGGTCCCTTCTGTCCCGTTAGATAGACTTAAAACAGCTTCATTCATCGGTTACCTCACTTATGGCATACTGATGAGAGCTAATAAGCTCGAAACCGGTATATGTCTGATAGGCTACTAACGAATGACTTTAGCTGTTTGCTATAGGTTTTTCCGTGGTTGCGAAATAAATATTATTCAAACTTACCAACAACCATCATGTGTTGATGATCAGTAACAGTTTCAAAGAAAGGAGCCTCACCGGAAACCTCGCATCTATACACGCCAGTTGTGGAAAGCTGCACTGAGGACAGAACTACCACGTTCTGCGTAGAATTGTGAATCTGGAAAAGAAATATATTACAGTTTACAGTACAACAAACTGTGGATTTCAAACGCCTAATTTACTTATTTTTCGGTAAAGTTCATGGCAGTTACGGGAAATGTAGCGTCGAAACCACCGAAGAAAAGTCGATATTCAATCTATATCCAATTTCTGTCAGTAGTTTGGCCCCTCTCAACCCGAAGGTGATACATCACGACTTCTTTTGTAAGAAAGTCTACAGGGAAAATTGATTGTGTCGTGTTCTAATATAAGAACATTGTAAATGTGCTTCCTCTTAAGGTACAATTGCAGATATGCAAGGCCGAGTCTTAAATACGACAACATTTTATATAAATGTACACCTGGAATATTTGAAAATGGTAGATAAGTATATTGACTTCTATTTGCTTTGATTATTACCAGGCAAACATATGATGCATGCAAAACTATACAAAGCAAATGCAAACCTGCTACCGAGTGGATAGTAGCTATCATTATTGTTAAAAGAAAATGAAAAATTGGCGACATATGTATGACTGAAAGCCTTTAAAAATGTCACAAAGTGTTGAACAATTTATTGTATTAAGATGGTAATGTTCGTAGTGATGATACAAGGTAGGTATAATAATGACGATAACGATGGTAATGATGATCACGATGATGACGATGATGGTAGTGATGACGACGACAATGACTACAATGCTGCACTGGAAACCGTTTAGTTTTTCTTATCTAGGAAATCTAAATAAATTAATTTCCTTTCTCCAATGTTTTCATCCAGAGGAATGTTTTTCCTTTGTAATAACCTTGATCTTCCGTCTATTATGTTCTACATCATCTTGAACCACTTTAATACTTTTCTAATAGAGACCGAACTGCCTATATGTCTAATCAAATAATATATCAATATCTTCTATATACTATTAACTACTATTAGATCTACTAATATATCTGTGAGCTACTGAAATTGTCCACAATGTATCTATGGGTTGATCATTCCTACCCTACATTAACACCTTGTTGACATAAATGAAAAAATGTTCCCCAAATATCCTCATACGAATTTAGCAGAACATATATTTTGAAACGATATGGTAACCATGGTAATAAAGATATACCTATCACTAGTTGTCATTTATGTTCAGTATACTCTAACAATTTATTACGGCTAAATACGCGCTTCAAAAACGTTTGGTTATTATCCAAAGATTCTATGAAAATAGACGTTCTTTTTTGAATACTTATAGCGCACTTCGGTATAAATGATCGCCCTTCTTTGCTTGCCATTCGTCGCATCCTTGAGAAATTTGAAAGTAATGTGACTCTTCACAATGTACAAACACCAGTAAGACGTCGAAATGCCAGAACTGTAAAAGCTAGTGTTACAGAGGATCCAAATTTATCAATTCCTCGTCGTGCTCAACAGTTAAGGCTTAAAAAGACGAGAACTTGGCGGATTTTGCAAAAAGAATTGAATTTACACCTGTATAAGATTATTTTGACCCAAGAACTTAAACCCCTGGACCATTGTCGATGCCGAGAACTTACTTCTTGGTGTTTAGAATAACTTGAAAGGGATCCTAGTTTTACGGAAAAAATATATTTTGAGATGAAGCTCGTTTTTGGTTAAATGAATATGTTAACAAGCAAAATTGCTGTTTTTGGTGTGAAAACAATCCACAACAGATTCAGGAGAAGCCTTTGTATCCGCTAAAGGTAACTGTATGGTGTGGTTTATGACATGATAGCATCATCAGATCTTTTTTTTCCAAAATGAGGTGAGAGATGCAGTTAGAATAAATTATGAACGATACCGATATGGCCAAATTTAGATGCACTAGATTTGAAGGGATATGTGGTTCCAGCAAGACGGTGCCACATGTCACGCTGCTCATGAAACTATAGACGTATTGCAAGGAAAGTTTGACGAAATCATAATTTAAAGGAATGCAACTGTTCAGTGGACTCCAATAAACTGTGATTTAACTCCTTTAGAATAGCTACCTTTTTGAGGCCGTTTAAAATGTAAGGTCTATGCAAACAAACCACAAAGAAGTGTTATTCAAAACAGAAATGTTATTGACTGTACTTTAAGATAATATAAGTTTGGTTGTATCTGAAATAATTTTAATTTCATTTCATTTTAAAACCATATCGTTCCTATTAAAAGTCCCATTAGAAACTCTTTCAGAACCTTTAAATACTACTATTCATTTTTCGGTAAAGAACACATCTCACTTATTCTCTTACTGTCTTTTAGCGTTGAACAAATCCAGCCCATTTGACCCGACAATTTCGCCTATGAAGATATTTCACGTTCCATCACATGACTTAGCTTGTTTCAATACGTGCAGTACTGTATTCGTCTCTGGCTATTATGCAGCTTTGTACTAAGCCTTCCCTACTCATTAGCTTAATCGGAAGTGGATTAAATGGGCACCATCGTACGTCCAAAGTAGGTTAAAAGTTCATTTACAGTGGAGGGACATCGTAGAGGACTTCACAGTTTATTTGTTATCGAAATAATGAGCTAGGTTATAATCTTAATGAGTTTAATAGAGATGTGTTTGTTAAATTGAATTTTGCGCTAAGAGTACAGTTAATTTCATGCAAATGTTGCTGCATTTTAAAATACTCAAGTTAATAATTGTGTAACTATAATATAAACATCGTTGACAAATGTTCAAATGTTTTTTATAGCGGAATGAGTACCATATAGGGAAAAATAAAAGTTACGACATATTTAAAAAAATCCAACCTGCTTTTTTGTTACACCCTGTATAAGTTAGAATACTTTAGAACAAGTTAGGACATTACAAATTATTCCTTTGTAATTTGAAAGTTAATAACTTTAACGTCGTATGCTTAAAAATCGAAACTATCTCGAGTTTTACGAAACATTATCAAGAGTAATCAAATATTCTAAATAAAATATTTTATTAAGACATTGTAAAAAAATTTTTCATATGCGTACGTAAAAAACAAGTGGAGGGATAAAATAACCCCTTCCCCCTAATCTAATAACAAGAAGTATATAAAATTTCAAAGTGATATAAGTGAAGATCTGAAGAAATTATAGCGAAAAATAATTTTAGAAGTTTAACTTTAACACCCTGTATCTTTTAAGGCAGGCATTTTTGTATAGAGATAAGTAGGGTTAAATCGTCATATTTTATCACCAGAAATACGCAGTCAACGGGATGACCTGCTTTTTTTGTTTCACACTGTATACTTACTTTTTTAGCCATTAACCTAAAACACTCCCATTGAAAGAGATTAAGCTAATTCAGTTTTATTCTGAAATTATTTTTTCTTATTTGTTTCATATAAAATGATCTAATGTATGCTTTTTGATATTAAATATCGACGTATAATAAAGAAAAAACCCAAAAAACGATTTGTACAAATTAATAATTATAAACAACAAAAATAAAAATAGCATGTGTTAATAATAAAAATACAAAGTATATTGAAAGCATTAAATGACTTTTCAAAAGTCAATCTGGGTAATATTAAGCACCATATGGGATTTGGCCCGTTTCTGCATCTTGTTTTTCGAGTGGTTTTGAATAAAATTAATCTGAATATTACTGAATATTGAATTATAAATAATGTCAGTGCTGATTTTAAGTTAGCGGAACTTCTATACATTTCAATTCATATAGCAAACTGCCCTTTGTTACTATTTGTGAAGAATATTGCGTTTTGCAATGCTTTGGCACAGTATTACCATTCCATGGACTACCCACCACCCATTAATCATGTTCTAAACAGAAGTAGGACATTTTATAATTACCTACTTGTATAAACCGCTGTGTATGGTCATATGTAATCAATAAATCGATAAAGCGGACGTCTGAAGGACTGACCACGATTCTATTACCCTAAAAACCACTAAACCGAACTAGGAGAAACCTTCGATATCTTTCTCATTTTGAAGGATCCAGTCCTACCGCAATCTCTTCAGATGCCCTCACTAGTAGTTGAGGGATTGGGACAATCTGAAGCGTAAACTGGGTTAAAACTAATCGCAGATAAAGCCTTTGATATCGTAAATATGCATTTCATTTCATCAGTCAAGCCTTGATGCTTGTCAACTAAATGCGCTGTAGTCTTTTTGGCAGCAATTACTTTTAACAATTGCATTTTCTTAAGAGAAGTAATTGCTTTATAATATCGCATAATAGTTATTTATATATCAAGGAAGTTATGAGGATGTTAATAATTATCGAGGGCAACAGATTGCAAATATTGTTAATTTGCTCGAGATTATTAATATCCAATAACTCATAAAGATAAAGATAGATTTCACATTAATGAAACATGGAGACCAAATTTCCTTTTATTTCAAGCTAATGAAATTTGAAAACCAAATTTCATTGGTTCTCAAAATTAAACAAATGTTGTTTAATAATTAAGTAGGCATGATTACCAAGTTTGTAAATAAAGGTTTATCAAATTTAATAATTTGTGAAAATGAATGAAAATCTGGAGAGAAGTGAGATTTCAGGCAATTTGTTACAAAAGGCTGAGAAAGCTCGTGCCGCACTACTATCAACAAAGTCACAAATTGATATATTAGTTAGTAGTTAGTAGTCCTAGACTGGCAACCAGTCAAAATAATATATTTTATTGTAAAAGAGCTCAAACAAATTTATTGTTAAAAGCACCAGCAACTGTAATACGCCCTAATGCAAATGTAATTGCTTCCGTTTGTGATTTTATCTGTTGCAGTATTGTTGAGTTAAAACATAAATGTAAGGCATACCTAGAATTACCTTTCTAATTCTGTTAAACTTAATATGTGTCTGTCATAATTGTATCTGGTCCACTTTGTATATAATCACTTAACTGAAATAATAATAACTATTATTATTATTAACCTGTCTATAGTTAGGGTAGCTAAAGGTTTATTTGTTTATAATGTATTAGTATGAAATAAAATAATTATAAATACATGTTTTACATAAGAATGGAGTGTCATTCTTTACATTTAGATATTGAGGGAACTATTTTTCGCTACACTTTCGAGAAATCTTAATTTCGATGTCACCACCCACGGTAAACAAGTAAATAAATCACTCGCTGAACGTTTTAGAAAAAGACGGTGATGAGATTCCTTTTTAAAAACGTTACATTCAAATTTCCAAACCAGGAAATTAATTTTCGCGTTGAGAGATAATGGATTCTCGTGCCTGCATTCAGTGGGCGACCTCACGAAAAATAATTAATATTTTTACGGATCTTTCTTTTTGTGATATACCAGTTTGTTTATTGGTCAGGAGAACTTTTATGCGACAATATTTTCACGCAGAAGTTTACGCCTCATAAAAGTAATTGTAGTTTTCTGAAATACCCTCAATATACCATGCTTTAAGAACATGTGCTATCGTTCTTGATGCCCTGAATCTTAAGGACAAAGAAAGATTGCGGCTGCATAATTCGCCTAATGTTGTATGTAGTTTTGGTACATTGTTCTTGAAAAATTTTGTGCCAAAAATTCGGAAGATTGAAAGTTTGGAGATATCCTCAGAGTCTAACATAAGGTCAAAATTCTTAAAATTTAAAGAACATGCACAAAAGATGATTAAGAGAAACATACATTGACCATTTACAATATTACTTATTTAGATAAATCAATTACTAGAGAGCAAATTTTCGGGTCACTATAGGTACAAAGCCTCGAGTATTTTAATTGTAAATGCATGCTAAAATGCTTAATTCATTCATGTAAGTGTTTTTGAACAGTGAGTATCGGACTAATACGTTGTACGCCGAACACATTGACGCAGATCAAGACCGACTAAAAGAAAGACAAGAAAACATTTCCTATTGAATAATATTAATTTTATATAACTATTTTCCGAAATTACTCACCTTTTATCCACATATATGGTGTCGGTCTGTTTTTAGATACCTAAATGTGTAGATATATCAACTGAATTGCAGTGAATTGGTAGTTGTAGCAGAGAAAGTTGGTGAAGTTAAGTACAGTCTATGTATTTGCCTCAGTTAATTGTTATTTTTTTTTCTTTTATATTTGGATTTGTGCCTCATTGATATCCAAATAACTAACAACAAGTTCAACGACGATGAATTCCTTGATATGTTATTAATTTACCGAGAGGTCTGTCGTAATTCGCAAGAGACACGATGAATTTTTGAATTGCTCAATGTTATTTATACGTCTAGATTCCAGACCATACTGTTTATGTTTTTCATTGTTATAGATGGTGCTGAAAGAATTTATGAAAATGACTATTATGGCAGTACCGCAAGCTGATGTGGAACCTCTTGTATGCACATATAGATGTCAGTCATTTTGAAATTAGACCAGGAACAAGGAATCAAAGGGCAAATGCAGGAATACCCTCGGGAATACCATATAGATCGTCCTGTCGTCCTAATTATAAATGTTAAACAATTTTGTAAATAAATATATAAAAACTGTATACAAAGGTTAAAATACCAAAATAAGAGATTTATTTACAAGAAAACTATATCCTTTTCGCAGTTGCATGATATTGCCAGAATATACAGGATAGACAAATAGACTGGTATTGGCCTGCGCTTTAAACGCATGTACAGTTTTGGATGATTTAATACTAGGAGGTATTTCATTATAAAGTACAACAGCATTATAAGAGAAAGAACTTTGAAATAAAGCGGTGCGGTGTTTAGAGACTACGTATAAATCTTTGTGACCAGTAGAACAACTGTGTGCATCGCTATTTTTTAAAATCTTATTAAAAAGCTATTTGGGATGTTGAGACAAAAACAGAAATGACAATGACTGTAATCATCGTATTTCTGCAATTATTGTCGATCGCTTTTGGGATTCGTCGGGTAATTGCTTTCGTCGTATATACTTTGTGTAATGGACAACGTAGATAATAGTCAACATAAATTGTTACAAATTAAAGCAATACATCATTTCAGAAAATATGTCCATTAGCATTACCCACGTCTGTCCAAACAGCTTTTTTCAGATAAAAACAACAATCAATTGTGCGGCAGTGGCAAATCCGGTAAAACATAAATTGGGGGTTGGAAGCCGAAATGATCAACCAAATCATAACAAACAGTAGGTACAATACAACAAATAAGCGATTATATGTCAGCGAGCAGGATTGCATATTAATTCGATCAATTTCTGTGCAGATTATAGCATTGTTTAATTATTATAATGAGTACCTCGAGTTTCATTTAATTAAAATATATTTTATTAGTAAATAAATGATTTATTCGTGAATTCATCAATTCTATTATAAGTAAATGGAAGTGATGCTTGACTCCCAGTAGGTTTAATGTCATTTAACAATTGCTGAAATAATTCCCATTATCCTTGTTTATGCATATACAGGATGCTAAAAAAAGAGTGTAAAATATTTCAGGAGGTAATAATATGAACCAAAATAAGCAGAAAAGTCTTAATAAACATGGGTCCGCAAAGTAACGGTTGCGGAGATATGGACCACTATTCGTTTTTCAAACATTTTATTTTATTAGGAATAAACCGACAAAGGAAGCTTTTAATAACCAAAAAACAAAGTTACAGAAGATGTTCAAAGTGCCCTGCGTCCATTTCCAAGCACTCTTCCAGGCTATTTTACAGGAGTACCATACACTAATGTCTTCAAATATCCCCAAACAAAGAAATCTAGAGGGTTCAGATCAGACGATCTTGGAGGCCATAAAACAGGTCCGGCCCTTCCTACCCATCTATGTGGAAAAGTTTGGTGTAAATGCTCTCTAACGGCCATGGAAAAATGAGCTGGAGCACCATCATGCTGGAACCGCATTTGTTGCCTCTGATTCAAAGGAATGTCAAGGAGTGTCAGGAAGAGAAAATCACGTTCGATCCGCGTGCTGGTTTGCAGAAGAAAAACATTAGAATTTCGTTTCCCTTCAACAGGTGTACTTATCGTGCCAACTTAAAGGAAACCGTTATTACCAACCTTAGAAATTTAAATATTTATAAGTGATCCGTACTGAACTGATTGTAAATATAAACAACTAGATAATTAACTTGACACGTGTGTGAAATTAAATTATAACCAACTACCTCAGTTAATATAATCTGAAGTTAATTAATTATTTTCAACCTATGTTTCTGAAACATATAATCGTTGATAGAGACTAAATCCCTGCTGCTTGGGGTAATCTGTAGCATAAATAAAATATTTTTAAATAAAATTCTCAAAATAATATCTATAATTTACAACAATTATTAAAAACAATATTATTACACTGCAGATTATTAGACAGGGGAACGTTCCAGGCAAAAATGAACGTCACAATACGGCGCCCTTAAATAGTAAAAGTAGATAAACAAAACACCGATAATTTTATTTTTTATATTACCCTTCTACGTGTCTTATTTTTCGAGATTCTGTACCTAAGAACACCACAAGTTTGAGCATTTCACGGAGAGAAATACCTTCAGTCACCAAGGTAGCTAACACTTGGCAGACACATCTTTCATTAAAATCGCCTTTCATAAAACGACAGGAAAAATTAGCAGGAGCGTAATTTATCATTATTCCAACCAGCCGTTTTCTATTAGTTGATTGCTCCGTTCTCATTATGGCTCCTCTTTAATTCTTATTGCCGTTTAAGGTGATTAATGTCTTTTTTACCTATAAATCTCCCCGCAATAAGGAAACAAATAAGGCCAAAAAATAACTCGCAAATCATTCACCGAACTTATTGTTAAGACAATTTCATTCTGGCCGGGCGTAATTTATTTTGCAAATCCCGTTCCGTAGACGGAGGCCGGTAAAAAATAATTTTAAGCTTCGCGTAGCCCCAGAATGAGCGATGAACGAGCCGCGTTATAAGGAGAATATGATTGTTGCTTCAACACTAAATTATCTTTATGTTTTGCTGAAAGTTTCCCGGTGAAATAAATCAAAATTTAGCGGGGCCGCGTGCAAGAAAGAGCCCGTTTAGAAGATAACGAATTCCGAAAGTGATTCATTTCCATATAATTAAAATGCCGCCAATACATGCAGCCCGTCATGCAGAAGAAAAATTGCATAGAGCGGGGCTTCGCATAATGAGATGTCTTTTAGTACCCAGCCGCTCCCGGCCGAGTGTGAGGTTTGTGGCAAACATGCAAGCGCTTTACTGCCGCAATGGAACTTTTCCACGCCAAGCCAGCCCCTGTCCCTGCTTGCAGTCCGGTTTTTCAATATTTATTATTATTAGGTATTATTATTATTACTATTATTATTATTACAATTTGGAATAGGGCAGAGATTTTTAAAAAACCTATTCTGCTAAAAGAAAGAATTACAATATATATCAAATTATACAATAACGTACAACATTTAATAATAATAATTAATAATAGTCTTTATTTATTTCCAAAAAGTCATAATATTTACAATAATATAATTACATTATTACAAGTGATGATTTGCTATCAGATATTAAGAATAAAGATAAAAACTGGTTCGCATCAAACTCTTAACTACTTATTTATTACAATGTTTGTGTACCAAGTAACAAATACTATTTACTTGTTTAATAATTGATAATAAACATAAAACATATTTTTACCATCTACATACAAAAATTGTTTTCCATTAAAATCAACATTTTCAGATGAATTAAAAATACTCGCATATATAAATATTATATACATTAATTCTCTTTTATATCTTTTACAATACATGATGTAGGTTTAAAATTGAACTAGCTACTCTACTGCTTTTATATGTTCATAATAAATGTCTTATTAATTATGTAAATGAATAAATGTATCTGGATATATGTGTAACACACACATACATATACCAGTTTACGTTTAACTGACCTCTATGATGAATGTGTATAACATTTCCATGTACATACTTTGAAAATGAATTAATTTGGTTTGAAATGAGAAAGACTTAAAATTCGTTTTATGTTACGTAAATATTTCCGTACAGCAGGTTTATTTGCATCAACAGATAAATACTTTAAAGGTAGAAATAAATTTAAATTGCATGGTTGTTAGTCAGTGAAAAAAAGAAGCATTGAGAATAACCTAAGCAGCAAATAATATAATTTTTTTAAAGAATGCTAAACGCAATACGCTATTCGTGTCCTACATGTTTGATGAACAGGACCGGCGTTTATATTTTGCGAATTGTAGCAGTTAATTTACATAAAAATCGAACTTTTTGATATGATTTTTTTATTATAGATATTGACAAGAAGCTGTCCTATAATTTTTATACATTATAAACTCACACTCTCTATATGGTGTGGTGATAAAGACCTTTTGTTAGACTGAATAAAATATTTAACAATACGTATGATTTAATTTTTCTTTAATAATAACAATTCTTTTAATGGCGTAAATTTTCGTAATGTGCTCTCTGAACCTCCTGACACAATAAAATCTACTTTTGCATTTTCCACGATACAGTTTTGCCCCCCTCCCTGAAACTGGTAAACAGTTGGTAGGATGTCTTTAGGAAAAACAGGTCGATTTTTATTTTCTAAATAAGCTCATTTTAATATATTTTTAGGTATTAACAATATCGCGTGAAACTGAGTACTATGCGGACTAAAGCTTCGACCAGCGTTGAACTACACCCACAATATCAACCCATATATTCTTTATTTTTGTAACATTTTTTACCGTATTACAAAGGTATTTTGAGCTAAAATGTACCCTTTATGTAATCGTTTTTTTTAATATATGTTAAGGTATTAACAATATTGTGTGAAACTAACTACATTGTCGATATTTAATTTCAAATAATTTAAATTTATTGGTATAATAATTTTTATGGTTAGACATTTGACTCAACTTACAGGAGGCCACCTGAAGAAGCAATCTTAAAAATGCAAAAAATAGGTCAGATCTCATGTATTGTGGTTGAATTTTCGAGTTCCCACAGTTTCAAAAGTGAACTTAGATATTTATAGTGTTTTTATTAAACCAGGTTAGTAAATTTAGCTAGATTAATTTTTAATTATTGAATAGAGCTTTGTCGCTGGAATTGTTCATTAGCATACCTAGATGTTTGGTATCAGAGAGCATATATATGACTTCATTGATAGCAATTGTAGGAGAATTGATTTACATTATCTTTAAATATCTTTCTAATACAGTAAAAAGCTCCTTTTAAGTTATCAACATGTATGTGGTACTTCCGGTTTACTTGGAAATGACGTCACCTTTAATAGTTTAAAAGGAACACTAATATTTTTGTTGCAGATATCGAAAGAAAGGAAAATTCTGAGTCAGATCATATGGCACAACCCAGCTAACAATTTCCTGTTCTATAAAAATCGTAAGAACGTTTCTAGAGCAAATTTTACAGAGCAATATTTGTTCTAAGAACATTTTCAAAACGTTCTTACAACACTTATACCACAAAAATGGGCACCGTTCTATAGAACTTTTTAGTTCTTTAAGCTGTTCTGTAAGGTCTGCAGGAAATACTTATAGAATTGTTGAATACACGTTCTCACAGATCTTATAGAATTTTTATAACACAGTTACAAAGCAGTACTTCGTTATACAATTTTTGTGTTGCATGGTGTTCTATTTAGAGAACTTTAAAATCGTTTAATTGTATGTTTTAAAAACAAAATGTTTCTGTATCGCACATGTTAGAAATAATATGGACGGGCCAATAAGAACCAATAAGATGGACCTAATGAGCCTGCTTAAGAGTACTTACTTACATCATTACGAATTGCTTAGTTGGTTTGTCCAGGGAGCAGTACATTTTAATGCGGAAAAAGTTTTAACGTGAAATATGTGGTATATAATGGTAATTTTTTGACGCGCCCTCAGTTAACCTTATATTTCCTATGATGCTGGAAATTTAATAAAAAAGAATGTTTTCTAAATTGATGAATTTAACAACCAACTGTATATAAAATAGTAAAAAAGTAAGTATATCCATATTATTGATATCATTTCACCTATTTATATTGTATATATTTTTAATTAAGATCTTTTTTCTTTCTTCCCAATATGGCGACAGAAAGAAAGGCTTTATCTTGTACTTCCAATGGATTCTCACTAATATGACATTTTTGTGTCGATTGCAATGATTATAGAGCAAATATGCTTCGTAAGCAACTACTTAATATTCACAGTGTTGTCATATTTTATTGTGGTAATTTCACTTATTTCAATCTTATTTAATAAATCTAATAAAATTCTTTAACTTCAACATCTAGAAGTGGAAATGAATAAGATTTGGAATGGTTTAATTTAAATATGTTACTAAATTTCTAAATAAAGTAAATCAGTTTTTATTAGAAATCAAATAAGTCTTATCTATCGTAATGAAATTTTCTTTCTGCAAACACATAATTTCTACAAGTCACGCCTATGTTATATACCCGCGTCAAGAATTCAGACGTCTTTCGTCATAGTTGACATTTGGCAATTGTCTTTGTTGTCAACGTAATTTTCGATATTTGGTCGCGTTAAACAACAATATTTGCAATTTAGTGCAATTATAATGCAAATATTTAGTTTAGTATATAATTTTATTACTCTCAGTTGCAGTTTCTTAAATATTTTGATAAAAATATAATGAATTATTCATTTGTTCGTCTGAATTCTTGACGCGAGTATACAAATTCCCCATTATACTTTGATCAAAATATTTCGTACGTTTACAAGCAGGTCTCGTCAGTATGGGAAACCTTCATATATAAATGGTAGTTCTATAGCGTTTTCTATGGAACAAAAATGCTTTTGTTACTTATTTACTCTATAATGATTTTATAACAACTATATTATTATTCTCTACAACTGCTTTAAAGAGCTTTTTCTCTTAAGTTCGATAGCAGCTTCCATAATTGTAATTTGGTTTCCGGAGCAGAATTGTGACTTAACAACCCCTTACACAATAGTTCTATAATTACGGAATAATTTTATAAGAACGTCACAGGAGATGGTATAATTCTATAAAGCAGTATTTTGCATCGGTTTTACAATAATCTGATTCTATAAGCTGTTGCTGTAAAATTGTGTAAAATATTAACAGAATATAAAACTCCTATTACTCTTAATTTATAGAACTACTTTGCTAGCTGGGAAGGTCTGTGAAACCGTGACAGATCGCCGCACTGTATAAAATAAAATTGGTTAAATATGTTGTACACACCTAGGTATTTGATTACGGAAACATTGGAGGACATAATTATGAGCGAACATTATAGCAAATTCCCATTTCTCACGAATATTAGATTTGAAATATTTCCGACCTCAGCCCTCTAATTAAAATTCTACTCCATGATTCATTACGCCGCTGATGAGGACCCTCGACGACTACATGTATATATTTCGTATCCTCCCTGCTAATTAGTATGAATTAATTACCTGAAAATTGTTCTGGTATTGCAAGTTACCGAATTTTAAAGCGAAGAAATTCAAATTCAGTAACGATCGTATATTAATTTCAGCGAATAGACTCGAATTAAAATGTTGCTTGGAAAATACGTTGATAAGCTGTCGTCTCAGGGATTAATATTTATACAGTGCGTTGCAAGTGAAATGGGTATATAGAAAAAATAGAAGTTGATCAATGCAACAAGAATTGAGTCTGGAAATGTGCTTATACTACGAGGTACACATAATATTTTTTCTAAAATCGCATAAGCAATGTTAATATGCATTATGAAATTTTCATTAATGCATACCTAACATTTCTTTCTCACCATCTAATTCCTTATAAAATCTTTGTCTTGACAATCATTGTACATTTATTGTTCTGATAAAAGTCAAACTAGTTTTAATACCTATAAGTGCTAAAGTATATATTAGGTTGGTGCAAAAATAATGGCCGTTTCTACATTGTTTATTTTTATGTATGAATTTCTGAATAAATTTTTTAATGAATGTGGTCATGTTATATGTCGTTTTAAAGCGCGTTTTTCGCTCTATCTTTTAGTTTAGTTGTCTTTTTATTATCGTCATACGTCTCTGATTTCAGATCATTTTTTACGATGCACGAGTTCAAACTTGGCCACAATGCTGCGGAGACGACACGAAATGTCAATAAAACATGGGGCGAGGATACTGCTTCCGAACGTACCACACATAGATGGTTTGAAAAGTTTCGTGCAGGTGATACCAGCCTTGAAGATGAAGAGGGTCGCGGCCGCCCATCTGAGGTTGACAATGATGAATTGACAGTCTTGATCGAAGCCGATCCTCGCAAAACCACACGAGAAGTTGCACAAGAACTCAACGTCGATCACTCAACAGTCCTACGCCATCTGAAGCAAATAGGGAAGTCAAAGAAGCTTGATAAATGGGTGCCTCACGATTTGAACGAAAATCAAAGAAATCGTCGTTTTGAGGTGTCGTCAGCCCTTCTTCAGCGCAACAAAAACGACCCTTTTCTCGACCGGATCGTAACGTGCGATGAGAAGTGGATTCTCTACGACAACCGGCGTCGTTCTGCACAGTGGTTGGACAGCGACGAGGCTCCACAACACTTTCCGAAGCAGAAACTGCACCAAAAGAAGATTATGGTTACTGTTTGGTGGTCAGCCGCCGGTCTCATCCACCACAGCTTCCTCAATCCGGGCCAAACGATTACGGCAGAGAGGTACTGTCAACATATCAACGATATGCACCAGAAGCTGCAGCGTATGTGCCCGGCATTGGTCAACAGGGGCCAATTCTGCTCCACGACAACGCTCGTCCGCACGTCGCACAACCGACCCTGTAGAAATTGAACGAATTGGGCTACGAGACTCTGCCTCATCCGCCATACTCGCCGGACCTCTCGCCCACCGACTACCACTTTTTCAAGCGCCTCGACAACTTCCTGCGCGAGAAATGCTTCAAAAGCCGAGATGATGCCGAATCGGCCTTCGACGACTTCATCGCCTCCAGAACGCCGGATTTTTATGCTACCGGAATAAATAAACTTGTTTCTCGTTGGCAAAAATGTATTGAATCTAATGGTTTTTATTTCGATTAATAAAGTTTATTCTGAGTTGAGTTACGTTCGTTGAAAGTAGCTGTTTGAAAACGGTCATTATTTTTGCACCAACCTAATATAAATATTTAAAATAAATAGTGAGGATGTTCACGTGTCCAAGACACCACAACTTTATATTTATGACGAAATAAATCTAGGTAAAAGTACAAAGCTTACATACGTTTCAAGGCATATTATCTTGAAAAATTAAGGCCTCTAGAATTGTTAGGATTGCATGGTTTCTATATATACAGGGTTAACTATGACTAAGTACAAATATTTTGAGAGGGGATAGAGAAAATTAAGAATTAACGGAATCACCCTCCAAAAAAATTCCAAACTTATTTATAAAGCGAAAAATTTTTTTCGAAATTATATTGAATCCTTATTTTTAACTCCGCCTATGCGACTTGTCCGTCACGCGTTTAAAGAACCAGAGTAGGTAAAGTAGGCAACTAGCAACACGACCGCAAAATTTTCAGTCAAGTCATTATTTAATTCCTGTGTTTACCATGTATTTACGTTGTAGATTAGTGTTCTTCTTCGGGTTTTAGTGCCTTTTTTAATTTTTAAACAATTTATAGTTATTAAATAAAGAGATTTGTGTTGGGTGCAGATACTTTCCCACAATATACTTCGCCGGTTTGGTTTTCTAGGTTATGGCACAAGACTGCCGCGGGTATATTTTAATGTTTTCTTCTTTCGTTCGGTATAATAAATATATATTTTATCTAGCTGTACCTACAGGAAGTGTGTTTTATCGGTAGTGAGTGGTTATAATGAATGCAAATGTTGTAGTTTTGCCAGTTTTTAACGAAATAATGAAAAACGAATACAAAATAGTGGAGCTAACGGATTAACTGCTACCTACGTATCTATCAGGTATTATTACTAATAAGAATGTTAATTTCTGTCGTTTCTGCATTTAGAAATGCTGCAAAAAATCGACCGCATGGTAGTAGATATTGTTGACAGATGTAAGTTTTATCTATGGATCTAAGCCATGTCAGTCGTACGTATCATAGGCGCCGACTTTCCGTAGGAAAAGAGGGTTTTGCCCCATTTTTTAAATATCGAGCTAAAATTCTGGAATATTTTTTTTATTGTTTGTTTGGTCTTCCTGAGCACGTGGTTAAAATTTTTATACTTAGTCATAGTTAACCCTGTATATATAAAGACAGGTCGATTTTTGAATGTACAGAAGATAAATACAATTTTGTAAAAAAAATCTAGTTCGAAAATGATTTATTAATAGACATCTGCACGGCACTGAAAACTGGTTCAATATAAAACCTAACCTTGCGCAAGGAAAAGCAACCAGACGGCGACCAGCAAGGCGGCAAAGTGTAATAAAAAAATGAACGGCAAAATATTGAAAGAATGTCCCAATTAAAGAGATAAATAAAATTATATAACACCTATTTCATATCAGCAAATTCAACTGCTTTCGCCGTTATTGTTATTATTAATTAATAAAATTAATTTGTGGTTTTAATTAATAAAATAATTTGGCATCTGATGTTTCAACAACTGTTAAAAATTTTCTCCATCTACGTGTAAATACATTTTCTTTGACCTACCACAAATGTTTCTTGTTTTTGTCCTTTTTGGATTTGCAAGTTATTGGCAGCAGCTATGATACGTTCGCGTCATCATCATTAAATCTCCACAAATAAGTCCAAAGGGTTTAGGTCAGGAGATCGTGGCGCCATGGTCTGGTCCTCCTCGTCCAATTCATCGTACCCCTTGAACTTCAACTAAAGGTACTCGACCTAGGCCGGAAAACAAATTTTCTCCTACTGTTCGCAGGTACGGTACGGTACGGTATATTATGGTATTTATTCCGACCTAGGCCGGAATAGTAACTTTCCCGTACTGTTCGCTGATTGTTGCTTATCGAATTAAAACACTAGAATACGATATTTTAAGGTATTTATTCAGACCTAGGCCGGAAAAGTGTCTTTGCCGTACTGTTTGCTGATGGTTGCTTATCAACGAATTAAAATACTAGAATACGGTATTTTATTGTATTTATTCCGACCTAGGCCGGAAAAGTAACTTTTCCGTACTGTTCGCTTATAAAATAATTGAGCAAATAAGTATACATTCCCAAACGATTTAAAATATATATTATATATAATTAATTTAGTTTAATGTTTTAAACATTTGAAAAATGTTTAATTTTGCCGCGGTTACAAACCGAAATGGAAAGGTCAGCACCGCATATTGACGTTATAAAATTCCGTCACATTTAGGGGGCTGCGAGGGAGAAAATAACAGTTTACTCGAGATTAACATCACCACGCTCGATTCGGTTCCGTTTCCTGGTACGCGCCGCAGTTATATAAAAATAATTCCGTCGGTAAAGTCTCCTACTGTTTCAGGGATATCAAACGGAATGGGTGCTTTGGAATTCGGAAAGAGAAAAGAACAATTTAGTTCAGTTTAACGAGCGAATCGCTGATGTCTGCGCGTCTCCCTGAGAAATAGGTCGCTCTTAAGGGCCCCACCTCCAGCAGTTGCGGTAAATTGAAACCTGACGCGGGACAAAAAATGCCTTAAGAGCGGTGTTTACACAAAAAATTAAATCGCAAATCTTTTAAATAGGACATTCCTCGCCTGCGAGAGACATTATGATAACAGGGGGTTCTTAGTGGAGAAATACTGCGCTAATATCTCAGCTTTGGGGTAATAATGCATCATATTCATGGCGCCTTTCTCCGTGCAAGCACATTACAACTCCTGCAATGGACGGATTCTATTGGTATTGCCGCTGCTTCCCTAGATAATGCCCTGTGGCAATTTTAGAACCATTTTCACATTGTTTTACTCTTTGTAGGATATTTCCTTAAATATGTACACATACATATATTCTACCTCCTTACAGTTATCTATTTTCTAAAAAAAATGTATTAGTTATTTACATTACAAGCTGCAAAAGCTTACTTTTAGGTGCGTGGTGTATTTAAATATATTTTTGAATACCTCCGAGCACCCGAAAAAGCTTTTGCAGCGTGTAACGTATTAAACTTTTCATTCTCCTCTCGATTTTATATAAAACACAAAATTTAAAGATGCTGAAAATAATCTGTAGACTATAACAAAATGGGTATAGGGCGGTTCATTGCTCTAAAAATAGTAGTATCACAGTGTCACGAACCTAGAAAAAATATAGACTGTGCCAGTGTCATATTGCCAGCGACCTCTACTTCATGGCTGCCCTAAAAGGTCCAGAATCACTAAAACTTGATTTTTATGCCAATTTACGTTGGTTGTATTGTAGCGTGAAGCTCATTTGTTTACTGTCACATCACTGAAATGTAATTTTATATTATGATGACTGGAATGCGCTAAAAGCTGCGCGAATGGATTATTTATGATCAGCGCCATATTTTGCTTTGTGCCTCTAGCAATGGCGGAGCAGTAGGGCTTAGCTGATTGTGAATTGAAATGGAATTGAATTCTGAATATGAAGAATTATTTCGTGCTATATGCTGGTTAATTTTACAGTCCCTTATAAAACATGACATGTTCCAACAATAACACCCACAAAAATACACAAAGAATAACACTGACATACAAGATAAAAGAAGAAGCCACACTGTACGCCAATGACGTGTTTACAAACAAAATAATGGGAAATTAAGAACACAATTCATATCGTACGTGCAGATGGTTGTCTCTCTCTCACCCACACACATAACCAATGAAGTATGTCTTTGCTGAGTTTCATGTGCCTCCTTTTGTCTGCTCCTAGGGTTGGTACCTTTATTTGGATGCGCAATGGGACTTAACGCATTCCATATCGTATATTTCAGTGTGTCACATTCATGTCATATTCTTTAATGACATTAAAAATGACAGCAAGTTAGTTAATTTCATATTGCAATGCAGCCCATCATATTTGCACAACCGCCAACATAAAGCAAATAAAATATCAATTTTCTGGACCTTAGGTCCCTAGAAAACGCGGCACCTGTCACGTGACATATATCATGAACCGACGCTGTCTATATTTTTTCTAGGTTTGTGCACAGTGTGTTGTTACTTCATAGACCTTATAAATCATGGACCGGCCCTAGAAAGAGAGGTCCGGTGTCCTGATGTGTACAAGAGGGATGAAGCTAGTCCGGGAAAAAACAGATGTTTTATGACAGAAAAATATATAAACATAACCTGACAAAACCTTTCCTGTTAATATTGTTAATGATTTGTGTGCTTTTTGTGATTTAGTTGTGTTTATTAGCAATGGTTTTTAAAAACTCATATACCATGGTGGAGTCGGTCTGTCACCGTAAATGTCATACGTCTGTCATTTACGGTTTTTGTTTTTTTCGGCCAATGATCTGTGGGTTTTTGCCCGGAGTAGCTCTATCTCTGTCGCACACATATGAGCATCAACGATTTGTATAGGGAGAAAACAGTTTCGGGCGCGTCCATGGTTTATGAGGTCTATGGGTAACACTCATGATAACAAAAAATATTATTTTGACAGTTATCAAATAATTATTCTTCAATATAAAGTTGATAAGTATAAACGTCTTTTAAGTTTAATATTTGGCTGGAATTTTGTCAAAAATGAATTCCATTGAAGAAGTAGCAATTATTGCGTGCAGAGGTTTATTACCGGACAAATCTAAAGACCATTACAATCAAGCCTATAAAAATTTCATCAAATGGTTTACAACGAAAGATATCGTCAGTTTGGAACAAGACTGTCATAACTCAAAAAACGTAAATTTTCAGGAGAGCTCGGTAAAGTTTTATAAATAATCTTACTCTAAATATTGGAAAATAAATAAATATATGTTTGGATCATGTTAAAATGTTTGTGTGGATAATTTTTAGTATTTTTAATAACATTTTTTGTTTACTTTGGTTTTTGGCACTTTGTTATTGTTATTTTTGTTAAATAATTCCGAGTTGTGACTCTCATTCACATATTTTTTTACAATTTTTTAATAAACTAAATTATTTTATTAAAGTAGACTAAAATAATACAATTTTAAAGATTATTTTAAAAATATTTATAATGCTGCGCAAAATATTACGATTTATTGTATGAAATGGGAACAAAAAAGGTACTTAGTTTATGAGAATGACTGGTCTATTTAAAGATGTGACAGTTTTGCATATAAATACACATAAAGAAACTAGTTTCTTATTGATATTATTTCGACTTGTGACACTCCTTTCCAAAATTTGCTCATCTCATCTCATTAAACGTCACAGCACGACTAATTGTGACAGTTTTGTCTAAAGCACAAAACCAATGTTGGAGATGTGACATTTCAACGCAGAGCCATTCAACGGTTATTAAGCAAAGTTCACTTGTAACTCTTTTACACATAAAAATATGCACTATTTGGAGTTGGTCTTGTTCCAAACTGACGATGTGTTCACAATAACGGATGATGTATTATTGCTATTTTTCTTAGAGAAATCAAAGACATTGTCCCCTGCTACATTATGGTCAGAATACTCAATGTTAAAATTGCCTAATGCCAATAATGTCTGATGCTGCCTAAATGTAACTTTAAGTTAGGGGGTAACTTACACAACGCGACACAACTTAAGAAGTTAAAGTCGCAGTAACTATCTTCAAACAACTTAAGAAAACGGTCAACATGACGCCATTCAATCTTGACTGACGTACTTTCTTAGGTCTAACGTCTGTTTTTCCATACTTACGACTGGTCTTTAGTCTTTTAACTATAATTGTAAATCCATGTTTTGTCATCGGAGCCATCAGTATTTGCTCTCCTAATAAGATCTTCCACCAGATGTCGTTGTTATTAGAATCTCTTGACACGAACCAGACAATATGTTGCACTCTTCAGTTAGTTCAATGATTTGAGCGTAAGTTTATTCACTCAAGTAGCATGACACTCGTGGGTTCATGCTGATGATCGTCTAGAACGATTGTCATCTCTGTATATTTGCACGTCCTCTATGGACCTTGCAAACCATTTACGCCACTTTGATCGACTCAACACTGCATTCTAAGAAGCTATTTGCATCAAGTGAAAAATTCCTGTATCGACTTCAGACATATATTAACGCCAACACGCTGCTACTTAATGGAACTCGTCACAAAATCGTCGAACGCACAAAACAATAATTGTAACAATCAAGAAATAGCTTGTAACCATATGATGTCCGGAAATTGTTCCACCAATTAAAGACCATTTAAAAATGTCTACTAAAGTAAAACTTTTAAAAACGAGATTAGAAACTTGCTCTGGAAATCTATTCTTGATTTTTAGTTGATAAGACTTAGCCGGATACCATTGAAGGCTTAAAACCGGTAATATCCTGAATCCTTTGAAAGATTTTAATCGGCTTTTATTTCAAGTCTATACGATAGTTGAACCCGGAGAACTCTTTTAACAATCCACGGGAGTCACAATTAATGCATTTGAATTTTAATTAGATAATTTACTTCTTTGTATTTAAAGGATATTTAGAAAGTAAACAATGCCACAAAACTTCAATATATTTTCAACTTATTGACTTATATAGGTATCAAATATTGGACAAATCGAAAAGGTTATGTTTTTAACAGGACCTGAAAGAGAGAGGACGAGTATTTTGCCTGCATAGTGCCTTCCTATTATTATTATTATTTTTTTTTAAGGAAAGCAACATCGACTGCGACGGTCATTAGCTCCATCTGAAGGTGCGATATACTATTAAAATAAAGTAAAAACAAATAAGACAAAAGATTTGTGTTTCTACTATGTAATTAAGGTAAGCGAGAAAATTTTTTACAGTTTATTATAAAGTTGTATGTTCTTTAGGAAATTTAAAGTATTTTCTATTTGTAGGAGTCCTGCCAAATTATCAGGATAGTCTGACTTTAAGTTGAAACCTCGAAAAATAAGACACGTAGAAGAACACTACTATCAAAAATAGAATTCTTGATGTTAAGATGATGAAAGTAATAACTTTTAAAATGCGTTTGTAAGACACATATTATTTTGCTATTCTAACCTCACGTTTTAACAATTATTTTCCCATACTTATAAACAAAACTGAACAATCTTATATGCAGAACTATGTAGGTTTATGTTATAGGAATATTTACATCTACAGTTAAATTTAAAATATACGTATTTTGAAAGATTTATGTACTTAAAAATAACAATCGTGTTATCTGCTCAGCTCTATATTCAGTTTTTAAATGTTAAAAATTATTTGTATTTGTAAAAAACATTATTTAAGTAAGGCAAGTTCAGTTCAGAAAATTTCCATTTCATGCAATCGCAACTTTCAAACACACGGTAAATTCTTTCACTGCAGTGCGCCGTTTTATTGCAAATTTCTCTGTCAATTTTTATCTCTCCCGCTCTGGGTCGGCTACTTATTGGCATCGGCTTAAGAAAAATTCCAACTTACTGGAGTTTCAAAGTCTTTTCTCCTGATAAGAGATATATAATGGCTTGACGGGGTTAAGAATTTTCCTCCACGTAAAAAAACTTTTCGCCATTTCTCTCTCAGTGACGTTAACTAGAGCTCTGGAAATCTACGCTGAGATATTCTCCGGTGCATTTTAAAGAAATTCTTCAAAGCCAGTGAGGCACAGAAATACCGTTTCTGTATGATAAAATACTCCACAGGGTAAGACATCATTATAGATGTAGAACATTTAAAGTGTGACAAATACCGAGTAATTTACATTCATTCCAAAAAAAAATCTTTAAAAAGTTACATACGTGTCTTCAGACATTTACAATTTTTTTGTTTTACTAAATTTTTTATTTTAACTGCCACATTTTAAGATATTTCAAGGACATTTGGCATAGAAGAGTCAAACCTGAATGTAACTTTATTTTATCCAAAAACATAATAATTATGTTTTTTTGACAAAAATGTAATTTCTAATGTATAACATAATGTAGAATAATTCAAAATAGTATGAGTAGTAATCTAATTCACATAAGAAAAGAAATTCTGCACTAGTGATATATCAAAACCATAAAAGTAACAATTTAAATGTCATTTGAACTTCAGTTTGGATTTGAAGTTTTAAGAAAGCTTTGTTAGGATAATGAAATGTCTTTTTTACGCTCGTTACATAATGACAGTAATATGACACTCATTTCAATATCATAATGCCGTTGCTTATAACTGGTGCGATATATATTTATCTCACGCATTTTATAAAAAATCACGCAGTTGTATGCTTCAATAAAACTGAATCCACACATTTTTTACTTTGGAATCAGTACCTACTAGTTACACTTCAAGTAAGCAAACTAATTAGACTTCCACGAAATAAAAAACTAATAAAATCGGTGATTATTTTATTCTCCAATGCAACACTGACAAATGTCATAAGTGACGTCTGTCACTGATAGATTAGACACATAACGTAACACCGCACGGCATAGTTGGCTGGTCGATGAACCGACCGACATCATCTGTTGCAAAGGAGATATCAACAAACAGCTATTGTTACTAACTTACAATTAGTTATTACAAAAAAAAAAAATCAAAAAATATTCTATAAGAATTATTTTTCCTATAAATATTTGCCTGCAAATATCGAAGAAGGTGCATCTAAAGCAATTTTAGGCCTTGTCACATAGAAGTCTCGCGTACAATATAATATAATAATAATAATATATCTCTATCCCTCATTCTAATCACAAGGATTAGCCCAGAAGTCGAAGACTTGTGCGGGAGAGGGGGCGGCATATTATTAAGCAGGCCGCTTTTGCGCCCAGAAACGACTTACATTGGTAAGCCCTAACAACCATTTAGTGCAGGAATGAGGGAAACCTGGAAAACCTCATTAATTAGGGGGGTAGTCAAATGTCAACCGGTATCAATCTCTAACATTGACCCAAGCCAACATTCTTCCACCCTACCATACCCGCAGAGAGGGTGCCAATCTCTCCACGAATATAGCTTATGTACGGTCTACCGGCTGCGGGGGTCGAACCCACAGCGATCTAGTCAACTCGATTCAAGTACTGACGCGCGACCACTGACCGATCCAAAGAAGTATGCCTTAGCATTTGAGAAATATGAGAAATGATGCCACGAAAATTTAATTAACCAAACAAAAAACGAGTCTCTGATTGGATTAAGAGTATAGGTGCGAAATTTTCAACAGAACATTTATTTTTTAAGGCAGGTGCTTGTAGAAGAGCGGAATAGATGAACATGTTAAAAGAATATATTATAAAAACAGTTGCTTCAAAATCTGAGTTAGGGATACAAATACAAAAATTGATAGATAACCTCAGCAGACACAGAAAGTGTCGATTTAATGGATACTATTAAAAAATATGAAATAAGACCTCCAAACTGTACACATAATCATTTTTTCATTACATATGGAAATATTAATTATGTTGATACATCTATTGGTATAAACACAATTGGAGCAGTACTCTATAAAATTGCCAATTTTTTTAAACTATCCAACCCTAGACAATATACTGAACACTGTTTCCGACGTTCCTCAACGTCAATATTAACAAATGCTGGAGCCGACCTTTTAACGATAAAAAAGCATGGTGGATGGAAGAGTAATGCAGTTGCAAAGGCATCAGTAACCGGTTTCATAAACATTTTTAGAAAATTTCCCTGAAAAAGGACAATCTCTTGGTCGCAACTGAAACGGTTTCCATTTCCAACTGAATACACACAAAACAAATTTCGCTCTGCTGTTATAAAGTACGCGTTCCGTTTAAACGAAAATAAATATTTCAGTGACGAAATGCACCGCTGCCGGATATCGATTGTATCTAAATTGTCTGTCGAATGGTCCTTCAGCAGAAGTTTGCAGCGTCGACGAGCGTCATGGTTGATTTAGATTCCTTAGGTATTGTTTTAGTTCTGGGTCAATTTTACCCTCAACTTTATATGCCAGTGAACACGACTCCAAAGTTTTCTGTTTATAGGGGAGGGAACACGGAGGCAATTTCAGTCAGCAATAAAATTTCTGCTGAATCTCTAATAGTATCATGTCATTTCGAGGAATGCCGAATACATATATCTAAGAGTCTAAGGCAAACAGCGACACTGAATGTTTTTTCGATTTTTTATTCACTCGATTTCGGCGCGTATTCGAGACGCGATCGACCAAACATGAATATGTACAGTTGTGGGGAATAAAATGTGTCAAATCTAAAGTACTGAAGTGTTAAAACTTTAATTAAGTATTAGTAAGTGTTAATCCCACCGAAATAAGAATTCATACTATAAAAACGGCTGCTATTACTAGTTTTTATCCAATTGTGACAGATTGAAACAACTTTATTAACTCTATAATAACTGCAACAAATAATATATTATACCCCTGTGAATAAAATTTTGTACTCTACTATTTTTACATCAATGCAATTTGGTTAGGAAACTGTTATGATCAAAATACACCAACAAAATACATGATTAATCTTTATAATTAATATTAATACTGCAATTACCGAACATTTGTTAGAGAGGCATATGATATTTCCATAAACTCGGCAAACAAGAAACCACATAAAAACTGAGTAAGCTGTATCAAGAACAGTTTAGTTTTATCATAAGTAAATTAATTATCATACTTCTTGTATATTAAAGTTAAAAAAACACTAATCGAATTGTCAATAATCATTTAAGCAGAGAATAAACATGCCTGTTACCTGCATAATGGCATTCAAGGAACTTGCAGAAAGCAGTTGTGTTCCTCAATAAATTGCCGTATTGCCTTTCGTAAATCTATATTTTTTTAAATTATTTATCAGGCAAATCAAATGGATTACTTCAATTTTTTATCATTCTTCGTTGCATGTTTTGATTTCAATTTTACAACTAACTAATTTTCGTTATACATTTATAAAACCGCGAATTAAATGTAAATTTAATAAGGTGTCCATTTTCACAATTCAAATAACACATGTTAAACTATAGCGACACCTTGTCTTTAAGAAAATGCTAAAATTCTGCATAACGTGTAAAATATAACATCGCCGCTATTAACAAGTTCAATCAAAAAGAAGTAACAAAGCACGTTCTCTACTTGAGTAATAGTCGGTATGGCCTCCACCACGTTCCAATAGCATATTAACACGTCTGTGCATTGAGATAATCAAGCGGTTAACGATCTCTTGCGGAATATTGTTCCATTCCTCTTCTGCAGCCACGACTAATTCATCTGCAGTCTGAGGCAGAAGAATATGATTATCAATGACTCTAGCAACTAAATCCCACATGTCTTCAATAGGATTCATGTCAAGAGGGTTGGCTGATTGATATGTCATGTTTCGAGTGTTTCTTGAACCCTTCTTGCGCGATGTGGTAAAGCGTTGTCGTCCATAAACACAAAATTTTCATCTAATTCATTACCTAGGAGATAGATAATGGGCATAATAATTTGTTCGATGTAAATTTGAGTGGTCATATACTGTGGTATACGATTTAATGGGGTGAGGCGGTTGAACATTATTCCACCCCAAAACGTTACGGTGCAACTTCACGGGAAAAATGAAGTCGTTGTTGACGACCTGGTTCTCTCCAGACTCTTTGTCGATTGTCATCAGTAACCAGCTCAATTCTGGTTTCGTCTGTAAATAAGGCCACCGCCACTGGCGTAAAAGCCATCCCCTATGCTCTCGCGCTCACTGGAGACGAGCAGCACGATGCCTTGGAAGTAAATTGGGAAGCAGTAATGGTCTTCTAGCACGTAAATTTGCGTTGTCGAGTCGTCTTCGAATAGTTAGTGTCGATATAACACGGCGAAACGTATCTTGAAAGTGGACCATGAGAGCTGAAGCTGAAAATGTGCAGCCTACGAGTATATTGCACCAAATACCGATCCTCCCTTTCATTAGATACTCGAGGACGTCCACTACGTGGTCTGTTTTCCACTGTATCAAATTCTTCATATCTGTGTACTATTCGTACAACAGATGATCCAGGAATGCTTAACATGTTCGATATCTAATGATTAGAATGTCCTGCATCATGTAAAGCAGTCATTCATACTCGGGTAAACGCAGAAATTTCACGTCCTGGCATTATAATGTACAAAAATGCAAAAGAACACATGGATGGAATACACTGCCAAACTGACCAAATTTGTAAAAACAATGTAATAAAGTAAAGGTTCATGGCCTGCAATTTTTTATTGTCTTTTTGTTCTCTAAGTACATGTACTTTTACCACTTTAAAAAACCACCAGGTTTAATCGAATTATTTTATATTCAAGACTTTTGACGTTATGCATATAAAATTAGACCCAATTTTTAGAACACCAGAGACGCTTATATATAGCCTCGTATGTCAATATCAAAACAATGATATTGATTCACGGTAGTTCGATTTGTTTGTGAAACAACATCGGTATTGATACAAGTTTGATAAGTCCCAATAAGCTAACGTATATACAAACTAAATCTGTTTGCTTCTCCTGCCGTGTGGGAACGGTGTAAACATTTGATTTGAATACTCGTGCAAATACCTGCATGCGTGGCGTTATAATAAGAAATTTAATTAATCGCTACCTAATTTGCCAACACAATGGGAAAGTTGGCTTGTTTCGGTAAAACGTATGTTAGTTGTTACATATTTTCGCAAGTAAGTATACACGGTGAGTCAGAAGTAGATGTGGAAAAATTGACTAATGGTTCTTCTCGAAAAAACAGTATTATCATAACCTAACAAAAACCTATCTCAAATTCCAAATCTGTTTTTCTCAGATGATATCCAATGTGTGACAAAACCTTATAGTGTATCTAAATAACACCGAAAAAATGTAAGGGATGATTTTCTGATGAAAATTAATGGTATCATTTTTTTAAACCCTTCCCTGAACAGTTACGCTCCTCCAAAAATTTAAAAATAAATTGTTTTTGTTTTTTATTGTTATTGTTTCTTACTCTTTCACAAGTTTTATGATTTTGTGTAGACAATATTATAGTGGATAATTGGCATCAAAGTATTATTCGCCATTTTATTGAGGAAACAGTATATTTCAGTTTCAGTTAAATTTTTTAAATATTCTTGACAATACATTTAGAAGAAATCATGACAGAATGAGTTACTAAACAAATAATAGTATAATAGATAATATCTCTACTCCTCATTCTTATCACGAGGAATAGCCCAGAAGTCAAAGACTTGTGCGGTAGAGGGGGCGGCATATTATTATTAAGCAGGCCGCATTTGCGCCCAGGAACGACTTACGTTGGTAGGCCCTAACCACCATTCAGTGCAGGAATGAGGGAAACCTGGAAAACCTCATTAATTAGGGAGGTAGTCAAATGTCAACCGGTATCAATCTTTCACATGGACCCAAGCCAACATTCTTCCACCCTACCATACCCGCGCAGAGGGTGCCAATCCTCTCCACGAATATAGCTTATATATGGTCTACCGGCTGCGGGGGTCGAACCCACAGCGATCTAGTCACCTCGATTGAAGTTCTGCCCATCTAACAATTTCTTGTTCTGTAAAATTTTTAAGAACGTTTCCAGAGCAAATTTTATAGAGCAATGTTTGTTCTAAGAACATTTTCAAAACGTTCTTACAACACTTATACCATAAAAATGGGCACCGTTTTATAGAACCTTTTAGTTCTTTAAGCGGTTCTGTAAAGCTTGCAGGAAATAATTATAGAAGTCTTAAAGAATTTTTATAACACAGTTACAAAGCAATCTCATAAAAATTCTATAGCACTTCGCTATACAATTTTTGTGTTGCATGGTGTTATATTTAAAGAACTTTAAAATCATTTAATTGTATCTTTTAAAAACAAAATGTTTCTGTATCGCACATGTTAGAAATTATATGGACGGGCCAATAAGAACCAATAAGATCGGCCTAATCAGCCTGCATAGGAGTTATTACTTACATTATTACGAATTGCTTAGTTTGTTTGTCCATCAGGAAGCAGTACATTTTAATGCGGAAAAAGTTTTATCGTGAAATATGTGGTACATAATGGTAATTTTTTGACGCGCCCTCAGTTAACCTTATATTTCCTATGATGCTGGAAATTTAATAAAACATTTTTTTTCTAAATTGATGAATTTAACAACCAACTGTACATAAAATAGTCAGAAAGTAAGTATATCCATATTATTGATATCATTTCACCTATTTATATTGTACATATTTTTAATTAAGATTTTTTTTCCTTCTTCACAATATGGCGACAGAAAGAAAGGCTTCATCTTTTACTTCCAATGGATTCTCACTAATATGACATTTTTGTGTCGATTGCAATGATTATAGAGCAAATATGCTTCGTAAGCAACTACTTAGTATTCACAGTGTTGTCATATTTTATTGTGGTAATTTCACTTATTTCAATCTTATTTAATAAATCTATTAAAATTCTTTAACTTCAACATCTAAAAGTGAAAATGTTTAAGATTTGGAATGGTCTAAATTAAATATGTTACTAAATTTCTATAAGAAAATCAATTTCTCTTAGCAATCAAATAAATCTTATCTATCGTAATGAAATTTTCTTTCTGCAAGCAGATAATAATATTTACAAGTCACGACTATGTTATACAAATTTCCCCATTATACTTTGATCAAAATATTTCGTACTATTACAGGCAGGTCTCGTCAGATGGGGCTATGGGAAACCTACATATATAAAAGGCTTTTGTTACTTATTTACTCTATAATGATTTTATAACAACTGTATTATTATTCTCTACAACTGCTTTAAAGAGCTTTTTCTCTTAAGTTCGATAGCAGCTTCCATATTTGTAATTTGTTTTCCGCAGCAGAATTGTAACTTAACATCGCCTTATACAATAGTTCTATAATTAAACTATAAGCGACATTACGGAATAATTTTATAAGAGTGTCACAGGAGATGGTATAATTCTATAAAGCAGTATTTTGCATCGGTTTTACAGTAATTTGATTCTATAAGCACTGTTGCTGTAAAATTGTGTTATTGTACACACTTATAGGGCTACATTAGCAGTTATCTTATAAGTGCTCTATAAATTATGCTCTAAGAACGTTCTTGCAACAAATTTAAATAATAATTCCGTTTCTGAAGGCAAAATAGTCTCATGTGCCACATTAATGCAACAATTTAGTATTCTAAATACAACTATAAAATATTAACAGAATATAAAACTTCTATTACTCTAAATTTATAGAACTACTTTGCTAGCTGGGTGACGCCTTAAATAGCGCGACCACTGACCGATAAATTATGTATTATTAAAATGATATATTCGCAATAATAATCATTCTCAGAATGTATCCAAGACGTAACTTAATGTACGAAAAAACCTAATTAACATTGCTGATATGTAACAATCGAAACGAAAAGGTCAAAAATTGGTAACAGGCAATTATTTCAAATGACACACGCCTACTGCAAGAAAACGAAAGAAACAAAATAAGCTATAATAAATTATTGTCTCAATAAAATGGCAAGTAATACATATTCTATATTAATGCAAAGGGAAAAAATTAATGATTTCAACTGGTCCATGGCCACATAACTTTAGGTTATAACTCAAAAATTAGTAAAGTTACAAAAAAATATGCACGCCACTGCACTCTCAAAAATTGTCTGAAAAACGTACTAATTATTTTTTTCAAACTACAAACGACAACAGACATGTAACGAAAAGTGGTAAATATGAAATTTTATTTATTACTCGACATCAAAAGACGATAGGTCATTTCGGTAATGGCCATCAATTTTCTCTTAAAAAAAAGAGATCGGGAGTGGAGAGTAATTTTTTTCTATCTCCAATAATGAATGAGAAATTTGCCCATTTGATATTATTATTATTATATTATTATTTACTCGCGCGTACAAGTAGCTATCAGTTACCCTCAAAACCCACTTATTGATAAACAAACAAAACTTACGTCCACTGTAACTCCTGGAAGTGGGAAGGCCTGCGTAGGCGGCATATCTCTGGGCACATACCGATAAAATTCATTGCCGTCTTTATACCACTTGACGCTGTACAGCGTTTCCCCGTCCAAATTGAAGTGGCACTCCAGCCTTGCACTCTGGTTCCTCACGGCATGACTGGGTATCCTGAGTTCTACCAGGTGAAGCGACATGCCACCTGCAACAACAGACGTCGTTAATAACTGAAAATGTCTAACACTAAACTTGGAAAAAAGAACTATAATGCATAATGTTTGTTCCTGCACACAATCCATGACAAATCATTAACATCACAGATGTTTAAATAATAATATAATATAATAATAATATCTCTACCCCTCATTCTAATCACAGGGATTAGCCCAGAAGTCGGAGACTTGTGCGGGAGAGGGGGCGGCATATTATTATTAAGCAGGCCGCATTTGCGCCCAGGAACGACTTACGTTGGTAGGCCCTAACCACTATTCAGTGCAGGAATGAGGGAAACCTGGAAAACCTCATTAATTAGGGGGGTGGTCAAATATCAACCGGCATCAATCTCTCACATTGACCCAAGCTAACATTATTCCACCCTACCATACCCACAGAGAGGGTGCCAATCCTCTCCACGAATATAGCTTATATACGGTCTACCGGCAGCTGGGCTCGAACCAACTCCGTCTAGTCACCTCGATTCAAGTACTAACGCCTTAAACCGCGCGACCACTGACTTTAAAGGAGGGGCAGAATGGACATATCTGATAATTTGTACTGGTTGCGAATTTCTTGCTATATTCCTCGGATAGAGCTTGAATTATTCTCCATTCTTAAGAACACAAAATCACTAATAATATGAATTATATTCATAATTAAATTAGCGAAAAGATATGCCCGAAATTGTGCACGCCCGAACGATGAACCCGCCCATGACAGCGCTGGAAATTGAACAAGTGGATCCGTCAATTCGTTGGAGCCAATTAAAAGCTGCAGGGCAATCGTACTTACTGCAGCAGAAGCTGTATAATCGGGTATGCGGCACACGATTTTATAGGAAAAATATACGGGCTGCATGTATATTTCTTTGCGTTGACTGCTATAAATTGTGAGCAAGTTTATAACATGAGTCACTCTCTAGATTTATGGCCGTCAACTATAGTTTATGTTAAATTTTCATTTGTTGTAAATTAGGCATCATATTTGAATCTAACACTATAGAAAAGATTTTATTTTCAATCATACATTAAAATTATAATTCATCTTATTATACCAAAAGAACATTTTTTTTTCAATTATTTTTCTCAGAATTTCTTTCGATTTGTTTTCATGGTAGCCTAAACATTTAAACTTCATAGAAAGTTGTGATCTTTCTATCTTCCCGACACGGGTCTTATCAATACTGCTTTAACACATACCAAAATTCAATTAAGTGTTCTATCTAATTCGCCCAATTCAATAGGGCAATGTAGAGAACGTTCGACTTGTTACATTACCACGTTTGCATGCACTCGGACATGACTTTGAATACAAAGCAGGCGTAAGTTCGTAGAGTACGTTCGCAGTAAAGCATTACCATATATCTGTTTTTCATAAGTGCATTTACGACTTGCGTGATTTATCTGCGACAATTAAAAGTTTTCAAGCACCCACACGAGCACAATTAGCATAATAGGACGAAAATTTACGCTCCATTGAAATCAATGTCTAGTGGTTGAAGTGTAGTTCCCAGTAAATGTTTTAAAGTGATGAATTCTTGTATACCGCTTCGAGTCCCACATAATTTCTAATTTGTTTTTTTGTTACAAAAATCTCTACTGCAGCAATAATAGTTATTTATATATCAGGGGCGTTAAACAGGGTTTTAAAACATTACATGCTTAGGGTATTGAACGCATTATATACAAAATATTCTTCAGCTACTTTATTAGCTGATGCTAGAGTACGTGTAACTAATATTATAATCAAACACTGTTGCTGAAGGCTATATCGAAAATTCAGTGACCAACAAAGTAGCAATAGCAAAAACATATATTGGGTAATATGTTTTCAAGTAGTGGATGCTTTGAATCTTCTACAGAATTTTTAATGAAGTTGCAAAGAGTTGTTCTGCAGAACAAGTAGAAAATGGACAGGACAAATTCTGTCCTAATAATTTTATAAGTAATTCCGTTGATTGTATTGAAAACATAAACATGTACTTAATTCATAATTATTATATTAGTATGATTAAATTGTAATTTAATGCTTGTAGTTCTTTATCTTTTTTTATAAAATGTAATACACAAAATTTTTGTTCAATAAAAACAGCGACCGTGTATAAAAATATGTACATTTTCTGCATCAATAAAGCTAAAATTTGGGCATAAACCAAACTATATTCTTTCAGCCTCTCAAACAGGTTTATTGCGACTGAAGCATGTGCTTGTACACATATATTTAGTTAGGCAGGTACACGGAATGAAGCAATAATTGTTACATAAGACTACCGACTCTGAAATTTGATAGTGCCTAGGGGTTGACATGAATGTCTCTTGACATCCTTCAGGAGCATCATAAAGTTTGTATTGATGCTTTAGGGCTCAGCCTTTAAGACACTACAAGCTTGCAAATACACACGTAATGTCGTCATTACTCTTTATCTTTGGTTGGTGCTTTCAGTTAAGAATATAAAACTCAGAGAAAAGTAAGTAATTTCTTAAGATGTCAATAAAGAATATTGTTAAATATTACTGAAGGAATGTGCATACAAAGAATTATTATTCTCTGCGATCAAACCATATGACTGCGCTTAAATCACAACAGGAGAAATAGTAGGAGAATACTAAATATTAAAAAATTAATAAATGTATGTGTAGAAACCGTAATAAAGAGAAATATAGAATACATAAATTAAAAAACTGTTTAATAAATGTGTCAATATTGTTTTAACAGGACACTAACAAATGCAACATAGAGCAATAGTAGATCCCTGATGACCAAATAATGCGAAGTTATCAAACTTACTTTAATAAAAAGTTTATGCTTAAAATCATACAGGGCGTCAAAGTTAAAATTTTATTTTCGATATTTGTAAATAACTTTTTGAAAAAACCAAATATTTGCATACATTTTCGAGATCGGGAGAGTTTTGAGGGCGAGAAATTTGTTTCTAATGTCTATGTCACTAGTAGAGGGCGCCACTTAAGCGCATCATGGTTCTTTTAAATGACAGAACTTTTTTGCGGCTTACTGTATCCATCTGACTATTGAAACAGTACATTCTACCTTTTTTTATCTGAAAAAGGTATATCCTGTTGAAGGCGTTCGGAATAACCGTTTTTGAAATATTCAGTGCACCGAGTAGAAACTGTTTTGGTTTCAGGTAAAGAGCCTTCTCCGCTGAAAATACTTCAAATTGTTACTTAAAAAAGTTATTCAGAATGGTAAATTATGACGACATTACAAAAAGATTGGCCTGTTTTGAAGAAATCTTTGTGCTTCGATGAAACCACTGTTGAAAATTCGGCAAATACAGAGCGTTATTTGAGATCAGAATGAAGCTCTGAATACAATAAATAAAAAAAATTAGTTTGCTTTACTATTGATTTTCTAAACGTATTCTATAGATTCTGGCACCTTAATAAAAAATTAATTGATTCTTTACATTTTTATTTTTTCGATGTACTTAAACCTACCTGTATTTTCAATGAAACTTGCATTAAAAGAGTCTTCACAAACAATGTTGTAATGCTTCCTTTCATCCGTACACCACATTTTTCTTTTAATATTTTTGACACGGTGAAATATATTAGACGCTGTATGCTGTGTTCGTACATATTGGCATAACGCAATACTTTTTCCATTTGTCCAGTAAGATGCACTTTCTGTGCCCATTTTACACTTGCACTATTTTGCAGCTTTATTCAATATCAGTCTCTGTTTAACAAAGTATCACAAATGGCCAATTAACTCTTCTAAACGTATGTACAGCATTGTCCGAAAGCATGGACATCGTATTCAGATATGTACATACTAAAGCACACTGCTGTATTTAGGTATACACTTGCGAATGGCGCTTGACGTCACAAGTCTACGCTAGTGCGGCAACCGTTTTTGTTGGGGCGCGGCCATACTAAATTTTTAATACCTTTTTTAGGCTTTTTCCCACTAATTAGTCTAGAATAAACGCCATTTCGATTAAAACAATACATTATTTCTTCTTCACATACTTGGCAAAATCATACAATGTTTAAATGCTTTTAGTATAGAACAGATGATAAAACTACAGTCAACTTTGTTTATTTAAGAACGTATTAAAAATGTTGTTGATGAATGTACGGTATATTAATATGTCTTGGATTATCCTTACTTTTACATCAATATTTGTGTTAAACAAGGTGCTAATAAAGTTTTAGTTCAGTAATAATTTTGTTGCATAAATTACATTGACGCAGATGTAGAAGTGCTGAAAACAAGAAGAAGAATTCATGGGAGTCTTCAATTAAATACAACTAGTAAACGAGTAATTATTACATGTAAGCTTTTAAAACTTGCAGTCCCCCGAGATCGCAACTCCTAATGCACTTTCCAAAAACGTTGGCTAACTAAAACGTGCTTTACTTTTCCGCATAATTCTATTGATCTTGCGCCGTAAACTTTGAATTCATGGGAGGTAGAGGCCCTAGGAAGTTATAAGCATTTCTCCCGGGCACATCTCTCCGCATCTCCTTTATTTTTAAAGTGTTTTAGACCGCTCCTCTACAAAGGAGGTGCAGCGCAATTTTATAATGAAAAAGTATCACACCTACAGAATGTAATTATTCTCAAGACACTTTGCTCCTCAGCCACTTTGGATAAAAACCGTTCATAACTTAATTGTCGTAAATTATATTTGTCCCATATCGAGTTTGGAACGAGGGTACTTATAAGAATTACGGTGGGCTGGTTTTTAATTTTGTGTTTAATTTGTATTAAAATTCACACGGCAGAATTGAATCCATTATAACACGGGTGATAATTATTTAAACCAGCTGGAGACTTCTTTGTTGGCTATATTTCTTTGTTTATTTTAGTGTAATATATTCCATTAATGTACAAAAAAAAATGTAACAAAGATGTTTTATAAGAAATAAATTGTTTTATCCAACAACCACTACTTATACAGTCATTATTCGCATACCTACACCCACATAAAGGGAAGAATAACACAAGCGTGACTTATAGGTCATAACATACTATTGTGTTCTACAGTGCACAATCAATCACAAGGTAGGAAGTACAGTTTACAATTAATAGAAATCAGAACATATTATGGTAAAGAAAATACGACTTGTGCCAATTAAGTTCCGGGAATTAGTTATATCTCGGAAACTGGCAACACTGCATTGTTCGTCAACGTTTTTCTAGTTTCAGTCCAAGGTTGAAGTCGCTAGCACGTTTGGTTTGTGTTTTATGTGTATTTCTTGGAAGTAACTTTTTCAGTGACGTCGTGAAAATGAGTGACTTAAATTACAAGCAACGTGTTGTGATTCAATTTTTAGTGAAATCTGGCGAAAAACCCTCGGAAATTCTTCGAAAATTGCAGGTGGTGTATGGAGATGGGTGCATGTCGAAAACACGCGTGTTTGCATGGACAAAACGGTTCAAGGAGGGGCGTGAATCGGTAGAAGACGATCCACGTGAAGGAGCTCCTGTCACATCTCGTACTGACGCGAATGTTGATCGTTTGCGTGCACTGATCACGTCTGACCGGCGCCTAAGTAGGTATTCGTGCGTTGTCTGACGTTGAAACGTCAACAAAGAAACCGTTCGCTAGATGTTACACGAAAATTTGAATATGCGAAAGATTAGCGCAAAGATGGTGCCAAAAGTTCTCACCCGTGAACAGAAAGACATGCGAAAATTGATCTGCGAGGATTTGTTGTACCGCATTCGGAGCGACGGTAGACTGGATGAGTCGGGTAGTCACTGAAGACAGTGGCGTAGCCAGAAATCTGACATGGGGTGGTATTTCAAACTAGATTTTTTTAATAAAAAGAAATAAATAATTTTTAATAAATTGAAACAATAAAAAAAATCTCATCATAAACAGGTACCTAAAACCAAACAATATTTGTTACGAAAACGACAAAAATAAAATTTGAACTTAGTTGCAGATGAACCCTAATGTAAGGTTGCCGTAGGAGATCTAGTTCACTGACCGCGTTGCTAAATCTTGGCAAATAGTGACTGCAGGTTTGTAGTGAGAAATTACCTATATGACCCAACCAACACAACCCATGGGGGGGTTCGGGGTCAGAACCCCCCATGGGTTTGGGCTACGCCACTGACTGGAGATGAAACCTGGATATTTGAGTATGACCCCTAGACCCGTAAACAAAGTCAGCAGTGAGTGGAAAATGGTGGAGAGCGGCTAACTAAAGCGAGGATGTCCAAGTCACAACTGAAGGCAATGTTGATCGTTTTTTTCGATATCCACGACATCATTCATCGTGAATATGTTCCTGCCGGCCAGATAGTGACTGGACAGTTTTATGTTGGCGTCCTAGAGCGGTTGCGGGCCCGCGTTTTCCGTGTGCGACTCGAACTCGCCGAGAACGGCTGGATCTTGCACCACGACAGCGCGCCATTCCTCGTTCATTGTGCAAGAGTTTTTGGCAAAAAAGGCATTTCAACGTTGCCGCACCCACTCTATAGCCTCGATATTGCCCCATGCGATTTTTTTTAATTCCCCAAGATGAAGTAGCACCTCAAGGAAACTTATCATGGCGGCGTACAGGAAGTCAAAGAAGCTGTAACCGTGGTGCTGAACGGATTAACTGCAGGAGATTACCAAGGGTGCTTCCTATTGTGGGAGCAACGTTGGAATCGTTGTGTAGAGTTAGAGGGAGACTATTATGAAGGTCGATAATAAAATTTTGGTGAAATTTAATTTGCTTGTTTTTTCATTGACAAATTCCCGGAACTTAATAGCCACACCTCGTTCATGCATATGAGTTAGACAGAAAAAAAGTAATAAAAATTAGATTAACAGTTAAATGTCTTTATAATAGATAATATGTTACTTCAAATTAATAAAAGCATCAAAATCTTGAGAGTTTATTGAAGCCACAGTGCAGTTAAATATATCAAGCAACTTTCCAATTTATTATAGTTTTCACAAAACCGGTGAAATAAGTGAATATTTTGTTGTATTAATTCTAGGTGTAGTTGTAAAACAACATATTAAGGCTAGAGCCAGGTCAAGGTATCCTGAAGTTAAATAAGTTAAGTATATAAGTACAATCTATTAAATTATGCAGTACTTTATACATAAATATTTGATGAGCCATTACACGGAAGTAATATTCTGAATATGAGACGGAAAGGATACATTACTATCAAATATCCCCAGGTCACGAAATGTAAGTAATCTGGAAACAATAACATCGTCATGCTATAGTTAAGTGTGAAAGTAAGAACTTTGCATTTTTTCACATTTAATTCTAACATGTTACCGGAACAGTATGTATTTAAATTGTTAACATAATCTTACGTCTGCATATAAAAAACACTTAACATTTATATCAGTAACTATGTCATTTATAAAAATGTTAAAAAGCAAGGTCCAAGGACCGAAGGCTATGGTATCCCTGATGGTGGTAGGAACTGATGGGACTGTTGACCAGACAATTCTACATGCGCCATTGGTCGAAGGCAACAAACTTCTTTCATAGCGAATTTTTAATTTTGCAAAAATTAAAGGAATATTTGCATCATTAGCGGCTTCCAATATCTCTGTAGGAACATCATTGAGAGATTCCTCACTCATTTTGGGTAGTTTATGACGAAGAAAAATGAAAAATAAACCACTCAACCTTCAAATTTAACGGATTGAAAATTTAAGATGCTTATGTCAAAATATATTAACAATCAAAACTGCACGTAGTTATGGAAACGACAGGAATTTTTATCGGTGAATACTTGTGCCCAGCGTAATTCAGTGCCGCAGCAGTTTTCACTTAATGCTGCCTGCATCCGCTTAATTACGGTGGACACAAGCATTGACACAAAAATATGATAGGCCTACTGTATAATGTAACAAAAATCGTGCCGAAAAGAGCACTTCGTAAGAAAGAGGAGCTAAACGTATTTAATTTCAGACAGTTACTATTCATGTAGTTTAAAAGTATGTAGCCTGTACTGCATGAAAATTCCTGAAAATCACAGTTTGATATATGCAACAATCTAGTTTATTTTGGGGAAACGGCGTTTGACTTTATCTGAAATCCTAATGGCATTTTAATTACGCTTTGAATATTGATATTTATTGTTTTAAATTCCACATTGACGTAGGTGTTTATTAAGGAGGAAATAATTAGCGATAAGGAACACGCCATACTATCATAAGCGTGACTTATAGATTGCGAAATTCATATGCAATAAGAATCCGGTTACTACAAAAATGAAGGAGTTTGTTTACTCTCAGTCCAGTATACTTATTAAGAGAGTCGGTCAGGTTTTGTTTCATTACGATTTCTTGTTTGCTCCGTTCCTTGGATCGTAACTCTGTTTGTTTAATAAAGCTGTGAGATCGGTATTGGCAAGAATCGCGAATACTATAAAAGAGAAGTGTGAAAGAAATAAGTAAAAAGAGTTTATTAGAAATACTCAGCATTTACATAAAGACATACTGAAACGAAATTTGTTCCGTTTTTCATTCAAATTGCTTTTATGTAGCATCATTTTAACAATGTTTTAACCCTTCGTATTAGACCTCCTAATTTTGGTTTGCATATTTAGTATGATAGTATGAAACAGAAAATTACGAGCATTAGAAACTTATCAGTTAAAAAGTATATCACCCTGTATAATATTACAAATAAAATAGGGCATCATATGCGCCATAGTATTATTTTCATATACAGGGTGTTAACAAAAGAGTGTAAAATATTTCAGGAGGTAATAGTATGAACCAAAAAAAGCAGAAAAGTCTTATTAAACATGGGTCCGCAAAGTAACGGTTGCGGAGATATGGACCACTATTCGTTTTTCAAACATTTTATTTTATTAGGAATAAACCGATAAAGGAAGCTTTTAACAAACAAAAAACAAAGTTACAGAAGATGTTCAAAGTGCCCTCCGTCCATTTCCAAGCAGGCACGACATTTTCGTCTCAACGATATTCGAACTCTTTCGAAAACACCCTCCTTGGTTTGGATTTCTTGACACTTTTGATTAATCCGTAGCTGCAGCTCTTCCAGGCTATTTACTGGAGTACCATACACTAATGTCTTCAAATATCCTCAAACAAACAAATCTAGAGGGTTCAGATCAGGCGATCTCATAAAACAGGACCGGCCCTTCCTACCCATCTATGTGGAAAAGTTGATGTAAATGCTATCTAACGGCCATGGAAAAAATGAGCTGGAGCACCATCATGCTGGAACCACATTTGTTGCCTCTGATTTAAAGGAATGTCTTCCAAAAACTCATACAGTGTGTTCTGCAGAAATTTGAGGTAAGCAGCGCCTGTTAATCGGTTTGGTAAAACAACAGGACCTAGAAACCTGTCACCTACAATACCCATCCAAATGTTTAATGAAAAACGTGCCTGATGTTCAGATTCTATTAGAGCATGAGGATTTCCGTCGACCCAAATATGCGTATTGTGAAAATTAAACACTCCATTTATTGTGATCCCGGCCTCATCAAAGAATGTACAAGAAAACGAGAGTCTTCAGCATCATGACGTAGAAACCAGCGGCAAAAAACCAAACGGGCTTGATGATCATTTATTGGATTTAAGGCCTGTACTCGTTGCACATGGTATGGATAAAGCAGTTGCTCGTGAAGGATTCTCCAAACAAGAGGACCACTAATTCCTACCTCGGCTGATATTCTCCGCACACTCGTACCTGGATTCTGCTCTACCAGTGCTAGAATTTCTTCTTCTGCTCCCTAGAGCAGATACCGACCTTGGTCGTCCGGATAAATGGCACTGTTTGCTCAAGGAACCGGTATAACGCAATCTTTGGTGAATTCTTCCAAACATGCGTTGTGAAGGAATCTGACGATTTGGATAAGCGTCAACATAAAGACGTCGCGCTTCGGTGGCGTTCCTATTAGCACGACCATACATGAAATGCATGTCTGTTAATTCTGCGTTAGAGTAACCAGCCATAGCGAAAGAAAACTTGTGCACTGAGAACAACTGTCAAATACGTACTGTTTATTTCACTAAACATCAACCAACTATTATAAGAAAATATACAACGTTTTTGCAAAAGCATGGGTCCGCAACCGTTACTTTGCGGACCCATGTTTATTGAGACTTTTCTGCTTATTTTGGTTCATACTATTACTTCCTTAAATATTTTACACTTTTTTTAACACCCTGTACAAAGAGTTCAAGCTTTACTGACGCAAAACTAACCTGCTCGCGTACAATTTCACCGCTGGCTTATTGTTTACCGACGAAGCTAATTTTTTCAGAGATGCTATAATGAACTTTACACAATAAATACGTTTGGTCTGATGAAAACCTTAATGTCATAATGGAATCTCAATTTGAACATCAGTTTTCCTCCAATGTATGGGTGGGAATGGGACATTTTCTTGTTGAGACTTACTTTTTACCAATGACTTTAACTACTTGACGATGTTCCCTGGGCGCTAAGACAAATAATGTGTTTGATGCACTATGGGGCTCCCCAACTTTTAGTTTCACTACTCGTGAATTTTTAAATGAAAGATTCGGTAATAACGTAATTGGACGAAGCAATCATGTCGATTCTATCACATAAAATAAATGGTATAACTGTTTATATTTAATCTGTGAAGCTGTTGTGTACAAAATTCGAAAGTGTAGAGAAAAACATAAAGAAATATAACGGAGTGATTACAAAAAATTAATTGAATTGGTTTTATTAATTTAGTACCGCCAAAATCGTATCCATATGTGCAAAATAATATCTATCATAATATAAAAACACAATACCGCAAAACTTCCCTGTTGGTTATAGGACTCTGGTAGACTGTAGAAATGCAGTGAAGTGTGAGAAAAGATAAAGAATATGGAATAAATAAAACAAAATAAATGCAAAGCGACAGACATGACGTTTCCACAAAGGAGACTTTATTTGGTTTCATTTAGTTTTCTTGATATCTCTGTGAGGAAAAATGTTCCGTTGCCCTGAAAGGGCTTAGCAGTAGTTTTATTTGCTGGAGACAAGTGAAAGAATTCTGTTTCTTGGAGATATTAAGTAATAAATGAGGATCTGTATTACCCCTAACCCGTTTCAAAGAAATGCATATTACTGAGTTTAGATAATTCTCAGTAGCTTTCAAAATCATAAGCAATATTTAAATACATTTATTAACACACAGGGTGTTTTCTAATTGAGTGCAGCAAATCCAGGTTAGGCGTAGTATACGGTTAAAATTAAGGTAATTTTATTAAATAACATAGGGTTTCCAAAGTTAATAAAAAATCTAGTTAAAATTCATAACTTTTATTTTCTGTTATTATTTATAGATATATTTGGCAAATTTGACATGTTGTTTTAGTATGTTAGTAGGTACAAAATATAAAACACTCAATATACAGGGAAATAAAGAGAGCGATACTTATGATTTCGTATTTATTTAAATTTCGAGATTTACACATCTATTTTTCTTAAATCGGTTTCTTCATTGTTATTAAATATTTACAACTGAAACTGAACATTATAATAATTATTTAACATAATATGCTAGCTGAAACGCTTTTAAAAATTTAAATCCTCCCTAGGCCATAAATTTCCCATTGTTATAGCAAACTAATAAATATCAATAAACTAACACAAACCAGCTGTAATTGCGGTGCAACTGTTTTTAATTTCTGCGTCCTGATAATTACAGTATAAATATTTTATTTAGCCACGTTTCGATTATTTCCAAGGGATTATTTTGCAATTTTAAATATATGTCTACTGCCATGTAATTGTTGTCATTAAAAATGAACGACTATTATTTAGTGAATATAACAAACTTAATGAGATTCAGATGTTTCTTAAAATATACAGGGTGAGTAAACTTTAGCTTTACCAGTGTTTTCTTCTATACGTTTTTTTATTTAAATATCATCGAAAATAATTACTTGTAATCCTATCACAGCGTTTAAGATAGCGATCCAAGACCCGCTATGATTATTTTTATATCATCGAAATTTAAAAAAAATGTTGATTTTTTTATTTCAATTTCAGTCATTGCCATGTCATGTAAAATATAAAAATATGTGATGCGTTATTTTGGAAAATAAAGTTTTGACAAAATTTTACAAAAATAAAACTTATAATGTGTAGAAGAAAACACTGTATAGTTTTGGTTCAAATTTCACACATACAGTTTCTGAGATGACCTGAGTAATCACCTTATCAGATTTTAAATAAAATATCGCTAAATGTTCTTATTGAATACGAAGTGTATAAAAATAATCACAGCAGGCCTTGGATCGCCATATTAAACGCCGTAACGATTAAAAATAACGGTTTTCGATGACATTTAAATTAAAAAAAATATTTGTGGCATTATTTTGAAAAATAAAATTATTACGAATTTTTATCAAAATGAAACTTTAAGAACGTGTAGAAGAAAACAGTCTGTAGGTATAGTTTTTGTTCAAATTTCACAAAGGGATTTTGAGGGGTGCTGATTAACACCACCTTATCAGTTTTTATTGTATTTCGGTGGTATAAAAACAATCATAGCAGGTCTTGGATAGCCTTCTTAAATGCCGTGGTAGGGTCATTTAAAATAAAAACAATTTGTTTGGTTATCTTGAAGAATAAGGATTTTACGGATTTGTACACAAATAAAAGCAGACACTGTATATAGCAGAGTTGCGTGTAGTGACGTCACAAGCGAGCACACTGTTTTTGAGAATAGCACTAACTTCAATCTCTTATATCTCCAAAATGCAAAAAGTAAATCGTATGAAATTTTAAGAGCGTAATAAGAGTATTATGTACCATTATACAAGAATGCAAAAACCTTATAGAATAAATTTGACAGAACAAGCTTATTCAATATATTTGAAAAAACTCATTTCATACAATTATAATGAAACAATGGCAAGAGATAATTATATTATATTAATAGTCTACCGTTGGTTTTATTAGTACCACACATAAGCTTTTGTAGGACAAAAATAAGCTAAATATTTGTCTATTGCCTTTTGTCTGTGCGCATCCTTGATATTCTATTTGAAGTGGTAGTTTTCGCCAGCTTCCGCTTCTCTAATTAAAAATTTCTGGAGGCCTTCCAATGCGTATGGCAGCAAAAGTGTGTCGACTTTGTATCCACATTTTATTGATGTCTAAGCTGTTCACAACAATTAGTAAACTGTTTCTGCGAATTGCTGTTCCAAACTACACTCTAAAAGAGATGCGCAGTATAGAATGTTCTTAGATAATGCGTTGAGAACTTCTGTCAAAATCGTTGTTACCTTCGTTAACAAAGTGATACAATTTTTTCAATCGAATTTTATAGAGCATATAAATGTTTTTTTTAAGTTGAATCTGAGTATTATTTTATTGTAAGGTCTACTTCATCATTGAAAATATTAAATTTTTCTGAATTTTTCTGAAGAAAAACTATTTTCTGAATTAGAACTTCAAAGTTTTCAGTCATAGAGGTTTTGATTTATTTTAATAGATCGAATATTCTACAGAGTAGAGTTGCATACAGGAAAAACCATTCAATTCATGAATATTACTGATTACTTGAATTCTGCATACAATATTCAGTGCTGGAATCCTGAATATTTGTATTCAAGTATTATGTGAATACAATACTGAATATGTGTAATGTATAGATTAATATTTAAACCTAAATAAATACATTTAGGTTTAAATATGGATACCCTAAATTCATAACAATTAAACTAAAGGAAAACTAAAATTATGTCGCAGACAATATACTTTCACTACTCACAAATACTTTTCTGAATCCTGAATACGTATCAACACATAAAAAATACGAATACTGAATATCAGAAGATGAAAAGTATTCAATACTGATTACATAAATATTGTAATTGTCAATACTACTTATGAATAAAATGTAACTCTGGCTACACGTTGGAAGTTAGTCGCAGTTTTTCATTTTGTTTGCCTTAATAAATGTATGGATATTAAACAATAAAATATGGACTGGGAAATTTGAGTTTAATTTAACCTAAATATTAGCAAGTGTTTGCAAAAAACGGAAGACACAAAAAATATTCAGAATATGTTTAAAAATATCTACAATCTTAATACTGTATATATCAAATTAACTCTTTAGTATCAACCACGAAATATGTTAAAAAATAGCTCCTAGATATGCTCGTAAATAACTGTAAACTTAGTAATTAACGTTACAAACCTTATGTACAAAACATGGTTTAGTTTTTATATAAAATGGCGGATGCGCCCGTATCATATAATACCACCATCCAAAGACATTGAAAATAACTTAGGACAATTGTTTGATGTGATTATGGGGCCGTTTTTTACATCATTATTGTAAATCACCTCCATAATGAAAAATACGTTTTGCAATAGTGAGGTTTTACATATCGGTTTGGCTATTTTTATTTATTTTACACTAAGAAAATATACTTTTGAAGCAACAGTTCTCTTGATGTCAACTTTTTGTTTGTTGCCGCAAAAACATTTTTTTTTTAATAAAACAAAGATTATTGATATAAAATTACGCTGACTATTTAAACTTTCAAAAAAATTGTCGACGATTTTCTTATGTTCGATGTTAAATCAACTTCATATAATTTGTTCTATCTACCTGTTTACTTTTTTCATTTGTGCACAACTTCTGATGATTTGATTTAATGACTCTTCTTTATTGTTTTTATTTTCATTATTTTAACACTCGCAACCCATCGATTTTTATTCTTGGGGGGAGTTTTTTTGACAGTCAAACCAACTCGATATGTTCATCCTCCTAATCCCTAGCAACCACAGCTTTAAATTTCAAATGGGACTAATCACTTGTGGCACATCATTTTAAAGCCCTTTTCATTGCTAATGCAGTGATGCATCGTTTTTCGAACTCGGTTGAGATTTTGCAGAATTATTGGCTAAAAACGAAAATTTGACAAACCACATTACCTATTTTTATTGATTTGTCGATCAGTTTACAAAAGAGTCACAAATAAAATTGAAGCAAATGATAAATAAGATGTATTTAATGTATTACTGAAAATGCCCCCCGTTAACTTGCATACATACAATTATTAAAGACATCCGCTGTTATTAAAGGATATTCTTTTAAAATTCTCTGACGTAGCACTTCTAGTGTTTCAGGCTGCGTGGCGTAGAGTCGTGATTTTAAATAGCCCCGCAGGAAAAAGTCTAAAGGGGATAGATCCGGAGATCTTGGTGGCCATTCGACAGGACCTCTTCTGCCAATCCAATGTCCCGGGAAATGGTCATCCAAAAATTGCCAAACACCAACAGCCCACCATCTTGTTGAAAAGTCTATTAAATTGGCACTTTCCAAAATCTCTGTTATCCTAGGATAATCCATCCATATGGATGTGATTCAAAACTGCCACTTCAACTGCTTCATTTCAAACTAAGCCAATTACTTCACGATTCTTGTTTAAAATCGAACCCGTTGCAACAATTTTTTCCATCAGTTGTTTAACGTAGATATTTGTGACTAACATTTTTTTCTGGAAGATTGGCATTAAAAATTCGTGCTGTAGGTTTAGCGCAATTAAAATTCCGCTAATAAATTGCAATAATTTCTACCCTTTCCACGATAGAATAAACCATTTCGATAACACGTTTATACTTTGAACAATAGGCTGACATCAACAATTTCGTGAAAAAAAATAGGTGCAACTCTTCGTTATTAGTCAATAATTCTGTCAAATCTCAACCAATTTCTAAAAACGTTGCATCACTGTATTCGCAATAAAAAGGGCCACAAGTAGGGTAGTTCCATTTAAAATTTTAAAGTTGGGGTTGCTAGGGATTAGGGGGATGAACATATCGAATTGGCTTGGCAAGAACAAAAATCGACGGGTCTCGGAGAATTTTGAAATATTTGTCGGTTTCCTAGTTACAGGGGGGGTCAAGTTTTCGTTGGGAGGCCCCGTATATTTTAAAGATATCAAATAATCTCTAAATTATTGCAAAGGCACTGTCAAACTAAAAAATACTGTCACTGTCTACGTAAGCCTTTAGTTCACAACCATGGACCCAACAATAAAATTCATAAGAAATCATTACGATGCTCGATAAGATTAACGTTTATTTATATAAGAATATGTCAAAAAATCCTCAGCCCTTTATAATTAATTTTTTGTATTTCAATAACTTTTTTGAGTACAAATTGATAGAAATCTATCTAGAACAAAAAATATATTAACACTGAATTGATTCAGTTTTCTCGAACAGATTTATACAAAGATTAATGATAAATAATGTGTCTACAAAAATGTTCGTGCGACGGGAGAAAATCCCCTTCAGCAATCTCAGTCCTTTGAAAACAGACAAACTGTAAATAAGAAGCAAGTAAACTGAATTTGAAATAGTAAATCCAAGTTTAGCTTTTTACGGAACGAATCAACATATTTTAAGACAAGCCAAGCCGATTTTGGAGAAGATAGATCTGTATTGAATGGGAAATATTCATGCTGAAAATAAGGTTACACAGAGCGAGTCCCTCCCTTTAATCTTCTTTAAGGAAACCTTTTTGTCCTGTGTAAGGTTCAGACTTTATAAATTTTAGAAGGTCTACGAGAAGTATCGAGCTTCTTTGTCCAACCGGACGCAACTTATGTTGCTATTTTAAATAACCTCACTTATTTTGCGTGGAATTTATACGCATCCATGTCTACCACACAACAGATAGTGAATAACGTATTTCGTTTTGACATATTATACAAGGTATTCTGAAATTAATGCAACATAGACCAGGAGTAGATCCGTGATGAGAAAATAATGCAATGTAGCCAAACTTACCTTAGTCAAAATTGTATGGTTAAAAAGATACAGGCTGTAAAATTAAAATTTTATTTTAGATATTTGCAAATAACTTTTGAAAAAAATCCAAATATTTTGATACACTTTCGGGATCAGGGGTTTTTGGGGGGAAAAATTCAAATTTGATTTTAGTTTTGACGTGAGCAGTAGAGGGTACCATTTCTGGCACATCATACTTCATTTAAAAAGCAGATTTTTGCAGCTAAGTGTATACAGGATGCTACATAATGATATTAATAAAATCTAGGTGCAGGTTAAAATAAAAAAAAGTTTATATAGTGTGGAAAAAAAGTATGGAATAAATTCATTATTTCTAAAACAACGAAGTTTTATGAAATTTCCTTGGACCCGCCGATTTTGCTTTTTAAAAATACTCTTTTTTCTATACCAACGCATTTCCGACGTTCATTTGTTTTCGCGTGATGACGTCATCGGATATTTTTTTAAATAGAACCCCTATATTTTTTCATCGGATTCTTGTAGAGCTTAACTTGCTGAATTCAAATTATGCATTACAGAAATAATTACAGTCTAATTTTACAAAGAATTGGTAGTTACATTATTATGTATTGTACAAGTAATTTCTACGGTAAAAATGTATATCTGTGTAATTACAATAAAATTTTACAGCATTAATAACTTTATAAATCATAAGTAAAATTACCATGATAGTTATGGGCATAAAAAATTCAATGATAATCATTACAAATTTACATAAATAATTTCTTCGGTGTACTTTTCATTTTCTCTCAGGCTTGTTTTTTGTGTCAGCATCCATAAACGTTGGAAAGTGTTTGTTTTATGGAATTCCTGATTTCATACCACACGAAGAGGTCCCTTTGATGCCAGGTTGTGTTCATTTCAAATTTGTTCCAATATTGGATTTATCAGCTCATCATTGAATAACTCTACATGTACAAAGAGGTTATAGAATACTTAATACAAATTGGGCATGACAACATTTTCAATAAATTATCTGTTGCTTTGTTAAAGCAATGAATTAACAAGTAAATCTGGGTAGATTTAAATTTACAATGTTAACAGCGACACAATCACATATTCAGTCAATCACAGGCAGCCAAATCCAAACATGTTTCATTTAAAATTGTTTCCTCTTTGTAGCATTACCAACTAGTATTATGTGAGGAATATAATGAATTAATACTTCCTTATCGTAGGGGAGTTATAATCATTGTCATGTCACCGTACAAGCACAATGAGATAGTCAGTCAATGGAGAAAGACTGGAAAGAATTATGTGCTAGGTACGCATCAACAATATAAAATGTAAACACAACAAAGGCAAGGGCAGAAGCACCGTCGTCAATAAGGAAGTAATTACGTTGGAAACAAGCCTCGTACGTGAACGTTTTACGCTAAAGGTTTTCCACCTAAATGGAAATCGTGAGTAAATTTTGTTTGTTTCGTCTGTATCTCTTCTTAAAAGGTGTAAACACAACTTTACGCTTGAAATTGTGTGTAGCCATTTTGATTGTAAGAATTTAATATGCTCACGAAGCTTTTATAATCATTAATCTCTTTGTGAAAGTAAATTAGGATTTTCATGAATTGCTCAGAATATGGAAGCTTCCACAATGTAGATAAAAATAGCCATGATTATACAATATATCGTAAAGAAAATTCCAAATATTTATTTTGAAATATTAAAATTCGATTACTTATAGTGTTAACGTTTTTGTGATGAGAGTTAATTTCGAGTTTCGAGTGTCAAAAATGGCTTATGTGTTAGTAGATATCTTTTTAATTTATGGTGAAGTGAAAATGCTTAACAGAATGATTTACCGGTAAACATGTGCCAAATGCAGCTACTTTTGCCGCTGAGTGTTATGAGTGCAAGTGTAGTACAACGCGGGCGTGATACGGTCCAGGGAGTTCACGGCGAATTGCAGCAGTGTGGCGTATCATACACGAGGCCCAATTATATCCGTACCATGTGCAGCGTGTCCAAGCATTAATACCAAGGGATTGGACGTGGAGAACCGGTACCATGACTGCCAGGATCTCCTGACTTTCAATCCTTTGGACTCTTTTTGGTGGGGATATTTAAGAAATGAAGTGTATCGCACCAAAGTGGACACTATTGGTGATTTACGCAAAGGTATCATAGTTGCTGCCAATAACTTACGAACTCCAAATGGACACAAAGCAGAAAAATTTGTGTTAGATCTGGGTAAGGCGGGTCCAAAATTTTGTGGTTGTAACATCAGGCATGTCATTTTTAAACTACTCTTTCGATTTTATTAGATAAGTTCTGAATCACCCTGTATATTGCCCTGTTTGTTACCAATGACAAGTGATCAAATATGAAAGGAAAGTTGTTTAACCCTAAAATAATAGATGCCTGGAAGAAATGACCAATGAAGATGCTGAAAATGAAGAACGACGGACAGATTGAAAACACTGACCGTAGCAGCCGTAGTGCCAGCAATGGAAACCGAAATCAATTAGCAAGTTCGCTCTCAGAGAGCCTAGTTCAAGAACAGCATGAGCACGCCAAAGATTTCCATCAGAGGCTAGGTAAATGCACATTAATTTTGTGACTGGCAGCGATCAGTTACCTAGGACATAACAACCTATAGATATATTAATTAACAGCATGGACCATGAAAGCCTTAAAACAATTATTAAAGATGATATAAAGTTTGTCAATAATATTATTAATTCAAATCAAATTTGTCTGAAGCTATTTATTTGTGGCATAATTTTAGTTTTATTGGGTTTTTGCCATAGGCAAACTTAGTTTCAAATATAACCCTTGACTGATCCGTTTGGCGCAAGAGCTTATTTAATTAATCTTTATGCTTTCGGAAGTGTGGCAAAACCCCATCAAATCAATTTACCTATCATTCCATATTGATATTAGGTAATTCTACAAAAACACTCGAAGTACGAACTAATAACATGCCTCTAAATGATGGTAAAATTAAAAAAACTGTTTTCACACAATATTGTTACTACGTAATAGAAAATTTAAGTATTATTATTATTTTTGCATTCAATATTTGCAATATATGGGTTTTAGTGCATGAAATAACAGCTGCAGTTGAGATAAACCTAAATTTTCTAAAACCAATATTGTTAACTGAAGTAAATCTCTCGGAGTGTAAATTTAAATTCTGACGGCTACATTACTTTTTTCTTCGGCTCAGGCTAGGTATGATTCGTTGCCGAGTTTCATTGTTTTAAGTTTAATAAAGCAAAGCACAGTAGACTGATAGATACAAGCTCTACTTTGCATTCGAGTTTTAGATAAACGAGAGGCTTTCCATCCAATATGCTACGCGATGCAGACTCACATCAGATGCCAGAATAACGGCTCCTAGAAATAAAGCGAATTGATTCCTGTTCCCCACTATCATTTTTATTGTTCGAGTTTCCAAATGAAGTTCAGGTTAATGGGAGTTAAAAACGGCACGGGTTCTTTTTCGCTGTTCAATATTCGAGAAATTATTTCTTGTCGACATTGTCCAGATCTCCTGTTCGATAGGAATATTATGAATTACAGTTTTTGGAGAAACCGTTTCTAAAAGATCAAATACAAGGTCCGTCAACTTCCCAAATCCAAGATATCTATTCCTTTTAAGATACTGGAACAACCAAGGTATCTATGTGTAGTTTTTTTCTTCAAAAATGTTATAATACATACATTTTGCACGTTATTACCTAATGTTTAACTACTAGTTGAAGACAAAATAAGTTTTACAATTTCGTTATAAATATGTAAATATTTGCCTATTGTGATAATTTAAAAAATCAGACAGATTTCAGGGCGAAATTAAGTAAATTATAACTTCGTCTTATGCATTATTGGAATGTTAGCATTTGAAAACACAGAAAAGGTAAACAATTTGTAATCTCGAGCTATATAAATTGACATATATTTCATTTTACTTGGAAGACATTGTACTCTTGGTTAACATATTTTTGGCTAAAATTTTGGTATTATAAGATCTTGTAACCTTGAAGACTATTTTAATGGCGGAAAGTAGTAAATCTCGATCAATTTAGGTTTATTTTTCTTGTGTAGTAGTCCACTATACTTAAATGTTAGTGGGGTAATAGACGATGCACAGCCGAGTCTATTAAAGCACCCAAGGCATTAAATCTACTTTAGTGCCAAGTTAATCACATAATTTTTTCCTTATTATGAACTCCACGAGCCGCCACTGATGTATGGAGCCCCTGTATTTCTTCATAAAATATTATTCGGTTCTGATCGAAGACAAGTATACAGGGTGTTAAAAAAGAGTGTAAAATATTTAAGGAGGTAATAGTATGAACCAAAATAAGCAGAAAAGTCTCAATAAACATGGGTCCGCAAAGTAACGGTTGCGGAGATATGGAATGTTTTATGTTTTTAGTCCCTTTTTTATTTTGCAAAAACGTTGTGTATTTTCTTATAATAGTTGGTTGATGTTTAGTTAAATAAACAGTACGTATTTGACAGTTGTTCTCAGTGCACAAGTTTTCTTTCGCTATGGCTGGTTACTCTAACGCAGAATTAACAGACATGTATGATCGTGCTAATGGGAACGCCAACGAAGCGCGACGTCTTTATGTTGACGCTTATCCAAATCGCCATATTCTTTCACAACGCATGTTTGGAAGAATTCACCAAAGATTGGGTGATACCGGTTCCTTGAGCAAACAGTGCCATTTATCCGGAAGACCAAGGTCGGTATCCACTCCTAGAACAGAAGAAGAAATTCTAGCACTGGTAGAGTAGAATCCAGGTACGAGTGTGCGGAGAATATCAGCCGAGATAGGAATTAGTGGTCCACTTGTTTGGAGAATTCTTCACGAGCAACTGCTTTATCCATAACATATGCAACGAGTCAGGCCTTAAATCCAATAAATGATAATCAAGCACGTTTGGTTTTTTGCCGCTTGTTCCTACGTCATGATGCTGAAGACCCTCGTTTTCTTGCAAACATTCTTTTTTACCGGGTTCACAAGAAATGGAGTGTTTAATTTTCACAATACGCATATTTGGGCCGACGAAAATCCTCATGCTCTAATAGAATCTGGACATCAGGCACGTTTTTCATTAAACATTTGGATGGGTATTGTAGGTGACAGGTTTCTAGGTCCTGTTGTTTTACAAAACCGATTAACAGGCGCTGCTTACCTCAACTTTCTGCAGAACACACTGTATGAGTTTATGGAAAATATTCCTTTGAATCAGAGGCAACAAATGTGGTTCCAGCATGATGGTGCTCCAGCTCATTTTTCCATGGCCGTTAGAGAGCATTTACACCAAACTTTTCCACATAGATGGGTAGGAAGGGTCGGACCTGTTTTATGGCCTCCAAGATCGCCTGATCTGAACCCTCTAGATTTCTTTGTTTGGGGATATTTGAAGACATTAGTGTATGGTACTCCTGTAAATAGCCTGGAAGAGCTGCAGCTACGGATTAATCAAAAGTGTTAAGAAATCCAAACCAAGGAGGGTGTTTTCGAAAGAGTTCGAATATCGTTGAGACGAAGATGTCGTGCCTGCTTGGAAATGGACGGAGAGCCCTTTGAACATTTTCTGTAACTTTGTTTTTTGTTTGTTAAAAGCTTCCTTTATCGGTTTATTCCTAATAAAATAAAATGTTTGAAAAACGAATAGTGGTCCATATCTCCGCAACCGTTACTTTGCGGACCCATGTTTATTAAGACTTTTCTGCTTATTTTGGTTCATACTATTACCTCCTGAAATATTTTACGCTCTTTTTTTAACAGCCTGTATATTTGAATTCTCTCTAGAAAACATTAAATGCCAGGAGTATTTCGTACAAGCAGTTAATCGCCGTTACATTTATTCCGTCGGGAGACCTTTTCTGACTGGAACTAAGGACTGCGTGCGCTAACATAAATACTTGTTGATGAGTTGTGGCGATGCTTGGACACTATTAATCCGTAGAGTGCTGCACCATGTAAATTCTTTAATTTGTTTTGCAAATGATCTACGAATTTCCACGTCGAACAAGATACCACGGGAATATTCAACAGCTGGAGTGGGACTGGTAATGGAGGATCCACCGAAATTCGGTGCATTTAAAAATAACCTTTCGAACGGAATGAAAGAACGTGGCGCAAAATAGATTACTCTCGTGGTATGATTCACTCTGCCCAGTTTGTAAAAAAAAGTGTTTGAAATTAATTCAATAATTTACTTCAAATAAATAATGTAAGATTGATACAGTTTGTGAAAGAATTATAAACTTTTTTGTCAAATATATGCAACAAAGCATTTGCATTCTTTAAACGGCGATTTTAGCAACTGATAGCTATAATCGCAGCTCTTATCTCTTATGAGGAATTGATAATTCAATAATTTACCTTAAATAAATGATGTAAGATTGATACAGTTTGTGAGAGAATTATAAACTCTTTTGTGAAATATTTGCAACAAAGAATTTGCCCTCTTTAAACCGTGATTTTAGTAACGGATAGCTATAGTCGCAGCTCCTATCTCTTATGAGGGATTGATATGGAGGATTGAGGTTTAAGCATCCACTAATGTCACATCTGCTTTAACTAGTTCCTAGCGTATGGTAATAGCGCAGTCAACTTAGACTGTGATTCAGACCAGGCTGGATTTTTGTGGAGACTTTTACCTTGATATCTTAAATATGTAATAATTATGAGAAGAATAATAGAAAAAATATTTAATTGTTCGATAAACATTTTGCCAAAGTCGATGCATTAATTTTAAGGGAATATTAGACAGGAAATCGTACACTGATAAAAATTATAGTAAATTTTCGCGTTGTTCACATTTGAAAAGCAAATCGATTGGATACCGTCTAAAAACTCGAGAATTCTAACGAAAGACAAAATCGACAGATATTTATAAGAAGCACCTGGTAATAGATTTCTGCTAGAAATGGTAATTCAAATTAATATAGATTTTTCATGCCATTTTAACAATTGGTGTTTGTAGAGCTTTGAGAAGAGATAAGCTACTAAAGATAATGCTGGATGATATTTTATTTTATTTGACTTGAAGGATACACTGCCCAGACAGACTAAATCCAATTATAGGGCAGGGGAAAATACAATAATGTATACTTAAACAACTAAACAAACAAGCAACAAGTAAAACATTATGTCATAACAAAACAAATACAAACCAGCATAGAGTTAACAATTCCAAATATTGCAATCACAAATCACAACAGATTAATTAGACTGCAAACGAATTTAAAACACAACGTCTTGTGCCATTAACAGAAAGAGAAAAGATATCTAGATTCAATTCATAGCACATATAGTTGGTACATACAGTATAAATAGGAGAATACTTTAATACATTTGTTCTAGGAGTAGCAAACCTAAACAATGAAAAAAATATATGGAAAACAAAGATTCAGTTATTATTATATCAATTTCGGATTCTAAAACTCATACTCCGAAATGTTTGTGATTTCAACCATTGAAAATTTAACGGAAATGCCGACTTTTGATATCACTTTTCGAAAATAGTAATTTTTCATTAGATTTGTAATATTACCTACATTCTGGTTGTACCATTTTGCACTATTGATATACGAGTATTATTATTACAGTTTTACAGTTTTAAATCTCTTTCAATAGTGGCCAACATGTCTTTGAAATGAAGTTAAAATAAATCAACAATGGAAACAAACAAACAAGCAAAGGAGTACTAAAGATTTTTTGCGGGAGTGAAAGTGAGGAAATCTTGCGCTGTCCGATCCAACTCGATATAATTACATCATCCGAGAAAAAAGAAAGTTACAAAATACTTTCCTGTCTCTATAAGAAGTATCAATCCGACGATCCGTGCCGCAGGCGCAAAAAGTGAAAAGCCACTCCTGAGAGATTAGCGGAAAATCCTGACAAAGCAGCAGAAAAATAACAACTAAACGGGCTCCGTCCCTTCGCTGTTCTACATAAATATTCCATTAAAGTGTATTTTAAACACTTAAACCTTCATATAATTTAATTCTATCTAACGTCTCAACAGAACCTTAAAAGGAATCTATAGATCAGCGTGGTTTCATTAAAAATGTAATGTGTAAACCCATTTCATTTTACTCAACGTGAAGAGTGACTCAAAACAATTTACAACTATTATGCTAAATTCCATTGTAAATCTTCGACACTATAGTTTTTATTGATATATATTGAAATTTTTAGGTTGAAATTGCAAAATATAAGTAATTTAACTAAACAATTTCAGTTTTCTTATATTTTATATAAACTTATGTTTATAACTAGAAATCAAATATGCGACTGTCGATGAAGGGAAAACTTTTTATTTTTAATGACATGGAAAAAAGTTGATCGGGTTAAAAAATTGCAAAAAATTTACAAAAACACAGGGTTAAGTGATATAACATATATGAGACGTCTCTTACTAACAAATCATTAAAAATATAGCAGATTTAATTCTTAGGATTCAATAACACACACACATAAACTGGTACATTATTTCTAAATAGTTAATAATTCCTTGTCAGAAGCAGAAATAACTTCAGTGTAGGAGAATGTCCCACAAAAAGTCCTTATTAATGAATTAATGAATGTTTTTCTACCAGCCCTTAATACAACTAAAACGTATTAAATTAGAGGTTAAATGCATGTGATTCTGCTCATATGCAACAATCTGGATATAAGAAACCATATGATAAATTTCGTAAAATTGAAAAAAGTAAATAGTTTCAAAGTCGTACATTGTATTATCGCACTGTTTCTGATATTAGTTAATTTTATTACGTAAAAACACATATACTCGCGACAAGAATTCAGACGACTTACGTCATACGAACAAATGAATAATTCATTATACTTTCATCAAAATATTTAAGAAACTGCAACTGATAGTAATAAAACTATATACTACACTAAAAGTTTGCATTATATATTGCACTAAATTGCAGAAAATGATTGTTTTTAACGCGACTAAATATCGAAAATTACGTTGACAATAAAAACAAATGTGTAACGTCAGCCGTGCCGTAAGACGTCTGAATTCTTGACGCGGGTATACATGATTTCTCCGTAACATATGATGTAAATTAAAAATTACCTATATGCACCTATTGGGTAAAAAGAGCATAACAAAACATAGAAATTCCACCTATTTTTATCAGTTTGTCGTTCAACCGATTAATGTGACAAATTGCTTTTTATTCTTTATTGCTGTATCAAATTAGGCGACCTTGTCCTCATACTTTATTTACTACTGTGATTATTGTGAAGATACTGCTAGCATCGGTTCTAAATTATTGTTCAAAATAAAGATGTATAACAATGCAGAACTATTAGATATTATTTCAATGTATGGCACAGCAAGACAAACTACATCAGCAACTTCTGGTTTCTGCGCAGAACGTTCGTCGAGTAGGCTCAGTATGAAACTTAAAATTTGCGATCGAATTGTGTAAAAATGGAGGTCTTAGATGTCTACATCAGCTAAGGAACATATTATTGTGAAGGAAAATCACTTCAAATATCGTTTTGATTTGAATGGTCGGAAATGGATTGTCGACGATCGCTAAATTGGTCCATTTCAAACAAACGGATGATTTTCAGTAGTTGAAATTTTTTTGAATAATACGCCGGAGTTTGTTAAAAATGTGTCCTTATCTATTCGACAACAAATCTTTTTTTATTCGATTGTCAACTTTTCTTACTTAGTTGTTTAGAACAAATTGTTTTGTTTTATTTTCATGTCTTCCTTAGCAATCGGTAGATCTACTTGAAATAAAAAACAGCTCGTTACAGTTTCTTTGTCTTCTCTCCAGTTTACAAATTCTCGGTCGCCTGAGGTAGGTTTATTATAATCCAAATTAATGCCTTGATAAAACACCTGACGTACCTACTTTTTTTGTCGTCATAAACCACCAAGTCGCACTGTCAGACTTATCCGTAAACAAGTATTTAATTTTAAGCAAAGGCATTTCACAAACAACTTTTTTACTTTTTATATAATTCAGAATTTACGCGGCAGGCTCAAGGGAATAATTTATTAACGTAGGTACGACTTATTTTTAACACTTAATCAGCGAAAATGTCTTTGAATAATAATTTTCGGCGAAAATATATTTTTCATGTTACTATTATATTTCCCTGAAATAAGGTCTTTGACAAATATCCAGTTTGAAGTCTTTGGTGTGTAACGGAATGAGCTCCACTCAAAATCACGCGAATAACTAGGTAACCTTTATGCTTTCACTAAAAATAGCTGCCGTGCAAAGTGAACGGCTTCAGAATATTACAATATATCCAATTAAATGAAAAAATACACAAAACGACTTAAATGTAGCTTATAAGTTATTAAATGCTTCAACGTGTTTCGCTATATACTATATCCCACCTACAACTGTTATTTTTAGAGGTAGAAAAACATGTTAAATATAAAAGTTGGTTGAACGACGTTTATTTAAACGAACATTCAAGGGTATATAATTTGGTTTTATTAAATTTGTCACAGAAAAAGAAAATTTTAATGCATACTATGTTTCTACATACATTTTTATTAATATACTTTTTTAGTGCAGTAGCATATACGTCAAACCTTGCGTCAGATCCGGCAGTTCCGATTTTTTACTGAGCTAGTTATGAAGTTGGCATAATGAATAATCTTAGTTTCGATCTTCAGCGCCGAACGCAACATTGTCAAAGAATCCAAAAAACCAGGAAATTATTTACCTTTCTTTAGTTTTTGCCAATTTTAACCATGAAGCAGTTTTTGCGATTATAACTACGTATATGTTTAGACTTTAGAGTAGAGTAAATATGCTACAATTTGAACTTTGAACAGTCTCTGTATAATTTTCGAAATACAGCTTTTCAAAGTTTATCAATTTGTTCGTACAAGGAAATTGTTAGCAATATTTTATTCTGTAAGAATTTCTACCCTGTAGGCATATTTTCTTTGGATGAACGATGAACAATCTCAAGTACTTTTCATGTCGTGAATTGTCCGCTTTATATATAAGACAATTTTCTTCTACAACATAATCTCCATCACAACGTCCGTTATTGAAATTGTGCGCCGAAAAACATATATTCAAATCATTATTTAAACCCCTTTTCAGACTAATACTGACCGTTGGTGGCCTCGTTTCATTCATAGCTCCCAAATCAACTTGGTAATAGCCTGATGCAACGTTGCCACATTTAAAAAATTTCCTAGTATTGGACATCATAAATAAACGGTTGTATTGAATATTTTAGAAATTCTTAGTTCCCCTATCAAACATTCGGTGTCGCGAAGACGTTGAACAGCTTGCACTAAAGTTTGCGGAAAATTTCGTCTAGGAGGTAAACGCCTTCGATATTCTGTTATAAAACTACCATTTCCGCATATTCAAAATTCGTAAAATTAATCATTACGACGGACACACGTAATAATTCGAAATAAACAGTTGCGGGTTGCATTGCATTGTTCTTTCCATGTGTCCCTCCTCTATATTTGTGATCTAATCACTAAATTTGCGGAAAATAAATGCAAGAGACGCGATTGACGATTGCAGATTTAAATAAACACCTTCAAGTGTTAAAAACTAGTATTACGTAGGTCATCCTGGCATGGCAACGCTGTTTCTGTCCAACGCTCGAACACTATTATAGTCGTCATCAGAAAATTTTGCGTACCAGGACCATCGTGCTACTGAGAGTTAGATTAGATTAGTCGATTTGCGTCTCTTTTAAATGGTCGAGTAAACATTTGTTTTCGATTTTATGTCTTTATTAGGCTTTTCGAATACGTTGTTAAAATTAAGGACATTATCACCCTTTATATGTTATTAAGGAGCAGCCAAAAATATCTCTTCATTCTTTCAACGTTACTAAGCTTCTTTTTCATTATTTATTAACACGTCAGAGAAGTTTTGATACTTTCGTTTCTTCAGCATTCTCATTCAATAGTTTCAGAAATGCTTTTACATGAACCCACGTTTGCATATCTAAAGAACAGACTAACTGAATATCAACACGGATATTTCAATGGCAGGTCAACATCGACCAATTCATTCTAGTTAACGGAGTTTATATCTGACGCATTTAACCAGAATTTGCAGGTAGATGTCATTTAATTTCAGCAAGGTTTTTGACAGATTAAATCATACAGTATTACTATCTAAATTAAACTTTTTTTTCTGATAAGATGTTAACATTTTACAAATCTTACCTGGAGCATGTCAACAACATTTAGAATTTTCTGGTCAACAATCCCACCAGTTTATACCACCATCAGGGATACCACAGGGTTCGGTTCTTGGACCATTGCTTTTTAACATTATTATAAATGACATAGTTACTGATAAAAATGTTAAATATCTTTTACATGCAGATGACATGAAAATATATAATAGAATTGACTGCTTTAACGATTGTATTGATTTGCAAAATTCTCTTAACAGTTTAAATACATAGTGCTCCGTTAACAATTAAATGTGAAAAATGCAATGTTTCTACAATTACATTATAAATTCAGAAAATTACATGTGATGGATTTAAAAAACTGGGCTTTGTAATTCGTAATATGAACAATTTTCCTTCCACTCATGTTATAAAACTATTGCGTCAGTCTATTGTCAGACCAAATATTGTGCTTTAATATGGTCCCCTTATTATAATATACATATAGATTGTTTAGAACGTATTCAAAGACGGTTCCTAAAGTTCTTACGTTATAAGGAGGACGAGATTTATCCAAATATTGGATATCCTTATGAGGGTTCACTGCACAGATCTGGTACCACTAATCTGGTGGCGCGCCGTATAGGTAATGGCTCAACAAATATTTCTGTATAAAATACTGCATAAATAGATTGTACCCATATATTTAACTTCAGGACAAGTAGACTTGACTCTAGGCTTAATATGTTGTTTTACACTACTGTACCTAGAATTAATACAGCACCCATTCACCAGATTTGTGAAAACTGTAGAGAATTGCAAAGTGCTTTGATATATTTAACTGAACCATGGCGTCAATAAAATTTCAAGATTTTGATGGTTTTATTTATTTGATGTAACATATCTATTATAGATACATTTAAGTGTAATTTAATTCTTACTACTTTTTTCTGTCTAACTCATATGTAGGTATTTTGTTTACCATATACGTTCTGCTTTCTGTTCATTGATAACCGTACTACCCTGAAATTGGTTGTGTACTATAGTGTAGTGCATTTGTTAAAATAAATAAGTTTTTACTATAAAAAAAGACTAAGGGCTTCTGCTACCTTCTGTTACGGATTAATAACTTAACTCTGGAAATCCGCACGCACAGACAAACCAAATGTGGTTACTGTTGCCTAATTCTACATCGGATGCATGACTCAGTCGTGTCCTGTTAGTCAGGATCTCCATAACGCAAATACGTGGTTTAGATAGAGGGTGGAACGGGACCATTTAGGAGGGGGTCGAATCTGATAAGCCAAAAATGACACGACGTTAAATGTGACACGCCAAATGGAACGAGTGCATGCGTTTAGATAGGTTTACATCAGTTTGTTTTAATTGGATTTTTATAAAAGGGGCTCGAAACGATGCATGTTCGTAATATGAATATATTATCCGTCGTGTTGTTCCAATGAAAAAACGAAAGATAAGCTACTGGGGTTTATCCACAGGGTGATGTGCCATAAAGAACATCTATGTAGAAATTTTTGTGGTAATACTACTATGGCGACATAACAAAACCATATTTAACACATGTCAAGCCAATTTTGTTTTTGAAAATAATGCTTAAATCCTCGCGACAAGAATTCACACGACTTACGTCATACGAACAAATGAATAATTGCAAAAACTGATTGTTTTTAACGTGACCAAATATCGAAAATTACGTTGACAATAAAAACAAATGTGTAACGTCAGCCATGACGTAAGACGTCTGAATTCTTGACGCGAGTATATGTGCTGAAAGACAATTTCATCGTGCAAGACAGCGAAAAATACAGTGTGTTTCATTTAAAAAAAAAAGTTTGTTGTTTGAAGTTGTCAAAATGCAAGAGCAAGAATAAAACGGTACAATATCCTCAGCGCAGACGTCATTTCTTTGAATAATAAATTAATACCGCAAAATCTTAGCTCCTAACTATAGAAAATATTATACAAGTGGACAATAAAATTTTCCATAGAATCCAAAAATGCAAAAGTATACCCTTGTGTCCCTTTTCCCATTTAAAATAACAAGCTGATGCCGACCTCTAGCATAACCGGTAAGAGGTCTTAGATAACTGCACTAAATTTAAAGAAAGAGTATATTTTTCAATGTTAATCATTAATATTATTAAAGACAATCCTTCATCAAAATTTGTGTCAACTTAATATTCTGTATTTACTTGCCACTATTCAAATCTGATTATGTTTAAGAGCAGTATATAATAAACTATTTTTATTTGAGGCTGACTTTCTTATTTTACTATGTGTATGATAACAAAAATGTTTAATCAGTAGCTATAGTTCTCCTAATTATAATTTTATAGATTTAAAATATACCTAGGTACTACACATGAGAAAATAAGTCTATACTTCACATTTCTCGTGATAATAACGCTTAGTCAAGTGACAAATGATATTCAACAAATTAACACAAATCAACTCATGATCGATTTTGATTTGCTTTATAAATTACTAAAACTTTGGCTCATACTGACTGGTTTTCTTTTTTCTTCCTTTAGTATAACTATATAAAAATTAACACATTAATAACCAATACTGTTTAAAACTGTCGAGTTTTGTATAGATGACATAACAGATAGATTCATTCATTATTGAAAGAATAAAAGTTGTATTATTAAATACGTACATTATGTCTGTTGTCAATGTCAATTAAATGTATAAATGTTGATGATATTCCTCCTAGGTCACCTAGCCACGAAACACAGGCAGCCTTTGTGCAAGGAAAATTTAGTATTTGCTACCTCTATCTTTTCTAATCTCTTTGGTTTGCTCCAATAACTTTGCCATGTTTCCTCAACATTTTCTCATCAGTATTTTTACTGATAACGATCGACCCAGTGTCCGGACGCCCTGTATTGATACACTTTTTAGTCAATTATTTCCATAAAATAATTATACCAACGTATACTGTAACCGATTTCAAATAATTTGCTCATTAACTAATATTGTATTCATTAAATAAATTCATATCAATTTCTATAATTATCATAACCATACATATGTGTGTATTATTAACTCTCTATGAATTTTGATTAAACCACGTTTACACAAATATACAAATTTACCTGCGTTATTTTATTTTTGCACATGTTAGCTTGAAAATATTTCATTTCAATACAAAATTAGAAACAGTTAATACAGTTTTGTGTAAACATAACATATAAAAATCTCAGCCCAAATGCTAATTTGACCTATTGTTTTGTTTTTCGAAATTTTCAAAAATAAGACAATTATGAGTGAGGTTAGGTTTTTCGGAAATTTCGGTTTTCGCGAGTTTCTCGAAATCAGTAAGAGATATCGAAACGCGGTTTGCGCCATTTGACGCGGCGTCGAATTTTACTTGAAAAATGGGTCTTTAAAAATTGATAAGAATTTTTGGTTTTGGGTCGAATTTCTCTGATTTATATCGAACCTGATGCATCCTTCGAAAAAATAATTACGAGTGTTTCACCCAACATATAATAATTTCCAAGATTTATTTTGCAAATTTTATTTAAAAAATTTTTCAACTTATTTTTTAAATTTTTTTCAAAATTTTATTTTTCAAAAACATTTTAATTCGTTTTAAAATATATATATATAGTTTTTAAATTTTATTTTTCAACGCAGTACATACGTTTAGAAGAGTTACTTTGTACTTTGTACTTTGACATTGGTATTGAAGAAATTTGCAAAATAGGCTCGTACAATGAGCACAGAAAGTGCATTATTACCGGGCAAATTGAAGAAATATTGCATTGTGCCATTATATATAAATAATTATTCACGTACAGCGCCTAATAAAAACATTTCTCCGTGCCAAAAATTTAAACCACAAGAAAAATGTGGTGTAGGGCAAATACGCGTTACGAAAGAAGAAAGACAAAGCTCTCCAGAATTTCAACATTATTTGTTTGTGAAGACCATTTGAATGTCAAATTAATTGGAAATAGATAAGTAGGTGTTTACGTTCTTCGAAAAATTAAAATGTTGGAGTTAGTAAAAATACAAATAATTACACAAATATTATCTCATGCCACCTTCTAATATATAAAGACACAGAAGTAAAACAAATAAATAATGAAAAAGAGGTACATTCAACACAGTTTTAGGGATAGAAATCTTTGAAATTATGCATTTTCTTTAATTTAACCGTATATGTAAATATTGTTACTTACATTAATTTACTTAGTACTACAGATAATATTGTCCACTTTTATTTATAAATATGTGAAAATAATTGTTAAAATGACATGATAGACTAGGAAAATAATGTGTGTCTAATGCTTTTAAAAGTTATTTTATGTAGAAAAAGTTAAACATTAGCAATGAATAAACACATGTTCTGAATTTTCCCATTTACTGTGCAAAGCTTACCATATCTTTTAACATGAGCATAACCAACATGATAGTCGCCGTAATTTGCACAATGATCCATATTATAAACGAATAAATAAGTTACATTTCACAGTACCTAGCCGTAAGTATACCACATCACCACTAATAATTATTGTAATGTTAAAAACGGAAGATAGATACGCCTGCTTGCTTTGACTACCCGTATTTCTGACTGCTGAAGTTGGAATTCGCAAGAATTAAGTTTATAAGCTTAAATGAATCCATTGATTGTGCATACAATTCCTCAAAGTACCCAAGACAGAGATATAGTACAATATAGTATCTATCTCACTTTCACATATATTTTAATTTTTCAATGAATTTGTTTGAATTTAAAATGAAATGGCTAGAAACATTTTATTTAACACAGTAATTACATTAACATTTATAACGAATAAAAATAAATACTGATGACATTAACATTGAACTTAAAATGAAATGGCTAGAAACATTTTACTTAACATAGTAATTACATTAACATTTATAACGAATAAAAATAAATACTGATGACATTAACATATTTTTAATAATACATATAGGTTTCGACACAACAAAAATCATCTTACTCCTGCTATACTTATACTGACGTTTGCTAATACATAGAGACAGTTACAAGTACAAGGTGTCTCAAACTGAATAGTATAGGTCTACTGTGAGGATACAAAAAAATTAAATAAAATTTGGGGCATATGGTGTTAAATGGGATGAGATAACCTCCATTTTCAATCGAAAGTATTATCTTTAGGATTTCACAGAAACAAGTAATGGCGTCATCAATTATATTCTTTTCAGATACATACTCAGATTAACAAGCACAAAACATAAGTGTACTAGGTCACGATTAGTCAGAAACATTCACACATCGAATTGAACAAACAAACAAAGATTAGTTAGATCACATCATGTAACAAAGGTTATAAAATGTTCCATTAAGAGAGGATTTGTCTCAAAAATGAAATAAATAGCCTTTTTCTACACCCGTATTATAACAATGCACTTATATGCCCATAATCCGTTTCATAATGATACCCATTACGATACAGATTTTTAATCAATAGAAACCCATAATTTCAATCAAGCATGCTGTGCATTTGACGTTTATCCTAGGTTCCTATGTAATTATTTTAGATGTCAAAATCAGTACTTATTAAATTTTCGTAGATACCTAGATAAACTTCGATAATTTATCAAAATGTCTGATATCAGCGATATAGAAGAATTACCATCGACTCCTCCACACATATCTGAGAAAGCAGAAAATGCAGTTCAAAATATTTTACCCCAAACATCTAAGAAAGTGTACGAAAACTTTATCAACGGTTCATGGATTGGAGAAATACAAATAAAATGTTTATAGTTTTCTTGTATCTATGGCAATACCAATACCCGAGGTATTAATTACAATTTTGTAGATTTTTTTATAGAAATACGAATAATTACTGTCACCTATTGTGTTCAATAAAAATATAAAATTTGCAGACGACTGTGGCACCGCGAATTGCCTAAGATTGCCCCTGATCGCCCCTACACGATTCTGTTAAACAAACAGAATGCCGCTGATCGAGATGGGCCTGGAAAAATCGGAAATCGCCGAGAAGCATTCCAGTCGTACTAGAAAATGGATCTAGAAATGCTAGAAAATACCTGGAACATTCGTTGGGCTATAAAAGAAGAATAAACGGCCGAGGTAGTTAGTCTTGTATTAGTCTTGTATTACAGTCTGAAGTGAAGTGTTTAGTTAGAGAGATCAAAGCGATTTAGATAGCGATTAATTAAATAAGTGTTTAGTTGACCTGTAATTAGTAGTCAGTAGTGTACTGAGTAGTTAATAAAGAAGTAATTAATTAACGGATTGTTTTTCTGGAAGTAAGAAAAAGACGGATTGGGAAATCCGTGACAATATGTTATTTAACAAAATATGGTCAACAAGATTCGTTTTGGGAATACGAAAAATTAATCGAATAATTGTCCTTTGTAATATTAAAACTCTGCACCACATTATGACTATTTACATTACCCCAAAGTATAACTTTAATATATGTTAAGAAGCTGGGCAGTATCATTGTTCTTAACTGTATTAATATATACGTTCTTACATACATTGTTAATTTGACTGCTCCAGCTCATATCACAGTTAATAAACGTTCCCAAAAATTTAGCTTCATCAGAACCCTCTATTATTGTGTCATTTACCTTGAAGAACAGCGTTAAAATTTTTACGCGAAAAAAATCGCATGTATACAGTTTTTCCTGCATTTACAATTAATAAGTTTTTATTACACCATTCTGTAAATTGACAAGCTAAGGAATCCAAAGAATCTTGCAACTTTTCTGAACTATTTTCATGTGTTGCAAGAGTGACATCGTTAGCATATAATATAACACACTCTGTGTTAAGATATGCGGGTAAATCGTTCATAAAAATTAGAAAGATGAGAGGACCAAGTATCGAGCTTTGTGGAACTCCTTGTTGAATTTCCTGTATGGTCGATATATTATTATTTAATTTTACATACATTTGCCTCTCTTGGAGATATGACATTAACCAGGCCAAAAAATTATCCCGAAAACCGACTACAGATAATTTTTCATGCAAAAAATTCAACGAATCGAAGGCCTTTCATAAATCGAAAGATAATGCACCAACACAATAACCTTTGTCAAGATGTTTATAAATATATTGAGTAAAATCATAGCAGGCAGTTTCAGTAGATTTATTAGGACAAAAACAATTTATTTAAATACGAGTACATTTTATCGTATATTACTCTCTCGATAACTTTACTTAGGACCGTCGGAACTGTGATACCTCTATAGTTTTCCTCTAGTAATGGATTATTTTTTATATATAGAGTAACAACACCAATTTCTAATTTTTCTGGAAATTTACCACATTTAACAGACGACTTTATGATGTGCGTCAAAAAATACTGCCTGTAACCCAAATAACCTAGAAATATTAAGTTAAAAGAAAGGCTATTTCACTTTACGATTGACCCTTAAAATCTGTTTGAAAGAATTTTAATAACAACGCAGCCCTTGAGGACAACTCCGGGAAAAGTACAAAGTGTTATTATTACAATTATTCCGGCAAAAGTTATGTAATTTTGAATTAATGCAAATTTTATAATTTCCATTCGCAAAAATCCGAAATTAAATAAATACAAAGTTTTAAACTTTTTATTACATCCCCCTTTCTACGTTTACCCTTAAAATTACAAAGGAGAATTTTCGTTATAAAAGTTAAAATGTTTTCCCCGTAGGCATCCGCCGTACCGTTGTTTCTAAAATATAATAAATGTACCATAATCCGGTTACACGTTCTTTTGCACTCCAAAATGAAGATGTAATGTATGGAGGTTTTTGCGAGGGAATATATTACACAATTTCGCCCCGACTGCTCCCTCTGCAGTCTTAATTGAAAATTAGTTTCCAACAAAACATGTTACAGTCTATATTTTTTACAAAGGGTACTACATCAACTAGAAACTAATTGACTAAAATCTCTACAGGGCGTTTTATAGATAGTTGCGATGGAATTTCACATTAATATGAAAACATATAACTCAGTAAAGCTTATGTTTTTGTAACCAAAAATTTCTCCCTGGAATGTACAGATAAAGAAACAAAATAGTAGTAGAAAATAGTAGAAATAAAAAACTTATCCTCGACCACTATTAAGAAAGTTTAATACGTCTGGTTTCCATGTATTAAAGGCCTTTTAACTCACTAGCTTCGATTTTATAGCATTTTATTTAGAATTATTATTATTAACATTTATCTCAAGAACGATCTTGCCATTTTGACCCGGTTAATTAAAATTCACTCGACAAGGAGTTTCTGAAGGACTGGAGGAGCCCACAACTTTCAACAACATTTTTTCAACAATTGCCATCTAGCTGGACAGTGAATCTTCAATATAACTTTCCACTACCGTAGTCGATTTCCAACCACCATGGCGCTTCACAGTGGCAATATCACCCTCAGCCTTGGCCAGCAATGTTGTCGAAGAAGGCCTCAGTCCATGTCCGGTAAAACTTTCTGGATCAGAGAGTTCAACAAATGCAGCCACTTTTGAAAAGGTTGTAGAAACTGTGATGTCTACATGTTGTGTGGTACATTTTCCAGCCGCATATCGCACGAACAATCTCACGCCGGCATTTTTAGGTCGCAGATTGATGTATTTTCGACACATTTATACAGCATTGACTGAAAAAACTTCTTCCATGATCGTGAAACTCCTTGAAATGTTTGATTTCGTATCCAGAATGAGTACGTATAGATAACTGCCTTTGTCTTGGAGATGGGTGATATCCATTCGTTGCATCGACAAGCACCTTCGTCTCCCATGATCGTTGCAACCTATAAAGAGTTCCAAATAAAACGCTCAGTGTATAAATTGAAATATTAAAATCGTGCATTTTTACCTTAACTTGTAACTATTCTTCAACCGGTGCTTTTTTCAAAAATTTTTTGATTTGGTTTCTCTTCAGTATCTTTGTATTCTTTGGTTTATAATTTCTTAATTCAACTTTCAAATATGAAGTAAGTTTGCCATACTTCGAAATATCAATTGTGCACTTTCAATATTGATTTTAGCATGGAATATTTTGTTCACATCGAAGAGGCAGCAAACCGTTTCTCCACATTGAAAAAGAAGGATAGAAGCACCTCTTCTGTAATGCTCCTTCTCCTATGCCCCTTTCTTTGTCAGCTTTAGTAATGAAATGAAGTAATGAATTTTGAAACTATTCCTCAAATATATCACTATTCATATTTTGGTAATAGTCGCTTGAACGCTTGAATTTTGCAGTCTTATGCAATTAGAACCCCATTCTTTCTGACTATATATTGTATTTTGTATAAATATATTGTATTTTTATATCCTTGTAATTAGGTCGTCATACCTGTTAGGATGTACCAATAAATAAATAAATATCTGGTGGGCTGCTAACAAGTGACTCAGCTATAGCGGTTTGTTATAGGTTTTTCATGTGCAATTAAATGCTGATCAGGGAATTAATCCTCAAAGTAGTTGTTTCCCGGATTCCGCGTTTGCAATATATTCGATCCGTTAAATATCGCAAAAATTTGAACATTAAAATGGTCTCACAGAAAACCAGAATCACGTAGAACGACAAATGTAAGACCCCGTATAGCACTCACCTACAAAAAATGCGATAAAAAGGATATTTACATAAGAGGGAGCCTCTTAGTGCCGTCGATAATAATCCGGAGCTCAGCAATTTCCCCAAGGACTATAGGAAGGGATTAGATGTACTATTTCGTTGGATATCTAGAGGAAGTCTATCATAATTAATTCATGTTTGTTTAGGTATGCTAAACCTAATAATCAAGCCTTACAATGGGTTAATTTGATGCCTACAGAATGGACTAAAATTTATGGGATATACAAATTCAACTCAGACATTAGAGTAACTAGCAAGTTATACACTAAGAGTAGGTTATTCGTTCCCCTAATAAATTTATTTGCTAATTAATGCCATATTCATAAAAAAATTACGTATACGTAAAATATAGAGATACAAAATATTGGGAATTTGATCTGTTTCGGTTTGTTTTCCGAATTCAAACTTTTGAACTATGCAAATATCTTAATCGAAAAGGTTATCTGGTTTATCTTTCCTACCTCTATAGGAGAGATGGATCAGCGAATGCAAGAAAGATGATTCAAAGTTTCTTGGGTTAAAAATGTCCAAAAATTGAGAAGACCCCCAACTCCACCTGAAAAACGCAGCAAAGAAGCAGCACGATTTTGCAAGATTTCGTGTCTCGTCCAACATTACAAAAGCCAGAACTAATTGGGAATAGTTTCAACTTCACCAGCGTATATTGAAAAAAGAAAAGAGGTAAGAGCAAAAGAAGAAGACAGCTAAAGTTAGAAAGCTGAAGAACACAAAAATATCCAAGTCATTAAAAAACATAAAAAAAATCTAGAAGCGATTCATCTTCTTCGGAGTAGAATTATATGATTTTGGATGATAATTCGATGGAGATGAATATATGTATTTTTGAGTTGAATGATTTGGATGTAATAAAGACTAACCAGAAGAAAGGAAAAGATGAAGGCTGCACATATTATAATAACGTTTGTTAAATACTTATCTTAGCTTTAGTGGTTCAGTGGTTAATCTTATCTATTTTGGATAGGACATACGGAAACATTTTGAGTTTCAGTTTTTTAATGTTCACGTTTGAACAATATGTGTTTCTAGTTTTAGACTTTCTCAAGGTAATACCAAACTATTGAGTTTTTTCTGTCTTTTTTTCTGTCGTCTCGTCTCTCCTCGTTTTACCATTACAGAGATTATTAAAATTATCTTAACAATTTATGATTACTTTGGACTCCGTCATTAAAATTTCATAGAAAGCTGTGCGACTTGTCGTAAAGTAAGTGACTGCAAATGCATTTCTAAAGTTTCCTAATAACTTATTGTGTTTTACAGCAATTCAAAGTAAGTAAAGTCTAACAATTTAGATTAAACTGTGAACTACTTGAGGCTATGCTCGCTGGACACCAGATCGCTTCCAAATTCCCCCTACTTTTATGGCAACGTATGGATTTTTATTTAAATGGCACCGAAAACCCTTTGTTTTCATGGCGCCCCACTATAGATAAAGCAGTAACATTCGGAACACCAGGCCGCATTAGCATATTTTCTTTGGAATTTTATTGGACGGTGAGCTGTTTACCGAAGCTATAAAGGATATTAAACGGAGCGCCTTTGTCAATCCGGGTAGCGCAAACAAAATATTTCAAAAGTGATTGATCGGACGTTTCCATTTAATCTGGGAAATGGCTAAACTGCAACATTAATATATATTTTACAGATGGGCCGCGTTGCACAGGCATCAGACGCACTTGTTGCCCAGAGGCATTTAAATGATCAAACGTGAATTGATGCAGCGACGAATACGAGACCTGATCAAACAATTTCAAAGTATTGGAACGGATTGAAATTCTCATAATGATCGGGTATGGTGATAGAATTCGAACTCATGAGGAAGTTTGTGTTTTGTTTAATAAAACACTGTAAGCCGAACTGAAGCAAAGTTTCGAAACCATGGTCACGTTAAAGATATGTCCAGATCTGGTCGACCAAGTATAGTAAATGAAGATATGCAGTTACAAGTCCTTTTGACATTTCATGAAAACCCGCATTACACTATGAGAGTCTTAGCAGGTGATTTAGGTATGAGTAAAAGCACATTGTGTAGACTTCTTCACAAAAGCAAGTACCATCCCTACAAAGTTCACTTAGTGCAAGAATTGTCCGACGACGATTTCGACAGACGGACATAGTTTTGCGAAATGATGATGGAAGAATGTTAAGCAGATTCGGATTTTGTCAAACGCATAGTTTTCTCGGATGAGGAGTCTTTTTATTTGAGTGGCACCGTTAATATACAGAATTGTCGGTACTGGTCAGATCACAATCCATATTGGACGATAAAAGCACAGACTCAGCGTCCTCAGAAGGTCAATGTTTTGGGCCGGAATTGTTGATAATCGAATAAGATAATAGGTATACTAATTGTAACAAACAAATAGTAACTACAAGTGGTACAGCGCCATCTCAGTTACTGTTCAGTTAATTTTAGGTACTTACTTATCTGTACGATGTTGTGTATACGTTTATCTTATTTGATTATATTGTAGTTCTAAAAATAAATGTTGATTCAGTACAATATTCAGCAATATTCAGTACAATATAATTTATCATTATTAGAACTGATTACTGATTATCAGTTGTAAAATAGAAAAGAAATTTCAATATGAATCGGTATACGCCTCGAGAATGCGCTGAAACCTTAACATTTTTTATCTAAGTCGTCGATTGTCTTAACTCAATGAGAATATCGGAGAAAATTTGGTAGAAGATGCGGTACGAAGATTATTCGGCGGTTAGCTGCAAAATTCAATCCACATCTGATAAAACACATATTATCGGGTTCAAGTCTGTTAGTCTCATTGAAAGAACAAATAATGGCACATTTCCTAACAGCATTATAACGAGTGAATGAGAGCACAGTTGCCATATTGGAAAAACAGCAGTTCTCCAAGGTTCCAGAAAGCATTGACTGTATTCTTTATTAACTTAATTTATTCATTATTTACTCGTGTTGTTGCACAAGAGTGTTTACATTCATCAGAACAAGGGAAAAACATTTTACAGTATATACAATCGACAATGTATTCGATAATTAAACTACTAAGATATGGTTCATTCAACTGAAATTACTAACAATACTTGTTATTTGTGACTTTGAAACAAAAAAAATGGCAATTCTTGTTCAACATCCGTACTCACCTGATTTAACCCCTGCCAATATTATTTGATTTACTAAGCTCATGCCCTATCAACCCTTGATACAACTGAGCAGATAAAGTTGCTGTAGAGCAAGGAAAACACTGAAGGGGATAAAACTAAATGATTTGTGACGTTTGTCAATAAATTTACAAAAAACTATTTGATGAGATCTCGTATTTTAAATGGATTATCGTGTTCATATTTTTTTATTAAAAATCCTTGGATACGCGCTGAAATGGAGAGTCAGCTTTGAATTTATGACCCTTGCACTTTTTTCTCCGCTGAAGTGAAGCACGTTGTGCAGAGTTTAATTATAAACCCCTTTGTATCATCCTGGCAAATGTTTCTATGTAATGTACGCATTGTTGAGGAATTACTAGGCAAACTACGCTGCTGCTAATTTCAACGGCGGCCAGTGCTGCTGATTTAGACGGGGCTATTTATTATTTCAAACAAATTAACAAAATATTTACCTTGCTGGGTAGAAGCAGATTACTCAAATTGCTCTAATAACGACTAAATTGCAGGGGTCAACATTAAACTAACTAAACTCAACAGAAGGGAGTGACGTCTGGTTTGCATCAATTGTTTTTTAGGGCACGCTCTTCGTGTGCAATTAAAAGTAATCTTGATATAAACAGGGTGATATCTAAGTGGAAACATTTTTTAACAATACGTTCATATAAAAGAGAAGAAGAATTATTTCTCTACATTTTATATGCTTGTTCGTATTTCTTCCATGATTTATCTGGCACAACATTCGAAACTGGACACTGGAAGCTTTATTCTCTATATCTGATAGCAAATCAACGCTTGAACTCATATTTCGTCACCTTAATACAGAACTAGTCTATGTCCATTTTCATGAAAAATCGGTTTTCCATTCTAACAACATTAAAATAAGCAATAACCATTTAAATAAATATCTCAATTTTTACGTCATAAAGATGGAAACGCGTGATAAATTCTCTACCGCTTGCAACTTATAATTTCGTGTGATTCATTAAAATGTCCGACAAATGCTTAATTAGCAAGGCAAAGTCGTTGAAATTGCCATGCATCTGATATCACTTTGTACAACATAAATTCTTTTAAAGCGTGCCTTTTATCAGTTTGAAGTTAAAAGGTATAAACGCACCCTATTACAATATATTTAATTTAATTACAGGCTAGCAAATGGTAACATTTTATTTATGCAGACTAATAAAAATTCTCCATGTAAGTGTAGCTGTTATCTTGAGCATTGATGTCTGGAAAAAAGTACAATAAAAGAGACGGAAAGTTTTACTATTAAAAAGGGAATATCACAAGATACATTGTTACTTGTACGTCAAGAAAGTGCGATGATCTTATTAGATGTTAGAAATTAGGATTATCACAGTTTCATTATATTTTAAGTGGAATGAATACAGGATAATAAGAAAGAGAATAAAAGAAGAAAATTTGTAGTTAAAAACTGATGCAATTAAAAAATCAATCAAGTATGTACTTTAAAACCCTAAGAGAAATTATGTGGTCTTAGTTTTGTAGTGGTACAGAAATTCTTTAAATTTTGCTAGTACATTCACTTCTAGATTTATAAGAGTTAAAACTAATGGCAAAGATGGTAAAGATGTTATATTTTCAACAATTGTAATATAAGGTAGAACGTTTGTTAAATGTCAATAAGGTTTTTAAAACAAATCAATTTTAAAGAAAGTGAACGCCTGATATAAACTATCACATGCAAGCATATGATGGTAATTTTGAAGAAAACATTCAAGAAGAGCTTCTGTGTGATGTATGAAGAATATATCAATATAATGACAATACTTGTATGCCTCATTTCCTTCCAAGCATATTAATTTCTGAAATTATGTAGTATTTCCCAACTACCACCAAGATCACACAGAGACTGGAGTGGAACCTTAAAGAGAGAATCTTCTTTAACAAATTTGCAGCCATCATTATAGAAAATACATCGCTCTACACCCTCAGAAGGTGCCCATTACAAAGTCTTCATCATCTATCGACAAAATAAATGCACTATTCAACCGGCGGAAATAAACATCATTTATGAAATTCCGCGGAAGATAGCTGAGTTTTTAAAGCTGTCAAATCCAGAAATTTATATTGTACATTGCTTCCGCCCTTCTGCAGCTACGATGATTGCAAATTTTGACGCAGACTTGGTAACAGAAAAGCAGTTGAGTGGTTGGCAGTCTTCTTCCTCAACAGAGACATACATTGAGAAATCAGCGACCAACAAGATTGCTGTATCAGAATGCACAGTCAACAGCGTGAAAAATAAAACCATTGACGCCAGAACATCGATATGCTGAAGCAAAAATGTAGTCTTCTCATCCAATGCATATTTCTGGAAATTATAATATTGACAAATAGTAGGTAATGGTTTAAATTAGTGGATATAAGTAAAGATCTTTGTCTTCCTTGATGTTAAAGTATCATTTTATCCATCATTGCGGTAAATGTACCTACTAATTTATCTACGACTTTTGCAGATGATAGTTTTAACATTAGCTTTTGAAAACAATAATACATCAAATTTACTTGAATCGTAGATGTTTTACATTTGCGCCTCGACATTATCCAGTTTGTCGTCTTGGTGACGATTATTTTTTATCATGACGACTTTTATTTATCCCTATTGAGAACAAGCGTTGAAGCAATTAATGCGTTCCAATTCGAAAGGGTGCGGGAGGACTGTAAAGTCAAGAAAAGTTGTTATATCTTTTGTCTGGGGTGTATTTAGAGCATTACCCAGTTTCTTGGATTTGTAGCAGGAATTAATCCGACCGGGTTTAATCTGTGGAAGTGCGATCGAGTTATCTCGAGTTAAAATCCGCTCCCCTGTTTGTCGTTTCAGTTTCAGTTGCTTCTTGGTTTACTGAAATACTGAAAACTCCCGGGTACAAAGGCCAACTTTGCGATACTTACCCTCTCCTTCGGAATATTTTAATCCTAGATTCGTTCCCGCACGGCAAGGCGGCTGAGGCGTTGCTTCGACGGATGCGGTTCACACGGACAACAATCTTGCATTTAAATATTCTCATCAGGGATATATTATATTCAGTGTCAACCACCGAAACCTTACCGCCCAAGTTTCCTTCGTTTTAACGCAAAAAAAATTAAGAAGATAAAGCCATTAAATATTATTTTGTTTTAATAATTTTTTGCATGTTTACTTTTCTCGGTGAAAGTAAGTGGGTCGTGTTTTGATGACGTAGCTGCAAGTGTTGTGAAGCTTATTTCAAACGACATTTTTTACAGCTGATTATGCCTAAAGTAGATTTGGGCAGATTTCCCAACTTAGTGACTTTGAGAAGAGGCAGCTTGTCGGGATGTCCCAAGCAAGTTTGTCGATGAGAGAAATGTCTAGAAGGACTAACAGATACTTATGTACTATACTACACTGTGATCAGGAGGAACTACAGAGCGTGAAGAAGATACGGAATGACATATGACTTCACCACTTCCTGGATGTAGTGTTGGGCCTAGGCCATTAACAGGATGGGTAAATACAATACAAAAATCCCAGTAACTAATACATGACATTAAAACTACAGCAAAAATATTAAAGGAATTGCAAACACGTACCGCAGACCCCATGAATGAACCCTTGTAGGGCCAAGGAAAGCCTTCATCAAATCTACATGCAAAAATGTCAAATATATGCATAGGTAAAGAATCTAAAATATTAGTAAGTGCTAGCAGCGGATAACAAACATTTAAGTTCCTGCCTGGTAACCTTGGTACATGCAAATGAATAAGTGATAATAGTTGGAGAAGCTAATGAAAACTAGTGGTGATCTGCTACCCCATACCATAACGCCTACTCTGTGATGGATATGACTTCATTGATGACGTAGGGCTTAATATTGTTCAAAATATATGGGTACTACACGATGGAGTACAACCACATAGTGGGAGAAAAGTAACTGCTTGGTTAAATGACCATTTCCCGAATAAATGAACACGTCAACAAGCTCTAATAAGATGGCAACTGCGTTCTCCAGATCTAAATCCTTTGGACTTTTATTTATGGACCTATATGAAGCAGCTTGTCCACTCAGTTGAAATCACTACCCGTCAACAGTTACTTCAAAGAATTCAGAATGCAACTAGCCAGATAAGAAATGATGTAAATCTCATCCGTCGAGTAACGGAATCTTTAGTTGGCCGATTTGCAGCTTGCATTTGAGCTGAGGATGGACATTATGATCAAGTATTATAGCCTTAAAATTTGTTCATTTGGTTAATAAAGGTTAATCAATGTTTAAACTATAAACACAAATAATAATTATTGTTATGGCAACCATCATTTTAACTTTTAGGCTACTTTGATTGATATATATTAAATTATATTTTTTAAAATACTTGTAATTTCTAAACAAAAACGATTTTGGACTATATTTGACATTAACCCAGCTGCCAACTGTCAAAGTTTGTCATAGAGCCTGTAAAACACCCTGTATAAATATTTAAAATCACGGCACTCATATTCCAGACATCCTGTATTTATTTTACTAAATATTTTGCCCTCATAAAGAGTTTAAATAAATTACTGAAACGTGAATATATCTAATTATCTTTCGATTTTCTCTCAATATACCTTAGACTTCTAAAGAGGGCGCATTTGGCGCTACTACCTCATCCTCCATATAACAAAGCGCAGTGGCCTGAACTCAATATTAAGATACAAATTATAAAGTACTGTTGCTATTTCCACCGTCGTCCATCAGATAAGCGTTGTAGGAAAACAGCAGTCCACACTAGGCTAAACTTGCTAATAATGTCGATAAGTTCGCAGTCTCGGATTGTGCCTGAGCTAACTCGCCTGAAAGTTTCAACATCCATTATCGGAAACCAACAGGAATGTGTAATCATCATTACATTACCATTCAAGAAAAGAGGACATCCAAAATATCATTTTATTTCAATAATTTTTTGCATGTTTACTTGCTGTCGCTAAAAGTAACAAATAATAACATGTTTAGGATTTAAAAATGTCTGCTCACATTTGTGTTGTGAAGTTTGTTGCAAACGACATTTTTTACAGCTGATTATGCCTAGAGTTGTAGATTTTGGCAGATTTACTAGTTTAGTGACTTTGAGAGGGGACGGATTGTTGGGTTGCGCGAAGCAGGTTTGTCGTGAGAGAAATTTCTAGAATGACTAAGAGATCCTTACGTACCATAGGACAGTGTCACCAGGTGTGGACTCAGGAAGGCCGAAGACACAGAGCGAGAGGTACAGGTCGTCGTAGAGGAACCATAGAGCGTGAAAATTGTCGATTGCGACTCTAGCCTAGTAGTTCTCAGGTACCGTTTTAAAAGCAGCCAAACTATTGCAAATTAGTGGTTTTCAGAACCTGGAAGAATGGTTGGTATGCGTACAGTGTATCGCTGAACACGAAGTTTTAACCTCTTGTATTATCGTCCATATTGGGTGCTGTAAATCATTGGCCAACCTCAAGCTAACCGCTTAGCATGGTGTAGAGAGACGATTCAATAAGACCAAGAATGGAATCAGGTGGCATTTGTGACGAATCCCGTTTCTACAAGATTAGCTTGTAACTAGTAAATCCTCCACCATACGTTTACAGAATCAGAGTAGGTAACGGAGGTAACTAGCAAGTCATAATTTAATTCCTGTGTTTACCATGTGTTTTCGTTGTAGTTTTGTGTTCTTCTTCAATTTTTAGTGCCTTCTTTAATTTTAAACGTTTTATAGTTATTAAATAAAGAAATTTGTGTTGGGTGCAGATACTTTCCCACAATATAGTTCGCCGGTTTGGTTTTCTAGGTCATGGGACAAGACTGCCGCGGGTACATTAAAAGTTTTCTATTATCTATTAATTTCGTTCGATTTTGCTATAATAAACAGGTATTTTATCTAGCTGTACGTACAGGAAGTGTGTTTTATCGGTAGTGAGTGGTTATAATGAATGAAAATGTTATCATAGGCTCTGACTTTCCATAGGAAAAGAGGGTTTTGCCTCATCTTTTAAATATCGAGTTAAAATTCTGGAATAATTTTTATATTGTCCTTTAGGCCTTCCTGAGCACGTGGTTAACATGTTTGTACTTAGTCATAGTTAACCCTGTATATTGTCATATTTGCTAGATCTTCGCGGTGAGAGGCACCGGAAATTTCAAATATCGTGGCTACTTTGTTCATAAGATATAGGTACCTACGTGTCTGGGGAATTCAAGAGAAAAATTTCCATTTTCTTTTTTTCTAATACCTCTGATTTTTTGGCTTGTAACCAACATTTGATTTCTTCAAATATGCCGTTAGCTTAAGGTATTTTCTAACATCAATGTCCTTCTTTACTGTGAAGCATAGTTTCAACATCGAACACTTCGACCATAGAGTTGACGGAGAGTTACGTTTTATAATATAGTTGCTCGAAGGCAACAAGCTCTTTTTCATAGCGAATTCTTGATTTTTCAGAAATTAATGCATTACTTGCATCATTAGCCGCCTCTCGTACCCCTGTCGGAACATCATTGAGAGATTCTTCACTCATTTTGGATAGTTTACGACGAAGAGAAATGAAAAATAAATCAAACTCAATCTTCAAACTGAACTGACTGAAAATTTGAAAATTTATGTAAAAAAATATTAAGTCAAAACGGCAGTTAGTTATGGAAACGACAGGAATTTTTATCGGTGATTACTTGCGTTCAACGTAATTCAGCGTTGCGACCGCTTTACTTTTATTTACTGTTAGACGGTAAGCTGCATCGGGCGGTACTCGAGCACATTGAGAAAAATCTAGCGTAAAATGTTTCGCTTAATGCTGCCTGCATCCGCTGAATTACTTTGCACGCAAGCATTAGTACTATAATACGACGGCCTATTGTATAATGTAACAAAAATCGTGCGCAATAGTACACTTTTCCGCATGATCGTAGGAAAATAATTGTTATCATTGCATGTATAGGTTTCTGTGTGTGGAATAACTGCATAGGGTAAACATGAACGTAAGTCACTAACTGTCGGGACGCACTTATTCCAGCGTTATTAAATAAAACCACCCGCCACCACCGTCTGGCCGCGGGGTTATATATTTAAATTTATTAGGCTCGTGGCGCTTCCCTAAATTATGGCATTTGTAGAGGCGTAGCCAGGCGCAGTGTAGCTCTCCCTAATTTGTTGCTCCATAAATACATGTTCTTTTTGCGAAATTACCTTGAGAGCCGGTGTACACCCCAAACATGCGGGCGCTATATATCTCTATCTTATAATAGGCAGGGTAACGTATGGCATAATGGCCGGGTGGTGAGAGATAAAGTCTGTAATCTCGGAGAGGGGCGCAAGACATTGGCGCACCCACAATGGCCTGATAAGGTTTGTACAGCCACGGTGTTCGCTCATTCAGATATATGACCCTGTGGTTGTTGATATACAGATTTAGGTGGTATTACATCACGCTTATGGAAATTCTAGGAAAATAAACAAAAAAATAATCTGATCAGTAATCATCTTACAGTGTGCACTAATTAATATACAGGGCGATTCTGAAAGGGATGGGTTCCTTTACTGAAAAAATAGTAATTCCAGATCTATGTACTACAATTTGTTGTGATTACAACTCCAAACACAATTTGTAGTATTATTTTACATACTATTATGCTTACAGTTTTGTAGTAATAATCCTCAAACATTATTTTACTGAAGCAGAAATTTTACCAAATCCTATGCACAGGATGTTTCAAACTCGATAGGTAGTACTTATTGGCCTACTATGAGGATACAAAAAGTATAAATACAATTTGGGACACGTGGTGTTAAATGGGTCTGATGAATAAAACAAAAGCATTTGCTTGAAGTAAAAAGTAAAAGCAAAAGCAAATGCTGCGAAATAGAAAGTAGTAGCAAAAGCATTTGCTTCATGTTAAATTAATAATGTTTTGCTCTTGCTCTATAGCACTCCACAGCAAATGCTATTTTCTAACAAGCTCACACGTATCTCTATTGCAACTGCCTTTTGCAGTCAGCTCAAAAGCAAGCAGATAGATATCGCATAGTGCAGTTGTATTAGAGCATTAGAGATGTAAACTTAAAAATATATATTTAAAAATTAGTTCTGATGAGGAAAACAGTGTCGGGAAGGAAAATTAGGGAGAACAAGTTATTTTACAAAAATCACAAATACCGACCGTAAAATTGGCGAAAGATGAGGCGTTGAAAGAGCTAAAACAAGATTGGGAAATCAAAACGGGAAAACCAACTGAGTAAAAAAATTAACAACATGAAAACAAAAATTAAACAGAAAACCGATATGCATAAAACTGGAAATAAGAAAATTAGATTAAATAAGTGGGAAAAGGTTTATGCTGCAGTATTGGAAATCGTTGATTTAATTGTCCAAAACAACATTCAATACTGAATTTCTTGTGGTGTAATGGGATATTTGTAAATAGTCATTAAACATGGTTCTATGCCGTATCACTCATCTGCTAGAAGTATAGCATTTTGTGTATTGCGGGGTTGTCATGACAACATATGTTGGAATTTTTCCATATTCTACTGTCATGAGTGGATCCAGGCCACTGAACTTCTAGGTTTGTAAATCTATCCGATGCATCACAAGTTGCCTGAACATCGAAGCTTGAAAAGCCGTTTCTGTTTATATATTCGTCTCCATAGTCCAAAGGTTTCGGAATTCGCACATGTGTACGATCCAGTGCTCCTATTGTTCTAGGAAAATTATATTTTTCTTGCCAATGTTGGCTCACTCGTTCCGTAGAACAAGGAAGTTTAATTCATAAATTTGACTTGGCTATTATTTTATTTGTCACTTCTGCATTTGTTTTTGGCACAGCGATTTCTTATTCCAATGACTTCACCAACACTATTTTGGTAGCCAGGATCAGAAGTGTATCTTAAGAAAACTTTTTCATTTTTTAGGCAGGTGTCAGAGCACCTCCTCGTTTTTCATACGGCTCCCCAATAAAATAATTGACTAACCCATGTACATTTTCTTCATTAAAACGGAAGAGTTGTCTATAATCGCCTGATAATATTTCTATTCGTTTTTGTAATATTTTTCTGCTCTACTTTGATTTAAAAACATAATTCACAATTTAGATGCTGCTTTATATACACGAAGTCTACTACTGAGGTACCTTCAGTTTTATTAAAGCAAATGCTAAACTAATAGTAAACACGGTAGTTTTAATCATATAAATGGTTTTATTCATATTTGCTCTAGCTTCTGCTTCTAACAAAGCAAATGCTTTTACTTTAAGGATGATGTAAATGCTCCGAAAATATTAATCATGTATATCGAAGGTTTTGCTTCAAAAATATGTAGTAGAAGCATTTGCTACCTTTTATTCATCAGACCCAATGGGTCTGATGAATAAAACAAAAGCATTTGCTTGAAGTAAAAAGTAAAAGCAAAAGCAAATGCTGCGAAGTAGAAGGTAGTAGCAAAAGCATTTGCTTCGTGTTAAATTAATAATGTTTTGCTTTTGCTCTATAGCAAATCCTTCACGCTCCGCAGCAAATGCTATTTTCTAACAAGCTCACACGTATCTGTTGCAACTGCCTTTTGCAGTCAGTTTAAAAGTAAGCAGATAGATATCGCATAGTGCAATAGTATTAGAGCATTAGTGATGTAAGCTTAAAAATATATATTTTAAAAAATGAGTTCTGATGAGGAAAACAGTGTTGGGGAGGAAACTCAGGGAGAACAAGTTATTTTACAAAAATCACAAATACCGGCCGTAAAACTGGCGAAAGATGAGGCGTTGAAAGAGCTAAAACAAGATTGGGAAATCAAAACGGGAAAAGTAATTACGGAAAAGCAACTGAGTATAAAAATCAACAACATGAAAACAAAAATTAAACAGAAAACCGATATGCATAAAACTGGAAATAAGAAAATTAGATTAAATAAGTGGGAAAAGGCTTATATTGCAGTATTGGCAATCCTTGTTTTAATTGTCCAAAACAACATTTAATTCTGAATTTCTTGTGGTGTATTGGGATATTTGTAAATAGTCATTAAACATAGTTCTATGCCGTATCCCTCATCTGCTAGAAGTATAGCATTTTGTGTATTGCGGCGCATGACAACATATGTTGGAATTTTTCCATATTCTGCTGTCGTGAGTGGATCCAGGCCACTGCACATCTACGCTTGTAAATCTATCCGATGCATCACAAGTTGCCTGGACATTGAAGCTTGCAAAGGCGTTTATGTTTATATATTCGTCTCCATAGTCCAAAGGTTTCGGAATTCGCACATGTGTACAATCCAGTGCTCCTATTGTTCTAGGAAAATTATATTTTTCTTGCCAATGTTGGCTCGCTCCTCTAATTTCTTCCGTAGATCAAGGAAATTTAATTCATAAATTTGACTTGGCCATTATTTTATTTGTCACTTCTGTAATTATTTTTGGCATAGTGATTTCTTATTCCAATGACTTCACCAACACTATTTGAAGTGTACCTTAAGAAAACTTTAATTTTTTAGGCAGGTGTCAGAGCACCGCCTCGTTTTTCATACTGTTCCCCAATAAAATAATTGACTAACCAATGTTAACCAAGAAAATGTATTTTCTTCATTAAAACGGAAGAGTTTTCTATAATCGCCTGATAATATTTCTATTCGTTTTTGTAATATTTTTCTGTTCTAATTTGATTTAAAAACATAATTCACAATTTAGATGCTGCTTCATATACACGAAGTCTACTACTGAGGTACCTTCAGTTTTATTAAAGCAAATGCTAAACTAATGGTAAACATGGTAGTTTTATTCATATAAATGGTTTTATTCATATTTGCTGTAGCTTTTGCTTCTAACAAAGCAAATGCTTTTACTTTAAAGATGATGTAAATGCTCCGAAAATATTAATCATGTATATCGAAGGTTTTGCTTCAAAAACATGTAGTAGAAGCATTTGCTACCTTTTATTCATCAGACCCAATGACGTCATCGACTATATTTTTTCAAGAAATTTATACCCAAATTTCCTCCTGTTAAAAAGCGTTCTTTTTTCTAATAAACTTTTATTAGAGATTTTTTCTATATTATTTTCTGTTTAAAAGTTATAAGCAATATCGTCCTAAAGAGTATCAAAAAAGATACCACCTAAAAATCACATTAGCGGTGGAAGGATCAAGTAGTCGTTGGAAAATAATTGAATGATCGTTGTTTAAAGTGGATAAATGTTACAAAATATTTGTCATTACTTAATACGAACGTCAAACGTACAACTTTTGTGCTTACAAAACGTTTCTCATTCAGAAACAGTTGATATGTAGCTAATTTACGGCGAGTCACAAAAAAAAAAACAAGAAGAGCTGTAGAGTTATATCGACAAAGGCATCGAGACGCCTCATTCGTGATCATAGAACCTTTGCAAGAATGGAGGTGACCTTGCGACAAAATGAAGATGCATTTTCTGTTCCGAAAAATCAAATAATTGACTGAAGGTTAAGAAACAATGTTAATACAGCTAGACACTCAAATTCCACGAAATTCTATACAGCAGGCTAACTGGGAATTGAATTTAAATAAATCAACCATTCAACCAATTTTAAAGACCAATGGGTATCATGACTACAAAATTCACAATTTGGAGTATTTGCCTGAGCAATACTGTAGTAAATGTAGAAACTGTTGATCAAAAGCTTTTTCGGCAGATTCTTTGGACGGATGAAAATCAGTTTGTCAGTAATGATTTGCCAAACAGGCGAAACGAACAGTACTGGTCTATTGAAATTTCCCTCATTGTAAATCAAGTCCAAAACTAAGGCCATTTTGGAGTGGATGGCTCGGCATCATCGGTAGGCATTTAATTATGCCTTATTTTTATAAACATACATTGAACAGCGTGACTTACCTTAGTTTCCTACAAGAAGAATTGCTTGCACTTCTGAAGAATGTGCTTTTGCAGCTAAAGAGAAACCTATGATTCCAGCACGACGGAGCTACACCCCACAAGACCAGGATTGTGCAGCAATATTTAGATAAGACTTGCTAACATAATATTATGTAGTAAACACCAGGCTTTATAAAAAAAACGCCTTGTAAAGATTAGAAAGTGCTTAAACACCGCTGGGACTGCAACTAACAAATTAATAAAAAACGTACCTGCAATAAATCGATATTTGGTAATTTTACAAGTTTTGCTTGCATTTAATACAGACATCTCTCTATTTTTATTGGATGCAGCTCATAATACACTGCCGCGGATGTGTTTTACGTTATACGAGTATTAAAATCCCTTATTCACGTCAAGAATGAACATACTTTGGAATTCATGTATCGTGCAAATATGCAGGCTCTTGTCATGTTTGCAATCTTGCCATTGCACGCTTACATTGGCAGCACTGTACAAACGGGTTGGTATGTTATTTTTCATTTGTATGACAATTATATTAATATTTTTGTCAGATTTGCTCGTTATTAACATCCTTGCTCTCTCTCTGTCTGCCTCCCTCCTTCTCTCATTATCCCTCTCTCTCCCTCTCTACACCTCCCTTCCTAAATTCCTCCCTCCCCCTCCATCTCCCTCTTATAATTAAAGTGCATATCTCGGCCTCATCTAGGATTCTTTGACTTTCCCTTGTTGTTCTCGGGCAAGTTTAACCGTTTTCACTGTCGGCATCTTCAGTGGTGATTCCACAAAAACTGTGAGAGTCAGTAGTGGCGAAAACTTGTTTAGTTTCTAATTACAACCCTATTTTTAGTAAGGGAAATGCTTTTCTGAGATTTTATTTCGATATCTCTTGCTGTAAACTTAATACATTCTAATGGAATATTACCCTAACGCCCTCTAACAGGATATATAATGGAAAACACCGTCGTAACTTTTAATACGGCGTATTTCGAGGCTCACCCGCCTGGAAGTAATACTAATCAGAGCCAAATTAGGAGAAAAGTCATAACCCGCGGCACTAATACAAAACCCATGGTAAAGACACGGAATTATAACTAAGATCTTATTTGGCGCTGTTCATAAAGGAAGTTGTGCATAGAGCGTACCTTCATAAGTTTAAATTAAACTTGCCAATCCGGTGCTAGAGTTTATATTATTATTAACCGCCTCCAGGCCGAATCAGGAACTTATATTGTCGCTACAATACCGTCGCCTTCGTGTAATATTGTTGCCAACTTCACGGCAGTCGAGACATCGCTGTGACTGCATTCATGGTATTTCTTCACACTCAACTTTTAGTTTTATCTTGTACCGCTTGATGACGTTCCGTCTCATTATGGGATTTGGCGCTTTATTCGATAACGAAATAAACTGGGGTCACGACAACTGTAAGTTTATAAACCATAATTTAAAAGAAGTAACAGTGATTGAATATACATACCTGGACGTAGTACACGTTAAATATGTGCCTTATACTCCGTTAAAATATGAATGAGGTAAGCAGGGGTAATATGACGACTATAATTTTAGTGCCAGTGCGGAGTCTAACAGGGTCAATCGCGCGGGTCGATGGCCTTTACAGCTGACTCGCATTTCGAACTGCGCTTTTAATTTTAATTATTTACGGAACGCTGTAATAGTCGCTGCCGCGTCCATATGTTTCGTTTTACGTCTGCTGCAAGTTGTATTCGCCGTGTGTATTTAAATAATTATTTATAAATAATAATAATAATATCTCTACCCCTCATTCTAATCACAAGGATTAGCCCAAAAGTCGAAGACTTGTGCGGGAGAGGGGGTGGCATATTGTTATTAAGCAGGCCGCATTTGCGCCCAGGAACAACTTACGTTGGTAGGCCCTAACCACCATTCAGTGCAGGAATGAGGGAAACCTGGAAAACCTCATTAATTAGGGGGGTAGTCAAATGTCAACCGGTATCAATCTCACACATTGACCCAAGTCAACATTCTTCCACCCTACCATATCCGCAGAGATGGTGCCAATCTCTCCACGAATATAGCTACCTATTTTTCTAGCGGTCTACCGGTTGCGGGGATCGAACCCACAGCGATCTAGTCACCTCGATTCAAGTACTGACGCCTTAAACCGCGCGACCACTGGCCGATCCAAAAATAGTAACATAGTTTACATTAACAGCTATTGGTTGAAGGGAGAAATGAATTAAGTGAAGTAACATGTCAAAGGAGAGAAGAAATAGACGAGAATTACTTCAAATGTGGTTTGACAGTGATCCACAGGCGGCAAACTTCTATGAAGAAGATATACAAAAACTTGTGCCACGCTATGACAAATGCCTGCAAAAGTTCGGCAGTTATGTGGAAAAGTAGTTTAAGAATTGTAGAATTTTGTGCAATAAATAATTTTTCTGTATCTGTACACAATTTAATTTTATTACCAAACGGAACTTACTTTCTGGACGTACCTCGTATAACATTATCGTTAAAATTCACAGAACAACTTACTTGTTAGTCAAGCTACTTTCATATTCCATCGTATGGAAATATGACAGTATATTAGAAAATGCAGCAGCATTCAACTAATTCTTGGTAAAAAATCAATCACATTTTACCATTATCAGAATCACAAATGTTTATTAATTTTAATGAAAAATAGTGTACTTGGATGTTGATAAATATAATCAGCTTAGAGATTAGTACTATCAATTAATACTTTAGACAACCATATATTTAGTAAAACAATACAATGGTTTCATTTTTTTAAGTGTAACTTTTGCAGACAGAGCCATCTTTGAGCGAATTCTGTATGTATAAAGAAGCGGTCCACTAAGCTCCTTACTGTGTACTTCCATAACCACTGTTATGGAAGTACACATATCAACAGCGCAAAGTCTACAAATGCCTCCGCCTGGGTAAGTAAGCCTACCTGTGGAATACCGTAGCTTTTGCGGCTTTCATGTCTTAACTAAAGGTCACATAAATGTATATAATGCCACAATTATGCGACCAGCTAATGATATGAGCTTGGGTCTCACCGACTTTGAATCTAAACATCACGAGACGTCCCGGCGACTAGGTAATTTTGAACTAAGTTAAGTTCAGACGTTGAAATTGGAAAGATTAGTAAATATTGTTTAAAAAAACAATTTCAAATATGGAAAAAGATAAAGCAGGTAAGATTATTTGTAGTGCAGTTTCTTCTTCAGGCAAATTGTACGATAAATATAAATTACGAATTATTAGAAACTAAATATATGTAGATTTGTTGTTAATATCCATGTTGAGCAATTTAAGTGATTAAATGAAAGGATACTTCCGCAGCTGTTCTGATTTTTATAGTTAACTTTCAAACTTTGTAATTCAAAAACCAAGCCGTTTCACTTCCTCCTCGATTTATTTTGTAGTTATCTAAAGTGACGCTCCTTTTTTATAGCTCCGTCATAAAACCTGTAAAGTGAGTCTTCACATGTCATTTGTTTTATACGCATTTAAACTAGTTTATGTCTTTGACAGGCCTGGCAGTACAAAGTGATCTCTGATGGAATAGAAAAATAGCAGTCTGTGTCAACTAAAGTTAGCAAATACGTTTCTTTCTCGTACAGTGTCTGTGCTTTAAAAAATTACAAATTGAGTAAGATATGGAAGAAAAATCTTATTCGATTTCTTAGAGATACCTATCTAAATTCCATATTTTATTATCTAAATCAGCTACAACTCAAATAAACTTACTAAATCAATTTCTTGTTCCATCGACCCACCCAAAATCATTCTAGAATGCCGCTAATGGCACATTTTTTGCTGCTTAGTGTATCCTATTGACTATTAAACAATCGATTATCCTACCTGTTATGTCTGAAAAAGGTATACCTTGTTGAAGTCGTTAGGAGTAACAGTTTTCGAAATAATCTTATTTGAAATATTCACCGCATGCATCGATTGAAAACTGTTATCGTTTCAAGTAAAGTGCCTTTTCTACTGAAAATACAGCAAAATGTTACTTGAAAAAGTTGTTCAGAACGGTAAATTATGGAGGCGTGCAAATTTTGCTTTACCTGAAACCAAAACAGTTTTTACTTGGTGCACTGAGCATTTGAATAGGATTATTTCGAAAACTGTTACTTCTAACGACTTCAGCAAGGTATACCTTATTAAATAAAACAGGTAGGAGAAGCGATTGTTTCAATAGTCAGATGGATACACTAAGCTGCAAAAAAGTTCTGCCATTTAAAAGAAATATGGTGTGCCATAAGTGGCGTCCCCTCTACTTGTGACGTCAAAATTAGAAACAAATTTGAATTTCTCGCCCTCAAAAACCCCCGATTTACAAATTTTATGTAAATATTTGGAATTCTTAAGAAGTTATTTACAAACATCGAAAATAATGTGCTCTAATTTTTGCTACTTCATTTAAAAACGTCTTGTAAAATACACAGGCATTTTATTATTTATAACTAAAGGTATTCAAGCGAATTAAGTTTTTAGTTTCTGATAATTCTACAGTAATCTTTTACATTGTAGGTTTATTACCTGGCACTAGCACCGACAGAATTTACTCAGTAAGCACACCTTCGTTTTCGCCACATTTCAAGAGAAATATTAAAACCGAATTGCAAATGTCTTCCTTGTCCCAAGTGCCAATATACTTCATCTGCGACTCCTCTTAAGATCTTTATCAGGCTCAGCTTGATGGACGGATTTTTAATAATCACTTCCACAGACTCTTCAGCCGAGGTATAAAATTCTCCAGTTTTTGCTCATAACGGGTACAATGAAACTCCGCGTAAAAAAATTCCATCCAGAAAAGAAAATAGAAAGATTATTTATTCAGCAAAATCGAGATCCCGCTGTTCTCGTACTTCTTTATTAATATTTGCCTACAGTGTTTGCTGTTTATTATGTCACGCAGAGCAAAAGTCGCGCCATGAAATTCCTCGTACTGGCGACAGAACTCGAAAATCTTAACTCGGATTTAATTTCGACGAAATATCTGCTATAATTACAAGAGCATTACTTTCAATATATGGATCGGTCTTTTTTTCTACGAGCGAGCGTAAAAGTATATTTTATCACAAGCATTTTAATTTCAAAAGTTATACTCTTATACTATACAGGGTGTCCGGAATATGAGGGCAATAATTTTGCCAGCTGTTTACTGTTTTAGAAAGGTATTTTTTATTTTTATCAGTAAAAATGCAGAAATAGGTCAGATCTCATCTATTGTGGTTGAATTTTCCAGTTCCCACTGTCAGAAGTTAGATATCTATAGAGTGTTTTCATTAAACCAGGTTAGTAAATTTAGATAGATTAATTTCTTTAGATAATTATTGAATAGAGCTTTGTCTGTGGAATTGTTCATTAGCATACCTAGATGTTTGGTATCAGAGAACATACATATGACTTCATTGATAGGAATTGTAGGAGATTTGATATATATTAGCTTAAAATACATTTCACAAACAGTAAAAAGTTAAAAAAGCTAATCATAAAGAATATATGGGTAGATATTGTGGGTGTAATTCAACGCTGGTTGGGGCTTTAGCCCACAGAGTAGTTAGTTTCACACAATATTGTTAATACCTGAAAATATATAAAAAAAAAGAAATAAATTGTATACTGACAGAGACCTGACTAATTCATTTCGCCGTAAGAATACAAAATGGTAGATGTGTGCGATAAGCGACAGTCCATCAGCCAAATATTTGTCACCCGAAGAAAATTGGCATGAAATTCCGGAAGCGGAAACTGCCCCATTTGTCTGAAACGCAGCTAACACTTTAAAAAGTTAAGAAAAGGCCCTGAGGGATGGATGGTAAGTGAAAAGGTGATCGCAATGAAGTTAAAGTAGTTGGAAATTCTGTCTTGAGTCGCCGCTGCGACGTGACGGTGTCGCATTTGACTTTGTCGACGTTGCGATGCCCGTCACGTTGGGAGTCAGGCCAGGTCACCATTGAGGGGGCCTCAAGGATGCCTCAATTTGTACGCAGCGCAATAACCCCACCCCTCGACGTCGTACGTATAAAATATAATTTTCGGGAGATCTCTGGGCGAATTGAATATTATATTTCATGGGAATGTGTTGGATTTCTTTTTCTGTAACTGGGTTCAACATACAGGGTTAACTATGACTAAGCAAAAATATTTTAAGAGGGGATAAGGAAAAATAAGAATTAACGGAATCCTCCATCAAAAGTTTTAACCTACAGGGCAGATTGCCTATGCCAATGTTGACGTCATATCAAAATATTAACTTTTTGGTTGAAATTTCCTCCAAATGATGGTATTTAATGGTAATTTATTACCAGCTAAATTATTACTATATAGGTACCTACATACAGGGTTAACTATGACTAAGTACAAAAATTTTAACCACGTGCTCAGGGAGGTCTAAAAGACAATAAAAAAATTATTTCGGAATTCTTGCTCGATGTTTAAAAAATGGGGCAAAGCTCTCTTTTCCTACGGAAAGTCGGCGCCCATGACAATCAATCAACCTCTGACATGGCTAGTTATGTCAACTACCATGCGGTCGTTTTTCAACATTGTCAAGTGTAAAAATGACGAAAATAAACATTTATAGATAGATAACAGATAATCCGGTTAGCTACAGTATTTTGTATTCGTTCTTCGTTCTTTCGTTGCACACTACCAAAACTACATTTTCACTCCTTGCAGATTCATCATAATTATCCACTAACATATCCGACATAAAATACTTTATTTAATTACTACAACACGTTTAAAATTAGTCATTTAGCTGATTTAAAGTAACAGTAAGTTCTAGGTTATGAATTTGCATTGCTAGTTGCCTACTTTTCATGCTCCAAACCAAGTTAGTTATAATCTAAGGATCATTTTTACAGAACACTGTAAGCATCTTGGGATGTTATAGTTTAAAATATTAATTATTTTATGCAAAAATGGTCGATTACTGTTAATATTGTTGCTATTATTAGTATTAACAGAATTTAATTACACAACAACGCAAGAAGTTTAAAAATTTAAGGCCGTGAGTGTCCTACAGATGTCGTCACTCGTCAGATGTCGTCTGTAGATGTCAATAACGTAAGTATACGGTTACGGTACTCTGATTAGTTTGAAATAATTTTTCAGTACTTGCTTTTCGCAAATTTAATTTTTCGCGTATTTTTTGTGTATTTACAAACATGTCGTATTCAAATGCCTAGATGACGGATAAGGTGCTGATTTATGGGAGTGTGACAAGTGCATATCATATGCTACCTTCCTTTTAGCAGAGGACTGATTTAAATGTCCTGGTCTAAAAAGGTCCAAAGATGGAAGTGCAAAACCCTAGGCTAGCCGACAGCCGGAGCTGGTCGTGCGGTCTACCTTTTTTTTAAAGGGAGGACCGTTTTTATTTTGTATGGGCGCCAGTAACCATGTTGCCCAGGGTTTAAGGCTACTTAACCCTCGGCTACTGCTAAGTCCAATTCTAACTAGTATTAATACAGCCTAATTACGAACTAGTAGCATAAAGATAAATATAATAATGATAAATTGAGAGAAAAAGTGAAATCACAACATTTATTTACCACTAATATGTTTCATCACATCAAATAAACATTAACGTATTAAGAGAAAATAATAAACAATAGTAATTGTGAAATTTGGAACCGTTCGTGATCACGATAGGTGTACAGTATGCACAGGCATTGGCTTACTAAGTAAATGATGTTAATAATAATAATGTATATTCACGAAATAATCACTAATCAATTAATTTGACCATATATAATAAATTAGGCAATTATATGAATATTTCTATATGTTATTGGTTAGATTATAGGACTAAACGAAATTACTATGCAAGTAATTTATTACTAATTAGTTAGAGAAAAATGTAACCTAATAATAATATTCAATTGCGTTTTCTTTTTCTTAGTCTATAATAATTGATAATCTTAATTAACTGAAATAGATACATATATATAAAATTGTGTAATAACCAGAGAAAAAATATATATGTAGTAAAAGAAAATAGGAAGAGCTTATCTGCTTATGATGATGTCATTGATGTCCCTGTAGCTGTAGATGTGGTAGGAACGATGAAAACCCGAAGACAATCAGGAACAGGATTCACCAAAATCTAGGGTGGAGCCTGGATAGCATCCAATGTAGAGCCGTAAATCTACCTAGCAGCGAATGGGACTCTAGCAGATGGAGATACATATGCACCGAAGCACACTGTATATTGTATGGGTTCACTAAAACCCGTGGTAAAAAGCCCTATAAAGGATGACATCCTGTATAAGTGATTATAAAAAAAAGGCCTTTACTTACAAAGATGGTGGTTGGCTTTCTTTTCAATATTCCAGGAGAATTATAGGAATAAAAATGTTCCAGCCTGATATTACAATTGCTAAGTGCACTAAAATCCAGCTACTGCTGAAATTGTATTCCACAAAAATAAACGATGCGTACCACCTAAATGCACCCAAAAGAATACAACTTTCCACAAAATTTCCAACTCAAAATCCTCTTCTGAGGTAACACAATTGTTATTTAAATAATTGGAAAAATTTGCTACACGAGACACACCTTAGCGAGCGCGGCTTGGAAATTATAATCCTAGAAAAACCGTCCCACTATCTTAATCCTGACAAAAACAGTTAATACTTTTGCGGGTCTTTAATGAATCGACGCGTTTAATTTTATATTTGAAACGAAATTAAAGTTGCCTATGGTTTAGGTCTAGAACAATATTTAAATGAATTTGATGTACTGGGCGTTTCCAAGTTTCATTAATTATGCCGAAATAAAATTTAACCGTTACACATATTATCGTGCGGCAGCGTCACAGACGTTTCCCGAGTATACTACGTTTCGTATAAACTATTTTGCTTGCATATTCCACATCCGAGGATATGTACGTATGTGGATTTTATTTTTTTAAAAGAAAACGCGTGTCTGCATAAAAATACTAAGAGGGGAAAAATTTAGTAAATTGATTGTTCTATTTACTTTAATTTTTTCATATCGAGAAACGTTTAGAAAAAGAAGTTCTAATTAAAAAAACAACAGAGGTTGATGGTTGCCTAGACATTTGGTAAAAATAAAAATCAGACTCAACAATGTCACTTAATTAACGAAATGTAGTCACCGATTTTCAGATTTATAAGTTAATCTCGTCAGGGAGGGCTCAAATCGAAATATTTTGTAGAAAGAGCCCCCACTAAAATGACGCAAGGAACACACCCTCCAAAGGAGCGCACATCATTATGGGACACCCTGTATAATCATTAGCTTGATTTACATAATCTGCAGTGTTGCCGTTAATTTTGATAAGTGAAATATAAACACAATAATTATTTTTTAATTCCTTTTTTACAACTCTCTAATATTATGTGGTATTCCTCCTGTATGGCTTGATCTTTTACCCATACGACACAAGTTGTTTTTCACTGCAGATCGCCAAAACACAAAACAATTTCTACGCCTTATTACATGAAGATCTGTCTGATTACATATAACAAGAAGTTTGCTTCCTTAAAGACCTATATAAGACATATTTACGTTGTATTACGTAGTATTAACAAGTAAATTTGTATTATAATATAAAACAACATTTCTAATAGGTCAATTGAAATAGTAAAATATTTCTTAGAAGTTATCAACAAAGTTGAAAATACGTTACCTTACCAAATTGAAAGATTTAATAGGGCAGAATAACCAGTTATTACCTTATTTTTAACTACTAGTCGAAGACAAAATAAGTTTTACAATTTCGTAATAAATATGTAAATATTTACCTATTGCAATAATTTAAAAAATCCCTGGATTTGAGGATAAATTGCAAGGCAAAATTAAGTAAATTATAACTTCATCTTACATGTTATTGGAATATGAAAAAACTATACATAAGAGGTACATTTTTATTTATTTTAGTAGGTCGTTATCATACTTGACAGTTAATCAGTTTGACGCTGTCGACATTATTTAATTTCATTTTGACATTTAATTTCAAATAATTTTAATTTATTGGTATACTAATTTTTATAGTTAGATATTTGACTCAAGTTAAAGGAGGCCACCTGATGAAGCAATCCAAAAAAATGCTGAAATAGATCAGATCTCATCTATTGTGGTTGAATTTGTAGTACCCACTCCATATATAGGGTATATCAGGTTAGTAAATAGAATACATTTTTTAGATAATTATTGAATAGAGTTTTGTCTGTGGGTGTTCATTAGCATACCTAGATGTTTGGTATCAGAGAGCATGCATATGACTTCATTGATAGGAATTGTAGGAGATTTGATACATATTAGCTTAAAATACCTTTCTTAAACAGTAGAAAAATGTTACAAAAGCTAATAATAAGGAATATATGGGTAGATATTGTGGGTGTAATTCAACGCAGGTTGGGGCTTTTGTCCACTGAGTAGTTAGTTTCACGCAATATTGTTAATACCTGAAAATATATGAAAAAATTGTTGGTGTAATTCAACGCTGGTTGGGGCTTTAGTCCACAGAGTAGTTAGTTTCACACAATATTATTAATACCTAAAAATATATAAAAATCATAAAAGTTATTGCTTTTGAACCATTTCGCGATAACACATATACTTTCGAACACAAACACTGATATCACAAATTTAACTTGAAGGGTTTGCTATTCACACCCCAAAAAAATCGTATTCGTATGGCATTCTGGTTCGAATACTCAATTTTTTGCGATGTTTACGACTCCGTTTCAATCATTATTCCGCCCCTCGCGCCACGTAACCTTTAATATAAAAATACCTGGGAATTGCTTTCATTTACGAATGGGGACACATACAGAATATCATCGAAACGGATTCGCTAAAATGTACACGAAATATCTGCCGAGGAATATCAAATATTGCAAGAATCCGTTCGATGGATCAAATATGTGGGGGAATATTAAGTTACACATCGTCGAATGAAAGGAATTTCGTAGGTGTATATAATTTACTTGAGAAACGGTGATCTTGTTAGGAAAAGCCACTATCGGTCCTAAGCCAACTGAAGTTACCGCAATTTCTTATTTCTAAATGAAATAGATGTTGCAAGTGAATAGCTGTAACATATATAAACTCTTGTTAGTATCTTAAATGTGATGTTTCTAATGCGACATTGTTGACAACGGTAGGTGAGCTACTTATCTCCTTGGGTTGAATATGAATTTCGCGTCATAAGTGCAAATAGAAGGAACTCTTGAACTTGAAATAGTACAATTATTACAATTAGGAATATTATTCACAAAATTTGTTAACTCATGTTTGTTTATTACCACATTATTCTTTTTCAAAATTCTCTACCTGCTCTATTACATTCACCTGAGGTTCGATATTGGCTGACTGTAATAACGATAAGTACTATTGCTGCAGATGGAGTTTTATTGTGAAGAATCCTGTTAGCTTTCATAGTCATTATATAAGAATGGACATGCCAGATGTAAGCCATTGGAAATATTTGAAAGAAGTGGCACATTTAAAACCTCACTCGTTTCATCGAAATGTTTTGCAAATATGAAAAATCCATAATTTTAAATACCCTCGTATATTACTTAAGTACCCTTACGATACAGCTCTGTTATAACAAATTTTTCATAGAATCATAGTTTCCAGTGTTTTATTTTTATAGAAATCATTCAATTAGCTAGCTTACTTTTCATTTAACGCTGGGTTTAGAATAGAATAGAATAGAATAACATTTATTTCCTTAAAAATACAATTTTGTATAGGAATTGTCAAAATAGAAAAATACAAACTACGACATAAAAAAATCGTCAAGAGTGTAAAAACATTTATGAAGTAAATAACTCTTCAAACTAACCTTAAAAACTGTCACATTTTTAGCATTTTGAATATGAACACCTAAATGATTAAAAATTTTAAGACCCAGGCAAGTAGGTGAGTTCTGTGAAACTCTGTATTTAAAAAATGGTATATGATATTTATCATTTTGCCGTGTGTTAATGTGATGAATATCACTAATCTTCAAAAATTTGTTTTTATTCGTATAAACATACACCGAGAGTTCATATACCAGTAGACAACACAAAGTTAAAATTCTAAACTCTTTAAAAATATTCCTGCATGATACAGTACTAACAACACCAGCCATACACCTTAAAATTCTTTTTTGCGAAATAAAAACATCTAAAAAATGAGGCTGAAGGGCCCCACAGACTCCACTAAACAGACTCCACTAGGCCATGGTAAATGTTAAGAAGCTGTTCTTTAGTTAAAACTGGTTTTACATTACGAATTAAATATAATACAGAATTTAATTTATTTATTAATTGATCACAATGTACTTTCCACTGTAGACATTCATCCATAACTATTCCTAAATACTTTATTGCTGTATTTTTAATTAAAATATGTTTAAAGAATTACATATTCTCTGGCGATTATGAAATCCTATATAATGAGTTTTTTTTTTGCATTACAGTGTTGTTTGTTACATTGAACTTCTACAGTTTTATCAGTTTTTTCTGAAATAATAGATTGATCGGCAGCATACATGGTAATAAACATATCAGGTGTCAAAGTATCCGGTTCATTTGTGTACAAAAGGAATAGCATGGGACCCAACACAGAACCTTGAGGGACACCCATTTCAACATCTTTACTCACTGAATTAAAAATTTTATTTATGGTCATTACTATAATGAGTCAGACTAACATACTGTTTCCTATCTTTTAAAAATGAGGAAATCCAGTCTAGTGCCACACCCCGTACACCGTATGCATATAATTTTGCTAATAATTTGTCGTGATTAACACAGTCAAACGCTCTAGAAAGGTCACAAAAAATACCTACGGGACATTCTTCTTTTTCAATGCATTCAATTATTCTTTCATAAAATTCGAGCACAGCCGTATTTTCCAGTGTTTTATAGAAATCATTCAATTAGCTAACTTACTTTTCATTTAACGCTGGGTTTTACAACCAAATTATGTTATAAGCGGCAACCATTTTGACAACGCTGAAAATTGTCGCATATAACAATAAAAATATCACAAATCTAACCAGTTTCCTTTGAATAGTCAAAACGAAGACAATGAAAAGTAATGATGACTTTAATGCTTTTGGCGCAAATATTAACACCAAAAACCTTGAAATTTCCAAAAACTCCTTTTTTATTATAATAATATAAATAATCACTTCACATGAGGCGCATAAAAAATTCACATGGGCTATACAAATCACAATAAAATTGTATCCGCAATAAAAATTGCTTTTCCAAAGTGCAGTCAAACGCGTAAAATAATATTGAGTAATCCACCACATAATATTCAATGCAATGTTTTTGTGAATGCTGTTTTATAAGATTTGCTTTGAAAACATTTTTGAGAGCTGTTATAAAATATCAAATACTAGTTGAGAACCTCGTCTATAGAATTGTTCTTAGACATTTTTTGTCAAAGAGAATGCATGAATTTATTGATAAGAATTGTAGGAAAACTGATTTGGATTAGATTAAATACTGTAACCTCTACGTTGATCTAGCCTTAAAATACGTCATGTAGAAAAACAAACTTTGTTGCCATTACTTGATTTTCCTAGGTCCTCGAGAACGCATCTAGAACCAAATCGAATATAACCTGGAATGTTCCAGGAAAGTCAAAGTAAAGGTATTACAAAAACTATAAATTTGAAATCAGACAAGAATATAATTACAAACTAAAAAAATAGGTGAACTTTCTTAACAATACGTTTACAATAAAGAAAAGTATATGTATAAAATGTTATGGGTGCAATTCAATAGTGGTTGGGGCATTAGTCCGTAGAGTAGTTAGTTTCATACAATATTATTAACAGCTAATAAAACTTGTATAAAAAATTACAGTAGCTTCTTGTAGTAAAGGATGCATGAACATTTTTTAATAAAGGCATCACAAAGTGAGTACTCTAAATAAAAGAGAGATCACTTGTTGTCCTGCGTTTATTTTTCGGTTATCATTCATTTTCTACGTCTCTAGACGCATTAATAACTGACATCTGACGCATTAACACGTTTGAGCCTCGATAACATTCCAGATAAGGGTCGCGCCTCGATATATCAGCACCAGACACGAAGACCAGCGTTTCACGTAGTTTTACGATAATAGAAGATGGATTTCCTGTCAATCCACATGATCTTTACAAAAAAATATATATATCATTGCGACCCACACATGTTGCTCGCAGCAGGACCTTTTTTAATGGTGAGTATGCTGAGCAAAACGGTCTCCCAATACTTCCTTGTTATTGTCAAAATATTCGCACCTACATAAGAAGCTACAGAAAGGACTAGTAAATAATGTAATTCATATACTGATTTATGAACTCTAAAATCACTAGTAAGTCTTGAAGACTACAACAAATTTTGAATCATAGTCACCAGTTTTTTACCAGTTTTTAAAACTGACAAAGTTAATATGGATCATAAAGTTACTAATACTTAATAACTATTAGAATTCGTATAATTCATCATCCACTAGTGATTTTTGAATCATATTGTTATTAGTGATTTAAATCCAAGTAACAATTTTTGACTTCATTTTGCTAATTATGAATTATATGATAGTTAATGGCTTGCAGTAGTTAAGCAACTTATTACTCATAAAATTAAAGCCACACAAACTATAAAATAATAAAAACAATTTTGTCATAAGTGAAAAGTGATCATAAAGCCACTAATGGCTCTGGATTCCATAAAATTTATCTTTCTCTAGTGACTTATCAATCATATGATCATTCATTTATTAGTGATTTATTTGTTATAAAATTATATCATAAAATTATAGTGACTAACAAGTCATAAGGTGATAAAGTGATATATGGTCCCTGAAATCGCTAATGGTTCATTAAATATGCAATTCATATAATTTCTTTTGATAATTATGCATCATGAGCATTCATTATTTATTAGTGACTTATATGTCGTAATATTATAGTCAGTGGTAACAAATCATACATACAAAAGTAACGGCTTTGTCATAAGGTCACTTGTACTATGTCTCGTTAGAGACTAATGATTTATAGATCATAAAGTCAATAACTTCGTCATAGGGCCAATTATAACTTAAAAGTGATTAAAATACCAGTAATTTATAAATCACAAAGTCATTAATGGCTTATAAGTAAAATTTTTCATGTTCCTTAATATCCATTAATTAGGTACTATATAAATTATGATCATTTATAAGTGTGTTTGTATAATGCTCATTAGTGACAAACCATAAAATTAATAGAGATATAGTAATAAAGTTACTTGCAAAGTCAGGGTCACAAATAAACCATAGAATTATTAGTGTCACTTTTTCTCAATTTCTACTGATGTTAATTAGAATACAAGAGTTTGATTCACTTACAAGAAGTATATGCCATATAATTAACTAATTGGTAACAAATCATAAAGTTAGCAGTGTTGAGATAATTTTATGGCAATCGAAACCACGTTGCTTGGTAATAGATTTAATTACCAAGCACCGTGCTTGAGACATTTGACATACAATTATGAAGCATTTGTCAATGCTAGAGGGAAATTCGGTCAAAATGTTTTGTCAAAAAAATTAAATAATTTGCAGCACAACAAAACAACTATTTATTTATTAAAATTACAGCTGGTAAAGGTAGTTATTAAAATTTAACGCAAAATTAGGTTGGGGATTTTTTTTTAAAGAATATCTATTACCACGAATAGTATTCATGATCTTATTGTGGTCGAGGTTCTTGGTCGATGTTTAACTATGGTTTTATAGAATTTGGATTATGACCAGTAATTTTCAGCAATTGTTGTCCTTGCACACCATTCTTTGTCAATTCGCTAACAGCAGTTGACCTGTTCGAATGGTTTGTTATTTTTGTGTCCTTTACATTCAGGCCTCAGCAGACGATTTAGACCATCTATTAATAGTATTTTTTCAACAATGACATCGTGGTACCAATTATAGGTGTTTTCCAGTATCGATTAGGTTTTAAGAACAGCCGCGATGAGGTAATATATTTGCTTCGTTTTGATATCAGTTTATAAAAAAGCAACTTTGACTTTCATCATTGGCAATCAACCTTTTGTAAAGCTATTTGAACAGCCTTGGCAAGTTTTACTGAACACCGGATTATATTCAATGCGGTTTTTTTGGAGAGCCATCGTTATTTTTCTCGATTAGAAAAATATCCAAGACAGGCAACGGTCTCGATTTCTTTCTACACTAATGCTACAGCAGCAATTTGGTAGAATTTACGCATAAGACCTTCAGGGGTATTTTCGTCCCAGAACAATATTATTCGGTTTACTTCTGACAAGCTTAACGAAACTGAACTGATCTTACTTTTACACGGATTTGTTCGCATCACAAGCATTTCGAGCAGGTTTAAATACCAAGCTGTTAAACGGGCCAATAATGATCTTATAGTGATTATAGTACTTCTCCTGTAAAAGTTGCTGTTGCTTCTTTGAATTCTGTTCCATTTTTCTTCCTCATATCTTCTAGTATCAACGCCAGGTCTTCTACGTTTAATATGCTCACTTAACTCATATTTTCGTTCACAGCAAATGTGTATTTGTGCCTGTGTGAGGTATTTTTTGAATTTTTTTCTTTAATTATAGCGTTAACAGCATTGGCAAATCGTGACATGTTTAAATTTATATGAAATATGGAGTTGTCAAACTTAAATAATCTTGGTGTCTCAGTGACTGAAAATATCCCTGAATGCAGTTATCCGTTAAACGTTGGGCGATTTGTGTCACATGACAACTGTCAAAATATTTCACTTATAATATCACAAAAGCTTAAAAAATTTCCAAATTCGGTAAGAAAATTTCACATCCCAAGTATGAATTAAACCTGCCATTTTAAATTAATTTAACTATTGTTGTTGTTGACATATGTTAATTTGTCATATTTATTTAAACGGTTCTGTCACAGTAGATGTCAATTAATAGTTCGAAGCATACGTACGTTGAGTTTCATAACTGTATACTGACATGTAGCGATTTGATAAAGAAAATCAACAGGTTATTAGACAAGAAATACAGAACCTAATACCGAGACCACTAGAATCAAGAGCAAGTGTATGGAAACAATTTATTGAATTTTGCAGGTATACCCACCATCAGTGGCGGCTTGTGATGAAATGAAACGGGTGTTCTGCAAATATTTACTCACCTATTTTTTGAAAGTCAATTCAATCCTGCGATCCTTCATAGAAGCAAACATGTCTATAACCTTCTCGTTGAAGCCATCAATTTGTGAAATAAATATTTTATCAATGGAAAGCATCGATAGAGCTTTCAAACGATCCTGGGACATTGAATTTCGAAGTCTTGATTATTTTTAAAGTTGAAAAGCGTCTTTCAGCTTCTGATGTTGACATGGGTGTTGTTGCAACAATTTCTAATATTTTTTTTTGTTTCCCGAAATGTTTTGTCTAAATTATTTTGTGTTTAATATTAATTGTCCCTAATAAAGCTAATTCCATTGTATTATGTAGATGGCTTTTGAAGTTGTCGTGCTTTTTTATTTTTTTAGTTAAGTGAACAAAATCTGTCACCTACCTCCGTCCATGCTTTATTACCGCCAAAAAGTAAACAAGGCAAACAAAATAACGCATTTTATTTTGTTGCACCCACAAATCCAATTGTTCTTCGAATAAAATAATTTCTCTATTAAATTGACGTTTATATGCTTTTCCGAGGCTAACACCTGCAGTCTCAATAACAATATCGGGCAATGTTTTTAAATCAATTTTTCTTCATATGAGTATTTAAAAAATCGCTTCACATGAACTAAATTATAAACTAAATCCATTGTCACTATTATAAATATTAATAATTAGTACAATAAATCACTATACAAATTCACAAAACACCAAAACAGTATTTAAAATCTCAAGTTAACACGAAATTCGAAATAGGTACGATTTACGCCCGCAATTCTACGAGCAGTACATTCACTGATGTTGCCTTTGCTGCGAAGAATGCAGCTCACTGACCGTGTAAATTCGTGCATATGCGAGCGTCAATTGTGGATCGCCACGGGAGTTGAAGGGGAAGATGGGTGTCCTGAACCGTGCACAGAACTACCTCGTGTGGCCCAGTTCAATGTACCGCGACGCGCTCGCGTAGAGACCCCGATAATTCATCTGGTCCACTACTCAATAGAGAATGGCGGACAGAATGCGATTTCAATGAAAGCACGACGGCTCGACACAGCGGACAGCGTCGGCAGGCGTAGGATGCTGTTTAGCTGTACCAATTAACCAAATTATTTTATTAATAAATTTTAGTAATTATTACGCCGCGAAAATATATAAATATCTAATTTTTTTGGCAGTTCTGCAGCTCTGCAGCACCTATACACCAGCCGCCACTGCTCACCATATTTCGATAAATAAAAAAATCACCAACTTTAGTTGCGTCAACTACCAAAAAATTAGCACTTAATTATCGACTCGCCACGAAAAAATGTCCAGAAGTTTTTCTGGTTGCCATGGTAACGAGTCAAAATAAAGGCATCTTATCGGTTTTAAAGTAAAGATGTGAAATTTTCTAATAAATTTATAGTCACACAGTGACTAGAGATATTGTGTCTTAATCACTGATAACTTTATAAATTATATGTCTGAGGTTCTAGAAGTTTATTAGCAATAAAGCCTTGGGTGGAGGATAACGTTTTTATATGTAAACGTGGGTAAATACTTTATATTGGAATAGAATATCAGCTGATATGAATCAAACGTTGAACGGTTCGTCATAAAAAAGCGTCTCGAAAATTCCTCACGGGACAGTACATTTCGCATCACTTCACAGTAATGTAACCTCTACAAACGGGCATATTTTTCTTTGGGGATGACTCCGCGTTATTGATGATGACCCGACCGCGCTGCACGTCAAGCTGTTTTTCACCCCGCGACTAAACTAATTCCAGATATAGAGATAAATCATGACGTCGCAAGAAACGTAAAACGTATCTGATGAAATAATAGAGTAACAGCTCCCCGAGCTGTAATCCCGGAGCGGAATCGATTAATAAAAAAGACGTTGTGCAAATCCCAGTAGACAGTCGTGTCATCTGTTGATTACTCGGGGATTCGGCCAAATTGGTATCGGCGAGGGGGGAGGAGCGGGGATCGGCTTGTCACCAATGGAAGTGATGTATCGCAGTTCGACTCTGCAGACGATCAAATACTGAATCCCTTGCCGGTACACGGCTCTTACAATCCGCGATTTTATGTTTCGCCCCCAGAACGCGATTTAGGAGATAGAGGACGTAAAGCTTACCGAAATTTTATAGGTTTTGTTGATGACAGCAATCGATATAGAAAGCCGGAGGTTCTTTCAATAAATAACACATTTCATTATTAAATCTGGGTCAGATATGATTTATTAATTCGCCTTAAGCTAAAGTGTTTCATATCTGAAACAAAGGAGGAACTTGGAGGAAAACAACGCCGATACTTTTTCTAACTGTTAGATATATCAGTAACGGCTAACATAACCTCAAATTTTATTACGTGCTCTAAAAATATTTAAAACCGTGACAAAGAGTCGTTAAAATATTGACATTACTAAATTGCCAGAGAATGTAATCAAAACCACAGGTCCGAAAACGCGATATCATTGGAGTGATGTTACACGCCGTTTAGCGCAGAATGTGTTTCCGTGGATACAGATGCAGATTGCTGTGTTGGTGATGCAAACAGGCATTTGTTTCTTGTATTTTTGCGTTTTTGTGGCATTTGTCGGTCATAGATACATAGTGTAAATACTGTGTAGGTAATGACATAATTATTAGTAGTGATGTGGTGAATTTACGGTATTGTTAAACGTAACTTATTCCTTTGTTTACCATATAGATCCGCTCGTGAAAATAACGGTACAATGCCCTGTACAGGGTGTTAAAAAAGAGTGTAAAATATTTAAGGAGGTAATAGTATGAACCGCAATAAGCAGAAAAGTCTTAATAAACATGGATCCGCAAAGTAACGGTTGCGGAGATATATACCACTATTCGTTTTTCATTTTCAACATTTTATTTTATTAGGAATAAACCGACAAAGGAAGCTTTTAACAAACAAAAAAAAACAATGTTACAGAAGATGTTCAAGCAGGCACGACATCTTCGTCTCAACGATATTCGAACTCTTTCGAAAACACCCTCCTTGGTTTGGATGTATTGACACTTTTGAATAATCCGTAGGCTATTTACAGGAGTACCATACACTAATATCCTCAAATATCCCCAAACAAAGAAATCTAGAGGGTTCAGATCAGGCGATCTCCTAAAACAGGACCGGCCCTTCCTACCCTTCTATGGGGAAAAGTTGATGTAAATGCTGTCTAACGGCCATGGAAAAATTGAGCTGGAGCACCATCGTGCGGGAACCACATTTGTTGCCTCTGATTCAAAGGAATGTCTTCCAAAAACTCATACAGTGTGTTCTGTAGAGAGTTGAGGTAAGCAGCGCTTGTTAATCGGTTTGGTAAAACAACAGGATCTAGAAACCTGTCACCTACAATACCCATCCAAATGTTTAATGAAAAATGTGCCTGATGTCCAGATTCTATTAGAGCATGAGGATTTTTGTCGGCCCAAATATGCGTATTGTGAAAATTAAACACTCCATTTATTGTGAACCCGGCCTCATCAGTAAAAAGAATGTTTGCAAGAAGACGAGGGTTAGCATCATGACGTAGAAACCAGCGGCAAAAAACCAAACGTGCTTGATGATCATTTATTGGATTGAAGGCCTGTACTCGTTGCACATGGTATGGATAAAGCAGTTGCTCGTGAAGGATTCTCCAAACAAGAGGACCACTAATTCCTACCTCGGCTGATATCCTCCGCACACTCGTACCTGGATGCTGCTCTAGGAGTGGATACCGACCTTGGTCTTCCGGATAAATGGCACTGTTTGCTCAAGGAACCGGTATCACGCGATCTTTGGTGAATTCTTCCAAACATGCGTTGTGAAGGACTCTGGCGATTTGGATAAGCGTCAACATAAAGACGTCGCGCTTCGGTGGCGTTCCCATTAGCACGACCATACATGAAATGCATGTCTGTTAATTCTGCGTTAGAGTAACCAGCCATAGCGAAAGAAAACTTGTGCACTGAGAACAACTGTCAAATACGTACTGTTTATTTCACTAAATATCAACCAACTATTATAAGAAAATACACAACGTTTTTGCAAAATAAAAAAGGGGCTAAAAACATAAAACATTCCATATCTCCGCAACCGTTACTTTGCGGACCCATGTTTATTGAGACTTTTCTGCTTATTTTGGTTCATACTATTACCTCCTTAAATATTTTACACTCTCTTTTTAACACCCTGTATAAGTATAAGATACATTGTTTTACTACTAGGTATTTATAAAATTATACCATCTGATTTCACATTAAACTACTTGTTTTAATTTGAGAAATAATAAGTAAAAGTAATGAACAATGATATTTAATATTTATTCATTCTTTTTTAAATTATAAATTATTTACTAAATTTGTATTGCTACTTACTACACATTTTTAAGTCGCTGTAATTGTTAAGAGTGGATCTGTATTGACACAAAGAAACAAGTTGCGTTTAACATTACCGTACAAGTTCACCACATCACCACTAATAATTATAGCATTACCTACACAGTTTATATACTATGACCCATAAATGCCACATAAAAGCAAAAATACAAGAAACAAATGCCTGTTTACATCACCAACACTGTTAGATCGTTAATAGAAGCGCTGATTTCTCCTCTATGGTAATTGAAATATTTAAACCTTCTTTCTGCTTATTATTAAAACATCAATAAAACATACAAATTTGTCGCTGTTGTACAAACCGGTGTAGCACTCAGGTATTGCCAATGACCAATTGTACTTGTCGCTAATAGAGGGTTTAAAAGAGAACATAGGAATTTAGGCCTTCTTACTCCTTTTACGTTTTTGGTTTCAATTTACTAATAATTTTGCAACGATGCTGAACGCGTTATTGATTCCTTATTTGGCGGTGCTCTTTATTTAGATAATTATCTCGAAATAGTGAGCACCGCAGGTGGACATACATCACACGGCTAAATGATTTACAACGGACAGGTATTAACGAGGCGAATTATCTAGGTTAGTTGCGCAGGGTTAACGAAGCACTGTAAATAAATCATCATATGTAACCAATAACGTCAGGGACATATTTTCAATAATTAATTACCGGACTCACAATTAAATAGGCAATATTCATAAAGTCCGCGTCCATTTTATAACCGTTTGTCAACTCGCCGGCAACTGGAAATTAATTCAGCGTCAATTTCATCAGATAACGTAAATTATTAGTAATGCTGATTCGAGATGATGGCCTATTTATTGATATTGCATGACTACGTAAATTTTGAAATGATTATGTTTACTGGCGGCGATGCTTAATTACTGGAACAAGGACTGGTACGCTCAACTGGGGCGAATTCGAAACAAAAGCGACTTCCTTTACAAACGAAGCATTGGGGTAGTTGCAGACGCGTCTGTTCCCTGGATCTGATCAATGCTGGTTGAGGATCTACAAAGACGAAACGATTTTATAAATAATATATGGTTGAGAATCTACAAAGACGAAACAATTTTATAAATAATATATGAGCCTCATACGTAAAGTAGTCCGATTTTCTGTCTTCAGAGAAAATAAATAAGTTGGTGAGATCACACACAAACGACGTAATAAAGTTTCGTCTCAACGACACAGAGAAACCGAAAGGCGATGCGTGATTCGATTGTATCCGAAAATATTGTTAGGAGTATATTTTAACTTACTAGGTTCTTAATTAGCGATACTATTTAGCCGACGAAAGGACTAACCGGCTTAAGTAGCTGTGCTGTTAGCATAAACATTGATAATAATGAAAGAGAGAGCTGTCTTAAGTTTTCGATCAGATCCTAATATGATTTTTACGGTGGTAAGCAACTTAATTTCTATAATGAAGCTTGTAGGATGCGTATTAAAGTATTAAATAAAGTAAAATAGTGGACAATTGAAGTTTTAGTGCCCTGTGGTATGTTGATTTTTAAGAGAGTTACCGCTGAGTATCTTAGCATGATTATTATTTATTTATTAGATAATTTGTTTAATAAGTTATTTTGAGATTATCAGTGACAGTGTATTACTGATGAGGTCTGCCTATGATTATTTTGTATTTTCTGTGTTTGTGAAGGCCGTTAGCCGTGTAACATGATATGAGATATGGGATATCTTAATGCTGTTAGCTGCGTGTGGCAGAGGGGATTTCCGTAGTGGTGGTCTGTGCATTGTGTCATATTCAGCTGCAGTCTGAGAGAGAATATATTCCGAACATAGTAGAAGTTGATCTAAGTAGCACATGTTGACATTTAAAGAATGCAATATTGTTTAGAAATTATCGATTAGAGGTCGAGCAGTTTAACGCGTTGGAACTTGAATCGATGTGACTAGTCCACTGTGAGATCGAATTCCGCGGCTGGTAGACCGTAGATCAGCTGTATTCGTAAAGTGGATTGGCCCCCCGCCGTGGGTAAGGTAGGGTGAACGAATGTTGGCTTAAGGTGAGAGATGATCACGGTCGACGTTTGACCACCCCTCTAATTAATGACGTTTTCCAGGTTTCCCTCATTCTTGCACTGAATGGTAGTTAGGGCTTACCAACGTAAGTCGTTCCTAGGCACAAATACGATATGCTTAATAATAAAATGCCGCGCCCTCTCCCGCACAAATCTCAGACTTCTGGGCTAATCCTCGTAATTAGACTGAGCGGTAGATATATTATCATTATTAAATGTGATATCTACAAATTGTAGTTAATACTTTCACAATTTTAGTAACAATCTCTGGATCGGTCAGTAGTCGCGCGGTTCAAGGCGTCAGTACTTGAATTGAGGTGACTAGATCGCTGTGGGTTCGACCACCGCAGCCGGTAGACCGTACATAAGCTATATTCGTGAAGAGAATTGTCACCCTCTCTGCGGGTATGTTAGGGTGGAAGAATGTTGGCTTGGGTCAATGTGAGAGATTGATACCGGTTGACGTTTGGGGTAGTCAAATGCCTAATTAATGAGGTTTTTCAGGTTTTCCTCATTCCTGCACTGAATGGTGGTTAGGGTCTATCAATGTAAGTCGTTCCTGGGCGCCGCAAATGTGGCCTTCTTAATAATAATATGCCGCGCCCTCTCCCGCACAAGTCTTCGATTTCTGGGCTAATTCTCGTGATTAGAATGAAGGGTAGAGACATTATTATTATTATTTTAATTGTTACTAAAATTGCAAGTCGCATTTTCAAATTTTTCTTTTTTGCTACAATTATACGAATTTTCTTGATTATTCGTTTGCCATGTATCAGCCGGAAAATTGTTTTGAATACAATTGATTCCGTTAACTAATTCTTCATCCAAAACAAAATCCATCGGAATCATATTATGCAGTATGTTTCCCTATATCTAAAACTCACAAGCAACCGTTAGCTTTGGAAACAGAACGTATAAGTTAAATGGAAAAGTTGTTTGGAACATTTTCCTAAAGTGTTAAAATGTTTATCAAATCAACTTCACAAATGGGCCAAATAAATCGACATTTGTTTGATGGATACCTTCTATTGTCTGAGTCATACATTGCAAAATTTAGAACAACGAGTTAATATTTGATTAAGTTTAGAACAACAGGCAGGTAATCAATGATAAAAAGTGTAATTATTAAAGCTTATGAGCGTATTTTTAATCGAAGTAGTAAGCACTAGTATTAGAATAGATGGTGCAATAGAGAGGCCAGTTTAATCACATGATTTACGTCCAATTGACTATGTCGTCTATTATTATTGAATTACCTAATTATTATTTTATATTCTAAGGTAAAAATAGAACAAGCAACGAATTTTATCATCTAACTCGAGAAAGCTCATGAGAGTTAAAGAATGATTTTCCTAGTACCTTTTCCACTCAGCTTCTGTTATTAGTACGTGATGCTGCATTAACTGTAGTAAGCCGCTGAATATCCTGTGACGTTTGTTAAAAAAAACTCATTTGTATGCAGATCTTCCATACAGAGATTACCTTTCATTAGTGGCCATTAATGATTTTCGGATTTGATGGATGTCGATCGGAGGGAGGGAGGGAGGACGGAAGCGCGACCCTTAAGCCCCGATGAAAGGCAGGCCCTGGTTTGTGATATAGCTATAAATGAACGGTGTACATTTATCCGATTACTCTACCGGTTATTTTTTATTTTTTCCGGTTCTGTCAGTAAAATCAATGTCTGGCGACTGATACATGGTTCAGGTGTGAAATTGGATTGGTTTTTCTGGATACTAACTTTGTAGTTCTTCCACTGGATTATATTAAGGTCTCTCAATTTTTGCTTGTTTCGAAAATACCATACATACATATTTTACATATTTTATAAAAAAGAATCATCATAACCATCATCCCCAAATCTTCATCGAAATTCTTTTAATAAAGATGTTCTACTTCAGTCTGTGATATTGGTATTATATTTGCCATATGTTCACGTTAATTGTATCAAAATTTTATGAGGAACTACATGTCTCTGTAGCGCGTATAAATAAATTAAAGTGTATTATAAAAATACTGTAACTGTCAATGACGAAAGTATTAAAAAAAGAACCGATTAGTTGTGACATCAGATATAGAACTATAAACTAGGCATATACAGTAGTAATTAAGATGTTAGAATGAAAATTCACTGTTTTGTTCCAAGGGGAGTCATAGAGGAAGGTAGCCAGATAAGAGTGGATCAGCCCTAACAGGCAACTTCCTAAGCAATAGCTCAAATCCATTCCCAAGTTGATGTTATGCATTTCGTGGGATAAAGAAAGCCTCTATTTAGGAATTCGATTGGGAACCATATTCTTCTGAATTTGCTTTATCAAGTTCCATTTTTTCCCTTTCTTTCAATCAATTTCTCAAGAATCATTTAAATAACAATATATTTCTAAATTGACTTCTTCACTTTCAAGAGAGCTACCACACCTTCTGGAGGTAATAAACAATAGACAAAAATATATCCCGATTGAACAGAATAGTAGTAGTATATTAGAGTGACAAGACAGACAGGTGTTTTTACTATGAGGTACATGTGCTATTTTTTCTGAAATCGCAAACAATATTAATAAATTCCTGTGAATGTAAAAACTATTTCTAATCGCTTATGAAATCATTTCATTGAAAATCACTGTCATCAAATCAAATACCTAAAGTACTAAAATATATTTAAAAAATATAAATGGACAGTGATGATGATGTTCAGGTGTCTGGGATACCACCAGAGTTAGTAGTAGCTGCGAAAAATGTGATTTTAAATTTCACCAAATAAATCTAGGGATAAGTAAGGATTTGCTTACAAACGCTTCAAGACTTGAAAAAAAATACGTTCCATAAATGTAAATTTACTAAATAAAGAATTTTTGATGTGAGTGTACGACAAATAAATTAACTAGTTGTCTGAAATTGGACCATGTAAGTATACATTCACGAATAATTTCAGAAAAATAAACCCATCATTATGTATCCAATGAAATGTAATAATCAGTAGTTCACCTGCGACTGAGTTATTCCATTGGCAATATATGATTTTAAACTTGTTGACGCTCTGTATTATAAATAGGTCACAATTCAGTTGACCGCCCTTCGAACAAATCCGTGGGGAGCTGTTAATTTAGGGTCAGTCGGAAAAAGACTCGTAAGTTCTGGTGTAAAGTACATGAGGTTGAAGGTTAGCTTAAGGATGATCAGTCCAATCCTCTTTCAATTAAGTAAGATTACTTGTTATCCAATCAGTGGTGGCCAGAATAACGTAGTCCCTCGGTGCCGTTAACTTCTCGCTAAGAAAAGCCCTCTCTATACCTCAAACTCTCCCGCTTCGGAACTTTAATAAATGTTTTGTAGCCCGATCTTTCATGTTCCTATTGATTTATTTGCTGTAACTTTAATTAAGAGTCCTTTTATTGAGTTTCTCCATGAGGTCTTATCTCCACCCGGATAAACACTAAATAAGACGCCTCTATTGCAGTCTCTAGAAATTGGAATCGCATTTTCGTTAGTACTGTATTCTATTATAGAGGGCGATTCAGCCATAATGCCATTATGAAGATGAGTTTTACCATTTTCATGTTTCTTTATTTTGTCACTTAAATGCGTCAGGGTCAGACCCCTTAGTTCCTTTTTTCTCCAGATTTTCTCGTCATGAAGCATTTTATCGGAATAGCCACAAGTCCAATTGTTTCTTAAATATATGTATTTATTAAAATGTCTTTCATACATTTTTTCACTGCTGCGTTTAGAAACTTCAAATTAGGCATTGTACAACAGTTCACTATTAATTATCCCTGCTAGGGAAGTTTTGAAATTTAATTTTACCTAATTTGAATATTTTTATTTAGGTGAATTTAATTAATAATTCTAAACTACACTGGCGACACAAACAAGAAACAAACACACGAATTTTACCTTCCTAAACAACACGAAGATGGTAACTGATCGAGGAAGAGAGAAAGAAGAAAAGTCGGGCCGCTTTGCTCGAGGAGCAGTTCGACCCGAACGACTTTCGACTTATTTCGCCGTTAATACATTAAGCGGGAATTTGAACTGCCACCTTTTTAGCTGTGTTGAGAATAGGACAAGATTCGGATTGCCGGATTGTTTTTCAGTGAATATATCTTGAACACTTTTTTGATGATAGCATGATGATATTTGTATTTTTATCGATATTTAAATACGAAAAACGTTTCAGCCTGTCTTAATAATTTAACCTAATAAGTGCCCGTTTTATATCTCAGTAATAAAATAAGTTATAGCATTCATTACATATTTTAACATTATAATAAGTATTGGGGAAATATTTAAGTTTGGCAACGTCGCTTCAGGCCGACACCAAGTTGAACTGCCGCCAGCGGTCAGTGACAGTCTGAAAAGCGGATTTAAGAAATAGTGAAATTTTAATAGCATATTCGTATTATATAAATTTTTTCCTATATACTCTTAACATTGAATAGTATAACAGTGTCCAAATACAAATGCCCATTTTAATTTTCTATATTCTATATTTGGTGTGCTCGACTTATCCTCGAGGCCAAAGTTTCCTATTCATAATATTCTTTCAACGGCTTTCATATTTCCAGTGCCAAATTCTAATTTATTTTCCTCAAACGTGCCTTGTCTTAGCAATAGCCGTAAAGGAGAGCAGAAATATAGTTACGAGTTCGACGGTAATATGATAAAGGTTGCAGCAGATGCATCTGATGCTGCATTTCCGTCTGTATTTCCCACAGATGTACAACTGATCTTATTGAAGACGATGTCCCCTAAATATACGTTGATCTTGTTGACCGAGTTTCAGACTTTGTCCTCGCAATAATTGGACACTCCATTCCAAGGGCTTTGAAAGTCTTGTCTTCCAGAGAGTGGACAGGAAATGCTTATATACTTTAAAATTCTCTGGTGGTGTCATTTATTCTCAATTTAAAGTTCTATAAATATATTGCATTTATTTAAATATACTTAAACAGAAGTATTGGTTCTTTAGACAACAAAAACGATCAATTAAAATAACAATAATATTAGATCTTCTTCTAATAACCTAACTCTCAGTTTCATAGTCGACTTTAAAGTTTATTATTCGACAGTAGTGACATAGGCCAGGGGTCAGAGATTCTGTTGACCGTAAAATTCCTACGGATGGTTTTAGTTTTTCTATAGCTTTTTTTATGTTTCAAAAGAAAAAAAATTAAAAATGGGCACTGAAATTCGATGTGCAACGTTTCAACCAATGAGAGAGAGAGCATTTTTTGCAAATGTTTTCGAAAAGATCAATTTTAGGAAAAAGTATAGAATATAAAAATATTTCCCCCTAAATTCTGCATAAGAAATGTCTGTGCAGTTTTTTTAATTGCGACAATAGTTTCCATCTTACGTGTCACTCCATTGCAAGATAATGCCTCGTCCGATTGGAATCAAAGACTCTAGAAATGTTCTGACAATGTTTATTTTGAAAAAAAAAATATATACAGAGAATTTTTTATTTTTCGTATCTAAACAATGAATGGTTTCTTTTTCGATGAAAGAAGGATAACATTGTACCATTTCAATATATAAAGTAGAGATAACTGAACAAAATCAAGCGGAATATTTGAGTCGCTGTTTATTCCAATTTATATTACATAAGGTATATTTTTTATTCAACTAATCTCCATTTTTTACATTTGGGATGCTCATCAATGTAACGTGACGTTGGTACCTCACAGGATATACTTCCTCTATTTTGTTCAGGTTCCTTAGTATCTCCAGTTTTTCCAATTTCCTCTGCATCTTCATTCTTTTCATTTGATAGTTCATCATCAAAGTGACGTGGCGTTGGTAGTTCACAGACTCTCACTTTACTTTCAGTTTCCTTATTGTCTCCAGTTGTTTCAGTTTCTTCTGCTTCTCATTCTCCTCATCTGATAGTTTAACTGTTTGGAAATTCTATAATTGATTTCAATGGGTTTATCGACGTTTCAAGTTCGACCTTCGCAAGTGGTACAAATGATGGAAAAGCTCAACCCAAGCTTACGACAGTTGCATTTGCTCTTGCTGCACCTACTTCGACAAATACAGGAGATTATCGGATTAACGGCGCTGCTTCTTTTTCAGTGGTTACTGGCAGTAAACAATTGATGGTGCGTTTCCAACCCCATTCCGTTGGTTCCAAATGAACAGCCGATGGACCAATATCGCTGGAAGAGGCACCTTGTCTTGCTAACGAATCTGCCGTCTCGTTCTCCTGGGTACCTGCATAAGGTATCCAAACCAGAGTTAGTCTGTTGGTTGTTCTCAACTGCTCCAAAATTTTCTGACAATTCCATACCATTGTTGAATTGCATCTGTAGAAACCAAACGCTTTTAAAGCTTGTTGGCTAAAGCGTCATTCAGTGACAAACTTAGTGTAGCAAGGCGACACTTAGTTTGTTATGGGTATCTCTTGTATCAAGAGTTCTATTTAGTAGGTGCTTCTGTGGACAACAGATAAATACGCCGTGCATATTGCAAATTCCAACAGGCCTTCTGTAAATTAAGAACACATTCAACGTTGTTAAATATGATGCTCGAAGTTTACAAGATCTTAAAACAACTTAAAGTTTAACTAAATGTTTCATCTAGAAGGTACTAAGCCTAGATGTTTCCAGTCCTTCGTGCTTATTTAGTGGAATATATATATATGAATACTTCCGCTGACTGAATTCCGAGACGGTGGAAAGATAATTTAATGAAAATACCAAAGCTTGGATTAATTCTTTGAGCTGTATATCGCGAAAGTATGAATTAAATTCCTGTGGATGTGATACTAAAAAATATCGACATAATGAACTCACGCTGAGAATAGAGCGTTTCACAAAAAAATACAACTCGCAGTCGGAGCCTGTAAAATTTTTCATTTACGCAGAGATATGAATTTGGAACCTTTCTTGTCCTATATGCGGGGTCCATTGTAATATTGCGTATAAAATAAGTGGTTGGTATAATTAAAAACATTTATTTTGAAAGCAGTCTGAATAATATTTTTTTTTATTTCTGAGATAAGACAGCAGACGTATTAAATTTGGGTTTAACTTGAACAGAAAAAGTTTTTCTTTATAATTTGGGACTTTGTAAATTAAAAAGGAGCAACTTTCCTTGTCCTTAAAGCTAAGTTTTCATCTACATTAATTTCACCTTATTTACTACGGGTATTGAAATACTTAATCTAAATCATTGTGCTTGAATTATTTTTACAGTCGCCTTTCCATTTCATGAATTTTCAAGCAAGAATGGTGGTACTAAAACTTTAGCGACGTTTTCTATTGAACTAACCCTTAAATGAAAAAAGTATTTTTTGTGCATAGTGAAGCAGTGCATTGAATCCGCTCCGAGCGTTTTTTCTTTTTCTTTGTCTCCAGGGTAATCGTACTGGAAGCAATTCTTTGTTTTGACAGGCTCAGACTCAACTTTGTCGTCAACGAATGATACAAATATACGAGGAGCCTCTCACATAGTAGCAGTACTTAAGATTGTACCTGTAGTAGTTTTTTTACTGTATGGTAAAGGTATTTGAGCTAAGATAAAACAGTTTTCCTACAATTCCTATCAATGATGGTAACGGTCCTGCTCATCCAATTCCTTGATATTAACACTTGGACACGCTGTACATCGTATATGATACGCCACACTGCTGCAATACGCCGTGGATATCCTGGATCTTCCTCTCTTCCACGATTAGGTTTAAAATTTAATTTTTTACTGGGATACTATAAGGATTTTTTTACAATTTCTTTACTCCATTTTCCATGAAGCATCTATTCCCAATTTTTTATTTTAGATAAGTTTTGAATCACCCTATATATGGAAACGGTTAATATATTTTGTGTAAATTTAAAGTGTCGGAAGATGTCATATACATATCCGTGACACAAACATGTAGCAATTTCTATCAGAATATAAAGTCTACCTTTATACTCGGTGTAGAAAAATAAATCGACGCCTTTGGCTCTCAACTCTATTTATCCTCAGCGTATAGCTAACAATTTATTAACCAAATATCTAACTTCCGTTTACACTAGCTAATTTACCCGACATACATTTTATATAACTGTTTGAAAATAAATACACTTCACTTGCAAATTGCATTGTTTTTACTGGGCTCCGTTTGATTTTCTATGGAAAGTAAGAACAACAGCGCTAGCATTGTTTACTTTTCATTTGTATTTAGAATGTGTAATGTAGCAATACAAAATAGACTCTTTAGCAGTCAATAGTTTTCGTTTACATAACAAGCCAGTGCTGTGCGTGGCAAATCATAACAGAAGCCAATTTGGTTTCTCTTGCTTCGGCAAAATATTTGTTCAGGAAATTGAAAACTAGCATTTATATAACAGATTGCATTTACCATGAATCAGTGAATGAAAGCGTCGTTAATGCTTGAATTATATCGAAGATGTTTCCTAACCTTTCTGACAAAATCAAGGAGCGAATCCTCACATAATAATACAAAATCTAATATTGATATTGTTTATAAGAATTACTGCATCAGTGCAGAAAATGTCACAAAAACCGATCTCAATAATTTGGCAATTTGTGAAACTTAAAAAGAGTGGTAGTAATATTTTACCTCTTTTAATGACGTGCAAAAACAGTAGTTATGAAGGAAATCAGCATACAGTAGCTGCATTTGCTGAGTTTTATGGAGATTCGCATGTGACACCTGAGGCTGATGATATATATTATCCGGTGGATAACACTAGTGAATTATTTCAGATTTATGCCTTCACTGACATTCTTAAATTCCTTACGTAAGTTGAAACCTAAATGTACCATGGGACTTGACAATTCCAGATTTTTTATTACGTGATTATGCTAGTGTTTTTGCTCCTCCATTGCCTTATTTATTTAATTTGTCAATTGCATATTGCATCTAATACATTTCCTAACATATTAAAACTGCCGAAGGTTATTCTAGTTCATAAAAGGGGTTCTAAAGGCGTTGTTGAAAATTACAGACCCATTACTATTATAAATAATTTTTCAAAAGTTTTTGAAATGCAGATTAACAGATTATCTGAATATCAACATGGATATTTTCAGCTTTCAGAAAACAATTTTGAGAAGACAAGACCTTTAAAAGTGTCTCGGCTTTTAACTTGGCATAGAGCTGCACGTTGCCAATGGGTTGAGGAGCACAGGAATTAGGTTTTATTACAATGGAGAAACGTTTTTTATTTTCGATCTGGTTTACAGAGTAATAATAGAAACGATCTGGAAAGACAATGACAGGTACCTATGCTCAAAACATTATTGAAGCTATCATTCAGTCGCTGCGCAACAAATTTGGGAGAAAATTTGATTTTCCTATACCATAATGCCAGCCCGCATTTCGCGCAAAGGGTATAAACATGTAGGCAGGAAAGACATATTTAAAGAATGAAGTGGCAAGCAAACTCATAATTCATGAATACTATTGACCATGGGAGTACCTGAACAGAGCAATATTCAATCAAGAAAACCCCCTGTAACCTTTCAGGACTGACTGTAGCAGTTCAAGGAGAATGAGACAATATGCCTGATGAATTTAAGTTGAGCAAGCCTCGTATATTGGTTTCTTACACGTTGCCGTTTAATAATGTCTCGCAGCAACTTCATGGTGGAAATTTTATGAAAATAAAAGTCACAGTTAATTAGCCTGCAACACCGTGGCCGCTTTATTGCTCTTTTATATTATAATGGGTTTATGTGAGGCCCTATAAAAATGTCGTATAATATTTTATGGGCAATGAGGCCTCTATTAGATGTAGGAGTCAAACACCTTTACAAAAGGGTACCAAATTCCACTTACAAGCATTTCACTAATAATGAAAGGTTTCCAAATCTCATCCGTCGAATGACGTAGTCTTTAGTTCATCTTTGTGAGGCTTGCAAACCGAGGGTGGACATTTTCAACAATTTTTAGAGCCTTAAGATTTATTAGATTGGTTAATAAAGGTTAACTAATGTTTAAACTTTAAACACAAATAATCATTACTGCCATTACTTTGAAATATAAAATTATGTTTTTTAAAATGCTTCTAACTTCAAACAAAGACGAATCTTACCTATATTCATATCAGAAAAAATATTTGACATTAACTCAGCTATCATCTGGCAAAGTTTGTCATGAAAAACACTCTGTACACTGTAGTATTTTATACTTTATATCAGTTCTTATCTTTTGATCTTGATATTTAGACACAAAAACTAGAAAGAGCTTTGCTTACATCACAAAAAATTCAAGATGGCTTACGCTTTTTGATGGTTCGGGAGATATATCCTCAAAAAGAACTCTGCAATTTCTTTAAAAAGTGAATCAGAGAAGTAAAACTACTCCAAGAATGCACTGTGAATGCAGGGATTACAATAGACTTGAATAAAACGCTCAAAACGCTTAGAACTAAGTACTTTAAATTTTGTCATACAAAAATATCAATTACTGGAGTAAGTACAAGTCAGGTTACTACAAACCAATTATAAAAATACATCAAACAAAATATATTCTATAGCTGGATCAGAACTAATTATTGCTGCATAATGCTAATTTCATTCAGATCAATGTAAAATTTCATATCTGTTTTTACCACGAATAATTTTTACAGTGTTTTTCCTGGGAAAGCTGTTCCATTACCTAACAAGTATCAAGCTATTCCAGAGCCTATTAAGTATCAACTTTAACTCCTTTTAGATGACCTTTGGTGAATTGCATCTAAGACAAATGCATGTAATGGGCACTCTGTAGAGCAACTAAATTTATTCATATTGAACATCATAGTTAATAACAGTGACATCATCGACTGCAGTTATTAGTGGTATCAACCTACTTCACATATTACTTATCTCAGTACCTACCACCAGGATAATTAATTCTTATTTTACTAGTTCCTTCTGCGTTCCTTGCTCCAAATCGTCTTCAAAAATTGTTAACAATTTGTCTTAAATTAATACCTTCCTGACACAGAACTTATCGCCAATTCCTATCGGCACCTAACTTCGGGATTATAATCCACCGTCTACTGAAACTCGAGATGTTATCAGAAGAAATGGGGCTTAATATATAGGTCGGATTATTGGAAGGCATTGTCCTCCGCTTTTGGGCCCTAATTTAAAGATATACTTGACATTTTTTCAAACAGCCCTCGACAAATCTCTGCGTTTCTTTTGTTTCTCTTAAGAGCCTCTATACGGATATATTGGGGGAACTACGACAGGCGAGATTTATCGGGAAATGTCAATCTTACATTCGCTAACTAGAGAAATAGCTCTATGATACAGAGTGTCCGGTATATTTCAATAAAATTTTCAGATAGTGTATTACAGAAAAGGCTATATGATGCAAACAATTGTATTTTGTTATTAAGAGATATCTAGACATGGATGGCTTAACAGAGGTTTGAAGCTGTTAAGTAATCTGGAAATACTATTTTTCTTCAAAACTCACAAAACTATTACATTATTTGACTGTCAGGAGTCTCTAAGGTTGACATTTTCTATACTCTGAAAAAAAAAAAATGGTATCTTAGCAACAAAAGTATTCAATTTTAATCCTAGGAGCAAAAGTTGACACTTTGAATGAAATTTGTAGACGGATTCATAAATTTCTCGAGATTTCTTTGGAAGAAGATTCATAGAAACCTATTTTGCACACTTCAGCATCTTCTCAAATACACCTATTAGATTCAATTTTTCAGATTCCATCATGACTTTTCTGTAAACTGGACCACAAATAATCACAAATGAACTCAATTAGTAGCTGTAGTAGTAAAGTTTTGGAAATAACCTCCGCTACTATACTGGAATTCTATCCACCATGTCTCTTAATTGTAGTAAGATTAGCACGAGAGTCTGAGACAAGCTAGCCAAAGATCGTGGGAAGCAGTTTCCAGTATAAAGGTGAGAATCAGGCCAATTTAAAAATGCAGCAATATTGACAGGCATTTTACCAAATGTGTTGAGATCCAGCTGGAGTCGTGGCTCATTTATTCTTAATGTATTTTAAGAAAAATGTTAAATGATTAGTGTTCGCTGGACGAAGGTCTTTGTACTTTTTATAATAGTTCAAATGTAGTTCACCAGTAATAAAGAAAGTCCGTTGCACATTAGTTTTTGTGTCTGGTGTATGCACAATTAGTGAAGTTCCCAAATCTTCGATATTTTTTAATGAAGTTGCACAGTTCTTTGAGAAATACACTAAAAATGATGGTAACCTTCCGCATGAGACATGTTTCATCCTGAGCTTCTGCGAGAAATTTGTCAATTTGTTTCCTGACAAATTATTTTAGATGATCCCATAGAAAAAAATTTGGTAGATTTAGATCAGGGGACCCAGGTGGCCATAAAACAGGCAATTTTAATGTCCACTGTACCCAAGAGAAGAGTTACTTATCGGACACACTGTATATCCAAGAAGAACAATGTGCCTTTTTCATAAAAAATACAATTTATTTGACTATTTTTGGCATAAGCTACTCACTGTAGCACATTTAAAGGGTATTATTTTGATCGATTAGATGGAAGAAAGACGTACACGACTAAAGTCGAAGTGGTAAAGCGGGTATGATCGGATTCGACTGGAGAAGAGGATTAGAGCTCACCCTCCACTGGCCCACACTTAGGGACTACAGAATGTAGCTTAGAGCTCATTGTCGAATTAGGATCTATTTTTGTTGCTTGGATTCAGACAACACTCTGCGATAATACATGTGGAAAATAAAGAAAAACACTTTATTGCACATCAAATATACTGATTTTATTTATATTTAGCATAGTTTCGCAAATAGATATGAAAATAAACAAATTCAGATGTCAAAAAATGCTACAAAATCATTTCTTTGTCGAATATATTTAAAACAGAATTAGAGTTAAAGATCGTTCTCTTTTAATCTGATGGATCTAAACTGGAAAATAGTTCAACAGATTTTGATAAAAGCAAGTAGTACTGATGGTATGCAGACTCTATGATGAGAATATATCCTGCAATTGATTATTTGACATGGAATTTTGCTTAAACGTTTGCTAGACTAGCCGGCTTAAGTAGGTGTGATGTTAACGTTAACCATTAACATAAATGAAAGAAGACGTTGTTTTAAGTTTTAGTCAGACCGTAATATGATTTTTAGAGTGATGAATGACTTTATTTCTATTAGAATAATCGAAGGATTGTTTGCTTGTGTATTAAATAGTGAAGAAATAGTGAGAAAACAATTGTCTAGTTTTAGTGGTGTTGTGTTGATTATTAGGTGAGTTGTCACTGAGTATTTTAGCATGCTTATTTTTTGTCTATTTGCTAATTTAGTTTTAAGATTAATGAGGTATTTTGAGATTGTGATTTATTATTGTTTTGCGTTTTATTTGTAAAGGCCGTTAGCCGTGTGGGACGGTAAGATATATGGGGAATCTTAAAGCTGTTAGGTGCATGTGACACGTGAGAAAGATCAAATTTATCTAAAGCAATCCAACTAATAAAGTTGTTCAAAATGAACACAGTTCACAACATTCCAATATATTCAAATTGAATTTTTTATTAAGAATGTAACATGTTGTCGAAAAATTTAAAGAAATACAGGAATGCAGTACTCCATCTGTGGACACCTTGTATTCCCCGGTTTTTCTTTACAGATTTTTCCCGTAATCACTTAAACACGCATTCTACTTTATCGAGCCCCCAACACATCGACTCGGGCAACTAAATCAAACGCAGACAGTAACTGATGATACGGAACCAGTTCCGCCCCATTCACACTGAAGCGATAATAATTTTCCTACATATCCGTTGCCATAATAATATTCCGCAAATGCAGTTTCCAATTTCGCCGACGTAGGGGATTCTGCTGGCAAAACTCAATGACAACTATTTGCTCCAAGAGCTTTGCGGTCGCAGGGCGGCAAGTGTTGCTTAATACATTAAATTTTATGAATACTGGAAGTGTCTGTAGTAATAATCCCGAACTGTAATAATTTTAATCTTAGGAATATCGTGAAGTTGCTTTACGAGACGGTTAACGATCCTGAATAGGACCTTCCGCTTATATCTCTTCGCAAAAATGATTATTAAACTCAGTAACTATTAGGTTCACTTGTCTGAAGGGGTGTTAAAATTATTATGAAAAGGGCACAATGAAATGAAGATATCTATCCGAAATATTGATCTACGGTATCGAAAACTTGATAAGTCTCTACAATTCCGAAAACCAATGACAAGAACATGTAAAAAGATGAATTTTGGCTCAATGCGACTTAAAAAAATTACCACTCTGCTCAATTACAAGTTTCATAAATTGTAAGATGGTTTTTTTTTCTGGTTTTCGGCTACACAAGTAATTGCAAATGATTGACTGACCGCTGCAGCACAATATTCCGACCTTTAGAATTTTCTATATTGTTCTGCGAAGCTCTCCTTCAATTAGCTCAGGGTTTACATGAAGGTTCGCTTCGTTGGTGCTTGTCCGGGGTTTATGTGCATGACTCTTTTCCCACTGATTTCTTGGCCACTTAAAATTCATTATGCTATTCATAGACTTGGGATTTTTGGTTTCTCTCACAACTTATTAAATCTGACGAGCTCTTATCTTTCCAACAGAGGTCTAAATCGGTTGCAAGTCTGCTGAAGAACGTGCCACCTCAGGGGTTCCTCAAGGGACTCTTATTTTTTAGCCTAGTCATTAATGACATCATTAATAATTTAAGTGTGCCCTGTCTAATGTATTCATATGATCTTAAAGTTTTTAGTGCAATTAAGAACTCTGATGCTGCTGCTGAACTTCGTTCATGAATGGTGCAGGCTAAACAATCTGTCACTAAATATTAGTAACTGTCATGTACTGTCTTTTTCTACAAAGAAACAGTTGATTTCTTTTGAGTATTTCATTGAGCAATATACGCTTCTAGACGTGATACCTTCTGTGACTTAGTTGTTATTTTTGACAAAAAGTTATCTTTCAATAGCCATTGTTACTGCAAAAGCTTATAGATCTCTTGGTTTCATTATAAGGAATAGTAAATAGTTTCGTAATTCTAACACTTTGAAAATTTTGTCAGGTGCAATTGTGAATGTGCATCAATTGATTGGTATCCAAATTATGCTGAGTATATTTTTCTATTCTATCCTACAATTAAAATCCGGAAGAATCCGATTATGCCTCACTGCCATCACTAATAAATCTATTCCAACCATTTACCGTTACAGTTTGTTGCAAGTTATCTTATATTTATCCCTTTCACTGTAAGTACAGTACCATGTAAACCAAATTATCTATCAACTTATTTGTTAGGAAATATCAGAGAGTGGTATAATGACCGTAATGGCCCATTATGACGATTAGTTACAGAAAATTAACTATACATGAGGCTTGTTCTCCATGTTCTCGATAAATTGGTTTGATAACATTTTTTTCGCGTTACACTCTGAGCACAGAATCGCATGTCGTATGGACTACACCCATAACACAATGATTTTTTTGGCCTAAATAACCAACATATACAAATTTCAAGGCATAAATATATTGTTAGCATTATTTGTTAGACAATAAATGGGTAGAAGTAAACCTCACGCGAAGGATAAAAACATAAACAAATTAACCAACAATAATGGGATAGTAAAATTTACATAAATTAGTATATAATATGAAAAAAAGGAACTGATGAAACTAACAAAGATTATTAGTGTGGAAATGGCATTAAAATACGATTCATATACAGTTTTATCTACGTTCGTTACATAATGGCAGTAATATGATATTCATTTTTAATATTATAATTATGTTGTTTATAGCACTAGTGCGATATGTATTTATTGCACGCATTTTATAAAAAAGTGCGCAATCGTATGTAGCAAAAAATAAAATAATAACAATTTTAAAAATGATTTTTATTGATTGATTTTATTGAGTTTCGGTGATTTTAGAGATATTTATTTAAAATTTGGCACATATTTTTATCTTAAGCCAGCACACTTTCTGTATAATTTTAGACTAAATTATCAAACCATGAACAGAGAAAATGGGGATTGTAGTACCCACGGACCTCCCCATTATTTTTGTGTACGTTTATGATTTCAGAATAATAAATAGTAGTAATAAAACAAACAGCACAACTAACAGTAAAAACAAACAAAAATTTAACTTTGTTGAACTAAATGTCCAACATGGGACTGTTTTAATTAAGAATTAACGAATATTTTGGAAAATATGTAGTTTCAGCCTAAAGTTCTCTCCACCTTGTACAATTTGTTCCATTAGCTGTTGTTCAGTTAATATGAGAACCATAAAACTGAAAATGAAAGAAATTAAAGTCCAACGGGTTTAGGTCGGGGGAACGATATGGCCATACATAACCTGTGCAAAACATGCAAAAAAAGTTGTAATATCTCATAAAAGGAGCCTCAAACCAAAATCTTATAGGAGTGAAAGAAAATAGAATAAAGACACGCTCTATCCAGAAAAAAAATATTTTAAAACCTTAGGCGAACTCGAAAAAATGGGGTGGTGGTGCGTAGGTACTACAACCCCCCTTTTCTAAATTGATGCTTTGATACTTTAAAACAAAATTACACGGAGAGTATGCCGACTTAACATAAAAATATGTGTCAAGTTTCAAGCAAATATTTCTGAAACCATCAGTTATCAATAAAAATCAGTTATAAAGTTTTATTTCGACACCCTGTACTTTGAAAATGGAGCACCAAAACGAAAAGTGGCATAAGAAAAATCCCATTAGTTTGGTTTTAAGAATGTGTGGTTAACGACTTGACCTACTAATTCGTAACACCCTGCATAGTTAACTATGACTAAGTACAAATATTTCAAGAGTGGGTAGAACCAATTAAGAATTAACGGAATGATTCTTCGAAAAAGTTCCAAACTTATTTATAAATTGAAAAAAATATTTTTTCGATATTATTTTAACGCCGAGTATGCGACCCGACCGCCGCACGTTTGACGTTTATAGCGTCAGAGTAGACAACCAGCAGTACAAGAGTAAAATTCGCTCTCATGTCATAATTTGATGATGTTTTGTGGTCTTCTTCAGTTTTTAGTGTCTTTTTTAATTTTAAACGTGTTATAGTTATTAAATAAAGGAATTTGTGTCGGGTACAGATATTTTCTCACAATATAGTTTGCCGGTTTGTTTTTCCAGGTTATGGGACTAAACTGTCGCCGGCATTAAAAGTTTTCTATTATCTATTAGTAGGTACCTATTCCTTTCGTTAGATTTTCTTATGCATTTTATCTAACATTATCTATCAGAAGTGTGTTTTATCGGCAGTAAGAGGTTGTAATTAGTGAAAATGTAGTTTTGCCTGTTTGCAACGAAATAATGAAAGACCAATGCAAAATACTGCAGCTAACTGGATTAACTGTTACCTATCACTAATAAGAATGTTAATTTCTGTCGCTTCTGCATTTAGAGACGCTGCAGAAAACGACCTGCATGGTAGTTGACATTGTTGACTCGAAGCTTTATTTATGGATCTAAGTATGAATCGGTTAGTGGTCGCGCGGTTTAAGGCGTTAGTACTTGAATCGAGGTGACTAGACGGAGTTGGTTCGAGCCCAGCTGCCGGTAGACCGTATATAAGCTATATTCATAGAGGGGATTGGCACCCTCTCTGTGGGTATGGTAGGGTGGAATAATGTTGGCTTGGGTCAATGTGAGAGATTGATGCCGGTTAATATTTGACTACCCCCCTAATTAATGAGGTTTTCCAGGTTTTCCTCATTTCTGCACTGAATAGTGGTTAGGGCCTACCAACGTAAGTCGTTTCTGGGCGCAAATGCGGCCTGCTTAATAATAATATGCCGCCCCCTCTCCCGCACAAGTCTCCGACTTCTGGGCTAATCCCTGTGATTAGAATGAGGGGTAGAGATATTATTATTATTAAGTCATCTCAGTCGATGCTTATCTTAGACGCCGACTTGCCGCAGGAAAAGAGAGTTTTGCTCCATTTTTTAAATATCGAGCTAACATTCTGAAATATTTTTTTTATTGTCTTTTAGGCCTTACTGGGCACGTGGTTAAATTTTCTGTACTTAATCATAGTTAACCCTGTGGTATTGAGACGATTGCAGTAATTTAAAACTGATCGCGTCGTTTTATGTACTACTTGTAATTAAAATGGTCGGAATTTGAATTGTATTCCACCAAAATGATCCATCAAAACAAATTGTTGTGCCGCGACACAAACGTAATATCCCATGAAAACAATAGATTTATTACAGAATCGCTCTTTGTATAATTTAGCCATTTATAACGTGGAAGCCGTGTTCCCGTCTGTCCAAGAGGAAAAATATTTTAAACGCATCAATTACTGGTGTCATAAAGTGACAGAGAACGATACGCCGTAGTGGCCGCACTTAATACGTCTATCGGTTCGCTCCGATTTGGCCCTATAGGAAAAACTTAATTTACGTGCCACTTCCGTCGCTGGTGGAAGTTCTTCCGGATTTCGGGACCGACTACAGCGTCCGGGTCGGCCCTTTTGTTCATTTTTCGGGCCGCAACAATACAAGTACGGGTAATTAACTGGCGGATTTGCATGATTTACACAATTAATCGTGCGGAAAACACAACGAATGTGAAAATTCGTATGAACTAGGAGCTCCTCTATTTGCATATAAGCTCGGTACTTGCAGCTGTGTTGCGAAAAATGCGCCATTGTGTACACTTAAAATAAAAGTATGGAACGTTGTATGGTCTAAGTCCAAAGCAAGAATACTGTGTAAAATAAAAAACGAAGAATGGTTCACTTGAAATGTTGTTGATTTATCCTGCATTTACTGAATAACTGAATGTCACCTTTTTAACTATTGAGCTGTCAGGAGTACCTTGTAGCGTCAAATGAAATATTATTACTAACAAATGTTTCAAAATCTTTATTCAAATATTCAACAATCTTAATTTTTTAAATGATGTAAAAAGTACAGTTGGATTGTTTGAAATATTCACACTTCGGTTTTTTAAATCGGAGGAAATGCTGTCAAATTAATACTCAGAAGTCAATGAGGCTGCATTTCCATTAATGGCACTCCCAATAATGTTTCAAACATTCTTCTTTTTGCTAATAGTCTCTTCAACGTAACCAGTTGCCACAGCTGCCGATTTTCATCCCACTTATCGTTGGCTTTGATCTATTGTCATGCCGCTATTCGCCATAATGGTAGCGGATGTACGTCGAAACACATATCCAATGTATTCTCAGGATCGTCCAATTTAAGATAATGTGCAATTTGCAAGGGACATGATCCAAATGTATTAATACCAATCAGTAGATTGATGCACTCCCCCTTATCATACCGTAAGAAGACTCGGTCTGTACTTACATTTTGGGGACGCAATGATAAATACTACTTCACCAAACGCACATAACTAATTACATCACTGTCGGCAACAGTAAAACGTCGAGTCTTCAGTGTCTTAGATGGTTGGACAGTAGTAAAACTACCCGTTGCTCGTTTGATACGCGTCTGTCTATTTGTAAATGTTTCATTGCCTGAGTACTTTCATTGACTTCTGACCATTTCTCTGCCAATAACCGTAAACCAATATCACATCGGATGCATGTGGCAAATTTGTCCCACACTGTACTATAGATATTTCTCAGATCCATATGACAAGGCGGATATATCAAGGCGCGCATAAATTCATGCTCTCTTCCATGTTGAAGTTTGAACTGAGATTTTCATATTCGGTGATATTTCTTCATATTTACATATCTCATAAACCGCGCGTCATGCACGGGAGGAGATATTCCTTGCCGCGTTCACTGATCTAGCCCGTGGAATAATAGACCCATAGCGATCCTTCATTCGGACGAACCAGAGGGGAGCTTACATTAAAATAAAGGGGAAGCTTTATTTCCTGTTGAAAACATATGGTGAAGGAATCAGAAAAATAACGCAAGCATATATGAGAAATCGTGTATGTATAATTCTAAAATCAATAGTTAACAAGCAGTTTATTCAATGGTACCATTGTCTAAAGACATTCTATTAGGACTGACCGCTTCTTTGTCAGGCTATGTCAACGTTTTGATTCAGTAATGAAACCTTCTTCAGGGCTAACCGAACATATCCAACCAAACAATCATTACATAATTTCAAAACTGTTTTTAACTTAAATTTTACATAGAAACAACATATTTGTTACAGTAAATTGCACAAAACATGTTTAATAAATTTAAGATCTTTCTAAAATGAGTATTCAAAATTTCAGTACATTTAGAACAACACGAAAAGACAAAACAAATCCTAAGAGAACTTGTAATTATTGTTTAATTCTTTCAGCCGCATTGGTAATATGCTTTTTCAAGTCATCAATGTTCTAAATTGATCCGGAATAAACACCGTCCTTCATAAATTCCCAAGCACTGTCTAACGGATTAAAATCGGGTTGGCGTAGTGGCCACTACATAGTTGCGTCCTTTCCACTTCCAATTCATCGATTTGGAAAAATTAAACTTATATTGTCCAATATTTAATCCACGAAGAGGCTGAGCATCATTCAGTTGCATCCACATATTTTGACGAAGAGTAAGTGACAAATTGTCGAGCAAAGCAAAAAATCATTTTGCAGAAAGTTTAGGAATAACGCGGCATCTAAACTTGTTGGTAGACTAGAACTAGGGTATGTGCAGCTATTAGTAAATATCTCTGTGTCTTAAATTCCTATTTTTTTCAGTTTCCATTACAGAAACCATAAATAAAACTCAAGCTCAAAGATCACAACTAAGAAAATAAACAAACGTAAACATTTAAATGATACCACTCTGATGTGACAATCATTACAATGAAACTGTCACCATGACAGCTGCCTACTATGTGAAAATGTTAAAAAAAGATTTAGTGTTTTGAACCATACATATTGCTTCATCGCTATTGCATGGACTTCTCTAAACAATCTTACAGAAGGTTGCCTTCTTCAAGCTTGTTAAGGGAAATTCATGCAAGAGCCATGGAATCATGAGCTCTAACTCTAAGATATTGTGAATGTGGTCGTCCAAGGAGGCCTAGACATGATTTAGACAAAGTAGCACCAATATCGCTCATTAAATAATCAAAGCTGACTAGTGCATTTTATAGGAAATTTTATCTATTTTAATTTTGTATAAGATGAAAACTGAAAAAAGGGCGAACATTTTTAGGTTTTTTTTCGTTTTTTGTAGTGAAACCGACCTCCTACAAGGCAATAATGCTTGAAATTCGATTCAGCATTGGCCAGAATTTCACCAAAAAAACACAAAATATCTCAAAATTTTTTCAGTTTTTTGCATATATTTCGACCTATGCGTTTTTCGAAGATGACCATCTTATACAAAATTATAATAGACAAAATTACCTACAAAATTTACTATTTCCATTACAGAAACCATAAATAAAATTCATATTCACGGCATATTGACGGTGGTGGCACGGTGGTTCAGGGTTGTAAAAAAATCTAATAAATTTCAAAGTCAAGCACAAAGATCACAACTAAGAAAATAAAGAAACGTGAGAATTTAAATGATAGCACGCGAAAGTGACAATGATTACAATGAATCTGTCACCATGACAGATGTCTACTATGTGAAAATATAAAACAATGATACTGCTCTGAACCATATACATTATTTAAAAAATGATTATTTCTGACAAAACTACGTAGAATTCGAAAAAAAAAGTAGTGAATTTTTTTCTTGAGAAAAATCTAATTCGTCAAAAATGATATTTGCTTGATAATTCAAAGGAAAAACAAATTCAAAAAATTTCTATTAAAAGTAGTTAGAAAACTACCCTTATTTATAATCGATTTTTATGAAACTTATGATAGTTAAAGACCTTTATGGTATGATTATTACCTACAATTTCCATTCCATTATCTTCATTAGAAAGAAAGTTATTTTTACCAATGTTTATAGAGACTTTTTTAGTTCTACTTTTAGCACCTTAAGTTTTGTACCAACTTTTCCAAACACCCTGTATTTGATTTAAACGGCTCCAGGAACTCGTTGGACGTTCTGATTATTGTGAACGTATCAGATACGCTAAATCAAAAATCCTGAATGCCAGCAATATTTCCAATAAATTGCTTATAAAACGAACAATAATGGATTTTTGTTTCGAGCCACACTCATCCGCATAACGATCGTGTTTACTAAATACAGTCATTTATGCGGTTAATTTATTCAAAGAGGAGGTCCGCTCTTCGCAGGCCGTTATTTTCATATATATGTTGAATATAAAATATGAAACTGACGCTGGAAAATTTACAATAACATAAAAGAGAGTATTTCCAGATTTGCATTTTTTACAATTTGGCCATTGAAAATAACACCGGCTAAGCCGATGAAAAACAATTATTTCCAGCGTGAGCTCTGCTCCGGGCATCCGCCCATAAGCAATTCCGACTCCTAAATCCCGGTTAAAAATACTCCGGGCGATTTTAGGGATAAAACCAATACTTGAACGCGGGACCTAAAGTGATCCCTATCTCGGGGGCTTCGTAAAGCTTTCTTATAACAACAATATTGAACACGATCAACGTGTTTTTAAATATATTACAATGTAATAGTGGATTTATTACGATTGCCTTCCGCCAGATAAACATGAATAAAACAATACCGTCGGTATTTCTCTTGAAATATTTATAGAACGATATATTCTCCACGGCTTTACGTATACAGGGTGTTAAGAAATTAATGGGACTCAGCAAGACGAGATTTAGGGCGACAACATAATGTTATGTACAGTGTGTGCCAGTTTCGTTGTAATTGCAAGATATCTCAGGCGTAATAAAGCGAAATTTAAAAACAACTGCATTTAAGGGATTATTCATATCACAAAGAATAACTGAGACATTACAATGATGAAAATTGCTTCTGATAGAGCTTTTCATAAAGAGTTCAGTGGCGTACTTGTAATTTTCCTCATGGATGCCTCCTTTAAAGTATGACCCAAAGATACATTCTTTTAAATGGAACACCCTGTATATTTTATGTTATTCAACCGTAACTCTTAGCGCCACTTATGAAGTATATCTATTTTAGTTAAAAATCCTAGATCTTCATGAATTTTTAATGAAAATAGGAATTTACTGAAGAACTAAATAAAGCATCGCATGTGGCACCCTCTGACAGCAAATGTTAAATTAGCAATCTCTTAAATATTTCACGTAAGATTAACTTATTTGCCAATTTCCTTTGATTTCATTTTTGTTTATTTTTTGCGCAGTTTATTAAAGAAGAACAAAAAAAAAAGAATTTAACTCCAACTCTATATGCTTAACTTTAATTTTTGGAACAGCATAAATTTAAAACGTTTGTTCAAGCAAAGAATCTGAAATGTCCTGATACTGTCAGAAATATTCGACCAGTAAACTTATGAATTTGTTTTCACTAAACATCATACAAGAAGTAGTTGAAGGAACGTTTTTGATGGCAAAGTATAATAAATCAATGAACGGACAAATATCGAAAGAATTTTCCAAGAAAAGAAATAAATAAAATTGTATATCAGCAAATTCAACTGTTTTTGCTGCCATTGTTAATGTTTGGTTTTAATCAATAAAATAATTGGCACACCTGATGTTACAACATACAACTGCTCAACATTTGTCCACCAACGTGTAAACACATTTGGGTCCTTCTTTCTCAGTTTCTGCGAACTAACACAAATGTTTCTGGTTATTGTCCGTTTTGAGCTCTTAAGTTATTGGCAGAAGCTATGATATATTCGTGTAAATCATCAGTAGTGGCCGCTTCGGTGCGAGACACTTCATTTTCTAAATATTCTCACAAAAAGAGGTCGAAAGGATTCATGTCAAGAGATCGTGGCGGTCGTAGTACCGGTCCTCCTCGTCCAATCCATCGCACTCCTTGAATTTCATTAAGTGCTCCCGAACATTTTGTCGAAAATGAGGGGAGCACCATCTTGAAAAAACTACATTCAGTTTCGAACAGCTAAGGGCACATCTTTCAGAAGACCAAGCGGATCTTTTTGAATCCATTTGATTTGATAATAGAAATGGTCCAAACAAGCGATCATCGAAAATGTTTTAAGAAAAATCGTTATTAGAAATCGCGTTCAGATTTTCAAAATCTCAAACATGGGTATTATGAATGTAATACATCCAGTTCCTTGTAAAAATAGCTTCATCTGTAACCGAAACAGCTGTAAATCTGGGTTTTTGAGCATTTTGTTGCAGCAGACACTTACACACGCTATACATGATACGGATATAATTGAGTTTCCTGTATAATACACCACACTGTTGACCGGGACATTTCTCTTCAACAATCTCCAAAATTTGTTCTTCAGCTGCTGGAATACACCATGCATCCCTGGACTACCATTTTTCCACGATTCTGTTTAAAATTTTCCATATCACGCCCGCGTTGCACTACTCCGGTAAAAGTACCTGCATTTGGCACATGCCTACCGGAAAGACGTTCTGCGTGCATACGAGAAGCTACTAAAGCATTTTGTCTTTACCTTATCATAAATTAAAACAATATCCATCAACTCCGAGTTGGTATACACGTGAGCCATTTTGACACTTGACAAACTAATACAAACACTATCGCAAAACATTAATACTAAAATCGAATTTCAGTATATGGGATCGCCTTGGGTTATATTAGAGAGTGAATGCTAGAGAGTATAGTAGCTCAGCAGTGCAAATATTGAAAATAATATTTTTTTTCTCGGAAACTATAAGGATTTTACGAGAGACAAGAAATCTATTCGCATACGAGTTGCTCTTCGAGAATCACAGTCCTGGTCACGTGGCTTGTAATCATTTATGAAGACTCTGTACATAATGCCCAAAATGCGCGTTGAACAGGTCAAAAGGTGCTAAAAGAACAATATAAATAATTCCTAAGTAGTTAACAGCAAAGGATTTTAAAAAAGGACATATTAAAATTAAAGTTAAACTTAAAACTAAGTATAAAAAAAACACATACACCTAAAATATGTTAAACATCTACAATAAAACAGTAAGATACATTTAATAGACAGTACATTTTTAAAAGTAATTAGATAGATTGTGGTTGAAATATTCGTCTGCAGTATAATAAGCTTTTTGTATTAAAAATGATTTCAATTTCTTTTTTAGTATTTGATAGGTAAAGTTGTCGTGGTATTAGGTAATTTGTTAAAGACTTTCATTAGAGAATGAGGTATATTTTTCTGGATATAATGTAAATTGAGTGAAATTTGATCTTTATTTCTCGTATAGTAAGAATGTTGTTTCTGGTACCTAATTATCGAATAAAGATTTATTGTCAGCTACAAAAATGCACACGTCATAAATATATAAACTTGTTAAAGTAAGCATACTCTAAGAAATGAAAACATTCTTGCAAGATTCTCTTTGCGCCATATTCAAAATATTCCGAACACATCTCCTTTGAAAAACAAATATTCGTTTTGCATCAGAGGAAATGCCACAAAAAATTATACCATATTTTATTCTGCATTGTCTATGGCTGCTTCAGGATTAATATTTTGAGATAATATTTTTAAAGCATAGCAATATTAAGCCTTTTTGCTCTAGAGAATCAATATGATATTTCCAATCTAGACATGAGTCAATTCTAATTCCCAAAACTAATAGATTATTTACTGATTTCGGTACATTATCTGTATTTATAAATGGTAGTTTGTGATTATTTTCTCTCGAAAACATCATCATCTGCGTTTTATTCAACTGTAAGTCCAATAAAGCAACTAATGTTGCAAAGTGTTATAGTGTTATTTATAGTTCTTTGAATAGTATTAGCATAATATGGTGAATCAAATATTATTGTACTATCGTCAGCATACACTACATACTCACTAGTTCTTAACAGTAAGTCATTGATATAAATAATGTATAGCAAAGGTCCTAATATTGATCCTTGAGGTACACCTCATCCAGCATCCATCATGATGCTATAAGATTTTTTGCTACACTTCTAATGCCATATTATAATATTCGTGTTAATAATATACTGTGATCGACACAATCAAACGCTTTAGAGAGATCTGAAGAGACAGCTACAGTTGTGCTTTTACTATTCATGGCATCTAAAATTTTTGACAACGCTTGATCGACTGCTCTAATAGTTGATATCTTTTTCCATAAATCCGGAAGAAGAACTGCATACATTTTATTAATAATTTGGGCCTAGAGCCGCTCCTGGCATCCCCGTAATGAATACCTCAAATCCGCTTTGTGCTGATAAACATCGCCGACATATTCGAGGCAGTAGGTTTACATAATGTACAGCCGCCCCAACGGGCTGCCTTAAAAAATGTCTCCAAATTTATACCTCGCGCCGCTACCATAGAGAATGAATTGGCGAAGATACCGTCTGAACGTACATTTTATTCAGCTCACAGCCCCGCCAATGATAAATGTTGGAAATAAGAGACTCGTAAAATGTTCATTCAGTTTTTCATTTTGGCGTATTAAAATGCATACAGGTGAACACAAATCAAAGGAGGCCTCGGGTGTACGAGGAAATAATAAGACAGGAGGAATAAGGGGAAGATTTAGTGAGCGCATTTATTTAAAAACGATATGGGCCGCCCTGCCTGCACCACACGTACTTGACACTGCTCAATTTGCATTCTGAGATATTGCGCGCCCTTTGATGATAGTCCACAAAGGAAGGAACAGTCGGGTGCCGGATAAAGAGCACAAAGGGGAGGCTACAATGAACAAAAACGATGTTACGCCAAAAACTCGAAAGATGCTTAGGAAATGTTGATTAATTTGATTTGTAAATTGAGACGGACAATGTACGTTACTATAATAGGAATTGCAATAGAAGTGATTTCTATTAAATTAATACCTTTTCCTACGATCATGCGGAAAACTGTACTTTTCCGCACGATTTTTATTTACACAGTATCGTCAATCGTATTGTTATGACAATGCTTGTGTCCAACGTAGTTCAGCGGACGCAGGCAGCACCAGTGGCGTAGCCACGAGGGGTTTTGGGGGTCAGAACCCTCCCCATGGGTTGGGTTGATTGGGTCATATAGGTAATATCTCACTACAAACCTGCAATCTCTCTATTCGCCAAGATTTAGCAACCAAGAAAAGCAAAGCGCCTCTGCAGCTATCGACCAACGTGGCAGACTGAGTATATTTGGCTAATAAAGGGTCAAACAATTTTTCTGCAAGATGTCTAGTATGCAAAAAGGATTTTTCAATTAGTCACAGTGGCCTTAGTGATGTCAAACAGCACTCTAATACAAAAGAGCATAGAAGACGCGAAATCTTCTCAAGTTTTAACAAAATTTTTGCAAACAGAGAAAATATTCAAAAAACTATCGATGTTACTGCAGCAGAGCTTGGGCAAATCTACCACTGCGTTAAGCATAGTCAATCTTACAATTCGTTAGATTGTGAGCTCAAACTTTTACCAAAAATTATAAAAGATTCTGAACTACTAAAAAAAATATTGTCACAGAATTTGCCCCGCTCGCATCCAATTCGACGACTGTGGTATCGCGAAACGCTAGATTGCCCCGATCGCCCCTACGCGATTAGACTTATTTTAAGCAATTTGACCTTGAAAATTTCAAAATTTTCGCCTGCGGCGCTAACCTCCCTCCCCTCTTCAACTGATATAATAAAAAAATAATGTGTCCCGTATCTTAAAATTCAAAAGGTGGCAACCCTGCCTGCAACTAAGTTCTAATTTTATTTTTGTCATGTTTGTAACAAATAATATTGTTCGTACCTGTTTATTATTTACATGTTTATGATGAGATTTTATTTATTTTTTTTATAAAAAGTCAAATTTCTGGCTACGCCACTGGGCAGCACTAACCGAAAAGTTTGCGCTAAAGTTTCTCAAGGTGTTAAGAGTAATGCTGCTGCGACGCTGAATTACGATGAACACAAGTAATCAACGATAAAAATTCCTATGAATCGCTATGAAAAAGAACTTGTTGCCTTCGACCAATGCCGCATGGAGAAGAACACTGCATCTTTAAAAGAAGAGGTATTTTTAATCTATTTCTACGATATTGCAAAACATAACTCTCCGTCAATGTTGAAATTATGCTTCAAAGTGAAGAAGGACATTGATATTAGAAAATACCTCAAGCTAACGGTATATTCGAAAAAATCAAATGTTGGTTAGAAGCCAAAAAAATTATAGGTGTTAGAAAGAAAGGAAATAGAAAATTTTCTCTTAAATGCTCCAAACAACGTATGACTTATAACCAAAGTAGCCACGATATTTGAAATTGCCGGTGTTCTCGCCGCGAAGAACTAGCAAATATGACGATCCACGATATAGAAGGCAAAATGGCTGTGCCTGTTATTACCACACCAAACACGAAAATCAACGTTTCAAAAAAATTTGTGGCGAACAACGAAGAAACAATAAATCGATATCTATCGAAGTTATGCCATTTTATGTTCTAGAGAAACCACTCACGATCGGTTTTTCTTATTCTATAAATAGGGTAAATGTGTGGTATCAACAACTGCGGGAAAATGCCATCTAACATCTAACGCTGGTTCCTTAGGTCTATGCGATTTGCATGTCCAGTGTGGATTTTCCTGGGACCAAAAGCGGTAGTTGTGCCTGTTAACCACTCCATTAAATAAATCGTAGCTTCACCCAAAAACAGTACGTCTCGTTATTATCATTTCTTCACAAAATTGTAATCGCCTATTATAATCGTCATCCAAACTTAGGCCTTCCAAACCCCAAAGGCGCATTATTAGCTAACTCCGAATCAAATATTACAAACATAAAATGGCATGGTGGGTGGAAATCCCATCAATCAGCGGTAGCTGAGTCATACATTGAGGATTGTTTGGATAACAAAAATAAAGTAGCGCACAGCATTTTCAAGCATCAAATCCCTCATCAGAACTTCAAGAGAACCGTATTGAAGCACGCAGACATCAATAGTAACAGTATATCCGTGACTGAAGAACAGCATCTATCAGATATTCCCTCATCACTGAAATTACAAGCTAATCCTGCAGCACATACTTTGTCAACAGTGAATTCTACGACTGAAGAACATCCTCAAGCCGATTTCGCCTCAGCCCTGAATTTACAAAATACCACAAACTGTACATTTAATTTCAATGTTTTTCGTTAATATATTCTATTGGTTTAAATAAATATTTAATGACTACTTGTTAATGCTATACATTGGTAACTAAAATAAAATGTTTCGTCTGATTAGAATTGTCATGATCGTAGGAAAAGTCTTGTACCTAACACGTAAGGGAAGTGTCTTTTCCGCACTCGATTGCTTAAATAACTAATACAGTAAAGTAAAAAAGATAGTAATACACAACTGTATCAAAATTCATTGAGGGATATATTTCTTTCGTAGAGATTGATTATGCCCAGTTTAATATCTGTATTAAATAGGTCTCAGAATGATTACCTAACTTTGACTCTTTAGTCACTAGTAAATGGTTTTATTTATTGTGCATTTATAAATGTCAATATATCAACCGTATCAATCAAGAAAGTTTATTTTTCTTAGCTACTAGAATAATTTTAAAGGCTAACTGTCAATTTGATAAGTTAGTAGCATTATTTACATTAGAGAATTCTGTTTTATTTGTATCAATAATCATACAGGGCTTTACTAAAAGGTTCTACAAGAACAATTATTATTTTTTTTAATATCGTCAATGATCCTACACAAAGTATGATAATTAAGGAAAAATACAAATGATAAAAAAATTATATTTTCGTTTCCAAAATTTTCAGGGAAGATGCAGCAAGAGCAGTAAATAAATAGGAGAATAACTCCTTCATTCTTACACACATTGTAAAAAGGTTTTTACAATTCTGTCAACATAAAGGGTGTATTTTGTAGCAACTAAGCAACATTGTGTATGCGTGTTCAAAGGCAAGTACTAACACAGAGGTTTATTATTTATAGCAAATATATCAATATTAACTATACCTCTGGGTAAAGTTACCGGGAATTCATTGCAGTTATCCGCGTTTTTGTGCCACGAATAACTGCAGGAAATTTCGTTCCACTCTTACAGCTATAAATTGGAACTGTAGTAGGTAGTAAAAACAAATTAGGTTTTAAATACAACTTATTCTTGAATCTCGAAGTTTTACGTGTACAGTTTTACTTTATTCAGAGCTACATAAAAATGCAAAAGTCGTATGCTTTTTGTAGTACTATAATAGTCTTACCTAGAAAGGGGTAGCAATATATAGGGTAGGGTACATGTTTTAGAAAGAAAAGTAATAGAAAACACTTTATAGCTTAAACTACAAAGGAATTTATGACACTTGATGGTATAAACTATTAAAGAAGGTGTACCTAAATGTTTGAAAATTTTTTTTGCAAATATAATTTATATGGTACTTTCATGTTGACTTATACTTATTTGAACTCCCAAACATTTCAGTGGTCAGTGGTCGCGCGGATTGAGACGTCAGGACTTGAATCTATGTGGCTACACCGGTGTGGGTTCGAGCCCCGCAGCCGGTAGACCGTATAACAGCTAGATTCGTGGAGAGGATTGGCACCCTCTGCGGGTATGGTAGGGTAGAAGAATGTTAGCTTGGGTCAGTGTGAGAAATTGATACCTTTGACTACCCCCCTAATTAATGAGGTTTTCCAGGATTCCCTCATTCCTGCACTGAATGGTGGTTAGGGCCTACCAACGTAAGTCGTTCCTGGGCGCAAATGCGGCCTGCTTAATAATAATAATAATATGCCGCCCCTTCTCGCGCACAATTCTTCGACTTCTGGGCTAATCCTCATGATTAGAATAAGAGGTAGAGATAGTATGTAATTAAAACATTGTAAACTACTGCGACAATATGTCTACGCAAATTAAGTAAAACTCACAATTAAATGCTTTGATCGAATCAAGAAACCGAGAACATACAATTTGTTGCTCAAAACTAATATTAGTTTCTAATGTCGATTTCTATATGGCTGAAGTTATGAGCTTATTTCTAAAACAGTACTGACTTTAATCAAATAGGTTTCTGTTTTATAACCAATTTATATGGTTTGATGTTGCTATAATAAAAATAGGTTTACAGTTTAAGGACGAAATCTATTTCACTATGAATTGAAGTGAAGAAAGGAAAAACGTGTTAACGCAATTAAATAAGAGTAAAACAAAAGTGATGGTTATTGCTGACGCACTAAATATAGTAATAGATAGCACATAAATAGAACAAGTGAATCAGCTCAAGATTCTATGAGCAATAATTGAAGAGCAAGGAAAAGAAGATTTAGAAATTGAAAAAGGAATAGAGAAAACTTTGAAGATGTATTATACAATGAACAATAACTATAAATAAAAATAACATAAACGAATGTGTATAATAGCAGAATTTACAGCGATACTGACACATGGGTGAGAATCATTGGGTATTAACAAGAAATTGAAAGAGTAGTGGAAGTATCAATTGAGCTGGTGAGGACATTAAACAGAATGAGTAGAAGCAGACAGATATGAAGAATTACAGCCAAATGTAGTGATAAAAAGCAAAAAAGGAAGATCAAAGATGTGGGATAACTTGGGAAAATCCTGGAGAAGATCAAAATATGAAACAAAGCAAGAGATCTAACGCAAATTAGAAAAGAATGGAGCACAGTCATACATGGATGTAAAGAAACCTAACCTGCTCCCCTCCACACACATCTAGCGATGTGAAGGGGTTTTTTTATTTTATATACCTATATATAGCCCTATAGCTTCTTAAGGAAGCTAGATGATTCTAAGTTGATTTAAATCACATTATTTTTGTTTAAGGGAGCTTGCCTTAAAATATTCTTTAAGAAACACTGTAAGTAGGACGTGTCTTATAAATTGGGCCAATATTACATATTATCTTCAGACTATTTACATAAAATCTAAATACCCTGAAAAAGGATTATATCATCAGTATTAGTTTGTGGATGCTTTCCAGTTTTCCAGGATTAATAACGCTGCTGAATAAACACCAAATACCAACGCCGGCTTGATGAAAAACTGTATGGTATGAGAAATAGTGTGTGTGTGTGTGTGTGGGGTGACGTGACAATTACAATTATTACCTTTTTCTCATTACTTCGTTTTCATTAAACTGGCGTGACAGTTAAAGTGTGTTAATGCGTTGACGCAACATCCACCCATAAGTCTCGTTTCCTTCATGATACAACCACTATCATTCAGTACTGTAATTGAAAACAAACACCCCGGCAGTAATTCACTCAGGGATCACAGCGGAGCCCTTTTTCTGGAACCTCGGAATGTTTGTTCATTATGCGGATTTGTATTTTTGTTTGTTATAAGAAACGCCGGGCGTGACGTCCCCCGGGTGGATTACATTAGGGTTAATTTATAACCCCTCCGTCTCAAGTATAAACAGCAAAAAGTAAGAGCTCTCCACGAGAGCGCTGTTTTCTTTATACAGGGATTATAAAAGTCAGGATATATTTATACGGGCTTTCTTATTCGCCTTTATGTTTCCGCGTCCGTGCAGCCGCGAAGAGCCAAATAACTCACTTGTGTTTCTGGTCACATTCCGGGATAACAATGAATAAATTATGACCCGAGTTGTACCAAGTAGCCGGCCAGACGATATGCTCAAAATGAAGGATGGTAATGCGCGACGACGAGGCAATTTCCAGATAGAAAATTTCGTTGAGCCAATTTGCAAATGTAAGTTGAGGGAAACAACAAATTTACCCTCAGATATAGTCTGAGCAGTGTTAACAGCAAACGTAGAAATATAAGCCACTAAATTATCAAAATAGATACGTCCACTTTGCCTTTCAATGAATAATTGTTTCATATTTTTAATTTTTGCGTTTTAAATAATCAGTAAGGAACACATACATATAACATATAATATTATTGGGCACATAAGATGAAATAATATTATGAGTTTTAAACACGCTTTATACAAAAATTGATCAAACAAATAAGTTTTGTCCAACATTCCAATATCTTAATATCCTAAAACTTTATGTACTAATATCCTAATATCCCAATATTCTAATTTTCCAATATCTTAATGTCCCAATATCCCAATGTCCCAATATCTGGATATCCTAATATCCTGTATCCTAATATCCTAATATCCTATTATCCTAATATCCTAATATCCCAATATCATAATATCCTAATATACTAATATCCTAATATCTTAATATCCTAGTATCCTAATATCCTAATATCCTAATATCCTAATATCCTAATATCCTAATATCCTAATATCCTAATATCCCAATATCATAATATCCTAATATACTAATATCCTAATATCTTAATATCCTAGTATCCTAATATCCTATTATCCCAATATCCTAATATCCTAATATCCTAATATCCTAATATCCTAATATCCTAATATCCTAATATCCTAATATCTTAATATCCTAATATCCTAATATCCTAATATCTTAATATCCTAATATCCTAATATCCTAATATCCTAATATCCTAATATCCTAATATCCTAATATCCTAATATCCTAATATCCTAATATCCTAATATCCTAATATCCTAATATCCTAATATCCTAATATCCTAATATCCTAATATCCTAATATCCTAATATCCTAATATCCTAATATCCTAATATCCTAATATCCTAATATCCTAATATCCTAATATCCTAATATCCTAATATCCTAATATACTAATATCCGAACTACAGAACGAACATTTCTTTTAACTTTTTCCTTAACCATTATTTAGAGGTAAATCAAAAAATACAAATACAGGATTATTTGAAATTGCTTTGTTAGGAGAATAAATTAATTTATGTAAGAATGTTTTAACTAGACGTTTTTCCCAAACTTCCAATTAATTTTTGAGTACTATTTTTGGTGCATCGTCCAATGCCGTTGTAATATTTTATTTACTTGTACTTATCAATGTTGATTTGTTTTGCAATTTGAAAAACTACAATTATTATGAAATATTTATGTATCTCGCGCCAACTTCTTAAATCGGAATATCCATTTTTGTCAATCCTGAAAAAGCGCGTATTTATTGAATAATTATTAATATCGTTAGCATATTTCTCACGTTTTTCTGTTCTTCGGTCGTACTTAAGGCCCTGGGTATTGCCACATTACACAGTTACAGTGCACTTGAATTTTAGATATAAGATATTAATAACGGAAAAGACAAACCCATAATATAGCAAACTAGACTTTCTCTATTGCACACTTGTAGAGACGAGGCATGCTTCTGAAAGGCCTCTCTCCTGCAATTGGCAATCTTATTTCAATCAATCTAATTCACTAACTGCAGATAAATACAGTAATCAATAAATGTAAATCAATAAAGGAACTTTGATGACTGAAGCAGACGACAAATCTAACATTTTCGTTGGAACAATTGGGACATAATTAATGCGCCATTTTCATTAAACCAATTTTACTCTCCTAAATAACACTGCGAGTTCACCTGCTCTTCTGCATTAATGCTTATGAAGTTACGAGTATAATGTATCCACACGCGTTAGTGCATTGCTGTGGAGAACAGTAACACAAAGGGTGACTGCAGCAAAGTGGCTGTACTCACATTGAGGGAGCTAGTGCATTTATTCGAGTCACGTTTATCATTGAACTGAGAACTCGAGATGGGTGTTCAAATAGATCAGATTCATGAAATTCATTTTTATGAAATCACGGCGGTACGGATGGTAATTTTATGAAAACAGAAAATAAAGGTTTTAAATTGTTACAAGTTGGAGGAGACGGAATCATTCACGTTCTACAATTTATTGTTTATCTTCTATTTAATTCTGGAATGGCGTATCTGATTGGAGATTTATTGCCATTTGAATTGAGTACGGTATTTCTGAAATAGGTAAATTATAAAAAAAGAGTATATCCATGATAACAAGTAAACTTTCAGTGTAAATAATGATCTTTTCTGTTTCTTTCTATACAAGGTGATTCTTAACCTATAAGCATAAACTTGTGAAATTATAGACGACATAGAAGATATAGAATTATAGAGATAAATAATGACGAATGGTAAACAAAATATATGGGTAGTAAAATTTTGTTAGTTTCGGAAGTTTATCAGGTGAAATTTTTTGTTTATAAGAACTAAGAAATATACATATCAGGACATTACCTATGTTTAGTAAACACAGTTTATTAATGAAAATTGACAGGATAAATCAGGTGGATATCTAAACGGACTTCACTAAGGGCCGGTACTTTCAGTCAAATTTAACCATGATTAACGTACTTAAAAGTTGATCAAATTTAACAGAGATCTTATGAGTACTTTCGGCATTAATTATGATTAATCATGATTGAAATGTGGGCGTGGTGTTGTTAAAGTTAACAGATCTATAGACCCTCGATTAATGCACAAATCAAGGTTTCATAACCTGACATTTTGATTTATTCATTCTACTTTCATTTTTAATTGAAATTGTGAAATTTTAACAGACGACGATATTTTATTAAGCAAACTATTTGGGCTATCTGACTCTATTTTGAAACTTTTTGCAATCATATTTAAGTAACAAATTTCAGTTTGTTCAGTATCATGATTTTAAGTCTCACCTTCCATCAAATATTTGGCGTTCCGCAGGGTGCCGTACTCGGACCTTTACTTTTTGTGATATTTATAAATGACATTGTTGGGGACTTACAGGTGCACTATTTGATGTATGCAAAGGACCTCAAACTTTTATATGGAATTGAAATTATTGCAGATTATAACAGGTTACAGGGTGTACCAGACATTGTTTGCAATTGATGTCTACATAATGGTATAACTGCATTTAAATGTAATGTCGTTACGTTCGCTAGAAAGAAAATTCAATTAAATTTAATTAGAAACAACTGTAATACTTCATCGACCAAATTGCATTATAGATCTTGGAGTAACATTACAGTCAACGTTATTTAAGACTTCGAGTATAAGAAATTCCAAAAAGTTTGTCAACATCTCTACTCTACGTTTGCTATACCCTACGCATATGTTCTAAATTAGAATATGCATCATTAGTCAGGAGCCCAATTTATATCATTTAGAGACAGTGAACTTACTAGACATTGCGTATCTTCCTCAAAGATTTCCACATGACTTATTACTTGATCGTTTTCATATTCACAGGAAGAGATCAGTCAGAGAAGATCAGTCTCCCTAGTAATGTTTTTGTATAAAGTCGTTTATAATATTTTGGAATGTCCAGGTGTGCTAGACAATATCCAATTTAAAATACCACGATTTTCAGCGAGGTAATGATGTTTTCAACCTTGAAGCATTCTTGTAGCATCTCCTTTGCATCAAATTATCTCAAGATACAATGATATCGAATCTAGTATAAATATGTGTTGCTGTTCAATGCAAGTTATAAAAGATGCAATATTTACGTAAAAATAGATTAGATTCATAGATTAAGTTTACATCTGTCAACGATGTTAACTACCATGCGGTCGTTTGTTTGCAGCGTTTCTAAATGCAGAAACGACAAAAATTAATATTTTTATTAGAAAGAGAGGTAACAGTTCATCCAATTAGCTGCAGTATTTTGCATTTATTTTTAATTATTTCGTTACAAACTGGCAAAAATACATTTTCACACATTACAACCCCTCACTACCGATAAAACACACTTCCCGTAGATACAGTTAGATAAAATGCCTATTTATTATCAGAAAATCAGGCGAAAGGAATAGGTAGGTACTATAAGATAATAGAAAACTTTGAATGCACCCGCGGCAGTCTGGTCCCATAACCTAGAAAAACAAACCGGCGAACTATATTGTGGGAAAATATCTGTACCCGACACAATCCTTTATTTAATAACTATAAACTGTTTAAAATTAAAAAAGCACATTAAAAAAGGGTTTAATATAATATCGAAATATATTTTTTTTGTTTTATAAATAAGTGTGGAATATTTAAAAGGTGATTCTGTTAATTCTTAATTTTCTCTATCCCCTCTTAAAATATTTGTATTTAGTCATAGTTAACCCCGTATATAGCTTTTTAACTTAGTTATACTTGTATATTTCCCTGTTTATTAATTCTTTGTTTGTATTTCTCTGTTTTTTTACTATCTTTGTGTATTATACCACTGATCGGTCAGTGGTCGCGCGGTTTAAGGCGTCAGTACTTGAATCGAGGTGACTAGATCGCTGTGGGTTCGATCCCCGCAGCTGGTAGACCGTATATAAGCTATATTCGTGGAGAGAATCGGCACCCTCTCTGATAATATAGTAGGGTGGAAGAATGTTGGCTTGGGTCAATGTGAGAGATTGATACCGGTTGACGTTTGACTACCCCCCCAATTAATGATAAGTTTCCCTCAATTCTGCACTGAATGGTGGTTAGGGTCTACCAATGTAAGTCGTTCCTGGACGTAAATGCGGCCAGCTTAATAATAATATGCCGCCCCCTATCCCGCACAAGTCTTCGACTCTGGGCTAATCTTCCGGATTAGAATGAGGGGTAGAGATATTATTATTATACACATTTGCTTGTATTATTTTGTACTGTATACGTTTTGCCATACCCTGTAATGGAGCCTGTTGGGTATGTGTTTGGAATAAAATGAAATAAAATAAAGTGAGAGTGGGACAGTCTGTACATTCTTCTTCATAAACAATCGCTGGCGGAGCGGTATAATTTCAATATTTCCTCTTCCATCACCTTCCTGTCTTCCGGTAGGAGAATAAATTCCGTTAATTAACATGAATAACCGACGAGACAAAGGGGTAGGAGGGCACGAAACCCAATAAAAAAACAACAACAAATCCCGGAGCCCTGTGAGAATTCCACCGAGCTGGGTTATTGCGGAAAATTGTTAATTGTATCGTATAGAATTCCCAACGAGAGGCTTGGAAATTACAAGATAAATATAAACCGCAGAGATACACTTCGAAGAAAAGTTTGCCCATCGTGCCGCTTTACAATATCGCGTATATTTACTTTATCGGGGCGATAGAAACCAATCTAGTTGGTTTATTTTGGCAAATGTATTAATCTTTCTTGGATTGCTTACCCGGGATATGCTAAAGTTTAACAGGTTAAGCGAAATAATTAAAATACCTGTTACTGTAAAGTTTTCGGGACTTACAAAGCAATCACAAAAGGATAAAAGTACAACGCAGTGTTTAAAACTTAAATTCCTAATTGCTGAATTTAAAAGTGCAGAATTTCTACCAGAAAACTGTAAAGAATGATACAAAAATCAGTCATGGAAGTTTTGTAAATGATACAATTGTGTCTAAACTACTACAAAATTCATACGTGGAGCCCATGCAGACGAGAGGTCTATTAGCGAAGATAATTTTAATATTTAGCATTTTTTGCGCATGCTTGGTGATGGAAGAGTTATTATTTACTCAGTAAGATGGATTTAGACATTATTACCGCAGGTATGTGAAGTTTGTAAGACGAAGGAGTAGGCTAAGTCATATAATCACATAAATGCGGTAATAATATAGTATTCCACGTATTGCGTACAACGTTTTATCTACAAATGTCAAAGTTCAAGCGATAATTTGCCATCAGATATTGAGAGTAAAGCTTTGTTGGTTCCAATCTCGTGCCAGATAAATCATGGAATAAATACGAACAAACATTTGGTTCTATGAAAAAATGGTAAAAAAATATATTTTTAACGTAACTAAAGAGAAAGAATTCACAGGCACACAAAAATAAAAAAGTTCTGTGCCCGAGCTCCGACCATGTATCATTGGCTCCTGAAACCAATCCCGGGGTCGGTATAGCCCAGACGTTCCATATTTGCGCCCTACGGTCAAAAAATGACCAAAATTTGGCCATTACCTGGAAATAAGCGCAAAGCTTTATCTCGTGCCAGGGTCCAAACATGAATCAGTTGTTGGATAGGACCTTGCACATCCCAATTGTCATTTGAGGGTCACGAATTGGCAGAGAATTGGTCCTAAAGAATTTCAAATTGTCAGAAAAAATCATATGATTTCACCGTATTCAGGATCGAATTGATTTACGAGGATTGTCTTCCTGTAGCATTGCACAGTGAATAGACATAAAAAATAATAAAAAAATAAAAAAAATAATAAAAAAAATAAAAAAGAAAGAAAGGAGCCACAATACTTCCTACGCCAACGTCATTAGCAGGGTTGCAGTTCCATAAAAATTTCTGAACAGGTCACAATTACTTTCCTTTGGCGTGACCCAAAGCTAACGACTAAAAGTATTTTTAAGTCATTTTTGAACTGAATTTTTATGATTGATAAATGTTTTCTCTACACTCATTTTTTTGACAAGTTCTAAATCACCCTGTATAGTTATAAACATATTGAGAGACAATAAAAATATATGAAAAAAAAAATAATTTACCCCCAGGGACCTAGATCGACTCTGACTAACAAAATAACTTAGTGTAGATATAATTTTGCGCCTTATTTTTCAAACTAAATTAATAACAAAATCCTTCTTATTAAGGGCTGGTACTTTCATTAGGAAATTAATCAGACGATTCATTAACAGTATGGTTAAACTAATCAAGTAATTTAATCATGATTAAGATTTGCTTTGTACTTTATTCCTATTTTAACAACTTGTTTGCAAATCGTTGGTTAACCTTTGTTGGCAGCAATGAATATTTAAAAAATAGTTTTAATGTAGCATGTACCACAGAAATAAGAGAGAAATAGTTTTCTGGATTGTTGATTTGAGGTTATGTTTTCTTTTTAGTTTATACGTGTTCGGTATTCAAACGCAAAATAAACCAGAATTTTTTGAAAAAGTATAATTTGTTAGATGTTGGATATGCAATAGTTCTGGTGACAGGGTACAGGACGAGCTTTTCTGCATTATTTACAGATGAATAAAGAAAACAGTAGAATAGTATTTGTAATTCTTTTTATTATTCGACCTGCTGTAGTCTTGTGGATACCGATATAATCCCCAATTGTAATATAAAAGCTTTCAGTGCTCTAAAATCTCAACGTCAATAAAAGTTGACTTCTAATGGGACTTCATGATATCGATAATAAATATGATATGCTTCAGGTTCTACTATTTATGAGCGAGTTTGAAAAACTTACTGTGTATTATCATTATGTAAATGTGGTTCTAATTCACGTAACAAGTTATTCACAGTGTCTTTTTTTTCAAACTAAACCTACGGAAAAACTCTTCATCATCCAAATCAACAAAATAAACTTTTCTTTCTTGAACTGTATATGTCCTCATATTCATTACAAAATCTATGATATCTTCATCATTATCATCGAAAATTTCTTTTAACTCTTCGAGATCCATTTCACAATTTCAATTAAAAATAAAGATAGAATGACAGACAAAACAAAAAAACAAAAATGTGAGGTTACGAAACCTTGATTTGTGCATTAATCGGGGGTCTATAGATCCGCTAACCACGCCTACATTTTAATCATGATTAATCATAATTAATGCCGAAAATTTCCAAAAGATCTCTGTTAAATTTAATCATGGTTAAATGAGACTAAAAGTACCAGCCGTAACAGTGACAGATTTGATTACAACAAAAGGAACAAAGGAATGTTCCGGTTCATGTTTTTAAACGTTTTTAATTTCTAACGTGACAGAAGTACGCACGTAGATAAGAGACACATAAATACTAAAACGCGGCTACTTTGACTACGTTAAATTAATTACCATATAGCGACAGCTCGTCGTAAACAATGAGTACGCTGAAAACCTCCGAAAAGCTGTTATTTGTCAGTTATTTTCGGTAGATTTATAAAGCGGAGTAACGGAAATAGTACGAGTGGTCTTGTGGCGGAAAACCTGCAGGGCTGAAGTGAACAATGCCCGACGGGCAATGCCGTGACGTAGGGTCTCACGCTAGCCTGTGGTCACGTCTGAAAGCGAAGTGACGTCGGTCGAAGGACTGCAAAATACTTACAAGCATTTTTGTCAAAGCAGCAATTTTATACTTTTCAAGCACAGCTACTGTTAAAGGTGTGTTGTAAAGGAAAAGTATCCTTTATTCTATTCTATTCTTTATTAAAGCCTGGTGAACATTTGATAGTAAAGGTACACACGAGGTATATCTCCTTTACAAGGACAGTAAAGTTAAAAGATACAAAAAATTATTTAGATATTATATGCATAATAATATACAGGCGGATAGTGAGTGGAAAAATGAATTTGTGGTATATAAACTGCTCCACAACAGTTAATAATACGGGAATATGGGCAATTAATTGAAGCATGAAATAAAGGGATGACATTGTTAATGACTTGTTCAACGTAGATCTATGCATTCATGTTTGCATCAATCACCAACAACTATGTACGCCCATTAAAACAAATGCCTCCCAAACAGCAACTGTACCACCACTGAATGGATGAACCTCCCTGGATGACTCTAAGATTTCTGGGCGACTTCTGCACTCATCTATGAACAATACAGACCACCATTGATCATTCGAATTCACGTGTTCGTTAGCCCATTGCAACCGAGGTCGCATATGATTACTCAAAAGTCATCATGGAGGTAGATTTACATCTCGCAGTCTTCTACGAACTGTTTCAGTTGAAACCGCAACACCAGAAGCGTTTAAAAGTAGCTGTTGCATGCTCCGACAAGTACTCAGAGGCTCTCTACGGGTGGATATTGTTAGAAATCGGTCTTGTATAGGGGTAGTTGATCTTGGGCGTCCACTCCTCGGTCTTTCAATGTGTTTCCCTGTTTCTCTATATCGATGCACTTGAAATCACGCTTTCGCTGGCTGAGAGAAGTTAACAACTTCACTCTGAGGGCATCCCGCCTCAATCATTCCAATGGCCCTATTGGCTTCGGATGCACTCAGTTTACGTCTAGGCATTATTGCAAAACAAGAATTTTAAGTCTCGAATAATGGTTGACTATATAAACCCGAACCAAAGATAAGAACTAGTCAAAAACTGAAAAAGTCACCCAATGGCGAGCAAAAAAAACACTCAGATAGGAAAGTAAACATTTTATTTGTTATCTAGAGCCATTTGGAAAACAAAAACCGTCAACCTTTAAAAGAATTAACGATATTTGTAAACTTCCTTTTGTGGAGCAATTTATTTAAAAAACTTGTTATATTGACAAGTAAATAAATGTCAGGAGTTATTGTAATATATCAAAATAAGGAGACCAGATGATGGAAAGATGAAAGCAAGTTAAAATTAAAAAAAAATTTGGAATCAGCAATTTGGGTAAGAATATAAGAAGAGATAATAGTTAAAGAGATGGTCAAACAGGCAAAACAACAATCCTGAGAAGAATTTCGGTTTGAAAAATTGAAAGAAGGCAGCAGAAAGGATGAAAGAAAATAACAAAATTTAAAACAATATAAAATATAAAAGGATAGATTATCGATAGGTCACAATACGATAACATTCGAAATACTGAAAACTCTAGAAAAACAGGGAATCGAATTATTTATTGACATAATATATTTAATAAAGCATGGGATATTGGAGAAGTAACTGAAGAGTACAAGCTAGGAATAATTGTATCCTTACTCAAAAAATAAGTTCATCAGGAATTTAAAATTTACAGAGGTATTACTCTATTGAGCATGGTAGAAAACAATTGATCAATTTCCAGAAGTGTATTTTTAAATAATTGCACTTTTTTTTTAGTTCTGAATCACCCTGTATATAGATATGTTTGGGTCAATTTCATTTATTTTGACTACCTACACTGTATATTATACACTTGGTTTAAGATATATTGCAGGCCGAAGAGCATTAACAGAAATTATAAAATTACAAACTGCGCAACTAAAAAAGCTCTATAAAACTTTATGCCCTGAGAGTTATTGCTTGTGATTACTTCAGCTGCAAGCAGAATTTTTCACTATCAACAGATGGGCCTTTAAATGACATATCGTTCCATAAAATAGTATCTCTTTGTGCGCTTTTGTATAAAGCCCGTGTAAAACAGGGAGAAGGAAGAGTGAATTAACGATAAAATATGTAAAGTTATTTATGTCATCATTAACACTAAATTGTTACGATCCAATAAAGCTCTAGATTTCAGTTAGCGCTGTAAAAGTAAAGCGACACTTCCAGTGACAGTCTATAAAAAGTACAGGAAATTCTATTATCTATGCTGCGCAGGTGCCTCATCAATACAAGAATATGTTGTACACAGTAGCTTAGGATACGTAAATTAAGGTTGTATGTTTGTAACGATTCTTTTAAGTCAAATGACTACCAATATGTTGTTACCAACAAGCAGGACGGCAAATATAATGAAGCAGTGCCTCAGAAAAACTTGAAAGTAATAAGTAACAAGTAAGAATGTATTACATTCAGTAACATTAAAATATATTGACTATGTAATACCTATGTATATCTACAAATTACGGTAAACACACAAATGTTACAGAGTTAACAACGACGTTAGGACACTTTTGAATTTGCTTATGTATATAACGAAACAGTTTGCGCTAGATTATTCTCAAGTTGCTTATCTCTATCGCTCGATGCAGTTTACCATCTAACAATAAATAACAGTAAAGCTGCTTCGACGCTGTAATCACCGATAAAAGTTCCTGTCGTTTCCATAACTACATGCAGTTTTGGTTGTTAATATTTCTTGACATAAGATTTTAAATTTTCAATCAGTTCAGTTAAATGGTTTTTTATTTAATTTATTTTTCATATCTCTTCGTCCTAAATTACCCAAAATGAGTGAGGAGTCTCTCAAGGATGTTCCGACAGATATTGGAGGTCACTAATGATGCAAGTAATGCATTCCTGCAAAATGAAGAATTCACTATGAAAAAGTACGGGCAATTTCTTTGGCGGCTATGGTTATACCTATTAATTCCGTTTGTACTACGGTAACATGCCTATCCATTGCGGACTGATAACGAATATGTAAAGATCTGGAATAAATCCCCCATCCTTCACCTTCCTTCTTTTTTGACCCGTCTGTGTAGATGTTGATAACATCTTCACTGTCAAACACAAACTTGGGAGAAATACTATCAGTGTCTGCCTGCAAAAGGAGCATCTTTCTGACGATCCCACTCCACAGGCGACTCCTAGCTTCTCCACATCCTACATCAGGTGTTATACCAGTATTTTTGAGGCGAAGCATAGTTGTCGCAGTCACTTCTCTTAGATAAATATCCAAAGGTGGTAGACATAGCATACCTCCATTGCTATGGTAGGTGTCGTACGCATAGCTCCAGTTATGCTTAGGCAGGCAATCCTTTCTACTTGGCTGATCTTTTGTTTAGCTGTCGTCTGTTGGACTTGCGGCCACCAGACGACAGCTCCATAGGCTAACATTGGTCTCACAATGGCACTGTATATCCACATGACCACCCTTGGTTTCATTCCAAAAGTTTTACCAACGGTTCTGCGGCACTGCTCATAGGATATGTACGCCTTTTTTAGTCTTCTCGTTAACATATTCCATTAGTTTAAATAACTACTTAATAACTACTTGTTAATGTTATAAATTGGTAATTAAAATAAACTGTTTCACCTGATTAGAATTGTCAAGATCAAAGAAAAAATGGCTCCTTTTCCGCTACTAATATATTATATTACGATGGTCTGGTTCACTTGCATATGTATCTTTCGACTTAACCTTGAAATACCCTTGAAACTAACCTGATGGAGTTAAATGAATCTCGGATTGAATATTAATCCCAATTAAGATAAATCTACGATGGTCTGGTTCACTTGCATATGTATCTTTCGACTTAACCTTGAAATACCCTTGAAACTAACCTGATGGAGTTAAATGAATCTCGGATTCAAATTAAGCGACCCCAAAAACATAAATGTACGATAGTCTGGTCCACTTGCATATCTTACTTTCGGTTTGACTTTGGAATGTCCTTGAACTAGGGCGATAGGGTTAAATAGACCCCAGACTCAGCTCCAGCCTCTCCAAAAACATAAATAGTCTAAACCTCCAGACTCCAGATTCGGATTCAGTGGCGGCTATAAGTCTGGCTCGTCAGACAGACCAAGAACTCTTCTTCTTCAGATGATGACGTTGCTAGCAAGTTCCGTATTTTTTTATATAAAAAATTGTACGGAAATGTTTTGAAAAAAGTTTTAACAAAACAAAAGAGGTGGAGTACATCCTTTATTCGATTTGTCCACCCACGGATAAAAAAATGCGAGTACCCCATGCCATTAATACCCAAGCTCAGGTGTCTCAGAAAACAAAAGCCTAATATATTTATACATAGTGTTCGTGATTTATGGGCACCATTCCCCGGGTGAATATTTCATTGCGTTACAAATGGCCCTCGTTATTATTATTTCACCCTGGCGCATTTCGGCCAGGTACGGGCTTAATTGGCTTAGCTGCTGATGCTAACCAGGATTTATTTCACTTTTAACAGCACTTGTCACTGATTATTTTAGCGGATACGAATCCCGAATTTATCAGTGTTTACGACTCTGAATGTCAACGTAATTTGTCGGCTGGCATAAAAATTATTCATCTCCGTGTTGCCGCGAAGCTCTCGACACACCACGATGTTCATTCGGCTTGTACACCTAAAGACCGAAGTCGAAAAAAAATAAAATTTGTCATTTTGTTCGATAATGTTTTATAAAACGGGAAGTTATTCAAGGTCGCAACCAATATACAAGGTGTCCCGTAATTCCTCGTAAATATTGAAGGGGGGGTATTCTCTGGCCTAATTTAAGGGGGGATTTGAGCCCTCCCTGCAGAGATATTTGCGTTGGTGGCGTGAACCTAAAATTTGGTTTTAATTTTTTTTTTTCGAAACGGCTGAACCTAAAATTTTAATTTGGTACGCATGTTCTACTGCTGGAACTACGTTTTAGCAATAAGTTTTTATTTTCACCCGTCACTTATCTATAAATTTAGAAAGGTTGTCGTAATTTTTCGATTTGTTTTACAAGCTCACAAGTTCTGAATACTTACTATTGGTACGCCTTGTATAAGCGGCAAAATTTACTTGATTTTCACGTTGTTGCAAAAACCACCTACAAAACCCATAGATACGTTGTTCACAATCCACTAGTAAAATTTATTGAACAGGATGTAAATGATAGAGATGTAATAGTTGGCATCGTAATATGCGATGTACGGCGCGGGTGAAGATCTCTACTCTCAACTGCGTGTCCAAAAATTTTCCTCCTTCGTTTTGCCTACCAACGCAACATTGATGGCCGCAGACGACGATTTGTTGCGTCAGATTAATACGCAGTGTCCCGCGTAAATGTTGCGCTAGGTGAGCCCGATATATTTGTGTCAAATTTACTTTTAATGAAAATGGGTAATTATCGTGGATGTTACTATTATATTAATGACGGTAAAGCTGATGTGCTGGATAATGCAGTTAACAGTTACAGTTAATACCAGGATTGACAGAAAAAATACGTAGATATAATTTACCATCTACTAGTTTTAACCTTAATGCATATGCATTTCTTTAACAATCGAAAATCATGTTTCAACAGTTAGTCGTGACTGCGACTGGTTAAATAATGCATAAAACACAACTATTTAACATAAATACGCCATTTCTCGGCGCTTTAGATCGTGGCAGTGGAGAATTTGAAACATAATCGATTATTTAGGAATAGCTCTCAATGCGGCATAACTCAATAAAGCACTTTAAAATCCGTCTTCGGTTAAATCCCATCTATGTTTAATGGGGATTGGGCATAACTGAAACGGTTTTACTGCGATAAATAATTCTCTAGTGGCCACTCCAGACAGTTGCCCGGTCTTGCGGTATTTTCACCCTTTGGATCATATCCTTTCTGCTGAGATTTATCTCCCTCTTTTGCTGGAATTTATAAGTTGTAAATACGTATTTCTTGCCATAAACTGAAAAACAAATGGACGCTGTCTTATTTAGAAAAACAGGAGTAGGATGCTCTTACAGGATGAATCTTAAAAATGTACTATACTGGAACATCCAATCTTATGCAAATATTAACAAACAGACTTGTTCTGCAGGCACGTAGAACAAGCAAACCTATTTGAATGGAATGTCAAATTGTAATATATGCCAATACTAGAATAAAATTGAACATTTCATGCAATATAGAATAAAAATACAAAAATGATCAAAGCTTAATTTATGAGGTTCGAGTGTATCGATCACAATGTTATCTGCATCTTGACAACATACAAGCGTCAAAATTTGTTGGCAAAAGTGAAGCCTTACTTTAATTACTTAATAGCAAAGCTATTTATTATTTTATAATCAATGCCTCTAATATTTTCGAGCGAGGAAGACCTGACAATGGTAGTTAAATACAAAATCCAAGTATACAACCCTACAAACACCAAAGTGTAGTGAAAATAAACTAACAGTGAAGTGCAACAAAATTTTTTAAAGAAATTATGAGAGCTAACGCCTTTTTCCAGAATAAGTTTATAGCCAATTATATAATGTGCATATCATCTTAGGGAAAAAATACAGGTTCCTAATTACAATTCGCAGAAAGAAAACCAAACATTAAGAAGTAAACAGCAAAGGCTACATTAATATATTATAAGATTTGAAATTGCTAAATTTGAAAAAATGTGAGGAACTTTAAAGTGATTAAATGTTCTTTGTCTTTGAGTTTTTAAATAAGAAATCTTAATTATAAAGAAAGTAGAATTATTTAATTAAATAGGTTACAAAATAGTTTCAGTTTACAGATAAGAAAATCTAATCTAACAAGTTTTAAAGACAAAAAAGTGAAAATGTAATCTAAAACAAAAAAAAGATCAAATTAATAATGTAAATTATTTTTTGTTAGGAACGCGCTACTGCAGTGTAAAAGAGAGAACGCGCTATCAGATCGCCGTCAAGGCACATCGCGGACCGTTCTGTGCAGAGCTAATCACGATTCGTTATGCTTCCGGCTTGTTCTACTGTACTATTTAGGTGTAAAAATATGTTCTGTGGAAAATGCATTATTATTAGCTCTTTCATTTGACGCGACTGGCCGAAAACAACACGACAATTATTAAAGACTCTTCACTCGATCGCGACCACATATTGTGTCTCTTCCTTAAAGAATTTCTGGTGGCCTCTATCTAGCAAAGAGAAAGACAAAGTGAAGATTTAAATAATTAATAAGAACTCTATGTCCACAACATTAATAAAGAAATTGTTATCTTTTGTATATGAGCAGGTAAGCTGCATGTTATACTATCAGGATTTATGGTATCATTTATTGAAACACCTTGTATAATGAATTTGCGATGAAAATTGAATGAGGTCAATGAGACTGTCAGCCTTCCTTTAGCTTTGAATTTTAATATGTCAACTCCTACTATTTACTGTGGATATCTTAATTTGACTGATCTAAATAAGGTTCTATTTTAAATTTCTACTAAAATCCATTTCAATTATTCCTAATTTATTATCGAAAACGTACCCTTTTCAAAAGGGGTTATTTTTCGTCTCATTTATTATACATTGGAAGTGTAAAAAGCAAGACTAAGTTTCAATTCAGCTGATAGAGTTAACGTCACACCACCACTTACTCAAATACGTTTTTAATAAATAATTTATAAGTTTTTTTTTTCTATTCCGGAGTTGATATCGTGCCGGAATATTTTATGGACGTTTTTTTCTCATTAACTTAAGTCCCAAATATGGTTCATGAGGAAATGAATAGCACAGTGAATTTTCCTTCCTAAATATACATTAATGGATTTTTTAAAGAAAGGTGTTTATTTCTGCTGACTTAATTTACGAATCAAAATATTTTTTATGTATACGAATCTGTCGCAAGTATAGCGGGTGGTCACTTTTACGACATCCAGGAGAGGAATCTCGGAAACGGTAATGTATACAGGGTGGTTTAAATCTGAAAAATTTGCGCATTTTTATGGCTATAAATTTTCTGAAAAGAAATATTACATAATATATTATGTAGTTTCAGATATAGCAGCTGAAAACTAAAAATATACATTTTCTTTCTGCTTTCTTAAGGTTTGTACATGCTTATATCTTTCGATATAAGCTTTCCAATGAAGGTGGAAAAAACATCTGCGCTGACTATACCCGAGGAAGTGTCAATATTATAAAAAGTGGCTAATTTATAGCACGTGTTCTTCTTCTGTTGCATTATTATTTTCAGGTGGTACCGTAGGTTTGTGCCAGCCTAGAAAGAACTCTACCTTATTAGTTTTTATGAGGAAGAAACAGCTATTCGATTTGGTAATACGGACAATTAAAATATAAATTGGCGACAGTTGCTGATCCAACAACAATTTTGCAAGATTTCCCAACCTTTCTCAGTCGTCCAAACCGCAGAAGAGAAGTTCCAGAATCTAGAAAAAATTGACCGATCTAACAGGCCACATCTTGCAATTGGATCGGTCAGTGGTCGCGCGGTTTAAGGCGTTAGTACTTGAATCGAGGTGACTAGACGGAGTTGGTTCGAGCCCAGCTGCCGGTAGACCGTATATAAGCTATATTCGTGGGGAGGATTGGCACCCTCTCTGCGGGTATGGTAGGGTGGAATAATGTTAGCTTGGGTCAATGTGAGAGATTGATGCTGGTTGATATTTGCCTACCCCCCTAATTAATGAGGTTTTCCAGGTTTCCCTCATTCCTGCACTGAATGGTGGTTAGGGCCTACCAACGTAAGTCGTTCCTGGGCGCAAATGCGGCCTGCTTAATAATAATATGCCGCCCCTCTCCCGCACAAGTCTCCGACTTCTGGGCTAATCCCTGTGATTAGAATGAGGGGTAGAGATATTATTATTATTATTTTTATGGGAAATTTTCCTATCACACCTTTACCCACCACCTAATTGCATGCCATTAGAATAGTTTAAAAACAAATTCGAAAATTCATATGAACTGGTCGAAGTTTTATATAATTTTGAATTACTTGCAAGTAATGAATTTCTTCATCCTCCTTATTTGTAACAGTGCGACTCATATGCATTTTGATATTCGGAATATTCACAATTATACAAGATTAATTATGACTAAGTACAAAAATTTTGTGCCCAGGAAGGCCTAAAATACAATAAAAAAATATTCCAGAATTTTAGCTCGATATTTAAAAAAATGGGGCAAAACCCTCTTTTGCTACGGAAAGTCGGCGCCTATGATAAGCATCGACTGAGATGGCTTAGATCCGTAGATAAAGCTTACATCTGTCAACAATATCTACTACCATGCGGTCGTTTTTTTTGCAACATTTCTAAATGCAGAAACGACAAAAATTAACATTTTTATTAGTAATAATACCTGATAGATAGGTAGGTAACAGTTAATCCAATTAGCTTCACTATTTTGCATTCGTTTTTCATTATTTCGTTACAAACTGGAAAAACTACAACATTTTCATTCATTATAACCATTCACTACCGATAAAACACACTTCCCGTAGGTGTAGCTAGATAAAATGCCTATTTGTTATAACCAAATCGAACGAAGGGAATAGATAATCGAAAACTTTTGATGTACCCGCGCCAATCTTCGTCCCATAACCTAGAAAACCAAACCGGAGAACTATATAATGAGAAAGTATCTGCACCCGACACAAATGTCTTTATTTAATAATTATAAAACGTTTAAAAATAAAAAAGGCACTAAAAACTGACGAGGAACATAAAACTACAACGTAAACATATAGTAAACACAGGAATTAAATTATGACATGACGGGAAATTTTACCGTCGTGTTGCTAGTTGTCTACGTTGCCTACTCTGATTCTGTTAACGTGTGGCGGACAAGTCGCATAGGCGGCGTTAAATAAAGATTTAATGTAATTTCGAAAAAACATTTTTTTCACTTTATAAATAAGTTTGGAATTTTTTTGAAGAAATGATTCCGATATATCTAAATTTTCTCTATCCCCTCTCAAAATATTTCTACTTAGTCATACATAACCCTGTATATGAATCACGATATTATATATTTTCGATGCGCATATTATACAGCTCTTCCCGCCTACAAGCTCCTGAAACGCCTAATATCATTGCGACCTACAAATGTTTAGAAATCGGATTTAACTTTTTACTACTAAAAATTAGTACGAATGTACCTTATGAATCAGAAATGTTTCGTCTGGTGCTTTTGGTCATTTCTTCGTTCGTAAAAATACTGGCTTTTTTGACATATGTTCAATATTTTTTCTCTTAAGAAATGCAATCAGCATAGCATAGAATGTCAATAGAATCGTATAAAAAAATTGTTAATTTTAACATAGAATAGGTACTCCGCCCATAAATTGCCAGGAGAGATTAATTTTTGATTTCTTTGCACAAAATATGCCAACAAGAATTTGCTCTTTCCCTAATTCCCTTTAAACCAATTTTTGAAACTATTATATGTCTCTCGTAACGTCCTTTAGATTGTTCAGGAATCACTAAAGAACTTCCTATACCCCAGACCTTGGTGAATATACGAGACACGAGACAAATATAATTTTAATATTTTCGAGATATTTTGTTAGTTGACACCTTTGTGTTCATATAATGGCCGTACAAAAAATTGTCGTCAATAATTGGTAAACTCTCCTTACTGTTGTTGACACTTAATATACTATATTCACTACAACAAACCTTCTTCTCGAGAATAAATATTCATTTAACTCACTAGGTATAAAAATATCTAGAATAATTAATTACAAGTAGTAAACACGGAAGTAAATCCATATTTCGCATTAAAAAGTACTGCTTTAATCTAGTAGGCTATATTGTTCAGTGGCAGATAAAACTCGGCTCTGCTGAGCGGTACCTGAATGAAAGCCCACCCTGTAGAAATAGCTGGGTAGAAATACCATTCAGCTGGGCAGAAATACCTCGCTTATAAATCGTAGGAAAATGGTAGCATTTAGGGGAAGTTGGTTACTACTCCCATATAAGTTACGAAACCAATTATCTGTGAAATATCGGAATGGCCGGTAAATTGGTGTTTGGTGTCCAGCTGGCCGATAGCGTGTTGTTGCTACTCGTTGAACGCGCTGCCTCATTTCCTGATCCACGGCCGAAAATGAGGGTAGTTAACTTAAAATTACCGGGAATTGAGCTAAATCGACTGTAAAATAAAACACTCTGCCCGCTTTTGATTATGTAATTGAAGAAGACCCGCTTGATTGCTGATAAAATTAATTCCAGATGCATTTAGCGTTCCGCTGATGCGCGGATATTCCAAAATCAGTGAGGCTGAATCTGAAAAAATACAGAGTGGTTCAGAACTAATCAAAATTTTTTTTATGAGTGTACAGAAGACAAAATAAATATAATTTTGTAAAAAAATCAAAAAGGGTAATTCGAAAATGATTTAAAAATATACTTCTGCGGTTTTAATTAATAAAATAGTTTGACATACCTGATGTTACAACATTTTGGGCCCGTCTTACCCAGTTTCTACAAACTAACACAAATGATTCTGCTTTTTGTCTGTTTTGAACTCGTAAGTAATTGGCAGTAACTATGATACGTTTGCGTAAATTATCAATAGCATGTATCCACTTCGGTGTGATACACTTCATTTCTTAAATATCTCCACGAAAAGAAGTCCATATGATTTAAAGTCAGGAGATCGTAGCGGCCATGGTACCGGTCCTCCTCTTCCAATTCCTTGGTATTAGCTTGAACACGCTGTACATGGCACGGAGATCAGTGAGCCTGATGCGAGTCACATTTTTATTTCTAAATAGTTAAGAAGGCCTTGTCAGTAGCATAAATAACTTCATGAATAATGAAACATATAATAATAATCCATGATTCTCTGTAAAAGTGTATTGTTCACCCAAGTCTAAAAGTGTATTGCAATGAAGGTATTTCATACGCATTAGAAAATATGTTGAATATTTTTGCTGAAAATACTACATCAGTAGTCCTTGGTATTTGCAAATATTTGTAGATATACGTATATCTGTGTAAAAATAAATATTTTTATCTCGAATTTCAGTTAGAGTAAATTTATAACTAACGCAATTAAAACTAACGTTAATATCTATTGTAAACAACTACTTTTATGGTCATAAGTCAATTATAAAAAATGGTTTTGAGAATGGTGAGTTTAATGCTTCCCAATTTCTAGACTTAACAAAGGTATTCGACTGTGTGTCGCATAATATCCTTATAAATAAATTATATTTTTAAAGTTTCTCAGGAGAAAGTACAAGGTTAGTCGAATATTATTTAAATGATAGAGTTCAATATGTTCAATACAACGGGGTTAAGTCTAGCATAAAGAAAACTATTCATGGTGTGCCCCAGGGCTCAGTATTGGGCCCTCTGCTATTTTCAATTTACATAAACGACTTTCCCATGGCTTTAGATGGAAATATTAATAGTGGGTTATTTGCTGACGATACTTACTAATATAACCTGTAGAAATAAAGACTTAGTTTTATTAACAGAGAAATTGCCGCAAATTCAGTCAAGGGCAAGTGATTGGTTTGTTTCTAATAACTTAAATCTGAACAAGACGAAAACGGAGATTATGGTTTTTACCCTACGAAATGGAGAATATTTAAATAATCCAGACTTTGTTAAATTCCTAGTAGTATACCTGGATTCTAAATTGTTATGGGAACAGCATGCCAATTATATTTGTTCCAAAATATCAAAGTATATATATTTGCTCTGTACTCTCTCGTCTAAAGTATCCAGAAATATACTAATAACTGTATATCATGGTTTAATTCACTGTGTTTTGTCCTATGCAATCCTTGTTTGGGGCCACGCTCCTTCGAGTCAACAAGTGTTTTCACAACAGCGAAAGGCTATAAGGGTGATATCGGGTTTAAACTATAGAGACGACTGCAGATATCAGTTTATTAAATTGAATATACTCACTTTTCCATGTACTTCTATATTCCATTGTCTTGTGTATGTTAGAAACAATATAGTCATTTAACTGCGATCATGAAATTCACACTTATAATACCCCCAATAAAAACTACCTCTCAAACAAACTTCTAAGACTAACAAAAACACGAAATGGTACAGGTTATTTGGGTTTAAAATTTTGTAATGCTCTTCCTACGACTATATAAGGAGTTTAAAGACAAATACTTTTAAAAAAAGAATTAAGAATTATTTATTGGGAAACGCTTTTTATGATTTTAATCAGTTTTTATGAAGTGACTTCCACGGTATTTAAATGTTTGTCTTAACTGTTTGTTGGTTCTTGTTGTCTGTACCTGTTTAACATGTTTTGATTTGTATGTTTGTAGTATTTTAATGATATTTTAGTATGTAATTATTTTATATTGATTTTATCTATCTTTTTATAAACTTTTAACTTTTTTAAATTTGTAATAAGTGATCTCAGTGTACTAAATTATGTTCGTTTTTTTTGACGTGTGTAAACACTGGTGTATATTGACACGAAATGAAATAAATAAATAAACATAAAGATACATATGTTGTTTGAAATGAATGTTGTATATTGAGACACATGTAATGGCGTAATTTTGATGCAATGTGTTCCATTTCAGACATTAAAGTTCCGTTACATACCGTGTTTTTCAGATACCCTGTATGATTGAAAGTAAAATGGTTAAAATCACCTTTTTGAACCCAATAGCTTTTCTATATAATATTTCTTACCATGTCGAAAATTTTTGAGATAATTCCTGTCAAAGTAGCTCTGAAACATGCATTATATAATGTAAATATTGTTACTAACTTGTAAAGCTAAGTTAATAGCTTGTAATAATAAACTCGCTTGATTAATACGGTGTTTTGATAAATTGATTGACGTTTACACATTCTGCCATAGCCGACAGAAGGATAAGAGTACACGAAACGTAGCACGTATGTGCATCTAGTGGTCACTGACTACTAAATGCTGAACCTCAAAAAGGTCACAATATGGTGCAGGACCAATATCTGTATTTATTTACCTCATCACTACCTTATTTATGTTGTCATACAATCAATGACGGCTATATAAATTACAAGTAGGTACAATGTATTCTCTAAGGTCGTCGATAATTATATACCAATTCCATTAGTAATTCGTGTATATTGAAGTAACGCAAAGCCGTTACACGCAAGTCAGTGATTAATCAAGTTGTGAAGGATTTAAAACGTAAATAGTAATTATTGGTGTCAAAAATATTCACTAAACCAACGGCATTACAAAATGAGCGATAACCTCATAAAAAAAATAATTTGCGTGAGGAAAAATTATACACAGGGTAACTGAAAATATGTATTGGAAAATGAAGAGCGTGATTCTAAGCAAAAAGTTCTTGTTAACATAGGTCCGTAATTTCAAGGCATAAGGTGTCAAAAAAAAAAGATGTTTTATTCAGTTGTTTGAGGATATCTCAAGAACAGTTTGAGATGCAAATTTAAAATTTTGCATATATATATTATCGTTAATATTCGGACAACTAATTTCTGCTTTTACCTTGTATGAACTATGCATTTGAAATTTCCGTCAAAGTAGTACATACTACGACAGCAATCACTTAATTACTTTCAAAGTACACTTTGCTTACATCAAAAAAGAAATGAGACTCAACAGTATGTCCGAAAAATTTAAATGTCAATTTATTGGCAAACGACTGATTTTTTCGACTTCAAACGAGAGTATCCAATTTTTAGATAAATTAAAAACAAAACAGTAATAACTATTTCTTCACCTAAAATCTGTCGTTTCTACTCTTTACAACGCTGCAATTTTAGAAATATTTTGCCTGAAACATATATATACACTTATACAGTGTTAACTATGACTAGTACAAACATTTTAAGAGGGGATAGGGAAAAATAAGAATTAACGAAATCACCCTTAAAAAAATTTCAAACTTATTTATAAAGCGAAAAAAATGTTTTTTTAAAACTGTATTAAATTCTTATTTATCGCCGTCACTGACCTTCTGTCAGCCGCGAGGTTAGGTATATTCTGCCAAAGTCAAAGGTGCCAAACGTAGTGACAGGTCACTGCATTGATACGTGTATCAGTTTAAGCCGCTTTGAAAGAAAAAAATCTTTACAAAATGTAGATTATTATTTAATGATTTAATGACAAATACTGTATGGTAGCACAGGGAGGCAGCACCTAACTTACTAATATCTATTTCCAGGATTGATATTTAGAGAGATTTTAAAAATGTATCATTTTCTGATTTCTTACTTGTTTAAATTAGAACCTGGAAAGATTTTTGTACTTACTGTGGACCTCTCTTTCCCTCGACCGTTCTTTTTGTGTAAAGAGAGGTAGGTATCTACTTGGTTTGGCGGTCATGACCAGGTCGATTACTTAGATCGGGAAAAACCCAAAGAATAACAATAAAATACACGCAAATGTACACAAATACATAAACACTTTTTGAAATGTTTTCAACTCTGTATTTTTGAAAAGTTGAAATAATCAACCCCTGTGACATTTTTTTCCCCATATTTTTTTTATTTTTAAAAATATGTTCAAAAATGCCCCATTCATTTACTAACTTTTTGATCTCTCCAAGTTTTTTCGAAAAGTTGTAAATGTCACTTATTGTTACTGTTTCTTACTCCTTCAGTTTTATGATTTTGTTTAGAAAATATTAGTTGATATACCGAAAATAAAGTTAACTGTTCGGATTTCGAAATGGCAGATATGCATTTTACACAAGGGTATACTAACGGTAATGCATTGAAAGCTTAAGAAGCAGTAACAATAAATGACATTGACATTTGTTTCTATGGGTTCCATTACAAAGAACAATCCACTAGTTTTTTTGGCAAAACGCACTCTCGTTAAATAGCTTATCTTATTTTTTCTCATAAATCCTTAAGTTTTCGAAGAAACTTGAAAAGATTAAAAAGTTAGTAAATTTTATCGAAAAAAAATTATAGGAAAAATTAATAGGGGTTGATTACTTCAATACCTTACAAAAATACTTCAGGGTTGAAGTTTTGATTCTTTAGATTGATATACAAGCTTGATAAAAAAGGGAAAAAATTTTTTTGGAAATTGTTCAAGAAAGGGTTTAAAAAAATTTATACCAAGACCCCTATTAATTTTCATGATGACCCCTTACATTTTTTCGGTATTATTAAGATACACGTGATTAACACAGAATTGCGTCATTTTGTGTTACAATGTGTCATTTACATTAATTCTGTTCGATTTAAGGCAATTTTGTTATTTTTCCAAGCACATGAATAATAATATATGCCCTGGCTGTACTCCAGCAGAGAAGCCAGTAAAATTCAGTACCCCCTATAAAACGTCAATAGCCGGCGCTACGGCAATGAGCCGAAAAATAACTTGTAGCTAGTGACCCATAGAACAAGTCGAACCTTTTAGTCGCCCTTATCCGGAAGGACCAGTCAGTAGTCCTGTTATCGGAACTTTTTCACGAGAAAGAAAATAAATGAAATCCTTATGGGTACAATAGATTGACAGCCTGTCTTTACATCAACACCTATTTCCTTCACTAACTTGTTGTTGCTGAAATATCCAATATATTGCCGAAAAAGCTTTCATATCACTTATATGTTCCATTTTATTTATTTTATAGCCAAAGAAAACCTTTATGTGCTTTCTATTTGATGTCAAATTCGATTTTTCTGAAAGGAATTGTGCCGTGTTGTATTAGTTGTATTTATTAAGTAAAAATGGGAAGCGTGGGGTCAGACATGACTGTTTATTTTGAGTAAAAATAGGTCAGATTTTAACATCCATTACCTAACAACTATTTATTTTATTTATTTATTAAACACAGCCAAGGACAGAAGTAAAACAGTTATTATGCAAAAAAAAACACTCATTAAACTTGAGATACCGCGAACATTCTAATGTTATTAATTTTTTTGTACAAAGTAGAGGGCGCTAGTTGTTAGCATTTCCGCTGAGATTTTGTTGAGTGTTTCCCATTTCAAAGCTTGTTACGGAAAATTCAATTTTACAAAACAGGATACTAATATCTTGGACACAAGATAGTTTATTCAAATTTGGCACAAAGTAACTTATATTCCCATCTTCTCATATCGAGTGCCTATGACTGAAATCCGATACTATTACGTAAAACTACTTATTTGCTAATGTCGTGTTTCGTAAAACTGGTCCCCTTTTTCGATAATACGTGCGACACCAATGACTAAATTAACACATCATACAGTCAAAATAGTTACTTTATAATTGGATGGTGTTCTGCAATAAGCGGTTAATCCACATGCTTGTTGTTTAGCACAAATTAATAAAATGTATTGAATAGCTTTAGAAAATACACTTTTTGATAAAAGTGTCTTATTTATTTGTTTTTCAGTTACATATAAATCCAGGTAGAACTGTTAGTAAAACAGTAGAAGACACCTTGATAAATGTTTTAAATTGAAAAAGTTCAATTTAAACAATGTGGTTTAACCGGTTGTTGCAGAACACCGTCCAATTACGTATAAGCTGCCAAAAATTCAGAATAATTGAATAAGTAAGTGAGTTACAAAGGTGAAAGGTGGTTCCATGAAAAGTTAAATAATGTATAAAGAGTGATCCAGTTATAGTGTCACTATTTTTTAGACAGGGACAGTATAATATGAATACGAGATTTAAAAATAATATATTTTTAAACCATTATTTCAATCCCCTTTTCAGACTGCCACTGACGGCTGGTGGCATTTCAACTCAGTGTCGGTCTGATGCCACGTCAAATTTAAATATTTTCCTAGTACCTACGGTAATGGTTAGTACGCGGTGTAGAACTAACTACATCTATCGGCCATTCGCTACTCCATGCCGGACTGAAAATGTCACAGACACGAAGCCTTCTACATGCAGTAGACACCATTGAAAGCTGTCGAACTTTATCGCGATCGGCGAGAAACGATATTTTGCAAACACGGAATTCCAGGAAACAACTACTCTGCGGGCTAATGCCCCGACCAGCATTGAATTACACCTGGAAAACCTATAGCAACAGCTAGAGTCATTCGTCAGAAGCCCACCAGACATATCGAGCTTATTAGCTCTCATCAGTATGCCATAGGTAAGGTATCCTAAGCCATCGATGTTCAAGACATTTACTTAAATTATATTTTATGAGGAAAGTGCTTTGTCTTGTATTAAGGTGCTTCGTTTCAATCAGCAGCAGCAAATATATGCCGATACCAACGAAACGCTCAAAGTTACATGTAAGACTGAAAGTATTGTATTATATAATTTCAAAGAGAAGTTTTCTACTTCAGCATAAAGAAAATTCATCCAAGTTTTGATTTAATTATAGATGTGCAAAGTTTTGAGGCCCTGTGAAAAGATTATAAATATAAAAGATGGGAGTTTGAAACTCCTACTTCTGCCTCGTCTTTTATGAAATCAATACCTGTTGTTGTAATAGATTTATTTTCCAACCGACCTTAGATGATGAATATTAATTACGTTATCTCTTATTTTGTTTGCCGTACAATGGGGAATTTGGAATTTTTCAATAAGGCGGTTGGGTTGGCTTAGGGGTTATCAATGCAGGAGAGGGGCGGCGCCCTCTATAGCAAAATGCTTGAGTTTTGAAACAATACGTCTAAACTGCATTTTAGCTATCAAGAACAAGAGGAAGGAAATTTTAAAACACGTTCATTAAATCTAATATTACGGTAAAGGCAATTTAACCTTTGCCAAAAAGTATTTGACTGTTTTGTTATGGTGTGCTAAATCACACCATAATTCTTTAGAAACATAATTTAGTGCTTGACTTCAAAATGCTCCGTCACGTTAGGTTTTTGAAAAATTCTAAACTAAAAGTACAAAAAGAACTGTTTTTTGCTATATTAAATATTATTTTACGACAAACTGTAGAATTTCGTCTGGAAAGTAAGGATTGCATCTTAAAGTACTAGTATTCTCAAATTGAGTTTGTTCGAATATCTTTTTTCCTCTTCAAGATATCGTTCGTTCAGGCTTATTAGTTTTGTACTATTTTAACATATCGGAAAACAACCAAATGGTTGTTTAGATTCGATAAGGCATATGTCAGATATATCACAACTCTTTTTCCAACAGTTCATTTCTAAATAGTTGGTGAATAATTCCATTTAGTGATCACATCACATAAGGATTGCTTTGGGGTTTTGTGTTTATGGGTTTATGGAATGTGGGGTTTATGGGTTTCGGGATTTACAGTTTTGGGGCGTATGGATTTTGAAATTTGTGGGTTTTGTTGTATGGATTTGTGAGTTATAGATTTTGGGGTTTATCGGTATTGGTGTTTATGGGCTGTATATTTTATGTGTGTCAGGAACATAGGGCAATCAGAGAGTATCGAACGATCTTCGATTTAATGTATGGAACTGAAGTACAGTGCGACTAATATAGCAGTTAAGTGGTTATGTAGACTGTAGACCCTATGTAATTTACATTTTGACTATAACGCTGCAGAAATGGAAGATAGGGGAGTATGAGGAAATGGAGGATGTGATTTATGGGTTTGAACTAATAAATGTTAATGTACGATATCTCGAAGAGAAAAAAAAACGATATTTAAACTAACTCAATTGAATGTTAGAGTGGAAAACTGGTACTTATAAACGCATTTTTACTTGATAATGATGAAATTTTATATTTTAGTATAAAACAAGCTCAAATAGAGAGAGAAAGAGTGTTTTTTTCTCAAAAATATAAAGCAGATTCAAAGAAAACGTTTAAGTGACCACTGAGTTTTAATGTGAACTCTCCGACAGCACTAGTATAGTTTGATTTTTCATTTAGAAATTCATTTGAAACACATTCTTCTAAGTTTATTTATTAATTTATTTCTTTCTAACGGTAGACTGCTTTATTTGACTTATATTTACTTCAAAAATTACATTTTAGTTCCGCCAGATAACCTTATGTGGACTCAACCATTGGTTATGTTCCAGTTGAAAGAGTAGAAAGGTAAATGTACCGCGATGTGAAGTCACAAGTGCTAATTTCGCTGCAGGTGTCGTTTACTAACTTCATTATTTTGAACAAAAAAAACAAATTAGGCATTTTAATAGATATTATATATGGCCTTAGAGCTTAGAAACATATGTATAAAGGTGTCAAAGTGATTTAGATTGATTGCACGGACTACCCCCTGGATTATGACTGGACTTGAAACATCCCATGTTATGAGACATTATCTCATTCGAAAATACAACCTGTATGATGTTAACAGGTTAATTACCAAATTAAAAACTTTTCAATTAAATTAAATGCCACATCAATAATGAGCTTGACTGAAATGAATTCAATTATATTTTGTACGTTTAATATTAATTGAAGAGAATCTAGCGTAATAATAATAAGCGAATGAGTTTTGCCATGAAATCCAATTAATACGCTGAAAGTTTTATAACATGCAAAAGCATTTCCATGACAGAAAATAATTTATTAAATGAATTAATGTTTAATTGAATTACAAACTGATAATCTCGCTACGAGCAACAAGGACTTGGACTATTTGGTATTAATTATTTAACAAAAACACGATAAGATTACCAGAAGAAGGAAGAGAACTTTCGTGACAAATTCCCTTCGACGGAATAAAGCTAATAGTTAATAGTTGAGCACCTGACGATCCCAGTAGGCAAACAAATGACAATCTGGGGGACGCGTGCGGGCCGTATCTGTCTTTATTTACCAAGTAAGCAATAAAATGCTTATCCATCAAAGCAAGAGGGATAATAAAGGCAGCGCGTGCCACATGCCTTTGTGGGCATCAGCCGTGAGACATCTGTTGGGAGGCGACCGACCACCTGGCCGAATATCTGACCTTCTTCGCTCCGAGTAAGCCACCTTATCTGTCCCGGATGTTCCCGTTTAAATTAATATGAAAATTTAGGAGGGCAGTTGAATGCGGGGAAGCCACAAAGATATAATATACAGGAGGAGATGTACGTACTTGAGGTATGTTATTCTACGTTCAATTTTAAGCAAATAAATTCCTATGAACTTAGGTCTGGAAACGCTTCCTTTAGGTCTTAGGATATACAGTATGTCAAATTTGAAAACATGAATTACATTTTCTTTAATAACACTCGACTACTTTGAGTTAAATTCATAAAATTTTGTATGCGGAGGTTTCTTGGGATGACAAATTGAAATTTTATGCACAATTGGCTGTATCTCCAAAAGGGCGCCATAAGCGACCATTAGGATCCTTTAGAATCGCTTCAACTTTTTTGTGCCTCAGTGTATGTCATTTAGGAATAGAAAAACATTTTCCCCTACATTTTCCACTTACAAATTGTACACCTTATTGTAGTCTCTAGGAGCAGCCGTTTCAATTAAAAATTATGTATTAGAGTGAATCGAAAGTTATTGTCAGGCTTTGTACGATTATAAATACTATTCTTTCAGCATCCAAATTACGAATGCTACCAAATGCATTTATTACCTTTGTTCTATTTGTTTCAATTAAAGTTTTTGTTGTAATTAAGTTAATAATTGAAGTTGAAAGTTTCTTTTGCTAAATAGAAGTGAACAAGCAATTTTACAGAAAACCAATTAAAGAAATATTACGTCGAATCTCTAACAACTCAAAATTGAATCTATTTAGTAACTCTGCTTGCTCTTGATGGAAGCATAGAAATTTAAGAAATTGTCGTTGTCCGATTCCAAAGTCTGATGATGAACTTCATAAGTCGGATTCCATATGATGCAACCATATTCAAGTTTTAACCTAACTGCACACTATCAAAAGTTATTCCCAAGTCCTTACAGCATTTGACTCGACAGATGACATTATCACTAATGAAATAATCATGACTAATAAAATTAGGATTTTATGCACAACATGCTATTTTTAAATATTAAAAAAATGCATATAAGCATTATATACAAAATATGCGCTTTGCGATTTGTGTTACCCTAATAATCACAAATGCTACAATATGGAGCTAGACGTAATTCTGAAACTGGAGTGTTATAAAAAAAATAAATGATTTACGGAAGGTACAATATTAAACCTAGTAAATTGAAGATACATAGCAGACTAATAAAGCAAATGTTGTATCTCTTCCACTAGTCGTTAGTATAATGGGATATGCCATTTGTAAACTCAGAGATCTCAACAAACGACTCTTCATATAAATGATGCATGAGATGTTATATAGGGTATCACAAATAAAAGAAAACATTCATAACGTGGAATTGCAATTATATAGAACGGTTTTATATGGTATTGTAACATAGAAACACTTGTTTCTAGATGGAAAATAGATTATTGGATCGATTACTATAGCAAAAAAGTACAATTGCAATTATTTTGTGCTGTTTTATACAATATTATGAGAACTATTTATTTCTTAATGAAAAATAGATTACTTAAAATATTATAAAAACATACGATTTGAATTCGCATATCACCACCTTCGTTACCTTACTTTAATTAGTTAACTCAATCGGTCAGTGGTCGCGCGGTTTAAGGCGTCAGTACTTGAATCGAGGTGACTGGATCGCTGTGGGTTCGACCCCTGCAGCCGGTAGACCGTATATAAGCTATATTCGTGGAGAGATTGGCACCCTCTCTGCGGGTATGGTAGAGTGGAAGAATGTTGACTTGGGTCAATGTGAGAGATTGATACCGGTTGGCATTTAACTACCCCCCTAATTAATGAGGTTTTCCAGGTTTCCCTCATTCCTGCACTGAATGGTGGTTAGGGCCTACCAACGTAAGTCGTTCCTGGGCGTAAATGCGGCCTGCTTAATAATAATATGCCGCCCCCTCTCCCGCACAAGTCTTCGACTTCTGGGCTAATCCTCGTGATTGGAATGAGGGGTAGAGATATTATTATTATAATTATTGGCATTTTAAGGCAGCCTAGATAAAACTGTGAAGGGATAAATCTAATACTACAACTACTTCACAAACATACACCAATTTGTTGACAATCTACACCTCAAGAAATTGACTGCCACAGAAGGTTGCAAACAAAATTAACTCTTCTTATCGGCATTTATATTTATTGCGTATATGTCATAAACTATTACATTGGAATATGCTCGGTTCTAAATTTTGGTCATCTTGGTTGAGATAATTATCATTTATTTGGGCATTTATTACTTCCCTAGAGCTTTGTCCATATCTTTTTTTATTTTTCTAAACTTCTGACAGTACCTGGGTGTATACATTGTTATGTTCTTTGGCAACAGCTGACTTATCTACATTGTTATTTTTTTAGGTTTCACTTGTATTCCTTTCAGTGGCGTGCGGTCCATGAAAGCAAGGGAAGCAATGCTTCCCCTAAATTCCCATCTATACACTTAAATAATTATTGAGATTATAAATTTGTGTCTTTTAATCCCAATTATTGCACAATTATCACTTAATCTGAAGCTGGTCCTGTTTACAATATTGTATTACTGATTGAAAATCAAGGCGCGTGGCTCCCCATCTCATACGCCCGAAAACAATGAAAGGAGCCTCTAGGTCTTTTTCAACTGGAGTCAGGAACTAGTTTCAAACTATCGGAGATATTCGTCCAACTACTTCTCGAGTTACATGCAGTGAAAATACATCCACAACTTAACTGGTCCAATATTTCTAATAGTTTGAAGTCAATCCCTGACACTTGTGAGAACAAGCTTGGAAGCAATCTGTAAGTTGCTTCCACACATTACAATTTGTAAAGAAATAGCACCCAGTGATCATCCACCGTATTATGTGTAATTAATTGAAAAATGGATTTTCTTATCGAAATTTATGCGAAAAGATTTTCCAATTCAAATAACTTTCATGAAGGTGCTAAAAGACATGTAAATACTAAAGGACACTTAGTGGCAGCTATTAAAAAAGAAACATTTAAAAAGGAAATAGAGGAATTTATATAGAAGAGAAAATATATAGAGGAGGGAAAATAGAGGAAATTTTATGGACCTCTTAGAATTGATAGGTACTTATGATCCTATTTTAAAAAATCATTTAAATAAATTCAGTGTACTTAGGGTATTCAAAACGATTTGATAAAAAGTTTATCTAACGTAGTTTTAGAAAATTTAAAAAATTAGTTAAAATATTTATCTTTTACGTCTATTATTCTACATAGATATTTTAAATTTAAGCTAACAATACTACAGTTATTTGATATATAGTGATTTTCCGGTTTGTTATGCCACGATCTCGGTAACAGGTTGCTGCCTGTAGCAGAATTAAAGTGTACATTCCTAGCTATAGTTGGTATCCTTTAACTTGCCCTTATTGTTCTTAAAAATAAAATTTAATAAACTACTTCCCCACGTAACACTACCACCGCACGCCATTGATTTCTTTATCTCATGTTAACATGTCTCCTTAGGTTGCTGAAAGAAATTACTCTTTCCGAGGTACCTATTATTCAATTTGATAGTATATTTCTTCTGATAGCTATCACAGGTAATGTAATTCCGCATCCAAATGTTTTCGTCGGCAATGTTCGCAAATGGTCTTCAGATACCTAATCGGATTAAATATTCCAAATTTTTCTTTCATTACAATATTGATCGCTTTTTGTTATATCAAATTAAAGTTGAAGAGAATCTAACTACTTGCCTTTCAAATAATAATAAAGGAAACTTATGAAGGTATTCCAAATTTATTTAAACATGATGTTTACAAAACACCTGTTTATTATAAAGTGAGATTTTTATTCTCGATAATATTTCCACGCTTTTTCTTTCCATTCTAAATCGCTCTCTTAGAGACGTAGACGTGAAAGAAACAATTCCCTTTACATTATAAGAAGGAGAAGAGAATAATAAAGACAAACCTTTCATATGCGTCATTGTATATGTTCCCCCTCGAGCAGGAAGTAATTTCAAACACAAAAGCGCATTTATGCATAAAAATTACGGAAGCCAATCAGTTTCAGGGAAACCTCTAAATTAAATGTACTGTTTTTTCCTTCCCCAAAATGAGGACGCTGAATTAATATACAGAGAAAAGGGAGAATAAAGGAGGAGTTCTTAGTCTTCCAACAAAATGAATATGGTTCATCAACTATTGTGTTCAGCATCAGCAATCTATCACTTGGTTATTTCAGACAGTTTTCAGCGTCCCACTGCTCCATTCTTTTATTCCCTAAGTAAACGCCGCAATTCTTTGTCGTATAATATTGGTTTTTACCACTGCGTCTCTCTTACCGCAATTATTTTCCATCACTGGCTAATGGCGGTAATACATTTCACTTTTTGAACAATAGTCATAATTTTTTTGTCATAAATACACTGGCGCCGATTAATGACGGCCGTACGTCCCGGCTTTTTATGAAAGTTTAGCAAAAATTGGGCTATTTGTATCGGACTGCGGCACACTTATCACTTTTATGTGCTCCGAAAAGGGAATGCTAGATAATTGCAATACGCTTTATATCATGCAGGCACTTAATTATATTTCGCGATAAAAGGCGTGAAACAACAATCCATTAGGGGCTCTTAATCACTTTAGTTGTATGTGGGGGCCAAATAAAATAATTGCTTCCCTTACTCTTCACCGAAACAGCGCGCAAATAATATCTCTGTCGTAATTAATATACAGCGCCCACTTATAAATGACTAGTAATAACTGTACTAGAATTAATGGAACGCAATGTTAAAGAACAGTCTCAAAAATTAACTCCAAACAGCAGACCAATTCTATCTTTTCTAAAATTCAATGCAAGTTTACGCTGAGTTACTTGAGTCCAAAATTTGATTATTTATTGTCGGAACTTTTAATTTCTATCATCTCGACTATTAGGAATTGAATTTGTTATGACTACAATAACTGAGTTGTGAGTTAGGTCCTTCGTTGGCAAACAAATAGTTGTTTTTATTGTAAACAAATGAACTAATCAAGAGATTATTACTTCTCCACTATTTGTGGCTATCAATGGTTTGGAAAAGAAGAATGCCCGCCAAGTCATTTTGAACTGCGATATTGCAAAGGAGATTGCTTGAAACTTATTTTGATCAATTCCTGTGCTCTATAAATCTTCGGTCAGTGTCTCTTTCTCAACGTAAAGAATCGTAGAAATGTTATAAGAAAGTATCTACTACAGGCAATGCACTACATTAATTTGAAGTAGATATGTACAATGATTCCTGAATAATTAACCAAAAACTGTGTTACATTCCCAAATTAGGAATCGATTTAGGGAAAATGCAGTTGTTTTGACAAGAGAAAGCAGTTCTAAAAGCTTTCGTTATTACTATGTACTAAATCAGTTTCTTCAACATGTATTGTATATATACAATCATGTATTCAAATGCCTAATAACAAATAAGGTGCTGAATTATGGGAAGTGTGACAAGTGCATATTGTCGTGTGGTAGCGTAATACCAAAGACGTTTTCCGAGTAGACAAAATATTATGTTGATAAGATGATTATATTGCAAAGTTGACGATAAATCATTTATATAAAGAATAAACAGAAGTGGTCCCAAGTTAGGCCCTTGTGGTACACCTGAAAGAGCTATATAAATATTATAAAAAAAATATTAGAACAGTATCCATTATATGACACATACAACTCACGATGCTCAAGATACGATTTTGTATAAAGTAGCAAATGATCATCAAATCCGAAGGATTTGAATTTCTGCAATAAATAGAGTGATTCACCTTGTAAAAAGCTTTCATAAAATCTGTATAAATTACATCTACTTGGTCTTTACTATCAATATGATTTGAGACAAACTGTGTAAATTCAGCTAAGTTAGTTACAGTAAAATATTTGCGCTTAGTCATAGTTAACCCTTTATATTTGCTATGCATGTCTAGATTTTTATTTCCATTACGCCATTCCAAGGATTATAAAAAATGGTGTTAGTTCCGTACCCCGACATGCCGTTTGGTCCACGCTTGACATATTTTTGTAAATAGCTAAATATATATTCAGAGGCGCCTCTCCGAAGATTTCATATCGCCGCCGCGCGCCCCATTCCCCGAGCACCAGAGCAAAACATAATGAATTCCTGGATGGCGTTGACAAATCACTGCAGAGGGACAAATACTACAAGCGCAAAATACGATAACTTGGCTATTGCTATACAACGGGATGTCATCGTGTTCCTATGTTTTGATTGATTGAGGTTATGCGTGATATATGTGTACAGCAGTGCAGCTCTGTGCCTTGCCTACCCACCGTCGGTTACTTAATATTGTTTAATCGATACATCCTTAAATTGTACTGAATTACGGCGGCGTCTGTGAATGCTTACCGCATACCAGGGTTTACGGCTGTTATAAGACTTCCGTGCATGTCTGCATGTAAATGTTCAGCCATCAAGGGTTTATAGGTAAGCGTATTATTAATATTTTCGCTCTAATCTATATGGTAACAAGCTAAATGTGTACTGGGTTACAATTCACGTTTTGCTAATAACTAGTTTCGAATGCTTTTAACTAGTACGGCACATTTAAATGAACAGGGTTATTACTATTTTTTCACAAGTGAACACGAAAGGCAATGAAATTGTTAGAAACAGACCACCTCTGGATCTTGAAGAAATTAAATATGAAAGAGAATGGAGAAGGAATGAGCTATTGAGATAATAAAGGAAAAGAATAAGTAAAGCTAATGTTATGATCTCACGGTAAAGAAAGGGAGATATACAAAGAATAATGATCGAAACTAGTATATTGTTATATTAGGATTAAAAGTGTCACTTTTGTAGCGAACAAATGCAGATGCAAAATGGCGAGACAAAAAAGACACTTTAAATCCGAATAAAACATGCTATTTTTTCCAACCGAAATCCCCCATTTAATTATCAATTTGTGCTTACAAGTTATTCAAACCAAATTTGGTTAGTATAGCAAAGTAGGTAAGTAGGATATATCGATGTAGTCATAAATACTGCTGTCTTCATTTGTGATCGTTGAAGTTGTGGAAAAGTCTGTAAATATGAAATCTAATGAGGATTTAGGTGTACCTGAGAAGATAAAAGTTTCTTTCAATCTTCTGCCGTCTGTTCTGTGTCTACCAACATTTTATGGATTGTTACAAAGAAAAAAAAACATTACGTTGTATTCAGAAGATATACTGACGGTGTATTTCTCAAACTTAGGCAATAAAATTAAGCGCCGTCAACGTTTTAGTCACAATAATCAATGTTGCGGTCAACGTTAATTATTAAAAAGGGGATTTATATAAGCAAATATTTAAAGTTACGTGCTTTTCTCAAGAGACAACGTGAGGGATAGGTACCGGGTATTTACAAAAGAGCAAGTTGACTGCTTTTTGAATAGTGCATCTGATAATTTAGATTTGATGATGAAGGTAAACGCTAAAAATAAAAGAACAATATTTTGAAAAAACCTCTTTATAGGTCGTCCTAACATTGGGGGTTGTAAGGCGCATGCCGTTCTGATGAATTAGTCAATTTCAACTGGTTATGTCGAAAATGTGAAAATAAAAATTCCCAATACCAAAACCAACTACGTTCTCTTCCTGTGCTGAGAGACAATTATTGAAGTTTTTATCAAAAATATGTTGCATTACATCCGTCCGGATTGGTAGAATGTCGATTATTTTTCAAATATGTTAGTGGGAAGTATCATCGAATGGTGCTCGGTATTCATAAAATCAGTGCCGTCTCCCAAGAAGTGGCGAAATTTTTGAAGGTGGACGACTGGAATCTGGATCTCACTTGTCTTAAAAGACGCGAAAAGAATACTGAAAATTGATAGTGGTAATGATAAAGTAAGCGCCGTTACAAATGGTGGATACAAATATGATTGCTACAAATTCTTTGGAAAATAATTTCCAGGTCTATCAGATACTAAATTACAAGAAGCAAAAACAACTTTTATAAAAAAATTTCTCGAGATCTTACTATCTGATCGGGAAAACAACTTGCGATTGTCGAGAGAGGCCTTTAGATGATGTCTAGAGAAACGTGTCTAAATTACAGATTTCTACTCTCGGAATCCGAGATCAAAAATTGATATAAATTTTGACCTTGAAATAACATGATGGGGACAAGCAGACTTTAAATTCAAATTCAGCAACTCCAGAAAGATTTAGGTGGACTGATCCAATCATCTGATCGATATGCTGAGAAAATCTATTCCGGGTAGTCTATAGGATTATTTTGGTCTTGAGAGAAAACCTGTACATGCTGGAGTTATAGGATAACGTGTTCGTATTCAGGAACCCCAAAAACATATATGTGACCGGCACTGACCTATCCATATGCCTTTCTTTTTTATTTCTACTGCTAGACCATCTTCTGTCGCGGTAAGTTCAAAATTGTAATAAGTAAATACAATAAATGAACAGAATAGTAATGATTATAAAAACAATATTAAGAGTTCAACAGTTTCACAACCTGCTTTAATTAGTTGTTCTTTTGTACAAATTAATGACTTTCTACATGTCGTATCTTCTCATTTCCGTTATTTAACTCTCTTTTAGTAGGCATATCTGTTTCAAGATTTATTAAATGCATTCATTAAACCACATAGTAGATTAGTTAGTAGTAACATAAAACTCAGAATTGAGGAAAACTTGACACTGGTCCAACTAAACTTAATTTAAAAATCTGTAAAATTACAATAATTATACTTATTAAATTAAAACACTATTGAATTTTATGCACAGTAAAATGAATGAATAAATAAATCGGAAATAGTTAGATATTTGAAAACAGTAGATTATTTGGAAATAGATTCATACAGCTCATTCGAAAAGATAAAGAATGATCAAACATGTTGCAGTGATAAATTAACATTGTTTCCAACTGAATTTGGTCTAGTAATTTCTCTTATAGTTACTACATGCAATTTTTTCTTCAACTTATAATGAAGGTAATGAAGCCGGCATCCAAATTATATATCATATTTGTAATATTTTAGATTATTATTTTTAGATGTAAAATAATTTATTTATAAGGTTCCTTATCAATTACATCTTGTAGATATGGAAAATTAATACATATATTTTATGGTCCAAAATATAGTCTAAATGATGTATATTTGATGTTGTTCTAGTATTTATCTATCTTAACAACATCTAAATAATTTATCTAAAAACTAGTCTAATACATGATATCTATTAGATTAACTTAAATGGCTAAAATTTAATTTCGTCTAAAATACGTCTATTTTAGATGAATCATAAGACTGTCTTGTGTAATGCATCTAATTTACATTTTTAAAAAGCTTTAGACGGTTTTAGATTCTTTTTAACGTCTATTCGATGCAGTTTAGACGGCTTGTGTTGCTTGGGTAGAGTAATTAGTATAATCCCCTACTTGCCTAGAAGCGTTGCTAATGCGTTAACTAATAAATATAATTTTCTTTCCAGCTCCCAAAATGTCGACAAAAATATTACCCTGTACTGGAGGGAGGATTTTGCCCCAGCTGTGCTTTATATCATATTTTTTTAATATTTGGTTAGTACATCAGACGCTGAAACAAATAAGGGGAAGTGACTGTAAACTGAATTAAAACGGCACAGCGACTTACTCGCCTGGATTAAAATAGCCGCACTCATCAAACGCGAGCATTTGTATAAAAACTAATTACAGAGAAAGCCGTAATAATTCATAATGAGTCAGATGAATGAAGGTGGATCCCCCGTGAGGGCGCGAACGCCAGCGTGTTATTTAATTATTGATTCCATAAATTCCGATCCGGCTCAGACTGCGCTCCACGTATTCCGTAGATGGCGGCTATTTTAGATAGCAGATTAAATTGAGCGGTCAGCAGATGTTTATTGGCGGTTATCGTGCCATGCACTCATTTCATTATCTCACTCTTAATCATCGCCGCGTATCTTTTGTAGGATTTGAATGGGTTGAGTCCTCGATCCGACGGCGTTCATTAAACGAGAAAGCGGAAATCATTGAAAAAATTACGATCGTTGAATAGGATTGCTAAAGCTTGCAGTGTTTCAATCAAAAACAATAAATATGCAAACAATATGCTTTGTAAATGATACTGCAATGTAGGTCGCTTCCTGTAAGTCGAGCCGCTTAGGTCGAGCAGGAAGTAAGCAGACCACTTATATCTCAAACTATGCTTTATTCAAACACAGAAATGGAAGAAAGATAAGGTCCAATAATGGTAACAAAGAACCAGAAACTTAATTAATGGCAGATGATCTACCAACTGCATTGCTAACAGGACAGTAACATTCGCTCGATAAACCTACGAAGTTTCTGCCAGAAGGAAGCACTCTAAGATCTTGGAGGTGCATCATAGATCTATCCATTTATAACTTTTACATTCTAAAATCTACATGTAGCTGATTTTTACATACAGCTGTAAATGATATTTATACTGGCCAAGCCTACATGAATATAAGGATACTTTGACGATCTGTACCAAAGCTAGTCAGATGCAACTAAAAGTGTAACGATATTCTCTGAAGCTATTTATTTGTGACAAAATTATAGTTTTTGTTTAGTTTCATTAGGGTTTTTGCCACACTTCTGAAAAAATAAAGATTAATTAAACAAGCCCTTGCGCCAAAACGATCACTCAAGGGTTATTTTTGAAACTAAATTTGCCTAACCAAAAAATTTCACACTGAAAAAGCAGATAAGTAAAAATAACAAAAATCCCATCACTATCGCGTACTTCCGTATTTTTGACGTTTCGAAATATCTCTGTTTTTGTTCTCAAAATAGCAAATTTATTAAAAGTGTGTCAAATTTGACAGCTTGAAATTTGTTTATTTGCTTCCATAGAAAATAAATGTTAAATGATTTTTATTTTATTTTTACTTGCTTCTTCTTGATACAACACTATGGCCAACAATGATCAATGTTTACTGAACAGTTTGACACACACTTATCTCAGTTCAACAAAATAATCGCGGTTTCTTTAGATTTTCTTTTTGTTGCATTATCCAACTGAATCAAATGATTTAATTAATTAATTTTTCTGATAATATAGGAATGTATGGAATCTTAAAAAGTGATCGTTTTATCTGTAATATTTTTTAATGTTGTATCAACAAAATTTGGAGGGTATTCTTTATTTATTGAAACATTTTAAATACATTTCAGTTCGTTAAAATCAAACTGAAGAAAAAATAAAAGTGTTACGTTCTCTAAAAATCGGGAGCTTTTCCAAGAGTCTGCTTTTGGACCTCTTGTTGTGAATCTCTTCATTAATAATACCTTTGACAGTTTGATTGTATCTTATCAATTTCAAAATCTGATACACAGATACAATCTAATGTAGTAGTTGATATGTAACTTTTTACTTTGGCAAGAAACAGAAATGGCTTTCTAATATCTAATAATTAATTAAACATGAAATTCAAAGAAGGAAACATACATATATGGTAATCAGTCTGTCATGGAAGGCACTTTTGTAGATGATATAGCGTTTGCGTTTCGTTTCTGGAAAACAAAGGAAAATGTCTAGCTTTATAAGAAAAGTGTTTTTACTGATGTAGCTGGATTTGGTTGTGATGGAGTAATTAACTTACACAATTTACATGGCTGGAGCAATAAAAATGCGCACGCCATATCGGTAAAGATAATTGGTTGCTACCTGATAGCTTTTAGAGGATGTTATGCACTGTAGATTTAAGAATATTTAATACCTGTTAACGTTTCATATAGACTACTCTATTATTTTATTTATTAAATGTGATAGGTAGTTACTTAGAAAACTTCGCAGTTGCTAGCTTACTTCACTTTTAAAGATAGTAATCTGGTAGCCATGTGTCAAGAGAGAAAAAAGTAGGCTAGCGATTGACAGTAAAAAAGGCATGTCAGTTAGACATACAAAAATCTGTAGGTATTCTATATTATTCTGTAATATTGTTATATGTGAATCAAATGAAATGCATGTACTAGTGCATTAAAAGTTACATTAAAATTAATGCCATAATTAGTGCTGCATTTATTGACCCAAAAAATAAAGCAGAGCCGTAACAGTCAAGGCAAATCAACTGCCGACTCTCGAACAATACCAATAACAATCTTTTAGTACTTGTTGAATCTTCATTCATCAGTTCCAAAACCCGTTCCACAACGTCAACAGCTCAAGCATGTCGGGGTCTTCTTCGGGATTTTGGCTTGAACGTTCCTAAGCAGTTTTATAAATTAGTAGAGCGAAATATGCACTTTTCCATATTTTATGGATTAAGAATTTCTAACAGATACTTCTAAAAGCTTATTTATTGTAACCGAAGTATGCAAAGAAATGTAATTTTTGCTATTTTGATAAACATAAGGTAAGCCTAATGTATTAACAAGTATGGTTGCAAAATTGCATGGTTTAATAAAACGGTGAAAGATTTCGAACAAGGCTTTTTTAGAAAATTGATAGAAAAATCCAATAAATGTAAAATTTAGCAACACCGCTACAATATTCGACCACAATTGTGAAGCATGCCAAATTCCAATTTAAATTATGAAAGTTTTATTGATTCGAATTTAAATAATCAAACAACCAAATTTCAAGTTGTGAAGGTAACGCTTTAGAAACTATAACTGAAATTCAATATTTAACTTTCTATTTGGAAACCCTGCATATCCGTAAGAAAAGCAGATAAGATGTATATAAACTACTGAGATTATTTAGACACCCCCTGTATGCCCTATCATTTTTTACCACCCTGTATAAACCAAAATTAAAGGACAAATATTAAATTGTTTAGTTTTGAAATAATCATCGTTTATACCAATACGTATTTAAATTTGTAGATATTTTCCAACATGTTGTGTACAGTAGACTAAATCCTCAAAATCTAATGAGCGACAAATGTATTTCTACAAAAGGCAAATATTGGGTTTATTTGGCTACTTTTTATATCGCCAGACCTTTCACCTTGACCTTTTATGTCCAAACGTATTACTTGGTAAGTAGTTTCTGACACGAACCTAGTTTATAAGTGGCCTAGTAGAATCAGAAACCGGGATTACATAATGCTGGACTTCATACTGCTAGTAATAAAGAATTTATATCATATGTGCCTTCAAAAGGGTAACTGGTTATAGAAAATTTACCAGATCGATATCACAATACAATGTTACAGATGGTGGAAGAAAACTGTAATACAGAGTGTTTTTTAAGTAGAGGTCAAAAATCATGGGGCCTATTCTGTGGCCAAAAATTAGGTTTTTTTTATTATATAAGTGTGTGTCTTAAGGCAGGCATTGTACAACTACAGCGTGACAAAAATAAAACATTTCAGTAATTTCTGTACTATTTGAGATAATTTAACCAAATTTGGTTTGCATATTTAGTATGACACAGAAGGTATGACACAAAAAATTACCAGCTTTAAAAACTTACCACTGTCGGAGGTGTGGGTATCATCAATAATTGTTTGCCAAAATATATCACCCTGCATAGTTTTACAAATAAAATAGGTCATCATATGAGCCATTGTATTATCTTCGATTTATGTTTCTTTCATAGACCTTATAAATCATGGACCGGCCCTAGAAAGAGAGGTCCGGTGTCCTGATGTGTACAAGAGGGATGAAGCTAGTCCGGGCAAAAACAGATGTTCTATGACAGAAAAATATATAAACATAACCTGACAAAACCTTTCCTGTTAAGAGTCCGTCGCGCGCTTGAAATAAACCGAATTTTTACGCTCGGCCCATAACACTTATTTAGACAACGAATAAACATAGCGGTCCAAATAAAAAACCAATCGAAAGACGGAAGAAGAAAAGTTGTTTCCTAAAATTACTTTTTAATTATTTAAATTTAAAGAGTAAACTGTGCAAGAAATCGTCATATTTACAATTTATTTACTTAAAAATAAAGGGTTAAATCGAAAATTGGTTACACGAGAGAAGTAAATCTGTCTTTTAGCTTTGCAACGATACCAAAATTATATAGAATTGATAAAAATTACTCAAAATTCTATGCTAAATGCCGAACGTCTACAATTTCAGAAACGAATATATTTTAAATGCTGCAACCACGTGTGTTTCACTCAGGGGATGAGCTTAGAGATTGGTAAATTCGGGCAGGACCGGAGTTCAAAGAACATAGTCACTTATAATCTATACGTTCTCAGTTGAGACAGTATTGAATTAATCGATATTATGAAGTTCGATGCTTTTATTTTCATTGATAAAAAGTTTTTGCACCCCATGAGACAATATTATAAGAAATGGATATAAGTTAAGTTAATATTGAGAAAAACAGTGCAGTATAGGCAGGCAATATTATTTCTTGTAGCGGAAACTTATGAAAATAAATGTTGTAGTAAATGTTTTTAATGCACTGTTTGTAATTATTAGTTTTCGATATCTGTGAAGACAGTGGAATTTAATAATACAATTTTAATTAATTTAACTATGGTACAACATTTTAGCATTTCTATCTCCGCCCATGTTTAATAAAGGAAATGCTGACGCTAAACCTAGTTTTCGTTTTTATAGTGTTTTTATTTATTGGTGTGTATCGTGAGAAGTACTGTAGTTTTTATATAAGCTGTAAAAAAATTACGAACATAAGTAAAATCGTTGATTTACAAGCGCGATGTAATGAAAAACGTAATAATTTTCAAATAATGTCCCAAGCATCGATAATTTGATTTTATTTTTATAAACCATTTTGGATACTAAAAATGTCCTTCTACAAGATGGTTATATTTTCTTAAAAACAAAACGGCATAATTGCTAGCCGATTTTACTCCACTAAATTTAAATATTCTAAATACGTCCACCGTAAAGTCATTGTAGTGGGAGAGCGATAATCTCCGCCTCCAGCCGTAACGCCCGTGCACCCGACCCCGGAGCGCTACCCGAGGAGTGTACAGAGAACGGACTCTTAATATTGTTAATGATTTGTGTGCCTTTTGTGATTTAGTTGTGTTTAGTGTGTTTATTAGCAATAGTTTTTAAAGACTCATAAACTTATGGTGGAGTCGGTCTGTCACCGTAAATGTCATACGTCTGTCATTTACGGTTTTTGTTTTTTTCGGCCAATGATCTGTGGGTTTTTACCCGGACTAGCTCTATCTCTGTCGCACACATCTGAGCATCAAAGATTTGTATAGGCAGAAAACGGTTTTGGGCGCGGCCATGATTTATAAGGTCTATGGTTTCTTTACACTTTTTTATATTCCAACATTGATTTATTTGATCAAGTGCATTTTTACTATACTCATTAGATTACTTAATTAATTTACAGTGGAATTACTTTACTATGATTTATTATAACAAATGTTGGAAATGACCACCTTCAATCAAAATACATGCTTCAGATCAGATTCAGAATTTGCAGATCGAATACATGCAAAAGATCCAGGAGGAGCTCTTATCACATCACAACCAGCTGCAGTTTGTTAACGTAAGAGCATATCAGATTCAATGTGAACCTTATAGTCTAATGTCTTGAGATGTCCGAAAACAAAAAAATCAATAGGGCTCATATCGGGTGATCTGCGTGGCCAAGGTTGACCTGACCTGATTCTTGAGTGCCTCATCCAATCACCTTATTACCGAATCTTTCATTTAAAACTTCACGAGCAGTCAAGCTAAAATCTGGGAAAGCTTCATCGTGCATAAACCACATTATTTGTCTTAGTGCATAAGGAACATCTTCAAGTAAAACATTTACAAGAAAATGTCTGTAGGAAGCACTGGTAAAAGTTCCTGATAAAAAGTAATTTCCAATAAGAAAATTTTCAATCATACCCACACATACATTTAAAGAAAACTGAAGTTGAAATCGAGATTCCATTATGGCACTAAGGTTTTCATCAGACCAAACGTGTTTACTGTGGAAGTTCATTATAGTATATCTGGAAAAATTAGCTTCGTTGGTAAACAATATGTCAGCAAGTCAACATTTTGTTAATTTTTTTTTGCAAAATCCATTGAAATTATAGGCGATTAGGATAGTTTTACGGCAGTAAGGTTTGAACCCTTTTGATACGGGTATAACTGTTGATGCTTCAGAACGGGCCAAACTAATTTATGATTTCCATCTTACATTGCATCTTCGTAGTGCCTACTAGTATTTGGATTTTCTGTGTAGAACAGCTTCATTCAACTCAGACGTTCAACACTCAAAGGTCTTCCAAGAATTGAACCTTCCTGAAATGAGCCTGACTCCGAAAGACGTTGAAAAACATTTTTGTACATTCTTGGATTTGGAGTGGGAATCTTTCCGTATAAATTCGCCGCAGTACCATTTCCATCAGCAAGGTCATAATAATTCTATTGGCCATTTCAGCATTTGAATATGCAGAAAACATTATTAAAATTTAATCTTAAAAAAATAAGTTTAATATGACAATACACAATGGCTTCTTATTATTATTGTTTTACATGGCCTATATAAGATATGTTTAAAGTAATTTAAGTAACTGTGTAAAAATGCTGTTGATCAAATAAATCAATTTTGTTGTTAATCGGTTTGGAACACAAAAAAAGTGTAAAGAAAGAAAAATGAAGATACTACAATGGCACTTATTTTATTTATAATATATTTACACAGAATTAAACCCAAATTAACCTCAGGTCCTGATGGCATTCCAGTTTTTCTTCTAAAAGACTGTGCAGTATTATTAGCTCTCCCTTTATCAATTATTTTTAACTTGTCTCTTCAAACTGGTATGTTTCCCTCATTATGGAAGCAGTCTAAGATATGTCCGATCTATAAGAACGGAGATAAATCTGTAATTAATAATAATAATAATAATAATAATAATAATAATAATAATAATAATAATAATAATAATAATAATAATAATAATAATAATAATAATAATAATAATAATAATAATAATAATAATAATAATAATAATAATAATAATAATAATAATAATAATAATAATAATAATAATAATAATAATAATAATAATAATAATAATAATAATAATAATAATAATAATAATAATAATAATAATAATAATGTTTATTATCCAAAAGACAGTACAACTGTATAGGAATGGTCACAAGTAAATATTACAAACTAATACAAACAAATATTACAAACAAACACAGATATGTACACAGACTTAAATGGCAAGGTACTCGTCCAGTGTATATAGACAATTAGACATTTCTCAATTAAAAATGCTTTTAATGGTGGAGAAACGATAGTGTTTATCCAGTAAGAGGTATACCAAAGTATAATTTACTAAACCGTTTCTGCATCAATGATTTGGAAACCCGCCGTAAGTATTTTTGAATCGTTTTTTTATTCAAATTAATCAACAACCAAATTAATTGCCCTTTCTTATTAAGTTACATGAATTTTCATATTAGATCTTTCCATAGTCGATCTATTGATACATTTTACTTACGATCTCCTCAGTCTAATCTGTTGAAATTTTCGCCTGTACATAACATGTGCCTTAATTAAATTGCTGTTCAGAATGAATTTGATATTTACTGTACTAATATAAGAAAAATAAGGAGTGCTATCTTGCAACATATTTAATGTTTATACTGTTTTTTGCTTGTAAAATATTTGTCATATTCTGTTGATTTGCATGTTTTTGTTTGTTTTATATTTATGTTTTTGTTTTCCTACCCTATAATTAGACTTCTGTCTGAGTAGTGTATTCTAAATAAATAAATAAGTAAATAAATAAATATATTTTTGTTGGTAAATAATGATAGATGATACCCACACCTCCTCCACTGGTAAGTTTCTAAAGTTGGTAATTTTTTGTGTCATATCTACGTCATACTAAATATGCGCACCGAATTTGGTTAAATTATCTCAAGTGATTTAGAAATTAAAAACTGATTCTTTTAATTTTTGATACACTGCAGCTGGACAATGGCTGTTATAAGATCCTACAATATAACAAAAAACACTTATCTTAAGCCACAGAATACTTCTCCGGGTTTTTTTTATCTCCATTTAAGAAACACCCTGTGTATCCACTTCTCAGCAATATTCCATCTTGTGACCCACTTATCAGTAAGAGGTGTACCTACTTGGATCAAGCAATGCCCTATAAAAAATTACAGTTGCATTCAGAGGTAACGCATACGTATTGATTATTCTCTTAGGTAATGCAAGCTAACGTGACCCAAATTTTCAACCAGTCACTTCAGTTTTCCATCAGCGTAATTCCCTGAAATTTTAAACATGAGTTGTGCGAGACGTATTCTGTGGAACTAATCAAATATTTCATATTTTATGGGAGAAGTTAATATTATTATAGGGAGGGAAATTCAGATTTCGAAGGGTAGGATTTCGCGTCTTATTTGCCCAATACTTTTATTGCCGGAAGAAAATGTGAATATGTTTTAATATATTCCTGCCGCGTGGGTATGAATTTATAATGGGAATGTGGTTACCAAAAAATTATATCATGACATTCCTCAATTATACAGGGTGTTCCTAAATAAGTGTCGCAATGGAAAACTGTAAATTCCTCTTGAAAAAGGAAACATTTTTTTCCTCTTCCATTCTTCTTTCCGGACTTTCGTTTTCAAGATACACGGTGTCAAAACTTTAATTTTTTTGTAGTATTTTTTCAATATCTTAGGAACCGTTTGAACTACAGGACTGAGCTTTTGTAAACACATTACCACTATTAATAGCTACTTTTTCGCACCCTTCTCGAATTTATTGGACGTGCCAGTAGTGGAGATTTTAAGGTATCGGAAGGATTTTTCCCCCATAACTTTTACTCCACTGGAAAAATTGTCATTTGACAGCAAATTCTGAAGCAAGAGGAAAAACATTTTTCTTTTTTCAAGAGGAATTTACAGTTTTCCGTTGCGACATTTATTTAGGAACACCCTGTATTTCTACACCTACTCGAACAAGACGGCAAACATGGTTTCTGGAATTCAGAAAATCGTTCTATCAAACTGAGGATATTTCTTCCAAAATTAACTGATTGTAAGAAAGTTACCATACATTTTTTTCGTCATCAACCAATATGGGGTCTAGAAGAAAAATTTAATTCAGTATTTAATTCTGATTTATCAAAATGCAAGACCCTGCAGCTTATTGCACTTAGTCATTCGTGTTACAATAGTGAAGGTGCATGAATTTTATATTGGCTATGTATTACGGGATAATCTTTCAAACATATTGAAAGGTGAGAACATTTGTGTGGCGGTAATATTCACATAATAATTAAAATATTAACGTTCATAAATTGCCATGGAATATAAACAAAACAAGTAGCCGAGAACGCGATCTCATGGGTGTGATGTCACATGACGTTCAGCACGGTTTATGTTTCCATAGATACAGGCAACAGATGCAGTGTTACGGTGTTAATTATGTAAACAGTCGATTGTTTCTTGTATTTTGTAGCATTTTTGGATCATAGACAGTTATAATCAGACGATTATTATTAATTTGCCACAAGTGGATTAATTTAATTTTATGCTTACGAATTTCATTGGTGCTAATCCTAACTTCATTAGTGCAGCAAGCAGATCTCTACTATTTGCCGTTTTTAACATTACCACAATTATTAGTGGTGATATTATGAACTTGCAGTATTATTAAACGTAATAATTTATTTCTTTATTTACAATATAGATCTCTGGTGGAAACTACGGCAACAATGCTGTTGCTTACGTCCAGATAGAGGGTTTTTATAAAATTATGCTACTGATTTCACATTAAACTACTTATTTGGATGGAAAATCTCGATCGCGTTAGTGTATGTACGTGTCGCAAAAGTGCTCCGGCATTAAAGTCCAATTTGAACCGTGCCGAGTTATTTTTGGGATACAAATAGTGTGAGTTTTGGTGGTGCAGGAAAGGGGCAAGCAGTCAAATAAGAAAATTTGGAAATAACAGAGTAAAAGTAAAAGAAAGACAGAAATTTTTCGGAGGTTAGTGAAAGTAGGTCATCAATAAGGTTCAGTGTTGCTTACAAAGTTTGACAGAGAGTCTCCGATCGGTCGACGAGGACAGCTCTGTCACGCGCGTTAGGTAGGCAACCAGTAGTGCAAAGACGTATTGCAGAAGGAAATAACTGGGGTAGTTTAGCGAACTGGTGTCAAGTGAGATAGGCAACCAGTAGTGTCGGAAATGATAAAGAAAACTGAAAAACCGGTGGTCAGTAAAAGGGTAACAAGGACACCCGAGCGAAGAAAGGAAGAAATTGAAATAGAAACCGAAAGTGATGCCAGTGGAACAGATGAGGGAAAGAAAAGAGAAGTATGGAAGAAGTAGCGGAGGTATTCAGTTGCAGCAAAAAGCTAGCACGTTCGCCAGTAAAGAAAGGGGATATGGAGTACAACATGGAAAAGGTGCTGCGAATGCTGGAATGCTTAACACAGGAAGTAAAAGAGGTGAGAAGAGAAGAGAAAGAATATAGAGAGGAGATAAGACAACTCAGAGGAGAGATTGAGGACATGAGGCAGGAAAATAAGGCGCTTAGGGATAAGATGAGAGAGGTAGAAGAAAGAGTAGAGAGTATAGATAAAGAGAAAAGGAAGAAAAATATAGTGGTGCAAGGCCTACAAATTAGAGAAAATTTAGATCAAAATGAGCTAAAAGGACAGATAGAAGAGTTTATAAGAAAGTCAATGCATATGGAGATTGGTACAGAAGGGGTAACGAAAATAGGAGTTAATGTATTTTTAGTAGAATTAAACAACTTCTAGGACAAGATAAGGATAATGAAAAATAAAAGTAAATTAAAGAAGATAGGAGCTGCCAAAGTCTATATTAACGATGATATGAGCAAAAAAGAAAGGGAAATTCAAAGGAAACTAAGAATAAAAGCCAAAGAAGTGAGGATGGAAGGAAAGGTAGCAAAAGTAGGATATCAAAAACTCGTAATTGATAATGAGGTTTGGAAGTGGAATAATGATGCAAGCAGGCTAGAAAAAGGAAGCAAAAAACTAGATATATCACTCAACATAAAAGAAAGATCGCTGGCAATGGACACGGTTATGAGAAAAGGAAACGACATAAATAGAACCAGGAACAGAAAGCAAAAAATACAGAACGAAGCTAGAAGGACGGAGAGGGGGAAGACAGAAAAAGACGGAAAGCAAGAAAACACAAATCAAGAAAAAGGAATGAGAATGGGAACATGGAATGTAAGAGGGTTAAATGAGGAAGGATCATTAAAAATCCTAGAAAGAGAGGCAAATAAATTCAAAATGGACATAATAGCGATACAGGAGACGCATATAAAGGAGACGGACACATGGGAATTAGAAAATTATTTACTCTTTACGAGCGGAGGCGAAACAAGGCGATACGGAACAGCATTTTTAGTAAATAAAAATTTGAGGGATAAAATTTCTAAATTTGAAGCAATTTCAGATAGGTTATGTATGATTAAAATCAGAGAAGAAATAAACATAGAGATATTAAATATATATGCGCCAACAGAAGAAAAACAGAAGAAGAAAAAGATGAGTTTTATGAGAAGCTAGAAGAAAATTACGGAAAGCTGAATAAAACACAGTAAGAATGGTGGTAGGGATGCAAACGCAAAAATAGGGAGAGAAAGGATGTATGAAAGTATAGTAGGGACAGAAAGTAAACACCTAGAGAGTAATGACAATGGGCGTAGATTGATTGAATTTGCAGAAGAACAAAAATGAAAATAATGAGCACATTCTTTAAGAGAAAAGACATACATAAGGGGACCTGGACCTCTCCGGATGGAGCATATTCGAATCAAATTGATCATGTTTGCATAGATGAGAATCACAGAAGCTTAATAAAAAATGTTAGGTCATGCAGAGGGGCAGATATAGACTCGGATCACTATCTAGTAAGGATAGATTTGAAGATAAAAACCTATTAAAAGGAAAGGATTACAAAGGAAAAAAGACAACTAGATATGGCGACATTACAAAATGAGAGAACCCAAAAGAAGTATGAAGAAGAGGTAAGGAAAGGTTTGCAAGAAAACATACGGATATTGGAAGCAAATATAAATGAAGAGTGGATAAAGATCGAAAATGTCATACAAACAGCAAGTGAGAAAGTAATACCAAAAAAAGAGTGTGCAGGGAGGAAAAGATGGTGGGATGAGGAGTGTATAAGAGAGGCGGAGAAGAGAAATAAGCTAAGAATTAAAGCACTTCAGTCACTACAAGAGGAAGATAAGGAAAAATACAGGGAACAAAGACAAAAGGCAAAGAAAGTGTTTAGACAAAAGAAGAGAGCAGAGCAGGTTAAGAAAATAGAGGAAATAGAGCAACATTACAAGAGGAAAGAAATACGTAACTTCTACAGAGAGATAAAAAAGGGAAAAAAGATAAAGAAGGAAGTAATATATGTGAGAGATGAAAGTGGCAATCTAATTGGAGAGGAAACAGAAGTGAGAGAAAGATGGAGGCAATACTTTGCAGATATGTTGAATGAAGAGAATGTAAGGGAAGAAGAGGTGCACGAGGAGATGATACCGGGAAGAGAAGAGGAAGGGGAAGTAGAAGAACCTACAAAAAAGGAAATAGATATAATTATAGAAGCTTTAAAGAATAACAAAAGTCCAGGGAAAAACGGAATAACAGCAGAGAACATTAAGTACGCAGGAGAGGATTTAAGACAAAGAATATACGAAATGATACGAATGATCTGGAGAAGAGAATGTATGCCTGAAGATTGGAGAGATGCTATGATTATACCAATCTAAAAAGGGAGATGCAACGGACTGCAGAAACTACAGGGGTATATCATTGTTAGATATAGGGTATAAAATTATGGCAACGTTAATAAAGCAGAGAATAGAACCTATAGCAGAACGGCAAATAGGGGAGTATCAAGCAGGTTTTAGAAAGGGAAGGTCAACAACGGACCAAATCTTCATGGTGAAGGAAATGCTGACTACATGCTATGAGTATGGGATCAAAGCAATGGTTTTATTTGTGGACTTCAGGAAAGCATATGATTCTATCAAAAGGAATAAACTAAGTAAAATTCTGGAACAATTTGGGATACCAACTAAACTGATTAGGCTATTGAAAATGACCTTAGAAAATACTAAAGCCAAAGTACGAATAAAAGGTGAATGTTCGGAAGGCTTTACTATTGATACAGGACTGAGACAAGGAGACCCACTCTCAACGCTTCTATTTAATTTAGTACTAGAAAAGGTCATAAGAGATAGTGAGTTGAACAGAGAAGGACACATATTGTTTAAAAGTCACCAAATAGTAAGTTATGCAGATGATGTGGCCATTATTGCTAGAGATAGTAGGGAATTAGAAGAAGTAACGAGAAAACTTGTGGAGGAAGCAAGTAAAGTAGGATTGCAGATAAATCAAGAGAAAAGTAAGCTGCTGAGAATAGGAGAACAAAAAAAGGATACAAATTTTAAATTGAGAACAGAGCATGGAGAGATGGAGTTTGAAAAAGTTCAAGAATATGTGTATTTGGGGGCGCTAATAACAGCTAACTGTGATGAGGAACAAGAAATAAATAGGAGAATAATAAAAGCAAACAGAAGTTCGGCAGCAGTCAACCACTTATTGAAATCAAAAATTTGTCCAGACGCGTAAAATTTAGAATGTATAAAACAATTTTGAGACCGACAGCGCTGTATGGTAGTGAAACCTGGGTTCTCAATAAGAAGTCAAGAGAAAACCTTTTAAGGTGGGAAAGGAAGATCTTAAGAAGAATTCTAGGTGGTAAGAGGACAGAGGAAGGCTATGTAAGGAGAAATAATGAGGAAATATATGGAATGTACCAGGCACCAACAATAGACGAAGTTGTAAAAGCCAGGAGAGTGCAGTGGCTAGGCATCTAGAACATATGGAGGATGAAAGGGCAGTTAAGAAAATAGTAGGGAGTAAACCTAACTACAAAAAAAGAGGTAGACCGAGGAAGCGATGGAGAGAGGCAGTGGCAATAGATCTAAGGGAGAAAAATGTAACGGATTGGAAAAGAAAGGCGAAGGACAGAATGGAGTGGAGGAGAATAACACAGCTCTGGGCCTAAAAGGCCTGTAAACAGCTTTATATATATATATACTTATTTTAATTTGAAAAATAAATAAAAGTAATTAATTTTTTATTTACATATTTTTTTTAATAAGTAATCACTATCCAGAACAATAATGTATGAATTCAACACCATTTTTATACATTTACCTACTTCGTTTTGAAATTCACCTCGTATAAGTTTTATGATCATTTTATAGCTGATACAAGGCAGATGGCATCATCAAAAGTTGTTTACAATCCCTAAAGACGTTGTCAATAACAGTAGCTCTTATTATGGGGTTATCAAAGGAACGCCTTACGGCATACACAGACTCAGGTGATTGTTGTCTCGGCATTATTTGTCTAGACAAACACGATATTCCATAACGCCGAAATGCCGAGCAAATAACAGGCATCCTGGGGCCGAGCGACAGAAAACTAACGGTGTAAAGAAGGCTGATAGCCGTGTAAGTGGATATCAGTGTCGGACACGAAGTCAATCTTACAACGTAGATAGCGATATCGAATTGTGGAAGCGCGTTTGCGGTGAGCCAGGTGTTTTAACATCTGCTGACATTGTACAGCTTTACTAATTTACGGACGTTTGCGGCACGCACCAGACACGCCCGTCCGCTTGGCGGGCCCCGGGGTGGGTGGCACCCCTTCGCGTGAGTCACACGTCATCGCTTCGTCTTTGTCTTCCTCCAAGCCCTACATGTCGCGTGAAGAAAGAGGACTGCGTCTAGCCGAACTCATCCTCGGTTATTGTCTTTATTAAGGGTTCTGGTGCTATTGATTGGCTACTGTTTCAAATAAATTATAGGTGATAGCGTCCTTTCTCGATTTTTATACAGGGTGTCGCGGTTATAGTGTAGAAATATTTAAGAGCAGTTTGTAGCCAAAAAGTCTTATGTAAACGTCTTATATGGGAAAGTATTATATAGAAAGTCATATGGAAAATCTTGTATGGAAGAGTCTTATATGAGAAAGCTTTATATAGAAAAAGTCTTAAATGTAAGAGTCTTATATACAAATTTTATAGGAAAAGTCAAATGAAAAAAGTGTTATATGAAAATGTCTTTTATGGAAAAGTTTTATAGGGAATAGTCTTACCTATATGGAAAAGTCTTACATCTTGTATGAAAACATCTTATATGAAAAAGTATTATATGAAAAAGTTTTAAATAACAGAAAATTCTGTATGGAAAAGTCTTATAGGAAAAAGTAAAATGAAAAAGACATACGAAAATGCTTTATATGAAAAAGTCTTATATATTCAATGAAAAATCTTATATAAAGTCTTAAATGAAAAAGTCTTATATGAAAATGTCTTCTACGGAAAAGTGTTATAGACAAAAATCTCACATTTGTATGAAAAACTCTTATATGAAATTTTTTTAAATAAAACAGTCTTACCTACTTGAAATAATTTAATATTAATCTCCTCTGAAAAAAGTGACACTTAAAATGATGAATGTGGAAAGTATCAATAGTCATTCTGGACAACATATTATGACACTACATGTTCATTATTGTTATTGACTTTGATTATTTACACAAACCCTGTTGCCAAAATTTAAAAAATTTCTGAGATTTCTGTTTGATTGTATTTCTCAGCTTTTGCCTGTTGTTGTTTGTCTCATAGGGGAAAGTCTTATGTGAAATGCTATACGGAAAAGTCCTGTATGGAAAAGTCTTATATGAAGAAGTCAAATGAAAAAGACATACGAAAATGTTTTATATAAAAGTATTTTATGAAAAAGTTTTATATGAAATTGTCGTCTACGGAAAAGTCTTATATCTTGTATGAAAATTTTAAATATGAGTCTTATATGAAAGAAATTTAAATGAAACAGTTCTACCTATTTAAAATAGTATAATATCCTCTGAAGAAAGTTACACTTAAAATTATGAATGTGGAAATTATGAATAGCCATCCTGGACAATCTGTTCATAATTGTTGTTCACTTTGATTCTTTACACAGACTATGCTAGAATTTAAAAAAAATCTTACATTTCCGTTTGATTTTATTTCTCACTTTTTTGTCTGTTGTTATTTGTCTCATAGGGACAATCTTATATGAACAACCATATGTAAAAGCTCTGTATGGAAAAGTCTTATATGAAAAAATCAAATGAAGAAGACAGACGAAAATGTTTTATATGAAAAAATCTTATATATTAAATGAAAAATCTTATATGAAAAGACTTAAATGAAAACGTTTTATATGAACATGTCTTCTACGGAAAAGTCTTATCTATATGGAAAAGTATCTTCTAGGAAAAAATCTTTTATGAAAGTCTTATACGACAAATCTTAAATAAAAAAGTCTTACCAATATGAAAAAGTTACTTAACGTTCGAATAAAATTCTAATATTGTACAGATCCATTATTTTTCACTTATGCTTTCGATTTATAAAAAAAATGCTGAACAAGCCCATTATTTTATACTGTAAAGTCAGTAAAGTTGTCATTTCGTTTCATTTTGTGTTTTATCGAATTCAGATATGGGTTATACGGTGGTCAGGTTAAAGTAAAGTTTCAACAAAGTGTACTCCTCGGGCGAAACTGTGTCTGATCTGTTTAAGGAAGGAGTCCGACATCTCCAAGTACATTGCAATCGCTTAGAATCATGTAGAGAGTGTATTAATAGCTTGTAAACCCAAACGTACTGCCCACTTCAAAGTTGATGCAACGAGCTAGGACGGTCAGCAAGGGACGGCCATTATATGCGCGATTAAACCGTATAAACTAGAGTATGCTACGCCTAGGATATGAAGTTCCCGGATGGTGAGGCTCAGCACTTTGCCGGTCCCTTGTCCGAGCATATTCATGTAATCGGCCCATCATGAATTCAAAATGGATTTTATAACGTACGTAAAACAGTCCCGAATTCGTACCCATGGCTGAGAAATCGTATTTGGGAGAGGAACGGAACTGTATAACATAATTTGGGTGAAGGTATTACGCCTTAACGACAATGTCACGAAAAGTTAGGAGTAGGTCGCCCGAATTTAAGTGTGGAGGTGTCTTGGCTCGGCTGGGACTGTGGATTTAATTTGGATCGAATCTGGGGAGTTTATTATGTGTTGGTGATATTAATTAAGGGTGGTTCCGCCTTGTTGTTATATTTAATAGGGTCCTATTGTTTCTTGTTAGGTCTCCCTATTGATTGCATGAATCTGTAATATACGCGGATTAAGTGTTCTCCCCCACAATCTTGTTATTGGGAAGGCCACGTAATTCGATTGATAGGTATTACACTCTTCGCAACTATAGACAAAAACATGTGTTCAAATACAGGGTGGTTCAAGATATTTATTTACTTCTAAATATTAATTTACAATGAAAACAGTAAGAACTGCTGTACTAAATATTTTATTTATTAGGACAACGAAAAGGGATTTTCTTTAAATTGGTAATATCAACTACCAACGCTTGGATTTTGATATTCTTCTAAACGGGCACGCAATTGTCGAAGATTCTTCGACAGTGACCATAAGATTGCAGACATATCTTCTTAAATGTTTGCTTTTAATTGAAGCAGTTTGCTGATATACACATATCTCCATGAAAAGAAATCTGGGATAAATTGGGACTGCTGGATCGCCACAGAATATTCCTTCTAGAATCTGAAATTTGGAATTGTAGGGAGGGTAGTTTAAAGAGTTGCATAACTTAAGCCCCATTGCACTTCCCAGGGGAATCTCTCCAAGATAGGCCACAGAAGGACATATTTCTCCCAACAGGGATTTTCTTGTCTTCCTGTTTGAAACCTCAACAAAGGGGTGCTCCATACTTCCTCATATAGTAAATGTGTTTCCTTAGTCAACATTGTCCAGTTTGAATATCTATCACCAGGCGAAGGTTTAACCTAGACATAGCCAGGTTCCTTTTGGATGTATCTCTGTAGGGATACTCTAGGAACTTCTTGGTAAGGTGGCAATTTGCTTCATCCCACCGTTTTCCAAAGCCTTTGTTAGTGTTTTCCTTGATAATTTCAACAAATGCTGACAACGGAAGCACATTGGAAGAACTGTGTCCAAAGATGCTGACAATCCTGGCTAGCCTGTCAGTTTCATCATTGCCATTGAACCACTGATGTCTCTGATATGCTGTTGGCGACTGAGGCCACTACAAATACGTGATGGCACCTCCATGCGGTTCTAGATCTAGGAATTAGTTTTTCTAGGAACATTTCTTTATCCACCGGTAAAGGTTCGTTAGAGGTGTGGCAAATGGCTCCATATTTCTGCATGCAGGTATTGCGATTGTAGTCTGCGATAGATTGAAATGATCCAGCATAGCTTTTGTAAATGACTTGCGTAAATTTAAATCATTAGGTTCCAACTCCTATACGAACTGGATCGCAAAAGGATGTAACCCCGTCCCTTGAACATTGATTTATATCGTGTAAATTGTACTCCACATGAAATAAACGCTGAATATTAATGAGAGGATTATTGTTTTTATAAAAGTGTTTCACTTAAAACGCGCGTCACGGTCACTTGAACAGACCCATTGTGACTAAATTTATAAGAAACTAGCTAGCGGCTAGTGCACTCCGCGTAACCCTCCGCGTTTTGATTCGCGCGGGAAATTTGGTTTAAAAGTAATATCTATTATGTTTTATTTTTTATTTTACTTATTTTTTATTAATAAAGTATCAAATTGCCTAAAACACTATTCTATGTACAATTTTCGTAAAATGAAAAACTTATCTCTCAGTATTTATAAATAACTGAAATTTATTAAAAGAATTTTGAACGCATTGTAATTTTCAACCGTATTTGTATTAACAGCGTAAGTCTTAGATCTTCAAGTAACTACTGAAATACGACCTCTAGCACGATCTACTCAATGTTGCTGTCCATAAAAGCTTTTTACAATGGCGAAATCTGATATCTAAGACTCACCTTGATGTGCTGCAATATTAGATGGCACTCTTACGTCAGAAAGAGGATATAATGTAGTGTAATATATTTTCGCTGAATTTAATAGTGCCGAAGCAAAGGCAATAATGTGGATTTGAACAAAGCCGAAGGAGATTTATTCTGTGGTGCACTTTACTTTTATATTAGCTTATAACTTTTACAGTGTTGCTTCATGTGTCGTAGGAGTTTTATCAACCTGTCCTCTTCCATAAACTTTTCATTAATGACATATGGTTTGACGTTTCATCATAGTTTCGAATAATTCTAACAACATATTTTCAAGTGTCAGTCCATTTCCTAAGTTGTGTACCTATGTTGTATTAAATTTGTTTATAATAAGAATATCTCTTATGGCGTCTCTTTCTTACCTTATTCTATGCTCAATGTAAGCCAAAGTTCTGCATGTAACATACCTGTAACAAAAAGTTCTTGTTAATATCAAATAATTACATATAACTTTAATCATCCAGTATTGTTTCTACAACTGAATGCACTTTGTTGTCATGATAACATAATTTACTATTTTGAACAATCCTTAAATCTTAAAAAATCACATATAAAGTTTTGTTCGCAGTATTTTGTACAAAATATATATCGTATGCTATCGCCTATGTACTCTACATTTTGTATTTTTTGCGATTAATTTTTTTTTTAAAATACATGAAGAAATTGCAATAGTATATCTGACCAAAACCAACAAAAAAATCTTTTCACACTCAGCTAGTACAAAAATCTTATCAATGACAAGTTTCCATGTAAACAACTAAGAAAACAGAAGATGATTCATTATTCTTGAAATCTCTCCAAATATCAATCCTGAAAATTAATAATATCAGTAAGGTACGTGCTACCATATCGTGTTTCTCATTAAATAATCATTAGTTTATAAATTTTTTGATGGACGATTCCGTTAATTCTTATTCTTCTCTATCCCCTAGGTACTTTTCGTTTAGTATATCATGCTAATGCTTTAAGTTAAAAAGGAAAATAAGATAACAAAGTATCCAAAATCTCGATTCCAAGTTAACTAAAAATTGTGTAAATTTATTACTGGAAATTATATGCTAAAACAATATTTACAGGAGGCCACCTGAAGAAGCAATCCTAAAAATGCAGAAATAGGTCAGATCTCATCTATTGTGGTTCAATTTTCGAGTTCCCACTGTCAAAAGTGAAGTTAGATATTTATAGAGTGTTTTCATTAAACCAGGTTAGTAAATTTAGATAGATTAATTTCGTTAGATAATTATTTAATAGCTTTGTCTGTGGAATTGTTCATTAGCATACCTAGATGTTTGGTATCAGAGAGCATACATATGACTTCATTGATGGGAATAGTAGGAGATTTGATTTATATTAGCTTAAAATACCTTTCTAATGCAGTATAAAAATAGTAGCATGTTCTGTAATTTGCCTCTATATTCAACAATAAGTATAAAACACTTCAAATAATCCACATTACATTAATTTATTAACATTAAAAAACGTTTACAATGCAATTTATTCATTATTTATTTTAAACAACTAATGTACTTGCAATAAATGTAATGTGTATGCTCATCAAATAGAATAATACACTTAGTTAAAATTGGAAGCCATAACATGATAGTATGTGTGCTACTAAAAATAAGTTCATATAATATTAGTTATAAAATCAATAAACAGTTTTCTCCAGCTAATAATCTCTATGTGTTTGTAGTAAACCAACACAGAGTAGGTACATGTAGGGGGTCCCAAATATTGCAATTTAATCAAACATACATACATACAAAGTTGCACACAGGCGAAGCTAAAGGTCTTCAAATATCTCTGATTTATTTTAACTTGGAATAACCAAATTTGGTACATAATTTAGGTTTATTATTAATCATTAATCATTATTAATTAATCATTATTAATCTTCTTTGACTATGAGTTTAAGTAAATTGAAACCCTGCAATGTGTTCATTGAGCGTGAGTCACCCCTAAAATTATACCATTTTTTTTTTTCAATGATCGAATTTAAAAGGAATGGAATGTAATTTAAAACACTTTTTTATTTTTGTTATTTAAAAAAAAAAAGGTTTTCAACAAAAAATGCATTAATTAAAACAATATTTTAATAGTGCTCGGCCTAAGCGGCTCGACTTGTAGGAAGCGACCTACATTCCAGCAGGTACTCAAATTCAGACCTCTCGCCCTGGGCGACGCGCCATTAAATCTATAAATGATACTGCAGGAAACAACTACTCCGCGGACTAATGCCCCGACCGCTATTGAATTACGCCTGCAGTATCTGTGTGAATAGCCACACCACCAGTCATAGACCGGTTTCGGGCTTTTTAGCCCTCATCAGTATGCCATAAGTGAGATGACCGATAACCGAACTGGCTGTTTCTTCATAATATGAAGAAACATCCACATATTATGTATGTCTTCCTGCTCGGCCTAAGCGGTTCGACTTGCAGGAACCGACCTACATTGCAGTAGGTACTTAAGGTTCGTAACGTTAGGTTAGTAAAGGTTCTTGGCTATTCACACAGATACTGCAGGTGAAATTCAATACCGGTCGGGGCATTAGTCCGCGGAGTAGTTGTTCCCTGCATTATCATTTAAAGATTTTAATAGTGTTTATTAGAAGAAATCAAACAGTCAGTAGTAGGCTTTGTCTTTAAAGTTTGAAAATTAGTAATAAAACTATTTTATTTCTGCTACTGTTTGTTGTTAAAAATGATTGAAATATTTAAATTCAGCGAACAAGGTGACACGGTAGTTCTTTTGTACCAAAGAATATATTTTATTTATTTTTATTTTGTTACCTATTTTTAAATATTCATGTTTCTTGTTTACAAAATAAATAAAGAAACTGCACAATGTTTCATTAATGACTATTTCAACTCTGTTTGGGAAAGGGTGAGGTGTGATCAGTGGTTTGGGGTGGCAAACTGTTGCTTTGCTCAAGACGCCAAAATATCTCAAGCGCCCCCTGGTTTCTTAAAAAAATTGTTTTGACGATTTGCAATTAACAAAATTTGGTATTTGCTTTTTCAGCACCCTGTATGAAATTGCCACTTGCAAAACATTAGTAGAAAGCTAAAAATTCAACTTCTCCTTTTATAAAAATTATTTCATTAACTTATAAGGCATTCAATATAGCTAATTTCAAAGTAATGAAATATTATTACTTTCCGAAATACTAATATAAATATATCGAAAACGACAAGGTCTAGGAATGGAAATTCTCACTAAAATAACGTGGTTAATCCAAAAATTTGATAAAAATTATATCTTTCCCTTTAAAGCAACGAAGTTAGTGAACAAATAATCACTACAACCATGAAAACTTCTAACGTTGTGAATTAGCCTGTATATTTTTATTTCTTTGATCTAAAAGTTATTTTTTTTAACTTAATCAGCAGCTAATTATTATAAGCTGAAGAAACTTTTTTTATCGATTTTATAAAAGTAAAATATCATGTACTTTCTTCTGAAATAATTTATTATCTTTGTCCTTTATTTGATTGTAAAAACGGGTATTTATGGGAAGTATATTGGAATCCAGACGGTATATTTCTGCAATTAGACAACTGCAGTAACCTACTTCTCGCAGAAGTTTTCAATAGCATCTCCAAGTAAGTTTCCTGTTTATGTGAAACCAATCACTATTTTACGAACAGCTTAATTAAATTGTTTGAGACTCAAAATCGATATAAAATGACAATTAGATTCCCAACAATAAACGCGTTTATAGTTCCAACGGAGCAACTTTCATATCGGACCTGAAAAGTTTTCCACGGAACATATTGTTAACAGACAAACAGGTGGAGTAAACAGATTTTTTACTTAAAGTTATAATGAACGTCACCTCCAAAGAAAATTTTATTCCAGCGGGATGCAGATGTTTTGTTGCGTGTTGATCATTGTTCAGTGAGGGTATTCATGTCAGCAGTAAAATAGGATAGGTGATTTAAATCTGTAACGAGTACTTCATTCTCCATGGTCACTGTTTAAAATATACTAAAAGTTGAACCACTCTCCTTTCCTCATCATTCGTTCTCCCCTCTGCCAACCCACCTCCCTTGCTCAACCAATTGAACATCGACGGCCGATTATCGGCTATTTATTGGGTCTGTTTGATACCCAGTGTCCTATGAAACGGTTGTACTGGGTGCGCCTAATAAAATTCGAGCGAATTAACTTTATTGATCAATAATAATGGCTTGTCATGGTATGTCGATGACTATTATAAAGGTAAAACGCTGTAATTAATATAAATTCAAATTTATGAATTACAGTTACCAATATCTGTAATTTTTTATTTAATCATAAAGTATTATGCTGTGTTAGTTAAAAGGTTTATAGTGCCTTAAAAGTTCAATACTACGTATACATTCTGAAGGTGAAAGATAGTTTAGGCTTTGGTGTAAAGCATAAATTTGCCAAACTGACACCTGCACCATAGGCGTACACAAATATGTACTACGCATTTCAATTATGATTCATCCAGTTTCTCAGAAAAACATTTGTTAACTGATGAGTAGCTATCCTGTTTGTTTGGAGAAGTTACCTTTTAAGTTTAAGTTTTATATTTTTAAATCTTTATAGTATTTCAGAAACTGAATTATAGATATAACTGTCTCATTTTGAGGTATACATCAATGAAACTACTACATACTTATTCTTGGATCGAATATTATAGCAGTGTTCAATATTCTGTAAGTAATTTCTTTCGGTATGAGTTTTTATTACAACTTTGAAAGTATACAGGGTGTTTTAAATGAAGTAGCAAAAATAAGACCACAGATTGCTTAGGTGAAAATACATCGAACATTCCTATATCCCAAGTCGCATAGTAAAAAAGATGCAGGGTGTCAAAATTAATCATGTTTCTTTTAAAAGGCAGAACTTTCTTGCAGCTTACTGTATCCATCTGACTATTGAAACAATCGATTCTCCTACCTGTTTATTATTTAGAATTGTTTCATAGTTAAGAAATCATTTATCTGCTTTATCTTACATAAATACGTATCTTAGTCAAGACCTCAATATGAGCATTCCATGTCTGTCTAGGGCTACTCCTAAGTAGGTGATATTTTCCTCTGATTGAATAATAAAGTTATCACTGTTCTCTGTTTATTCCTAAGCTATCAAAATCTAGTATCTGGAGTACTACTAAATGCAGAGAAAGGTAAGTTATAGTTTTTGTCTTATTGTTTGTAACTTTCAGGCACTCAAAGACTGATCTCCATAGTAAATAGCAGTGTTGTCAGGAAAAGCAAGTATGGTACTATTTGTTTCTACTTCAAATAAATCGTTGATGTGAATATTAAATGAGAGAGGTCCTAAGACTGTACCCTGGGGCACAACGCATATGATATCTCTAAAATTACTTTTAGAGTCATTTATGTGAGGTAAGACCTAAATAATGTCCGACATAGTCCTCTAATGTCAATATTGTCCAGTTCTTGTAGTAGCAAAGTATGATATATGTTCTGATTGTCAAAAAATATGGCTTTTGTTCTTCTATCAAGGGATTTATATATTTTGTCAGTTATCATGTTGACTGCAGGATAATTTTATAAGGTATTTACCGCGTATCGTTATTTTTGCATCGCTCTGGTGTGATTTCCGCCTAACGGACGGCTGATGCGCTTGGATTTCCTCTTTGAAGGCTTACGGTTTACATGCGGATGCCTGACATTTCGGCGTAGTTAAAGACATCTCGTCAATTATTCAGTATTTCAGTGTGTCAGAGGAAATTAATTATTGCAGGCTCTGTGTTGCCTACAGTGTTATGTTTACTGCAAAAGCGAATAAAACCAGCCTGTACAAAACATATGAATAATGGATCTTTATTATTTATGTATGTGTATACTCTGGGGATAGATGATGGAAATTATTGTTTAATTAGGGTGAAAAACAATATGAATTTTTAAGCATATTGTAGTGGCTGAAAAACATACTCTTTGATTAACTGAAAGCTGACTCTAAACTTTCAGAGGCAATATTATAACCTCGATTCTCGTGAATAATATATGCAATCATTCACATTGAAGGTGGAGGTGGAATGTATAAGGTTTTTTTTGTTAATTCTAACCGCAACACTATTTTCTACTTTTCTCATTTGAGTTTGAATGAACCACGAAAAAGACTTCTGAACTTTTTCAATCTTATTAACGTCACGATTATCTAAGCAAGGTCCCTAAATGGCATCACAGTAATTGAAACGGCTTAAAATCAGAGAATCAGTTTCGCATTCAAACGATCCAAGTCTTGGTTAATAGTATTGTTTGCTATATGTAAATCATTTGAGAAAAATGAATAGTATAATTATGTGTCGTCCGCATATAAATAAACAACCCAGTCTTTTATGCAGCTTATCAAATTGCAAGAATAAATACTAAATAAAAGGGGGCCGAGATTTGATCCCTGAGGTATTCCACATTGTACAAACTCTTTAGCTGATTATCCATCAATTTCAACGAATTGAGTCCAATTTAGAAGGTAAATCTCTAAAAGCTTAATTGCTTTATTTGAAAATCCTATAAAACGTACATAGTTTCATGATTAAATATTAATTCATTCAAGTACATACTCAACTTTCACAATCTTATAAATGAACTATATTATCGAAAGGAGTATTTGTCAACAACTGATATAAAATATGTTTGTTAACACATTTTATACTACAGTATTTTTTCAGATTTATTATGTATATTGGTCATACCGCTTTTCAAAGAACATAAAACTAACGAGTGATCTTACTAGCATCCTTTGTACCAACAGTAAAACTAACTTCTTTATTTGGTAATAAAATATGGCCAACTAAAGTTTTAAATTTATTGGTAATTCTAGTAGGAATATAGATAATCTTTTTGGACAGTATCATCATTGTTAATATCGTAAAGTATGTAAATTTAAATCTCCCCTACATACAAGGGTATTACTATCTAATGCAAAATTTGATAAACGATTTTCAAAGCTATTAATAAACTCATTAAAATCAGTTTTTAGAGCTCTGTAAAGTAACCCAACTATATAACTTATTTTAATAAAATATGTTACTTTAATCCACAACTGTTCCAATATTTTTGTTGAATTTGAATGTAAAATTTTATACCTTAATCTTCATCCCTAGAATTTATATCCGTTCTAAAACAATAATATAGCCTTGTATCTAAACTAAGTTATTGTTGATATTCTCTGACAACCATGTTTCAGCAGTCCCCAATACCATCATAATAATATACTTATAATGAGTGATGTAGTTGCATTGTACCCAAATTCCAGTTTCTTTTTATTAATAAATATATTAAATATCTCAATATCATACGACTATCTTTTTAATAAAGGGTTTATAGACACATCTCTACTAATTATTTTTTCGTTATATCAGTGAAATATTAAAAGAAGTTGAAAGAAAAAAAAAATATTATTTAAAATCTTCAGTTAATTGCTAAAATGACAATAATTTTTTTATATAACATAGATAGGTATAGGTTTCTATCAATAAACAACAAAAATCATATTCCTTTATTAAAACAATCAAATTGTTGTAGAGAAAACCCCATAATTAAAAGTTGGGGTCATTACTTAATTCTATATAAAGGTTACCTAATTTTAATGTTATAGATGGAAAACTTTTTTTAAGCACTTTTTACCGCTAACTGCTCATCTAATCGCTGACAAAGAGCGTTTACAAAGAATATTCGTATAACTTTTATACTCAAGATAGTTGCTTTAAAAGAACGTTTTTGAAGTTTCCGGATGGCCCTTTGTCTTTCTCCTTGTGCAATTTGCATCCTGATACTTTAACCTCTCCATATACTTTAAAATTCAAGAGGGATGGCGACTACTATACTGTGACCTCATTATACAGCTAAAAGTTGAGAATTCACTTAAAAGAATTAAGAGATATATGCAATATTTTTTATATTATGGAGGATATCCATCGTCTTCAACTTTCTATATATCTGGTAGTTAAAGTTGATCGCTGTATAAAATATATTTCTTATTATATATTATAATATGTATTATACGGTGTGACCCATTTGTTTTGGAGTCAGTATGTTAAAACTGTATTAATTGTATCTATCATTTAACTAGGTTTTTTTTTTAATTATAGAGCTCGATAAACTACAAGTTTTCAGCAAAAATGGCCTAGTTGATATAAAATCCAAGGCCTACTATGACAGTTTCTAGAAGTAAAATTTTAATAAATCATATTAGCGATTTTTTTTAGAAAAAATCTGGGCACGCCACTGAATTGAGCGCTCGTCAAAGCGGGCCTGTACAAAATTTTATCAAAAAATTTTAAACAATAACAATTTTGTAGAAGAGTTAAAAATGCACACTAAGTACTTATTTTTTTTCAAATATTAATAGTTTATAACAACTTAATTGTGGTCTTAGGCTTATACAGAACAAATAAAACTAAACAAATAAAACAACTAAATTTTTGTAAACTCTTCCAAGACCATTTTCTCCTATGCTTATCTTAATTACATTTCGTATTTGCTGTGGAGTAATTTCCACACAAGTACGGATTATTCTAGCTTATAGTTATTATAAATGTTGGGGTCTTGACTTATACACTTTAGGTAAACCCCAAAGAAAAAATCTAAGGGGGTTAAGTCCGGAGATCTCGGTGGCCACTCACAAAAACTTCTTCCATCTAACTGTAACTTCAAATTAAAGCGGTATCTTAATGGTAAATCATCTAATGCGTCCCTAAACTCAATTTTAAGAAAATTAAAAAACCCAGCCGCATTCAAATTACAGCCTAAGAAAAAAGTACCAATTCTTCTGTCGCATAGTATTCCACACCAAACGTTCATTTTTTGAGAACATTAGCTCCTTGCATTTATGATGAATTCTGGATTTTGAGCTGACCAGTGACGACAATTTTGGCTCGAAACCACCGCATTTGTGGTGAAGGTGGCTTCGTCGGTACATAAAATTTAGTTTAAACAGTTACTATTTTAGTTTAGACATTCTCCTTGCAGCCAATAGCAAAATTCTAATCTTCTTTCTTCATCTCCTGATATTATTTGGTTTTGTCTAAGGCATCTTCTTATACTTTATCTGGGTATATCCAAACTAGCCGTTCTAATACTGTTTCGGGGATTGTCGCTAAAATATTGCAAAATTTGTTTGTTAATTTGAAAAGTCCACGACGTCCATTTTGTCTCATTTTAAGCAAATATTTGGAAACGGATTCAATTTTATCGAAAATATTATTCATGCGCTGCACAATACTTCGACTTATTTGTCTATCTGAATGTTTGATGCTGAATTCTGTCGCAGCTTCTGCTGCCAAACGCACGTTGTCGCCAACAAGACGAACAATTTCGGTTGTTTCTCTTGCACTTAAATTTTCCATAATTATAATGATTAATAGTTTAATTTGTATTAAGTACAAACAAGTACTAATATCGATTTAGAATGTATTAGTTAATATAAATAGTTGTTTTCCAAAGCCAACGATAAATTTTTGAAAATAAATAAGTACTTAATGTGCATTTATAATTCTTCTACTAAATCGTTATTACCTACTCAAAAATTTTCGATAAAATTTTGTACAGACCAGTCTTGAGGGGCGCCCAATCCAGTGGCGTGCATAGACTTTTTTAATCACTAATATGATTTATTAAAATGTTGCTTCAGAAACTGTCACAGTATGCCTTGGATTTTATATCAGCCAAGTCATTTTCGCTAAAAATGTGCAGTTTATCAAGCGCTATAATTTAAAAAAAATCCGGGCTAGATCGCACAATTAATAAACTTTTTACAGACTGACCCGAAAACAAATGGTTGATATTATAACATGTATTATAATTTTTGTCCTGCAGATTGAATTTTATGTTGGGTAATAAACGTGAAACTGATATTTAAATTGAATATTTTACACAAATTTATTTATCCAATTATTGCCAAGACAAATTTGCACTTCTATGAGCATCTATTCTTCTGTTTGACGTTCTGATTCAACAGCTTACCTTACTCAATAACACCATTTAGTGAAAATGAAAAGAATAATTGTCGTAATCTAATGAAGAATCTCAATTGAAAAAGTGTTCTTGTGCTCATGCATCAACAGCTGCCGTCTAATTAGCGAGTTTGTTTGATTGCGATAAGAACGCAGTTCATTGATTGTAAAAAGGGCCCCAGTCTTTCATTCTGTGACATTAATTGTGCATATTTATCATTACATATACCTACTTTATTTGACGTTCTAATGAGTACACGCCATTCAAGAACAGAGTAATTTTCCTTGTAAGCTGAACATGCGAGACACAAAATTTAATCTTATAATAAAAAAATACAAGGGTATCACATAATCTTATCGTATGGATCTGTACGTGGATATTACTGTAATAACATAATAATGAAGGTATAAACGATTCTAGGATTTATAGTTGTAGTAATATTATACAAAGTGTGTCTGAAAGATTTTTCCGAAATAGTACTACATATTGTTTGGATTAAAATAAGCATTTTAGATAAACTTGATTGCTTAAACGCTATTTATAGTATTGAATACTTAATAATAGAAATAAATAAAATACATAACAGTTATATAGGGTGATCTGTCTTTTGCGACTCACTATTGCATTGGCATATTGGAGACCGTAATATGTAGGGTTAATTATGACTAAGTACAAATATTTTAAGCGGGGATAGAGAAAATTAAGAAATAACGGAATCACCCTTCAAAAAAATTCCTTATTTATAACTTATTTATAAAGCGAAAAAAAATGTTTTCGAACGTATATTAAATCCTTATTTATTTAACGCCGCCTATGCGAGTTAGAGTAGGCAACTAGCAACACGACTGTAAAATTGTAAAACACAAGAGTGTTCTTCTTAAATTTTTAGTGCCGTTTTTAATTTTTAAACGTTTCGTACATATTAAATAAAGAAGTTTCTGTCGGGTGCAGTTATTTTCCCACAATATAGTTCGCCGGTTTATTTTTCTAGGTTATGGGACAAGACTGCCGCGGGTACATTAACAGATTTCTATTATCTATTATTCTCGTTCGATTTTGTTATAATAAATAGGCATTTTATCTAACTGTATCTACGGGAAGAGTATTTTATCGGTAGTGAGTGGTTGTAGTGAGTGAAAATGTTGTAGTTTTGTCAGTTTGTAATGAAATGCAAAACAGTGGAGCTAAGTGGATTAACTGTTTCCTATCTATCAGGTGTTATTACTAATAAGAATGTTAATTTTTCTCGTTTCTGCATTTAGAAATGCTGCAAAAAACGACTGCATAGTAGTAGATATTGTTGATAGTTGTAAGCTTTATCTATGGATCTAAGCCATCCCAGTCGACGCTTATCATAGGCGCCGACTTTCCGTAGGAAAAGAGGGTTTTGCCCCATTTTTTCTGGAATAATTTTTTTATTGCCTTTTAGACCTTCCTCAGCACGTGGTTATAATTTTTGTACTTAGTCATAGTTACCCTGTATACAGATTGGCTAAAATTAGGAAAAAGATGAACTTTTTTATGGCCATTATGATAAACCAAACAACAAAAATAAGTAAACACTTACACAATGTTTTAGAAAGCGGTTGAGAAACTAACGATTTCGTGATCACAAGCCAAAAACAGTAACATTTTGTTATTTCAAAATGAAGTAAGGTTCGTATAAACTTTTTTTTGCTTCAGCTTTTTTATTTGTGGCTTTTTTGTAAACTGATCGACACATCAATAAAAATAGATAATGTTATTTGTTAACTTTTCGTTTTTAACCAATAATTCTGTCAAATCTCAACTGAATTCTAATAACAATACATTACTATATTCGTAATGAAAATGCCTTTGAAATGATGTGTCACAAGTGGGGTAGTTCCATTGGAAATTTTAAAGTTGGGGTTGCTAGGGATTAGAGGGAGTAAGCTTAACTGTCAAAAAAGCTCCCCCAAGAACAAACATTATTATTTGAGCCACTCTGTATATTTTACCGAGATGCCAATGGTGAACCATGAAAAACGGACCACCCTGTATGAACCTCATTTCTCCGAAAATACAACTTGTCTATGATACTTAATCTTATATGTAAAACAAATTAATCTGTTCTAATGTATAGCACATGTGTTGCACTGTTACCTATTATTGACTATGTAGCATTATTTAGGGGAACTTATTTCAAACTTGACATACGTTTAAAAAAAATTTTACTACGATTTTGAGAACGAAAACAGAGAGTTTTTCGAAACGTCAATAACACGGAAGTGATGTGATTTTTGTTATTTTTACTTATCTGTTTTTTCAGTGTGAGATTTTTGGTTAGGCAAACTTAGTTTCGAAAATAACCCTTGACTGTTCCGTTTGGCGCAAGGGCTTATTTAATTAATCTTTATTATTTTTCAGAAGTGTGGCAAAACCCAACAAAACTAAAGAAAAATTAATATTACTGTATTTTATTTCAATGAGTAAACTAATCTAAAATATATCTGTCTTTTATTAATTGCATTACACACAGTGATGTTATAAATAACCCTCGTATATTTTCTGCCTTGTCTAACTTGATGTACTACTTTCTGATGACCCTCGTAACGCGTCTAACAAGATCATGACCTGCTGCAGTATAATCGAACATATCGAAGACGTGAGCCAACTTAAAATATCTTTAAACTATGCTACTACAATTTCAACAATGTAGAATTTCATTATGTGCAGTAGTGCAACATAATGGAACATCAAAAGACGCGTTAAAGCAAACTGTCATCGTAATAGGTATGAGCTTTAACAATAATACTCGTACACACACTGCATACACTCCAGTGTAAGCTGCATAGTCGTTTAATATATCTGCACCTAAGACGAAAATAATATTTATAAAATCAGTTTATGCCTTCCACTTTAGACGTTCGCATTTCCTTATTCTATTTCAGATTTATATCCCCTTTTGAGATTCATAAATTGGTTACAAGCTAAAGTATTGAAATAGACTGTTATTTACGACAACGCTTTTTGGTTATACTTAGAACGGTCCTTTAACGCCTCATTTGACGAAGCATGACGAAATGTGAGTAATATTTATAAAAAACATCAACAGGAAAGTTCGCATACTGTTTATTAGCATAAACATGTAATGTAAAATAAATTTGAAAAAATTGGAATGTAGATGTTACTAACAACAAAAGTTCCAGAAGGGCAGCATTTAACCTTTCTTTATGAAAGGTGTCCCAACCAACATTTAAAGATAAAATTACGTTAATTTGACGTCTAAATAGGTTAAAAAAAATTATGACACTTTTTCCTTATGTGGGGAAAATCCAAACTAATATGGAAATGAATAATTGGTCGGCAAGAATTTTGTTCCAATAAGATAATTGGACTTAAAAGAAATAAAGAGCAATTTTATGTTAAAATATAAAGGACATTAATACCAAAATATACTAATTATGCCCTTTATATGACACTTCTGCGCGAGAGAGACAACACTATAGTTTGATTAAACACATTCTAATAGCGACCAGGGATAGGAAGAGAGAGAGACACATAAGTCAGGCTGCAAAGCTACAAGTAGAGTAGGAGTAAGTATATAGATATTTAGATTTTAATATAATATAAAGTCTCTATTTTTGCTTTCCATTCCACAAATTTTAGAACGCAGGATTTTTTTTTCGTATGTGATGACCAGACTTATATAAAAATAACGCGACTTATAGATATACATTTTTATTATTGCTTCTTAATAATATTACTGTCCTAAACATAACCTAAAAAACTGAATGTATTTCGTGATAAAATGTGTTCAATGATTTTTCGTCATAAATGTATTGACTAATATTATCTGTATTAACGTAATTATAATGAGTAATCAATTAGAAATAACAAGCAAAACATCTAGTGTTAGTTACAGTATGGACACTCAATTAAAATCTACATTGAGGTCAATTTGTCTGTAAGTGTACCTGTAGAGCTGATTGCTTATGCCAGTGTTAATGTCACAGCAAAATATTAAACTTTGCGGTTGAAATTTCCTCCAAATGAATGTATGTTATGGTAATTTTTTACCAACTAAATTATTACTAGGTATCTACATATAAAATTCTACTTTTGGATTTGTTTGTGACTGAAAATTCAAATTGCCATGCAAATAAACAAAAACAAAATAAATATTTCAGAACGGAACTCAATTCAAATTGCACTACTGAATTCATCTAAGATGATAACAGTGTTATTATATTATGAAATACTTATGATTTGTTTCGATATATTATCATTAGCTTGATTTACATAACCTGCAGTGTTGGCTTTGATTTTGATGGGCAAAATATGAACATAACAATTATTTTTCTACTTTCATGAAAAAAACAAAAATTTATTGAATTATATGTAGTGGAAAAAGAAGCTCTTTATTGAACTAGTGCAATAACATTTATATTGCATTCATCTGTCATTCTACTATAGCGTTTTGTCATCATGACAAACATAAACGTTCAAATCGACGTCACATTTTCCTATACTTGATGTCATCTAATTAAATTTTTGGTTTTTGCATGAACGTAGAAAAATATTGTATGCAAAGCGTACAAAAGTGCTTATTGCACTAGACGTGTTGTCCTACTTGGCCTGACGGCCTCGTTGGACAATTTCACGTAGCGTTACTTTTTGCACTTGTTGCATAAATAACTATTTTCTACGTTCATGCAAAAAACAAAACTTTATTGAACTATATTTAGTGAAAAAGTGTTTCCTTATTGCAATAGTGCTATATTTTGTTTATTGCATTCATCTTTTATTCTACTACAGCGTTTTGTCATAATGACAACCATAAACGTTCAAATCGACGTCACATTTTCCTAGACATAGTGTCATCTAAATATAATTTTTTCCTGACGGCCTCCTTGGACAATTTCACGTAGCGTGCAATTAACACTTACTTTTGTACTTGTTGCATAAATAACTATTTTAGTTCGTTTCTTGCTACTCTGTAATTTTGTGTGTTTACCGCCTGTAGGGCTTTATCTATTGAATTACCAGTACGACACAAGTTGGTTTTCACTGCAGATCGCCAAAACATAAAACAATTTCAACACCCTATTGCATGAAGACCTGTCTGAATACATATAACAAGAAGCTTGCTCCCTAAAAGACCTTTTTAAGACACATTTACGTCGAAGTATTATTAACAAGTAAATTTGTACCATAATATAGGACATTATTTCTATCGGGTTAATTGAAATGCTCAAATAATTCTTAGAAGTTATCAACAAAGTTGAAAATAGGTTTATTTTGTAATAAAAATAGGACTTGGCAAATTGAAGGATATAATAGGGCAACTTCAACTAGTAGTTATTTTTAACTACTAGTTGAAGAAAAAATAAGTTTTACAATTTCGTAATAAATATTTACCTATTGCAATAATTTCAAAAATCCCTGGATATCGGAGAGATTTCAAGGTGAAATTAAGTAAATAAATAACTTTGCCTTACGCGTTATTGGAATGTTAACATTTGAACACACAAAAAGGTAAACAATTTCAATAAACAAGTCGTTACTACTAAAACTTTGGTATTATAAAATTTTGTAACATTGAAGACTATTTTTATGGCGGAAAGTAGTAAATTTCGATCAACTTAGGTGTATTTTTCTTATGTAGTAGTCTGTTATGTTTAAATGTTAGTTGGGGTTTTAACTGTTTGATATGATTTTAATGATTGGTAACAAACAATGTCAGCCTTTATTGCAAGAGAAACCACAAAATATTTTTTTCTTCAAGATACATTCTCTCGTTTCCAGTTTAACAATATACCTAACCAAAAAACGTATAGATGGAAATTTCAGTGTGTAACTTTTTTATTATAACATTTTGACGATGGTGGCGACATCCTAAAACTTTTTTTTGTCCCGAAGTTTTCAAATCTCGTCAAATAAAGCGTGTAGACACCGTTCTAAATATAGCCAGAGAGCCTGTACACACAGAACTCCAACTGATAAAATATTAAAGCTATTTCCCTAACTTGTAGCGCAGTGTAAATAAATCCATCTGATCTATATTTCGTAGATTTTAGATTTACGATAACGGCTCTCTTCTGCCGGAATCTTTATTAAAAAAGCATATGGGAATATGGAACACATATATTACTTATGAGTTTGTTTTTTTCTTCGTATGAGAAAGTTTTGCACCGCTGTTAGCTTGTTCACTGATCTAGAACATAAAACTTATCACATAACAGATAATTATTAAATAAAAACAAAGACAGCTCAAATTGATGTTTTTTTAATAATAAATAAGAACCTTTATGTAAGTGATTTAATCATAATAGGATGCATGATGAAACGTTGTTCGTAACATGATGGTTAAGTCCGTGATGTAACAGTGACACTCCTCAAGATGTTACGGTAGCCTTTCATCATATAGGGCCGTTCAACATAGTGACTGTTCATAATATCATGACCGTTCATAATATACTGTCCGTTTATAACAGTGACCGTTCATAATATAGTGACCGTTCATAATGCAGCAAAGTTGATAATATAACAGTGACTGTTAAAGACGACAATGTCCTTCTCTTCAACCACAGTAAGTTTCATTATACAATGCTGACGGTTTTTTGCGAGGGTTAAGATTTAATAGTGATTGAACGTTCATGATAAAGAATGAGATTAATGAGGATCGATCTTAATTATGTGAGGTGTTTGTTGGTTGACAATGTAATGGTGAATTTTCTAATATATCCATGAAGTTTACGATTATGTTTCATAATGACTAATAACGATGTAACTTTCACTGTTTCTAATATAATTTGATCATGATATAACAGTGATTCTACGATATGTGCATAATATAAGTCTGTTCAAATATTACTGTAAAGTGCATGATATAACAGTGATACTTGATATGACTAAGGTTCATAAAAATGGTGAGCGTTTAAAATGTGACAGAAGTCCATAATGTTATGATAATAATTCATGACATAGTAGTGGTAAGTTGTGCCTGATTATTGATCAATATACGATGGTAAGTTTCATAATGTCGTATTTAATAGTGAGTACTGGAGCAAGGGGTTATTCCTGCCAAGACGGAGAACAGAACACTTCTCAGCATTCAGAGGTATCATCCAGTCCTGACACCATTTCGAAATGTTCATAAGATCACTCTGAAGGATGTTATGGTCTGTCAAGGGATTGGCATAGAACTTGGTATCGTCCGCAAAAAATGCAGATTTGGAATGTATGTGATACGGAAAGTCGGAAGTATATACTAAGAAAAGCAGAGGACCCAATACAGATCCTTGGGGTACACCACTACGGACAGGACGTGCTGATGACCGATAGTCCCAACCCTCACACTAAAGGTTATGTCACTGAGGAAAGCCTCAAGCCACAGAAGAAGATCACCACGAATGCCACAGTGGTTCAATTTGTGAAGGAGTCGCTTGTGGGACACCCGGTCAAACGCCTTGGCGAAGTCCAAATATATAACGTCGATAGGTTTCTTAGCGTCGAGGGACATGGACCAATCATTCGTGCACTGCAGCAGATTCTTAGTTACCGAGCGTCCAGGAACAAAACCATGCTGGAACTCAGGAATTACTTTATTGGATAAGAGAAAAGAGAATATAACTTTGATTATTCTTGATATAACTGCCACTTTTTATAAGTATAAGGTTTATGATACAATGATGACTATTTGCAATGTGTCTTGGTATTCATGATATAATGGTGATTGTTCAATTTATGACAGTAAGGTCTTAGTCTTAATATGACAAAGTTTGTAATGCATCGTTTAATATAGTATGATTGAGAGTTATTAAACACTCCAAAGAAACGACTGTCTCAACTGAAAGCTACCGAAGCAATCGGACGATTTTAACATTCTTGGAATTATTGAATGTGGTACTATTAAATTAGCCTTAAGTGCTTCCCTTACATGTTATTTCACTGAAACCGTTACTTTCTAAGCTTCATGTATCAAAGTGCCTCGAGCAGTCCACATTTAAAGCATAGCATGTCTGAAGGGAGTATGTTATTTTAGGACATTATTAATTAAATCGCTTAATTAGAATACACGCATCCTTTGGATCTAGTTCCCTTCTGATTAGATACTTCATTATTCATTATCATCGCTAAACGTAACGATAACTTTACTATGAATGTATTGAAAGCGCTAAATAAGTCACTGACTTCTGGTCTTAAGTATAATTAAAACTATTTTCAGCCAGGACAAACTTGTTGCTCTTTCCTAAAACGTGTTGGCAAGTGGTTCCAGATTGTTTGGAAATATGAACCGTCAAGCAGTAAAATGGGTATGTTTAGCCTATAATAAGAAAAAAATCATATGTGCTAAATCGATAAATTTGATACTTATTTCTTCTTCTGTGTGGCCGGAGGGTCAAAGTCTCAATTACAGTGGCGTTACTAACAATGTTATGGCAAACAACAGCAGCAGGATCATAACACAGACTTGTGAAAGCTTTGTTGAACGGCGTTTCTTCAAGCCTATTTAACGTTCCCTTTTCAAGTGTACCGAAAATAATGAGATTTCTAGCTTCTTAGAAAAGAGGTTAAACATAATGCTCTCCGTATACGTCAAAAGCTAATGCGACGCGGCCTGGCCATTAAGTTGCCACACAATTTCTAGCTGCTTAAGGTATTATGTTCCTGCATTTTATATTTTACTGCTGAAGGTTTGCAATAATACTCTTCGCCACGGGTATACGTTTTCCTTCGCGTACGAATCGAAACGAATCGTTGAAAACTAAATCATGTTGTCAAATAACATATACTCATATAATCAAGTAATATTTTATTTTTACAGAGTATTTAAAAAATAGGTTACAATCTGTGGGACGTAGTACAGAAAATTAAGACAGAATAATATGCCCGTGATGATGATCATTACGTATAGTTTTATACAGGGTGTCGTTACAATAATTTTAGGAGGTGATATATAAATATACCTATGTACCAAGTATTACAATATTGGTGATAATGATTTTTTAATATTTTTTAATTTAGCCGTGCTTTTCTGCAATTAGTGAAGTGTAGAAGTAAATCAAACCTTTTTATAGAAATCTTTTTATACTTTTTTTATTAGGAATGAATGTTATTTCAATTATTTAACCAATAAAATCCAAAGTGGCTTCGTTGCTTACCTAGAACTTCATAAACATGGTTGGCCCAACTTTCGTTCAAGGGAAATCAGTTACAAAAGAAATTGTTCTATAGGAAGGTTCTACACAAGATTACTAGTATATAACCAATTTTCTTTTTCGCGGAAAGGTTTCATTTTCCGGAAAACTCGAATTTTTCTTATATTATAACTGAAAATTGCCTCAAAAATTTCTTTTTTTATTGTTTTTATATTACATGCTGTTCTAGACATACAAAATTAACAAAATTGCGGCTTCGATTTGGATTTTTGTGTTCAGAAATACGTTTAGAATTCAAAAATAAAAATTGGTCACATGTTTCCGCTTTTCTACATTTTTGCCATATAGATAACGAAAATGACGCATTTCCTCGGGAAACTTTTGGCGTTTCTGTGTTAAGAAAAATTCTATAATTCATAGCAAAAAATATTTTTTATGTAACTGATTTCCCTTTTTCTAAAGTCCACAAAATTTCCTTTATAATGGAAATGACGCATTTCCGCGGGAAAATTTTAATGTTTCTGTGTTCAGAGAGGTCTCTGAATGCTATTTGTTATTTGTTTTTTTTTCATAGCTGATTTCCCTTAAACGACACTTGACCCACATGGTTTTTCTACTTTTTAGAGAGTCAAATTTAAACGAGGATTTTATTTAAACCTTTATGTGTAGGTTTAGTCAGATATTATTGAAAGCTTACCTAAGCAATGCTCCTTCAGTTCTTAGAAAAAGTTTCTTGATAAATATTATAAATTAATGTTAACACTTTTAAGCTCGCTTTTAAGTATGCAGGGAGCGCATTCGCCAAAACAGAGGACAGCTGTTTAGTATGTAATAAAATATACGTACTGCTGGTGGAAATGTAGTTTTATGAATATTTTTTTTTCACTGCATTCATTACTACGTGATCAAAGACATCACAAGCAAATTGCTAGTCGATGATGCTAAATCATATCTATAATTAACTCTGAAGGAAAGCGTCTTCTAATTCGCGCCTTACGCACGAACTAAACTGAAATTTTTATTAAAGCCTGGGAAATATTAATCAAAAATTAATTAGAGTAAACTCAATTAACCCTTTAATAAATAGAAATAAATGACAGTATTTCTTAATTAGAACAGTCCTTGATAATTTAATCTCCGAAAATGCCCTCTAAATGAGACTGATTATAAAACTGTGAAATTATGGAAGTAAATGACGATGTTACTGTGTGTGTTAAGTCAAATGAAGCCAATGGCGCTACGTTTTGTATGTTGCCCGATAAATCTAAAAGACGGTATTTAAAAGAAATGGACAAATTTCGTCGGTGGATGCGATCAAAAAACGTATAGATGACGGAAGTGGTTATGGTAGCATATTTTAATGGATTGATATAGAAATACACACCACCTTTCTTACACGTACTCAATGTTGAGTTCAACGATATGGAGGTTGACGTTCGTCGTCTGTAGCAGAAATATATGTGGAAGAGTCGGTGGCTAAATAACATGGTGGAGAGGGTACAAGTAAAAAAATCGCGTAGATACAATTTGAGGCAACAGAAGGTCTTGCGGGAGCCTCTGAGGCAGATCAAGTTTCAGTTCAGTGGCATGTTAACAACTATAAGCTACCTTGTTTTTAATAATTGTGACGGTAATTTATATGTAAACAAATAAATGTTATGAATTTTAGCCACAACCACTATATTAAGAAGGTTTTCCGTGGATTAAAGGCCTTTTGCCACGCTTCGATTTTATATCATTTTATTTAGAGTTATTATTAACATTAACATTTATCTCAAGAACGATCTTGTCATTTTGACCGGGGATATTTAAATTGACTCGATAAGCAGTTTCTGTCCAGTCTGAAGGATTGGAGGGGCCCACCACTTTGCCAGGTAGGAACTGGATCTTTTCAACAATTGCCATCTTGCTGGACAGTGAGTTTTCAATATAACTTTTCGAGAGCGCCTCATTCCATGTACGGTAAAACTTTCTGGATCAGGGAGACCAAGAAATGCAGCCACTTTTGAAAACGTTTTCGAAATTGTGTTGATGGCTACATGTTGTGTAGTACATTTTCCAGCCACATATCGCAAGTAAAATCTCCCACCAGCATTTTTAGGTCGCAGCATTGACTAAAAAACTTTTTCCATGATCGTGAAACTTCTTAAAATATTTGTTTTCGTATTCGGAAAGAATACGTATAGGTAACTGCCTTTGTCTTGGACATGAGTGATCCAAAAGGGTTAATTCATTGCATCGACAAGCACCTGCTCGTGTATTTTGTACCTTTACTTGTAAATATTTCTCATCCGCTGCTTTTTTCAAAAATTCTTCGATTTGGTTTCTCTCCAGTGTTTTTGCCTTCCTTGGTTTATAATTTCTTGATTCTGCTTTCAAATATGAAGTAAGTTTACCATACTTCGAAATATCAATACCTTTGTGCAATTTCAACATTGATTTAGCATGGAAGATATTGTCTACAACAAAGAAGCAGCAAACCATTTGTCCACATTGAAAAAGTAGGATAGTAGCACCTCTCCTATAATTGCTCTCTCTCTCTCTCCTATGCCCCCTTTTTTCGCCAGTTATCTAATTCCACCAATTCCTTCCTGAATTTCAACCGGAATTAACAAATTCTGAGCATTCTCACTAATTTTTTGTGTCGAATTTGCAATTGTTTTCACTCTTCTAAACCTTTCCAGTATTCAGCTGACAATCAATACTCTTGATTAAAATAAATTTGTCAAATATGACGTTTTTTAAAACCATGATTTTTCATCTGGTCTCACCCTGCTTTCATTCTCCTTACTGACCGGTTTCGGTCGTGGATAAAACTTTGAATTACAATCCGGAAATTAACCAGCCTTTCATCCTCTCGAAAAAAATGTAAGTCTCAGCTGCGTCTCGAGTGTTAATTTTTTCTCGTAGATGAAAGACTTGTTAAGTGTCTTATACAATAACTATTATTGTAGTTTGACAATTGACAGTGTCACTGTAGAAAGGGCGGGGAGTACTTTTACTCACTACTTTTATCCACCAGTTCCCATAGAAACTAAGTGAACAAAACTATGGGTCTCGAATTTTGTAACTAAGTAAGAAAATAGGATTAATCAAACATTATATATATCGTCGGATGAAACTAATTTCCACCAGTCCCGCTACTTTAATATTATTCCCTAATCATTATTTCTTAGGGAATTGTAGCTCAAAGTAAATATCCTGCGGCCCTGCAGCCTGCAATTGCTATAATCGCACCGTTGTGAGATAATTTACTTACATAATAACAAGCCCTGGCTGCTAATTGAGAGAGCATATTACATTATCACCGTCTTGCAAACTACCAAGTTCTTCGTAAACACCTAAGTTGACATGCTCATTAAATTGATGGCGTTGTTATGTGCAAATTGATTACTGCCGAGCACCTAGTTATGACGTCTTCACGGAAGGGGCTCAAATTGGAAGACACCTTTAATCAAAGGCGTGCTTAGTTTACTATGAACTTACTGAAAACAGAAGGCTCTGTTAAACACAAGGTGTTTGCATGGAATAAACAGAAAATTTACTACATACATTCTTCAAATAGTGTTTATTGGATAGATCTTGCGATCAAATTCGATAGTATGGACCTACTGCGAGGATTAAAAAAATATATACAATACCGTATGGGAGTGCAATCTAGTCGCTTTCTCAGCGCTCTACTCCGAAAACGGTTAATTTTACAGAAAAACTCAAGAGACATTTTATGTAGATAGTTTCACGGCAAACCATTTTTATAATGACCTCTATTGACCTCCGAGCAATAGGTGGCCAGATATTTGCGAAAAACTGATTTTCGTGAACTTTGATCTTTATAACTTTTTTAGCCGGCACGATATCAATGTCGATTTTTCACATCTTCATTACAACGCCGTAATAAAGGTGTATACAAAAATTCAGCTCACTAGGCATTTTTCCGCAGATTGAGGTTTAAAAGGCCTAAAATGGCTGAACTAGTAAATGTATGGTGCAACAGCATCGTTAGCATTTAATTCAGCCTTATTGTTATGAACATACATTGAACAGCATAAGTTACCCAAATTTGCTACAAGAAGAACTTAGGTTAATATATATAGAGTGTTTCCATTAAACCAGGTTAGTAAATTTAGATAGATTAATTTCTTTAGGTAATTATTGAATAGAGCTTTGTCTGTGGAATTGTTCATTAACATACCTAGATGTTTGGTATCAGAGAACATACATATGACTTCATTGATAGGAATTGTAGGAGATTTGATATATATTAGCTTAAAACACCTTTCTTAAACAGTAAAAAAGAACTCCCTGCACTGGAAAATATTGTACCAGGAACCCAGGATTGTACCATTTGACTACTCCCCTAATTAATGAGGTTTTCCAGGTTTCCCTCATTCCTGCACTGAATGGTGGTTAGGGCCTACCAACGTAAGTCGTTCCTGGGCGCAAATGCGGCCTGCTTAATAATAATATGCCGCCCCCTCTCCCGCACAAGTCTTCGACTTCTGGGCTAATCCTCGTGATTAGAATGAGGGGTAGAGATATTATTATTATTAATTATGAATTATAATATCCTAAAACATATATTTTCTAATTTTTAAGTTGATACAGTCAAACACAGTGCAATTATTTATTACAAAAAAATCAGTTTTTATATTCCATCCTTGATACCCTGTATCTTTTTTATTATCAACATCTTTTTAAGGCAAGTTGGCTTAAATCGCAATATTTTGAAGTGAAAAATCTAGTCATCTCCACGAGCCATTATTTTTGAACCACTCTGTATATCTGGCTTTTGAAGATAATGTTTGCTGATTACGTAGGTAGTAGATCGGACGAATTCCGGAATGGCGTTTTTCGTGGTATAAAGGGCAAAAACCTTTAACTATTTACACAATTCTCGATATTAGAAATGTTGTTTAAATAAGTTGTACAAAATATATTCTGCATTTCTAAATAAATCACGGAATTCCATAAAAAGCTCTAATATTTATCAAGTTGATAGCTCATTGAACATTTTGAATGGGATTAAAATGAATGCTAACCGCCCGAGGGACTCTCAAAAGCTTGAACTTGTTAAAACTTCCACAACGGCGTGATTGCTTTCAGACATTTAAATGAATAACTGCACAACACGATGTAGAAATCAACTTTGATGCAATCTGAAACTGAGGACTGAGAGTCATTGAAAAAAATATATTTGTAAAAAAAAAACAAGTATTACCTAATTAATACAGGCTAGGCTGATTCAAGACGATGGACTGTTAGATGTGTTCATGGTTATAGCGTTGTTTGTTTGTCCCACATTTAAGAAAGATGACAAAAGCAATATTGAGAGTAACAGGCCTATTACTTTGCTAAAGTTATGGTTTGGATTGGATTGCTTTATTATAATAAGATGTCCATATCTTTAAGGACAAATTTCCATTTACCAACATGGTAAATAAGTCAAGAACAAGTAACCTGATCAATTCAACTCAATTTATTGCTGAAAACATGGACACCAATGTTCAAGTAGGTGTAGTTTATATAGATTTTTCCAGAATTTTCGACAGATTGGATCATGGCATTTTACTTGATAATCTTAAGGTTATCCCCGTCTCTTTTTTAACAGGGAGTAAACAATATATTGAATGCCATGGTTTTATATCTGAAGAAAAATCTGTAACATCAGGAGTGCCCCAAGGGTCGATGCTTAGACCACTTCTTTTCATAGTTTTCATCAATGATGTAATTGAGGAAATAGATGTGTCTCATTTACTGTAGCGGATGATGTGAAAATTTACTGTGCCATAGATACTATTTCTGATTATTTGAGGCTTCATCACTGTTTGAATGGAGTAAACGGTTGGCGCAATTTAAATAACCCTCCCTTAAATGGAGCAAAATGTAACGTTATGACATTTACGAAATGAGTTACGTTTGACACTAAACTAACTTTTAACTTGCATGTAAATGAAGTTAAAAAACATGTTTTAGGAATTTGGCATTTGTGATCCGTAATTCAAGAGGTTTCACTGAGAACAAAAACCTTAATGCTGCTTTTCAATGCCTTTGTCAAGTCCAAACTGAAACACGCGTCTCCGGTATGACAATCTGGGAACAATATGTATGTGGGTAGTATTTTAATGAAACGCCTTGTATATTTTAAATTTTCTAGTCTATTTGTACTTGAAAATATTTTCATTGACAAGGTCATATTCAATTATAAGGAGCCTAATTTTCAGAAAAAAATAAACACTACAACCATAAAAACTTGTAAGATCCATCGTCTTGAATCAGGCTGTATTATTTACCCTTCATCTCGTAGTGTAAATATCTGACAAAAATGCATTTATCCCATTTTGCAGTTAATAATTAGATGTATTGATAACAATATACATTCCAATCCTATATTCAATAGTCGTGGAATAATATCTATTAAATGTATACAAATGTTGATAGTATTGTTACGGCATTGAAGCTTTTATTCTATCACGATGTTTTGTCATTTGAACATGCCTCTGTAACACACTACAGTTATTACGAATATTACCATAAATTATTATCAGTACACGGAGGCATTCTAATATTTATTCTATGATCCGTACCTTAAATATCCATGTTACACAATCAAAATATATGGCTCTTGCGGCATACAGAGTAGTGAAACAAAACTAAACGTTTCTGCGAATGTAATGTTTTATTCAGAAGTTTTAGATAGCTTTATTTGAATAATGATACTGAAGGTTCCTTATTTTTCACAGCAAAGTGACATATCACTTTATTAATGCTACGGTACTTAATGAGGGTTGTCACAAGAACTTTTATGAATGTATGGGGTAGTGCTAACAAACCTTCATGGCATTATGCATAAGTTAATAAACTGTAAATTGACTTGTAAATGAATTTAAAAAATGAGAGGAAATATGGGTTCAAGGAAAATTTTATGCGGCAAATAGCCTCGTATAGTTTGTGGAATATTCGGCGTTAGCATGGATTATAATCGTTGATAAGCTCCAAGTACTCAAACATTATTGTAACGCTTATATGAGATAGTGGAGGTAGCTCAATCAATACACCTTGTTAGTCTGCAAAGTAAGGGTTTCGATAATAATGCCTTTGAGTAATGAATAATAACTGGATGTAGAATCATTTCTGAAATATAGGTACGTGAAATTCTAGCAATACAGTAATATTGAGGATGTAGTATTGAATGCAAAATATATACCAGTTTACTTTTATCATAATAATAATTTTTCTCCAACACGATTTTAGAAGAACACGTTCCACAACTAAAAATTAGATTGTAATACATGTCATTCCAGCATACTGTGTAATGTCATTCTAACATACTGTGATGAAATATGTACAAATAAGCAACTTTTTTGTATGATTTAAAAAATCTTGTTGGAGAAAGTATAGTCCAAAACACGTTTAGAATGGCATATTCCACAATCGCGAACCGTAGTAATACAAACTTTTCGCTGGTGTGGAATATATGCCATTCTACAACTTTTACTACAACTATTTCGAATGTCATAATAACTTACATTATCTCACAAGTGCTCTTTTAAATTTATTAACGCACTCGCAATAATGACCGATAAATCAATACCAGATGCTGACATGTCTCCAAATAGGTGAAAATATAGTGTGAACATAATTTTTAGAAGTAGATGAAGTAACTTTGGATGTTGAGCGAATATTTTCGGCTTCCAAGGGAATATTTTCGCTTTCGCCCAGAATTTTCATAGCCTTTCGTTTGTTGTTTCGATGCAGCTTTCAGCGACAGAATTAGACTTCCAGCCAGTATGTCCTTTTAAATTGAAAATATCTGCCCCACAATCGGTTAAGAGAGAGGTTGAAGATTGCCGAAAACAGTGCTCAGTATGCGCATTACAATTAGGCAGTTTAAAAAATCGTTATCAGTTTTGTAGCAATAGGTTGTTTGATACATTGACCAGCTTTATATTGAAGAAGACATGCATACCAACATCCTTCAAACGCAATTTTTTGAAGATTCTTTAAATATCCTTCAGCAACTTTAGTACTTATCCTTGAAACGTAATTTTTGAAGATTTTTTTGGATATCATTCAGCAACCGACATACTTTGCCATCCACTCCAGTCTCTGCCAGAAGAGGTGGCAATATTCGACACAAACAATGACCTATGTAGGTACTTTCCTGGAGCTCTCAAATCCAGATATTTTGCAATGATGAACAGAATTTTGCCAAACGTGTTTCTTCCAATTGACTGTACAGTACAGCGACCTTGTCTGCAAGTCATATAAAGTATTTTTTCTGAACAACCATGTAAAGCTTATCAGCTTCAAACTCTTCATTTCATCATCGTCAACAGTGATAAAACCGCACTTTTTATATTCGGTACATTTACCACGGAAACTAATTTCTTCTACAGTTATAGCAACTTCACAAGTTGTTGACATCGACGTTCACTATATTTAATGCAATTTGTTCGTTACAAATGTCTCATTGGATGCCTCGTGAATAGGTTTTGGGACACCTTCACTGGACAGAACTTTAGACTTTTTTGGTTGATATCCTTTTGACTCTTATTTCAAATATTCACTTAACTTATGGTTCTTAGCAATTATCATTAATAACTATAAGTGTAACTTTCCCTCTTGTTTTACAACTTTGTCGGAAATTTCGGAACATTTATGCATTCCGACTTAAGTTTGACAGCAAAATTTTAAGATTTATCAAGGTCGTTAAGTAGACGTTTAAAAACCGTAGCGTGAAGATAATAGCTTTAGGCTTAAGCCGATGGCTATTGCACGCATTATGATGGACGGGATTTATATAAAAATGTATACACGGCCGGTAATTAGAACATTTATAAATTAACTATACATCGTACAATGAATTTGTGGAAATAAGTATGTCTATAACCAAAATTATTTAATTTGTCTAGTAACCGAATTGACAGTTTGTGACGGGTGCCTAGCAATAATATTAACAAATGCGGTTTTCAAGTGACATATTTTCATATGTGATTGGTAAAATGTGGATTTCAACAGTGATAATAGTACAGAAGCCATTCCGAAGCTTACAAGGCTTGTTCCCGTTACAATATAATGTACTATGTCATCGATTAATAATACGGATCTTAATTTCAATTAAGTTCGGTAGAGAAAATATCAGTTGCTTTCAAAATAAACTCGAAAATTAATAATAAAGGAGGATCAAGTGGGTTTGGTTACGTTACCCAAGGGCATTACACCTTAAACTTGGATGAATTACTTTGGTCCTAAATATACAGTTTCCATCTGTTCTGGCATCAAATGGTTACATAATATAGTGAGGGCACATTAGCATTCCCCAGCACAACCCCGACTTCGCCTACGTGTAAGTTTGAAGCCATAATAGTTTAAATATACGTATATTTTTTTAACGAAAATATATACAGGATATCCCAATATTCCGTGTACATCCAGAGATTCAGGAGTCAAAATAAAATAACCTTTCACTACAAAAGCAGCTGTACAAATGAGATTTTTCAGCATGTAATGGAATTACATATTGGATACAATTTTGTTGTTAATAGTTTTACACCTTGGGTATTTCCGAGGGGGAAACCACTGAGGTATTTTGCTGTACAAGCTGTAGGTAATTAAAGGTACTTTTTGCATTTTTTAGGTATTTGTGTATTTTTTCGGTATTTTTCGGTATTTTTAGGTACTTTGTGTATTTCTGGGTATTATCAAAGTAATAATGGGTATTTTAAGAGAAAACTAGTATTTTCTCGCAAATTTTTAAAGACAATGGAGATCGCGCATGCGTTATGCCGATGGCACAGATTAAATATAAGTAAACAACTGACCGACGTAATGGCAAATATAAAAATTGTTAAAAATAGATACAAAAATATTTTCTGTAAAATTTTTCGAAGGCGCTGTTAAACCACTATGTGGCCTTTTATTGTATTATTAAGTCTTGAGTTTTGAAAATAATATAGGGTGATTGAATTTAGATACATTCAATTGCAAAAATAGTGACACTTCCTCAAATCAGTTTTTTGACTACTGGATGTTCTGTGTAGAAATTCCAATAGATTTATGTGGTCGAGTAACAACTAAGAATTAATGTTTAAAATTGAAAGTAGATTTCATTACGAATATGTCAGCAGTTCGAAATAAATAGCCAAATTCAACTAAACAGTGCCATTATTATTGCAATAGATTGTACAGTACAGTACTGTATAAACAAGTATCATATGAATGTCTTATAAGGCATTTACGCAGAATATATCCACTCGCATACTAGCACATTCCTCTCTTCCGTTAACAAATTTTAGTATGGTATAATTTCTTAAACTTTATCTTTAAATCAATATATTCCATATTATTCGATACGACGTGTTAACGATAAGTTTGGTCTAACTTCTCCGACATATTCTATTAATGAAAAATATGTAATAAAAAGAGAATAAAAGTCTATATAAAAAAACTAAAATATTGCTAATTTTGGTTTTCCTATTAATTCATATTATATTTAACAAAAAAGATTTTTTATGTAAACAACTGCCAATTATCTAATTCTAATCATACATGACGGAAATAAGCTGGGGCTAAAATTAAATTCTCCCTCGATACCCATGTATTTACACTTGCTAATGAAAGATTTTGGTTGTACTGGAGACACCGATGGTACCCGATGAGTATTTGGGATCCGGACAATAATTTTAATACCCTGTATAGACCGAATATTATGATTTCATAGACGAGGAAAAAGTTTGTGTTTAGTTAGCTTGAAGGGGGCATGGTGTAGGTGTTGGCACCCTTCTTGAGTGCGCCAATGAGTTTATGATACATTTTATGTAATCCAAAATGTTCTTTCCAGATGTATTCAGATCGAGTCAAAGGAGCCCTTAAAAAATCTATATTATTTACGTAGATCTGTAACTGGAATAATTTCTAAGGAAATGAAAGACAGTTTTGGAAAATTAAAGGTATATTAAGTAAAATCGTGGGTCATTTAATGTATTTTTCGTTTCTTAGATATCTGGGTATTTAAGGGTATTTTTGGGTACTATTCGGTATTTCTGGGTACTTAACGGGATTTTTAGGTACCTAAGGGTATTCTTGGGTAATAGTCATGGGTATTCGTTGGGCACTTGAGGATAATTCGTGGTTTTTGGGTATTTTTGAGGTATTTGCTTATTTGATGAGGTATTTTTTTGGGAAAAGTATTTACGGGTAATATTTAAAAAAAATGGTATTTCATTGTACAAATTTCAAGCAGCGGTTTACCACTCGTTTTACACAAGGTGTCTTAAAATTAATGAAACATAGAGCAACAGTAGATTCTTGACGACAAAATAATGCGATGGCCAGACTTACTTTAGTCAAAATTTGATGGTTAAAAAACAGGATGTCAAGTTAAGCGAAAATTTTATATTCTATATTTGCAATTTGTGGGGACGAGAAATTCATGTTTCTAATATTGATGTCACTAGTAGAGGGCGCCACTTATCACATCATGCTTCTTTCAAATTGCAGAACTTTTTTGCGGATTAACGTATACATCTGACTATTGAAACAATAGATTCTCTTATCTTTTTTTATGTAAAAAAGGCCTTGTTGAAGTCGTTAGAAGTAACCGTTTTCGTAATAAGCCTATTTGAAATATTCAATACACAATAGTAAAAACTATTTTGGTTTAAGGTAAAGTGCCTTTTCCGTCAAAAATTCAGCGAAATGTTACTTTAAAAAGTTATTCAGAATTCTAAACAATGGCGATGTACAAATTTACAAGAAGATCGGCCCGCTTTGATGAAACAGTTGTTGAAAATCTAAAGATAAGTTTCACCAAACCCAGCGGTTTTGGTTCTTCTACGGTAGTGTCATAGATATTAATTATTTTCGAAATTTTAGGTCCTACTTTGGGAGCTAATAACTCCTTAGCGACAAGAATAGTAACTAATAAATTTTATAGTGACTTCCTGCGGTTACATTTATCGGCTTGAATAGAGTACATAATTTGTTCTAATATTGTTTCTCTTTTTAATAATGTTAAAATTTCTGTGATGCTTAATAAGAAAAGTTATGGATAAAACTAATTCTGAGTCTTAGGTAAAGTGCCCCCTAACGGCGCATAATAAAACTTTTCTTTCACTAGTCCAATATAATAAATGAGAGAATAATCGAACTTGAATTAAATAAGATATTTAAAAAGAAAATTTAAAAAAATGAAACATTGACAAGCTGTAACTTTCAAACTCGTAAAAAAATTTCATAACTTACTGCTATTATTTTAATACATAGAATCACCTACTGGAGATTCCTGAAGGATTTTCAGATCACCCTGTATAAAATTTAATGAATCAAAATACAATTTTACATTTTTCTTTTTCATGAGAAAATTCTCTTATATTTTTCGTATCTCACATAACGGAGCAAAAGAGGCGTACATTTTTTGGCGGCTACTACACACAGAATACCATGACGTCCTATACAGACCATTCCTTTAATAAAGTTAAATCAAATGATAGCAACAGCGCCGAACGATTTGGCAATAGCAAACATTCCCGTCCATTCGGGCCATTACCCAGATTTAGATTTAAAATCGCTCCTAATTGTAGGAAAGCCGTTCTGATTGACGTAAATTGGAAATTGTGTAATGCCCTCCGCAGCAAAAAATGATTTTTTAATATCGTAGACGCGCCGCGTCGGAACGGCCCCGGAATAAAACCCACCTGCTATATTAGTTCCGGCCGGCCAACCCCGGATTAAAGTGTCAGACTGATTACCACGTAATACTGTCCTCGCAGGGTGTAGATTTTCAAGTCGGGTGTACCATTACCAATTACAAAACGCAACCCGTATTGAGCTCCGTCCAATTACTTGCAATGTCTCGGGCCAACTGCAATGATCTCGGAAATTTAATATTGTTTGCGAAAGGTCTTCGTAGATTTATTACTCTCTTGAGAATATTTAATTTCCTAATAAGGCATACGAGCAGGCGGACTCTTCGGAGGGAAAATGCAAAGCATCAAATATTTATGGCACAATTTCCTTTTTATGGAATTAATTTAAATACCTTTTATCTTGCATGTAAATTTTCGTTTAACATATAAATGTGATGCGGGTTCCGTACATTTTTATTAAAACTCCATTCCAGGCCCAGTTATTCCGGTTCGTCACAGGAAAACGTTCTTTCTATGGTTATATTCATTCAACAACTCACCCCTCATACGTTATTGTTACAACTTTGACAATTCGATGAACCTCAATTGGAAATTTCGCATCGCGATAAAGGACCCCTTTTGAAAAGAAGCTCAAGCATAGACAAAATCTGCAAAATAATGCTTTGGTGATTTGTTTTGTTTCATGTTAATTTACCAACATGTGTTGCCATCTTGCCACACAGTACAATTCAGACAAGTTATCGCTATTAATATTAATATGCCTACAGTTTGCGTTAAAGATATATCTTCTGAAGAAGTAATATTTTATAATTAAGGAAGGAGCTTAGTGGATCAATTCTTACAAGACACAGGTGGATTTTGATGGTTAGAGAATCCAGAAAAAAAACAGATGGAAAGAACAACGAAGCAACTGCGGACAACGTTGTTTCTGGGTTTTTGCCCTTCATCAGCGCATTTTTGGAAGAACATCCCTGATCTCTTCCTTGCCATTCACGTTCCCGCCAATTTTTACCAAGAATTAATCGACCATTTTCTCACGTTTCTTGTTTAGGGGTGGTTTCCACCCCTTAAGCAGGGGGTTGGAAAAATCGAATTATGCTCACCTAGATTTTTCATGACGATCAATTTAAGCCCACGGAGACCTCTGGACGACCTTCCCTGTTCTTGCTACACACTACGCAAAAACGGGCGAAAAAATGGGTTTTTTGCGGTTACTCTTTGAGTATTGTTAATTAGTTTGGGTTGTTTTGAAAAATGTTTACTTACACACAACACAACTCAATTGTTTGCTTCATTAATACAACACAAAAAACAAATTGTGTGAAAAGAGTCTTTGCTTAGTAATTGTAATTTATCATTTTATAGTAGCTGAATTTTTAAAGCGTATTTGTAAAAAAAATGTTGATGCTCTTAGTCAGATATAGAAGCTCTTTGAATCTTTGCACTCATATTCCGGACACCCTGTAGAATATAACAATCAGTTTCTTCTATTAGATTTCTGCCTATTTAATTCCTTAACTTTTGAATCGGTAGGGCAATCTCAGCTGTTTCTAAATTGCCTTCATTCACATTTTGGTTCCTTTTAAAACCCATTATGTACATCACAGTAAATAAATAACTGAATAAACTGCGTATTTAATTAGCGGTGTTATCCCTGCGTCATCCACAACAGTAAAAATAAAACTCTACGACTAATCCGTCGCTTAACGACTTCCCAAGAGGGTAGCTCCTCCCTCAGCACATCCACTGATGACTTTAACATATAAGACGGGTAAACAGCGGAGTGGAACAAATACCTACAGTCTCTAGAGCTTCTAGATAGGTGCAGAGCTCGCGCGGAGATGCAAAGCGAGCTGCCGTGAAGCTGCTGACAGATCTATGTTGCGATGTGACGCGGCTTATAAGGCCCTGTTACGACACACGGGGTGATCTGTCACCACTGAGCACTTCAGAATGTGGGGCTTCCATCACCATTCCGTCTTTCTGTAGCGGGCCATTTAATATTTCACTCGACGGCTTGTGCGAGGTGTTACCGATTTTTATTTATTTTCTCGCTAATATAATCATACTTTTACAATACCGGCTGTAACATAATAAAACCCGTATATATCTCCAAAAACTTAAAATGAACATCTTATCTTGTACTGGTAATTTATAACATACAACATTATTAATATTATCTATTCATAGAGATTTTTATTCAAAATTGACAGGTTATCGCTACATCCAAAACATTAGGTTTTTTGTTAGAAATTGGGATCATTTCACTGATTTCCTTATATATTAAAAGCTGTAGGTAACTCTCGCTCGCACAATTGACTCGTAAATTGCCCATTTTACCGCCACAAAGGCTTTTTTGCTAGCTGTGCGACGCCGAACGGCTAAACGCTATGCCTTTTGCCGTCTTCCTAGATTGCCTACAGCGTATTTTGATGCCGATTTTTTCACGTTTTCCTAGCTAAATTTCCATTTTCCCGAGGCTCCTCGGCCAAAAACGGCGAATTTTTTTAATGTGGAACGAGGATAGTTGAGTCGGTTACGCTCCTTTCTAAACGTTCGACAAATAGCAGGCGAAATGCGTTTTGCACGGCATAAACGTCAGAAATGTCAAACTAATTTGTTGTTGTTTACGCTCTTTTGTAGAAATTCAACAAACGTCAAACGCAACGTCAAAATTAATTCAAACAGATTATGTGTGTTCTGGAACAATTTTCGGGCCCTTCCAGCTAAGTTGTTATTGTGTTGTCTGAGATATATCCGAGTCCTTTGGTGATGATTCTATAGCCCAAAATCTGAATTAGTATCTTTAAACATTTTTGTTTACATATTTTGTGGTAAGGTAGACGCTAAAATAATATGGCAACAACATGTGCAAAGATTGTAGTAGCTCGATTGGTAGCATTTAGATTTATCAGTCCAGAGAACGGTGGTTTGATTCCCGTACAGACCAACTTTTTTTATAATAATTTTTTTATTTCTTTTACTATACTTTATGAATTTTTTTGTCAAAAACTATATATACAAGTCAAGAAAAGACAATAATACTTTTATAGAAACTTTAAATTTGAACCTTTTAAAATGTCCAGTATGTCTTAGGTCTGGGTGTAAAATTCGATGTTATAACGAAAATTGCTTAAGTTTCAGTCAACTACGAGGCGCACCGCCCACCAAAATCACCGAAACGTCAAACGTATGCTCCGGCGATGACATCTCGGTATAAAACGTAGGAAATTTGGAAAAATGGGCTGACTGGAGACTGGCAAAGACCAAAAACTGTAAATTTGAAGTCTATAGAAAGTTTCCCGTACCCGAGTGCTGGGGTTTGAGGTCGCTATTACATTGAACTTTGCATAAATACAAGGGAAAATGAGGTAAAAATGAGCTAGACAATATGGCGGTAGTCATTTCATTGCCGTATCGCTTCAATTTATAGGATGCTTCAAAAAAGCTTGATAGAATAAAAATTGACAAAAAAATATAAAATTCCAAATTCGAGGAAATTTTCGGTTTTTTCGCTTCGGAACGGTTGTCGAACGTGCGAAAGACTGTTTCGTATACAAAGTGTTGAAAAAAATGTTACCGCAAAAAAGCTCAAAATTAATGGAATTAAAAAAATTGTTTTTATGAAACTTCCATCAAGGATTTATTATGACACTAACTAACGGAGCAAATACACAGTGTTTAAAAATAACGAACCATTCTCTAAAAACCTTTAAATTGATGAAATAAAAAAAAACTTTTGATGAAACTTTTAGCATCACATAAAAACGACCCAATTCAATATTTAAAATACAGGATGTTGAAAAAAATTAACCAAACTCGAGAAAACACTAAAAATTACCAAAATATGCCAATCACTCTTCTAAATTATAGGGCGCCGGATTTTCCCCATCATAGAGAGTTCAGCCAAAGTCACGTTTACATTTTATTATTCACAGGCGTAGAGCCGCGCGCAGTAATGGAAATTAAGTAAAAGGCACTACGCAGCGGTGGTCATGACGCGCGCAGCGCGGCCAGAGGCCTTTAGCCCGAAGAAAGGTCAAGTCGGCGATAGCCGCCTTGCCACCTTTCTAGTACTATTATTATTTCGTGTTACATTTAGGCATCTAATTTTTCATATACCATGAAATATTTAAGATGTCGCACCTTATGCTTTTAATAGTAGTTCTGTAATACTACACCAAGTGTTCCATTGTTCCTGTTATATTTTACCGATTTCAATAGTCAAAAATTTTCTTATTTGAAATAGGACATCCTATATTTCTTTGTTTCTATCATGACATGACGTGATAAAACTTTTTTAATTATAATTAACATTGAAAGAAAAGGAACATGAAATGCAACACTTTAATTATTTTTCTTTTATAGGAGCACGTTTTTAGTCACTATAATTTATAATTGTGTATCTTTTATTTGTCCCAGCATTTCCCGTAATGACGTAAATTCTAAACGAAAAATACACCTAGAGGTACATTCAAGTTACAATTCCGCCAACAGCTGCAGACAATTTACAAATGTGATTAAATTTTCAAGTACATTAGATTTCATCGCCTAATGGACGATGATATATATGAAATCTTTCACAAATGAAATTAAAGTAATTTAGTAATGGTCTATCAGTACAATATTAAATAAAGAAGTAATCAACTTATGGTAAATACGTTACTCTGCTGAGCGATTGTTACCATAGAACGAATGATTGAGAATTCAGAGGCTATAGCACCCTGTGATTAAATTTTTTATCAGAAAAGTCTATGTGCAAAAAATTACATTTTTGTGCCTTCAATTTCGCCCCTAAAATCGCCGTTGAAACTGTTTTTCTTGAAAGTGGGGCGTGGCTAAATGCTACCTACGTCATAAGTTCCTACCAACCGCAGTGTATTTCATAACATTATGTAATATATAGTACCAAACACTTTGGAAACGTTTTATTATCACGGCAAGGGATGGAAAAAGTAGTGACGTTGTAATAATAAAGTGCTTAAAGTGTCCATACAAAAAATAGCGGATCCACTCTTGCACTTTTTTACTTGGTCAAAATAGAAAGGCTGCAACATCATAAAATTTTTCTTTAGTTTTTGGGTTTTGCCATACTTCTGAAAAATAATAGAGATTAATTAAATAAGCCCTTGCGCCAAACGGAACAGTCAAGGGTTATTTTAGAAACTATGTTTGCCTAACCAAAAATCTCACACTGAAAAAACAGATAAGCCAAAATAACAAAAATCACATAACTATCGCGCACTTCCGTATTATTGACGTTTCGAAAACCTCTCTGTTTTCGTTCTCAAAATCGTATTAAAAATGTTAAACGTATGTCAAGTTTGACAGTTTAAAATTAATCTCTATTATTTTTTCAGAAGTGTGGCAAAAACCCAAAAAAACTAAAGAAAAACTAAAACTATGCCACAAATAAATAGCTTCAGACAATTAAAATTTCTAATAGATTGTACAAACGCAATAATATGGGCCTATTTAAATAAAATATTCCATCTTTTGTTTTACGGGACTGTCCAATACTTGCTAAACCATTAACAATATTGTTTAATATGTCCTTAAAGTCATCTAGATTTCCGTCCGTGTGGAAAAACTCCAAGATTATACCTATTCACAAAAAAGGAGCAAAATACGATATAACAAACTACCGACCAATCGTTCTAATTAGCAATTTTGCAAAAGTTTTTGAAATATTTCTATATGACGATATATTTCCATTTGTGAAAAATCAAATAGTTCAGTGCAACATGGTCTCTACAAGGGCAGGTCTACCACCACTAATTTGTTCTGTGTTACGAATTATATATCTGAGGCTATTGATAAAGATATGCAAATGGATATCATTTATACAGACTTTTCCAAAGCTTTCGACAGACTGAACCACAACATTTTACTACACAAACTAGTCAATTTTGGACTCTGTCGAGAACTTATTGAATTTTTTAAATCATATTTAAGTAACAGATCACAAAATGTGGACATAATTATGTGGCGGTTAAGCTTACGTCAGGTGTTCCCCAGGGTTCAAACTTGGGCCCGTTACTGTTTAATATTTTCATTAATGACATAGTAAATGATCTCACCGTAAGTTGCCTTTTGTATGCTGATGATCTGAAAATATTCTCAACAATTTCACATCTATCAGATTGTATATTTTTACAACATAATTTGGATATTATCAATAATTGGTGTATAGAAAATAAATTAAATTTAAATATAGCAAAATGCAACGTGTTATCAATATCCACAAAACGTGACCTACTATCCTATAATTATAAACTCAAAGATTCTGTTCTAACTAGGCCGGAGACGTTTTGTGATTTGGGCGTTTACTTTGATAGAAAATTATCCTTCATACCTCATATTAATTACATAATTTCAAGAGCATATAAAAATCTTGGATTTATATTCGAAGAACTTCATGAATTATAATGCAATAAAGTTACTATATTTTGCTTTTGTCCGTTCTAATTTAGAATATGCTTCCATCATTTGGTGCCCGCACTATAGAATCCATATTGACAGTCTTGAGTGGATTCATGCCGTTTTCTGAAATTCGTTGTTTATAAAACAGATGGTGCTTATCCTGCTATTGATTTCCCTCATAGTGAACTCTTTTCCACGACTTTCAATTAAGTGTTTAAATGATCGTCGCAAAGTTTCCTACCTCGTTTTTCTTCACAAGCTAGTGCATAACACAGTTGACTGTAGTCAAATTTTGCAATTGCTCAATTTTCATGCAAACAGACCGGTATCACGTCAATCAAAGCTGTTTTAGCTTGCCTCACCTAGAGCAAATATTAGACTGTTCTCTCCACTTTACAATATGTGTAACTGGTACAATGAAACTCATAATTTGGACATTTTCAGCTGCAATATTAATGACATTAAAAATACTACTTATAGTTAATTTTTGCCCTCGATATATATTCTAATATATTTATGTTAGATTCAGATTTAGCATAATGTTTTATATTTATATTTTTGGTTTTTAGTGTATTGTAGTAATTATGAATATTCGGTTATAATGTTGTATCTCTATTCTGTAATTGGGTTTTTCCTGTAGAATAGTGTAATAAAGAAAAAAAATACAAATTTGGAACACGTAGTGTTAAATGTGATGAGGTAACACTCTTTAAAACGATATTGCTTGTAACGTTTAAACGGGAAGTAATACAGAAAAAGTTCTCTAATAAAAATTTATTAGAAAAAGGAGAGCTTTTTAACAATATAATTAATGACATCATTAGTCGTTTCTGGCAAATCCCAAATTCGATTGAAAATAGAGCTTACATTGTACGGTTTCCTATGCATTTGAAATAAACCTATAATCTAAAGTAAACATTGATTTAGCCGGAAAACTAATTACCGAAATCTAGAAACATAAATTCACAGTTCTAGTGTGCCCCGCTTGTTCCCATTCGCCCCCAGTTGTTTATTATCGAGTCGATAAATTCAGAAGTGAGGAAATATTTATACAGCCCCAAAGATATTCTACAAAAGTTGCACAGCAAAGTATTTGAACGGCATATGTAACTTCAAAGTTGCAGGAAATAGAATAAAGCAAAGTCAATTCACATTTTTATGCTACGAATTTTTTTTGTTCACGGAAATGATATTAACTTTTTCCCAGAAAAGCTTCATGTATTGCATTTAAATACAGGAAGACTTTTTTTGTCAAACTGTAGCTAGAACTTTAGAAAACAAGGCTACAGGGAAACTTTGTTAGAACATGTAATTAAAGCTTTTTAATTAAACAATACGCCAAATGTATTTTTTAAATAGATACTTGTTTTTTGTTAGGTTTTAACAATATTATGTGAAACTAACTACGCTGCGGACTAAAACTCCAACCAACGTTGAATTACACCCACAATATCTACCCATATACATTTTATTAGTTTTATTTTTCAGATTTCATTGATAGAAATTGTAGGAACATTTATTACACCTTTACAACACAGTAATAAACGCCAAAGGTATTTGTAAAATTGATTTCAATTATACAAGTGTGTATAAAATAATTCGTTATGGTGATAAACACACCCCACATAAATATATTCTACTGATTAAATTTTTATATACATATACTGAGACAATATGAAAAATCAGCTTCAATACTTATGAGAATTTACATGTTTATTTAAAAAAACCATAAAATAGAATAGAAATTATTGTTGTTATAAAAATTAAAACATAGTAGAATTATACAAAATAATATAAGAATTGATAATGCAGAGCATATAAACAGTTATTGTAGTGTAAATTAAATAAATTACCATTTTTGAAAATAAAATATAGTTAAAATTCATAAAATATTGGGACATGATATCATATTTTTGTATAGTACATAAACAAAAAAGGACTTAAACCAAGATTAAAGTATATAGAAAGAAAAAGAAAAGATCATTTAATAACATCATACACATATCAACATAAGTCAAGTGAAGATAATTAAAATATTAGTAATTTAAATAAATAAAATTTGTAAAATATTTAGAAATGTCAAATAAATATCATAGACAGGGACAAATGTCAAGTCTAAAGTTGGCTTCACAAGGGATATAACAATGTACATAAAAGAGTAATATTGAAGAATATTTAATAATTAGATATAAGGAAAATTGTAATAACATTAAAAATTTTGTCATAGTTTTAAGTAGTGGAGTGAAAACATAAAAAAAACAGTGCATCGAAAAACTATATAAGATCATATGTATGGACCATAATATGTGTGCAAATTTTACAACAAGGCATCAAGTTATCAAATTGGTAGAAAAAGAGTGGAAAAACAAAAGTTTGTTGATTAGATACGAAAGAATGTAAGAACGGGCAGCGTCGGTTTTTGAACAGAGGTTCCATAAAATTTAGAAATTAGCAAGAAAAAGTCCAAATAATAGTCAAAAGTAATACTCACGTTGCAAGAAAAGTGTCGAACAACAATATAAACAGAGATCCAGATCCAAGTTAGAAATTTGGCAGTACCAGATAGTGGGAAAACCAATCATCAGCATCAGCAGTCCAAGCACAAATTCAGAGGGATTTCCAAAGGATTTCCAGTCGAAGTTTTATAAAAGGAAAATCAACTACAGAAAGGTATTTTATGTGCACATAAATTCACAGAAATTTACGTAAATTTTATCAGAGAAAATAAACGCTAGCTAGCTATTAAATTCACAAAATAGACAGTCACAGACTCTAAAACTTATTAAAACAATAAGTTACTTACCGTAGTATAATTAATAATCTTTACTTTTCTATTTAATATATTAAAATTCGTTATTTAGTGGAACATCTGTCAAAAGGTTATGTTTGCAAATATAATACATTACCATCAATAAACATACACTAGCAGAATACCATAGAATCACGGATTTTAAGAATGTTGTATCCTATTAAGAAATTTAAAATACTAAAGATAGGCAACTTTTAATACACAACTGCCTTTAAAATAAAATTTATATGTTACCTATTAATTAAATGTTCATAAAACGTTAAATATTCTTGAATAAGTAGTAAACAAATATCTTATGAAATAAAAATTGTCCATTTTAAATTGATATTTATTTGAAAGTAAGATACAGTGTGTTAAAAGATTTGACTTGACGAGCGAACCGACTACCAGAGTCTATGTTCTCCAAGCAGCCAGGGTAATTGAATAAGCATAAAAATATAAGATACAGGTTTGTAGTCCAATAAATACAATTTTCTTTTACACACAAAACACATAAATACAAATCATACAGAAACACAAATACAATTTCAACACAAATATTAATTGGCGCCCAACAAAAATATCATAACACAACAATACATATAATCAGAAACCCTTTTACCATTAGATGGTGTAGGGTATTTTCAAAATTCTGTTCTAATTTTATTTTCCGTGTACAAATTTTGCCCATTATTTCCTATTGTTTGCCATACTTTTTGCCTCTATCCATGTCTTTCCTTTCTCCTTTAATATTGCTCCAATGATTACATCCCATGTTTGCCTTGGTCTTCCTCGTTTCCCTCTCTTATCTATTTTAGCCTCCCATATTCGTTTTACTGGTCTTTTATCGTCCATGCGATGCAAATGTCCCCACCAACTTAATTGTCTTTTTCCACGTATTTTAATGTTGATTAAATTTTTATTCTCATAATAACCGTTATCATGATAATATTCAGTACATATTCATGGTGGAAACTGTGTTGATTGTTATTTGGGAAAATACTCCAATAATTTCAAATTTTGGCAAGATAGCTAAGTTTCTTGGGTAAACAAAACTAAAATATCTACTCTCCAAAAATGTTAAATACTACTCAGTTGTATTTATTTATTTATATAAGGAAAGACTCAGCAAACTATGAATGTTATCCATTAGAGGCATACCAGACATATACCGCTTTTAGACTTGTAACTTTAATACAATTTGTAGTAAATAATACCACAATTGTGTCTCTATAGTTTTTATAATGATCACCACAAGCATTGTATTAATATCATCTATAAAATATTATTTTGCACTATAACCCCATTTTAAATTTTAGAAGATGACATTTATTACAAAATATTAATAAATTTAACTCGTGAAAATCTATACACCTATAATTTGAGGAAGAATAACCTATTCTATAATTATTAATATTTTATTCATATTTTAACAAAATATAATTCTTTAAGTAAATCTTAAATTCAATGTTATTTTAAGAAAGAAAAGTGTTCAATTGCAAGAATGCTGTGATGTCAAAGATATGTAAATATTTAAATCAAATATATTTTATTACCGAATTAATACATATTATATACATTTGAATAAAGTTCAAAATTTTAAGCATATTATATATAAAGCTGTTTACAGGCCTTTTAGGCCCAGAGCTGCGTTTTCTCCTTCACTCCGTTCTGTTCTTCGTCTTTCTTTTCCAATCCGTTATATTTTTCTCCTTAGATGTATTGCCACTGCCTCTCTCTATCGCTTCCTCGGTCTCCCTTTTTTTCCTTGTAGTTTAGTTTACTCTCTACAATTTTTTTGACTATCGTTTCATCTTCCATACGTTTTAGATACCCTAGCCACTGCACTCTTCTGGCTTTTACAACTTCGTCTATTTTTGGTGCCTGGTACATTGAATATATTTCCTTATTATTCCTCCTTATATAGCCTTCCTCCGTCTTCTTTCCCCCTAGGTTCTTCTTAAGATCTTCCTTGCCCAGCTTAAAAGGTTTTCTCTAGACTTCTTATTGAGGATCAAGGTTTCACTGCCACAGAGCTCTGTTGATCTCAAAATTGTTTTGTACATTCTAAATTTTACTCCCCCGACAATTTTTTTTATTTCATTAAATGGTTGACTGCTGCCGAACTTCTGTTTGCTTTTATTATTCTCCTATTAATTTATTGCTCCTCATCACAGTTAGCGCTCCCAAATATATATATTCTTGAACTTCTTCAAACTCCATATCTCCATGTTGCATTCTCAATTTGAAATTGGTATCTTTGTTTTGTTGTCCTATTCTCAAAAGCTTATTTTTCTCTTGGTTCATCTGCAATCCCACGTTACGTGCTTCCTCCACAAGTTTTCTCGTTACTTCTTCTAATTCCCCACTATCTCTAGCAACAATGGCCACGTCATCTGCATAACTTACTATTTGGTGACTTTTAAACAATTGGTATCCTTCTCTGTTCAACTCACTATCTCTTATGACCTTTTCTAGGACTAAATTAAAAGTAGCGTTGAGAGTAGGTCTCCTTGTCTCAGTCCTGAGTCAACAGTAAAACTTTGCTTTTAATATTCTTTAAGTCCATTTTCAATAGCGAAATCAGTTTAGTTGGTATCCCAAATTATAATAATAATAATAATAATAATAATAATAATAATAATAATAATAATAATAATAATAATAATAATAATAATAATAATAATAATAATAATAATAATAATAATATCTCTACCCCTCATTCTAATCACAGGATTAGCCCAGAAGTCGGAGACTTGTGCGGGAGGGGGCGGCATATTATTATTAAGCAGGCCGCATTTGCGCCCAGGAACGACTTACGTTGGTAGGCCCTAACCACTATTCAGTGCAGGAATGAGGAAAACCTGGAAAACCTCATTAATTAGGAAATTGTTTCAATATTTTACTTAGTGTATTCCTTTTGACCGAATCATATGCTTTCCTGTCCACGAATAATCCCATATTCATAGCGTGTAGTAAATACATATATACAAGTATATTATTATACTTAAATACATATTCGATGTTTTCCATGTAGCGCCCTTCTAGGGATGGTTTCAAAAATAATAATTGTACGCTACTGTGTAAAAAAAATAGAAATATAGTTGCGACAAGAATTCAGACGGCTTACATCATAGGAACAAATGAATCTTTCGTTATATTTTCATCAAAACGTTTAAGAAACTGCAACTGAGAATAATAAAACTGTATACTGCACTAAATATTGGCACTATATATTAACTAAATTACATAAAATGATTGTTTTTAACGCGACAAACTATCGAATATTATGTTGACAATAAAAACAACTGCGTGACGTCAGCCGTGATGTAAGTCGTCTGAATTCTTGCCGCAACTATAGTAGCATTTGAAATTGAATTAATTTTATTTTATCTAAATTAATGTTTATCTTATGTGATGTATTGGTGATGTTTGTATGTGTGTGCCTCTATGTATATGTGTAGTTGTGGACGATTTTGTCTACCCCTTATTTATTTCTCATGAAACAGATGGCTAATTCTCTAATAACATTAATTATAAGGCATGTTGAAAACTTAATATCTTATTTACTACGTTAATAATAAAGGTTTTAACTGAGCTGCGGGACAAACAGTTACATATTAAATTCGAATTGTAGAATACACTCCAAATTACCCTCATCTTTTCTCGAAATGTCGCATGTCGTGTTGTGTTCTTTCTTAATAACCTAAAATAACGTATCAGAAAATAGACTATACATACAATATTAGATGATACAGTGATATACAACATATAACTTTTATAGTTTAGAATGAACCTATGTTCCAAACGATTTAGACATATACAGGAAATTAAAGTGTTTGAAAAATGTAATATAATACCTCTGAAAGTGACGTTAAGTAAAGGTCAGAAGTCATTGTTTCTGTATATTTAACAGTATGTAAATTAGTGGAGAGAATCACTGCAACTAACAGCCTAACATTTCTGCTCTATTGAGTATTTTGGATATGTGAATCCTAAAATGTTCTTTTCTATCTCGAGACTAGCCATTTTCAGGTTATTATTTTGTTTAATAAACTTGTAACATCTTTGAATAGAACATAAATAACTGTATAGATATTTTGTTATAAATACTGCCCCAAATATAATGTTAAAGTTATCACAAATTTATTGGCATGACAATTTCAAAGTTATTATTTCTGAAGAAACAAAATATTTACACCAATGCCTTGTATTTTTTGCTCATATTTTTGCAAATATCTCATTTCCTATAGGTTTTACGCTATTTGTATTTATTATCAATATTGTAGAGAATTAAATTCTCTACAACTTTTGTTTAAAACATTTTTTTAAACGTTGAATCGTTTTCGAGATAGAGGGCAGAGGGCGCGCGGTTAGAATATCATTTGAAATCAACTGGTGGTCCCGAACGAAATCATCTCATATAAGGTTTATAAATAATTTTAATTTTTTATTAACAATTACATTTAAATTAAATTTAAGTTTAAATACTGTATTTTGGGATTTTTCAAAACAACAATAAAACAGTTGAAAAAAAATCCATCTCGCCAAGAGTTATTTTGCCTGAAGAGATTGCGCCAATCAGTGTATATCATGAATGGAATTTCAGTTGCTATATTATTATAGTTAAATATAGATTAGATTTTTCCGTATACAGGGTGTCTGAAACTATATAGTAGAGACCTACTGCTTACCTAATTTTTTAAAACTCACCATAAAAAAATCAAGGGGGGTATTTTGTGACATTTATGCACTTTAAACAACGAACATTCAATTATTTTACAACGACTACTTGATCCTTCCACCGATAATGTGATTTTTAGGTGGTATTTCATTTGACACTCTTTAGGACGATATTGCTTATAACTTTCAAACGGGAATACAAAAAAAATTCTATTAAAAGTTTATTAGAATAAAGAGCTTTTAATAGGAAAAAAAATTGAGTATGTTCCTGGAAAAAATATAATTGATGATATCATTATTCGTTTCTCGCAGTAGGCCCATACTATCGAGTTTGAGAAACTCAACTACACAAATCTTTTTATTTTTGGTCAAGTCAAAGCCAAAATGTTAAAACTTCGGTTGTAAGAAGTATAAGTAAAAAAAACTAGTTAGTTTAGTTTCTGTGACACCGTATTTTCTTTTTAGGCACAAAATTCAGACCGCTGAAAACTTTTTCCAGTTACGGACAGAACTGCCGCATGGCATTCCAGTAAAAAAAACTAAATAAATCCGCATTGTATTACGTATCCCAGTCATTCCACTTGATTTATTCAGCTCGGACAGCAATTAGTCGAACGCAATAAGAAGTATTACCAAAGAAATCACTTTTGCACAATACACTGCTTTCCGATTTTCTTCTATTGGTACAATGACTACAACCGCAACTGGTCTCGAGTGCACCACTTCATAAAATATATATAGTGGCCGCAAACGCATACCTAGACTAATTCCAGAGCCATGCAAAATGTATCATGCACTCAATACCAGCCTTACGTTAAACTGGATATTGAAATGTGGTACACAGATTTATATAACGGTTTTTTTTTTCTCGTCTAATTAAGCAGGCTGTGAAATTAACCCGGTGTTTTATTAGGCAATTTGCCGGTTCATTAACAAAACTGAAATTTCACAATTGCGGTGACGTCGAACAAAGAGAATAGGCACCCATCCAGTGGCAGATTACCGCACAGGCGCACGCGTGGGGTAATCAGAATTAAATGTTATTTGTCTGTTAATATGAGAACTAGAAAATAATAATTGTAGGTAAAGTTTAACGTTTTCTAAAACCTACTTTAATAGTGCTAATTAAAAAATAACATGCTAAATCAAATAAATAAGAAAGCCAATTTAGTTCTATATCGCCATAACCCAGGCAACACAACATAATCTAATAGACGTTGTATTTCCGTATATTTCGTCTATTTTCCATCCTGGTCTAAAATTATATGTAATATAGACGGCATTTTATAGACACTTTCTGTACCACTAATAAAATAAACGTTTAATAGATGTCTAAATTCATCTTCTCTACTTTTCATTTACTGAGAGACGTCTATTATAAATGTAACATAGACTTTGTAAACACGTGATACTAAACAACAACAACTGTTGTATTTTAGAGATAATTCTTTTATGTTACAACAATCCTTACATGTAGTGTGAATTACATAACGATCAAATGTTAGTAAGATCTCATAGAAAATTTAATATAGACGGCACGGTATAGACATTTTTTGTACCACTAATAAAATAGTCGTTTAATAGATATTTAAATTCATCTTTTCTAATTTTTATTTACTGAGAGACGTCTATTATAAATATAATATCGACCTTGCAAACACACAATACTAAACAACAGCAACTGTTGTTTTTTAAAGATGGTACATTTATTTTATGATAATTCGCATATGTAGTGTGAATTACATAACGAGCAAATGTTTAGAAAGTACAATAGAAAATTTAATATAGACGACATCTTATAGACACTTTCTGTACCATTAATAAAAAAAAATGTTTAATAGATGTTAATTAATTATTTTTTTCTAATTTTCATCTACTGGGAGAGGTCTATTATAAATATGATGTCGACCTTATAAATACAGGATATTAAACAACAGCAACTGTCTCTAATAGAAAATTTAATATAGATGACACGGTATAAACATTTTTTGTACCACTAATAAAATAGTCGTTTAATAGATGTTTAAATTCATCTTTTCTAATTTTCATCTACCGAGAGACGTCTATTATAAATATAATATCGACCTTGTAAATACACGATAAACAATAGTACCTGCTGTTGATTTTTAAAGATGATACATTTATTTTACGACAATCCTCACATGCAAAATGACTACTACTATAATTTAGTAAGATCTAATAGATGGTTTAATACAGATGACACGTTATAGACACTTTTTGTACCAGTAATAAAATAAACATTTAATGTTTTTGGAATAAAAGTATTTCTTTCTCCCCGAGAGGATTTTCCTTGCTATCGCCTGCTTATTTTGTATGGAATTTTCTATGTACCCTTCTGCCACAGAAGTCAAACGTCAACCTCCGATATTTTGGCTCCTGGATCTGCAAGGAAGGTTGCAGAACATCATCTACAGCAATGCCCAGTATACTGAGTAACATTGGGTAATCTAAGAAATTCAGCAATCTTCTTAATAATTAAATCTATGATATTTATACCCTCTGCTTGTGTAGTACATTTTGAATTCCTGTACATGATAAAAAACCGGTTGTGATCAATGGTGGATGAACGTAGACTTGCATATTTACGGAAAATTTCCAAAAAGTGACTCCTTCTATATCTCCCTCTGGTATTGTAAATAATGTAGGAACATCAGTTTTGGTATTGGGAATAGTCACTTTAATGAAATACTTAGTATCTTCAATGTTCTCCGAACGTAAATAATAATAATATCTCTACCCCTCATTCATTGCCCAGAAGTCGGAGACTTGTGCGGGAGAGGGGGCGGCATATTATTATTAAGCAGGCCGCATTTGCGCCCAGGAACGACTTACGTTGGTAGGCCCTAACCACTATTCAGTGCAGGAATGAGGAAAACCTGGAAAACCTCATTAATTAGGGGGGTAGTCAAATATCAACCGGCATCAATCTCTCACATTGACCCAAGCTAACATTATTCCACCCTACCATACCCACAGAGAGGGTGCCAATCCTCTCTACGAATATAGCTTATATACGGTCTACCGGCAGCTGGGCTCGAACCAACTCCGTCTAGTCACCTCGATTCAAGTACTAACGCCTTAAACCGCGCGACCACTGACCGATCAAATAAGTTAATTCTTCTCTCCTACAGGCTCCAAATATACCAACAATCAACACAACTTTTTGGAATAAGTATTTTTATCATCTCATCTCTTTGAAAAACCTGTTCCTTGGAAAATATTTTGAATCCATAACCACTTGATAACATTGGTATATTTACTAACATCCATACTTTTATACAAATTGTAGTTCGTTTCATGGAATAATTACTCCATAATTTAGAGAGTGCACATTTTAAAGATAACTGGGACAACTAACTAGAATAACTTTTATCAGTCATAGACTTTTGTCGAGTTTTCTGGAATTACTGTTGCCCCTGAAGAATTTGCTATTTCTCGTAACTCAAGTGGAGTGCACTGAATTTCTACACTCATTTTAATCTTTATCTGACATCTAAGACCAACTAATATCAAATTTATCACTGACAGTTTATGGAAACTCAAATCTACATGGTTTTTATTCGTTACCATGAATATGTACGTTTTTTCTTTAGTGAAATAATGAATAATTTGTACAAATAAAACAATTGACAATCTATAGGATTACTATACGCTTGAATAAAAATTTGTTCTTTAACGAAAGCAGTTCTATTAGTAGCGCTCGTCTCATGAATTGATGCATTGTACATTACAGTGTGCAATGCCATATTATTCTCAGAAAAACGCATACGAGGTTTCTACTTGTTCCCTCAGATTTTCAATATCTCAAACGGTGTTAAAGTCTGTATTAAATAGTAATAGTAAATTACAAAAAATATGGCAGAATTTTATGGCGATTTTTTACCTAAGAATGTGATTTTTTTCTTTTAAATGGGTATATGACTATTTTTTGGCTGGTACATGATAATATTATTTTATTTCTGTAACTTATTTTTATTTGTTTATGTTTTCATTAAGTCCAAAAACAAAAAACGTTACCGTTTTTGTTCATTTTAATGAACCATCCCATTCTTAGTTGCGACATTGTGTTACGTGCTTGTGGGTGGCAATTAAAAGAATTTAATATGTCGATAACTAAATCCGGGGGTTTTCAGGTTCTTTTCAGCGGTAGGGTTGGCCCTAGCTCAGTGGAGACGGGCATGGGTTGTGATGCTGTAGAAACTTATAAGGTGCCACCCGTTTTACAACCCGGTGGACAGTATTACAAGAGGGCTGAAGAGAGGTGCTGGATAATAATATTAATTAAAACCCTTTCTATAGTACTATAGGTCGGAGTACAGTATAGATTTGAGATGCTAATATATTTTATAGCTATTAGATGGTGTTACGGGAATGAATATAACGTTATAAATATTAGACAATTTTTTTTGGACTGTAATAAAGTAGAAAACGCTAGTAATTTTAGTCAAATTTTCAAATTGGTTCCTCAAATACTCTCGAAAATGAATCGAATATGACGATTTTAATATTAAATTATGTGAAATTTGAATATACAAGGTGCAAGACGGCAAAATACCTTAAACAAATCTTATCTGGTCATTTTTTGACGAACTGCACTTTCCGATAGGCTCCAAAACGGCAGGACCTCGGACTATTGGCGTCCTCAATAAGAACTCCTCCGTTTGGAAGGCCTAGGGGATGAACGATAAGGTACAGGCCGCCTTAGTGGTCAATTACGTGTTTGATCTCGTAACACTGAAGAATAGACAGGAAACTCATACAGGCAGGCGACTGACACGATACAATCAAAGGCCTAAATTAAAATTATACGTATAAATATATTGGTTAACAGAAGAAATCATATTGTTACAGCAAAGAGATTTTTAATACCTGTTCTTGGGTAGCCTCGTAGGTAAAAGTTAAAACTCGTTTGTTTTCCGGAATTTAGGATAAATTCAACACAAGTTGTTATAATCACCGGCAACACAAATGCCAAATTAAATCTTCCCAAATTATTACCTACCAATTAAATCCGTATATAGCGTTAATTTATGGCTTCACAGCACTTAAAAATGGGTTTGGAAAAATATCGTCAATAAAAAGTGCAAACAAATAAATGTATCCAAAATAGATTTCAGTATACAGGGCCGCAATTTTAATATGAACCTATATGAGATGACTAATTAGTAAAGCCAGTTCATTAATTTTCTAAATTATGCTACTTTATGAAAATATATTCCATTATTGTTTACAAAAATAAAACAAACCGTAACAATTGGTCAATAGAGGGCGTGCAGATCAGGTTGCTCCTGGGGCTTCATGCTCCGCCACTGCACCTATCCCCCGTAGTTGTAAATAGGGTTATTTAATTAAATATAGTATATAGATAGTTCCCAGTGCGCCGGCATTATTTCGTATTGTGAACTATCGGCTGTTCTACTCCGATAGAGCGTGAATTGTAGCAGCCGAGCGTGAAGCTGTCACAAAGTACAAGTAGTGAGGGACATGCCATATCTGATTTATTTATTTCGGTATCAAAAACACGAACGCCACTCGTAATAATGCATGGCGCGCACGGCCATCCGAATATGAATATTACACGGGTCGAATGAACGGAAATTATGAAAATTACATCGCTCTGGACATGTCAATTGCACATTAAAATAATAATTTCGTTAATATGGCACGATTACGCGCCAGACGGAAAATAATTGATGACAGGAGGTTTTTTTGTTAGCGATAGGTATTGACGAATTCGCGACGCAACAATGTGGAAAATATTCCACCAATTTAGAATTCAACATTATAGAGAAGGTGCACAAAATGATTTCTTTCAGCAAAGATATTTATTCAGAGTGGTATTTTTTACATAAAAATATTATGACTTGAGCCAACATGCCTTAATAAAGTGTTGATAATTAAAAATATACAGGGTGTCAAAGTTGGAGTTTAAAAATTTAATTTTCACTTATAATATGGCAAGAGCCTTAAATTGTATCCGGAAATTTGGAGTATCAAAATTAGATTTTCACCCTAATATCACAAAGCTTAACAAATTTCTAGGAATAATTTACGCTCAAGTGTTATTCGGTGCTGATGTGGACATAATATGTTGGTTCTTTGGCAATTGGCCTATCACTAAAGGTGATAGAAATATGATTTTTTACAAGTAACACGACGCAAACCGACGACAGTGGCACCGCGAATTGCCAAAGATTGCCCCGATCGCCCCTACGCCATTCTGGTAAACAAACAACATGCGTGAATCGAGGCGTTACTAGAAAATCGTGGAAACGACGAGAAGCGTTCCAGTCGTACGAGAAAATGGATCTAGAGATACTGGAATATACCTGGAATATTCGTTGGGTCTATAAAAGAAGAATAAACGGCCGAGTTAGTTAGTCTTGGATAAGTCTTGTATTACAGTCTGAATTAAAGTGTTTAGTTGGAGATATCAAAGTGATTTAGATAGCGATTAATTAAATAAGTGTTTAGTTGACCTGTAATTAGTAGTCAATAGTGTACTGAGCAGTTAATAAAGAAGTGATTAATTAACGGATTGTGTTTTTCTGGAAATAAGAAAAGACGGATTGGGAAATCCGTGACAATATTCATATGTACGTATATACACCATATTTTGTATATACAGGGTGTCTATAAAGTAATGGAACCCAGCTTAAACATAGCTTCCTGTGATCAAATAGAACCGATTTAATATGGCGAAATTAAAGCAAATAATAAAAGAAAAGCTATTTCTATCCCTTCGACGAGACCGGGACCACTATGCAGGAAAGGCCTGACGGAAAACTCATTCCTGCGTATCTGGATATAAAGGGCGGCGTTTAGCGTCTTATTTATATTTATCTGCAACACAAGCCGTATTTCTGGCTCCGAAGGTTAACTCAAACATAAATTGAGATTACTTTGTGGTATTAAACGGGATTCTCGGATTCTAATGAAGTGAAATCTTTCCGGTTACCTTGCGTGTATTGAGAGAAGGGACGAATAAGGTTTTGGATGATATTTCTACCTAAATGTGTTTTTCGAGAGCGTGTTTATGGAAACGAGATGATGTTTATTAATTCAAAATAAACTAAGAAAGCGCGGTGGAGGGGATTGGTGCCGGAAAATTACTTTTGTTCGTTATTCAAAGATCTTAAAGATGTTGTTTTTACGAATTAGTTCTTAACCATAAAGAGCCTTGTTTATGTTTACATCGGAGTCCTTTGGTTGTTAGTAATAATTTATGTTCTAAAAAATAATAACAATAAATTTAAAATTACATAATAATATTAAGTACAATAATAAAAATAGTAGTAAATAAATGAGCATACCAATAAAAACACTTGTCTTGTACAAAAATAGCAATGCAATATGCTAATTGAAACAATATAGTTATAAGAATAAAATAAGCACATATCTACGTATTAATAATGGTCATAAAACAGTACAGTCATAAAAGTAATAGCAAACAATTAGTAAAGAAATAAATTATTGAAAACAAGAGATATAAAATTAAATATACGAGCAGTTAAAGGAAATGTATAGGTAGCAGTTAACAAAAGTATGATCGGTATACTGAGAAAAATTTTCACTAGTGATAGGTAAAAATACACCTGATTCAGCAAGAAACTTGTATAAAATAGAGGGCAGATAAACAATTCATTCATTGAAACATGTTTTTATATAAAGATCACATGTCAAGATGACACTTTTTCCTAGTTATATATTTTTTAAAAATTAGTCGAAAATGTATTTTTCTGCCAAAATGAATCTACTGCATTATAGTTCAGAATCCAGAAATTTCTTTAACAATTTTTTGCATACATATTTTTACAAATCATAAGATAAAGGCATATCTACAATAATTACGTAACAGTTTATTTTACAATACCATTTGACAAACTTAATGCAACAATACTGATTGACACTTTCAGTTCTTACCGCGTTGTAAAACAAACTCATTTATGACTAATAACTGGAATGAATGTTATGCCGTCAAATACATTTTTATTATTATTATTAAAGACAAAGTCTATTGTCAATAGGTAGGTAAATACAAAAGTAACTCAACTGCTAAGCTGAGGACAAAACCGGCAAATAAAATCATACAAAAAAGGTATGTACCTTCTTGTATAAACAGACAATTCATAAATAATTAAAATTCAAGGCAAAATGGTTGAAAATATACTGAAAAGTTAAATAGTACAAAAAAAATCGAAACAATCCATACGATGACGGTCATAACCATTCTTGAATGAATTGATGGATGAACCTTCATATAAGCACAGAGTTGAATTCCACGGATGCAATACCAATATCTGGTATTCCATAGTTATTGAAATTACCCGAAACACATAAACTATACCGCGTCGAAGTACACACCATAACCACACAAAACTTATTGGCACCGAATTGAACTGATTCACGATCCTTCGGCACATTTCGCCTTTATTCGTGACGTATTCGACAAGTGAACGTAGCAACATAAGTAGTGTTAAGTGTCTGTACCGCCGTGACAATAATGGGTTATACTTATGACAAATAATTTTTGTTTCAATACTCATATTTACAATTAACTGCACAATAATTACAAGTAAGGTAATGATTTACCGGAAGTATTTTAAAATTCAATAAAATACTTTATTGACAACAAGTGATGTAATCGCTTATCAGTGATTTACAGTAATAATTTTTTTAGCAACATAGTTTACTTGGAGGGTTTTTGTCAGTGTACTTAAGAGCTCATAAACATAGCATTTTCGTATATCTAATTTACAACCTGCATTTAATCATATCGTTAATCATTGATAATCTATTATTAGAAGAAATAAACGTTTCCAATTCTTTTTTTAAATGTTCGATTCATTTTCACAGGTAAGGAGTTACATATCTCTGGAGCCATAAAGATGAAGGAGCGTTGAGAGAAGGATTTAGTTACTAAAGGCATAATATCTTGGTCCTTATTATAACTATAACTAATGCTGTATTCTTATTGGAATGATATCTTAGTAATGTACAATAATAATAAATTTCCCGCATATCCATGATCCCGCCCTCACTGTATAGTAGGTCTGAAGGATAATCATACTCTTCCAAATATTATTTTTAAGAACCTTCTTTGGAGGATTTCAAGAGGATTGATATGACCCTTCGCGTAGAACTCTAAGCCAGAATGCCATATTATTGATTATGGCTTTCAGCATAATACAAGGTCTTCAGTTATTTACTAGGTAGGTGGTTTTTTTACACATTAAAATTTATATAAAATGTACTTTTTAATTATGCAATTAATGTGAAATTCCATGCAAGGTTTTTATCAATATAAATTCCCAAGTATTTGATTCTATTTTTGGGATATATGAGAATGTTTTTGGGATATATCAGTTGACCTTGTAAGGTGATATTCAGATTATCAAAGGGTGGAAGAAAATTTATGTTACGACTGAATGATATGTTTAACGTTTTTTTTACATTAATAGTTAGGGGTCATACCCATTTTTCGCGTAGAAAAATATGTTAGACTGAAAATTTCATTATTCAAGAGAGTATTAGGCACTGATTATGGCAATAACACAAGCTGATGGTCAAGCCCTAACGCGTATTTATAGATGATGGATTCAATCATTCTGAAATTAGACAAGGAACATATTATAGTCCCAAGAAAAATGTGAGAAAGTCATGTCGATCATCGTGTTTAAAAATATATAAAAGTTGTACACAAATACTAAAATATAAATTGAGCTGTTCTAAACATTTATACAAAGAAACTACAGAATTTTCATAATTTTATATTGTATGATGTAGCTATCATCAGTTATGTTCTGTAATTTTTTACATAAAAACAAATACATATTTTGATTGCTAAGCACGAAAAATTATTATTTAACATATATTATAAGGGTGTTAGAGGTTTGACTGCCATTAACTTAACAGGTAATAGTATACATCAAAATAAACAAAAAAAAACTTACATGGAATTCCACCACTTTCAAGAAAAAAAATAACAAATTTCTAGTTTCATGTGTAAAAATTCAGTTAATTAAAGAAGCTCACTATAATTTTGTACATTGGGTAACCACAAAAAGCAGTGTTTATCCCTTCTTTCAATTTATGTTTAGTTTTAATAAAGTCGATATCGCAGAAGTGGCAACAGCGCTTGTATAATATACTCGTACTCAAGGACGGGCCGAGGGTACAGGTCAGTTGGTATCTGAACTGCGCAGTGTTAATGTGTTTGTCACTTGCCGGAAGGAGTTTTGCGTACCTCTGCTTCTTTTTTTTCTCTGTTTGTCAAAATGTTTAGCATACGTGAATATTATGATTATTAATGTATGGATAAACTCGCCGCAGTTCTGCGAGAGCATGGCGTATTTATTTAGATCGTTTCTTCTACATAACTGCATAACACAAGGATAATCGTTGAAGTATCTCACAGTCTTCTTGATATTGGTAAGGTTGTCTCTCGTCCTGAAATCCATGACCCAGATCGACAGATCTATGTAAATACGAAGGACCATATTCTGCACATTTTTTTTATTTATTGGACAAAAGTTTTAATTTATATTTTTTTATGATGTGGTATTAAAAATACATACAACCCTTAATTTTCACCCGTCTATGACAAACCCCTATTTTTTAATAGCCACTAGATCAGTTTTCCCCGCCAGGCCTCTACCGGTGTCACTTCTCACCACAAACCTTGAAAAAATATAGACAGCGTCGGTTCATGATATAGATCACGTGACAGGTGCCGCGTTTTCTATGGACCTAAGGTCCAGAAAATTTATATTTTATTTGCTTCATGTTGACGGTTGTGCAAATATGATGGCTGCATTGCAATATGAAATTAACTAACTTGCTGTTATTTTAAATGTCATTAAAGAATGTGACATGAATGTGACAGTAAACAAATGAGATTCACGCTACTCACAACTAACGTAAATTGGCATAAAAACCAAGTTTTAGTGAATCTGGACCTTTTAGGGCAGCCATGAATTAGCGGTCGCCGGCAATATGACACTGGCACAGTCTATATTTTTTCTAGGTTTGTGCTTCTCACCCAGTAAATAGCACGGGGTAGGGATGAGAACGAAGCCGACTACCAAAATATTCACTAGAAATAATTCATATGGCAAAACAACGTTTGCCGGGTCACCTAGTAATAATATAAATTCAGCACAAAGAATGATTATACATAATGTGGATCATTTTCGAACAATTTGTGTAGAAAAAATCAACAACTGTATACTTAATCTGCACCAAGTTTGTATAAATTTTCCAGCATTTTCGGAATTTACAAGTTGTAAAATTTTTAAATTAAACAATTACTCTAACATTTCTAGCCTCAACTTAAACACTACAACTACATCTGATGCAGATTAAATTACTCAGTTTCTCGGTTACTCAAGGGACTGCAAGTTAAACTAATTGAACTCAAATATAAACTAGTAATTAAGCTTATTAGATTAGTTCTAAACATAAATTCCTCTCAGTCGTATAAATTCAATTTGGGTTAAATAGTGCGTAGTGTATATGATACAAATTTGAGGATGGTGCGAAAATTGGAAAGTAACTTAGGTACATATTACAGCTGCACATTTTTAAATAGATTCATTAAGAATGGAAAATCTCGGTTCCAGAGATATTAGAGACTAAACTATTATTACTAGATGAAACATACCGAAATTCAATATTGATAGTGTAGTGTGTATACAGCGTGTTGGTCAAATATAAAGAATAATATTACACTAATGTACTACTTCTACACTAATTACTAATAAGTATAATTATATTACTTGCTGTGATTAGACAATTGTTTTTTATTTATATATTCAGCATAGTAAATAGTACTTCTCATGTTGCAACAAAGATTATTTTAAGGAAGATGAGGTTCAGGAATGTTTGTTACACTTTCAAAGTGTGTAAATAAGCACGAAGTAAATATCTAAGGATATATTGTGCCATTAGATTGCTAGTTTCAATAGAAGTCAAAATAATGGAATTTGTAAAAACTAAACTAGAAGAATAAGGTTTTTATAACCTTATTAAAAATTGTATCGATAATAGTTTACGTAAATCTATTAAAATGCTTTTAGGAGGCAAACTTAGCAAACGGTGGCTGTAAAGTTAATTTTTTCTTGAAGTGTGTGCATTTTTGCAATATGAATCAAGTAGACGATAACATTGTTTCATTAATTGGAGTGGCACTCCAAGAAATTCCTGAATTCTCTTAATATACAGATTTGGAAAGTGAGGATCTTGATGGTGAATTGTGTTTTGCCGCTTGCGTGTATTTGTGTCATGCTACACGCATAGTTCCACCACAGCGTGCTCCCACTCTTCGCATAAGGCAGTGTTGCCAGGTGGGAAAAATTCAGTGCATGAGAATAATTTCAAAATAGCATGAGGTTTGGAGAAGAAAGCATGAGATGGCTTAATTTATCAAAACACACCTCTTGACACAGCTTAATTTTTAATTACTTTTGTAATGCCATTTTTATTTCATTAAAAAGCATTATGTTATGCTATTTTATCATAATATTACATTATAAGTAGGTACTTACAGGAACTTACTTAAAAGTTATTAACCACGTAACCTTTCTAATTTATTTTATTGTTAGGCCGGGCGAACGTTGAGGCGCAGTTGAGGTGACGCAGGGTGACGCAGGGTGACTCACGGGTCGTAAAATCTGTTGTTTCCAGAAAATGTAGGTACCCTTACGGAATAGAGTTAAGAATCACTGCAATACAGCGTGAATACAGCACACACACCGCATATCCGTCGACTGTCATACCCGTTTATGTATTCATTGCTAATTATTAAGAGAGCAGTCTATAATAAAGAACATTTCAAGTACCCAAATATTGTAAATACCTACCTCTATCTATTCAATTTTGCCCTCGATTTTGCCTTTATTTCTCGTTAGGTCTTTATTTAGGTAGATTTCAAAGAGTAATTTTAATAATTTTATTATTTCTTTTTGTGTCTATTAAAAAGCATGAGATTTTGTTATCAAAATATGAGAGCATGAGATTTCTTCGGAATGCATGAGACCTGACAACACTGGCATCAGTTGACCGGACAGTTAGATTTGCAATGGCGAATTGGCGTTGGCGATACGGAACCGATTACCGTAGTAGTGGGGAATGCTAGACCAATGCACGGAGCCGCGCCACTTATACTTCGTACCTCACCTGGGATAAAGCGGCAATTTCTAGTTTCTCTGTAAAGATCCGCAATTTCCGAATCTGTATCTATCAACTCAAAATATGGCAATGAAAAGTGACTGTTGTCTTGATTACTTCTGCCTTCATATCAAATTCAGATGTCCCAAAAACGCCGTCACACCAAACTTCAGTCTCTTAAAAGTGGCAGAGTTGTCATAAAAATATACAAAAATATTGCCTTGTAATTTTTTATTTTTGATTAATTGCTTTGTTTTCATCAAAAGAAGATCTGAGGTTTCGCCCGGAAAGTCACCAATTCTAACACTACTCGATTTTTTTATGACGGGTTTTAAAAATAAGGCTTACAAAACACCTTCACAGATATTAATCATCTGAAAGAAAAAATGATAAACGATTGTAATGAGCAGGGATGGGATCTACGTGTAAATTTTTACATAGCACACGTATGCTTTTTTATATTCTGTGTAATTAATCATTTAGTGCTAGTGTTTTGTTGTTTTAAATATAGTGAATATATTTAATAATAAGAACAAAATTGAGCGGTCGAAAAATCAATTCTAATTTCGGCTGACTACGATTAGAATTAGTAAAATCAAATAAAAAATATGCCGCAAATTGTTTGAAAAGTGAAAATGTTTTAAAGAACACTGTTGCAGCACGTCTTCAAGCACACAGCTATGAAAAATTACAATATCAATGTTAATTCATTGGGTGATTTGAATTAGTTATCGTAAATATAAACAAAATAAAATTAAAAACTTACATATTTTCAGAAATGTATGTGTTGTCTAAAATATCACAAGAACAATCAAGTTTTAGTAAAGTTTTTAATCAAAAGCAAATAACTCGGCAAATAATAATTCTAAAAATAAACTGCAAACAAAGAACGTTAAAAGAAATTTGCTACCAGGTTACTCCAGTAGTCGGGATGAGATTGTTACTATGAGTATTGATAAAGAAAATACAGTTCCAACAGCAACTTAGAAATGTTAATTTTTATTTTGTTGTAAGTACTAATTACAGTTTTAAATATGTTCAATATTATTTTATTTAATGATACGTCTTTATAATGAATTGTTGACATTGTCTACGTTATCTACATTGTCGACACTTCCAAATTATTTCTACATCTAGGTCATTGTCTACGCGTAGACAATTATGTTGTCTATGTTGTGAATGTCTACCAGCCCATACCTGGTAATGAGTTCAACTTCAAAATGTTAATATACCCAGTCCATAAAGAAGTCAGACGAAGATTGGATATGTGTCTTGAAATAAGAGGAGGTCATATAGAGAACAGATTGTGATATGTATGTAGTATGATGACATTTGCCTCATCTTTTAATTTTAGTTATTGTTATCATCACATTTTGTTTTAACTGTATTAAAGAATTATCGAGTTTAATCCTTTTATTCATTCTTAATGGCATTTACGCACTTTTAAACAGGAAGTAATACAGGAATATTTCTCTAATAAAAGTTTATTAGAAAAAGAGAGAGGAAAAAAAAATTGGGTATGTTTCTGGAAAAAACATAATTGATGACGTCATTAGTCGTTTCTGTCAAATCTGAAAGATAATACTTTCGATTCAAAATGGAGCTTACCTCATCCCATATAACACTACGTATACCAAATGTTATTTAATTTCTTTGTATCCATACAGTGTGCTCATACTATTGAGTTTGAGACACCCCATACAATCGTCTAGAAGAAACGCTTGTGCTTTGCTTGGAGTATAGGAGATAGAGGCATAGGAAGAGGACGAAATTAAACATTCGCGACTAGGCTTACCGCATCGTTAATAAATTCAAACAACTTATCCCTTTCACGTCTCCAGGAGCAAGAGCCGCTTCCTGCTGACTGACAAAATTCTGTACATGCTCCGATTGTAATTCCGTAGCTTCTTTGGGTAATTTATAGGCCGTGTTCTAATTATACGTCCCGAAAAGGTCTTTCCCGCTCGCAGAAGTCACTAATTATCCTCTCTCTTTATTCAATTTTACTACAAGGGGCTAATAAATCTAAGAGAAGTACGGCCCTTGCAGTTAATTCTGAATATAAGGGAATTTCTGCTTATTGTTCTGTACTAATTGTTGAGCATCTCGGCCCGCAGTTTCATGACGGATATTTTACAGCAGATGTATTATCGACTAGGACCGACGAATTTGCAGAAAAGGGAATAGAGAAGATAAATAAAAACATACAGAAGTATCTCTCTCGCAAATTCTCATAATAATTAATTTTCAAGTGCCTTGGAAAGCATGTCGGACCTAAATTGAAAATTCACAATGTTCTTCTCTCATCTAGTGGAAACTAGTTCAAGTGATATGGCAACTGAAAAAGTTGCTTTCGAATATTCTCAGCGTATTCAGGAAAGCAAATATCTAGATATTTAATGAAAGCGGACGATATTTTATAATCAATAATATTTGTTATTATTAGATTAGGTTAGATTTTTTGTTAGGCGGGCGCATGTCGGCGGTAAGAACTCACAAATCTGCTTGTAGAACATGCGAAAGATGAAGGACAATGTATCCAAGTCATGATACCCAATACCAAAACAAAGTGGTTAAATTTGTTTGTAACATCTTCAATTTAATAGAACTGGTAAGAAAATACGTAAAATTATTAAATGAAAACTGTGATCATGTTCGGTTCTTTCTTTGATATAAAGCTGGTAAATGCACCAAACAACCTATTGATACGTATACTATTAAACTGATTGCAAGATCTCTTAAACTGCCTAATCCAAATGCGTATACTTGTCACTGTTTTCGGCGATCTTCAACCTCCCTTTTAGTCGATCGTGGGGAAAATCTTTAGAGTAAGTATAAAAATACATGGTGGCTGGAAGTCCAATTCTGTCGTTGAAATCTACATCGAAACTTCTACAGAAAGCAACAAACGAACGGCTATTAAAGTTCTAGTCAAAAGCGAGAATATTCCCATTGTAAGCCGAAAATATTCAAAATGATGTTCACTGTCGAAGTATTTCATCGTCATTATAGCGTTAATATATTTCAAAAAAAAATACATGTAGGATAATGTAATTCATTATGACATTCGAAACAATGTTAAATCATAGTCATTACATGACAGTACATATATACTACCTATTTATGTATCAAGAGTGAAAAATGATCATTGCTTGAGAGAGTTTGTATCTACAACCACTCAACAAAATAAAACTTTTCAATTATTAACTTTATTACGAGAATATTAATTATGACAAAGGTAAGAAATTCATTTGTTAGCATTCGTAATTTGGATGCTGAAAAAACAGTCTTTATAATCTTTAATAAATATTCCTGATTCAAAAGCCATATTAGAGCTGTATTCTGATATTGTAAAATTTTCATCACTGCGATTGATACATTCAATTACTAGTACATTATTTGATGGCCTAGTTAAAATTTTCTTACTTGTTTGAATTCTATCATTGACGTTATTATCTATGTATCCTTCTGCAACTGTAGAACTCTTCCAACCTCCGTATCAGTTCAATTGTATAATATCACCTTCACCATGGACCAATAAAGTAGTAAATATACCGTCTATTTTTTGAAAATTGTCATCATCATTTTTTTATGATGACGATTTTAGTGTCTTTGCTTTCTCATAAAAATATGCGAGAAGTACCTTTTCTGAATATTTATAAATTTCCTTCGACTTACACCATGTCATAAATAGGTTATATTAGCTGCTTTCTTTCGCTCAGATTTTGTGATCATGGTTACAAAATGTGCAACAGGATTGGTGTATTTTAAAAAATAAGCAACTTGATTGGCTAATATAGAATCATGATCTCAAAGTCATGTTCGAAAGAAAGCAGCTATTGCTTCTCGTATAACGTCTTTGATTTTTCTGACAACAAACCTATAGTTACAGTTTCTGCAACATTTCTAATCTCAGGAGGTGTATTCGGGATATCATTGTCACTATTTTCAATTTCCATCATTTTTTCAACTAAAATTATCTCGCAAACACGGAATTCCAGGAAACAACTACTCTGCGGGCTAATGCCCCGACCAGCATTGAATTACACCTGGAAAACCTATAGCAACAGCTAGAGTCATTCGTCAGACGCCCACCAGACATATACCGGTTTCGAGCTTATTAGCTCTCATCAGTATGCCATAGGTGAGGTATCCGACGAATAATCCTAGCTGCTTTCGTCTTTCTACACCGCGTACTCATGGTCCCTTCTGTCGGGTTAGACAGACGAAAGCAGCTAGGATTATTCGTCGGATACCTCACCTATGGCATACTGATGAGAGCTAATAAGCTCGAAACCGGTATATGTCTGGTGGGCATCTGACGAATGACTCTAGCTGTTGCTATAGGTTTTCCAGGTATAATTCAATGCTGGTCATTTATTTCTCGCCGATCGCGATAAAGGTCGACAGCTTTCAATGGTGTCTACTGCATGTAGAACGCTTCGTGCCTGTGACATTTTCAGTCCGGCATGGAGTAGCGAACGGCCGATAGATGTAGTTAGTTCTACACCGCGTACTAAAATTATCTCAACTAAACTGCGCAAATTTTACCAAATTTGACAATTGTTAAATTTACTACTTAAAAAGAACGCTGTTTACTTGGTTGCTATTGACGACGAGCGATTGCTAGATTGTATCGCTCGGCAAGTAATAAAATGCCAGTCACGTGACACTCCTCATTAAATGTCAATTTTTCGTTGTCACGGTCAAGTGAAAACTCTACTTTAATTAGTGACTGTATATAAAACATGTTATTAGCTTCAAAATATCTAAACAACGCTGAGTTTTAACAGCGTTGGAAGGTAAAGTAATTATTTAAAATAGGAAGGGAGCACGAAACGGTTCGCAAATTTTTGAGCTCCTCACCTGTCTCTTGGAAAGAAAAACAATCCAGCGTTCCATTTATCCCATTAGAATGGACCGCGTCGTCTTTCTCGTCGTAATTATATTTAAAAGTTTGTTAAAACATTTCGCGAGGTACGCGCGCTAGTTTTTAGCGACGCGGCAAAAACGACGTCACTCTCTGTCCCGAGAGATGTCTCTCATTAATTAGAGGCGACCACACCTCGCTGGAAGCGGGGACCCGAGGCGTTTTAATTGTTAAATACGGCCAGGGTGTCAGTCAGATATCAGCGTTAACTTAATTTAAAAGTTTCACTTAAGGTGGTGGAAGTTGGTCGGGAATATGACGCCCCGTAAATGTACTCTCCATGCTTACATTAAAAACAATCCAAGTTTTCAAGTTTGGAGCTACACGCATTATTTATAACGGGGAGGACTTGTGAATTTCGTTGACAGTTTGTCGGCGGGTGGAAGTTTGGAAATCCACTTAATAGCTGCCTAACCCCGCTTTTAATGTCGATTAAAAGTTCTGGAACGGTTTGGGGACTGCAGAATTTATTAACATTTTAACGACTGTTAATACAGCTCAGAAATCGGTGCTTTGATAGCCCCTAATTTTCATTCGAGTGGAAAGTGATACATAAATTATGCATTTTAGTTAGTTATTTATTTACAACCAAATTGATGCCTTGCACTAATTCATGTATTATTTATTTTTATTACCTCTTTAGCCATACAATACATGAGGGTTCGTCATAATTAGTTACAAAATATCATATTTACACAATGAATCAGTATATAACACCAAAAAATATTTCACAACGTACGTCAATTACCTCTACAGAGCAACACCCAAATGTATGGCTCTATACAGTGTCACATAAAAAAAAAAACATATGTATAGTTTGACAAAAAGTACTCTTATGGGCTAAAACAAACATAACACATATTTTAGGCAAGATACATTTTTACAAAATACCTCTTATATAAGACTCAAATTCAGAAACCTCATACGGACTACTTTCCAGTAGCAACTTTTTTATACATTTCTTAAAACTACATAGAACTAGGGCTTTAAATAAAAGTTTTACTGATTACGTAGCCCAGCCAGTGGCTTGGCCCCAGGATACAACATTGTAACTGATTGCTGAGTACACCATGGCATAATATACATTCATTAATGCATCACTGCATATGTACCTCTTCAATGAGAATATCGCATAGTAAGCTTTATTGAGTCTACAACACATGGTCTAATTGCTGAGCCCATGTCAAATTTATGTCCAAATGGGTTCCCAGAAAATTTATATTATCGCTCATTTGAAGATTGAATCCGTCTATAGTTCCGCCGCTCTCCACAGACGATCTGCCCACAGCTGAAAATTCAATAAATCTTGTTTTATCGGTGTTCACAATAAGGTTATTTATTTTACACCACAGCAAAATTTGGCTAAATACGGTTTCCATTTTCAGTCTAACTTCACCAACAGTTTTACCCGATATTAACACAGTAGCATCGTCTGCATACATAAACAGTCTGCCATTCTCAATAAAATAAAAAAAAATCATTTACAAAAAGGAGAAATAGAAGTGGTCCCAGGACACTCCCCTGAGGTGTCCAAGCTCTACATTTTCACAATTTGAGAAACTATTTCCAATTCTAACAATTAGTTTTCGATTCTCAATAAAGCAAACTAACCAGCTATTGAGTAACCCTCGTATTCCATAACTTTCTAATTTGCCTAGTAGGAAACTAGGATCCAACATATCAAACGCTCTAGAAAGATCAAAAGAGATGCCCACTGTAATCATATCCTTATCCAATAAGTAATGTATAAATTGTACAATACTTGTAGTTGCGGTTTCAGTGAATAAACCAGTACGAAATTCATGCTGACAGGAGGATATATTATACTTGTCAAGATACGGAATAATCCGATTATAGCTTTCCAATAATTTTCGATATAGGACTTAAAATTAATATACCCCTGTAAAATTAAATAATTGTTGGATCACCTTTTTTGAGTACTGGAACAGTTTTAGAGATTTTTAGCAGTGTAGGAAACTTTCCATTTGCAATAGAAACATGTATTATTCTTGTAATGTAATATGACTAACCAATACACTTGAACATTCTTTAATTAATTTTATAGGTATTCTTCACCTCACCTCTTATAGAATCCTTCAACAATGTCCAAGATCAAGACTAGATCAATGAAAACATAAACAAATAAAAATAAGTTACGGAAATAAAATAATATTATCATGTACCAGCCAAAAAAATAGTCATATACCTATTTAAAAGAAGAAAATCACATTAATTCAGGTAAAAAATCCCTATAAAATTCTGCCATATTTTTAGTAATTTAGTATTGCTATTTAATACAGAAGTAGGATCCTCGTATGTGTTTTTCTGAGAATAATATGACATTGCACACTGTAATGTACAATGCATAAAACCTATGTTACTGTCAAGTTAAGCACATGAGACGAGGGTTACTAATAAAACTGCTTTCGTTAAAGAACAAATTTTTCTTCAAGCGTATAGTACGTTGGTACGCCAATGTCCCTGTTGGATAAAATACTATTAACGGATGGACTAAATCGTCTGCTGATGCTATAGGCCTGAATGTAAAGAACAGAAAAATAATAAACCATTCGAACAGGTCAACTACTGTTAGCGAATTGGCAAAGAAATGGTGTTCAAGAACAACAATTGCTGAAAATAACTGGTCTTGACAATCCAAATTCTATAAAACCATACTTAAACATCGACCAAGATCATCATAATAAAATATCATATGGTAACGTGGGAATAGATCTTCTATAGTAGAAAAAAATAGTCAATATAATGTTGCGTTAAGTTTTAATAACTATACCTTTGCTAGCTGTACTTTTAATAAACAAATAATTGTTTTGTTTTGTTGCGACTTTGATTTTTGTCAAAATATTTTCTGATCCTTCCGACATTGACCAATGCCTCATAATTTTGAGGTTAAATTTCTCAATGGCGTTCCTTTCCATTGCCATACAATTATCTCGTATATTAGCAATGTTCAAGCAAGCTCAGCTATAATTTTATACATTTAGGTTAAGAGTTGCCCTGTATAAGTACAACAGTATGTACAAAGCACAACTATTTTGATCGATACTTCGAGGTTAACAATAACAGGTAACGAATTGCAAGGTTGCAAACACGGAATTCCAGGAAACAACTACTCTGCGGGCTAATGCCCCGACCAGCATTGAATTACACCTGGAAAACCTATAGCAACAGCTAGAGTCATTCGTCAGACGCCCACCAGACATATACCGGTTTCGAGCTTATTAGCTCTCATCAGTATGCCATAGGTGAGGTATCCGACGAATAATCCTAGCTGCTTTCGTCTGTCTAACCCGACAGAAGGGACCATGAGTACGCGGTGTAGAACTAACTACATCTATCGGCCGTTCGCTACTCCATGCCGGACTGAAAATGTCACAGACACGAAGCGTTCTACATGCAGTAGACACCATTGAAAGCTGTCGACCTTTATCGCGATCGGCGAGAAACGATATTTTGCAAACACGGAATTCCAGGAAACAACTACTCTGCGGGCTAATGCCCCGACCAGCATTGAATTACACCTGGAAAACCTATAGCAACAGCTAGAGTCATTCGTCAGACGCCCACCAGACATATACCGGTTTCGAGCTTATTAGCTCTCATCAGTATGCCATAGGTGAGGTATCTGACGAATAATCCTAGCTGCTTTCGTCTGTCTAACCCGACAGAAGGGACCATGAGTACGCGGTGTAGAACTAACTACATCTATCGGCCGTTTGCTACTTCATGCCGGACTGAAAATGTCACAGACACGAAGCGTTCTACATGCAGTAGACACCATTGAAAGCTGTCGACCTTTATCGCGATCGGCGAGAAACGATATTTTGCATATATATATTCAATGCTGGTCGGGGCATTAGCCCGCAGAGTAGTTGTTTCCTGGAATTCCGTGTTTGCAAAATATCGTTTCTCGCCGATCGCGATAAAGGTCGACAGCTTTCAATGGTGTCTACTGCATGTAGAACGCTTCGTGTCTGTGACATTTTCAGTCCGGCATGGAGTAGCGAACGGCCGATAGATGTAGTTAGTTCTACACCGCGAATTGTAAGGTTGTCGCACGTTACAGTATGTTACAGTCCGCTACATTTATTTAGTTACGTAAATAATCAAAACTATAGAACTGGATTCCTTCAAGGATCTGTCCTTGGACCACTGTCATTTCTAATTTTTATTAATGGCATTATGTTCATCTAAACTACAATTTCCTTTCTGATGCAAATGATCATATATCTGTCAAATATTTATTTAGGGACTTCAATCTAACATAGATACGTTATGCTAGCTACCTCACCTTTTTAACCATATTTTGTCCATAATTAGTAATAGTTCCACGAAATCTCATATTACTACAATACTAGGAAAATATAACTTTATAATCCCTATAATAAACCTGAATGTGAAATTATATATAAGTAAAAACCTTGTATACATTTGAATGTTTTTATCTAGATTTTGAGAATTTGTCATTAATATATTTTCATGGAAATTAAAAGTATGACAGACCATTTGTCATTCCTAGGTATTAATGAACATATACGTATGCAAATTCCCTCCATTTTTTACAAACCGCATAACTCAGTTGCGTGCTACGAACACATATAAAGTTTCCCTAATATACTCGTACCGTGATAGCTGCTTGACTTAAAGTGGGTATGTATTCGCGTTGCTCCGCTGGTATGCGATCTTAAATCTTTTCACGTGCCTAAACTGCTTCCAAATAGAAATATGAAACTCGCTAACATATTTAGGACAGCCAGACTCAGTTTCTTACCCAACGGTGGCGAAAACAGATAAATTAGTTTCAAATCGATATCTCAGTGTTTCAGTTACAAAATGAATGTGATACGTAATTGAAACTCATTCACGGTAAATGTATGCAAGCCAATTACTATTTCCTACGATCATGCGGATCACGTGTACTTTTCCATACGATATTTCGTGGGGAAAATGGCACTTTTCCGTACGAATTACGTTACATTATACAATAGGTCTATCGTTTTGTTATAACAACAATTATGTCCAACATAATTCAACGGATGCAGGCAGAATTAAACGAAAAAGTTTGCGCTAGATTTTTCTCAAGCTGCTTATGACTATCGCTCGATGCAGCTTACCATCTAACAATAAATAACGGTAAAGCTGCTAATACGCTGAATTACTCTAGACACAAGTAGTCACCGATAAAAATGCCTGTCGTTTCCATAACTACATGCAGTTTTGATTGTTAGTTCAATCAGTTCAGTTTGAAGGTTGAGTTAGATTGATTTTTCTTTTCTCTTTGTCGAGAACTACTCAAAATGAATGAAAAGTATCTCAATGATGTTCCGACAGAGATATTGGAGGCCGCTAATGCTGCAATTTAATGCATTAATCCTGCAAAATGAAGAATTTTCTATGAAAAAGAGCTTGCTGTCTTTGACCAATGGCGTATGGAGAAGAACACTTCATCATTGAAAGAAGGTATTTTTGGCCACAGCAAAACGTAACTCTCCGTCAGCTATATGGTCGAAGTATTTGATGTTGAAACTACGCTTCAAAGTAAAGAAGGACTTTGATATTGGAAAATTCCTCAAGTTAGCGGCATATCTGAAGAAATCAAGTGTTGGTTACAAGCCAAAATAATCAAAGGTTTTAAGGAGAAAGGCAATAGAACATTTTCTTTCATGCAATATATTACATGTTGCCCTTATCTTCTGTATTCATTACAGTTTTTTCAATTTTAGTTAAAAAAAATGTACCTAAATATTTTCCTGTTGCTCAAGATAATGTAGAACCTGTTTTAAAGACGCCAACTGCAAAAAATTATAAACAGAATGTACTTTTTATGCAAAATACATATTTTCTTATAATATTATTTTATTGGTTTTCACATTAGAAGCAATTGGGTCTTTAAAATTATTCTAACACAGACAATGTAGCTTACGCTAAATGTGGCAAGCTATGAAAATAAATTTATTGCCTTAGTAAAATCACCATTTGACAAACTGTTTGTTCTTGTTATAGTATTTATACTCGATAGTCATAATTTATACATAATCGTTAGTTTGAAAATTGTTAAAATTCATTGTAGTTTGAAAAACTATCATTTTGGACGTGTTATAACTTGAGGAAGAGAATTACACATTAATTGAAATTCTCCATAGCGATTTTACGTTTGAGTTGATGCTCTTAATTCTCGAAACATTAATTTAATCGAATCCGAAAATATTAATAACATCAGCTAATACTAGTACCTATAATAGTAAGTAATAATGAATTAAGTGAGATGCTTAAATTGACTACCTCAATTTCTGATGCGTCAAACAGTACAACACAAACATATTATACTTTTCAATATTTAACACCCTATTGTTATTCAAAATTATATATATGTTTTTAAATAATAATAAACTGTAAGAATTTTCAAGCACCATCTGCATAACCTATCACAAGAACAATAAAATTGTCAAATGATGACATTAAAACCATTTGTTTTCATAGCTTCCAACACTTAGCGTAAGCTACATTGTCTGTGTTAGAACAATTTTAAAGACCCAATTGCTTCAAATTAATTAATTAATAAAAGTACATTCTGTTCATTAATTTTTGCAGTTGGCGTCTTTAAAACAGATTCTACATTATTCAGAAACACGAAAATATTTAGGTACCTACCTACATTTTTATACTAAAATGGAAAAACTATAATAAATACAAAAGATACGGGCAACATGTTGTATAATAATAATAATAAATTCGTTATTTCCATTAGACAATTTACACATTGTATTGGAATAGTCCACAAAAATAAACAAGTCTAAAAATTGTATAATACTATACACGTACACATAAAATAACACTACCATAACAAACATTCTGGAGTAAAGTATTCTTTTAAATCATAAAAACATTTGAATATTAAATGTTGCTTTAGGCGTTTTTTAAATAGTTCAGTCGATGGGCAAAGTTTGAGTTCAGAAGGCAATCTATTATATATTTTAAGACCAACATAATTGGGTGAGCTGCAAGTAACATTTAATCTAGAATAAGGCACGTAAAAATTATTCTTTTGTCTTGTATTTATAGCATGGATATTGTCGTGTTTGATAAACTTATCCTGATTGTTATGTATATATATGCAAAGTTCGTATATCAAAAGAGATGGCACTGTTAAAATCTGGTATTTTATAAATACATCCTTACAACTAACAAAAGATGACAGATGAAACATCACTCTCAGTATCTTTTTTTGTGCAATAAAAACATTACTTGACATTGTAGATAGTCCCCAAAAACATATTCCGTACCGCAGTCGAGATTCAACTTCAGCATAATACAAATTTATTAGTTGATTAATGTTTAAAACGGTTCTAAGATTTCTAAATTGATAAATTACGGAATTTAATTTCATAACTATATGCTCACAATGAGGTTTCCACGTTAAACATTCATCAATATAAAGACCTAGAAATTTAACACTCTCTGCATGCTTTGCCACACAATTACTATTTACATGTAGATCAAGTACCCTACAAGTCTTTTGCCAATTATGAAACCTTAAAGCTAATGTTTTTTCAGAATTTAAAAAAAGCCTATTTTCACAAAACCATGCATTGAGTTCATACAGAACATTGTTACATTTATTTTGCAGCATATCATTCTCTTTATCAGATACCACTACAGAGATATCGTCAGCATATATAGGGTTAACTATGACTAAGTACAAAATTTTAACCACGTGCTCAGGAGCCCTAAAAACAATAAGAAAGAATTTTAGCTCGATATTAAAAAAATAGGGCAAAACCCTTTTTTCCTACGGAAAGTCGGCGCCTATGATGAGTATCGACTGAGAGGGCTTATGGCTTAGATCCATAGTTGACATTACATCTGTCAACAACTTCCATGCGGTCGTTTGCAGTGTTTCTAAATGCAGAAACGACAAAAATTATCATTCTTATTAGTAATAATACCTGATAGGTAGGTAACAGTTAATCCAGTTAGCTCCAGTATTTTGCATTCGTTTCTCATTATTTGGTTACAAACTTGTAAAACTACATTTTCACTTACTACCGATAAACACACTTCCCGTAGGTACAATGCCTATGTATTATAACAAAATCGAAGAAAGGGATGAGTAGGTAGGTTCTAATAGATAACAGAAAACGTTTAACACCCGAGGCAGTCTCGTCCCATAACCTAGAAAAACAAACCGGCGATTTATATTGTGGGAAAATATCTGTACCCGGCACATATTCCTTTATTTATTAACTATAAAACGTTTTAAATTAAAATAAGGCACTAAAAACTGAAGAAGAACACAAAACTACAACGTAAACACAGAAATTAAATTATAACATGACAGCGAACCGACTCGACTGGACCGACTGCCGACTGTGGCCGACTGTTGCATGCCGGGAGCTTGCTGGTTGCATACTCTGATTCTCGCATTGGCGGCATTAAATAAGGATTTAATATAATATCGAAAACAATTTTTTTTTTTCGCTTTATAAATAAGTTCTTCTATCCCCTCTTAAAATATTTGTACTTAGTCATAGTTAACCCTGTATAATAAATTTTACAGTATATTGCATAAAGACGAAAAACAGGCAATTTTTGTGACCATAGCCTACTTGATAAAATTTTTGCGCCTAGAGGGCGCAGCGAACCATACATAACCAATAAGTCTCTTTAAATAAAAAAGTTAGACAGCCTTAAAGTTTGGATACTTTACAGGTTTTTTTGTTATTACTCATAAAGTTGGCCATGGATTTCAAATTTGTTTTTACGAGCATAAACGCCTCCAACAATATTAAAATATTTTTGACGTGTCTCGCATATTAAGCGATAGATAGGAGTGGCCCTCTTATGTGAGACAGCCTGTATATGCAAACAGAGCACAAGGAAACATGAAACCAAATATGGACCCATTGTTATCAGTGCAGTTTCACAATATTTTGTTTCAAATCTCGTATAAAGCCTTCCGATGTTATCATTCGGCAAGAAACACACAAAACAATAATTCAAGTACTCATTCCGGAGTTAAAATAAATTTTATACATGTAAGCGAAAAAACGATTCAAAAACTCCTGTCGAGGCATTTTTTGAGGCATTCAGGACCTCCAAATTTGTTGTCGTCCTTTTTATATAAAAGATCTTGTTTTCCCCGGGGCAGTATATTTAAATACACTTGAATAAATATCTCCAGAAAAGAATCTTATTGGGTCTAGTTATGTATTCAGGGCGACAGATTGAAAAGAAACCCCGGGGAATTATGCGGTCGTTTCAGGGCGAGTTCTGGGCTGAAAGTGGGCAGCGCCATCAACAACGTTTAAAAGGATGTCCCCAAACAACCAGATGAAGGTAAATATTGGTTCCTTGCCTGCGTATATTTTCCGAATAGAAATAGACTCAAATTAGACATTTATTAGATAAACAAAATATGTAGGATCATATTGATAGTAACATTTTTACAGTTGGATACATTTTTAGATATTGATGCGCACTTAGGTATGTGATTATATGACTCAGCCTACAGCTACGTGATGCAAACTTCACGTATGTAAGGCAATAATGTCTACATCTCATTTATTGCGTAATAGCTATTCTAATACCAAATAGTGCTTTTCTATTCCTCAACTTAATTTGGTGTAATAAGAACATTGCACGAAACAATGAAGTTAAACTTAAATTTTCTATGTTCAAAAATTCATTCTCATCAATATGATTTAGCCAAACCACTTCACGTATTCTTAAAAAAGTTAATTATATTTGGTGCTTACAGTTGTAAGACCAAAATTCTTCTTTGAAAACTTCTGACAACGAAATGTATATTTTAGCTAGGAAAAAGTGGACGCCACCGGAAACACACATGTTAAAAACATGAACCCCTTTGAGCTCCTCGTAAAAGTTAGAGATACAGCAAAAACAACAATGCCTCCGTAAAAATGTCCCGACTCTGGAAAGATATGAATTATATAAATATTTTACTGTCCTCCTGGTTAAATACAGCATCAAAGAGATATCTTTTTCAGAAAACTCCAGCGCCGAATGGTTTAACAAACAATTTTGTTGTTGATATTAGTACTGAAAGGTTTTACAGGAATTTTTAACTCCGAGACAAACAAATTTCTTGTTGATATTAATGATGTGTGTTCCACTAAGTCAGGATGAGTTAATATCGCTGAAGCTGAACAATTATGTTCGCTAAATAGAGGGATTTATTATGACAATGTGTGTTCAAGTAATCCAAACTAATTTCAGTAGCCACGATTAGGCCAGCTTTAATCTGCATGTAAAACAATGAGCCGAATGTTGTATGCAAATAGGGTTTTCCGATCAGTTCGTCCCATTATCCACAGAATAAAAAATGTAGGTAGGTAATCCTTAAAAATTCATGATAACGTTTATTGATCTCTGCTTTCATTTGATAGATTTTAATGTTTCCGCAATCAGAAAAATCTACAGCTTTAGAATAAAAAAAACTGTTATTGCCTACGCTCAGGTTGCAATTGGTTATTGTCACAGCCACCTAGACTCAGATTAAAATTTTTGGGTGTATTTCCTAATTGTATTGATATATCAGATATATTCGACATTTTCCTTTATATCTCAGTAACTACTGGAACAAATATATAAGTATATCATATGGATATAATCAGAATTGTATGCTTTTTCAGAATTTAGAAAAATATATAGTGTTGCATTTAAAAAAATTTAACTTCGGCAAATAATTGTTTTAAATCGATGTTCTATTGTTTTTTTTTCTAAGGCACGTCGAGTCATCTATCAAAATGACACAATTTTTGTATTTGACATTTTTTTGTAACTATGACATTAAAACCACAAATTGAGTGAGAGCGTTACGCTGCACACGCGGTACACTCACAAAGATTAAGCAAGCACTAAATACAGAAAAGCGAAACGCACTAGCCGCAATAGTACTATAACTAATAGTACTTTTAGGTAAAAGCAGCAGGTAATAGATTACAATGTTGTCGTACGATACAGTACATTACAGTTTAAAGGTTTTCTTCAATTATTTACTTCATTAATAGGTACTGATAAAAAACAAATTACGATACAGGAGTTTTTACTTAACCTTACTTGGACATTAGTTTTTAATTTCGTAACACAGTTTTGCATTTTATTTCAGCAGCATTTTGATTTTTAAAATATATTTGTTGAAAAACTATTCGTTTAGTCATATTTTTGTTGCTTTTGGTCGATATACAGACAAGCCCTTTTAGTATCTTATATTCCGGGCACCCTTATACATGAAATACGATCGATTATTAATATTTAAGTGTTTTACATCACGAATTGTGTGTGAATTTGGGTATAAATTATATGACTGACAAGAGCTCTGAAGTAGATCTCGAGACCTATATCAGGTTTTCCTTTTAATAAATAATAAGATTACTCTCCCTTTGAAATCATGCCAAGTACTATACGCGTACCCTGGTGCCGTTCTATGTTGTTTAGAATACCTCAGTCTTCGCCGGTTTGTTTAACAATTAAACACAGAAAGTTTGTGTTACCCAAATACCCCCTTGTAAATTAATTCCCGTTCCTTGCACTCGTTTCGCTCAACAGAAAATGGAATTTGTGTGTTTCGACAACGGTGATAGTTAGGTTTTAATAAATAAAGCAGCTAACGTGTTAACTAAATTTGGATTTGGTACGACATTCGAAAGATCAGTATAAATTTATAAAAGCGATCAATAAGTTTCCCACAATATAGTTCACCGGTTTGTTTTTCTAGGTTATGGAACAAGACTACCGCGGGTGTATTAAAAGTTTTCTATTATCTATTACCTAGCTATTCCTTTCATTTGATTTGCTTATAATAAAAAGGTATTTTATCTAACTGTACCTGTGGGAACGTGTTTTATCGGTAGTGAGTGGTTGTAATGAGTGAAAATGTAGTTTTGCCAGTTTGTAACGAAATAATGAAAAACGAATGCAAAATACTGCAGCTAACTGGATTAACTATTAACTAAAGGTAGGTACAATCGTTTTCAATAATAATGACACTCTTTTAAAACAGTTTGTGAACTTCTGGAAGTTCTGAGTAGAAATTTCATTAAATCTGCATCCGCGAGTGAAACAACTAATAACTAACATTAAAAATGTGAAGTAAATTTCATTATAAATACATCAGAAGTTCTAAAGAATTCGCCAAATTCATTGCAATGAGTGTCATTATTATTGCAAACGATTGTACCTTTACATGTAAAACAAAAAACACTTATTAACTTAACCAACTTTGACGCTCTGTATCTTTTTCATTATCAACATTTTATCAAGGCATAATGGCTTATAATATTTTGAAGTAAAAAATCTAGTAGGCCTCCATGGACCATTACTTAAAGACCACCCTGTATTTCGTACAGACGTGTTCTAAGTAGAACATAAGGGGAACACAAGTGGCCGGTGTTTTGCTAACGTTGAAAAGATTAATTAATCTCTTAAACATGCAAACCACATTATTCTTTCACCCTTTTAATGCAGTCCGACCCTGTTCCGGCGGTGCGGCGCTATTTTACGACTTTAACGAAGCATGTCATGGCAACATTTCCATATAAAACGCGGGCGGCTTGAAGCATCGTGGGGAGAGTTCGACGCGATGAATGCCATTTAGTAACTGTCGCCTTGCTGTTTTAACAGAATTATTCTTCATACCGCACTCTCATTAGGGCCTCGAACCTCCGCTGTAGAATCGTGTCATTAAATGGCAGACTTCGAGGAGTTTGCTTCTAATTATGCAAATAATACTCGAATCAATAAAATAACAGCTTTACCTACTGTGTCTACATCAGCTGTTACATCACTCAACTCAAATTTATCCTCAATTTCGAAAGCCTTTATCTCGTCTATTCGGAAGATCAGCGAAATTATGAAAATTACTACGCACAAAATATACTGTACACCAAAAGTATTGAGTGATGATAGGTTCGTCTTTGTAGCAGTTGGAAACGGGAAACTGTCAGAAATATTCGACCAGTTAAGTTGAGAACGGGTTACTATTGAATTTAACGCAATACATAGTTGGACGGACATTTCTGATAGTCTCAAACCGCTTCCAACGGCTGCAAAAACAAACCTAATATAGTATCACTCAACGCCAAAAGTTAATTCCTAACAGCAGAAAATAAGAACAATTATTAGGTTCAAAATAAAGTAACAATTTTTTTTAGTTATTTTGCTAGACATAAAAAATATAAAAGGTGCTATCTCTTGGCTAAAGAAACGATTTTTGGATATTTCATAAACTGAAGAAGGATTAAATACAGCCGAAACGTAGGCTTGCCAATAAGTTGGTTTTCTTTAACTTTGGACCCCATTCCCAGCAATATTTCTAAGGATTATTATTATCATTTTTTTGATATTATATTTAGGATATTTTCTGTGTTTGTACTCATAAGTATTTGTTTCCGTACAGTTTTACTTCAATAAAATGAATTATTGTAGCGACAATTTGAAATTTAATAATTACAATTATATGTAGTACACTTTCTTTATATGTAAAAAATATTCCTTTAATATAATATTTGAAATTTATAACAGAAGTATGTTCTCTGATGTAGTCATTTATATGAAACTGAAATATAGTATTAATATTGTACAAGTGAAAGGTACACTTGGCTCTGAGTATTTTTTCTGTTTTCCATGTCCTTTAATATTTCTTAAATTAATGGCAGCAAATCGACATTCTCACCCTATATTGGCCATAATATAGCTGGAAAGTTCAAGATTATTTGCAGTGAACTGACTTTATGTCTTTACCTTTCGATAAAGAGATTTGATTATAATAGGACCTTTCCAATTCAATTTATATAGTCTGCAGTAAAATTACCTTCATTTTCTCACCAAGGAAATCAAATGTATATAAAAAAAGTGAACTTATCGCTTTAAATTGACTCTATTATGAACCAAATTGATGTTGATATAGAAGCCTCCGCTGATAAAATATTCTAGGATTTAATATTAAATCTGAAGGTGATAGAAATACGTAGTTATACAATCCTTATTGAAAGAGATTTTAAAGAACTTTAAAATATACTACGTGAAAATAAAACGTGAACATATTTTTCTATTTTGATCATTTTTTGCACTACTTTTTCTACTCTCAGTGAAAGTAAAAAAAATACAGATCTATCTGTTAAGTTCTTGCATATGTCGTTCTTTGATAGCATAGCATTCTTTTTTAAAAATTTCTGCTCACATTTTTTTTCAAACGACATAGAGACGAGAGTATGAAGATCGTCGACTTATACAATCAATTCAATCAGATATGTAACTATGTACGTATATGAAAGTAATTCACAGGCTAGGTAGATAAATATCGTGTGACATACATCCACCACACAGCCTCGTATAATTTTCCGTCATGTCCTTAAAGTGATGCAACACGATTGTGGCTCTAGATATTTCACAGGACATGCGATGCTAAATGACGTGTCTTTTTCGTATCCCTTGTGCATGTACACACACGCAATTTGTCACATTTTTATTGTTGTTTTATAATTAAAGTCCACTCACAGTCCCTGAGGCCAGCGCTTCCCAAACTGTTGACCTTGCACGCCAGTTTTTAGAAAGAATAATAGCGGTCATTTTTAATGTAAACACCAACGATTGTTTAATTGTCAGTGAAATTTACATTGTGAATATTCATAAAATATTGTTTATCTATTTTCATTTAGCAACATGAATTTTACAATTCTATAAATAGAATGGTGGAGGAGAAATAATGAGGAAATATAGGCAATGTATCGGGCACCAAAATAAGACGAAGTTGTAAAAGCCAGAAGAGTGCAGTGGCTAGGGCTTCCAGAATGTATGGAAGATGAAAGGACAGTTAAAAAATTGTAGGGAGTAAATCTAGCTACAAGAAAAAAAAGAAGACCAGTTATTCTTCGGAATTCTTCAATCCAAGCCCAAAACGAAGTCAAACGGATTTTCTCAGACACCTCCTTTACCTTGTTAGCCTTGCAACAATCTTCAAACTTTTGATACTCAAACTTATATCACGCCTTGGATTTTATCGGAACTAGACTTGATACTCCGTTTGCCGCTGCTTCTGTATGGGACAGTAACTTCCATCAGAGAATCACTCAATTTGAAAAGCGCTTTTTATATTTATGGGTTTATTTGACAAAGTTTTGACTGTAACCATGCGAAAGATAACATAAGAAAACATGATCCGTAAACTTAGCAGCAGGTGCTTTTACTGTTCATATATAATACACCAGTTTCTTTTTTTACTGTATGGGAAAGGTATTTTAAGCTAATATAAATCAAATCTCCTACAATTCCTATCAATGAAGTCATATGTATGTTCTCTGATACCAAACACCTAGGTATGCTAATGAACAATTCCACAGACAAAGCTATATTCCATAATAATTATCTAAAAAAAATTAATCTAGCTAAATTTACTAACCTGGTTTAATGAAAATATTCTATAAATATCACTTTCGAAACTGTGGGAACTCGAAGATTCAACCACAGTAGATGAGATCTGATCTATCTCTGCATGTTTAGGATTGCCTCTTCATGACTTCATTGATAGGAATTGTAGAAGATATATTAGCTTAAAATGTCTTTCTAATACAGTAAAAAATGTTACAAAAGCTAATAATAAATAATATAAGGGTAGATATTGTGGGTGTAGCTCAACGGGGCTTCAGTCCGCGGAGTATTTAGTTTCACACAATATTGTTAATACCTAAAAATATATTTAAAAAAAACACCAGTTTCTTGTCGCGTCATTTGACACTTTTTGTCAAATATATTTTTCTCACGTCATTAAATGAAAATAGATCAAATGTTGTACAATATTCTTGTTGTAAATTCATATTACTATATTTGATGTTTTATGATCATCTTGTGTTGTAATATAAATATTTACAACACTTGTAAACAACTATTAATGATCTGTTCAAGCAAGGAATGCAGGCTGGTTCCAAATTGTCAAAACTGTTGGTCCAACTACTTCTTCCATGATGTTTACCGAAAACCAATTCCTTTACTGGTCGAATATTTCAGACAGTTTGAAACCATTTTAGATTCCTTGCTTGAACAGACCTATTATTTCTTTTTACAACCGAAAACTGTGTAAAATTTGTCCAAGATGTATTAAAATTTCCTGTTGCTGTAACAGTAACTTTAATAACAACAAATTCCTGTTTGTATTGAATCTACTCTTGTAAATACCAAATATTCGATAAAATACTAGTTCGTTCAACTTTCAGTCGTTGTTAGATGGACTATATAAATGACTTTTACTCAAGCATATCGTTAAATTTGTAAACAAGAAAGGACGAATACAAGGCTTAGAAACTACGAAGATTGTTACATAAGCTTCAATTGAATTCAGCCATTGTTAGACGGTGCAAAAGGCGATGTCAAATTTTATTGCTCTAAACCGCTTATAACTTGGAGGAACTTGTTAACAATCAAATAGTTACCAGAAAACAATTTACTTAGCTTAAGCTTGCCTGAACAACGAACTTTACGCTATTCTTAGCTCCCAAAGCTAAATTAATGTTTATGAAAGCGACAGAGATACCAAAATCACTGAATATAGAGAAGACAACTAATAAAATTAAGAAACAAATTGATATCTCCAGGATGTTCTCATTAATTTTTTCTTAACTTTGGTAAATGATCAAAAAATACTAATGATATTTCTTATGTTTTTCTCTATGGCGCCAAGTTCTTGTAATACAGGGTATTGAACTTTAAAACAATTATTTTATTTTATTTATTATCTACTAAACAAATAAATATTTTTATTGGTACGTAACAGCAAAAAGAGATTAACATTTTGATATGAACATTTGCAGTAATTATTTATTTATTTAAAATTACATCTGCCCAATCTATGTAGAGAGCAATAAAGAACATAATATACGGGATGTACCAAAATCAGCCTGCCAAAATCTAACTGTAGATGATTAAAAAGGGCTCCTTAAAAGGCGGTCTAGAATATTGAACGAACTGAGAATCATCATTAGACACAAAATCTAGTGTTTCAAAAATAATTTTGCACAAATAGTCAAATAGTGGGGGGTCATGGGTAAACATCTTCGCCGTAAGACACAAAAAAATTAAAATTTTGGTGAATTTTACAAAGTACTCTTATTTCATTTCAATAAACTGGTTCGTTTTCGAGTAATATTTATTTAAAAATTTTGTGACACCACAAAAGTTTAAGATGGAAACTATACTCGCAAGTAGTCAAAATAGTTTGTCAGATTCTACCTACTGAAAAACTATTGCTGAAATTTTAAAATTGTTTAATCTGGCAGTGAAAATCTCGAGATATGATAAAGTTAGGGTAATATTTATCCAATCACTCTCCTTCCCCCCCGTTTGACACGCCTATGACTAATTATGCAAAACTGTTTTTAGAGCATTTGATTCGCAATCTAATTGTGATTTTCAATTTCAAATTTGATTACTTATCGTGACTCGTTTTGGAAAGATTTTAAAAATATCAAATTTTGGCGACCTTATAAGGGGCCATAGCTCCTTTTACCGACCTACAAATATATAACTTTTTTCTTGGAATCCACAGTATTTTTTTTTATTTGGGACATCCTGAATATAATTAGAATAACAAATAGAGCACAATAAGAAAAACCATAAATAATAGATTAAGTAAAAAACGAAAGTTTGTAGACAACTTAATTTAAATAATGCCCAAGCTTATGTAGATTTACTTGAATGCAACGATAACATGTTTATGACTGAAGAAAAAAATCTCATGCATGGAGCGTGAAGATGGTCGATTGCGCCTTTTAGTTCTCAAAGACCCATTTAGCAGCAGCCAGATTATTACAAATCAGTGGTTTTAAGAACATTGGGGGATGATTGATATGCGTACGTCGAATATGAATAAGTTTTGGCCTCTTGTCTTATCCTGCACATGGAGTGCTGTCTCTAACTCAGTTAACTGCTTACAATGGTGTAGAGAGATGATCAAGAATGGAATAAGGTAATCTTTAGTGACGATTCGCTTGTGCCTGGGGATCGATGATGGTCGTGCAAGGGTGAGAGAGTAATGTGGTGAAAGACGCGATCCACAATTTGACAAAGAGCTTCATATTCACCACACAAGTAGGCGTTATGGTGTGAAGTATTATCGTGTATGGTAGCCGATCATCACTAGTTTTCATTAGAGGCAACATGACAGTCCAACGATACATTTCGCCACTTTCCAACAAGACAATGCTAGACTTCATGTTTCCAGAATAGCTTTTATGGATCAGTATCAGATTAACCGTTTACCCTGGCCACTAAAATCGCCAGATCTGTCACCTATTGAACATCTCTGCGACATGATTAGCCGCAGACCACTGCAGTTACAACACCCCCCAACAGATTTTAGCAGGTCTTAACCATGAAGTTTAGATAGCTTGCAATGAAATACCTAAGAAGGCGTATCAATGAGTGTATTAAGAATCGTGGGTTCTCAACACACTATTGAACCAATTTTTGCAATAGGTTCTCTGATCTTGCTGGAAATGTAATAAGTAATTTAATAAGTAAATGGTCCTGAACCTGTCGACCAAAAGTAATTAAAATCTAATGAACATATATCTCTCTTTGTCGTGTAGTAGGTATATTATCTAAATAAGAGTGATATTTAACAAGTACGCAAACTATGTCTAAGAAGGATTGTAAAATTATTAATCATTCAAGAGTTTGTTTTTGTTTCCCTTATTTTTTGTGATTTGTTTATAAAATTGGTTTTGCTTAGGACGATTACCATCAGAATTATCTATAAAAAAATTCATCGATCCCAGGCAACCGCTCCACTAATTAAATATTGGATTAGTGATTTTTTGCTTTCATTTAGAAAGCAATTACGTCCACACACAGATTTTTTTTGAGAGATCGTCCGTGGAAATGTTTTGCGGGAAAAGAGAACAGAATCAGAATTAATTTACCCGCAACGAACATACGCAGATACATATGAGATTGCCCCATAATTTATTTTACTGGGAATATGCTCTGGATTTTGCATACATCAACATAGATTGAATCATAATGGATAAAGTAAAACTAAACAAAATCGATCCGACGACGAACTCGAATGACAAATTTGACGAACAAGTCAATCATTCAACGTGATTTATTATTTTCCATTAAATTAATCAAAATTTTGACGGCTACAAGATAGCATTCAGCTAAAATTAATTTCATATGCAAACAAGGTTAAATAAGTTCATATCAAAGGACTTTCTACTTATTCCACAGACAATTTTTCAATTAGAACATATTTCTGGAGGCATATATTCCAATAATTATATACCAGTATTGACATCAAAGTTATTACAAATAAAGTCGTGGAAAAAACAAATTGAATAATGAGGAAAACACATGATTCTTCCAAATATGTGGACAAGTATGAATGTATTATTTAATCGAAATTACGTTTGTCTAATTTCGTGGAAAAATAAGCCAACGGCATTTAAAATTTTAGGCTGGCCACGCCCCTAGAAAACGGTAGCCGCCAAATATCTTAATCGCTAAGATATATTAAAAAATATCGGAGATGCCTGGATAATTTTAAAAGGCGGACCTTGTATATTGTTTATACAGAATTTAATTTAACTATACAATCCCAAGAATTTTGGTTTATCGCAACATAAGAACGTACGATATTAGGTCTTTGTCAAGTTGAATAAAAGATATTTTGGGAATCTCAAACTTTTTTTATTTTAAACATATAGGTAATTAAGTTTGGATCCCTATATTTCAAATGGACTATCTAAGGATCTTTAAAAATATTTATACAAAATATATACATTTAATATGCAGTTTATTTAAATTAAAATATAAGTTGTTGGAAATGAAATCGCTCAGTTAACACAAAAACAGACTTTTACGCAGAATTGATCCGTTACAAATAAAATAACATGGTGACACTACCTTCCTGCTGACCATAAAAAAATTACGTCACGTAAAAACTCACATTTCGCAATGGGCAGTTAAACCGATGATTTTTTTCAAATCCGCAACAGAACAAATATGTTTTGTTTATTTTGCAATACTGCCTTTCTCATCGAGAGAACAAAAGGAAAAGAAGTTGTTTTCACATATAAACCAGAGCAAATAGCTTGATGCCTATATTTCTATAGAAACATTTTTCTAGGAACAGTTAATGCTGTCGCTATTACAATGCGGGCTATCTTGGATCCCCTGCTTTAAAATGAAAATTTACAGCAAAATTGGATTTCCTGAGCATTTATGGTACCCCGTTCTAAGGGAATATCCTGTTAAGGATACGTATATCGTCATCATAGAACAAATAGGACATTTACAATGTAACTGTAGTATTTTTCGCACTTCTAGAGAATCTCAAAGAATCCCAGAAAAATGAACGTTCCTGAAACATAAATTTCAGCAGATAATGCACGGAAAGTCCATAAATGATTGGTAAAAAGATTGCATTTTAGCATATTTTTGTAAACAAAGATTAATTGAATTATATGCGTACTTTAAATTGTTTTTAGCTGACCTAGTTGTACCAGTAGCTGCTTACCCAACCTCAGTAACTGCGACATTAGAGAAAGCACATTACATAAAGAAGAAATCTGAATAGAACGACAAAAAAACTTCATCGAACTCTATTAAAAAATGTAACCAGCGCATTGTTGCGGAAAATATAATGTTAAAATAGGGAAACTAAATCCGATATAAATAGAATTTTAGAAATTTACCACATCAGTACAATCACCATAGCCATTGCAATAACATGAGAATATTAGTGTTGTGTTTAGGCGTATGCCTAGCAGTAACCTACTGCTCGGCAAGGGTAATCACAGAGGATGATAAGGCAGGTGCCGCCGTCGACTTAGTTGCCGCTGAGACTCAGCACGAGAAGTCAGAGCATCACGAAGCTGGAGGCGGCGAACAGAAGCATGCCGAGCATCACGAGGACCACGGAGAGAAGGGCGATAAGGGATACAAATCCGAGCACCACCACGACAAGGGTGGTCACGGAGAACACGAGAAGCACCACGCTGCCGGCCACCACGAAGAGAAAGGAGGTCACCACAAGCACCACCACGAAGAAGGCGGACACCACGGTGAACACCACGCCGGTGGCAAGAGCCACAAGGGCGGTAAATTCGGCGAAAAGAAGGGCCACAAGAAGGGACAGAAGACCACCGGTTACCACCACAAGTCGCACAAAGACGACTACCACAAGGAACACAAGTTCTACGATGACTACCACAAGGGAGGACATCATTCCAAACACGGAGACTTCCACGGTCATCACGGAGGCAAATCTGGACACCACAAGAAGGGAGGTTCTCACAAGAGCGGACACCACCAAGACCACCACGGCAAGAAAGGTCACGCCGACAAAGGACACTACGACGAGGACCACAAAGGATTCAAGGGCCATGGAGGTCACGAAACCCACCACTCCCATCACTCCGACTACGGAAAGAAGGGCGGTCACTCCGGAGGAAAGGAGTACGGATATGCTAAGGGAAGCGGCGGCGGTGGTGGTGGAAAGCACCGTTAAAATGTATGCCATGAGTTTTTCTATAGTGAATTTGCCAATGATTATTGTATTTGTCTCCACTATTAAAATATCATCGCCGATGTATATCTTTTAGAGTGGAGATTTGTTATTGTTATGAATGTGTTGATTGTTTCTTTTATTCTGATATAATAAATTATTTTATTTTAATCTCTCTATTTTCTTCGAGATCTATCTCTTCTCTACTAGTCTAAAGCTTACTATTTATATTTATGCATTTTTATTTAGAATTGCGGTATTGTCCTATGCTTAATAAGAATTTAGAGAGTGAAACTTGCAGCAAAAACTGGTTTCGCGCATTTACCTATTTCCGAAGAGAATTAACGTTTTTAATAGTATTAAATAATTTGTAAAGTGATAGTTAAATAAATAGCAAAAAACCGTTCCACTTCGCAGATTTGCGGCGTATCTTTTGTATTTTACGTTTCGATTACGTTACGTTAGAGGGTATTGCACTGATTCTGTATTCCTTTTCAATAGAGAATTCATTTGCTAATAATTTATTGCATCCAACTAGAGCACCAAATTATTAATTATCATAATTATTTGTTATTCATAGTTCACAAATTCCCAAATTTTAAAATTTTTCTTGTACGATACATCAGCATAATGTAAAAAGTATACCTATTATTTTAGGTAGTCAAATATTTTGATTATAAAATAAATTAAGAATAATTCAAGACTGGCACAAACTCTATACAGAGGGAACTATTAATGATGGGACAAAAAGAAGAGACGATAACTTTGAGTCAAAATATAAGATATAGCTAAATATGGTTTAGTAAAATGTTGCTGTGGAAAAAGATACAAGATGTCAAAGTTGACATAACTTTTTTATTTTTTATTTTGTAACAACTCGAGTACCGCTCAACTGATTGTTACCAAATTTAGTAGGACAACATTTTTTAAGAGAAGGAATCATAATGTGTGTATTAAATCGGATTCGGCTATAGAGGACGCTGCATTAGCAATGCCTGATGACAAACTTCTCTCTTGTTTCTTGTTGACGAAACGTTTTGATTCCGTTGACTACAATACTTATTTTTTTTATGTATTTTTAGGTATTAACAATATTGTATGAAACTAACTACTTAGAAAGGTATTTTAAGCTAATATAAATCAAATCTCCTACAGTAAAAAATGTTACAAAAGCTAATAATAAAGAATAGATGAGTAGATATTGTGGGTGTAATTCATCGCTGGTCGGGGCTTTAGGTCGCAGAGTAGTTAGTTTCACACAATATTGTTAATACCTAAAAATATATAAAAAACGATTACATGAAGGGTAAACATTATTTAAGTAGGTATTTGTCATATTTAATTTAAAATTCATTGATTCAGGTTGTCACTTTTGACATTGTCGATATTTAACTTCAAATAATTTTAATTTATTGGTATAATCATTTTTAGATATTTGACTCACCTCACCTCACCTGAAGAAGCAATCCTAAAAACGCACAAATAGGTCAGATCTCATCTATTGTGGTTGAATTTTCGAGTTCCCACAGTTGCAAAAGTGAACTATTTATAAAGTGTTTTCATTAAACCAGGAACTTTCTAATACAGTAAAAAATACGACACTTATCATATACTAAATACATATTTTATTTTCCAATATTATTGACACAAAATTAGTATTGAAATGTGTACATAAGTTTTAAAAACATACAATTATGTTGTACATAAAGTTTAATAAAATATAAATATAAAACATATACTTAATTGCTGACACTATATTTCCAAATACTTAGATTTCGAAATAATAAAAAAAGTTTAGTAAAATGTCATTTTCTATATTAAACTATTAATATCTAGGGAACAGCTGATTTTTAGCACATAGTACATATTACAAAAGAAATGTTGTTTTTAGAACGGTTCTAATAATGTTAAATGTTAAACTTGTTTGCTTGCAAAGCCTTCTCAGTCGTACAAGTTTATCGTTGGTATTTTGAAAATTTTATATTTTCCGCAAATCTGCGCAACAAATAATATGTCACGTATATATTTTTGGAATGTATTTTTAGCCCTCTTTCCGTTTTTGAAATAAAATACCTTCCTTATAAAGAAACCTCAAATTGTGGTCATATCACAGAAACTAAAAATATTATAACATTTATTTTTACGCCAACGAATGTATCTCAAAAAAGTGCCTGTAAAATGTTCAAACCGTTTAAGAGATCTAGCTCCAAAACGATAATAAATAGATGCATGCTGCTATTTTCTCGAAAAAAGAGCTGTAGACTCATCAAACCAACATTGAAATCTTTATTTTACAGATATCATAAATTATTTCATATTTGAATATAGTCAAGACTCAATTCCGATTAAATTATTGAATAGTTCGTGTAATATTGACGGAAGTTATAGACTATTTATTAAATCATTTAGTTAATACCTAAATCAAGCTCCATTAATTGCCTCAATGATTAATTTACTAGAAACCGTCTCAGTTCCAACTCCGATGAATAGGGAGAACTAAGATACAACCGTTTAATGAGATATTGACTGTTTCGATCTCAGCGACGCGACGGGCATGAACAAACGAAAGTAACAGTGTTTTGCAACTGGATTTTAACATTAAGAAAGCTCTTTTTAATATCCATCAAATTAATAAGTCTGCTGAGGCGGCGTTCCGGATGGAAAGTTTTTTTTTTCACAAAAAGCGGAAGGTATAGAAAGTTAATGTTATAAAAATGATAATTACTCAAATTATTACGAAGTTATGAATCCCCTTCGTCTGGGGTAAATGTTTTACAAATTTCGCGAATTCCTACTTGGTCTGGAAGTTTATTCTCAATTTTTACTACGGCATTTAAGACGGCGATCCAAGACCTGCTATGATTTTTTTATACCACCGAAATTCAATAAAAACGTTTAGCGATTTTTTTATTTAAAATCTGATAAGGTGGTGTTAATCAGGACCTGTCAAAAACCTTATGTGTGAGATTTGAACAATAACTATACAGAGTGTTTTCTTGTACAGGTTCTTAAAGTTTTACTATTGTAAAAATTCGTAAAAACTTTATTTTTCAAAATAACGCAATAAATATTTGTTTTATTTAAATGCCGTCGACTACTGCTGCTATTTCTAATCCTATCACAGCGTTTAAGATGACGATCCAAGGCCTGCTATGATTATTTTTATACTCCCAAATTCAATAAAAACGTTTTCATTTTATTTATAATCTGCTAAGGTGGTAAGTGTCATTTTTATAAAAAAAATTGTAAAAATTTAATTTTTTAAAATAACGCAACGAATATTTTTATGTTTTAAATGGCATCGAAAACCTTTTGACATAATTTAATGGTTCAACACTTGATTCGTCTCGTGCCTTTCAAATTCAATATTTTATTTTGAGGGGGTTGTGATTAACCCCACCTTATAAGATTGTAAATAAAAAATTCGATAAACATTTGTATTAAATTTCGGTATAAGTATAAGAAATTATAACAGGCCTTGGATCGCCTAATGTTGGATTATCTTGAAGAATGAAGTTTTATGAATCTGTACACACATAAAACTTTGAGAACGTGTAGAGCAAAACACTCTGTATAGCTTTTATTCAAATTTCATACATAGAGGTATTGAGGAGCCCTGATTAACAACACCTTATCAGATTTTAGATAAAAAAATCGCTAAACGTTTTAATGAATTTCGAAGGCATAGAAAAAACAGATTTTGGATCGCTATGTTAAATGTCGTGGTAGGGTAGGAAGCGGTTTTCGATGTCAATTAAAATTTTAAAAAATTTTTGATTATCTTAAAAAATAACGATTATACGGATTTGTACACAAATAAAAGTATACACCAAATCTCGTTCCACCATTTTTTCTCAGAGACTGTTGTATCTGTTTACTCAAACCCCTGTGTACGTTATTTAATGTTATTTTAAAGAAATATGTTTTATATATATTTGAAAAAATGCAAGCGTGGGCTCTGATATCGAATTGAAAATAATTCACTTACAGTGGTCCTACATAATGTTTGCAATTTTCGAAGCCGTATTATATCAACTGGGCAACTCATGAGCCTTTTTGCAAATTTTAGCAATGGAAAGTATTTCATTCTATGCAGAAATGTTCAAAAAAACTTAGGTTTTACCCTTCTTTAGTTAGTTATAGTACTTTTCAAATAATTGTCTCTTTGAATAATAAATACTGGTGGTAATCTTGTATTGCTTTTTCTTGGTTCTGTCTTGATCTCGAAAAACAAGACAAGACTAGACCTCACGAACTGTAAAACAAAATTTAAAAAAAAGGAGGGCTTGCGAGACAAGGCAAGAAATATTGCTACGGCAAGAAGTCTTACAAATGTAAAAAGGGTAATATTTTAGTGAATATTAGCTGAAAAAATATACCTACAGGGTGTCCTGAAATTAATGGGACATAGAACAAAAGTAGATTCCTTACATCAAAATAATGCGAATGTGAGACACAATATGTTTTTTATGCAAGACGGTGCCCCTGCCCCTTTTTCTGTACAGGTGCGAAACTATCTTAACGCACAATTGAAGAGGCCGCGGCAGCACGTTTTCATGGCCCGCACGAAGCCCAGATTTAAACGCCATGGATTTCAGTATTTGGGGTATTTTGAAATAAAAAATTTACAGTGACCCTATTACTACACGGGATGAGTTGTGGCAAGTAATTTTAAATGCTAAGACAATCATTTATCAAACGAATAAGATTGTGTATTAATAAAATAGTAAACGGGGGTCATATTGACAATTTAATGTAGCCACCTGAATGTAATTAAATTATTATTTAAAATAATCTTTAGTTCTTTACGTAAGAAAACCAAGAAATAAATCGAAAACGGTAAAATGTATCGACATAAAACCTTATTTGTGAAAAATAGATGGGAGAACAATATTTTTCTATTAAAACTTTCGTACACATACTGATAAAAGTTATAACCAGTTTTTATCAACCAAGAGTACATTACCCTGTAGCGTCTACAGCAAAATTAAGTAGGGATTCGTTTTTCTCATCCCAGAAAACCTCTTAATTCAAATTTTCAAAAGAATCCTTTGAAAACTTTTATATATAATTTTAGGAATTTCGAATTCAAAATTTGAACGCCCTGTAACTTTCTTATTAGCCACAAATGGACCAAGGTAAGTTTGGCTTAATTGCATTATTTTGATGTAAGGAATCTACTCTTGCTCTGTGTCCCATTAATTCCGGGACACCCTGTATACTTATTGCATATATATTGTACTAATTAAAAATTCACTACCACTTGACTGAAAGAACTACAATTCTTTTTGGCATGTGTCATCTATTATTTATAAATTATTATTATGTGCGGGCTATTCGTTTGCAGATCTCTGGTCTAAAATTGGCGAAGACCTTAATATTAGTTTAGTGAGAACACATTCCCATAGAAAGTAAATTCTCAAAAAAAGTACAAATCTGTATCTTTGACCATTCTCACTGTAGTTATATCTGATAAAAAATTGGGGAATTATTTCACATTGTTTTTATTTAGACATGTTTAGACTTGGCATACATAGTTGGAAGCAACGTTCATTTTGACGGCACAAAAAGTATTCTACAGCGACTACACTTAACTGATGCTGCTTTTATATGCTCAACGGATACTTAACGATCCTAGAATTCGCAAAGATTTAGCATTCGTACATTTTAATTATTCACAGATACCTTCAGTTATTCGCCTTGAGGCAACTGTGGCAGCATCAGGATATTCAATAAATAATGCAGTAGATAGCGTTTTTTATTTGCGATAGTTTATTTCCCAGTTGTAAGAACTTACTAGGTGGACGTGTGAAGAAAACAATTGATGCCGTTTTGCAGAATAATCCGGAATTTCTTGCCTTTATGCCGTATGGTAGATCTTTTTGATGGAAAAAGAAGATTTTTCTGAACCCACCTTAAATGTGCCATCCATGAAAAGTTATATATACTTTAAATATGCCCCAGTAATCTCTGTAGACCTCAAACACTCGTTTTCGAAACGAAAATCCAAAAATCATAAACGTTTATCCTTATATACAGGGTTAACTATGACTTAATACAAATATTTTAAGAAAGGATAGTGAAAAATAAGAATTAACGGAATCACCCTTCAAAAAAATTCCAAACTTATTTATAAAGCCAAAAAAATTTTTTTTTCGATATTATTTTAAATCCTTATTTAACGCCGCCAATGCTTGTTGGTTGCATACTCTACAAGCATGCAACAGTCGCTCATTAGTCAGTGTCAGTAGTGTCACTGTCATGTCATAATTGAATTCCTGTGTTTACGTTGTAATTTTGTGTTCTTCTGCAGTTTTTAGTGCCTTATTTTAATTTTTAAACGTTTTATAGTTATTAAATAAAGATATTTGTGTTGGGTGCAGATAATTTCCTACAATATAGTTCGCCGGTTTGGTTTTCTAGGTTATGAGTTACATTAAAACGTCTATTATTCCTTTCGTTCGATTTTGTTATAATAAATAGGAATCTAATCTATCTAATTGTACCCACGGGTACGGGAAGTGTCTTTTATCGGTAGTGAGTGGCTGTAATGAGCGAATATGTAGTTCTACCAGTTTAGAAATAATGGAAAATGAATGCAAAATACTGGAGCTAAGTGGATTAACTGTTACCTATCTATCAGGTATTGTTAGTATTAAGAATGTTAATTTTTGTTTCTACATTTAGAAATGCTGCAAAAACGACGATGGTAGTAGATATTGTTGACAGCTGTAAGTTGTATCTATGGGTCTAAGCCATCTCGGTCGATTCTTATCATAGGCGCCGACTTTCCGTAGGAAAAAAGGGTTTTGCCCCATTTTTTAAATATCGAGCTAAAATTCTGGAATAACTTTTGTATTGTCTTTTAGGCCTCCCTGAGCACGTGGTTGAATTTTTTGTACTTAGTCATAGTTAACCCTGTATAGGTACCTCATAATAATAACAGTTTAATTGATAATAAATTATCATAACACATCTTTATTTGGAGGAAATTTCAACCACATAGTTAATATTTCGTCGACATTGCATAGGAAATCTGCCTTATAAGTTAGAACTTACAGACAAGTTGACTTCAAAGTTGATATTATTTGAGCGTCCATGTTGTAACAAACATTATATGTTTTGTTTGTTATTTCTAATTGGGTATATATATTTTTTTGAGACTGCCATCTTTTTTATTATAATATTATTATTATTATTATTATTATTATTATTATTATTATTATTATTATTATTATTATTATTATTATTATTATTATTATATAATTATTTTACTCTCTAAAAAACTGTTATATTGATTTTTTTCCAATTTGTAAAACCATAAATAATTTATTATTGACACAAAAAGGAAAAGTCATCATTTTTTTTTCCTTATTTTAATATGAATACCCACTCGCCTGCTATTGACCTGTAGATACTAAATATTTAATTACCCCAAAACGTTATTGTCATTAATACGTTCCATTTATTTTTTTTTCCTTCATCATTAATATCAAAACAGTTGCCCCTGCAATATCAACTGATATTTTACTCGAAAATAATAAATTCTATAACCTACTCTTTTATTCAAATTTACTAGACTAGGAATTAACTAATTACATTATTTAAACTTCTTTGACAGGCTGCAAGTTTAATAAGCAGAAATAATTAACAAAGTTTCAACCCTAGTTACTACAGTTTATTTAAAAATATATACATAAGAGTCCTGAAATGTCTCCCGATATTTTTAGGACATCATTTTATATACAGGATTTATCACTTTTAAACAGCAAGGCTTCAAGAGTCTTTAGAAGATCATTTTGAGTCTAAAAGTTCCTATAAATGTATCCAAAAATGCTTTGGTTCTAAGATACAAGGCATTGAATTTTATTTGTAATTTGTTATTATATTTTTTAATGAAATAACCGTTGAAAAATATCGTCAGGCTTCGGGAAAACCCATAGTATTTTAGAGCAAATAATTCGACACTGAAATTTATTGCATACTAATTCCAGTGGTGGAGATGTATATATGAAACTTATTTAAAAAAGTATAGCCGAATTGAAACATAATTGACTGTCCTTTCATATTTCTTGAAAACATTTGCAAAATTTCAATTCTGTTATACTTTTTTACAAAAAGTTTCTGTCCCGCTTTTAACATGTACGTGGCTGCATCACTTGGCATTACAAGAACTTTATCTGAAGCGTCTTGATCCATATATAATCAAAACAGTCAATAGCAAAATTTATAATTGCTTCGTGATTGGTTTTGTCCAGCACCTTGGAAGCTAGTAAGATGGCTGTTACTAGCAGTGTCATTTTTTAACGCACCAATTAAAAAAATTGGCTACTGAAGCCCACAAGCATGAGTAGCTGAGTCTATAATGAAATAAATGAAATTATCCGCAATGTCTTCACGTATTGATGTCAGTGTATGGTTGTAAACCCTATCGACATATCTTGGTCTTAATGTACTTTCATGAGGGATTTTTCGGTTCATACATTTTTCTAAAACGTAGGTAACTTGGGGTTCTCTAGTTTGTTTCATGAAATCTTGCTTATAAGAAAGGCGTCGGTAAGTTGATATAAAAATTCAGTCTTCAGCGCTGGACGAGGCATAGTTCTTCAAATGTTTTGTCATTTTAGTTTTGCCAGAAGAATTTATAATTTGTTCACACAGTACAACACAGGTCGTTTCCTTTAGTACGTAGGTCCCTATAACCTTTAGGATCACTGTCAAACCACATTTGAAATAAGTCCCGTCGTTGAGTGAGAAATTATAGATAGAGGCGCAACCTTAATGGCGAAATGCATATTCGATCTACAAGTCTAATGTATCTTGAAAACAATAGAAAATATCTATAGGGCAAAATGTTTTTAAAGTCGGACAAGAAATAAAGGCCTTCATGTTTGTCGTTCCGTTATGTTACACCGTGTTTTACAGTAGGGGTTTTTTGGGCGACAGTCAATTTTGAGTATTTAACAAGCAGAGAAAACCTCCGTGAACAATAAGTTGTCGATAAATTGACGAATCTAGAACCAAAGAGCTGTTATTACCTAATACTATCCGGGCCCAAAAGTGGATACGCATTTCGCCATAAAGTTGCGCCTCTATCTATAATTTCAACGGTCCCGTCCATTTCTTCTCTCCTTGGCATGTTACTTCACTTTTCCCTTCAACTATATAAGTTGTTAATGTAAATTGTTACTATTTATAAATATTTATTTAAAACACACGGCGAAGACAACTTACAGCAGTAAAAAAGAAACGTATCGATGCGACACCGACTATTACAGCGTTCCGTATATAACTAAAATTAAAAGCTCAGTTGGAAATGCGAGTCAGCTGTGAAGACCAACGCGATCGAATCTATTTATTAATATGACCACACAAATGACGAAACTAACACATTCCATTTGCAATTAGAACGAGTTTCGGTAAGTTCCAAAATTTCCCGGCTTACGCCGGGACAAAACCGGCAAGAGTGGATTATGCAGTTGTTATTAAACCCTTGCAAATATGTTTGGCTTTCGCACTTCCCATCAACTTTTAAGCATATCTGTGACCGCGTACCTCATTTGTATAGCTTTGTTCACCAGTTATTAACTTTTTGGATGTATCTTTGCAGCGCTGGATGCTGTACGTGGTTTTAAACATACATTATTCTGCTTGGAAATATGCTTTTATTTTTTTCCCGAAGGGAGATACAGGAAAAGTTGAATTTAAATGTAAAAAAACACCCCGGAAGGCATGGAAACTTTTTCCGGTGAGGAAGTACTAAAAATAAATCCTTCATAATTAAGTATTAGAATATCCAGAGATGTGGTTCATGCACATATAATATGGAATAAGTGCGTAGTATTTTTGTAGGTAACAACAAATTTTTGTACTTTTTATATATTTTCAGGTATTAACAATATTGTGTGAAACTAACTACTCTGTGGGCTAAAGCCCCAACCAGCGTTGAATTACACCCACAATATCTATTCATGTATTCTTTATTATTAGCTTTTGTAACATTTTTTACTGTTTTAGAAAGGTATTTTAAGCTAATATATATCAAATTTCCTACAATTCCTATCAATGAAGTAATATGTATGTTCTCTGATACCAAAAATCTAGGTATGCTAATGAACAATTCCACAGACAAAGCTCTATTCAACTCTGACAGTGGGAACTCGAAAATTCAACCACAATAGATGAGATTTGACCTATTTCTGCATTTTTAGGATTGCTTCAGGTGGCCTCCTTGAAAGGTATTTTTTTATTTATTTTAGTTATGATGTTTAAATTTATTGACAGATTAATCAGTTTGACATTGTCGACATTTAATTTCAAATAATTTTAATTTATTGGTATAATAATTTTTATAGTTAGATATTTGACTCAACTTAAAGGAGGCCACCTGATGAAGCAATCCTAAAAATACAGAAATAGGTTAGATCTCATCTATTCATCGAAAAATTGTATCCAATGAAGCGCACATCATTATGGGACACTCTGTATATAACTCAACACCTTTCTTTCTTAAAATGACACCAAATTTAAGATTTACTTAAAACAAGATTTTGTTAATTAAGTATAGAATAGGTTTATAAATTTACACGAATTGAAATTATTCATATTTTGTAATAAATGTCATACTAAAAATTTTAAAATGCAACTGTAGTGCGAAATAAAAATATTTATAGATAACATTAATGCAACACTTGTAGTGATCATTACCAAAACTTTAGAAACGCAATAATTGTAGTATTATTTATTACAAATTGTATTAAAGTTGTGTGTGCTGGTAGACTGCCAGGTTCAGCATGTGGCCACAAGATGTAGTTACATGTTGCATCACATCTACTCAGGTTCCCTTCTGTTGGATACGTCGTCGGTTACTTCGTCTCCGATGGCACACTGAGAGTATTGTATAAATTAAAAAAATTGTAGATTTTTATAAATTTTACTTAGCAGCAGTAACTTTACTCATATTTCCTTAAGTCGTTAAGACTCGTATATACGGGTCCCAATTTTAGTAAAATGTCGTGAGATATAATAAAAAATATTTATTTCTCTAAAGTTCAACACCCTGTATATCGAAATAAAGTCTCCTAAAGTATAATGTTATACAATAAGGTGCAGTTATTATATTTTTTTTATATATACAATGTTGTCATTGTAAAGCATTGTTGTCCTTACTTGTATACATTTTTTGTATAGTCGCGGCAAGAATTCAGATGACTTACGTTGGCTGAAGTTGCGCAATTGTTTTTATTGGCAACATAATTTTCGATATTTGGTCGTATTAAAAACAATCATTTTTTTGCAATTTAGTCCAATATATAACGCAAACATTTAGTGTAGTATATAGTTTTATTACATTCAGTTGTAGTTTCTTATAATTTTGATGAAATTATAATGAATTATTAATTCGCTTGTATGGCGTAAGTCGTCTGAATTCTTGCTGCGACTATATATAAGAAATTTTATAAAGAATAATATTCACTTAATTGTTAAATAAAGTTCATAATTAATTAAGAAACTTAATTACTCATTTATATCAGTGTCAATTATACTATTACAAAATAAATTTAGTATTTTGAATGTTTATAAACCAAAGCCAGGAAAATATTTATTTTTGTAAATTTTGTTTTTCCAACCAGCTTTAATAAAGCTATTTAAAATAACGTATATATTAATCGTACAATTGCAGTCACGGCAGATTCGGAATTTGAAGAAAAAGACAGCCTTACCAACGTGAATCGCGATTTACAAATTTATTATTGCGGTTCATAGTTGCCGTACAAAGCTCCAAACACAAAACTCGACTTGACTTGCGTCTGATTCCGCGCGCAAAAGCAACTATTTTTCTGAACGATTGTATCTAAGCAAATAGGCAAGATCTCAATTTTACGCCGAATCAATTCATGTTGGATCCAAATCGCTAAAGAACGATGTAATTGACAATGGGTAAAATTTACAAATTGTATTATGTAACGATCGCTTTCACGATTCAAAGCTATTTAAAATTAGAAATTCCCAGTCGGAATCAATAACCTTCTAATAGAAAAAAACAAACGTCCGACTATATGGTTTTTTACAGATTTTACCTACTTTGTGTAGGCCGAATTTTGTCATGATATGGATGACATAACAGACATGATATAATTTTATGCATAATTCAAGGATAACTTCAAATTAAGTTATTAAAAACTTATATGAAGAAATTAAATATCGTATATTCTCTTCAGAAATAGCTTGTGATAAATAAACTTAACAGAAATGCTGACTTATAAACATTATAATTAATAAAGAAAATGTACTTACTAAATAATGAATCAATTTCAAATAAATATTTACATTGGAAAGCAATTTTGCAATCTTCAAAGATTTTTAAGTAAACAAAACTTCAACTAATAACAGATATGAACAATGTAGTAAAAAAATAAATATAAATTATATAAATACATGCTCAGATTAAATTATTAAATTAATAAAAGTGGAGTAAAAAATTCACCCACTTGAGTTTCGCTTTCTAAAAATATGTCTTTCATTGTCGAAACAGCTGCACAAGTGGGTTAAAACTTACTCATAAATATATAATCTAGACCTTAAATGTTCCACAAGTCGAGCAGTGCATTATTTCGATTATAACCTCGTATTCATATATTTGGTTAGCGGAAATTTTGCAATTTATGCTTATTGGAAACAATCGGTATAAGCACGTTCGTAGTGGAATTAATGAAATGCAAACACAATTTTCAATACTTTAATCATTATGTGTTCCGTTTTTCCGCAGTTGTTTTTTCTGAAAAACGGTGGTCTGTTTTAATGCATATCAATTTGTTTCGCCTGTATCGCAAGGCAGCTACAAGTGTTTTGTTACTGGATTGATTATTAAGTAAGGCATTTTAACTACAAGTGAAATAGAACTTTTACAAACTGTATTAAGTTTTGAACGTGACAAATCGCACAGAAAGTTAATTAACCTGTAACAATTACGGTTCCGATTTGTGTGTAATACGACAATATTTTTATGAATATGATACAGGAACAAGTAATCTTATTGCATTCTAAGTACAAATTAAGCTCCGTTTATGCAACGTCCCGCATGTTCCATTTACCAAATCCTAAAACCCAATTACATAAAGCACTCGTTTAATTGCATAAAATCGTACTGGCAAAAACCAAGCAGAGATTGCGTTGCATCTTATTTTACACAGAATCATTGATGCGGGAAATTCGTGTACAAATATGAAGAAACTTGGACAATATAAATACCCCACAGTCCACCGATCAATCAGTACAATCGGTGTCAACAGCTCAACAACAATTCGAGCATCATGAAACTCTTGTTCCTGTGTTTAGGTGTAAGCCTTTGTGTAATCTACAGCAACGCAGCTTATTTGAAGGATGAAGAATCCGCTGTAGCCGTCGCCGATGACTTGGTAGCTGCCGCTTCCCATCACGGACACCACCATGAAGAAGGTGGCGGTCATGAAGGACACGCCGATCACCATTCCCATCACGGCGAAAAGGGCGAAAAGGGTTACAAACACAAGCACCATCACGACAAGGGACACCACGGCCACCATGGAAAACACCATGAAGCCGGTCACCACGGCGAGAAGGGAGGACACCATCACGAACATCATGAAGGCGGCGGCCACCACCACGAGCACCACGCCGACGGACACCACCACAAGGGAGGCAAGTTCGGCGAGAAGAAGGGACACAAGAAGGGACAGAAGACCCACGGCTACCACAAGAAAGAGCACAAGGATGATTACCACAAGGAACACAAATTCTACGACGATGCCCACAAAGGAGGCCATCACGAGAAACACGGACACTTCCACGGACATCACGGAGGCCACTCTGGACATCACAAGAAGGGAGGTTCCCACAAGGGAGGACACCACGGTGGACACCACGGCCATGAAGGATTCGAACACAAGGGACACCACGATCACGAACACCACGGACACAAGGGACATGAAGGTCATGAACATCATCACTCTCACCATGACCATTATGGCAAGAAGGGAGGTCATTCTGGCGGACACGAACACGGTTTCGAACACAAACATTAATGACTGCGTTGTTTTATTTTTACATCAAATTGATGTTTGTTCCTACGTTTTTGTTGTTTATATTGTTTTACACACAAAATCGTTATTTGTTGAGTTTCAGTTGTTTTCAAATAATAAAGGATCATAAGTAATGTGAAAATTATTGCACTGCTTTCACTTCTCCCATCCTTAACAAACACAATAGACAAAAAGAATTGGTCTACCAAAAATACTGAGACATTCTGAAGTATCTATGTAAATTGTACAATACAACTACTACAATTTTTGATAAATACAAAATGTAATAATTGAAAACATTATATCTGATCTAATAGTAGTATAGACTTTCTATTACTTTTTTCATTTTTATCTACTTTATCCATTGTAATACAAGATCTGAACCAAAACTTATCTATTGCAAAATAGTTGGCTATACATACAACTCCAAATTTTTAACTCTACAAAAAATATTTCAAAACATAATAATTATTAAATTGTCAATGGTAATACTTCATTCTTACGTATTTATTTTATTAAAAAATAATATATAAAACAAATATTGTATTGTTTTATATATACATCAAATTGATGCTCGTTTGTTTTAACTATTGATTGTGTTGTTTTGTATGCAAAATTGATATTTATTCAGTTTCAGCTATTCTCAAATAATAAAGTATCATATAAATAATGTGAAAAGTATTGCATTGTGTTATTTTTCCTGTGTACATTTTAATTTATTGTCATCTACGTCTTATATTATGCAGACAAATTAAAATGTTTAGGTCTACAAAATGCAACTTTTGACAATATACTAATTAATATAATATGAGTATCAACGTTTATCATGGTAATATTTTCATGTTTATACACTTCCTACAGTAAAATATAATATGAATGGGCACCAAATAATATTGAGTTGTTCCACTTTTACATCAAATTAATGTTTATTTTATATTTGTTTACTCACAAAATTGTTATTTGTTTTTCCTACTCTTGGTAAATAAAGTCGATGTAAACAATAGTCCAGCAACGACACAATCGAGTATCTATTGTTTTTTAGTAACATTTCAATTTTTAATTAATTTTAAAATAAAAAAAAATTTCAAATTATAATTCTTAAGTCTTCACAATATCTCAATGTAAAATATAACAATTAATATAATACATTTATTTTGAAATAATTACTTTATTAAATGGGAAAATTACATGATTTTTCTAAATACGTGCAGAAGAATTTATGTATTATTTTAATAGAAATGTCGTAACTAAAATATACGTATAACGACAAAGATAAGGTAATAAAAACAATAACAATAGCAAGACAAGTAAATAAAAATGTATCTAAAAAAATAAAAAAGAGAATATAAATTACAAATTAATATTAAAGACAGATATAAAAGGCCTTTATAAAGTTTATATTGCTGACAAATTACTACCAAGATATTCATCATTGCTATAAAACGCTTTACTCAAAAGAAACTGCTTAACTTTATATTTAAACGAATTAATATTCAAAGCTTTGATGTGCTCTGGTAATGCATTGTAATATTTAATAATAATATAATAATAATAATATCTCTACCCCTCATTCTAATCACGAGGATTAGCTCAGAAGTCGAAGACTTGTGCGGGAGAGGGGGCGGCATATTATTATTAAGCAGGCCGCATTTAATACCAATAATTAGTGCCATTTCTCGTTTTAGTCAGTCGAAGGTGAGTGGCTTGTAAAATATTTCTACCCCTTGTTTGAAAAGAATGGGTCTCACTACTTGTGGTATAAGCATGTACATTACTTCTCACATGTAGTAAACACTGTAAAATATATATACACGGAACGGTTAATATTTTTATTAAATTTACTTTTACAGTCATCTCTGAAACCGATATTATTCTTATTGCTTTTCTCTGTAGAGAGAATACGTTAGCAGCAGTGCTTGCATGTCCTTAGATCAGAATAGCGTAAGATATTACCGAATGGATAAGGCTATGGTAAACTGTAATTAAAATAGGTGTTGATACTTTTTGAGCTAGACTGCGCAACAGGAATACATTTTTAGAGACCTTGTTACAGACAGAATTGGTATGCTGATCCCATGACAATTTAGGGTCCAAATAGACTCCCAGAAACTTGACAGAATTTGGATTTTTTATTTCTTTTATTTCTCTTACAGTAAATATGATGGTTTCTATTTACCTTCTATCAGTCTCTATCTTCGAATTATTATGTGATTATTGCTGCCAGACACGTTCTGACCTTTCGATATATTTGAAAGATTATCTTGTAATATATTTCTAACCAATATAAAATTCATGTAACTTTCCTATTAGCAGCACACGCCTAAACTGAATTGGTACTTTCCCTAAACCCTACTGATATGTTGCTATGAAAGAATAATAATTAGCAACCAAAGGCCGGCTAGATTTTTCATTAATTTTATTGCGGTAATATATGAGCACTTGAAATTACTTTTGTTCGAATTGATTTGGCCCAGCGCACCCACAAAAGCTTCCACGATTTCAATTAATTGTTTAGGCATTTATTAGCGGCCGCCCATTGTGCACAATCAAATTATCAGCCGGCACAATACACCCCGAATGGTCGGGAAAATCTGACTGGAACAAGATAAACAATTTATGGTCGATATCAATAACTGAAAATTAACACTTGTAGGTTCAGCGTAGTAACTTAATAGTGAGCAGTGGCTTGGAGGACAACTTTAGCACAAATTTGGAACAATTAATTACCAAGTTGGCGCGACTCCCAGCGTCGGGCCCTTTATTGTTCCACTGAAGTTTAATGTGTCGATGAATTACTGCTACAACTGATATAAAGTTTGTCTCGGTAATTAACTAAACACGTTAGGATTCAAAGTTACGGACAAAAACCGACCCCGGATTCGGTTACAGCATTCGCGGCGGTTTCCGGAGATAATCTTTAACTTCCTCCACATTAGACTCTTGGTAATATATGGAATTTTATCGTAAGCCAGCCTAAGCTAGGTGAGCTAATGATATAATCCCGTACCAAGTTAAGGGATACATAATTCGGAATGGTTGTTCGTTGTTCTCTTGTTACAAACAGATGACCACAAATTGGGTTGAATTAATAGCATTAAAAGTTAGTTGTGGCCTTACTTAAATAAAATATTTATCCTAAGGATTACACCTGACAATCTATTGCTCCATTTCATCCTCTCTGCGGCCAATTGTAAGTCCGGAACCGATAAAAGAAAACCAGGAAGGGTTTCTGAATACAGAAAGAAAGTCATAAAGCTTTAATGTGGTTTCAGAATTGGTTATGTAGGGTGTCCCAAAATTAATGCAACATATAGTAAGAGTAGATTCCTGAAGACATAATAATGCGATTTGACCAAACTTACCATAGTCATAAGTTGATGGTTAAGAAGATACAGGCCAATTAGCAATTTGTTCTTTTGTAACAGCTACAAAAACGTATTCTAATCAAACTGAACAAAATCCTGCAATAAGTACAAGACAAATGAATTAATTAATATGAACCATGGTAATGTATGACGAATACCAAGAGCAGCAGCTGTATTCTTATCATCTGCAGAGACTTCAATCCCTCTCTGAAACTATTTTCCAGTCTGACTGCAGTATTGTCAATGGCTAAGCCAAGAATATGCAGCAGATCGGCAATTTATTTCTTTCATTGTGTTTACTAATAAAGCTTCATTTACTAGAAAGGTGTTTTTAATTGTCACAATGAACATTTTTAGATACATTATTCATGAATCCAGCAGCAGTTTTCAGTCATTGTGTGGGCAGGAATTATTAAAAATTGTTTGATTGGGCCTTTTAATATGCCGAGAAGATTAGATGGACGAAATTACCTGGATTTTTTACAAGAAAATATACCTATCCGTCAGAAGTTGTCCTTCTTAATGTTCGCTGTCGTTTATGGTTTATACACGATGAAGCACCTACTCGTTTTAGTCGCAATGTAAGAGACTATTTAAATCTTACGTTCCAAGGAAATTGGATTGATCGAGGCTGGTCTACTCCTTGGTCACCTCGTTCACCCGACTTTAACCATTGTGATTTCTAAAGCAACTGATGTATTCTACTTACATAGCGAATGAAGGTGCATTAGTGGAACGTATTACCAATGCCGGTGTAACAATACGCCGAGCATGTATTGATGCACAGGGTAGCCATTTCCAGCACAATTTAAATTCTAAGTTTAATACACATTCTTTTCTAAACAAATAAAATAAAAATAAACAATTTACTATATGTTTAGTTGTATCCTGTATGTCAAAAACGAATGTTAGAGAAAGTGTTCACTCTAAGTTCTATTTTTTCTTGCTGAATTTTGACACGAAATTTAAGACTAATATTTTTTTATGTAAGTTCCAGAAGATCATTTCTATATTGTAATGATTTATAAATTAATTTATATCTAGAAAGCGGTGCGCCAGGAGGAAAAAATACAAGAGAAACATTTTAAGTAGAATTTACTTGGCTTTAAGAGAGCGATACTAGTTTTTTTACTGTTTAAGAAAGGTATTTTAAGTTAATATGTATCAAATCTCCTACAATTCCTATCAATGAAGTCATATGTATGTTCTCTGATACCAAACATCTAGGTATGCTAATGAACATCCACAGACAAAACTCTATTCAATAATTATCTAAAGAATGTGGATGTTCATTAGCATGTTTGGTATCAGAGAACATACATATGACTTCATTAATAGGAATTGTAGGAGATTTGATACATATTAGCTTAAAATATCTTTCTTAAACAGTAAAAAAAATGTTACAAAAGCTAATAATAAGGAATATATGGGTAGATATTGTGGGTGTAATTCAACGCAGATTGGGGCTTTTGTCCACTGAGTAGTTAGTTTCACACAATATTGTTAATACCTGAAAATATACGATACTAGTTTGTTCAAAAATTAGTGAAGTACAATTTTTCTTTAGTTTTATTGGATTTTTGTCATACTTCTGAAAAAAAATAAAGATTAATTAAATTAGCCCTTGCGCCAAACGGATCAGTCAAGGGTTATTTTTGAAACTAAGTGTGTAAAATTTATTGGCGCTTCAGATTTTGCTGTCAAATGTCAATTTTTCCAGTGGCGTAAAAGTTATGGGGAAAAAATAAATTCGAGAAGGGAGAAAAAGTAGCTGTTAATAGTGGCAATGTGTTTACAAAAGCTCAGTTCTGTAGTTCAAACGGTTCCTAAGATATTGGAAAAAAATTAAAGCTTTTACACCGTGTATCTTGAAAACGAAAGCCCGGACAGTAAAAGGGAAGAGGAAAAAATCTTTTTTCAAGAGGAATTTACAGTTTTCCGTTGCAACACTTATTTAGGAATACCCTATATAAAGTATAATTAGTCAACCGGCCTTGGTTGTAGACCATATCGGCTAGATGGCGGGACTATAATAGTTGCAAAATCTCTTAAACGAGCTTCAGAGAAATCGGTAAACAAAGTCAAACTGACTTTATTTTAAAAACAAAGTCAGACTGACTCTGTTTACTGACTTGCTTAGGACTCGTTTGAGAGATTTTGCACATATTATAGTCTCGCCATCTAGCCGGCATGGTCCACAACTAAGGCCGGTTCACTAACTATAATTTATATAAGCACTGGTTTAAATGACGTTGTTGTAAGTTTACAGTTTATGAACATTTCTGCTTGCATCTAAGTTCTAATCTTATGGAATATTTATTTACATGTTGTACCTACTCGTTGTACCTATATGGTATGAGCGAGGTGAACATTCTCCTGAAACATACATAAAGTCACTTATGTTTAAAAATTAACCTCTAAACACCTGGCACGTACCTTTAACTTATTTCCTGTTCGTAGCTTCACATTTAGTTGCGCATCTAGAACAGCTACGTACAACGAAGATATATAAATGATTCCTGAGTGACCGCTGCAAAAACCGGAAGTGGGGCGTCGTCGCAATTGTAGCGAGCTCCATAGCTTTATTCATGCAGCTTCACTAGAGCCCTTAAAGGCACTGAGGGTGACGTATTGAGGGATCAGAATTTGTAGGGTCCTCGAAGGAACGTGTCAACGTACATATAAGCTCCCCGCACGATATTGTTCTAGAATAAAGCTATAAATACTTGTCGCATTATTGCTTCGCGGGACGTCGTAAAAAGGGGAGGAAAAAGGATGACCCGGTATGTTTGGAGAACTCTTGGCTGTGCCGCTATAACAATTAAAGCGGCGGCTTTTATATCGCGAGGCTTGAGTTATGGGCGGATATGTCGACGGCTTTATGAAGAGGGAGCATAGAGGCTGCTCATTTTAATTATTGTCGGGCATTATAATTTGTATTGTTAGGGATATTTGTAAAGGAAAACCAGATGATAATCGCTCCCCTGGCAGTTTCGGAAAGTTAAGAGTTTGCCGCAGACGTAAATAATTATACCCTTGACTTTATTGAAAGCAATTATGGAGGTATATAGGAACATACGTAATGTGGATAATGGAACTCTTCGATTTATCATGGCATGCTTTGTATTTGTGTAGATAAGTATGATACGAGTATAATCGATATACATGGTGTTTCATATAAGAACCGACACAGAGCAGGTGCATTTTGGGATTCCTAAAATATTTCAATCTAACCAAACATATCCATATACAAAGCTGCACACAGACGGAGTTGCAGGCCTTCAAAATGGGGCAAAATATTTCGAAAAAAATTAATGTATCTGTGTTACTTTAACCTGGAATAACTAAATTTACATGATTTAGGACTATTTAAGTAAGTTTGGACAACTTTTCAGGTTTTTTAATAAATTGGTGTTTGTGGAGCTTTTAGAAGATAGCGATCGATGATATTATTATAGAAGGCAAATATTCAAAATTCTTCTACAAGTCGAAGATTTTTTGTGAAGTATATCAGATAATAATGTGTTAACTAAGTGGTCCACTTATATCTCACCTGCACTAAGTTTATATGTGAACATACAAATGAAGGAACACCCAGTTCAATTGTCGGTCAACTCACCTATAGCATACTAATGAGGGCTAAAAATCCCGAAACCGGTCTGTGTCTGGTGGGTGGCCGAAAAGGGTTTTTGGCTGTTCACACAGATACTGCAGGTGTAATTCAATGCCGGTCGGGGCATTAGTCCGCGAAGTAGTTGTTTCCTCCAGTATCATTTATAGATTATAGATTTAATAGCGCGTCGGCCAGGGTGAGAGGTCTGCAATATAGGTCGCTTCCTGCAAGTCGAGCCGCTTAGGCCGAGCAGGAAGTAGCAGACCACTTATCATCATAAATAAGTTTTGAAAAAATGACAAATTATTTTGATATTTGTTTTATACTCTACAACGAAAAAGACTTTGGGGTACTAGAACATGAAAGTATTTATCTAGGTGACAAAAGGATCCACTTTGTCAACTGAAAATTTAACGAAAATGTCGACTTTTGAAAACAGTTTTCGAAAAAGATGGATTCTAATATATCCCGTTCCATTTCTGGTCTTACTTAATCTTAAATAATTAACAGTTAAGTTATTTTTTGACCTAATATTATGAGAGTGATTCGGTTAAAAAAATTTCTTATGTTTAGTTTAACAGATATCAGAATTTGTATTAGGTTTTACAACACCTTATACAGCAAACCATCAATATTTTAGGTTACACATTTTCTGAGGTTAGAATTTTAGTAAGATTTTTGTATATATTTTTAATTGCTCAATAAAAGTTCTAAAAATGGTGTAACACAAAATGGAATTTTGGATAAATTGACAAATTGACATGTAAAAATTAGCTTTCTAGAACTAACAGTTCTCGACCATCATTTGAAAAAAAAAAATTCATTGCATGAATTTTATATTGGTTTGAAATGTATTACAGGGTAATCTTTCAAACATATTGAAAAAAAAATTATAAAAAACGTATAATTGCTATGACAACAAATGTTCAAAAATGTTTCTTTTGAAAATTGCAAGAGTACCTACTAGATTCTTTAATATTAGATGGTAGTCATGAGCCTTACCCTGTTAATATTTAAATAACCTTTATGGCGCGTATTATATGTATGAATTTCACACCGGTACTGCAAGTTAGCTGACAGATAATCAGGGAGCATGTCATTAACTAGTTTGAAAATAAAAATCAGTGTTTTGGCTTTGATTAAGTTTCTTATATTCAACCAGTTTAGTTACTGTAGCATGCTACTAATACTAACAAATCTGTTACATTTTAATAAAAAATGCATGCATCTATTTTGTAAGATCTGTAGTTTATTTATATCAGATTCGTAACACATAAATAAAACAGAGGAACAATATTCAAAGTGTGGTTTGATGATACAGTTATATATTAGAAATTTACTATACTGGGACAAGTTTTTACTGACTCGGTATGCAAATCCAATCTGTTTAGCAATTTTTTTAATGAGGTAATCTATATGTTCACTAAAGATGAGTTTGTTATCAATTATAACTCCTAAATACTTTATACTGGAGACTTGTTCAAGATTATAATCATCAAACTTGACCAAAATATTATCTTGAATTATACTTCTTTTACTTTTTATAACCATATATTTACATTTATTAACATTTACAACTATTCTATTTTTATTAAACCAGTCACTAATTCTTTGAAGAGCTAGATTCATATATTGCCAATATTTTTATATCTACACCTGAAACGTATACAATAGTATCGTCAGCAAATAGATGAATGAAGTGAAGTCAGATAGCAAAATTTTATAGATGATATGAATTAAAATACAGTAAGCACACTGCTGTATTTACGCATACATATGCGAATGGCATCTGACGTCACAGGTCTACGTTGTGACGGTGATTGTTTTGTGAGAGCGCGTCAGAAATTGTCTAGGACCAATGTCATTTCAGATAAAAGAATGCATTCTTTCTTCTGCACGTATATGGAAAAATTATGCAATTTCCCCATTATAAAATACTATTCAATATTGACGTCGAATTCAAACAAAGAGCTAAATCGCGCTGTTGCTTAGCAAAATTTTCGTATGTCTCTACTTTCTTATAAAACACTGAATATATTTTACCAAGACATCATTAAAGTGTGCAGCCCTCGCTTCGTAGCTATCAACTTTTAAGAAAATCGCCTGCCTTGAAATAACCGTTTCAATCTAACTTTGAAAATATTATGTAAACTTCCCCTTCGGAACACCGTGAATGGTTTTTGATACCTTTATAATTTTGGGGTTTAAGATCTCAACGACTTTTAAAATAAATACTTGACACTTCGGAGTTTTCAAAGGAAGGGGCCTTGAATCATAAATCAGGAGCAGGTTTTTGACAACGTACAGGATGGTGCAGCTAAGACGTTACATCTCAATATTATTAGTAACAAAATTGTTCGTCAGGAAAAAAGATTTTTACAGGCAGTATTTGCTTTGAAATAATTTCAAATTAAGTCGTAAAAGCAACACACATAATAAGAACAAAACAGTATTTAAATAAAAAAAACAGTAGTTAAATTGATTCCTCTACCGCATTTAGAAACTGCTACTAAATATTATAGCTAGAGATCACTAATGTTTGACACCTAATAAGTGTCAGCAACAATAACCCTCCACAGAGTTTTAAGACGTTTCAACAAATTGGCACAACTTCAGATATTTTCCAAGTCTGCAATATCTCCAATGGTGCCAAATTGTGCAGGATATCCGATGTTCTTCCTATTAATTTAAACGATAACATGTAAAATACAGTTGGAACTAAGACATCAGTAAATTATACCAAGTTGAGCGTCTATACGAGTATGTCGAGGAGACTGACATAAATTTTTCAGGAGCAAGTGTATAATAATACAGTAAATGTTTTATTTTATATTTGAACCACTGACTGATTAACGGACTTCAATCGTGGCTTTGCGACAATTTTTAAAGTGTATTAAGTAACAACTGCTTAGAATTTATTATGTATTTGATTGTTAAATATGTTTGTATTTGTATGAAATAAGTAAACAATCTTCCATAGTATCTGATTTTATTTAAAGATGTAGAGTTCATAATTCACAGAATAATTGTTATAAAAATAAAATCGTTGACGCTCCATCTATTTTCCCGTAAAAGAGAAATTTATATACTACTGCAATTTGCCGCCAGCATAAGTGTAAGTTAAATTTACTTTATACATGACCGGACGTTAAATTGCATTTTATAGTAAAAGTAACTTCAGTAACACTAGAATTTTTGGAAAATTATTGTTATTAGTGTCAATACAATATATTTTTTGCTCTTTCCACTTTGTCCGAGATTGGATTCTTGTCTCCAGCAACAATGATTGATTTTCAACCACCATGTCGCTTAATAGTAGTTATACCTCCTCTAAATATTTCATCGGGGGACATCTCTCACAAAAGTATCTCTAGTTAATAAACTTCTTCATAATTTACTTCATCATGCAAAAGTACCGTTGCCACAAAGAGGATGGCTTACATTTCTCAAAAAATATGCTAGAAGCACATTTTCAGTGTAGTATTTCACGTTTTTAAAGAAACACCATTTAACAAAATCATCATAAGCTTTGTTATAATGGTTATCACTATTGAAATTCATATTTTATCAATTATTGAAGATGGTTAACCCGTATGAGTAGTAGATGAATATGGTGTTATAAACAAAAGTCTTAATCTCATAAACTCCTTTTTATTTTATTTAGACAACCGGTTTCGTAGTAACCAATGTAGTCTTGGTTACTACGAAACCGGTTGTCTAAATAAAATAAAAAGGAGTTTATGAGATTTAGACTTTTGTTTATAACACCATATTTTATCAATTAGATTTAAAAAAATCTGTCATTTTGTTAGAATTTTTGCTCGTACTAAATACTAAATAATATGCTTTTCAGGGACATGGGGTCTTCGTTTATTTTATTCAGTAGATATTGACAAAATTCTGATCTAGCTTGCAAGTCTCCTTGTAATAAATTTTGAAGGGGCATAAAGTGGTAGGGAAACAAAATTTCTGCATGAATGGCACTTGAGACGGTTGATTTAACAATTCCCGCAGAAGCTTCCAAACACCTAGTGCTTAATTCAGGATTTTCTGCGATATGCACCAATATCTTTTCTTCTTGTTCGACCGTTATACTTTTCGGTCGCCCACCACAAATTTTAGTATAAAACGAACCCGTTTCACGTAACTGATTGAATATTTTTTGAAATATTTTTCGGTCTGGAATGGTTCTGGCTGGGTAAAGGTCTTCATACCTTCTAAGTGCTGCACGACTGTTGTAATTTTCTTGCTCATAAACGCAGAGCATATCTCGTAAATCACGGTTAGAGAATTTATTAAGCCTGGGCATTTTTAAATAAAAATATTCTTGTACTTGAATATTGCAAAAACATTTTTTTCAAGTAGCTATCACATGAAAAGTTAGATAATACTGACTGTTGTCTCTGTAACAAATTTTGTTAACATTCAAGGCACACTTGTAAATTAAATATTTTTCAGCCATCGACATAATATGCAATGACACATTCAATCGTGAAAATCTTGAGATATCGAGATTGAGCAAAAGTCCCTGTTTTACGTAAAAATGTTGCAACATTTTTACTGAATTAACTCAACTCTAGGTAATATCTTGAAACTAATGCCAAATTCGTATTTCTCGCTCCCAAAAACCTAATTATACCAATTTTGAATTCGATATCTTCAAATGTTTTAAAGTTATCATCATTTTTCGAAAATTTATTTTAATTTGCAACACCCTGTAATTCTTTAAATAGTAACATATTACTTAGGCAGGTTTGGCTCAAAAGACATATTTTTATGTCCACTATCTCCGGTTGCTCTATGGCCCATAAGTTATGGGACACCCTGTATAGCAAATTTATAAGTGCAAACACGGAATTCGCCGATCGCGATAAAGGTCGACAGCTTTCAATGGTGTCTACTGCATGTAGAACGCTTCGTGCCTGTGACATTTTCAGTCCGGCATGGAGTAGCGAACGGCCGATAGATGTAGTTAGTTCTACACCGCGAAATTTATAAGTGTTCTAAATACTAGTCGTGTATAAAGTTTTGTATAAATCTCGTGCGTCATAATGCATTTAATACCCATGTAATATTATCCTCACGCTAAGGGTCTTAAACAACAACATAACACCTTTGTCGTTGACAAAAATTGAACTAATCTCACTTGTTATAGTTACAGCTATCGAATAAATGATACTGATGTAAGGATTGGTTATATATAAAACGAGATCATTATATTATATCGACGAACATAGACCATCATACGAAAAGGAATTACCTCACATTGTACAAAGTTCTTAATTACCGTTTGGTAAACAACCAAAACTTTCGGATGCATAGCAGAGTAATGACGGCGCTTGGGCATTAAATTTTGTATGCCATTCTGGGAATAATTACTCCGGCAACTACTTGTATAAAATCGAACCTTAATCAAACTAAGCTTTCAATAACTTCAGCATAAGAAGAGGGGTAGTAATCCCTCCCTCAGTCTAGAGTTAATTAATAGACGTCTCCTGTCAATATTTCCCTAGTCTATTTTCTTAGTTGAAACCTGCTGAATGGAATATCGACTGAACTAGGAACTTCTTGATTGATTAAATGAACTATCAAAGGAGTACCTCGCGAATTTCTCATAAATCTGAGGAGTTCTAATACGTTTTTGTGAATATACCTGTCGAACCTAGTCTCACGGTTCTAGAGGCACTCGAGATTTGTTTCCGTGAAGAAGACAGTCATAAATCGTATTATATTAAAATATACGTTAATGACAATACTCACCATTCTCTTGAGGCTACTCGATTGAGTCGCAATAGAGACAACATCTGTAAAGTTTATTAAAATAAATACAGAATAAAAGTTGCAAAGCGGGGTGGGGAATATTATCTCCTTATGTAAGCTGCAGTCTCTTTCTCCTGATAGAATCTACGTTAGTATTTAATAATTGATGTTGATATAATCCTTATTTACCCCATCGACATCTCGATTTTAATGATTGAGTACCTTTTACATAAAATGAAACAGTTTTGCGTATCACATCTACCAATCAATCTAGAAGTAGGTAAATAGTATCCTTCTGACTTTTATTTACGCGAAGATCTAAATGAGACTTATTCCTGAAATTTTACTACCTGGTATTTTTTCTTTACAGTACATTCATTTGCTTTATTGAATTTGCTGTATTTCAATTAGAAACATATTTCCCAGAATCTCATACTCTTAATGTGTACAGCAATGCCACAAGTTTACTTTTGGTATTTCGCAAGAAATTCCTCCTAATAATTAAATCCTACAGAATACAGAAACGATTTGGAACTGAGTTTCATATGAATTCCCTTTCAAGATTAATATTTTGCGGAGGTGTCTGTTGACAATACTATCGCTGACGTTATTATACAAAATTACTTCGAGGAACGAAATCGCGAAATTATTGAACAACAATGGAGCACGCCAGCCTATGACAACTCAAATTTAATCAGAAAACAGGCATTCACCTTCGTGTTTAAATATGTGAACTAAATTTAGGCCTATAAATGTAACCACTATATTAAAAGCTATTCATGAAGTTTCATTGATAACACAATGGTGAATGAAAGGTGCCTACGCAAGATATATTCATTACGTGTAATACTTTCAATGGATATTACGACCTACATTCATTATGAACGTTTCCAGTACCACGGAATTTAAAGATATAGACTTTTGTCAGGAGTTACAAACCAAAATTTGCAATTTATATGTTTATATTTTAATTGCTACCATGGGCTCGTTTTTTCATATTAAAGATGGGAATCGCTTTTGATTTGATATTTTAGTTGGTTCAAAGTTAGCTGATCTACTTCAAAATAGAGAAAATGCCCTGCAGTCCCAGTTATTCCAAGCTGAGCTTCTGGATGGAAGGAAACCTGCAAAAATTTCCTCGAATTTTCACGCTACATTGGAATCATTCAGTAAGGAAAGTGTATATCGGTGCTGTGTTTTCTTATATATTTGTAACTTTGACGGGTTTCAGTCATGTTTTGTGACTATTTTTGTAGTGTATTAAGCAATAACATTTCAAATTATAGTTTAGTTTCCTTCATTTCGGTTCTAGTTAGTTATTTGGCATTACAGCCATATTCGTTCTATCCCAACTAGCACAATTAGCCGTTGAAACGTAGCTACGACTATTGTAGGTACTTTAACATTACGTGAAAATGGGAAATACATTGTTGGTGCGTACTACGTTCCGGCAACGTTTCCGGAACTTATACGGCCACGTTGTAGCGACGTTGTGGTTCCGTGGATATGACGTCGTTGACAAACCACAACTTTTAAGGAATTTCTGCACTCCCACATTAATGTGTTGCTTGCTCTATATGGCAGCTTGCATTTCATTCAGCTCCAGCTGAGAACAACATTATCTTGAACGAGGAGGAGAAACGGACGAAATATAGAGATTTGCTCTTCGAGCTTCGCAGGCTATTCTGTGAAACTTGTGATACTAATAATAGGAGCCTTAGGTGTTACAAAAGATTCGCTGCTGTCTGAACTTAAAATCATTCCGGCCTGCTGTCAATCATCAGAAATCGTGGCCGGCAGAATGCAGAAGGCTATCATCCTAGATTCATTACGTCTGCTTAGGGCGCACGTTTCTCGGGGTGGAGAGTGGCAATTGGTAAACACCAGCTCCTCTCTGGGATGTATCGGAGCCTCAGAGGTGTGACTGGATTCTAGTAAATAATAATAATAATAATAATGCATTTATTGCCCAACAGAATCACTTCCAATAATAGGACAATACAAGATAATGTTTAGTAGAACTAAAATAATAATAATATACCAAAGATAAATATAAAAAAAATAATACATAATAAACTAATTGCATACAAGCATGATAAGTATTGAAGAGACAGAGTTCCTAAAATTAACAAGTCATTCAAGCTGCAAACGTTAATATCACTGTGTTCACTAATGTAGTTGAAATTATTAGACATTACATATACAGGAGACTTCAAAGCAACATTTGCTCTAACATTATGACAATAAAATAAATCATCGAGAACCAGAACGCGGAACTCGAATAGTGAACAAACTTAACAAAGCAGGGTAGTCAACATTGCCATGAAATAATTTATGTAGAAATGATAAACTTGCTAGTGCTCTTCTAGTGCTAAGTGATTGAGTGTTAAATCTTTGCAAAAGTAAATTATAATCGTGTCCCCTAATTGGATAAAAATGGTCAATTCGAAATTCGACGTTGAATTTTTTCTACCTCTTGGATACGTAAATTATAGTGAGGATACCAAATAAGACTACAATATTCAAGCTTAGAGCGCACCAACGAAAAGTAAAGACACTTAATGGCGTTTATATCATCAAACGATTTTGTGTTTCTAATGAGAAAACCTAGCGCTTTATATCCACTATTTACCAGAATAATATGCTCAGAAAATGATAGTTTATTGTCAAAAAGTACGCCTAGATCTTTGACATTACTACAGCGCGAACGGTTCTGAATTAACTGTATAATCAAATATGAACGGCGCTGTAATTTAAGAGTAAAGGAACATGTACTTATATTTAAAAGAAGGTTATTGTCCACACACCACTCCTCCACAACATTCAGAAGACCCTGAAGTTTAGTACAATCTTCAATACATGAAATGCTATGAAACAACTTCAAGTCGTCAGCAAAAAGAAGATGACAGGATTTCAGACTCAAAGATAGATCATTCAGAAATAAAACAAACAGAAGCGGTCCTAAATTTGACCCTTGTGGGGCCCCGTAAGTTGCTAAAAATGTATTTGTTTTAAAGCCATTATAAGATACATATAAATTACGTTGATGTAATTAAGACTTCATAAGATAAAGCAAATTACTACTAAAACCGTAGTACCTAAGTTTTTGAAGAAGTAAATTATGACTAACCCTATCGAAGGACTTTGAGAAGTCGGTATATATCGCATCAACTTGATCTTTATTATCCAGGTTATTACGTAATAGTTAGTCTTTGAAGCTTCCAGTGTGAGTTAGCGTTACTTTGGTGATAGTTAGGATGTGTTTGTACTGTAATTGTGTGGCAAAAATATGGTTAAAACTGACGAAACGAAAAGAAGGGTCAAATGAATTAAATAACGATTAAATCAAAGCATGAAAGATACGTTCAAAATGTTCTATGCGGGTCAACTTATTCGACTTGACAGTTTCTCATGACACTCCAGAGCATTATAAACTTTAAGCACAGAAGCAGCGGAGTAACGTTCGCAAAGATAAATCTAGCATCACTGCAGCTTGCCATTCCGAATTGTATGAAATATAAATAACGATTTATGTGTGTTTCAAATGTACGCGACAGGAACTACATACAACGTTACTCGGTGAACATACGGAACAAGTAATATTTATGTACCTTATTACAAAGTGACGCGTTCCACTCCAAAATATGTTTTAAATCTCATTTGAAATAGTGTACGGGCGGCCGTAAAATAACCGGGATTATTTGGCTTTAGAGGAGACTTTATGTCACACATGCCTCTCCGGGTTGCGAGTAATGGGTCGTCAATCTTATTATTTTACGAGATATGTCTCCAGGAGCATTAATTGCTGTAGGTGGTAAATTCCCCGCTACGACTTGAGGACCTCGTCGATAAATTTTGGAACTATTTGAGTTACGAGTCGCACGACGGAACTGACAGATATATCGCCTATTATATCTAGACCGAAAATAGACATCGATAAGCGCAAATAGAAACTATAAGACGAAAATACGATGAATAAAAGTCACATCTTCACGCTTGTCACGAGATTTTTTATTTGATCAGTATTTTTACTAAAAGCCGGCCACGTAAGCTCACCTTTGTTTTTAATTTGTTAATTTACAATAATAATAATTATTTCAGAGATCAAAAACTGTATAAGATAATATACAATCATTGATATAGGACATAGTAATTTTTAATTTCATATATTTGTGTACTTGCCTTTATAACTAGAACTGAAATATGCACAGAGACATTTTTTCAATAACAATATGCACATGTAAAAAATGTATATACCAAAGCGTTCATCAACTAATTCAAATATTCTCATTTTGTTTAATCTAAATAGTGTAAAAGAAACCAATTTAAAAACGTATTAATATTATTCTTGTAGCTATATATATATATAGGGTGTTCACAGATGACGTTGAAAAGAGGGAAACATTTACTTTTAATGTCATGAAGAAAGATGCACGGGTTAAAAAATTTTCCTTGTATATAAAAATACAGGGTAAAATGTACAAAAATACATGTTTAAGTAAGTCATCTGACTATCACATTGAGTGAGTCTCTTACTATCACATTATTAGAAATATAATAATAATATCTCTTACCCCTCATTCTAATCACGAGGATTAGCCCAGAAGTCGAAGACTTGTGCGGGAGAGGGGGCGGCATATTATTATTAAGCAGGCAATCAGTGCAGGAATGAGGGACCTGGAAAACCTCATTAATTAGGGGAGTAGTCAAATGTCAACCGGTATCAATCTCTCACATTGACTCAAGCCAGCATTCTTTCACCCTACCATAGAGGGTGCCAATCTCTCCACGAATATAGCTTATATACGGTATACCGGCTGCGGGGGTCGAACCACACAGCAATCTAGTCACCTCGATTCAAGTACTGACGCCTTAAACCGCGCTACCACTGACCGATCAAAAATAGCATCAGTAAATTTTATTATTAGAATTTAATAGTAGATACATATATGCGAGTTAAGAAATACATAAACAGCTACATTTTTAATTCTAAATAGTTCAGAAGGCCTTCTTAGGAACAGAAATAACTTCAGTGTAGGAATATTCTTTTTAGTGGAATTTATGTCCATCGATCGTTTAAATGTGTATTATCAATCTCTTCCTCTAAAAGTGTATTGTTCATTCATCATCTAAAAATGTATTGCAATGTAGGTATTTCATTCGAATTAGAAAATATGTTGAAATTATTTCGTTGAAAATGATATCTCATCCTGGAAATTAGCTTACTTAAGTTTGAATAGTGACAAGTAAATACATTCTGTTCTTTAAAATGAATATTTAAATTTTGATTAAGGATTATCCCTAAAATTATGATGTTTATTTCGTCTACAAGTGGCACATTAGAATATTGAAAAATATCCTTTTTCTTTAAATTTAGTGTCGGTATCCAAAAGTCCTTTCTTTTTTCATCTTTAGAAAATCCAAAATTATATTTCTAAATTAAACTTCAGGAAGCAAACATCAAGTTCTCGTAAACATCATATTTTATTTCCGAAATTAATTATTAGGTACATTTTATTTGTACCAAAAGTAGTAGCACACAACAACATTACATTAAATACTGCTCTGGTACGGACACGTATGTTATGGAATCTCAAACTACACTAACCAACAATGTTAGTAAACGATCAAACAAACTGTGAAATAAATTGACAGGATGCGCAATAGTCTTTAGATTCCTCTTCTTAAATCTATGATATGAACGAATCATGGCGACAATTTTAAACATCTTCTGTAGCCAGAGCCGGACTGAATAATAATTAAAGGTATATAGCAATTTTTTTCATATCAAATAATTAAATTAAAAACATTCTACTTCCCTTTTCACTGTATTTTATTACATTTACTTCATTACTTACCCACACAAGATGCTACAGAATAAAAGTTTATGTCTAATTATTCTCCGCAATTATGCTCAATACTTATTTCTTCAGTGCCCTAATTTTGGAAATATTAACACTTCGCTGAATTAAATGAGCGTTTTATTAAAATCTCGTCATTGTAAAAGTAATTAAAACTGTTGGCATACCTTGAAATTCGCATGTGGTGAAATGAAAAATATTTTAATTAGTTTGCGTACATCACAGAGAAATCGTGATTTCAAAATTATCCATGTGTATGTCCAAACAAATACCTAACATAAATGTTTGTTTATTTGTAGAGAGCTTGTCTACTCTTTTAATAAGCGACGGAGAGACTTTTGTTAGCTAATTACAAGTATTGTAGTGAATACAAAATAGACTTTTTGTGTAATTAATTATTGTTAAATAATTGATTAGTATTAATTTAATAATTAGTCCTTTCACTTCACAATTAAACGTTCTACAAAAATAAATATAACTTTAATTAAGCTCAAAAAAACAGATTGGCCACTCATCACTGATATATTCTATCGAGGAAAATGTTATATAACAATTTTTTATTCAAAGTTTAACCAATGAATTTTTGATAGCAAACGTCAAAACGTAAGACTAGGCATAAATTGTCAATGCTAATACAGAGAAGTTTGTAAAAATAACAAAATCTGTTTTCAATTAGCATCAACTTTTCTTAATAACGATTTTAGATATTATAAAAAATAAGGGTACTTTACTCTTGAGCAAAATTTACAATTTTCAACATACCTCGTATACGACTACAAAAAAATTAAATCTGATTACTTCGTTTTGGGTTTTAGGCTATGCCGAACTTTTTATCAATAATTACTTTTTTCATAAAATCAATAATAAAAAAGTTCTACATATGGTGCCGACTTAATTGGACACACTGTATATTGTGGGAAATATCTGTACCCGACATAAATTCCTTTATTTAATAACTATAAAACGTTTAAAATATTAATAATACAGGATTGAATTATGACATGACAGTGAATGTTACCGTTGCTTTGCTGGTTGCCTACTCTGACTCTGTAAAGATTAAATGTGTTGCGGACGGAACGACATCTTATGAAGTAAGTTTATACAATTTCAACACCCTGTAGCTCCTTTATTAATCTTTAACTTAAAAATTGTTTTATAACAAACTCAACTATTTTCATAGATAAAATATGTCGGAGAAGTTTGGCCAAACTTATTGTTAACACACTGTATAAAGGCTAATAAAATTATTATTGTTAATAAGATGATTAATTATTATTAATTTATTGACCAAAGTTAATTAGATAATTAATTAGATACTAATAATTAATTACCATTAATTAAAAATTAATTTATATTAATTATCTCCGTTATAAGATATTATTGGAAAATTTAAATTGTTCTTCATTTTGCCTCTAAATAAATGGCAAAGGAACGAAATCTTCCTACGATATTTCATTTGTATCTCTAGATAGGAGACAGAACAACTTTACAGAGTCCTTATCGTTTGTTTCGCCTTCTTTTGGGCACAATAAAACGTATTTATGTTATTTATTATTCCAAATCTTTGGAATTCCGACACTGTCTGCCTCGGTTTGAAAATTATGCTGCTCTGAATGTACGTAACAAGTTTAAATCTGGCGTTAAAGTTTCTAAACCATTTAACCATCGAGAGAAGTGGAGTTTTATATAAAAGTTGATTGCATACTGCTATTAAATTAAGGTTAAGACGGGGTTAAATTAATTTTGGATTTCAGGTAGTTACGCCAGAACTCCTTGGAGTTTTAATTACAACAAAATGAAGGGAAGAGTTCGCCATGGAAGTTTTTATTCCGTTAAATAATTCAGTTTTTAGGGGTGCAGCCGTGACGTAAACTGCCATTTAATTAACATTGTATTATAGTAATACCTAATACCCTTAAGCGCATTAAAACTGTTTAAAATAACACCGAGCTTTATGAAGATTATAACCGGTTTTCAATTTACAGCTCCAGCGGTACTCAAACTTTTCCCAAACACAACGCCCTTTTTTACTTGAACGGTGCAACAAATTCACAGAGTTTATACAACGTAGGTACTAAAAATATTTACGTCTAGTATAATAATTCATAATAAAACAAAATGGATATCGAACCAATTTTGAATTTTTCGATAATATTAATGTAGCAAAATAGCAAAGCCTTTACACTCCATCTAAAAATTATAGACAGTTGAATGACCTGGCAAAACAATAAACACAGTTGTCACATATATTTCGGAAATTTGTCAGTAATTAGAGAAGTGTAAGTAAATTTTACTGTCTGTTCATATTTACCTAGTAGTATTAATGCATCGGGCGGCATCAGCCTGGCAATTAGGCCACACGTGGGCCCTGTTTGCCTACCCTACCATCCCATCACTTCTCCTCCATCTGCCCTTGGCCTTCCTCGAACCTATCCGACGCCAGGATCTTGGTCCATGGTAGGTCCCTCATCTCTTCCCTTTGCAGCTCTTCGATGCTGATCCTATATATTAGTTTTCCAAGGGCCGCACAATGTCCTACGAAATGGATAGGGGCCTCCTCCCCCTCTCCACTTTCCGGACATAAGAGACTCTAATCTATGGCTATCAAGTTCAAATACCTTCTGAGTCTGCAGTGGCCTGTCGGGACCCCCCACCATTTGATTCAGGGACCTTCGACTAAGGCTCAGCAGCCACATCGTCCTAGATTTACTAGGTTCATTGAAGAAGTCGTGGGCCTGTCTACATCATCCGTTCCTTCTCCAATTCCCTCCTAGTGTTTGATAGGCCCATTTCCGAGTAATAAGGGTACTATTCATACTACCTTGCGTAATTCCAAGAATATGTTCGGGTCTCTGGCAAGGTGCCCCAGATCCGAGACTACCTAACAAGTCAGCCGTCCCATTACCGGGATTCCTTTATGGCCAGGAACCCAGACCAACTCCACCTCCCTTTGTCTGGCCAGGGACTCCAAGGCATCTCCACACTCCTGAACAAGACTAGATCTCGTCCTTGGAGAGCTAAGGGTCCTGAGTGCAGCCTGACTGTCAGAGCAGATGAAGATTTTTTTCTCCACACAATTCCTTACATCTTCCTTGCCTGCTACCATCAAAATAGCAAAAACCTCCGCCTGGAAAACCGTGGAGTATGTGCCCAGCGAAAAACTCTGCCGGATGTCCAAGTTTCTGGGTCAACGAGGGACATATAGTTAAAATAGTGTGGCAAGATGTTAATGTAAAAAATGCTTGACAAGCAGCAATAAAAGGTTGGTATACTAGTTTAAGAATGCCATCTGGAAAGAGTCGTCATCTGATAGTGACACACATGGGAAGTGATAGCGGATTTCTGAACTGATGTTTCAGTAATAAAAAATCGAAGATAGCACGAAGAGATAAATGCAGAAGTTTTTGAAAGATAGTTTCAACGCAACTTTGAAAATTTAGAACCCCAGTCTGTTGTTGTTATAGACAATGCTCCATACCACAGTCGGAGATATGAAGAAATGCTACGACAATTATGAAAGAAAGCAGAACTCCAAGAATGGTTACGAGAAAAAAAGATCCCATTTGATGAAAATGAAATAAAAGGCAATATAAAAAATTTGTTGTGAATGAAATGGCATTCATTCGTAGAATAGCAGTATTAATACTACCACCTTATCATTATGAACTAAATTAAATGTAATTTATATGGGCGCAAACAAAAGGAGACATAGCTAAAGAGAATAGGACATGTCCAACAAGAAAAACAAAAATGCGAGATTTATGTCTTGAAGTCAATCGATCCAATTATAATCCATATTAGAAATAGTGATAGTGGTGATGACAATGACTGCTAATCAAGGTTATAAAATCTCCATTCATGTATATTGTTACCTATATCTACCAATCATTCATACAGACTACTTTTTTTGGTGTTGTTATTGTTAGTTCATGCATTTCGCTTATTAGACGGACATAAATATTGAATTTATTGAAAACACTACAAATTTATCCACCAATTCAACCTAACCTTAGATGCAATGTAAGTGCTGCAAATAAAATAGAAAACCGAAACCGCGAGTTATGTGATCTAATTTCAAACTATCCGAGCACCGGAAAGCTAGAATCCTTTCTCTTAATATGCTCATACGTCTTCCAGCAAATTTGTCACTCGACACGTTGAGTTGTTCGGTTTAATAACGGTGCAATTTTGATAGGAATATAGACGACGCGCCCTTGTTTGAGTCGGAAACTAGAATTACTTACAACTACCTCAGCGTTATGTATTTTGGTTTGTAAGCAAACCCGAGTTAATTATGCGAGTACGTCAATGTAAATGTTGATATTTCCGTGGATCTGCAGTTAAGAGTAACGCAAACAGAAAAACATCGTTGCTGCATTCCACATTCGTACGCTCGAAATGGCCACCAGTTCGTATAACCTTTAACAATGTCTTCGTCCCACGTGATCAAGAAAGTAGGCAACCAAACTTACGCTAAGCTGGCAACAATACATTATATTTATTTGCAAATACTTAATTCTAATTTGTAAATTGTAGTTTAATTATAGAAAGTACAGAAAGAATGCTTTCAGAAGTACTTTTATACAGAATCTTAAGTCCTGCTAGAGGAACGTGATCATTATCGTTTAAATGTGTATTGCACCATTAACAATATAGTACCCGTTGGTTGTGATGAAGTGAATGATGTCTCAATGTCTTGTGGAAAAAAACCAAATGACACTCCAATAGAAAAATTACGTGTAACAACAAATAACATGCAACAATAAAGTTTTTCTCCAACCATCACAGAACTATATTTTTTTACTGTCAGGACTCTCTAAGGTTGACATATTCCTTACTGAGGAAGAAAATTGTATCTTGTTGACACTTTTAATCCTTAGATTATTCAACAATATTTACAATAATTTTTTTTATTCACATTAATATTAAATACACAGTTTGAACAAGTATTAAAATTAAGTAAACCACTGAAACTGCTACTACCCTCATTCTTGGAGCAACTCTCAATAAAGTTCAACACGTTTTCATTAATGGTTATATTATTTTCAGATGATATAAAATCAGAAATGATAACGGTGCTTGGTTTATCATTACCACTATCAAATTTCAGTATTCTTTTCGCAATATTTTCTTTACTCAAAAGTGAGTCTTTAATGTCCGCCACAGTGCTCGATATCCATCCTCTGTGTCTTTTAAGACAAGTGAGGTCACCATCGTCGCAACTAAAAGGGTAGCAGACGTTCGTCGTAATGCGTGTCCACACTCCACTGTACTCTTTCCAGTTGTCCAACTTCAAAAATGTTGCCACTTTTTGCGAGACGGCACTGATTTTATGAATATCGACCATCATTCGATGACACTTTCCACTAATATATCTGAGAAGTAATCGACGTTCTACCAATCCAGGTGGACGTAAAGCAACATATTCGATAAAAAATTAAATTATGGGTTCCCAGCACAGTAAAAGAACGTGGTCTCTTGGTTTTGGTGTTGGGAATTTTTATAATTAAGCCGGATTTCACATCTTCAACATTATCAATTGTTAAATTGACTAATTCATCAGAACGGCATGCGCCTGCAACCCCAATATTTGGACGACCTATAAAGAGGTTTTTTAAACATTTTGTTCTTTTATCTTTAAAGCGTTTACCTTCCTCATCAAATATGGATTATAATGGGCACTATTCAGAAGCAGTCAACTTATTTCTTATTTTATCGTTTGAGAAAAGCACGTAACTTTGAATATTTGCTTATATTAATCCCTTTCTTTATATCCAACGTTGACCTCACCATTGAATATTGTGTGACGGCTTCATTTTATTTGCTAAGTTTGAGAAATACACCATCAATACATTTTCTGAATACAACTTAAAGTTTTTTCCTTTGCACCATTTCATAAAACATTAGTAGACATATTTATAAATTTCTCGAGATTTCTTTGGGGATGATTCAAAGAAACCTCTTTCGCACATTCCAGCATATCCTCAGGTACACCTAAATCTTCATTAAATTCCATTTTTACAGACTTTTCAGCAAATTGAACCACAAACAATCACAAATGAACTCAATTAGCAATATGGCGACTAATGTTTGACAAAGTATCCATGACTACATCGATATATCCTACTTACCTACTTTGCTTTATTATCCAAATTTGGTTTGAATAATTTCAAAGCACAAATTAATAATTAAATGGGGGATTTCAGTTGGAGAGAGTATAGCATGCTTTATTCGGATTAAAAGTGACTTTTTTGTCTCGCAATTCTGCATTTGCTCGCCACAAAATAAGACAACTTTAATCCTAATATAACAATATACTATTTTTATTTTGATGCTCGATAAATTTCAAATTTCTTAACATTGAGGGAAAACTTGCTCAAACTAAGATAAATATCCATGCCTACATCTTTACAATTTTAAAATGAACTAAATGAAACATCTCTCACATTTATTTTCACAATCGTGCATCGAACATTAACCTGCTGCGTGTTTCCGATTCCAACTGACAATCACCCTCAAGAATCCTGAAGTAGATCTCGATACTTAACTCCTAATAAATATTTATTCAGGACGTCCAAACAACTCCAGCGCAGCAAACAGCCTACTCTGAAATATGTATCGTTGAAAACCATGGCGATGAAAACGAAAATAAAGGACGTCAACAGTTCCCATCAACCGTTACGATTCCTCATAGAGAATCGGTAGTAAATTTATTTTAGTAGTGGCGGTATTCAAAACACGGGATGGTTTTGGAAACGGAATGGGCGATAGTTAATTCTTAGCAAATGGAGACAAATGCCATCTAATAGTGTGTGGAAATTAAGTGTATTTTGTGATTAGTGATCGTTTCCAACATGCTATATTTAGAATTTAGAATGATACTTAAGTTAGAGGGTTCTGAGATTGAAAAGGACTTAAATTTTTAGAAGCAAAACAGAACTTATCTATTTGTAAATATGGATTCGAACACTTTTTGTATTCTTTATAATAAAAATACTATTATAGTCTGTTTAGAGATGAAAGAGAGTAATAAAAGCTTAATATGTATGCAAATCATAAATAAATGTAGTACTGGTGTTTATATTCAATATTTTTATATTATGTATTACCGGTATAGATGAGGTGTACTTTTAAAAAAACTTTGTGTGACCGGGTAGTACTAAATTGCAGCAGGTAGCTAAAATTTAATCCCCGTCTTTGTCTATGCCGCTTCAATTTCTCGGTCCATTTCTCTATAAGTAAACAATATAAAAACATCATTTCAAAAAATGAGGCTACTTTATGCATCATAACGGGGTTAAAAGGGTTTTTAGTAATTCAAATTAAATTATTCAATATTATTATCAAATTATTTATTTAAATTTAATGAATGACTTTTATTCCACACAAAAATATATGTATCTTGAAAATTCAAATTATGGTGAGTAAATTTAGTGTTGTATAAATGTACAATAAAGAAAATAAAAAAGTAGGTACATTAAAATTCATCCTTTGAATATTCTGATGAATTTGCTTCGTCTCCTAGATTGATAACGATAGGTTCCACAGTAACGTGAATTAAATTATTGAGTTCCCACATTTTCTCCTCTGCTTTTTGTACATGAGGTATATATCTTTGCCAGTTATCTGCAGTTACTCGTTCCAAGAAATTTTTTAACAAAATTTTCACGTCACTTAATTTAAACGTTATATTATTTCGCGCTACATCGCTTTTTACCTGCGCCCAGACTAATTCGATTAGGTTAAGTTCACAGTGATAAGGTGGTAACTGTTGTACCGTTATTTGGCGATTTGTTGCCATTTCATCGATAACATATTTTTTCTGATCTTTATTAAGATTGACAAGTGTCAAAAGTTCCTTTTTCACCATATTTGTTTCAAAAGAAATGTTTTTCCGGATAACCATTGAATTATATCGGCTTTCCTCCAAGCAGTCGTAGGCGTCCGCTCGGTCTGCCCTGAATGGTAACTGGTATTATCCATGACAATTACAGACCCCGGAGGAATAAGATCCAACATCTGTGTTAAATACTCTTGGAAAACATCTGCGTTCATGTCTTCGCGATAGTCACCGGTATTTTTAGATTCAAATAAAAGTAAGCGGCCATCTACAAAACCACTGGCACTACCTATAATATGTGTCACTATTAATATTCGCCCTTTATCTGAAGGTGCCTTGAACCCTGTTGAAAGTTCATCCAAAAATGCTTGTCGAAAAGTTTTTACATTTTTATCTTGCCATACATTTTGTTACAGTATATCCCTCGTTGACCCAAGTTTCGTCTAGATAATAAATATTCCTCCCTTCGTCACGGAATTTTCTATTTGATCTTAAGTAGGATCTTCGCCAACAAATAATTTCATCTTTATCAATAAGAACTGACTTCCTGTTCTGCTTTTCCCAGCAAAAATTCAACTCTCGTAAGACGGCCCATAATTTGCTTCTACTGATTTTTGGCAAATCGTTGTCCTCTGAAAGTTCACTTAAAATTTTGTTTAGCGTTGGTATTTCTTTTTTAAAATAATATGAGTGTACTTTTCTGCGAATGACATTTTTGAAGAAATCATCTATAACGACTTTTGATCTCCCTGTAGATGATTTTGGGGGATTTACAGTATCTTGTTCATTTTTTGTTTGTAGTCTGTAGATAGTCGACTTTCCAATCCCTGTCATTTTGGAACACTTTTCCATGATGTCGTCAACACTGTTGGTAGGATTTGGGTGTTTCAATGCATTAAATACATTTAATATAATAATCTTCTCATTCTAAGACAGCGCACATCTTTTCACGCATTTAGCAGGTACGTAATCTGATAAGCTCAACATTTTACCCAAACAATATTATATCTACTGGCACAATAGTCACTAAACACAAGTCGAATTTTACTCTACTGCACTAGCACGTCTTCGAATATTCAGCTCTAAGACTGGATTGATCTGTCACAATACACTGGCTTATCTCGGGGTTTTATTACTGTCTTTCATTTCCAAACAGACTATAGTATACAGTTTTAGTTATGGAATAATTTAATTGCGATATCTCGCAAACAGTAAAAGATAACCCAATTATATGGTTAGAAGAAAGAAGAAAATCCAAATTAATGCTGTTTTCCAGGTTCCAATGTAAATCATTCCTGGGCGCAAATGCGGCCTGCTTAATAATATGCTGCCCTCTCTCCCGCACAAGTCTTCGACTTCTGGGCTAATCCTCGTGATTAACATGAGAGATAGAGATATTATTATTATTAATAAAACTGAAGGATTATTCAACAAACAGAATACCCAAGTACTATTTCAATAAGTAAAGAACGAATTAAGAGTTTCTCCTGATCTTAATTTATTTTAAACAACTGTTCCAAAATAGTTCGCTTAATTTCCCCCGAGAATACCGCCCTCTTTTCAGGAGCAGAGTTTTCACTCTGCGAGCCATTTAAAGGGAAATTACAAAAGTTTTTCTCAAAGTATGGATAAGCGCGAAATTATGATATGGATATCGAGGCGTCAACGAAACGGCTTTTTCGCTTCTAAGGCGGTACAAAGGCCATAAAATTAAAATTCATGCTGTGCGTCCAACCTCGCAAAATAAGGGCGGCATGCATGAGATTTCTGCAGATTGTAGTAATAAAATTGGGTCCAGATTCGTGATTTTCATATTCCGGTAGTAATTAATACAAAGATGGGAAACCTCTCAGAACAATATGAGTGAAACTGAACTATCTAATATAATTGTTCAATTAAAAGAATCTAATTCTGCAGGTCTAGTTGATATTTCCTCAAATTTCATAAAATAATGTATTCTTTACTAAACCTATAATATATTTAATAAATTTATCGATAAATGAAGGCAAATTTTCAGATATTTTAAATCATTATCGGTCAATTTCCTTATTAGCAACGTTATCTAAAATTCTGGAAAGAATGATATTTATAAAACTTCTTATTTTCTGATTTCATATCCTCTGGTCAGTTTCGTTTTCAAACGGGAAAATCAACCAAATCTGCAATAACTAACTTTTTGACTTGTCTTCATAATAATTTAAATTTAAAGAATACATGTGTTGGCATCTTCCTGGATTTGAGTAAAGCTTTTGATCATGTAGATCATAATTTATTGCTTGATAAGCTATACGTGTATGGTTTCATAGGCAAGATCCATGAGGGGATAACTTCATATCTTACACATATAAGTCAAATTGTCCAAATTGAAAGCTTCAGGTCTGATAAATTGAGTCTAGAGTATGGGGTACCCCAAGGATCGGTACTTGGACCTTTAATATTTATTATTTGTTTAAATGATATATCCAGTATAGTTAATTCGAATAATTTGACACTGTTTGCTGATACACATCTTTTATCTGTGTTTAATCATGATTAGGTATAGTACAAGAAACTGTGATGCTTTGGTTATCCCACAACACAGCTTGTCTGTTAATAAAGCAAGTCCAATGTACAATGGAATAAAATTTTATAATAAACTTCCTAGCTATATTAAACAATTAATAAATACAAGCCGTCTTAGTAAAACTTTGGTAGAATTTTCATTTGATCATGCACTCTACGATATAAATAAATACTTCAGTTTTTAACCTTTTAATCCCTTGAAAAGTTTTAGATATTTAAAGCATATTTTAATTTAAACGCAGAATGTCACAGCTCAAAGGGAAAGCTGAATTTATAACTTATGCAGAATAAAATGATACTTATTGAAGGAGACCACACTATTTCTTTTCTATACTAAATTAGCTTCCAGCAGGGCGTTTCAAAACTTGTGTCGGAAATTAAAAGATGTGATGTTTTGGTTCATCCTGAGAAAAGAAGTTCTTATTAACATGGATCCGCAAACGCAACTTTATTTGAGATATAGGGTGACAAAAAAATATTTGTTTTTTCAATTTTTTGACGATACCTCAGCAACTGTTTGGGATACAGAATTCAAAGTGTACAAATATGCAGAACATACGCAAGAAACCAAGAATATTTTCATAAAATCTCGGTGCTGTTCCTCAGTGCTCGTCTTACTGTACCTACTTCTGATATTTACCTGCATAAATTTAAGCCTATATTCTGAGAATCGAAAAACCGATAACAAACACACAAATATTTAGCAAACATTTTCTTATAGAGAATTTTGTGAATTATAACAAAGTTGTTGTGAATTAATTACATATATTCTTAAATCTGTATTATACTGCCAATTTTCTCCATTTAATAAAACAGAATTATAGGGTAGCTCAACTAAGACAGACGTCTGTAAACACACGTTTTTTACAACTAAGGGCTTCTCACGTTCTACCCCATACAAAACTTGTGTGGCTTTGCCTCACCTTCTTTTAGAGGTCGCACACAATCCCCCAAGTAGTCCAAGATATCTGTAGCCATCATATCTGAATGGTTGAAGTTACAAGCATACAAGAAATTGACGATATATATGCACTCTAGGAATTTGTCTTACATCAAAGTTTGGCAACTCCCATAAAACACAACCTCCCTGGTAATTAAAAACTTTATAATCTAAGCGGCAACTGTAAACAAATTGTTGTTCACCCTTACATCCGACATCTTAAATTTAACAGCGCCATCTTGTGGCTCGTGAATTATGGAACAGTTGGTATGGATACAGACAACATGTTGTTAAGTCCACGAGGTGCCCTTGCGCTAGAATTTACGATACGTTATTCTAAAATCCACTTTTATAATTTTTGCAATGTGCCAAAGTATCTGAAAAAAGAGAAAAACTCGAAATAAACGTACAAATAATAGTTGCAGAACATTTTTATAGAGTCGTTAGTGAATATAATAGCGTTACAACGTCATATATTATATTTACTGGGAATAACCCTGGCAAATACATTCGCCAGATAGTGTTCTGAAAACAATTTAGATACCATTTACGTAACAAATCGGCCGAAATTTATACACCATTTTCTTGCCGGTAAATAAATTGGTCTTTTTTGGCGGAATGGCAAACGGCAGGGATAAAGTTTAATTTTCGTGCCAGTTAGTTAAAATTTATATATTCTGTTTACGAATTCACCCAATGCCGAGTCTGGCCAAAGCCTACATTGATTCACCGTTCCCATTCTATCAGGATACTAAATATATCCGCTACGTTTTTGTCGATTTTTATTAGATTGCTAATGATTCTTTTTCAGGACCAATAAAATTTTACCCCTCTGACTTTGGCGAGCGCCTCAATTAGATTCCGATTTATTTAATTATACCCCGATACACAACATGCTCCCAGGTAATATCCAATTTCCTTAAAAAGTAATGGATGCTGGCTTTTACATTGAAAATGTTCGATCTCTCAATGGAATAAAATATTTAAAAGCGAAATATGACAAGTAAATTTGCACAAATTATTTTAATGACAAGCTGAATTGATTCAGAACTTTTTGACTTTTTTGACTTTTGACTTTCTTTGAGATGCTAGTCTTTACATTAGCTCCTCAAGTGTCAATAATGACTTACGTGTTTAGCAACTCGAGTTGATAGATATCGTTTTAATTTATGAAGAAATGAAAATGCTCTGGCAGAACGCAGCTCTTTTTACCGCGACGTGCAGTGAGTGGAACGCGAGGGAAATTTGAAACCGTACTCTGGAGGAGCTGGAGGTCCAGGACATCAAGGCGTATCATATACGAGGCTGTTCCATGTACAGCATTAATACCGATGGATTGGACGAGCAGGACCGGTACCATGGCCGCCACGATCTCCTGATTTTAAATCATTTGGACTTAATTTTGTGGAGATATTTAAAAAATGAAGTATAGTGCACCGTGGACAGTATTGATAATTTACGCAAACGTATCAGAGCTGCTGCCAATAACTTGCGAGTTCAAAACGGACAAGAAGTAGAAACATTTGTGTTAGTTTGCAGAATAGTATACAAATAATCATCAATAATTTAAATAAAGAAAAGTTGTTATTCTTGATGTAAAACAAAGAACAACAAACATTTTGACAGAGTCGACAATTGATCAAAATTTGTTTATATTGTTGGAAGCCTTACTTCTCAGATGTATTTAAATATTTTAAGGATGGAAATGGAGAATTGACATGAACAAGTACAGCTTTTTTAAACTAATAGAATGCTGTTTCAAAATAAATCACATTTTCCAAAAATCTCCCTAAAAAAATCTGAAAAAAAAATTCAGGGGCACAGGTTCTCTAAACGCCCTGTGCTCAAAAATCAATCATATATTCGCGTCTGTCATGCAAAGAAACCTTCCTCTACAAAATTTAGATTACACAAGAAATTAATAAATAACGTAAACAAATAAAAAAACTACTTTCTCAGGCCTATAACTTCTTAAAAAAGCAAGATGGTGGTAAGGTCACCTTATTTTCGTCCAAGAAAGCTAACCTTAAAGTATGGTCCATTCTTTAGTAAACACCATGAAAGCCATGAAAAACGAGCCACTCTGTATACGATTACTTACCAATCGACTAAATTAACTGAATTTTAAAACCGCCCGAACATCACGCCTCAGAATTGAACGTCAGATACATTATAATCCCCCTTTTAACTTTTATGCTACGCGAAAAATTTGCATATAAATTACCGGACCATAATTCGTATTCTTCTGCAATTTTTATTAAAAAATCAAAACTAATTACTTCCTGCTAAAACAACTGTAAGCCAAGTAGCAGAAAATATTACCTCGTTCTTTCTCTATTTGCAAATGAAAAGATATGCAAATCAAGGTTCAACTTTCAATTCTGCAACTTTGAGGCCTTTAAACATTTTTTATGTAACGAAAATTCAATGATTTATGCTCTACCCATAATAAATTCTGTAACTTAAAAAATGTTAAATGGAAACCAACGGATCGATCCACGCAGCCTAACCTAATGCCCTCTATAGAGTTTATCTGCGGTAATATGGGTGAGAATGCTCAGCTGGACATTGTACACTTTGACGCATCAAAAGCCTTTCAAAAGGTTCCATGATAAAACCCTGTATGTTAAGCATCAAAATTTTGGTGTATGGAACTACGTCCCGAACTGGATCAAATCCTATTGAACAAATCTGACCCAATAAGTTATAAATCGTCTCAGAATATCTAAAAATATATCCCTGACACCTTAAGACAGTGGCGTATGAAAGTTTGTCGAAATATTTACTATAATTATTAACATCTTCATAATCATCAAGCAAGCATTACGAATATTAATAGAAAAGTCAGTATATGTAGTAAATCAGTATGGTATGGTAACACATTTATTATGAAATATTTAAATACAAATCTAAAGGTTATAAATATTTTGTAAGGTATAAAAATAAGGTAGGAGGATTGGTATTGTATGAGGTAGGTTTTTAAATTCGGTATGAAGTAAATTTATACCCCATTAAAGTTACACAAGTAACGGATAATCTATTTCAAGACTCGCGTTTAACGTTTTATAAAAAAAAACATAATCTGTTGAAGATTTGTATTAGCCTAAAGGCACATTATAATAAGTTTAGATTTGTTGGTCTGCCATTAGTATTACCCCTCTATTATATATAATTTTAATATAAATCTAAAGGTTTTACAAATTTTATAAGATAGGTACAAAGTTAAGGTAATATTGGTATTGTATAATATAAGGTAAGATTTATCGAGTAGTTTTTTTAAGGTATGGGTATGAAGTAAGTTTTATATTCCATTATAGTTATTTATATATCAAGGACGTGAAGATATTACACACTTAAGGCATTAAACGCATTATGACGCACAGCATTTATATAAAACTTTATACACGACCGGTATTTAGAACACTTATAAATTTGCTATACATCATATTATGTGTTTGTAGAAGTAAGTATCTCGATAACTAAAATAAAGTAATTCTTGTTGGAGTTGAATTGACAGTTGTAACGGATGCCTAACAATAATATCAACAAAAGCTGTCAAGGCAGGGTCAGTAACGTCTTCCAGTAATTGCAAATACATTTGACCAGTCAAATTACCAGATAGAAAAAGCAATTGTGGCGTTTACCGTCCCGTTAAAAAACTGCATTCATCAGAAAAACAGATATTACAAAGAAACTGTGAATAGTTCCCTGCTCGCTCACTCATTATTTTGTAAAATTGCAAACGGCGGTCATAATCATCCTCACGAAGTTCCTCGACTAAATGTATTTTGTATGGATGGAATTTATTCTTCTTCAAAATGGTTTATATATCAGTTCGATTGATCCCAGACACAGATGCCAGTTGCCTCATAATGTAGGATCAATATGAACTTGTCCCAAAACTGCAACTTCACTAGCTTCATTAATTATAGGTTTTTCAATTTCTTCTTTTTATATTAGCGACGTTCCCTGTCTCTTGAAACTTTCTTACTCACTCTAGAACATACTTCCTCCTGACATGTCGATCTTGTTGCTGTTCATTAAATAGCTGAGCTGTTCTATTCGCATTTTTTTTGTTCATAAAGTAAAGCGAAATGATATCTACCCTTTCCGCAATGGAATAAACCATAGTGTTTAATTTACAAAAACACAATTAAATAAACTACCAACCAACGCTTCCAAATAATACTAGAAAATAAATTCGAATGAGTGTTGTATATAAGTTTAAAACTTTAAAATAAAAATTCTTATTAAGTATTGAGCGGAATTATAAAATTTAAAGTCGGTTGTAAAGAGAATAATAAGAGCTTTCAAAATAAATATTACTCAACCCCCAATGCCATTTAAATATTTTGGGGTGATGTTTACCGTTGCTTGGGGGTGAAATTGGCGTAGTCAAAAATACCAGCAAAGAATGTCCCCCTTTAATCTGAAATTGAGGGGTCTGAGCCGACCACCCTGTATATTGTCGCTGGTATGTCTTCAACTAGCAGGTGGTCTGGATCTTTCACAGAATTTTCCAAAAATACTGTGTTACAAAAAATAGTTCTGCAGAACAAGTAGAAAATGGACAGAACCAATTCTGTTCTAATATTTTTATAAGTAATTCCAATAATTGTACTGTAAAGACAAAAATGTAATACATAATTATTATATTAATATGAGTCTTGTTAGTAGCAAATCAGAGTATGCGAGCCTCATATGAAATCCTATCTATATCCACTATTCTCTAATTATTGAAAGAGTCCAAGTCATTTTTTAAATTTTTAAGTTTTAGAATAAGCGGTGTATATCCCATGAAAGGATGTAATTATCCTGAGTTGCTGCACACTTTTAATTTCATTTCTTTGGAGAAACGTAGATTTCCTCTGTTTTGTTTTTGCACAAACTCTTACATGTCAAAATTGATAGTCCTGTGTTACTATCCTATTTAAACATTCTTGTTCTTAGAGTATATATCACAATAATTTCTTGTGTGAAAGGGCTCATACCAATATTCTATTAAAGGCACCAATTAATATGATGTGCAATAATGCTAGTAAAGTTTCTGATATGTGCGATAGTTTTTGTTGCAGTATTTCGGAACTGAAACGTGTATGTTTTAGCTATTCATAACGTAGTGTTCTGCATAACTATTATTTATAAACTCTTAAATTATTTATAAACTACTTATTACTTAGAGAATTATTCTAGTATAGCTTTGTGTTTTTGTTGATTTATATATATAAGATATTTTTTCACCCATGTAGTTACTAGTTGCCATTATTTTTGGCAAAGTAAATCTAATGAGCATTTCCAATCCTGGAGCACCCAATAAAACGTGTTCAGGTCTCTCACTCTCTGACAAACCTTAATAAAGAAAACAACCTTATTATCTAGATAGAAAATTTTTCATTTCTGCCTTTCCAGTACCAACCGTTTTTATGAAAGCGTTGTCAGAATCACATCGCTGAATCCTAATTAAGATACACAAAGCCAATTTTTCAAACTTGAATGATTCCCTATGGGAGAAAACACGAAGGATCTACGTAATTTACAAAGTACACATAAATTAGATTGATACAGTCAATATTTAATCTTGAGGAGTAGTTTTTATCCTCCATCAAATAATTTCCCGTGATTTAGAGGGGGAGCGATGGGAACGAGCGTAGAAAATTTATTTCAAAGCACCATAACCCGAAAGGGAAGCTTTTACCAACGAGGACTACGACGAAGTGTGGGTAGACATATAATTTAAGTATCGTGATAAGGAATGTCTACTGAATACAAAAGTTCGCCGGCAGAAGTTTTCTAATAAAAATCAGGAAAAAATAACGAATTACGCAAAAAACTTTTGCAAAACTCCATATAGAGCTCTGCAGCAAGTCGTAAACATTTATTACAGGGAGACTTCAGAGTTTAGGGATTCTTAAAAGAAAAAACTCTGGTTCCATCAAATATATTAATTTCTACGCATTCTAACTACACATAAAAATGAGCCCTTTATTTTAGTAGTGGAACAAAGATTTTTAGAGATTTGATTTCTCTAATGAATAAATTGTAGCTTTAAATCTGGAACAACCTACATTTTATTCACTAAGCAAATATAGTTGGCTATATTTCACTAGTGAAATAAAGAAATCTCATTTCACTGTTTGCAAATACTTATCTATATACAAAGTTCAGTTTTTAAAATCGTTTTTAGCTATAATTCTTTAGATTTTCACGAATCACTTTGAAATTTCATAGAGACAGTTCTTGTTATTAATCAAATGTCCGTATTATTGTAAACGACGCCTAAAAAAAACAAAAGTAGAAACGTAGGGAAATGGTTATTTTATTTGGATCGGTCAGTGGCCGCGCGGTTTAAGGCGTCAGTACTTGAATCGAGGTGACTAGATCGCTATGGGTTCAACCCCCGCAGCCGGTAGACCGTATATAAGCTATATTTGTGTAGAGGATTGGCACCCTCTCTGCGGGTATTATGGTAGGGTGGAAGAATGTTGGCGTGGCTCAATGTGAGAGATTGATACCGGTTGACATTTGACTACCCCCCTAATTAATGAGGTTTTCCAGGTTTCCCTCATTCCTGCACTGAATGGTGGTTAGGGCCTACCAACGTAAGTCGTTCGTGGGCGCAAATGCGGCCTGCTTAATAATAATATGCCGTCCCCTCTCCCACACAAGTCTTCGACTTCTGGGCTAATCCTCATGATTAGAATGAGGGGTAGAGATATTATTATTATTATCTCATTAATTTTTCCTGAAAAGTCAATTGACGATTTTTTATATTCTGTTTACGCATTTTCGAACCAGTTTCTTTTAAGCTTTTAGCTTCCAATACTACAGGTTGTTTATTCGATTTGATTCGATTCCTGACGACTAAATTACGCGATATTGCCAAACTTACTTTACTCAAAAGTTGATGGTTAAAAAGATCAAAGTTAAGATTTTATTTACGATATTTCTTTTTACAAATCCAAATATTTTTATACAATTTGGATATTGGGGTTTTTTGGGGGCGAAAAATTCAAATTTGTTTCTAATTTTGACGTCACTAGTAGAGGGCGCCACTTATGGCACATCATGCTTTTTTAAAAGGCAGAACTTTTTTTGCGGGTTAGTGTATCCATCTGAACAGTCGATTCTCCTACCTTTTTGTATCTGAAAAAGGTATACCTTGTTGAAATCGTTAAGAGTAACCGTTTTTGAAATAATCCTATTTGAGATATTCAGTGCACCGAGTAGAAACTGTTTTGGTTTCAGGTAAAGAACATTTTCTGCTGAAAATACAGCTAAATGGTGCTTGAAAAAATTAATCAGACTGGTAAATTATGACGTTATGCTTTGATGAAATCTTTGTACATTGTTGAAAATTCGGTTTCATCAAACTTCAGGTGTCACACATTAAATTAATTGGAGATTAGTTAAGGTATCTGTTCTGGGAGTATCACAATAAAACAATGTTTGTTGCCGAGAATTGCCTCGCTATATTCGGAGTTTTATTTTGACCAACAAGATGGAGCAGTCAATTTGGTTATTTAAATATTGTACAAAAAACGAATTAAAGAAATATTACGACGTACTTCTAGTGCTTCCATACTAAAACGATTCAGGAGTTCAACATGCCTGCAGGTGGATAGAAACCATCTTGTCGATAAGTTAAAAATGTAAAAACCTTCGTTTAACTAATTCCTTTTACTGTGCATACCATTAATGAGACACCAGATTATTGATCCATATTCTATTATCGATCTAACCAGGGAACAGAACAAAGGTTTTAAAAGTACGTTTTGTCAGAAAAATATCTACAGTTGCGATATATAAATCCGTAAATACTGAATACACTAGACACAATATTATTGATGTGCTCAATGAAAATCAATAAAGATTTAAATCAAACCACAACAATACGCTGTTTAAGTTCATCTGAAGCCAATCACAATGTAGAAAAGAATTTTACGTTAAATACATTCTGAAATTATCTGCAAATTGCAACTTTTCACATGATACCACATCTGAAAGATCTTTGATGAAAAGTAGAAACAAAAGTGGTCCCAAATTCGAGTCTTCAAGGACATCCGAAGGACGAGAAGCAAAATTTCGATATCTAACCATAAAGTGTCTATCTTCCAAATATGATTTTAAGAGTGAAACTAATGAATCCGAAAAACTGAGCGTACGCAATTTAACTAATAAAACATTATGATTTATTTGGTCGAAAGCCTATTGAAAATTTGTAAATATGACGTCAACTTTTCCTCCAGCGTCTAAAGTATCTGATACATATTGGCAAAAAAATAGAAAGGATTATCATGGTATATCTTTTTTACATAAATCCATTATGATGTACAGAAATCAATTGTTTAGTGAAGTAGTAAATTTCACTGTATAACGTACTCAAAAATCTTAAAAAATTACACAGTAAGGAGATCTATCCCAACAAACAATTAAAGTTAAAATTACGTTAACTTGACCTCTGAATTGGTCAAAAACTATTCATGACCAATTCCATATAAGGGAAGTTTACCTATATTTGTGGCCTCTTTCCTTATGTGGGGAAAAAAACTAAAGTAATATAGAAGTTAATAATTGGTCGGCAAGAATTTTATTCCAATAAGATAATTGGACCTAAAAGAAATACGGACCAATTTTATGTTAAAATTTCGAAATATAAAAGACATTATTACCAAAATATACCCTAATTATGCCCTTTATATGACATACTTTTGCCAGAGAGAGAAAACATTATATGTTTGATTTTATATATTCTAATAGCGAACAGGGATAGGAAGAAAAACAAAGACTACCTATGTCAGGCTACTAAGCTACAAGTAGAGTAGGAGTTAGTATATTTATAGATATTTAGATTTTAATATAATAAAGTCTGTATTTTTGTTTTCCAATCATCAAATTGTAGAACCCAGGAAATTTTTTCGTATAATGTCATGACCAAACTTTCATAAAAATAACGCGCCTTATAAATATACATTTTTACTATAGCTTTTTAATAATATTACTATACTAAAAAATAACCTAAAATAAAAACTGAATGTACTTCGTGATAAAATGTGTTTAATAATCTTTTGTCATTAATGTATTAACTAATATTATCTGTATTAACATAATTTTAATGAGTAATCAATTAGAAATAATGAACAAAACATTTAGTGTTTATTACAACATGGCCGCTCAAACAAAATCAACTTTGAAGTCAATTTGTCTGTAAGTTTTAACCTATAGGGCAGATTGCCTATGCCAATGTTGACGTCACAGGAAAATATTAACTTTGTGGTTGAAATTTACTCCAAATGAAGATATTTTATGGTAATTTATTACCAGTTAAATTATTACTAGGTACCTACATATAAAATTCTACTCTTGGATTTATTTGTGATTGAAAATTCAAATTAAAGCCAATAATATTATGTATGCGTAATAACAAAAACAAAATTGGCTTAAATTCATTTTTTACAACTCTCTAATATTGTGTAGGGCTTAGTTTTCACTGCAGATTGCCAAAACACAAAACAATTTCTACGCGCTATTACATGAAGATATGTCAGAATACATATAACAAGAAGCTTGTTCCCTAAAAGAACTTTATAAGACACACTTACGTCGAAGTACCACAATATAGAACAATATTTCTATTAGGTTAATTGAAATGGTCAAATTTTCTTTAGAAGTTATCAACAAAGTTGAAAATAGGATTATATTATAATAAAAATAGAACTTAACCAATTGAAGGATTTAATAGGGCAAAATAACTAGTTATTACCTTATTTTTAACTACTAGTTGAAGACAAAATAAGTTTTACAATTTCGTAATAAATATGTAAATATTTATCTATTGTAATAATTTAAAAAATCCTTGGATATTGAAGACAAATTTCTAGGCGAAATTAAGTAAATTATAACTTCGTCTTACACGTTATTGGAATGATAGCATTTGAAAACATAGAATAGGTAAACAATATGTAATTTCGAACTGTATAAATTGACATATATTTCATATTACTTGGAAGGCATTATATTACTCTTAGTTAACAAATTTTTGACTAAAATTTTGGTATTATAAGATTTTACAACATTGAAGACTATTTTTATGGAGGAAAGTAGTAAATCTTGATCAATTCAGGATTATTTTTCTTGTGTAGTAGTCTATTAGGCTTAAATGTTAGTTGGGATCTAATTATTCTTTACATCGAATGATGATGCTAATGAATAACAAACTAAAAAAATAGTATGTGCATTCAATGTATTTAAAAAAAGTGGTTAGAAAATGCGTAAACGATACGGAAAATGTCCGCATTACGTCAGTAGCCCTGTGGTAAGCATAATTAATCATATACGCAACGCAGGGGAATTGAGTACATTACATGTTTCCTTCCCTTTAATTTCAGCGACATCCAACAACATACATTTCTTTATGTTGGGTTTGTTACGTTTTTTATCAAGGTTTTATAAATTATACATGACCCGACAAAAGTGTACGTCGTGTAATATGCCTCTGCAATCTCAAATATTAATCTTACTGAGTCGGCCATGAAAATTTTATAGTTAATTATAAGAGACATTTCTACATTTCTCTCCTTCTTATTCCAGGTTTTTCATTATATCGCCAAGTGCTTCAAGGGTCCAATATGCTTGGCTCGGCACAGCTGGAGGAAAAAATAATTTTTCATTAGTCATAAAGGACTTAGTGTGCTATTAGGGAAATCTACAGAGTGGCCAGGTTTTATCAATCAGGGCATTGGAATAGAGAGGCTGTCTTAAAATGTTTGATTTTTTTACGAATGTCAGTGAAAGTATAATTTTTAACTCATGTGGTAAGTGTTCAAAAAGTCATTTTAAGGCACTGGTATTAAAAGTAATTTACTTTTAGCACTGGCGCTAAGCTGGAGTCATGGCACATTTATTTATTATTAATGTATTTTAGGAAAATTCTTGAATGAGTAATGTTTCCTGGACGAACACAACTACCTAGTGAAGTTCCAAAATATTCAATGTCAAGTTGCAATGTTCTTCGCGACGACATGCTCCAAATACACCGAAAATTACAGCAACCTTCTGCGAATTTGTCGATTTGTTCATCATCGTCTTCTACATGGAGTAATTTAACCAAAGTTTTGGCAATTCCCATATTTTGGATTTTTCTTCAAATTACGCCAAAAGCACATGTTCACTAAACTTGCCACTAACATATCAAGAAACGGTTGTATGAGAACTGGTACTGTTGCTTTGACTTACTAGACAACTAGAAAGTATTAGCAAGTTCTTCGATTTTCCTTAAGAGAAATTCATTTTCCATGTCACCAAATTTGAAGTGATAAATTACATGATATAGTGACATAATATACAGTGTGTCCCGGTTTTCAAGTTAACACCTCTGGAAATGCAAGAGGGCTGTAGAATTTTCCCAAGCTAATTTTGTTACCACCATTTTATTGATGTGACAAATGTCAGGCCTACTACGTTTTCCAGAAAGTGGTATTAGGCATTTATTCATCGAAATGATAATATCACCAATCTATTCAAAACGGGACACACTGTATATGCTAAAAGTGAGTATATTTTCTTCGAAAAAAAATTGAATTTTACGATTTAAATATTTTATATTAAACAACTTTCTGCAAATATTTTTAAATCTAAGTTGGCTATGAAAAATAACACAGTTTAATATCTCCAAATATATGATACTTCAGGAAATAAAAAACGTTTGTTTGTATAAATGTTTCGCATTAAACTAAAGAAATAAAATTCCAAAGTCGTGACAATAAATTCTGGACACTCTGTATATCATATATCACTTCCTATTCTCAAAATTTCCCTTATGCAATGTCATCATCATTATTGCAGTTATTAAGTTACAATGCCTAATTAATGTCTAAACTTTCCAATTTTGGTCCTTCGAACCAGATCCATGAAAGCCATATTTTTCATGTAGACTAAATTTTACAATTAATTTATATTCTATCAAGTTGTAGTATCGCACTCAATTTTTTGAAACGTTATGTAGCCACGTCTATTTACAACCTGTTTAGATCATTACTCTTATATTTTATTGAGCATAACATACCTTGTATATGAATGAGTTGAAAACTTGGAACGCTTTGGTTCTTTCTAGAAATAGAGCATTAAATTGGCCATGTATTATGTTATTTGGTGGTGAAGGAAATGGACATTAGTTCCTACTTCCTACACTTTCGACCTTGGTTTCTTTTGTATACTTTGGTTAAAGTTAAGTAATAATAAATGGTCTTCTATTTTTAAACTGTAGGTGCGATTTTATCTTGAAACAGAAACATTTCGTCATTACAACTGATATTATCTTGTGAATTTGAGAAACTTATATAAGCTACCTTGTGATGACTTCTACTGTAAATGTTATTTTGTTTGAATTTATAATTATAATTAATAACGACCTTCTATTATTAATGTACAGGATGGGCAAAAATCTGTTTTTATGGGCTACAGGCTTATAGGATAGAAAAAAATTATCCCCCACTCTTGATCTCTTTTTTTAAGAGAAAGTTCAAGGTCGATAAATGACCAATCGTCTTTTGTTTTTGAGTTGTAAACAAATTTTAAAATTTTGCACTTTTCGATACATGTCTGTAGCTTGGTTGTTTGCAAAGTAAGAAAATAGTTATTTATGCAACAAGTACAAAAAGTAAGTGTTTATTGCACGCGACGTGAAATTGTCCAACGAGGCCGTCAGGCCGATAGGACAACCCGTCGAGTGCAATAAGGACTTTTTGTACGAGTTGCATACAATATTTTTTCTACGTTCATGCAAAAACCAAAAAATGTTATTTAGATGACACTAAGTTTAGAAAAATGTGACATCGATTTGAACGTTTATAAACATTTTATTGCACTAGTGCAATAAAGAACCACTTTTTCCACTAAATATAGTTCAATAAAGTTTGTTTTTTGCATGAACGTAGAAAAATAGTTATTTATGCAACAAGTGCAAAAAGTAAGTGTTTATTGCACGCGACGTGAAATTGTCGAGTGCAATAAGCACTTTTTGTACGAGTTGCATACAATATTTTTTCTACGTTCATGCAAAAACCAAAAAATGTTATTTAGATGACACTAAGTCTAGAAAAATGTGACGTCGATTTGAAGGTTCCACTAAATATAGTTCAATAAATTATTGTTTTTTGCATGAACGTAGAAAAAATAATTAAGTATTATTAATTTTTGAGTTACAACCTAAAGTTTTGTTTTTTTTTAAATACAAACCATAGGTGGCCATGGGCCAATTGAAACCCAATTTTTTTTTCTTTTCATTAATATACAGGGTGTTTATTAATTGAATGCCGATACTTAAGGGTGTGAATCCTTCGGTCATTTTAAGAAGAAAACTTAAAAACTTAAAAAAAAAATACTTTTTCATTATTTTCTTATCACTCCAAAATTTCATAAAAATATCTGGAGTGATAAGAAAATTATAATAAAAAAGTAATTTTTTTCTTAAAACTGTAACACTCTGTAGCTCAAAAATTAAGAGGTTTAGTTGTTGTTGATATTAAGCTTTCTTCTTAAAATGACCGAAGTATTCACATCCTTAAAGTATCGGCATTCAATTAATAAACACCCTGTATAATATGTAGAGTTAAAAATGTTTATTTGTCATGCTATTGAGACAATAATATGTTATAGCATATTTTGTTTCTTCCATTTTCTTGAAGTAGGCGTGTGTCATTTGAAATAATTGCCTGTTGCCAATCTGTAATATTTTCGTTCCGATTCTTACATATCAGCAATGTTATTTAGCTTTTCTTCTTAATTAGCTTTTATTAATTTAATTACGTCTTGGATACATTCTCAGAATTATTGTTATTGCGAATATATAATTTTAATAATACTATTATTTGTTTAGTAACTCATTCTGTCATGACTTCTTCTAAATGTCTTCGTCAAAAATACTTCAAAAATTAAATTGACACTCTGGAATAAACTGTTTCCTCAGTAAAATAGTGAATAATAATATTTAACCCCCGATATTGTATATTAATGGAAAAAGGAAAAAATAACAATTTCAACTGGCTCATGGCATGTATTTAGAGAAAACACGACTTTAGGTTATAACTCAAAAATTAATAAAATTACAAAAAAATTAAGCACTGGACTCTACTCATAAAAGTGTCTGAATAATGTATTAATTAAATTTACAAACAACAACAAGTAGTTGCAGACATGTATCGAAAAGTAGAAATTTTGTTTATTACTCGAAAACAAAAGACGATATGTCATTTTGGTTTTGACCATTAATTTTCTCTTAAAAAAACATCGAGATTTGCCCATCCTGTACAGTAGTTTTAATAAAGAACTAAGCCAACCATTTACTTGTAACATTCTTGTTTGTCATTAGCCATTGTATAGTTGTTCTGTATACTTAGTCTAAGTAAACACATTAAAATAAATACGGGAAATCAATTTATAAGTATCTGATGAATTATATTTCCGAGGCAATATCAGACTAATGTATTATTAACGCGGTACATAAATTGTATTCATGCAGAAAGAGGTTAAGATTTTTTAACGAAATATATCCTAGCAAAAATATGGACGTTGCATGTTGATAAGGGATTATATTTAGCTACATTTGTAAATAAATTCAAGATAGATTATCGTCTTGAAGTAGAAATGATGAATTTATTATAATTCCTCTGCTAACTACGAGTGTGTTATCTACAGGATGTCCCATTTCAAATGGCTCTGACAGTATCAATCTTAATAATATTACTATTTTTATTATTATTTTTATTAATTGACAGTTGATTTTACGAAAAGTTTGCAACAAATAATATATGTCATAAAAAATGGTCAAACTGTTTATTTACAAAAAATTGATACAATGAAGACGGCATATTGTGCTGCTTTTAAGGAATTCTTCGTATCTGCGAGAATAGCTGCGATATCAATTCCTCTATAGGATGTTTCTTTTAAAATATGATCCAAACATATATTTTTTAAAATGGGACACTCTGTACATTTTTATGTTTTCCTTCATAATGATGTCATAGTGCTACTTTTTTGGGACACCATGTACTCTTATACGACAATTAAGTACATAACAAGTGTAAAAGTAGGATAAAAAACGCAATGCAATAGTAAAACATTGTTGACAATGTACTACATTGTGTTGCTACTAGATTAGACTACTACTTGTCAAGTAAAGCTACGTACACACTTTGTAACAGAAGTTTGATACATAACTCCGTTTCGAACAGTCCCAATAGGTCGTGATACGCATGACATATTGACGGGAAAATTCTTTCCGAACAGAACTTTGTGGCATGCGAGCATATTGCTTTTTACATATCGCGTGGAATCCGGTTAGTTGTGTTAGGAAAAAGTGTCCACATTGCTATGTGTAACAGCATACAGTAACATCCCTTGAAATGACGCGAAAATGCCGATAAGTGTTGGAAACGTTGCAACATTCGATGCAAACACACATGTTCGCTGTGATGTAGTTCAACGAGATTTAGTACACCTTTAAATCATGATTTTGTAATTTGTTATTCATAAATTCTGCTCTCAATAATTATTAAAATACAAACTATGAGTGTGACGAACTTCTTTCTCTCGTAACCTCCACAGAGAGATGTTTCACACTTCCTCTTATAATAGATGTGTTGTCTTAACCAACAGTGTCCAGTTTTTGACTGCATCCTTACAAGGGTATTCTAGGAACTGACTATTTTCATCCCACCATCTCCTAAGCTCTTTGTGGGTGTCGATTACTTCAATAATTGCTGACATTGGAAGCACACTGATCCAAAGATATTGAAACTAGATGTACTTCTAGGTAGCTTGTCAATGCACCATTCATGTCCCTTGATTTAGCATTTAGATATCTTGTTGGTGACTGAGGCTTCTATCAGTGCCTGATAGTATTCCCATATTGATCTGGTCATACCTTATGATTACGTAAGATCAGTAGTGAATGTCTAGCATCTGTACAGATTCGAATAGTTTTGTCATTGTATGCTACGAATATAAACAGAATGAATTCAAATGACCCTGATCTCACCGATTTATGTATCAAAGTCGAATAATAATATTTAAATTCTGGCGAAAAGATAACAGGTGCTAATTTGATTCCAATATTTGAATCCTCCAAATTCCGGATTCTTTACAGATGACCCCGTTTCACAAATTGGCATGACAGCTATTGAAAGACTCCATCACATTAGAGAAACGCAATGCACATTCTCTATTTAAACGGTCAATTTATAAATCTGATTTATGCTTTGGTGGTAGGTACGTACTTACTGGAAGATATTTTATGATCATATCTGACGGGAAAAAATCGCGGTTTATTTTTCACGCGATCATATCGTGGTAAAAGCATGTGTTCCTATTGAGATTTATAGGACAACAACAAAGAAAACTTTATTACATTTGTTTAGTTTGCGCCCCTTTACAAACTCCGTGGTAATTTGTTTATGGGATTACCTGTAAGGGCCAGAAGTTAGCAACTGGATGGCATTTCATAAATGTGTAAAAAATCAGATAAAAATATAAGAAATGTTGCAAGTTATATATAAACCCGCGACCATCTAATAGGTTCAAATCTGGAAAGGATGGAGACCATACAATGAATTTGTATAAAGGTCTGCTAGAACAAAATTACTGTAGAACGCCTATGCATTGCAGCAGAAAATATGTTAGAATTCATAACTTGACATAACATTCAAATTATTTTCACTAGCGGACAAGTTACAGGGTGATCTCAGCTAGAAATAGTCAATCGCCCATTTATGTTATTTCAAGGTTAAATGTTACCTTAAATTTTTGTAGTATGTATCTCCCTGTAACTGTTAAGAAATAACGGCGATGTTATTTCTTATACATTATGTAGAGTTTCTTAAAGACAAGGAATTAGGTGTCGCTATAGTTTAACATATGTTTATTTGAATAGTGAAAATGGACGGCTTATTTACATTTAATTTGTAGTTTTATAAATGCACATCGAAGGTAAATTTCAATATTTAAATCCAACGAAGAAAGATAAAACATTTAAGTATTCTCCATCAGTGATCGCGCGGTTTATGGAGTTAGTACTTGAATCGAGGTGACTAGATCGCTGTGGGTTCGACCCCGAGTGGAAGAATGTTGGCTTGGGTCAATGTGAGAGATTGATACCAGTTGACGTTTGACTACCCCTCTAATTAATGAGTTTGCCAGATGTCCCTCATTCCTGCACTGAATGGTGGTTAAGGCCTACCAACGTAAGTCATTCCGGAGCGCAAATGCGGCCTGCTTAATAATAATACGACGCCCCCTCTCCCGCACCAGTCTTCGACTTCTGGACTAATCCTCGTAATTAGAATGAGGGGTAGAGATATTATTAATCCATTTGATTTTCCTAATGAAAAACTAAAAAAATTATTTAGAATTAGTAAAAGCAATACGGCAATTTATTAACGATTTTTGGCAATTTCTCAGACATTACTCCCTTCTAATTTTATTTTTTGTTAGGTGAATTATGACTCTAGTATTTGAAATATTATTATTTGTAACATACAGTAGTTACCAGACATGTATTGGTGACAATTTAGGACTGTCAAAAATCAGTTAGTAACTATTCTATTACACAGGTAATGGTATTTTCCACAAACTCAGCAAACAAGGAAGCACATAAAAACTAAGTAAGCTGTATCAAAAACTGTTTAGTTCAAACAGCTTTAGTTTTATCATAGATAAATTAATTATCATATCTATATCATATTAAAATTATGCTAGAGCTAAATATCTGCTTTGGATTATTTCCTATTCTTAAATTTGCAATTACAAATTTAGTTTACTACTGAAACTACTGAACTGCTGAAAAATATATTTACCTTTTCCTTTCTTTGCTGTCGTAAAAATAACTTTATTTTTTTTAATTAGCATCCTGTAACTTCTACACCATTCATAAAATTATTGGATATGGGTTTATAAAGTAAACATGGAACATTTTTATTCTCTGTCTTGCTCTTTATTTGCACCCTATATAGAGAAACACTGAATTGAAAAAGAAATAAATCGCATTCTTCGTCGCCTAATGCAGTCAACTGGTATAATATATTTATTTATATGTTACCTTAACCTTTCCATTATAGTCTACGTTTTTTATAAATCTATAAGCATTTGTTAAACACGGATTGCCGACATTTATATTCATAGATGCCGTCGTATATATGAAATATCAATAAAGTTGTGACAATGAAAAATTCGCCTCCTTTATTTTCCTGATTAATTTTCTTATAGAAAAGTGAACACGCACAGGTTTTATTATACACCCTTTTTCCAGAATGTTATCCATAAATATACCCGCTAATATATCATATATAATAAAGTTATGAATTCGTAATCAGTACAGGGTGATCTTTTACGCTGTTAAAGAATGGTCAGATGGATTCGTATAATTCTTGATTTAATGACAAACGTCATGCCAAGCGTTTTGTCTTTACTTTTTATCTGAAAATCATGAAAAACAGTAACACATGTGCCTAAATGTTCCACCCTGTAGATTTAGAACTGGAAGTGTACTGTGTTATTTACCTTTTTAATTATTCAGCTCCCTACAACTATGCATAATTATTTTTCCTGTCCCAAATAATTTTTGACGTAAAAGGAAGCTATTTAAACTTTATTAGTAATGTTAAGTACCTATATCCTGAAATTTGGCTTCTTCGAACCTGCGTTTTTTGTCAAATCTGCCTTAAAACAGGTTTCATATCACCTTGTATAAATAAAGGAATACTCATAATTTCACTTGCGAATCCATTTCATTCAATTTACATATTTATTCTCTACATGGGTACGACTTCCCCTGTTCAACCTGTTTCATCTGTAGCAATAAGAAGTGTATACGATTTTTTTTCTGCGATGGCATTGGTGACTACGTAGAAAATATTGCGGTTCTTTAAGAGTCCGTCGCGCGCTTGAAATAAACCGATTTTTTACGCTCAGCCCATAACTCTTATTTAGACAACGAATAAACATAGCGGTCCAAATAAAAAAACAATCGAAAGACAAAGTTGTTTCCTAAGGCTGCTGTGTAATATTTTTTTCAAAATTAGTTTTTAATTATTTAAAAAAGAGTAAAGTATGCAAGAAATCGTTATATTTGCAATTTATTTACTTAATAATAAAGGCTTAAATCGAAAATTAGTTACACGAGGGAAGTGAGTCTGTTTTTTAGGTTTGCAACGATACCAAAATTATATCGAATTGATAAAAATTACTCAAAATTCTATGCTAAATGCCGAACGTCTACAACTCTACAACTTCAGAAACGAATATATTTTAAAAGCTGCAACCACGTGTGTTTCACTCAGTGGGATGGGCTTAGAGATTGGTAAATGCAGGCAGGACCGGAGTTCAAATAAATACATAGTCACTTATATTCTATACGTTCTCAGTTGAGACAGTATTGAATTAATCGATTTTATGGAGTTCGATGCTTTTATTTTCATTGATAGAAAGTTTTTGCACCCCATGAGGCAATATTATAAGAAACTGATATAAGTTAAGTTAATATTGAGAAAAACAGTACGCTACAGCCAGGCAATGATATGTCTTGTAGCGTAAACTTATGAAAATAAATGTTGTAGTAAATGTTTTTAATGCACGGTTTGTAATTATTAGTTTTCGATATCAGTGAAGACAATGAAATTTAATAATACAATTTTAATTAATTTAACTATGGTACAACATTTTATCATTTCCATCTGTGCCCATGTTTTATAAAGGAAATGCCGACGCTAAACCTAGTTTTCGTTTTTATACTGTTTTTATTTATTGGTGTGTACCGTGAGAAGTATTGTAGTTTTTATATAAGCTACAAAAAAACTACGAACATAAGTAAAATCGTTGATTTACAATCGCGATGTAACGAAAAACGTAATAATTGTCAAATAATGTCCCAAGCATCCATAATTGTGATTTTATGTTTATAAAATGCGTCCCTACTAAAAAAAGTTGTACAAATTCATTTTGGATACTAAAAATGTCTTTCTACAAGATGGTTATATTTTCTTAAAAACAAAACGGCATAATTGCTAGCCGATTTTACTCCACTAAATCTAAATATTCTAAATACGTCCACCGTAAAGTCATTGTAGTGGGAGAGCGATAATCTCCGCCTCCAGCCGTAACGCCCGTGCACCCGACCCCGGAGCGCTACCCGAGGAGTGTACAGAGAACGGACTCTTAATACTGAAATTGTAAACTTTTTTCTAACAATTACAGTCTTATTTGTTTGGCTTCTGAAAATGTGTTTTACCGGTATTAGTTTATTAACTGCTGACCAACCAAAGTTGCCGGTCTGTTCGATCGAGTAGAGATTTGAGATGCCCCCACTACTAACATAAAAACATTGTTAAATCACCATCTAACCGTAATTTTCCATCATTTGTATTGAAAAGCAGAGAGAAGACATGAGTTATAACTGTCGTAGGATGGCTCACAACTTATCTAAAAAAAAAATAGGAATAGATGCGACATGAAAAATGTCATCAATATCGTAAAAATAAAATTTTATATCATTCTTATAGTTTCTGAGTAAAAAATTATTGAAACTGTAGTAATTTCAACCTTAAAGTTTTTGTGATGCGAGTATTTACACTGTTTTTTTCAAGTGTCTAAATTATTGGCTTACGTGCAGAGCAACTCGGAGTTGATGAATATCATTTTAATTTATGGTTATGTGAAATAGCTTTAGCTGAACAATTTCCCGGTAAACATGTGCCAAATGCAGCTACATTCACCGCGGTGTGCAGTAAGTGCAAGTGTACTGCAACGCGAGCGTAACGAACGGAAAAGATGGAGGTCCAAGGCGTCCACGGCGTATTGCAGTAGTGTGGCGTATCATACATGAAGCTCATATCCGTATCATGTACAGCGTTAATGCATTAATACCAAGGGATTGAACGAGGAGGATCGGTACCATAGCCGCCACGATCTCCTGACTAAACAAATCATTTAGACTTTTTTTGTGGGGATATTTAAAAAATAAAGTGTATCGCACCGAAGTAGATGCAATTAATGATTTTCGCAAACGTGTCATAGCGGATGCTAATAACTTACGAGTTCAAAACCGACAAAAAGCAGGAATATTTGTGTTAGTTTGGAGAAACTGGGTAGAACGGACAAACTATTTTATTAAATAAATAATCAAATTAATTCTATTAATTAATAACAATAGCAGCAAAGGCAGATGAATTTGTTGTAAAGTAGGTGTTATGAAATATCGGCAATTTTTTGTGCGGTCGCCAATTGCATGCTTTACCACGTCAGGTTTTGTAGTGGACTAGTTTCCAATGTCGTGCAGAAGTGTATTTTTAAATCATTTTTGATTTTTTTTCTACAAAATCGTATTTCTAAGAGTCCCCTGCACATTCTATTTTTTATGCATATGACACAGTTAAGCATTTTTCAATTCCGACGTGAAAACGATTAAACAGCGCAAGAAAAATTTCCAACTACCTGAAACCGGTCCTGAATTGACTGATTAGTTTCACCGTAAAGGTCCAAAAGGCAAGGAGGGCTCACTGGCACGAGCCGCAAGTGTCACTACTAGAATAAACGCCGATAAAGGGCAGTTGGGTTGGGTATTATAATTACCTTGGCTATGGCTTTGCAGATGCATTCTCCTCGGCACGTGACCGTGGGCAGGTGAAACATAAACCGGTAACATCTCTAACGTGATGCTCAGCAGATGGCCTCCATTAAATTTAACAGCGAGATATATTAACCGCAATGGACAGCGAAATTATGTAGCTTGATTTTATTGGGCAGTAATAATTCTTTTATGTTTTCGGACCGTGGATTAGTAACGCTGCCCGTAAACAAAGCGCGTAGTAAATTAATTCGTCATAAGATTTGGTGCCAGTTTTGTTTTCCGTAAATTATGATCAATATTGGAAAAATTTAATTCACGAGAAAAAATGGAAACTCGAGGTGCAGCCGACAGTTATATTTTTTCGAGAGGATTAAAGACTGGTTAATTTCCAGAACCTTTTATCCGCGACCACAGCTAAAACTTGTTAATTAGGAGAGTGAAAGCCCTGTGAGAGCAGGTGAAAAATTAGGGTTTTGAAAAACATCATATGTGACAAACTTACTTTAATCAAGAGTATTGATCGTCAGCTGAATACTATAAAGTCTTGGAATCGTTTCTGTAACATGTGTTTGTTTATTTATCAGCAAGATTGAAAAAAATTGCAAAATTTACGCAAAATATGCTGAGAATTTCTTAATTCCGGCTAAAATCTAGCAAGAAGCTCAAGAAGCAACATTACGTCTGTTACCAGCTGCAGCTGCACGCTGCGCTCAGTCGCGGCGAAGCTTTTGCAGAGTCACCACTGAAGATGCCGACAGTGAAGAGCGGCGAAACGTTTGGAAGCATGGGATGCGACCAGTTACAGCGGCGGCTACGGAACACCTCGGAGGACCACCATTATCCTAGGAACGGTTCCGACCGTAGTAGTCGTAATACCAACAGTAGGAACCGAAATCAATGTATGGACAGGCCCAGAGACACCGATAGCGGGTCTGTCCCCACAGAGCCTAGCCCGAGAACAACCAGGGCAGGTAAAAGAATCCCAGCTAATGCTAGGGATGTGCATTTTAACTCTGTTTCTGGCAGCTACCAGTTACCGAGGTCATGGCATAACAACCAATTTGTTAGTATTAGTAGCATGCTACAGCAACTAAACTGGTTGAATATAAGAAACTTAATCAAAGCCAGAACGCGGATTTTTATTTTCAAACTAGTTAATAACATGCTCCCTGATGATTATCTGTCAGCTAACTTGCAGTACCGGTATGACATTCATACATATAATACGCGCCATAAAGGACATTTAAATATTAACAGGGTAAGGCTCATGACTACCAAAAAAGGTATTTTCGATGCCGAAATAAATGAACTTAATAAACTTCCTTCTAATATTAAAGAATCTAGTACTCTTGCAATTTTCAAAAGAAACAATTTTGAACATTTGTTGTCATAGCAATTACACGTGTTTTATAAAAAAAAAATTCCTTTTTTATACCTACTTTTCATGTAAATGCTTATGTTTGTAACTGTTCTGTTTGTTTTGTCATACACTTATAGTTTTGTTAGTAGGTATGTATTTGTAAACAGTTTGTCATCTTTTTTTATATACACACTTGTATTGTAAACATTTCTGTTTTTTAATAAATTTTCAATTCAATTCAATTCAATTTCCATGGAAACTACATTTGTCTTCATAAAAAAGATAAAAAAATAAAGCTTTTTTAACACATATTTCGAAAACAAAGCAGCATGGGAAAACTTTTATACCACATATTTGCCTTAAAATTAGGTGAAGATTCACCTCCTTCATTTTATCAGAAGATTAGGAAGCACCTTGTATATATTTTGATCTGGGCCGAACCGTGATTTGACCTATGTATGAACATGCCTTAAAAGAATCTGATATGAGAAATATTATTTTATTAAATATTTCCTGATGGGTACTTATTAAACAAGGTACAGAAATGTCGATATTTCAATAGAGCACAGACTTATTTACCAATTATATCCGGCTGTGATGCATGTCTCTCATTTAGTCGGCTTTCAGCAGCACACATGCAAGAGGTTTTAATTGATTATCCAAATCAAAGCGCAATGAGAAAATTGCTATCACTTTTGTAGCAACTTCTCATTAGTGCAGACTATTCATATTAATCCGATTGTTTATTTACTGTAAAACCTAATTAACCCAAAATATAGTTGATACGTTCATTAAATCTACGTACAATATTTTGGAGATTACTTTCCGCCAGAACTTCCAGCAAATAATTCAGATGTAGTTTATGCATTGAATTTTATACACACATTTACCTAGAGTTATCTTCAAATTTGCTTTCTGCAAATAGCATTAATACGTGACAAACGTAAACGTAACGTAACGTAACAAAGAAAGGTAAACATCGATGGGTATTTTAGTGTACACAGTACTGGCATTTTTAGAATTTTAGGAAATTTTTGGAATTATGTATTTTTTGGTGTTTATCGGTACTTTTTTAGTATTTTTCGGATTTTTTCTCGTTGGACTAATCCAAGCTGTTCTTAAAAGAAGGTAGGAAGATATACTCGTAACCTATAGAACTCGTCATATCGACTGTAACTTTTAAATTAATTTGTAAATACGGGTTCTTTTCTAATTCATCTGACAAATTTCTTTTTGCGAAGAACACAAAAGTAATTTCCATGAAAATGGATAACAAATATCATTAGATAAAATAAAAAATAATACTAGATAAAAACACAAAAAGGTGCTTTTTTAACACACTGTATTTCAAATGGAACATTCGAAAAACTTTTGTACCACATTTTTGTCTTAAAATTAGGTAAAAATTCATCATTTTGTCGGAAAGGTTAGGAAATAATGTATAATAATTAGAATCATTTTATTCCAAATGTTCTACTTGCATTATAAAATATCTAAATATTTGGAAAACTCGGGGTTAGACGTTACAAATAATATGGTTATTTCATTTATTGGAATTTTCTGGATTGTTTGGTATTTATAGTATTTTATGGATTTTTTAAAAATTGTTTGGCATTTTTCTGGAAATTTCAATATTTATCGGACTTTTTAAATTTTTTATCACTTTCTGGTACAAAATCTGGTATTTTTGGTAATTTGTCTATGAAGCAGACATATTCTTTGATAGATATGCAATTTTCATAAAAAAAAGTTAAACACGACTTACAGTGCTTTTTATACCCGACTGATCTTATCTTTCTTTATATATCTTTCTTTTCTCTTTGTTTTCCTTTTATGTTATATGTATTCACATTAGTGTGGTATAAAACAACATAATATACCTAGTAGCGTTGTTGTTCTTTTTATTATTTCAATTATTATTTTGTTAATGACTATAAAGGATTATGTTTGTAAATTACAATATTTGAATAAATGGATAAATAAATAAATAAATAATAAAAAATCTGCAAACTACTGACCGCAAATTAGACTTTTTGAAACTACTATTTAATCTATATTTTGTTATAACAACTTTTACTTCATAATTCAAATAAGTCGCTCAGTATTACCCAGATACAGAAATAGAATTTTATGTTGGCTTCCTGCTTATTGAAAAGCCTTCATTTAACTTTAAATGTCACCCTAAACACATTTTTCAATTGTGTCTGAAACCCCTCTGTCAGCGAATTGACGAAATTCATCATTAATACATAATTTTAAAATCCATTTATTCCGAATTCAAACAAAACAAATGACACTTTAATTTTGTTCAGTGAATGATAGATGACTGTGATTGAAAATCTGTTTCTTTTTTTAATTTCCGAAAATAACTTTGTGCGTTATATTTCAAACAAATTATACGAGGCGATTCTTGATTTATACCCAAAATTTTTGCTGAGGACAAATGATGACGAATAGTGAAAAAATATATTTTTCAGTTACAGAGATATACTCGCGGCAAGAATTCAGACGTCTCACGTGTCACGGCTGACGTTACGCAATTGTTTTTATTGTCAACGTAATTTTCGATATTTGGTAGGGTTAAAAACAATCGTTTTTTACAAATTAGTGCAATATACAGGGTGTTTGTAAATAAGTGCGAAATATTTTAGGGAATGGTTGCCGAAGTTATTTTATGAAAAAAAAAATAAATAAAATAAAAATAAACGTAGGTCGAAATACGCTTCTTTTCCGATATAAAGTGTTTAAATTTAAATTTTTTATTTATTTTTATTAATTAAGTATTTCAAAGAGTTTTAAAGATATTGACTCGAAATTTAAGACACACTTTGGAGGAATAAATGTGCATTTTTGGGGTGAATGTTTCTACTTGCACCAGTGACGTTCGTGCGTTCGTAATTTTTTTAATAACACAAATAGTACGTCACTAATTTTTTCCCCTCTTGATATTTTTTAAAAATCTGCCATCAATTCTGAATGAAATTGGTCTCTTCAATTTTTTAGTAGGTAGCACCGTATTTGACAAAAAAAATAAAACATATTTTATTGCAAGTTCTGTATTTTTAATTTCTATTGCTTCATTATCTAGTGGGTTACCGTCAATATTTCTAAATAAAATACAACCATCTTGTCAAAATGTCAAATTAGCAATTATTTGTTTACAGCAAAATTAATGTCAATAAGTGAATAATTTTTGTCTTCAAAAAAAAATGGAAAATTTTACAACACTTTAGTAAAAGAGACCGTTGAATAAAAGATTAACCAAACCTACAATAAAATAAGTTTTATTTTTTTCCTCAAAAGCGGTGCATATTACGAAAAAAAACTGAAGAGACCAATATTTCATTCAAAATTGTCTGTTCGAAGTTATTTCCCTAATTTTCATACACAACTGAGTTCTCCGATTTTATGAATCCCCACACGCACAGTCAAATCAGGCTGTAGTCGAATTGCCTAAGCGGTAGCATGTATGCAATTTCACAACACTTGTTCAATGGTAACTTCACTTACATACACCATGCGTTTTAAGTGACCCCAAAAATAAAAGTTAAGGAGATTTATGTCGGGCGATCGAACGGGCCACCCAATTGGACCACCTCGGCCCATCCATCGTTCGGGAAACATATGATCCAAATGTTGCAGCACGAGTCGCGCAAAATGTGGTGGAGCACCATCGTGAAGAAACCACATATGCTGTCTGACGTTGAGATTAACTTTCTCCAGGAGTACCAGTAAATTATTATGCAAAACTTGTAAATAAAGAGCACCAGGTAACCGATTTTCTAGAATGAAAGGGCCAATAAGTACTCCGTTCACAATTCCAGCCCACACATTTACTGAAAATCGTAGAAAAGTGTGTTCGCCGAGTGTGACAAGCGAATTTTCCTGCGTCCAGTAATGCATATTGTGAAAATTGTGAATAACATTACGTGTGAAAATTGCCTCATCCGTAACTAAAATGTTTATGGTAAAGTGTGGGTTTAAGTGCTGCTGATGTTACAACCACTTGCAAAAGTTCACTCGAAGCGGAAGATCCCTTGGAAATAAGGTTTGTACCCCGCTATATGTGAAATGGGTAGAGTAAGTCGTGTCTTAACATTTGCCAAACTGTGTATTGTGATATTCTTAACTGCGCTACAATTGTCCTAGGGTGCAATTCATAGATCACACTTAAGGTTAAGTGTGCACTTAGCTTTGCAATTTACAAGATAAAAATGCAGGGTAACAACTTTATAATACTGTCGTACCACACTTTAATAAATTTCCATTAAGTTTAGATATGAAACTGAATATTTCAAATAGGATTATTTCGAAAACTGTTACTGCTAACGACTTCAACAAGGTATACCTCTTTCAGATATAACAGGTAGGAGAATCGATGTCACAATTAGAATTTTTCGCCCGCAAAAACCCCTGATTTACAAATTGTATGTAAATATTCATATTTTTGGTTTTAAGTTATCTACAAATATCGAAAATAAAATTTTGACTTTGAGACCCTGCATCTTTTTTATTATGCGACTTGGGATATACAGAATCGGAAATTGCGGATCTTTACAGAGAAAGTAGAAATTACCGCTTCATTCCAGGGAAGGTACGAACTTTAAGAGGGGCGGCGACGTGCATTGGTCTAGCATTCCCCACTACTACGGTAATCGGTTCCGTATCACCAACGCCAATTGGCCATTGGAAATCTAACTGTCCTTTCAACTGATGCCAGTGTTGTCAGATCTCATGCATTCCGAGGAAATCTCATGTTCTCATATTTTGATTACAAAATCTCATGCTTTTTAATAGACACAAAAAGAAATAATAAAATTATTAAAATTACTCTTTGAAATCTACCAAAACAAAGACCTAACGAGAAATAAAGGCAAAATCTAAAGCAAAATTGAATAGATAGAGGTAGGTATCTACAATATTTGGGTACTTGAAATGTCCTTTATTGTAGACTGCTCCCTTAATAATTAGCAATGAATACATAAACGGGTATGACAGTACGGATATGCGGTGTGTGTGCTGTATTCACGCTGTATTGCAGTGATTCTTAACTCTATTCCGTAAGGGTACCTACATTTTCTGGAAACAACAGATTTTACGGCCCGTGAGTCACCCTGCGTCACGTCAACTGCGCCTCAACGTTCGCCCGGCCTAACAATAAAATAAATTAGAAAGGTTACGTGGTTAATAACTTTTAAGTAAGTACCTGTAACTACCTACTAACAATGTAATATTATGATATAATAGCAGAACGTAATGATTTTTAATGAAATAAAAATGGCATTACAAAAATAATTAAAAATTAAGCTCAAAATGTCAAGAGGTGTTTTTTGATAAATTAAGCCATCTCATGCTTTTTTCTCCAAACCTCATGCTTCTTTGAAATTATTCTCATGCACTGAATTTTTCCCACCTGGCAACACTGCTTGATGCCAACATGCTGTGGTCGAAGTATGCGTGTAGCATGACACAAATACACGCAAGCGGCAAAATACAATTCACCATCAAGATCCTCACTTTCCAAATCTGTATATATATGTTATGTTAAACCGATTTATTTTCACCTGAGGACTCTGTTCATGGTCCCATTTTTGTTACTTCATTTAAAAACACCCTGTATATGTCCCTTTAAATATATTTTTCTATTCGTGATATTACCTCATCATGTGCTAAAAGTACATGCGTAATTCACCCAAGCTATGAACTGTTTTGAATCCTCGAAATATTGACAATTCCCCGCTATATAATTTGTACTACAGTACTACTATAGTTTACATAAAAATGCACTTACCCGGACATTTTCCCTCACTAATACAACACGGGAATCCCCTTTTCAGGTGGCGTTGAAATGTCAACGAAGAGATAATGATAAAGCTATGGTCGGAGGCAAATGAGTCTGTTAGTGACATTGGGCACGTTTTATTCAATTTATGTCAAAAATAATTTCAGATCTTGTATTATTCATTTATATACTGCATAAATAATATTAAAATAGCTTTGTCATTAACTAATTCGAGAACCAATGTAAGTTATATTATTTGATACAGAACAATGATATCACAAGTGTAAGTGTATCAAGAAGTGTACAGCAAGATTGGCAAATGTTATAATAAATTTGTTTGTTACTGCATTTGCAAAATACCTAGATAAATAGACAGAGTTTGTGTTAAACACAATCAAAGTCAAAGTAGGATTGACCAAGATGATCCAGCTGCTCGATCACCCGACGTTAATCCATTTCATTCTATGGTAAAAGGTAACGTATATACGTCACCGGTTTACAGTAGAATCGAATTAAAAAAACTCTGATAAAATAATATCTTACTAATTCGTACAAGGTATTCGATAATGTTGCATTTAAGGGAATAGACGTAATTTTGAACATTTAAAACAGCATAATTACGTTACTGAGTTTAAATAATAAAAATTTTAAAAATTAAATACCAAGTTTAAATATAGGTACTACAGAGCACATCTATGTATATATGATAAGATCTTTTCTAACTAACGAAATGATGTATTTATGAAAAATAAATGTTTACGAACTAAGTATGTAAATAGTTCATTGAATATTTAACGGGAGACTCACTGTTCTAAATTTATACTTAATATATTGATTACCATGAATTTAGAATCCCATTTCCAACTAAACTCTAATGTAATATAGTAAAGCTCATTCTTGCTGTTTTAACACTAATTGTTTTGCCCAGACGTTGTCTGTTTTATAGCTGCATGGACTCAAAATTTAATTCTACTCATTATGGAATTGCGTCTGCGAGTCCAATGAAATACACAAAGACAAAAAGAGCCGAGATAGTAATTGTACGACTCAAATATATTATTATCGTTTATCTAAAACAACTGGGAGCCACTTTGAACATTTATACAGGCTGTCTCACATAAGAGGGCCACTTCCATGTATCTCGCTTAATATGCGAGACACGTCAAAAATCTTTATATATTTTTTGTTGCATTTTTGGAGGCCTTTATCCTCGTAAAAACAAATTTGAGATCCATGGCCAACTTTATGAGTAATAACAAACAAACCTGTAAAGTACCAAAACTTTAAGGCAGTCTAACTTTTTTCTTTTAAGAGATAGAGAAAACTTAATGGTATTAAATTTTGATTGCAAAATTGATACCTTACACCTAATATAAACAGATTGTTGCAATATCGTATGTGGTTTGCTGCGCCCTCTAGGCGGATAAAAATTTTTTTTATTGAAGCAGGCTATGGCCACAAAAAGTTTCCTGTTTTTTCATCTTTCATGCAATATATTACATGTTGCCCTTATCTTTTGTATTCATTACAGTTTTTTTAATGTTAGTTAAAAAAATGTACCTAAATATTTTCGTGTTGCTTAAGATAATGTAGAACCTGTTTTAAAGACTCCAACTGCAAACAAATAATAAACAGAATGTACTTTTTGATGCAAAATATAGATTTCCTTATAATATTATTTTATTGGTTTTCGCATTAGAAGCAATTGGGTCTTTAAAATTATTCTAACACAGACAATGTAGCTTACGCTAAATGTTGTAAGCTATGAAAATAAATGTATTGCCTCAGTAAAATCACCATTTGACAAACTGTTTGTTCTTGTTATAGTATTTATACGGTAGTCATAATTTATACATAATCGTTAGTTTGAAAATTGTTAAAGTTCATTTTAGTTTGAAAAACTATCATTTTGAATGTGTTATAACTTGAGGAAGAGAATTACACATTAATTGAAATTCTCCATAGCGATTTTACGTTTGAGTTGATATACTCTTAATTCTCGAAACATTAATTTAATCGATTCAGTAATTTAGTTGAGTACTGTAATAAGCAGTGAATTAGAAACAAATTTTATTTAAATTTATTTATTTATTTTATTTTATTTATTTTACCAATAAAATATCCAACGGGCTAAATGCCCAATTACAGGATAAGTGCATAGCATAAAATTACAAACAAATATAAATAACGCTACGATGTCAAAAAACTAAAAACAAATAGGAAAAAATACACTGTACGAGGAATAAACAGACAAAACATTATATAAAAGCAATTACATGAACAAAACAACATAAAAAGCAAAAAGAGTGAAAATATAAATCAGGTCTAAAAAAGTGTTTTAATATCATGCACGCTACAAGAAAATATGTCAAGGTTGTGGTCCACACTGAGGTAGTTACTAATCATCCTGTAAATAGGTGACTTTAGCAATAAATTTGTACGCGCCCGTGGTAGAAGAAATAGTCTGTTGTGTCGGTTATTATAACTTGGGACTTTAAAATTAAACTCAGATAAAATAGCCTCGCATTTTATATCATGACGGAGTACTTTGTAAAGAAAAGATACAGAATGCATCTTACGTCTTGATTCTAGGCTCTGCATGCCAAAGCGTTCATAAAAACCGCTTTGGAGTGTGCCTCTAGCAGGATAGACTCCGTCTAACAAAAACACAGCCGACTTAAACAATCTCCGCTGAACCCGTTCAATTAAAGTGATATAAGTCAGGGCTCCATATCACTGATCCATATTCCAGTTTGGATCTAACAAACGCGTTGAATAACAAGCGCAGTGTTGAAGGATCGGTAAAATCCTGAGAACTTCGAAGGATAAAACCGAGGTTCTTATACGCATTTGTCAGACATGCATCCATATGCTTCGAGAAATTCAGCTCTGGATCAAAAATAATGCCAAGGCCTGCAATTTCTGACAGCCGTTTTAGAACATCACAACCAATGGTGTAATCAAATAAGGTAGGATTCTTTTTCCGATGAAACGACATAACTTTACATTTAGATGCATTCAAAGGTAATTTGTTATTATTACACCAGTGGTTTAACATATTCAGGTTATTTTGTAGGTTAACACAGTCAGCCAGGGTAGCAATTTTACAAAACAGCTTAAGATCATCTGCATAGAGCAAGTAGCGAACGTTCATGTTATTAACAATATTATTGATAAAGAGTATAAATAAAAGAGGGCCTAACACCGACCCTTGTGGAACACCTGAAGTCTGACAGAACAAATCGGATTTGAACCCACGGTACTGAACAAACTGAAAACGACAAAAAAGGTTAAGTTTAAAACTAGAAAATCCGAAAATATTAATAACATCAGCTTATACTAGTACTTATAATTAATACAGACAAGTAATAATGAATTAAGTGAGATGCTTAAATTGACCACGTCAATTTCTGATGCGTCAGACAGTACAACACAAACATATACTGTTCAATCTTTGAAAACCCCATTGTTATTCAAAATTATATATTTTTTTAAATAATAATAAATTGTAAGAATTTTCAAGCACCATCTGTATAACCTATCACAAGAATAATCAAATTGTCAAATGATGATATTACCATTTGTTTTCATAGCTTGCAACCCTTAGCGTAAGCTACATTGTCTGTGTTAGAACAATTTTAAAGACGCAATTGTTTCTAATGCGAAAACCAATAAAATAATAATATTATAAGAACATCTCCATTTTGAATAAAAAAGAACATTCTGTTTATTAATTTTTTGCAGTTGGCGCCTTTAAAACATATTCTACATTATTTTGAGCAACACGAAAATATTTAGGTACATTTCTTATACTACAATTGAAAAAACTGTAATACCTAAATACAAAAGATACGGGCGACATGTAGTATATTGCATGAAAGACGAAAAAACAGGCAGTTTTTTGTGGCCATAGCCTGCTTCGATAGATTTTTTTTGTCCGCATAGACGGCGCAGCGAACCACATACGATATTTCAAAAATGTGATTATACCATGTGAGATATCAATTTTGCAATCAAAATTTATTACCAATAAGTTTTCTCTATCTCTTAAAATAAAAAAGTTAGACAGCCTTAAAGTTTGAGTACTTTACAGGTTTTTTTGTTATTACATACTCATAAAGTTGGCCATGGATCTCAAATTTGTTTTAACGAGCACAAAAGGCATCCAAAAATGCAACAAAAAATATTTAAATATTTTTGACGTGTCTCGCATATTAAGCGATATACATAGAAGTGGCCCTCTTATGTGAGACAGCCTGTATATATATAAAATAAAAAGTAATACTAGTAGTAACTATATTGGTTGCAATCAATTCCAAATTTTTTATCGACCAAAAAAACTGGTACAACTGTACATCACTAAATTAATCTTTAGAAAATAGAAAAAATATTAATTTTGTTAAATCATTTTGCTGCTCACTATTTTGTATATAAAACTGTACTGAAATATTAAATTCTAACTTTGTTTCTGTTCATTTCATTTCAGTTACAACAATGCTGGCGGATTTTAATATGGAATTGTCCGTTCGCTGTTCTTCAATTAGAGCTAATGCATACACTCACTGTCCGATGAAGTGTTGTAGATGTCACTAGTATTCATTTATGTAGAGATCTACGCTACGTAAATGAGTGATTGAACGCATCAAATATTGATATGAAATATTCTTTAGCAATAAAAAATCGTTTATCTGGAAACTTGTTTCATTCTGGTATAACTGATAATTGAAGATTAACGCAACGAAGTTGGTTCAAAGAAATAGTAATTGGTGTAATGAACAACAACGCAAAACGTGAAGATGTTGCCCCAGCAAATTAAAGAGACCGTCCAAGGTCAAAGCATTTAATGGCGTGACATGAAAGGATGCGCCAAAAGTTTGTACTCCTTTGTATATAGTCAAGGGTTCTGATGGCACGTGAATTGTATTGTGAATTATTATATTCACATAAAATAGAGTTATGTAACTGAAAGCAAGATGAGATGTTTTATCACTGTTATTTTCACCCAACTTTCAATTTATATTAAAGTGGATCTGGATTTAATTAACACACAACCTTCAATTTATATTAAGTATGTTTAAGCAAGGAACCCAGACTGGTTCTAAACTTGCCAAAAACGTTCCTGCATGATGTCTACTGAAAACAAATTTATAACTTTACTGGTCGAATATTTCTGACGATCCAGTCTGGATTCCTTTGGACATACCTAATACACTTATAAGAATTATCATCAAAGCGCGATTGAAATTCGTCAATCAATATAAAAGAAAGCACTTACTACTATTAAACAGTGTAACTACACTAATATTTTACAGCGAATATGTGTCAACAACATTAATCCTCGACAACGTTTTAAGACGTTTTAATAAATTTTCATAACTTCAGATATTTTCCAGTGAGTGTTCAATATTGCCAAATTGTATAGGTTATCCGATGTTCTTCCTATTAATTTAAATGATAATATTCAAAATACGGTTAGAGTTAAGACTTATGTTGTATAATTCTTTTAAGTGATACCAACAAGTTATACCACACTGAGGTTTTGTTTGTCGAGGAGACCTACCAAAATTTTCCAGGAACAAGTAAGAAAAGTGTATAATAGCACTGTAAGTGTATTCTTTTATATTTATTGGCGGATTTCAATCGTGCTTTGGTGACAATTCTTATAGTGTATTAGGTCTGTTCAAGCAAGGAATACTGGTTTCAAACTGTCAGAAATATTCGACCAGCACAGTTATGAATTTGTTTTTAGTAGATGCCATGCAAGAAGTAGATGAACGAACATTTTTGACAGTCAGAGTAAAGCATTTAGTCATTGTGACGTACGACGATGGTAAAAAAATCAAATAAGTCATGAAATCGTAATATGTCACGATTACGCGTGACTCATGTAGCTGTGGGGTTCGAATTGAAACCTTTGAATCATCTGATAACATTACCATTGGACTAACACCCTACTCTAACGATTTAATGCTTTGTCGACACATACATTTGACACTTCGAAAATGTTGCAAAAAAAATATTACAGAACTTATTACGCAAATAAACAAATCACCATATTCAATGTCGTATATTATGTTATGTATATACATATCAATATGTAACTGTCACATCAAATTGGCAACTATTTGGATTACGTTAGTAAACGTTGATTCAGTTCTGGTAAATAGATATAAATATGCATAAACATTGATAATATGAGGGCACAGTTCAATGTATTATTTAATGGGAATAGGGATTTAAATATTTGTAATTGAGAACAATAACAAACGGGTAATAAAAATGAAAGATAAGAAGAAAATAGTACAACTATAAGGAATTTTAATTAAATTAAGTAATAGTTTATAAGTAACCCTATAGTATAACGAAAACGTTATGATTCTAGTATTACCTTGAATGATCAGAGTGACAATATAAACCAAGTGCTTCAACTCCATACCGACGAGGTAAGACCAAAATCCTTGCACTCACAAAAACTATTTTCCCTCACTAGAAAATTGGCACTATTTCAAATTGGCGACGTACACAAACACAAATATTTAACACTCATAGTTTTCCAACTATTTACAAACACGATCGAAAAGCTGAGTTCTCCCAACTTTCTAATTACTCCCAAAATTTCGCACTCGCACAAAAACGCTTAAAAAATTATTCGAGGATACAGCACCGGTTTACATCTGAGGAAACATCCTGGTATCAATCACCTGTACCACCAAGAACTTGCGATGCTGTCAAAGTCTTGCGCATGGGTTCGAAATGGAGCGGCAGTATCGGCACTCGGCACGCGCCTCTTCCCCAAGCGTCCCGACGGTTATCAGCGTACTGGCGTCGCAGAGTTGAAACTCCCACTCAAACAGCATTTCGAGGGCCGTCGGGGTAGATCGGGGTGTGTCGGCGCTCTGCACCCTACTGCATGCTTTGCAATTAATATATTATCATTAACTATTTAATTAGAGTAGGTTCAGTGACTCATCGCATCGGCTTTTTACGAAAACCGTCTGCCAGCTGCTTTTTAATAATTGTATTAAAGGTTTACATCGAATGGTCTGCAGGACTGGGACGTCTGGCATTTAATGAATGCGATTTGATCTTGAAATACACTGAATTTGTCTGTTGGAGGTTACGTTTGTATTAATTGCAATACAAATACAGGGTGTTTTGCAAGTCGTTACAATAATTTTAGGAGGTGATAGAATACGTGATTTTGAGCCGATTGAAACAAAGATACCTATACAGGGTGTCCCGAAATTATGGGACACCGAGCAAGAATAGATTCCTTACATCAAAATATAGCGATTAAGCCAAACTTACAATGGTCCATTGGTGGCTAATAAAAAAGTTACAGGGCGTTAAATTTCAAATTTTGAATTCGAAATTCTTAAAATTCTTAGAAAATGTTCAAAGGATTGTTTTGAAAATTTGGATTCGGGGGTTTTCTGGAACGAGAAAAACGAATCCGTACTTAATTTTGTTGTAAACGCTAGAGGGCGCCACCAAATGTACTCTTGGTTGATAAAAACTGGTTATAACTTTTCTATCAGTGTGTGTACGAAAGTTGAGTTTTTCAATAAGAAACTATAGAACTACCTTCAATTGTAAATAGGAAAGATATGCCTGTTACAAACCGATAAACTCAACCGTCTTCGAGACAGACGATTTAAGTTTTTGAGATTCGGCGAGAATTGCATTAGAAAATTATTTTTTCCGAAATAGTAGGCGTGGAAATAATAAGTAGACAGCTGTCAGTCAATTCATAGATTAAGCAGTAGTGTTGTTTATTGTTATAGGCAGCTACTGGCATCAATCAGTCATTAGAAGAATACTCCACAAAGAAAAATCGTATCTTTATTTTTTTACTCCAGTTTAACATTTAACGCCACAAGACCCTCTAGCTAGGTTACGGTTTGCACAGTTTCTTTGCCAACAACAAAATGATGACCCAAAATTTTATAATAAAACATTATTTACGGACGAAGCCACATTTACCCAACGAGGTATTATTAATTGGAGAAATAGTAATTCTTGGGAACTAGAAAATCCTCATCTGCCAAGAGAAGTACATTTTCAGCAAGAGTTCCCTCTCAATATTTGGTGTGGAATTATCTCCGATAATAATAATGTGAGGCCGTTCGTAATACCACGTCCATTTAAGGGAGAAAATTATTTAAATTTTCTAATTAATGACTTGCCACTGGTTCTTGCAGATATTCCCTTAAATTTACGGCAGATCTTCTGGTTTTTACATGATGGTGCACCACATTACCCCCGACGGGTAAGAAAATATCTTAATAGATATTTTCCACACCGTTGGAATGGAGGCGGCAGCAAAGTTCTTTGGCCTGCACGTAGCCCTGATTTCACTGGACGCTGACCAATAGGGTGATCTCCAAGATCCCCCGATCTTATACCCATAATTTATTTTTATGGGGTTATTTAAAATCCAAGGTTTATGCAAACAGGTCTCAAAACATCGAAGACTTAGAAAACCGAATATGGCAAGAGATGAGGAAAATTGACGGGAACGTATTATCTAATGTTTAAGATGACTTTTTGTGATTACAAATTAAAAAAAAATCTTTTCCAGGAAAAAGAATACAGTAGCCTGATTATTTTTAGTTAAATCAATACTTACCATTATTTTCTAAGTTCTCGAATTAAATATTTACCACTTTATCAATTTATGTTATATTTAATACTAGTGAACTATTCCAGCAGCAAAACTGATCATCAAAAATACATTCAATTGTTGTTATTACCCTGGCCAAGCACAACTTCTTCCATATACCGTAGAATTATAATTAACTTCAGTATTGTCAGGAAACAATATGAATAGGTAATCAATAAAGGTCCTATTCGAAAACATGTATTAGCCGATAACTTAAATTTATTATTCGTTTCAGATTCTCGACATATTTATTAACAAGAGCAGCATGTAAAATATCAGCTTACTTAATAACTCAAAAGTGTGTATCAGGCATCAATCTAATACTCATAAAGTTAAATTTAACTCTTAACATTTCAGCGGCAGTCGGTAATTATTGACAGCACTGCAAGTTTGATTTTGAATACATCATAACCGCTGGCAGATATTTTTATTAATGAGCATTATTACACGTCCTTGGAAGAAATTTCTGTCGACGCCTATGCATATAGGAACGCCTAATGCCCTTTTCGTACATCATAAAATTAGATTTCGTGGATAATGATCGACGGTCGTCATCGATAACAAGCAAAATAGGGATGAAAAAAGTCTCAAGTTAAAATTAAGTGTTCAGATTTTCACCGAAAGCCGATATCCAGAAAAATAACAAGATTAAATTCAATCAAGGTGTATTTCTGAAAAAGCAACAGAATTTCCATAAAGAAAACAAATAATTCGTTTATTTTTTACTTTTAAACAGTGGTGTAACAGAGTATTTTCTATAATAATGATGGTACGCTAATGGTGTCTTATACGTAAATGAAATTTTGTGTACCGTAAAAAGCATATAATTTGATTATTCTTTTAATTTTAAACAGTGACATAACACAGAATTTTATGTATAATTTGTTAGGGGTGTATGCTACATTAACAAATAATAAACATACTAAAATACTCAGTGATAACTCACCTCAATAATCAACACAATTCAGGTCAATAAAACTCCAATTATATAGTCCACTATTCGATAACGTAATTTAATACACAAAGACGCATTCACCCTTCGAATTTTCTTATAGAAATAAAGTCATTCACCACTTGGGATCCAACTAGAACTTAAAATACTAGAATATAGTTAACTAACCACTGGTTCTATTGTATCTGACACAAAATGACCGTTTAACTGCTAAGTTTCCACTTAGCGAAGAAGGCTTTGAATAGAAAAAAAAGTTCATTAAAGATGTTGCCAGAATTAATGGTTATCCTTCTCATTGAGCCGATAAGTTAATTAGAAAACGTTGCCTTAAGGACGATACAGGAATCTTTCACATTTCGTGTCATTATTAACAATTTAAAATACCACAGATCGTTTGAAATCATTTTTATTTTAAAATATAGTCAAGTTTTAGTTCCAGTATTCTCCGTTTCTTAAAACCTTGTTGTTGCTCAATCTTGCAATATCATGTATTGTATTGTCTTGTCAGATTTTCGTAAATTTCTTGTTCACAATTTTTCAAGATAAGATGATTCTTGTATCATTCTTTTCAGACTCTCTATCGTAGTCGTGTCTTGGGTATCGAGGTGCCTGACACCAGCTGCAGGGCCTGCCGCCAGGCGCCGGAGACGCTTATGCATCTCCTGTCGGCCTGTCCGGTATATGCGGTCACAGCGTATATCCAAAGACACGATTCAGCCTTACGGGTGTTGTATTATCATTTACGACACTCGTATGAGATAGACGAGACGCCAGTGCTGCCTTATGCTCCGGGGGATATAGAATCCGTTGTGGGGAATGAGAAGTGCCGAATTTATTGAAACTATTCATTCCCCACCCTCAGGCAAATTCAAGCCAATAAGCCTGATGTAGTCCTCCTCGACCACCAGCTTAGGACGATGTTTGTGATTGAGTTCACGGCTCCCGCAGAGAACAACATCGTCCTAAAAGAGGAGCAAAAACGGAGGAAGTATCGAGATCTTCTTTCCGAGCTACGCAGGCTGTATCCAGACCACTCTGTTAAGATTGTGGTGCTAATTATAGGCGTCCTGGGTGGAATGAGACATACGTTGCTTTCTGACTTAAAGATCATACCGGCTTGTCGAAATTCGGCAGAGATCTTAGCCGGCAAAATGCAGAAGGCAATCGTCCTTGGTTCGCTACGTCTGCTCAGAACACACGATTTACGGGCGCAATGATTACTGACTCCACGGAGTGGAGAGTGGTCATTGCTTGACTCTCCAGAACATCTCCGAATGTGTCGGAGCCTCGGAAGGTGTTTACTAGAATAAAATAAATAAATAAAAAAAATAATAATAATAATAATATTATTAAGCAGGCCGCATTTGCGCCCAAGAACGACTTACGTTGGTAGGCCCTAACCACCATTCAGTGCAAGAATGAGGGAAACCTGGAAAACCTCATTAATTAGCGTGGTAGTCAAATGTCAACCGGTATCAATCTCACATTGACCCAAGACAACATTCTTCCACCCTACCATACCCGCAGAGAGGGTGCCAATCTCTCCACGAATATAGCTCATATACGGTCTCCCGGCTGCGGGGGTCGCACCCACAGCCACCTAGTCACCTCGATTCAAGTACTGACGCCTTAAACCGCGCGACCACTGACCGATATTTTTTATAGAAAACCCATTATCTCAATTGTAACAAAATCATATATAAAGAAGTAGTAAACAATAATTTTCATATTATTCCAAACGGTATATTATTTCTGGACAGATATATTATAGTAAGGATGATATGTCAAGAGGAATTTGTCATTAACTTAAATCTATTATGAATGGGATCTATTAATTAATGACTTTACCCATGACAAGGCACACCTATACTAATCTATTATAGATTATAAGCTCACATAAAAAGTAATGTGATACTAAATAATAGGTTTATTTTTCATTCATCCAGAGAGTGATATAGAATAATATTTCGAAATGTATCCCTGGAAATATTATTTAATTTAAATCAGTTCAAACAACAGAATTCCACAATAATAATTTAAATAATATCAAATTTCCAAGATATCAAATGACAACCAACAAACACGTGGGTACATTGATTTTATTTCGGTTTATTATAAAGCCCATTTCACATTATCAGTGAGACAAGTGACAATTTTATGTTCTGATAGATAAACTGGCGTCATGAAATCACTTTTGTAATTTTTCAGAAAGTAATATACCAATATATGTTATTTAATTGCTTGCATTTGAAGCCAATTGCATAAGTAATGTGTTTAACTGCAATAAACTTGCTATCCATTATAAACTCATTCAGCAATCAATAGAAATCTAAGGCAGCTCCCTTATGAAGTTTGTTCTTAAACAGAGCAAAATTCCTCTTTTCAATTAAAATGTTTACGAATTTTTGCAAACTTGTAAAGTTGGGTGCGAATTCAGTGTACAGGGTGACCCAGAACTGATGGTTGGCTGTCATTACGTAAAGACAGAAAGAGCGATCGAAAAACCGTAAACGGGACATATGGTCTTATATATTTTACACGAAAGGTGATATCGAAAAAAGGTGTCAATAAAAATTATTGATACAAATGAGGACTTTTATATTAAGTAAAATGGGCAAAAAATGATTTCGATGACGATGATGTCCATTGGGTGTTAAATTTACTAAGATGGTATTTTATGGTAAATGTCCTGTTTACGGTTTTTCGATTGCTCTTTCTGTTTTTATGTAATGGCGGCCAACCATCAGTTCTGGGTCACCCTGTACTTATGATAGAGAAGTAATTGTTTTGTATAAAATAATTTATTTGTCTAGAATCAGTTAGAACCTTTTGGAATGGATGATTTCTTTCCGCAGCTATTTTTTCTAGACCGTATTATTAGTACAATTGTTTGATAATAATTATAATAATAACAGTAATAACAGTAAATGCCATAAAATTCAAGCTTTTTTGTCAAATTTTAAATAGTTATCGGTTTTTAGTATGAACTAATATGTATTTTATGTATAGAAATAATAATACTGATAAGAATGTATTGTTTTGTTGTAAATTTGTATGTTGTTTTTCAATTATCTAATTCAGTCAATAATTAACTAATAACTATTTAAAGTCAAAAATAAAACAGTATGCTAAATAACACACAGCAATAAAAAATAGGCAAGAAAAAAACAAAAATTAAAACAATTTTGGCAAAAACTACAGTAAATGTTCAAAGTGTTGAGTTTTTTTATAATAGCTGTTACAGATGTTCTTATTATATCAGGACTATTTCTTATTAAATTTCAGCTACTTACAAATCGCTCAATCAGTTGCTCCCGGCTGTTAAATTCAATTCCATATACTTTCGATTTTATATGATCCACAGGTAATAATCAATAGGAGTGATGTCTGGTGACCTTAAAGGCTACTCTCCCGGACCTATCCACATGTTTGGAACATTATTGTTCAATTTTTTTTCCTCAAAAGGAATGGATAAAATAAAAATTAAGTGCGAATGATAAAAGGAGGTTTACTACTTTTTTCTTGAAAAAATCCCACACACGTCTTGATAGAACAATCAAACATCTAAACTTAATTGCGCAACTGCATCAAATTCAACATTCAGGGTGTTGTTCTTGCGAATAAACAAAACAAAAAGTTATGCCTGCATTTTATTTCGCTTATGACAGTGAAATGAGTGACAGAAAGTTACCTGCCGAAATTATGTGATAGCAACAGTCACAATAATAACAAGTGAATTCACTAATGGCGATTTTTTAATCTATGATGTATTTAATTTTTGGGTATACCAAGGTGAATGTTAAATTTATAAAGGTAATCTAGTTTCTACCAAATTCGAATATCTATTTATATTATCGAATTTTAATTTAACCATTTTTTTTTATAAAATGACAAAGTTGCTACTTAATAAACACTACAAACACACTGCTTTTGCCAAACAAAAGATAAGAACTAAAGAAATAATTCAAAAAACAAAAAATAACTATTTAATATAGGTAGTACGATTTGAAGTTTTTATCTGACAGCAATAAAAAACATTCTCGGTCGCCAGGACTAATGTCAGGCAACCATGATTTTTGACTATGCGTATGTAGAATGATACGCCTTTTCAAATGGCATGGTCAAAATTGGGGGTTGCTATTTAAAAAAATTGTCGATGACGTCATATCTCGAACAACGGTGAGGTCACAAATGTGGATCGTATGTCAAAAAGTGCCTTTTTAAAACAAAATCAACGTGCCAGGGGATTTTTTCGAAAACTTCTCAATTTCAAAAATAATGATTTTCAAAGGTTACTCCTGGCAATGTTAATGAACAAAAAAAGGGATTGTTATATAATGCTCGTATGTCGCCATCAAAGTTTAATAATATATTCACCATACTATTATTTTACAAAGCAGACTACTAATCCTTCAATACTGCATTTAGTTCTTTGGCTAACCAGCTGGACCATTAGAGAGCAGCCTCTACAAAGTTTATATCGTGTAGCGTTCCATCCTTTGTTCTATTAACATTGGCAACTTCAAAGGGCTATTTCCATCAAAACTAATGATTATTAGCCAAATAACCAGTTAGTCAAGCTTCTTACACTACCAATTATTAAACCAGAGACAGAAATGTGTTCTATCCGATATTGTTTCCATTGCACAATCGTTATGAACTTAACCGAAGGGTAATTTATGAATTAAAGTGAATTTTAGTGGCCGAAATTTGGAATATTTTACACTTTAACAATATTTTCCTCGTACTTCAATATCTATTAAACTACAGTTCAAAATTCCATTATAAATATTTAATTTAGATATGAAGGATTTTCAGTTTAGAGCATAAATTTGGGGACTAATTACCATTTAAATCGTTTCCTTGACTAATCAGTGTTTATTTATTGTTATCATAATGATCAAATTCTTGTATATACTTATAAGTTCCAAGATGTACTAAAAAAATATTTAAAATGGGCATTGATGATGATGTTTACGTGTCTGGCACACCACCAGAGTTACTAGCAGCTGCCAAAAAAGTGATTTTAAATTTATTGCCAAATAAATCTAGATAAAAGTACGAATTCGCTTACAAACCTTTCAATACTTACCTATGGCCTTGAAACTTCTTGATTCGAAATTGTTATGATTGCGTACTTTTCCGATATTTCTATAAAGTTGGGGCCATCTACGCTATAGTTAAATTACTCTAAGTCGAGAGCAAGACTTAGTACAAAAGAAAACATTGCTATATTAATAGTTATTTGTTTAACTTGCAGTAAAGTAAAAGATTTACCGCGGATGGTATTTAATTGACGATGCGCAGCCGAGTCTATTAAAGCAGCCAAGGCATTAAATCTACTTTACTGCCAAGTTAAACATATAATTTCTTCACCGATCAAATTTAATTTTATCAAAATAATACACACAGCTATTTATTTCATATTATTAAAATTGAATGATACTTCTTTCACGAATAATGATAATTTCATTAGATCATCTGTAGTTGCTATGTTGCTGTATTGTTACTATTTAAATCCACAAATGTAACTATTTATTTTTTGAGATGGAAGAATTTACATTAACTTCGCCAAAAATTATTGAATCAGCAAAGCAAATACAGAGATATATCAGCAAACATACAAAAAATTTATTGGTTATCGGGCTGAGAATAACACTGTCTTTTTCAGAATATGTATTAGTGATATATTTTTCTGAATTAAGCAAAAGTATGAAATTTTCTTTATTATGTTCAATATATGCGATGCTCAGCTAACTTGAGTGTCTACAACAATATCGATATTAGAAAGTGTATAAAATTAAAAGCATACCTAGATGTTTGGTATCATAGATCATACATATGACTTCATTGATAGGAATTGTAGGAGATTTGATTTATATTAGCTTAAAATACCTTTCTAATACAGTAAGAAATGTTACAAAAGCTAATAATAAGGAATATATGGGTAGATATTGTGGGTGTAATTCAACGGTGGTTGGGGCTTTAGCCCACAGAGTAATTAGTTTTACACAATATTATTAATACCTAAAAATATATAAAAACCATTACATAAAGGGTAAACGTCATATTTAATTTAAAATTCATTGACAGGCTGAACTCACTTTTGTCATTGTCGATATTTAATTTCAAATAATTTAAATTTATATAATAATTTTTATAGTTAGATATTTGACTCAACTTAAAGGAGGCCACCTGAAGAAGCAATCCTAAAAATGCAGAAATAGGTCAGATCTCATCTATTGTGGTTGAATTTTCGAGTTCCCACTGTCAAAAGTGAAGTTAGATATTTATAGTGTTTTCATTAAACCAGGTTAGTAAATCTAAACAACTAATAAATGATTTCTTGGATTTTTGCTTAATTCAGGATTACAAAGGTTAAAATACAAAATTCTAATATAGTTTAAATGTTGTGCGCAAAATATGTATTTCGCACTCTATTTTGCGAACGGTGTCATGGTAACGTAGGAAAATCAAAAAAGTGTTATTTCGCATATTATTATCAATGCGCTAACCTTTTCATTTTTTGACGTTTGTAGAAAAAAATATTCTTCTGTGAAAATGCACATAAAGACATAGGATTCGTCAAAATAAAAACGATCTTTATCAAAACACAGTGACACTGGAATGTTACCAAGCGTACTATGTTCTAATTATTCTTACCTACAGGCAGAAATAGATCAGATAATCACCAAAAACGACACGCAAGCTGGAACGCTTCAGCTACCGCATCGCATATATTTATCGTCATAACCTCATTTAAATTTAAAAGTGCCGAAGTCCTTAGCAACACCTGGCATCACGCAGTTGCTCTATTTCAACGAACACTAGTTCCACCGCTGAAATACGGGAACATCCTGTATACGCCGTCTGGAAATAATTTGGTTTGGCATTAAAAACCGCTGCTGTAAAAGCGCTGGAAAGCATTAACTCGCATTATTGCCGCTGAAATATATAACGTAAACCGGGGTATATCTTATGTAGAGTTCTTTTAGTTTAAAAGCTTTATATAAGGTCTATTTATACCTTTAAAGAACCTTTAGAAGCGTACTAAATTAAATCGGTCAATTCCTATAAAACAAGCGCAGTTTTTCTGACACTGTAGAGTGGAGACAGTTTAATTGGGAAAATAAACTCAGTCAAAATAACTGTATTTGCTTCCACTAGATTGTTGAATTGGTTACGTCTATTTTAAATCAGTTTTTTTAGTGTATTTTGCTTGTCTAATGAGTTGCTTTTCTATATTTTAAATTTTTTAACTAATTGGGTTTCAGTTGCGTAACGATTTTATATACTATACTAGAAAGGTGGCAAGTCGGCTATCGCCGACTTGACCTTTCTTCGGGATAAAGCCCTCTGGCCGCGCTGCGCGCGGGATGACCACCGCTCGAGTTTGATTAATTTTTTCAACATCCTGTATTTTAAATATTGAATCGGGTGGTCTTTATGTGATGCTAAAAGTTTCATCAACATTTTTTTTTAATTCTTTGGCTTTAAAGGGTTTTTAGAGAATGGTTCGTTATTTTTAAACACTCTGTATTTGCTCCGTTAGTTAGTGTCATAATAGATCCTTGATGGAAGTTTTATCAACATTTTTTTTAATTCCCTTAGTTTTCAGTTTTTTTTACGGTAACATTTTAACATTAACAGTAACATTAACATTAACACGTTGTATACGAAACAGTCTTGGATTTGGATTTTTTTGTCAATTTTCTTGTAACACTGTCTATCAGGCCTTTTGAAACACCCTATAAATTGAAGGGACACGGCAATGAAATGACTACCACCATATTGTCTAGCTCACTTTTACCAGGTTTTCACTCGTATTCATGCAAAGTTCAATGTAAAAATGACCTCAAACCCCAGCGCTAGGGTACGGGAAACTTTCTAGACTTCAAATTTACAGTTTTTGGTCTTTGCCGGCCTCTAGTCGTCCCATTTTTCCAAATTTCCTACGTTTTATTCCGAGATGTCACCGCCGGAGCATACGTTTGACGTTTCGGTAATTTTGGTCGGCGTTGCGCCTCGTAGTTGACTGAAACTTAAGCAATTTTCGTTACAAAATCAAATTTTAAACCCAGACCTAAGGCATGCTGGACATTTTAGAAGATTCAAATTTAAAGTTTCTATAAAAGCATTATTGTCTTTTCTTGACTTGTATATACAATTTTTGACAAAAAAGTTTATGAAGTATAGTATAAAAAAAATTAAAAATTTATTATAAAAAAAAGTTGGTCTACGCGGGAATCAAACCACCGTCATCTGGACTGATAAATCTAAATTCTACCAATGGAGCTACTACAACCTTTGCACATGTTGTTGCCATAATAATATTATTTCAGCGTCTATATTACCACATAATATGTAAACAAAAATATTTAAAGATACCAATTCAGATTTTGGGCTATAAAATCATCACCAATGGACTCGGATATATCTCAGACAACACAATAACAACTTCTCGTAGCTGGAAGGGCCCGAAAATTATTCCAGAACACATAATCTATTTGAATTCATTTTGACGTTTCGTTTGACGTTTGTTGAATTTCTACAAAAGGGCGTAAACAACAACAAATTAGTTTGACAATTCTGACGTTTGCCGTGCCGTGCAAAACGCATTTGTCGAATGTCTATAAAAGGGCGTAACCTACTCCCTCTATCCTCGTTTCACTCGAAAAAATCGCTATCTTCTATAAAGGGGCGTAACCGACTCAACTATCCTTGTTCCACATCAAAAAATCCGCCGTTTTTGGCCGAGGAGCCTCGGGAAAATGAAAATTTAGCTAGGAAAACGCGAAAAAAATCGGAATCAAAATACGCCGTAGGCAATCAAGAAAGACGACGAAAGGCGTAGCTTTTAGCCGTTCGGCGCTGCACGGCTCGCAAAAAAAGCCTTTGTGGCGGTAAATTGGGCAATTTTTTAGTCGACTGTGCGAGCGAGAGTTACCTACCTACCTAGCTTTTAATATATTGTAAAGATTAGTAATACATATATTTGTGTTGTAGTGCATAGAATTATGTTCTGGATAACATAATAAAATAATAAACATCGTTACTAATCGATAGTATGATTCAAAGACTTATAGGCAAAGGCAAACCAGCCGTTCATTCAACAACATTGTGCATGTATGACAAAGGAAGGCGAAAGAGAGAACGTGAAAGATCCGACCCTGTGCAATGCAGCATATTTGCGGCAAACAATTTCCGAGCACGTGTTGATAATTCAAACCGATTAAACTTACCCATGAAACTAAAATTTCCACACGCTTGACACTGACGCATCATTTTTTTAACAGTTTAAATAAAAGCTTTTTTTAAAACCACCGAGAAACTACGAAAAATCACACGCATATTCCGACTAACAGCAACATTGCACACCGAAACTTACTATGTGTAGTGGCGTAACTGATATATAAAAAGTAAATAGTTGTATCACCCTTTACTAATAAGCCTACGAATATTTTAATAGCCACTCACCAGAAGAATTAATTGTTTTTATTTATTTTCTAACTGGTGGTAAAACCATGAATGACCTAAACCAACGCTGCTGTACCCAATTGTCAAATATACCTCGTTAGAACAGAACAACGAGCCAGAAAGATAAGAACACACACAGTGCATATTGATGACAAATGTTTCATTATCTCATCATCCTATCTTGAATCCACCAAAATTCGAAAAGAAAATAATAAAAATTAATGTTTTATTCACAAAATAAAATACGAACCCTCATATACCTTAATAGCACTTTATAATAGCAACACAGTCTCTTTCACTTATAAAATTCTGTTAGAAGAGATTGAGTAGGTTGTGTGTATTTGTCCTATCTCTGAAAACCCTTGGAAGGGACTGGAGGTAAAGTTAAATGGGGAGAAGTGTTTCTGTTTCAAAGCACTCTGAAGTTAAAGCGGAAGGAAAAGAGATTAAAACGAAAAAAAAGGACAATGAAACTCCATTTGAAGACCAAAAAAGTATCACTTAGAGAGAGTTTTCATATAGGGAGTAAAAAACATCGCGCCATACTTCATTCCTACTTAGTATGTTTGTATAAATCCTTTTTAACGATTTGATAAAGTCTCGCAGAGTTTTTGTTACGCTTTGCCCCACATGAAAGATGACATGATGGATGTTCCACCCAGGACGTATAATATATTGCTTTATGCTGAATATTCACCGATACTGGCCGAAGTGAATAGAAATTTGAAATGTGGAATAAATATTTGATCGTAAATACACAACTCGAAATTTAGTTGGAGAGTACACTGGAAGAAGCTAATAAATAATGATGTTGGGGTACGACTGTTTTTTCGGTTTGCTGGGATGTTTTATAATAACGTTGTAATGCGGTAATATCCCCTTCGTATATTCCATCTAAGGCTGTTTACCCTGAAGGTGCCTGAAATTGAAAATTCTTGTTAACGTAGTTATCATCAGTAATTCTTCCAAAGTAAAACTCGCCTTCGTTCTATTTATCTTTATAAAAGTCTACGTAGATTTCACCATATTTTTTCATTTATAAAGTAAAAAATAAGCCCCATATGCCTCATCTCCCTAAATTTGTAATAAATCAAGTTACGGTGGGCGGTTTTTGATATTTTAATCGAGATAACACGAAAACAAGAGAGTTCCAACAGAAAATCAAATTGTATTCTAGTTTTTATTATTGTCAATTTGTCACCTGAAGCAGCAATCCTAAAAATGCAGACATAGGTCAGATCCCATCTGTTGTGGTTGATGTATTGTTACGGAAGCTCACCTACCTTGTTAGTTTGTTAATTATGTTCCTGTTTGCGTTAGAATTGATAATTTTTGTAAAACCTTTATTTTGACGTTTTCCAGAATAGTCCAGGCTATATTCTATTAGCTGGGGGTTAGGGGATTCAAGAAAAATTAATTATCTATGATGTATTGCTAATATCCTTAAACGTGTATTTAGGAAGGAATAATCGGAAAACAGGACAATATAGTTAATGGTCTAGATTTTCTGCCTAAGACAACGTTTCGATTTTATTTTAAATCTTCTTCAGGGCTACAATAGGAAGCAAGAGATAAGAATTATAAAACAATATTGACAATTTAAAATTTAAAACAAAACAAAAGAAAATAGTTATACATACATATGCACAATTTGAAAAAACATACTAGAATACTATTAATTAAACAACAAAACATTAACATTAATTTAAAGAATTTTTAAAAATTTTAGTACAACCTTACCTAGTGAGACAAAACCAGAGTCAAAAAAGATAATACAATTATTATTCATCATATAATGAATAAGTCAAAAGGAAATGCTTTTACTCAACGATATAAATGTGTAGTGGTAAACTGTAATGTTTCGAATAGTTTTCTAAATGAAATATAAATATCAGACATCGAGAAACTAATTAATGAAAAATAAAAATCCCAGTAGAAAAAGCAATAAAAATAAGACGTTGACAACAAAAGAAAGAAATGATTGTTTTGAGATTGTATATACACCATCTCGCTAATAAGCCTTTTTTGGTAATTAAATTCCTTATCAAAAATCTTAATTCAATCATTATTAAGATTAAAATTATGGTTATGTTTCAAATGATGAAGATCCAATGCTGTATGTTCTGTTTTGTTAATATATTTAGGGTTGCATGACGATTTATGAGAACTTATTCTATGTTTGATATTTTGTTTTGTCTGTCCAATATACATCCCTAAACAATCATTACATTGAATAGCATAAACTACGTGCGACAGATACGATTTTTCTAGTTCGCCAATATTTTCAATTTTTCTGATAAACCTTTAACATATCTAATATTATTATCTAGATTATTTGTTTCTGAATTCACACCTGAGCCATTGTTGTTATTAATGTTATTATTATAATTACGATTATTATTCAAGATGACGTTAAAAGTGGGATAATCATTACATTTAAGTTTCTGTTTGAAATTACAAATATTTTGATCGTGAAAACAAATATTAGTAAATAACATGATTTTATTGTACATAGTTTTCATAATTGCAAATTTTTGCTGTAATTGGTGGGAAGAATGATAATTTAAAAGTCTTTCAGAACTGACAAATTGAGCATATGTATGTATAACTATTTTCTTTTGTTTTGTTTTAAATTTTAAATTGTCAATATTGTTTTATAATTCTTATCTCTTGCTTCCTATTGCAGCCCTGAGGAAGATTTAAAATAAAATCGAAACGTTGGCTTAGTCAGAAAATCTAGACCATTAACTATATTGTCCTGTTTTCCGATTATTCCTTCCTGAAAAATTAATTATTATATAACCGAAAGATGAGAAAAAATCAAGATCAGTTAACGTGTTTCGGCGTTTTCAAAAAAAATCACTCATTCAAAGGATATGAATTTTATTCCGTACATCTGGCCATCCCTGTATAGCAATAATAATAATACTGGTAATTCACTGGTAAATATAATAGATTCATCATTACCTTGCTTGTATTGAGGCTTGGTGTACATTAATCCCTCCCACATATCAGGGACTGAGCTCATTGTTTTCTTTCACAAAACCTATGGCTTTACCTATAATGGTGATCTATGTCCTGAGCGCGTTTTTGTACGTTTTTGTTAATTAATGTTTGGAAAACAGTGGATATAGTTATTCGAATTCGGTGGGATATTATCAGCACTAGTGAAATCGGATCCAGGGCAAAGCTTCGTTATTTACGTAATGATGCAGTAAATTGAACGTAATTTCAATGGGATGCGAATTCAGTGTATTACGAGAATGCCGTATTGAGCAAAGGGTATTATTTATTGCTTTGTGGCGATCACTGGCTTCAGTTGAATTTTTTCCTACAGGAGACAATATGGCTCTTTAAAGATTTTCCGAATGGTGTTTTTTTGCGGCTTAATTTGAGTTGAATCTATGTGTGTGTACAGGGTGATTTAGTTTTAGTTGAACAAACTTACAGGGTCGATCGAACGTCGAAAAATAATGCCAGTTTGTTATACAATTTTATTATTTTTGAGGCTCTATAAGGAAGCAGGTGTTGAAATTGGAATAAATATACAGGGTGATTCAGGTATCATCTTGATAACTTCAGGAATCGATAGAACAGATTAAAATAAAAAAATGTTCATTTGTGATATAAACTTGTTTCCTATAACGCATCGTTTCCGAGATAGAGGGCGTTGAAGTAGGAATTTTTTTCTCATTTTTCCGTCATAACTTTTGAACCACTTATCCGATTCAAGTGAAATTCGGAACACAAACACTCCTTATCTAACATAAGCTTCTTCAAGACGAAAAAGTTTCAAAATTAATCAGGTCAAAGTGATGTGTAGATGTTTTATTGAAAATAATTTTTTTTTTTTTGTAGTTTTGAAATAAAGTAAGAGGGGGCTAGCATACATAATACACTTCTAAGAGGGGTAGGTAGTTCAAACTTAAGAAGCTTATGTAAGATCATATGGAGTGTTTGTGTTTCGAATTTCACTTAAATCGGATAAGTGGTTCACAAGTTGTGAGGGAAGAACGAGAAAAAAATTCCTATTTCAACGCCCTATATCTCGGAAACGATGCGTTTTAGGAAATAAGTTTATTTCACAAATGAACATTATTTTAACCTGTTCTATCGATTCCTGAAGTTATCAAAATTAAACCTGAATCACCCTGTATATGGACATTTTTGTGTAGTTGCCAAATTAGCAGAGATAACTAAGCCACATTTGGTATACAGTGTATTCGTATAAGACATGATGAGCTCAAACATAATATATCCAGCTTAATGTTGACCCATTCTTTGTGACCCACCCTACTAAAATTGTGTAATTGTTATATTTAACTTTGTGTTTTATTTTACTTTAGTATTTTTTGTAATTTAGACGATAGGTGCTACTAATTTTTAAATGTTTTTTCTATTTACTTTTTTTGTTCATAAACAGATCTATTTTATTTTTTACTATTTTATAGCTTTCTTAGCCGTTTTATTTGTTTTAATTTACTACAAATATAGATAACAAAAAGAGATAACGTTATCATACTGTTATGATGGCTTCATATCATAAGTATTCATTTTATTGAAATCTTAATATTTCTATAAAACTACTTTTCAATCAGTCTTATTATCTGCTAAAAAGCAGATTCGATTCAATTGGCTTCGTATTTACAAAATTTGCCTGTAAGCTCCATGGATACCCGAGCAAAGAAGCTTTCGCGGACGTTATCATTCAATTCCTTAAATATGTGTCGTATAAAAATCATTTGTTAGATTCAACTCTAACAGGATATAAATGATTGACTCGTTAAGAGATTGGTTTTTCCCGCGTAGGTATTATACAGTCCTCTATAAGCGCTGACGAGGCAGTAATTCTCCCTGTTCCCCCAAATCCCTCCAAAGACATGGTGAATTTTTATCCTCCCCTACGACCGCCCACTAATCATCCACAAGAGGGCGCTGAAGTGAAATATACCGGAGATCGAATTACTTTCTATAACGTAATAGGATTTCACCCGGTCCGTGACAAATTAAATTTAGTTTACAGTGGATATGTAATTATAGATTGGGCGAACCTCGTTAGGGAAAATAATTTATGAAAATGTAATCTGTCACTGACAAGGGCGATAATTATCGTTTACAACTGCATCGAATGTGTTTTCTGTTTATTCGTTTGCCCCACACCCTTTTTTCACACATGGTTCGCTGTCGTGTCTAGTGTATGTACATTTAAATAACTCTGCGTCGAAATTACTTCTATACTGAAAACATTTAAATGATAGGAAAATAAAGAAGTGAAAGGACTGTATGAAACAAGGTTGACATGATTTTTTTCATTTTTATGCCTTGGAAGTCGTGTTCAATATTAGATTATGTTCCACTGATCCATTATTTGCAAATATGTTGCATAAATGTTGATCTAGATTTTGAAGTTGAGGGCAGGGTAGATTAAAGAGTTACTAAAGAGCTTTCTCCCCAGTTTGTGTTTGACAGACCCTACACGGTGCTTATCAGGAATTAGGAGACCGTCATCGAAGATATAATCACATTTTCACAGACGGATCAAAAATGAAGGAAGGTGCAGCATGTGGGATTTATTCCAGATCCTTACATATTCGATATCAGTGGGCAATGCTACCGTGGTACAAACAGAATTAGCAGGTATAGTCATAGCCGCCAAATAAATTACCCGTATACATACAACGGGCATTGGTAGTAGCCTCAACCAACAACAGCGTATCTGAATGCTGGGTAAAGGGACACGACCGGTGCAATGATAATAAAGTAGCTGACAAGCAGGATCGGATCTCAATATTTTTGGACCTGGTCTCTCCAGTATGCTTCCGTTGTCAGCATTTGTTAAAATTATCAAACACACAGAGAGTTTGGGAGAGTTTGGGAAACGTTGGGATGAAAGAAATAATTGTCAATTTGCTAGAGAGTTCCTAGAGTATCCTGCAAGGATGCAACCAAAAAGTACCTGGCTTTGTCTAGAACAAATATTTGTCTGGTGACAGGTATTTAAACTGGACACTGTTGGCTAAGGAAGCACCTCTATTACATGAGGAAGTGTGAAACATCTCTTTGTAGGGGTTGCCAACTGGAAGACGAGACAGTACTCCATGCACCCTGTGAGTGCACTGGAATCTCGTCAATAAGAGAATCCGTGTTGGGAGAACGATGGCCTTCTATGGCCTACATTAGAGAGATCCCCCTGAGCAACGTCGTCAGTGTTTTCCATATTAGGTTGGTGGCTCTGGTGGATTGATCTCTTAATGGGAGGAGGTACTAGGCGCCCAGTGGGGCCAAAGTGTTGTGGGCTGCTGTCTGTATCATTTAGATTCCATTGGGTTCTTTGTACGTCCTCCAGCTAAGAAATGAACCTTCCTGGTCTTTTGACGAACCTATTAGAGAAAAAAAAATGATGTTGAATCTCTCTAATTTAAGTCAAAGTAGGCCATATTTCTTCCAACAGGGATTCTGTTAACGAGATATGTGAGATAAAGAGGTGATTCACACTTCATAATATATTAGTGTTTCCTGAGTTCATCTCACACGTTTTTTTCATACTCGCTGTCATATCTATCAGTTGAGTGGAGGGTAGGTTAAAGAGCTACTGTACTTAGGCTCCATTGAGCCTTTTGTACTTTTTTCAATTAGGAGAGCCTCTAACCAACCTATTAGGAAAAAAACGTTGCTTAGGAGAATTCTAATATAGGTCATAGAAGGCTATCGCTCTCAATACTAACTTTCTTGTTGAGGAGGCGGTGGTACACTCACAGAGTATATGCAATATAGTCTACAGTTGCTGTTCGCAAACTCCACAAAGAGGTATTTCACACTTCCTCAGATAATAGAGATGTGTCCTTAGTCAACAATGCCCAGTTTAAATACAGTCTCCAAGCCAAGGTGTGTTCTAGACGTAGCCAGGTATTTTTTGACTGTATTCTTACAAGAGTATGCTGAAAACTCCTTGACGAATAGACCATCTTTTCATCCTATTGTCTCTTAAACTTTCTGACAATGGAAGTACATTGGAGGGATAAAGTCCAAAAACATTGAGATCCGATGACTACCTTATCAGCTTCTTTATTAATATTGCATAGCTCTTGTCCCTTAAGTCAACAGAAATTCATGTTAAGTAGTCTGCAATAAAATTTGCTGGCAATTGTTACCACATTTCTAATATCATATCTCGTATCTCTAAGGAAATGTATTGAAGGAGGTGAACTCAAGAAATCGTGTTGAACATGAATTAAGACTACGAATGCACCCCAATATCCATAATCTACTACAATGTCTACCAGATCAAGTCCATAGATCGCAACAGCATAACCTGCATGAAACTGCAACACTATATTCAAATTACCTTCCGCAAATGAGGATGTCTTGTGCTTTCTACGTTCATTGTTTCATCTGCCATGTCTACCATTGTACAGCAAAGAATGTTTTGTAAAGAGAAGCAACATCTTTAAATTAAATCTACATCATTTTCATATTGCTTTAGCATATCACCATGGATGATGAATTTAATGATAGATATTTAAAATTCCAGCATCTGTAAGTATTGGTTTGAATTAAAAATGTACGCCCAACTACTTCTTGTGTTGTTTCACTGGGAATATATCCACAACTTAACTAGTAGAATATTTCTGACAGCTTGAAAGCAGTCTCTGACTCTTGCTGGAACAGGTCTGCAGTAAAATCCAACCAAACTCCACTATAAAAGGTTTCTAATATTACAAGAAGCAATTCTGACTAGTGTTGAACAGCTCTTCTGTCCTCTCTTGCAGAATTACATTTTTCCGTCGTGTTTCGCAGACCATGCGGTACATGTAAATGCCTGGAGGCCATTCATTTCACTGATAACGAACCGTTAGAGAATTGCTAGCGCGTTTCTTCGCTCCCTGGATTCCGCGCGCTTAATGTAATTGTTATCGTTCTACCTGTTAATGATAAATGTGTATTTGTAAATTTCTAGTCGTTTTCGATTTAATCGGCGAGTGGGGGCGTTGTGAACATACCGAGGGTTTGTGATCTGTGACGGGACAATGATTAATAACCGAAATGTAGATTGTACGCCGACGAGAGTTGGGAGTTTACGACAATGTATCACTCTGGTTAATTTGCCAATGGCAGATTCGAAAGTTCGATAAAGTATATAAGTATTTTACAAATGTGTGTCCACGGAGAGAATTCGGAATGTTTAGAACATTCTTTCTAAAAATGTCTGCCCGGCTTGAAACTACAGTTTTAGTACCAAATTTGATAATGCCCTACATTGTACATCAAAAATAACATTTTCGTAAAATATACGTAAGTATACCGAAATGACAGTGTTTTAGGCAGACGTGCTTAAAACACCCTTTTGAATAGCTGATTCTCAATTTAACAGTTATTATTATTTGAGATATCTAACTTGTCCACTCGCAGCCCTACTGTATTGGCTATATTTTTTTTATAAGAGACGCGCTCTATCATTTGTTGTTTTCATGGTACCTAACCTAAAAGACAACAGATTATATCAGGGTAAAATGACATACGTCTTGTCCGGGTAAAATGAATGTGTGTCATTTTACCCGAAGTAGCTGACTCTCGGAAAAAAAATTCGTAAAAAATGTATTTTGAAGGCTATGGGTATGCAATTTTCTCCGGCGCTAGATCAAATAACGACGATTTATATGACTTGCAGGTCAAGTTACCATTCTTTCTTTTGCACGTCAAGTTATCGTTTGCCATTATGTTTTTTTTTATAAAGCCTTAATGTAATTTTACTGTCTGTAAGTAAATATATCTTGCTTTGTAGATGGTTGGCAAAAGAAATCGTAATACAAACAGGCAATCCTGGGAGCAGTCAGACATGGAAAAGGCAATTAACGCCATCAAAAATAAGGAAATGGGCTGGGCAAAGACAGCAACGACCTTTAACGTTCCTGCAGCTACCCTTCGCAGAAGAGCTGCAAACAAAAACAAAAAATTCAACGGGGTGGAGAAAGGTTTAGGCCGTTATCAACCAACATTCAATGGTGTCCTGGAACGCGAGATAGTGAACCACTTGAAACTACTTGAATCTCGACTATTTGGAATGACTGTTACAGACTTAAGACGGCTTGCATTCCAAGTAGCAGTAGCAGTAGCAGTAATTGCAGTATCCTAATTTTACGAAAAATCTTGTTCGATACATGTTGCGAAATAGGTGTTTAGGCACTTCACGTCGCATGCCTAATACACCATTACTACGCAACTTGTAAAGTGCCAATTTAGTAAACGATTTTGAATTTAGTAAAATAGCACAATATCAGTCAAAATGCGAAAAAAACAATTTTTATGAATAATACGAAAGTGTAGCGCACTGGTAACTAATACTCTTAATAGAAGTTCAACTAATTGAGGACGTAAAAGCCGAACACACGCCCAACTGCCCTATTACAGTATCCTGTTGTTTGATTCAAAGTACTGGACGTAACGGTTAATGATTATGTTTAGCTACTCGACCTCCGTGTTCCTCTGTTCTTGTATTCCACACCTGAAGCACTTTGACGATGTGACGGCCACGTTTGATCCATATCCAGCATTCTAAACGTCACTGTTTTAGGTCAGGCCGGAATCCGTAGGCGGGCGTTATTTCATTATTTGCCAGTGCTTGTTAAAACGAATACTGAAAATACTGACATTCGGTTTGTGAACGTCTGGTAATAATTTATATACCCGAGTGGGAGGAGAAACGGGAGCTTTTCGTTTAAGTTATTTTTTTATGTAGCTAATTTGGGTTGTTTAAATACACCCCCAGGCTCTTATAGCTTAAGTAATCATATGAAGAAACATAAAAACTAAATATTTCAGTTACAAGTAGAACTTAATTTCTTTAGAAATACAAAATTAAAGAAATATACGCATTTTAACAAAGGTAAAAGAAAACGATGCAATATTCAATATACAGGGTGTTTCTAAAAGGTCTGTACAAAACACTAGCACAAATTTCTTATGCTAAAATATGAGGATGCAGTCCAATTTATTGTCCAAAAGTTGATCATTTCCGAAATAAAAGGTGTCAAAATTATTATTTTTTAAATATTTGTCTTAATAATAGCATAGGTTGCACGAAATGTGGTATTTTTTTAAGATGAGAAATCGAGAGCTGGTTACAGCTACACTTTCACAGTAGCACCACCCAGATCTAAAGCTTCATAACTTTTTTTTTCGTCGGCATATTCTTGTTCCTTGGCATAGTTTGTTCCAAAAAGATGTATTTAGGTGTCGCCTTGAATGTTTTAAAGTGTACAGACCCTTTAGAGACACCCTGTGTTAAGTAATTGAGAATTAGATGAATACGTAAAAATAACTCATTTTTTCAGATTCCTATAAATGCGGCGTCAGTCATTTATGATATTAACTTCTATTAATTCTGTGATATTATTTTGAATACCCAAAATATAGCAAGCTGGATTTTATATTTGAAATTAATTTATTAATTAATTGTAGATTAGGTACATGAAATAAAATACAAGTATAACGATAAATATAACAAATTCCAAACAATATACATGTATTACTTTTGTTATCAAACGCGTAAATTAAATTGATATGTAATTGAAAGTTGTTAATTAAATTGAAAATTTAAAGCATATCGACATTTTTTGTTAATGTAACTGTAATTTGTTGTTCGCAATTAGATATCTATTTTCTCCTTTTTGTATTTTAACGATAGAATATCCTGACACCATACTCGATAGAAGCAGAAAATTTATTTATTTATTTATTTATCAGTACAATATCCAACGAGCAAGTGGCCCAGTTACAGGATAAGGAAGAAACAAAATAGTACAAAAATAAAGCAATTACAGAAACAAAAGCCGCATAAAACTTGAACAATAAAAGTAAATTACAAACATGTCTGTACCTACTTGAACAAACAAACAAACAAAACAAATAACTAATGTATTAAAATAGTATGTTAAAAAGATGGATATGTTCAAACATTAAAAGCAACAGATAAAAGCAAGTAGGTAAATTATACATATCAGAAAGAAGCGTATATTAATTCGAAAATAATTATTTAAGAAAGTAAATAATATTCAGTTATTCAAATAAAGTCACATAACAATAGCTTTAATGAGTGTGAGTGAGATATTACATACTAAATGTACAGGGTATTTCAAATCATGTGTCGAAAAATGGGGATGTGATTCTTTGGCTGAAGCCTTTGATCGACTAGACCATGGTATCTTATACAAATTAGATATGCTTGGCTTTTCTATTTCCTTGCCACAGTTGTTTCAATAGTATTTACACAACTAATATCAATTTGTACAGTATCAAGGTTTTAAGTGTGATAAGTATCTGGTGTTCTACAAGGTTCAGTACTCGGACCTCTACTGTTTGCGATATTTATCAATGATATTGTATCGGATGTACATGTTCATTATCTACATTATGCATATGATTTGAAACTTGTTTGCGAAATAAATACTATTAGTGACGAAAAATGACAAGTTGCTAGTGTACGTGCAATATTTAATTCCTAAATGCATCCAGCTGCAATGATATGTCATTCTGTAAATGATTTTGGAATAAAAACAGAACTTGAATCAGTAACTTATACACACATTAGGTATGATAAATTAAAACAGTATTTAAGACAAGAAGAATGGCTTGACGTCTGTAACTTCTTCTAAAATATTTATGGATAAACTATATAAAAATAATTAGTTCAAAAGATATTGTTTAAAAAATACGTAAGAAAAAAGAGTGGATATGAGTAGCATTAATAAAATCGATGAAAGAAAGAGATAGGCTTAACAAAAGATGGCAAAATAATATAGATAACATTGCTTTAAAAGAACAGTTTAAGAATTACAGAAATAGGTTACATATATTGCTAAATGAGGCTAGACGAAAGTACTATCAAAACGTTATAAATAAATATAAAAGTAATTCAAAAATATTATGAAAAACTATAAATAACGTAAGTTCCAAGAAATCAAAGGATGAAGCAATTACAGAAATAAGACATAATAGCGGTATTATTCTTACTAATGAAAATGATATTTCCGATACATTTGTTGATTTTTTTACTGACATTGGTAATAACATGGCCAACAATATTAATAAAAAGAACAAAAATATAGGACATGAAAAATTATTAAAAAATTCAATCTTTATTTCGGAGACTAGCGTTTTGACGTTTGTTGTCAAAAATTCATTGGTTTGTCAGTGCATCCTAGATTTAATTTCGATCTCTAGACGTAAATTATCAATGCTAATACAGAGAAGTTTCCAAAAATATGTTTTTAATGGTAGATGGATAATATTGGATATCTGACCGTAATCTTCAATTAGTATCGTCTTTTTTAATACCGACTGTCGATATTATAAAAGATAAGGGTACTTTACTCTTGAGCAAAATTAACATTTTTCTATATATCTGGTATATTCTGCAAAAAAATTGAAATCTGATTACTTCATTTTGGGTTTTAGGCCATGCAGAACTTTTTATCAAGAATAACTTTTTTTCATAAAATCAATAATAAAAAAAGTTCCCCATATGGTGCCGACTTAATTGGACACGCTGTATATTCATGTAGATATTCTCCGGATTTTTCTTCTTAGATTATTCAAAGAGTAATGCGATCTATGATATAGAATTCTAGACATGGGGACACAACAGTATCCTTGCAACTCACACTTACCACGCACTTCATATGAACTGTTGGGAAAAATCACCCTGTATATGATATCCGAGTGAAATATGTCGACGGTAGCATCGAGTGGTGGACAATAAATCGAGATGTAATTAAACTTAACCGCAGCCATTGCCGCAAACCGTATTTGTAAATTCAGGGCTACCAAATTTGTGTTTTTAATTTCCACGGCACACTGGGACGCTGTATTGGCGTGGGGGACAGGCCGCAGATGCGGCCCGCGGCGTAATGATCTGCACCGGGATTAAAGAAGGCAATTAAAAGTCGCGCGGGGCAATAAAGATGAATATTTGTGCGGGTCGGTTTCGACTTTCTCCCGGATCCTCCCGGAGTGAAGAAGCGACCGCTAAATGGGGCGTGGCGTGACAGATGGCGGCAGCCTCGCCGAACTGCCCAGAAACTTCACTTTGTCACACTTTTTTATTGCCCATCTCGGGCCGCTTTATTTATTGGAATTAGCAAGTTGCCTCGGCCTATCTCGTTATTACACCGGTCATTGAATCCGGCGCGTCCGGACCGATTTGGCGTCCTCGGAAGAACGCGCTGGGGGGACGTAGATATCTCACATGTACCTGGTGTTTCAGATAGATTTTGAAAAATATTTTGACAGTAGAAGTCAGAGTGTAAAAGGAACTTCACAGGTTTCTGGTTTTCTACTGGGATCTAACCGAGTTCCTCAAAGTTCAATATTTGGCTTTATTTTTTATTATACAGTGCTTTCGAAAAGTAAGAGTAAAGCACGTCAATTTTGTTGTTAAAAGGCATTTTTTGCTTACGACCCATATTTGTGACGTCATCGTTATTCGAGCTATGACGTCATCGACAATTTTTTTTAAATAGCAACCCCCAATTTTGACCATGCCATTTGAAACAGCGTGTCATTCTACATACATACATCATGAAAAATTATGGTGTTACATAACAAAAATTTCAAGAAAATAATGTTTAAAGATTTTGAAATTCAATTTTCACAATACTGTGCATCTCCCCATTATGCAACACCTGTCCGTGCTTATTCAGATGAGCTGTTCCCGAATCGTTGGATAGGGAAAAGGGGCCCGATTGAGTGGCCAGCCAGATCGCATGATTTGACACCCCTAGATTATTTCTTATGGGGATACACGAGATAATAATAATAATATCTCTACCCCTCATTCTAATCACGAGGATTAGCCCAAAAGTCGAAGACTTGTGCGGGAGAGGGGGCGGCATATTATTATTAAGCAGGCCGCATTTGCGCCCAGGAATGACTTACGTTGATAGGCCCTAACCACCATTCAGTGCAAGAATGAGGGAAACCTGGAAAACCTCATTAATTAGAGGGGTAGTTAAATGTCAACCGGTATCAACATCTCACATTGACAAGCCAACATTCTTCCACCCTACCATACCCGCAGAGAGGGTACCAATCAAAGATACATCGTATACCTCCTGAAGTTATTGACAATGTCCAAAAAGAGTTATTAATCGTCTTGGCGACTGTTAGGCAGCCAACGATGCACAATTTGAACATTTAATTTAGTTGATTTTTTACATAATCATTATCATTTTCAGTATTGTGAAAATTAAATTTTAAAATGTTCAAACATTATTTTCTTGAAATTTTTGTTATGTAACACCATAATTTTTCATGATGTAAGTATGTAGAATGACACGCTCTTTCAAATGGCATGGTTAAAATTGGGGGTTGCTATTTAAAAAAATTGTCGATGACGTCATATATCGAACAACGATGACGTCACAAATGTCAAAAAGTGCCATTTTTAAAAACAAAATCGACGTGCCAGGAGATTTTTTCGGAAACTTCTCAATTTCAAAAATAATGAATTTATTCGTTACTTTTCGAAAACACTGACTGTATACTAGCTATGTGAACCTGGCACCCGACTTTCAAAAATTCAATTTTTTCTTTGTGATTCTTATAGATTGTCGTTTGTAGTTGTTTGCAGTAACAACTTCTTCGTTTGTAGTAATTTCAAACACAAATTTTATGGCCTTGAATAAAATCATCCCTAGATTTTTACAGCGCTAAAATCTAAAGGTTGTTTCTTGTAGAGAATCATTTGTAGTTGTTTGTAGTGAAAAATTTTTCGTTTGTAGTAGCAAGGAAAAAAAGTTATAGCTATTTTTAATATTTTCAATATATTGTCGTGTGTAAAATATATAAAACTGTTCCTATTTTAAATAGGTATACTAAACAGAACCTTTTTCCATCACTTTGATTTGCTTACTGGTACAGAGGTGACAATTTTGAACAGAAAATAGTAGATATAGTTTTGTCGAGAATTGATTAGATTTAACCTATTGAAAATACACTTCAACCGAAGGCTCCAATATCGTTTGTAGTAATCTTCATTTCGTTTGTAGTTTATCGAAATCTAAAGTAGAGTCACTATACTTCAAGCGGAGGCTAAACAATCATTTGTAGTAACCTTCATTTCGTTTGTAGTTCCTTGAAATCTAAAGTAGAGTCACTACTACTACAACCGAAGGCTAAACAATTATTTGTAGTTCTTTGTAGTACCCTTCATTTCGTTTGTAGTTCCTCGAAATCTTACCAGTTTCACTAAATTCAAACCATCAATATTTACAGATGTTACAAAAAACTCTCTAAACACTTGTTTTTGTATTAGGTATCATGGCTTGAGAGCATAGTCCTTCATCTTTCCGATATTCTACAAGCAGATTTGTGAGTTCTTCAATCTATATTGATTATAAAACTTTTTTTTCATAGAAAAACATATTTGTAATATAGCCATCTTCATGAGTAGAAATTCATCATCGATCTCATTCATTGAAATCCTGAACATTTTCTTTTTTCGTTAATACTGTTACGAAAGCTCACCTACCTTTTTAGTTGGTTAATTATGTTCCTGTTTTCGTTAGAATTTATAATTGAAGCTCACATACCTCATTAGTTTGTAAATTACGTTTCTGTTTATGTTAGAATTTACAATTTTGTGATGCCTTTATTTTGACGTTTTCCGGAATATTCCAGGCTATATTCTATTTGTTTCTCGACACGTTCTCGAAATCTCAGAAACTTCGAGAACTGTAAAACATATATAAGCAGATCATTCTCGGCCGCTGGGTCAGTTTGTATTGAGCAGCCAAACGCGAGTGACAAACGTCAAAGTAAAGCGTTGACAGTTGCGAAATTTGTTGAAGGATATTTCTTGTATTATCAAGAGTGATAATAAAGATTGTTTATCTACGTGACGTGTTTCAACGATAACCTAACTTCGAGGTTACATTGGTGTCAGAAGTGTGACGTTCCACGAAGAAGACATTTGGAGTAGACAAGTGAATGCCAGTGACGAGATCTAAAGCAACAGAAATGGAGGAAACATTGAAACAATTAATGGGAATGATGAAAGATATGAAGGAAGACTTAAAGAAAGAAATGAAAAACAACCAAGATGAAATGAAAAACAGTCAAGACGAGGTGAAAAACAGTTTAGAAGAAATGAAAAATAATCAGGAAGAGTTAAGAAACGAAATGAAAACCAGTTTACAAGAAAACAATAAGAAGTTAGAAGAAGCAATTAAAGTTAAACTCAATGAATTTGAGGAAACTGTAGAAGAGGAGATTAATCAATTAAGAAATGAGGTACAAGATAAGGTCCAGGTCGTAGAAGAAAATATGACTAAGTTACAAAGTGAAGTATCAAATCTGAAATCCCAGTTGTCCGCGAGGGAACTCATTAAGACTGAAAGCAGCTTTCTTCCATCGTCAAGGGTGAAGCCACCAACATTTGATGGAAAGGTGTCATGGAGCACTTACCTAAAACAATTTGAAGCAGCTGCCTTGGCAAATAACTGGTCAGAAGAAGAAAAAGCCACATCACTTATAGTTGCTCTGCGGGGTGAAGCTATGGAGATATTAAGAACACTAGCTGACGATAAACAAAAGGACTATCAAATGCTGAAGGGTGCTTTGGAAATGAGGTATGGCGACGCCCATCTGCAACATGTCTACCAAGCACAACTAAAAGGCCGAAGACAACGTTTCGAAGAAAATCTGCAGCAATTTGAGGCGGATATAGCACGTATGGTGAAGCTAGCTTACCCCACCGCACCGACAGAATTCCAAGAACAGTTAGCAATAAGTAGCTTCATTGATGGCCTGCGAGACTCCGAGATCAGCCAAGCGTTAAGGTTAGCCAGACATAAAAACATATCTGAAGCTCTGGCCCAGGCACTGGAAATTGAAGCCGCCCGACAGGCTTCCAGAAACAGTCAAGGCAGAATAAGACAAGTTAAGTTTCAAACTAGTAAACAACGATCAAGTGAAAATAACCTGGAAGGATTTATGAAGAGTTTGCAAGATTTAATGAATAACTTCCAGCAAGAACATGACCGTACTAATTCCACTGTATATAGCAGGAGAAGACCCATTCAGTGTTGGAATTGTGGAGTTGAAGGGCATCTTAGGAATCGATGCCCTAAGAATACATCTAGCCAGGACCAGGAAAACGCCAACTAGTCAGCTTTGAGGGGCGAAAGCTGGCTAGGTGCTACCAAGCCCCACCAACTATTAAGATCAAGGTAACCCGTCTGCAAAATAATGGAACGAGTTTAGTAGTACCAGGGCGTATATGCGGACGGGATTGTGAAATGGTCCTTGATACCGGCTCTAGTCACACCATAGTAAGACCGAACATCGTCGCTCACTGCAGAATACAAAAGCCAGACCGGAACTACATCTTGGAGACAGCAAATGGAGAAGTCATATCAGTGAAAGGCATCCATCTAGCTAGAATAACCCTGGGGACAACCACTTTCCAACACAACATCTTAGTAGCAGATATAACTGATGATGTCATTCTTGGACTTGATGTCATGACTGAACATCATTTTGTGCTGGACCTTTCTCGAAGATCATTGAAGACCAAAGATGAAGAAATCATCATGCAGTTTCCCGAAATCAGAAACCTTCCTATTAGAACTGTGGAAGCGTCAGCAGACATAGAACTTCCAGCAGGTTCAGAAGTTGTAATTGAAGCTATTTGTAGCAGTCCTTCGGCAGTTGAAGAATCTGTATTTGTAGAACCAGAGCAAGAGAACAGCCTGTATAGGAAGGGCATATTAACTGGAAAGACATTAACTGAAAGGAAAAACAATTTGGTATTGGTCAGAATGTTAAATCTGAAAGACTACCCACAACAGATCAAGAAAGGTGAACCTTTGGGAGTTTGTCAAACAGTTGGATCGGTCTTCAGTAATATAGAACCATCAACAACACCTCGAAGTATTGAAAAACTACCTGAAGTTCTTCAAGGCCTTGTTAACCGATTCAAGTCCCCACTACAAGCCGATGAGGTCCAAAATTGGAAGATTTGTTGAGGCGTTATCAAGATGTTTTCTCATTAACAGAAGATGATGCTGGAAGAACTAATCTTGTGCAACACCGAATAAATACCGGCGACACCACGCCAATTAAACAAGCTCCACGACGGATTCCTTTAGCCAAGCAAGAAGAGGTATCCACGATGTTGAGAGACATGCAGCAGCAGGGAGTCATTGAACCATCCCAGAGTCCATGGACCTCGCCGGTTGTTTTGGTAAAGAAGAAGGATGGCTCTACCCGATTTTGTGTAGATTATAGAAGACTAAACGATGTCACTAAAAGGACAGTTATCCATTGCCAAGAATAGACGACACCCTGGATACACTGTCTGGATCTCAATGGTTTTCCACATTAGACCTGAAGAGTGGCTATTGGCAAGTGCAGCTTCATCCAAATGATAAAGAGAAGACCGCCTTTTCCATTGGTACGGGTTTGTGGCACTTCAACGTTATGCCCTTTGGTCTCTGCAATGCACCAGCCACCTTTGAAAGACTTATGGAAACCATTCTACGAGGAATGACCTGGAAAACGTGTCTCGTTTATCTTGATGACATCATAATACTGGGAAAAGACTTTGAAGATCATTTGAAGAATGTCCAAGAAGTTTTCCAAAAGTTGAGGGAAGCCCGGCTCAAGCTAAGTCCCAAGAAGTGCATGCTCTTTCAAAAGGAAGTCAAGTATTTAGGACACATTATTTCCTCTGACGGAGTGAAGACTGACCCAGAGAAAACTGAAACCGTCTGAAATGGCCAGTACCGAAAGACAAACATGAATTAAGGAGTTTCCTTGGACTCTGCACTTACTATCGCAAGTTTGTGAAAAATTTCGCCGAGATTGCGAAACCCTTACATCGACTCACAGAAAACAATCAGCCATTTATCTGGACGGAACAATGTCAACAAGCTTTTCAGAGATTAAAGGAAGCTTTGTGTTCTTCTCCGATTCTGTCATATCCCAAGCCTGGAAAGACATTCATCGTGGACACGGATGCTAGTAATACTGGAATTGGAGGAGTATTATCACAAATTGAAAACGGGCATGAAAAAGTGATTTCCTACTTTAGTAAGGTCCTCTCTAAGCAAGAAATGAACTACTGCGTAACCAGAAGAGAGTTGCTTGCCATAGTTAAAACTGTGGAGCATTTTCATAAGTATCTCTATGGTCAGCCGTTCGTCTTGAGGACCGATCATGCTTCTTTGAAGTGGCTACTGCAGTTCAAGAATCCGGAAGGCCAAGTGGCAAGATGGCTTCAACGGTTGCAGGAGTACGACTTCAAAATTGAACACCGGAAAGGATCTAACCATCGGAATGCTGATGCCCTATCCAGAAGACCATGCCCTCCAAACTGTAAGCACTGTATGCGACAAGAAATTAGAGAACAAGATGATTTTCTTTGCCGAAGAATTAACATCCAGGGCCCAGAGGATTGGGATATTAAAACCATTGCTAAAGAACAAAGTGAAGACCCGGATTTTGGACCAATTTTCCAATGGAAGATAAACAACATGGACAGACCCACCTGGCAGGACATTGCTGATAAGTCACCGTCTCTAAAAAGCTACTGGGCGCTATGGAATTCTTTAGCCATCGAGAACGGCCTATTAAAAGAGTCTGGGAGAGTCCCGACGGCAAAGAAAAGGTTTATCAAACAGTGCTGCCCCAGAAGAGAATTCCAGAAGTTCTTCAAGCACTGCACAGTGGAGTCGGTGGTGGGCACTTTGGAATAAACAAAACTCTGAATAAAGTTAGAGAACGATTCTACTGGCTTGGCAGTCGGTCCGATGTGGAAGAATGGTGCCGACGTTGTGATACCTGCGCCTCTAGTAAGGGACCCAGGACTCGAAGCCGAGGACAGATGAAGCAGTACAATGTTGGAGCTCCATTCGAGAGAATAGCTATTGACATAGCTGGACCATTTCCTCGTAGCAGCAGTGGGAATCGTTATATTTTGGTAGTGATGGACTACTTCAGTAAATGGCCAGAAATATATCCCTTACCTAATCAAGAAGCTGTTACCGTAGCCGAAGCATTATTCGAAAATTGATATGTCGTTATGGGGTGCCCAGAGAGATCCATTCCGACCAAGGACGAAATTTCGAGTCGGAAGTATTTCAGAACGTTTGTGAGCTGCTAGGCATTCACAAAACCAGAACTACACCTCTTCACCCGCAATCAGATGGAATGGTGGAAAGATTCAATCGCACCATCGAAAACTTCCTGAGAACGGCCGTCAACGAGAAACAGACCAACTGGGATACCTGTCTTCCTCCATTCTTACTGGCTTACCGAGCAGCAATTCATGAGACCACGGGTAAAACACCAGCCAACGTGATTTTCGGCACAGAATTGCGGCTACCCATAGATCTAATTATGAATCGACCGCAACACGAGGAAAACTTAGATGATTATCTCAGCCATCTGAAAGATCGAATAAAGATGGTACATGAAGAAGTACGAGAGAAGATAAAAATAGAAAGCGACAGAATGAAGACCAGATACGACTTGCGTGCCAACAGCAGCGGGTTTCAAGAGCTTGAGAAAGTGTGGCTGTATAACCCAAAAAGAAGCAAGGGTAAATCTCCGAAGCTGCAGAAATCGTGGGAAGGCCCTTATACTGTCGTGTCACGATTGAATGACGTAGTTTACAGGATCCAGAGGAATCCCCAAGCCAAGATGAAGATTGTCCACATCGATCGTTTGACACCTTATCAAGAAGGCCATGCGGACAATGGAGTAACCTGATCGGGACGATCAGTTTTAAGAGGGGGGCAATGTTACGAAAGCTCACCTACCTTTTTAGTTGGTTAATTATGTTCCTGTTTTCGTTAGAATTTATAATTGAAGCTCACATACCTCATTAGTTTGTAAATTACGTTTCTGTTTATGTTAGAATTTACAATTTTTGTGATGCCTTTATTTTGACGTTTTCCGGAATATTCCAGGCTATATTCTATTTGTTTCTCGACACGTTCTCGAAATCTCAGAAACTTCGAGAACTGTAAAAACCTATATAAGCAGATCATTCTCGGCCGCTGGGTCAGTTTGTATTGAGCAGCCAAACGCGAGTGACAAACGTCAAAGTAAAGCGTTGACAGTTGCGAAATTTGTTGAAGGATATTTCTTGTATTATCAAGAGTGATAATAAAGATTGTTTATCTACGTGACGTGTTTCAACGATAACCTAACTTCGAGGTTACAATACCATAGATTTTTTATATTTATACCCTTCGCTACAGGAATACAATCAAGTATTTTTGATATCGATATTCTTCTTGAGTGAAATTCTATTATTATCATTGAATAGATAATTACTTAGTTCATTGAAATATACTAATAATCGTTTCTCGCTAATTATGATAAGTATATTTTTTGTCTATACCATTTTTTATAGCGACCAAATGCTTGTTCACATTTCTACTGTGATTTCTCTAGCACGAGGTCGAAACAACACTGGAAGCTTCATTCTCAATATCTAACGGCAAATCATCGCTTGAACTCACATTTACACTCACGATACGAAATTACACAAAATAATTCAATTACAGCTATATTTGCGCCAGTTGCTACTGTAACTTCTTAATAGACGAGTTTTACATTATGTCGTACTAGAAGAATTGTACGCAATACGTGCAACACTACATTATTACCGCACGTATGTGATTATACGGCTCAGTCTGCGGATTTGTCATATTTTTGTATAAATAAGTAATGTAGGAATAAAGACCCATTGTTGTTAAAATAAGAATAAAGTTTATCTAAATATGGTGTATGGGTGTGTGTCGCAGTTAACATATGAATGCAACCTTTTGCGGCTGTTAATTTTAGAGGTAAATAAATAATGTTTCGGTACATTTATGGAACTTCATAAACTGCGTCTTTCAAGGTTACTTAACATAGACAAATTCGTCTGATTCGTCCTTTATAAAAACCGCCCGCTTTCGAATTAACTTCGAGTATTACCGTTGGACAAATGGAAACTCACCAACAAATCATTTTATATAATAATTTATTAATTATAAAATACCGTATAATTTATATATGATCTTCTTCTTATCAAAGAGCTCCGTGGTCAAAAACGGGGTTTCAAACTTTTGTCCATAGAATTATTCTAATTTTCCGTGCATTTCTTATTTGAGTGTTGTCTATGATATCTAAAGGGGAGGACCGTAATGTAGAAATGGAGGCACTCTGAGTCACAAATGCAGTTGCATAAATCTGAAGAACTTAAACGTTTATCTTGAAGTCGGTAGCAAAAATATTAGGCAATGTTAAATTTGACAGAAACACATTATGACATATTTTTTAATGTAAAAAAACTTTGGGGATTTGTGTACCCTAAAATATGATATCATCAAAAAAATATATGGAGATGGAGGTCCAAGGACTACCATGTATTATCAAGCATTAACACCAAGGGATTGGACGAGGAGGACCGGTCCCATGGCCGCCACGTTCTCCTGACTTTAAATCATTTGGACTTCTTTTTGTGGGGATTTTTAAAAAATGAAGTGTATCGCACTAAAGTGGATACATACTATTGATGATTTACGGAAACGTATCATAATTGCCGCCAATAACATACGAGCTCAAAACGGACAAGAAGCAGAAACATTTGTGTTAGTTTTTAGAAATTAATTCTCGGCGTTGATGTGTAAAACAACATATGAAGGCTAGAGCCATGTCTCGGTATCCTGAAGTTAATCGAGTTAAATATATGAGTGCAGTCAACTAAGTTATGCAATAGTTTATACAAAAATATTTGCTGAGCCATTACACGGCGGGCAGCCAGACTACTGATACCAAACCTGTGCCGTAAACTCTCGTAAGGATATCCAACAACTGGATAAACCCCGTCCTCCTTGTAACATAAAAACTTCAGGGAGCGTCTTTGAATACGTTCTATAGGATCTATATGAATGTTATAATAAGGACACCAAATTAAAGAACAATATTCGAGTTTTGATCTGAAAATAGACTGAAATAATAGTTTTTTAACATGAGTGGAAGAAAAATTATTCATATTACAAATTACAAAACCCAACTTTCTAAATCCATCACAAGTAATATTTTGAATATGAGGTGTAAAGGATAATTTGCTATCACATGTTACCCCAAGGTCACAAAATGTAAGTGATCTGGAAACAACATCATCCAATTTATAATGGTATTCCATAGCGCTATTTTTATGTGTAAAAGTGGGAATATTACATTTTTTACATTCAGATCTAACTTGTTTGCAGAACACCACGTATTCAAGCTATTAAGAGAACTCTGCAGATTAATATAATCATTAAAGCAGTCGATTCTGTTATATATTTTTATGTCATCTGCATACAGAAGACACTTAACATTTATATCCGTAACTATATCATTTATAAAAATGTAAAAAAGCGATGGCCCAAGGATCGAACTCTGTGGCACCCCAGATGGTGGAATGAACTGAAGCGACTGTTGACCAGCACATTCCACATGTTGTTGACGATTTACAAGGTAAGATTTAAAAAAGGTTAGCAAATTATGAGAAAAACCAATATTATTCAATTTGGATAATAACACTGTATGATTTAACCTGTCAAAAGCTTTGCTGAAATCGGTATATATAACGTCTACCTGGGATTTCTGGTCAAATGCATTAGCAATAAACTCCGTTAAGCAGAATAAATTGGTCGATGTTGACCTGCGTTTAAAAAAGCCATGCTGAAATTCAGTTAATCTATTCTTAACATAGGCAAACGTGGGTTCATTATAATAACATCTCAAATACTCTTCAAAAATTGTTTATAATAGTAATGCGTCTGTAATTTCCGATAACACTATTAAAACCCTTTTTATGGATTGGAATAACTTTCGACACTTTTAAATACTGGCCAGTGTCGTGCCATTATTTTTAGAGAAGGACACCTCTTTCAAAACACAAACCACCACTTATACGATACTATCCTCTTCTCAACGCGATACTGCCTTTAATTACTAACGTAACTTGAACAAATATTTTGGAGAGCTCCCTGTCTTTGAGTTCAGTGCTCACGTCCAGCTTCAAACGATTCCTCCGGTTAATTAAAATCCGCATTCGGAATCGGGTAAGTGATACGTGGATATTAAACGACACTTTGAAGATGATATAATGGTAGATCCGACATGTCGCCGCTTATTCACCTGAAATTAGTTCCGCCAACAGCATGCTACGCTTTCTGCAGAAATATACATACAAGCTGTGCATGGACAGTAAATTTCTGATAACAGATTACGTGCGCTTTAGTTTCGCCACCTCCGACGATACCTTACGGGGCGGAATTATTTAGGACGTGTGCTATAAAGCAGATTATAATTACTGCACGAGGTACGCGGCTTGAAACAGAGCCGTACTCGGTGCAACATCCTGTTGGTATCGTCAAGGAAGAGTATCTTAACGTAAACATAATTTAATAATTAAAGAATTTTGAAATGTCAGTACACAAGACCATCACCTCAGTTTTAATCAAAGTTTTCTTTATAGTTTATTGCATAAATATAATATAATTTACAGGCTGTCTCACATAAGAGGGCCACTTTCGTGTATCTCGCTTAATATGCGAGACACGTCAAAAATCTTTAAATATTTTTTGTTGCATTTTTGGAGGCCTTTATGCTCGTAAAAACAAGTTTGAGATCCATGGCCAAGTTTATGAGTAATAACAAAAAAACCTGTAAAGTACCCAAACTTTAAGGCTGCCTAACTTTTTTATTTGTCGAGCAAACTTTTTTATCGTGGTGTGGATCACAGAATAATAAGAAACCGACACTTCCTCCATTATTAATGGGAGGTACGTTCAATTTCTAAGGTCTCCGATTTTTTCTTTCGGATCTGGGAGTAGATGGACACCTGCAGTTTGGTTTAAAAAATGTGTGAACTCGTTGTGATTGCATGACAGAGATGGCAGCACTGTACGGCACTGAGATCCTCTAGCGGTGGTGGCGAAAATGAGAAGTGTTATTGATCATTCGTTTTCCCACTTAAGTGATACGACACCCATTGAATTTACCGCCAGTTCAATGAGACATGTGGTGATGGTGCCATGAATGTGAAAAATATGCGTCTGTGGAACAGACAGACTCTTCCTTAAGGCCGAACTTCGAACCAAAAAGGCTCTGCCTTATCCATTGTCACAACTGACGAAAAGAAAATCTCATTCATACCTTCATCACGTGTCAACAAAACGCACATTTTTCACATTCATGACACCATTACCACATGCCTTAGTGAACTGGCACTAAATATCAGTGTTGTCGTCATCGCCAGAGGATCGGTGCGCCGTAAATTGCTGTTATCTCTGTCACGCATTCACAACGAGTTCACGTGTATTTTAAACTGAACCGCCAGTATCTATCTGCTCCCAGTTCCGAAACAGAAAATCAGAGACCTTACAACTTGAACGCACCTCGTAGATTTATTGTTAAACCGAGTTTATTTTCTGAAGCAAGGTGCACGTAGGGTCGAATAGCGAAACGACAATTGAAGCGGTTGCTCTACTACTAGATTACCAGCATGATTCCTTTATGCATAGTGCTTAGCTGTGCCGTAACTCCTAGGCCAGAACTGAGCTGGGTGAGCGAGGGGTGCCGCATAATTTAAATAGTTGTGTTAATTGGCATTTAAATGGGACAATGCCGCAGCTAGCACACGTCGCTTTACATCTGACTCCGGAAGATGCATCTGCGGAACGGATTTATCGCAAATACAGTAAAATCGGATTTCATCGCTGAGGTATCTAAGGGCGCAGCAGGTTTGATATATTAGTACGTAGTCATAGAACCCGGCTCGACAGGTCGAATAAATCATCCCCTCCCTGGGAGTATTTCGAGTGTCGTTGCCATGAATATTAATAGGGTGACATTACAGGAACGAGTCTTAACGATATCTTTTAACGATAGGGAATTTATTATTAGGTACACGGTAAAATGTGAAGTATGATTTTTATGTGAAATTATTTTTTGATTTTTCCAGATTCCAATTTTATCTCATCGTGAGGTTGGAGTTCGCCTACTAGGATTCAAAATTACTTAAATGAATTCTAATGATATATTATGACTTGACGAAAGCCTTTGATGTAATAGACCATACTTTGTTGCTTGGTAAACTGGAGGCTTATGGTGTAACAGGACTAACGATTAAATGGATAAAATCATACTTAGATAATAGAGAACAGTTTGTACAATTAAAGGGCACACAAAATGGTATAGGAAATGTACCGTTTAGGTCAAAAAACGTAAAAATTTCAAGGGGCGTACCCCAGGGGGGTGTACTTTCCCCATTTTTATTTCTTGTCTTTTGTAATGATATGTGTACCAATGTGGAAGGCCCAGATGCAAGCCTTTGTCAATTTGCAGACGACTCCTCTATGAGAATAAAAGGGAAAACAGAAAATCAACTAATTGAAAATTGCAATCAAGCAGTAAAAGATATGCAAAACTGGTGTAAAAATAATAATTTGATACTTAATCCATCTAAATCAGTAATAGTAGAATTTAATAACATACATTCCAAACCAGAAGATAAGTCAATATTAGTAAAATCAGACAAAAAGTCCATCAGAGTAGAGCCGTCTGTAAAATTTCTAGGGTTGACAATTGATAAAAACTTAAAATGGACACAGCACATAGATCAGGTTGTCAAACAACTGAACACTGCGCATTATGCCATATTAAATCTAAAACAACAAGTAAATACGCACACACTAATATTATATTACTATGCATTTGTGCAAACTAGATTAACATATGGTATTATGCTATGGGGTGGGTCAACTGAGTTAGAAAGGGCATTCATTATAAGAACTATATGTAGTGCAGAATATACAGAACACTGTGCACCATTATTTGTTAAATTGGGGATAATGACTGTCTATTCTCTGTATATGTACCAGGTTTCATGGTATGTCATGCGGAATGGTCAGGAGTTTGAAACCAATAATCAAATAAGTAGAGGAGTTAAGACAAGAAATGGGAATGGACTAAGTATACCTCTACATAACACGGCCCTGTATAAAAGATCCCCAAAATATGTGTGTGTAAGTATCTATAACAATCTCCCGGACTACATAAAAAACGAACAAAGGCCAAATAGAGCTAAAATTGAATTAAAAAACTTTTTCACCCGAAATCCGTTCTATTCGATTGGTGAATATTTGGAAAAAAAAATATAATATTGTGATTATGATAGTTTTAATATGTATATCTAATATGTGTAAATGTTTATATTGTTTGTTTAAAATGTTTAAATGTTTGTTTGTCATATACAAGACCTATACACAATGTATTTATATTTAAATTGATTATTGACTTGTCCAAAAATGTATTTTTATATGGATGTATAATAAATGAAATGAAATGAAATGGCGCAATGCTTAAGAATTTGAATAACAAATCGCGAAAAATAGTGATGATTTCTCGATTGGATGAACAGTTCTTCTCATATATTTTGGGGACTCGCAATTAAATCTGAGTCTATTGAGGCCTATCATCCAACAATCTCAAAATATCGCAAAACAACTGATAGGTAATAATGAATACCAAAAAATCTTGAACAAATGTCATGGGCGTGAATTACTTCTGAATAAGTTTTACTGACTCGAATCAGGCTTTCTTTGATGTTGCTTTTACACTTTTTTCCCTTCCAATGATCCATGAAGCTGGTTCCTCTTTCTCTTCTCTCCATTCTGATTCGTTTTGCTCTTTAGCATCCAATATAAATCTGATACCATATTATTATGTCATCTTCCTTTATATCAATTCTTCATCTCATTTATATCTTTATGGAATCATTCTCCTTTTTCTTCACTATGGTCTCAGATTTTGAGGAAAGTAGTCAAGGTAAGAGTGTAAGAAGTGTAATTTGAGACTCATCAAGAAACCTAATTGTCCAACAACTTTTCAACCAAAATCTGGTAATCCCTATACTCTTCTCAATCCCTAAAAGGTTCTGAGAGATATTCTTGAAACTTTGCCATCCTGCTTTTTAATACATTCATTTCTGTAATGAAATTTTTGTCTCGGAAAATAATATATGAATTTAGGGATCATTGAAAATACCTTCTTTCAGCTTTGTATCACTTAATGCAGGAAATGTCTCTCCTAAATAGTGAAAACCATATTTGTCCAGAGCTTTGACTTCATGGAAACAAACTTGACATGAGTAGTAGTGATAAAGTTGTAGTAGAATTTTTTAAGGATCAATCAATACAGTGTGATAAAAATCCTTATGCGTTTTCTGGTAAATTTGATGTTTTCAAATATCGGAGGCTTTTATCTGATAAACGTAAATCTATTTATAGGCATTGCTTTAGTTTTGAAATGGCCAACCTGGATGTGAACTGAGTGCCACGTATAGTTTGTAGTCCGTGTAATAGGATGTTACCGCTGTGGAAGAAATCTGAAAAACCTAAACTGAGATTTACGAAGCCGATGATATGCACTATAATATTGAAAAACTACTGTTTCTGTATCATCATAGATTCTAAGTCGACTACTAAAGCTAATGTTCCTTAAGTCGTAAGATCAGAAAAATTAGCATTCGTAGATGTAATTGGGGTTCCCTATGAATGTGGATCGTTCTCACTTGATCCAATAGAGAAAACAATTTTCAAAAGTTTCTCACTCTCATTAATATGATATTTTGTCATTTCCAGCTATTTTTGGCGCTCTTTGCAAAATCTGTGGCGATGAAGCTAAGGACTACAAATTTTGATCACTAGTGCATCAAAATATTTAAAAGCATACCTAAACGAGATCAGAAAAAGTTTTCTTGCACTTAGTAATATGATTTTCCCCGATATTTGATGATTCTAATCTTTTCCAGCTATTTGTCGTGATTTTTGCAACATATGTAGGTGATGCACCTCAGCAGATTCAAATTCAACGCATCGAAATTGGTCAAAGTCAAAATAAAGTTTTCCTAACTTTTTTGCTCTCACTAACGTGATTTTGTGCAATTTTTTCGCTATTTTTCACAATTTAATCAACATTTTGAGTGTATTTGAGCTAAACATATCTGAGATTCGGATTCGAGGCGTAAAAATACATAAATAAAATAGGTGGGTCTGGTCAAAAGTTCAGATTATTGTACAGGGACATGAATAGATCACATTATACTATCTACGGGATCATTTTTTCAGCAATAGTGCCTGTAAACGAAAAAAGACCATGCAAATTGCTTTGGTCATCCTGATTTATATGTTCTACTTCCTTTTATCGCATTTTCTATGAAAACCTTAGACTTTATATCAGACGACATTAGTAATGTAAAACAGTATCCACACGGAACACCAAGTTACAAAGTTTAAAAAACAAATCCTACCTCAGTATACGTGTATTTTTGTTCTCTTGGCAAATACAGCTTCAAACCTTAACATCTATATTCCCGTATGTACTTTTGTATACTATCGTACATAAAAATTTGATGTAAGATCGATGATGTAAATATGGGCAGCTTTGTCTAGTTGTCTGAAAATGCCATGAAAGAGAAGTCATAAAGTATTGACGACATTTTATGGGGTTCGAGGTTTATGTATTGTATTTGAATATATGACTAGACACACATCTCATAAAGAAAATAAAAATATACGTAGCTAAATCGTTATGTTGTTTTCCTGTTACCTCCAGTTTATATTATCAGTGAGCAGTTTGTTTTCTTTACTTAGTAGAATTTAAAAAAATTATTAAACAAATGTGTACGCAATTTTGAACATCAAATAAATTCTTAAGAAAAAATATCAACGAAAAGTGGGAACACGCTGTAACTTTTTTATGACTGCTGATAAAAATTAGAAATTGGGTGGATTTATATTAAATGGTGCCATGAATTCTTTAGGGTCATTTCGGATTTGATGAGTCAAGTCAAACCGGAAATGACCGTAAATTTATATTTTGAGACACCCTGTATTTTTTGACATTTTTAGAATCATTTTACGTATTGGAGGACCAATTTTCTGACACATTTTCTGGATGTAAGTTTTTTTAATTTTTAAAAATAAAATCAGAAGGCCGCGACTGGAATAAATTGTTATCTTTTTTGTTTGTAGTTATGGTCAATAACTTCAGGAGGTATAGGATGTATCTCGTGACGAATTCTTGCTTTTAAATTAACCGGTCTAGTAACGTATACTTTGCTTTTTAAGTATCCCCACAAGAAATAACCTAGGAGTGTCAAATGAGGCGATCTGGCTGGCCACTCAATCGGTCCCCTTCTCTGGTGATACATTTCGGTGAAAATTAAATTTTAAAATCTTCAAACATAATTTTCTTGAAATTTTCGTTATGTAACACCATAATTTTTCATGATGTGTATGTAGAATGATATGCTCTTTCAAACGGCATGGTCAAAGTTTGGGGTTGCTATTTAAAAAAATTGTCGATGACGTCATATCTCGAACAACGATGACGTCACAAATGTGAGGCGTATGTCAAAAGTGCCTTTTTTAAAAAACAATATCGACGTGCCAGGGGATTTTTTCGAAAACTTTTCAATTTAAAAAATAATGAATTTATTCGTTACTTTTCGAAGGCACTGTATATTGCTGTTATTGTTAAGAATGAAGTTTCTCTAAATTTTCCTCGACAAGAAACAACTGTCAGTTTCATAGCACATATTACTCGCAGTGCCCGCTTTTGACATCGAAAAACTGCACCAGTTTCCCCATAGAATTATTCCAAATTTTAATGCCGAAAAGAAACTAGAATAATAAAGGACTTTGAAAACCTCAGAACTTGATTTTTTAATACTCTTAATGCATATATTACTGATGATAAAGTACTATTTAAGTAATTAATATGACTTGTCCATGTTAGAGTTGCATCTATATGGACTCCTAAAAATTTTACATCATCAGAACAACTCATTTTTTGATTATCCGATACAATTGCATTTATGTTCAGTTAATAGTTAATAATAGTTAATGTGTCGTTTGTAATATTATTAAGTGTGTTAAATAGACGTTGGTATTGAATAAAGTTGAAAAATAGACAGGATGTTTAGAAAATCTGTGTTATTCTGAAAACATAATAAACAACAGTAATAAATAAGGATTATATAAAAATGCTTAAGGAGTAATAAACTAGTAGTAAATAGCATTAATAAATTAATTGATATAATACTGATAAATATTAAATATCATTATTCATTACTTTTCAAATTAAAACAAGTAACTTAATGTATAGTCAGGTAGCATAATTTTATAAAAACCCTCTGGACGTAACCAACAGCATTGTCACCGTAATTTTCAAATATTGTAAACAAATGAATAAGTTACGTTTAGCAATACCGTAAGTTTACCACACCACCACTAATAATAATTATGGTGATATTAAAAACGGAAAATATACACCTGCTCACGTTGTCTCCCCGTATTTCTGCACTAATAAAGTTAAATAAATCCACCCACTTCCGTTTACGGGGAATTTGCACAGCATTACTTACACTACCTGTGAGCCAAACATGCTTAAAGAAACAAAAACATAAGGAACAAACACCGTAACACTGCACCTGTATTACGGAACAAACACTGCGCTAAACTTGATCTGACGTCACTCTAATTATATTGTGCTTTCGGCCACGTGGTTTTGTTTACATTCCATGGCAATTTATTAATGTTAATATTTTAATTATTATGCGATTATTGTCGCCAGACGTATATTCTGACCTTTCGATACCCTGTACTACATTTCAAATCTATATAAAAGTCATGTAACTCCCTCATTGAGTTAGTTACCAAACTCAAAGTTATTTAGAAAAAATCATCATAAGAGTGTTCCCTTTAATTAGCTATAACTTCGTTAGGGAGAATTTTACCCACAATTATATGAAGAAAAAGCCATATCTTTCGACGTAGAACATTCTGAAGAAATATTGCTCCCTAATTTCGGGCACCCTGTATGAAACAATTTCCGCTACAATGCATGATCTGACGGCGTTTGCCTTGGTGGCAATCAGCCCCTCCAGGGAGGTGACACCTTTAATTCCTCCGCTGATATATCAAAAGACAAAAGGGCCATAATCTGGCAAACGGACGTCCGGAGGCGCGCAGCACACAACCGGTTCAATTAATTATCTATAGTAACCCTGTTTATAATCGCAGTAACCAATCCCATTACACCAGTATCCATGATTGATAATTACAGGTATACGGACTTTGTCTAGGGACTAATTAATGTGTAGGACATCTCGGTTAGATTTGCGCGGTGTACGGCGATGGGGTTGCACATCACTGTAAAAAGGCGAAGGGCAAAAGCAACTGAAATTGCTAACAGACACAGAATGAATACAAGATAATAATAATAGTAGTAGTAATGGTAATGGTTATAGTAATAGTAATAGTAATAGTAATAGTAATAGTAATAGTAATAGTAATAGTAATAGTAATAGTAATAGTAATAGTAATAGTAATAGTAATAGTAATAGTAATAGTAATAGTAATAGTAATAGTAATAGTAATAGTAATAGTAATAGTAATAGTAATAGTAATAGTAATAGTAATAGTAATAGTAATAGTAATAGTAATAGTAATAGTAATAGTAATAGTAATAGTAATAGTAATAGTAATAGTAATAGTAATAGTAATAGTAATAGTAATAGTAATAGTAATAGTAATAGTAATAGTAATAGTAATAGTAATAGTAATAGTAATAGTAATAGTAATAGTAATAGCAATAGCAATAGCAATAGCAATAGCAATAGCAATAGCAATAGCAATAGTAATAGTAATAGTAATAGTAATAGTAATAATAATAATGCCCAACAAGCTAGCAATCCAGTAACAGGACAAATATAGTAACAATTATTAGTTGCCATGCAATTATAAAATTTTCATATTGGTTCCTAAAATTGAGTCCTATTCTAAAATGTAATATTCATCAATTCATCTATCTACTTGTTCCGTATTTTATTTTCATGTAGTTTGTAAGGCTTAATTGTTGTTCGTTCCTGTTTTAATATTTGATATACATATATGTGTGAATGTTGTTTATATATGGAATATGTTTTTATTCTTATTCGCTGTCAAACCATTTTACTTGATTGATTCTATTTCACTGTTCTAATGTCACGTTATTTAGTTAAAAACGTAGTACCTATATTCTAATTAATTTGTCGAATGTTTATGTGATGTATAATGGGTGCTACGTCTACTTTGCATATTCCATTCCTATATGTGTATTTATTATGTAGGTACATGTATTTATATTTTCGTATTTACCTTTTCGAAACAAGTGTTCTCACTTATCGAGTAGATTTGTCTTTATTGATATTGTGCAACAAATATTATAAATAATGTGGTCGTTTTTGCAGCATTTCTAAATAAAGAAACAATAAAAATTAACATTCTTATTAGTAATAATACCTGATAGATATGTAGATAACAGTTAGCTCCACTATTTTGCATTAGTTTTTCATTATTTTGTTACAAACTGGCAAAACTACAATATTTTCATTCATTATTACCACTCCGTAGGTACAGCTAGACAAAATGTCTATTTATTATAACAAAATCCAACGAAAGGAACAGATAATAGAAAACTTTTAATGTACCCGCGGCAGTCTTGTCCCATAACCTAGAAAACCAAACCGGCGAACTATATTGTGGGAAAGTATCTGCACCCAACATAAATTTCTTTATTTAATAACTATGAAACGTTTAAAAATTAAAAAAGGCAGTAAAAACTGAAGAAGAACACAAAACTACAACGTAAACACATGGTAAACACAAACATTAAATTATAACATGACTGGAAATTTTACAGTCGTGTTGCTAGTTGCCTACTCTGATTATGTAAACGTGTGACGGACAAGTTGTATAGGCGGCGTTAAATAAGGATTTAATATAATTTCGAAAAAACAAATTTTCGCTTTATAAATAAGTTTGGACTTTTTTTGAAGAGTGGTTGCCTTAAATCTTATTTTTTTCTATTTCCTCTTAAAATATTTGTACTTAGCCATAGTTAACCCTGTGTAAAATAAAATATCCTACATCTAAATATCTCTATATATTGACCATACTTAGAAATTATATAAATAATTAAATCTTGCGTTCGCATTTTTTCTGAATTTTTCAGAAAACGAAGTGTTGTTAATATCACAAATATAAGCAATTTTATTGAAATTATGACACATAATATTTATAGAGAACTTAAGTAAGATAATAGTTCTATCAATTTCATTATTATATATTATGAAGTAAATTGTATAACATTTTAAGACTATTAATTACTTTACGCGTTTCTAATGAATAATGATGTAATTTTAAATCTGTTCAGTAAAATGTAGGTAATGTTCATACCCTCTCTCCAAATAGAACTCATCAATTTTTAGAGACATAAACTTCAAAAACTTGAGCTGTAACAATTTGCTTTTGTCTTAAAAGTACTTTACTACATCGGGACAGTATTTTATAATTGGTTTATGTCACGTCCACATTACTGCTACAATATTATAAAATACTACATACTTCACATCATTTGCTACAAGAACGTAGGGAATTTTACTACTATGTGTATCTGATGCCTGTACTGCTAGACATTGGATTTGTGACGTTTCCAATTGCATGAGTATTTGCGATAATTTTTTCATTTAACCAAGAATTGCGAAAATAATTTTTTCTATCATAAAGGGTTGCACCTTAACCTAGAACAGGCAAAATTGGGAAAGGGTAGATAGGTGGAAGGAATATTTAGGAAATTTATATGCGGGGCAAGAATTAGGAGATGTATTAGAAAAGGAAATTAATGTCATGACCTAGACTGTTCTATAACGTGAAGAGGGTTAAAGTTATCTAATAAAAAATTAATAACTTGAAAGCATCAGGTGTAAATACAGTTTCATTGATACAATGTACTTTTTACGTACCATATTTAAAGGAAACTCGTATTTTAACAAATATTCTGGCTTTAAGTGTGCATGCATATTAGTTGTTAAATAGTGGACTAGACAATTGTTTTAGAAACCTGTATTGTGTTGATTATTAGGTGAGTTATATCACTGAGTACTTGGCATGCTTATCATTTGTTTATTGGCTAAGTCAGTAGTTGATTAATTAATTATTTGAGATTATGAATGATAGTGTATTACTGACGAGGCCGGCCTATTATTGCTTTGTATTTTTATTGGCTGTTAGCTGCGTGTGTGGCGGTATTTTGAGGTATGGGGTATCCTAAGACTGTTAGCTGCGGTGAGCGGGGAATATCTCGGCGGCTGCTAGCTGCGTGTGACGCGGTCTGGTTCTGGTTAAAGACCTAGTCTTGCTATGAACTATATCTGCAGAGGTGGTATTGTCAGTGTGCATTGTTGTGTTTGTGATATCCAGCTGCAGTCTGAGAGAGAATATATTTAGCAAGAGCTGTATGCCACTGGGCGATTCTGACGGCAACTCTATCCTGACCTAAGCTCAGTAAGTGTTATTGGTTATTGTTTATGCATAGTTATATAGTATTAGTTACAAAGCAACAAATCATAATCATATGACGTAGGATTTATATAAACAAAACAAATCAACACCTAACAAAATATTGTGTAATAGGAAGAACTTCTTAGTGTCATCATTATTTTCATCCATATATTGTTTTTATCTTACCAATATTCACAAAAATCGCTTCACATTCATGTGACAAAGTACCGTTATCTATTCGTGTTCTTAGCATAAAAGAAACAATTGACATCAATCAATATTTATGTGTATGGAAATGTTCTTCTTAGTTTATATAAACAAAAAATTTACCTGATAAATTTTTGTAAACTTCCAAAAATAAATATATATTTTTTTGATAATATTTTGAAAACTTGTACATTTAGTAACTAATTTGATTTAGGAAAAGTTTGACTGCCACGTTCGTTGCTTTTCATCCACTATGCCTTTTAAGAGTGGTGATGTCTGCTCCTGTCTGGAAACAGTATCTGGTAAAATTCCCAACATTCGAGAAATTAAAAAATTCTATATTTTTTAAGGAATATATAATTTATATCAACATATATTATGTCTTCTACATCTTCCATTTCTATATCCTAGGAAGAATCTTGAATGCTAAATTGGTGACGGACAAAGAGAAAAATGTTTTCAAAACATTTCGATAAGATTGACTCTTCAATGTTCCCGTTAGAAATATTAAACTCTCTTTTCACGCTCGTCTTTGTGTTGGGAATCTATCAATTTATATTCTCCCATGCCTTTAATATGTTCAAGCTGAAGATGTATTACTTCTTCACGACGGCATGCTCCACGGATACCAATAATGAACACTATATAAAATAAGAAACAATTCCAATATTTGAAAAGAAATGAATGTAAGAAAATTACACTTTACTTTCATCATCAAGTAGGTTTTATCATCTGCTTCTTTCAAAAATGTATCAACTTCTGATTTTATTACTAGACTTCTTGGATCTATGTCGATTTATGTTTAAGGAAAGAAATTAAACTTGGAAATTTCTTTATGACAATGTTCTTTTTCATTGGCAATGTTCTTCTTGTCTTTGAATAAAGACTCCACAGCGTAGAACTCTTGTATATTCTGGATTTTTGTTCAAAGTTCTGAGGCTAGTAGAACTGCCTCAGTCATAACAGTTACTTTTATTTGATAACTCCAATCTTCAAATAAGAGATAATAATAATATCTATCTTTGGATTTTATCGGCAATAATGATTGAATCGCGATTTTTGTTGTGTTGTGTTAAAAAAAGAGTGTAAAATATTTCAGGAGGTAATAGTATCAATCAAAATAAGCAGAAAATTCTTAATAAACATGGGTCCGCAAAGTAACGGTTGCGGAGATATGGACCACTATTCGTTTTTTCAAACATTTTATTTTATTAGGAATAAACCGACAAAGGAAGCTTTTAACAAACAAGAAACAAAGTTACAGAAGATGTTCAAAGTACCCTCCGTCCATTTCCAAGCAGGTACGACATCTTTGTCTCAACGATATTCGAACTTTTTCGAACACACTCCTCCTTGGTTTGGATTTCTTGACTTTGATTAATCCGTAGCTGCAGCTCTTCCAGGCTGTTTACAGGAGTACCATACACTAATGTCTTCAAATATCCCCAAACAAAGAAATCTAGAGGGTTCAGATCAGGCGATCTTGGAGGCCATAAAACAGGTCCGGCCCTTCCTACCCATCTTTGTGGAAAAGTTTGGTGTAAATGCTCTCTAACGGTCATGAGAAAATTAGCTAGAGCACCATCATGCTGGAACCACATTTGTTACCTCTGATTGAAAGGAATGTCTTCCAAAAACTCATACAGTGTGTTCTGCAGAAAGTTGAGGTAAGCAGCGCCTGTTAATCGGTTTGGTAAAACAACAGGACCTAGAAACCTGTCACCTACAATACCCATCCAAATGTTGTGATGTCTAGATTCTATTAGAGCATGAGAATTTTCGTCGGCCCAAATATGCGTATTGTGAAAATTAAGCACTCCATTTCTTGTGAATCCGGCCTCATCAGTAAAAAGAATGTTTGCAAGAAAACGAGGGTCTTCAGCATCATGACGTAGAAACCAGCGGCAAAAGACCAAACGTGCTTGATGATCATTTATTGGATTTAAGGCCTGTACTCGTTGCACGTGGTATGGATAAAGCAGTTGCTCGTGAAAGATTCTCCAAACAAGAGGACCACTAATTCCTACCTCGGCTGATATTCTCCGCACACTCGTACCTGGATTCTGCTCTACCAGTGCTACAATTTCTTCTTCTACTCTAGGAGTGGATACCGACCTTGGTCTTCCGGATAAATGGCACTGTTTGCTCAAGGAACCGGTATCGTGCAATCTTTGGTGAATTTTTCCAAATATGCGTTGTGATGGAATCTGGCGATTTGGATAAGAGTCAACATAAAGACGTCGCGCTTCGGTGGCGTTCCCATTAGCACAACCATACATGAAATGCATGTCTGTTAATTCTGCGTTAGAGTAACCAGCCATAGCGAAAGAAAACTTTTGCACTGAGAACAACTGTCAAATACGTACTGTTTATTTCACTAAACATCAACCAACTATTATAAAAAAATACACAACGTTTTTGCAAAATAAAAAAAGGGGCTAAAAACATAAAACATTCCATATCTCCAGAACCGTTACTTTGCGGACTCATGTTTATTGAGACTTTTCTGCTTATTTTGGTTCATACTATTACCTCCTTAAATATTTTACACTCTTTTTTTATCAGCCTGTATATCATCTGCCATATTTCATAAATCACTGAAACAATAATATTAACGAAAACCTAATAAACAAACTCGTTCCTATATCAACATTCCCTCAGTATTCTTCATTCACATTTTCGAAATTCACTATTTTCAATAAAATAACTATAGTTATTTGAGCTATTTTGAAAACACATGTGTTCAACTCTTATGAAAAGTGTTTTTCCTAATTTATTGCACAAATAGCTATAGGTACTACATTTTCTCAATATTCGTCATTATTTGTCAATTTCCCAAGCTTATGCGTATATGTTAAGAATCAATCTATATTTTTCACGAACTAAAACGTTATACATTTCCCAAAACAAGATGATCCTGTGGAATTTTTGTTGCCAAGATCTAAAATGCAGAACAGGGTATCAATCATCAAAGGCAAATACAATAAATACGACAGATACGTTGCGCGTTCGACGAACTCCGCATTTGAACATCGGCCAATCCTTTGGATAAATATCAGCGTGATAACGCTCTGCGATTCCACATCAGAAGGATTTTATTTACAAGCAGCCGACATAAATTTGTCAAAACACATCCGACCGGTCACGACGGCACTTCTGTGCGATACATAAAATTTATACAAAAACATCTGCTTTAGCGTACAGTGTAAACACATCCGAACGTGCAAATAATGTCGGCAATTTGTACATCGGAAGATTAACAGCAGGCGCGCACATCACCTAAATATTATAAAACACCTGCCTCCCGCTTAAGGCCCGCGTGGGCCATCAAAAACACGTTCTAATTGTAATTAGTATTTATTTATGTGAGCGGGGTAATATATTACGGACTCATTTAGATAATATCCACTATTCGCTTTTTGCTTAGTTTATAGAATAAATTTGAAGGCATGATTAATTGATATGCTGCGTGAACTTATAACTCAGACAGAGCCGGATCCAGAAATTTTACAACCCTACATGAAATATTATTCCACACCCTTCCGCCCACATTACATTCTTGTTAAAGAAATCTTTTTGTCAGAAAAACCAAATACATTTATAAAAGTATATGTTCGATAAACTGAGTACTTAGAAAATTAGAAACCATCAAATGTGTGACATTTTTGACAAAATTTATTAAATAAAAAAGAAGTAACAAAGCATGTTCTCTACTTGACTAATAGTCGGTATGACCTCCACCACGTTCCAATAGAATATTGACACGTCTGTGCATTGAGATAATCAAGCAGTTAACGATCTCGAATATTGTTCCATTCCTCTTCTGCCGCCACGACTAACTCATCTGCAGACTGAGGTGAAGGAATATGATTATGAATAGCTCTAGCAACGCAATCCTACATGTTTTCAGTAGGATTCATGTCAGGAGAGTTGGCTGGCCAATCTAATATATTGATATGTCTTGCTTCGAGTGTCTCTCGAACCCTTCTTGCCCGATGTGGTCGAGCGTTGTCGTCCATAAACACAAAATTTTCACCCAATTCATTACGTAGGGGGTAGATAATGGACGGAATAACTTGTTCGAGGTAAATTTACTGGACATATTCTGTGGTATGCGAATTAATGGGGTGCGTCGGTTGAACATTATTCCACCCCAAAACATTACGCTATCCCCCTTCATACGGAGCACCTTCACCTGTTGATGATCTGGTTCTCTCCAGACGATTGTCATCAGCGTTCATTGGAAACGGGCAGTACGATGCCTTGGAAGTAGATTGGGGACCCGTAATGGTCTTCTAGCACGTACATTTGCGTTGTGGAGTCGTCTTCGAGTAGTACATGTACATGTACTTTTTTACCACATTAATAAAAACCACTAGGTTTAATCGAATCATTGTATATAGGGGGAGTCCAAGACTTTTGACGTTATGTGTAGGAAACATTAAAAATGTTGAAGACAAAAAATGAAAACTCAATGCAATATTTTATAAATATTATGAGATATGAAACCGGAAAAATAAACTAAACAGAATAAGTATATAAATCCAATGCTTGACGGACTTGTACCACATCGATTGTTCATAAACTGTCATTTGTTTTGTTCAAAAATTGTACGTAGGCAAGATCCCTAAACAAAGGAAGTTGCCCATGTTAGGAACATATAGTTAAGAAGAGAGACAATTTGACCGATGGAACGACTATCTGACTTAATTAGGAATCATGTTAAAATATACATTGATAAGGGACGTTGTTTTAAGTGTTTGGTCAGACCCTAATTGATTTTTACACTGCAGAATGACTTTATTTTTTTTAGACAGTTCTAGCGTGAATGTGTGTGTGGACATTAAATAGTGGACTAGACAATTGTTTTAGCAACATGTGTTGTGTTGATTATTAGGTGAGTTACATCACTGAGTACTTGGCATGCTTATCATTTGTTTATTGGTTAAGTGAGTAGTTATGAGATTATGAATGATAGTGTATTACTGACGAGGCCGGCCTATTATTGTTTTGTGTACTCTTTATTAGCAGTTAGCTGCGTGTTACACGATATTTTGAGGTATGAGGTATCCTAGAGCTGTTAGCTGCGGTGATACAGTCTGTCTGTTAGCTACGGTGAGCGGGGGATGTCTCGGGGGCCTCTAGCTGCATGTGACGCGGTCTGGTTCTGGTCTTGCTATGAACTATCTCTGTAGAGCTGGTCTGGTCAGTGTGCATGTTGTGTTGTTGATATCCAGCTGCAGTCTGAGAGACAGGGTATTCCAGAATGATGGTCAAATATTTTACCAGTGTATTCCACAAGTCATTTCAGGGGAGGATCTTTCTATGAAATTTTTCAATTTGAGTCCTTCCTGTTGAGATATGCGCGTCTCAAAATGGCGGAAAAAATAGTTTTTTTATTTTTCCTTAAAAACGGTTACACTTAGAAATTTCAATTTTCGTACACATTATCAGCTAGTCAAAAGCTATTTTGTGGTGGTGTTTATTTGTTGGCTCATGTTTCTAGAGGGCGGGAAAAAGCAACCCCTAGATTTATTTCTTTCAGAACTTTTTCCTGCAATAGCCGATTTCAACAGGGGAGTATTTTGTGAATAGAGTTCATTGGAGGAGACTACGACGCGATGAGAGAACCATCTGTTGGACATATTCGAAAACAAAAGAAATAGTTCGCTCAGAAACCAGCAGATGGTGACGCTTTAAAATGACTCGATCCGATATATTCAACAACTGTCAAAATTGTGTATAAAATGAGATGAGATGTAAACCAGAAATGTAATAAATTTTAGGTTTTATGTAAAATATAGTACCTAATAGCGTAATGTCTATAGCAATTATTATAATAGATCTATTACGATTGTAATAGACATCCCAACCATACCGTCGACTACAAATTTATGTATAATCTCAATAATATAATATGGTTTGTGATATTCTTCTTCATAGTTGTCTCGTCTTTTTCTTGTTTATCGTCTTCTTCTTTCAAATCTCTTGGAATATTGTAATGTTATTATTAGTAAAAATTAATCTTAAATATATAATTTATGTTTGATTTATATCGACGTCTTTACTAGCCATGTTAGGATTTCAGAGCGTCTTCGAGCCTAGTGTAAAATGTAAACAAAAGATTAAACTGAATTTGGGATTCTGAAATATTCTTTTCCATGTGTTAGTTGTTACTTACAACTCTCTCTTCGGGTCAACGTGTTTTAAATAAAAGTATAAATAAGTATTGTTAATTAAATCTGACCTACCCTAACCATACTCTGCTAATAAAATCGAGCTGTATTAAACAAATACATTTTGATAACGAAATGGCCATTGTACTTTTGAGCGATAAAAAACTAAATTTACTTTGGTTAGGATAACAGCGGTCTAACATACTCGCCGGATTTTGTTAAATTATGCCAAAGCACGTGCGATCTTGCGGAGCTACACGTGTGCTAAAGATTTATGATAAAAGTTTGTTATATTAGTGGTGAGATTAAGCCATAAAACGGCTCATTTCGCAGTTTGCTTGTTTTGTTTCTCGGCTCTTAAATTTCTTAACAGGTCGTAGGGTATTTATCTTGGTACTAATTAAGGCTAAACATTAAACTCATAAATCCGAAAAAAAAATCATTAATATAACCGCACACGCAGCAAAGCGATGCCTCCATTACGGAGGTTTATTAAAACGGCACTTGCTTTGTTTTTAATTTATTTATTTATTTATAACAAAAATATAATACATGCAAATAAAAGTCACAGTAACTTATACATAAACAAAAATAATAATAATATTGAACATATACAATAAATTTTAAATACTAAAAGAATTGTGAAAACATACTACAGATTTAATTAATGATCAACACATATTGTGAAAAAATAGTCATATATTTAACAAGGCAGTAAAGTACAAGATTTAATGCCACCGCTTGTATTATTAAAGCAGCTAAGGCATTAAATCTACTTTACTGCCAAGTTAAACACGTAACTTTTTCGTCGATCAATATTAATTTTATCATTATAGCAAACAAAGCTATTTATTTTATATTATTAACATTGTATGATATTTCTTTCATGAATAATAATTTCATCACGTCGTCTGTGGTTGCTATGAGATGAGCGTTATTAAGCAAATAATAACTTAAATACACAGTAATCGCCATATTGTTTCTATTTAAATCCATAAGAATAACTATTTATTATTAAAGATGGAAGAGTTGACATTAACTCAATCAGAAATTATTGATTCAATAAAGCAAATGGAGTACAATTTATTATCAGAAAAATCGAAGAAATATCAGCAAACATATAAAACATGTATTAAAATATTATGCCTTTACATGAGAACAAAGGTTAGAAGTTGTCAAAACGTTGTAGTGTAATAAAACATCAATTTTCAAAGTTCTCCAAGACAAAAGACATATCATTTTACCCCTGTTCAGAATTTGTTGCCCAACCTGCAAGAATAGACTTTTGCAACTTTTTATTACAAAGACAAGGTAATAAACTTGCATTCCCAAAAAAAAACAACTTCTTCTGAATCTAGAGTATTGTGGAATTCATGGTCGACTACTAGAATGGATAGGTGCATTTCTGACCAACAGAAAATTCAGGGTTGGCGTAAACTGCTCTTTCTCAAACTGGTACGACGTTCTTTCAGGAGTGCCCAAGGGATCTGTGTTGGGGCCAATTCTTTTCCTTATTTACATTGCTGATATTCATAACATAATTAATGTCCAACACATGTTCTATGCAGACGATAGCAAACTCTATGGAAATCCCATCTCGGATCACGCTGTTCTACAAGTGGATCTAACGGCAATTAATACTTGGTGTACGATATGGTCCTTACCACTGAATTTAGATTAAATGTACAATTCTTCATATCAGTTATAACATTCCGTATTATTCTTATCGTCTGTTATCTGGCTTAATAACAGCAGTGGAAAAGCAATGTGATTTGGGTATTATAATTATTAATTCTAAGTTGAGTTGGTCGGAGCAAACTTCATGTGTGGTTAAAAGAGCTAACACACAAATATACTTGCTAAGAAAGTGTTTTCAAAATCCTAACCCTGCTTTGTTCCTTCCCCTTTACAAAACATATATTCGGCTGCGTCTAGAGTATGGTATATCGGTTTGGTGTCCATATCTAGTTAAAGACATTATGGCATTTGAAAAAGTTCAAAGAAATGCCACAGAGATAATTCCAGCGTACCTAGCAATCATATGAAGACCGTCTACGTCTGCTGAAACTTCCCTTCCTCTCCGAGAGACAAAAAACAGGTGATTCATTTATATCGTATTACCCACAATCTTTTCTTGCGACGACATGTCTTGCTTGTTTGTTTTAAATGAATATATACGCCTGAGAGGGCATTCTGCACGAAAAATACAAAACAACAGATAGACAGCAGTTTTTAACGAACAGAACGTTCATTCATTGGAATTACTTGCCTGATGACATCCCATCTCTTAATGCCTTCAAGCACAAGTACGATCATTTTGTGTCTACTGTGTTAACTTAGTAGTTGTTTTTGTTATTGTTTCATTATTTGTTTACTTATGTTCTATTACTACTTACTTGTGTACTCTACTGCTTCTTTTTACTATGCATTGTATTTTTTAGAATAAGTTTTCAACTTTTGGGCACAATAGATTTTTCTCTGCCCTTCTTATATTGTAATAATAATATTAATAAGATATTGTTTATGGACGAGTCCACCTTTACGAGAGTTTGTAACTGAAGAAATAATCACACTTGGGAACAAGAAAATCCTTATTTAGGGAAACAAACATATTTCCAACATTAATTTTTCATAAATGGATATTAAAGGAAGCAGTTTGTGTCTATGTAAAACTATAAATAATATGAATAATAAAATAATTTTATTTGGGAAGGGTTTGTTTCATAATCGATGTAATAATAAATATGTATTATTTATAAAAGCATAAGTTAAATAATAATGAGTTTGTAAATAAACTGTATTTTTTTATGATTTATTAATATGTTACTAATTTATTAAATCTACTTTCATTAATATCAAATCGTTTGTAAATATATCAAAAACATTTCATTTATTAATTAATGAAATTTGTTTGTCAATAAATAAATAATAAATAAAGTCAATTTAGTGCTGTGTTTAATTTTTGGGCACAGATCAATAAATATTTGATGAAACACGATTTATACAAATTTTATTTTCCAGTATAATGTGTTTTTCGATGTAATTAAATAATTTAACTGTACATTAAATAAAGCATTATTTAAAATGTAGGTATGTTTTGCCAATTAAAAGTTTCACAGAACCGGAATAAATTCATTATAATTAATTATTTTCTGTATCTCTTGAATCTTCAAAATCAAAAGAATAGAATATTTTTCCAAATATAGTTGTATGTAAATGAAGAATTTTTGTAACATATTACTTTTTGGTGTATTACTTTTGACAACTCTTGTGATTTTTAAATTAAGCTCCTTGTCACTGTCGACCTGAAGATGTAGTTTTTGAAATACTAGTAGGTAGTAGGTAGTCTAATAAAAATTAGTTTATAAAATATTTGAACTTTTTAAAAAAAACATATAATGATTATAATTTTTAAGGTTTCTGGTTTCTTTATTTTCGTTTCTAATAAATTGTTTTGTATCTTTTGTGTTGTTTATATTGTTACGGAAGCTCACCTGCCTTCTTAGTTTTTTAATTATGTTCCTTTTTCCAGTGGAACTGATAATTTTTTACGTTTTCCAGAACATTCCAGGCCATATTCGATTTGATTGTAGACACATTCTTGAAACCACAGGAATCTCGAGAACCCTAAAAATAGGGGATCAGCTTTGCCTCCACAATTCAGTTTATGTTCAGAAGTCGATTGCGATGACCAAAACGTCAAAGTATAGATTTGACATTTGACTGAAGTACATTTGCTGTGTAATCACTACAAGTAGTGACAATAAAGCTTTTTATTTTCTACGTGACGTATTTCAAGGTGAAATGTGCAACGTCACACCTGCGTTGCTACATCACGGCGAAATGTTTGTGCTCTTTCCTAGATTATTATCCGCTAACCGTACGTATATGTACGAAACCAATAAAATCAAAAAAAAAAAAAATAAAGGAGCATACTGAATTTTCTTATAGTTAACTGACTTTAAGAATGGTATTAATTTAACCATGCCCATCCAAAATGTTTAGGTTAAGTATAAGTTTTACACTTCCCGAAGTCAACTTTCATTAAAAGGAAATAAATATAGCTGATGTTTAAATTTGTATTACAAAATTTATAATCAAAGCGGCACACCGATTTTTCCAAAGCATTCGATCGTACTGATCAATCAATTTTGCTTGGGAAACTAGAGTGCTTTGGTTTTAACTCAGAATTAAAACAATTTTTTAAATCTTATTTGAAAGATTGCAGTATGTGTTTTATAATGGATTTTGTTCATTAAAATATTTAATTACATCGGGCTCTCGCAGGGATCTATCCTAGGCCCCTTGCTATTTCTTTAATTCATCGTAGATTTAAGTTATATATTCCAAAATCGAAACATCAGACGACTGCAAATTTCTACAAATTGATATGGACACAATACAAAAATGGTGTAATAAATACAAACTTTACTAAAATGCTTTTAAATGTAAAGTGGCTAGTTTCACGGAAAAACAGTTTTCTCATAAATATTACTATATCATTATACTTCCTCGCTGCGCATCGGTTAAAGATTTAGGAATAACTTTCGATCAACAACTGTCATATAATGATCATTTAATCCAAAAAATTTCAGTAGCTATGAAGTGTTTTGGATTCATTGTTAGGAATTGTAAGACATTTAATGATACCAATACGTTAAAAAAATTATACTGTTTTATTATACGTACTAAGTTAGAATATGGTTGTTTAATCTGGTACCCTTTTTATATTTCTCATATTCAAACAATAGAGAAAGTAAAGCAGATTTCTTAAATATTTAGCTTTCAAGGTTGACGGTCAATACCCAGTAAGAGGAGTAGATTATAATTATTTGATAAATATGTTTAATAGTGAATCTTTAGAAGTAAGAAGAAAATGTAATTCTTTAAAATTTGTATACAATATTCTGCATAATCAAACTGATTGTTCTCAACCTTTAGCACAATTACAGACTAGACAATAGTATATTAAACAACGAGGTTTGAAAACGACTCTTTGCACACGAGCGAGACATATATAAGTTGGGCGAGTGTGCAAAGAGGCTTTTAAACGAGTTTTTTTACGATACTTTTTATACGACTGCAAACAGAGACCACACACAAAAATCAAATTTTAATTTAAACTCAGCCAACTTGAAACTTTGCATAATTTCGGTGACAACATCAAACAACAATCACAGCGTGAGCAAAGATGACATAACCTTGTGCAAAATCCTTAACACACGGCGTGTGCAAACTACCGTTTTCAAAGCGTGTTTTCCGTGTGCAAAACCCCCTTTTGCAAGGCAGTCGTATAAAAAATATTTTATTTAATACTTTTGGGGCAAGAACTAACATTCTCTTAAAATCACCAGTTTATACTGTGAGTAAAAACTTTAACAGAATTGCTCATTTATGTGATATTCACCATTGTAAGTTAAATGATATTGTCAAATTAGTTTAATAAGTATTCGGTATTGTAATTAATTTTGAATGTTTTCTTTATAGTTTTCTTGATTGTTTCTATTTATATTATATAATAGAGAAATTATGTATATTATTTACACTATTATTTAAAATTTTGAATGTTGGGCAAAACAAGCTATTATTATTATCATTAATTATCAATACAATATATTTGCCCTAGTCTCTCGACACCCTGTATAACACCTGAAAGCAATATTAGTTAAAAATTATTAAAAACGTTTAAATATTTGTCAGACAATACCAAATAAAACCAGCAGTTCTGTAATCCTATCAATCTCCACTAATTCGCCGTTTAAAAGTAATTTTTTTCTATCGCGTATTTATAGGAGCCGCGATATTTCAAATTCGTAAATATTGACTGTCAGTGACATGTTACTGGTAGCCCGATGTTAGCATTTGTTAAAATTTAAACAAATATGGATCGCCTGTGCGCCATCACATATATCATTACTTAAACGGGCTTGTGCCGTCATATCACAAATGGAATGGTAAACATAAAATACGAACATACTGACATTTAATTCTAACAGAAAAACCGCGCCAGTGCCGCTGTAATGGCTGGACGAATTCTGGATCCGGGCAAACTGGAATAATGAACGATAATATTGAAACTTGTACAGCACATAATAAAAGCCCGAACTAAAAATGTGACGCGAAACTGCATGTGAAATGCGACGTTCAATATTGTAATTAGTAAGTGCATGAACTGCAATCTGCTCCTATCGATTTCGGCATGATAATTTTGTTGAAAAACTAAGATATCTGAAATACGACACTTGTTGTATTATCATATCTATCATAGTCATGTTGTCATATCTAACTACTGTAAAATATTTTGCAATAAAATTACAATTAAAATTTCAATTTACAACTTAATATTAATAAAAAGCTTAAAATAATTTAATGATTTCTAGAAAATATTGGCTTTGTTCATATTGTAACCTCTACGTTGACTTATACTTGAAATAACTCACGTAGAAAAACAAACTATATTGTCACTATCTACTTGATTACACAACAAATGTACTTCAAATAATTCACAAATGTCAAATCTTTACTTTGACATTTCAGTCATTCGCGCTCGGCTTCTCAAAATAAGCTGAACTGTAGCAGGTCAAACCGATCTTCTTATAAGGTCCTCGAGAATGCATCTAGAACCAAACCGAATGTAGTCTGGAATGTTCTAGAAAACGTCAAAATAAAAATATTATAAAAATTATAAATTTGAAATCAACATAATAACAAACTAAAAAGGGTAGATAAACTTCGGTAATATTGCCTCTTCTCGGAGCTGATCGTCTCGATCAGGTTACTCCACTACATAACCTTCTTTATTTAACGTACAAGTACTACAGCTTCGACACCATTTTTCCACATCGGAATTACTTCCAAGCCAATAAAGTCGCTCTCTGACTTTGTTCCACCTTATTTCGTTCTAAATGCACTCCACCTATACACACTGAAGAGCTTCAAGAACTTCTGGCACTCTTCTTCGGTGTAATACAGTTTGATAAATCCAGTATTTCAAAGAAGAAGATGTGTTTAAAATGGCATTCCAGTTAGGTGTATCCTAAGTTTTAATTCCCACTGGAAAATAGCACCGAAGTGTAAATTTTCACTCTGTTCCTTAGTAACTATTCTATTATCCCATTCATTCGGGCTCTGCAGCTTAGTTCTTTGCCACAAACATTTGTCCGTTTCTTTTGTTTTATTCAGTTCAGTTATTTAAGTTACTATGCTGTTTTGTAATTCTTCTTCCACTGATAATTTTACTCTTTCTGTTTCTTTCAACCGAGTTTCCTATTTATTTTTACGGTTATTTAACTTCCGCAGCAACTGATCTTTATGTTTTAAGTTTTTCGACAGTTTCATTTGATTCTTTAGTAACTTCGAAAGTTTTATTCCGGTTGTCCAAACCAATTACTACTTTCTTCACCTTTCCACTTCCTGTCTCAACTTTAATGATTAGTCTGTCTGTCTCAATAATGGAACTCTTCTGTTGCTTGTTGCTCTATTGTCAGGCTCATCCTGATCTTGAATGAATATATTCCTAGAGCATTGATTTCTGTTGACCTCTACATTGACTTTACCTTGAACTCTCAAATCTTTACTTTGACGTTGCGGTCATTCGCGTTCGGCTTCTCAAAGTAAACTGAAACGTAGGAGACGAAACCGATCTACTTATACAGGGCGATTCAGGACTTATCTAAAAAAAAAATTGTGTACAGGGACTCTTATAAATAAAATTTTGTAAAAAAATCAAAATGGGCGGATCGAAAATGATTTGAAAACATTCTTCGGCGCGGCACTGGAAACTTTTCCACTATAAAACCCGATAACGCGGGAAATCATGTAACCTGCGACAAAAAATGGAAAAGAATTCTCAAGGAAAGAAATTAATAACATTTTATAAAATCGATTTAATGCAGTAAACTAAACTGCTTTTGCCGATACTGTTATTAATTATTAATAGATTTAATTTGTGGTCTTAATTAATAAAATAATTTGGCATACCTGATGTTACAACAACATTTTGAGCCCGCCTTAGCCAGTTTCTACAAAGTAACACAAATGTTTCTGCTTCTTGTCCGTTTTGAACTCCCAAGCTATTGTTAGCAACTACGATACCTTTACGTAAATCATAAATAGTATATATCCACTTCGATGCAATACACTTAATTTCTTAAATAACTCCACAAAAAGAAGTCCAAATAATTGAAAGTCTGGAGATCGTAGCGGCCATGGTATTAATGCTTGGACATGCTGTACATGGATATAATGTCGTCTAATGGATGGATGTAATTGAGCCTCGTGTATGATCGTCACAATGCTGTAATACGCCATGGACGTCCTGGACTTCCATCTCTTTCCCAGTTCGGTTTCAAATTTCCCTCGCGTTGCCTACACTTTCACTCACTGCACACTGCGATAAAATTAACTGCATTGGCACGGGTTTACCGGAAATTCGTTCTGTTAAAGTATTTTCATATCGTCATAAATTAAAACGATATTCATCAACGAGTTTTTACTATACACGTAAAAATCGTAAAAAGTAAAAAAAAAACAATAGTAGGATGAAACCCATTGGAAAAGGAAGAGAATACAACAGAAATGAAAGGAAAAATAATTTACGGGCGATGTGAGGTCGGGAAGTGGAAGGGGGTGAGTTTTTAAGAGTAAAAAACGGTTTATCTTGATTTTTGGAAAAAAGTTGTAGGTAATAAAAAGATCTACAACTTTTGTATTTACACTTTTTTCACATAACTTCTAAATTTATGTGAAAAATTCAAATAACCAAGTTTTTGGTTTTTTATTTTTTACAAAAAAAAAAATCCACGAAATTTGGTGAAAGCTTACCTTTTTATGTCCCAAACACCCTGAAATTTTTTTGATTTAAAATATTTATTTTTTCACCTTATTTTGACTTAATATCGAAAAAGCACCCAAATTTTCAATCGAAAATTCTCACGTTAAAATATCTACTTTTTTTAAAAAGTCGGTAGGCTTTTTGTTGTTGAAATCTCTACATTCCGATTGTGAAAAAAAATATACATTACTATGGTAAATGTTCTCAGAAAATGCAAAGAAACGTTGCGACAAACTCGAATGCGAAAATTTTTTTTTAATCATCATGTACAATTTTGAGCTATTTATTAAAATGTATAGTTTAATTACTCGAAAAAACGTAAGATTCCATGTTACATTGATAAACAAAAAAATTGAAAGTCGAAATATACTACTATAATTAACAACCAAATAAGTTAATAAAGTTAATATTTAATAAGACATCTACAATATTTTTTCGTTTCTTTGCATTGCACGAGCGATCTGTGGTCGGGAAGTGGAAGGAGGTGACTTCCACTTCCCGACCTCAGATCGCCCGTAAATTATTTTTCCTTTCGTTTTTGTTGTATTCTCTTGTTTTTCCAATGGGTTTCATCCTACTATTATTTTTTTTGGTTTCAAAAATTACCGACCCTGGTCTAGTAAGCCATTTTTGACACTTAAAAGGCTAATGTAAACTAATAAAGATTTTCCTAAAGAAATTTACGATATTGATTCCATTTTTCATGACGCATTTATTCCCAAACTCTTTTAGATTTAGTTCTGAATCACCCTGTATATTACAAAAATGATAAATTTGAAATGAAATCAAACAAGAACATAATTAACAAACTAAAAGAGTTAGGTGAGTTTATTATTTTATGTATATTTTACAAGATTGATTTTAAATTGTCTAAATTGTCTGCTGAATGATGATGCATTGTAGTAACGATAATTTATAGAAGAAAAAAGATAGAATTGCCGTCGCCAATACAAATTTCATTTTACCTTATTTTAATCTGAAATGCAGTCGCTTTGTTTACAATAGGTAGAACAGATTTTCTATTGAGAAACTAAAACATCTCTATACTGTAACTGTTTAGATCTCTGATAGACAGTACAACAAATCTCCACAAATTTGCTATTTTAAGAGTCTCCGCTATACAATAAAATTTCTGTGTATGTAACAGTACAAAGCACGGGTATAATAGATCGGAAAACCATTTGCTTAATAGCAGACCACAATGCACGTCAAAGAGATGAGCTCAATTAATTATGTATCGTATTACGTATGCACGGAACAGAGCTGCAGGGTTTCAAACCTCTGCAAAACCCATATCTGCTATTAATTGCCCGTGGAAATGCGCCGCGAGAAGACACAAAATTTAATTACGGCCTTAGCTGAAGTATGCATGGGTACACCCCGCTTCCCTATAAGACTTAAATGACCGTTGTGGTCACTTTGTATTTACTTTGATACATAATTTGATTTCCATACTTGCCCGTGACTAAACAACGCCAAGTAATTTGGTATTAAAGCCTCCTTCAGTAGTCCAGAGCATTTAGATCAAAATCGACCGGAATAGCGGAAATTTTTAGGCACAGCAGATATCGAGATGCGGTTTTCCGCATTGTGTTCATGAAGGTCCCAGGAAAAAAGCCTATATCGTCTGGTTTAGTCCTTTTTTGAAAAATGCCATCTGGACCGGAAAATGCATTTTCCGGTCCAGCATCATTACTTGCACCATTATAGGAACGACTGGAAACTCGGAAAAATCGCTCGGAAATCCCTACTAGGGGGTTTTTGGAGCTGCCGAACTCGATTCTGGCATTAGAATTACCCGAGGATGAACAGGGGTGGCTCTGTGGGGGTGCGCGGGGGGTGAATTGGGGGAGAACTGGCAGCGTGCATGAAAATCGCTCCAAACACGTTACTCGGGGGTTTTCGGGGATGCCGAATTCAATTCTGGCATTGGAATTACCCGGGGGCGCTCGGAGGCGCTCGGGGGCGACTCTGAGGGGGTATCCGGGGTGTCATTCTCTAAACAGCCTCTTCTGGTATACAAATTTATTTCTAATAATCGTAAAAGATGTGTTATTAATGTTGATAATAAACCTTACGTTTTATAATAATATTTTCAATAATAAATAAATCATTATTCTAAAAAGCGGGATTTTATTTAACAGAAAATTGTTAATAAAAACTTTTTTTTTTGATGAATAAAACTATTTACAGATCTATAAAATTTACATTACTAAATGAAAGTAGACAAAATTATTTAATTATATTAATAACTTGTAAAAGTTGTGGTTTGATTCATTTTTAATCATGTTTCTATCCTGCTAGCTGAAGTGTTTCACATTTTGCACCATTAATTGTATAAAGATATTTGATAAGTGTTAAACTGCTACAAACGATGGCAAGGAAGAGCCGTTTCATCCAGTTATCATTAAGTAAAGTAAAATCGTCCTCCTCGGAAGGTAAAGGGCAGAACTTTATCATTCCCAGATTGAGTGTAACTTGATATGTCAAGCCGGCATGTCAGGGGCTGACGTTAAATGAAAATAAATTAAGTAAAAGTAAATAATCCTTACAACTTTCTGCGGAAGTTTTGGGGACGCATTTAATTTAATTCTGTGGAACCACAGGAAGTTTTACTCCTTCAGGCATTTATTTTTCTGTCAACTCGTTATTAGTATTTTGGAAAATTAGTCAAAATGAAGTCAATGTATTGCTTTTCACTCTGAAAATATACAGGGTGTTAAATAGCGCATCAGACAAACGTAAGAAGTCTACAAGGTGTATTAGGAAAATAGCTTGATCACCAAACTGTGTTGATTACTACAACTGCATATATGCAGTGTTGGCCAATACGGCGAGACAGGTGAGGCAGTGCCTCAGTAAAAATTTGAAAGTAATAAGTAACAAATAAGAGTAACTAACTACTTACTTTAATCATCTATGGGTCAGTGGTAGCGCGGTTTAAGGTGCCACTACTAGAATCGACGTGACTAGATCGGTGTGGGTTCGAGTCCCGCAGCCGGTAGACGTATATCAGCTATATGTTAGCTTGGGTCAATGTGAAAGATTGATACCGGTCGACATTTGACTACCCCCCTAATTAATGAGGTTTTCCAGGTTTTCCTCATTCCTGAATGGTGGTTAGGGCCTACCAACGTAAGTCGTTCCTGGGCGCAAGTTCGGCCTGTTTAATAAAAATATGCCGCCCCCTCTCCAGCGCAAGTCTCCAACTTCTGGGCTAAACGTTGTGATTAGAATGAGGAGTGGAGATATTATTATCTAATAAATGTATTACATCCAGTAACATTAGAATATATTGGCTATGAAATTCCCATGTACAAGGATTGATCATTAAGATTAAATTGCATGACGACGCCGCAACGGAGCGCAGTGCGGTTGGCAGCATTGTTTAGCATGACTCAACACAAGCACTGCTGTTTTTTTTTCGATGTTCAATTGCTTTCGTTTTCGTGAAGTTACAGCTACTTTTAATTATTAAAACTAGACTAGACTAAAACTACTTTATTTTTAAAACTAGAATACCACTATAAAGACAATTTAAAGGCCTTTCTTTTGATACTAAGCATACTTTACCCTACTTACGAGATAGTCACAAGTAGTCACATAAATGCAGTCCCATTTCTGAATAAAATGATTTCTACGTTTTATTTATAAAATTACATATCTCGAGCAAAATAGGATGGAATTTTTCATAGACCCCACCTTGTATATAGTTGATAAACATTTTTACGTTATGATTTATTCATTCTACTCTTACTTAATTTCTTTTGTAAAGAGAAAGCGTTGTAAATTAGCTCTGAGTTATTTTATTCTATAATTTAAAAGGAATGTAATGTATTATGCAAGCTATCCGCAGTTCGCAACTTAAGACAAAAACTAACAAATTTAAAAATATCCAATTAGTATGCATTAGAAATTATATCGATATACAGATTTAGTTTTTGATTGTATTTGAGCGTATACATATAACGTAATTTTTACATGCAGATTTGGAGCTGGATATGGAAATTTGACCACTTTAAAATTATTATGATAAAAGCGCTAAAAAGTTTTTACAAGCATTTACTGTGTGCAAGAAAAATTGCAAATCCAATGATTGATAAACAATATGTAATATCATATTAATTTTGAAATAATAATTTAAGAAATCGCTTCAACGTTGAATTAAGTCAAATGTACATTTTCTTCAAGTCTTGAAATGAATGGTATTAATTTTGACTTGCACCTCAAACAAAACATTTGTTAAAATTATAACTAAACTATAAATTTCTTATTGTTTGATATTGAACATGCTGCTAAAGCTTAGTCAAGCATTTTAATTACACCCTGTATATTTTTAAACATAAGAAAATAATCGTTCTAATATATAGTTCGGCTTTGGTTTGATAAACGACACCCATCTATACCAAAACGATGGAATTAACGATCCAAACCCTTACAGTATTCTTGAAAACCAAAAGCCTCAATAGATCTGTAATACTATCATTTGTAATGTCAGTCGTAAAAATGGTTGAAATGAATAATTCTCTAGTTTAATTTTTTATTTAGTATTATTGTTGTTTCCGTATAGAAGTTTTAAATCAGGAACAAATGATAATTTTATCAATTTGAAAATAACATATTTCTATAGTTAAAAATGTAATTTGTAACTACTTCCGCCATCTATTGCATATTTTCTCATTCTAAGGTAGTGCAGGTTGCTGTTGCAGATTTCTATAAATATTCCTAAAATGCAATATTGTAGTTTCCTATAAATAATAACATCCTGATATATCTATGTTTTTCTAATTGGCAATTAGAGGGTACTAAGCATACCGTTTATTTAAAACAATAATAGAAAATGTTCCTATATCCTTAAGCTCTTAAAATATTAAAGCAATCGTATAAGGAAATAGAATAAATAGCAAATAATATAACAGAAAATCAAATGTAGAAAATTTGTTGACAGAAACAAATTGATTTTAAAATGAATATCTTTCAAATTTCCATGCATGTTGAAAATAATAAACCGTATTAATTGTCATATTAACTTATTTTAATTTGTTTTATGTAATATACAATTTCTAATCCAAAATTCATACAAACATCATTAATAATAAAGCTTCAAATATTGGAATATTGATGATCAGTTAAGATAAGATAATATATACAAGAATATGCGTACCTACAAATGTAATGATAAAGTGCCTATGCTATGTTTCAGAATTCGTTTCAAAATGATTGTGACGTTATTCAATATTTTCTTAATTTTGCATTTCTCGTATCAATCAGATACATATAAGAATAATAGTGTTTTGCTAAAACCTAATCATACAAATACGTACGTATTATATATGTATACATTATAAGATACTAAATTGTTAAGGGCATGTGTGAATAATAATGTCGAATAAACCTTATGACTTTGTTCTATAGTAAATGTCGTAGTTGATGTTTGATTTTTAGCTCAAACTAGATCTATTTTGGAAATCATTTACACCTCTCGCCTCTCTTTGCACTATGTAGTAGTAACAGTGAGGGAATATTCATTCATTTGTTAAACTAGAACCACCCTACGATATATTTCAAGACATCATCTCTCGCGTCCAAATCTCAAGCACATGCGTCTAAAGTCTTACAGCATGACATTCTAGTTTGAACTATTCCTAGAAAAGATGCGTTTAGACAGATAAGAATAGACACAAATATTCGCTAAAATGAAATCAGCAATAGCAATAATACTTTATTTGTTGTGTGTTTTCAGTGTTAACGGGTCAATAATTAAAGAAGGCAGGGAGTTACAACTTGTCGTGAAACACATGTAAGTACCTAAATTTTTCTTTAAGTAATAAAATTAGACAGAATTTTTTTTTTTTTTGGGGGGGGCTTGATCATTTATAGCCCACAATTAAAACAAAGGATGTATGAATTAATGTTTGAAATATATATTTTCAGTGAGTTCGGCCCAATTTGGATGCTGTACGGCGCCAAACTGTCCCGTTCTTATTGATTTTGAACTTGTACAGATACTGTTCCTGTATAAACTGAAACATTATGAATATAAATTGATTACATTTACGTTCATTGGTACGATATTAAAACCAAAATAATGTTGCACGTACTTCTAATATTAACAAAATAATTTTGTAAACATAATAGTGGAGTTAAATTGCTACGCTAGCACACAACGTCAAAAGTCTTGGGACCCCCTCATTCTTGTTAAAGAAATCTTGTTCTCAGAAAAACCAAATACATTTATAAAAGTAAATTGTTTTCTTAATCTTTTTTTTTGTGAAGAGAATATGACAAACTGAGTACATAACAAATTAAAACCAGCATTTTCAAGAAAATTAGTTCCAAAGTCGAAACCAAAACAAATTTCACTATGTAGAGAGCTACATTAATTATTGAAAATTGATCTATATTTATATCGAGGCAAATGTAGTCAAAGGTATACTTCGTAAACAAAAAAGTTTACTTCGCTAGGTGTAACAGATTTCAAGAAATTGAATTTTGTATGTGCGCTGTGTAAAACATACTTACGGTGCAGAATATGTGTTCGTCAATAGACCAATGCATTCATTCGACGGGTTAGAAAAAGCTATATTTTCCATAAAGACAAAAATATTTTTTGTATAATTATTATTGTGTTAGGTACACACTGTATGTGTCTCGAATTGCAGGGACCAAACTTTCACAATTGCCGCTTTTGCCACGTTGGTCCTTTATTCTATTTATTTCAGGGTTAAAATTTGGGCAGAAGAAATAGGAGAAAAACTTACTTACCTGAGCAGAAATATGACAAGAGAAGAAGAAGTGGAAAAGGTAATTTTCTTTCGCCTGTTATGTTTTATTAAAAAATCTCCTGAATTTTACACGTCAACTGTACATTTAGAAAATTGTATATGACATTATAAACATTATCACAACCCGCAGAAATCTTTTGAGAAACTAGTGACATTTGAGTTAAGTATTTTTCAATGTGATAAGGTACAGTTCACAGTTCTCATGTTCTCTAACGTATGTCTCAATAAACACAGAAAAGAGAAAACCGTCATACAAGAATTTTTGCGCACCATTTCGCACCAAATTTATTTGGACTAGTGCGTTTGAGACTTCTACAGTGGGTGCTGTTATTTGATCTATATCGATTTTCCGGATTATTTAGTTATAACTTGGGTCGCTCTCAGTAACGGAATTAACTGGCACATCTCTGCTCTTAGCTGAGATTCTTTGATTTGCCCTTGTTGTTCTCGGACTAGACTTTGTAGAGAGCGGAACAGTTTTTAGTACCCCTGAGCCAGCTCATATATTGATTTCGATTCCTACTCCTATTCTTGTATTACGGCTGCTGATTTAGAGAAAATGGTAAGTACAGGAAAAAAAATAAAATAACTCATTTTACTTTTTTCTAATATTTTTATATTCTTTCCTTATAAATTGATCAAAGATTGAAATTTTTAATCCAAAAATAAGCAGTATATTTTTTTTATTTTGGGAAATTTGGCCCATTTTAATTTCGATTAACTTTAACTTGATCAAAGATCGAATTTTTTAATCCAAAAATAAGCAGCACAATATTTAAAAATATAATTGAGAAAACACCAATTTTAACTTTGTAATTTTATACCATTACGTTTCTGAGTAATTATATAATTTTCCAAAGTACTGAAATGAATCATACCTGTCCTACCGCTATCATTAAGGAATAGTTGGCAAAAAAGTGGAGCAACATCAAAGTTGTCAAACAAATAAAATGAACTAATAATTTATGATTAAAATTGCATTTTACTGTTTCTATACATTTATATCTTTTTAGAGTTTTAAGAATTTAGAAGACAAACTAATCGAAGTAAATGGTACCACAGTCGTCCAAGAGATAGCAAGCAACATAAAGAAGATGATGGACACCAAAGCTAATGCAGTGAAGGTGAATTGAAGAAACATTAAATAGTTTGTAGAATCTGAAAGATATTTTTCAGAAAATTTCAGAGTATGCTGAATTCTTATCATACCACAGAAGCAATCAAAGTGATTTCGACATGTCTTCATTTCACTTCTTCAATGCAGACAATATTTCAGACAATGAGAGAAACGACGCTAGGCAGGAAGAAATATCAGACTATATTTTAGAGGTACGATTTTTTACCTTGAAGATATGAACATTTAGACCCTGCTTAGTAATTTAATTTTACGTCTCCCATTACTTATTTCAAACACCCTGTATATTGTATAATCTAACACTTAAACCGTTATCTCTAGCTTGAGTGTCACTGGATGTGCCACCAAAGGAACCTGACGCATCTTCCTAATAACATGTTTTCAAACAAAACTCTCATTAATGAACTTTTCCAAAGGCGAAGGGATGAATCAGGAAAAGCCTGCGACTGTGACATTCTACCCGACACATACAGATTACCGGAGACATTTCTACACCTTCCGATGACCGACCATACCAACTTTGACGAAAAGGTTAACACTGCTCTAAGTATAGCTAAAATTGCTATTAATGTATATGAAAGGGGTTAGTATAACAAAGTGCACATCAATATTTTTTTAACAATTCGCTAATGGTATATAATATTTTAGAACGAAATGTATTAGAGGGATTGAAATGGTCAGAACCGTTGGACATCATTTTTAGAGAGAATTTTGTGGACGATCCTAGTTTAACTTGGCAATACTTTGCTAGTCCCAAAGGATTTATGCGTCATTTTCCAGGTAAAAAATAACTTTTTCCTTTCGTCGCACTTCATTGCACTTCGCATTTTCTCTTCATTATTGGCACGTTGAAATATATTTTATTAGGAGCCGTATGCTGTATACGTACATAATGGCATAGTGTAGTACTTCTTTCATCATTTCTTCTGCACATATTTGGAAAAATTATGCAATTTTCCCATTCTGTTGTTACTTACCTGTTTCTACCACGCAAATTGTAATTTATTCATAATATTTGCAATCCATGGTATGTTATTTATTTATTTATTTATTTATTTATTTGGGATACTTACAGGACAAGCCCAAGAATAGTATCCACTAAGATAATATAAAAGTTATTTCATATATAATAGTACACAATAATATAAGTAGAGTAAAGTAAAGTAGCGTACGAAATTGTTTGAAAGTCAACATCAGAACAGTAGCGGTTACGAAAGATATTAAAGAGATAGTTGGATCTAAGGTGCCGAGGGGCAACATTAAAATTAATACTGGCCAATATTTGAGGAGCATCAATAGCATTAGTGACTAGTTTATACATAAATATGAGATCATTTAAAATTCTCCGGTTCTCTAAACTTAATAGATTAAAATTGTGTCTCACAGCATCTATATTAGCGGCAACTAAATTATAATTATACTTATAAGCAAGACACTTTAAGAATTTCTGTTGAACAGTTTCAATTCTGTGAATATATGAAGAATACATAGGATTCCAAATTGTAGATGCAAAATTTATTCTGCTATAAATATATGCATAATATAAGTGTAAATATGAGTTAACATTTCTGAAAGGTCTCGTCTGTCGATTTATAAAGCCTAACAACTGAAAACATTTAGTTACCAAATTATTAACATGCGAATCAAATATTAACTTCTCATCAAAAATTACACCCAGATCCTTAATCTCTGAAGCTTTTTTTATGTGACAACCGTTGATAACGTAATTGAAATTAAAAGGTGATCGATTTCTTGTAAAGGAAATGCATAAACACTTGTTAATATTTATGAAAAGACTATTCTCTTCACAGTACTTTAAGAAACGTTGCAAGTCCTCCTGCAAATGTAGACAGTCAGATAGAGATTTAACTGTTGTAAATATTTTTAAGGCATCTGCATATACAAGATATTTACAGTAATAGAAACATTCACTAATATCATTAATATAAATCAGAAAGAAAAGAGGACCCAGGTTATTTACTCTTCGTCTCGTACCCGACAAAAATTTCACTCATACATGAGTTTGAATTTACACGTTATTTTTTACTGTTTCAGCTGTTAAGTGGTCTGATGAGAGGTACGACAAATCGTACGATTTCCGTACACGGACTTGGTATACAGAAGCAATCACATCACCTAAAGACATCATAATCCTCTTAGATAGATCTGGGTCTATGACAGGAGAAAGAAGAGACGTATCTATGCATATAGTTAACCAAATCCTTGACACTCTTAACGACAACGATTTCGTTAATGTATACACTTTTACCAATACTACTGAACCACTGGTTGACTGCTTCAATGATACTTTAGTACAAGTATGTTCAAATTATAAAATTTTTTAATCATAAGTCATACGGCCGATTACTTGCAGGCCAACGAAGAAAACTTAAGGTTGTTGAGAGAAAATTTACCCGTGTATACGACGAAATTTGCGGCTAACTGTTCCATCGCCTTTGAAAAGGCCTTTGGAATTTTGGAGACCTTTAGGGCACAGAGAACGAGTAAGTTTGATTATAGAGAGTAAAGCTAGAGTAGATTCTTGATAACTAAATAAAGCGCAGTTAAAGTAATCCTAGTCTAAAATACAGGGTTAACTATGACTAAGTACAAAAAATTTAACCACGTGCTCAGGGAGGCCTAAAAGACAATAAAAAAATTATTCCAGAATTTTAGCTCGATATTTAAAACAAAAACCCTTTTTTCTTACGGAAAGTCTGCGCCTATGATAAGAATCGTCTGAGATGGCTTAGATTCATAGCTAAAGCTTACATCTGTCAACAATGTCAACTACCACGCGCTCGTTTTTTTGTAGCGTTTCTAAATGTAGAAACGACAAAAATGAACATTCTTATTAGTAATAATAGCTCCAGTATTTTGCATTCGTTTTTCATTATTTCCTTATAAACTGGTAAAACTACATATTCGCTCATTACAGCCACTCACTACCGATAAAAGACACTTCCCGTAGGTACAATTAGATAAAATGCCTATTTATTATAAGGAAATCGGACGAAAGGAATGGGTGGTACTAATAAGTAGGTAATAGAAAACTTTTAATGCACCCGCGGCAGTCTTGTCCCATAACCTAGAAAAACAAACCGGCGAACTATATTGTGGGAAAATATCTGTACCCGACACATATTCCTTTATTTAATAACTATAAAATGTTTACAATTAAAATAAGGCACTAAAAACTGAAGAAGAACATAAAATTACAGCGTAAACACAGGAATTGAATTATGACATGACAGCGATACCGACTGAGCGACTGTTGCATGACTTGCTTCTTGCTTGTTGGTTGCATACTCTACATTGGCGGCGTTAAATAAGGATTTAAAATAATATCGACAAAAATTTTTTTGGCTTTATAAATAAGTTTGGAATTTTTTTGAAGGGTGATTATTTTTCCCTATCCCCTCTTAAAATATTTGTACTAAGTCATAGTTAACCCTGTATCTAGAATGTCAAATAGAAAATTTTAAATTCTTGGAATTTGTAGAAATTTGTCAATGAATCAGTTTAAAAATTTAGAATTGAACAAAATGTACCTGTAGGTATTAAAATGAGATGAATCAAGGGTGGGTAATAAAATCAGATAATACCTAATCTTTCATTAAAAGTTTATAATGTTTACTCATAATAAAAAAATGGATATACTATTCGTATTTGGAGAAACAATCAGAAATTCACATTTGGCAAAGAGACTACGCTGACCGATATCCAGAGAGTAACGTGAGATCATAAAACGTTTCCAAATTGAAAGGAATTGTTCGAAATAATAAAGATGCTTTATAAAAACATAAAAAGAAGTAGAAAATCCAAAAAATTAAATTGGGCGGGCTTCGGCTGCTCTTCGTATTTATAAATCGACGATTCAGGCAGTGTTAAAAAGTATTCGCTTTCATGATTACAAAATGTGCAAATGCTAACAAGTTATGACTGTCATCGAAGGATAAAGTTTATTTTTCAAATTATGGCAACTGCTGCGGATGAAAACAATTTATATAGTCATATTCTTTGGACAAACGAAAGTAAACTCTTATGTAAGGGTATACCAAATCGCGGAAATATCCATTACCCGACCGAAAATTCGCATAGATTAAATGAAGTCAAAAATCAAGGGTATTTTGGAATAAATGTGTGGTGCGGCATAGTTGGACAGCATTTAGTTGGTCCATATATATCTGGTCTGGATCGGTCAGTGGTCGCGCGGTTTAAGGCGTTAGTACTTGAATCGAAGTGACTGGATCGCTGTGGGTTCGACCCCTGCAGCCGGTAGACCGTATATAAGCTATATTCGTGGAGGGATTGGCGCCCTCTCTGCGGGTATGGTAGGGTGGAAGAATGTTGGCTTGGGTCAATGTGAGAGATTGATACCGGTTGACATTTGACTACCCCCCTAATTAATGAGGTTTTCCAGGTTTCCCTCATTCCTGCACTGAATGGTGGTTAGGGCCTACCAACGTAAGTCGTTCCTGGGCGCAAATGCGGCCTGCTTAATAATAATATGCCGCCCCTCTCCCGCACAAGTCTTCGACTTCTGGGCTAATCCTCGTGATTAGAATGAGGGGTAGAGATATTATTATTATATATTTAACAAACTCTTACAGGTCTCTACACTTCTCTACAGATCTTCCAGGTTTGTTGGAGGATATTTCATTACAAATTAGAATTTATGACTGCAATTAGATGGTCCACCTAGTCATACTTCTGTAATTGTAAGAAATTAATTGAACAAGCAGTTTTCAAATCGTTGGATAGGACCTAATGGTCCGTCACAAAATTTCCAGAGTAATCACATGTTGGTTACTTAAAGGAGACTGAACATTACTGAAAAATTTTTTAATTACCATGGTAATGGAACAAAATACAAACTTTTAATTTTTTTCAGGTGCAAAATGCAATCAAGCGATCATGATCATAACTGAAGGAATCGATTACGATTACGACATAAACATTTTCAAAACCCGCAATAAAAATAAAGAAGTGAGAATTTTTACTTATCAAATTGGTGACTCTATTTCTGATGCCAGAGAACTAGAGTGGATTGCTTGCGCAAACATGGGTATACATTTGTCCAATATAAACTAAAATAATTTTAAAAAATGGCGTTAACTTTCAGCGTCATCTTATTGACCATTGATGGAATCACTCATGGTAGTACTCTTATATAACTAACTGAAAAATACTGTTTTAGGGTATTGGGTGAACATAACAGTCATGGGAGACATAAGGGAAAAAGTATTAAATTATTTAAATGTAATGTCAAGGCCAATCAACTATAACAGTAATAAAAAAGACAATACGAGGAGTATCTGGAGCTACTTACACGTGGACCTTGCCGATAGGCGACTGTCCAACTGGCTCTGGAAAAAGTACGAAGGTATTAGGCAAAGGGAGGTGTTTCTGGATTATATAAAAAGGGAAGCTTTGAGTTCGAATAATGACTTCAGCAGACCCAACCATGTCTTACTGCAGGACACATATGTGAGTTTTCTCTTTGTGTTTTTATGAAACCTTGTTCTATCCAAAATCCCTAAACAGAGGAGGTTACCTACAAACTCGTGGTTCCCTTCACTTCGCCCTCCCATAAACTCAGGAGTGACGTCAGTTGTATTTGAAACGAAAATGTCAAATATTATTTACTTACTGTAAATGCACTCAATCAACTTGCAATTTTTTTAGAGGTATAAAATATTCCTTCTCGTACCTATATGATGCTTATTAAACATAACTTGCTGATGCTGGAAGTAAGTCATTTATTTATTTATTTATTTCCACATGGGTAATCCAACAGGCAATTAAATGCCCAATAACAAGATTACACAAAAAATATATACAAATTCGTGATAAGTACTTACATTAAACCTAAAGAAACAGTGAGTACAATTAACACTAATGAAGAGTTTTTAAACTTGATAATGATGAATTAAATAGATCTAGATGAATCAAGTAACCATTATAATTCTTCTGTAACATACGTATTGGAGAATTACTTGCATAATTGAACGATCAAAGGAACTTACCTGTGAAGTTAAATCGTAATTATATGAAGCGTCCAATCCGAAGATATCACTTAACCACGTAGTACGCCCCTGTCGTACTCGTCATGCGCAAATGTTTAAAGTACTGCTCACCCATACACCTCTGGCTCCTCTGATCCTTACTAACAGCTTTCATTTGTCTTTAAAACTAGGTATATTTGTACAAATAGATACTATTTGTTTTGTGTGTACTTATTTGAATCGCAATAATTCATTAATTTTATTACTTTTTGGGGGGGAGGGAAGTGATATCTTCCGATTGGACGCTTCATATAATACGATTGAACTTCACAGGTAAGTTCCTTTGATCGTTCAATTATATTTCAGCGTCCAATCCTCTTACACTAAAGTTTTGACTACCAGTTAAGGTAGGTATATTACTTACGTTAGAAGAGGTATCATTTGAATCAAATACTGAAGAAAAGTAATGACAATAGGCATCACAGATATCCTGATCATTAGACAATTCTTGACCTCCAATTGATAACACTTGGACAACGTTTATTACTTGATTTATTAGAAATGAATGACCAAAAATGTTTTATATTATTATTAATATTACCCTCAATACCTGACACATAATTTTTATAATCAATTCTGGCAGAATTTTTAACATCTCTCTTAAGATATGAGAATGATTCGAACGCGGCTGCATCATTATATTTCCTTTTGCTTTAATAAGATTTTTCATAGTCATAAAGTTATTATTTGTAAGGCAAACGCATCTTAACCGAAATCTTGAGTCATATTTTGTATCAGCAGCGAAAACACTTGGCATATCTAATTACTTAATTACAGGTTACAGAATAAACTGCCCTGTTTGTGATTCTTTGCTATATGTTCTAAACTGTTAATAATATTGGAATAGTACTATTTAGCAACATATTATATTCACACAGAATTTTTTAAAACCACAGAAAATTCAAATATAATTAACACTCAGTTATATGGCAAAAATCGTATATAAATAATTAAATACCTTCTACGTCATTCCGTATCAAAAATACTGCAATGCTATTGGATGAAAGTTTGTAGGCAACCTCCTCTCGTTCTTGGTTCTATACAACAGCCAAAATAACTTTTTTCAAAAGTGACCACGTTTTCAGACTTACGAGACATATGAAAAAGACATAAAATACAAGTATATGACAACAGTCTCGTTACCAGTTTATGGTAGAAGGAAAGGCGAAGTAAGTAATATTTGACTAGAAATGCAATGAATAAATTCTGAAATAAAATCATCAATTTAATTCTATAACATTTTAGGTAGAACTAATTGGTGTAGCAGGTGTAGACGTACCAATAAAGTTGTTCGAAGCACAGATTCCTTTTGATAAAGTAATGTATACAATTCATTCTTGAATAATTCCAGTTTACAAAATCATAATCATAAAATCAATGTTTTTGACTAGTGTGTTGTTACTATCAAAAAATAAACAATTAACCCTTTAACAATTCATTTACATCAGAGCTGTCCAACTTCAAATAAAATTGATATTGTGAGGGTTGCATCGGAAAATACTGCGTATGCAACTTTATCAGTGATTTGTAATAGGTAGAATTATGTTTATTTATTCAAATAAATAACAAATATACAAAAAAATTAGTGGGAAGTTTGGGGATGTTTCATAATTGTTTGCGACCTTTTTTTGGACAACTCTGGTTTATATTATTTATTGTGTATAAGTGAACAATCCACAATTATTTTCTGCATCTAAAAACATTATTTTTAGCTTGGTGTTAACGGTTACGCCTTTATTGTGACAAACAACGGATACATCCTGATGCATCCTGACCATCGTACTCAGGTAGGTAAATATAAGTCTATCCTTGAAACTAGTTTGTAAATTCGTTTCGTTTCAGTTCAAGAAAATTTTAAAACCTACATTTAACAGGGTAGATTTCGTGGAAGTGGAAATATTAGATGATGATAGAGAACCAAGGATGTTTGGAGAATCCATAGTCAAGGTATAAATGTATTCATGAAATCTGAATATAGCAAAATTTACAGAACATACACAACATATTTCTATTTGACGTTATAGGTTTAGTTGACAAAGCCTTCATAAACATTATCTAATTATATTTGTAGTTTTTTCCTACAATACCACCAGTAATCGTATATATTTCAGTTACGTGAGAAACTGATCAACCAAACAGAAGAACTGGGTTCTACTACATTAAATGTGAAGTATTCTCTGCACGATATGGTAAATAAAATTGGTTCCTTAAAATTGAAATTAATGGAATTGATTTCGATAATTTTAGAAACGACTGATGCTGGCCAAACGTCATTATTTCTACGCCCCAGTAGGTCCATTCACTTTAGGAATAGTTCTTCCCGACAAATATGGTTTTGTGAAAGTAAACAAGTCTGCTCTAGAGATACCACGACGGGTAGTCAGCAAATTCATTCAATCCAAAAATTGGAAAGCCCATCCAGACTGGTAAATGCTAGCTATTGATTCAGTTCTCTATTATGAATTATCGTACTGTCAATTTTTTATCGTGGAATTGATTCAAAGGGGGGAGAATTATGAAGAACAATCTTAGATTACCTAATACTCATTTATAGTACTTAATTTTTTAATATTATATGAAAATATACAAAATGCATATTTCACTCCTTTACCATCCTCCGAAAATATAAATATGGCTTATGATCAATTTTACTCCATATTAAATTCGACATTTTTAAATAGTGCTCAAACAACATCAAAGAAATCAAAGTATCCCTCTTGATTTAATCGTCAAATTATTCCGAATATAAAGAAAAAATTTAACAAAAATACAAAAGCACAGGCCATGAACAACATCTACTTGTATACAAAGAATTAAGAGCTTCTATAAAGCAGGACAAAAAGGTATACACCGAAACTTGAAAGTAAATTGATAAATAATCCACAATTCTTTTAGTGCTATATTAATGAGAAGAGAAATTTAAACTGTATCCCAGATTGTGTGGTTTATCAAGGTGACAAAATTAGTCAATCATCATTTAACTCTTTCATTCTTATCAATTGTCTTCTGAATTTGCTGTTACTGATTATGTCTCTTGTAGTGTCCCTTGCTTGTCCGTGCCTAATATATCCGAAGAGTGTGTAGCTAGAGCACTTAAAAAACTTAAACCTAAAAATACTAAGGGTTTTGATGGTACTCCTACGTTTGTATTGAAAGACTGTGCTACAATTAGCTCATGCCCTTTCGATTTTATTTAATTTATCACTTAAAGCTGCAACTTTCCCTGATGTTTGGAAAAATCAAAGATTATTCAGGGGTTTAAATAAGATAATAGAGAAGTTATATAAAATTGTAGAGCTATTGTTATTTTAAATAATTTCAGCAAAGTTTTTGAAGCAGTTATTCATGAGATACTCTTCCGTCATGTTAAATTTGTATTGATCAGCATGTGTTCATGCCCGGTCGGTCTACAGGTACTAATTTACTTAGCCTTACTCAGTATTTGTGTGAAAAACTTGAAAATAGAGGATAACTTGATGTCATTTATACAGATTTTCTAAAGCTTTTGACAGGCTGGACCACGGTACTTTGTCAGGTAAATTATCTACTTTTGGATTAAATACAAATTTTTTGAGATTTTCTAAATCATACTTATACAATAGACGTCTGTCAGTACATTGCCGTGGTTTCAGTTCTGGCGAAATAGAGGCGACTTCAGGAGTACCTCAAGGTTCCGTACTTGGTCCCCTATTGTTTAATGTTTTTATAAATGACATCACATGCGACCTATCTTGCCGCTCATTACTGTATGCTGATGACTTAAAATTATTTAAGACAACTGAATCTCTTGAAGACTGTATTCTGCTACAACGTGATATTGCAGTGATTAATCAATGGTGTTTACATAATAATCTATTTCTTAATATTAATAAATGTAATGCAATGATATTTACTAGAAAACTAGCTCCTATTAAATTTGATTACACGTTAAACAACCAGAAACTTAACTATGTTACGCAATGTAAAGATCTCGGGGTGTGTTTTTCATCTAAATTATCATTTACCGATCATATTGACAGCATCGTATCCAACGCTATCAAGAATTTTGGGTTTATAATATGCAACAGTCATCAATTTGAAGGGCACGGTACGCTTATAGTATTATATAACGCATTTGTAAGATCTAAGCTTAAATATGCTTCTGTTGTTTGGGATCCTTGCTATGAATGTCATTTAAAGAATATTTAAAGACCCCAAGGGCGATTTGCTAAATACTTATGGTTTAAGTATGATGGGGTATTATATCCCCCAGTTGGATTTTCCAATGAATAATTGTTATCCAGATTTAATATGTCTGTACGTCGCAAATATTACTCCGTAGTTTTTCTGTCTAAGTTATTGAATAATCTCGTTGAATGCACGGAATTTGTTTGTTATATTAAATTATCACCACCTAATTTAGTAACGCGTTCTCGTTCTTCTTTGTTTCATATTCCCACATGCAGAACTAATGCTCTTAACAATGCTCCAATGCTTGTTTTGTGTTTCAATTATTTCTTAGTTCATAATATCTTAGATATATTTTTTTGTAATGTTGAAAATATTAAAAATACATTTTTTCATTAATTTTAATATGAATGTAAATTTTTGCATACCCGATTTTATTTTTTAATTTGGTTGATTGTATATATTTGTTACTACTCGTTTGTTTTCTATCCTGTAATTGGATTCTGTCTGGACAGTGTATTGCAAATAAATAAAAATAAATAATTAATTAATTTTTGTAGGATTTATTGTAAATTCTGTAAAAGTGGCACCCCTGAGGAAAAATTGATAACATCGTTTGCTGGCGGAACAAACTGTAGGAAATATACCATTATAAAATCGACAATCATTTAAAGATTTATTGTTTTAGCTGAATTGCTCAATTCTTTTCTGTATGATTTCGAAGCAACTAAATGGTTTAATGAAAAAATAGATATCGAAGATAAGTAAGTGATATTATTAATTGTCTGTAGTGCAATCTAGCACAATAACAATTAGCATCAAGTAATGATTATGTTCTCTCAGGTTTACATCCAAATACATCGCTCACAAAGTATTTCTTGCGACACACTCTGGTCTATTTCGATGGAAAACTCTTAAAAATGTCACCGAAAGTGACAAGGAAAATTTTGAGGACAGAAATAGTCAAACTATAGATGAGGACTGGTATAGAAGAGCCGTTGAGATGAACTTCAATGATGAAAGTATATTTATATATTCTGTTCCTTTTCAAACATCAGGTGAGCCACATGTATCGTTAAGCTTAATCGTAAACCATAAAAAAATTAACAATTTTGACCATCCTACAATGACCAGTTTAGAAGTTATACAGGGTTAACTATGACCACAGATAAATCTATGACTAAGACAAAAAAATATTTCGGAATTCTAGCTCGATGTTTAAAACATGTGGCAAAACTCTAGTTTCTTTTGGAAAATCGGGTCTATGACAATCAATCATTGTCCGAGATGACAGATAACAGATAAGGTGATGATTTATGGGAAGTATGACAAATGCATATTATCGTGTGGTATCGTAATACTAGAGACGTTTTCCGAGTAGACAAAATATGCTGAATTCATTTTGAACCACATTGAACAACTGATGTAATGCCTTGACGGTAAACGTGTGGCAGTGTTTTTATATATTTGTATACATTTGCGTCTATTGTTGTTATCCTTTGTGTTTTTTCCTGACGGAGATAATCCACCTGGTAATCAAAAAGAAAAATATAGAAAGGGAGAGGTCCCCAGCAACAAAAATATTTGCAATGACAAGGTTTAATTTAAACAAGTAAGAAAATGATTCGACAAATATCAATCTTGGAAATAAATATCAGTAAGGTAGGTGCTGTCTCTGTGCTACCATACCGCGTTTCTCGTTAAATAATAGGTAATCTACATTTTGTGAATAATTTGTTTTTTTTTTCAAAGCGGCGTAAATTGTACGAGGTGACCTGTCACTCCCTTTGACACATTTGACTTTGGCCGAATATACCTAACTTCGCGGCTGACAGAAGACCACTGACGGCGATAAATAAGGGTTTAATATAGTTTGGAAAAAAAATTCGCTTTATAAATAAGTTTGGGAATCTTTTGATGTACGATTCCGTTAATTTTTATTTTACCCTATCCCCTCTTAAAATATTTGTGCTTTCTCATAGTTAACCCTGCATAATGTGTTTTAGGATATGAAAATAACACCATGATAACTAGTACTAAAGCAATATTTGTGGAGAATGATAAAATGAAAACACCAGTTGCTGTTGTAGGCTTGCAGTTTAACCATAGAGCTATGTACGAATTGTACAACATTACGACGAAAAAGGTATGTTTTGGAGATAGGTAGAAAACCCATAGAACTATTTTCATGATGCGATAGCAAACTTTAAACCGTCGTATTAATTATTCAGTGTTTATTTATTTTCTATTGCCACAGTGTATAGAACCGAACGGACAGCGCTGCAATTACACGTGCGAATCACACTATTTGAACTGTTTCATCCTAGATAACAACGCTTACGTAGTCCTAAGCGATGAGCCAGAGTTTATAGGAAGGTATATGGGAGATATAAGGCCATACATCATGTCGCGACTCACAGACGAACATGTCTATATACAAAAAAGTATGTACGATTACCAAGCCATTTGTCAGAAGATTCCACCACCACCAGCTGAGAATGATACTAAGCCAGCCAAACACAAAGGTATTAGTACAATTAAGACCTGATGGGATTTCGTAATGAGTTTTTCTTTCACGGCAGTTTATCAAAGCATAAAGAAAGACACGAAAGCGTTTGAGAAGTTGGCAATAAATAAGACTATTCCGACACCATGTGACCACGAAATGTCGCTCTACAATTTAAACGAGCATATGACTTTTCCATACGATCCCTTTAACGAAACAACAACTAAATTCGACTGCAACTGGTCAGTACTTTCGTTTTGTGTTTACTTCAACAAAAGGTTCATATTGATATCGAAGTTGCTTTGCTTTTAGGCCATTCGTTGTAGATAGGATACCAAATACAAATCTGCTCTTCATTGCTATAAACGGAGATAGATCTTGCAGCAGATCCGATCTGGATCACAAATCTCCGGAGCCTCAAGAAATCATTTACAACTCAGAATCGACCAATATAAACAAGAACGAACTGCCGTGTTCTATAGCGACTATGAATAAGTACAGTAGAAGAATGTATATGGGATGCTTTAATAGAAGTATAGAAGTAAGCAGCCTACATCTGGTACTTTGTCGTACCTAAAGAGTAGCCTTTCTTTATCAATAAATAACATATTTTTTGCAGGAAGACAAGTTATTTGATAATAACAGCCGTGCTTATTGTGGTCATCACTGGAAATAGATTTGGGTCAGAAGAATTCATCACATTGACAGAAATAGTTGCAAATGGAAATATCAATATGTGCATAATGCTTGACTATTCCAAATTTCATTAGTGCTAAATTGCAACGATTGTTTCTGAAAAGTTGCATAAAGAAATTGCTCATTTCACATGCTGTCAATAAGTTACCGATGATAAAGTGTAAATCAATGACACATGTAAATAATTATCAACATTAAATATTTATAACTTACCTTTTTTGTGTAATTTATTTACCCAATGACGTCAGAAGAGGGATATTGAAAGAATTCTTAACAAAAATCAGTTTACTTACATTGGTTTTTACACGTCTTATAAATATTTACAGAGGTACATTGTTTTGGCAGCAATACGTATACAAATAATTTGTAAACTAAACAAAATTAACTAGTTTCACTTAAATACAGTTACTGGACATACAGGGAATAGAAGATTATAAAATGACGGATTACTATTAGGTACTCATATTATTATGCACAATCGAATATTCTACAGATATCTGAAATTCCAATATTAAGAGGCGTCTTTAGGTATCTTGAAACTGGTTTGAAAATAACTCCCGTAATATTGATTAAATTTCGAAGCGGCTTGCACCAGTTTTCTTAAAAATGAGTCTTGTTTCTAGGATACCCTAAATCATATATTTTCACACCAATAAACTCACGTTAAAAACGGAAAGAGAATAAAATAAATGGGCACCCTAGAAGCGGCCAATAATTTAATAAACTTATATACAATCTGTTTTGAACATAATATATATAATTTTATAAGGGACTGACTGTATTTTAAGTTAAAGTAATCGCTTATGTTCAAACAGAATCAGGCGATGAGAGATACGAGGCAGACAAAGATGAAAGATGCAAGGGAAGTCATACGGTATAAGAGAAAACGCAGTATGCGGTCGCGAGCTAGGCGTAATCCGTACCACGGGTCTCTCGTTTAATGAAGATTCTAATGATTTTAAACGTACACTTTTGCACTAGCAGGTCAAGAGCTGGTCTAGCCAAAAACGTTTTGGAGAATATTGTCCAGTACCGTCAAATAAAAGAGTTAATATCTTCCACAGATTGACACCTTAATATTACAATAAAACAAGTCGAGAGCATATAGAGAACAACAGATATTACTGATTTTGTAAAAGGACGTGATCAGCTCGGCACAGAACGGTCCGCGATGCGCCTATACCGCGACCTAATAGTGAGTTATCTCCTTTACAACGACGTGTATGAGAGGGAACGGCCGAGTTGATTTGCGATAACTAGCGATACCTCTTAATAAAAGATATAATAAGAATATGAATAAAAGGTATAACTATTTCATTTTTATGTAAAGCAAATTACTAATTTAAAATATTTTATAATATCAAGTGTACTCTATGTAACAATATTATCCTCTGATAACATGGATTCGATGAATAAGGACGTTTATAGGTACATTTATTAACATGAACATTCAACAGTTAGGTATTTTACATTCAATATGTATTATTGGACTATGTAAGTCCTGGCCTGATTTTATCAAATATATAAAACATATATTTCATATTTGTAATTGTTAAAGAGTCAATAAGAGTTTCAAAATATTTTTAAGGTTAGGATTATTGTTTACTTTTCAGGCTTAATCAATAGAAATTCATAATTTATAAAGGTAACTTGTTTTCTTAGAAAAATCAAAAAAATTATTTCTTGTGTCTCCTACTTTAAATCTCTATTACTTATTCTTATATTTCCAGCTTCAAATCTAGATTACTTCAGTAAAAAAATAGGAAAGTATAAAGTCGTATGAATATTATCCGATTTACACAAATAAATTTATTAAACTTTAACTATCGCTATTTTACATATTTAAAAAATGTTATTTTTACATACAGATAACACTCCATTGACGAATTCTAAAGATTAAAACATTCATCAATTAACAAAGCGTTTCCTTTCGCTTTGGAAACATCAAAATTGATTTTCGTAGAAAAAATATTCGTTGAATTCCAAATTCTCATATACACGTATTTAAAAATTCAGTATAACTCTACTTCAAGCACAACATCCGTAAGTCCATCTTTCTGCCCTTGCAAAATGTATCACATGAATATATTATACTTCACCTGCTACTTATCTACATTTATTAACATTATAATGTTGTCCTATACAATTTGTGCGTTATCCGTAAAATTTTCACCTAACAACCACATACTATTAAATATCAGTCTTTTGCTCTTCAGTTCTTAATACTACTCTTAGAAACCCAACAATTAGGTACTACTTTAGTACCAAAGGTACACAATTTATAATACATGTATAAGTTACAACTGTTATGGTAATAGTTATTTGCGTACAGAGCACAACTGCCACATTATTGCTCTACGCATGTGAATTTCAAATAACCACATAAGTGCGGTAATAATTTAATATCCCACGTATGCGCACAATATTTTATCTACAACTGTCGAGATTATAATAATAATTAGTATTGTGATCATAATTTATCTTCTGGTACGACATAATACAAAAAGAAACGTCTATTAAGAAATTACCGTAGCAATAAGCATAAACATAGCTGTCATTGAATTATTTATCGTGATTATTGTGAAAATGTTCAAACGATGATTCAGTAATCGACAATGATGCTTCCAGTGGAGTTTCCAATTTCGTGCTAGAGAAATCACAGAAGAAATGTGAACAAGCATTTGGTGACTATGAAAAATGGTGTACAGAAAAAAAGATACTTAAGATCAGAAATTAAAAAAAATGTCGATCTGAAAAAATTCTTAAATTTGATTGCATTCCTCAAGCTAAAATCAAAAAAATATAAAAATCTGAGATAAAAATATGTTAGTGTCATTCTCTCGTCAATCATTTTCTGAATTCATTTGAAGAAGTTTATTAGTTTATCATCATAAAGTTATCAGTATTGTTCAGCATCAGTTTATTGTGTATTGTAACAAGAACTCAAGAATAAAGAATATTTAGGAAATATTCTGCATTCAATTAATAATACAGTCTACTCTCACAAACCCATCCACTGCTCTCCACTGAACCATCGTAGATTTTTAATAAATGTGATGATGAATTTCTGATCATGAACAAATATTTTTTTTAGTAAAAAAGTTTTCTGACCAATATTTACTTTAGGTTATTTTGAAAACTCATGCATTTGCTTGTGGAACATGTGAAAGATGAAGCACTGTGCTTCCAAATTATGATACCCAACACAAACGTGTTTAGACAGTTTGTTGTAAAATCTGGAAATATTGATGGCTTGAATTTACTAGAACTGTTAGAAAACTACGTTAAATTACAAACTGAAAACAAGTGTGATCATTTTTGCTTCTTTTTTCTATATAAAGATGTTAAATGTACCAAACAATCTATGGGTCTAAATACTATTGGCAATGTACCAAAACTGATTGCACGAGTTCTTAATCTGCCTAATCCAAATGCGTATACTGAGCACTGTTTTCTAGGATCTTCAACCTTCAACAAATGGTTAGGCATGTCAGTATCTGGTATCTATCCAATTGGAAAATTTTTACCATCAATGAATTTAATAATTGATTCTTCATTTGATATATATTTCGTTTATTTAATAAATATCTACTTTAATTAGTGTCGTCCTTGGTACATTAATAAATTTAAAAAAGCACATGTGGGATAATGTAAGTCATTAGGACATACTAAACAAAGTCAAATTATAGTCATTATATGACAGTTGTAGATAAAAAATTTCCATCCTTGCCAATTCTTGCTCAGACAGATGATGTTAAATTTGTGATAACATACCAGAATCATTTTTTTATATATTTTTTATACTGTTGATATTAATATAGGTACAGGTGGACATTCTGACAAATATAATAAAACACTTATTGTGTGAAATTAGAGAGATTAATCAAAATCTCGCTACACTATGGTAGTTACTAGTATTATTTTTTTATTAATCAAAATATGTTTGTATTATATTTGTTTTAACATATAAAAATATATCAAGCATAATCTATCTAACTAAACTACATAATTTATATATGAATTACAAATGTGTTTATAATCTATTCACAGGTACAATTTGATGATTTATAAATGTTATTTAACTACAGCAAACTGAATTTAAGAGGTGCAATTTATGAAAAGTGTACTGTTTTAAAATACCACCTGTATTAAATATCGTACACTGTCACCAAATAGGCTTCAAACGAAAGTGTATGGACTGCTTAAGAGTTCTGGAGACGCGACTTTTAACAGAGTTGTACTCAGTTCAATCTGACCATTGTTTTTTTAATAATTTTGGAGAAGCCAATCGAAGCTTGGCATTCATGACGACTAAAATGAATAAAAATACTAAAAGCCGAAATAATAAAATGGGAATTGTTTCAAATGTCAAAGCAACATAATATTTATTATTGCTTATTTGATATGTATAGCGAAAAGCCTAAATACAATGTTTCAGTGTATATAATAGTTTTCACACAGATTCTTATTATTAGCGTATTGTCATATTAGTATTAAAAGTGTCAGTTTTGTTGCGAGACAAAAAGAAACAATAGAACATGCTATTTTTTCTCCTAACAAAATCCTCTATTTAATTATTAATTTGTGTTTTAAAATTATTCAAACCTAATTTGGATAATAAAACAAAGTAGGTAAGTAGGATATATCGATGTATATGAATACTCGTACTTTGTCAAACATTAGCCGCCATATTGCTAATTGACTTCATTTGTGATTGTTTGTGGTTCAATTAGATGAAAAGTCTGTAAAAATGGAATCTAATGAAGATTTAGGATTACCAGAGGAGATACTGGAGTGTACAAAAGAGATTTTGAATCCAAAGAGAAGAGAAATTTATGAATGTGTGTACCAACGTTTTATAAATTGGTGCAAAGAAAAATACATTCAGTTGCATTTTGAAGATGTATTGATGGTGTATTTCTTAAACTTAGCTAACAAAATGCCTTGTCAATGTTGCGGTCAACGTTGCATATGTATAAGGAAGGGAATTGATATAAGCAAATATTCAAAGTGCCTTATTTCTTTCCCAAGGAACGAAATGAGGGAAATGTCCCAAAAAATTGCAATACCAAAACCAAGAGACCACGTTCTTTTACTGTGCTAGGAAATAATTATTTAAGTTTCTATCGAAAATGCGTTGCTTTACATCCACCCGGATTGGTAGAACGTCGAGTAGTTCTCAGATATGTTAGTGGAAAGTGTCATCGAGTGGTGGTCGGTATTCATAAAATGAGTGCCCTCTCGCAAGAAGTCGCAAAATTTTTGAAGCTGGACAACTGGAAAAAAATACAGGGGCACGCATTACGAAGAACATCTGCTACACCTTTAGTTGACGGCAGTGGTGACTTCACTTATCTTAAAAGACACGGAAGATGGAAATCGAGCACTGTGGCAGAAGGCTACATTGAAGAATTACTTTTGAGTAAAGAAAATATTGCGAAAAGGATACTGGAACTTGATAGTGGTAATGATAAACCAAGCACTGTTGTCATCTCTGAAAATAATATAACTATTAATAAAATCATGTTGGACTGCTATGAGAATTGCCCCTAAAATGAGGGTAGTACCAGTTTCAGTGGTTTATTTCATTTTAATACCAATAATCTAAGGATTAAGAAGGATTACTTTTGTCGCTAAGATACCATTTATTTTCTCAGTAAGGAAAATATTAACTTTAGAGCTTCCTAACAGTAAAAAAATTTCATAGTTTTGTGATGGTTGAAAAAAATATAAATTTGTATTAGAAAAATAATATATTTAGTAATGTTTTTCTGTTTTCTTTGTCTTACGTTGTGGGAAAAATATTATACACAACTCGCTGGAAAGGGCATTAGCACACTCGTGTGATTTACGCATTCGGTTAGTGAAATGTCACACCCGTATGTTATACGCTTCTTTTCACGCTTATTATGTAACATACTATTACGTACACAGTTAACTTTTAGAGATATTCTGCCTCACATGTTCATTTACATTAGCAAACTGAGTCCGATTCTGTTCTAAGCTGCGTATTCCCTAACGTCTTTATAAAATATCTGTGTTGTGCTTCCTGTTGTTGATGTCAACGCCGTTTGACGATATATTTTTGGGTTTTAATTAACTTAAAGCTGAGAGAAATTAAGGAAATGTTAAACTAATGGAAAACACTTGAAGTTATTAAATGCAGCCAGGAAATAGGATACTACTGTAATAAAAAATCACTTTGAAGCTGTTTCCCAACAAAGGTGAAGGACCTATCGGGGAAAATTTCAAACAATTATAATGAAAATGATCGTTACAATCGGGGTAGAAGTCCGATAGCGTTCGCTTTTACATGAATCGCCTTTGACAGTTAAATCGGGCGTATGAAAACTTTTGTTTTTTTTTTCATTCATATTCTCTTTATACAATAAAACTCAATTTGAGCCTTAAACAAGTACATATATTTTTACCAGCAGTACAGTCCACTGTATAGAACACATAATTAATAGTTTTTCTACAAAAAAAATTAAGAACAAAGAAGTCAATTTTTAAATAAATTTCCTGATGTTTCAACAGAAAACTTATTGAGCACCGCTGACTTTTTCACTGTATTTCATCAAAAATATTACTTAAATCCATATGACACTTAAAGAGAACACTGCTCGTGAAAATAATAAAACGATTTAAATACGTTTTATATATCATTAAATAAAATATAAGTTAATTTACTTGACGCATTGAGAATCATTTGAGAAAACGCCCCCTATGTTCCCCGCACTAAGTGCACCATTATCAACATAACCTCTTTGTCGAAATCGCTGGGCTACTATATGGCTCTGCTCCCTGCGGTACGTTATGCCTACCGCCCGCGACACCTATGCCTACGACAACACAGCCATAAGTCAAGCTCCTACCTTGTGTAGAACCTTGTTGATGGGAAACTCGGTACACCGAGTCTACTTCTGTCTTAAATTCCTTAAAGTACGAAATCACTCCATAGTTTATGACTGCGTTCGAAATGGTTAGTACTGAGACGTTGTTTAAAGTTATGTGACGAAAATTAACTTTAATGTGTTATGTGAAAATCATAGGTTTTCGATATTCTTCATCGAATAACTTAAGGGAATAATTTGTGTATCTTTGTAATAGTATACGATTGTATTAACTTGTGAAATGTGGATAACTGTTTATTAGGCTAGGTCAGTGGTCCACAAAATGTAGCAATTTTTTTTTAAATTTTAATAATGATTTTGACTATACTTATCTATATGAGAAAATACAACTGCGATTAAAATATTTGTACTTATTTAAGATTCACCCTGTAGATTTATTAGTAAGACAACATTATTAATAATACTGTAATATTCTCGCTCCAGATTTGATTTAAGACAAATAAATTGTATCCATGGGTTTCCTGGAAAGAGTGCCTTGTGTATATTATTATATATTTTTTATTAATTTCTCATTGAATTTAAGGCCTACTTTGATAAACATGAAAAACTACAAATATCTCTAATAATTTATAAGAATATTACATACCTATACAAGAATATATAAAATCATAAAACGATTAAATTTTAAATCTGTGCATTAAATTTGATATAGCGTTGAATACTTTGAACTTCAAATATCTCATGGGTCAATAATTTTATCAGAGCTTACTACATCTTAAACGGGACAAGAAGAACAAAAACTTTACGTTTTACAGAATAAGACAGATTGGTAAGTATAATAGGTACTTCATGAAAACAATTCGGATACAATTCAAAATCTTCAATTCCAATTAAAAATCACCGCTCTATAACCTACATCATGCCATCGATTGTACTCAATCCAAACTTACTTCCACCCCATTGGGGATTTAATTTCAATATTTGCCCAGTACACAATGGTTCGAAGCCAACTAATCTCAATCCACAGCAGAGACAGCTATGGATAAACGTAAATATGTAGATATAATCGTTGATGGAAAATATTTGCATGTGAATTTGCTTACAGCATCAGGTCAGGGTAGTTATACATCGTTGGACATCAAGGTTTGAGTACTTCTTTTTGGTATAAAAATTTAAAATCGATGGTTCTTTGCCACAAATAAAAGAGCACAGCGATAATAGATATGGCAGTTTCAAGATGAAGTTGTGCTGTACGGAAATTAAAAAGTAAAACGGTAGAGTAGAGCTCGAAATTTGTGAGCGACAGTTAAACAGTCATGTCGTTTTCTCAATAAATGTCTGATGTATGGTAAAGTGCTTTCGTCAGAAACATCTGAGTATAGTTTAGGTACCTTATGTCAGCATTAGATATTTACAGTCTGTAATTGTTAGCCATAAGGCATCTGTAACTGGCATCTTAACCTTCAAGCTCATCAGCTGTAAGATAGCTATAGGTATACCAACTTTCGATTTTAATATATGTGTTCATTACCAAAATGCTCATATTACAAGAAACTCACAAACAACTAAATACACATATTTTGCAGTGTCTCGGAAATTACAAGGGATAGATACAGGGCGTTATTTAAAAATGCATAGCCAACTAGGTATGCATCACGCAACATCAGTTTTATTAATTTAAGGTGTTTCTGGCAACTTCCAAAATGTAAAGTAGTGCTAGGTATATCATTATGAATGAAAAAAAAAACAGAATGCAATTAAATTGAATAAAAATATACAGAATGTTCCATTTAAGAAATTGTATATTGGGGTCATATTTTAAAGAAGCCACCCTGTAGAGAAATTACAAGTACGCCATTGAATTCTAGTTCTATCGGAAGCAGTTTTCACAATTACAATATCTCAGCTATTCTCTGGGATAGGAAAAATCCGTTAAAAGTAGTTTTTTAAAAATTCGCACTGTATATTAAAAACGAAGATGTATACGAAAATTCTGATTGTATCTTAATGAAATCTTAAGTTCTTTGAAAAAATAGCCCTATGTTGCAAAAACCGCATCTCTTGTAGTTTCGAGATATCCTACAATTACATTTGTACAGGTGGTTTAGACAAGCAATAATATGCAGAATTATTTTTCTTTCATAAAATGCACCTTTATTTAAAATTGGTATGGATAATAAATAATAAATCAACAAACTTCTGTAATAAATTTGGCATTATTTTCGATTGTCAATCATTGATAACTTTTTAATTAGACTGAATGAGACTAGAAAAAAAACCTCCAAATTCGTATATTTCTAACAAGTATTTAAATATTTACCTGAAAACATTTCCAGTAAGGTATCCATACTAATCCCATATTGAATGTTCAGGTAACCATATAAAACATGAAATAATATTATAAAATTAGATATACAGGGTGAGTCAGAATGAATGGGTCAACACCAATTTGGAGATGCTATACATCAAAATATTATGTTTGAGATCATTATGCCTTGTCGAATGTAGTTGGTTTAAGAAATACAGGGTGTTTAAAGTTTAAATTTTATTCCGAAATTTCTCACTAATTGCACGTTAATATTTATTGACATGAAAATTTGACACCATCCTACTAAGAAAAAAAATATCAATATAGCTAAGCACCTGAAAAAAAATTACTATAAACTACATTGAAACTTTTAAATGCAAATAACTCAGAAACCGATAAAGTTAGGCGGCTTAGGCGACAAGAGTACATTATTTAATGTAGAATTGAACCTTCTTTTAGATTTCTTTTTTAAGCATAGCTCAACAGATAAAAAAATATGTTTGGATTATTTATTTATTTATTTATTTAAGAGATACACTACCCTACAGTACAAAGCAGTACATTTAAATGTACCAACGTAAATATGTTACAGTAAATTAATAAAAGTATCAAGATTTTGAGTTTTTACTGAGGCCATAGCACATTTAAAAATATTGTTCTAAATAATGCAGTGATACTGCCGCCTTCTAGAAGGAACGTCAAAATAAGTTTCAAATTCGTAATTTTCACACTAAGAAAAACCAACACTACCAATTTTAAATTCAAACTTTCTCAATTATTGAGAAATTTCATAATAATTCTTAAACCAGCGACTTTCGCATAAGGCATCATCTCAAACATAATATTTTGGTGTCCATCTCCAGCTTAGTATAGACCCATTCTTTCTGACTCACCCTATATATATCATTTCGGTATAAAGTAAAAGTGGCTTGATATTTGATGTGGTGTAAATTTGTAGAAGTTTTATCCAGCAGTGATCTGTTTCCGTCTCGATGTCTAATTCACAAGATTTACAAAAATTTAAAAATTCGAGAAAGACATATAGTGTGTTCACAGGTTATTACCCTAAAGGAAACATGTTTTTATTTTAGAAAGTCCACCTTTCCAAACAATTTTGCTTGCAAAATGAATTGCGTAATCATAAACATAAAATATACAGGGCGTCCCATAATTAATGAGCAATACTTTAGCAGTAGATTCAACGATCAAACATTTTTTTTTTCTATAAATAGGGGTCGAAAATTACTTCTCAGGGCAGCTGTTCAAGAGACCATGTTTTTCAAAATATTTCCAACATTAATTATGGGACACCCTGTATATGATAGACTGTTAATGACAGTTAAAAAAGAGTTTCCAGGTGGCCTATATTTTTCTATCCAGTCATTGAGAAATATACAAAGTCATTCTAAAAGTAATACCATAATTTTAACTGCGATTTCTAATTCCTCATTTCCTTTCCATGAACACACTGTATGTACTGTGAAATGTTAGGCCATAAAAAGAGTTCTAAAGGTTGAATTGTCTCTACACTTAAGTTTTAAAAAGTTGTAAATTTAGTAAATTTACATTCTTACAGCGACATTGTCTTGCTTAAGTGTATTCCACTTAAAAATTTCACTCTCTCAAAGCCCGGAAGGAACTCAAACTCCATTAAATCGCATCCTGTGCGCGGAGATAACGGTGTCCTTGGAGTCCCGTCCGTCATTACATCAGTAAACCGACAGGAGGAGCTAATTGGAGCTCAGGCGTACAAGCTGGTGCTCGCAGGACTTGGGCCCGCGCAATTAGGCGAACGTATCCATGTAATGCGGTACCTGAAGGTCTCGTCGTCTGGATCTGCCTCGATAACCTGCGCCAATCTTGAGCCGCTCGTCGAATTTGACACCCCCAGGTAGTCCGAGGCGCTGCTAAACACGATCTTCCGCTTCTAGAACCATCATTTCTGGAAATATAATAATAGATATCTTTCAAAATTCAATAACAAGTAATCAGGTTATTCTGTGTTGATAAGTAAGGCTGCAATTTTGTGAAGCAAGGCATTGGCGTGGGTAAGGCGTGGCCGCGATTTGCAACCTACAAAAGGCAAGTCACTTTCCGTGCTGTTCGCAGCTACATGCGATTATTAGACTGCTGTGAGGTAAGTCAGAGGTAACATGACGTATCACAGCACAACAACAGACCAAGATCGATACAAACGATTAATGATTTCAGTCAACTTGATTTGAGAAATTGCGTACAGGACTTGGTATATCATAGGAACAGCGATATTTCATAACTAATGAGAGTAAAGGTTCAGAACCTATAAACTCAAAGCAGGAAACAATATCAAAAATGTGGACATATAAACGTGCAGTATAAAATTTTAAACTACTATACGATACTATGAGACGCATGTAACTGGCTGATGTATCTAACGAAACGGCTATTATCCTTTTCTAGGTATACCGAATGAAAACATTCCACTTAAAGTTAATCTGTCCTAAGGGCACCTACCATTTACTTTTGTAAAAACCAGAAAAGGAATACAAAACTATATTTTTCCTTTTTCTGCTTAAATTAATGAGCAAAAATGACCGAGTTTACGGAGAGCTATGCTTCAAAGGAATTCTAATTAGTATATACACACAATGTCAAAAGTCTTGGACCCCCTGTATATAAAATGATTCTATTAAATCTAGCGTATTTTCTTAATGTAGTAAAAATGAACATGTACTTGTGGAACAAAAAAGACAATAAAAAATTGCAAACCATGAATCTTCACTTTATTAACAATCTTTTTACAAATCTGGTCAGTTTGGCAGTGTATTCATCCAAGCGTTGTTTTGAATTTTTGTACATTTTAATGCCAGGACGTGAAATTTCTGCGTTTACCCGAGCAAAAATGACTGCTTAACATGATGCAGGACATTCTAATCATCAGATATCGAACATGTTGGGCATTCCTAGATCATCTGTTGTACGAATAGTACACAGATATGAAGAATTTGATACAGTGCAAAACAGACCACGTAGTAGACGTCCTCAAGTATAGGTATAATAAAAGGGAGGATCGGTATTTGGTGCAATATGCCCGTAGACACCGCACATCTTCAGCTTCAGCTCTCAGGGCCCACTTTGCTGCCGTGTTATATTGACATCTACTATTTGAAGACGACTCCACAATGCACAACGTGCTAGAAGACCATTAAGGACCCCCACTCTATTTCCAAGGCGTTCTGCCCGTCTCCAGTGGGCGCGAGAGCATAAAGGTTGGCTTTTACGTCAGTGGCGGTGGGTCTTATTTACAGACAAAACCAGAATTGGCCTGGTTACTGATGACAATCGACAAAGAGTGTCGAGAGAACCAGGTCGTCAACAGCGACTTCATTTTTCCAGTGAAGTTGCTCCGCATGAAGAGGGAACCGTAATATTTTAAGGTGGAATAATGTTCAACCGCCGCGCCTCATTAATTCGCATACTACAGAATATGACCTGTCAAATTTACGTCGAACAAGTTATTACGCCCATTATCTACCCTCTACGTAATGAATTAGGTAAAAATTTTGTGTCAAGGGACGACAACGCTCAAGAAGGGTTCATGAGACACTCGAAGCGGGACATATTAATAGATTAAATTGACCAGCCAATTCTCCTGACATGAATCCTATTGAAAACATGTGGGATTTCGTTACTATAGTCATTCATAATAATATTTTCTACCTCAGACTGCAGATGAGTTAGTCGTGGCAGCAGAAGAGGAATGGAACAATATTCCGCAGAAGATCGTTAACCGCTTGATTATCTCAATGCACAGACATGTCAGTATGCCATTGGAACGTGGTGGAGGTCATACCGACTATTAGTCAAGTAGAGAACTTGCTTTGTTACTTCTTTTTGATTTAATAAATTTTGTCAAAAATGTCACACATTTTCTAAGTACTCAGTTTATCGAACATATTCTGTTCACAAAAAAAAGATTCAGAAAACAATATACTTTTATAAATGTATTTGGTTTTTCTGGCAAAAAGGTGTATTTAACAAGAATGAGGGGGGGTCTTAGATTTTTGGCGTTGTGGAATCCAAAAAAGAAATTTTTAATTAGCCCTAGACCAACTTCTAGCAGCAATTTTCTGAAACACTATATCTATTAATGTGGTGCAGACTAACACACGAGAAAAAAGCAGGGAAAGTACACCATTCGTTCAATGATTGAGTTGGAAAGTTTCACCTTAATAGAACCGTAATAAATTGCTTTGCAGTTGATAAATGAATTCTGGAATAACTTAACGGACTTACAGAAAAACTTTCTCGGCCCTTATTCATGCCTAAATTAATTCAAACCGTTTCGTGATTATACCTTTTCAAATCGTATTCGATATTTAGTTCCAGTGAGAAAAATTTAGTTACTGAAGATTTAAATCAATTTTTATGTACGATATACAGTGTGAGTCAAGTGACCAAACTTCAGAGTTTTTTTTTTTTAATTTTATCATTTAATATGCTGGGTGTCCCAATTCCATTACAAACGCAAGAAATATCGGAGATATGAGGATGTGGTTTTCACAACGTTGGGCTACTTTTTCGAGAAACTTAAGATCTGAATGTATGTATCCGAAGGTACATAGGGCAAAATTTAAAAAAAAGCTTTTTTCTACACACACGTTAATATTGCAATTTCTAACACTCCCTTGTAGCATTAAAAATATTGCTTTAAGGCATCAGTGCCTTAAAATAATCACTTTAAAGTACTAGTGCTTTAAAGTAAATATCAAATTGTGATAGCAAATTTGCAATACATTTAATTTGTATTTTCTTTATTAACATGAACATATATTACAATTCACACAATTTGAAAAACCGCTTCATCGATTTCTTTAAATGGATTGTTCTTTTCCATATTTTCTTTATACCTTTTAAGGGCAAAAAGACACAACGTTTAAAAGTGACAAATCCAAAGCTTTCAAACTTTTCGTAAATGATGAATACAACAATGGTTTGATACATAGTGATTTTCCGTGTTGTTGTGCCGTGACCTCGGTAACTGGTAGCTACCAGAAACAGAGTTAAAATGCACATGCCTAGCATTAGCCGGGATTCTTTTACCTGCCTGGTTGTTCGCAGGCTAGGCTCTGTGGGGCAGACCCGCTATCGGTGTCTCTGGGCTTGTCCATATATTTGGTGCATTCGGTTCCTATTGTTGGTATTACGACCGGTTGCATCCCATGCTCTGGAAGCATGAGATGCAGCCAGTTACAGCGGGGGTTACGGAATGCCTCGGAGGACCACCAGTATCCGAGGAACGGCTCCGACCATAGCAGTTGTAATACCAACAATAGGAACCGAAATCAATATATGGACGGGTCCAGAGACACCGATAGCGGGTCTGTCCTCACAGAGACTAGTCCGAGAACAACCAGGGCAGGTAAAAGAATCCCGGCTAATGCTAGGGATGTGCATTTTAACTCTGTTTCTGGTAGCTACCAGTTACCGAGGTCACGGCACAACAACCCGGAAAATCACTATTTATCAAATTACAGCACTGGCCGTGAAAGCCTAAAAACCACAGCAATGGTTGCTACCATGGTTACTATCACTGGCAAGTGCCCACTTGATATAGTGCCTACGATGCTATTTAAAACTTAACTTATTTCCACCCGAATTCCACATTTTTGGCAACATTTGTTCCTAAAAGACATAATGGCTCGAAGTCTAATTGGAAACGGAAAATATTCCCTCAACATCCAAAGTTATTTCATCAACATCGAAAAATTATGTTCACATTCAAAATATTTTTCCACCTGTTCACAAATCGTTAGGCATGTCATCATCTGGTATTGATGTATCCAATTGTAAAGATTTTACCGATAATCTATTTAATAAAAGAGTTTTCATATAATCTATAATTCACTAATCACTATCGTACTAATAGCGTTAATAAATTTAAAGAAGCACAGGTGGGCTAATGTAAGTCATTAATTTGTGACAGTTGTAGATAAACATATTTAGAATCGCTCCTTCTGAAACCAGAGTATATTAATTCCGCTGTTTAAGTATGTATCGGTACCTGTAATACATTTGGTTGAACTTTCCCCTGGGAAACATAGCACGCGTGGTTTTTAAACGGATCAGGGCGTTTAAATTAAAATAATTGCTTACCGGAGCGTCCTATGGTGCTGGCTCTGCCCAGATAAACAGTGGACTCGTTAGCAGACAGATCTGAGTTATTCTGTGCCATTTTCAGGATTCCGTTGTTGTGGAATTTCGTGGTGCCGTGCATGGTATCGTCGCAGGCCAAACAGCAACACACGCTGAAAAATTGGAAGCTATTAGAGTGGGTGACAGTAATGTCCATGCTGTCCAAATATTAACAAACGATGAGAGCGGGTCAGATATGAAATTTTCCTTGTGAAAATTTAATCAGAACAAAGCAAATTTATTTTCCTCGTTCATATAAATGAATGTATAGTAGGCGTACGGCAAATGTTTCTTTAGATTGCTCAGATCAATAGGTCAGTCTTTTATGGAACATGAGGTCACCTAATTTGTTCTGGAAGCGAAAAGTGTTACAACGGTGGTCTCTAGATTAAAACTGTGGTTTAAAATTGATATTTAACTTTAAGAAATGCTTTGAATTGCTTGGATTTGGATTGCAAGTTTAATTTTTTTCGTCCCTAAATTACTTTTCCAACTTTTCGTTCACGCAAGGTCTCGTGTATGTATGTCCTGATTGAAACGAAGTTTGTCAGTCCATAAGTTTAATTAAAGACGTGCCATTCATACTAATTCGATGATTTTTAAAGAAAAAAGTAAGTGGTTGATTACATGAAGCAAAAAAAATGCAAAAGTTTTGGATGTATCTATTTGGTAGCCAGTAAGAATCAATAATGTTTGGAACTCTATCAGAATGAATCATTGTTAAGATGAATTTTAATACGCAATAAAACATTTATTCAATTATTCCAGAATAGGCAGCTCGAAGCTATACCTACTAGGTATACCTTTTTTGTATGAAATATGCCAAGGAACAAGAATTTTGACTAGAATTTTAATATACCAAGGCACAAAAAAGTTATTAAGCTTTAGATGTGGCGCCTTCTGCAATATACACCAACACTCGAATTAGATCTCGATTTTTTATCCTAAAATATCTCTACGTATCAAATATCATGTCAATTATGCTATTATTAATATAAATATTTACAAAAACGTTTTAAAAAATAATAATTAAACACTCTGTATTTCGGAAACTGTGAACTTTTGGACTAAGGTAAATTGGCCTAGATCCTCAGAATTTAGCCTCAAAACTTTGTGCTAGTGCACCCTGTATATTTATCTATTTTTAATATTTATATAGGGTGATTCAGAAATACAAGGAAAAAATAAGTACAGTATCTACGTGAAAAATTATTTGACCTGTATTTTTTTGTTTTTCAGATTTCTGATTTTTGGGGACCCTACAGCCACTTGAAATTGGGCCTAATTTATTGCTTTTTCAAAATATTACTTTTGTAGTTGTGCCTATTTTAATGGAATTTGGTATAGGTTTGTAGATAGTCTACCTGAACATTATTAAGAGAGTAATCTTGTCAAGTACCACAGAGGTTGGGACTTGGTTTTTTCAAAAACTTTAGTTTCCATTTTTTTTTTTTGTAAATTATTTGCCATTGCATTCGAAGCAGCGTTTCATTCTAAAAAAAATACGCACACAAGAAGAAAATAATCCCATCCCAAATTGGCTTAAGAGTTCTAGAGATGTTTGCAAAAAATTAGGCCCAATTTCATTTAGCCCCAGAACCTCCAAAAATTAGAATTCGGGAAAACAAAAAAATGTGGGTTAAAAAAACCATTTGTCGATTAAATTATTGTATTTTGATGGGTACTGACCACCTTCTGGTAAAATGACCTTTTTAAAAAATCATAGTAGGCCAGGCTTTTGCCGCATCAATAAAATAGTAGAATATAATGAATTCCGAACATCTAATATCGTTAATGTTCTATAATTCTGTTCTATAATTTGTCAGTATAATTACATCACATTCGTATTTGGTGTAGTTCTAAACAGAAAATTGATTTATATGTTAGACTGTTGCTCCATTAAATTTAAATATTAATAGCCTGTTTTGAAAATATAATTTTTCCCCCATATCAGTGTTACCAATTTTTATAAAAGTTTGACAATGAACTTATGTTTGTTTTTTGGATAAATAAAATTAGTCCTGAAGAAGTTTTTAAATAAAAAACGAGACGTCGACTTTATTTTAAAATCCAATAGTATTTGATTATCCTATACTGACAAATTGTACAGAATTGTAGAATATAATTTCCCTTCAGGGTGCTACTAATTGTAAACAATTAGTTTGCGGAAGGTTTCACATATTTCTAGATGTGTTAACCTGAAAGGCGGTACACACTGCAACCAATAAATTAAAATAAACGAAACTAAAAGAAAATCTACTACTTAATATATGTATATGAATACGTCGGTACAACATAAACAGAATGACCAACTCCAAACATAAAAAATCTCAAATTTAACAACGTAATATTATTACCTGTGGCCTGTATCCATCCTGATGCCGAAAAGGCGAAGTTTTACCATTATTACAAAATTTTCAATAACTCGTGTTAGCTACGAATCCCCCTCTTTCATATTATACTTCTTCGCCTATATTTTATATATTATAGGATGAGATATGCCGCTCCGCAGGTGGGGTCAGAATATAAATGCATATTTTACGATTTATGCGAGAATATTAGAATTATACGTTTGAATTTATAGTAAAATATCACTGCTTACAAAATATCCAATTCGGGATTTTGTGTATAAATTCTGTTGTAAAAGTTGAACACCTATAATTCATTTATAGTTATTCCAAATACCGGCAGGTACTGCCTGACCACATTAGATAAATTCAATTTTGTAAAAATAATTTCTAGAAACAGAAGGTTGATAGTTGTTGGTACTTAGTAAAGAAAATGCATCGTTTAAACCAGTTGATTTGGATCTCTGATAATAATAATAATAATAATAATGCTTTATTGCCCAACAGAAATCCAATTTATATAAAGAAAAAATAGTACACAATAAATGAAAAAGAAACAAGAAATAATACATAAATACATACGAATTCTCACAATAATATTAATATTTGGAAATATAAATAACAGTACTGAAGAAAGGTTAATTAGTATATTGCTCAGTAGCTAATCTAATAAGCGATTTTAATGAAATAATAAAAATATCACATGGCTTATTTAAATGATTAAAATTATTACGCATAACATTTACAGGTGATCTCAGTAAAATATTAGTCTTAGGAATATCACATCGAAACGTTACAGTGTTTCTAGAATTTAGCCTAGGTACAAAAAAATTAATAGGAGAAAGTAGATCCGAACAGTCAATTGTGCTATGCAAAATTTGATATAAGAATGTTAATGACGCACAAATTCTTACTTCGTACTTCTAAACTAATAACATTAAATTGGGTAGTTTAAACACTATAGTCTATACCTCTTTCGGGGTAAACACCACCATCTTTGAACATTAAATATTTTAAGAACTTCCTCTGAATACCTTTTGGTTATTGTAAAAATTATACCATATCAACGAAGCATATTCCAACCTTGATCGTATATATGCAACATATAAAGTTTTTATAGCATTTATATCATTAAATTTCTTACAATTTCTTATAATAAATTTGTAAAATTTCTATGCTTCATTTGTTTTAGAAACTATATGTTCGAAAAAAGAAAATTTTTTATCAAACCATACATCTAAGTCTTTACATGAATTACAGCGAAACAAAACATCATCACCAATTCTATAATCAAATTCACAAATAGATATATATTTTTTTTTAAACTAAGGATCTTACATTTAGATGGGTTGAGATGCATTTTATTTTCTACGCACCACGAATGAATATTATCAAGTTCCATCTGCAGCCTATTACAGTCATCCAAACAAGCTACATTTGAAAATATGTTTAAGTCTTCCGCATAAAACAGCTTACAGCAGTCAATTACATTACTAAGATCGTTTATAAATAAAATAAACAGCAAGGGGCCAAGAGTTGAACCCTGAGGTACCCCAGAAGTCGCAAAATAATTATCAGAATCAAAACCATTGTAACTGACATACTGTATTCTATTGTACAAATAGGACTTATTGAAATTAATAAAGTCGCTGCAGAAGCCAAAGTTTACCAATTTATGAACTAAAATCGTGCGATCAATCCTGTCAAAAGCCTTTGAAAAATCTGTGTATACAACATTTAGCTGTCCTCGGCTATCTAGAACATGAGAAACATGTTCAGCCAATACCGCTAGATTTGTAACAGTTGATCTACCGCTAACAAACTCATGCTGGTATGAAGAAATTCTGTTGTGAACAAATGGGTAGATGCGATTATACAAAGCTACCTCAAAGACTTTAGAAAAATTTGAAATAATTGATATCGGTCTGTAATTTTCGACTTCAGATTTATTATTCTGATAAGGGGATAACTCGATCAAGACCCCTTTCTTGAAACACACACACTTGAAATTCTGTCTAACATGGAATAATCAATGTGATGAGTTGGTAATGAAGTTAAACGCAGTATAATATCAATTTCGAAATATAAGAACTGTTTTAAATGTAGATCAGTTGCTAAATCAGTATTACGTGCAGGTTGAGTCGCGTTTGCGGTATGGTGTTTGTTTCTGGGGGCTATCTTGCTTTTCACATAAAGTTTTTGTTGTCCAAAAACTGGTAATAAGATGCATGTTTGGAATGTGATCCAGGGAGTCATGTAGTCAAGTATTTATCCGGTACGGTATTTTGACAGTGCCTGGTGTGTTTTTATATGAAATATGTCTTTATATTTCTATTAATAGAAGTAAGTTTGTATGTAGCTCAGATTCACACGGTTAATACACGGCAAGCTGACAATTTTAATATACCTTTCCGTAGATATAATATATCTTTTAATTCACCTATCTGTTTTGATATAAGAGTATTTAATGGTTTGCCAAATGAAATTAAAATTTGCGCGTCTGTTTATAGTTTTAAAAAGCGATTGAAAAGATATTTGGTGGATAAATGTTTCTATGCTGTGGACGAATATTTTGTTATCTGATCAATTGATATTAGGTACACAATTACTTTATTAGTCAAGTAGATTTTTGTCTAATTCTATCCAATAATTTAACATTTTTTTGATATGTGTTTGTATGTATTGTCTAGCCATATTTCTGTATGCGCATGTGTATTTTATGGCTTGCCTTAAAGAATAAATAAATATTTATTATTATTTATTATTCATCTTAATTAAATTTTATATACTGTTATGAAATAGCACATTATACAAGGTGATTCTAAATGTAGTACCATAAATGTAACCGCGTTTATTTAGACCTCAAAATAAGTCGATCAAGAATACCCAAATTTCTTTATTTATATTTTTTTGATAATTTATAGCAAAAATTAAACCTCTAAGGATTTTTACATAAAAATGGCACTCTTGCTGAAATTCGAAGTCGGCAACAGTTTTCGAGAAAAATAGTTTTTAATATCTGATAAATATCATTAAAAATTTATGGGACTTGGAATATAGTTGACTTTTAAACATACTTATGTGTATGGAAATGTCAAAATTGTTTCTTTTCTTTCATTCAAAAGTTCCAAAACGTCTTAAAAGAAGCGAGACATCACACACATACATAGTGTTTGAAAACTGTACCAGGCCCAAATTAAAAGTTTACTCTTTGATATTTATTTATTGAATATTTTAATAAAGAAAATTTATTTACACATATAGTGTTTAACAATTAGAGCAGATTATTATTTACGTTTTTTTCAAGAAAAATTTTATATTTACTAACCAGCGTGAAGTGCATGCTGCAACGGTGCTCATGGTAAAAGATAGATAAAGTAGACTTCAAAGTAATAAAATAAATGCTAGTTATCAAACTTATTGAGAGGTTATCAATCGAAATTGTTTTAAATTAAATGCTGCATGGATTCTGTAAAAAAAGTTTCAACATCCAAGAGACCAGAAACATCAATGCTTTTAGAGTTATGCAATCAAAGGTCCAAACGGTTTTCTTTTACAAAAATATATTGGACAGAGTTCCGTGCAAAAATTTTCATACAGTAAATAGAGAGATTTGTCAACAAGCATGAAAAAGCACTGAATATTCACATGATGTCTGCAGAGTTTGCTGAGGAAAAGATGAATATTTGAAATGGCAGAATTCTTAACATTTTTGAGCTCACATAACATTTAAATTACCACACTGAGAAAAACCATCCAGGTAAACTATGTTGCTAACAAAGAATTAATTACCGTAAATATTTATAGATTATATTTCAAGTTTGTTAGTGTAAAGTATTATGGTTGTATATTTTTAGTGTAAATTAATTACGTAATGGTTTATCCATTATGTAATTATTGTATCTTTATTGTAGATATGACTTTGTCTTGCGATTTGTATGAATAAATATGCAAACAATTGTGGAAAGGTATTTCTGGATTATGAACTATAATGTAGTAGATTCATGTTGTCAAAAAAATGCATGTTTGTCTAGCTTTCAAAGAAAATAGAAGTAGTAAAATATGTCATTTTGCCATGTGATCTGTATATAATAATACAGTGCCTTCATAAATGATTACAAGCCACGTGATCAGGGTCGAGATTCTCAAATCAATCGCAGAGCAATTCATATGCGAATATCCTTTTCCTCACTACGGCAATTGAGAGAGACCAGAAATATATTTGCATACGAGTTGCTCTTCGAAAATCACAGTCCTGGTCACGTGGCTTATAAAGGCACTGTAGGTATGTTTCAATAATACATTACTTCTATTTTGCATTATATACATTGCATAATATGCTTTCTCTTTGGAATTGAGGCGCAATTATTGCTTTTATTTATGTTAAATTATTATGCACTTTAAGGTAATTACAAACTGTATACTTGTATTCTCTAAAATATAGCAAGAAATTTTAGTCAATGACCTGTTCACTTGTGACTCGTTTTCAGAAAACTTGATTTACTGCTACAATTAAATTGTTTATCTGCCCTCTATTTTTTTGCTGAGGGAAGTGTATTTTTAATTACCACTAGTGATTTTTTTTCTCAGTGCATAAATTATTAACTAAGTGAATACTAATTCATTACACTTATCCTTGATGGGGTTTCATTATGAACTGTTTCTCAGAAACTAATATCTAATAGGAGCTACATGGCTTTGTACCCGTCACTGTACCGCCTTGTAATGCTGAAGTTGTGGTTCCAAAAGTACCTACTCAATACGCTCTAATTAACTTGGTGAACATCTGATGCAATGGGTTGATGAAGGCAAGTTCCAAACTTAACAGATTGTTTTGATGTTCGTCTTTACACTCAAAGCAGTCTGATGTTGATGACATATTTAAGATTAAGGAAAGAACGGAAACTTGAGTGCCTGCGCGAAAAATGCTGAATTTTATATACAGGGTGAGCATAGGAACCGATACAGAGCAGGTGTATGTAGGGAGTCCCAAATTATTGCAATTTAACTGAAGATGCCTATATACAAAGTTGTACACAGGAATTATAGACCTTCAAAGTGGAGCCAAATATTTCAAAAAAGAAATTACTTTAACTTGGTATAACCAAATTTGGTACAAGATTTAGGTTTATTATAAGCGGGTCACAGACGAACGTACATGTATGCAAACATCAACGCGCATTCATCTACGCGCAAACAACAACGCCTGTCTATGGGCATAATAACGTCACGTACACTTTTTAATTTTTTCTGATAAGCACTATTAAAATCTTGTTTCAATTAATGCATTTTTTCTTGAAAACCTTATAGTTTTTTAAAATTTAACAAGAATGAAAAAGTGTTTTAAATTAAATTCTGTTTATAAACCTAAATCATGTACCAACTGTATAATATGCAAAAGAATATTTTATATTTGGATGGAAGTTCCAAACTATGTTAGCGATTTCAGGTAAATATGGGGAGTAGATGTTTGTATTAAGCACATCGCTGTGACAGAAAGTTTTACCATTTAAATATGGTTTCCTCTAACCCAGTAATTTTCGCGTGCTCTTTTGGGCTCAAGAAGTTTTAATGAAATAATGCCCCACCACCATGTTTCAGACATATTATTGCGAGTGTAACTTAATAATAACTCAGATATTGCCTTTATGCTCCAGAAGATCGGGAGAGTACACAGATAAACGTGATAAAAGAACACTTTAAGTGTGTTAGTAAAGTTGTCTGGAAAGCCCTCTTGATTATACAGCGTGTTCGAAAATACGTTGCACATTAGAAGCTCTGAAAAGTATGAATACAAATCAAATATTATTTAGTTTGGTCTTCGGACTGCCAAGTCGGTAAATTTTATTGATTTTTCATAGCTGGATTTAAATTTATTAATGTTTTCACAGAATGGTGTATCTCATTGGTGTGCATTTTTTTATTGAGAAAAGGGCACGAACCAATTGCACGCCATTGACGGATGTAGTACAACTACAATAAGGTCATTTGGCAAAACCTCAAATCAAAGAGCTAACTATTTTTAAAATTCACATGCTACTTAAAAACATATTCGTCTAATCTACCTATGATAGATTTAATTATGATGACGGACTATTTTAATACAAATCACCAATTTGTGACCGATAAGTCACAGCAGTGGCGTAGCGTGGACTAATCTAGACGTGGGCGAAGTCGCATCAGCGAGGCCCTTTTCTTCCGCCATTGGATGCTGAAGGAACTGAATATTGTGACACACAGTGGCGTACCTGTTTATTATTGACATGTTTATGATGAGATTGTTTTTTTATTAAAAAAATCTAGTTTAAAATACTTTGTTCACTGAACCCCCCATTTCAATTTTTTGGCTACACCACTGGTGACACATAATAGCTACATGCAAGGTCACAGTGTGCATTATTTTGGTTCAAATATTTTCATAGAATCGGGAGAAATTAAAAAAAATTAAATTTTACAAAAAATTTTTAAATGCTGTATCTTGAAAACAAAAGGCGATCGGACATTAGTGTATATAATTTTATTTTTATTTTTTTGGTCCTCCATTGCATGATACTATGCATTGTAGTTTTTTCAATGTCATTCTGTATATTTTCAAGAAAAGAATGGTGAAAAATGAGAAAGTTTGTTTACAAAATTATTAATTTATGACAAAACTAGTTAAAGTAGTGAAGTCTGAATGATCTGAAAATTTCATAATTATGAGGTGTTTAAATGCTAAATATAATTATTTTTTGTAACCTCTTCAGTACTAAATAATATGTCGATAATAGAGCACACCCAGCAGAGTGTGCAAATTAATTATAGTACGTGTGGTAAAGCCGCGGTAAAGCTTATTCTTAGTAAGGTCTTTTAGGGTGTTATTCGTACTATTTAGAGTTCATGGCGTTCGGTTTTAAATCACCCTCAAGGGGGCCTCGCGCGAGGCCCCTTTAAGTGCGAGGCTGTGGGCGAGGGGCCGCTTCGCCCACGCCTAGCTACGCCACTGAGTCACAGACACGAAGCTTTTTACATCGCAGTAGAAACTATTGAACGCTAGTGACCTCTATCGCGATTCGGCCATAACGATATGTTGCAAACACGGAATTCCTGGAAGAACTACTCTGCGTGCTAATACCTACTATTGCTAATGGTTTTCCAGGTGTAATTCAATGCTGGTCGGGGCATTAAACCCTGTAATTTTATGTGAATGTACAAAATCTTTTACAAATTACAGCTTATGGAAAAATAGCAATAAAACGATAACATTTGTCGACATAACTTTAATATATTTATTTAATTCTGTAAACTAAAACGAGGGAATAATATTGTTCTATTAGAACGTTCATATACACGGCAATAAAAAAATTTCGACCAATTTTTATACAACACGTACTTTTTATATTACTCTATAGCTTCTTAGTCGTTTTTTTCGTTCCAAGAAACCGCCAAATTCAAATTTTCAAAGCGTTCATTACAAACTTTTCAAAAATGTTGTAGATATTAAAATTGTTAACATTAACGTCAACTTTTGGAGAAACGACTCTTGCCAAATAATTAGACCCTATAAAGATATGCCTACTACAGTATTTATTGACTATACTGTTCCTTTTACATTAGCGTGTCTTCTAATAGACAAAAAATGCTAATGTATCTAAAGCAAACAACTGTTTTTTTATAAGACATATATTAAAAGCTTTTACAGACGATACAAAGAAAAATCTATCAAGTCATTGTAAATACTCTTTTGACATACAACTGCAAGGAAAGATTATATCAAGGACTAGACACGATGCTGTTTTGTTTGAAATTTCCTTTCATTGATGTATTTTATGTTGCATTGTGTCTCCCTCATTGTAACCGTTTAAAGTCAGTTACTAATGCGGTAAAGGGGGTTGTATATCATCACATGAATGTTCCAACATACCTAGAAGCCAACTAAGGACAATTTTATGCAAATAACAATTATGTTTCAAGCTTAACCTTAATCCTCGTAAAATTCGGATTGTGTGGAATGTGACCCTCGCTCTTTTTCACACTTCGCATAATTATACGCTTACATAAGGGTCTCGAGACATTAATATACTCGCGACAAGAATTCAGACGACTTACGTCATACGAACAAATGAATAATTCATTATATTTTCATCAAAATATTTAAGAAACTGCAACTGATAGCAATAAAACTATATACTTCACTAAAAGTGTGCATTATATATTGCACTAAATTGCAAAAAATTATCGTTTTTAACGCGATCAAATATCGACAATTACGTTGACAATAAAAACAAATGTGTAACGTCAACCGTGACGTAAGCCGTCTGAATTCTTGACGCGAATATATAAGTGTTGTTTTAGCATAGAAAAAATATTGTTATAGACCCACTTTTTTCTAATTTTGTACTTATACACGATTCAAAAATACTAGAAAAACAAATAAGTACCGACTTTACGTATTTTTTTGTTTTTTCGATTTCTCATCTAAAATTTAGTTTTTTGTAAATATATTCATAACTCCTAAGCCGATTTTAATGGAATTTGGTGTGGGTTTATAAGCTGTCTATCTGAATATTATTAAGAACAGTTTTTTCAAATACCACAGACGGCTATGCCACTCAGTTTTTTTTTGAAAAGCTTTTGTTTCCATTTTTTTTTTAATTTTTGACCAGTGCCCTATTTGATTCTATACAAAAAAGTATTCTTTATTATTTTCAGTTCTAGAAAAAGCTGTAGTACTACCATTGACAAACTTGAAAAATTATGAATGCATAAAACAAAAAGTGTAGCTGCGAAAATAATTCAAATAAATTAACTATCTACAACCACATACCAAATTCCATTAAAATAGGCTTAGGGGTTCTGAAGATGTTTGCAAAAAAAATTAGGCCTAATTTCTAGGGGTCCCAAAAATTAGAATTCGGGAAAATAAAAAAAAAATGTTTGAAATAATTTCTCATGCCAATTTTTTTTCTAGTATTTTTGAATCACTCTGCATAAACGAAAATTTTGTTTGGTGTAACACAATGTATCCACAAATTACAGTAGAAGAGGAAAACTTTTATTTTTTATTTATTTTTTTTTTTTAGAAATCTCACTATAAAGCCACTTCACTCTTGAACTATGTCAGTTTTTTATTTTATGAATATTCTTAATATCAAAACTAAATTTCTGCGGTGATATGATTACTTTGATAAACAAAAATTTTTATGAACACTTAGTATTTACAGGAAACAGCGTTTTATTATTTCTATTTGTTAAAGAAGTACATTGAGTTTTAATGCCCGGCAGTTATCTTCTTCTGTAATTTTTTGTTACATCCAAAAGAATCTGTTCATTTTAAATACAATCGTGTATTTCTGCCAGGACCAACTGATAAATGGAAGTTTTAAATAAAGCGTAGTTCTGATTAATCAGGGGTTGTTTTAAATATTCAGAAACTGGTAATGAACAGGAGCAGGCTAAACACGTTAACGGAAAAAAAGTTGATTCACGAGATGAACAATTAAATATAAGTTTTTTTACATGCGGTTCGTATTTTCTTATCGGCTTATCCTGAATTTGACGAGCAAGTGCTTCAGGGGTGTATTTCACTAAATTCGATCAAGTGTGCGTAAAACAAATGATGAATTTGCTCCTAAGCTATAATGAACGATTAGTGTTACAAAAAAGGTCCTTGGAGATATTATTTGTTTTATTAACTTGCATTCTAGGTTTTCTTATTATGGGACTATGAGAGTTTGCCGTCATAATGATTGTTGAACATGAAACTTAAACGTACAGATAATACAGTATTTCTTGATACAGTTACAGAAACAAAAAATAATATTACAAGATTGTTTAAGATCACAAAAAGCAGTTGCTCTAGCATTCTGAAATTATGGGAGGGTAGCTTAAACCCCATTGAGTTACTTCCTCCCATTAAGAGATCGCCCATCTGAGCTGTTGACCATCCCATTATACAGGGTGAGTCAGTCATAATGTCATTAATTTTAACCACGTATTCGGGAGGCCTAGTAAAGGCAGAAAATCGAAAAAAAAATTTGTTACTCGACCTTTAAAAAAATAAACAAATCACCCTATAAAAATCAGTAACACGACGCTCCTGGTGCGCTACAAACTTTCTGATGACGCACCCATACGAGAATCGAATACCGTATCAAACCACTCTGCATTTCCCGCATTTCTTTCCCCCCAAATTTGTAGATCATGCCACACATTTGGAGGAGGGATGGAGAGAATACAAGCAGTAAGCAGTAGTTTGTTTATTTCAGTCCTACCTCACGTATTTGGCGTAAATTCACAACGCATAATTTTACGAATTCCGAATATGTGGAAATGGTAGTGGGAAAATGTTTACGAAATGCGACTGACCCTAATTTTATTAATAAAGTGCAATGGACGGATAAATGCAGTTTTACTTGAACTGTGAGCTGTAAACAGGTTAGTGCCATACTACTTAAAAAACAATACATTCCTAGGACTGCAAACTGAATAATTAACTGTACTGACAAGTGATACTAAAAATTCATATTTATTTGTAAAACGTAGTGAAAACGTAATACCAAAATTATTAAACGGTAATAACCTAACATTCGAAAACATTTATTTATTATCTACATTTGTTTTTATTAACAAATAAATCAATATTTAAGGAAAATTCATTCATGTAGGTATCTAGATTAAAAATAATTCCTTGTCGTGAAATAACAGTACAAAAACTAGGTAACTAGGTTTTGAACCTAATAATACGGATAAGCGGTGTGTCATTTCAGTCTTGAACAGTTTTCTGTCGACAACACAATGGTTTTTTATTACTTAATATTTAAACACGAAACACTTTTCAGCTTCTCTTAATAATTTACCCATTGGGTATAGGTTTTTTATGTAATGTACGTAAATGGTTTATTACTCGGTTTATTATTAGACATGTTGGAGTATTGTTGCAGGCATAACAGCTACATTTGCTCAGAGAAAAATCGACACGCGAGTGTACGGGTATCGTTTGATTGGGCCGTATTTTCTACCGGAAAACCTGAGTGGACCGCCTTACTTGCAATTTTTAATAGAATTATTTGATTATTATTATTTGATTTTATTGGATATTAACATTTTAAATTATTATTGGCTGAAGTTGAACTGAGCAAGAAAAAATTATATTCTAAAATAGTGAGTACAACCGTTTATTTGTGATGTCTAAAACCTAGGTAGGTAGGTACTCTATAGAAAAATATTACAACTTGACAACATTGCATCAGGTCGACATCGAATTGAACTGTGAGCTGTAAACGACCAAGGCTGTCAACGGTCAGTGACAGTCTGAAAAGGGGGTTTAAATAATGATTTGAAAATATTTTTCTTTCGGCGTAAATATGCATTTAGATTTTTTTTAAATCACGTATTCGCATTATACTCATTATTCCCTATCTCCTCTTAAAATTAATGACAATATGACTGACTCACCCTGTATAGAAAAAGATGAGATTGCTTAAGGGATTTCTCTATAGGCCAAAGAAGACCATCGTTCTCCCTATATGGATTTTCTTGTTAAAAAGCCTTTGTTATCGTGTAGATGTTCTGTATATTAAATTATTATTTGAAAAAAAAGTAAATCAAAATAAAAAATCGACCTGTTTCGGGAATTTTCAATAATGTCTCTTATTTACCTAATAATGAATTTGTGCATAACTTTAGGGCGCACTGTATAGGTAGTAGAAATATAATTCATTAGGACAAACAAATGTATCAGAAATATCTTTTAATTACTTAAGAAAAATTCGGCCATTAAATAACATAGAATGATTAACTTGAACGTTAAGTTTTGAACATTTCTCAAGTTGTAATTTAACACTTTCAATCTGAGACATTTATTTATACGCTCTTATTTTATTTTATTCCTCCATTCCCCCACTTACTCCAAGATGGAAATCACGAAAATAGGAATCATAAATTACTTGTCAAATTACCACCTCACTTTTATGAAACGAATCCTAATCCCTTTTACAGCAAAAAAAATTGCTCGCTTGAGAATTGAAATTTCCGCTTCGTGTTTTTCAATGGGGAACGTTTAAGAAAGGGAACTTGATATTTGTTTTGCCGCCACAATACGCGTTGATCATTGAGGGCGGATTTGGCGACTGTTTTATTTATTTTACCGTCATCGACATGTCTCCAAAGATCCCCACACATTCTTCCGTTTAATCACAATTGACGGAAAAATAAATTGACTGCCAAACACAGCTAGTTCGTTTGGTGGAATATAATATTTTCCGTTTGAGAGATTAACGTAAATTTATAAATAATATGGACCGTTGAATTTCAGGCTGGATTAATCAAACGACAATAACAGGTTATTTGTGTGTGTCTCCGAATCATTTAAGCAGAGCTTTTGAGGTAACAGTGGGATTGGAACAGGGTTATAGAACCGTCGCGATAAGTTGTGGCAAGTCCCTAAAAGCTGTATCAATAATTTACGGCAGAAATACTCAGAGACGATAATAGATGATACAACAAACTAGCAGCTTGTGCTGAGGGAGAAGATCAATAATGGTACCAGAACAAATGTAAGATGTTAACGTAAATGTACACACACTATCAAAAGTCTTGGACCCCCTCCCCTGTATATAAAATGATTCGATTAAATCTAGTGGTTTTTCTTAATGTGGTAAAAAGTACATGGACTTAATAAAAAATTGCAGACCATGAACCTTTACTTTATTACCAATGTTTTTACAAATCTGGTCAGTCTGGCAGTGTATTCAGTTCCTTTGAAATTTTGTACATTATAATGCCAGGATGTGAAATTTCTGCGTTTACCCGAGCAAGAATGACTGCTTTACATGATGCAGGACATTCTAATCATCAGATATCGAACATGTTGGGCATTCCTAGATCATCTATTGTATGAATAGTACACAGATATGGAGAATTTGATACAGTGGAAAACAGACCACATAGTGGACGTCCTCGAGTATCTAATGAAAGGGAGGATCGGTATTTGGTGCAATATGCCCATAGACACCGCACATTTTCCGCTGCAGCTCTCAGGTTACCCTTTGAAGGTACGTTTATGGACCCCGACTCTACTTCCAGGGCAGCATGCTGCCCGTCTCCAGTGGGCGCGAGGGCATAGGTGTTGGCTTTTACGCCACTGACGGTGGTCTTATTTACAGACGAAACCATAATTGAGCTGGCTACTGATGACAATCAACAAAGAGTCTGGAGAGAACCAGGTCGTCAACAGCGACTTCATTTTCCCCGTGAAGTTGCTCCGTATGAAGAGGGTACCGTCATGTTTTGGGGTGGAATAATGTTCAACCGCCGTACCCCATTAATTCGCATACCACAGAATATGACCAGTCAAATTTACATCGAACAAGTTATTACGCCCATTATCTACCCCCTACGTAATGAAATAGGTGAAAATTGTATGTTTATGGACGACAACATTCGACCACATCGCGCAAGAAATGTTCAAGAGACACTTGAAGTAGGACATATCGATAGATTAGATTGGCCAGCCAACTCTCCTGACATGAATCCTACTGAAAACAAGTGGGATTTCGTTGCTAGAGCCATTCATAATCATATTCCTCCACCTCAGACTGCAGATGAGTTAGTCGTGGCGGCAGAAGAGGAATGGACCAATATTCCGCAAGAGATCGTTAACCGCTTGATTATCTCAATGCACAGACGTATCAATATGCTATTGGAACGTGGTGGAGGTGATACAGACTATTAGTCAAGTAGAGAACTTGCTTTAGCGGTCAGAACATCATTGAGAGACTTCACTTATTTTGGGTAGTTTACGACGAGAAATGAAAAATAAATCAAACTCAACCTTCAAACTGTATCGTTGACGAATCAGCGTTTTATACAAATTGAGCTTTATTTTCAAATACCTGTGGAAATAAAATAAAAAAAATACGATTCGGGTAAACAAGTAGTTGCTATATAGTGCAAAATATTAATCAGGAACGGTACTAACTATACGATTACAATCGAGAGAGTAAGTTCAATAAAAAGCACCACGGACAAAATGAAACACTGATAGAAATAGAAAACTCATATTGTCAAGAGCTTTAGAACGGTTTGTATTTTATGAATTTTGTATTTACACTTATGCATTGAAAGGAGAGTGGACTCGTGCACTGGTAAAATAGGATTGATGGAAACATTCAGAATACGAACTAAACTCGGCAAACAAATAAACGCTTTTACATGCGGATTGAAACATGGTGGCTTTATGCTAGCTGCATTCTCTCTATACAATGAAATTAATAAACACTTATTTATATACTGTGCCTGAAGTAAGTACATTCCTTCAAAGCAGTTGTAAATGACATGAAAATAAGCAACAACTAACCTATGGTCTAATTTGTTATACTCGTATGTTTAAAAAAATGATTAAAATATAATTTCGCTAATGCTGCATCTCTCTTATCCAACTGCTTACACTGCACTAGCTAGGTCAAGTTCAATCTGAGGGTGGTTTAGGGTACGGGCAGTTTCGTCTGCTATAGATTCATTTATTTCATTTTATTCAAATCAAGAGTTAGCAGATATCGTATAGATTCAAATAATACACATCTTAAAATATAAACTTAGGACATAATAGTGACATAAATTTTACTACGAATTTATTCTGTATTACATATATCTGTCGAAGCTCTGAACAATCTAATCCAGATGTACTTATATAGAATTAGACTTATATGTCAATTTTATTCAATCAATTTTGCATTATTTCTGTAACCGTTGTATTAAGAAGCTCTACGTCACATAATTTTTTCAGTTCCCAAAGATCAATCATGTATATTGTTATCTTAAGTTTTTACTAACATTATCAACAGTTTAAATGCACGTCAACCTTAACAGATTGAATCTCTGGTAGGGTGTTATTTAAAAATATCTTATTGAAATCAAGAATTAGCAGATATGGTACGAGAATGTGTGTGCACCCATACCTAATGCCCATGTCAACGCCGGTCACTTATTTCAGAAATACCCTGTATAAGAAACTGTAACATGTAGCAGACTTATAAACCGCACTCACCGACAGTTAAAGGCTGTTAGGAACGCTTGCCGAAATTTCCTGTTCATGAAGCAGTACGTAATTGGATTACAGCAGGAACTGACGTAAGCTAGCAAATGGACAAGTGAGATCCCCGTAGAACCGACGTGTTTGTACACGTCTTCTGGATAAAACAAATACCAGGTGTTTAAGATGTGTAGAGGTGCCCAGCAGATGAAGAACTCGGCCACTATGACGAACAACATACGGATAACCTGTAAAAATATAGAGGATTAGAAATGAATAGTAATACGCCACACATTCATACATACAGGTCATTAAATTTTAAAAATGTTACTCATACAGGGTGTAGCTTTGAACAAGTTTCATATTCCGTCGCAGTTTCCTTTCTCTAATTTTTAAAATGTTTAACAAGAAACTTTTCCTAAGAAGTGAAAGAGCAAAGCTTAGGTAAGTTTGTAATAAAATCTGAATAAACCTACACACAAAGGTTTAAATAAAATCCACGTTTAAATTTAACTCTTCGCTTTTACACAGTAGAAAAACCATGATTATGAAGTTCTAGATAAGTAACTAAGCCAGTTTGGATTTTATTGCTTACATAATTTAAATAATCCATTCATTCCTAATAAAAAAGAGTATAGAAATATTTGTTATAAAAAGGTTTGTTTTTCTTCTACACTTCAATAATTGTAGAAAAGCAAGGTTAATTTTAAAATATTAAAAAAATTTATTATCACAAATATTGTAACACTTGGTATATAGATATATATGTTTCAATCGCCTCAAAATCAAGTATTCTGTCACCTCCTAAAATTATTGTAACGATTTGCAAGATACACATATTAAAATATATTAACAGTAAGTAAATAGTTTTTTAGCATAATTTTTTGAATAGTAGGAACTAATATTGCCTCTTAAAGCGACAATTAATGTTACAGTTACTTAGTAACGGTCATTTATTATGGGTTAGCACGAGACTATGGATTGGTAGCTACCTACTCCAGTCCTCAACCCAATAAATTTCCTCGAGACATTTTTGGTAGGTGGGTAATTGAAAACCCGTCAACCCTCATCTATCTCTCTTAATGGAGTTGAACAAAAGTCGGTATATCAAACGGAATCGAGAAATTAGATATTTTATTTCATGTCGTCTTATATTCAAAACTGGAGCAACATTCCGTCCTAATTTCAATCTGAACGCTATCGAAGTCTGTGGATGCCTGAATCGTGATTTATTATTATTGTCGTGTTCTACAGAATGTTCTTGAAAAAGGATTGAATTATACCTGAAAACATATAGCAAACAGCCAATGTTAGTCGTCAGCGGTGCCATCAGACATGGCCAGCTGGTTGGCTTTCTTCAGTATGTCATAGGTCAAACCACCGACTAAAAACCCCGACTGTTCTCTATGACAACATACGTACGCGCGACATAATGTTTACAAACACCCAAACGCCAAAAACCTAAAGAGTGACTCATGTTACAGACACGCGCACAATTTGTAGCAGTCGACATAAAGAAGCATACATGCAGCCAGTATATTTTTCCTATAAAATCGTGTGCCACATATCTTTGAGAGCATACCCGATCACACAGCTTCTTTTGCAGCAAATACGCATGCGCCAGATCGAAGAAGTTAGCCTACTATTGGTTGTGACGAATTGATGGATCCACCTGTTCCATTTCCAGCGCTATCATGGGCTGGCAAAATTTTGGGTATATCTTTCCGCAAATTTAATTATGAACGTAATTAATTTATAAGTGATCTTTTGTTCTTAAGAATGGAGAACAATTTAAACTCTGCGACGTATTCTCAAAATCGTAAACGCCCTAATTTAACAAGTGAAGAATATCAGATGATGGCATGTATGAAGGGTTTAGGGAGCGATGTCAAAATATGAGTGTAAATGATGTTGAAATTTGTAGTTCATTAACAAGAATATACATGAATAGCATATATGTATCGTGCAATAAGTGTGGTAAAGAAGTACAACTGCAAAACGGAAAATAGTGGACACTCGCGGATGGAACATGGTATTTTAAAAATAAGTTTTCTATAAAAAAAGTTAGGGTGCTATATCTTACAAGAATATATACAAGGGCGACTTTGTGAATTATGCGTGACATATGAATTATGGTAAGCGAATTTCCATATAAATGAAATCAAAAAGAGTATAGTTATAGAAAAAGACGAAAGAGTGATATGGCGAAGAAACTATTTAAAATAAATAGTAAAAGTTCGGAATCTGGATCGAAGTATATATTAAATTTTGACTAAACATGGATACATGAAGGTCATATGGAAGGCATTATGATATAATAAGAGTCAATGTGTGACCGTTATACTGACAGTGCTAATAATCAATAGTGAATAGTGTGTATATATAGTGCAATGCATTTTAAGGCCTTTTGTCCTTATGGATGTGGAATTCGCGAATATTTGCCAAATTTGTTTCATGAGAAATCTCTAGTTGTAACAAATTTTGTCAACTATAACATTTTCTGTCATTTTCATCATGAAACTGTCATGATAGATTATTGTCAGAAGCTCAAAACAAACTTGTTAACACCACATAATAATGAAAGTAGTAATAATATTTGCACTATTTTACTGTTTTGCAAAATTTGTTAAAAGTTGCTATTAGTTGGTCGCTTTCTGCTTGTGACCGTATCTAAGCCCAGTATTGTGTATCCAATGACCACTAGATTTCGTTTAACCTATTCGTATGTTCATAAAAATATATTGAAAATAATTTCATAATCAATTTAAGTTTCTTAATAAAATATTCAAGAATATAAAACAAACGGTCTTCTTCAGCGCTATCTGTTTAATCCATACAAATAGATTAGCCTTCCACTGCAAATTTCCCTATAAATAACGGGTGTTTTGCAATTCAAGCGCCATTGGAGACGTTAATTAGACTGCATTCTCGTTACTGAACGCCATTAGGATTAAATGCTCTAAATAGTTCTCTGACGAGTCGATTTAAGTTGCCCCACTATGTCAATTAAACTACCAACTAGTATACATCAAGGTCGCTGGGTAAGTAATTACCTGGCGCTACTTAACAGATATTGTTTAGTTTTAAATTTGAATTTGTTAATATTAAATGTTTTAAATTCATCAGGAAGAGAAATAAATAGTTTGATGGCATTATAAGTGAAACATCTTAAAAAAAACACTTCTGTGAAGGGGCATATGAATTTATTTTTGAATCTAATATCTCTGACGGTAAGAATTTTATGGACAAAATTTTATGGATGGTGACGTCTATGATTCTCCATGTTAGGCCACTTGATCTCATCGATTTTGTGAGAAACATGATCATATTTTCTTAGACCATAAATGAGACGACAGCACGAATTTTGCATTTTCTGAATTCTGCTTTTCGCATGTTGAGTAAGACATGGGCCATACACATAATCACAATAATTAAAATGGGAAAGAATAAATGACTCACATAACATAATTTTAAGTTTTTTATTAAGATTGTAACGAGTACTGTAAACCATTCTAAGAGAGGAATAAGCTTTTTGCAGTAAAGTTTTAACATGCTCATCAAAACGCAAATTACTGTCAAGAATTACTCCAAGATTTCTTGCATGGTCACAGGTGAGAACTGGAATACCATCAATCAAAATATTATAATTTTGATTTAAAATTTGTACCTTATTTTTACTTCCAAAAAACATAGTTTTAAATTTATTAGAGTTCAACTTTAAATCATGTTCCTCTGATAACTGTTTAATAGTTTCTAACTCAGAGCTGATGATATCATTTGACCGCCGAGATTCTTCAATATTGAAGTGAAAATACAGTTGAGTATCATCAGCGTATGCTTGTAGTTTACACTGTTTAACTGATTCTAATATTCCAGCAGTATATATTATAAAAATCAAAAGGCTCAAAATCGAATCTTGAGAAACGCCAGAAAGAATTTCTAAACTGGAAGAGAAAATATTATTAAGTACACGCTAAGATCTACCATGTAAATAAGAATTAATGAGTGTGAGAAGCTTATGGTATATTGTATCGAAGGCCTTAGAAAAATCCAATAAAACCACAACACTAACTAATTCCAAGTCTTGAGCTTTTATTAAGTCATATGTGATAGTAACTGGAGCAGTCGAAGTGCCACTTCCCTTTCTGAAATCACACTGTGTCACCTGTTTCCACATGACGTTTCGCTTGTATTGTGTTAAAATATAATAGGGTGCAGGATGATCTTGAGAAAATGTTGCCCTTCTTTTTCTCCGTTATTATTCGAGAAAACAGATGTTAGAATGAAAGTTGTAGTCATAAATAGACATATGTGTAATTTATATTAGGATCAGAAACTTGTACTGAAAAAAGATCAACCATAATCCTAGAAGCAAGAAAAACAACTCAGCGAATGAACCAATAATATCTTTAAATTGCTTTACTTACCAATCTAATCAGAGACAAATCAATTTCTAGGTCAAAATTCCGAAAGGAAAACACAGATATCGTACTCCCCACGGTTCAAACAACAATAAATCTCGTTATTTGTATTGACAGAGCACCTCCTGTCCAATATCACATTAATCAGATTACTGGAGAAACAAATATTCTGTACCAGACCTTTTATGTTATTTTTCAAATAAACTCGAAATGTAAATGTTTCCGTAACAAAAAAATTATAAGAGGAAATATATCACGGAAGGCTATTTACTTCGATTTTTCTTTAGAATACATCTTGTACGACAACCTTTGAACCCAGAACATCGACCATGTCCGTATGAAATATACTTCTATCTCCAGGACATCAAATAATCCTAATCCTGACATGAATATATAGGACAGATAGGAGATATTGTTACGGATAACTGACTTTGGGTACACTCTGGAGAAATAAAACTTGCCTACAGCCATGTCACAAGGTGTGCAAAGCGTTAAGGAGTTTGAAATATGGTACGACAGCGACAGTAGCTGCATCTTCAAGCTGAGAAAAATATAAGTCGACTATCTATTTAATAAAAACATTTTCAGTAATAATAGATAAGTTGTCTATTCACTTTTTGTTTCTAAACAGTTTCTACACTTTTTTGTATTCCAAACTTATTAACAACAAAATAGATTTATTTGATAAAGCTAGCTATAATTTGCTGACGCAAATGCTCCGCAGATTCACTGTGAACCTTGTAAACTAATATCTTGAGATGTTCCCATACAAAAAAATCAATAGGGTTCATATCGGGTGATCTGGGTGGCCAAGGTTGACCTGGTTCTTGAGTGCCTCGTCCAATCAAGTTATTATCAAATATTTCATTTAAAAATTCACGAGCACTCAAACTAAAATGTAGGGGATTTGGGTGATTTGGAAATCTTTCCATATTTTCTGAGAACATTTACCATAGTAATGTATATTTTTTACACCATCAGAAAGTGGAGATTTCAACGAACAAAAAGCCCACCGACTTTTTAAAAAAAGCAGATATTTTGACGTGAGAATTTTTGATTGAATATTAGGGTGCTTTTTCGATATTAAGTCAAAATAAGGTGAAAAAATTAATATTTTAAATCAATAAAATTACAGTGTGTTTGGGATATAAAACGGTAAGTTCTTACCAAATTTCGTGAAAAAAAATTTTTAAATGTAAATTATTTTTTCTTTCATTTTTGTTGTATTCCTTTCCTTTTCCAATGGGTTTCATCCTATTTTCTTTTTGGTGTCAAAAATTATCGACCTTGGCTAAATGTGACGGCTTTTTATTGTTATTGTTGTGCATGGCCTCCCTAAGATCTGTTTAAGTAATTTAAATAACTGTAAAAATGCACTTCATCAAATAAATCAATTTTGTTGTTAATTAATTTGGAAAATAACAAAATATAAAAAAAAACAAAAAGTGAAGATGTCTAATACAACGGTGCATGTGATGACCTATTTTATTTATAATATTATACATACTAACTATCATACTAAATATGCACACCAAATTTGATTAAATTATCTCAAGCGGCTTAGAAATTAAAACTGTTTTTTTTCTAATTTTGACGCGCTGGAGCTGTCTTAAACCGCACATTTGTATAACAAAAAAATCCTTATTTTTGGCCACAAAAACACCTTGTATGATTACCGTCAAATTTATATTCATTCTATTTTTAGATAACGTGTATTATTTCAACCGGAACTAAAATGACAAGTGCGCCTGATCTTACGCGCGAATTCTTTATCAAATTTACATAAATACATATCTAGACACTCTTTATCTCCAAGCTAGACAGTTACATTCCTGGTGTCTATCACGATTCAGCTATCCAGCGGTAAACTGCAAGCTGTTCAGTTTCAACAAAGCAAGCCGCTTTATGTTTTTAAGACTGGCTATATTACAGCTTAGTCGCGTCAAATTAGCATGAAAAAAGTTAAAATGGACAACTTTTTGCGGAGAAGTCCGATTGAGATGCGGTTTTCTGCAAAATGTTCAGGGAATTGTTTATAACAAAAGGTACATCTAACCTCTGTACGCTCGCAAATTTTTAATTGTTTATTTAACAAATGACCCATTTTTGTTGAACATATGACAAATGTCACACACGATTCAACTAAAATGTCTGGAAAATGTTCTCTCGGGGGTTTTCGAGGTCCCTCTTTATCACTTTGGTGTTAGCTTTATTATTTATTGCTAAATTGTTGTAACTGGACTAATTAACAAATTAAAAACTCCACCCCCGAAATCACTAGAGAACCGGAATTTTTTCCAGGATTTCTGGCTTATTAAGGCAAATTCCCTGAACATTTTGCAGAAAACCGCATCTCAATCGGACCTCTCCGCAAAAAGTTGCAAGTGAAATTCTAATTTGACGCGTCTAGCTGTTTTTTTTTTTTTTCACTTATACCTTAACATTAGTTTTTTGTACACTGTGCTCTGTGTTGAACACAAATTCATAATTACTGTTTTAATAAGTCTATATATTTTCGTTTCCATTTTGAATCTTTATTATTTAATAAAATTTTTGATAAACATAAACAAAAGTAACCTACAAATAAGTGTCAGAATGTAAATTTTTGACATCCAAAATGGAGTTACATTCAGCGCAAGCCAAAAAATTTTCGCTGGAAGATTTTTAAAGCTGCTGAAATTCAGCGTAAACGTCTTAGAAACGTAAGCTTTAAGCTACATGCAAGCTGCTGGAAACGCTTGCTTGTGTTAGACAAGGGGATTCACTTTGCATACCCTCTTCTTAGCTTCTATGCTCTTGTCCATGTAGTTTGACCTTATCCCGTGTCTGCTGAAAGTGTATGTCGTTTCGTCAATTTTTGGCTCAGCGGTACCATTCGCTGTGCAGACTTCCTTCACAGAAATAGGTTCAGGGGGTGGCGCTGTAAGTTTGCAAGGCGGTATGTAGGAGGTTCTTGTGCAGCCATATCCTTGAATCTCGTGACCAGCTGCATGTGGAACTTTAACCTGAAACAAGGGGGAACGCTAACTTCTGTCCCAAAAAAAAAGAACAAGCAATAAGGACATCTACATTTTATGGCAACTACAAAGGTATTTCGAAAGTCCAAGACTCGTATGCAAGCAGCGATTATAAATTGAAATTTAACTTTGTTTTGTATAAATTCTGCCTTTATGATGGCTATTGTGCTGCTTCAAATATATTCAATATATCTCAAATGGTAATATTTAGTGGTTTTAAAGCGATTCCAATATTTATTAATTGTGGCCTGCCTTAAGGCTCACATTTGGGTGCGGTACTATCTCTTATATGCAGGATATTTAAAAAATGGTTGAAAACATAGTAGATGACGTTAAGACATGAAAATATAAAACAGATTAGTTTCTTCTCCATGGAAAAACATACAATCGATATTGCGTACAACGTTTTATCTACAACTGTCTAGGCTATAATAATAATTGTAGTATTATACATAATTTATATTTTGAATGAATATGAAATAATGTAAAAATCGTCTATTAAGAAGAAGTTACCATAGCAACGGGCATAAGCATAGCTGTCATTGGATTATTTCTTGTAATTATTGTCAAAACGTAAATATTAATTCAACCAATGATTCGCGATCAGATATTGAGAACGACGTTTCCGGTCTTGATTCAAATCTCGTACCAAAGGAATCACGGAAAAACTATGAACAAGAATTTGGTAAATAGAATAGAAAAAAGATATGGAACATAACTAACTAGAAAAGATTATTAGTATATTTCAACGAACTAAGTAAAACACAGAAGCCTTCATATCTCTGGTGCTATTACTCAATAGTATGAACACAAACTTCTCACTCCAGAAGAATATCGATATCAAAAAGTAATGAAGTGATTGCATTCCTGAAACAAAAATCAAAAGGTTACGAATCATATATTAATAAAAAAGAAAATATCCAGATTTTTTATGATCCAGATATTACAAATATATTTTTTTGCAAAAAAGTTTTATAAACAAATTTATTTTATGTTATTTTGATTATAGGTTTTACCGGCGCATGTCAACAGGGAATATTCACAAATGTGCTTGTAGAACATGTTGTAACAAAATAAACTATCTCTGTACAAACGAATGATTTCCAAATAATAAATCTGCTAGTTCATAGTAGAGGTCGTGAGCTGTCCGCACACCAACATATATTTTTTATCATAGGTACCTTTTTTAATATTCTACATCTTGGCCGATTTCACGTAGCGGTGTATATGGTAAACCTAAAAGCCACGAGGTTTCCGGGGCAGATTTTGTTGACAAAATACGACCCAAAGACTGGTTTTAGGTAAGTGGCACTTTAATATGTTTAAGATCATTTTTCTCATTGTCCGTTGTTATGAGTATATTTTGCTTATTGTATTATTTTTTAGGTGTATCGTTTATATCATAAGTAAATATTCTTGTCCTTTGTCTTATGAACATAAATTACCACAAACCCTTACAATGTGACAGATGAAGAACTATGCTTCCAAGTCATCTGGAAATATTGACGGTTTGAGTTTAGTAGCACTGGTAAGAAAATACGTCAAATTAAGAACTGAAAACTGTGATTATATTCGCTTCTTTCTTCGATATAAAGGTGGCCAATATTCCAAAAAATCTATTGGTAATTAGTAATGCGCGAGAACTGATTGAACGATTTCTTAAATTGCCTAATTCAAATGCGTATACTATGAACTGATTTCGGCGATCTTCAACCTCTCTTTCAGGCGATTGTGGGGCAGATCTTTTAAATATAAAAAGACTGGTGGCTGGAATTCTGTCGCTGAAGGCTACATCGGAACTTCTGCTGAAAAAAAGAAACTAACAGCTATAAAAATTCTAGGAGAATATTCCCTTGGCAACCGAAAATATTCCCTCAACATCCAAACTTTTCATCGACATCTAAAAATTATGTTCCCACTCAAAAAATTTCCACCTGCTCAAGCAAACCGTTAGGTAAATCCACATCTAGTATTAATTTATTCAATTGTAATGTATTTAAGAAATAAGTTTACATATTTTGTTTATTTAATAAATGTCGGATTTGAATTTGATTTAATAGATTTAAAAAGCACATGTGGGATAGTATAAGCCATTATGGCATTCGTAACATCAGTGTCAAATCATAATCATGTTGTGACACTTGTAATTAAAAACAATATATTTCCTTATTTCAATTATACTATAAAAATATGAAAGTAACAATAAAGGTTAAGATTCATCCAGTACTTACTTATTTAAGATTATTTTGTCTTAATTACATCGAAAGAACAAGTCTGTGAACTGAAAAATGCTTAAAGGATCTTAAGTTATTCTTCGTTAACAAAAATTAAGTTTTAATTGCTTTAATACGATTAATGTATTTTCCCCAACTTATTGTAAAGTCTGGCTCAGAGACAAAAATTAAAAGCTAGAATGAAACGAGTGAAGTGAATTATTGTGCCACTGGTTAATATCATTGTAAATATAGTACCTAATAATAGAACAGAATGTTTCTGTAAAAGTTATGCAGCTATCTTCATATAATATAGGTACTATTATGAAAATTCCTCACTAAAATAAACCCTTGTGTTGGGATGCGCCTACATAACATTCTTGCCTATAATAATGGATTACATTGTTCATAAGTTGATGGTTGTGTGCATAATAAAAGACTAATATATCGATTATGTCCTTAAGAGTGGGCAATGGTTGACACATTGGTCAAAGTTGCGGTCGCGGAAGGGGGGTAGGCATCACCGGTAGGCATGTCCTTAGAAGCAATAAATTATCTGGGCAGCAGTAAAAAATGACACACGCTCGACAGAGTCGAACTCGGACTTAAGCAGACGGCGTTACAGTTAGGCAAAATAGGTATATCGGGTATATCACTGTATCATATTTTAGAATTACGAATAGGAACAGTCTGTGGCGTCGCGTGGACTGTTCAAATTAATAATGCTTAACATATTGTTCCAATTCATGACCATTTTAATATTAGCTCAGTTGTAACACTATATATTATTTGTTACTAACATCAAATAATTTGACAAATATAATGAAAATTATATACTTATAGTTGTTACTACTGTTACTCATAAAATACAGGGCGTTCCTGAAATGCATATACCAGAGTGAATCACACTATATTCTTAAGATCAAAATCAGACGAAAAAGCGACACTTATGTCTAAGTGAGTGGCGTAAAAACGTGGTTGCAAAAAGAGTAAGTACGGGCAAAATAAATACTATAATATTGCTTTCGGATTTAGTAATATAATTAAATACGAGTATATTCAAAAGAAGTAGCACAAATGATACCAGTGAATCTACTGCTAAAAGAACACGTTGGCATAAAATTACCATAGCACCTCTTAAAAGATAGGTAATTTGAATACTAAAAAACGATATAAAAGTAAAATTTTCAATACTAATGCATGTGCAATAGTTTTTCGAAAATGTCTGCCCTTAAGGGGTTAATATAAGCTTCCCCTCATTTCTTTTTTGCTACTTATCGTTATAATGAGAATGATAATGAATTTAATTTTTCTGTTAAACGGTTAGTATTAAAGCGAAAAAAACAAGAGAAATAAACGTTTTAAAATAAACCAGGCTATCTGATACATTAAGGGATTCTCATTTCAACATATTCCAAGGAGCAAAAATTTTCGAAAAAATTATTGAAAAGTTGCACATGCATTGGTAGAAAATTTGTGTAAAATTATACATACTATACATACTATTATACCTTTTTCGGTTTTCAAATTCCATATTTTTTTGGAAAATGAGGGGCTCTGTCTCCTAAGGAGTGAACATTTGAAGGTCATTTTTATCCAAAACGTGTTCTTTTTAGTTGAAGATTAACCGGTACCATTTGTGCTAGTTATGTATATAATTCATTATAATAACATGTACATAATGTAAATGTATGTATCATGTACAATACATAGTAAATTTTAATCATAACTTCTACAGTTATTTTCCATTTAGTATAAATTCCCACCATCGTATTTATACAGAGTGTTACGCATAAGAACCAACACAGAGCAGGTGTATATAGGGGGTCACAAAATATTTCGATTTAACTAAATAGGCCTTCCAAGTGGGGTCAAATATTTTGGAAAAACCTATTATTTCTAAATTACTTTAACTTGGAATAATCAAATTTGGTAGGTACGTGATTTAAGTTTATAATTGGTATTCTTTGACAATGAATTAAGTAATTTGAAACACACAAGGTGTTCATTGATTTTACATTAATCGAATTTGAAAAGAAGAATGATAATATCTCACGCAGAATTTTATTTGAAACACTTTTTTACTCTTGTTAAATTTAAAAAAACTTTGAAGATTTCAAGAAAAAATGCATTAATTAAAATAAGATTTTAATAGTGTTTATTAGAAGCAATCAAAAAATCAGTAGTAGACTGTCTTTTAAATTTGACAGTAATAAAACTATGTAACTTTATATATAGGTATGTTTAGTTAAATTTCAATATTTTGGAACCCCTAGATCACGCCGTACATGCACCCAGGGGCCGCTCCAGACGGTAAGCGTACTGAGCAACCGCTCGGGGCGCCACTATTGTAGGGGCGGCATCTCTGCCGTAGACTCAGAACCCGCTAACTGCGCAGTATGCGGAGTTGCAGCATCTACAGCGCCGATCCATTTGCGTTCCCTTTATTAGTATGTAAATAATATATGTCATTTTCCTATTCAGGGTGTGTGGTGTAAAATTGCCATTGAATTACTCTTTACTCCAAATGTTATAGTAGCACTTAGAATCTTGTTAACACTGCCTGTTAGTAGCGGCGAAAGAACAAAAATTCAGGGAATAATTCTAGACCGAAAATAAATGCTACCTCTTTCTATAACATTTTTTCCAAAACTGGTTATTAACAGAGTTACAGGGTGTTAAAGTTAAAATTTTATTTTCGATATTTGTAAATAATTTCTTAAGAAATCCAAATACTTGCATAAAATTTGTAAATCGGGGGTTTTTGCGGACGAGAAATACAAATATGTTTCTAATTTTGACGTCACTAGTAGAGGGCGCCACTTATGACACATCATGTTTCTTTTAAATGACATAACTTCTTTGCTTCTTAGTGTATCCATCTGACTAATGAAACGATAACAGTTTTCAATTGGTGCACTGAATATTTCAAATAATATTATTTCGAAAACTGTTACTCCTAACGATTAATAAGGTATACCTTTTTCAGATACAACAGGTAGGAGAATCGATTGTTTTGATAGTCAGATGGATACAATAAGATGCAAAAAAGTTCTGTCATTTAAAAGAAACATGGTGTGCCATAAGTGGCGCCCTCTACTAGTGACGTCAAAAATGGAAACATATTTGAATTTCTCGTCCGCAAAAACTCCCAATTTACAAATTCTATGTATTTTTTAAGAAGTTATTTACAAATATCGTAAATAAAATTTTAAATTTAACACCCTGTAACTCTGTTAATAATCAGTTTTGGAAACAATGTTATAGAAAGAGGTAGCATTTATTTTCGGTCTAGAATTTTCCCCTGAATGTTTTGCTCATCATTTATTTATTACAGTCGTCACAAAATTTGTAATAACTTAAATTGACCCAAGATATATCAAAATATCTTATACTTATATAAAAAAAACTTTTATCTTAATTACATAGAAGGGGGGCGGCAAAATGTAATCTCGCCCAGGGCGTTAAAATAGCTAGAGCGGCCCCTGCATGCACCTACTCTATGTCTATTCTTATGCGCAACACTCTGTATACAAAGAATATTCTTTACAAAAATATTTGAACTATCAAGAAATAAATCAATAAAACAGCTATAAATTAATAATAATTATTCGTGCAAATTTGCATTGTCCACTTTTGTCAATTTAATTTTTGAACCATCTCTATGATATTCAATATTACATGGCTAAATAATCAGTTATTAAATGACAATTATTACTATAGAATCTCCATACTTATTATTTTATTGGACTATTGAAATTTTTGTTAAAAGCTAAATACTAGAAAAATAAAAAATGTGTATTTATAAACTTTTAAAATCAATTCACTTCCTTATTCAATAATAATTGATTTCTGTAAGCAACAAAACAGTGATGAAGATAGTTATTTATTTTTGTGTGGCTGCTTCTTTCAATTCATAAGTATATATTCTTGTGGAAAATATAAATTATGAAGCATTATGGATTTATATTACATACAATATTAATTATTATATGTATAGACAAATAAAAAGAAATAGTACATAAATACCGAATTATTGCCGAATTATTATGACCGAATTGCGAATTTTACCACAAACATGATATAATTGTAAAATTTGCGAGATAAGCGTAAACGGGCGCCGCCGGCTCTGATACCACTAGATTCCAAGTCTGCAATCCAGAATAGTGGGGAGAGCTAAACCGTTTAACAAGATTATTAGAGATATCTCTGGATTCATAGGATATAAAATTAAACAACTCATGATTTAGAATCTGCAATATATTGCTGAAGTCCGATTTCACTGTTTTCCTGTATATGGTTTGTCTAATAGACGTAATTAAATAAAATAGTTTAAAACTGGTGCTCGGCGCCATCTATACGAATTTTGTTAAACTACATAGGTGCAAAATTATTTATTTGATTTAAAAAAAACTCGTTGATATAAAGTAAATAAAAAAATAAAGGAATTAATCCTTGAATAGTAGTGCAAGTCCGAAATTTGTTAGATTTCCATTATTTATCTCCGGTGCATAAAAAAAAAATCATTAAATTTGGCATCTATATCAGGTACCATTGCCCACTCTTAAATTCCAAAGCGCGTATCTTTTTAAGCTGCCGAAATTGGTTATATTGACCAATACATGTTTTCTAAAATTTAATATTTTATTGATAATTGACTGATGTAAACAGCTCGTAATAATAGGTATTATATATTCAAACGGTATACTCAGATACCAACCACCAAAACCAAAAAAATATGTTGTACATGCTAAAGTTGTATGAATAATAAGCATGGAGGTTTCCAGCGTTTTACCTGTATATGGGCTTCATTAAACTTGGAAATCAATTTTTTTTCATGAGCTGTTTCAAGAATGTAGATCTTATTATTTCAATTCCAATAACCATGTTACAGCAACGAATCTGTTGTTAAAATGGCTGTTGTATAGAAAAACATGTAGCCACATGTAAGAAATCACGAGATCGGTTTTGACGAAGATTAGATATTTAAATAAAATATAACAAAAGTCAGACGCGTTTTTGGTTTAAGGTTGATGCTCTCAGAAAAAGGGAAAATAATAAATAAATATTACATTTGACGAAGTTGTTAAGTAACATTGGTGATTTAAGAGACGCTTTTTTCGCCAGAGCTATTCAAACTATGAATTTATTGCTTCCCTTCAACTTATCAGTCAACGGATCAATAGTTTTACTAAATCATGGATCATCAGTAAAATAGAACAAGTAACTTAAAAATCCCATGGAGCCATCTGATTAGCTTCTTTGGCACCACCAAAGATAAAGAATAGTCGATATTTTAATGCTACTATCACCGACGAGAAGAAAAATAAGGTTAAAGATCGTCGAAAACAGTGCCCAATATACGCATTTGGATTAGGCAGTTTAAGGCACAATCAATTTTGGGACATAGCCGATAGTATTTACACCAATTGGTTGTTTGATAGATTTATCAGCTATATATAGAAGACAGAAGCGAACATGATCACAGTTTTCAGTTCTTAATTCGACGTATCTCACCAGTTCTATTAAATTCAAGCCATCAATATTTTCAGATGTTATATTTGTATTTCTTCCGTGATTTCTCTGACACGAGATTGGAAACAAAGCTAAAAGCTTCATTCTCACTATCCAAATGGTGTTTACAATAATACTAATTGTTGTTATTAATAATTTCGACAGTTGTAGATAAATCGTTGTAGATACACAATACGTAGAATATTACATTATTACCACACTTATGCGATTATATAAACTTCACGTGCATACGGTTATAATGTCTATATACCACTTATTGTATCAATTCTTAATTTCTTAAGTAACAGCGTGTTTAAAAATTAATTGGTAAAGATAAATCGGCAACTTTGAATATTTTGAAAATCACATAGTTTATTTTATGGTAGTTGATCTAAGGAAAAAAATGATTTTTATGTTATTTTAGGTATTAATAATATTGTGTGAAACTAACTACTCTCTGGGCTAAAGAAGTTAATTTCACACAATATTATGAATACCAAAAAATATATAAACACCATTACATAAAGGGTAAACGTCATATTCATTGACAGGCTAAACTCACTTTTGTCATTGTCGATATTAAATTTCAAATAATTTTAATTTATATAATAATTTTTATAGTTAGATATTTGACTCAACGTAAAGGAGGCCACCTGAAGAAGCAATCCTAAAAATGCAGAAATAGGTCAGATCTCATTTATTGTGGTTGAATTTTCGAGTTCCCACTGTCAAAAGTGAAATTAGATATTTATAGAGTGTTTCCATTAAACCAGGTTAGTAAATTTAGATACATTAATTTCTTTAGATAATTATTGAATAGAACTTTGTCTGTGGAATTGTTCTTTAGCATACCTAGATGTTTGGTATCAGAGAGCATACATATGACTTCATTGATAGGAATTGATTTGATTTATATTAGCTTAAAATACCTTTCTAATACAGTGAAAAAATGTATATCTAATATAGTTTTCAAATTATCAAGTTCTGTTGAACTTTTAGTGTTCTTAGTAATAAAACTTTCCGTATCTCCGTCATAAATAAACGTAATTATTAAAGCACGCATTTCGTTCTCAGATCTCACGTCCGGACTTAGCGACGACCTTAATATTGAACATACCTTATTTATATTTAAAAAAATCTTATTCATGCCAATGAATCGACAGAAACATCCCATTTATTTAACTGCAGGGGCTCGGGTTTAGTGGAAGACTCTCAGAAAGTAACGTAAATTCTCATGAGAAAATGCTAATCTGTATTCAAGACTATTCTCATTGTAGTCATTTCCCATAAAAAATTTAGGAATTATTTCACATTGTTTTTTGCTAAAGTAATATAAAGTTTCAAGAATTGTAAATATACACGTAGATAATAATCCACATAGAAATTTTTTATATTGAATGAATTTCAACTCGAATTTATTTCACTGCATTTGAGAATCGAGGCCCAAGAGTGTTGTTTTTATTTGGACATGTTTAGATTTATTGCAGGTTACTACTCGTAAAACAAAACAGTTGCAATGGAGCCACCACGTAGTTAAAAGCAGCATCATATTACTACGTTCATTTTGACGGCATAAAAAGTATTCTACAGCTAGTATACTCAACGGATACTTAACGAACCTAGAATTAGCAAAGATTTAGCATACATACATTTTAATTATTCGCGGATACCTTCAGTTAATCTCTGTCTTGAAGCAACTGTAACAGCATCAGGATATTCAATAAATAACGCAGTAAATAATGTGTATTTATTTGCGGTAGTTATAAGGGCCTAGCATTGAAGATGTGAAGAAAAAAGTTGAAACTGTTTTTCAGAATAATCCGGGATTTCTTATGCCTTATAGTAGATCTTTGTGACGGCAAAGAAGTAGGTACGTTTTTCTGAAACCACCCTATATTTGCCATCCATGAAAACTTATATACATAGGTATACTTTAAATATGCCCCAGTGATCTCTGTGGACGGTGAACACACGTTTTAGAAACTGAAATGGCAATTGCCGCGCCCTAAAACCTAGACATTTACAGCAGTTGCTGGTTATTCAAGTGAATAGTTATGTAGTGTTTTATAAACTAATAAACTTAATATGAATAATCCTGGATATTATAAATTACTACAAGGTAAGATGTTGATTTTAACTTTTTGTAGATATACAGGGTTAACTATGACTAAGTACAAAAAATTTAACCACGTGCTCAGGGAGGCCTAGAAGACAATAAAAAAATTATTCCAGAATTTTAGCTCGATATTTAAAAACTGGGGCAAAACCCTTTTTTCCTATGGAAAGTCGGCGCCTATGATAAGAATCGACTGAGATGGCTTAGATTCATAGATAAAGCTTACATCTGTCAACAATGTCAACTACCATGCGGTCATTTTGCAGCGTTTCTAAATGCAGAAACGACAAAAATTAACATTCTTATTAGTAATAATACCTGATAGATAGGTAACAGTTAATCCAGTTAGCTCCAGTATTTTGCATTCGTTTTTCATTATTTCGTTATAAACTGGTAAAACTACATATTCGCTCATTACAGCCACTCACTACCGATAAAAGACACTTCCCGTAGGTACAATTAGATAAAATGCCTATTTATTATAAGAAAATCGGGCGAAAGGAATGGGTGGTACTAATAAGTAGGTAATAGAAAACTTTTAATGCACCCGCGGCAGTCTTGTCCCATAACCTAGAAAATCAAACCGGCGAACTATATTGCGGGAAAATATCTGTACCCGACACGTATTCCGTTATTTAATAACTATAAAACGTTTAAAATTAAAATAAGGCACTAGAAACTGAAGAAGAACACAAAATTACAACGTAAACACAGAAATTGAATTATGACATGACAGCGATACCGACTGAGCGACTGTTGCATGACTTACTTGTTGGTTGCCTACTCTACATTGGCGGTGTTAAATAAGGATTTAAAATAATACTGAAAAAACTTTTTTTTGCTTTATAAATGAGTTTGGAATTTTTTTGAAGGGTGATTCCGTTAATTCTTATTTTTTCCTATCCCCTCTTAAAATATTTGTACTAAGTCATAGTTAACCCTGTATGCTTGCACCTCGGTTTCTACAAACATTAACTAGGTGCACCCCTGATAATGACATCATTTGCGCAGGAAGTAGCTGATTTTCACTTCTATTTACATGAATTCTTAACCCAAATTGCATTACTCTACGTCAAGTATATTCAGGTATATTTAAAAATTGTAATTTATTTGAAACTTGAAGATCCTGTACCCTGTAACTTGTTAGTCCTAAAACATTCTGTATATTTACTACAATTTTATCTAGAACAAAATTTTCAATTTTTTCACAACGTAGTCTCTCGTAACGCAACCCTTGAGCATAAAACCTGCTCATTTACATTATATGAAAAGAGTGGGACATTACATAAATTGCGAAATATTATGATAGTCCTGTTATGGGAAAATGTCGTTGCCACAACTCAAGATAATTTGAAATTTAATACAATTTCGCTAAAACTCTGTACGCGTGTAATAAGGAGATTATTTATTCATTCTCCCAATTTGGTAATTCAAGGCAGAAATTAAATTACCTTTATTTACATAATAATCGTGATACTACCACGTTTGATATGAAAAAAATTGATTTAATTACAACAACAAAAAAGACTATATCGATCTAGATTTAAGGATGCCTGAAACCAACGTGGTATAAGCATACCTATCATATTTTCCTACATACTTCATTAGCATACCTAGATGTTTGGTATCAGAGATCATACATATGACTTCATTGATAGGAATTGTAGAAGAATTGATTTATATTAACTTAAAATACCTTTATAATACATATGACTTCAAAGAATAACATTTTTCTGTTAAATAAAACCCTTCTTTTAGAAGAATGATGTATTTATAATTAAAAAAGTTATAAAACGTAAGGTTTATTATAGACATTAATAATACACATTTTACAGTTAGAAATTTGTATACCAAAAGTGATGGAGCTGTTCGAACTTTCATTCGTTAAATCCGTGTTTGACCCCATGATCTTTTGTACGATCTGTTCCTTATTCTCTAAAGAATTCTCAACATAGTCTTCTCCTGTAGAAGAAGATTGCCAGCCCCCATGACACTTTAACATCTACATATCTGCAGCGTCATCAACCAGAGGTGGCTGAGGATCTTCTAAGAGAATGTCCAGTGTGTTATTCGGGATTCCTCAATCTCTTGCGGCAATCATTTTTGGAGTGCTTCTAAAAGTATTAACCCCGACAGGCTAAGAGGTACATTTTCCTTATCTGTAGAATATAAAAAACCGCTTGTGACTTAGACGTATTAGAAGGACGAAGTTCAGCATATTATCATGCATGGAATCACAATTTTTATATAGAGGTCATTGTATCCAACATAAGCTTAGTTAATTATTTGCGACCACAGACCCCAGACATGCCGGTTATCATAGCAACCTTCATGAGTAAATATGTTTCATCATCTGCAGTACTAAGAATTATATACTTATATTTTAAAAATTTTGGACTTTTTGGTCTTGTAACCCTTCTAATGTCTTTTCAAAATTCCGATTAGTTGAGAAAATCTGCTTATATCTCCATTTTTCTTAACTGAAATCATAGTTCCTAACATTGAGTAGTTAGTCCACAGTGTAGAAGGTTTTTGGGAGCGTTACTTTCGGGAAAAGGATTTTCTCAGACACCTCCTTTACCATTTAGCTTTGCACCAATCTTCAAACGTTTGGTACTTCAACTCATACCTCATCTTAGACTTGAGATCTATCATCACTCATGTGAAAAGCGCTCCAATTTTGTTTGCAATATTCTAACAACTAAATGAAAAAAAAAACATGTTTTGTTTGTCTCTTCCTTTCATGGTTCCCATCATAAACTTCATATATCTTAAAAACGGTTCGCGTTAGAGCTTTTGATGATGAGTACCTTTTTGTGTAGAAAACACTGGCGATTTAAAATGTGCTTTCAAATGTCAAATTTTCCCAGAGCAGATTAGGAGCAAAATAACCTCACGCAATCCTACAATCTCCGCCTCTGTCATATGAATAAAAATTAAATTAGCTCTCAAAGGTAGCCAATATTAATGATAACGTGTACAAAATTTAAGTTCTGCAGATATCTCAAACGGTTATCGTCGTAATGGATATCGTCAAACAACTGAGTTAAATCTTTTTTTTTGACACCCTATATCTCGAAAAAGACACATGTTTTGAAACACCCTATACTTACCTCTGTTAATATTAATCCCCACACACAATTAAATATATTCGTTTCAGCTTCAACTATTACCAGGTGGTTTGCCATTACTTTTGGAACACCCTGTATAAAAAAACAATAAAAAAAAAACATGATAGAGTATGGGATGAAATGGATCTATAAATAAATGAAACTGTCAAGTATAATAAATTATTATTTGCAATATACCTAGATTAGACATAAAACTGTATAGAAATGTACTTTAAGATTTCATTGAAAAAAAAACTACTATTAAGGAAAATATCAAAAGTTTTTTTATTTCGACCTATTAATAAATAAGTACAGAAACGGATGCCCACAGACATTTTTTCAACACGTGTAGGCTTGTCACTTATATCCCTTACACGTTCGTGTTGGGTTGTTTGTTCGTCACACTTCCTGTTTTATTCATGAATACATTTTCTTTTTTGCCGAACACGAATTCGTTCTCGAGGGTAGATCAGTAGCTAATGAATTTATTGGCGTTATTGATGTTCCCCCTAATAATTGCAATGACGTCTCTGCAAACGAGTTGGCAACTTTAATGTAATTTTACTTTAGAATACAGGCAAATTAATGAAAAATTGTCAAAAATAAAGAGAATTAAAGACTGCCTGTAACGTAACATCTATTAGGTCACTATCTAAAAACTATCAGAGATTGTAAACACATTTTTATTACTTTGAAAGTTCTATTGCCATAGAATTGACCTATTCCACAAAATTGAAAAAAAAAACAGAAAGAAATAAAGCATAGCAACAGGGTTCTTGGCTGTTTCACACAGATACTGCAGGTATAATTCAATGCCGGTCGGGGCATTAGCCCGCGGAGTAGTTGTTTCTTGCAGTATCATTTATAGATTTAATGTGACGTCACATTTTCCTAGACTTAGTGTCATCTAAATAACATTTTTTGCATGAACGTAGAAAAAATATTGTATGCAACTCGTACAAAAAGTGCTTATTGCACTCGACATGTTGTACAATTTCACGTAGCGTGCAATAAACACTTACTTTTTGTACTTGTTGCATAAATAACTATTACAGTGTTTTATAGAATAAATAAGTTTCAGTTCTTTAAAATTTTTTATAAAAGTTTTATAACGCGTTATACAACATTTAAAAACTTATATATAAGGATTGTAAATAAAATAGTTTTATTAACGTGATTTATTAAGGATATATAAGGAAATTAATAAAATTATTCTTTAGCCTCGAAATGCGCGTATTTATAAAAAAAGTTTTATAGTTGTGTTTAATATATAAAAATATTCTCTGTTTTATAAATGTTGTAAAACAAAATTGTAGCTTGGGAAAATTATTGTATATTCCGCGTAAAAAAACCTAAACCTAAACTTAATTTTAATTTAATGTGTGGAATAAAATTGTTTTATTATAAGTGGTCATGTTAAACTCATACTCCATTAGATTTGGTTGAAAATCGTTTTGAGAGAGTTTGTAACAAAATCAATCTATCTATCTCTCCATAGCTAAACTTATTAATGAACTTATACTGTTAAGTAATTTGCCATTATTATATAGGAAGCAAACAATTAGGACCTGTATTGTCCTTACAAGTTATCTTTATATGTATATGTATAATGTAAGTGGGTGACTATCACTACGACTGTTCGTCGCGAGAGTCGACAGCTTATATTATAAGACGTTGTTTGTTTGCATAAATTCTCTGCTTTGAGAAATTCGTTTCTAATTCAATTTTGTTGCCGCATGTGACATACGCGATTCCTAGAATAATCATTTACAATAAAAATTGTAGGTAAATACTCGTATATTATTATAAATTTGTGAACAGACAGCGAAATTGGAATTAGTCATTACCTACTAGTACAAAAAAAACCTAATTTTTTGTTTAAATTTTTGTAAAATCCCATTGTTTCCGACAAGAGCCCTGTTGCGGTTTGCGGCTGAGTCTGGAGATAAAGATCTGGCTGAGCATTTGAATACTTCACAGAAGAATGCCCTGTACACAAGCCCTCAGATCCAAAACGAAATAATTGACATTTGTGGTGAATTAATTCAACATAAAATAATTGAAGAAGTAAAGAAAGCCAAACTATTTGCGATTCTGGCTGACGAAACCACCGACATCGGACGTGTAGAACAAGTCTCGTTATGTATTCGATATGTTGATTTTACAGATAATAAACACCATAGACTTAAAGAAATGTTCCTTGAGTACATTCCAACGGTCGATGTTTCAGGATCCGGTCTCGCAAATCTTATTATTACAGCTCTGAAAAAGCATGGACTTGAATGTTGTCATGTGGTTGGTCAAGGTTATGATGGGGCTGCAGCTATGAGTGGGTATTTGCACGGTGCCCAAGCTTATGTTCGCCAAGAATGTCTTCTTGCTCTTTATGTACACTGTAGTGCACACTCTCTCAAACTTGCTATTGCTGATTCATGTGAATTAGCAAATGTCCGAAATTGGGATTGTGCAGTCTGTTGGTTCCTACTTTCGACATTCTGCTCAACGCACTGCTTTGTTGAAAGAAAAAATTCAAGAGCTACTACCCGTCGGTAACCAAAAAAGCTTGCTCTCAATGTGTGAAACACGGTGGGTCCACAAACATGAAGCTATTATAAGATTCAGGGAAATCTATTCAGCGATTATGGATGCTCTCGAAGAACTCCAATTTAATCACAATAAGGAAACATCGCAACAAGCCGCCCAATTGCTAAGTACGCTTCGATCTTCGAATTTTGTGATGTGTTTAGTGATTCTTCAAAAAGTTATGATCTATACATTGTCGCTATCAAACCAAGTACACACAATTGACATCGATCTCATCACGGCATTCAAACATGTAGATGATGTTATTAATGTCTTACAACTCCTGAGAAACAACACTGACGTCGAATATCTTCATCTCTATGAAGACGCAAAGGTTTTACTGGAAGAAAATGGTGGTATACTGCGAATGCCACGCGTCGTCGGAAGACAATTAAATAAATTACGGTGGGTAATTGTCTACCTTGGAATTCGGATTTTCCCAAGTTAGTCTATTTCATAAAACTTAAGTAAACAGGTAAACAAAATACGTCTCCTTTAACTAAGAATAAATATTAGGACGTAACACATTCTGTATAATATCCACAGAAATACAAATATATCGGGTTAAAAGAATATACAATTATGAGTGATATTGATTCAGTCCGAAAATAACACGAGTCCGCACCTGAGTAGCAGCTTGACAGTCGGAAAGCAACAGAATAGTTGGTCTTAATTCTGTTAAGCATTTACTCCCGCCAAAATCGGTAAAATTCGAGCGTGCACAAAATCAATAGGTTTGTTCCAACAACAGCAAGAATCGATTCTGAACCGTCCAGAACTAGTCAGTCAGTTCAGTTGTTAATGTACTATCGGCGATTACGACGTAAAACGGTGTTGGTCAAACATTTCTGACAGTTCTGAACCAGTTCTCAACGGCTGTTGGAACAGACCTATTGAGTGTCCGAGCTGGTTTGTTCTTTAAGCTGAGCCGGTACTATGATTTTCTGACTTAAATTTTTCGGACTTCATTTTGTGCGGATATTTAAAAAATGTGTATCGCATTGTTGACGATTTACGAGAACGTATCATAGCTGCTGCCAATAACTTACGAGTTCAAAACAGACAAAAACCGGAAACACTTGTGTTAGTTCGTAGAAATTGGGTAAGTTGGGCCTAAATGTGTTTACACGTCAGTGGACAAAAGTTTGAACCGTTGTGGCATCAGGTTGTCAAATTATTTTATTAATTAAATCCACAAAGTAATTATATTAATTAATAATAACAATAACAGCAAATGCAATTGAATTTGCTGATATAAAATAGGAGTTATAAAATTTTATTCATCTATTTTCCTGAAAATTCTTTATATTTTTTGTCAGTTCATTTTTCATTATACTTTGCCGCCGTGCCGGCCGCCTACTGCATGCTTTGCCTTGTGCAAGGTCAGGTTTTACAGTGGCGTGCAGAAGTGTATTTTCAAACTGCCCTTTTTTATTTTGTTTAAAAAATTGGATTTGCAAGAGTCTCATGTACATACAATTTTTATTTTTTTGGATAAGTTCTGAATCAGTCTGTATTTTATTTCGTATACAATGAGCTTTAGTGGATACATAAAATTACTATATCAGATTTTTTAAAATTCATTTCTTTACTTGGTAATTTGTCAAGTTGGAATTAAAGTTATATGTTCTCCTTCGCACCTTTGAAAATGTAACGTTTCCCACTTATCAAGAGAACTCGAGGAAATTTTATTTTCTTTGTCTGCCATGAGGACTCCCCATACTCCTGTTCCACACTATTACACATTTCCTGTAAAACTTTTCAAAGGTGGTTAAATTTTCACACACTTCGCTTACGTCTTCAACTTTTAGGTTTCAATTTGCATATGCAATTTCAACCTTAAACTTTACGCTATGAAACAAGAATCCTTATTGTCAATTTGTTCTACGAAGCAAACGTATTTCCTTTAATTTCAGCATCAAATTCAAATGCTTTGATTCTACTGTTTCATTTTCCCTATTTGTACAGTTATATAACAAATGTCAGTCGTTTATTGGTTTTTACAGTGATTTTTCTGAATTGAAAATATTTTAACATCCTTAAGTTGTGTCATATATCTCGTAATGTAACGTACAATCGTTTGGGATAATAATGGCACTCATTAAATTGACTTTTGCGATTTTTTTTGAATTTCTGAAGCATTCATAATGAAATATATTTAAAACTTTTAACATTAGTTCTTAGTTGTTTCACTCGCCAATAGAGATTTAATGAAATTTCTACTCAGAATTTCCCGAAGTTCAAAAACTGTTTTGAAAGAGTGCCATTATTAACGCAAAAGCATGTACATGTGCTTTTCATCTAAATTTTTTTCGGAAAGTATTTTTCTACCAATATGTTATGCATATGACGACCTACTTTGAACTTTTTCGAGACGCAGTTACGCATTCCGTTACAAGTGTGTACATGGCTTTATGCGTATCAGGTCCTTCTCAAACGTGTGAACGTGGCTTTAGCCATTTGGTGAAGACATCACCCAACGATTTAGCGTTAAAATATCATATATCTTCTTTCTCTTTATACGTCTTTTTGCATCGCACATGTCTTGCACGATTTCAGGTTCCTTTTTATGCCGTGTCATTTTATATTGATATGGTAATGGTGTAAGAGTATACTTCTGATAAGAGAGTATCCAATGAATGGGTATATGGATACAAACGTGGAATTGTTGGTTAAGGATCCGAAACCGCGTAAAATAGCAGAAAGAAAAAATAATATCCAATAGAAATTCAGAATCTTCACTCGAATTAATTGTTTTGTCGATGGTGGAGCAATAAATAAAAATTATTTATTTTTCTTTGTCTTCGCATCTCACGTAATTTTTTTCTCAATCAGTGTGCATAAATATTTATGTCGTGTTAATATTAAACTGGTTCTGTATTTGAATTACATTTTACATAACGTAAAATTTTGACATATCTAATGCAAAAATGGTAAATAAAGGAAAAAGTCGAAGTCGGACTAGGATTTTATATTTTTACTCAGTTAAATTAACTCCCATATAAAAATGTGTATCATGGTGACGTTTTTTGTCAGTTTGGCAGCAATAAAGAGGTACGTATCTTTTTATTACCGATAGAAACCCCTGTTCCTCTAAATTAAAGATATTTATTTTTGTTGTTCATTCATATATTTAATCAAGATCATTAATTTATCTTATCCAGAACCACTCAATCTTTTCTTTTTATGAGTAATTTTGCTCGAAAAACTGACATTTGACTCGACTTTCGGTCTCGAGATTTTTTCATTTCCATTTCTCTCGTAAAATTACTGATTGGCAAAATTATTTCGTTACAATGAGAAATTTATCTGATAAAAACAAAAACTCTTGTTATTTTACTGTTGATAAATTTTTCTTAATATTTTATCGTATCTCATACAGAAAATGCACTGTCCTAGTAAACAAATTAAGATTTTTCGGAATTTCCAAAGCCTACTTAATTTTACAGATTTGAAATCATGGCAGATTTTGTTTCACAAACAAGCAGGATGGCCAATTTTAAATATCAAAATATTCTGTCTCTTAAAGAAACGCTTTATCTATCCTGTATATTCATATTTAATTTTAGAGTATTTTAAATATTGAAACAGTAATTGGAAATACGTTTATCGACTTTATTTTGCGTCACTATTATTTTCCTGCAAACTGAATTCACATCATTTAATTTACTGTCAACAGAAAATTAATTTTTGTCAGCTTTCTCTTGTACTATGTTTTAATTTCCTCTCATATGAGCTAAACCTATATTACCGATTTTTATTCCCTTAACTAATGTAACATTTTTATCCCCTAGAACTATACACCTAAAAATAACGACATCGGCATAGACATAAATCTTCTAAAATTTAATTAAGTTTTAATGCGCTAATCTTTTAAATAAATATATATTGATTAATTATTTGGCATATTGTGGAGATATTCATATAAATCCTAACTATGATTGCAGCTTTCACCTATTCATATATTTTGAAACTTTTCTCATGAACATACAAATTCAATAGCACACTGAACTTTGACATTTCATAAATATTTCCAATATACTCGTAATATTGGAACTGTACCCTCGATTAAATCCTCTGTTATAAATATTTGTTTAATAATACCATTCGCCCACATGGAAAGGACACTGAATGAAACAGGGTTTTCAATGGCTAATTAATATACAGGGTTTTTCAACGAAAAGTAGCCACCTTTAGTATCTTTTAAAACTATATTTTGCTTGAAAATTGCCAAGACATGTGAACAAAGATAACAAAGGGGATATATATATCTTTTAAACAAAATTCATCTGTCATCAACCCTTAGCCGTCATAGCCACCCCTCTAAATTTTCAAACGGCACCATACCAAATAATAGTAGGATGAAACCCATTGGAAAAGCAAAAGAATACAACAAAATGAAAGGAAAAATAATTTACGGGCGATCTGAGGTCGGGAACTGGAAGGGGTGAGTTTTTAAGGGTAACTATCTCGTGTAGTTTCAAACAACTGATATTCCCCAGTGGTATTATAAACAAGGCATACAGCAGAGGGTTACATTCGATCCAATTCAAAAATAAGATCCATTATTCAGTAAGGTGGAGAAAAGAGCCAGAGGCGGAGGCAAAAGGAAAGGCCACATATTTTTCTGTACAGAATCGTACCCCAATAAATAAATTGGAGTTCCAGTTCACTTTCATTTTCTTTTACTGGGATTGGAGAATTGGAGCGATAAATTGTCCGAAAACAGACTGACCATAGGCGTACGTACCACTTTGTAAATGAATACAAACATTTATAACGCCTCATTCCTCAAAATTTTATACATGATATTTCAAAGAGATATGGCAATATTGGCAGGGTTGATAGTACATTGAAAAATAAGCCCTGTTGTTTAATAAACGTATGTTCTAGATCCACTCGTTTTTGAAATACAGGGAGTACAAGATAATTTTAGAAAATCAAATTTTAAATGCAATTTTTTAAAGACCGACAGATTTAAACATCTGACACAGATACGTACAAAGTAGAGAGTGCTAGTTACATGCGTTTTTTGCTGACATTTTATTCTAAAGTTTTTTTAAGTTGTGTTTTTCCATTCTCAGCCTTATTATATTACGTAGAATTTTGTACAAAAAAGATGCTCTTAGTGCAGAAAATGCCTTTCTGAAACACCCTGTATGTACATGTTATATGACAGCAGCAGTCATGAAAATTTTCTCTTGCAGAAAATGTGTTATAAAGGATGCTTCTAACATCTGGTACTATGGGACAGGAATACTATGCAAATATTTCCTATTCATATGGGTATGGAATGACTATCAAAAAAGTTACTGAGTAACCTTACCTACGAAAAGACAAGTCAGGACGACAAGAACTCAATTCCGCACACTTGACGCTGACGCATCATTTCCTTAATAATTTGAAGTTCCGACTAACAGCAACACTGTACGTCGAAACTTACTATGTGTAGTGGTGTAGTAGCGGGACAGGTATATAACAAGTGCGTAATAGAGTTTGCCATACTTCCACTACATTATGTTAGTGGAGTGACAAGGAAATAAATATACTAGAGTTCATTAATTATTTCATTTCAAGCACTAATTTTAATATGCAAATTGCTGTATAAATAAATATGTGGCATCTGTTCAAACTGAATTTCCATAACAAACCTTCCAGTAGCCTAGATTAATAAGTAAAATAATGTTCGTTCAAAATGTAAACAATTACATCTTTTTTTACTAACAAATCTATGGATATTTCATATTTCATGTCTCAATTTGGCACCCGGAAACAGTACGTATACTCATTTAAATTTCAAAATAAATTAGCTTTAGGAAAAATTTTATGTACATCATACATCCGCTTTTAATTTATTTTAATCTAAATGTTTATGGTGCTTATTATATATTTTTTGTAATTTACCAAATGCAATATTTCAAAGCTGTACAGAGAACACAAGGTTTTTTAATGAACTGAGATATAATTTTGTAGGCATGTACACGGAAACGTATAAATTTTATGTTGGTATATTTTATTGAGGCGTAAAATATTACAAGAAAACAAGGAATATACCCAGAAACGCTAATCTAATATGGCACTAATAATAATTCTATTACTGTACAAAAATAACCAAAAGGTATTTCATATGGTTTTATAACTTTAATAAAATATAAAATAATACATAATATAAGTATAAGTCCATTTGAGTGATCTACAAGTTCGATTCGTCGATTTCTTTTCATATGAAAACCTCTGAGGAACAGGTCTTGAAATCAGAAGTTCTGAAGCCAAAATATTGGTTCAAATATCCGGATCACATTTATCATACCAGTATAGCCTCATGGCCTCAACAACTTAGGAACCTTTTTAGAGCACATCAATGAAATACATGAGGATATCAAGTTCAAGCGTGGAGTTGAAAGATAATGGCACCCTGTCGATGCTAGATGTTTTTGTCAAAAGCCAGATAGAACATTAGGATACATCGTTTACAGGAAGCAGACCCATACTGACAGTTTGAGTCTCATCACCATCCTCATCAAAAACAAGGTACCATCAATACCTTGGAACATCTAGCACGCACAGTTTGTGAGCCAGAACAGTTGGAAGAAGAACTACGCTATTTACGAACGGCTGTCAAAGGAAATAAATAATCGGGAAGGAATATTGAACAAGGTATTAAGAGGACCTAGGAGATGAAGATGAAGGAGACTTATCGAGCAAGAGCTATCTACCCTACATACCCGGATGTACGGATAAAATAGACTTTTGGAAAAACACATGTAATATTAATATAGTTTACGGCATTTTGGAGAAGATATGAGCAGCATTTCCGAATGCCAACAGCTGGAGTAACAGATTCGAGGGTAGTGTCTACAGAATCTCGAGTACATGCGGCAAAATGTATATTGGGAAAACGGTCAGATATTTGAGTACGAGGTTGAAAGAGTCCAAGAGTCACTTTAAGAACAGTAACTGAGAAATCAGCTTTTGTAGAACACAGAGCGAACAAGGGACACTATAGACTTGGAAGAAACTAAGATTTTGGTGATGATTCTGTTCTAAATTCTACAGGGAATCATATAAATAAAAAATATGAAGATATGAAGGCTTAGATTTACCAAGAATTTAGAAAAGATTGGTAAGTGTAAATCAAAGACCGGAACATCTCATTGACTTCAAGCCAGAAACCAGATCGTTATAGAACAGTGGACACAATGGACTATAGAGAGTAATTCACAACTTATCCAAAATAATTTGGGAATCGACGTGTCATAAAAAGCGGAATTAATATCGTCAAAACGAGTTTTGTAAAATCTTTATAGTTTCCGAAAAAGAAATTATTGAAGTTGTAGTATTTTCAAACTTTACACCGCTCGGCTACTATATATCTAGCGTCATAGAATCTGATTTTAGTATTAAAGTTTTTGGGATAGTTTTTACATTAGTTTTCTTAAGTGTCAAAAGGAGTTGATAGTTGCCGTTTCAATTTGTGATGAAGTATGACAAACCTCATTACCAGCTTCTCGTCTATACAATGCAGCTGCTTTTACTGCGGTAGTGCAACGCGGGTGTGTGACACGGAAAATTTGAACCTAAAAATCTCCGAATAAGTACAACGAAAATCGCTCAAATATAAGGAATATCCCAATCAACAGTGTGGCATATCATACACTCAATTATATCCATGTACAGCGTGTCCAAGCAAGCAAGCCTTACGAATTAGATTTTGTGAATGGTTGCTGCAACAAAATGCTCAAAGACCCAGATTTTCAGCTGACGTGCTAGTTACAGAGAAAGCTATTTTTACACGGAATAGAATGTATAACACTCATAATACCCATGTCTAGGACTTTGAAAATCCGCACACGATTCAACGAGATTATTTCCAACAATGCTTTTCTTTAAATGTTTGGACAGTGAGTGCTGATGATCGCTTGATTGGAAATCTTATATTTTCATGTCTTAACCTCCTTTACTATATCCCACATCTTGTAACGTTTTTTTAACACTCTGTATAAGAATGTATAAATACTTCCACTTGATTGATGTACACAATCCGAAGCAGCTAAATGGAAAGACAAAGTGCAAAACTATCTCCTCCAGCGTATCTCACAACACCGTTTATCTAGTTTTTCTTACCTTCACAAAGCCTTTCATCAGCCACATTTTCACGGTTTCTGATTTATCTCCGGCTTTCTTGTGGCGCTTGTTGTTTTTTGTCACCGTCGTCATAATTTTTGCGCTGCATGGTGGCGTCAGCTTGTGCTGCCTGAGAGAAGCCAGTCCGTTCTCGGAACTTGGAGACGACGATGATTTGTTGTTTACCACCACGGCCTCCTGGATGTTGGGCGAGCTGCACGATCTATGTAGCACTGGAAAACAAATCATAGCGTAATTATAACTTTTATTACAGAGCACATCAAACTGGAAATCAATTTTAATTCAAAATCCGTTGTCCCATACAATGTTTTATTTCGTTTTGATGAAATAGTCAACATTTAGAGTGGAAGTTGGCTATTTTATAAAGGTAATATGTAAAATTTATCGCTTTGATGCGTTGAGGAGATTTGATATATATATTAGCTTAAAATATCTTTCTAAAACAGTAAAAAATGTTACAAAAGCTAATAATAAAGAATATATGGGTAGATATTGTGGGTGTAATTCAACGCTGGTTGGGGCTTTAGCCCGCAGAGTAGTTAGTTTCACACAATATTGTTAATACCTGAAAATATATAGAGAAAGTGGAGGTTGCAGAGATTTGTTTGAGATATGTATTAGGTGGTACTGTGACGTGACTAGTTTCGTTAAGGAAAGAAATTTTAATATGTTCACTCATTTCAGCTTTGTCTGTCAAATTAGTAAATGTATTAAACGTTTTCGTGATTTATTTTGTGAATGAGTATGTGCGCAACAGAGGTGTTTAGTGAATTAAAAAAAAAAAACATTCAATAAACATTTTTTAATAAATATTTATAATATTTTGTGAAACTCTGTGAACGATTCGATTATGATTATGAGTTTCACCATTTTCTCATTTAAATGCATTAGAATCAGAATTTGTCCCGATGCCAGCGCGTGATTACTGCGGTTGAGCATTTATTATAGGACTAATTACTAATCTATTAAATAGTAAATACTCATGATTCAATATCGTTACACCGGATGTTATAATATATAAATGCAATTTTAATTATTCGTTTATTTTATTATTTGGAGGTTCTACATCACTTATCACTGAGTAGGCATTGAAAATAAGGTTATTGGCCTAAATACTATAGTAGATCAAGATTCGGATTTCCGGATTGTTTATCATTGTATATGTCTGACTGTTTTTTTCTTGACAGCACGATGACCTTTTTTATTATTATCAGTATTTAAAAACGAAAAACTTTTCGGCCTCTCTTAATAATTCACCTAGTTGTTTTTTATATCACTGTTTATGTAATGAAGTGCAAATGGTTTATTATTTGATCCGTTGGAGTTTTGTAACTTTAGTATTAAATACTTTTAACGTGGTTTTTAGGCTTTCACGGCCAGTGCTGTAATTTGATACATGGTGATTTTCCGGGTTGTTATGCCGTGACCTCGGAAGCATGGGATGCGACCAGTTACAGCGGCGGCTACGGAACGCCTTGGAGGACCACCATTATCCGAGGAACGGTTCCGTCGTAATACCAACAATAGGAACCGAAATCAATATATGGACAAGCCCAGAGACACCGATAGCGGGTCTGTTCCCACAGAGCCTAGCCCGAGAACAACCAGGGCAGGTATAATAATCCCGGCTAATGCTAGGGATGTGCATTTTTAACTGTGTTTCTGGCAGCTACCAGTTATCGAGGTCACGGCATAACAACCCGGAAAATCACCATGTATCAAATTTTTTAACGTGTTACTTGCATACCTTTAAAAAATAATTTATAACATCCATTACATACAGTGTGTCCACGGATGGAGTTGACAAGAGGAGAAAGTCTTTTGTTTTTGACTTTATCGAAATATGTCACTCTTTATAAAAAGTTCTGCTTTTCGAAAAATGAGACTATCATAGAAACGTCTTACTCAAGAGAGAAATACCATTATTTATTATTTTACACAACATTTTTATAAAACAAATCTGTTTATAACCCGAAATAGAGTCCTAATACAAATTTTAAAATCAAAATTTCAATTTTGACTTTTACTCTACACACTACGAATAGTTTGTTATTTCTTCTTTTATGCGCCCTTTTAATATCATGTGGAAGATAATTTAAATAAACCTTTTGTTTGAAAAAAGTCAAGGGGCCTAAGGTCAGGTGGTCTAGCAGGATAATGGGCCAAATCTTCCAATCCACCTTTCACCATTGTCTGAGCAAGGCTGTAAAATGAGCAGGACAGCAGTCCTGTTGCCAAAACCGGTTATTGCGTACTTCTGGCTCTCAAGTATTTAAAAATGGTAAACCAAATGTTTCCAAAATGTTTTGGCAACGGGACGGCTGTCCTGCTCACAGGAAGATTTGGCCCAATCCTAATCTTACACACCTTGCCTTTTTTCTCCAAGGTGCCCTAAAACAAAACATTTATTCAAATGGTTTGCCACATGATAGAGAAGTATTAAAAGAGCACATACGCCAAGGAATACATGAACTGAATGAGCTGCTAACTATTCGAACAATTTATTAAGTTAGCGGAAAAATGTGAGGAGGTGGGCGGTAGAGGTAGAGTAAATGTTAAAATTTAAATTTTGATTTTAAAATTTGTATTGGGACTTTATTTGAAGTTATAAGATTTGTTTCATAAAAATATTGTATACAATAATAAATAATGGTACTTTTCTCTTGAGTATTTTCTGGTTTTCTTAATTTATGAGCACCCTGTATATCTGATCTAAGAAGTTTCTATGAGAATTTAATTTTTTTCGGGAAGCAGAACTTTTTATAAAGAGTGACATTTTTCCATAAAGTCAAAAACAAAAGAGTTTCTCCTCTTGTCAACTCGATCCATGGACACACTGTATATTAATGTTACAATAGGTAGATTCTAGGAAGATATTTAAATTTGGCAACGTCACATCAAGTCGACACCGAGTTGAACTGAGAGCTGAATCAGTGACAGTCTGAGAAGGAGATTTAAGTAATAATTTAAAATTTTCTTTGCATGCATTTAAACATTTTTTAATTGCGGATTCGTATGATACTCATTTTTTCCCTTTCTTTCTTGAAATTAATGACATGACTGAATCACCCTGTGGTAACTAAAATTATTAGAAAAATCAAATTTTGAACCGACAATTGTCGTATATGACATTATTTTGCCAATCTTTTTTTACCACTGGTTTTGTATACTCTGTATGTACTATTACTGATTTTGTCTGCAACATTTTCAAATTTCACTCGTTTCGCTATAGTTTTTGTCGTAGATTCGCTTGAAAAGTTTTAGATGAAAAACTTTCATCGGCACCTCCTGGCGAAATAAAAATTTAATAGGTTAAAGACATTAAAATCTATGAATTTACTACCACTTTCGAATTTTCAGCGTTGATTAATAGGTGTACGAAAGAAAGTTTTAACTTAAACCTCCGTTTCACGATAACATAGATAGATATCTAAAATCTGTTTTGAAAATTTCATTAAACTTCAGAGAGCAGCGTAAATCATGAACGAGTGGCATAAAAAGTACAGTTCTTGCTGTGATGCTGTGGTGTGCAAAACGTAGAAAATATTTTACTTTGAATTTTCTATATACCTACGTATAACTGCACAAAAATATAAATCCACAATGCTGGCTAGACTCTATTCTCACTTTAGGCGAGCAAAATATTAAAATATATGTATTTCATAACAGTTACATACTCTAAAAAATAGTATTTACTTCACAAAAAACCTATCAGCTTTTAAAATAATTTCAGCTCTATCACTACAAAATCAAAACAATTAATATTATATGAATTAGAAGGAATATTTTAGCACGGTATTTTTCTAATGTAGATAACATGTCTACATACTTACTAAGGTATTTGATAATGGGGAAATTATATGAATTTTGTATTAGTTTGCTATGTATTACAGGATAATCTTTCGAACATATTGAAAGGTCAGAGCATGTGTCTGGCGGTAATAATAACTTAATTGTGCCAGCCTCAAATTGCGTCGCACATGTCTGTACATTATGGTTTCCCCCACCACGCGAGACGGTTAAAATCGATGTTTTTCGCTCCATGTCCGCTCGAGACTGAGGCCCGATTTCTGGCGCCTCAAGTTTTTAGTTCAACGGCAAATGGACAACGTGATAGTGGCTAGTGACCGTAGGTAACTTGTGAACTGTAGATTATTTACGTGTGTGACGCGATTAATCGATTGTTCATTAGACCATTATATTGATAAAAAATGTTTTATTTGTTAGAAATATTGGCATAATATTGGATTTATCTTTGTGAAAAATATATTTTTATGGGATTCAACCAATATTGGTTCTTAATTAAATTATAATATTCCACCATTATATTATGAATTTTATTGATATAACATTATTTAAAGTCATTCTGATAATATTATGTAAAGCACAAGACGCAATGTAGACCCTTTAAATATGTATTTCATTATTACACCTGTTGTTAACTGTACACACCATTGGTTTTATCTTGATAAACCATATAATCATTGATTACAAATATTAGACCAGTTTATGATTATAATGAATAACAGTTATTACACCATAAAAATTTAGTACCAAATAGAACTAAACGAAAAACGGCAACAATTATTTCTTCCACGTGTTAACATCGACATTTAAACTAAGGAGCAATTAAGTTCAAGGGAAAACCGTATTATCGTAGTTTGTTGTTTTTTTTTTGTATCAGTTTCAGTGAAGTAAACTATCGACTAGTATAACCCAAATATGCAAATTATGCATATCATATACACGCTTCAACAATTGTTATTCAGGCCACGAATACATGCGTCACGGAGTTCCACAGGGCTCTGTTTTGGGGCCCTTCCTTTTTATTATCTATGTTAATGATGTCTTCCCATTTTTATTACCTTTTCGTAGTACGTTATTTGCTGATGATACTACTATTTTTACGTCTGCCTATAATCTGACCGATCTTTCATTGCTTTCCGACGAAACGATTGAAAAAGCACAAACATGGTTTTCAGCCAATAATCTTAAATTGAATGACACTGAAACGCAAAATTTAATCTTTTCTACTCGCAACAATATAACTCAAGGCAAATCTGCAAGAGTACTTGGTGTGATTCTAGATGATTCTCTTACGTTGACTGCCCATGTCGTCCAACTGGGAACTAAACTATCAAGTATTTTATTTTTAATTCGAAGAATGAAGCATTTCTTGAGTGACGACTGTTTGAGGATGTGTTATTATTCTCTTTTTAACTCGCATTTGAATTATGCTATAATTCTTTGAGGAAACAGCACAACTTCCGATAAAATATTTAAGTTGCAAAAGAAGGTACGTTTGATGACTAATACTGAACACTGTCGACCGCTTTTTAAAAAACTTAAAATTCTACCGTTACCATGTCTTTATATATATGTCACTGTTCTTTAAATTCATTCTCAGAAACACCTCTATGTTACACATTCTCAATGTCATAGCTATGAGAAGATCTGCGGACAATTTTATGATTCCACGTTATAGACTAACCAAATCAAAGAAAAATTCCTTCAAATTTCATTTATATAATATTGTGCCAACTGGTTTAAAGTTCTTGAATGTTAGAAATTTTAAACCCAAAATAAAATCATTTTCACTTAAACATTGTTTCTATTCAGTTAATGAGTTTCTAAATAATTCTGACTTGCATATATTATGGTAAGTGGCCTTGTTGCACCTTCTTAGGACGTTTATATACGTATCTTGCTTTGTGTTCTTTTGTTTGTAATCTTACTGTGATGTTTTTTTTTATATATTATGATTTTGTGTATACATATCCTATACCTATACATTTTTTTTTTGTATTTGACTTGCCATAAAGATTGTACGTAATTTAACATGGTCGATAAACACTAAACTAAACTAAACGTTAAGATAATCGTGTTTTATCTAGTACTATTTATCATATAACAAGAGAAAAGCAGTCGTATTCCAGACACCCTGTACATCTCTTAGAATTTTTTTTTTCTCAAATAACACTCCCTTACTCCATTTTTTTATGGCAAACAACGTAATTCGAGCTCAGTGTATATGAAAAGTGAAATTGTTGTCAGTATCAAATATCATCCGCTTTAATGAAACATGGATGGAAGGAACCTTTCGTGATATTACGCTCGGCGAAAAGTGAACGATTATTGCTGGTATGGTTTTGTCGGGGCCGCTGTGGAAAAAAATGTTTTCGAGTAAGCTTCATTTCAACATTAGTTTATTTTTATCGCTTATATTGCTTCCAAATATAAATCCGTCCATGATACGTCAATAATAGAACAATTCTAAACAGAAGGTCGCGCCATGTTATTAATTTAGATACATTTTTATCGTTTTGACGTAAGTAACAACAGCGAACGTCTTTCATGACATTTGATCCATCAAGCAATATCGCAAAATGGGTTAGAAGCTGACTAGGATTTAAAGGAATCCCTTCTGGGGAAATGCAGCTGCATCAAATGAAATTATCGCGTACATGCTTTACACGAAGAGCGCTCAAATCGTTCTCGATGTTGCTCAAAACACACTATCGCAAAACCAATATTTTAAGATATGATTTAGATGCATGAAAGACGAAAAAACAGGCAATTTTTTGTGGCCATAGCCTGCTTCAATAAAAAAAAAATTATCCGCCTAGAGGGCGCAGCAAACCACATACGATATTTCAAAAATCTGTTTATATCAGGTGGAAGGTATCAATTTTGCAATAAAAATTTATTACCAATAAGTTTTCTCTATCTCTTAAAATAAAAAAGTTAGACAGTCTTAAAGTTTGGGCACTTTACAGGTTTTTTTGTTATTACTCAAAAAGTTGGCCATGGATGTCAAATTTGTTTTTACGAGCATAAAGGCCTCCAAAAATGCAACAAAAAACAATTAAAGATTTTTGACGTGTCTCGCATATTAAGCGAGATACATGGGAGTGGCCCTCTTATGTGATACAGCCTGTATACTAGTATAGTATAACAAAAACGTACCTACCACAAATAGTGTGGCAATTAAGTTCTGGGAATTTAGTTACAACTCGGAAACTGGCAACACTGCATCATTCGTCAACGTTCTAGAGAGGGGGGACCTTCCTTTTAGTTTCAGTCCAAGGTTGCAGCCGATAGCACGTTTGGCATGTGTTTTATGTAAATTTTTTGGAAGTAACTTTTTTAGTGTTGTGATTCAATTTTTAGCGAAATCTGGTAGAAACCCCTCGGAAATCCTTCGAAAATTGCAGGTGGTATATGGAGAAGAGTGCATGTCGAAAACACGCATGTTTGAATGAGCAAAACGGTTCAACGAGGGGCGTGAATCGGTAGAAGACTATCCACGTGAAAGAGCTCCCGTCACCTCTCGTACTGACGTGAATGTTGACCGTTTGCGTGCACTGATCACGTCTGACCGGCGCCTAAGCATTCGTGCGTTGTCTGACGAGTTAAACGTCAACAAAGAAGCCGTTCACAAGATGTTACACAAAAATTCGAATATGTGAAAGATTTGCGCAAAGATGGTGCCAAAAGTTCTCACCTGTGAACCGAAAGACATGCGAAAATCGATCTGCGAGGATTGGTTGTCCCGCATTCGGAGCGAAGGTAGGGACTGGATGAGTCGGGTAGTCACTAGAGATGAAACCTGGATATTTGAATATGACCTCGAGACCCGTAAAAGCAGTATGTGAAAAAGAGTGGGGAGCGGCCAACGAAAGCGAGGACGTCCAAGTTACGACTGAAGGCAATGTTGGTCGTTTTTTTTTTCGATATCCACGGCATCATTTAATGAAACTTAATTTGCTTGTTTTTTCATTGACAAATTCCCGGAACTTAATTGCCACACCTCGTATCTCGTACAAGACATTTATCAATGTACTTAGATAATGAATTAAGAGCTTGCAACTTCAAGACAGCGCAGATAAATCGATACTTTAAAAAGTATATTACCCGGAGTAATGTCTCAAGCATCATTAACTACAACTCTACTCAACATCGTAAAAGAACGAATTCATCTGGGATAGATCTGAAATTGCCCATATAAGCAAAAAAACAGGAAACTATATACCATCCGTCCTATTGGCGGTTCCCATCTCGTTTATTTTGGACATTTTTTATTACCGGGTTTTATTCGAAGTTTATTGTTGTGAGTAAGCATTAGCCTACTAGATTTCGAAGTTTTAGTTTCTGCAACAAAAAACGCCAAGAAATGTAAACAAACTTGAAATAGTATCATTGTTACATTGTCAATATTACCATACTTACGATAATGTACTACACTGAAAAAATTATTTATGTAAATTTACAATGATTATCATGGACTATTGTAGCCTATTTTAACTATAATGGTAATTTTACTTGCAATTTGTAAAATTACTAATGCACTATAAAATTTCAATTTAATTCATTATTATTGCCATAGAACTTACGTATACATGATATGTAGATTTACTAATTCTTTGTAGGGAATATCAACTTATTAGATGTATATGCTTAATTACGAGCAAGACATTATTGTACACACACTTGAAAGGTATTATACCACTTTAATTTCAACTGTATAGACAAGCCGACCATTACTGGATCGTGACTCTGTAGACGCATGCATTGGAATGAGTTTACCATAACAAAATCTGTAAGTATGCATAGTATTGGTAATTTTGTTATTAAATATACAGAGCTTTACACAAATTAGAATTACAAAGTAAAATAGAACTATTATAATTAAAGAAGTGAAGACATTTTTACATTCGTAAAACAGCGGAGAGGGGATGTTACATGAATGGAATTATTATTGTCTCTTTTCTCATTGTATTCAAACACATTTTACATATTTGATTTCTTTGTGTCTCAATACTTAAATTTTAATATGAATTTAAGTAAGAAGGAAAGAACACAGAAGATTATTATACGCTTTAAGTATGATTCCAATTATTATTGTACCATAACAAATATGGAAAATTTTATGTATATGTTTTGGAGATCCAGGGTGTCGAAATTAAAAAAAATATATAGGGTTTTATTTATATCTGAAGAATCCTAATTCCGATTTTTATGAAATACGTTTGTTTATAAAAACCATAGACATCTTCTGATTTAATTTGATTTATTTTATCTACTCCAGTTGCGTCCGGGGGATTGATATTAATACGTAAAAATATAAGACGGCACTGCTTTTCCTTAGGTTTCACATCTTTCTCTATTTATACGATAAAATATACAACTTTTTTGTGTCTTTCCTTAGTTCTATTTCTATTTTCTATTTTCTTCATGAATGTGCATAGAAAAGTTTATTAATATTTTGCTCAAGAACGAAGCAAGATACCAAACAGAGTAAGAGACAAAAGAGTTTTGATCGCATAATTAGAAAATAATATGAAACCTAAGGAAAAGCAGAGGCGTCTCATATTTTTACGTATTAATATCATCAGAAATGATCAACCCAGATGTCTATGATTTTTATAAATAAACATAGGAAATTAAAAAAAAATCAAAATTAGGGTTCTTTAGATACTAATAAAAACTCCATATTTTTTTTTATTTCAACACCCTATATCTTTACAGACATTTTATAGAGCGTACTGCCTACAAAAACATTTGTAACGTAATTTTAATTCGTTTTTCGTTTTTACTATTTTTACTGTAATAATAGTTTAGTACAGTTGAGTGCGTTATAAATGTAAATGTAAAAACAATAGAGTCTAGACAACAACGGGCATGAATCTGAATTATTCATCTGTAATTTTTTCAAACAATTTAACCAAAATAAAAGTTGTTTACGTTAAGCAGACTGTATTATCGAAACAAAGTATGTGGTGGATGCAGAATGTAATATCTAGGCTTCAAAGATCGCTTCTGAATCTATCTGTATTTAATCCGCAACTTTTGAAATCTTTATAGTAGACTACAGGGTGTTAAATAAAGAGTGTAAAATATTAAAGAAGGTAATAGTACGCACCAAAATAAGCAGAAAATTCTTAATAAACATGGGTCCGCAAAGTAACGGTTGCGGAGATATGGACCACTATTCGTTTTTCAAACATTTTATTTTATTAGGAATAAACCGACAAAGGAAGCTTTTAACAAACAAAAAACAAAGTTACAGAAGACGTTCAAAGTGCCCTCCGTCCATTTCCAAGCAGGCATGACATCTTCGTCTCAACGATATTCGAACTCTTTCGAAAACACCCTCCTTGGTTTGGATTTCTTGACACTTTTCATTAATCCGTAGCTGCAGCTCTTCCAGGCTATTGACAGGAGTACTTTCGTTCCAAACACTCTTCTTCCAATATTGAAGTTATACAAAGTGAAGACCTAATGTCCAATTATCCTATTTGACTTCTATGCACATGTGCCTAAAAGACTGTCATTTCGATACTGAAATGACAATCAAAATTTAGCAACAATTTTACGAAAAATTGATTATATAAATAAAATTGCAGAACCAACAGCACAATAGATATAAGCAAAATTAAAAAACAAATAGCATCGAAGAAAACCATTTATATAGTTGCGTATTATAACTTCTTCTTCCAGTTTACATATTATCATTTTACAGCTAATATTTGGGAGACCTTGACACAGCAATTTTTATAAAGCTTTTTTTCACGCGCGAGTCTCTGAAAATGGTACGCACTTTATTATTCAAGAGGCAGATTACAGATTAGTTTATCGTTGTTTTCGACACCGGCCTAAACTTCCAAAAGCAAGAAAAATATGAATGATTGATATAAGTTTCAAAGTCTAGAAAAACCTGTAACGTTAATGAGCCGAACATTTTTAATCAAGCTTATTATTGGTTAAAAAGCCCAAAGTCGTACTAAAGCAGAAAGAGAGTTTAATAACTTGTAATTAAATTAGCAATGCCCTAGCTGCAATTTTTCTAGTCGGAAATATGGGATTAATTTCGTAATGAAATGTTGGATGCAGATTAATAAAAATCAGCATCCATGCAGTTAATTAAGTCCGTCGCACGCTTGAAATAAACCGAATTTTTACGCTCGGCGTATTTAAATTTAAAGAGTAAACTGTGCAAGAAATCGTCATATTTACAATTTATTTACTTAAAAATAAAAGCTTAAATCGAAAATTGGTTACACGAGGGAAGTAAATCTGTCTTTTAGCTTTGCAACGATACCAAAATTATATAGAATTGATAAAAATTACTCAAAATTCTATGCTAAATGCCGAACGTCTACAACTTCAGAAACGAATATATTTTAAATGCTGCAACCACGTGTGTTTCACTCAGTGGGATGGGCTTAGAGATTGGTAAATGCGGGCAGGACTGGAGTTCAAAGAAATACATAGTCACTTATAATCTATACGTTCTCAGTTGAGACAGTATTGAATTAATCGATATTATGAAGTTCGATGCTTTTATTTTCATTGATAGAAAGTTTTTGCACCCCATGAGGCAATATTATAAGAAATTGATATAAGTTAAGTTAATATTGAGAAAAACAGTGCGGTACAGGCAGGCAATATTATTTCTTGTAGCGGAAACTTATGAAAATAAATGTTGTAGTAAATGTTTTTAATGCACTGTTTGTAATTATTAGTTTTCGATATCTGTGAAGACAGTGGAATTTAATAATACAATTTTAATTAATTTAACTATGGTACAACATTTTAGCATTTCTATCTCCGCCCATGTTTAATAAAGGAAATGCCGACGCTAAACCTAGTTTTCGTTTTTATACTGTTTTTATTTATTGGTGTGTGCCGTGAGTAGTACTGTAGTTTTTATATAAGCTGTAAAAAAATTACGAACATAAGTAAAATCGTTGATTTACAAGCGCGATGTAATGAAAAACGTAATAATTTTCAAATAATGTCCCAAGCATCGATAATTTGATTTTATTTTTATAAAATGTGGCCCTACAAAAAAAGTTGTACCAGTCCATTTTGGATTCTGAAAATGTCCTTCTACAAGATGGTTATATTTTCTTAAAAACAAAACGGCATAATTGCTAGCCGATTTTACTCCACTAAATTTAAATATTCTAAATACGTCCACCGTAAAGTCATTGTAGTGGGAGAGCTATAATCTCCGCCTCCAGCTGTAACGCCCGTGCACCCGACCCCGGAGCGCTACCCGAGGAGTGTACAGAGAACGGACTCTTAACGGAGACCTTGATCATACAGCAATTTTTATAAAGCTTTTTTTTCACGCGCGTGTCTCTGAAAATGGTACGCACTTTATTATTCAAGAGGCAGATTACAGATTAGTTTATCGTTGTTTTCGACACCGACCTAAACTTCCAAAAGCAAGAAAAATATGAATGATTGATATAAACTTCAAAGTCTAGAAAAACCTTTAACGTTAATGAGCCGAACATTTTTAATCAAGCTTATTATTGGTTAAAAAGCCCAAAGTCGTACTAAAGCAGAAAGAGGTTTTAATAACTTGTAATTAAATTAGCAATGCCCTAGCTGCAATTTTTCTAGTCGGAAATATGGGATTAATTTCGTAATGAAATGTTGGATGCAGATTAATAAAAATCAGCATCCATGCAGTTAATTAAGAGTCAGAAGAACAAACAAGTGATTTAATTTCATGAAAATATTTCTATTTCTGTTTTCCACAGTGTGATATATCAAAGACTTAATAAAAGTAAAAAATTCAGATATACATTAATGTTAAAACATTATATTCAGAACTTATCTAACAAAACTATTTTTAATGTACAGTGCGTTTCAATAACTTTGATAACATTTTGATCAGCGGTAACTTTTCTGTTTTTAAAGATATGGGAATGAAACAAAAACCATATTACATAGTGGACTACCAAGTTTTTTCTTATTAGAAAAAAAAACAAAAGACCAATGATTTTGAGAGATCTTAACCTAACTTATATTTTTTTAAATGGAACGCCCTGTATATTATTGGATATTTGGATTCTACTCAAAATTCCAAGCATATTTTACAAAGCATATCCTATACCTATCTTCAACTGTTTCTGAGAAATAGTTTTACAAACATGTCAAATTATCATAGAAATTGCTCTACTTGTTCATGACACACTTTGCACTGAGCTAAAGCTGAAGTTCGGCATTGCTTGAGCCGTGCTGGTAACAATCGAGCCTTAGTATTTTGTTCTGTTGAGGAAAATGGCATACAAGTAGAGCAATTTTTATGATAATTTGACATGTTTGTAAAACTATTTCTCAGAAACAGTTGAAGATAGGTATAGGATATGCTTTTTAAAAGATGCTTGGAATTTTGAGTAGAATCCAAATATCCAATAATATACAGGGCGTTCCATTTAAAAAAATATAAGTTAGGTTAAGATCTCTCAAAATCATTGGTCTTTTGTTTTTTTTTTCAAATAAGAAAAAACTTGCTAGTCTACTATGTAATATGGTTTTTGTTTCATTCCGATATCTTTAAAAACAGAAAAGTTACAGCTGATCAAAATGTTATCAAAGTTATTGAAACGCACTGTACAGGGGACTCTTACATATACAATTTTGTAAAAGTAAAATCAAAAAGAGGAGTTCGAAATGATTGAAATATATTAATATGCCTACAGTTTGCGTTAAAGATCTATATTCTGAGGAAACAATATTTTTGTAAAAAAAACTGAAGAACAAATTAACGTGTGATCCTGATCTTATACTTAGTTTTTTTTGCTAGATATTGTTTTTACGTTTTGGCATACCCGTTGGGCACTTCGGTGCAATACACTTAATTTTTTAAATATTCTCACAAAAATAAGTCCAAATGATTTAAAATCAGGAGATTGCGGCGGCCATGGTACCGATCTTTCTCGTCCTATCACCTGCTATTAATGCTTGAGCACGCTCTATATGGTACATTCATAATTAAGCATCGTGTATGATACGCCACACTGCTCCAATAAGCCGTGAACGCCCTGGACCTTCATCTCTTCCACGATTCGGTTACAAATTTCCTGCGTCTCGCCTGCGTTTACACTACACTTGCACTGACTGCACACCGCTGTAAAAGTAGCTGCATTTGGCACATGTTTACCGGGAAATCGTTCTGCCAAAGCATTTTCACTTCGCCATAAATTAAAACGATACCCATCAACTGCAGGTTGCTATACGTCTGCCATTTTTGACATTTGAAAAACTTATGCAAATAATTTTCACAAAAAAATTAATACTATAAGTAATAGCGTATTTGAAATCGCCTGGCTAGAAACTACAGTGATATAAAGGTTGAAACTTCAATATTTTTTTCTTGGAAACTATAAGGATTTTACAAATTTTTACGATATTAGCTCCATTTTTCATGCCGCATTTATTCCCAAATATTTTTAGATTAGTTCAGAATCACCCTGTATAGGTACATTAAAAATAGTTAAATTTGTTAACATTGGCGCATTCGCCAAGGTTATTAGTAATATTAGTAATAATAATGGGACCCTTATTATTTAGCCTATTCATTAATGACATCATTAATAATTTAACTGTGTAGAAACTACAGTGATATAAAGGTTGAAACTAATAGAACTTCAATATTTTTTTTTTTGGAAACTATAAAAATTTTACAAATTTTTACGATATTAGCTCCATTTTTCATGCCGCATTTATTCCCAAATATTTTTTGATAAGTTCAGAATCACCCTATATAGGTACATTAAAAATAGTTAAATTTGTTAACATTGGCGCATTCGCCATTTTCTCGACGTTTTATCTTAAACTGTCAAGGTTATTAGTAATATTAGTAATAATAATGGGACCCTTATTCTTTAGCCTATTCATTAATGACGTCATTAATAATTTAACTGTGCCCTGTCTGATGTATGCAGATGATCTGAAAATTTTTAGTACAATCAAGAACGCTGGTGATGCTCCTGAACTTCAGTACAATCTTAATGCCATTAATGAATGGTGCAGGGTTGGCAACATACGCTTTCTAGACCTGATACTTTCTGTGACTTAGGTGTTACATTTGACAGAAAATTGTCTTCTAACAACCATCTACATTATATAACTGCAAGAACTTATAGATCTCTTGGTTTCATTATAAGGAATAGTAAACAGTTTCGGAATTCTATCACTTTGAAAATTTTATATTCTACTTTTATCAGGTGCAATTGTAAATATGCATCAATTGTTTGGTGTCCTAATTATGCTGTACATGTGGATGCTCTTGAAAATGTTCAACGTAAATTCTTAAAATATATTAAGTTTAAAGCTGATGGTGAGTATCCCTCTGTTGGGTTCCCTCAAGTTGAAATGCTTAATAGATTTGGCCTTGAAACTTTGGAAAATCGACGTAAAAAGGCTTATTTAATTTGTTTACATAAAGTAATGAACATGTCATTGACTGCAGTGCCATTTTGAGAATGTTGAGCTTTCATGTTCCCAAAATGAAGCTAGACAATTTAACATGTTTTATTTGCCACCTGCTAATAAATATTTTGCAACACTCCACTTCATAATATGTGTGATTTATGTAATGAAGTTATCTTGCCTGTAGATGTTATGGATTGCAATATTTCAACTCTGAAAAAACTTGTTTTGTAAGTGTTATTGTCTTTATCTAGATATTTAGATTGATTATTTTTTCATATTTGTTTACATGTGTTATGTCTAAGTATGGTGTAATTTACTTCATGTATGCTTTTTTGTGTGTGTTCCTATTCTCTAACTGGGTCTTTGACCTGTTGAATAGTGTAAATAAAATAAATAAACAAATTAATAAATAATAAAAATTAGTATTATATGAATTCAAACTGTAATTTGCCATCAGATATTGAGAAAGAAAGTGTACAAAAAGTTTTTTGTAGTAACATGTAATTTAATTTACAATGTCATTATATTTATAATAAACTTTTAAAAAGCATATAAGTCATTATGGCATTCGAAACAGAGTCAATAAATAGTAATTATGTGACAGCTTAACGAAATTAAATAAACGAATAATACTTCTCGGCTTATGAAAGAAATAAATATTTAAAACATCGAGAGAAGCCTATACAAGTAAAAACTTTTCTAAGCGCGCGACACGAATTCAGACGACTTACGTCATACGAACAAATGAATAATGCATTACATTTTCATCAAAATATTTAAGAAACTGCAACTGATAGTAATAAAACTATATACTACACTAAAAGTTTGCATTATATATTGCACTAAATTGCAAAAAATTATTGTTTTTAACGCCATCAAATATCGAAAATAACGTTGACAATAAAAACAAATGTGTAACGTCAGCCGTGACGTAAGACGTCTGAATTCTTGACGCGAGTATATGTATTATTGAAGAAACAATTGTATGCACAACCACCTTACCCATATTTTTTGTATTTTGTTTTGCATAGAAAATAATCACCGTCAGCACATCAGGCACACCTAGAGAGATAATTCAAATATTCTTGTTTCTAATAAGAGTTGAATAATTTATTATTTTTTTACAGTAATATGAATCCTTTAAGTGAAAATTTGCAGCTGTATCGATAATAAAACGAATATATTTGAGAAGATAAATACATTAAAGTATTTTAATAATTTTTCATAATGCGCTACTAAACTTTTTACCTACATGAGAATTTTCATATCACAATTTTTTAAATTCGAGGAAAGATTTGGTTATTTTAACTTATTGACAGAAGTGACGTATAGGTACGCTGCCAAGGACTCTCACTGTAGCCCTTTATCCTAGGACTTTATCACGTATTCTCTCAATTTGTATCCTATCCGTTGAGCTACGCAATACAGTGTTACGTAACATATGTCAGAACTTTTTAAAGTCAAAGAAAAGTCTCATCGAAATAAATTTGACCCTGCCGGGATATTAGGTAGGTAAAAATATTGTCAGTGGTTTTCTACCTCGACTTTTTCTTTTACCAGAAAAACAAACAGTTAATGTTTTCTGATATTTATTAATACTCTGTACACTACCGAATACTAATTACAACACTATTTAATTGGTCACTATCTAAATCGTTTTGAAATCTAATTGATCTCTCCGAAGTAGATAAATAACAACTCTCTATTTCAAGACTGACTCAGCCGTTTATTCCTCTATTATAGACCAAATGAATATTTCAGGTATTTTCTACCATCTCTAGATCCATTTCTCAAACGATTCTCGTCGATTCTCAATATTTCAGTCGCGCCTTGATACACGGCATTATTTTGGTTACCAGCACCGCGTAGAGGCGATCGGGGCAATCTAGCGTTTTGCGTTACCACAATCGTCGAATTGTGTGCGAGCGGGGCAAATTCTGTGACAATATTATTTGGTATTTTTATTAAACTGTTTTAACATTTATTGGTGTTTTAAAGATTCTATAATATTTTCTACACAGGGTGTTACAGAATAATGTTAAGAAAATCTAGGGGCAAGTTTTATGCGGCTATAGTGCAAAATAATAATATTTATAGATGGTATTAATACAATACTTATGGTGATCATTACCATAACTATAGAGACACATTTGTAGTATTATTTACCACAAATTGTATTAAAGTAGTGTGTGCAGGTGGTCATGTGCAAAAGAACCTGCTTTTCTGTGGATCCGTCAAGTTCAGCATATTCATCACATCCACTCAGGTTTGTTTCTGTCTGATAAGTCGTCGCTTGCCTCACCTGTTGCATACATACTGAGGACAGCTAATAATCTCCAAAACGGCATATGTCTGGTGTGCCGCTAATGAATAACTTTGACAGTTCGCTATGTCTTTCATATATTTACACATATTTATTTTACAAACATCTGTTTTCTGTGACACACCTTACATAAATAATTTAATATTAGAGAAAAGAATGCGATCTATTATATTTAAAGCAAAAATACTAATTATGTACTCTAGTTTTATTTTTTTAATACACTATTATTTACTATTCAAAATTCTTTCAAATATCTTAAAAGTTCAAATAAAGAATACATAATTTTACTTTGATAATAACAATTGTTGTCTCGAGTAATTCTTACTGTCTAAATGAAACAAAACAATTCTTTATCAGACGGAACTTCATCTCATATTAAGTATATTAGTTTTCTTCTGAATTCAGAAATACTTTCAAGAATTTATTTCACTTAATACTTTACACTTAGCAGTGGGACTTTTTAAAATTCCGAAAAATATTCCTGCAAAATCTGTTACATAAAGTATCCGGAAATAAATTTCCTGTGAAACAGCTTAAAAAAGATGTGAGCCCTATCCAAATACATGACAAATACTTGGTGAAAACCGTACAGGTAAAAAATAAATAAATTTAATTAAACAAGGAAGTGGTACGTGACGAAGCCCTTTTTACAAGCGAATGACTAGGACTTGGATTTTCAATTAAGGTCGTTAAAAAAATTTCCTCGCGCTCTTCTTTTGTTTTGTTGTTGTTTGAAACAATTTCGTCCCTTCAAGTCCTAAGTTATCTCGTTTAGAAGTTGTGTTCGAGTTGAGAAGTTTGCTTTTTATGACACATTTTGTTGACGACGACCTAAGCTCTGAATGCTTGAGCAGGTTTTGGCTAATTAGATTGATAGACAGAGATATTTATTGATCAATACCTTTATCCAAATCTCAGTAGCTTTCGTGAAACTTATATTTTTGTTTTTTAACACTGCCAACTATTACTAATTATGAAAAAAAAATCAGTTATATATTTTTTTCGTTATTTCATTTTTCCTCGTCAGTTCATACCCTAATGAATGATATGAAATGACTATAAATGATACTGTCGAGCCGCTGTAAGTCGAGCCACTTAGGCCGAGCAGGAAGTAAGCAGACCACTTATATCTCACCTGCACTCAGTTTATTTGTGAACAGACATATGAAGGAGCAGCCAGTTCAATTGTCGGTCATATCACCTATGGCATACTGATGAGGGCTAACAAGCCCGAAACCGGTCTATGTCTGGTGGTGTGTTCGACAAGGGTTCTTGGCTGTTCACACAGATACTGCAGGAGTAATTCAATGCCGGTCGGGGCATTAGTCCGCGGAGTAGTTGTTTCCTGCAGTATCATTTACAGATTTAATGGCTCGTCGCCCAGGGCGAGAGGTCTGCGTTAAGTACCTGCTGCAATGTAGGTCGCTTCCTGTAAGTCGAGCCGCTTAGGCCGAGCAGGAAGTAAGCAGACCACTTATATCTCACGATATGGAATGACGTCTGTGACGAAATGTTTAGAATAAAATATAATACTACACTTAAATAAATGGGCTTATTAAACTGTTTATCTAGAATAATGTGTATAACGCATATTAAAGCTATTGTAACAAATATATATAAATTTTATTAAAAGAAATATCTCATTTTCATACTCATTATTCAACTGCAATGCATTTAATACACGTTATGCATCTATAAAATAATGGTTATAGTGGATCACTTATATATTATTATTTATTATTTATCCTAATCTGTATGTAACAGGCATTAATAGTATAATTAATTTTTATAACGGTTTCTATCTTTAACGTGTAAAATACAACTTTAAGTGATTATTGTAGCTTGGTACGTAATCGGTTATAATCGCAAAATGACCATCTTGATCAAGTCAAGTTTTCTAAACACATCATATCACGTTCTCGTTGTGCGCCGAAAGTGGAAGTTGACACTTTTACTGACGTTTGCAAAAAAAGTAAGTATTTTTTGTAAAAATAAAAACTTTCAAGTGTCTATGCATTCATGTTGAAAATTTGATAACATACATAGAACGTCAAATCATTTGGAAAACTTCTATGTACTATTACATTCCAAATGACATTATAAAGATGTGGGGAATAACATCCAATTATATTTACACTGAAAAAGCTTGTAAAGAGGGTAATGAATTAATTGATATAGTAATCTAGTTAAAATAAAATTTTGTCGAAAATTTCACAATAGTATTTTTCAGCCAATTAAAGGCCTGTATTTTGTAGCGTTACTATAGCAACTAAGAAAATTTCCGGAAATTTTTCTCATCCTTGGGGTAAGCAGCATGAAATTACGCTGGAAATTTTTTGACATTTATAAATAAAATGACATTTATATTTAACTTCAAATTTATTCTATCATAATTTAATAAGTACAAATCATTTATAAATAATTATTTACCAAGTATGTACTTTTAGTAGTTTTAATTAAAGCGTCCAAATGTTGCTTAAATTCCTCAGCCACGTCTTCTTTTCTTAATGTGGAATAAACAAGCACACATTCACTAAAATTTATAAAATGTCTATGTTTCAAAAAATAAATGTAGTACTTTGAAACAATCTTATTCTGCTGTGATCCACGAAGAGCTCCATATTTCTACACACCAGAAGCAAATGATTTTTAATAATCCCAAACAAGTTTGGCGAATAAATTTCTGGCCCGCATTCTTGTAAGAAATACATTAAAAATTTTAGGTTCCGATGATACATTTTAATTTCACTAACTTTTCTGCAAAACTTGCACATAACGTATTTACCAAACCGCTCCATTTTTCAATTGTACAACACAACGATTTTAAAGAAAATGGTCAAATAACGTCAAAAGTCACGATTACCTTGTTTGACATGGATTCCATGGCCTTCTTAATAATATATATATATGAATTTTATTGATATCACATAGTGCTTAAGGTTCTTTGTAAGAAAATATATTTCTACCAACTTTAGTAAAATGAGTATGTGGAAAAGAGATTGATCTACTATTGACTTATTTTTTATTATTTTGCTTAACTAAAGTCGGTTAGTTGTATTTCTTTTTTTATTATGTCCTGGTTTTCTTCTCCAAAACGGGATATTTTTCGTAAAAAAACACTAAACTTTTCACTTTGACACCGTGTATATAAAATGACAATTGTTATCCTTTTTGAATTAACATACAAAGCCTACTGTCTCTTCAAAACAATCAAAAAATTTTAATATCTTTATATTTTTGTCGATGTTTTTTAACACTTCATTGTGAAATTTTCTTGCCGAATACCACTCTAGCTTCAATTAAAAACTGGAAATTTTTTCTTGCACACGAATATTTTTTAGAAAATTTTAGAGAATTTTCAAAATATTCGTGTGCTCGAAAAAATATCCAGTAATAATTGACGCTCTAGTGGTATTATAAGTGAAAATTTCACACCTCTACTTTAAAACCAATAAGATGCCTTTATTTTGACTCGTTACCATGGCAACCAGAAAAATTTCCGGAAATTTTTTCGTGGCGAGGCGATAATTAAGTGGAAATTTGTTGACAGTTGAGAAAGTAAACATATATGATCTACACATTGGCATCTTATCTACATATGAAATATGGTGGATATTCCTACACATGAATTTCTTCGAAATTGCGTCGTGTTACTTGTCTAAAATATATTTCTACCACCCTTAGTGACTTAAAATTGCCAAAAACGATAGATTCAACTACTCCCCAATCTGAGTTTTTATTTCATGTAACTAAAGTTGGTAATTTTTTTATATAGGAAATATGGTGGATACACCTGCAAAATTCAACAAATTCTTTCCATACACTTGCTTTTGATTTTCTAGTATGCTCTGGTATTAGGTTTTGAATTTCTTGTCTAATAATTTGTTGATTGTCTTTATCAAATCGCGACATTACAGTGTATACTTATTAAACTCAACGTACATATGTTTCTAACTAGTAATTGACATCTACTGTGACAGAACCGTTTAAATAAAAAGGACAAATCAACATATGTCAACAACAATACCTTGGCCGAGTCAAATTAATTTAAGATGTCGGGTTTCATTTATACTTGGATTGTAAATTTTTCTTACTGAATACCACACGAGGGTAAATTACTCCTAGATTTTTTTTGTGATAATATAAGTGAAAATTGTTTCGGTTTCAAGATAAAAGGTATTGAAATTGAAATTATTTTCAGGTGTATCTCGAAAATGGGTATTTGTAAGCATTTTTTCTAACTTAACGTGGAAAAATGCATTTATGCGCTTATAATTTACGTCCAATTTTTGTCAGATATAAGTCTACCACAGTTTATTAATTAGTAAAGTTCCTGGAAATCTGGTGGAAAATTACACAATTTATACGGCTATACAGAAACGTGGGAAACGAAAACAACAGCTTTTAATTAAGGAAAGTCAGATCTGATGTTGTACCCCCAATTACCGGAAAATTAACTAATTTAGGGGAAATTTGTATTACCTTATGGATTTTATAATAACTATTGTGAAACATGCACGGAATACTGTAGTTACATCAGTTTGATATTACTCAATTCAGTAGAATTAGACATTATTCCACTTTTCATTGAAATTCTTGGAATATAAAAATGATTTACTAAATTATAGCAGAGAGAGACAAAGTGTTGGAAAAATGTTAAACGTTAAAAAAATGTCGAAATTAAGGGAACTGAAAATTTTTTTTTACGAAACTTCCGTCGGGGGTCTCTTACCGCACTAATTATCGAAAAAAATACAGGGTGTTTAAAAAAACCGAACCGTTCTCTAAAAATCCTCAAAATTCGTGGATTTAAATATTTTTTTTCTGAAACTCTTCGCATTATTGCTCACAGAAAAACTATACTAATGAAAAAATACAGAGTGTTTAAAAATAACGAACCATTATCTAAAAATCCTCAAAATTCATGGAATTAAAAAAATTTTTTTTGATGAAACTTTTTACAATGTTCTGTAGGAAAAATATATTAATGACAAAATACAGAGTGTTCAAAAAAACCGAACCATTCTCTAGAAACCTTCATGAAAGTATAATTCCTTTGATGAAACTTTTAACAATGGTCTATATGGAAACTATTTTAATGAGAACAATACAGGGTGTTTAAAAAAACCGAACCATTCTCAAATAATCCTCAAAATTCATGGATTTAAAAATTTCTTTTTCTGAAACTCTTCGCAATAGTCTGCAGAAAAACTATACTAATGAAAATATCCAGTGTCCACCATCCCAAAGAAACCTTTCTAGTTGGTCTTTAAAATTCGTTGACGGTTAATTTATCCAAATTCAATTCCCGGCTACCTGTATTAACATTGTTTTTTTTACCCTTCGGTCAACGATTCGATTCTTCCGAACAGAAAATGCATCTTCATTTCGTCGCAACGTCGCCTCCAGTCTTGTAAAGGTTCTATGATCAGGAATGAGGCGCTCCTGATACCTTTCTCGATATAACTCTACAGCTATTCTTGAATTTCATATCACATATCAACTTTCTCTGAATGAGAAAACATTTTGTAAGCACAAAAGTTATACGTTTGACGCTCGTATTGAGTAGTGACAAGTATTTTGTGACATTTATGTACTTTAAACAACGAACATTCAATTATTATTCAACGACTACTTGATCCTTTCACTGCTAATATGATTTTTAGGTGGTATTTCTATTGAGACTCTTTAGGTCGATATTGCTTATAAGTTTTAAACAGGAAATAATCCAGAAAAAAATCTCTAATAAAGATTTATTAGAAAAAAGAGCTGTTTTACAGGAAAAAAATTTGAATGTATCTGGAAAAAATATAATTGATGACGTCATTAGTCGTTCCTGTCAAATCCCAAAGGTTTCTATTGAAAATGAAGCATACCTCATCCCATTTAACACCACCTGTCCCAAATTTTATTTGAATGTTTTGTATCCTCAGAGTAATCCCATACTATCGAGTTTGAGACACCCTGTACAAATTTGTACACATTTGTAGTACATTTAAACAAATATTTGATTCGAAATCTTCAGCAAAAAAAACATATAGTTGAGACGTAAGTGCCTACATCTTATTATCAGCGATGCCACCAGACAAATACCGGTTTTGAGCTTGTTAGTTCTCATCAGTATGCAATAGGTGATGCTAACCGACGATCAACCCTAGTTATTCACACTGTTTGGGTTATCGAAAGAACTGTAACTGAGCTGTTCAAATAATATGAACCTCTACTAAACTGCATACAAGAAATGTAGCAAAGCTACATCTAGTGGTCATTAGCTACTCCATGCTGATATTACCAATCAAGCTCTGTCAATAAGATCATAAAATCGATACAAAAAACATATTCACAATGAAATAATAATGTAGCCAAGATTAATAATAATAATAATAATAATAATATCTCTACCCCTCATTCTAATCACAGGGATTAGCCCAGAAGTCGGAGACTTGTGCGGGAGAGGGGGCGGCATATTATTATTAAGCAGGCCGCATTTGCGCCCAGGAACGACTTACGTTGGTAGGCCCTAACCACTATTCAGTGCAGGAATGAGGAAAACCTGGAAAACCTCATTAATTAGGGGGGTGGTCAAATATCAACCGGCATCAATCTCTCACATTGACCCAAGCTTATTCCACCCTACCATACCCGCAGAGAGGGTGCCAATCCCTCCACGAATATAGCTTATATACGGTCTACCGGCAGCTGGGCTCGAACCAACTCCGTCTAGTCACCTCGATTCAAGTACTAACGCCTTAAACCGCGCGACCACTGACCGATCCGATTCATTCGATTATTACGATTATTAGCTACTATCCTTGACCTACAAATTGTTAAGGCTTTTGATGATAGAAAATTAATGACAAATTATGTCACGAAAAATATTAAAGGCAATTTCTGAGCTATAATCTCATAGCTTTTCGATTTCTTTCCGTGTACGCTTTTTGGAAAAACATACAGTATAAACAAATTTGTTATTTCTTCGAAACACCCCAAATAGTTTAATTTCATTAAGAATTCGTTATAAAGAATTCAATTTAGTCGTGTTTACATGCCTGACAAAATCAGCTCTTAATGACCAACTAAATATGCGAATAAATTTAAATTGAGCTGTATTTATTTAACATTACAGGACTTCAGCATTATCTTTTGAAATGGTAATCGTTATTTAATTTCTCTTGAAAAAATTTTGGAAAGCCTTACGAGATAATCGACTTAAAGTTCCTGGAAATTAAAATAATTCAAACAGAACTCTTCGTATTCTAAATGTTCTATTTTTAAATGAACCGGAAATTAAACATTCAAAAGTCAGTCAATATAGTCGCCTTTTTCAGTAAAGGAGCAAAAAGAAAACCACTGAAGGAAAAGAGGATTATAATGTATTGTACTGTCTAATGCTTCAAAATAGAACCTATATAATGTTCGCTAATATTACTTTCTTATCGATTATTATCTCATTAAATTTTATTACAAGGTTTCTTCTAAAAATATCTGAAAATTTAGATGAATTGTTTGCATATCTCATTTGTAGTATAAATAAATGAAATATTTTTGAAGTTATACTTCTTTGCGCCCGTTAGACACATTGGGATGGGATGTTGGTCGAGAAACCGCGTCACGCTCAAAAGGAAGAACAAATTTTTAAGAACTTTTTTATACAACCCACTATACAGCGTGGAGAATTACTGGTTGTGGACACCAACATAAATTTACTTCTTACGTATAAGCGTATAATATACAGTGTGTCATTAAGAATATGGGATAAAATTTTACAGTTTCCGTTTTAACAGAACATTCGCGATATGTACTTTTTAAATCATTTTACAAACTGAGCAGACAATTTCAAAAACAATATCCAGGGAATCTTAATATGAGCATATAAAAAATAGTACTAAAACCTTACTACTGGGATTTATAGCATAACTGCTTTTTAGGTTATATCTGAAATTCAAGGATCTCCAAATATTTTCTTTAAATAAATATAATAAAAATATTTTTGACGTGCTTCGTTCTCAATTTAAAATTAGTATCTTTTTTTTGTTCTCGTCTTCTCAAAAGCTTACTTTTGTCTTGATTTATCTTCAATCCCTCTTTACGTGCTTCCTCCACAAGTTTTCTCGTTACTTTTTCTAATTCCTTACTATCTCTTGCAATTATGGCCATCTGCATAATTTACTATTTGGTGAAAGATGAAAAGTAATAAACATAAATCACGTAAATTTGTTTTTACAATAAAATGTGGCATAGATATATTTCTGGACCGTCTTTACGGGCTAAGAATTCCTGAGGGGTGCAGCTTTGTTTGTAGATAAGTTAGGTTAAATTACCCCTACATGCACCTGTTCTGTATCGGTTCTTATGCGGGACATTTTGTATAGGTTTAATTTCGTCGTATATGTTGTCAAAAAATTCTAAAAGTGAAATTATGTGGACTGGTGGAACTTCTAAAATTAAGCCAGTATAAAATCACTCAATAAGTGGAAAATACAGAATTATAAACTTTTCGAATTCAGCCACATCGCGGAAATAGACAGAATTGCAAATGAATGCGGTCAAGTCTAAAAGGCACGATAAAATGACAGCAGGGGTCTGTCAAAGTTAAAATGAAATGCCGTTATGAAATTCATGACCGCAGAAATAAAATTTATGTATATGAGAACTAAATTTAAATATTCATTGTATACTCGCATTTTTAAGTAATATATATGTATGAATTACATTGTATAATAAAGATTTCATTCTATTGATATAAGGTAAATAAAATTATAAACATGAACAAAAGTATGGCTTTCTTTTTTATGATTATAGGCTGCCAGAATTGTTAAATTTTTCCTCATGGAAATATTCTATATTGACTGAATATTGCTGTGCATTTGTGTTGGTTACAAAATTGTATCTTAATGACTTTCATTAAAATATATGTAGTAAACTGCTAAAAAACAATTGGGGTAGTTTAATTGGAAAGCCAATATTTCAATTATTTAATTTTATTAATAAAGTAATAATTTCAAAAAACTTGCTATAGATAAGAATAAAATCAAAAATATTCTTTTAAGAAATCTTAAACTGACAAACCCCATACTGTACATGAACTTGCTTTTTTATTGCCTTCTGCTGAGAAATAAATCATTATATTTGAAAATTGTACTGTTATGATTAATTATATTTTTACTTTACAACCCCTCGCCAAAAACACTGGTAAAGGAATGTAATAAGTATCATTAATCACTTTTGTATGTCTCAGGATTCAACACCACGAAAACAATATATTGTTTGTTAATTAGTTTCCATTTTAACGTTATTTTGGTAGGTATTTAAAAAAAGGTGTGTGGTTTCTTTGTTTTATCTAGCAAAGATTTAGATTCCTTGATACCATTAGAACAAAACATACAGGGCTAGATATTTAAAGCTTGTATACAGGGTCATAATGCCATTAATTTTAACCACGTATTCGGAAGACCTAATAGACAGAAAATCGAAAAAAAAAATGTTTTTCGACTTAAAAAATTAACAAGTCACCCCATAACAATGGGCAACACGACGCTCCTGATACGCTACAAATTTTCTGATGACGCGTACGAGTGTTAAAGCTATATAGAAGTCCAGCAGCGTTGCCACTCAGGATCAGATACATATAATAACGGCATGTTCGGTGCTAAAGTGATAGATTTTTTTATAATAACAAACTTCTTGTTTGCAGTTTAAAATATATGCATTTTGTATATTCTTTGAGATACCTTTAAAAATTGTGGCATTTTACGGTATTAATTAAGCGTTTTTTCAGGTTCTGACGTAAAATGCATTCACCGTGTCCTCGTAATGGAAGTTCAAAAGCTCCGCAAAATTTTATACAGTAGATAAATGAGTTTGCATAAAACATACCTATTATTTGTCACCTTTTCGTTATGTTCTTGGAAGCAGAATCAAATTGAGCTTGTACGTTGATATTCCCAAATAATGCAAATCGTATTTGATTATGAATATGAATCAAAATGAAATCTATTACTCATGATTAATAGGTTAGGTACCGAATAACAGACGCACACGGAAAACATAGACGCATATGTCTATTAAAATGGTCTCTATAAATATTTCCACAACGGTTTTTTAGTACTGCACTTTACCTAACTTGAATTGCATTTTTATTTTAGTAATTATAAACTACACGAAATTCACCAACCTCTACCACGCGAAATCGTGAAAATGTAACTGGATGTAGGATGTGGATGAAGAAGACAGAGAAGTCGGGCAGTGTGCATCTGTATTCTGTCCCAGATGCAGTCGACGGCGAGCTCGCTTGCATAGGAAAACGGACCCAAACGATGTTCTACTTATTCCGCCGGTAACGTATTAAACGGAAATTTGGACTGCCAACTGTTTAGCTGTTCCGAGGGTGCCGATTTCAGCCTACCCGATGTCGGCGCTGATTACTGCAGTTGAGCATTTATTATGAAATTGTCATGATTTCATGTTGATTACACTTTGCGTTTATAAAAATGTAAATTTAATTATTATTTGGGTCTGTTATTATTTACCTGTTCTGCAGCTCTGCGGCACTTGCCATTGAGTAGACATTAAAATCAAGGTTATTGATAACCAGATTGTTTATCATTGAATAGGTATGTCTTGGACTGTTTTTTTTTGTTGGCAGCACGAGGGTTTTTTAATTACTGTCTGTATTTAATTACAAAGTACGTTTCAGCCTCTCTGATCCGTTGGAGTTTTGTAATTTCAATATTAAATAATTTTTATGTTGAATATTATTATTATTATTACTTTAACTGCATACCTTTAAACAATAATTTATGGCATTTATTACATATTACAATAAGTATGTACTATAGGAAAATATTTAAATTTGGCAACGTCGCGTCAGGCCGACACCGAGTTGAACTGTCGCTAGCGGTCAGTGACAGTCTGAAAAGGGGGTTTAAATAATGGTTTGAAAATATTTATTTTCGCGTATTCGTATACTCATTTTTTCCTATCTTCTCTTAAAATTAATGACATTATAACTGAATCATCTTGTAGTATGCACTGCTAGCTGCATACAGCTTTCAACTCACGTACAAATGCCGAAATTTTCATTTGCCGCAGTTTCGATAAAATCCTTCTATTCGGCTTTCTTTCTAAAGCTAGAGCATGACCTCTCTCTCACACATTTCAAGCTGTAACTTTCTACAAAATCACTCAACAGAGGAACCCAACCGTCACAGTTTCGTACATTTCTGGACATTCCCACAAAAGAAATATTTCCAGGGATAGTGCCAGCCGAATAATAAGCCATATTCGGTCGAAACATAAATTTTTTGTCGAGGTACTTTTTTGTCAGTTTGTCCCAATGAATGCTTCACGCAATTCTCTCCACATATTCTGGTGTTTGCACAATTGCTTGATGGATTTTACGAGGAAAAACGATCACGCAAAAAATTGCTAGCCGGACCAAAAGCTTCGTGTGGTATTGTGTATATACCTATTTTTAAATTAAATTAAATTTTTCTGTTTCCAGTATAGCGCTAACGGACAATATATAATTGTACCTCGGATATTTTAAGAACATGACGTAAATATCAAAAGCGAAATTGCTTCGTTTAGGTGTTAAAGGCGTTCATAGATGTACAAAGATGTATTTTGAGAGAATGAGAAATAATATTGAGAGAAAAATATTAATTTTTGATAAACTTGTTGTTAATCTAAATATGTTGACGAGTTTATCTCTAGTGGCATTGAGTAATAACTACTATTCTTGACTCAATGCTAATGTTGAAATACTGTAGTTGTTTTATCGATCTACACAGGGTGTCCGGAATATGAGTGCCTTAATTTTTCCATATGATAAGTTGTACTAAACAAAACGACTTAACAATTTTTTTCTCTGAGTTTTGCCTAGTTTCACCGTAAATTAACATACCATGCAGCTGGTTACGATTACTATAAATTGTTTATGTACACTCACAAACATCAAAGAAAAACTAGACAAACTATAGGTTTCAGACATTTTTTTCATAAAGTTTTTTATAGCTTTTAGTCATATATAAGCCTTTAAAATTACGGCACATAGCATATTGCCATTGCATTGAAACTGGATATGTTTCTCCACCTATTCATATTTAAGGATTACAAGTATTCTTCATGCAGTTTAAAAGAATTTTCAGAAAATTCTTTATAGTCAGATGTATAGTTATATTAATAATAATCAAATTTGACCTGATTGTCAGTGTGGATTCAGGAAGGGGTTTGGCACTTTTGTAGCATTAGCTAGAGAAGTTACTGATGATATCCAAGGTGGTGATTATGGTAGGGACTGTGTGCTGGTTTTATTGGGTTTCTCTAAAGCTTTTGAAGCCATAAATCATGAGTTGGTTTGTTGAGAATTGAGATATTATAGTTCTGATAAACTGTCGCTTAAACTAGTGAGGTAATATTTATTTAATCCCCAAATTTTTTTAAATAATAATAAAATTTCAACTGACATTATTATTACTTCGAGTGTACCGCAAAGGTCTGTCCTTAGAACGCTGTTGTTTTTAATTTATCAGATATTGTAAACTGTTAAGATTCAAGCTAATTTTTTGAATATTTTTCTGATATATTTACAATATAATAACAAACAAAATAGATACCAACCCACGCAAGATAACGGTTTTTACTGCTTCCGGAACAAGCTCGTCTACGACTAGCCATTCATATCTTTCCGTCTCTCTTACCATGCTAGCAGTGTTGTATACAATGCTTAGTACCCTTGTCAAAATAAATTGATCCAGAAATGTCAAAAAATAAAACCTAAGTTTTATTTCATGAACCGTAAAGAAAGAAGTGTGAAAATATACACCACGTAGGAGTTAAGTACGTTTGACTAGTCTCGGACTCCATTCCCAATCCTTATCCGCTAGGGATAAAGATTGGGAATATCGTCCTCAACGGGTAAATATTACAGCATAAATATTTCTCGTGGCATAGTGACTGGCTATACAGAATAAATATCATATTATACCTTCTGATTTTTTACGTTCTCAACGGAACTTTCGTATTGTATGGGAATTCACTTACTTTGCTGCTGACAAGATGTGTTGTGCTGAATCTCTCTCTGCAAACCCTTCCACAATTTGCCCATGATTAGGGAATAGGCCAGGCTCATTATCAGCATGGGTATCAGCAGTAACATAACATCTAAGAATAAGTTGAATATCTGTTCGCTTCTTTGATTAGGCCAGTCTTCTCTGCACTTATGACCTGACAACAAAAAGGAAATAGCTTTAGGTTTTGAGTTATTCATGTAGAGACACGTTTTTAATATAACTGGGTAAAAAAATCCTTTGAAACTGTAAACTAAAAAGGGCATGTTTTCTCAATGTTTCACAACAAACAAAACGCTATTAGCAAAATTCTGTAGATGTACCTTACGAATATGTAATTCAGTCTAGGAACTATATTAATATGTTTCATATTTTTGGAGTGGCAATATAATAACTTAAAAACTCGTATCAAAATTGCTTCTTAAGTGATGTCGCACGCACTAAGCTTTCCATAAATGATATTGCTCTTTAGAGTGTAAACTTGTCTCCGTTCTGAGAGGCACCGATTGCAATTCGTCAGTCTAGGCTAAATCGTTTGTTGTTTCTGCTATGCATAACTATGATGTGAAAAATGCCAGCTGCCTAAATGAATATTAAATTAATTCTATGCTTAATCGACTACGTTATTAGGGGAAGCTTATATTCAAAAGATTTATGATATATTTTTTTTGGTATCGCTGCTTCATACTATTTACGTAAGTTAAAAGTTAATATCTTTATGAGACTGCGTCAAGATTGTAGAAAAACGCTCAGACTCGTCGATTTTAGATTAAAGGGGGACATTCTTTGCTGGTATTTTTGACTCCGCCACATTCACCCCCAAGCAAGAGTAAGCATCATCCGAAAATATTTAAATGGCATTGGGGGTTGAGTAATATTTATTTTGAAAGCTCTTACAATAATTCTCTTTACAACAGACTTTAAATTTTATAATTCCGCCTAATACTCAAAAAACAAAAAAGTTACTGTCTACTTAGTTGATTAAATGTTCAAACTGATGACCGCCCGGTTCCATACAAGAATAAAAAAGAAACGTTTGCGCACATTCTAAAGCATTTCCGGAGTGATTCGACGGCATTCGTCGACGATTCTTTGACGCAAATCTAGGAGCGACGCTGGCTGTGTTTTATAGATTTTACTTTTTAGTATCCCCACAAAAAAAATCAAGTGGTGATAAATCCGGTGATCGTAGAGGCCACTCAATGCTGCCTCTTCTCCCAATCCACATCCGTGGAAAACGTTGATCCAAATACTGTGGCGGAGTCAAAAATACCACCAAAGAATGTCCCCCTTTAATCTAAAATCGACGGGTCTGAGCGTTTTTCTACAATCTTGACGGAGTTTCTGAAAATGGCTCTGTTTCGTTTTCATCTGGCCATCCTGTGTAAAGTTTAAGATATTTAAAAGACGGTTTCTTTATTGTTCAAAGATAATACAGCGTGTGCTATCAACAACTTTTGAGATTTTTCTGGGTGGTTCCGTTTTGATGCAACAATTCAAAAAAGCGGGCGAACTCGTCAACTTTTGGGTTGACAATGGTTTTCCGCGTGTACAAATAATTATAACTCGATTTTCTGTAAAAAAAGGTCAAAGGGAATGCATATTTTGTACATGACTTGTGGTTTAGTATGCTTCAAAGGGGTTGATATTTTCTTTGATATGGAGAACCCACACAATTTTTGCCTAATTATATTGTTTCGGGGATATTTCCGAAAGTGATAATTTTAGATTATAAAGGTACGTTCTATTTTGAAATTGTGTCACTTGACAAATCAAAGCAGGCGGATATCCATTTATTTATTTATAAACAAGACAACATATTTCTGCATCTTCCAATTGGAAAACAACAAACATGTGTGGAAATTTATAAAGAAAATGTCGCGATTCTTCAACAATCAACACTAGTAATTGTATTTATTTTTCCGTTCCTCTTTCGATATTTTTCTACCTAGAACTATACCCAACAGTTGAAAATCTAGAGAGTGACTCATGTCATAAACCCGCTCATAAATTATAGCAGTCGACACAAAGAAACATACATGCAGCTCGTATATTTTTCCTATAAAATTGTAATTAATTTATTAGGAATTTTGTGTTCTTAAGAATAGAGAATAATTCAAGCGCTACAGCGTATTCTCAAAATCAACATTTCTGAAATACAAACTAGTTTAAAGATTCTTTATTTTTTAAATAAAATCAATGTTTCGTTATAGAAATGCCTTGTAATATATTTAATGGGTAAAATGAAGCATGCATTCTAAATAATATTTTTCTAATGTGCTTGTGAGGACATGTAAATTTTCTGCATACCGTGTATTTCTCACTGTATTTTTTGCAGTTTTAGTAAATTTATCTTCAAGTTGTCGCTACAAAAGTTGTCTAACAAACCCTCACTCATTTATCTCTCCCTACTGTTCTGGGGAAAAAACCAAACCAATAGCAAAAACAACTACCTCCAGTCTTTTAAGGCATCCCCCGTTGTATTAAATGGCCCATAAATTAAACTGCGTTTCTCCTGAATTTTATTTCTCTATATAATTTTCATTGCGAAAATTAACCCTTTTTGTAAATTGCATACTCGATGGAAATGCCAAATGGTACATAAATTATAACCCGAATTTATGTTTAGTGTAGCTTAAATATCGACTCCAAGACGGTACAACCGCCTTGGTAATTCCAACTAATGATTGCGTCTTCGCATCTGACGGTGATTACAACGCATCAAGCAGGTGTTTTAGCTTCCTTCCCACGCCAGTTTTCCACGTTCGAACTAATCCTTCCTCATGGAATGATGGATAGGGCATTTAACACTGTTTTAAAATCACACGATAGCAATTATTTATTTGTATTTATTTATTTAGTACAGATAAGGGCAGACAATATCTGTTATGCCCAATGGGTAAACTTAAACAATAACACAGTATATAATACTAAATAAATAAATAACGTCTTTATTAATTGCAGATTATTATTATTATTATTATTTTTTTTTTCAGTCACCTTCCGAAGCTCCGACACTTTCGAAAGAGAGTGAAACAATGACCACTTTCCACTCCGTGGAGTCAGTAATCATTGAGCCCGTAAATCTTACAAATAGTAGCTAAATGACAGATGCACAAAATTCAATCGAGAAGCCAATCTAGCCAAAAGCGATCATATAATTGTCGATCTTATTTTTAAAAGAATTAATTGATTGAACATCGAATACATCATGGGGCCGATGTTCCAGTTACTAAGAAAATACTGTCTAGCCCGTGTCTTGAATGTTACTTTTTTAATTTATATTGATGTCCGCGCAGACGAACATCTGCGTTGAGTGGAAACATTGAAGCTAGGCCTCCAAAGTTGTACTTCATAATGCGGAACGTTAGAATCAGGTCGCCTCTGAGACGTCGTTTTGCAAACGTTGTAAGATTGGCCAGTTTCAGTTTCCAGGCTGAAGTTGATATCGACACATTTTTTCATCCGATAGCGTCTTTCCTGTTGTACCGATTTAATACAGTTGGGAGAGCTGCTATATCCATAAAAAACAGTGGTACATCTGCGTTATGTTTCAATATGTTAGTAGTGAAAACTGAGGATCCTCCTTGCCAGATGACCTTATGTAAAAGGAAGCCTCCATCAATCACTTTTCGCTGGTTGGTTTAAACAGCTTGTAAAGCATGAATTTTTTCTTATCCTCATACCACCCTCATTGGATAAGGCCAAGGGAAATGGAGCCAATTCATACTGCAAATAATCCTTCAATTCGACGCCACTTATTTTACTGATGCAAATATGTTGGAAAAGCAGGAGAGAATCTACTACAACGTTTTGGAGCATGATAGATGAACTGACAGAGGAAATTAGAGAGTGCTTTCTCTGTAAAACGTTGTTTTTTTTAATTACCGACATTTGAGAGCAGATGTCTTGGAAACGGTTCATTGTAGCGAGAAAATGTATGGAATCAATCTTATAGAAAGTTTTATGAACTCTTTATGTAAAGAACTTTTTGCTGCAGCGCACCGTTTTGGAATTATAACAGAAAAAACAAAAAAAGAAACCTTTGTACACCTCTCCTCCCCTGAAGCGGACAGGCTAGGGGCGGGGACTTTTAATATTTTTACGTCCTAACTACCCCAAACACATTGCCGCCGAGAATTAATTTCCCCCTTTCAATGCACGCTACAACCCCTTTGTTGCTTAGACTATAGGCAGTAAAGTATAAGCTTTAATGTCACGACTGGCCAAGACGTTAAATCTACTTTACTGCCAAGTTAAACACAGTTTTTCAGCGATCAATATTGGTTTTATTATAATATCAAACATAGCAATTTATTTTATATTATTAAAAGTGTATCATACTTCGTTCATGATTAATAATAATTTTATTAGGTCGTTTGTGGCTGTTCCGATTTAAATCCCTAGAAATAACTAATTATTATTTGAGGTGGAAGAATTCACAATGACTCCGCCAGAAATTATTGTATCAGGAAAGCAAATAGAGAATAGAAATGTAATTTATCACCAGAACAGTTAAAGAATATATACCAGCAAACATTTAAAAATATATATATTGATTACTGCTGAGAATATTATGGCTTTTTCGGAAAATGTACTATTGGTATATTTTTCTGAATTAAGCAAATGTAGTCTTCTTCATTGTGGTCAATATATGCGATGCTCAGAGCTACTTTGAACGTTTACAACAACATTGATATTGGAAAGTATCTAAAATTAAAAGCACTCTTGAACCGCAACCGGATGGATATCGTGCTAAAAAAATCATGCGTTTTAGAACATAATAAAAAAATTTCTAATGGAGACCCCTTATGATACGTATTTAGGTACAAAAGTAATTATAAATAAATAAAATTACTTTCGATAAAGAACAAATTTTAATTTAATGGCAGTAAAAGTGATCCTCATGCCATGGTCGTAAATGTGACAATCTAGTGCCTGACTGCTGTCATTAAAACTGCGCTTATAATGTCGATCGGCGAAAACACGGCCCAAACACTAAATCATTGTCTGCTAGAAATCCTAGAGGCATTGTTTGGTTCTTGGCGTCTTAGATATGTTATCGAGAGCTTTGTTTAAGACGCTTGCCTTAGATCTTCCAATAGACAGATTAAAACCGTTTTACAGAGGATTTTCTTACGGTGAATACGAGAGAGAAGTAGCAACAAGAACGAATAAGTGCAATGAGCTCCTGAGCAAGAAACTATTCAACTAACCTTTGAATTTCTGTTACTCATTCGAATAAAGTTTGAACTATGAACAAAAGAAGTTTTTCTTTGAGTAACAAATGGAACAGACTGGTAAATAGGTTTCATATTTAAAACAAAAACATATAGATATTAAGTAGAATTCAACGAAATACTTATAATTTTAGCAAATGACATGTATCTATAAGGTCCGCACATTAATCGTACATTCCAGGGCCGTACCTTGTTTTTATCTCTCGTTATTTAATATTACAGTCGCAATTTGTGTTTCCGCAATAAGTTCATTCTTTCAAAGGGATTGTAGAGGATGTGAAAATACAGTTTTCAAAAAGCAGCCTGTGGTTTAAAATGGCATGAGTTCCAATAAATTTATTAATAATTATTGTACCAATCTTTGCATCCAAATTTGATCTCAGAACAATGCAAAACGTTGTTTAAAGACTGTGGAACATATAGAATTTATGAAGGCCGTGGACAAGTCCGCAACGTTTCTTATATAGAGAGAAATAGATTTTACACCTTGTCTTGGAAATTCAAAGCTGCAGATCCCGCAATAGCACGTAAAATGTGTGTTTTCATATGACATTTCGTTCAATTCATTTCAATCAATCAATCTTTCCAATTATTTTTCCTTTATAATATTCCTCTAAGCAAATATCCTGATTTTTGGAAAGTTAGTATTTGTCCAATACCTAACAATGGTGATTCTTCTTGTGTGAACAACTATAGACCAATATCTATACAACTTTAATAAAATTTTTGAAATAATTCTTTATAACCGTAAATATAGCTCAGTCAAATTATTTATTCCTGTTACTTTTAGGTTTCTCGAAAGGTCCGTGGTATTGAGAACGCGTATAGAATCAAATCGAACAAAACCTGGAATCGTCTAGGTATATACAAAAATTATACATTCAAACGCAAACAGGAACATAATTAACACACTAAAAGAGGTAGGTGAGCTTTCGCAGCAATATTTATTGAACCGGTCTCAATTTGTTGAATATGGTGGTCATGTATCCAGTAACTATATTGTTATTTCTGGTGTTCCTCAGGGTTCAAATATTGGTCCATTGTCATTCTTAACTTTTATTAGGGATCTTAACACTACTTTGACATCTCAACTAGTATTTACTGTGCTGATGATTGAAAAATAATGTCTAGAATAGATTCTATAGCAATGATTATTTATTAAGTTTAGTTAATTTAATAAGATTCTCTCAAATGCAAGAGGTATTGATTGCATTATCTTTTCTATTTAAATTAGCCCATAATGTTACTGACTGTCAATTTCCTTTATCTAAATTATCAATTCTAGTGCTTGAACATAATTTCTTCGCATAATATTTTTGATTGTGATTTTAACAGAATAAATGTTAAGATGGAGTCACCTGTTACTGTTTCCAGAACTTGTGTCATTAATTATAATTCACTTGCTGAATTTTATCATTTGCAGCAAACGCTATTGTACAACTTTCATAAAAATTGCTATATTATTCTTTGTAATCTGAATTATGGTTGAATTTCGCTAACCTGTTGGAAGTAAAATTGTTATTATTACATCATGTAGGTACAATTAATGTACGACGTATCTCACAAAGTTAAGTTTCCATTTGACATTTAACTATAGTAGAAGAACAACATTCTACTGGAAAGAACAATTCACTCTAGTTTCCACTAGACTCGGTACAAACTACATCTCACTGACTTTCTATGAATTATGTATAATGAATGTGATAATTTCACACAGTATCTCGAAATAAATCCCGTATTATCTACCTGCATTGTTTTCTGGCATTGACATTTTACTCAGCGCTTCAAGTAATACACCATTTCAGGAGAAAATGGAAATTAAATGGTACATTAAGTCTACGGTTTGCACAATCTACATGGCTACGTGGCAATCTAATTGTATAGCAGTTACTGTATTATCCGTAACAGTGAACACAACAGTGACAGAAATGTGGATCACTAAAATGTGTATAAAAAATGAAAATACTGTAGTATAAATAATATTAATACAGCATTTGTATAGTTCGTCTAAAAGAGAACAAAAAAATATATCAAAGTTTCTTTCATTATTATTGTAGTTTGAGATCATTGAGTATGCTGATAGTGCAACCCTTGCACATTCCTTCACACATAGTCTATATATATGGACCAAGTTTATCTATTTTTTTAATCAGTTATCGTCAGAGGTAAATACAAAGTTCATGCCTTTGAAACTATTGTACGCTTCTCTTTAACTCAAACGATACTTTTGTGTGTTTTTAAGAATAAAAATTGTTTTTAAAAACCAAACCCGCTGGGCACAAAAGTTATCTCGCGTGTTTAAGAAGAAGGCAAATGTTCTTTATGTGTTCAGGTATATATATGTTATATCATTTAGTATATAACAAAATATGATTGGATTACTTTCCTCGCCAAAACATTACATTTAATGATAGTAAATAGTAGAGGTCATAGTGTCGAACCTTGTTGCATACCAGATATTTAAAGAAATTCATCAAACCACAATACTCCTTGATTAAATAAAAGTAAAGCAACTGTAGAAATGGACAAACAAGATGTTATAAAGTCAAATCTATCAAAGACCCTGTCGAGTCATAAACTAAATAATATTTTTAGCCTATTTAGAACTAGTCCAAATTTGTATGTCACACGTTTAGTAATAATGTATGTTGGACTAATTTTATATGACGTTTCATATCCTGTAACAGGCTTACATGAATAAAGATATATTATTATTATTATTATTAATTGCTGATGGGACATGGTGCCAGATAGACGATTGTATAATAGGCACCATAGTATGACAAGCAATAAATACAGCGTCCGGATTTAGCAATACCAAATTCCTGTAAACTGTGTTATATTTATTAAATTTGCGTTCAGATTCGGAAAATAGAAATATTATATCTGATCTACAACAAGCAAGAAATTTTGTGTTAAGGTAGTTAGACAGAGAAGTTACCATCTGCAAAGTTGTCAGACTATGGAAATATGCCACTCCCAAATGCAAAATGGTTTCTATGGCCTGTGAATAATCAAAAACTTAATTATATGTAAACATAGAAGGGCACATTTCGTTTTGTATTTACGATCACAATTTTTTCGAATGTCTTCATCATAATTTCATTATTAATCAATAAAATCCAAATATGCAAAGTGCATGTTTTGCATTTTATGCATGTTATATGCATATTTTAAAATATTTGCATAATAAATTCTAAAAAAAATAGCATATTGTACAAAAAATTCATTGAATTGAAAGAATTTAGAATTAGGTACATAGATTAGCAGGCATATGCAAATAATTAATAATTTCTAAATTTTATTTCTGACGGTGCTGTAATCACATCAAGTATGTGTAATTGAAGTTGTATTTTATTTATTGTTGTTGTACTGGTACTAGTTTTTATTGTTTATTTTTAACAATAAAGTTGTATTTTACAAATATTTTTTATTTGCACATTTTCAACATTTTGTGCATATTTTGACTAAATTCGGTGCATATTTATGCGCACAGTTATAATATCTCCACTTGCATTATTAGGTATCCCTATTAATCAGTCAAAAATAAATGTTATGGAAATATATTAATAGATTAGTTTCGAATGGTTGCCAGACGTCAGACATACAAAAAATTCGAGAACAATTCTCTGAAACCGACATAATAATATAATGCCTTTTGCCCACGAATGTTGGTTCAAAAAGGAACCTCTGCGACTTTTCTATACAAACTCGTAAAAAAACATTCGTTTCTATTTATATCTCAATTTGTACGTTTAAAATTAAGCTTTTAGCTTTTGTATCTGCCTACATTTAACCTCAAAACCAACGTTCACTTACATTTTATTAGCTGTTGTAAAAACAGCTTGAAAGTAGGGTCAAATATACTACCAAAATGTAAATTGCATGTGTATACCTAATACAGCATTGTACTTTATTTCTGACAAAGCAGTATACAGGCTGTTTCAAAACAAAAGCGAAACATTTCAGGGGGTGATTCTTTGTTGAAAATAAATGGTAGTTTGTTATATAAACGTTGGGTCACAAGTCAACCATTAGGGTATTTTATTAATCTGTGATTAGGGAGATATCGCTTTGCAAAAATGGCGGAAAAAAGAGTGTTTTTCTAGGAAATGAAAAGTGTGGGAGTGGTAAAATTTTGTGGAAATTGACTAGTTTTTGCTAACAATGCGTGTAGTAAAACTGTAGTACTGTAGATAGTTTGTTTCATTTTTCTCTAGGTTTTCTTTGATAATTGTGAGTGTACATAAACAAGAATTATATAGTAGACATGTGACTTTGTGACGAATCTAGTCAAAACTCTCCACGAGATATTTGTACGGCAAATGCTTCTCGCAAGCAAGTCATTTTGAACACTTGTAACTATTATTCTGTGTTGTGAAAACAGCTTCAAGAAAACCATTCACCGTACTTACTTATATTTAGGTGTATCTATTTGTAATTATTATGTACAGGGTGACCCAGAACTAACGGTTGGCCGCCATTACGTAAAAACAGAAAGATCAATCGAAAAACCGTGAACATGGGTATTTATGGTATGATGTAGTGAGTGTTTGCCATAAAATACCATCTTGGTAAATTTAACACCCAATTGACAGTGACGTCATCGAAATCATTTTTCCCAATCTCACACCTATTTTTTACATAACATAAAAGTCCTCAATTTTATCAATAACTTTCATTAAAACTTTTTTTTGATATCACCTTTCGTGTAAAAGATATAAGACCATATGTATAGAAAAATTAAACAAAGTCTCGATTACATATGTTGATGATTTTGACAAAATTATTTATGTGTACCCAAAAAGAGTATAACAAATAAACAAATTTAGTAAGTATTTTTGGTTCAAATAATACACAATAGCTATAACGATTTTTTAATAACAAAATTATATAAAATTTAAAATATGAACAAAACAAGGACAATATTAGATACGTATCATCGTGGAAAATAATTCTATGTTAAGTTTTCCACATGTCCACCAAATTGTTTTAAGCACATTTCTAGTCTATGTCGGTATTTCAGATGGGTAACTTTTAGAAGAGTATCTCTACTCATCCCCCAGCATGCGTTCCTAATGTTTTCTTTTAATTCTTCTAAATTATGACATTCTTTCTTACAAACCTCATTTTCAGGGTACTCCATAAATAAAAATTCATTGAGCCATGCAGCAAAATTAAGGCACTCATATTCCGAACACCCTATATACCGAATTTTGCTTAATATTTAGGATTACTAGGTACTCCACTTTTTGCGTTACAATCTCATGTCATGAAATGTTCAAATTATCTTCGACACAAGTAAAAGAGGCACTTAAATTTGTCTTGCGTTTCCAGTATTATGGCTATACTCGTAGACATTTCTAGTATATTTTATTTGTGTTTTATAAAAAAAAGCGCTGAACATGTTACCGCATAGAAACGTTAACAAATAACTTTAGGGCAAGACTTTCGTGGAATATGAATAATGTAACAGAAGTATCTTAATAAAACCGATATTTTTTTATTCTGCCTTCAAAGTATAAAGCTTAGTCTTACTGACACGCCCAATAGTGCTACATTTGTTATACATAACATAATAGGGTGGTATGAAGGGGTTGTATTGAATATGTTTATTTAATTAAGTACTTTTGTTGTGGAACGATGTGCTATTTGAGCTTCTATTGTAGCTACAGTAAAGGAATTTACACAACACTGATTAAATTAAGGTATATGGAAAACAAACTATTATTCAAGGTGTTAAATAAAGTTACTGCTGGTTGCGCAGCACCTGAAAAAGTTGTAAACCATTTTATTCCTTTATTCGATAATATTTTAAACATATTGAGAGGTCAGAACATGTATCTGGCAGCAATAGTCACATAATAATTAAAATATCAACAATAATAAATTACCAGATTAAAAAACAGAACCACATGACGCTTAGCACGGCCATCTTGCTTATGTTTCCGTAGATACATGCAGTGTTACGGTGTTCCTGATGTAAGTAGGTATTTGTTTTTTGTGTTTTTGCGTTTTTTGTGACATTTTTGGGTCATAGATAATGTAAATACTAGCATACTACTATGTAAGGTAGTGCTGTACAAGCACAATCGGACAATTTGCCACGAGTGGATTTATTTAAGCTTATAAACTTCATTAGTGTAGAAATACGGGGAGTCAAAGCAAGCAGGTGTGTCTATCTTCCGTTTTTAACATTGCCATTATTATTAGTGGTGATGTGGTGATCTTACGGTTAGGTGTTGTTAAATGTAACTTATTTATTTGTTTACAATATAGATCTGTTCATGAAAATTACGGCGACAATCCTGTTGGTTAGGTTCAGGTTAAAATAAATGACAGATTTTAGTAGTACAGAAAGAATATAATTTTGTTGTATATTCCGTAAAGTAAGTGCCACGCCCCTTTCAAATGGCGGTTTCACTCAAATGCGAAACCAGTTTTAAGCTTTTAGAAACAGTGTTTTATTCAAAAGACCGTATTTGTCAAAAGTAGTCACTCAAAAAACTAAAATTGCTAAACATTATACACATTTCATGTAGAAACATGTTAATATATGTAAAATAGCGGCAACATAAAAGTTTCCACCAGAAATCATACTTTGTTTAATTTTTTTTAACTGAAAAGTGTTTTTATTTATAAAATTGTCTTAATATCGCTTAGAATTCTAAAGAGCATACAGTTCCTCATATTGAATCTACAGCTTACCTTTAGCTTATAAATGTTTCCCAGAGGCAAATATCACGTATCGTATCCCTGAGTGAGATCTGAATGCAGAAGCAAAATCTGCCAAGAAGATAGCAAGACATATAGACCCGGAATTAAAGGTCTTTAAAAGATTACCTTGTTTTCTATTCAAAATAAAAGCAAATACCTTATTTAACAACATTAAATGATTTATTTGAGGTGAAAGATGAATGTGCTGACTGAATAATACTTATAATTTTCTAATATAGAATCCTTTTAGCAGTACGTATTAGCAAAATCTTACGTTAAAAATAAACTTAGTCATCATGGATAAAATCCTCATATTGCCAAGATTGTGATTTATATCTCGGAAACAGAGGCATGTCCTAAATTATTACTTTTATTTTTTATAATACAATAACAAAACATAATCTGGCCTCGTCGCATTTATAATAATCCTTTCTCAGCAATATATAACGCAAGTTTTCATTTCTAGCAAAGTTAGAATTAAATCAGGTCAGGATTATTTGCAGCTGACCTATAAACAGTAGGCGGTAGTCAGTAAACAAATAATAAGCATGCTAAGGTACTCAGTAATAACTCTTCTAATAATTCACACAACACAGGTCACTAAAACTCTAATCGTCCAGTCTACTATTTAATAACTTAATTGAATACACTCGCAGAAGGCTTATTTTCGATTAATTTCTTCGATGTTCCAGTTAAAAATAATAAATTCTCTTATCATGCTCGTCCCTGTGTTCACCTCTATCAATATATATTCTCCCATGTCTTTTATATGTTCAAGCTGAAGAAATGTTGGTTCGTCACAACGTCATGCTCCACTGATACAAATAATCAGCACTATCTAAAACAAGAAATATGTGGAGAGAAGTGTGAAAATTATAGTTTACCTTCATCTTCAAGCAGGTTTTATCATCTGCTTCTTTCAAAAATTTCTACCAATTTATATCTAAAGAAAGCAATTAAACTTAGAAATTTCTTTATGCCAATTATTTTTCACTGACAATATTGTTCTTATGATTGAGTAAAGACTCCACAGCGTAGAACTCTGGTACACTCTGGAGTTTTGTTCAAAATAAGCTAGTAGAACTGCTTCAGTTATAACAGTTACTCCATTTTGGTGACTCCAATCTTCAAATAAGCGATACGCTTTTTCATATTTATCTTTGGATTTTGTCAGCAATAATGATTGAATCGCGATTTTTGGTGATTCTTCTATACCTATCATCTTTAATGTGACCATTGTAAGTAGAAGATTCTGACATTTTTCATAAATCCCTGACACAATAATATAACGATAACGAAACGAATTAACAAACTCGTTTCTATACAACATTACCTCATAATTCTTGATTCACATTTTCGAAATTCGCAATTTTCAACAAAAACATTATGATAATTACTGTTTTAGTGAGGATAACAAAGGAATATTTGTTTTTGGTTAGATTCAATACCTTGCTATTCCCACGCTGACATTGTGTTTTTCAGTTTTATGATACCAGCTTGTAATAGCTCATATTAATTTCCTTTTCACCGTTTGTTTAGGATGAAGAAACTGAAAGGGAAATCTTAAGTCGCTTAATTGCATCAAGACCACGTAATCTCGTAAAATTCCGGAGACTTTCCTTTTTTCATTATCGCGTACAGCACTCGAAGCATTAAGAATCCTGTGGCTCTAAGGATTACGGTATTAAATTTCAGCCTGAGAATATTTAGACATTTAATAAGGATTAGCAAAGGAATACAGCACGAAAATTGAAGGCAAGGTTTGATCTTACGTTGCAAGTATTAAAAGCTAGTTTACATTTTAATAACGCAAAGTCAATCATTTCTTACTCAGTCGAATTAAATATGAAATAATATGGACAAAAACTGCACGTGTTCATGCAAATATTATCGGTTATGACCCAAGCATGTTGAACACTGTGTATATTTTTATGTAATTCAATTATTATTTTTTCTTTCATAATGATATATAACAGCTGCTTATTTACGTTGGAAATTGTCAAAAACATTACATTATTAAATGGTAAATTATCAGATGCTAAAAACAAATTTATTAACACCACATAATAATGAAAGTAGCAATAATATGTGTAGTGTTTTACTGTCACAAAATTTGTCTGTATTGTGAATTACTCACTCTGTATTATTTTCGACCTTGGGTAATTCATAATACAAGATAAAATCTTTAAATTTGGAAATAATTAATTTAATATGTAGATTGAGCTGAGTTAGAAGTTTTGGAAACATAGATCCTGTAGATTGAAAAGGGGCAAGATTTCATCAAGAAATGTTTGAATCAATCTCCTTATTTTCAGGGGTCCTTAAAAAACGTGCTGTATTTACTGATCCTTAAAAGAGAATTAGACACCAATCTAAGTTACGCCAAGTATGAATCAGAGAATGTTACCCTGCTCTTCGGTCTTCATTAACGTAGCGATGATATAACTATTTCACATCACGTCTCGAAGGAGCAGTTTTATCTACATTGTATATCGAGTACGTGATCTAGTTCTACAATAGCCGGAGACGTCTGAAATTCAAACTGGAATTCTTTTTACCACTGTCGTTTTCCACAAGGCGTAGCCAAATGTGGAAATAAAATTCATTCATTCGTATTTCCTAGCTAATTTCACAAGGCATCAAGTAAATCAAATACTATGTGTGCCTAAAGCATGGAATAAATCCAGAAACGGTGGAATTAATTTTGTTGGGAAGGTCCATTTTAGCCGAGCAAAATACTCAAATACTCAATTATCGACCAATTGTTATTCTGTGCAATTTTAGCAAGGTTTTTGAAGTGGTATTGCACGATTTGGTTTACTCTCATGTTAAATCACAGATTGTTGAAAATCAGCATGGCTTCTTTAAGGAAAGGTCAACTGTTGCTAATTTGGCTTGTGTCACACAATATATTGCTCACCGTTTAGATGTATCATCTCAGGTAGACGGTACACTGATTTTTCTAAAGCTTTTGACAGACTTGACCATGGTTTGCTTCTTGGAAAACTTTCGAGCTTTGGTTTATGTAACAACTTTGTTTTATTTTTTCAAACATATCTCTTCAAGAGGTCATTATTTGTTCAATATCACGGTTTCAAGTCTGTCACTTTTATCGCTAAGTCTGGGGTAACGCAAGGATTTGTCCTAGGCCCCCTTCTTTTTAACTGGTTTGTGAATGACATTTGCCTTGGGATGAATTCAGAAGTTCTTCTAATCACTAATCACTTCCTTAGATGACTGCTTTATCCTTCAAGAGGATATTAATAAACTGGTTCATTGGTGCAATGTTAATTTGTTAAATCTTAATGTTTCTAAATGTAATAATTTATCTTTTACTCGCAAAAAACATTAACTAATTTTGCCTATACTATTGATGACATTAAGATAAATAGATGTTCCCAATTTATTGACCTCGGAGTAGTATTTGATAGTAAATTAACGTTCTCTTATCACATTAATTATTTTTGAGCTTTAGATTTTGTTATAAGGAACTCCAAGTGGCTTTTACGGACGGATTCAGTTAAACTCATTTTTAATGCTTTGGTTAGACCTAAGTTAGAGTATGCCAGTATTGTTTGGAACCCTGGCTATAAGGTTATATGTAAATAATATTGAGTCCGTCCAAAGACGTTTTGTGAAAAACTTGTGGTTTTCTGCTGATGGTGCCTATCCATGTCGTGGTATTTTGCAGGATGTGCTAAACAATAGATTTAATGTACAGTTGTTGGAAACACGTCGAAAATATTTTATCTTATTTTTATATAAAATTTTAAATAATATAATTGATTCTCCCCAACCGCTACCTACCTATCACTTATTAATTTGCATGTACCGAGATTACCAGACAGGAACTTAAATGTGTTTTACCCTCCGCTAGCACATACTAACATTTTAGATTTTTCTCCGATGCATAAGATTTTAAACGATTTTAGTCTCGTACAGGCTAGCATTGACATATTTGCTTGTAGATCTGGTGATATTAAGAAGGCATTCCTTGGCCCTCCAATGTATTAATATTGTATTTTTAACATATTTATTGATTTATTTTGTAGATTATTCATTTTGGTTTGCAGTTTATATTCTCAACTCATTTAATATTTTTGTTGTACTTTTGATGTTATGTATTAGTTACTGCCATTTTGTATTTGTTTGTCTTTTTGTATTGTATTTTTCCACCCTGTTAATGGTCTAGGCTGTTGGGTGGTGTACTTCTAAATAAATAAATAAAATTACACAAACTGAGTCCACAAAAAAGTATAAACTGAAGAATAAATAATTGTACAAACTTATGCTAGTGCTTTTACCTAAAAAACAAGGCATAATGCTTTAAATACTAAGAACTGTTAGTTTTTAATCGAAACAGCCTGAATTTTTCGTGAGAATTGCAATAATAAAACCTCTAAACAAAATGTACAAAACCTGACAATAACTCGATTCACTCTAATACATAATTTGCATGCATCACCATCTTTAGATTAGTTTTTAACGGAAACGGCTGCTCCTAGAGACTTCAATAAGGAGTACTGTTTTTAAGTAGAAAAGGTAGGGGAAAATGTTTTTCTATTCCAAAATGACATACACCGTGGCACAAAAAATTTGTAGCAATTTCAAGGGATCCTTGTGCCGCTTGTGGCGCCTTCTTGGAGATACAGCCAATTGTGCATAAAATTTGAATTTCCCAGCCTAAGAAATCTCCGCATACAAAATTTCATGAATTTAATTCAAAGCAGCCGAGTTATTATAGAAAATGTAATTATTTTTTTTAATTTGACATCCTATATATCCTAAACAAAGCGTTTTTAGACGTTCATAGGAAATTTTTTGCTTAAAATTGAACGTATAATAACATACTGAAGTATGCACATCTCCTCCTAAAACACCCTGTATATTTGCAATTTTTGAGAACGAAAACAAAAAGTTTTTCGAAACGTCGAAAAATATGGAATATGGTAGTGCGCGATAGTGATGTAATTTTTGTTATTTTTTACTTATCTGCTTTTTCAGTGTGAGATTTTTTGGTTAGACAAACTTAGTTTCAAAAATAACCCTTAACTGAAATACCCAATTATTTCTATGTGAAATGGCAAAATTTTGTACTATCAGTTCGAGTTGAAATCAAGTGAAAATCAACTTTCATGCAAAAATGTGTATTTTCCAAATAAAATCGGATGATACTCTTTTAAAGTCTTAGCTTGAAAACAAATAAGTCCGCTGAAGTAATGTAAGCATTACTCTGGTTAAAACTGTTCAAAATATCTTCGTTCCAAGGACAACGTCTTTCGTGGAAACCGAAATTTATTTTCCGTCGGGTAATAACTGCTTTCATCGTGTAAGAGATATTTTTGGGTCTTCCTTTACATTTCAATGGCATGGCAGAAAGTCTTTTTTGTCGTTAGTTTACATTTTACGGCGGACTGATAAATCCAACCTTTTTTAATGCATTGGGAGAGCCCTGGCAACTTCCAATACCCAAGTAAATATGTGAAAGTGAAGATTTTGGTTCGAAATTTACACACGTATTGAAAGGGAATAGGAAATCAGCGAACTGAAAAATAGTATGACTTAGAAATCCATGTTATTCCATCGTTGTTTTGTATACTAATTGTTACAGTCATCGATGCATTTAATTTCCTTAAAATCTGCTGAAAACAAATGCTAATAACTAATAATAAATCAGATCCTAGACAAGTGATGTTATCCGTCTTTAAATTTCAATTTGAATAAGCTTTATTTGCAAATGTATTTACGCTGACGACTGACTCCATTAAATAGTTGCCAAGAAACTACTCTACGTACTACGACATTAATTTTGGATTCACTTCGCATCTTACTTTGCAAATGAAGTGAAACTTTACAACGGAACAACAATAAAACTGTAACTATGAATGACATTTCATTAAGGCAGAAACCTGATCCATGTTGAACTGAAAGGAGTATATGACAAAAGTTTGAAGGCTGTATATTTAACATATAAATTACTAGACCTACATTAATTTTGATAAAGTTGAGTTCGAGTCAGATTCAGTAACTTTTGTTGGTTAAATTATATAGACATTGTTTTGCACTCAGATTTAGAATGGAATACATTTTGGCTTTATATTAAATGTAGAATTTTTTTCTCTATATTGTACAGGGTGAATTTTATTCTATATATATTCTATTAACACGACAAATCTAAAAATATTAAATAAATTATTATTTTTTTAATCTTAAATCCAACCGAAATATAGGCTTGAATTTATATTAATAGAAAAAGTCAAATTAAGCTCCCGTAATGTAATGTTAATGTTAATGTTAATGTTAATGTTAATGTTAATGTTAATGTTAATGTTAATGTTAATGTTAATGTTAATGTTAATGTTAATGTTAATGTTAATGTTAATGTTAATGTTAATGTTAATGTTAATGTTAATGTTAATGTTAATGTTAATGTTAATGTTAATGTTAATGTCAATGTTAATGTTAATGTTAATGTTAATGTTAATGTTAATGTTAATGTCAATGTTAATGTTAATGTTAATGTTAATGTTAATGTTAATGTTAATGTTAATGTTAATGTTAATGTTAATGTTAATGTTAATAATTTTAAATAGAATGCTATAAAATCGAAGCGTGATATTATGAATTCTAATTCACTAGTGCATTAAAAGACCTTTAAACCACGGGAAACAAATGTATTAAACATTCTTATCATAATGGTCGTGGACAAAAGAAATAATAGTGATGATTCTGTTATTTTACTAAATATCCCGTGTACCGCTCTTACAGTCCCTAACAATGTGGTCGTCTAAACAAAACAAAAATTCAGTGGCACCCAAACAACAATTACGAGCTGTATTTAATGACATCCCTACGGCTACGCTTACAATTTCAACTCAATTAAATCTAGGGCATTTTCTCAACTGAACTGAACAATACTCACCCCTTTTCATGGCCTTTAACGACGATACGATCAAGACTGGTCCACTCCAAAACAAACTTGCCAGCCAGACGCAGGCGATCATCTTGTAGGCGTGGAACTGGGTCTGCCATCTCCGCGACTTCAACGGTCTGCAGATAGCGAAGTATCGCTCCAAGGATATGGCCACTAGTGTCCAAACTCCAACAGACACCGAAACAGCTGAAACGATAGAAATTCGATGTCTTATTTATTTACAATGATCTCCCTGTCTATTACATACAAAGTGTCGGGAAAGGTCGTGTCAAAAATGAAAGAATATAGACCGGAGGTCAAAATAGTTCAGTACTTCATATAAAAAATTTGGTATCAAGCTTCGTTATGGAGTTATTCGCTTTCAAAGTAAGTTTAAAACTAAATTTTATTATGACCCAACCAACAAAACTGTATTATAATATTCAGGTTACACCACAATTTTGATTCAAGAACTATTTGTTTTATTGCCATCTCGCGACACAGTACAATTCAGACAAGATATCGTTATTGATATTAATGCCTGCAGTTTGCGTTAAAGATCTATTTTCTGAGTATACAATATTTTCTTTAAAAAAACTGAAGAACAAATTAACGTGTGGTCCTGATCTTATTGATATTAATGCCTACAGTTTGCGTTAAAGATCTATTTTCTGAGTATATAATATTTTCTTTAAAAAAACTGAAGAACAAATTAACGTGTGGTCCTGATTTTATATCTAGTTTTTTGCTAGATATTCCTGTTACGTTTTGGCATACCCGTTTGGCATTCTGTTTAACCTCTCACTTAATACGGGAATATTTCCTAACACCTGGAAAATTGCAGGTGTATGTCCTATACTTAAAAATGGTGATCCCTCTGATATCGAAAACTATAGGCCCATTACTTTACTATGTAACTTTGCAGAGATTTTCGAGATGTCGTTATATAATAGCATCTACCCTATCTTTAAGAATATTACATATTTCAATTGAACAACATAGATTCATTGAAAAAAGGTCAACCACCTCAAATTTCATTTGTTTCACTCGATACCTTTCCAATGTTATCGATCATTGTGGCCAAGTGGATGTGATATACACCAATATTTCGAAGGCCTTTGACCGCATAGACCATGCTTTACTTGTACATAGGCTTGAAGCTTATGGGTTCTGTGGCCTTCTGCTTGAGCTATTTAAATCATATCTATCCAGTTGCCTGCAATATGTTACCTACAATGGATTTACTTCTAATCGTTTTCGTATTACTTCTGGGGTACCCCAAGGTTCTAATCTGGGCTCTCTTCTTTTTCTCTCTTTTTGTTAACGGTATTACCGCCGTAATTTGTTCCCACAAATTGTTATATGCAGATGATTTAAAAATATTTTCCTCTGTATCAAATTTCATTGTTTTGTCGCATAAAATTGTTAATATGCGTTAAAAGTTAATCATATTTTAATTTAGAAAATGAGACTCCCTGTATAAATATGGATAGTGCCTCTACGTTCCATCTAGTGTCTATACAGGGTCATTCAGAACTTATTTAAAAAAAATTTTGAGTGCACAGGAGACTTACAAATACAATTTTACAAAAATTATTTTAAAATGCACCTCCTGAAACTGGTCCACTGTAAATCCTGATAAAGTGTATAATCGGCGACCGAACAAACAAAATTAAAAGAAATTCCCAAGGAAAGAAAGAAATTACATTTTACAGCACCTATTTTTATACAGTAAATTCATCTGCTTTTGCCGCTATTTTTACTAATAGAATTAATTTATTGTTTTAATTTGTAAAATAGTTTGACACACCTGATGATACAACAACAATTTGGGTCCGTCTTACCCAGTTTCTACAAACTAACACAAATGTTTCTGCTTCTTGTCCGTTTTGAACTACGTTTGCGTAAATCATCAATATTGTCCACTTCGGTGCAATATACTTTATTTTTTAAATACCCCCACAAAAATAAATCCAAATGATTTAGAATTAGACGGCCATGGTACCGGTTCTCCTCGTCCAATACCCTGGTATTAATGTTTGGACACGCTGTACAATGCTGCAATACGCCGTGGACGCCCTGAACCTCCATCTCTTCCACGATTGGGTTGCAAATTTCCCATGTCACGCCAGCGTTTGCACTACACTTGCACTCATTGCACACAGTTGTAAAAGTAGCTGCATTTGGATCATATATATACCGGGAAATCTTTCTGCTAAAGCATTTTAACTTCACCCTAAATTAAAGCGATATCCATCAACTACGAGTTGCTATAGACGTAAGCCGTTTTTGATATTTGAAAAACTAATGTAAAGACTTGCATCACAAAAAAGTTAATACGATAAGTAATCGGATATTTGAAATCGCCTGACTAGAGGGTGCAGTAGCCCAGCGATGTAAAGGTTGAAACTACTAGAACTTCAATAATTTTTTGTTTTCGGAAACTATAAGACGATATTGCATATATTTTTTATAACGCATCTACTCCCAAATTCTTTTAGATAAGTTCTGAATCACCCTGTATAGCAAATTTGGTCGCACTAGTTGCTCAATCGACTGGAATATACAGGGTGTTAAAAATAGTGTAAAATATTTAAGGGGGTAATAGTATGAACCAAAATAAGAAGAACAGTCTCAATAAACATGGGTCCGCCAAGTAACGGTTGCGGAGATATGGAATGTTTTATGTTTTTTAGCCTTTTTTTATTTTGCAAAAACGTTGTGTATTTTCTTATAATGGTTGATGTTTAGTGAAATAAACAGTACGTATTTGACAGTTGTTGTTGTTCAGTGCACAAGTTTTCTTTCGCTATGACTGGTTACTCTAACGCAGAATTAACAGACATGCATTTCATGTATGGTCGTACTAATGGGAACGCCACCGAAGCGCGACGTATTTTTCTTGACGCTTATCCAAATCGCCAGATTCCTTCTCAACGCATGTTTGGAAGAATTCACCAAAGATTGCGTGATACCGGTTCCTTGAGCAAACAGTGCCATTTATCCGGAATACCAAGGTCGGTATCCACTCCTAGAGCAGAAGAAGAAATTCTAGCACTGGTAGAGCAGAATCCAGGTACGAGTGTGCGGAGAATATCAGCCTAGGTAATGATTAGTGGTCCTCTTGTTTGGAGAATCCTGCACGAGCAACTGCTTTTTCCATACCATGTGAAACGAGTACAGGCCTTAAATCCAATAAATGATCATCAAGCACGTTTGTTTTTTTTTGCCGCTGGTTTCTACGTCATGATGCTGAAGATCCTCGTTTTCTCGCAAACATTCTTTTTACTGATGAGGCCGGGTTCACAAGAAATGGAGTGTTTAATTTTTTCAATACGCATATTTGGGCCGACGAAAATCCTCATGCTCTAATAGAATCTGGACATCAGGCACGTTTTTCATTAAACATTTGGATGGGTATTGTAGGTGACAGATTTCTAGGTCCTGTTGTTTTACCAAACCGATTAACAGGCGCTGCTTACCTCAACTTTCTGCAGAACACACTGTATGAGTTTTTGGAAGACATTCCTTTGAATCAGAGGCAACAAATGTGGTTCCAGCATGATGGTGCTCCAGCTCATTTTTCCATGGCCGTTAGAGAGCATTTACACCAAACTTTTCCACATAGATGGGTAGGAAGGGTCGGATCTGTTTTATGGCCTCCAAGATCGCCGGATCTGAACACTCTAGATTTCTTTGTTTGGGGATATTTGAAGACATTAGTGTATGGTACTCCTGTAAATGCCTGGCTAGCTGCTAGTAGCACCTTTTCCTGCCTGGAAGAGCTGCAGCTACGGATTAATCAAATGTGTCAACAAATCCAAACCAAGGAGGGTGTTTTCGAAAGAGTTCGAATATCGTTGAGACGAAGATGTCGTGCCTGCTTGAAAATGTATGGAGGGAACTTTGAACATCTTCTGTAACTTTGTTCTTTGTTTGTTAAAAGCTTCCTTTGTCGGTTTATTCCTAATAAAATAAAATGTTTGAAAAACGAATAGTGGTCCATATCTCCGCAACCGTTACTTTGCGGGTCCATGTTTATTAAGACTTTTCTGCTTATTTTGGTTCATATTATTACCTCCTGAAATATTTACACACCCTGTATACACTGAAAATCTAAGAGAACTGTATAGCGTTATTTAGGTCTTTTGGTTGTGATTTCCTATACAGAACTGGGTCATTTCGAATAAATTATAGCAAAAGCAATAAAAATGCGAATTGCCTCTGATGCTCTAATTAATCAGAGGTTCATCAAGCTTCACAGGATGCTGTTAATTAACGCAAAACATGACACTAATTGGATATAACCTTTTGTTTTCTCAAAAATGAGGCGTTGAATGTATCAATATGAACAATAAATGAATTTTGGAATAAGCACAATGGGATAAAGTTAGAACTGTAGTTTTTTTGGTTTCTGAAAAAATTATAGCTAGATTCTTCATCATTGCATTCAGCCATTGTTTTCGTGAAATGTATTAGACACTTCGAACAATTTTAAATTACTATATAGCTATATTTGAAGAGAAACTATATTAATCTTTGCTAATTTATTTAACTTCCAGCAATATTCCTCAGTTAGACATAATTTCTCTGTGCCAACAAACATGTGTCATTCCTCTGCTAGACATTCATCATTTACGTACTTAAATATAACTTAGTAATTACTATATTTACATCATTAATAACCAGGTTGCAACTGAATGCAACTAACTGCTACGCTAAGCAACTTGTAAGTTGTAAATAAATAATTTTCATCCTTCAAGTGTAAATAGCTAGGTTTTCACATTTGACATTCAAAATAATTTTTTTTTTTCACAAAAAAGTATATCATCTTATATAATCACGCAAACAAAATTGCCAATTTTTTTTGTATCGCCCGTTGTTTACAGACAAAATATAAAAACTGTATTAACCATCACATGCTCAGGTTGTCCTAAAAGACAATGAAAAATTTATTTCGATGCTCGATGTTTAAAAAATTTGGTAAAATCCTCTTTGGCGCCAATGACAATGATCGCGGTTACTAGAACTGAACCATAACTTAGAATTTTGCATTAGTAGTTGCATACTCTCCAAACATCAAAGAACAGTGGTCTAAGCTAAGTCTAAGCACAGGAAGTTTACAAATTTATCGACGTGAAATACAGATGTAGAGTCCTTCTTAAACATACTTTATCCATCAGAAACATAAATAAAGTGCTGAAATATGTGGACACAACAAACAACATTAATTATTTCTAGGTTATGCTTTAGTAGCTTTAGTGATATTTCTTTTGTGTGGCAAGTTCAGTTCTGACTTTCAGTTGAAGGACAAACACGTTCACATTATAATAAAAAAGTTTTAGAAGTCGTTTTGTTCGAATTTATTTGTTGATAAATAAGTAATCAATAATTATAACAGCAGTTGGAAAAACTATAATATTCTTTAGATACTTACACACTTTTATACTTAAATTATTTTGTGATAAAAAAATACGGGTAGCTTATGGTAGATTATTATGTTCACTGTAGTAACATAAAGAAAAAACAATTTACTGAAGTTTTATTACATTATAATGGAACAATTTAAAAATATCCACAGATATTTTACACAATACTCACGCTGAACGGAGCTGCGACGGAATACTACGCCGGCACAGCGACCTCAATGCTTCAAAAGCGTCAACTCAAGTCTAACTTTTTATCGACAAGTCTCAATAACACCATTGTGCATACGTAAATTACATTCAATACATTATTTAGCGTTATTTATATGTAATAAAATACTTTATGCCATTTATATTTGGTAAGTCATAGTTTTGACGTTTCCAATGTTAGTTTCTTCTGTGTACATCTGGCTCAAGGCTATACACATTTTACATGACAAAACAATGAAATTTTTGCACTTGTTTATTTTTCAGAATGTGTTCATAATTAAGTATATTTCAATATTAGAATTTCTTTAATGGAAAATTCTATTAATTTTTAGTTGTCTATATCCCCTCTTAAAATATTTGTACATAGTTATAGTTAACCCTGTATATCTCGGAAACGACACCCCTGGCACCCTATACTTATTTAACAAAATTGTCTTCATTTTAACCATAGAGTAATCTGAAATTTTTGCACGCAATTAGGAAACTCCCTGTATAATAGCTTTTAATATCTTATTTAAAAATACCATTTACTTAATGTCAACCTAAACCCGGAGAATTTATTTAAGGTTCCCGGATTAAATTTTCCAGCTCACTAGATCCTTGATTTCTGTTGCCGTTTTTAATCATTCACAGAAATCATTCGGACCCGGATGAAATGTAGCAGCAGTAGGCGGATTGATTGATGCGATTTTCTGCTTGTGGCACCGTATAGTAAACAAGAGGAAGCGAGAGAACGAAAATTAGGGTTATAGGGAATGACGAGCGCTAATTAAATGCAGAAAGTCCTTGATCAGATAGATACCTGTCTAATGTTTTATATTATGCAACAACCCAAAGTTGAGCGACAGATTATAAATTAAATGGACTCTATGTACAATGACAATAATTTCTTTAAATTTACTTGTATTATACAGGTAATACAGGGTGAACCTTAAATAAGTACAAATATTTTAACCAGCAGTACAGTCAAAGTCACAGTTATCTCGTGATTTTCAATCGAAAACTTGTTGTGAACCGCTTATCCGACTCCGATATTAATATTTTTAAGAGTCATGATGGATGTGAATTCTACAGCGTTGCCAGTGTTACACTAATGTCTTCGAATATGCACCAACAAGTTAACTATAATTTTTAGACATGTCAAAGAATGATTGAAATATGTTTATTTATGAAAATATTAATGGTCATCTCCTCTCCTCTGCCATTCCTACATCTCACCAATAAATTGATAATATAAACCAGATTCTCTTCTCACAATCATAGTTATCCAGAGTTTGGTCATTATCCATTTTTACTACACTAATTTATCACAAAACGTTATTGTTGTCACTATCGCTGATTATTACTACTTAACAAATATGCTTTTAACATGTCAACCTTTTTACTGTTTGAATAATGCGCCATATGTTATTTAATCATACTGTATTTCACGAAAAATATTAATTAAATACACAAGACACTTCAGAAAAAAACACTGCACGTGAAAATAATAAGACGATTTAAATACGTTTCATACGTTAGTGCCGCAACTCAAAACAGTTGCGTCAAGCAATGCATTACTTAAAGAAGCCATTAGCTTAGAGTTTCAGAAGATGCAAAAGTAGCCCATATAAACTTTCAATTTACGTGTATTGAAATTACCAAATCCCTTTCCACAAATATTACATGTTTGTTTCCACTTGTAACTTGCCACAGCTTATTCCTTTGGACCATACTAATGCACCGGTCAACATAACCCCTTTGTCGACCTCGACTATCAATCCTAGAGAGTGGGGCCGGTGTGGGACATTTCGCCTACTGCTTGTGACATCTACCTGTTACCTGTGCCTACGACACCAGTTTCTTTTTTGCATGCGATTGACACTGCTTTTAAATAGTTTAGTTTGCCTTCTCTTAATATTGAACGCATGCATCAAGCTAGTTATTTGGTTATTCCATATTTTGTGTTTATTTTTTAAATCTGTTTCACCCACTACGTCAAAGTCATCCATTACCAAACAGACAGACGTAATAATCACGCGGTCGGATCTTGGACTATTGCTTTAAGATTTGCACAGAACAAGTACAATTATTTAGTAGCCCGCATTTAAGCAAGAAATTTTCTGTAATTTGTCTAATCCTTTTTCCCGCCAATATCGATATTTCATTTTATTAATTAATCCTACGTATAGCCTGGGAGGGAAATATTTTAATAGGGTATTTATGTAACGTTGTAATGGATTAGAGAACTGTTTTGGAGGAATTACGGGTATATCTGCAGAGCCGCAAGAAATAATCTCGTTAATCATTAATCACGTGACGAAAGGGATTACCACATATTCTTGAAACAAAAGATTAATTAAACCTTTGCTACTTTTACCTCCGCATAGACACAGATATTCAATCACTGTCGCCTCATGCACATCTAGATTTAAGCTGTTTTTTGCGACGAAATGTGTTCAACCCGGTTCAAAACATTATATTTTTGCGTTGAAACAGTGACGTCACACACGTCGCTGTTTAAACCATGTTTAAAACGTCCGGTTTGAACTCTTTAGATGCTTTGCTATTGGTCCATGCAACAGTTGCCTAAAAAGTAGTGTTGAAAATCGGTGTGATTTAAATTTTTAGATTAATATTTAAAATGGTTGTTATTTTAATACTTCTTATTCTTGTTTATTTAAAAAGGAGTTGGTTGTGAACTATTGTATGTACCACATAATTACATAATCCAAAAGCATAATCCAATTACTTTTCTATCTAAATTTCATAAACCTGTCACTCATATAAACATGTTAGATATTTGTTTTTGGTTTGCAGTTTCTATATTTTTGCCAAATTCACACATTTTCAAAATATATGTACAAAAACATGCGGAAATAGGTATTTTTAATAATTTCAACCACTAATAATCGTTCTATTTTAATCCAAATCTAGTGTAGATAGTAGTGTAAACAATAATTAAAAACTGCGAGGGTGATATCAAAGAGAAACAAATATTTGATGACGTTACGTTTTGAAACTATCTTGATGCAATACATTAGTGACGTCACCATTGAATACGTTTTGAAACAGTCGATGAATACGGTTCGTCGCAAAAAAACAGCTTTAATAATACTTTCTATCAGTTACTTTCATATTTTACTTTTCCTATATAAGTGCACGCATAATTTGCTGTGCAGAATAACAACAGAATTGACTCGCGTATGAAATTTTAAAACAGTCGATCTATATAGACAAACTAAAAATGTGCTCATTTAATTTTTTAGATTTTTCAGTTTTTGTAACACTGAAATAGTACATTAAAGTATATGTGGATATTAAGATTTTTAAAACACGCGCGATTTTTCGAACAAAACATCGAAGGCGGAGTGCTAGAAATATAGCACGAATGCTTTACGCTATTTTTTTATTGGTACACGATGAAATCATAAATGCTAGTATTTGATACTACAAAACTGAAAATAAGAACTAATAATATAAATTGGAACCGTGATGTGACATCAGTATATCTTTTATTGTCATGAAAATGAGAAAAACAAATAATAATTTGTAGTCGCATAAGATTAATTCTTGTCACGACAGTTATTACTGGTTGTATATTGTTTAAAAATGATTTATAACATTAATTACTTAAATAGTACAGCAGAATCGCGATTAATACCGCAAAAATCGGAAAACACATGCACATACAAATGAACGAGTTGTGCTTGCTTACCTTTAGAAAATGTCGGAGCAGTACAAGGTGACGACTATGTGGGCTATCCATTCGAAATTGCAAAATAGTTGAAGATAGACAAAGGGGTTGTGATTTAAAAGTCTTTGTAAAAGTGCATGCATTCATGAAAGCAATTAGCAAGAATGATGCAGCCAAGAAGTCATTCAAGAAATAGAAATAGAAATAGATTTATTTATCCTTTCAGACATATAATGTATAGGACAAGTCAAGTAGGAAATGCAGAACACACTCCCAAAACAAAGTACACAAAAAAGTCTATACAATACACACATAATGTAAGCGCATTAAATAACATACACAAAAAGCAATAAACTCACGAAGAACACTCATTATGTAACATAAAAGATGATTGAAAATAATCATAGATCTTTATCATCAAAATATTCGTTGACACTGTAATAACATTTAAGTAGTAATAACTTTCTAACTTCTCTCTTAAAAGTATTAGTATTTAATTCCTTCATAGATGAAGGAATTTGATTAAATACTTTTAATCCTAGATAGGACGGACAATATTCAAATTTAGAGGTTCTATGTCTAGGTAATACCTACAAACAAATTTGAATACTTCGTTGCATATTTATGATACAATGAACTAATGGCATATTTATGTATATTTTCCTTGATATACAACAAATTGCGAAAAATGAAAATGCATGGAAAAGTCATGATTTTGTGATTAGCAAATATAGGTCTACAGGAATCTCTAGAGTGAACGATAAATATGGCTCTTATGATTTTTTTCTGAGATATAAATACTCTAGCACTATCAGAGGCATTACCCCAAAGTACGACATTGTATATTAATTGAGAGTAAACCAGGCTATAGTAAACACCGAGCAATGAGCTCAAAGGCATTACTTGCTTTATTTTAGATATAGCATAATATAGTTGATTAAGTTTTTTAACCAGTACACTAATATGTTCAGACCATCTTAGGTTAGTTTCAACATACAGAACCAAGAATTTTGTGCATTTAGTAGACGTTATTTTTGTATTATTCACAGTGAATTGCAATGAGAGCTCACGAGCTGCATTTACATTATGAAAATAGATACACTCAGTTTTCCCAATATTCACAATTAGCCCATTTTTCTCACACCAACTTATAAATGACTGAACAAGTGTTTTAGTTAACAACTGGAGTTCATCATGTGTCCCGGCTGAGACCGCCAAGGATGTATCATCCGCAAAAAGTGTAATTACATTTGCATTATTAATATTTGTAGGTAAATCATTAATGAATAATATAAAAATTAGCGGTCCCAGCACAGACCCCTGAGGAACTCCAGTGTTCACATTGTGAAGATCAGAACTGTAGCCACATATCTTTACAAACATCTTTCTGTAAGAAAGGTAATCAACCAACCAGTCAAGAAATACTCCACGAAATCCCAAATTAAAAAGCTTATCTTCTATAAATTTAAAGTTTAAGCAATCGAATGCACGAGATAAGTCGAAGAAAGACGATTTGCGGCAGTTTTTCACAGATGCACCGAACATTAGGTACATATTGGATTTCAGAATGATATACAACCACCCCTAAACAATTCAGGGGGTGATTCTACATAAGAAAATATGAAAACGTTTTAATATGAACGTAAGTATGCTTTGTTACGGAGATACAGGGATACAGTTGAAATAGAAATTTTATTTTCGATTTTTTACAATAACTTTGTTTTCTTATGTAGATTCACCCCCTGTATTTTTAGGGGTTGTTCGTGGACACTCTATATGAGAAATATGTTGATTTTAACTTTTAATAAACACTTATTAAGCAATAAATAAAAGAAATGCGTATAATATACGTACGTAACACGAAAACTATTTTTAAAGGCGTCGTGTCTGAAATTATAAGACTTATTAAGAAAATTACACGCAGTACATGCAGAAATACTCGCCAAGCTATGTTTTAGAATGCAAGACAAAAAAGTGTCAAAACCAATTCATTCAAGATAGTAAAGGCGGAAAATTTAACCACTTAGTTTTAGTCCGTTACTTCCATATGATCCGTTTCAAAAGTCAGAAGACCATTTGTGTATGCTCCATATAACGCAAACCTCACTAATTAATCCAAGCAGTAAAACAGTAACCTTCATTTATTTACTTTATGACCTGACACTAACGGCATCTTCGCAAATTTCGGTGACGGTTCGTCGATATTGTCTAGGGGCTCTAGTTTCTTTCCCTCTTCCATATTGGATCTGTCTAGTGGATCACGTGATTTCCAGACGTCTTCAGTAATTGGCACATCAATTGACATCCATTAATTTCAAAGGTAATTGATTATCACAGATCGGCAGCCTCGTAGCAAGAGACTGGTAAATTAGAAAAGCAGAGGGATATTAATTATCAGCATATTGTTCTTGTGACCGATAAACAAAGACATCTGGCAAAGGGTAATTAAATTCGACGGTCGTTTTGTGTGAAAGGTCGATGGAATAATATAGTAAGAGTGACCGCTGCTGTAAAGTCAACAACAGGTGATAAAGGGACATAGATTAAGACATTTATAGGCGTGAAATAGTGTTTTCTATGAAGAATAGTTATTTTGTTTATCTAGATCTCCAAAAAATCGTCGGGACAATACGAGATTGCCGACAACGAATTCAAAGAGTGGTGTAGTTCGAAGAAAATTCAAAATGTGTCTGAAGCGGTATTACGAACATAAAATTAAACCTTCGTCGTTATGGTCAGTATATTCTACGTTAAAAAGTACGCTGAATGCCAAAGAAAATGTAAATATTAGAAAATTGCCAAAACTAATACCATATCTGAAAAGCAAACCAGTTGAATAACGTCCAAAGAAAAAGTAGAATTCTAGCGAAAGACGAAATTGAGAAATTTTTAAAAGAAGCTCCTGATAATAGATTTCTGCTAGAAAAGATAATTGAAATTAATATAAATCCATCAATTTAATTAATTTTGGACAACCTTTCAGGTCATTTTAATAATTAGTGTTTGTGGGGAGCTTTGAGAAGAGATGAGCTACTAAAGATAACGATCAATGATATAGGCAAAGATGCGATTATTATTATAAGAGTTTTCGATTCTAAAGCTCGCCAAGATGTTTTGTGATTTCAAGTTCAGATCAAATGAAGATATAGCGACCGCAAATAGTGTGTTTTACGTCCGGCAATTACTGCAAGTGGAATATTTATTGTGAAGTATGTCAGGGAAAAATGTGTTAAGGTGTCGTCAACAAAATAAGGAATGTATCAAAATAAATAGCAACCTATCTCAATTTGCCTCCTCTGGAAACTCTTATACAGGGCACTGCTTTACACGTTCTTTCGCCACTCTGTTAGACGACGAGGAACTGATATTACCACCTTTAAACGACATGGGGGTGGCGTTTTAGTAACATATAAACGATTGTATAGAAAATAAAATTTCAATCGCAAATAAATTGTTACCATGTTCAGCAGCGCCTACGGAACTTGCTAATAATATAACGTACGCAGGAAACTTAAACAATTACAGCAGCAGCCTAATTGAACGCCCAGAACTAAAAGCTACGATAACAACTAACACCACTGTATCTGGCATAAATATAACTCGCTGCAATATCGGCATTTTCAATTTACATGTAGTGCAAAATAATTTATATTTGTCGTTATAATAGTTACCGTTTTGTATTGAAATATATTAAAATGTACATTGTTTAATTAATAAAATCGCAAATCAGTTTCGAAAAAATGACAGTTATTTTGACATTTGTTTTACGTTCTACAATGAAAAAGACTAGCGTACTAGAAGATAAAAGTATTTCGTATCCAGGTTACAAAAAGGATTCACTTTGTCAACTGAAAATTTAACGAAAATGTCGACACTGATGACAGTTTTCGAAATCTGCCACATGGGCATTTTGAAACATACCGTAAAAGGAACAAATAGCTATACAAAAAACAGTGTAACTAGCAATGTCTTAGGTACAGAAATCCACGAAAGTACGCACATACCATTTATTGAACTAAAGTTTATTAAGTAAGTGATTCTATTTGCTTTTATATCGTGCATTAGTTAATTTATAATGTGTTCGTATTAATAAATATTTTTACATTAGCCAATGTAAAATATTGATTAAAACAATGAATTTTACATATATTCAATGCATGTTTTAATTGAATACATACGAGTCTCTATCAATTTTGAACAAACAAGCTTGATAATTTACAGAGTGTTTCACTTAAGACCCGACACAGAGCAGGTGCTTATAAGAGTTACAAGTCTTCAATATGGAACAAATATTTCGAAAAAAAATAATAGCTTAATTACTTTAACTTGAAATAACCAAATGTAGTTCATGGTTTAGGTTTATTATTAGTCGTCTTTGACTATGAGTTCAAACAAACCTCTAAAATAATACATTTTTTTTTTCCATTATCGAATTTTAAAAAAATGATCCCGCGCATAATTTAATTTAAAACACTTTTTTACTCATGTTAAATTTAAAAAAAAAATAAGGTTTGCAAGAAAAAATGCAATAATTAGAACAAGATTTTAGTAATGTCAAAACAATACAAAAATGACTAGCTCTGTAGCAATACCAACAAATATTTCATATTTCAATAAGTCATTATAAAATGATTTTCCTGTTATTGCTATGTGCACTTAGGTTATGTTTAATTATCAACTTTGTCTTTGACCTTATATTTTACATTAAAAAAATTACAAGTAAGGTTCAAGATACCTACAATTTGGACAGAAACAACCATTTTGTTCGTAGTCATGGAAAAACATGATACGTATGTCTATGAAAATATCCCTTTGGTGTATTTTAGACGAATTCGCATTGAGAACATTGTATGGCACTCCGTATATTGCAATATATTTTCATTAATATTTCGCTTAAAAATCCCAGTAGTATTAACTTTTATTATTATTACGGATTCGACTCGTCTGACCTATTCAGGCTTATTTTATAATAAGCCAAGTTGTTCTCTTATGAAATATACGCAGTTTACGGCTCATAACGCAGGGCTGTTAACATAGATATGGATATAAAAGGAAAAACTAACGAAAATAGGGCTATGTTTTGTGGGAAACTGTACCCACGGGTCCGGAAGACATTTTTCCTATAAAAGGCCATAATAATGCATTTTATTTTCTAATAAACTGTGTAGTATTAAGGCACCCGAATGAAACGTCAGTTGTTTTATACCATTTTTATTCAAATATCTTAAAAAGAGATAGATCGTAAAAACAAAAAGAAAAAAAAAAGAAAAATAAAAAAACATTATATGTGTTTGTTATCTCTGCAATATAAATATTAAGTTAGGGAAAAACAATTATTCAAGGATAGCTAAGTAGAACATGTCAGCCTCTCTTAAACAATAAATGTAAATAATTTTCTATTACATTTACCAAAAAAACACACACACGTATACTATATTAATATGCATACAATAGTTAACAATCTATAGGTGCAATATTAATAAGTAATTAATAATAAGAATGCAATATACATACAAACATTACTTACATCATAATGCATAATACCTACATATTCAAAATGTCTTTGACTAATAGTGAGTTGAACTCGAGGTGACAATAGCAATTCATTTTCTCTAAATCTTGTGGCAGTCATGCCTTACATTGTTGGAAAATAATTTGTATTTAGCAAGCAAGCTTTGAAATACAGTATTCTGATGTTTAAAATACTTGATTAACTAAATACTTGAGTCGATGCGTGTCGCATACTAAAATTAAACATTATTTTTATAATTCTTTTTTGAATAATTTCAAGAGGTTTAATGGTAGTAGAGTGAGCACCTCCCCAGCCAATAATTCCATATTGAAGTAAAGACTGCACAAGGGCATAATACATAGAAATTAACCATTTGGTATCCAATATTTTTTAAATCTTTTAAATATGTATGTTAGTGATCTCAATTTCTTAATAAGCTTTGATATGTGTTTATCCCATCGTAAATTTGAATCAATTGTTATTCCTAGATAATTGAGTAGGCTCTGTCAGTTACCCAGATATTATTTCTGTGTGGCAAAAGAATTTTAATATTTTTATTACTGGGCGATTTTTTTACATTAATAGAAAAGGCGATATATTTAGTTTTTTCTAAATTAGTTATCAATAAATTGTTGTCAAAATATTTTGTAATATACTGCATATCTTTAATTATGTTTGATTCCACTTGATCCCAATTTTCACCTTCTACATATAAAACTGTGTCATCCGCAAATGATATGGTGGTGCCAGAGCAAGAAAACCAATATCATTAATGTAGGTTATAAACAGAAGTGGACCTAAAACTGTCCCTTGAAGGATTCCATAAGTAACCACTCTGTAACTGGCTTGACAAAAGCATTTTATGGTTGACAGTGTCAAAAGCCTTTGCCAAATCTATAAAAACTCCTGCGCACACTTTACTATTTGACAGGGCAGTATACATTTTGTTTATTAAAAAAGCAATTGCATCATTAGTTGATTTGATCTTCATAAATCTAAATTGAAAATTAGAAAGGCAATTATTGATAGAAGGAAACTCTACCAGTCTCACTTTTAGGGCTTTTTCGAAAAGTTTTGCTACATTCGATATCAAACTAATATATAATTTGCTACCATATTATGATCACTTTTTTTGAAATTAGGTTTAATTACTGCAATGTTAAAATTTTTGAAAGGGCACACACCTTTTTCAAATATTAAATTTGTAATGGTTTAGAAATAAAATCACCTGTTTACTTCATTATTTTGGTAGTTAATCCATCAAAACCCGGGGAGGAATAACTTTTTAGAGTTTGTATTAAATCTTTAACCTCATTTTCAGAAACAGGTCGTAGGAAAATTGTATTTTCATTGATTTGTAGAAAACTAGAATGATCAGAATGAACATTACTCATATTCAAAATATTATTTGGCATCTAAATCATGTCTGGATCATATTTTTCTAAATGCTAAAGATCCTCACGTAGAGCAAAGAATATTGCCAATGATAATAGAGTCTGGCATAAGTGAACATTTTACAGTGCTGCTTCAAATAGTATTAGATAAAAGAAAATAAGTAACACCAACAAAACTAAATTTAATAATTATATAAATTACAAAACTTTAACTAGTGAATTGTACAATTATAATTGGGAGGACGTAACTACAGGGGAAGATATTCATGCTGAAACAAAAAAATTTGTTAGTAAATTACAATCACTTATATGTAAACACACTAAAACAATTAAAATAAAAAAAGGCGAAGTTAAGCGTAAAGAATGGATAACGAAAGGTATCTTGACCTCTATAAAGAAAAGGGAGGCAATGTATAAGAAAATGAAGGAAAATCCTGGTAATGACGGTATTAAAAAAGAATATAGTTCTTATCGAAATAAATTAAATCAAATGATAAAAAAAGCAAAACAAATTTTTTATAGAAACCTAATTAAACGCGCTAACGGTGATATAAAAAGAATGTGGAACATAGTAAATAATAAAATTAAGAATTCTAACAAACAAGACAATATTATAAAAACTTTAAATGGTGAAAACGGACTTTTAGAAGATAACGTACAAATATCAAATGAATTTAATAGTAGATTTGTAAGTGTAGGAATGTTATTAGCAGCTAAAATAAAACAAGGTACAAAATCCTTACACGTTATTTCAATATCCTTGTGAAAAAAATGAAGTAGAAAATTGCATATACGAATAAAAGAACGGTAAAGCCCTGGGTGTGATAAAATAAAATCAGAAACTCTTAAAGCCATAGCTAGGAATATTTCTGTACCGCTGACTTATTTAATAAATAAATCCTTTTGCCTAGGAATTTGTCCCGATGTTTTTAAAATATCAATAATTAAACCTATATACAAAGGGGGCGATAAAAACCTGCCATTAAATTATAGACCAATTTCTTTAATTTCAAATGTAGCAAAAATATTTGAAAAGTTGCTAAAAAATAGAATTCTAAAATTTCTTAACATACATAATATTCTTTCGTCGCAACAGTTTGGTTTTAGGCAAGGTAAATCAACTGAAAATGCTATTGAATTACTCACCAAATATGTATATGAAGCATTAGATGATTCAAAGTCTTCCCTTTGTATATTTTTAGACCTAGCTAAGGCTTTTGATACTATTAGTCACACATTATTATTAGAAAATTTAGAGGATATTGGAATTAGAGGAACTGCACTTTATTTAATTCGCAGTTATCTAACGAACAGGAAGCAGTGTGTAGAAATAAATGATGTAAGGAGTAACTTTGAGACTATAGAATATGGAGTACCACAGGGGACAATACTTGGTCCACTTTTATTTTTAATTTATATAAATAACTTTTACGGCATTAAAACAAAAGGTAAAATTATCAGTTTTGCAGACGATACTGCAATATTTTATGAAAGTGATAACTGGGATAATTTAAAAGAAACAGTGCAGAATGATATGGTGAATATTAAAGAATGGCTTGATTACAAGTTACTATCCTTGAATACGGATAAGACAGTATATGTGCCTTTTGCCTCGTACAAATCTACATTGCCATCATTTACGTCTTTAGATATAATAACAAATAATAATACCTTCAAAATAACATCAAAATCTTTTACAAAATATTTAGGGATAATGATAGATTGTCACTTAAGATGGGACCAACATATAAATTATGTAACGCAAAAACTCAGAGTACATATTCACCTTTTTAAGTTTCTGAATAATATTATGGATAGCAAGAGTTTAAACATAATTTATAATGCATTAGTAGAACCGCATATAAGGTATGGTATAATTGGTTGGGGGGGTGTAAGAAACATTTATTTGAATAAATTAGAAATTACTCAAAAAAGAATTATAAAAATTATGTATAATAAAAAACTTACCTATCCAACTGATTTGCTATATAAAGAAACATCAATTATGGACTCACGTCAAATATTTTTCTGTGCATTGGCAATTATGCAACATTCTGAAATAAAGAGACGCTTACAACATGAATATAACACTAGGAACAAATCTAAATTAGTACCTGCCAAAGGAATGCATAAGGGTGTAGGGCAGCGATCTCATATATTTCTAGCTCCAAAAATTTTTAATTTCTTGCCTGAAACAATATCTAATATGAATAATAAAATATCATTCAAGAGGAATGTTAAAATATTTCTACAAAATACTTCTCGAAATGAAATACATAAACTAATAGATTTTAGTTAATATATATATAGGAGATTCTAATTCTATTTTTATTATATATATATTTGTTTTAATATATGTATTTATTATATTGGTGAAGGATATGATAATGTAATATGTATAATTGTATAAGTTGTATAATTATTAATTTATTTATGTTTGTTTTTTTATGATGAGTAAATTTATTTGCTACTTACCTTTTAGCTATGTAGGTCACAACAAGTTTATGTTTAAACTTAAGTTGACGTCACTATGTTTATTGGTTATTGTCTATTGCCGCATGATTTATATATTTTAAAACTAATACCAAATAAACATTATTATTATTATTATTATTATTATTATTTTCACCAACAGTTACATAGTGTTTATTAAATATATCTACAATTTTCATAATCATGATTGTTTTCATCAATTATTTCTTTTAGTAAAGTATCTTTTATGTTATTTTTATTTTTAATATCATTTGCAGAGTGCCATATTGTTTTGCAATTATTACTGTTTTTAGAAATAATATTTTTATATGTTTGTTTGTTTGTTTGTTCTTTAAAGCGAATTAAGTTATTCCCATTGATGTTAAAATTAAACAAAATTGTTTTAATTTTTCTGGTATATGAGTCACTTAGCACATATTTATGTTCAGTTGTAATTTATTTTCATCGCACCATTTGTTAATATTATTTAAATCATTCTGAAGACATAAACAATCAGCATAGTTATTTATTCTATAAAGTAACTTCATATAATCAGCTTAAAGAAGAGATGGACAATGCAGTTCACTAACAATATCATTAATAAATAAGATGAATAGTGAGGGCCCAAGTTCTGAACATTGAGGAACACTTTACTAGGTTGTACAATAATTTGATTTACATTCTAGGTATTCAACAAATTGGCTTCTGTCACACAGATATGATTGAAGAAAATGAACTAACTAAACACGAAATTTTCTTTAATTTCATTATGAATTTAACAAATTTTGAAAAGTACTCATTTTTCCTTATTATACTAATCAGAAAGGATAGTATCGTAGAAAAATGTACTGTAGCCTCCTGTCAATATTGAGACAATTTTCCTTCTCTACCCCGCAAGTACTTTACTTTCTTGCTTATATATCAAAACATGGAAATTGACAGTCAACCACTGTAATAATGATCATATTTTTATCGTTTATTTTTAGAACATATATTTGACCAGAAGATCTGATATAAGACTACTTACTTACACATTTATTTAAAGTTATTACGCACAAAAAACAATGCTATGGAGTAAAGAACACATTAAGAAACATACAAATGATTTACAGTCCAATATATACACACCTCATTCCACAACCACTTACGTCCTTGTATTATATACAACCGAGAATTTCTAAAATGTCAACAAAAAAAAAGAACACGGGGCTGTCAAGTTGGAAAGTAATGCCTTGTGACGTAATCGCTGTTGCGAATAAAAGCATTTTTGCTACAGATAAATTACACCAATAGAGCCAGTTATTTAGGTTGACGTTATCGTTTATTTTGTCGTTTTGTTACTGACCGACGAACAGTGATACATCGTACTAGATTCTAAAATTGTTTTAAAGGGGAACTCCACATTGTCCTGATGCTTCGCCATACGATACAAGTCAAAATCATTTGTATCTTCACTTATAATAAACACACGACTCCGATTTTGTTCAGAACCAATTTGCAATGGTTTAAATTAAATAAATGGTTCCAAGAATAAAATTTTAAAGTCTATGATAATTTGGCAATAGTACTGTCCACAAAAATATATATATTATTATATTAAACTTGGTTAATTACATTGGTTCAGATATAGTTACATTAAAATAATCTTCACAGCAGTAAAAAGTCGATAAAGCAGGTATTTTTTAATAATAATGATGTCATCAGTTATATTTTTTCCAGAAATATACCCAAATAGTTTTCCTGTTAAAAAGCTCTGTTTTTTCTATTAAACTATTATTAGGGAAATTTTTCTGTATTACTTCCAGTTTGAAAGTTATAAGCAATATCGTCCTAAGAGTCGTAAGAGTTTTCAAAGAAATACCACCCAAAAATTACATTGGCGATGGAAGGATCAAGTAGCCGATGGAAAATAATTGAATTTTCGTTGTTTAAAGTGCATACATGTCACAAAATACTTGTCATTACAAAACAAAGGCCATTTTGGAGTAAATATATGATGCGGCATCATGGGTAGGCATTTAATTGGGCCTTATTTTTATGAACGTACATTGAACAGCGTGAGTTACGTAAATTTCCTGCAAGAAGAACTTCCTGCACTTCTGGAGAATGTGCCTTTTCAGCTAAGGAGAAACCTATGGTTTCAGCACGATGGAGCTCCACCCACAAGGCCAGGATTATGCAGCAATATTTAAATAACACTTTCCCAGAAAAATGAATTGGAATTAATGGACCCATTCAGTGGCCTAGCAAGTCGCCTGATCTAACACCCTTCATTTTTTTATGGAGGGTTTTAAAAAATGAGGTTTACAAAACATCTTTGCGAGATATTAAACATTAGAAATGCTTGTAATGAATTAAACGGCGAAATGTTAATAAACGCTGCTCACAAAGAAGTCAGGCCAAGATTGGATATGTGTCTTGAAATGAGAGGAAGCCATATAGAGAATAGATTATAATATGTATGTAGTATGAGAGCGTTTGCTTCATTTTTAAGTTTAGTTGTTGTTATCATCACCGTTTGTTTTAATTGTATTAAAGAATTATTGAGTTTAATCCTTTTATTTATTCTGAATGACATGTATGCACTTTAAACAACTGATGTCTCAACACTACGTGAAAACAAATTGAAAAGATTAAGGACCTCGATCTCTATAATACCGTTACTAAACATACGCGAGAATAAGACAGTGGTAACTTAGGGAGAAACTACTTATAGGTACCCTAAATTATTTAGATATGTCCAGCATTTTGCTTTTCTGTTAAACTAAGTCTGTTGTACATTCGATTTGCCCATAATTGTCTATTTCCCGAATGGTTTTTGGATCTTCTCCCTCGTTTCTGAGCAGAAGAATCGGTCTCCACCGGTCTGTACTTTATAGAAATAACTCCAGTACAACTTTTAAAAAGACAACTTTTATTTCGATAAAACTGTCACATCATCTTATATTGGAGACAGTAATGTTGCTGATGTAATTTACTCCTAATCTCCACTACCTATCCCATCAGATCCAGTTCCTAACTTTGTTAATCAACTGTTCGATTACTTTAAGCAGTTCGTTGTTTTTTCAGTCAACACTTTTTGGTACAAGATGTGTAGCAAAGATAGAGTAAAAAATTGAGATGTAAAAAAACTAATCATATACCCCAAGGAGTATATAAACAAAGCTTATCCTGAAAGCTATTAAGTTAATTTCTTATGTCTAACAACTTTACTATCTCCTTCATTTCTTGCTGTTTTACGTTAATTTCGTTACAATTTGGATAAAAGGTTTGTATTATATTTTGCCATCAAGGGCATCTGAAGCAGACAATCAAATTTTGTTAGTATAAATTTTAAATAAATAAATATTCATAGCAGTTATCAATACATTTTTTCACGCTACCTTTAAATTTATGTATTTTTTTCTATTATTTGAGTACAACAAAAACTTGAGCTAGTCCAATTTGTTGCCGTATAGTAAAATAAGACGCATCCCATGTTATTCTTTGAATTTCGATCTTCTTGTTTACAAACCTTCGAAGGCCAATTAACTGTGGGAATAATATAAACATTGAACGAATATTTCGCAAGTCTGAGTAACGTGGTAAACAAAATAAAAGTGGCGCAATTGATTTTGAATAATTTCAAGGATGTGTTTTGATAACAAAAACGGAGATAATTGACGATTTACTTTATCTACGACGGTGTCTTTATAACACATCCTCATTTGCCATTATGAATGAACATTCATTATGAGAAGAACATTATGAATTCATAATAATACGTAAATTTTAATGTAAACAAAAATAATGTTAGTCACCACATTGGCACATTTACTTGTTGTTATTAACGATAAGAAATTCAACAACATTGTAAATTTGAATTACAGCTTCTGAACAATTTGTTAAATGAATTCCAGCAGATGATAAGTGGACTATATTTTTAGAAAGTAAGTTTATTTCCACGCTTGAATTTATTGAAGGGCCATCAATACCTGAAACGTTACTAAAAGTATTTATTATTTTCTTTGAAATCTTCTACATAGCTTTTTGCCACTGTGTCAGAGTGCCAACCGCTATGCCACTTAGCAGTTAATAAGTCGACTCCTGAATCTGCAAGCAAGGACGCAAATGATCTACGGAAACAATATCCAGTATATTGAGGATTTGGATGACCCAAGAAATAATACATGGCATTTTCACAAAAGTATTAATGCCAACTAGCTGTTTGATGCATCGCTATATACAGGGCGGCCAAATGAAAACGAAACAGAGCCATTTTCAGTAACTGCGTCAAGATTGTAGAAAAAACGCTCAGACCCGTCGATTTTAGATTAAAGGGGGACAGTCTTTGGTGGTATTTTTGACAGCGCCACTTTCACCCCTAAGCAAGCGTAAGCATCAAAGGTAGAGCAATAAAACAAGTTATTTCGAAAAACAAACTATAATGATATCATAAACGAAGTGTTAACAATCAAGTGGTACAAGTAGACTAACTGGCCCTCGTCTCGTTGCGAGTGGCCAGGCCGACATTTCTTTCTACTCTAAACTATAAACAAACCCCAAAATGTAAACAGTTAAATAGCTCCATCAGCATCATGTATAAGAAGCGTGATATCACCGTCAATATCGGAGCCTATGTACAGGGTGTGAACAAAAATCATGTCAGGGTGCTTACACAAGGGGAAGCATCACCCCAAAATATTTAAATGGTATTGGGGGTTGAGTAATATTTATTTTAAAAGCTCTTACAAAAACTTTAAATTTTATAATTCCGCCCAATATTGAAAAAAAATTAGTTGATTAAATATTCAAACTGATGACCGCCCGCTTCCATTCAAGAATAAAGATTGAGTGATTCGACGGCACTCATCAATAAATCTTTGAAGCAAATCTTGCAGCGACGCTGCCTGTGTTTTATAGATTTTACTTTTTAAGTATCCCCACAAAAAAAATAAGGGCGATACATCCGGTGATCGTGGAGGCCACTCAATGCTGCCTCTTCTCCCAATCCAATTCCGTGGAAAACGTTGGTCCAAATACTAACGGACAATTAACGCATAATACGGAGGAGCACGTCCTGTTGAGCTGTTGAATAATCAAATGATCTTCATCATACTGTGAAACATTTTCAATAATATCAGTCAAGGCAGGTTCAATAGCGTCTTCCAGTAATTGCAAATACATTTGGCCAGTCAAATTACCAGGTAGAAAAAAGGACCCACCAGCCGGTCACCGAAAATTCCAGCCCATACATTTAATTTTTCCCGTTGCTGTGTATGCACCTCGTGAAAAATTCTTGGGTTTGAATCAGACCAATAGCGGCAATTGTGACGATTTACCTCCTGTTCAAGAAAAAACTGCATTCATCAGAAAAACAGATGTTCAAAAGGAACTGTGGGTCGCGCCCTCCTCGCTCACTCATTTTTTCGCAAAATTGCAAACGGCGGTCATAATCATCCTCATGAAGTTCTTCAAAATGGTTTGTATGCTAGTTTGATTAATCCCAGACACAGATGCCGGCTGCTTTGTACTTAATGTAGGATCAAGATGAATTTGTCCCAAAACTGCAACTTCACTAGCTTTATTAACTACAGGTTTTTCAATTTTTCGTTTTTTATTGGCTACGTTCCCTGTCTCTTGAAATTGTTTTACTAACTCACTTCCTCCTGACATGTGGATCTTGATGTTGTTCATTAAATAGCTGAGCTGTTCTATTTGTACATTGATTGTTCATAAAGTAAAGCAAAGTGATATCTACCTTTTCCGCAATGGAATAAACCATAGTGTTTAATTTTCAAAAACACAATTAAATAAACTACCAACCAACGCTTCCAAATAATACTAGAAAATAAATTTGGAATACACTAATTTTACGTTCGTTGTGTGTGTATAGTATTAATTTTTGTTTTTTACAATTGTGATTTTTTACGAAAGTGATAACAAATCGCTAAAAACCAATGTAACGCAAGAAATACTAAATTTATACCATTGGCGTACTTATCTCGATGAATGAAGTTTCAACTTTAAAATAAAAATTCTTATTAGATAGGTACCTCAGTATTTGGCGAAATTATAAAATTTAAAGTCTGTTATAAAGAGAATTGTAAGAGCTTTCAAAATAAATATTACTCAACCCCCAATGCCATTTAAATATTTTGGGGTGATGTTTGGCTTTGCTTGGGGGTGAAAGTGGTGAGGTCAAAAATACCAACAAAAAATGTCCCCCTTTAATCTAAAATCGGCGAGTCTGAGGGTTTTTCTATAATCCTGACGCAGTTCCTGAAAATGGCTCTGTTTCGTTTTCATCTGGCCATCCTGTACTATATTCGAACCATTTCCACCACATTTATTCCTTCAATGTTTCCTTCATTTTTAACATGCAAATGCGGATTTGTCAATTCAGTAAATATTGAGTTGTTTTTTTTTGTTAAAATTTTAGATTTTTTTTCTGAAATCCTTACGATTTTCTTTTTAGAAGCGCGATTAAATGGACGTATAGGAGAACCTTTTTATTGCTGCTATTCTTCATTCCTTTCCCTTTACACTAATCTTCAAGTTTTGTATAACTTTGCTCGTAGGTCTCCCTTGATTTTTCGGGAAGTAGGGAATCGACACCACTTTGCGCAATGTCTTCGATATCCGAAGGGACATTCTCGGAATATTTTTTTACTAAAACTGAACGTATGACACAAAATTGGATGCCAACAATAAAGTTGCCAAAGTCAAATATAAAACAATCAATAACTGTGGTTACCATGATCGTCAAATAAGAGCACCTAATAATTTTGAATTTCAATTATGATATTGTAAGATAAATCGAATTTGCAAATAATATCTTTTTGAACCGTCGTACATTAAATTTTGAGTGATACACGTTCGATATGAACTTTGTTAATCAAACTTGTGTAACCAATTCACTCGGCTAACGCCTGCTGATTTAAAGTTACACGCGTTTCATTACAGTATTCATATCGAACTAGTATCATTAATAACTATTATCTAAGTAGATAAATATATTATTTTTTATTTTGATATTTGAAAGAACTGCTGGTAATTAGTAATCAACTATCGCATTTATCTAGGAACATTTTAAAAACAAATTCTTCCATTTTTATTCAGTCGATCGCTTAGCCCATTGTTGTGACCTCCATTATATCAGGTTCTCGCATAGAATCTGAAAAGATGAATTAGCCGACGGATATAAGGGACGTGCAATTTTTCCCCATGTAATAAATTGCTACGATTTTAGGCTTTTAATTGCCCATTGACCGAAATTCTAACGGAAGCTCTTTCCCACGACCTTAATAACACTCCTCGTTACGCAACAGTTCCCCATTGAGACCTTTTTAACACTCAAATGATTCACTAAATACTGGAGGAAATTGCACAGGACAACAATAGATTATGATTTTGGGCTTATAGAATAATAAATACAGGGTGATTCATCAATAATGTGACCTTAATGGTAGGTTGCTGGTTACTGCTGACAAAATAGAGCGATTAAGCCTACTACTTTTATCTACTGGGTGTCAAAATTTAAATTATTATTTTCAATACTTCGTGTTTTCGTTTTTGTTTCTAATTTTGACGTCACTAGTAGAGGGCGCCACTTATGACGCAATATACTTTTTTTAAATCATAGCACATTTCAACATCAAGCGGTTAACGATCACTTGCGGAATATTGTTCCATCCTTCTTCTGCCGCCACGACTAATTCATTTGCAGTCTGGGGTGGAGGAATATGATTATGAATGGTTCTAGCAACGAAATCCCACATGTTTTCAATAGGTTTAATGTCAGGAGAGTTGGCTGGCCAATCTAATCTATTGATGTCCTGCTTCAAGTGTTTCTTGAACACTTGTTGCGCGATGTGGTCGAGCGTTGTCTTCCATAAACACAAAATTTTCACCTATTTCATAACGTAGGGGGTAGATAATGTGCGTAATAACTTGGTCGGTGTAAATTTAACTGGTCATATTCTGTGGCATGCAAATTAATGGAGTGCGGCGGTTGAACATTATTCCCCCCCAAAAGAATACGGTAGGTACTCCCTTCTTATGGAGCAACTTCACGGGGAAAATGAAGTCACTGTTGACGACCTGGTTCTCTCCAGACTCTTTGTTGATTGTCATCAGTAACCAACCGAATTCTGATTTCATCTGTAAATAAAACCCACCGCCACTGGCGTAAAAGCCAACCCCTATGCTCTCCCGGCTACTGGAGAAGTAGAGTGGGGACCCGTAATGGTCTTCTAGCATTTAAATTTGCATTGTAGAGTCGTCTGCGAATAGTAGGTGTCGATGTAACACGGCGAAACGTACCTTGAAAGTGAGCTGAAGCTGAAGATGTACGGTGTCCACACGGGCATATTGCACCAAATACCGATTCTCCCTTTCATTAAATATTCGAGGACGTCTGTTTTCCACTGTATCAAATTCTTCATATCTGTATACCATTCGTACAACAGATGATCTAGGAATGCCCAACATGTTCGATATCTGATGATTAGAAAGTCCTGCATCATATAAATCAGTCATTTTTGCTCGAGTAAATGCAGAAATTTCACGTCCTGGTATTATAATTTACAAAAATTCAAAGGAAGAGTTGACTGAATACACTGCCAAACTGACCAGATTTGTAAAAACATTGATAATTAAGTAAAGGTTCATGGTCCGCAATTTTTCATTGTCTTTTTTGTACATGTACTTTTTTACCACATTAAGAAAAATCAGTAGGTTTAATCGAATCATTTTATATACAGGGGGTCCAAGACTTTTGACACTGTGTGTACTAGTTTATTGTGTATCATCTGAAAGTTGTTGTACTTACAAGTTATATACTTGTTTGTAACATTATGAGAGGTATTGATAGTAGGTTGATAGTAAATATTTTACTATATTCGTAACATATTACGACAATCGATAGATAATATATGATTTTACCATCGGGTATGGTAATTTGATATGTTACGGCACTTATAATGTAAATAACTATTGCCACTATTGGTTACTTGTAAGATTTACTAAAAAATTACGTACGCACTTCTAAGCACGAATCTGTGGCTATCAGAAATCATTTTCAGATAAGTTACAGAAAAGTAGTAGATTGCTTTAAATTGTATTCTTTAATATTTTATACCTATAGGTTACCTCTATCGAGACCTATAAATTCAGTAAAAATGTGCATATTCGCCAAGTTAAATATTTACCCGTTTAAAATTGTAGTAAATTTTCACAGAAAATACTAATTTGTCTGTATAAAGCCAGACAGATCTATATTCTGTTCATAGCGCTGCTATGTCTCTAGGGAGAGATATAATATGTTTCTGGAGAAAGTTTCATCAAATGATAACAGTAATAAGACAGGAACGCAATTAAACAGTAGATAGGTTGTATCGTAACGCCAGTGTGAATGCTTAATAAATGTGGAATGTAGAATACGTTATCTACGTATCTAAGCATAAAATATTAAGTGTAGAAATAAAACCTGAGTTTAATATACACGATCCCGTTAACTAAATGCTTTTTTATTATACAGGGTGTGTGAAAATGTGTAAATATATTCTGCGGGTACAGATCTAGATGTAAATAGATCTAGTGCAACTTGCCTTTGATGATTACAAGTATTGGTGAAAATGAAAGAGATTTTTTTAAATTGGATACATTTCTAGAACCGCTGATGAAACATTGAATGCATACGCACACATTATGAATTTGTCAAGTCATGTGTCAAGAAAACTATTTAGGCTTTACCTACAGTCATTTAATATCGTACTGCAGCAACTGTTTTAAGTGATTTAAAATTAAATAATCAAGCAATCTTAATCCAAATTTTGAGCTTCACTGTGAAGAAAACCCCTAAACAATTAATAAATTCATTTTCAAAATAAAAATAATATATCATAAAATTGAAAATTACACTGTTTAAGAATAGAATACTCAAACCATAAATTAAACAAGAACAATTAATTTAAAACATACTTCAATCGCTTCCACGATAAAAGTATTTTGATTTCAAATAATTGTCAAAGCGCGTACTACAGATAAAATAAAGAAGCTGTTTTTTGTGTTTACTGTAATTTTGTACATCTAAATGTAATTAAAAATGAGTGCACTGTTTAATTTTTATAAGATTTTCGGTAATTGTTTATTTAAATTTAAAAAAAAATCTCTTAGTTTATTTACGAAAGCGTATTGATTACATGTTCCATAAACTAAACTGGGTCTTTGTTTAAAATATACGTACGCTTTTAAAACTCATCCTATATATAATTATTATTCGACATAAAATTGTAGTTGGAAATTTACTATAAATATTAATTTGTACAAGTCTGTTACGTGTTTTCGTACATTCGTACGTTCATTCATTCGGTCAGTGGTCGCGCGGTTTAAGGCATCAGCACTTGAGTCGATGTGACTAGACCGATGTAGGTTCGAGCCCCGCAGCCGGTAGACCGTAGCTATATTCGTCTAGAGGATTGGCACCTTCTCTGCGGGTATGGTAGGGTAGAAGAATGTTGGCTTGGGTCAATGATACCGGTCGACATTTGACAACCCCCCCCCTGAATTAAGGAGGTTTTCCAGGTTTCCCTCATTCCTGCACTGAATGGTTGTTAGGGCCTACCAACGTAAGTCGTTCCTGGGCGCCCTTATTTTTTAAATTTTCCATAATACAAGCGATCTTATGCAGTAACTTGCTAAATGTATTCGTGCAGACCATGTGCTCGTACCGTATGTTACAGTTAATTATACTGGGATTAATGTAGTCATTGTACAATTCGAAACTAATTGGAACTAGCCAACAATCGAATAAACTTTACATTATTCCCTTTACGAGTAGCGAGTTATAGCTGGTAATGGTCAAAATGAGCTGTGTTAGCAACATTTTAAGTTCACTGTTACGCAGCCTCGCTCAGCTTGGGAGGAATTAGCGTCGCGACGCCCCTACAGTCGCGGTTGGCGGTCGGTGTTGGTTCCAGGCTCTAATCTTCCTTTGCACGAGGAAACTCTACCATGCGGAAGCCGCTCACCGCATTGTAAAAGCTACAACGGAGGAAATTAACTGTTGAGGTATATTTACTTCGACAACAAACGGTTTATGATATAAAGTTTAACAGCAACTTATATTTCTTATACAATTAAATAAGTGTAGGTTTTAACATTGGAAACGTTTAAGGGAAAGAGGTTTTCAAGGCAAATTTGATAGGAGATGAATAAGGGCGGCAAACAATGTATAGATTTCAAAGGCAATAAAGTGCCGTTAGTCGACAATATTTTGACAGTTCTAACAGCCGTTTAAATTTCTCCACGACAACTATATTAAAGAGTTTAGTACGTCTGTTTTCCATGGATTAAAAACCTTTTCACACGCTAGTGGATTAGAATTCATAATATCACGCTTCGATTTTATAGCATTTTATTTAGAATTATTATTATTATTAACATTTATCTCAAGAAAGATCTTGTTATTTTGACCGGAATTATTTAAATTCACTCGATAAGGAGTTACTGAAGAACTGGAGGGACCACAACTTCGCCAGGTAGGACCTAGATTTTTTCAACAATTGTCATCTTGCAGAACAGTGAATCTTCAATATAACTTTCCGCACCGTAGTCGATTTTCAATCACCATGACGTTTTACAGCAGTAATCACCCCCAGCATTGGCCAATAATGTTGCCGAAGAACGCCTCATGTCCGATAAAACTTTCTACATCAGGGAGCCCAAGAAATGTAGCCACTTTTGAAAACATTTTCGAAATTGTGTTGATGCCTACATGTTGTGTAGTACATTTTCCAGCTGCATATCGCAAGAAAAATCTCCCACCGGCATTTTTTGGTCGCAGATTGATGTATTTTCGACACACTTCTACAGCATTAACTCAAAAGCTTCTTCCATGATAGTGAAACTTCTTAAAATATTTGTCTTCGTATCCGGAATGAGTACATATAGATAACTGCCTTTGTCTTGGACATGGGTGATATCCAAAAAAATTAATTTTTTGCATCGATAGGTACCTGCGACTCCCATGATCGTTGCAACTTGTAAAGAGTTAAAAATAAAATGCTTGGTGTATTAATTGAACTATTCAAATCGTGTATTTTCTACCTTCACTTGTAAGTATTCCTCATCCTCTTCGATTTGATTTTTCTCCAGTATCTTTGCCTTCTTTGGTTTATAATTTCTTGATTCTACTATCAATACCTTTGTGCACTTTGAACATTTTTTTTGTCATAGAATATTTTGTCCACATCGAAGAGGCAGCAAACCGTTTCTCCACATTGAAAGAGTAGAATAGTAGCCCCTCTTCTGTAATTCCTCCTTCTCCTATGCCTCTTTTTTCGTCAGTTATCGAATTCCACCAATTTCTTCTCGTACACACTTTTACTTTTCGCTGGTAACAGACGTAATGTTGCTTCTTAGGCTTCTTGCTGAATTTCAGCCGGAATTCTCAATATTCTCACTCATTTTTGATTTTGATTGATTTTGCAAATTTTTTCACTCTTGTTGTCAAATAAACAATCACATGTCATAGAAATATTCCAGAACTTTCTAACCTAGTGTAATACAGAATCTTACTTACCGCACTAACCAGCCTTCATGGCGGCAGGGGGGAGCTCGGTGCACTTTTCTTGGCGGCACTAGTACCTACTTCACTGTGTTCCAAAAACCGACTAACTTTCTGTTTTCTACTTTTGAGCATCGCCCTGTTAACAACAATTTCGCTGCATTTGCAATGTCCCCGATGCACTCTTGGCCAATCAGCAACATTGCTCTCAATGCAGGAAATCACTGGTCACCGAACTACTTGAAATGTTATAATTTTGTCGACTTTATTTCTTTCGTAACTCTTTAAAAATATTATTATATAAATATGATAAAATAATTTTGAATACAACTGGGACGATGCTTTCGAGTATAATTTCTAACTTCATTCAAATATCAAATATATATCTGCTTAAGTTTCCATTCTTGACAGTATATTAAAAAAAGGAAAACATGCTCAAACTTTATAAACGGATCTTCCAACGCACACAAAAAGAAATGAGATTTCATGAAAGGTTTTATTTACGAGCTCAACGCAGTCTTATAAAAAATGTTTATATTCAAATATATCATGCACAGAAAAGAGATACAAGGTCTATTATGTGTCTCCGATCTGGAATCTGTATTCCTTCTGGCAAGACCTTGAACTTTGGTGTTTGCAAAAAAAACTTTCTGACATCTCTAAACTTTGTTGTCAGTAATGTACTACATATCAGTTTCCTCTTGACGGAAATACGGGCTCGAAATTGGATTCATCTTGAGATTAATGGTTCCAACTTTGAAATCAGCTTGATATTTTTGTTCGTAAAACTGGACATACTATTTATTCACTGTTCATGGGAATCGATACTGTAGGGATAACTCCCTTATGTAACCTCAATCGAGCTTTGAAGAGGACACAATGTTAATGGTATACAGAATATCGTCGTACTTAAAATTGTGGCGTAAAATAAACTACAAATGTAGTAAACCATATAAGTACAATGTTATGCTATTATGGAATTTGTGTTGTTGTAAATTATAATATAATTATAAAACTTTTTTATTACATTCTGTAATAAATGTCATATTGTAAAATTTATAAAGCGGATGTAGTGCAAAATAGCAATATTTGTAGATTGTATTAATTTCCAAAACTACAGAGACACAATTGTAGTATTATATACAAGGTGTACCAGTGGTAAGTATTCAAAACTTGTGAGCTTGTAAAACAAGTCGAAAAATTACGAAAACCTTAGTACAACTTTTGTCAGTGGCGGCTCCTAAGGGAGATACGCTCACAAAAAGGGGTAACCTCAGCAACAGTTTTTAATGCGTAACATCAAAACGATTCAACATTAAGTCTCGAAATTTTGATGAGATATTAACCTTGACGTGTTTAATAAGTTTCATAAAATAGATTTCAAAATTTTCTACAGGGGCGTGAAAAAATGCAAGACTCAGGGACAAATTTAATCATATCTTTTTAGTAGTTAATTTTTTCTAGTTTCTGACTCGAAAATATTGAAATTTGAAGCATTTAACATAAAAACGGTACTCTTGTTAAATTTTAATAGGATTTACCGTTTTTCAGTAAAATCGATTTCAATCATTCTTAACGTGCCCCACATTCAACATCCATAGCCAAATAAATTAATAAATTGCAGTGCGCCATGAAGAAAACAATTAATCGAACAGTTAACAAAAATGTCAAGTATTTTTAACACCCTTTTAACAGTAATAATTAAAAACAATAGTACAAATAAAAATACCGTAGGTAATATAAATAACATAAAAATAACGCCTTGCGGTGCAAAGAAATATTTTATAATTGGGTACATTTCTATTGGGGAACTTTATACCATATCGGTGTGAAGCTGCTCGTGCGCTCCCATGACACTCCACCTAACGTCAAAAGCATATCTACATACTCAGAATATGTAGGTATACGGTTGCATTTTTAAATAATTTTTATCTATTTTTATTCACTATAAAATGGCACTGCGTAGACTCAAATAATACAATTTTCAAACTAAAAATACTTGACATTTCTGTTAACTGTCAGACTAGTTGTTTTTTCCATGGCATACTGCAATAAATTGTTTTGGCTATGTATTGGATGTTAAATGTGGGTCACGTTAGAATGATTGAAATCGAATTTACTGAAAAACGGTACATATTGAAATTTAACAAGAGTACATTTTTTATGTTAAATACTTAGTATTTTAATATTTTGGAGTCAGAAACTAGAAAAAATTAACTACAAAAAAGATATGATTAAATTTGTACCAGAGCCTTGCATTTTCTTACGCCCCTGTAGAAAATTGTAAAATGTGTTAATGAGACTTATTAAGTACGTCAAGGTTAATATCTCTCCAAAATTTCTTGACTTAATGTTGAACTGTTTAGATGTTACGCATTAAAAACTGTTTCTGAGGTTACCCCTTTAAGTGAGCGTATCTCCCTTAGGAGCCGCCACTGACAAAAGTTGTACTAAGGTTTTCGTAATTTTTCAACTTGTTTTACAAGCTCACAAGTTTTGAATACTTACTACTGTTACAACTTGTATATTACAAATTGTATTAAAGTACTGTGTGCAAGTGGTCTAGTACAAAAATAAAAAAGAATGCCAGAACTAAGTCCGAATACTGTAGTCTGCAGTCGACTTCCGAATAACGAGGTAAGAAGTAGGTACGAGTATAAAGAAAAAATACCTAGATAATACCCATTAATAATACACCGTTAGACAATATGCTGAGTAATTTTGGGATAATTATCTCATATCTATCTACGTCGGTCCTAGATTTTAATGCACTTATTTTTAATAGAGTTCAATACACTGAAATGTACGATATGGAATGCGTAAAGTCCATTGCGCATCCAAATAAAGGTACTAACCTTAGGAGTAGACAAAAGGAGGCACATGAAACTCAGAAAAGACATACTTCATTGGTTATGTACGTGGGTGCGAGAGAGACAACCATCTGCACGTACGATATGAATTGTGTTCTTAATTTCCCATTATTTTGTTTGTAAACACGTCATTGGCGTACAGTGTGGTTTCTTCTTTTATCTTGTATCTCGTTAGTGTTATTCTTTGTGTATTTTTGTGGGTGTTATTGTTGGAACATGTTATGCTTTATAAGGGACTGTAAAATTAATCAGCATATAGCACGAAATAATTCTTCATATCCAGAATTCAATTTTATTTCAATTCACAATCAACTAAGCCCCTACTGCTCCGCCATTGCTAGAGGCACAAAACAAAATATGGCGCTGATCATAAATAATCCATTCGCGCAGCTTTTAGCGCATTCCAGTCATCATATAAAATTACATTTCAGTGGTTCAATATCACGGAAGATGCGATACAGTGGCGGGAATTTAAAAGTTAAAATAGTGAATCTAGCAAAAATACTTTCAAAAATTATTGCATAGTGTGCCAATAGGTGCAGCAGTGAGTAAAAACAGTGTGTAATATTTTATATAATTCACTGGTAATTTTCAATATACTGAACAGACATTTTGATAAAACGATATAGTGGAGATTAAAATACACCAATTGTAAATGGTATCACTGCTAAAAGTGTAAATGAACTTACACCGTCATTTAGAACCACAAATAAATTACTTATTGCGCTTTCAAGGAGAATGAATTTTATGAAATCTCAGTCTCAGCAGGGCATTCGATTGCGTCGATCATGACATATTACATCGTAAACTGGTAGATTATGGTATACTTAAATGAAGCTACATTTGATAAATTCAATCTTAGAGGGACGTAGTCAGTACGTTATGGTAAATTATACAGTGCTTTCGAAAAGTAACGAATAAATTCATTATTATTGAAATTGAGAAGTTTTTGATAAAGTCCCTTGGCACGTCGATTTTGTTTTTAAAAAAGGCACTTTTTGATATACGACCCACATTTGTGACGTCATCGTTGTTCGAGATATGACGTCATCGACAATTTTTTTAAATAGCAACCCCCAAATTTGACCAAGCCCTTTGAAAGAGCATGTCATTCTACATACATACATTACGAAAACGTATGGTGTTACATAACAAAAATTTCAAGAAAATAATGTTTGAACATTTTAAAATTTAATTTTCACAGTACTGAAAATGATAATGATTATGTAAAAAATCGACTAAATTAAATGTTCAAATTGTGCACCGTTGGCTGCCTGACAGTAGCCAAGACAATTAATAAATTTTTTTTGGACATTATCATGCATTATATATTGCACTAAATTGCAAAAAATGATTGTTTTTAACGCGACCATATATCGAAAATTACGTTGACAATAAAAACAAACGTGTAACGTCAGCCGTGACGGAAGACGTCTGAATTCTTGACTCGAGTATAACATACGTGTGTCATACATGTGCTAGTCTATGGCCAGCTTAATGGAAAGTTCCATAGAAACTACCTTTCTCGTACAATTGCTGTGCAACCCACCATTCCGTTAATAATGCTTTAAAACGAATTCTCCGGAACCTCATGGCTTCGATCGAATTACTTTGCCGGCAGCTGTGCGTTTATTATAGGATTAATGTGACAAACAACTATAATAAATTTCTATAATTGCTTTTTAATTACTGGAACTTTGGGATACGTAGCCGTGCGCCCTTTTCTCGATATCCTGCCTTGTGCCATAAATAAATGGATGATGCCTGCTAAGTGACATTTCAAGAATAAAATATTCAAATCAAGGGAATTCTATAAAACGCTTCGATTTTTCAAGATTTACAAGCCTGTAGGGCTTGACTTTATCGTAAAAGATCACTTTCTTTCAGTAATCTTCAAGTTCTATTTGATTATTCAGATACATAAAAACAAATGAAATATGTTTAAATCCTTTGGGAGCTTCGGATTTTCTTCTGTCAAGATATCTTAACTGACGACGTCAGTAGAAGCCATTGACTTGGAATCACATATTTTAGTTTTAAACTAAAAAGGTGGCAAGTCGGCTATCGCCGACTTGACCTTTCTTCGTGCTGAAGCCCTCTGACCGCGCTGCATTGGCCATCGCTGCGTAGTGCCTTTTACTTAATTGCCATTACTGCGAGGTTTAGTGTTTTCTCGAGTTTGGTTAATTTTTTTTTTCAACATCCTGTATTTAAATATAGAATCATTGAATGTGATGCTAAAAGTTTCATAAAATTTTTTTTTAATTCCATGAATTTTAAGAGTTTTTAGAGAATGATTCGTTATTTTTAAACACTGTATTTACTCCGTTAGTTAGTGTTATAATAGACCCTTGATGGAAGTTTCATCAAAAAAATGTTTTAATTCCCTTAATTTTGATTTTTTTTTAATGGTAACATTTTTTTCAACACTTTGTATACGAAACGCACGTTTCGCACGTTCGACAACCGTTCTGAAGCGAAAAAACCGAATAAACCGAAAATTTTCTCGAATTTGAAATTTTATTTTCTTTTATCAATTTTTATTTTAACACTGTCAAGCCTTTTTGAATCACCCTATAAATTGAAGCAACACGGCAATGAAATGACTACCGCCATATTCCCTAGCTCATTTTTACCACGTTTTCACTCGTATTTATGCAAAGTTCAATGTAAAGACGACCTTAAACCCCAGCGCTCGGGTACGGGAAATTTTCTAGAGATTTCAAATTTACAGTTTTTGGTCTTTGCCGGCCTCCAGTCGGCCTATTTTTCCAAATTTCTTACGTTTTATTCCGAGATGTCACCGCCGGAGCATACGTTTGACGTTTTGGTGATTTTGGTTGGCGGTGCGCCTCGTAGTTGCCTAAAACTTAAGCAATTTTTGTTATAAAATCGAATTTTATACCCGGACCTAAGGCATGCTGACATTTTAGAAGGTTCAAATTTAAAGTTTCTATAAAAGCATTATTGTCTTTTCTTGACTTGTATAAATAATTTTTGACAATAAAATTCATGAAGTATAGTAAAAAAAATAAAAAATTTATTATAAAAAAAAGTTGGTCTGTGCGGGAATCAAACCACCGTCCTCTGGACTGATAAATCTAAATGCTACCAATCGAGCTACTACAACCTTTGCACATGTTGTTGCCATATTATTTCAGCGTCTATATTACCACATAATATGTAAACAAAAATATTTAAAGATACCGATTCAGATTTTGGGCTATAAAATCATCACCAAAGGATTCGGATATATCTCAGACAACACAATAACAACTTCTCGTAGCTGAAAGGGCCCGAAAATTGTTCCAGAACACTTAATCTGTTTGAATTCATTTTGACGTTTTGTTTGACGTTTGTTGAATTTCTACAAAAGGGCGTAAACAACAACAAATTAGTTTGGCATTTCTGACGTTTATGCCGTGCAAAATGCATTTCGTCTGCCATTTGTCGAATGTCTAGTAAGGGGCGTAACCGACTCAACTATCCTCGTTCCACATAAAAATATCCGCCGTTTTTGGCCGGGGAGCCTCGGGAAAATGGAAATTTAGCTAGGAAAACGCGAAAAAACCTGCATCAAAATACGCCGTAGGCAATCTAGAAAGACGGAGAAAAGCGTTTAGCCGTTCGACTCTGCACGGCTCGCAAAAAAAGCATTTGTGGCGGTAAAATGGGCAATTTTCGAGTCAAGTGTGCGAGCGAGAGTTACCTACAGCTTTTAATATATAAGGATTTCAAATAAGGTTCTGTAAACGAAGCCGTATCTACAGCTTTAGTTTTAATTAAGTCTTCAGATCTCATTTATTGTGCATGATTCAAATGCGAATTTGGGTTTTAAAATCATTTTCCTAAAACCGTTGCATAATAATGACATTTCGATTGTCATTTCAGTATCAAAATCATAGTCTTTTAGGCACATGTGCTTAATACAAATTTTGTGCGTAAAAGTAAAATAAAATTACTGAAATTAAAGTCTTGAACACAATCAGATAATGGATTTAATAAGTAAAGAGGTGGCTATACAAACGAAAGAACTATTTTCTCGCAGATTTCGATTCAATACGCCTAACTAAGCCACAAATGTATGGAATTCGGTGCGTGAAAAGAAATGTTGATTTCCACGCCGGGTCTTGTGTACGGCTGAGCGAGGTTTTTCGATTATTAACTCCGCCCAAGTATTCTGGCTTGGTGTTTAGTTCCGGATTCGAATCCCAACTAATGGGCTCATTTATTATATCCGCAATACCGGATGAAAATTATTCTCTGGGGCTTGACCCAGAATAAATGGAGCTCAGAAATAGATCTGGGTCTCGGTCTCACTGACTTAAATTTCCCACAATGAAAATGAGTATTTTTGAAGGACTTCTTCTGCAGAGTATTTGGGAATTTTGATAAATTATTCTGTTTAGGTACAGGGTGGGCAAATTTCGATGTTTTATAGGCTCTCTCGTTAACTACAGAAGATAGAAAAAAATGACCCCTACTCTCGATCTCTTTTTTTAGGAGATGGTCAAAACCAAAATGACCTATCGTCTTTTGTAATGAACAAAATTTCAAATTTTCCACTTTTTGATACATGTCTGTAACTTGGTTGTTTGTAAAGTTAGAAAAAAGTAATTAATACGTTCTTGAGATACTTTTTTTAGTAGAGTCCAGTAGCGTACATAATTGTTTCTAGCTTTATTAATTTTTGAATTACAACCTTAACTGGGATAGTTAAAATTGTTATTTTTTCTCATTCCATTCATATATAATATAATAATAATAATAATATCTCTACCCCTCATTCTAATCACAAGGATTAGCCCAGAAGTCGAAGACTTGTGCGGGAGAGGGGGCGGCATATTATTATTAAGCAGGCCGCATTTGCGCCTAGGAACGACTTACGTTGGTAGGCCCTAACCACCATTCAGTGCAGGAATGAGGGAAACCTGGAAAACTTCATTAATTAGGGGGGTAGTTAAATGCCAACCGGTATCAATCTCTCACATTGACCCAAGTCAACATTCTTCCACCCTACCATACCCGCAGAGAGGGTGCCAATCTCTACACGAATATAGCTTATATACGGTCTACCGGCTGCAGGGGTCGAACCCACAGCGATCCAGTCACCTCAATTCAAGTACTGACGCCTTAAACCGCGCGACCACTGACCGATCCATATGTAAGGTTAAATATGATTATTTCTTGCATTTTCTTAAAGTAGGTGTGTGTCATTTGAAATAATTGCTTGTTACCAATCTTTGACATTTTCGTTTCGATTGTATCATATCAGCAATGTTATTTAGCTTTTTTCATACATTTATTTAATTACGTCTTGGATGCATTTTCAGAATGATTGTTATTGCGAATATATCATTTTAATAATAGTATTATTTGTTTAGTAACTTCTAAATTTCTTGTCAAGAATATTTAAAGAAAATAAATTGATACTCTGGAATAAACTGTTTCCTCAGTAAAATGGTGAACCCCACATATTGTATATTAGAAAGAGACAAAAATAATAATTTCAACTGGCCCATGATCACCTATGTTTGTATTTAAAAAACACAACTTTAGGTCATAACTCAAAAATTAATAAAATTTCAAATAAATTAGGCATGACATATTAAAATTTGAAATTTTGTTTATTACTCGAAAACAATTGACGATAAGTCATTTTGGTTTTGACCATTAATTTTCTCTTAAAAAAAGGGATCCAGAGTGGAGGGGTCATTTTTTCTATCTCCTATAATAGTTAACGAGATAACCTATAAAAACGTCGAAATTTGCCCACCCTGTACAAGGTGATCACGCGTAAACGTTAGATTTGACTAGAACTTTGTTATTTTAGCAGAACGTGCATTCGTTGACTATTTTTTCTCTTAAAAAGGTTTTCAATTTTTTATCAAAAAAAAAGAAAAGAAAACAATCGACACACTAATGATATATTGATATCAACTTGGTTTTTTCTTCCGAGACACCCTGAACCAGAACCCCTTCCTTCTTCTTCCTAGAACCCATATATTTTTCATCGGATTCTTATAGAGCTTAACTCGCTGAATTCAAAATGTATAATTTCAACACTTTATTCCTTCAACTTTCCGAAAAAAAAAAATAATAACCGATCCAATAAAATCGGCTTGAAAAAAATGTGAATATTCCCATTTGTGTCTGTGATGGGCTGGTTGAGAGTAAAATGGATATAGTGAATTCATCGGCAGTTTCACAAAATAAGGACTCTTCATTTTTAAAACAATTTAACAATAAGTAACTAATTAATTAATTAATTAATAATTAAATTCTGGTTGCCTCAATCGTATTTGACCCCCTAATTTATTATTTTGTTTTATTAGATTGCATGTTAGAATATTACATCTTTTGATAGCAAAAACAACAAATTAAATCAAGTCACCTCACCTGTTTCTGGCAGCTAAACAAAATCTAATCAGAATTGACATCTGTCATCTGCAGCGTTTATTGGATCGGTTTTTTTTTTCTTGGAAAGTTGAAGGAATAAAGTGTTGAAATTATATATTTTTGAATTCAGCAGGTTAAGCTCTACAAGAATCCGATGAAAAAATATAGGGGTTCTATTTAAAAAAATATCCGATGACGTCATCACGCGAAAACAAAAGAACGTCGGAAATGCGTTGGTATAGAAAAAAGAGTCTTTTTAAAAAGCAAAATCGACTGGTCCGAGGAAATTTCATGAAACTTAGTTGTTTTAGAAATAATGAATTTATTCCACACTATAGTCTATTTTGGTAATTAGCAGTTAATGTATTTACAACATTTGGTTTATATTTTAGAGGACAAAATGATTTTGTAAATCAATTTGTATAAATTTGTACATCTTCATTATATGAAACAGAGACATCCAAAAAGTTTCTATAATAAATTACAATTTATTATGGAAATTATTAATTTTATTAAGGGCATATTGTTATTTATCTTTAGGAATACACATAATACAATCATCTACACATCTTTTTAAAAAAATACCATATACCACTACCCTCTAAGAATTCCATTATTAAATTAGCTACAGTAACAGAAATTGGTGAACCCATTGCAGTTCCTTGCGTATCATAAACTTTATCGTATTAATTTTGTTCTAACGTCCCAACATCTCAAACTGTCCAAGAAGCTGGGTATCGCTCGATTCAGCATTAGCAGTTTCTCACAATAATTACTATTAAACCGATGATTAACATCCGTACACGGGATTTCGTCAATTAGGAGGAAATTAACTAGAGAGCAATAAGCAACTACAGTTAAGTAGATTTCTGTACGTAATTACCGCGACCTCGGGGAGGGGTGTAGAACCCAGCTTTCAATAAATTTACAGTGTTAATTACCTTGGAAATATGGAATTAATTTGCACATGGTCGATCCGAATATAAAGTTCCTCAGCACCTGGCCCACCAGCGTGAACGGCATGCAGAACACCCCCAGCAACAGATCCGATATCGCCTGAAACAAAGGATGAGAATGAAAATAGGCTAACTTCACTCCGCCTGAACGTATAGACTACTTAATCCTGCCCTCTTCCTGTAAACGCTTTGAATTCCAATTTAGGTCTAATTACGTCCTGCCTATGTACTAAAACAATCACCTGATGACAATTTCACCACTAAAATACAGCGTGTTTTTAACTTAGAGGGAATATTTTAACAATATCGTAGTTTGGGTGACTTGAATACAGTTTTGAACTTCTAAAAACGAGACAATTTTTTTCCACATGGTTTAAAATACACCTTACTTTGACCATCAGTGTCGGCTACCAAGTTAAGCTACAGTTAATTTTATTTGGGCCACACATTTGGCAAAAAAGAATATCTGAGTCGCCCGTACATTTGGGAGGGTTGGGATTTATGTGTTCTCATACAGGGCGTTTCTTCGTCGCGGGCAAAAATCTAGGGGTGTATTCTGTGGCCAAAATAAAGGTTTATTGTTATATAATTGTAGAGTCTTACCACCAGTGGCAGAAGTTTGGATACCATCGATAATTATTTGTTTTATTTCGTGCACCCAAAATTTAAACTTTTCCGGGAGGGTTGTCTCACTTTAGACCTGGAAACATGCAGACAACTATATATTCTTAAAACGTAGAATCACAAAACCTTCTATTGGTATATATTTTGTTGCATTAAAGTAATTTGTAGTTCACCTCCATAATTAATATTTTTAATGCATAATTAAAACCTCTAGGATCCCGCTTTGATTAGCCAACGTGGCCAATTTGTGTTAGGATATACAGGGTGTTAAAAAAAAAGTGTAAAATATTTCAGGAGGTAATAGTATGAACCAAAATAAGCAGAAAAGTCTTAATAAACATGGGTCCGCAAAGTAACGTTTGCGGAGATATGAACCACTATTTGTTTTTCAAACATTTTATTTTATTAGGAATAAACCGACAAAGGCAGCTTTTAACAAACAAAAAATATTGTTACAGAAGATGTTCAAAGTGCCCTCCGTCCATTTCCAAGCAGGCACGACATTTTCGTCTCAACGATATTCGAAAACACCCTCCTTGGTTTGGATTTCTTGACACTTTGGAGCTGCAGCGTTTGATCTGATAAAAACCCTAATGCTATAATGTAATCTCGATATCAACATCAGTTTTTTTTTAATATATGGGTGGGTATTATTGGATATATTCTTGTTGGGCGTTACTTTTTACCAAGAACTGTGACCGGTGCCTCATATAGAGATTTTCTTGAAAACGTTTTATCTGAACTACCTGACGATGTTCCCTATACGCTATACTCGCGACAAGAATTCAAACGACTTATGTCATATGACAAATGAATAGTTCATCATATTTTCATCAAAATATTTAAGAAACTGCAACTGATAGTAATAAAACTATATACTACGCTAAAAGTTTGCATTATATATTACACTAAATTGCAAAAAATGATTGTTTTTAACACGACCAAATATCGAAAATTACGTTGACAATAAAAACAAATGTGTAACGTCAGCCGTGACGTAAAACGTCTGAATTCTTGACGCGATTATATAACAAAGAATGTGGTTTATGCACGACGGAGATCTCTACATTTTAGTTTGACTGTTCGGGAAATTTTTAAATTAATTAAGTTATAACATATTTTCAATCATAACAGGAAAATGATAATTGATTCTGGTTTATGTCATTTCTTAAACAATTTACGAGTTATAAGATAGTGAACTAAAAATTATAGTTTCCCATTTAACTTTTCATAGAAAATTGAGTAAATTAAAAATTTCAAATAACGCCATCTGTCGGTACACGCTGAAACAGAAACTTCAACATTGTTACACTTTATTTTTAGGCTATTAAACAATTTTAAAACAAGACTAAATTTGCTAAAATCGGTTGACGTAGTCGGGAGTTTTACAACTTTTTCTGCAATATGATTCTACCCTATTACTTTAAGATATAGAGCAAAATGTCAAATAAACAATTTTTAGAGTGTGAATAGGAGAGTCCAAAACCTTTCAACATAACATACCTTCATCATTGATTTTTTGGAAAAAAACTCACGTTTCGATTTAGATTTAAAATTTTGCCATCTAGCGGTAAAATTTGAAAGTGGAAATTAATTTTAACATCTCGGGGAGACTTTTGTTCACAGTATTTTTTCTGGGACCAGAGTAGTTTTCGAGATACAGCCGTTGACCCACCTTAACGGGACACCCAGTACAATATTTACCTATAACTGCCAGTTTCTGATACAATGAGACATTACAGTTTCCTCAAATTAAATATGTCTATAGTTAAAAGAGGAATTTCAAGAAACAACTACTCTCCGGGTAAATCCCCGACGTGTAAATTGAAATTCCACTTTTGCAAATATCGTTATCGCCGAACGCGATAGAGGTTGTAGACTTTAAATGGTAGGTGCAGTACTGTAGAACGCTTTGTGTTTTGTGGCTGCTCGAGTCCAGCATATAGCCCACAGCCCAGTAGATGTAGTTATACCACATTTCTATTGTTTGTTTTATCAGTTTTAATTTAAACATAAAATACCCTAAATAGCTCTAAAATTTATTCCTACTGATTTTATTCAGTCGTTCTACAGTCTACACAAAATTTTAATAAATATTCAAGAGGCCGAACAGACAGTACCCTAGACTATGTGCCATTTTCGTAAAATTATACAAATCGGTGGAACCGGTTTATTTAAATTTGACCCGAATTTTAATGACATAGGACTCGCGTGAATGATTATTTACTATACGAAAACAAGTTATGTAAACAACAAACACCTACATGTTCTCGAAACTGTAATAAACTTTATGGTAATTCATTATTGACCACAAAAACTGATGTATATAGTTAGGTATTTTTAAGCTATTACAAATTATTATCAATTAAATGTATTTCGAAAGAGACGATTCGATATCTATTTAAATATTTATGTACATTTGGAAATGTAACACGAATGGTAATATACAAAATAAGTGTTATGAAATTTATCAATTTCTCTTTTCACGGAAAGGCAATTAAGTGGACATACATTTTTAATAAAGGGAATTAAAACCAGCTACAGAGTATTAATTTATTTTTTCATTTCTTTTAATAATTAAATTTTCATTAAAAACTTTGACCTTTTAACAAATAATTTATTATTCTCGTATATTTTAAAACGTGTTTTCAAAATCTTTTAGATAACAAATAAGTGTGCTGCATTAAATTCGACATTTTTCTATCCAATATCACTTTCTTCCCAAAACTTTACTTCCCAAAAAACAAGAGCTGAGTTGAGAAAGACTTAATTTTCCAGACGAGCTGGACGAAAACAAGGCCTAATGTCTCCGTTAGTTTCAAAACAATTTAAGTTTCATTTAAACTTCCAAACTAATAATTAAATCTAAAACGAGCACTAGGGACTATAAAGTTTTCATAAATTCCTATTGCCACGAAAAAAATTTAATTAGCATTTGATTGTGCTTTTGAGATAATTTTTAACTAAACATTATTTATGATGAAGAGCATGACGTTCTGCACAAAAATTATAACAGTTATCGAAACTAATTTCTATATTGCTTTCAAAATTACTTTCTATTGGCTATTCAAGCGCTAAGCTCTCACACGACAAAAATTTTAACTACGTCTAAAGAGTCGTTGGTTTGCGTTGTTTGTATTAACAGTACAAATTGGCAATGAATACTAGGTGAAGAACGCGTTGAGTCTTTTTTTCCTCTATTGTAAACAAATTTAAGCTATAAATGTATTTGCCATATCTCTTTAAAACGCTCTGTATATTTTTATTAGGTATTAACTAATATTGTCTGAAACTAACTACTCTGCGTACAAAAGCTCCGACCAACGTTGAATTGCACCCACAATAACTACCCATATATTCTTAATTATTAGCTTTTGTAATTGTTTTACTGTATTGTAAAAGTATTTAAGCTAATATAAATATTTGTGCCATGAATTTTTGAAACACTCTGTATATTTTTATTTGGAATTAACTAATCTTGTCTGAAAATAACTGCTCTACGGACTAAAGCTCCGAACAGCGTTGAATTACACTCACAATATCTACCCATATTTTCTTTATTATTAGCTTTTGTATTTTTTTTACTGTATTGTTAATAACTAATAAAATATATATAAATATAAAGTCTTTCTAAAACTCTTGACAAATTTTTGCAGTCCACAAATATTATTTCAAGAATCATTGTGCCTCTAGAGAAAACAAAAATTGATGCAGCGGATCTCACTATAAAGTTTTTAACTTTCTTTTCCTATCCCATCAAGAAGGAATGAAATATTTTTCGAATACTACTTTAAAACTAGGGTAAACTTCTGCAGAACACATGAATAATAGAAAATAGGTGAATACAACAGGGCTGATAAAAGGGAGTTGGATCCACACTGCACTTCTGTATACATTAAACAGAATGTTGAAACTTTGAAACAAATATTTAGCTCATGTTTTATTAGTGGCTTGAAATTTCAATGGATTATTTTGCTAGTTGCAACTAATAGACAATATAGACAGACGTCCTGAGACTGAAAGGCGGAAATTACACACAAAACATATCGTAGTATCTCAAGTTCATTAAAATCTACATTTCGACGAACAAAGACACAATCAAGGAAGCATTTGTTTGTATATATAGAAGGGACATAATGCAATGAAACGGAACTAATGACTCTATACAAATAATCTAGTGACCGTTGCAAACGAACCAGAGCAGGTTTGAAGCTTTGGATTTATGTTTATCGAGTTGAACAATGCTTATATGTTTACAAATACATTAATGATGACCTAATTTATGTTGGCATTAGCTAAACAATGCGGTTTTTGATACAGGTAGTTCATGAATACTTATTGTTTTCCCTTATACTATCTCGTCAAAAGTTTTAAGTGGGATGTGATAAATTTATGATGTATTTCAATTTAAATTACTTCTCTAAAGCTATTTATTCAATACATTACCGTCTGAAGAAAAGCCATGTAATGAGGAAACGAATTATACACACAAAGTCAAAAGTCTTGGACTCCCCTTCATTCTTGTTAAAAAAATCTTTTTGTCAAAAAAACCAAATACATTTATTAAATTATATTGTTTTCTGAATCTTTTTTTGTGAAAAGAATGTGTTCGATAAACTGAGCAGAAAATTAAAAACCAGCAAAAGTGTGACATTCAAAGAGAAGTAACAAAGCAAGTTCTCTACTAATAGTCGGTATGACCTCCACCACGTTTCAATAGCATATTGGCATGACTGTGTATTGAGATAATCAAGCGGTTAACGATGTCTTGCGGAATATTGTTCCATTCCTCTTCTGCCGCCACGACTAACTCATCTGCAGTCTGAGGTGGAGGAATATGATTATGAATAGCTCTAGTAACGAAATCCCACATGTTTTCAATAAGATTCATGTCAGGAGAGTTGGCTGGCCAATGTAGTCTATATATATTCATATTTTACATGTTTTCAAATATTGTGAAAATATTTATTTTGCCACATCCGTATATTTTAGCCTTTGAGGCAATATGTAATTAGTGTACAGCGTTATCGCTATATGGTACTTTCTATGTTGCTGACACTATATGCATTCTGTTACTTATTATTGGAAACCACCTGCAACTTGCAACAATACTTACTAAATTCAGCAGATACACGTTGGTAACTGTCCTCATTCTCTTGTTCCTCACAAGCGTCACTAGCACTAAAGTGTTCCCTAACACTGCCAACACGAAAATTATCAAATACAGCGGAATGATGAGTTTACTTTCAAACACACTCTCAGTGTGTTTGTGAATCGTCCTCGTATAATTCGACATATTCAGAATAACCGTCCCGGTGGGTACGAAAATTTCGAAATTTGTCACGAACGCGAAGACCTCGGTCACTGCCACGACATTATTTTCCTCAATCGCTTCTTCTGGTAAGTTTGCCAAAGTCATATTGACTCTCTTGCCCCCCACTGACATCGTGATGAACGATCGTGTATTGTCCTAGCGACTGCTCATTGTCCCCTTCGACCTGAAACAAAATTAAAAGGAATGTAAACAGTGAAAGAAAATACGACTGATCTTTTAAAATTATAAGAGTATCATTCTCAATGTTTTTAAAAACGTCTCAAAAGAGACCCTCTTTTATTAAACGGCTTCCGCTTTCTTTCGTTCAAGTTCTTTTACTTGAAAAACCGCACTTATTACTAGAGCAAATAAAAATGCATATACAGCATCGCAGGATGTGTTGTTTATATGCCTAATGACGTTTTCTATACCAATAGAGGAACAGGCATAAATAAATGTATTTCTTTCTGATTTCAAAGTTCTGATTATTTTTTATACAGCCAATTGTAGTCTTACCCAAATAATCGATTTTTTTAATTTTACTATCAAATACTTCTTTTAATATGTTTATATGATGATTATTGATAGTAAGTGCTAGTTAAATATATTATAATATTGTCTATATACATCAAACATTTTTCACTTTGAATACCCATAGTCAATCAGACGTCGGAAAGTAGAAGGAGAATTTTTTAATCCAAAAGGCATACATAAAAATTGATCATAACCATTTTCTACTAAAAATTCAGAGATATTTTGGAGGGAATATTTATCTTTCGTTGTAATAGTTTAATTTGCTGTAATTGATTACTACTCACCATTTCTATTTACCGGAGACATCTAATTTTTTAGGTACCTGGAGGAATATTCTATTATGTTTTATTTTAACATGTTTATAATTTGATTTTTTATTTCTTCTTTGTGTACGTGTGAAAACGAATGTTATCAGAACTCCTAGCTGATATAAACATTCCTGTTGTTGGTATCATGACTGCAACGGTCACTACTATCGACATCTTTAGTGATGATTCAGTAAAATTTTTGCTACAACTTTAAAGACTTTACTTTAAATTACTACTAACCATGAGTGGTGGATAGTAAAGGGTTAAATTTGGCTTTATTTTTCCACTTGTAGATGGCGTTGTTCTGCAGACATTCTACCACTGATCTCTTTAGTATCCGCCGCCCATGGCTAGCAGCAATGTAAAATACGTAATTTGATTTCTTAGAAAGTGTCAGTGGAAATATTGAGTGATAAATCTTGTGTAAAATACTAGACAAAAGATATATTGTAGTTATATCCTTATATTTCGCATCATGGGGGCGATATTTATGAGATTCATTCTACTTGACACAATTTGTCCATCCCAGGAACTGTAAATATTTCATGAAAGCAACAGTTTTCGGTGTATTTGAAATACAGAATATTTCGCATCGCAGATTGAATAGAAAGCTCGGAAATATGAGTTATTTGGGTCTAAGGTTTGCAGAGGCCTTATTTGCGTTGAGGAGGGTTCATTTGAAGCCTTTAGGGATGACTTCCAAGTCGCAGCTGCCATAGATATTGTAAACGGGAGGGAAATGCAAAACGGTATGATAGGAATGTTTTATTTATTAATTTTCAATATTTTAAACAAAAATTCAAATTCTGGACGGATACATGAAAACTACATATTCACATAAAATGAAATCTTCATGTTTAGTTTTTATTGAGTTTTGTTGTTTTATTGAACTGTATCCAATATTTTCCAAAAAATACCGTGCATCCCTCTGCCTACAGATAAATCTTTGACTTTCAAAGGTCATTAAACTTTTATGGATAAGTTCTGTATTGTAAACGGGAGAGAAATACGAAATGATATGGTAGGAGTGTTCTGTTTATTAATTTTCAATATTTTAAACGGAAATTAAAATTCTGTACGGATACATGAAAACTAAATATTTACGCAATAAATGTAATAAATATATATTGTTTGCTTGCCATTCCTATATCTTGTTTATAAATATTTGGATTCCATGATTTTTTATGCAAAATCCAGTTAAAAACGATGAATTATTGAATAACCTAGTAAACATGTAAACAAAATTGTCATATCTAACTCTGAAATTTCTCATTAATTGGGAAATTGTGTGCAATAAAACCTACACCTTTAGTTGTCTTATTGACCATTAGTTTATTCTGCTTAAGGAAGAATCTTGGATTTCCACAGGTCATTCAACTTGTATAAATAAATCATAGTTTTACAGGAGATTCAGAGCTTATCTAAAAGAATTTGGAAATAGATGCGTCGTGAAAAATGGAGTCAATATAGTGAAAAAAAAATTGTATAATCCTTATAGTTTCCGAGAAAAAAAAATATTTCCCGGTAAAATGTTCCAAATGCAGTTGCTTTTACCCCGGTGTGCAGTGAGTGCAAGTGTAGTGCAAACCCTGGCGTCACACGGGAAATTTGCAACTGAATCGTGGAAGAGATTAAGGTCCAGGGCGTCTACGGCGTATTGCAGAAATGTGGTGTTTCATACACGAGGCTCAATTATATCCGTACCATGTACTATCGTTTGCAATATTAATGACACTCACTAAAATGAATTTTGCAATTTATTTTGAACATCTGACATATTCATATTGAAATCTGCTTTAAATTTTTAACATTAGTTATTAGTTGTTTCAGGTACCAAAAACTAAATTTCTATTCAGAACTTCCAGAAGTTCAAAAACTGTTTTACGAGTGTCATTATTATTAATACCAAGAGATTGGACGAGAAGGACCGGTACCATGATGATCTCCTGACTTTAAATCATTCGGACTTATTTTTGTGGGTATATTGAAAAAATTAAGTATATTGCCCGAAGTGGACACTATTGATGTTTTACGCAAACGTATCAAGCTGCTGCCAATAACTTACAAGTTCAAAGCGGACAAGAAGCAGAAACATTTGTGTTAGTTTGTAGAAACTGGGTAAGACGGGACCAAAATGTTTTTGTAACATCACGTATGTCAACTTTTTTCAATTTTTTGTCCAGTCGCCAATTATACGCCTCATCAGGTTTTACAGTGGACTAGTTTCCAGTGCCGTGCGAAAGTGCATTTTTAAATAATTTTTGTACTGCTCCTTTTGATTTAATTTTCACAAAATTGTATTTGTAAAAGTTCCGTGTACATTTAAAAAAAAATGTTTAGATAAGTTTTGATGGATTTTGTTCTATGTCTACATGTAAAAAGTAAATAAATTCTAAACTAATTAATTAAATTCTCCAAAACTAACCGATTCCACAGTACTCAGACTTGGTACATTCTTACCTAAGTTCAATAAACTTCGTTAATAAATTTTTTGTCGTAAATCACTAGACCGTCTCGAAGTTCTTCGAACTTACTTTATATTTAAAACCCATTTTAAAACGCTCTAAAGCGCGACAGGTTCTCGCCATCTGGCGTCCTATTTAGACCATATCGAGAAAATATCGCTTTTTTAAGACGTGATTCCATTATAATAGGACAGCTAAAGCAATTCCCTGCTGCTACCGATCGGTAGGAATTAATTGCTACATTTAAAAAAAATAGGCCCTATCAACATACGTCTTGCTAATGAAAGGAACATTTTCTGGCTCAAAGCGAATTTACTAGCTATTAGCTCAGCTCGCCAATTACATATAAAGTACGAAAAAACAAGGTGATTCAGAACTTATCTAAAAGAATTTGGGAATAGATGCGTCATGAAAAATGAAGTCGATATCGTAAAAAAAAATTGTATAAATTCTTTATAGTTTCCAAGTATAACATTATTGAAATTGTAGTATTTTCAGCCTTTACATCGCTGGGCCACTGTACTATCTAGGCAGACGATTCCGAATATTGAAATCCGATTATTTTTTGTACGCACGAAAGTTTTTGTGACGCCAGCGTTTACATTAGTTTTTCAAGTGTCAAAAATGGCTTACGAGTATAGTAGTAACTCGGAGTTGATGGATATCCAATATATTTAAACACTTGTACAGTGGTGATCAGGCTGATGTCGTTTATACATTTTTTTCTAAGGCCTTTGATCGGTTGGACCACGGTATTCTACTGTCAAAACTATCCAATATGGGTTTAACCAATTCATTTATTAATTTTTTTACCCCTTATTTATCAGAGAGAAAGCTGACAGTGGAGTATTGTGGTTTCCAGTCGACAGATATTAACGCCACTTCTGGAATCCCTCAAGGGTCAGTTCTCGGTCCCCTGTTATTTTTAATCTTTATAAACGATATCACTTGGTCTCTAAACTGTAATGTACTTCTCTATGCCGATGATCTTAAGTTGTATTTATCTGTGAGAGACTTGAACGACTGTCTTTTGCTTCAATCAAATATAGATAAAATTCAACATTGGTGTACTAAAAATCTATTGGTTTTAAACTTCTCTAAGTGTAATTCAATAGCTTTTACTAGGAAAACGAGTCCTATTATATATGATTATACAGTGAACAATAATTTAATAAGGAAATGTAGCAGTTTCAAAGATCTGGGGGTTACATTTGATGTTAAATTAAATTTCATAGAACATATTAATAAAATTCAATACGAGGCATACAGAAATCTTGGATTCATTTTAAGAAACTCGCAACAATTTACAGGAACTAAAACACTGTTACTGTTCAATGCATTTCTCTAAACAATTCATTTTATCGACAATAAACAAGCGTACCTTTTTTAGTCTAAGCTTGAAGAACAATTAAAAAATAGTTATATAATAGCAACAAATCAACTAGACAGTAATTTTTTAAAGGGCTCTAATTAGGTATGTTTAGTAATAAGACATTTTTGTAGCATAAAATTCACCAATAAAAGTAAATTACTTATTAACTGTATCGTAAAAGTAATAAAGTAGCGAGCATCTCTGTTTAATCACAATGTTTGTAACTGGAATGTTATGTGGTGTATTACGCCAATATTATTTTACGCGTTTTACTGCACTTTGTGAAAACAATTTTTTTTGCAGAGAAAATTGTAATATATTTCAATTTCGAGATAAAAGCGATAGTTTTTTTACATTCCTTCTAAATGCACCACTTCTTTTGATTTTTTTCCACTGGCTTAAACCTGACATGTTTATTCTTATACAATGACTATAAAAGCTAAAGCAAGAGGTAAAACACTAGACTTCCACCGTTCGCCATAACACAAATATAGCAAGGTCCCGCCATTTTGCTGTTTCAAATTTGTTTTATGAATGGTTTGTCAATGTAATTTTTCACCAAGATAAACGTTTTTCTGTTGTAATTGTTATACGAGTATTACTATTATTATTTTACAACTGATAATATCATTACATAATAACTATATTACAGCGTATATACAGCTATTTGCTCTAAGAAGTAAATGTATCACCATGTATCTTTTAATATTGTCACGGATTTCCTAACCCGTTTTTTTCTTACTGCCAGAAAAACAATCCGTTAATTAATCACTTATCTTTATTAACTACTCTGTACACTACTGGATACTAATTACAACTCAACTAAACACTATTTAATTAGTCACTATCTAAATCGCTTTTATCTCTCTAACTAAACACTTCAATTCAAGACTGTAATACAGGACTGACTAACTTGGCCGTTTATTCTTCTTTTATAGACCAAACGAATATTTAAGGTATTTTCTAGTATCTCTAAATCCAGTTTCTCGAACGACTCGAACGCTTCTCGTCGATTCCCCATTTTTCCAGTCCCGCCTCGATACACGGCATTTTGTTTGTTTACCAGAATCGCGTAGGGGCAATCGGGGCAATCTTACGTTTTACGATACCGCAGTCGTCGAATTGGGTGCGAGCGGGGCAAATTCCGTGACAATATAATACTTTTATAGGTTAATAACCCACATCAAAGAAACAATTATAAATCATTGTTATAAAACACTTGTGTTGGTAACTAAAATGTTTTATAAGCTTGTCATAGAAGTGTTTGTAACATAGTTATATATTTGTCTGTGATAAATTTATAAAATATTTCACTTACTGACAACAAAATAATGGTACTTGCTGCTAAAACGAAAATGTATTTTAAAAGCAATAATAATGCATCAATAAACATAATTGTCGTATAACCTGAACATTATAAAATTGTTTTCCTGATTTGATATTGTGAGCTTGATTGTAACCAATACAATAGCAGCGCTTCAAGGTTCAATATGCCGACATAAATTTCAAGAAACTGGCATCGCACCTGGATATAAAATCAGGAGTTTATATTGACGCGAAGGATAAATGTGAAAGATAATTGATAGCAGAAGACATTTGCGGACGTGAAAATGAAAAGTTCGATAATTTGTTTAATAACCTACGGGAAAATTCGGATTTGTGGAGTTTGTATTTAATGATGTATGAATAATCCGTTTAGCTTTGAAAAGTTTGTAAATTAAGGAAATTCCGCTCCTCAGGAAAAATTCCAACAAACTTCGTTTGCGCAGATTGAGATTTTGTGTCCGCGATTAATCATCTTTTTTCTTTTTTCGTTGTGGGTTACATGTAATCTCTCGAATTCTAAATTAAAGTATCAAAGCCTTCCGTATTTAGGATGAGAATGCATTACACTGCCTCGGCGTGAAATTTGTCAAAGAAAGGATGCAATTAATTAGTTTTATCGTACTTTAAAATCAATAGCAGACAAAACATTACTAAAGTTAAATTATATGATTTGTTGTTATTATAAATAACTTAAATTAATACTTTTAAAATGAATGTGAATGTAGAAAAGCTAATATAAAACGTATAGTATTCTTATAAAACAGGGAACAGTTTTTTTTTTTCAAAACTTCACTTTCCCGTTTTTGTTCTATTTCAACAAACAACACACATTTTGAGGACCTCTGACCAGATAGAGCACTGACCGAACCTAGTTAACCATATGATCTGCTGAACGCGAGGTTGCCACAATGCCCCTAAAATAAATATTTTTAAATGCTACGAGTATTAATACATGAATTTCCGCAAGTTCGAACAATAAGCTCACTCACAAAGGATTGCTCGAGCAACTAGAGCTATGCGAACTACGCCGACCATAGCAATGGAGGTAATGGTATGTCTGCCACCTTTGGATATGCATCTAAAGGAAATGGCAACTATGCTTCGCCTCAAGTATACTGGTATTATACCAGATGTACGATGTGGAGAGGTTAGAAATCGCCTGTAGCATGGGGTCGTCAGAAGGATGCCCCTTCTGCAGGCAGATGCTGACAGTATTACTCACAAGTTTCCTTTTGACAGACCCAACAGTAATAATCAGGGATGAGGAGACTGCCCGCGAGGATGTAATCAACATATTCACGGACGGGTAAAATCAAGGCAGGTGCAAGATGTGTACATGCTACCGTAGTACAAACGGAACTAGCAGGTATAACTATAGCCACCAAGGAAATTGTCTGTAGGCATATAACGGGCAAAACTATCAGAATATACGCCGGTAGTAAACAATCACTATTGATCTTATGTAATCATAAGATAACAACTAGATCAGCAAGGAAGTGCCATCAAGCACTGGAATTAGTCTCAACCGACAACATCATATCTGTACGCTGGGTAAAGGGACACAAGCGGTGCTATGACAATAAAACAGATGATAAGCTGGCTAGGAGTGCATCGAGTCTCAGTATCTTTGGACCTGGCCCCTCCAGTACGCTTCCGCTGTCAGCTTTCATTGTAATTATCAAGGAAAACACCCACAAAGAACTCAAAAGACGGTGAGATGAAACAGACAACTGTTAATTTGCTAAGGAGTTCCTAGAGTACCCAATCATCGATACAGCCAAAAAATACCTGGGTACGATCAGGATGAATGTGTAGTGACAGGTATTCTAACTGGACACTGTTGATTAAGGAAGCACCTGTATTATATTAGGAAGTGTGAAACACCTTTTTGTAGGAATGCTAACAGGAAGACTAGACCGTAATTCATGTAATCTGTGAGTGCACCGAAGTCTCATCAATAAGAGAATCCGTGCTGGGAGAGCGATGGCCTTCTATGGCCTACATTAGAAGCATCCCCCTGAGCGACGTCACCACCTGTTTCTCTATGTTAAGTTGGTTAACGGTTAAGATGGATTGATCTCTTTATGGTAGGAAGCACAAGGAGCCCAATGGGTTAAGTGCTATGGCTTTTTAAAGCTACCTTCTCACAATAATTTCAGAATCTAGAAGTTCGAACTATCAATTAAACTATTTAAGAAGTTACTTTGTTCAATGATTGCAAAAACGTGCATAAAGCTTATCTAGTAACAAGTACTTAATCAGTTATCCACATTTTTAAGTTAATATCGTTGTACACTGTTAGAAAGAGACACAAGTTATTTTATAAAGAATAATAAAAAATTATTTCACACACAATACATTAAAGGTAATTTTTGCCACATAACCTCAAACAACGTGTTACTAACTATTTAGAATCTAGCCATGGAGTGATTTCGTACGAGGTTCTGCACAAGGTAGGAAGTCCTTGAGTCAAGGCTTTAATGCCGTAGGCACAGGTAGGTGTTACAGATGGTAAGCACAACGTCCCGTAGGTAGCAGAGTCATATCGTAAGCCAGCGAGGTTGTCGAAAAAGTTATGTTGATATCGGTGCAGGGCACAGGAAAGGTACAAGTGATAGAAAATATGTAATATTTATGGTAAGGGATTTCATAATTCCAATACATAAGCAATCTGTATATTTACGTATAAAATAAATCGTTTTGTGTTAATAATTAATTTTATATATTTAGTGAAATACAGTGGAATTAAGTAAACTTTGGCGCATTATTCAAACAGTGAAACGACTGATATTCTGATAAAGTTCAAATTCTGGATAACTGTGAGGATAAAATCTGTTTTATGTTTTCAATTTCATGTACGTACGTACATAGACATACTTTATTGGTGAGCTGAAGGAATGACAAAGGGGAGGAGGAAATGGCCATAAATATTTGTATACGCATATTTAGTCATTCTTTGACATGTCTGAAAATCCTAGTTATTAACTTTGTTGAATTTCATATAAAAAGTTAAATTTCAAGACATTAGTGTAACATTGGCAACGCTGTGGAATACACATCCAATCTACAGCACCATGGCTCATAAAAACCTTAATATCGGAGTGACATAAGCGGTCCTCAACAAGTTTTCTGTTGAATAATCACGAAATTTATTTAAAATTTGACATTTTTATTGTTGATTTTTTTATAAAAAATATCTTAATTATATTATATTCTACACATTGAATTGTACTGCTGGTTAAAATATTTTTACTTACTTAAAGTTCTCCGTGTATATATATATCAGCATATTTAGCACTTTAAAAGAGACTACATTATTAGATGAAAATTCATTCAATCATTCTGATCAATGTATTCTGAAACTTTAAGGTTGGCTGTATTACACGTAAACAAAGGTTAATTAGTTAATTTCAGCTTCACAATAAAATTCTACATTCACAGTACCCATCGTGGAATAATGGTGTGACTCAATTGAATTGAGCAAGCAGCCTAATTTGTATATAGAATATAGACAGGTACTTATAGAAATCTATGAAACAATATCAATTTGGAACCTTTTAAACTTTTTGTATTTTGAATTTGATCCTTTTTTAACTGTTGGTTTTGAATATATTATCTTTATATAAAGATCTTAAAGCTTAAGGAAGAAGCTAGTGGTTGATGACGACACAAAATACACGATCCATAGAACAATAATTCTTGTTTGCTATTTTTTAAATGAACTTTTGAGTAATCATGTAGAAAAGGATTTGCGAAGGTATTACGAATAGGAAAGGATGTAGTAAAAAGTCTGAAATAAGAAAAATTTGAATTGTTTGTTGTACCTTTTGGTTTCTTTAGATGAAGTATCTGAAAATCCAACGCATAACATTTTCATTAAATTACACTTTTATGAAACAATTTTGCAAAGGGAACAAAAATTATTTTTTGTTAAAATCCTCCATGTCAACATTTTATAGAATAATTATTCCTGCAAAACATTATACCCCCTCCCCAAATAATAAGCCTTTACATTTTCCTGAGAACAAAACGTTTGATATATTTTCTCGAGTGCATTTTGTGTAATTCCAGACTACTTCTGCCTGAAATTTCGTAATATTTTCTTTAATAACAATAAGAGTAGGCCTCTATGCCAAGAGAAATTAATTAAAGATAAATTCCGCCATGTTCATTTGCCTTCTTCAGAAGTGGGATCCTGAACGTAATATTTTTCTGGAAACATTCAAATTATCTCTAAGAATATTAAAGTACCGGTATAAATCTTATTTAAAGAACATTTTAACGGAGGCCGGCAAGAGCTGGCTAATATTTTATGTCGGTGGGAATTATATTTAATTAAATGTATTTATTCCGATTCTGTTTTGTTGCAATTTGCTCCAAGAATTCCTTGACGATATCTAGGAAATTACAAAATGTTGCAAATTCTTCAGAAAATAAATTGAATGATTGAAAGTTTCGAACTTCTTTTTAAGTTCCACAGTTAATAGTATAAGTGGATATAAAGGTAGAGTAAGTGTATCCATAAATGATTTATTCTATTTTTTTATTGGTATAATTTGAAATCATAAATACTGATATTAATACTAATAAAATAGAAATAAGAACTAATACTGTAAAATGGTTGAATGAGAAAATGGGAAAAACAAAAATTATGTTGTGATGTGTCGTGATAAGAAGCAAATTTATTTTTTCTGACTTTAAATATTGAACATTTTATATTTAACTCAAAATGCCTAAAAAATATTCACGAGAAAGCTACGGAGATAACGCTGTGAAGCGTATGTTTAAATTAAAAGACAAATTTACAAGTGTCTTCTAACTAAAAGAAACCCCAAGATTCACACAGTAGGTTTTTAGTGTCTTTAATAATACCTTAAATATTTGAATTTTCCATACGCTTCGTATTCTAAATGCAAGTAAACGGCAGCGTGCGCAACCCAGCATGCTATAGGAGACAATGACGTCATACAGCGATTTACGCGAATCCATGCTGTTAAATTATTTTAAAGGCTTGATTGAACTGACCCCATTCCAACTTTTTCTCAATACATCACGCACAACGACTATTTTTTATCCAAACATGAATATGAATAATTCAGGCAAAATATAGGGTATATTTCCCTAATTGAAACCATCTAAAAATGATAAATTGCCACAGGATAACTGATTAAACTTTATTATCTCCTCTACTTTGTGTACTCAATCAACAGTGAATTGAAAATTTTATGAACTCAAACTCCTGTATACAAACAGTAAACAATATTGTTTATTTCGAATGAAGTCGGCAGTTTCAACAAAGGTGACGCGCTAAAAAATTTGGATCTATATAAAAACACAAGCGCAGTAAAAGAAGAAAGACAACAACTTAATACTAATAAAATTAACTTTAAAAGTGTTATCTTGATTGAAACTCTTGCTAACTTTAAAGCGCATTTGCATGGATCAAGTAAACAGATCAAGTCACATGATTCATTTGGTATAAACCCATGTGATAGTATTACATGGATCAATTGAAAATGTTCATGTTAGTTGATTTAAAATAGCGAATCGTGAAAGTGGTGTTGTATAACGCAATTCTTTAAACAACAATTTCTTGTGCTGCCTAATGATACGAAACCAAATATTACTCAAACAAAAAACAGAGGAAACATAGAATTTTGGTAAAGAACTGGATTAACCAAAGAAATATCAAGGTGCTTCTAATAATTTCACTGTGGAGGTAAGGTCAAAGGATCCAGGCAATTAAAACAACTTGCTACGGATGAATGAAAATCAGTTGATAAAAATTGAGCATAGAATTCAGAAATAAAACAAAAGCATTCATATTCTTCATAAGTAACATATGTGGCCATTTCTCTGACTACCCACTTGATGTCATTTTAGAACACCCAAATCAAAGAAATAATTGAACAATGTTCAACTGGCAAATACGTCAAACGGTCAACAGACATGAATCAACAGGTTTAGACGTTCAACTTGCATATATTCCTATCACATGGATTCATGTCAGATAAATTCAGTGGGTGGAATAATTCACTTCCCAACTAGCAATAATTTGAAACCTATTTTATAACAGCTACAAACATTTTTGCAAAACAAATCTTATAACAACATAAGTCACAAAAACGTCGTAAGAATGTTTATACATCAACTATCCAATCAAAATTGGCACCATATTATAAAGCATCTAAAAAAAATAAAGGCCTAACACAAGCAATTAATAAATAGTTATATAATAGTAACAAATCAACTATACAACAATTTTATAAAACCTCTAGTTTGCTATCTTTAATAGCCATAAAATCCATCAATAAAAACCAAATTATTTGTTAACTGTGTCGTAAAGGTATCGGAAGATAAAACTAGATTTCTACCTTTCGCTATGACACAAATAAGACAAGGTTCCGCCAATTTGCTGTTTGAACGGTTTGTCAATGTAATTTACTATTAGTACCTTTTAATATAACAGTTTTGTAGGATGATAACCCACATCCAAGAAACGATTATAACATTTTTTTAAAGCGCTGTTAGAAATACTAAAGAACAGTACTAAAAAATATTATAAAATGCTTTAGTTTTATTAGCTAAAATGTTTTGTAAGCTTGTCGCAGAAATGTTTATAAAATAATTATATATTTGTCGTACAAGCTGTTTTATAATTTAGGTGCCACAACGATCTTGTTATAAATTTATTATTTCATTTCAGTTGCTGACAGCAATATAATGGTACTTGAAGCTATAATAAAACAGATATGTACTTCGAAAGCAATAGTACGGCAATAAACATAAGTGTATAACATGAAAATTATAAAACTGGTTGGTTAGGAACGTTGTCGCTTGAAGAATATTTAGGAACATCATCTTCATGGAAAACAAATGAGAAACAAACTATGTTGATAGGGCTACGACTTGTGTTTGTATTTCGTATTTGCAGAAAAACTATTCAGTTTAGATACATCTTGTATAAGAGGTTTTTTGTTGGGCTTAGTCAGCTGTAGAAACCTTTTCTTAATATATTTCAAAATTGTACAATTTTCTCGTAGACGATTTCTTATCTCATATAAGACATATTTTCTCTTGCAGTCAATGGCAGCTATAGCAATTATATTTTTGCTGGTTGGGTTGATCCATGTAAACGTGCTTTTACAGTTAGGTTTGACGCCAGCACTTTAGAGTTTATTGATATCTGTTTCTTTGTAATATGATACAATTTCTAGTCATACAGCAAACATCCCATATATCTCTAATATTTCCTTCATCAGTTTCTGCAACTTCCTGTGTCGTCGACGTACTAATATCGCCGTATCTCAAGTGGCAACCCAAAACGAGCACTACGTCCACTATAACAAAACTCGAGCAAGCGCCCATTTAGTATACGAGCGGTCGTTATTGCTTTGTCTTGCTTCCGGATCCTCAAATAAATGCCTCCTTAAGAAAGTGAGTAGAGGAAATAATTCTAAATAATCCTATCGGACAGAACTGATAAGTTGGGATCAAAGAAGAAGGGACAAACTAAGCTTGTTTGATGGACAAAGTGTCACAATTTAAATTCCTGACCTAGATATACGAGGACGTTTACTCTCAAGGAAGGAATTTGGACAGGAGTTGGCACTGGTTTTATTAAATCTAGTAGGCTTAATACTTACGGAACTGCCGTTGTGATGTGGTTTCTAGAATAATTCACAAAAAAAGACTATTCAAAATATGTAATAAAATAATAAACTACTGATGACTTATAAAATTAGTTTTCTCTGCAGATAAAATAATTTCTATTATAATAATTAAAATCAAAATAATGCAAAATTACCCTTATATTTAATGTGGGATCTTCGAAATGTTACAGAGATCATCTAGTTGTTGTAACCCAAGATCCCTAAACTGAGGGGTCTATTTAGCATTGCAACATTCCTAAGATAGGATAACGCGATTGGTATATAATTTGATTTTCAGCATCCATCTCACCGTTAGTTATAGTTGAATTTTCAGTCATTTTAATAATATCTGTGTATATACATGTTGTTAGACAGTACTGTTACAATATTATTAACAGTTTAGAACATACAGCATCCAACAGATATGAAGAATTTGATGCATTGGTCTTATGTAAATTTTTTATGAATTGCTGCTTCCAAAACTTTCAACTCGTTTTTCTCGAAACCGGCCAACTTTACAGGCACACCAAAAATGTATAAAAATAGTTACCAATTACATATATCTAAATTTGATGGAATTTTCATCCGTGTAGATATCCTTTGGGTGTCTTTGAGTGACACTCTGAGGATTCCAGCTACAGAAATGTTCCTGTTGCTTGAAAAAAACACATCTAACCCTAAATACTCGAAAAACTGCCGAAACGGGGATCTGAAAATATAATAAAATACGAAGTTTCCAACCGCAAACATCATTTCAAGTTCCGCAAAAGTTTTGTTTAATTTGAGATTTGGACTGAATTGAGTAAAATTATAAGTCGTCGACCCCAATTCGCAGTAAAATGGCCTGTTTCACAAAACTTGCTAAATTTAATAAATGCGTTTCATTAAATACAATATATCTTCTACTTGCCACAACCAAAATTAATCACGCTGTTATTGACTGAAAGAGAGAATACGTCTTATTAGTGATATGTGTAAGTATAAGAAAATTATACAAGTTTGGAATGCATTTACGAAAAGGGTTCTGCATCTAAATAAAATTGTTGTTTGTCATAACACACCATTATTTTTTTACATCTGGTGTTTCTTTAATGTATATATGCGTAAATAAAAATTTAACATTTTGGTAAACAGACCTGTTACAAACTTAATTTATGAACATTTCTGAAAAAATTAGTATACCAATACAACCTCTACATTGGATTAACCTTCAAACAATTCCCATGACAAAATAAAGTTTGTTATCACTACTTTTACACAGCAAACAGACTTCAAATAAATTCACAACTGACAACTGATTCTTCACTTTGACGTTTTCTCTTTCGATTTTTCAAAATAGACTTTTTGTCAAAGCGGAACCGATGCGCTTATAACTATTTTTTGGGTTCTCGAAGTTTCCACTGCCCTCGAGAACGTATCTCGAACTAAACTGAATACAGCCTGGATGTTTTAGAAAACGTCACAATAAAGGTATTCAGAAATTTGCGCATAATCAATAATTTATTTACGTAATAACTAGGTAACTTCCATACCAATAGCATGTTTGCATGAAATTATCATTTTAGATTGATGATTGATGGATAAACCTCATCTTAGGAAAAGCAATATTTTTGGTAGTTTTAGGCTTTCACGGCCGGTACTATTATTTGATACATAGCGATTTTCCGGATTGTTATGCCGTGACCTCGAAAACTAGTCGCTGTAGCAGAATTAAAGTGCACATTCGTAGTTGGAGCTGGAATGCTTTGCCCTGGTTGTTCTCGGGCTAAGCTGTGGGGACAAACCCGCTATCTCGCCCATATATTGATTTCGGTTCCTGTTGTTAGTATTACGAGTGCTACAGTCGGAACCGTTCCTCGGATAATGGTGGTCTTCCGAGACATCCCGTAGCCGCCTCTGTAAGTGGTCGCATCTCATGATTCCAAACGTTTCGCCGCTCTTCACTGTCGGCATCTTCAGTAGTCGCAAAAGCTTCGCCTCGACTGAGAAATCGCTATGAAAATAAATCATAGCAGGCTTTGGAAAGTAACCTGACCGTTATGGCACCTGTATAAATTAAGAATCTTTCTCTTAAATTAAATGTTAAATTAGTATTCCAGTCTTTGTCTAGTGCCACCTTTTCAAATGCAAAATATTTCCTTATCCAAAGGAGATGCAGAATATACAAAACAAAGACTAAAATCTTTTTCGTCTGTAAGCCAAGGAAAGATAGGTAGGTAAAGGCATCAAAAGAATTTAAAACGTAATAAATTTGCAAGTAAATGAAATTAAATTTAAATATTTACCAAACGGCTCGTTTACGTCTTACTTTAAATTAACAGGCTAATATTTTTGCGGAAATGCTGAGTTTTTAATGGAAATTTCTCAATTAGACCCCTAGGAATAGGGTGCCCCGAAGCCAATAAAACAAACATCAAACTTAGCGGATAGCTCTTTAAATTGCAAGGGAAAGAAGGAAGTTTTGAAATTTTGCGGCCACTGATTAAATATCCATTGTATGGAGCTCGGAGTTGGCTGCATAAATCATGAATAGGTCCGCAAATATTCTAAGCCCGAACTATGTGAAATTTCGAAGACAGTGCGGGGCTTGTGGAAGCGTACTATCATGTTGCGTTCGCATTTGGTCGGATTCCATAGCACAGAGTTCTAAGGTTACTGAAAATTGTACACGTCCGTGTTAACCAACAATCCGAAACAACCAAATGTGTACGCTTTGTCGTACATATTTTTAGCAGAAACTTTTCAGTATTAGCCGACCGCTCCTGCCATCTATACGTGACCAGCAGAGGAAGTGAGTAAGAGCATAGATTAGCCGCTTGTATTGATTGCTTGTAACCGTTCAGCTGACTTTGTAGTTGCTTATACTGCTTCCGACCGTATTAGTTTTGTAAACTAGGTGTATTGTAATATGTCTATATTACTTTATTGTGACTTTTATTCCTGGATAAGTCTAGCTCCTCCCTCACGACCCTCTGGGCATACCGTGTCTTCACTGAAGCCGCTCGAGTAGTGGTTATAGTGACACGCGTCGCACCGCTGAAGCGACTTAGGCACGTCCTGTAAACTGTAACTTTGTTCTGGATTTTGCAACAAAAATAGCTGTACTGTCATCTGTCAAAGCTAATTGAAATTGAATTATTAATTGTTTTTATTATGAAATTAACATTTTAGTGAAATCTCAGTAATTGTTTCAATATTTTTATTTCTGTTGTCAATGGTCAAAAAACTAACCTACTCTCAGCATTTTGTATATTGTCACTTACACCTAAATCGCCCAATTGGTTTAGCTTGTTTATGTAACTAATTACTTTATTGGGTGAGATTCTATCCAGATCTTTCAGCAAAAATGTGAGGCAACACCTTTTTTAGCTAGAGAATCCATTTTGAATATTTTTCCTTAGATGGGTGTTCCATTTAAACTTCTTACGCAATAGATTGAGAGGTCTCAACTTGATCATTTTGTTGTAATGGTTGTAAAGGGTTTCAAAGGTTTGCATGCATTTGTTATCTCTTACACCATCGTGTCATAGCATTTAATATTTCCTAAAGTATAAATTATCAAAATTATTATCAACGGGCTTAAAAATTGGCTTTTATCCACTTGAAAAACAGTGCAATGTTCAACTGCTTTGTTTTCAATTCTTGTACTGAAACTTTAATGCATGAGTATGCAATACCTAGATAAATGTGATTATTTTTTTTCCTTATTTTCGGTAAAAACCACATTTCTAATCATAAAATATATTTGAGCATCACAAATAATGGACACCAAATTTGCACACGCAAATGATGACAATGATTAATTTTTTCTTTGTTTACATTTTTGTATAAAATACATCCGTTGATGAATCTTTTTTCTCTTCATTAATCATATATTTTTTCAGAAGTGGCAAAATAACCAAGTACCCAGTTAGGTAAAGGAAACTTAATTATGCTGTTTGCTCCTAATACAACAAAAATTCGTATATTTCTTGGTTCTCTATATAACATGACGATGTATGACAGCCAATAAAGCTGTGAAAAGCAGAAGCCAGATGTGTCACTCAAGCTTTATTAGATTTGTTTCCTTCTCTGAAAATTAGATGTAGCGCTGTTCAGAGAGTTCATTTTTACCTGCAACATTAATATCTTATATTTAGTAGATTGAAAATATCTGACATGTTGTACACATAGTAATAACAAAAATACAGTCTCGTAATGAAATTAAATTGTGTAAAGAAAAAACATTATAGGTGTTACAATGTAATCGTATTTTTTGCAATATCAGATCTATTTTACTGACATAATTAATATTTTTAAAATTGTAAGGAATTGGTAAGGAGATTAACGCACTTTCTTAATTTAAATTTTGCTACGAACGAACCAGAAATTCTATTTCCCAGAAAATTCGGTGGAGAGAAATTTTATTTCTTTGTGAACGAAAAATATAGTAATTAAATTACTGAGGCCTATCACGTTGCTCTTAAGAAATTATTTGAAATGGAGCGAATACAGGAATTCTGAATTTCCGAAATCAAATGAAATATGTTTAGATGTATATACACTATTAAGGGCTACTATAAATTCTGAGAAACCCTGAATCCTTATCAAAAATAGAACTCTAGGCGATAATAAATAAAGCAGGAAGGATACGAGTTATCTAGTTGCCAATTTGGCCTTGTTTAGGAAATTAGCGCATTGATTTGCTGAATTAGCAGGGTCAAGATCGTAGGGATGATTCATATTATTATACAGGGTGACTCAGAACTTAAATAAAAAAAAATTGAATGTACAGGGGATTCTTACAAATACAATTTTCAAAAAATAAAATCAAAAAGAGCAGTTCAGAAATGATTTAAAAATAGACTTCCGCACGGCACTGGAAACTAATCCACAATACGCCGTAGACGCGAGGGGTCGCCTGGCCCGAGTTGACCGACTGGGAGGTCGATCTTTCAAGTTAAGCAACGTAGACGCAGGCCGGAATTTGGATGGGTGACCAAACTTGGGCTGAGACTTTAGTCCGCCCGAGGTCTGGGGTCTGGCCGCTCACCATGTTCCGCCGGTGCGGTTGCTTGGTTGGGAGATCGATCTCTCCGGTTAAGGAAGCGTGGACGCGGGGCTGAGTTTGGATGGGAAGACCAAACTTGGGCCGAGACTGTGGCAGTCCGCCCGGGGCCTGGACACCCAACATGCTCCGCACGCGCACGCACGTGTGGCAGGATAGGACCCCGATAAATGGAAATGAGGACAGAGCAACAAAAATCTCTGTAACTCGGACCCATACTATCACACATATAATCTGTAAGAGACTTTGCCACCGAGCCATCCATATTAATTGGATGGTTTGAAAGAAGAACTCTCTTAGTTTGGAGGATGTACAAAGGGCCCAAGGGCCTAAGTGCTGCACTGGAAAGCAATTTCCGCTGCACCTCCACACAATTACATACATACATACGCCGTAGACGCCCTGGACCTCCATCCCTTTCACGGTTCGGTTGCAAATGTCCCACGCCACTCCTGCGTTTGCGGTACATTTGCACTCACTGCACACCATTGTAAAAGTAGCTGCATTTGGAACATGTTTACCGGGAAATCATTCTGCTAAAGCATTTTCACTTCACCATAAACTGAAACGATACCCATCAACTGCGAGTTGCTATTCGTAAGCCATTTTTGATATTTGAAAAGCTAATGTAAATACTTGCATCTCAAAATGTTAATACGATAAGTAATCGGATATTTGAAATCGCCACAATGCTGCAATACGCCGTAGACGTCCTAGACCTCCATCTCTTCCACGATTTGGTTCACAATTTCTCGCGTCATGCCTGCGCTTGCACTACACTTGCACTCACTGCACACCGTTGTAAAAGTAGCTGCATTTACCGGAAAATCGCTAAAGCATTTTCACTTCAACTGCGAGTAGCTATATGTAAGCCATTTTTGATATTTAAAAAACTAATGTCAATACTTGCATCACAAAAAAGTTAATACGATAAGTAATGGGATATTTGAAATCGCCTGGCTAGAGACTTCAGTAGCCTAGCGATGTAAAAGTTGAAACTACTAGAACTTCTATTTCTCTTCTCGGAAACTACCGGGAAAAAAAATTTTTTACGATATTGACTCCATTTTTCATGACGCATCTGTTCCCAATTTTTTTTAGGTAACTTCTGAATCACCCTGTATAAATTAGGATTGAAAACTATAACAGGTATCTGTTGGTAGTACTCCATGGTGCCAGTTATAGTGATAAATAGTATTTGAAATACAGTGCTTCACTTCTCACTTTCACACCCCTGTAAAATTGTAGACATTACTACCTGAATCGGTGTGACCAGTTCGCCAGGAGTTCGAATCCCACGGCCGGTAGACCGTAGATCAACTGTGCTTGTGAGAGGGATTGGCACCCTCTCTGCGGGTATGGTAGGGTGCATAATGATGGCTTGGGTCAATGTGAGAGATTGATACCGGTCGACGTTAGACCATCTCCCTAATTAATGAATTTTTCCAGGTTTACCTCATTCCTGCACTGAATGGTGGTTAGGGCCTACCCAAGTAAGCTGTTTCCTTAATAAAAATATGCCGCTCCCGCCCCCTTAATATTAGAAATCGTATATAATAGTACATACGGCTTGACGGAGGTTTAGTGGTAGTTTTATACTTAAGTTGGTATGTTTAGTATTAATGTATATTTTTTAAAGTTGGTACATATTATTATACCCATGGCAACGTTGTTAGTACGTTATTTCTCAATACTAAGCCATCATTGATTAGGTCTCTATGTTATGTTCAACAAAGCTGCTTTGCCACTGCTGGAAACTTGCACCAAAACATTCTTACCCATTTCAATTCTCGAACGTCTAAATTCCACAGTCTACGTCTCCTATTTAAAATTAACTATTCCGCCTTTATTAACCTTTGAACACGACGTTTAGTAAGTACGCCTCCTAGACTGTTCCCTCCTAGCCGCCTTTATCCTCTTCGAATATTTCCGAGTGTGTTAAATTAACCGACGACTAAATTTTCAAACATAAATCATCGAACGTACTTGTTTAATAATTCACAGGCACACAAAAATAAAAAAAAGTTCTGTGCCCGAGCTCCGACCTATGGTTCCCCATGTATTTTTGGCTCCTGAAACCAATCCCGGGGTCGGTATAGCCCAGACGTTCCATATTTGCTCCCTACGGTAAAAAAAATGACCAAAATTTGGCCATTATCTGGAAATAAGCGCAAAGCTTTATCTCGTGCCATTGAAAGGTCCAAACATGAATCAGTTGTTGGATAGGACCTCGCACATCTCAATTGTCACTTGAGGGCCACGAATTGGCAGAAAATTTGTCCTAAAAAATTTCAAATTGTCAGAACAAATCATATGATTTCACCGTATTCAAGATCGAATTGATTTAAGAGAATTGTCTTCATGTAGCATTGCACAGTGAATAGACATAAAAAAATAAAGACGATCCAACTTAGATTATTACTTGTTTACTTTGCCAGCAGTACAGGACAGTGTTTTTAATTACCATTAGGGTTGGCTTATTATCACCGGTCAACAAAAAATTTTTTTGCGCATGGGTTTTACCTAATATATTTTGATTATATAAGCAAATCTATATAAAAAATTGCGATTACAGAACGAAAATATTTGCTTTTTAAGAAGTTATAGCATTTTTGATTTTCACGCCTGATTAATGTCGGTCTTTGCGCGCTATCGTCACAGCTTAAATAACAATCAGCTCACGGCGGCACCTTTCAAGTATTAAAACCTGAAAATTTGTCCTTGAAGCTTGTTGTCTCTCGCGCGGGATACACGTCAGGACCGGATTAAAAACAGTTGCCTCAATTTAGAAAGTGTCATACTAAATATAAATTTGTTTTACTTGAAATTGTTTAAAAATAAAATAACATAACAGTATAAAATACAAGAAAATCAACAAACCACAGAATACAGCATTCGTGCACCAATAACGCAGTCGTCGAACGGTATGGCCACGGTATGGCTATAAGGGCATATTTTACAACCACACGTCCCTGCCGCTACCTATCCCCAAATGGCGGCATGCGCAAAGATCTGCTGAACACGAAAGGAAAAGTAAAACTGTTCATTTTTAAACGTTTGGACTTTATTTTGAAACTTCTATTGTAAGAATGAATCATAAATCGATGTTTGGTATCTTTCAATAAATTTAATTTTTTTTTAATTTTCCGTTTTTCACACATAAAAACAAATTTAGAACTATTTTTTGTTATTTTTCTTATTTCTAGGTATAAAAGGAATAAAAATTAGGTATGTATAACCCGTGCGCAAAAATGTTGTAGACCGGTGTTATAAATTAATGATGAAAATACATAATTGTTTAAACAGTATTGTGAATACGACATTACAGTGGAACTACGAACACCTATTCTCGCCGCGTAACATCGAACACCAAAGTACTGTAAGTTATTTCAATCTATCTACTATCAAACTTTAGATTTTTCTTTACTATAGCTCCAGACCTAGGACAACAGAAGCCGCCAGATTATTATTTAGTTAATATATATTGTACTGATGGACAAATAAAGTACTATTATTATTATTACTATTGCTACACAAGTGTAGGGAAGTGCGGATCTTTACAGAACTACAAAACAGTAAAGGAATGAAATCGTTCTTTATGTCGAATTAGCTATGAAAAATAAAACAATGGAAGGTTGTAAACAGTTCCCAATTGCACGCGCAGTCTTTTGTTCTGCCATTTACGCTTCAAATGTTCTGTTAAAAGTGAAGGAAACATCCGGAATGCGTAGGCGATGCTGGGAAATTTCGGGTAATAAATAATAATTCTTAAAACATTCAGGCTAAAAAAATCTGGGTCGCTTTTTTAAGGAAAAAACTTTTATTCACTGAGAGTAATTTTTAAAATTACCTAGACATATCTGAAAGAAAATATTTTGAAAATAAATTCGAAAATTGTGAAGAATCTTACTAAACTATTTAACAGTAAAGTTCAAATTAAAAATTCAGCTTATCCTAATTGTGCTGCCATTCTTAATATTTCAAATAATTATCAAAAATCCAGGCAAAAACTGCACCCACTTTAATAATAGTTTTATATAAAGGGTATGTCATGTAATAGGTTCAAAATAATATCAGTAGTTCAAATAGCCTCTTACCCTACGGGTATTCGTTACTAAATTTCGGGGTCTGTATAGTTACAACTAAAATCTAATTTTGAATTATACATTTAAACTAATTGCAGATTAGGTATTGATAATATACAAGGTGTTAAAAAGAGAGGTTTTATGTTTTTTAGCCCTTCTTTTATTTTGCAAAAATGTTGCGTATTTTCTTATAATAGTTGGTTGATGTTTAGTGAAATAAACGGTACGTAGGCTCAATTATAATCCGTACCAGATACATCGTGTCTAAGCATTAATACTAAGGGATTATCCATTACGAATTATATTTTGGGCATGGTTGCAGCATCAAAATTCTCTAAATCCCAGACTGCACCACACACGTCACACTGTGGATTGAGATATTCCTTGTACCTGTTGAGCGATTTGCCTGGTACTTATTCGGGGATTATCTTCGACAAGATCTATAATATGTTTGTCAGCTGCTGCAATACGCCGTGGACGTCCTGTACCTCCATCTCTTTCACGATTCGCTTGCAAATTTCCCGTGTCACGCCTGCGTGGGACCGTGGTAAAGTAGCTGCATTTACATGTTATGCGGCAGATTTACATCTGCAACACAAATTCAGCAATACTCAAATTATGATTAGGACTTTTTTGTTGCGACGTCTGATTAACAGAAAAAAATTATGTACTTAATTTAAATCACATCATACCTATTTCTTTTACGTACATTTTTTCTTCGTCAGTTTGACAAAAAATATTTCACTCCATCTCACCGTTGTCCTTATTTTCTAGTGCCTCTTTTCAATTATCCTTGGAACAGAGGTCCTTGTCGCGGTTGGAATATTCTTTTCAGTCACTTTGAGCCTTTTGTCCGTTTGTATTCAAATTACGCACATCAAAGAATATATTTTGCGACAATTTCTATGTTTAAGAAAATATTAATTCAAGAAAGACGTAAAATTAGGCCTATGATTTTCACACAACACCTTAGAGTTAATTGTCACCAATAACATCAAACAACGTGTCAGAGCTTACCATTTCGTACTTTGTAGCTTCGTAGTGGGTAAAGCAGATTTTAAAAACAAACACAAAACATGTAATAACAGAATCACCCGCTTGTTGTATGCCTTCAATATCAACATAAGGCAAAGTAAAATATTTACAAGTAGTGTCAATCCCATGCAAAAAATAAGCTGGTGTCGTAGGTACAGGTAATAGGTAGGTGACACGGGCAGTAGGCGAAATGTTCGTTACCAGCCCTACCCTCTGAGACTAAAGGCCGCATTTCATTGAGGCTGGTCCGGCCTAGGCTAGTGGCTAGAACAAGTGCAGCTATAAACTAATTGGGCTGCATTTCTAGCATATTTTTTTAGTTACGTACACTCCATAGACAAATTTTTCATTTGAATTATGTTCAGTATACACAGTCATGCAGACCAGCGACAGTGGAGACAAAGCGCTCGTGAGCAAAAAGAAAACGAAAAGTTAAAAGATAGTGGGTACACGATATTACCGTCTTTTAATTATTCCCGTAATTTTAACTACCTCCAGCCAGGCATTTTTCTTAATTTCTATATCTTTATAGCCCACATTTTGAGGGTCATATAAGCATAGAAAGCTTTTCACAGTGTCTATAAACATTTCTGTATTGTTACTATCTGTTATCTTCTTCCATTAGTAGAAAACAAAACCAACCTCACTGTGGAGTGGATCCACAACTATACGGCTGTCTACTGGTGACTGAGATTGTACAGCGACGTAGATACTAACGTAGTATCAAAGCAGAAATCTAATTGGTCTATATAAGATCCCGCATAGCTGGTCCCGCTTGAAAATGTAAATTATTACAAACATGGCTTGTGCCGCCTAAACTCGAAAGCAAGCTCATCGTGTACCAGCCTGTGTGAGTGTATGACCATTTGCTATACTACATTTCAACTGGTCCAGGGCAAAGGAATAAGTTGTGGCAAAGGCAAGGTACAAGTGGAAACAAAACATGTAATATTTTTGGAAAGAAATTTGATAAATTCAATACACATAAATTGAAAGTTAATATGAGATACTTTTGCATCTTCCGGAGCCGAACTAAGGAATGGTTTCTTTAAGTAATGCCCTGCTTGACGCAAACTATTAATTATGTATTCTACACAGTGAACTGTACTACTGGTTAAAATATTTGTGCTTATTTAAGGTTCACCTTGTATTTTATTACAAGAGACTTGATAGCTCAGCTCTCCGAGGAATTTGGAAAACCACTCATTTCTTACATCATTAAATAAAACTAGGTACTTGTACAGAAATAATCAAACCCAAAAGCACCTCTCGAGATACGTTCAATGCAAACAACTTAGTTTTCACAATGCGTAGAGCTGTGTTGCCTCGAGATTAAATTTCCTTTTTGGTCGGTAAATAGCCATTTACTTCCGGAGTCCAATAGGTTTGTAATAGGAATGCACGGTCATTACTTTTTACTCAGTTGGGTATAAAGAAAACGAAAGTTACACGAAAAAATTCTGATGGTACGCACGTGTCTAAAGGTAGGGCATGTTTGGCTCGTCCTTCATCAGGATATAGTGAGGTTGCGTAGGGGGCAAATATAACGAAAGAATAATTATTTGCACTCATTTAAAAAGACGAGGTTTATCCTTATGCAATTGTAAGGGCAAACAATGCACCTCTAAAGTTCTCCTACATCATTCTTTCAATATTAAAAATTTCTTCAACATTTATTTTATACTAAATAAAACTAAACATAAAATCTTTATTTTGGATTATTGCATTCTTTAATACAAGATAAACAATAAAATTAATACGTTGTCCAATTATTGACAAATTTCAGAACGAAATGCGATTCGTTCGATTATAATACAGCTCAACTCAAAAGTGAAATGATATTAAAATTTGGCACTACCAAAAACCCATCAACACCAAATTTGAAATTGATACGTCAACAACTTGAAGTTAGAAATTTTTGTAAAAAAATGTTTTACTGTACCTCCGTTAATATTAACCTTCGCCCTGTCACATACGTGTATTCTTAGATAAAACATTTATACAATAACTATTATTAAATAATGATTATTATTTAACTATACACTTATTTGATGATAAATAAATATATATTTTGTCATATTTCAGTATACAGTAAATTATTTGTTAATAAGCCAAATTGCTCATAAATATATATATATATTTTTCACTGCAATATTTCACTATATGAAAACACAAGAATTGAAATTACTTTGACTCGTATTTTCACTCAAAAATTCTTTTGCTAAAGAAATCATTACCATCTAGATATGTACTGCGAATGTCACAATAAAATATGTTTATAATAAATAAATGCCCATATTTGCATATTTAGATGCTAAACCAGGATTTAGGATTTAGTGGCTATAACATTTGTTTCTGAAAGGGAATATATGCGAACAAAGGAACACTAAATGCTGACGCCTGTAGAAAAAGAAAACGGCTTCCCAATTTTTTCTATAGATGCGGATTACACAGCTTTTGATCGGCCCTTTTCTTGTGCAGCAAAAGGAGTAGCAAAGCATTAAAAAAGTTTTCCTTTTATCTAAGAGAGGCGAAATATATGTAAGCACTTTGCTGTTCCTATAAAGGAAACTTCATTTTAAGTATATAATGTACTGCTATAGATAGTAGCAAATGTTCTCAACTCGATACTTTTCCTGAAAACTCCTACAAAATTCCAGTTAATTTTTAATATCTAATTAAATAATTCACAATTTAGAAAATCATTATCATTTTATTATCTTATACAGAGTGAGTCAGTCATAATGCCATTAATTTTAACCACGTATTCGGCAGGCTAATAAAGGAAGAAAATCGAAAAAAAATTTACTCGACCTTTAAAAAAAATAAACAAATCACCCTAAAAAAATCGGAAACACGACGCTCCTGGTACGTTACAAATTTTATGATGACGCAGCCATGTGACAATCGAATGTCGAAGGAAACATCGTTGCCACATTAGGATTACATACATAATATAGTTTAACACTTCAACGTGTCACGCATTTCTTTCACCCCAAATTTGTAGATCAGACCACACATTTGGAGGGGGGATGGAGAGAATACAAGCAGTAGTTTGTTTATTTTGGTCTCGTGTATTCGTCGTAAATTCACAATGCCTAATTTTACAAATTTCGAATAGCGGAAATGTTAGTTTCATATGGAGAATGTTTACGAAATGCGAATGCCGCTGCTGCGGAATATCGGAGACGTTTCCCTAACAGACAACATTTTCCAAGTGCGTGAACTTTTGTGCAAGTGCGTCAACGCCTTCGCGATACGGGTTCTGTGAAACCGCGTCGGAAACTTGCGGGACATCGGCAAAATGACTTAAATGTGATAGAAGCTATTTTAAATTTAGTTAAGGAACCGCCTACTATTTCTACAAGAACCATTTCAAGGCGATTGGAGATATCCCAAAGCAAGGTCTGCAGAATATTACGAGAGAACTCACTGAACCCGTATCATTTCAAGAAAGTTCAAGCTTTAGAACCTGCTGATTTCCCCAGCCGTCTTGAATTTTGCAATTGCAGCTGACCCTAATTTTATTAATAAAGTGCTATGGACGGATGAGTGCAGCTTTACTCGAACTGGCATTTTAAACAGGTTCGTACCATATTACTAAATAACAATACATTTCTAGGCTAGATGTACGTAACTACAAACTGAATAATTACTTAATTGTATTTACGAGTAATACTAAAAATTCATATTCAATTGTAAAACGTAATATCAAAATTATTAAACATTAATAACCTAACATTCGAAAACATTTATTTATTATCTACATTTATTTTTATTAACAAACAAATCAATATTTAAGGAAAATTAATTCATGGATCTAGATAAAAAGTTAGTTTTATTCCTTGTCGTTAAATAACAGTACAAAAATTAGGTAACTAGGTTATTGACCTAATAACACGGTAGGTCAAGATTCACTCTCGATAACTTCTATGAGCATTAGATCAGAGACGTGGCGTTTCGATCTTGGACAGTTTTTTGTCGACAACACATTTTATTACTTAGTATTAATATTTTAATTTATTATTGGCTGAACTGAGCAAAAAAAAATATGACGTTCTAAAATAGTCACTACAACCGTTTATTTATGATGTCTAATACCTACTAGGAAAATATTTCAATTTGGCAACGCCGTATCAGATCGACTTCGAGTTGAACTGTGAGCTGTAAACGACCAGGGCTGTGAGCGGTCAGTGACAGTCTGAAAAGAGGGTTTAAATAGTGATTTGAAAATTTTTTTTTCAGCGTAAATATGCATTTATTTTTTTTTTATCGCGTATTCGTATTATACTCATTATTATCTATCTCCTCTTAAAATTAATGACATTATGACTAACTCACCCTGTATATTCAGTTAACTACAAAAGTGCGTGCAGACTAAGAGTACCTACGTTTAGAATTACCCAGATGCCTTGTAATAAAAGTGTAATGCCAGCCGAGAAAAAACCTTTCTAAAGCTATATGAAACATACTTTCTATGCTCTATTTTACAGTAGAAAATTGCTAATGGCTTTTGCATTACTCTGATTTCTGTGTTAATGTATTAACGTGATTACATTAAAGGTTATAAAGTAAGGAAGAAGGAAATAACCTCCCCGTTAATGTTACTGTGAAAGAAAACTAGGCCAGAACGCAACAAGTTGCACCGCTAGTTTCATAGCACCGAAATTGACACAGAAAGCAGTTCACGCCAAATCTTTTATGTTCGTGTACAGTTTTTTAAAGGATCAGCCACTGCCTTTGTGTGATTTTGATTATGAAATGAATTAAAGAAGCATTACCCAACAAAACTAACTATAGTCTGTTTTCAAATCGTGTGGAGTAATAAATCGACAAAGGATACGTTCTAGCATTCTTAAAGATCGTAGAAACTATGATACATAGGATCATATTTCAATTTAATATTAAAATAATATAATAATATTTTAATTAAAATAAAAAATGATCGTTCTAGGGAAAATCGAAAAATACGTTAATTCATAAGGGGTAAACAAAAATCATTAAATAAGTAGGTTTAATTTAAAATTGGTTGGCAGGTTAAAGTCACCTTTGACATTGTCGATATTTAATTTCAAATAATTTTAATTCATTGGTATAATAATTTTTATAGCTAGATGTTTGACTCAACTTAAAGGAGGCCACCTGAAGAAGCAATCCTAAAAATGCAGAAATAGGTCAGATCTCATCTATTGTGGTTGAATGGTTTTATTAAACCAGGTTAGTAAATTTAGCTAGATTAATTTTTATTTTAGATAATTATTGAATAGAGCTTTGTCTGTGGAATTGTTCATTAACAAACCTAGATGTTTGGTATCAGAGAGCATACATATGACTTCATTGATAGGAACTGTAGGAGATTTGATTCATATTAACTTAAAATACATTTCTGATACGGTAAAAAATGTTACAAAGGCTAATAATAAATAATATATGGGTAGATATTGTGGGTGTAATTCAACGCTGGTCGGAGCTTTAGTCCGTAGAGTAATAATTTCACTTAATATTGTTAGTATCTAAAAATATATTGAAATACGTATTAACTATTAAAATGTCTAAAAAAATTGTTTGCTCAAAATAAACTAAAAATAAAAACTACTACTCTACTTTTTTAACTTGAACATAACTAATGGCCGCCTCATAACTTCTGGCAGAACTAATGGTAGAACTAGCAGTGCAACATCGTATACAATTGTGACAGACTATTAATACTTAACGTAATTTTATACTAGGAAGAGTACATTAATTTTTGCGAATGGCACAACAAAAAGCAAGCAAAGGTTTAAATGACAAAATAATCATGGCTTATACAGGGTGTCCCTAAAAGGTTGGGACAGCGTTTCGGCACATAAAGTATAGCTGAAAATATGTCGATTTAACTAAACTTGCCTTAGTCCAAAAGTTGATAATCACGGAACTACAGGGTGTCAAAGGTTGAAAAATAAATTGAGTTTTCTTTAATAACTTTCGACTGTTTCACGATAATTTCATGAAATTTTGTATCCAGGGGTTTCTTGAGATGGCAAATTCAATTTTATTGTCCATTTTGGTATATCTTTTAGAGGGCGTCACCGTCGACGATTTCGAACCATTTAAACCGTTACAACTTTTTTGTTGTGCATGTACGAGCCGTTTTTTTACACCAAAAATCTGGACGTTTTTACTAATGAATTAAAATTACTTACCATCAAAAATAATTATAAATATGATAAATATTTCAAGTTTTAATAAAGTTATGGATATTTAGGGTGTAAAATTGTTTCTGGAAGTAATTATTATCATCGAAAATAGTAACTGTAAACAACTTTTCAACGAGAAAATTATGTACATGCACTAAACATGAAAGTAACAAAACAAGTGATGTATTCACTTAAAGTTGAAGGTAAGAACAGTAGATTCTGTGAGTATCTGTGAGATTTTTATCTCGCAGTCAACACGCTCGTTTCATAGCCTGAATATTGGGATTTTTAAAAATTTCAAAACTTCAAGCAAAGTTTTCTTCTATAAAGAGTGGGCTACTCAGGTCAACTTGTGGCTGAATTTTGTCTATGATATGTATACTTAATTCCCGCGGAGCATGAATTTTTAACTCAACAGTTAAGACGCTAGAGTCGATTGAAATTCACGAAAAATGACTAAAAAACACTCATTTTCAGCACGCTGCCATTATTCAAAGGGATCGTCCGAGCCAATTATCTTCATTTACACTGAAACTACTATCTTTCCTACTCTGAATTCCGTCTTGATCATTCAAATTCTTCAAACAGAAAAATTTAACAGCAAAAATTAATAAAGCTTAAAAATAGCAATTTTTAAGAGTCTTTATTTAAATAGGCGGAAACAAGCGCTTGTAAAAATCAAACTCGTGTAAATTTTGTTGTTTGGGACCCTAGAGTAGAGTTTTTCAAAGTTAGACCAAAATCTAAAATGGGTCGGCAACAATTTTTATTATTTTCATTCAGACGATTTCAAATGGAATGACCCTATACTATTTCGTTACTTTAGCTTCCCTTACTAAGAAGACTATTTATCTGACAAACAGAAATATGACCAGTAATTATTTTACAAAAGCCGCGAAAAATATAGATTTTCTCGTTCTGAAATTAAATGAGATCTCTAAAAGCGTCTACATTAAAAGTTTGAAATGTACTTTGGAAACATTCTTATAATGAAATGTACTTATATCGAGTTTTTTTCAGAACTGGTAATAAGCATTTGTATATTGAAGTTGGAGAAGGGAATTCTGAACTCACTACATTAAAAAACTTTCATAACGTACTATGATAATATTCAAGAACTAAAAATTGTCAAATATTTTATTTTATTGTATCTCCGTTTTCTGTATAAAAGTATGTTACTATAACTTAGTTCTTAAACCTTTATTAACAATGTTTTTGTTATTACATACATAGTATCTGACCAAAATCAGCAGAAAACTCATGAAAAAATATCTAAAATCAATAGTTTTTCTACTTACATTTCGAAAATAAAAATACAGCTACTACAAAATAGAAAAATATGCTACAAAATTACAAGCCAAGGGCAATTAAAACTAAGCAAATATGTTTTTGTAATGTAATTGTGAATTTTCGCAATATAGCTCAGTATTTTCGACAAACTTTCCAGAGACCCATTTGTTTTTAAATAAAGGGGAGATAGAAAAAAAATTAAGGGATTCTTCATATCTCAGAGAATAGCTTAGATATCGGAATAGTGAAAATTGTGTTTGACGTAGAATTCAGTGGCGTACTTTTTTAAAATAACATTCTGTAAATTTTTATGCAATTTAATTGAATTGGGTTTTTTCTTTCATAATGATATTATTATATTACACTTTCTACTTTATATTTTGAGAATTATCAAAAAATTGTTAAATTAACAAAACATGTTGTGTGTTGCATAGTTGGCTATGCGTCTTCATATGACTATACAAGGAAAGAAACAAAGAACGCAATTAAATTGCATAAAAATATACAGTGTGTTCAATTTAAAAAATATATATTTGGATCGTATTTTGAAAGAGACTTCATTAGATTTAATTGGTTACCTATGTCTAGTTTTGATAAGTCATTTGTTTTGTTTGGTACAATTTATTATGCAGCAAAAGAAAGGCACTCATATTCCGAAGGACACTCAGTATTTGACTACTTATTAAACGTAAATATACAGCAATGAAATATTCCTCCGAATACGTAAGATATCAACGAAGTCAATGAAACAGTGTTGGTGTGGAAAACAAATACCGTTGTAACTCGAGACACTGACGTGTCTTCTAATTTCAAATCTCTAGGGTTCCATCAAATATTTGATACATGCTAAAATCAGTCCCGCATGTCTCAGATGCGAACCGGTAGAGCAATACTTCCGTGAATGAGAAATGTGCAGGCAGGCATAAAAATCAAATAGTACGAATTCGAGAAACCCAGGGTTACGTTGAACTTCCCTTCGCACAATCGCTACATTCTAAAAAATAGTTTAGTTTATTCGTAATCAGTGGCGTCTCGTGATGAAATGAAACGGGTGTTCTGCAAATATTTCCTCACCTATTTTTTGAAAGTCAATTCAATCTTGCGATCCTTCATAGAAGCAAACTTGTCTCGTTGAAGCCATCAATTTTTAAATAAATATTTTTCAATGGAAAGCATCGATAGAGCTGTCAAACGATCCTGGGACATTGAATTTCGAAGGAAGGTCTTGATTCTTTTTAAAGTTGAAAAGCATCTTTCAGCTTCTGATGATGACCGATGTCCCTAATAAAGCTAATTCCATTGTATTATGTAGATGGCTTTTGGAGTTGTCGTGCTTTTTTATTTTTTCACTTAAATGAACCAAATCTGTCACCCCTACCTCCGTGCATGCTTTATCACCGCCAAAAAGTAAACAAGGAAAACAAAATACCACATTTTTTTTGTTGCACCCACAAATCCAATTGTTCTTCGAATAAATGTCTCTATTAAATTGACGTTTATATGCTTTTCCGTGGCTAACACCTGCAGTCTCAATAAAAATATCGGGCAATGGCCTACCATTGTTTTTTAAATCAATTTTTTCTTCGTAAGAGTATTTAAAAAATCGCTTCACATAAACTAAATTAATAACATTACAAGGTTACTTTAATACGAAATAATCCTTTTATTTTGTGATTTTTGTTTGTTATTTGTTTTGTACGTATTTCACATTTTTGTGTGTAATAATTTGTACAATAAATAGATATTTAGCTTAGGAATATTGTAACTTGCGTTTTGAATAAAATAACCTATAAATAAATTGTATATGTATTTAGAATGGAGACGTTTATGAAGCCAACTTCAGTGGCAGCCAAAAACAAGTGGTGGATATTTTGTTGCTAATTTGGACCACCAGTTCCAATGTAACTTGTGCCGTTTTGGAGAAAAATGGTGGCTACTAGCGTAATATTACGCTAGTAGGCACCATATCATATTTTGTTGCTCTTCGAATACTTTCAGAAAGTGTGTAGTTTTGTTATCAAAAATAAACAAATTTGCTACAAGCCCTAACGTAATATAGGGACTTTCTACATCACCAACGTTCCCCTCCTCCTAGCAATTTTCAAATTTCGGCCCTTATGATTCACAGACTTCGTCTTGGGATCCTATTATTCCAAATATAATCAAAAAAATTTTATGGCATACCAAAAGCAATAATAAAATCTCGTTTTATGTTTAAGGACCTTAGATACCTTAGGAGGGTTCTTTGATTTAGGAAACATAAAATAACGCCAATTTATATTTGAGGTGAAACCTTTTAGATACCGCATATGCCGTTTCCCGAGTTTTATATTTTAAAAGATGTTTCAGTGAAATCAGATCGCAAATATACTTTTCATGGAGGGCTCTCCTCTAAATTTATCGAATTTCTTGCAAATAAAAGGTTATAAAAGCAAATGTAAGTGTGAATAGTAAAAAGAAAAAATGACGTAAACAGATTTGTGCCTCTTTTAGTAGCCACGTTCTTGCTTATCAGCAAAATGTATTGAAAGGAAAACATGTTTTTTTAAATAAACTAAGCATATTTTCAAAAATCTGTATTGATATTTAAATAACCGTCGAAAAATTTGAAGAAAATCGATGTTCTTTTGAAAATATACAAGGTGATTTAGAATGTCTCTAAAAAAATTCGGAAATAGATGCATGATGAAAAATGAAGTCAATATCGTAAACAAATTTTTGTGAAATCTTTATAGTTTCCGAGAAGAAAAATATTGAAGTTCTAGTAGTTTGAACCTTTACAACGCTGGGCTACTGTAGTTTCTAGCTAGGCGATTTCAAATATCCGATCGCATTAGGATCGGTCAGTGGTCGCGCGGTTTAAGGCGTTAGTACTTGAATCGAGGTGACTAGACGGAGTTGGTTCGAGCCCAGCTGCCGGTAGACCGTATATAAGCTATATTCATAGAGAGGATTGGCACCCTCTCTGTGGGTATGGTAGGGTGGAATAATGTTAGCTTGGGTCAATGTGAGAGATTGATGCCGGTTGATATTTGACTACTTCCCTAGTTAATGAGGTTTTCCAGGTTTTCCTCATTCCTGCACTGAATAGTGGTTAGGGCCTACCAACGTAAGTCGTTCCTGGGCGCAAATGCGGCCTGCTTAATAATAATATGCCGCCCCCTCTCCCGCACAAGTCTCCGACTTCTGGGCTAATCCCTGTGATTAGAATGAGGGGTAGAGATATTATTATTATTATTATTATTATTATTATTAACTTTTTTGTGATGCAAGTATTTACATTAGTTTTTTAAATATCAAAAATGGCTTACATATAGTAACTCGCAGCTGAGGGGTATCGTTTTAAATTATGGTGAAGTGAAGATACATAGCAGAACGATTTCCCGCTAAACATGGGCCAAATGCAGCTACTTTTACAACGGTGTGCAGTGAATTCAAGTGTAATGCAAACGCAGGTGTGACGCGGAAAATTTGCAACCGAATAGCGGAAGAGATGGAGGTCCAGGGCGTCCACGGCGTTTTGCAGCAGTGTGGTGTATCATACACGAGGCTCAATTACAGCGTGTCCAAGTATTAATACCAGGGGATTAGACCAGGAGGACCGGTACCATGGCCGCCACGATCTCCTGACTTTAAATCATTTCGACTTAATTTTGAGGGTATATTTGAAAAAATAAGCATATTGCACCAAAATGGACCCTATTGATGATTTCCGCAAACGTATCATAGCTGCCGCCATTAACTTACTAGTGCAAAACGGACAAGAAGCACAAACATTTGTAGAATCTTGGTAAGACGGGCCCAAAATTTTGTCGATACATCAGGTATATCAAACTTTTTTACTAATTAAAATCACTAATTAATTCTATAAATAATTAATGACAATAGTGGCAATAGCAGCTGAATTTGCTGCAGTGTATTTTTAAATCAGTTTTGAACTGTTCTTTTTTATTTCATTTTTATAAAATTGTATTTGTAAGAGTCCCCTGTACATTCAAAATTTTGTTTGGGATAAGTTCTGAATCACCCTGTATATGTTTAAAATAAAGAAACGCAAACGCAAATTTTGAAGTGACATTGTCTAGTTAGTTTCACACAATAATGATGATACGTAAATAATAAGAAATTTATAAACAAACTTATCCACTACAGTCTGTTTGGAAATGAAAGAGAGTAATACAATCCTGAGATAAGAACCGGCCATGGGAGTGGTAATATTTCGTTTCAGATAATTATCGGGTAACACTAATGCTAACAGGTAATGGTGTACATTAGCATATTTTACTGGATACATCATAGGGCAGGAGCCAGTGCATTGTGACAGATCAATCCAGTATTATCTGAATATACGAAGACGTGCTAGTGCAGTAGAGTAAAATTCGACTTGTGTTTAGTGACTATTGTGCCAGTGGATATAATATTGTTTGGGTAAAATGTCGAGCTTATCAGATTACGTAGCTGCTAAACGCGTGAAAAGATGTGCGCTGTCTCATAATGAGACGATTATTATATTAAATGTATTTAATGCATTGAAACACCAAAATCCTACCAACAGTGTTGACGACATCGTGGAAAAGTGTTCCAAAATGACAGGGATTGTAAAATCGACTCTCTACAGACTTTTAAAGGAAACAAAAAATGAACAAGATACTGTAAATCCCCCAAGACCATCTACAGGGAGGTCAAAAGTCGTTATAGATGATTTCTTCAAAAATATCATTCGCAGAAAAGTACATTCATTTTATTTTAAAAAAGAAATACCAACGATAAACATAATTTTAAGTGAACTTTCAGAGAACAACGATTTGCCAAAAATCAGTAGAAGCAAATTATGGGCCGTCTTACGAGAGTTGAATTTTTGCTGAGAAAAGCAGAACAGTCAGTTCTTATCGATAAAGATGAAATTATTTGTTGGCGAAGATCCTACTTAAGATCAATTAGAAAATTCTGTGACGAAGGGAGGAATATTTATTATCTAGACGAAACTTGGGTCAACGAGGGATATACTGTAACAAAAGTATGGCAAGATAAAAATGTAAAAAGTTTTCGACAAGCATTTTTGGATGGACTTTCAACAGGGTTCAAGGCACCTTCAGGTAAAGGGCGAAAATTAATAGAGACACATATAGGTAGTGCCAGTGGTTTTGTAGATGGTAGTTTACTTTTATTTGAATCTAAAAATACAAGTGACTATCACGAAGACATGAACGCAGATGTTTTCGAAGAGTACTTTACACAGATGTTGGATCTTATTCCTCCGGGGTCTGCAATTGTCATGGATAATGCAAGTTACCATTCACGGCAGACCGAGTGGACGCCTACGATTGCTTGGAGGAAAGCCGATATAATTCAATGGTTATCCGGAAAAAATATTTCTTTTGAAACAAATATGATGAAAAAGGAACTTTTGACACTTGTCAATCTTAATAAAGATCAGAAAAAATATGTTATCGATGAAATGACAACAAATCGCCAAATAACGGTACTACGGTTACCACTTTACACTGTGAACTTAACCCAATCGAATTAGTCTGGGCGCAGGTAAAAGGAAATGTAGCGCGAAATAATACGTTTAAATTAAGTGAAAATGTTGTTAAAAAATTCTTTGGAACGAGATAACTGGCAAAGATGTATACATCATGTACAAAAAGAAGAGGAGAAAATGTGGGAACTCGATAATTTAATTGACGTTACTGTGGAACCTATCGTTATCAATCTAGGAGACGAAGATAATTCATCAGAATATTCAGAGGATGAATTTTATATACCTACTTTTTTATTTTCTTTCTTGTACATTTATACAACACTACATTTACTCACCATAATTTGAATTTTCAAAATACATATATTTTTGTGTGGAATAAAAGTCTATTCATTAAATTTAAATAAGTATTTTGATAATAATATTGAATAATTTTATTTGAATTACTAACAACCCTCTTAACCCGGTTATGATGCTCAAAGTACCCTCACGTTTTGAAATACTGTTTTTATATTGTTTACTTATAAGAGAAATGGACCGAGAAATTGAAGCGGTATAGACAAAGACGGATTGTCGGGGATTAAATTTTAGCTACCTGCTACAATTTAGTACGGTTCGATCACACAAAGTTTTTTTAAAAGTACACCTCATCTATACCGATAATACATAATATAAAAATATTGAATATAAGCACCAGTACTACATTTATTTACGATTTGCACACATAATAAGCTTTTATTACTCTCTTTCATTTCTAAACAGACTATAGAAATAATGTCGCTTCCCTGTAATATAACAACATCATTCAACAGAATTTTTTGACATCAAAGGCCAATTTAATCATTACTGCCAGCAATAAACTCATTAAAATGTTATTTTATTATCTAGATAGATATCTATTATTTCCTATAATTCCATATTTGTAGCTTCCAGGTCCCTAGTCTTCGCAAATTTCAGGGGATTGAGCAAGGTTCCTGAACTTTAATTAACGTCATTGTAATTTTATCAAAATTTGTATTGTACCTTGTTAATCAAATGTATATCTTACCTACCCTAAAGGAGCTTATACAAATTTAACTAAATCAATAACACTCTAAAAGACCCAAAGTTTGTGCCTCAAAGAAAGAAATATTAATTAGCTGTAGGTAATTCCTACATCATATTTCTTAGTCGGACTTATACTTATTTTGAAGTATATGACATTGAATATATCTTTTTTTCTTCGTTAATTTATGTATAATCTTAAATATCTTCTAGATATTGATCCAGAATTTAACTGATCAAAATTTCGAAACGTTTCGTTAAAATACAAAAATAACAAAGTTGTTTGCAGTTCTAGAAAATATCAATTTAAACTCGCAAAACTAGAACTTACTTTGTATAGTAGCTTTACTTACACATAAAACCTTTACATCAGTATAGAACTAGATTTATTTTAAAATGTCCATCGACTTTAATGCATTTCATCGTTTCTCAACTGAATAACGAGTGGTACAACCTAGAAACTGTTCCTAATGATAAGAAATTCACGGATTCGCTATAAGCTTTCAGAATGTGCTATTCAAATCCTGAATAATGGTCTGGATATCTTCTTCTGAATATCCAAGTCGATACCCCCTACAAACTGAGAGTATTTAAGTATTTGATGGCTAAAACTTTAAAAGACGCTAACGCAAATGTTTCAATTTTCTAACTTACTATATTATAACGAACACACAAGTTCGTGTTCGTTAGTGCAAAAGTGCAACACACAAAAGTTTGATGCTTGCAAAGAAAGTGTGCATATTGGTGTCTTAAACTCGATGGTATGGAACTACTGTGAAGATACAAAAACAATTAAATAAACTTTGGGGTACGTGGTGTTAAATGGGAAGAGGTAAACTCCATTTTCAACAGAAAATATTCCTGTTAAAAACCTCTTTTAACGGTTAATACAGTTAGACTGTTACAGTATTTCCAACAAAATCCCCGAAGTTCTATACGGTAGGCTAGCCGGGAATTAAATTTGGATAAATCAACCGTTCAACGAATTTTAAAGACCAATGACTACAAAATTCACAATTTGGAGTATTTGCCTGAGCGTCATATTGAAACTGACTTAATTTTGTAGCTCAAATTGTAGTAAATGTAGAACCTGTCGATTAGAACCTTTTTCGGCACGTTCTTTGGACGAACGAAAGTCGGTTTGTCAGTAATGGTTTGCCAAACTGACGCAACGAACACTACTGGTCCATTGAAAATCCCCACATTGTAAATCTAAGATCAAAACCATTTTGGAGGAAATGTATGGTGCGACATCATCGGTAGGCATTTAATTAGGCTTTATTTCTATGACCATACATCGAACAGCGTGAGTTACCTACATTTCCTACAAGAAGAACTTCCTACATTTCTGAAGGATGTGCATTTGCAGGTAAGGAGAAACCTATGACTTCAGCACGACGAAGCTCCACCCCACAAGGCCTGAATTGTGCAGCAATATTTAGTTAACTTTTTCCCAGAAAAATGGTTTGGGTGTAAGTGAGCCGGAAAGTCACCAGATCACCAAAGAAAAAAATTGAGTGGTGTTAACTCCTCGATTTTTTTATGGGGGTGTTTAAAAAGATAAAGTTTACAAAACACCTTCGGGAGATATTAATCAATTGAAAGAAAACACCAGAAACGCTGGTAATGAGTTAAGCGGCGAAATATTAATAAACGCAGCCCACAAAGAAGTCAGGCAAAGATTGGATATCTGTCTTGAAATGAGAGGAAGTCATAGAGAGAATAGATTGCAATACGAGGTGTGGCAATTAAGTTCCGGGAATTTGTCAATGAAAAAACAAGCAAATTAAATTCTCTAACTCTACACAATGATTCCAATGTTGCTCCCGCGATTGGAAGCACCCTTGGTAATCCTCCGCAGTTAACCCGTTCAGCACCACGGTTACAGCTTCTTTGACCTCCTGTACGCCGCTATGATGAGTTACCTTGAGGTGCGACATGGGGAATAAAAAAATTGCAGGGGGCAATATCGGGGCTATAGGGTAGATGCGGCAACGTTGGAATAATTTTGTCAAAAACTCTTGCATAATGAACGAGGAATGGGCTGGCGCGTTGTTGTGGTGCAAGATCCAGCCGTTCTCAGTGAGTTCGGGTCGCACACGAAAAACTCAGGCCCGCAGCCATTCCAGGACGCCAACAAAGTACTGTCCAGTCACTGTCTGGCCTGTAGGAACATATTCACGATGAATGATGCCGTGGATATCGAAAAAAACGATCAACATTGCCTTCAGTCGTGACTTGGACATCCTCGCTTTCGTTGGCCGCTCTCCACCCTTTTCCACTCACTGCTGACTTTGTTTACGGGTCTCGGGGTCATACTCAAATATCCAGGTCTCATCTCCAGTGACTACCCGACTTATCCAGTCTCTACCGTCGCTCCGAATGCGGGACAACAAATCCTCGCAGATCGATTTTCGCATGTTTTTCTGTTCACGGGTGAACTTATGGCACCATCTTTGCGCAAATCTTTCACGTATTCAAATTCTTGTGTAACATCTTGCGAACGGTTTCTTTGTTGACGTTTAACTCGTCAGACAACGCATGAATGCTTAGGCGCCGGTCAGACGTGATCAGTACGAGAGGTGACGGGAGCTCCTTCACGTGGATCGTCTTCTACCGATTCACGCCCCTCCTTGAACCGTTTTGCCCATTCAAACACGCGTGTTTTCAACATGCACTCGTCTCCATTACGCCACCTGAAATTTTCGATGGATTTCCAAGGTTTTTTCGCCAGATTTAACTAAAAACTGAAAAACAACACGTTGCTTGTAATTTAAGTCACTCATTTTCACGACGCCACTTAAAAAGTTACTTTCAAAAAATACACATAAAACACAAACCAAACATGCTATCGACTTCAACCTTGGACTGAAACTAAAAGGAAGGTCCCCCCCTCTCTAGAAAAACGTTGACGAACGATGCAGTGTTTCCAGTTTGCGAGTTATAACTAAGTTCCCGGAACTTAATTGCCACACCTCATATGTATGTAGTATGAGGGCGTTTGCCTCATTTTTTAAGTTTAGTTACTGTTATCACCACCTTTTGTTCTAACTGTATTTAAGAATCGAGTTTAATCCTTTTATTTATTCTTAAGCCCATACTATCGAGTTTGAGACACCTTGTACTTCATTTGAGTAGTGCCATAACTCTACATTGTAGAAATCTACTACTGCGGGTAATAAATTTCTTATATATCAACATGGATTCGTGAAAGACCTAATTTATCATGCCGCTGTCATAGTGCTGAATCTATTGATGCTCAAACATAGTGATAACAAAGCCGTAGTTGTTTGGAATTTTCGAAATTGACACCTACGGGAATATATTGGGATGTTGCAACTCATATTGTACTTCTACAATCAGCAGAAACTATAACGGTAACTAATAAATAAGCCCATTGTTAATTATATTCATTGAGTCGATTGTTATTTGTACAGTGAATGTAGTGGACTGTATTAATATCTTGTTAATCAGAAATACTGCAGCAAATTACACTTGATCTTTAAACATATTTTTTTATGTATTTTTGTATGATTTGGTGTGTTGTTTATTTATTTACTTTAATTTAGAATCCAAGTTTATATGTCATTTCTTATACAGTGTAAAACTGTCCATTAGAAAAAAAATAAACAAATATAATGTGAGCCATCAAAAATTTACCTGGGAAATGGGTTGCTCACTTTATTTATTTTATTTTAAAATAATACACTATCCTACAGTACGCAACCAATTACAGGGTCGAAAGTACAATTTACAATTAACAGATACCTTTACATACAGTGTGGAAGAAAAGTATGGAATAAATTCATTATTTCTTAAACAACGAAGTTTCATGAAATTTCCTCGGACACGTCGATTTTGCTTTTTAAAAAGAATTTTTTTTCTGTACCAACGCATTTCCGATGTACATTTGTTTTCGCGTGATGACGTTATCGAATATTTTTTTAAATTGAACCCCTATATTTTTTCATCGGATTCTTGTAGAGCTTAACTTGCTGAATTAAAAAATATATAATTTCAATACTTTATTCCTTCAACTTTCCGAGAAAAAAAATAATAACCGATCCAATAAAATCGATTTGTTACAATCAAATAAACGCTGCAGTTGACAGATGTCAATTCTGATTAGATTTTGTTTAGCTGCCAGAAACAGTTTCTGAGGGGACTTAATTTAATTTGTTGTTTTTGTTATCAAAAGATGTAATATTCTAACATGCAATCTAATAAACAAAATAATAAATTAGGGGGTCAAATACGATTGAGGCAACCAGAATTTAATTATTAATTAATTACTTGCTTATTGTTAAATTGTTTTAAAAATAAAGAGTCCTTATATTGTGGTACTGCCGATGAATTCACTAAATCTAATTTACTCTCAACCAGCCCATTACAGACACAAATGGGAATATTCACATTTTTTTCAAGCCGATTTTATTGAATCGGTTATTTTTTTTCTCGGAAAGTTGAAGGAATAAAGTGTTGAAATTATACATTTTTGAATTCAGCAAGTTACGCTCTACAAGAGGACGATGAAAAAATATAGAGGTTTTATTTAAAAAAAAATAACCGATGACGTCATCACGCGAAAATAAATGTACATCGGAAATGCGTTGGTATAGAAAAAAAATTCATTTTAAAAAGCAAAATCGCCGTGTCCGAGGCAATTTCATGAAACTTCGTTATTTAAGAAATATTGAATTTATTCCATACTTTTCTTCCACACTGTATATGGTAAACAAAATACAAACATATGACAGAAAAGAAGTAGTAATAATTAAAATAACACTTAAGTGTATCTATAATAGATATGTTACATCAAATTAATAAAACCATCAAAATCTTGAGATTTTATTGAAGCCACAGAACAGTTAAATATACCAAAGCAACTTTCCAATTTGTTAGTTTTCACAAATCTGGTGAATAGGTGAATATTTTGTTGTATTCATTCTAGGTGTTACAGTTTAAAATAATATATTGTCACAGAATTTGCCCCGCTCGCATCCAATTCGACGCATGAGGTATCGCGAAACGCTAGATTGCCCCGATCGCCCCTACGCGATTCTGGTAAACAAAGAAAATAATGCCGTGTATCGAGAAGCGACTGGAAAATTGAGAAGCGACGAGAATCGTTTGAGACATGGATCTAGAGATGATAGAAAATACCTGGAATACTCGTTTGGTCTATAACAGAAGAATAAATGGCCGAGTCAGATAGTCTTGAATTACAGTCTTGAATTAGAGAGTTGTTATTTGGATATTTCGGAGGAATCAATTAGAGTTCAGAGCGATTTAGATGGTGACAAATTAAATGGTGTTTAGTTGAGTTGTAATTAGTATTCGGTAGTGTACAGAGTGTTAATAAAAATCAGTAAAAGTTAACTGTTTGTTTTTCTGGTAAAAGAAAAAGTCGAGTTGGGAAACCCGTGACAATATTAAGCCTAGAGCCAGCTCTAGGTATCCTGAAGTTAAATAAGTTAAGTTATATGAGTACAGTTCATTAAATTATGCAGTATTTTATACAGAAATATTTGTTGAGCCATTACACGGCGCACCACCAGACTATTGGCACCAAATCTGTGCAGTAAACTCTCGTAAGGATATCCAATATTTGGATAAACCTCTTCCTCCTTGTAACATAAGAACTTTAAGAAGCGTCTTTCAATGCGTTCTAAACAATCTACATGTATATTATAACAAGGGTACGGTATTCTATCAGGTACCATGGTATATTTCCCTTTACTTCGTTATTATTCGAAAAAACGTAAAAATCTAAGTTGTTGCAAATATTAAGTAATTTTTAATGCATATAACACAAAATAATTTTTTGTTATTTTTTTTACTGTATATTTTTACGCCATTGGAAATACGGTCAACTGAGGGTTTCTATCTTCTAGGAACCCGCGAAAAAATCGGCATCAAAATATGCCGTAGGCAATCTAGAAAGACGGCGAAAGGAGTAGCGTTTAGCCGTTCGGCGCCGCACGGCTCGTAGAAAAAGCCTTTGCGGCGGTAAAATGGTCAATTTAGTAACCTACAGCTTTTAATATATAAGGATAATGTTAAATTAAATTTTAGTGTGACATTTAGTGACATTATCATAAAATCTACTAATATTATGTTTTAATTTTTCTTGTTAAACGAAATTACATAGGTAAAAAAAAAACATGTGTTTACCTAAAAATGGAAAATCATTTTAGGCCTATGCCCAGAGACACTGTATAAAATCAGTTACGATATTTAAAAACTTGGTAAATTATTTACAAATTGTTTTTTGGGCGTTTTTTAGAAATAGAATTTTAAAATTGTATCTCTTTGGCTATCTCTAATGTTGCATGACTTTTAATCTATGTAGACTATAGGCTTCCTTCTAAAATAAAAATATGCTAATTTACTATTGTTCTTTGAATCAATTTTCTTGGAATCAGTAGTTACGTATGCACGTATCTTGGGAACAAAAGGAATTTTGCCCCAATTCATTATTTGTATGGAATGTTTATTTATAACCACTCCCGTGTATTTTGGTAGCTCCCGCCGTAATAAATCGGTGCTCTTTAAAGATAAAAACACGTAGGTAATTCCTTTGACAAACACTGCGTAAATTTTATGTTTCCAGCAGTAATGAGAGCGACATCGCTTTTTAAGGCTCAAATGGTTTCGATTTTTACACAAAATTTGTGTTGGTGAGCGATTTTATATACCTGAACTGCTCTTAATTCTATACTTTCACTTTGAAATATAGAAGGTCCCTCGCACTCAGTTTTATAATTTCTAATTTTAAGAAAAAAGTTATAAATTTCTTTTAAAGCGTCTGAGGCTAATATCTGTTAGAAATATACTGATATAGAGCAGTTACTAACAGAGTAAATGAAACGTGAACAAAAAGAATTACCCGAGAAGTAACACGACAGACAAAGGTTAGGTACCTTGTCTTCAATCATTTCATTTATTTTTTAGTGCCTACACATTTACGCCTTACAAATATTTTAGAAGACAGTTCTATACTTCTTTCTGATTTAACAAACTTTATCAGTGGTTTGGTACAAAAAAAAAAAGTGTTTGTAAAACTACATTCATTTACTAAAAAAATACAAAATATCAATATATTAACATTTTTAAAGTCAGTTTCTCAATATAAAACCCAGTGCTTTGTAACAAATGTAAAAATGGAATCAAGGATGCCTAAATCCTTCACGCAATGACTTCTTGTAATTGTAGCATTATTAAGTGTATAGTCAAAGATATAAGTTTCTTTTTTTCTACAGTATGACACTGCATAACATTTACCAATATTTAGATTTAAGCGATTTGTATTACACCAATCAATGGGATCTGCTTGAGCTTGCAAGTATTTACAATCATTCTCGTCCATAACACTTGTATAAATTGTTAAATCATCCGCAAAAAGAAGTTTACAGGATGATATAGTATTAGGAGTAGTACACCGGCCATTGCTTTAAAGTTTGACAAACAGAAACCCTCACATTTAATAAATTGCTGTCTCTGTGTTAGGTAAGAAAAATTTAACAAAATTATTAGATAGTCCAGCAATATCCAGTTTAGCAAGTAATATGCGATGGTCAACCTGGTCAAATGCTGAGAACGGTCCAGCGACATCTCCAATGGTCCAGTAATTATCCAGCGCCATAGGCGTCACATTGCCTATGTATGTGTTTATATTACTAACGAAATTGCAAGATTTTAATTTGTCAGACTCGTTAATAACTCTATTGGAATCAAATTTAACAAGTCAACAACAATTTATAGTTAGATATCAAAACTTTACTTCTCGTTCTTTTTCTGCATCTTCAGGTGTACCGCAGGGCTTTAATTTAGGACCACCTTTATCAATGATCTCCCAGATATTGTTTCTTGTGAAAAATTGCTTTTTGCCTATGACTTTAAATTATTCTCTTCAATAAATTCTACTTCATATTGTGATCATCTTAAACTCTGTATGGATCGTATGTTGTCGTGGTGTGAGTTAAATTGTTTGTCTCTTAATACTTCCAAATGTAAAACTATGTGCTTCACTCGTAGAACCAATTTTATGATTTATAATTGGAACATTGATTCATATGTCATAAGTCGGGTTTCTTTATTCAAGGATTTAGGTATTACATTTGACAGCAAACATACTTTCATCGAGCATATTAATATTGTTGTGTCCTGTGCATTCCGAACTTATGGTTTTATATACCGTAACTGTAAATATTTTACAAATATACGCACATTTAAAATTTTATTTTGCTAAATGGAATCTAATATGGTATCCAATTTATAATATACATCGTCAAAGATTGGAGTCCGTTCAAAGTCCGTTTAGCTTTTTTGCAAGATAGTGTTTATCCCCCGCAAGGTTTTATCATAGTGATCTTCTGAGTCATTTTGATATGGATTCGTTAATTCGTTATTTGTATAATATTCTGAGTAATAATATTGACTGTTCGGTTTTGTTGAGTAAAATCTCATTTCGTGTATCAAGTGGTAGCAGCAAACTTTATTTTATTCTGGTATTTCTAGGACCAATATGTTGGCTAAATCTCCAATATATTTTATGTGCGATGTGTTTAATAAAATTGGAAGGGACTGTGATATTTTTAATGATACCTTAAATGCAATTTGTAAACATGTGTCTCGCTTAGGATAAGTTGTTATTAATTTGTATTTTTTTGTCATTTTATTGCCTACTTATTACTCTGTAGTACTTATTCCTGTTGGAATAATAAAGCATTATTTTTTTTTTTTTTCAGTCACACCTTCACGAAGCTCCGACACATTCGGAGATGTTCTGAAGAGTCAAGCAATGACTACTCTCCACTCCGTGGAGTCAGTAATCATTGCGCCCGTAAATCGTGTGTTCTGAGCAGACGTAGCGAACCAAGGACGATTGCCTTCTGCATTCTGCCGGCAAAGATCTCTGCCGAATTTTGGCAAGCCGGTATGATCTTTAATTCAGAAAGCAGCGTATGTCTCATTCCACCCAGGATGTCTATAATTAGCACCACAACCTTAACAGAGTGGTCTGGATACAGCTTGCGGAGCTCGGAGAGAAGATCTCGATACTTCCTCCGTTTCTCCTCCTCTTTTAGGACGATGTTGTTCTCTGCAGGAGCCGAGAACTCAATCACATACATCGTCCTAACATGGTGGTCGAGGAGGACTACATAAGCCTGATGTAGTCCTCCTCGACCACCAGGTTAACGATGTATGTGATTCTCGGCTCCTGCAGAGAACAACATCGTCCTAAGGAGGAGCGGAGGAAGTATCGAGATCTTCTCTCCGAGCTTCGCTGTATCCAGACCACTTGAATTTGCCTGAGGGCGGGGAATGAATAGTTCCAATAAATTCGGCACTTCTCATTCCCCACAACGGATTCTATATCCCCCGAAGCATAAGGCAGCACTGACGTCTCGTCTATCTCATACGAGTGTCGTAAATGATAATACAACACCCGTAAGGCTGAATCGTGCCTTTGGATATCCGCTGTGGCCGCATATACCGGACAGGCCGACAGGAGATGCATAAGCGTCTCCGGCGCATGGCGGCAGGCCCTGCAGCTGGTATTATTATTATTATTTTCTCTCATCATTTCATCGTTGGTGTAGAAATTACTTGCTTCTGTACATTTTTCTTTTCAACGCATATTTTTGCTGCCTCCGTATGCCCTAGTCTAGACTGATACAAATTTAAAAAAAAACATATAGTATTTTACTTTATTTGTTGTGAGCGTTGGTAAACTATCCCAATAATCACACCCTAATGTATTCGATATTAATACAATACGCGTCTGGCCTGTGAATAGAGGACAGACTCTGTATAAAAAAGAACATGAAGAAAATGATAAATGGCTTAGGTATACGCTTAGTAAATCCAAGTAGGTATACTAATGCCACTTAGAACCTATGATTTATAGGGCTAGTAGATGAAACCGTTTAATACTTATTAATAAAACGATTATCTATATATATCCACTGAAATTAATCTTTCCTAACATAATAGAGTGCTGAGAACACAACAAATGTTGCAAAGTACAAACGGTATGTCTAGTAAATTACTGGAAAATATTATACATATTTGGAAAGTGAGGATCTTGATGGTGAATTGTATTTTGCCGCTTGCGTGTATTTGTGTCATGCTACACGCATACTTCGACTACAGCGTGTTTGCATCAAGCAGTGTTGCCAGGTGGGAAAAATTCAGTGCATGAGAATAATTTCAAAGAAGCATGAGGTTTGGAGAAAAAAGCATGAGATGGCTTAATTTATCAAAAAACACTTCTTGACACAGCTTAATTTTTAATTACTTTTGTAATGCCATTTTTATTTCATTAAAAAGCATTATGTTCTGCTATTTTATCATAATATTACATTGTAAGTAGGTAGTTACAGGTACTTACTTAAAAGTTATTAACCACGTAACCTTTCTAACATTGAGGCGCAGTTGACGTGACGCAGGGTGACTCACGGGTCGTAAAATCTGTTGTTTCCAGAAAATGTAGGTACCCTTACGGAATAGAGTTAAGAATCACTGCAATACAGCGTGAATACAGCACACACACCGCATATCCGTAGACTGTCATACCCGTTTATGTATTCATTGCTAATTATTAAGAGAGCAGTCTACAATAAAGGACATTTCAAGTACCCAAATATTGTAGATACCTACCTCTATTCAATTTTGCCCTCGATTTTGCCTTTATTTCTCGTTAGGTCTTTGTTTTGGTAGATTTCAAAGAGTAATTTTAATAATTCTATTATTTCTTTTTGTGTCTATTAAAAAGCATGAGATTTTGTAATCAAAATATGAGAGCATGAGATTTCCTCAGAATGCATGAGATCTGACAACACTGGCATCAGTTGACCGGACAGTTAGATTTGCAATGGCGAATTGGCGTTGGCGATACGGAACCGATTACCGTAGTAGTGGGGAATGCTAGACCAATGTACGTCGCCTCTTAAAGTTCGTACCTTCCCTGGAATGAAGCGGCAATTTCTACTTTCTCTGTAAAGATCCGCAATTTCCGAATCTGTATAAAAATTTAGTTCTTTTGTATGTAAAGTAAATAATAACGGAAACATCAGTTACAGTTTATATCATCGATATAAGGGAATAAAAAACGACATAAGAAATCGCCATAACATCAAAGGATTCCGCGTCTAGCTGGTTAGAAGTAGACAGAACCGTATTTACTTTAGATACCAGTAGTATTCGTTCAATTTCGTCAATAATAATTTAAAATAAAATTAAGTGTATAATAAGGAACTATTTTTGAAAAAAAAAAAAAATGCTAAATACATATCTTCAATCAATATTGGATGTTATGAAATTTTAAATTATTATTTCCCAGCAAGGACCACGAGGTGGTAAGAGCGCCTCTGGCAGTAGGGTGGGATTAGGATTGGTTAGGGTAAGGGTACATAAGGAGAACAAAAAAAATAGGTAGAAAAGAATAACTAATAAGTTAACTTATACCTCTTTAAAATAAAAACAAAATAAAACAATTTTTAGGATGTATTTATATCCTAGTTATACATATACAGGGTGTCCGGAAAAGACGTGTACAACGGAAGACCACAGACTCCTGGGTTCAAAATAAGCCGATTTAGCCCAATTTACTTATTTCCAAAATTGCTTCGTTTCGCCGCTAGGGAGCGCCAAAGTTCGCGAAAATTTTTTGTTTATTCCGAATATCTTGAAAACGACTTGATCGATGTTAACCATTTTTGGGCTACGCAGTTATAAGTCTAACTGATACTTTTACATTCTTTAAAATCTGTTGCAGTAATTAGAAATATAAGAAAAATCATGTACCATGCAAATATAAGCACATATCTTTTTAACCCCCTGTATAATTATTATCAGTTTTTCTATTAGTAGCTCACTTTATTTAGAAACTTTTTTATACTTTTAGAATTTTGAATAGATGAGTACTCATTTACATTTTATTTAATAAATACTAGATAATAAGATTAATATAGCAAATAAAAAAAAGTTATGATCTCTTTACAATAAATGCTCAGTGACCACCGTTTTCTCGTACGCAATAAGTAATCCGTTTTACGGTTTTACGAAGTTGTAGTGCTCTCCATGATTCCTGGATTACCTCGTAAAATGTTAACTGCATCTTGGATTCACCTAAAAAGTTCCTCTTTATTATTAACTGCGTAGGCATATACTTTACAAAAATAATTGCAAGGAAGTAAGTCTGGTGCTCGAGGTGGCCATTTATAGGAGCATCGTTTTCTCTTCCAATCCGCCTGTTAGGATACAGATTATGTAAATACTGACTAACGGGTATTGTAAAATGGGAGGTGCACCATCGTGCATAAACCACATGTTACGACGAGGTAGTAACGGTAAATCGTCCAATAAATTAGGTAATACTTGCTATAAATAATTTAAACAGTTGACCCCATTTAATCGATGTGGATGCACAACCAGGCCAATAATAAAGTTGTCTATAATTCCTGCCCACACGTTTACTCTGAATTCATATTGAAAATGTCTTATTTCAGTACAGTGTGGATTTTCATCAGTATAAACGTGTTTGTTATGGTTATTAATAATTCCTGACCTAGCAAAATATGCTTCATCTGTAAATAAAATGTTTTTGCTGAAATTGATATCATGGGCTCTTTGATCTTGTATAAAATTACAAAATGCTAAACGTTTTTCAGGGTCAATGGGTTCATGAACCGATTGAATGTGGTACGGATGTAGTAACTGCTCCTTCAAAACATCATGAACTATGGTTTTTGGTATCCCTATTTCTTGTCCAATGCGCCTTGCACTAATTTTTTGGGTTTGGGCGAATTCGCCTTTCGATGTTGTCAAAAGTTTGATGATTTGACACTCGTAGATGAGGGAATCTGTCCATGTAGACCATAACACTTTTGCGGCCATTATCTTGACAAACTCCATAAACCAAAAGCATATATACTTGTTCGGAATATGTATACGTATCCATGATGAAATGTTGAAAAATGAGGAACAGAAACAAACACAACAATAACAACAAATAAAGTAAGATCTAAAGTAACTAAGTAATTGAGCAAGAAGAATAAATCGAGAGACTAACTTCAGTAGCTGATTAGATTTGACACAAAACTGATACTTAAAATATCAGAGCCTACTTCTGGTACTTCGTTATTTGTTGCAGAACGAATGCTGATATTGTTGACATACGAAAAATTTTTTCTGCCTAAACTACTCATCTGTTCAAAATTCGGAAAGTGTAAAAAAGTTTCTAAATAAAGTCAACTACTAATAGAAAAAACTAAGAGTAATTTTTCAGGGGATTAAAAAAATATATGCTTATATTTGCATGATACATGATTTTTCTTATATTTCTAATGACTGCAAAATATTTTAAATAATGTCAAAATGTGTCGATTAGACTTATAACTGCGTAGCCCAAAAATGGTTAACATCGATCAAGTTGTTTTCGAGATATTCGGAATAAACAAAAATTTTTCGCGAATTTTGATAAAGATAATCAAGCGGTTAACGATCACTTGCAGAATATTGTTCCATTCCCCCTTCTGCCGCCACGACTAACTCATCTGCAGTTGCAGGTGGAGGAATATGATTATGAATGGCTCTAGCAACGAAATCCCACATATTTTCAATAGGATTCATGTCAGGAGAGTTGGCTGGCCAATCTAATCTATTGATGTCTTGCTTCGAGTGTCTTGAATCCTTCTTACGCGACGTGGTCGAACACAAAATGTTCACCTAATTCATTGCGTAGGGGGTAGGTAATGGGCGTAATAACTGATTCGATGTAAATTTGACTGGTCATATTCTGTGGTATACGAATTAATGGGGTGCGGCGGTTGAACATTATTCCACCCAAAAATGAAGTCGCTGTTGACGACCTGGTTCTCTCTAGACTCTTTGTCGATTGTCATCAGTAACCAGCCTAATTCTGGTTTCGTCTGTAAATAAGACACACCCCCACTGGCGTAAAAGACAACCCCTATGCTCTCGGGCCCACTGGAGACAGGCAGCACGATGCCTTGGAAGTAGAGTGGGGACCAGTAATGCTCTTCTGGCACGTAAATTTGCGTTGTGGAGTCGTCTTTGAAATGTAGGTGTCGATATAACACGGCGAAACGTACGTTGAAAGTGGGTCCTTAGAGCTGAAGTTGTGCGGGGTCTACGGGCATTTTGCACCAAATACCAATCCTCCCTTTCATTAGATACTCGGGGACGTCCACTACGTGGTCTGTTTTCCACTATATCAAGTTCTTCATATTCGTACAACAGATGATCTAGGAATGCCCAACATATTCGATATCTGATGATTAGAATGTCATTCATCATGTAAAGCAGTCATTCTTGCTCGAGTAAACGCAGAAATTTCACATCCTGGCATTATAATGTACAAAAATTCAAAGGAACATTTGGCTGAATACACTGCCAAACTGACCAGATTTGTAAAAGCATTGATAATAAAGGAAATATTCATAGTCTGCAATTTGTTATTGTCTTTTTTGTTCCCTAAGGACATGTACTTTTTTACCATATTAAGAAAAAGCACTAGGTTTAATCGAATCATTTTATATACCAAGACTTTTGACGACACAGCAAAACATTTACTTATATTTCGTAATAAAAAACACACTAGTACTAACACTGACAGAAATTTAGCTTAATTAATTGATGCTGCTTTATATAGCCTCTCTCAATTTTTATGAGGAGGAGATGTAAAATATTTCCTTAATAATCACTCTGCTTTGAATAATATCGAGTTAGATGACTTAAATAGGCATGATATATAGTATGTTAATATATTATGCATATATATAGACTATAACTCGCTGTATTTTTGAAAAAATATATAATTGATTCGACGATACGATTTTTTCTTGCTGAGAATTACTAGCATACAACGAAATGTAGCATAAATTTATGCCTTCTATAAATACATACAAATACGAATGGGAAATGAATAATAATTAATAACTCAGCAGTGAGATTTTGCGGTTGATGACCCTGCCCTTCCAAACTTTTTGCTGTTGGGTGTTTTTGTTACCTGATAATTTATTTCGCTCGTTCAGATACTACTATAAATTCCTATTAATAGGCATCTACTTCAGCAATCTGTACTGATTTAAGTTTAAATATTTTTACGTAAAAAAATGCGAAGAAAAAATGTGTTTAGAAAGCAAAGAGAAACATAATTAACAAATTAAAAAGTTAAGTGAGCTTCCATATCAATACCTATTATACAATAAAATTAGCATATTAATGTGTAGTCTACACCTTTAATGATACAAATTACACTTAAATGTGTAAAAGTTGCGCAAAACTTTTGTTGTATTAACACAGGGGATTGTGTTAAACTTTTAAAACACTGCTACATACAGAGAAATGCGTACAAATATATACTATTCCGTGTGGACCTCGATTAACACAGTATTATGTTAGTAACGACGATTGGTAGCACTGTTGAGAACATGTTTATATGTACTAAGTTGTCAGAAGTTTGTTTAATGGCAAATTATGTATTTTTGCATATGGCTTAACATCAGAAAGTATATATTTATACTTTTTTTGAAATACATCACATTTGTTGTGTCAGGTAAGGTAAGAATAATTTAATACAACTATAAGACTTCTGTATTGTGTTCTCCAACATTTCTTTCACAATGTTGATAGGTCTTCGTAGCGTACGCCTTGAACATTTTCGTATAAGGGAAATATTTACAGGAAACATAAGATTTCACTTAAGATCGACCCTTGGGTCCACACATATTGTTTGGAAAGTTGGTTTATTTTTCACTGACCTTTTATTATTTATGATTCGCTTACGAACGGAGTGTTGTTTAAATATAAATTGAATGTAACTGTGACTTTTGAAAAATAAAAAAAAAAAGAGTTGGAGAGATATCTAATCATTTTTTATTGTTTTAGAAAGGTATTTTAAGCTAATATATTTCAAATCTCCTACAATTCCTATCAATGAAATCATATGTATGTTCTCTGATACCAAACATCTAGGTATGCTAATGAACAATTCCACAATTTTCTAACCTGGTTTAATGAAAACACTCTATAGATATCTAACTTCGGACAGTGGGAACTCGAAATTCAACCACAATAGATGAGATCTGACCTATTTCTGCATTTTTAGGATTGCTTCATCAGGTGGCCTCCTTTAAGTTGAGTCAAATATCTAACTATACAAATTATTATACCAATAAATTAAAGTTATTTGAAATTAAATGTCGACAATGTCATGCCATGTATCGTTTTTTATATATTTTCAGGTATTAACAATATTGTGTGAAACTAACTACTCTGTGGGCTAAAGCCCCAACCAGCGTTGAATTACACCCACAATATCTACCCATATATTCTTTATTATTAGCTTTTGTAACATCGAGCTCCCACTGTTAGAAGATTGATATCTATAGAGTGTTTTCATTAAACCAGGTTAGTAAATTTAGATAGATTAATTTCTTTAGATAATTATTGAATAGAGCTTTGTCTGTGGAATTGATCATTAGCATACCTATTTGTTTGGTATCAGAGAACATACATATGACTTCATTGATAGGAATTGTAGGAGATTTGATATATATTAGCTTAAAATACCTTTCTAAAACAGTAAAAAATGTTACAAAATCTAATAATAAAGAATATATGGGTAGATATTGTGGGTGTAATTCAACGCTGGTTGGGGCTTTAGCCCACAGAGTAGTTAGTTTCACACAATATTGTTAATACCTGAAAATATATATCTAATCATCTCTTAAAACATTAGATTGTTGCTTTTGCGTAGTAATGAATGAATATATGGACATAAATGTGAAATTCAGGGGATCTCTAACTAACCTAACTTGCTTTTGAAGCTAATACAAAAGAAGGAAGTGTAAATAAATATGTACGGAAATTAAATTTCTTGTACATTTCATAACCCAGAATATCTGACAGACAATTTTCAACTAAATAATACGTAGGGAGATAATGAATTAAATAACAATTATTTTTCTGTGCTAGGTACTTAATAAGAATACTTTAGAGCATAACACCTGGAAATATTATGAATGTCAAAACTTTTAATTAATGGGAAAATGTCTGCAAAAATATTACGGAAGGAAGAAATTAAAACAAAGTTATCTTACGGTTCTGTAAAATACGCTCTCTTGTAAAGTTTATTTAACTTTTCTGAATGAAAAATGTGTATTAAAATCTTCCTCAGTTGGCACAGCTTACAAAAGTGTTTTAGTTTATCCTAAATTTATAGACTACTGGTTCAACAAAATTTGACTATTTTGCCACCTGAATGAAACATGCCATTTCTGATATCGACTGCCTTATTTTTCTGGATGAAAATAATGTCACTATCAGATGGCCCTATGTGATTCTCTAGAATATAAACTATTCCCCCACTTAAGTTCGTCCAAAATGTTGTGATGTAGCAATTGTCGAGATTATCAGAAATGTTAGAAAAGTTTGTTTAAAAAAAATCAAACGGGCCTATGCCTCTTGCTCTGTGTTCACGGCATTTCTGAGTCCACGACTGGTAACATCGTACTATAGTACATAAGGATTTGTTAGTCCTTATAGAAATTTATCACGCGCAACCCCACAATCCACCTCTTCGCAAAATCGCTAAGCTGGGAAATCTGCCGAAATCTACGTACACTAGGCATAATCAGCTGTAGAAAAATGTCGATTGCAACAAGCTCATAGCACTTGCAACACAAATTGTCGCTTTGGTGCAAAACTATCCTACGTCCATTTTTTCCTAGAAATGGGTTATTAAGTGCTTAAGTATCCTTAAGTACAAATAACTCCTAAAATTGTTAAAATTCAGCTTAAAAAACAATGTAGTTACAACAAATCTTGAATTGCGATTTACTCAAATTCTTTCTAAATGGACAGGATAGTTTTGCATCAAACCGACGAAATGTGAGCAGAAATGTTTAAAACAGAATGTTACGTTATCAGAATACGACCTATGCAAATTTAAAAAAATTTAACGGATAAACCTGAAAATTTCATCATTTTTTTTACTTTCATAATGAGACGTAACCATGCAAAAAATATCAAAATATAATTATATTTAATGGATGATTACTTTTCTTTGTCACGTAATATATTCATTTTTGTAGTTGAATATTTTATCCACATAAAGGAGGACACCTGAAGAAGCAGTCCTAGAAATGAAGAAATATGTCAGATCTCATCTATCGTAACTGGATCTACGCATTCGTAACATAGTGATTTTATGTTTCGAAAGTTATTGGATGATTTCATTAAGCCAGGTAAACTCAGGACAAGAATTCAGACGACTTACGTCATACGAACAAATAAATGATTTATTATATTTTCATTAAAATATTTAAGAAATTCCAACTGATTGTAATAAAACTATACTACACTACACTAAACTAAAAGTTTGCATTATGAATTGCACTAAATTGCAAAAGCGGTTGTTTTTAACGCAACCAAATATCGAAAATCACGTTGACAATAAAAACAAATGTGTAAAGTCAGCCGTGACGTAAGACGTCTGAATTCTTGACGCGAGTATATGTCTTTTTGTTAGTAAATTTAGCTTGAATAATTTTTATTTTAGATAATTACTGAATCCAATCTTCTGTAAGAGCTTGTTTCTTCGCACACATAGATATTTGGTATCAAAAAACATGTAGACTATAGAAAAATTGATTTATATTAGTTGAAATACCTTTACAAGACAGTAAAATATACACTGTTCTTACATTTCAACATTTTGTCTAATTTCGGTTTGTCTACAAATTTCTCATTATTATTTGAATCTTACGTTTCTAATAGATTGCTAAGCGTACAGTATCGTGGTTTTACTTCATTTGAAATCATTGCTACATCTGGGGTACCTCAGAACTCAGTTCTCGGCCCTCCACTGTTTAATATGTTCATTAATGATATTTGTGACTATGTTCAATATGTGGATGATTTCAAACTGTATATGTCTCTTTCATCTACAGATGATAGTATTATACCTCAGAATGATTTAACTGTAGTTGGACTGTCGCTCGTTGCACTGATGATAAAGATTTAAGATTACTTTTCACGCTAAATTAACCTTTGTTTCACATATTAATAATATCTCTTCCGAATAAAAATCTTGATTTCATTATAAGAAATGCTAAACAGCTCAGAGAGGTTTCCATAATATATACCTATATATTTATTTGAAAACAGTTCAGAAGCTTTCTTAAATATCCAGCGCCATATAGCAACTTTATGCAACATTTATCAACTTATGCCATGTGTAAATCATAGAAAATTTTAGGCACTTTTTGATTTGTTTGATATAATATAATAAATAATAATAATAATATCTCTACCCCTCATTCTAATCACGAGGATTAGCTCAGAAGTCGAGGACTTGTACGGGAGAGGAGGTAGAATATTATTATTATTAAGCAGGCCGCATTTGCGCCCAGGAACGACTTACGTTGGTAGGTCTTAACCACCATTCAGTGCAGGAATGAGGGAAACCTGGAAAACCTCATTAATTAGGGGGGTCAAATGTCAACCGGTATCAATCTCTCACATTGACCCAAGGCAACATTCTTCCACCCTACCATACCCGCAGAGAGGGTGCCAATCTCTCCACGAATATAGCTTATATACGGTCTACCGGCTGCAGGGGCCGAACCCACAGCGATCCAGTCACCTCGATTCAAGTACTGACGCCTTAAACCGCGCGACCACTGACCGATACTAGTGTATATAATATTAAATTGTGTGTTTTAGGTTGTTGAATGTATCTCTTTATGTATTATATTTGTATGTTTATTTATTTGTAGTTCTGCTGTATAACTGGGATTATGGGCGGTGTATTTTTAAATAAATAAATAAATAGGTGTTATATGTTATGGTAGAATACAACAAAGTGCCTCTAGATGTAAGACATTGTAATGTCAGGATATTTTACTGTACATTGTTTGTATATTTGTTAAGCAATAATTCATAATGTATTATGCTGTAATTTTTGTTTTAATTATTTACTTTGTATTGTAAGTTAGCATTTGTGCTGTTAAAGTATCTCTCTCTTTCTAAGATCTTCAGCAATGGCATTAATAAAGATATCAAATAGAAGAGGTCCAAGTTTGGACCCTTGAGGAATACCTGATGTTTGAATAAATGCGTCAATGTGAAACCACGATATTGCGTCACAAAAACAATTTCATTAAATCATTACATTACTGTTGCTCAGTTTCTTTAACACTTTGAAAAATCCATATAGATTTTTTTGATTGCATAGATATTTTATAATATGGTAAGAAGTTTAAAATGGTTACTTACTGTTTTCCCACTCAGCAGCGATACATTAGAAAGATGAGTGCTTGCTTCTCACATTTTCCGCGTCACGAATTGTGGAATAAAAATGCGATAACGTATTTATACCTCCACGCAAACCTCCCGCAATCGAGCACTAAGGTAAACTTATTTACGTTAACAGGTTCTCGTTTTTTTGCAGTGACAGGACGTGGGAGTAGTTCGCTTTACTTATTAGGGGCACAGAGAAAAACCCTAGGAAAGGAGTTATGATTCACGCTAGTCGTTTGCCGATTATACTTCCTGGAATAGGCGCCTGCGGCACGACAGGGTGTTTCTGAAAATAGGTGCGTTAGCCGTCATAAAGAGCAAGGAAATAAATCGTTTTCGTTTAGTCGCGTCAAATTAGCATGAAAAAAGTGAAAATGGACAACTTTTTGCGGAGAAGTCCGATTGAGATGCGGTTTTCAGCAAAATGTTCAGGGAATTGTTTATAACAAAAGGTACATCTAACCTCTGTACGCACGCAAATTTTTAATTGTTTATTTAACAAATGACCCATTTTTGTTGAACATATGACAAATGTCACACACGATTCAACGAAAATGTCTGGAAAATGTTCTCTCGGGGGTTTTCGAGGTCCTTCTTTATCGCTTTGGTGTTAGCTTTATTATTTATTGCTAAATTGTTGTAACTGTGCTAATTAACAAATTAATAACTCTACGTTTATATTTAATGGCATTTTTAATTTCTTATTCTAAAAAAACACCCAAGGAACAATTTGTAAATAACTTCCCTAGATTTTAAGTATCTGACAACTGATCTTATACAGAGTGTTTCTGAACATAAGGCTAGCAGCTTTACCAATTTTAAGCAGACAAATGTTTTTAACCATTTAATTTCGTTTACTAAAAAAATTAAAACAGTATTTAAGAAACAGATTAGTTAAACACACTTATAATAATTGCTACACATATCCTTCTGTCTCAATAATGCATAAACAGTTTTTTAGTAATACAGGGTGTTAATTAAGTATGTGCATAAACATTAAGGGGTTTCTGTGATTGATTTTAAGAGAAAAAATTCATATAAACATGCCGCAACGGCTTTGTTTTCCAGATACAGGGTGTTAAAGTTTGGAAAAAAAATGTTCGATCTATTTTTTGAGTAGTAAGAGCTACTTAGTTGAAACTTGGCACACCCTAATAGGTATTTAGAGATTACATTTTGCGGATATTAAATTATTTTTAATTTATTTTCATGACCTACGTCGCAATAATTTTGCGTTGAGTTGTGACCAATTTTAACTCTAACTTAAATTGCGTGCATAAGAATGAAATTGAGAAATTTTCTCGAAAACGGTTCATATCAAAAATTACAAAGAGACATTTTTTGTGTAATTTTAATTGGTTCAATCGACAGAGCTTTCAAATTTTGAAAAAAATCGTTGTAATGCAATTTTTTTCTTAAAAAACTGTGTAGGTTAGCCTGCAAAAATACCTGCAAAATGTAGTCTTTAAATACCTATTAGCATGAGCAGTTACATTTGCTCTTCTCAACATTAAATTCACAAGCAAACCCAAACAAAAAAACCAGCCAGATTTTTCGTTAAACAAAAAATTGATGCTTTTCTACGTCACGCTTAATTTAAAATTCTCGTTAATCTACACCTTTCAGGTTGCTGTCTCCGCCTTCAGATCATCCCGTGTGTGACATTACTAAAAAAGGGCGGTGACGGAAATAGGCGGTTTTCGGCTATTTATTTTTGTCTGTCATTCCATATTAACGTAATTAGAACATTAAAAAGGTTTCCGAGGAAACACATAACCCGAATGAAAACGTAAACTAATTATGCCATTAATTAAATGCGACATAAATACAATGCTCTTTTTTTAAAGTTCGATCGACCAAGTGAAGAAAAAATTGTGAATTTGGGTATGTAGGAGTACGTTCGCTGAAACGACTGAATTTTTTTTTTTTGGATTTGATTTTAATTTAATTAAATGTTAATCGCAAAGGGATTGGAAAAGATAGAAGTAGCGGAGACCAAATTTTACTTGTGCAAAGATTGCCTGTTTTTCGTGACTGGGTGACTTACGTGGGAAAAACATTATTGTTGTATTCATAAATTTCAGTGACGAGGAAACACATAAGACGAAAAAAATTAACAAATAAACAAAGACTAAAAACAACAAGAGAACACACAACACAATCAAAGAGATGTAAACATGAAAGGGATAAATACAAATCAAATAATAATGAAACAAATAAAATGAAATTGAACAAAATGAAATGAACCAAAAACAATGCCAGAGTTCTCAGTGCAATAATGTTCCGGATATGGTTGACAAAGAACAGCTGAAGATATCAAAATTAAATTCTCTGTTGTACATATTACATATCGAATTAACGGAGCGAACTTCAAAACAATTGTTACAGAATGATGTTAAGAAAATCTAGGAGCAGGTTATATGTTTAAAAATAAGAAAAAAGTCCTCATTTCCGAGATACAGGTTGTTTAAAGTATAGTCTCCATTTCTCGAAAACCGATCGAGATATTGAAATGAGATTTAGGAAACAGTGTGAAGGGTTCCTTTTACGTGTATAAACGCTCTTATAATACAGGGTGTTAAAAAAAGAGTGTAAAATATTTCAGGAGGTAACAGTATGAACCAAAATAAGCAGAAAAGTCTTAACAAACATGGGTCCGCAAAGTCACGATTGCGGAGATATGGACCACTATTCGTTTTTCAAACATTTTATTTTATTAGGAATAAACCGACAAAGGAAACTTTTAACAAACAAAAAACAAAGTTACAGAAGATGTTCAAAGTGCTTTCCGTCCATTTCTAAGCAGGCACGACATCTTCGTCTCAACGATATTCGAACTCTTTCGAAAACACCCTCTTTGGTTTGGATTTCTTGACACTCTTGATTAATCCGTAGCTGTAGCTCTTTCAGGACACTAATGTCTTCAAATATCCCCAAAGAAAGAAATCTAGAGGGTTCAGATCAGGCGATCTTGGAGGCCATAAAACAGGTCCGGCCCTTCTTACCTAACTATGTGGAAAGGTTTGGTGTAAATGCTCTCTAACGGCCATGGAAAAATGAGCTGGAACCACATTTGTTGCCTCTGATTCAAAGGAATGTCTTCCAAAAACTCATACAGTGTGTTCTGCAGAAAGTTGAGGTAAGCAGCGCCTGTTAATCGGTTTGGTAAAACAACAGGACCTAGAAACCTGTCACCTACAATACCCATCCAAATGTTTAATGAAAAACGTGCCTGATGTCCAGATTCTATTAGAGCATGAGGATTTTCGTCGACCCAAATATGCGTATTGTGAAAATTAAACACTCCATTTCTTGCGAACCCGGCCTCATCAGTAAAAAGAATGTTTGCAAGAAAACTTGTGCACTGAGAGCAACTGTCAAATACGTACTGTTTATTTCACTAAACATCAACCAACTATTATAAGAAAATACACAACGTTTTCGCAAAATAAAAAAAGGGGTTAAAAACATAAAACATTCCATATCTCCGCAACCGTTACTTTGTGGACCCATGTTTATTGAGACTGTTCTGCTTATTTTGGTTCATACTATTACCTCCTTAAATATTTTACACTCTTTTTTTAACACCCTGTATACTAGCATCAGTGGCGTTCGTGCCGTTAAATACTCATTTTTAGCAAAAAAAAATGTACGCCACTGATTTTTGGACAAATTGGTATCACTCTCTTCAAGCCAAGTTATAATTCTGTGTCGCTTAGGCTTTTTCCTCCTGACGCACCGTTTTTGAGTTGAAAATGAATCATTACAATAGTCCAACTTTGGAATGTTATTTATTTATTTATTTTGTAAAAAAGAAATATTAAAAACTAACTCAAACACTTCAACAACAAGTCAATTTTGTATATCATTTTTTGAACGCGTTTTAGAAAAAAATGATCGTAAAGTATTAGTTGTCTGAAAAACTGTTCGAATATTAAATTTATTACCGATTCTTCTTAACTTTTCTGATAATATAGGAATGTATGGAATGTATGTAGGAATGTATATTATAATAAATATATTATTTTACATTATGCTCTCATTTTATGACTTTTATATATCACTACACAGCTTGCAGGGCATAATTAAAACATAATTGATCGTATACCAATCAGCACTGCAATTTTATCAAAATAACTCCATTTCATCGTGAAAATTAGTACCATATTTATTCTCGCATCCTTTATTACATCAATGCAGTTATTTAACAAAAATTTATTAAAATTATGTATCTGGAAAATGATATATGATTGAAACAACTGTAGCGACAATAAAACTTTATAACAATGGATTTGACTGATGTCCATCGTTCTCCATTGTCAGCTAGCAACAGCAATAATTTTAGGCAATTAATGAAATGTATATACATTCTGCAACAATTGCGCCAGTTAAATACAACATCCCAGAATAATTTTGTTTGCGATGGATTGAATATTTTTGAAGTCTAGGAAATGACGGATGCGCCAGTGTTAGGGATTTATTTTCATCAGATATAATTAGGAGCGTAACCTAAAAGCTATGTATAATTTTTGTAATGTCTGTTAATTACACATTAACAAAAAACCTCTCTGATGAACATAGCAGCGTTGTCAATGCACTGGATATTAAGAAAAAGTGTTGATAATCTGTCTAGATTATTTCATATAACAGATCTTACATAACTTAACTAATATAGGAATGTAGAAAAATTATTTTGAATTAGCGCCTAAGACTGTTTTTGTGGTACCTGAATAAGCTGTAAATTATTTTTCTCCTTTATTCTTCGACAGAATTACTTCATTTTTTAACTGTGGCCTATTTAACAACTGCTATGACTTGCTACTATATTTAAATATTCTCATTATCACCAGTGGCGTAGAAACCCTGTCTTAATTATAAAAGGAACGTGGCACTAATGACAATGGAAATATTTAAACATACTGAATAATTAGACCTAAAACATTTCATTACAACCGTAGATTTATGAAATATTTTATATAAAATATTGACAATCATTACCCTGAGCGAGGTTATCCAAATAATTTATTATTGTTAAATATGGTATCTTTAGAAAAGCGTAGAGCAATTATAACATTATGTTTTCTATATAAACTGTTAAATTATATGTTTGATTGCTCTATGCTGTTGTCTAAAATTTATTTCAAAATTCCTAGATTAGAATCACGTCAAAATGAACTATTTTATTGTCCTGCAAGTCGTACTAATGTTCTTAGAAAGTCCCCTGTGTACTTTATGATGTAAGGTTATAATCCGAGAAATCTCAACTGTGATTTAATTTATTTATCTTTCAATAGTTTCTCACATATAATAAGAAATTTGATTGGTTAATATTAAGGTTTGCGATTATTCACTTATTTATACAGGGTGTCCGGAAAATATGCGCACAAACTTCGGGAGCCTAATCTACTGATAAAAATAGCCGTATAAGCGTATGTAACACTTTTTCCAATTCTCAATAATAACGAAGTTATGGCCTGTCAAAAAAAAATGTTTTTTATTTGACAACTTTTTTTGTAGTAAACCGATTTTCTTCAATTTTTATTTATAATTATTTTCTAATTTTGATATGCCAAAATAAAATCCCGTTAAATATCCTATAAAAACGATACTCTTGTTTCAATTCACTAAAAGTAACCGATTTCGAGAAAAATGCCATCGAAGTTTTCACGTAGTCCTCAGCAATAATAAATACAAAGTGTGCTTTAGAGACAAAAACCGTGAGTCTGGTGTGAGGGAACCACTTTGAAAGTCTTTTGTAAATATTTTTTTATTTGTTAAGTATTAAATAAATCCTGTTTTCGATTCCGTGGTCTGAAAAAATGTTCTAGTATTAAATTTGATACCGATTCTTCTTAATCTTTCTGATAACATAGGAATGCGTGGATTTTTATTGTATGATTAATTTCTATTATTTCTCTTAAACTATTCATTTTATCTGTAATATTTTTTAATGTTCTATCAACAAAATTTTGAGGGTATTCATTATTTATTAAAACAGTTTTAATAAATTTTACTTCGTTGTTGAAAATGTCGTTGTTTGGTATGTGATGGTTAGATCTAAATTTTAAATATATGTCGGTGTGAGTTTGTTTTCTATAAACATTTGTTTCTACAGAATTTTAATTTTTCTTAATTGAAACATCTAAAAACGGTCGCATATTGTTATTTTCTACTAATACTTACAATATGCTACAAAATCGAGTCCAGAGTCACCAAATAGATTCAACAAGTCACCACAAATTTACACCTAAAATATGGGACTTACGCACTAACAGTTAACACGAAGATTGAATAATTATTTTAAACTCACGCAAGTTGCGTGTTTTGGCGCGAACAGTGGCTCTAAAGCTCTCTACCGATGAGACCGAGATATTTGAAGCTACTGAATGAACGCTCCGAGCCTTTTCGAAAGTTTAGGGCATGCGTTCAGTGTCTTACTGTGCGTACCGTGGAATGAGGGTTACTAGGTGAGGAATATACCAATCTCTGTGATAAATCGGACATTGCAAACTACGGTATTCTGTTCGTATTATGCATATACTTGAACCCCGGGATTGTTTTATGAAAAAGTATACAGGTGTGTTTTTACAAGAACAAGTTGTTTTATGTGACAGGTTAGAAACTGTTGAAAAATTACTGGTTTATTCATTGTTGTGTTTCGAGTAAGACAGGTGAGAAATTTGCTGTAAATACGAGACTGGATCAAGAACTGATTCCTTACAAAGTTTTTAAGAAACATTATAACTTATTGGGCCGTCTCAATTTTGCAAAATCTTTGTTTCTTGAGGGGAGGCTAGAACATAAAGGATAAAAAAGTCGACAGGAGTCAAATCCGGCCAGTATGAGGGTTGAAGAAGAACTGATATATCATTTTTATGCGAAACTCTCCAGTAACAAATGTCAAATTAGGGGGAGTATTGTCGTGGTGCAACGCATTTATCACTGTGACAGAATTCCAGTCCTTTTCTTGCATTCTTTGCACATATTCACCATAAAGTTTCAAATAATGAAATGTCTTGATTTTTTTAACATTGTTGAAGGAATTCATAATGAACCACTGACTAATCTAAGAAAATAGTTACCATGATCTTGACATTCGTGCTTTCCTGTATCTCAACCCATAGGACGCTAAACGCCTTATCAAAATAACGTTGCCTTCAAATTACTAAATTTGCATCAATTAAAACCCGCTGCAGTTAATCAGTCTTCTTTATAGCTGTCGCTATGACAACGCGGACGCGTATAGCTGACCAGAATTAACAGATGACGCGGAGGTCGAGAGCTCGAGAACGGTTGTGACTTATTCATCAGCGTATTCGTAATTTTATGGTATTCTGTGTAGAAAATTACAGATTACAATTAACTAAACTTTTGCACATCATTTTCATATTTTTTTGTTCAAAAACAATTGGTATTAGGACCCATTGTTACATGGGATTTTTTTATTTTGATATATACTATCGCCTGTTAAAATTATGGTAATCAATCTTCTAACACATATTTTCAGGTATTAACAAAATTGTGTGAAACTAACTACTATGTGGGCTGAAGCCCCAAGCAGCGTTGAATTACACCCATAATATCTATCCATATATTCTTTATTATTAGCTTTTGTAACATTTTTTACTGTTTTAGAAAAGTATTTTAAGCTAATATATATCAAATCTCTTACAATTCCTTTGTTCTCTGATATTCAACTCTCTACAACTCTATTCAACAATTGTCTAAAGAAATTAATCTATCTAAATTTACTAACCTGGTTTAATGAAAACACTTTATAGATATCTAACTTCTGACAGCATAGCTACATGTTTGGTATCAGAGAACATACATTCATTGATAGGAATTGTAAGAGATTTGATATATATTAGCTTAAAATACCTTTCTAAAATAGTAAAAAAATAGTAACAAGTTTGCCAAGTATAATTTTATTTATCCTACTACTTCATGTGCGTGAACTTAGAACCCCATTTTGAATAAAATAAAAATTAATATTGTGCTGAATTGTGCCAGATTTGTGCTACATTTTACAAAAATTTTAAGAAGAATAATAGCCATTTTCCTAGAAAATGAAAAAATCGTGTTTTTCACGTAGCCCCCACTTCGCGAGAATCGTATTTTTTTAATGTGTTATATTGTGGTAGTTGTTCTGAACATTGGCCGTTTAAAAAAATTTGATATCTGCCTCCATTTTCCAGAAAATCGGGAAAAATCGGAATTTCCTTGCCCCTATTTTATCACAATACGATTTTTTTCGATGTGCTGAATTATGCTAAATGCTCTAAACATTATGCCGCTTAAAAAATATTGATATCTGTCTCCGTTTTCCAGAAAATGCAAAAAATCGAAAATTTTGGTGTGATCTTACTGTGTCCCCTACTTAGCGAAAATCGTGTTTTTCTTAAATGTGTTAATTTGTGCTAGTTGTTCTGAACATTGTGCCGTTTAAAAAAGATATATCTGTCTCCGTTCTCCGGAAAATCCGGAAATTTGGACGTGAACTTAGCCCCTATTTCTGCCGAAAATTAAAAAACGTTGTTGTGCTGAATTGTGCTAGTTGTTCTGAACATTGTGTCGTTTAAAGAAATTTGATATATATATATATATATATATCCGTTCTCGAGAAAATCCGGAAATTTGGGCGTGAACTTAGCACAACCTAACACTACAAAAAAAAATAATTCAAGCTACAGTCATAAATATCGCAAAACGGGCATATCTCATTAAAATTGTTAGACATATCATAATTTGAACAATATTAAGCCCTACGTCATCAATGAAATCAAAAAGGTTATTTTCCAAGAAAGTTGTATACAGATCTGCATTTAAACGATCATTTCAAATATATACAGGCAATAAATTATTGTTGAAAATGCTACATGAAACGTTGACATTGAAACATTACTGAAAGCGTCTTGATCTTATTCCATGAGAGTTTTGTAACGCCCAGATATATTCATTGTTATTTATGCTGTCCCTAGTAAAATACGTTTCATCAGACCACATGATAAGCGAATTGAATCTGTCATTTTCATATAAGAAAAAATGTTTATTGCCATCTGCTAAAGTTTGTCATAGACCTTGTCGAACACCCTGTATAATGATTATACATTTTTTTAATGAGGAAAGACTAAAATATTTATGACAGATATTTCGAGCAACGAAATAATTCCGCCATCCAAAAGACCACGTCTTAAATATAATTCCTGGAATTTGTTTCGAGTGATATATTAAATCACCAAACGAAATTATTTGCAGCTGACGTCAAATGCTCGCAGCCCAGTGGCTGTGGAAATTAGGATGTTTACAACCGAGCTGTCGCTTTCTTTTCAGGGATCGACATTTTCCTGCTGTTCAATTAAAACATCATTTAACGTCACACCTTTTAGGACTTTTTATTCTCACCCCCCCTGAAAATATGGATTTTTTATTTAGATTTTTTTTAGTGGCGTTTTCTTTGACATAAGTATTAAAAATTACAAATACAAATAATACCAACAAACACTTTTAATGTTTTTTTCCGAAGTTATCTAATGCAAGTTTGATTTGTTTGGAATATTTTTCCGATAGTGACTAATTTTATTTATTAAGGTGGCCATATTTATGGCCCACAGTGGTGGAATATCGAAGTTAGGTAAACACTGCAAAAAGAATTATACATTGGATACTAGAGAGTTCTTAGGTAGTGTTAGTGTTTATATTGCTAACATATAATGATTTTATACTTAAAATATTTATTGACATTGTCTCTTTTTATGGGATTTTTACATAAACTTTTACAAAAAAATTTTCTCATTTAAAAGCAAACTATTTTGTAGAAGAGAAAGGTAAACTTAAAATTATCTATGTCGATTTGTACTTTGTTTTGTTAATCGCCATATTTAAAGATGGCGAGATCACGTTATCGGTATTTTTTGAGCCATAAATAGTTTAGCTATTACTAGATAGCAACATCTGTCAGGGGTTTAAAATCTTACTGCTTTGTAGGCTATACTCTGCTACTACTTCCTTAACGGCACCCTTAAGTTTATAGCGTGATAAATATACATTAATTTAGATAAAAGTACCTACTTTACAATTTGTATTTCCATATTACATTTATTTAACGAAAAGTACTTTATAATTTGTATTCTGTTAAGAGGCCTCTTTAGGCACAGTTTAAATATACCAAGAGTTACACCTTTCTCCATCCCCCCACCACTCCTTCTCCATTCTGCCAGCCCACTTCCCCTGCTTCACCAACTGAATATCGACTGCCGATCATCGGCTATCTATTTGGGTATGTTTGATACGTTGTGTCTTGTGAAACGGTGGTACTGTTCAGGCGATGATTGTAAAGCTAATGCTCGTGATAATATTTCGTTTTTTCACTTCTCCAATGATCGTGAAAGGCAGCATTTATAAAAGGTGTATTAACAGGAATTTAAATTTATGAATGACACTTTATCAAACAAATAAGATCGTGTATTAATGTAAACGGAGGTCATATTGAGAATTTAATGTAGCCACCTGAATGTAATTAAATTCTTATTAAAAATAATCTTTAGTTTTTTACGTAAGTAACTACTAACTTTTATTTTATTGCATCCAATAGAAAAACAAGAAATAAATCGAAGACGGTTAAATTTATAAAATAAATATATATATTTAAGAAATTCGGGACGAAATACGCAGAGTTACCCCAAAAATCATTCATAATGTGCAAGAAGAATTTCTTCACAGACTTGCGCATTGTCAAGAAGTTGGTGGATGGCAATTCGAACATTTAATTTAAGTATAAAATTTAATCAATTGTATTTTATTTTACATACCTCAGAAATCTCAGAATTGTTACTTTTTTATGGATAAAATTTACGTCTTCTAACATTCAATCGTCATTTACTCGAAAACTTTCCTATGTAAGAGGGCAAAATTTTAGTACTGTCTGATAGAGAATTAAACGATCTTTCAGAATCAAGGAAAAAAATATGGTGTTGCCATTAAAAAAAAATCGATGACGTCATTACTCGAAAACAAATGACATTTGAAAATCGTATTTTACGCTAAAATATGTATTTATTAAATTAAAAATCGACCTGTTCGAGGATTTTTCTCAAAAAATAATTGTTTCGTTTTTATTGAATTTATTCCATACTTTTGGCGCATACTGTATAATCGCTTTTACAGAGGATTTATCATGGTACGAATTTCAAAACATATTTAGGAAAGGCGAGGACGATGACTAGATGCAAATTACCAGTCCAACTTAAAAAACAAATGAATACGAGCCTATTCGCCGGCAAATTTTATAATCCCACATGCAGCCCGGATTTACCGCTATTCCGCGGCCCGTGGAATATTAGTTTGTATTAAGCTCACAAATCTTTTGTCGCGAAATTCCGTTTTAAGCCATCCCCAATCATTAAGCATAATTTCGTAATTTGCGACATATTGGTTGGAAACAGATATGGTATCGTATCCCCTGAAGCCGCGCTGAAAATTCCCGGCACGTTTTCAGCGAACTGAACTTCCTCGTTCCGGAAAAATAAAGACTTTCTATAAAATTATGTGTTTGGTTAAAATTGGGCGTTATTAGATCTCGAGGAAAACTTGTTTATTACCGACAAACAAATTTATTTAGGTTTAAATTAACAGGGGATTGTTATGTACAAAGTGTAACGAGATTTTGAAGGGGGCATTACACTTATTATAAAAAATAAACAGAATAGAGTCGTTTAATGGCAAGATGTTTTATGAAATATATTATATTATTTAATATTTATAAACATATCTTTCAGACGTTAAGCCAAGTGGCAGTCAGTTTTTATTAATAATAATACGTCTTTCTCAGATTATTAATTAATCCGAAATACCTTTTTTCAAACAAAATATAATATAGTTATAATTTTTTTTTACTATACTTAAACTCGCCGCCAGTGCATCTCGGTTGCCTGTAACGGAACGGCAGAGAGCGTATTTGCAATAGAAAATAATTTTATTTTTTATATAATTTGCTTTTTTAATAATAATAATTTTATTTTCCCATAGATAAAAAAAATACATTTATATAGGAATAGTCACAGTTGTCAACTACAAACTAACACGTAATACGGTAATATTCCTCTAAAGAATAAAAGCTGTTACCTAATAAAAAACTTTTGAGCTTAAACTTGAATGCATTTAAATGAATAGCATCTTTTATTTCATTCGGCAGCAAATTGGATATATTATGCAATCCTAAATAAGAGGGAGAAATTGATGTCACATTATACCTACAAAATGGGACACAAAAGTTATTCTTTTGTCTAGTATTTACTCGTATGATATGTATATTCTTATGTAGAGGAAAATTAGTTATGTTCTTAAAAATATACACACTCATTTCATATATTAATATATCTACAACAGTTAATATATTATATTTTTAAATAAGTTTCTACAAGAAGACTTGGAAGAGACACCAGCAATGCATCTTAAAATGCGTTTTTGTACGTACTTTAAATACATCCGACGCATGAGTGTAACACCCCCAAAAACAGACCCCATATGTCATTCTTGAAGCTACCTGCGCGTGGTAGACCATTCTGTTGTGTATACGACAGAACACTGTAAATTTCTCAAAACAAAACAAACCGAATTTAACTTAGACACCAGCTGTATGCAGTGTAATTTCCAATTAAGACACTCATCTACTACAACCCTTAGAAACTTAACATTATCTGAAAATGCCAACGATACACCTCCGTCTAAATTAATGTTCAACGAAGAACAATGTTTCTGTCTATTGTGGAATCTCAAAATATGAGTTTTGTCCGTGTTAAAATAAAGAGAGTTAGAGATATACCAGTCATTAATAGATTCAAGAACACTTTTTCACTTATACTCCAACTGCTTCTCTGAACCATTTGAAATTAATATAGATTGATCATCGGCATACATGACAATAAGTGAGTCTCTAATTACTGATTCCAAATCATTGGTGTATAATAAAAATAAAACAGGACCCAACACAGATCCCTGTGGAACCCCCATGTCTACATCTACGTCTACCCCATCAAAGTCAGATTCCACAACTTTATAGTTATAGGTTAAACTGACATATTGTTTGCGATACTTCAGAAATGAAGTTACCCAGTCAAAAGCCACACGTTAGATGAACATTTGATGTCATATGTACATGAGTTTGCAATAATAATGACACTCCCTCAAAACAGTTTACATATTATATAAATATGACCCTCTTTTAAAATTACATTCTTCATAGTGGAGTAGATGAACAATATAAAACAAACAACATATTCAAATTGAGATGTTGGTATGTAAAACTATTTCTGTACAAACATCTGTTAAAGTATAAGTTTTAACGCATGCTGTCGGTATATAAAATGTCATATTAAGGCACTGGTGTTAAAAATAATTTACTTTTAGGTGCTAAAAATAAATGACGTAATTCTATGATCAATCTCATTAGTAGCTGGATGAAACTTGTAGTTTTGGATAAAATTTAGCCCACGAAGATCTTCTTAAGAATTTGTAACGACTCTTCTATATAATGATGATATAATATGTTACTGATTTATCCAATTTGGAGTATTTTACAGTTGATCGCAATTGCTACGGATATTTATTTGTCATAAATGTTTGAGGCCATATAAAAACCTAACCTAACCTTTATATAAATTAAATAGTGTCCTTGTAAATCAGCTGCTATGCCGTTTATAGATGAAAAAAATAATAGAGGTCCGAGTATTGAACCTTATGGCATCCCACGCACGCATTTATGTTGGTGTCCACAACCAGTAATTCTCCACGCTGTATAGTGGGTTGTATAAAAAAGTTCTTAAAAATTTGTTCTTCCTTTTGAGCGTGACGCGGTTTCTCGACCAACATCCCATCCCAATGTGTCTCACGGGCGCAAAGAAGTATAACTTCAAAAATTGGGATTTGGATATCGTTTTAATTTATGGTGAAGTGAAAATACTAACAGAACGATTTCCCGATAAAGCTGTGCCAAATGCACCTACTTTTACCGTGGTATGCAGTGAGTGCAAGTGTTGTGCAACGCGGGCATGATACGGAAAATTTGCAACCGAATCGTGGAAGAGATGGAGGTCCAGGACGTCCACGACGTATTGCAGCAATGTGGAGTATCATACACGAGGCTCAATTATATCAGTACCATGTATAGCGTATCCCAGCATTAATACCAAGGGATTGGACAAGGAGGACCAGCACCATGCCGCCACAATCTCTTGACTTTAAATTTTTTGGGCTTCTTTTTGTATTATTTAAAAAATTAAGTGAATCGCATCATAGTGGACACTTTTGATGATTTACGCAAACGTATCATACTTTCTGCCAATAACAAGTTGAAAACGGACGAGAAACAGAAACATTTGTGTTAGTTTGTAGAAACTAGGTAATTAAACCACAAATTGATTTTATTAATATTTAATAGCAACAAAAGCAGTTAAATTTAATGAATAAAATAGATGATATTAATTTTTTTCCTTGCAAATTTCTTTCAATTTTTTATCCGGTTGCTGATTGCATGCTTTGTCTTGTCAGGTTTTATAGTGGATCAGTTCCCACTGCCGCGCAGAAATGTATTTTTAAATAATTTTCGAACAGGCCTTTTTGGTTAATTTTTTACAAAATTGTATTTGTAAGATTCCTCTGTACGATCACGTCTATTGAAAGCCTTGGCAAAATCCGTATAAACTACATTGACTTGTTCCAGTTTATGCAGTTCTTCACTAATAAACTTACTTGATGAAAATTTATGGTTGTAGATTTATCTCTTATAAAACTGCACTCTGTCATTTTCAGGAATATTGATGATAAATGTTTTTCTTGAATTTCGGTGATACATATTTTAAAAATCAAATATGTCATGGATTTCTTTCAAATTTGACTCTGCTACTTAATATAAAAAAAGTTAGTAAGAAAGCTGGTGGTTGTACTACTTATATTAAGAAAAAAATGGTAAGACAATTAGCAGTGGAGTTTATGTACTAACAGTATACGTAAATCCTACATTTATTAAGAAAGAACATATTTTTTATCAAATTTTTGACAGTGCACTATTGTTCCTCTGCAACTTTTTGCAACGCTTTTGCTTAGTCAACATGCTAAGCAAATTGTAAGAGGATCGTACTAAACAACAACATTGTTAATGTTCTTTTTACGAAAGAAATTAAGGTATAATAGTACAAAAAACAACATCTTGTATTAATTAATCTATAATATTATTATTATTAAATATTCTTTGTTATAGGTATCCTTACAGTCCAGCTCTGAATACTGTAGCGCTGCCTCATCGTACAAGACATAGTTATGGTTTAATTTATTTTAATATACACCATCATTTAGATCTACAATAATTCTAATCGCGTGGTTTACAGTACAATTTTAAATGTTCTCGAGAACAAGACTTGTAACAACACTCGTTCACAATGCCATCTGACTTTCGAAACTTTATTGGAATCATAGATCTCACAGACTCTTTTTGTAGGAAGGGGAAAATCAAGTTGGACTCGTCAAAGGCTGAATCATCCGAGTCTTCATATTCACCGTAGTTGAAGATGTCATTGTCTGAAAGGCAAAAAAATATATGGCACTATTCATATGACATGTAGACAAATATATTAATGGTGCAATGCATAATTTTATATATACAAGGTGTTTCTTAAGTAGAGGACACAAACATCCAGGGGAAACAAAAAATTACCAGCTTTAGACACTTACGAGTGGTGGAGGTGTGGGTATCATCGATTACACAGGTCCACAAAAAAAAAAGTGGTGTGTGCTGAGGGTCCCATTACATTTTTTCCATGTATTTTTTTCCGCTGAATACGAATCTGAAGTCAAAATGGGGGGTCGCACAGCAAATTTTAGAGAAAACCCATAAAAGCGATAAAAATCACATCAAAAGTTTAAACAGGTCCAAAAAACAAGCCATGTGTGCTGGGAGTTAGACTATATTTTTCTATTGTTTTTTTTTCCGCTGAACACGAATCTGAAGTTAAAATTGGGGGTTATACAGCAAATATTTGAGAAAACCTAAAAAAATCGATATAAATCACTCTCTCGTCATTTATTCCATATGATACCCTCTAAAACTGAAACAATGAGAAATGCTGTGAATTAGTGAATATTTACTATTTTACAGCTATAAGTATACCAAGATAGCTGTAAAATAGTAAATTTTCACTAATTCACAGGATTTCTCATTCTTTCAGTTTTAGAGAGTATCATATAGAATAAATTAGGAGAAAGTAATTTTTATTCATTTTTTAGGTTTTCTCAAATATTTGCTGTGTAACCCCCAATTTTAACTGCAGATTCATGTTCAGCGGGAAAAATACATGGAAAAATTTAATGGGACCCTCAGCACACCATTTTTTTTTGTGGACCTGTGTTATTATTTGCCATAAATAATATATCACCCTGTATTATATTAAAATAAAATAGATCATCGTATGTGCCATTATATTACCTTCACTTTTTAATTCTTTGCACTTATTTTGTATTCCAAACCAATTAACAACAAAACTGATTTATTTGATCAAGTGCATTTTTACACAGTTACTTAAACATATCTTAGGGAGGCCATACAAAACAATAATAATAAGCCATCTTATTTAATATTGTGTATTGTCAAATTAGGCTTATTTTTAAAAAAGATTAAGTTTTAATAATGACGTATCCATATTCAAATGCTGAAATGGTATCGAGACTAGGCGAATTTATATTGAAAGATTTCCAAATCCTCCAACTTCAAATCCAAGAATGCCTACGATTTTGCTACTGAATTTTACAAAAAAATTAACAAAATATTGACTTTACCGGTGGCATATTGTTTACCGACTAAGCTAATTTTTCCAGAGATGCTATAATAAACTTCCACAATAAACACGTTTGGTCTGATGAAAATCCTGATGCTATAATTGAATCTTGATTTCATCATCAGTTTTCTTTGAATGTATGGGTGGATATTATTGAAAATTATTTTGTTCGGCTTTACTTTCTACCAAGAACTTTAGCCGGTGCCTCCTACAGATATTTTCTTCAAAAGGTTTCAGCTGAACTATTTGGCGTTTCCTATGCACAAGACAATGAATGTAGTTTATGCACAACGGGGCTCCTCCACATTTTAGTTTGACTGCTCGTGAATTTTTAACTGAAAGATTCAGTAATAACGTGATTGAACGAGGCACTCAAGAACCAGGTCTACCTTGGCCAACCATATCACCCAATATGAACTCTATTGACTTTTTTGGTTGGTGACATCTCAAGACATTAACAACAAAATTGATTTATTTGATGAAGTGCATTTTTACACAGTTATCAAAACATATCTTAGAAAGGTGTCAAGTGCAGTTTTACGATACTTATTACATTGCTTAAAATAATAACAAAGGGGAATGGCCCCCTTCAGCCAAAATGCATACTTCAGATCTTCTTAAAACTGCAGCTTGAACATGTGCAAAACAAATTAAAGAAACAAAAAGTGAAGATAATACAATGGCGCATATGATGATCTATTTTATTTGTAATATTATACAGGGTTATATTTTTTTGGCAAATAATGATCGATGATACCAACACCTCCGCCACTGGTGAGTTTCTAAAACTGGTAATTTTTTGTTTCATGCCACTGTCATTCTAAATATGCACACAAAATTTGGTTATATTATCAAGCGTATAATAGCTGTCCTAAGACCCCCCATGTATATAACAAAAAACATTATTTTTACCACAGAATACGCTTCTGAACGTTTTACCTCCTCTTAGGACACACCCTGTATTATATTTCTTGGGGTAGGAGTCACCCTCTTTAAGCATCAAATACTTCTCTGTAAATATACTCCATAAGTTTGTTTTGATTGTTTACTATTTTTAAAAATCGAAAGAACTCTACTTTCCTATGACTTGAAAAAGTTTTGTTGTTTAGGGCTAGATTGAATATTAAGATTAAGCATAACAAGATAACTAAAACTTCTGCAACAATGAAAAATGGAAAATCATCCGGACCAAATGTCATTTCAGTGTAACTCAATATTTCAGAATCGTAAGACTGGAAAACTTAGTGGTTACATGGTTTGAAATAATTGTTATTGTTACAAAAGTCTTCTGTTGGTTCAGTTCAATAAGGGGATTCTAAAGGTACTTACAGACTCGTTTGTCAGGTCCATTATAGTTTCCTTGACATGCTAAACTAACTACTCTCCAAAGTCGATCCCCACAAAATTTTTCTCCTCTTTTTATCAAATGGTTAAGGTCGTATGGGTTCGAGTTGATGGAATAGAAGTTTATTGCTATGAGGAACAAAATCTTAATGTCCATCTGAAAAAAAAACGAAATGATCATTAACATCTAAGAGGCAGGTTATTTTCCAAGCTTCTGCATAAATACATGCTATTAACATAACTAAAATTTGAATTAATTTTATATATAGTGTGTCCACGGATGGAGTTGACAGGAGAAGAAAGTTTTTTGTTTTTGACTTTATCGAAAAATTTCACTCTTTATAAAAAGTTCTGCTTTTCGAAAAAATGAGACTATCATACAAACGTCTTAACTCAGATATACAGGGTGCTCATAAATTAAAAAAACATGAAAATACTCAAGAGAGAAATACCATTATTTATTATTTTGCACAACATTTCTATAAATCAAATATATTTATAGCCTGAATAGAGTCCTAATACAAATTTTAAAACCAAAATTTCTATTTTTACTTTTGCTCTACACACGTTACGAATAGTTTGTCATTTTTTCTCGTTTGCGCTCTTTTAATATCATGTGGCAGATCATTTGAATAAACCTTTTGTTTTCGGAAAAAAGTCAAGGGGGTAAGGTCAGATGGTCTAGCAGGATAATGGGCCAAATCTTCCTATCCACCTTTCACCATTGTCTAAGCAAGGCTGTAAAATGAGGAGGACAGCAGTCCTGTTGTCAAAACAGGTTATTGCGTACTTCTGGCTCTCAGGTATTTAAAAATGGTAAACCAAATGTTTCCAAAATGTTTGGCAACAAGACGGTTGTCCTGTTCAGAGGAAGATTTGGCCCAAACCTAACCTTACAACCCTTGTCTTTTTTTTTCGAGACGCCCTAAAACAAAACATTTATTCAGATGGTTTGCCATATAATAGGGATGTATTAAAAGAGCACATACGCCAAGGAATACATGAACTGAATGAGCCGCTAACTATTCAAAAATTATTAAGTTAAAGGAAAAATGTGTTGAGGTGGGAGGTAGAGGTAGAGTAAATGTTAAAAATATTAAATTTTGATATTAAAATTTGTATTAGGACTATTTGAAGTTATAAACAGATTTTTTTTATAAAAATGTTGTATACAAGAATAAATAATGGTACTTTTCTCTTGAGTAATTTCTTGTTTTCTTAATTTATGAGCACCCAGTATATCTGATTTAATACGTTTCTATGGCAGTCTCATTTTTTTGAGAAGCAGGACTTTTTATAAAAAGTGACATTTTTCGATTAAGTCAAAAACAAAAGAGTTTCTCCTTCTGTCAGCTCCATCCGTGGACACACTGTACATATAAATATTTAACACAGATCAAATACAAAGAAGGAATAATTTTACGCAATAATAACACAAATAGGTAATAATGTTTCTTACATAGAAACTAATCATGGAAGGTCATAAATATAAGTCAACGTAAACCTAATTCTGATAAAGTACCAATAAAAAATAACAAATACCAGTACATTTTCTTGAATATGAACTTTGTATTCTCTAATAGGATTTTTAATGTACATATTTGTTTACCAAATTACTTCACTGTTAAAATGATAACAATTCTTTAGGATAGACTAACCTGCTATTATCAAGAACATAAACAAATCAGTACGTCCGTATGTAAACGTTTCTTTGTAAATATACAGCAACCAAAAAAATTAGCAACAAACACGCGTCAGTTAAACAAAATAGTTTGTCGACTCACCTCTGTGTATCAGAATTCGAACGCAACTGATCTTTTCAATAATACGTTCAGCTTTTATACATCGATATTGTTTACTACCTTCTTAACACATTCAAATTTGAAAACAAGTTAATATGCAAAGAAGTAAATCTACCCCCACATGCATATGTTAGTATACTTAAAAACCTTAATGAATATTAGATTAGACGGGTTGCTAATATCATAAGGGCGCCACATCAAGGTCTGGACAATAACAGAAACTGTTATTCTTTGCAACTATTTTGAATAGTGTGTGTAAACATAGCTACATGATGAATAGAAACAAAGAAGACGCGAGAGGTTGAAATTATAACCAATTCCTCAAAAGTCAAAAAGAAGAGTTGTTATATTATCTTGGGTCCAATTTTTAGGTAGTATTTATAGTACAAGTGGGATATAGGCATTATTATAATAATAATTATAAAAAATGCCGTTATCCCGCGTGTACTATATAAAATTTTATCTAGAACTGCAAGAAATTTTATCTACAACTACCTTAAATTGAGAAAAATCCAAAATCAGATCCAGTTTGTAAGTTTCGATTCAAAATCAAGAAGCAAAGGCATTGTTATAGTACACCTGTCAAACTTGTTATAAACAAAACACAAACCTAGAAAAAATATAGACTGCGTCGGTTCATGATATAGGTCACGTGACAGGTGCCGCGTTTTCTAGGGACCTACGGTCCAGAAAATGGATATTTTAGTTGCTTTATGTTGGCAGTTGTGCAAATATGATGGCTGCATTGCAATCTGAAATTAACTAACTTGCTGTCATTTTAAATGTCATTAAAGAATGTGACATGAATGTGACCAATCACAGTAAACAAGTGAGCTTCACGCTACAATACAACCAACGTAAATTGGCATAAAAATCAAGATTTAGCGATTTGGACCTTTTAGGGCAGCCATGAATTTGCGGTCGCCGGCAATATGACACTGCCACAGTCTATATTTTTTCAAACAAAATTAAGTTTTCGTTTATACATTTCCTTGTGAAAATAGTGGTGTTGAGTGAAATAATGAGCGATTCAGAGGCAGAAGACTTGCCTCTTAAAATTGAAAAAGCTGCTGCAACTGCGGTAGCTTCACTTTTATCAGATAAATCGAGAACCAAGTACGAACAATTTTATAAACGATTCACTGATTGGTGTGCATCTAAGAATATAAGATATGAAGCAAAAGAAAAGGTATTATTAGCATTTCTTGAAGAATTATCCTAGAACTACAAATCGTCTAGTCTTTGGGCGTTCTATTCTATGCTGCGGTCTACAATCTATATGCGGCAAAATGTTGATATATCAATAAATTCAACAATTTAATTGCTTTTCTAAAAAAAGCAACCAGTGGGAGACAGACCAAAAAAGTCAAGAATATTAACGAAAGAGGATGTTTCAAAATTTTTACAAGATGCCGATAACACAAACTTCTTGGTAAGAACAAGTAAATGTTTGCGATTTGAAATTCATAAATGCAAGGTTGCCTTAATTATTGGACTTGGAGCTGCATGCAGAGTGGACGAGTTAACTAATTTGCTGTCAGAAAACGTAAAAGATGAAGGAAACATTTTTCATATCTTCATACCGGATACGGAAACCAAAGTTTCTCGAGAATTCTTTATCACTGGGAGAGAATCGAAATTGTAAATAATAGTAATACAAAAATATCTCGCCCTGCGTCCTAATCATGCCGATCGTGAAAGATTTTTTGTTGGTTACAGAGGTGGTAAATGCATGACTCTTTCTGTTGTTACAAATACTTTCAGTGTATTTCAGTTCAGTTCAGTTCAGTTCAGTTTATTGGTGCTATATATACAAAAGTATTTACACAAGTCAAAAAGATGAAAGAAGAGAGAAAAAGACAGAGTGGGACTTAATTTCCTAATACAGTAGTTTAAAAACACATATAACAAAACAAAATGTTGGGTAAAATTTAAATAATACAAAGTTAAAAATGTAAAATACACATACATACTTACATATAGTCACATACATACATATAATGATGTTAAGTGAATAAAATTGTATTATGAATACTTAATTGAGATACAAATACATATAAGTAAAAAACAAGAACAGGCTGGAAACATGTAACATACATTTATGACATTTTTGTATTTAGAAATTCATCTATGCTATAAAAAGCATTGATTAACAAGAACTGTTTTACTTTGTGTTTGAAACAATTAAAATTTAATTTTTTTGTTTCATTTCCAAAAAAGATTGCTTTTTTTCTCACTTTATTACAGCCTCAACAATGTACAGGGCACTATTTTCGGCGATCATCTACTTCACTTCTAGCCAACACAGGAGCAGATCTTCTAAGTATAAAACGGCATGGTGGTTGGAAGTTCAACATCGTGCGTGAAAGTTATATGGATACTCCTCTTGAAAACAAGAAAAAAATCGCCACAAAATTCCTGGATGAGAGATTGCCGTCATTAAAGCTTCAGTGCCCAGTATACGCATCTGATTAGACAGTTCAAGAAACCATGCATTCAGTTTTGGCGCATTGCCAATAGTATTTATACCGATAGGTTGTTTAGTATTTACCGCTTTACGTCGAAGAAAGAAGTGAACATGATCGCAGTTTTCATTTCTTAATTTGACGTAATCGTATTTTCTTACCATACCTTGGTATTGGATATCGTGACTTGGAAGCATAGTTCTTCATCTTTTTCTATTTTCAAGCAGATTTGTAATTAAGTATTTTTTGATCGATATGCTTTTTGAGCTCTGTTCGTATCATTGAGTAAAGTAGCCCCAAATATATGAAAGGTTCTGTTTAGTTTTTTAAAATATATTAAAAAGTTGTATATCTTTTTTTCATAGCAACCAAATGCTTGTTCGCATTTTTACCTTGATTTCTCTCGCACGGGATTGGAAGCATCACTGGACTGTTGTATGTATGTGATAATACGACTCAGTCTATGGATTTGTCGATAAGTATTATGACATGTTTATTTATAAAACTCGTTATTTGTTATAAAAATGTTTTGTTTTTAGCGTAATATCTAGTGATACAATAATTTTTCGGTTTTAATATTTTGAAGAAAAATTTCTTATTTATAAACAAATATAGAAACTGTAACTTACCTTCAATTTTGAAAAGCTGCATTTAGAAACTCTTTCGTGTATGTATATTTATTGGATTGTGCTTAAAACATTATCTCAGAGTTTTTATTTTTATTTCAAATTTATAAAAATTAGCAATTATACTATCTAGAAGCATGCATTGCAAACTTTCAGTACAGACCAATATTACAATTTTAAATGAACAGTGATTTCCTGATGGAAAAATATTAATAGATATTGACAGATCAAATACCCAGTAGGACGTGGATACAATGTATAGTTTCCTGACGATAATTGTTACAGAAAAGTCTATCTTTCCGTTTTTTTATGTAAATTAAATTTCAATTAAGCACAAGAAATAAAATTTTTCTATTACAGATATTGTCAGGGGGCTGTATTTTAATGTTTATAGATTATACACGTCGAAGTTATTCAGAAATCTTGTATACTCACTGGATAAAACAGAATCGATAACTAAAATGAAACAACGTTGACGATCTTTAACCAGTGTCTTGCAACTGCAGAATGAAACTATTTTGTAATCTTTATCAAAACCTTTATTATAATTGTTAGAATGTTGCATTTTTTATACTTTATCTTCTTCATTCATCGAATATGGTAGAGGATGCATTTCACTTCCCACAGTAGTATCGCATTTCATCAATAGTACAGGACTTGTGACAACATTCGTCTGCAACTTCTCTCCGAGGTTTCTGTGGAACGATGGAATTTGCGAATTCTTTTGACAGGAAAGGGAAATTTAATCCATTGTCAGTTATGTCGTTATAGTCGCCTTCATACTCGCTGTAAACCAAGGCATCTCCATCTAACAGAGTAACCGAAGCATTATATGGAAATATGTCAAAAATGTGTTATAGAATTATGGGCATTACGTGTTTTGGAAAATAGTGAAAATAGTGATATACAAGATCCGCCGTTATTCTTAAGATATCCTCATAGATTTAGGAAGAGGGAGATAAGCCAAAGACAATTGCGCATCCTGCCAATTTTCCACTCTTCTCACCCACCAGCCACAGACATCAATTTGAATGATGTCATATTACCGCTTAGGTGAACGTTGTTGGTTGGTGTGGTTTGATATTATTACTTATGTGTCCGTACCATTTCCGTATTTAATATAATTTCTTGTTTACTACAATATTTGGAACAAATAAAAATGTGGTAATTATTGATAATTAACAAAATACTGTAAATGGGAATAAAAACGAGAACTTTTGCAGCTTACTTGTTGTAGTTTTATTTAGAATTATAATTTTAGAGTCCCTAAAGATGAAAAAGGAGAGGAGTCTTGTACTAAATTTAAGGAACGAGCATATTTTTCAATATTTATTCTAATGTGTGTCACTTTTATAAACGAAATAAACATATAAATATTAAAGACAATCCTTCTTCAAAATGTGTGTCAATTTAATAGTCATTTTAAAGAAAAAAATGCAATTACTTATCACCATTCAAATCCAATTATGTTTAAGAACAGTATACAGGGTTAACTATGACTTAGTACAAATATTTTAAGAGGGGATAGGGAAAATAAGAATTATCGAAATCACCCTTCAAAAAAATTCTATGAAGCCAAAAAAAATTTTTTTCGATATTATTTAAAATCCTTATTTAACGCCGCCAATGTAGAATAGGCAACCAACAAGCAAGTAATGCAACAGTAGCTCAGTCGGTATCGCTGTCATGTCATAATTCAATTCCTGTGTTTACGTTGTAATTTTGTGTTCTTCTTCAGTTTTTAGTGCCTTATTTTAATTTTAAACGTTTTATAGTTATTAAATAAAGGAATATGTGTCGGGTACAGATATTTTTCCACAATATAGTTCGCCGGTTTGTTTTTCTAGGTTATGGGACAAGACCGCCGCGGGTGCATTAAAAGTTTTCTATTACCTACTTATTAGTACCACCCATTCCTTTCGTCCGATTTTCTTATAATAAATAGGCATTTTATCTAATTGTACCTACAGGAAGTGTCTTTTATCGGTAGTGAGTGGCTGTACTGAAAGAATATGTAGTTTTACCAGTTTATAACGAAATAATGAAAAACGAATGCAAAATACTGGAGCTAACCGGATTAACTGTTCTCTTAATCTATCAGGTATTATTACTAATAAGAATGTTAATTTTTGTCGTGTCTACATTTAGAAACGCTACAAAAAGACGACCGCATGGTAGTTGACATTGTTGACAGATGTAAGCTTTATCTATGAATCTAAACCATCTCAGTCGATTCTTATCATTGCGCCATTTTTTAAATATCGAGCTAAAATTCTGGAATAATTTTTTTATTGGCTTTTAGGCCTCCCTGAGCACGTGGTTAAATTTTTTGTACTTAGTCATAGTTAACCATGTATAATAAATTATTTTTATTATGTTTAAAATGTTTAATCAGTACCTACTGTATTCTTGAACATAACTTTATCGACTTAAAATAGACCACATAATATGAGGATATAAGTATATACTTCACCTTTCTCATGATGATAACGCTTTGTCTTAAGTGAAAATAAACGATATTCAACAAATAATGTAATACAAATTAACACGTATCAGTAAGTATAATCGTTTAGATTTTGATTTGGTTTACAACTTTCTAAAAATTTGGCCGATATTATTATTTTTTTCAGTATAACTATGGACATAGTGATCTCACTTAAGTCGCGGAAAACAGGTAGCCTTTGCTCAAGAAATATTTAGTCTTTGCTACCTCTATCTCTTCCAATCTATTTGGATATATTATATTCCCCAATCTAGCTGCTCCTTATTACTGTTTCTGGGGTTATCTAAAAAATTATTTGTACCAGCCAAGGCCAAGAGATGCTGAAGATTTGAAGAATAGAATAGGAGCAGATGTGTTGCTATTCGTGGAAATATTGTGGAAAATTTAGTAAATGCAGAAATATTAATAAAACGTTATACGTATATTTTGCATTACTCATAACGGGAAAAACTTTTTAAAAAATATTTAAAATGGACAGTGATGATGATGTTAAGATATCCGGGACACCATCAGAGTTAGTAGCAACTGCAAAACAAACAATTCGCTTACAAACAAATACATTCATTAATCTAAGTTGACATTATGGTCAAACTTCTCTATATTGGGAGCAACACTTAGTACAAAGAAAGATATTGATATATCAAAATATTTGAAATTACATGTTTTCCTGAAGCATCAAGGTGACAACTATAAACCAAAGAAGTGAAATTACTCAAGCACCAAATAATTCATATTTAATGAGTAAGGTACCTTTAGATATGAAAATTTTAAAATATCATGATATTAATATTAGTTTTTCATTTTCAGGTTGCCTTATTGGTGTTGCTGTGATTCACTATATCAATTAAATTTGAATGATATAGGTAGATGATTTGTGATCAAACCTTTTTATTGAAATATCTGATAATAAAACGAAAAGAGAGATAACGATCTCAGAAAAAATTGTTTTTTAAATTACCTAAATGAAATACAAAAATGATACTTGATCGCTAAGATATTTTAAAGAATAACGGAGATACAGGCTTGGGGAGTTATAAAAGGCGGATCCTCTATAGTATAAAAGATAGATCCTATGAAAGTCAGTTGCAGAAAGCATAAAAAGTCAATTATATGGTAACGTCAATGCCTTACGATTATTTCCCCTATGCTTTTATATATCTCCTGGGAAACTAAATAAAATGTAAAGTAGATGCAATTTTCAATTCAATCTTCCGGGAAACGTATTTATCTATAAAACGGAAATGTTACATCATATACCTTCAAGAAAGATACTTTAATAAAGTTGAATTTATTTCTTTTGCGCAAAAAATGTTTTATTGGTTATATAAGCTAGTTAATATATATATAGACTCAATGCTATTTAAATAATAACCCCAGAAATCAAGAAGCATATAATAATAATAATAATAATAATATCTCTACCCCTCATTCTAATCACAGGGATTAGCCCAGAAGTCGGAGACTTGTGCGGGAGAGGGGGCGGCATATTATTATTAAGCAGGCCGCATTTGCGCCCAGAAACGACTTACGTTGGTAGGCCCTAACCACTATTCAGTGCAGGAATGAGGGATGATTCCCCACATCAACAATTAAAGCTACAGTGGCTCAGTATGCCTTTCATGAGGGAATTTTAAAGTTGATACAAGTAAGGTTATATTATATTGTTAGATATACAGCACTTACATAACTTTTTAGCGAATGAAGGATAACGTCCTCTACACACTAAACTCAAAGTACTTGTCAAATGGGAACCACAGTACCTTGCCCTCTTCATCATCAACTGGTTAAAATATGGCGATGAACTCACGTAAAAGACGTTGACCAAGACAATAAAAATGACTTTATAATTCATCTGAAACATATAAATGTAAAACAATTTTATTTCATAGCATTTTATTATGTTCCAGTAATACATGAACTGCATTTATACGTAAACGCCATCTTAAGGGTCGTATTAAAGAAATAAGATTCGTTCTTTCTATACAGAAAACAAGTAGTAACTTACCTTTGGTAATTCTAGTCTATGGTTTGCGGACGAATAATTTTATGGATCGAAAATTTAGCTTTTATATGCCGCAGTATGTTAATATTACAATTAATAAGCTTGGGAACTAAAATATACCCTCCCCGTATGTATATTATACGCTTCAAAGGAATATTAGAATAGACAAGTTGCTAATAGTAATACCTAAAGATGCCACTCAAAATATATATTTTTTTAATAATGAGCACTGTAGCTATGGAAGACTATTGTTCTAACGTCATAGCTGACTGAGATGTTGAAATACAATAAAAAATAGCTTTGCACATTTTTTTGTTCGAGAATGTGGAATCAAATATGTTTAGACATGGTATTGTGTCTTACAACTGATAAATTATTGCACATTTGTTAAACTGAGAAGATTCATTAAAAAACAAGAACGCAGGACACTACGAATTTTTTCTTAAAATTAAAAACCAATGTAACGTTTAAATAAAACAACAGTAGTAACGTTTTTATCATGTATTTTAAGTAATAACCTAGACTAGACTAAGAATATTTGTTGGAACATTGCATAAATAGTTAGAATGTTGTTTTTTTATCATTTTCATATTGCGCTTTCTTCACTGTGTAAATTATTTGGAAGGTTCTATTTGCCACAGTAGTACCTCAGTTCGTTCAACGAACAAGACTTGTGACAACATTCGTTTACAACTCCTCTGCGGGGTTTCTGCGGGACAAAGGACTTTGCCAGTGCTTTAGAAAGGAATGGAAAATCAAACTCAGCATCCGCCACGTCGTCATAATCTCCATCATATTCGCTGCTACTCAGACCATCTCCAACTGGAATAATAAAGAAGCGTAATTATATGCACTAACAGAAACAAAAATGGAAAAGTCGATTACTGATATCTGCTTTATCAAGGAGCCTTTGGTCCTAATACTTACAAGATTTTTTTTCGTATGTTGGGTATCGTCCTCTACAGACCATGCTCAAAGTGTCAGTCAGGTGGGAACCGCAGTACCTTGACCTCTTAGTCAACAGGTGGTTCAAATATGGCGACGAGCAAGCGTAGAAGATGTTGATCAAGAGAAGGAAAAAAACTTTGAAGTTCATCTGTAAAGTAGAGATGAAATTTAACATTTGGAAGTTTTATTTGATACTAATATTATTTAAAACAAGTATTTCTTAAATGTTGACAATGTATATTGTAGTTTTGTGAAAGGGTGCTTACCTTATTGTTGTACTTAGTTCTAGTCTAGGACCTGCAGGAAAGTGACTTCTAGAGCTGGCCCTCCAGCTTTTATATGCTTCACATCCGAGGTGTTACATATTCACATGTAAAAAGTTTGTCTGCCCCCACATTGTGTGGGGGCACACTGAAAACGTTAATGAATATTAGATTCGACGCGTTTCTAATACCTATATTTAGGGCGCCGGATCAAGACCTTGGTTTGATTTTGAGAATAACAAACATCTTTTCTTTGTCTGTTCCTTTCTTTCTGGAGAATTTGTCGAAATGTTAACTGTACAAAACTGATGTCGACTACGTTTTAAAGAAATCTATAAATACTATATGTTGTTAAAATTATAGATAGTGATGTACGGTGAATGCGATTCCATAGATGTATCATTTTAGAAGAGATTAAGAAACTATTAAATATAGAACAACAAACAGATGCATTTTTTTTTGGTATAAACTAGATTGTGTTTAGAAATATAGGCTCACGTTAAGGCAATGTTTGTAGAAACCGAGGTGCAAACATACAGGGTGTTAAAAAGAAGATTGTAAAATATTTAAGGAGGTAATAGTATGAACCAAAATAAGCAGAAAAGTCTCAATAAACATGGGTCCGCAAAGTAACGGTTGCGGAGATATGGAATGTTTTATGTTTTTAGCCCCTTTTTTATTTTGCAAAAACGTTGTGTATTTTCTTATAATAGTAGGCGGATGTTTAGTAAAATCAACAACCCAAGTTTACCGAATAAATATATATTTATTCTGTAAACTTTGGTTGTTCTCAGTGCACAAGTTTTCTTTCGCTATGGCTGGTTACTCTAACGCAGAATTAACAGACATGCATTTCATGTATGGTCGTGCTAATGGGAACGCCACCGAAGCGCGACGTCTATATGTTGACGCTTATCCAACGCATGTTTGAAAGAATTCACCAAAGATTGCGTGATACCGGTTCCTTGAGCAAACAGTGCCATTTATCCGGAAGACCAAGGTCGGTATCCACTCTTAGAACAGAAGAAGAAATTCTAGCACTGGTAGAGCAGAATCCAGGAACGAGTGTGCGGAGAATATCAGCCGAGGTAGTAATTAGTGGTTCTCTTGTTTGGAGAATCATTCACGAGCAACTGCTTTATCCATACCATGTGCAACGAGTACAGGCCTTAAATCCAATAAATGATCATCAAGCACGTTTGGTTTTTTGCCGCTGGTTTCTACGTCATGATGCTGAAGACCCTCGTTTTCTTGCAAACATTCTTTTTACTGATGAGGCCGGGTTCACAAGAAATGGATTGATTAATTTTCACAATACGCATATTTGGGCCGACGAAAATCCTCATGCTCTAATAGAATCTGGACATCAGACACGTTTTTCATTAAACATTTGGATGGGTATTGTAGGTGACAGGTTTCTAGGTCCTGTTGTTTTACCAAACCGATTAACAGGCGCTGCTTACCTCAACTTTCTGCAGAACACACTGTATGAGTTTTTGGAACACATTCCTTTGAATCAGAGGCAACAAATGTGGTTCCAGCATGATGATGCTTCAGCTCATTTTTCCATGGCCGTTAGAGAGCAAATACACCAAACTTTTCCACATAGATGGGTAGGAAGGGCCGGACCTGTTTTATGGCCTCCAAGATCTCCTGATCTGAACCCTCTAGATTTCTTTGTTTGTGGATATTTGAAGACATTAGTGTATGGTACTCCTGTAAATAGCCTGGATGAGCTGCAGCTACGGATTAATCAAAAGTGTCAAGATATCCAAATCTGCAAAACGATATCAATTGTTCTCTTCACAAGTTCAGCACTATAATAGGTCCTTATAACTGGGAAATAAACTGTAACAAATAAAAAAACGTTATTTTACTGCGTTATTTATTTAACATTCTGATGCTGTCACAATTGCTTCAAGACGGCGAATAACTTAAGGTAGCCATGAATAATTTAAATGTATATGTCGTAGTCATTAGATGTAATTCGTCATTTCACGGAAAGCCTAGTCATTGGCTGTATTGCCGGCAAAGGCTGTAATCAAATGAATGTTCCTTTGATTCACTGAAATTTTACATCATTTCACGGATTGCCTGTTTAATTTTCATCAAACAAAGTAAATGGTTAATCGATTATACGTTACGGCGCTTGACGGATTTTTCTTTAGTCATTTGCTGAATATTCTTAAAATGTAATACTACCTGTAGAAAAATGCAAAATAGAAAGTAAACAAAATATTTTTATATTAGCAAAATATTAGTTCCGTTCATTTGGAACAAAGCAAACATATATTATCAATCATATACCAAATGGTGCGTAGGACTTAAATTGAATAATAGATCAAAATCTCTTTTAGATGAAAAAAAATATATATATTCTAAAGACTTAACGTAAATGAAAACGGCTCTTAACAGTCAGACTCGAATAGTTGTAGGTATATATGTATAAACATATTATTATATACAGAGTGGACACGGGATAATCCTCCCTCTATTTTTCTCCGTCATTAGTCGAAATACGAAAAAATGTGTAAAAATAAAAGTTGAAGGAACTTTTAAATATTTTTTAAAGCAGAAAAAAATAAATATCGCATTTCCCAGATGTATATAGGTTTAACTTTTATTTTATTTAAGGAAACACCTTCTACACTATCAACTTTTCAAACATGTATTATACATGATCTTGTAATGTTTTCGAGATATTACATGTTTATTGTTAATATGCAACATCATATAACTCATGATATATGATATCATTTTTAAATGAAAGATATGAAGTTAAGCATTTTAATTGAAAATTAGGTTTTAAGGTAAAATAAGAATACTTCTGTAAAATTATGAAGTTATCAGCTTTGCATTCAAAAAGAATAAGGTCATATTGAACCATTCTTATAAATTTATTTCTTTTATTTTTCATATACCTTAAAAAATCTTTAAAAGTATATTAGTTATATGATGTTGCATATTAACAATAAACATGTAGTATATCAAAAACCGTAAAAAATAAGTATCATGTATAATATATTTCTGAAAAGTTAAATTGGCGGTTTTTCAATGGCGTAACAATATAGTATATAGTGTTCCAGTTAAAAAACAAATTCAAACAATAACGGAGAACAAGGAGAGGGAGGGCAATTTTCATGTGATCACTGTATATATTAAAATCCTGTCTGTACATATGGTTATTTATTTACAATAAAAAAAGTAGAATTATTAGTTATAACGGACCGAAATTCTACACAACACAATTCAGCAAATGACTAAAGAAACGTCCGTCAAACGTTTAATCTTTTACTCTGTTTGACGACAATGAAACAGGCAATCCCTGAAATGACAACACACTTCTGTCAATCCAAGGAATAATCATTTGATAACAGCCTTTGCCGACAATACAGCTAATGCGATGTAACTGGTCTGCTACTTCCTGCCCGACCTAAGCGGCTCGACTTGCAGGAAGCGACCTACATTGTCGTAGGTACTTAACCGCAGACCTCTCGCCCTGGGCGATGCGCCATTAAATCTATAAATGATACTGCAGGAAACAACTACTCCACGGGCTAATGCCGCGACTGGCATTGAATTACACCTGCAGTATCTGTGTGAACAGGCAAGAACCTTTGTCGGCCACTCCACCAGACATAGACCGGTTTCGGGCTTGTTAGCCCTCACCAGTATGCCATAGGTGAGATGACCGACAATTGAACTGGGTTCAAGAGTATAATGTTCGGCCAAACAGTGTAGCTTTTATTAGGCTCCGCCCATCAGCACCTTCAACGGCAAATTTAACTTTGTGCCCCTGTAAGTTAGGCAATTGTATGCAGAAATTTAGCAAAACATGTCTTCTTGACGGACAGAGTTCATGAATATAAATGCAAAAAATTGAAATCTGAGGCAATTGTCTGTTATATGAAGACTTGATTTACTAGACCGAAATATTATTTAGACCTAAATTTTTTTTAAATATGGCTCTGCTGTCTAGTAAAATAGACTTTTATTAGTTGATTAAAACTTGCTCCATCTTAATACGAATTTCCATTGAGGAGAAATATGAAAGCGCATGGACGTCTAAAAACGGCTTTGTAAAATTGCGACCATTACAGCCTTAACTGCAGAACATGAGTCCATATAGGTCATCCCATCATACTATAAACAAGCAGCATAATATGTATCCTATTCACTTTTCGTTTGCAGCATTTTAAAGTGAGTGTCCTGTAATATTTTATAAACGAGCAATAAAAAAGTTCACTCCCTTTTAAGGATGAAAATTTGTACTGAATTTTATTTAATTCAGTTTATTTCCATGGAAGCTACCTTGCAATATGACCCATTCCTTTCAGAAAACCTTATGTATATGCATTAATAAATGCAAGCAGTTTGTTTACTTATTTTATTGTGTTCTAGAAAATTTTCACACTATCAATTACTTGGGACTATTCTTTGGTCGAGTTATGAAACATTTTTGCTATAAAACGCAATCCCGAAGTTGAAATGAAGGATTTCTTTCCAATATTTCAAAAAGAGTAATGAAATACGATACGTAACAGCCTCATATATTTTCTTTATCGTTCGTAGCACATAGAGGAAAAAGACGTATTCAGTGTATAGTATTGTACATATAAATCCATTTATGTAAAATTGAAATAAATATCGACAGATGATAAAGGAAACCAAGCTCTTAGATGGAAACAAATCTTGGAGGACTTTTGGATCAAAACTGATTGTATGTAAATGATGCATATATTTATACAATACTTACTGTTTAATTTGATATTGTTTCTAAGGTTAGATACAATTTTGTAGCTGGAGTTAATCTTCACTTTTTATTTTTAATAAGTAAGAATTTTTCACATTTCTAGAAGTAGGTATAGTCAGAGTGACGACATGTCTTTTTTGAGGACAGATTCGCTTTTTATGTGTTAAACTTAATGTCCTATCTCTCTCTCTTTTACGCATAATCATCTTTTATCCTCTTTTTCAGTCTGCTCTCAGTATCAGCAACGTTTTTCATTTTTAGTGACGAAAATTGTTTTGAAATTTATGCTCGATTAAATTTAAGTGATTTACAGTCATTTTCTCACTTATTAAAATTCAAAACTTCTGAAAAATTACTTAATTTATATTGTACTGGATGGCAATGGTATTATTTTTACCCCTAGCAACAATTTTAAGCAACAGAGATTTGCATAAAAAAAATCATTTAAAATAAAATTTTCTGCAAATTTCTACAAATGCACAGAATTATTATTACCAAACTGAGCATTTCAGTTTTCTGAATGTAAAATATTCATATAGGTGATGATTGTAAAACTAAGTTTTACGGAAAATATACGAGGGGTGATAAAAAATTAACGGGAATTTTGTAATATCTCGAGTTGTATTAGTCTGATTTACCTGATATTTACTTTGTTGTATTGGCAAACGTCTTTGAAAACTATATTTACATTGTTAACCATATCGGATGTTTACAAAATATTTTTGAAATTTTGGATTTATTTGTGTTTGTGTTATGTAAGATGTTTTTATTTGACCAAATTAGAAATACTGATTTATAATAAACTAAATAAAAGTTTTTAATAAACGCAGATACATTTCCATATGTCCTTTTTTTGTCCTCTTTTTTCCTCATTTTGATCTATTTTGTGCACATCTGGATCTAGTCATCCTAGGTAGGTATTATAGTCGATCTTCTTTTTAAATCGTATGCAATGTGTTCCGATTTAAATTGATCACAAAGGAGCATGCACTTATCTATTATTATTCTTCAGCATAAGTAAAATTTAAATAAAACAAAAGTGTATCTTTACTATTGTGTATTTTTAATAAGAACCATTTTATAAAAATAGCATAGTCCTAATCTAGGCTGTTCAAGAAACTTTGCAAAGCATTCATCATAGTAATTGTGAGAATATAACTTTTTTTATATTGTATTTTCTTCTTTCAGCAGATCCTAGGGAACTATTTGCCGCAGTAGTATCTCAACTCGTTAATCGTACAAGGCTTGTGGCAGCACTCGTCAACAACTCCCCTACGGAATTTTTGTGGAACAAAGAACTTTGAGTATTCTTTGGACAAATAAGGGAAGTCAATCTCGTTGTCGTTGATATCGTTGTAGTCTCCTTCGTACTCGTTGTAGCTGAAAGCATCTCCATCTGAAACAATAGGTATTATAAACTCAACTAGCGCCAGGAATGGCAAAACCAAGAACTACTTCCATAAAAGCGGGAAATTAAAAATATATAAATCACTTTTTGTGCATATATATCACATATTACAAACATTCATGCTATTCTATATGACTTACATGCTTTTTTATCGTACGAGGGATACCGTCCTCCACACACCAAGCTCAATGTTCTCGTCAGGTGGGAACCGCAATACCTTGTCCTCTTTGTCAGCAAATGACTGAAGTACGGCGACGAACATACGTAGAGGATGTTGGTCAGGACAATGAAGAAGACTTTGAAGTTCATCTGTAAAAAATGTTACTATAAATTAAAAACAGTTCTTCAGTATTTTTTTGAGTATATAAACGACGAACAATGCCTTACGTTGATGTAATTCTAGCCTAGGACTTGGAGGAGAGTGCCTCCTAGGGCTTGTCGCCAGTCTTTTATATACCCTGATAGTTCGTCATTTTCCAGACTTCGTGGGCACATATTCTGTGGAAAATTATTATGTAAATATATATGTGGAAGCTTTAAACAGATTCAGGTATCGATAGTTCACGGTTGATTGCACCTCACGTCTTAATACATTTAATATGTCGGTGAGTCGGTGAAGGCCGAAACGGTAAGTGGCAAAGAAGTAATCAAGGTGACAAATTACTGCAGAGCATCATAGTGATCGTATATTATTAGAACTTATACAGCTTCCTGCAAATTACAAATATCTGGAAATGTGAAATCCTAAGTTAGAATATGCCCACACCTTTTTTGAAAAAAAAAACTATAAACATTAGAGGTTAGTAAAAAATCGAAATATACAAATTTTGTTTTTGCTAAGTAATCTAAGGTAAAGGACTGATTCATCAGACCATTTTAAAAAAACGTAGAAAGTGTTTCATTGTTTGTAGTCTGATTAACGTTATTTTATTTAAAAAATTTTTATTCAAATCAAGAATTAGCAAATATGCTCTAAGAAATTAGATGGCTGCGGTAATGGCAATGATTTACATTATTTTCTTAAATTAATTTCAGTTTCAGCAGTGTCAGCAATTTATAACCGAGAACGTCTAAAAACTAGGTATTTAAAAGTTAACATTTAACCATAGACCTTATAAATCATGGACGCGCAACCATTTTCAGCCTACAGAAATCGTTGATGCTCAGATGTGTGTGACAGAAATAGAGCTAGTCCGGGCAAAAACCCACAGATCATTGGCCGAAAAAAAACAAAAACCGTTATTGACAGACGTATGACATTTACGGTGATAGACCGACTCCACCATAGTTTATGTGTCTTTAAAAACTATTGCTAATAGACACACTAAACACAACTAAATCACAAAAGGCACACAAATCATTAACAATATTAACAGGAAAGGTTTTGTCAAGTTATGTTTATATATTTTTCTGTCATAGAACATCTTTTTTTGCCAGAACTATCTTCATCCCTCTTGTACACATCAGGACACCGGACCTCTTATTCTAGGGCCGGTCCATGATTTATAAGGTCTATGCATTTAAAACCTTGCGAGGTCCTTGAAATCTCTACATGCAGGCACTATACCACAAGAGTCGGGCCTCAAAATTTTCTTTTTCTTTGATTTCACATTTTTTTATCTTGAAAAATGCGCACCTCTACATTAAAACCAATAAGATGCCTTTATTTAGTACCATTTTTAAAGTAAAATTGATGTTAATTTACAATGCTGCAAAAAACCCAACCTTAAAAAATATTAATTTAGAATCCCTTAGAAAAATTATAACTTTACAGGGTGTTTATTAAAAATTGGGCCATACTTCAAGGCTAGTTTCGTAGAACTCTCCAGCAGTTCCGGTTATACCGGAAGTCGACACCAACTTCGTTATTTTAAATGGGATACCGTGTATATTATTGCATTTTGGAATTCTACGGAAGTATCCACGTCTTCCGGGAAATAGCTAGATATCTGGTTGATTTTTGGTATGCATAAAGGACTTGGACGACGCTAAATTATGGTACATGGTAAATTTAAAGATATTATACCAAGAGTTTTATTTTCAAACAGGTATAACTTTTTTATTGCAAATGGGACACTGCCTTTTTCACTCTGTTTTATGCTCATTGAAGTCGTCTTTTAGAATTTAGTAGGGACTTGGCAATTCAATTTTCAAATATATCGGATCCAGATAAGATCTAGTCCCCAGATTTTTTTTAAGGATAGAGATTTTTAGAAAATGATTCGTTAGTTTGAAAGAGCCTTCAATTAGACTAGAAAAATCTGAAAGGTATAATATAATGCCGCAGGTGCTCATCATATACAGGCAGTGGCGTAGCCACGGGAGGGTTTTGAGGGTCAGAACCCCCCACATGGGTTGGGTTGGTTGTGTCATATAGGTAATGTCTCACTACAAACCTGCAATCACTCTATTTGCCAAGATTTAGCAACGCGGTCAGTGAACTAGATCTCCTACGGCAACCTTACATTAGAGTTCACCTGCAACTAAGTTCTAATTTTATTTTTGTCATTTTTGTAACAAATAGTGTTGCTGTTTGTACTGTTTAAGAAAGGTATTTTAAGCTAATATGTATCAAATCTCCTACAATTCCTATCAATGAAGTCATATGTATGTTCTCTGATACCAAACATCTAGGTATGCTAATGAACATCCACAGACAAAACTCTATTCAATAATTATCTAAAAAATTTAATATATTTACTAACCTCTGGAGTGGGAACTCGAAATTCAACCACAATAATTGAAATCTCACTTATTTCTACGTTTTATTAGGATCGCTTCATCAGGTGGCCTCCTTTAACTTGAGTCAAATATCTAACTATAAAGATGATTATACCAATAAATTAAAATTATTTGAAATTGAATGTCAAAATGAAATATCATTGATAGGAATTGTAGGAGATTTGATACATATTAGCTTAAAATACCTTTCTTAAACAGTAAAAAATGTTACAAAAGCTAATAATAAGGAATATATGGGTAGATATTGTGGGTGTAATTCAACGCAGGTTGGGGCTTTTGTCCACTGAGTAGTTAGTTTCACACAATATTGTTAATACCTAAAAATATATGAAAAAAATAGTGTTGCTGTTTGTACTTGTCTATTATTTACATGTTTATCATGAGATTGTTTTTCTATTTACTTTTTATTGTTTCAATTTATTAAAAATTATTTATTTTTTTTATTAAAAAAATCTGTATACAGGGTGTTCCGTAAAGAATGCGCCAAAAAGCAAGGTTAGATTCTAAACGTCAAAATATTAGGATTTCACCAAACATGCTTTAATAAAAAGTCGCTCCTCTTCGATATACAGGGTGTCAATTTTTTTTTATTTTTAAAATTTATTTAATAATTACTGTAATTATCATCGAAAACATATGAAATTTTGCTACTGGGGGTTTTGGGTAACGAGAAATTCGAATTGCCATTTTGCGACAGCTGCTAGAGGCGCTAGATACGCGTAACTCTGGTGTTATTTTCAGCTGAAACTTTTTTATGAAACATCCTAGCAGAATTTAGAGAACGCATTCGATAGACCGATTATTATTTCTACGAAGTAAAGATACACTTATTTGAAACCGATAGAACGAGCCGTTTTCGAGATATTTGTCTCCAAACGATTTCTAAACCTAATTCATGACATACTAAATAGGAGTACCTACATAATAAAAAAATGCGCCAAAAAGTAAAATTAAATTCTAGGCGTTAAAATATTAGAATTTAGTTATTAAATGCACATCATTATGAATAAAAATAAATGTATTAAATTTGAAAAATGCAATTAATATTTTTATTTTAACAACCGAAACCTCATATATTTTCGATGATAATTACAGTAATTATGAAATATGTTAAACATAAAAAAAATTGACACCCTGTATATCGAAGAGGAGCGACATTTTATTAAAACATGTGTTTGTAATACTTTGACGTCTAGAATCTAACCTTGCTTTTTGGTGCATTCTTTACGGAACACATTGTATACATTTAACTTAAAAATGAATTAGATTTTCATGATTATCTCACAAAAAAACTCGTGTTTCACAATTTGATGACAATTACCCAACAAATAACAAAAATTATCGTAAAAAATGAAGGTCTTTCTAGAGCCTATAACTGCTTCCCATCAACGCGAAATTTGCGAAAATTTTCGAGAATTATTTAATGGCGGGAAAAGTTTTAATTTTTAGCCAATTTCAAAAACTGCGAAATTCGCGAAAATTTTCATGTCCATGAGGACAAAACTTAAAGTAAGTAAACCTGTACAACGATAAGTTGATTAATTAGCACAATTTTTATCCAAGGGAGCTAGTCTCAAAGTATGGCCCATTCTTTACTGAACTCCCTGTATAGTACCATCTAAGATGTCAAAAATTAACCGCATACCGTCTCCAAAATTTGCTTACTAAGGTTCAATAGAATATTGTGTTCTTTTGAAAAAGATATATATCTAGTTAAATGTAAACTTTAAAAGGAATCTTAATTCAAAACTAGTACCTACCTATAAATTCCAACATTTAGGTATTAGTTTGCTTGAAGCTACTAACGTTTTGAAAAAAAAATTTCTTAAAAAATAATTTTGCAAAATCAGCTTCAATAAAATTATACATAAAAATTTAAAAAACTGACTTACACTTTCTGTCTACATTTTGACCACTTTCATATCTTGAGAACTTTTTCTTAGTTACAGCTCATCATAATCTAAAAAAAACTCTATACTGGTTCAATGCTACTAAATTCATTTCATGTATTTAGCTAAAGTCCAAGCAAAGGATTGAAGGAAAATATTTTTTTTCTCAGAGTAAAAATTAAGTTTAAATAATTATTATTAATATCAATTTCATTTGACAAATGAATATTCTTTTAATATTTAGTATAAAACTGATTATTTTGTAATAGGTACCTACATCTGAAAAGCTCTTCATTTAAAGATAGAAATGTACAGTATTCTGCTGGCAGGACAGATATGGCTCATTTCAGTACTTTCATATAGAAAGTTACAACTTATTGAAAGTATGTGTACGTGATACAGTCTTAGCTACTGTATTCGACAGTAATAACTACAAGTATTGAATGTTATAATGGATTTGTTGTTTGATAAAAGGAATAGGTTTTAAAAAAAATATAATTATTTTCGAGTTTTAGTGTAAACTTCAAATATCTAAATATTAAATATAGTTTTTACAGTAAACATTTTATGAAGTATTACTTATATGACAGCACAAAATGTAATAATATCCATTATGCTCAAATTATAAAGCAGCCTGTAGTAGGACATTTACAAAATATTCTAATAACAGTCAATATACCATTCAAGTATGGTGTGGTGTTGCACTTAAAATATTAAAAAAAAAACACCAGAAATGTTGGAGTATATACAGATTTATTTTATAAAGAATGTTACCGGAGATAATCTACAAACACCAGCACACATAACAATTGCAAGTGATAATAACAAAATTCGCTAAACCAGTCTGAACAGAACTTAGTTCTAAAATGTTCATCTACATGCCTCCACTTTTCTGCAGCAATTGTGCAAATCGGTTCGTTATCAACAGGGAAACATCAATAAATCTATCTACGCAATTCGTAAGGCAAGTTTCTGTCCTACTATCCAACTTATTGGACGGTTTATCGACACATTTTTCCCAACAGAAATCGTTGAACTCGTGTATCTGAAACAAAATTGAATTTAAATATTTTACATAACCTCACATAATATTAAAGTCACCTGGGCATTGAATTGAGCTTTCTGCTTTTCTACCATTAAAAAATCCTGCAATTCTTTATCACCTTTTCCCTCAAACCCGCCAGAAGAAAGAGAATCTCCGAAATCAGTCATATTTAAATTAAACACAATAAAATTTTCTAAACCTCCTTTACCACAGGCCACAGATCACAGAATACCGATCAATCGATCATATATAAAACAAAGATACCGACACAATACAAAATACAAATTTGTACCGAACCCGAACCCACAAAATATAAAGAAGAAGAAATTTTGTGGCACAGATTACACCGATTGTACGTTTATTATGTGCGGACAAAGAAGTGTTTAAGCTGACGACCATCATTGTACTCTGTGGTTTGTGGCGAGCAACGAAACGAACTTCTCCCTCCCCTAAATAAGTGCTGCCAATCAAACCATAGTAACCATGCATTTAAAAAAGTTTTAGAATTCTGCCAACTGTGTGTGAAAGAAAGTGAATTGAAAAAGATTATTTTCTTCAAGCCAAATAGGCTACCATTCCGACTTAAATCTTAATTATCGAAGCTTATAAACCAATGGTTTTGAATCGATCACTATTTCTATGAGTGATATCTTACAAAGTGATCTTAAGATCAGTTAACTATATTGAAAAAAATGTTACTAATTGTAAGTAGTTTCGGACTTTCGGACAGTGAGAATAGTTATCTATGGTTTCGTAGTTTGTTTTATTTACAGCAGTAGGCACAGAAATCACAGAATACAGACAGCAGCATAGATTACCCTACTCTGACAGCTTTTTTTTCGGCCAATGATCTGTGCTGACAGCAGCGAGCAGTGTTTGTCAACAAAAATCTTACTTGAATGTCACAAGAAAGTGGTAGAAATAGATGAATACTGCTAACATTTATGCATTTGTATAAGCTTCTGCATAAATTAAATAAAAATGGTGACAGAAAATTGGAGAAATTCTGTAGGATCTCTGTTGTCACTGTAAGTACAGTAAACATTTAAACATTTAAAATTCTTTTAGCAGATGCTGCAATTATTGCCTTACATTTTTAGGACTATCGAATATATATTAAATAATTTATCGATATATGCAAATGAGAACATTGAACAATTGAAAATATTGCCTCCGAATATTAAAAACAGAATTTTAAGGAAATTCACGGCATCATCATATTTCTGGCAAAATGTGAATTTTAAAGATATATTGTGTGCTATTGTAAATGATAACACAACTCACATAAATTTAACTTCGGCTACTATCGATGACGATATGTTAAATATTTTAAATGCATGCAAAAATGTAAAAAAGTTGTTTCTTACTAGAACTGGAGGTAATCACATAACAAATACAGGTACATTCTGTTATTAAAAAGGAAGAAAAAAGTAAGACCTAAATATTCCATATTTTAGGACTGAAAAACTTATTGAAATGCACAAATCAATTATGCCTTTTCGTTATAACAAATTGTGAAGAAGTAAACGATAGTGTGCTGGAATGTTTATCAGAACACTGCCCACATTTAATGGGTTTAGATGTTGGTGGATGTAAAAATGTCACAGACGATGGTGTAAAAAAATTGTCTACACTAAAAAATTTGACATGGCTCACATTTTCCCAGACCAAAGTAAGTACAGTGCTTTCATAAATGATTACAAGCCACCTGATCAGCGTCGAGATTCTCAAATCAATCGCAGAGCAATTCATATGCGAATATCCTTTTCCTCACTACATCAATTGAGAGAGACAAGAAATCTATTTGTATACGAATTGTTCTTCGAGAATCACAGTCCTGGTCACGTGGCTTGTAATCATTTATGAAGGCACTGTATTTTCAACATTTTACATTTTTTTTACTAAAAACAATTTTGTTTAGATTGGTGACGATGGTATTTCTTCCTTGGTAAAAGGAAGTAGTGGAAAAAATATAAAGGAACTGAGAATAGACAATTGCCCAAATGTAACAGAACTTGGTTTAAACTTAATTGCAGAAAATTGTCCCAATATGGAAACATTAATGTTTTATAACTGTTCAACTGATAGAGGTGATTTCGTCATAAAAGGTTCTTAAATGACAGTAACGAGCTTTATTTTGCAGACCAAACTCTTTTCCAACAAGGGCAGTTTAAAAATTTGAAACAGCTGACTTGGACAATTACGTGGTAAGATTTATTGAAAATTAAAGCTTTATAAAATTCTGTCACGATAATTCAGTATACAAATTTGATTGCAAGGGACATAAGATGCAAAAAATTTACCAAATATAAGGAAATATCTAAGGATCATTTAACATTAAAAGGCTATATTTTTAATAATTTTTTATTTCAAATATAAAGGCTTTCTACTGCTACATTTACAACAGTAACAGGAAAATTATAGAGGGCATAAGAAATTGTATACAATCTTACATTTGGTTGTTTTAGTAAGGAATTTTGATTCTAATCAAATTTCATGATAAATTCTATATTTCACAGGAAATAAATCAAAATATAAATAATTTTTTTATTATGCTAATATTGTGTGTGGCTTTGTTATAAATAAAAACTACTACTAAACCTGTACAATTATCGAATTCTAATTCAATTAACTTTATTGGTTTAAAAAAAAATAGTTAATATATAGTTTACATTAAAATGTGTATATACTCATAAAAAAAAGTTCTATATATTCAAGCCTTATTCTTAATTTGGACTGGGTTCTGTTTCATTTGTAGTATGATGGAACGCATGCGCGACACATCTTTACTTCCTTGTTTAGCCTTAGGATTAAAATCGCACAATTTTGCAATCCGTTCCCATTCCGTACCTGGTTCGAGGTCATCGTCTTCCGCGACAAACTGCTTTTCCGCATTCCTACAGATGAAAAACGATAACAAAAACTGAATTCTCAATATTAATACACACTATGGGCTCGCATACCAAATTTTGAAAATATCTTATTTGAGCAGGAATAAAAATTCTTTACCTACATTTAAGTAGGGTAGAAAAATGTAAAAAGCAAATTATGTGTTGTTACAACCATTCATTTACCGAACAGCAACATCGCAAAATCATTTATTGGTGATACTTTTTTTAACTCTATGTCAATGTTATTAATTTTAAAGGCAAGGGTAACAACTTGGATTATGCTCACATTTTTAGTGGCTGAAAAGTTACAAACCATTTCCTTAAACTTCTTAAATGCAATGTTGTCGAATTCAATGATCGTAATGTTTCAAAAATTATAAAACGTTTTTAAAAATGTATGTCAATAATTTAAGACTTCTTTCTAACAGGAATTCTTATGATTTTTAGAAAAATAATTTTTGTAATTGTATGCAGGCCCATTTTTTTCTATCAAGTTGGAGAATTAAAACTAATTAAAAGGAGTCACATTTAGTAGTTCAAACGACTTACTTTGCAGCATCCCTGGAGAAGCAAATAAAAAGTAAATATTTTAGAAAACCTTTTTTAGGTAATACGCGTTATCTTACCTATTTGCGGCTTTAGTTTTAGCTATCGTTTCTTCGTGGTTTTTGTACCATTCCTCCAACTCCTTCTTGGCGATTTCCCTCAACTCCAACTTCTTCTTTTCCTCTTCTCTATCTAAAATGTATGTATTTTTTTCAGGTAATCTTTGACTGACTTGTACTACTTAAATCTCCACGTTTGTATTATTTATTTTACTTGCTAACGTAATACTCTAATTTTAAAAATATGCACTGAGACTTCATATTTTTCCTTTTGCTGGATTCAATCACGTTCTATTGATGGTTTGAACGAAATCAAAATGACAATAAAGCGATTTGTATATACGAACCTTTTTCTTCCAAGCGTTTCACTTGCTCTTCCCTCCACTTTTTTATCTTTTCTGGCTCTACCCGGTCTTCTTGCCGTTGTGGAGGAGGAGATGGAGAAGCTAAAACGTTTAGAAGTTATTGCCTCAATTTTATCTAAAGAAATTCAAACTGTGCAGTTTTTATGTGTGCAAGCATTTAATTCTTTACATTAGCACTTAGATATAGACATTTATTTTATAAAATTATCTTGTTTTCGAATTGTTGCACCATTGTTTTAATTATTGTTAACACTGTGTTGAACACCTGTACTTAAATAAAATATTATTTACATGAGTTGTTTTCTTACCTCCTCGGAAATCATCGTATTGCGACACAGGCAGTGCATCTGTTGGAAGAAAATCATAAACATGCATTCGATATGTCAAAAAAATACACAAATTTGTCACTAAATGTACTAGAAGTTAAGTAACATCATTATCATTATTTTAAATTTTGTGGAAACAAATTTTTAAAATTTCTTAGAAAACTGTATACAATCTTCAAGTTATGCTGATAATAAAAAAAATATTAAAATCAAATCAGAACCAATCCAAACACTTTATATAAGAATAAATATTACAATATTCAATTAACTACAAGTTTTAAGATTAAAGGAAAAACAACAATTTAATATTACAAATATGGTTAGCAAGTTAACTTTAAGCTAAAACTGAAATTATGAACTATAAAGGCTATAATATATAAAGCTGGAGGTCTATAACTAACGATACTATTATGTGAAGCTACTATGTGACAACTATATAATATTTCTAAGTGCGAGAAAGCAAAAATGTTAAACCTAAAAAGACGCACACAAAACATATAATCTTACCGTGCCCATAAGAGTCAGCATCGAAAAGAAAATCATTTACGTCTTCTACTAAAATAAAGAAAAACTATTACCTACAACACCTACAGAAAAATATTAAAAAGAATCAGAGACAATGATCATATAAAGAAAAATATCCTACCGAAATACCTACACCTATTAAAAAATATCACATAGGCCTTGCAAAAACCAAGTATGCCTACCAGCATTCCTAACTACTGTGAATAAAAATTAAAATGTAACATACCATTTATTGAGGGTTCTTTGGGCCCATCTTGATCAATACCGTCTATCAATTCGAAACTGCCCACGGAATTTACTGGGTCATCTATAGATAAAGCACAATACTTAAAACAAGCATTCACATTGAAAGCCACAAATCAATACACCATACAGTCGTGGCATGCCAATGATTCAATAAAATATAATAAAATAGACAATTCATGGACTTTATAGTCATGCCAAATTCTTTCATCAACTAAATTGTGATCAAAAAAATTTTGGAAAAAACGTACCGCCGTTTACCACGGGAACAGTGATTGCCGCTGGTTTTACTTCGTCTTCCAAACCTGCTAACTCATCTTGTTCGCGAGCTAAAAATTCTGCAGCAGGGTCCACTTCTGGTTGATCAAAATTGTCTCCGAATCCAGACATAGCTTCTTATTTTTACAGTTTTACACCCTTTATTTCTTTTTTGACAGGACAACTGACAGAAGTGAAATCCGCAACAAGATCTGTTTCTGACGTGTGACGTGACGTTACGCCGGAAGTAGGCGGCTGGTTATTCGTGTTTGGTTACTTACCTCAATTAAGCGAATTTTCGAGATGCATCCTTCTGTAACCGTTATCATCGGTAATATAAGCAAATGACTTGCATACGAAACAGATACGATAGTATCAGGAACAGTTTTTAAAATGAAATGTAAATAATCAGGGTAATGACTGTTTATTTTACTTTATTATTGAAGTAACATAAGTAATAACAATTCAAAAATATGTTTTAAAAAATTCCATTAAAACCGTTTACTAAAAAACCGATATTTGTTGCCCAAATTCGTTTTCTATCATCTTTTCGTCTCGTATTTTAGTCTGTAGTAAAATACATTCTAAAACTCCAATTCTAACATCCATATCTATGATTTCATTTTTAATTTTTGCTACAGACTTTTTAATGTTAACCAATGGAGCTGAAAATTAATATTAAAATAAATTATTCATATTAATAACAAAACATACATACTTCCATCTGTCATAGAGCTTCCCCGTTCTTCCATTTGTTGTTTTACAGATTCTAGTCTATCATTTAATTTATATAATTCTCTGTTACGTTCAGCAACACCAGTACTGATATTTTTGTAATTGTCCTTGACTTTGGATAGCTGATCTTGCAAATTCCTGTAATCATCTAAAATATTGTCCAGTTCTCTGTTAAAATACTTTTCTCTACTGTTAACCTTCTCTAAAGTTATGCTAATTTCTTTATGTAGTTTTTCTAACTGCGATTTTGTAGTTCCTAAACACTCATCGATACTACTTTTATAGGATTTCATTTGCTCTAGATGGGATCGCCAATCTCTACTGTCATTTTTTATTGTAACCTTTAACTGTGGCAAAACACGTTCTACTTCTAATTTCCAGGATTCTTCGTCTACATCAGCTTTTAACTCTAGAGGACGAACTTCTTTCTTAGAGCGTTGTAAGTCATCTAGGCGAAAAATGTTTTCTTCATCCGAATCATCAGAGTATGCGGCTACCATTTCTTCTTCTACTCTATCCAAGTTAACCTCTGATTCGTCATCTAGTACTTCAACTGTGTCTTCTTTTTCTTCTGGAGGTTTCGGCCTAATAATAAATTTTGACACGATATATCAATAAGATCGCGTTCATATTTGACTAGTTTAATTAAATAACAGTTTAAATTGTTTCAAATTTAAATTTTATTCCATTTAAAATAATTATAGAGGCGCTAATGTCGATCGAGCATTATAAGTTTTGACTAAAATGACATTAATTTCAAATACTTACTTTCTTAAAATGATATTATTTTTCTTTATGGCATTATTCGCTAAATTATCTAAAATATATACCACATGTTCACCAACACCTTGTTTTAGTTTATTTGGCGGAAAGTCTATAGCCATACCCTAAAAAATCCTATATTTTAATATGACGTCATCAACAGCAAATGAACTAACATTTTCTTTTACTGCATCTTTAATTTTTTGTATGGTGTCATTTGGGTCATCAAATTCTTGAGGCTGTTCAAAATTTTTACCACATTTCCTTACTAACCATGCCGCTAATAAAGAGAACATATAAAATTGCTCCCCTGGATTTTTTGCTATTACAAAATAATATCTAAAATAGACAAATTAAAGGAAGAAATTAATAGATAGTATATACTTGCTTATGTATTGGCTTCATTTTAAGGCCACTTAGAAATTCAGACTCATATTTTAATAGTTTCAGTTTGTCCAATAAATCATCCATACAAGCAAACGCTGCGAAAGAAAATTCTTGATCCTTTTCGGATATAATTTTTGGCTCTTCACGTAACATTTTCTTTATAATAAGTTTCAACGTTATATCAATTATTTGTTGTGATTGTCAGCGGACATTTAAATTTTAAAAATCGATATATCCTAATGGTGGTACGTTCGTCAATTGTAATATTGTTCGAAAAAATTATGATACAATTTCAAATTTACAGAAAAACTAATCAAGATGTTATTAATTAAATTCTTGTATAATTAAAATCAAATATGTATCACAAAATACTGAGTTTGGGTATACCTGCTATTTATACAATTTCTTTCGAATGTTTATTGAAGTTTAATACCAGTTTAGCATGCCTATAATAATAATAGTATTACAAATGCAATGATTAAGAATTATGCATTATTACCATCAGAGCTCTACTATCGACTGCATTTATTACAATTTAGATAAATATTGGATACATCAAACTCCTTTTATGCTACGTCTACATATTTATATTGTCCAAGATTCAAGATCACATGTTTCGCCTAGTACAAGAACTTGCCAGAAGGTGGCAGACCACTGAACCATCTTTAAAGATAAAATAAAATAAACAACAATGGGGTTTTGTCGATGTCGCGGAGTTGTCAGTGTAACAAATTCACTATGGAAATAATACAACAATGTAAATGAAAAGATTTTGTTTATTATGACGCGTTGTGCCAAAACATGTGTAGTAGTTCTGTTGATTTTCTTTAGTAGTGGTACTTTTGTTATTCAATTATACAATTTTTGGGAGGAGCTGACAGATTCGGCGCCAGATGAAGTTGAAAATTGGTTAAAACAAAATCAATTAGGACAATATAAACAATTATTTAAAGATAAAGGTAAGTGTATTTTCCATGCGGAATTTTTATCCACAAATTTATTTCAATGTCTTTCTTTGTGAAGGAAGAACTGCTTTAAAATATCTACTAATAAACAATAAACGTTTAAACGTAAAAGTTTATAAATGTATTGTTTACTTAGGTATATCCAAATTAAAAAGACTGCTGCATTGATGAGCTGCGTGTTGTGAGCTGAATATTAAATATCAGCATAACTTCTATTTTGGATCATGGCAGCGTCCTTTATACTGTTTTAGAACGTAGGTAATTATATAAAATGTTTTTTATTGCGTGTGGGGGGGTGGAAAGGGAATATGTAATTTTATTTGCTCCATTAGCTCATTTGGTACGTCGACTATTCAAATAATTCAACGATTAATTATTCATTGGGTTGGTTTGTTTTTCAACACTTTTTGGACATGCAAACGCCCTTGGCGAATTAATTCGAACATAATTGATATATTTAATTAACAAAAAATACCGTATGCAACATTTACTTAATAATACCTACCCTTCATTTTAATAATTTTGTTCAATTTAAGTAGGTACATGTTTGCGATAAAAAGTTCGTTTTGAACAGTAATTCATTAAATACAATTATAACAATAATTATAAATATGCCTTATCCGAATGTTGCTGATTTTAAAAATACAGGGCGTTCAATGCTAGAATTTTATTTTGAAATATCTCGTCGATATATTTTTTAATACCCCGACAGGACAGTTATTGAGATATTTCAAAATAAAATTCTAGCATTGAACGCCCTGTATTTTTGAAACCAGCAACATTCGGATAAGGCATGTTTGGCTTTTTTTCTGTCACTAGTATCTCCAGCTCCAAGATTTCCCAACCTTTCACAGACACCCTGTATATCTACAACCCCAAGTAGGTACCCCATAGTTTTCAAATACAAATATATGAATACCTACTTTCTTTATGGTATGACATTTTGTAGCAGTTGTGCTGAGATTGCTAAAAAGAAATGACTTTTCATGTTAAACCCTAGAGTATATAAAATTACATAAAGAACCATGTAGGTCGTGTGAAAGTCAGAAACCAATACCTAGATGGCTCTCAATCTTCAATAAAGTAATAGTGATGTTATTATAAAAACGATTAAGTACATGTTCTAAATTGATTTTGAAAATATAATAAATTAGTTGGTCAACTGTTTTTTTTTTAAGAAATGATTTAGCGTTATATATAGGTATTGGTGTGTGTGGTTTCCAAAAATGGACTTTTTCAGCTATTTATAAATAGTACACTAAATTCCGATTTCCTTTTCAAACAATAAATTATTTTCCTTAACAGTGAGATTAGAGAAGGGAAGGGTCTTCCGATTTTTCTATATCTGCTCAAGTAGAGATTAAAATGTAATTTATAACAGAGAATTACGTAGCAAATTTCGTTTTTATCCACATAAGATGCATTAGGCTGATGGGTTTACAAGGCCCTTTCTGTTATGTCCGGGCAAACACCTCTCGAAATTCTCATAAGAACATTAATCTACTTCAGATACACTGCGAGTTGTATACTCGTCTGTGTCTGCTCACTGATCCGCCAGAACCCTTTGCCATTCGTTTTTTACGATGTGCCAACCAGTGCACATGACACAAATTGTCCATTTCTTGCTCCTTCCCGAAGATGCATACAAGTTTAGAAATCCTGTCGCCTGTTCAAATATCTAATTAAATTGAATAAAAAAACTTGTGTCTTACAATAGATACGATATGGGCATACTCAAAAGAAAATAATACCTACTTTACCTGCCTATGTAAAAATAATACATATAATAACAATAATAATAGTAATAATTATATATCTACCCCTCATTCAAATCACGATTAGCCCAGAAGTCGGAGACTTGTGCGGGACAAGGGGCGACATATTATTAAGCAGGCCGCGCCTTGGAACGACTTCTTTGGCAGGCCTTAACTACCATTCAATGCAGGAATGGGGGAAACCTGAAAAACCTCATTAATTAGGGGGGCGGTCAAATGTCAGCCGGTATCAATCTCTCACATTGACCCAAGCCAACATTTTTCCACCCTACGATCCCTGCGCAGAGAGGGTGCCAGTCCTCTCCACGAATATAGCTGATCTATGGTCTACCGACCGCGGGATTCGATTCCACAGGGGACGGGCCACATCGATTCAAGTACTGACGCCTTAGACAGCTCGACCACTGACCGACCATATTATATGATAACATTAAAATATTTGTCACGTAATATAATAAATACATTTCTGCCCATGGTTTGCTAGTTTTGACAACACGAAAAACAAAATAGTTCATTAGTATAACTGGCAAGACATATGACATTGTTGTGTTGATGGTTGCTTAACTAAGATGCAGGGTAATGTCTGACATTTTGATTGCCATAACACCAGAATTGAGTGTTACTGGAGTGAATTCATGAAAACAAGCAACCAAGAGATGGCGCTGGTTTTCTTCAATTCCTAGGGAAAACAATAACTTTGGATGTAGTTATAGTTCATATTTCTCTGTTGTTATATTTTATTACAGCCTCAAATTTCTATAGCTTTTTCATATATTTTAACACAAACAGTTACAGGAAAAAACCATAATTTTTAGTTGCCGCATTTTTTTTAAAGCTGGACGTGTTAAGTTAGGTAAAAAATGTGGATGATCAGATGTATTTGCAGTTTACTCTGGGTATAAGAATCATATAAAAATAAGTTTAGGAAAGTGATTGTGGTTTATAATTGCAGAAAAGGATTCTTCTGTTCCTTCTGACATGTGTGGGTTTGAAATGGTTTTCTTTATCTTACAGTTTGTTCTTCTTAGTAAATAAAAAAATACAGGTTCTCATATATACGTAAATGTTGCAAGGCAATGTTAAATACTATTGCAAAGAAACGGCTGTGTCAACCTGGCACCCAACTTTCAAAAATTCAATTTTTTCTTTGTGATTCTCGTTGTTTTTCATTAAAACGAACACAAACTTGGGAGGCAGGTTTTCGGTGGCATGCATGCATTGTATAATATGCAACCTACGTTAAATACTAAACACATTTTTCGCATCGATGGACAGCATTAGTGGTGATGTCATAAATTAGGCAACCAGCGTTACAAGTGTCATTACACGGCGTTACAAGTGAAAATTGTCACTAAAACTTATCGGAAGGCGACTTAAAAGTTAAAGTGAAGTTAACAAGATAACACCTACTATTTCCTTTATTTATTTAGTCACCACACTTATTTAAAAAATATCATCTAGTAGAGCATGTACATATTTATAAAATTAGGTTAAATTTTGACCAGTCTCAACTTAATAATAAATTTAATTAGGGAATTCATATAAAACTTCAGTTCTTTTAATTTGAATGTAAATATATCTAACTTTATTTGCACTAAACACATAATATTGACGATTGCATCTATACAGGCTGTCTTACCGTAATGGTCCATTAGAATATTTCAAAGGCTACCTCGATTTCGATAACATCATCGATTATTGTTAATATTGTTGCTGTTATCAGTATTAACATTTTGGTTTGCAGGCTTCCGTGGCTTCCGTCAAGCCAAACCATCAGTATTAACAGAATTGAATTCCCCAACACAAGAAGTTTAAAAATGTATCGGCGTGAAGTACACCTTGCTACTGGCCTACAGATGGCGACTGCATCAGATTCTGTCAAAAACAAAATATTGCATACGGTGTTAATAGTTCAGTACTTGCATTTCGTAAATTTAATTGTTCGCTTATTTTCTTGTGTATCTGCAAACATGTCATATACAAGACAAGTGTATATTATCGTGTGGCAGCGTAATACCACCGACGCATTATGCTAAATCTTCTTTGAACCACACTAAATAGCTGCTGTAGTGTCTTGGCGGTAAACGTTTGGTAGTGTTTTTATGTATTTTTATATACTCGCCTGTGTTTTTTTGTTACCCTTTGTGGTTCTTCTCGACGGCGACGGAGAGAATCCAACTGATCGTGGTCATCGGACCGAGTACCTCGCATTAAATAAAAAGAACAGTTGAGGGAAGGATAGGTCCCCAGCAAGTACAAAAATCTTAGCAATAAGTTTTAATGTAAACAACGAAACAGAAAATAATTCAAATCTCTCCAAATATCAATCCTGAAAATAAATATCAGTAAGGTAGGTGCTACCATATCGTGTTTTTCATAAAATAATCATCTACATTTAAAATATATTGTTTATTCTTTAAAAACACGTGACAACGCGGTGCCCTGTTACACTGCCATTGACAGCTTTGACACCTTTGACTTGTGCAGAATATACCTAACCTCGCGGCTGACAGGTGGCCAGAGTCGAGGATAGATAATGGTTTAATATAGTTTCGAAAAATTTCCCCTCAAAAAATATTTGTGCTCAGTAAATTTATGGAAAATATTAATTTTCTCGGAACTTATTACGCCTGATGAAATACCCAGAAGACTTTTACCTTTTGAAACACTCAATCGATACCGCCAGCGGCTTAACGTGACCCGCTTTGGCCCCCCCGACCTAATCAAGCGTCCGTCCACCTGTCAGAACCACGTGCGGACGACACCTTTCTGCAAGGGCAAACGACCAGGAGGCCTCCTCCGAGGCCGAGCCAAGGACGCGACGGCGCAGTCTCGTCCAGCGCGTGGAGGCCCCGGTATCCCGGGCAACCGACAAAACTTCCACTGCAGCAGTCGCGTCGGTGTTCCAACCCCGCTTAGTACAACCCGTCCCAACCCCGAGCATGGCACCCTCCGAAGAAGACGAGCTGCTCCTCACCCCGTATCCTCTGCCGGCGGCCCTCGACGTCTTCGCCCAGCACTGAGCGCCGAGCCGAGATGTGGGGCGAAGAAAGTGAGATTTGCTCAATCGGCATGACCATGCAGCCGTCCGCAAGTGCCTCTTCCGGTAAGGTCTTTGCACGCTATTCCTACAGTTTTTTTTCTGCGGCTCGGTAGCGATACTGTAAAAACTGATGCAGACGTGAAAGGAAAAACGTTATACTTTCCGACCCTTCAAAGGTCGTACCTGTGGTCGTACACTGACAGTGGTATGCATAGTCCTTCTCCGTTCGCCGGAGAGCGGTCTCCTATCCGAAATTATGTGATTGTACTGATTGTACTGTAATAGTAGTGTCCTATATCTCCTTACCGAAACTAAGTGAATTTCATTATCAAATTCACATAATTTCCGATAAGAGACCGGAAAAAAATTTCAATGGACTGAACGATAATCTTAGTACATACATTATACTGCAAAACAATGGAACAAAATTCATTCAAAGGGTGGTCCGTTTTTGTTGGTTCTCCCTTGGCATCTCGGAAACTCTAAAATATACAGGGTGTCTTAAATTAGATGGCCATTAAGGTAAACAGATCCAAGATATCTTCTGCCGTTGTTGAAATGTAAGAAAATGACTGAAAATAACGATTTTAGAAAAGTCATCTAGCGTCATTAGTTGTGATCAGAAAAGGCTGAAACTTGATACAGAGGGATATGCATATACGAGAAATCGGTTTTTGTCAAAAGAAAAATTTCTACAGTCGCTCATTTCGCTTATGTAACATTCAATTGTTGTTTTTTTTTCTTAGAGGCACCGTATTGGATCTTGACAGTAACAGATGTAGAATAAAATTTCGAACATGTTGATATACAGTGATTCAGAACTTATCTAAAAAAAATTAGTGTACAGGAGACTCTTACAAATACAATTTTGTAAAAAAGGGGCAATTCGAAAATGATTTAAAAATGCACTTCTGCACGGCACTGGAAACTGGTCCATTGTAAAACCTGATAAGGCAGCAAAGCATGCAATCGGCGACCGAACAAGAAATGGAATGAAATTCCCAAAGAAACAAATAAATAACATTTTATAATACAGTAAATTCAACTGCTTTTACCGCTATTCTTATTAATTATTAATAGAATTAATTTGTGGTTTTAAATAATAAAATAGTTTGACATACTTGATGTTACAACTAAACTTTGGGCTCGTCTTACCCAGTTTCTACAAACGAATACAAATGTTTCTGCTTCTTGTCCGTGTTGACCTCGTAATTGGCAGCAACTATGATACGTTTGCGTAAATCATGAATCGGTGCCATATACTTAATTTTTTTAAATAGCCCCACAAAAAGAAATCCAAATGATTTAAGGTTAGGAGATCGTGGTGGCCATATGGTACCTACCGGTCCTCCTCATCCAATCCATTGGTATTAATGCTTGGACACGCTGTACATGGTACAGATATAATTGATCCTCGTGTATGATACGCCACACTCCTGCAATATGCCGTGGACGTCCTAGACCTCCATCTTTTCCACGATTCCACTTCAAATTTTCCGAATGCACACCAAAAACTAAACTGTTTACCCAAATTTGACAAGTAACGATAACAAACAGCATAAAATATAAAATAAAGGTTTCAGTTGACAGTTCAGCTAGCCTAGGAATTTTTGCGGATGGTGGTTGCCATACAAATCACTAATTTATTCTCCAGAATTGCAAAAAAGCTGCAATAAAAATCGGACAAGACCTATATTTTGAAAGTGCAAGAGTTTTTCAGATAGGACGACTTTTCCAATACTCTACTTTTCAGTCCGCATGCCTACGTGCAAAAGACTTGCAACTTGTAGAAAGAATAGCTGACTGTAAAGCGGGTTTTTCAAAGTTACAAGAACTATTTACAGATGACACAGGCAGAAGATTACAGTTTTGTGAGAAAATTAGAAATTTATTTCAAAGACAACCCAACTTAAAAAGTTACAAAATTTTCACTGACACTTGAACAGGCAAATGCTAGTTTTGAAACCCAGAAAATTCGCAATGGATGTAAGGAAAACATACATAACGACTGAAAAAAGTAAACGTTTAGACTGAAATAGTAGGAAATCCTGTAATTAATTTTTCTTAACCTTAAACCCTAATAAGCATGATATGTCTGCTGGTGCTATTTGGTTCCAACAAGATGACGCCTTTCCACATTTTCATCTCAATGTAAAAATATTACCTTAATAAAGTTTTCGCAAATCGCTAAATTTGCTGAAGTGGCCTCCTCGTTCCCCTGATTTAATCTCTCTAAATTTCCTTATGGAATTATCACTTTCATTCTTATGAATTAAAAACCGCCTGACAATCTGGAAAGTAATGGCACAAGCAACCATATATGGCCTATCGAATAGTCGGTCGAACTTCGTCTGCCAACACCTGCTATGCGAAGAGGTGAGGACGATGCTGAATTAAAAATAGAAAATCAGACGTTTCTTATCTTTGTGAGACTACAAGTAAAATAAACTGACCTCTGCATGGCAGATCTCTCTTGATATCAAGTGATTGTTTCGAACAGAGCAAACTCTCAACATAACATTAGCCTTTTGCCAAATATGGTCCTAATGGACTAAGTAATTTGACTAATGGAAACGCTCTTTAGAGTAACTTTTATTTTGAATGTAGCGGGATGACATAGCCATAATGGCAAACCATTATGCATTGCCTGTGACATTTTTCCGATTAGATAAATATCAGGTCAAAATTTTATAATGATACATAACTTTGTATACATCTGAAATTATATATGCTGTATACTTACTTCTAGCTGAATTTACGTATTCTTTATCCATATCCAATTTCGCTAATAAGCGAAAATCTATTGAAACGTGTTGACGATGAATATTGCCTAGTATTCGCTTGATCGCTTGTAGTTAGCCACGGAAAATAGTAACGAAAATAATAGTCATTTGTATATCATCCGTAAAAGCAGTGTCTATTGTTCATTTATGGTGACGCATTGACGATTTTGTGCCTCTAATAAATATATTTTAAAATAAATGGAACGAATCAGTTGGTGTTTGTTGAAAGGTTAGTTTTGAATATTAGTATCGCATTCGTAGGAATAACGCAATATTCATGTTAATGTCATCTCTTCTGCAGAAAACTTTCGAAGTCTATGTTCCACAGTCATAGTGTTAAGTTACTTTACCAGATACAGAAATGAATAATTGATACGCATTACTTCATACATGGTGTTCAAAATTCAGTGACCAATAATAAGGGTTCTTTGTTATATAAATGTTTTTAGTTTTTAAACCGCTGGAGTTAATCAATAATAATAATAATAAAAATCTACATTATATTTGGAGGAAGCAAAATTTACTAAACGATTCAATATAGTAGTACGGGAGAATAGTAAGTCGTCTTAACGGTACGTACAATGGTGGTCAGCTTAAAGTCACCACTTGCATGTTTTGTCCCTTTCTAGCACCGTGTATAATAAATGGCACTAGAAAAGAATGGACCATGGAACTGGTGTTTATGCTGACTCCCACTGTACAAACAGCAACTGACGACATCTAGTATTTTTTTGAGGAATGTTAAACTCGAAAAGTGAGAGAATGTGAGAATCATTTGCTCAGTTATTTAGTATTTTATATGCAAAAAGTAATATAACAATAATTCTACTATTAAAAAGAGAGTTAATTTCAAATTCATGCCGTAAATGTGCAGTTCTAACAATAATATTGACCGTTTCAGCATTTGAATAAGCGTAAGCCATTATTAAAACTTAATCTTTTTAAAAAATAAGCTTAATTTGACAATACACAATATTAAATAAGATGGCGGCGTCGTATTATGTATTATTGTTTTGCATGGCCTCCCTAAGATCTGTCTAAGTAATTGTGTAAAGATGCACTTGATCAAAGAAATCAATTTTGTTGTTTCTAAAGCTGGTAATTTTTTACTGCTGTAGCTGGACAATGGCTATTTTAAGACCCCACATTTATTTGACAAAGAACCCTTATTTTTGGCATCTACTTAAGAAACACTCCGTATAACTAAACTAACGCACTAAAACCTAAGCGCTCACATTTCTTTTGTACTGCAGTTCATATATACCTACCCACGTCCTTTAGCGGAACAAAGGAGCCTCGTTCTGTGAAATTACTTAATGAACTGGAAATAATTGATATCCTGTTTAGACCAACATCGCTACCAAGCATGAATGTGGAATGTTAACGACACAAGTCCCTACATTATATGTTTGGTTTAGTGTAGATGTACGAAATTCTGTAACTGTCATCATTACGAAATACGAACTATAAATTTTCCACAGAATATTGACGGCGTAGCCCAGTCGTGCCAACTGCAAAATACAAATTGCTTTAAGTGTACAGAGTATCTCTATCAGGAACCAAAATATGATGGTCTAATTCATTTCACCTTAGTCCAAAATTTGGTAGTTTCCGAGATGCAAGTTACAATTTTAAGTTACGCGGTGTAGACAAACTACATTTAACAACCATTCTCTATCGCGATTCGATGATAACGACCAATGGGAATTCCAGGAAACAACTACTCTGCAGGCTAATACACCCACTAGCACTGAATTACACCTGCTGCTGACAAGTGACTTAGCTGTTTGCTATAAGTTTTCCAGGTGTAATTCAATGCTGGTCGGGGCATTAGCCCGCAGAGTAGTTATTTCCTGCAATCCGTGTTTGCAGTTTTAACTTAGTTCAATTTCAATAATTCCAAATTGGAGTGAATTGGGTAAATTTAAAATCCGAGAAGCAAAAAAAGGGGACAACCGAAGATACAAAGCTGAGGAACAGAAAAGAAGTCACGTCATTAAAAAACGGTTGATATATATCTTCTTCAGAGTCGGATGATAAGGGTTTGAATGATTCATCCGATGGAAATTAATGTTTTAGTTGTATGAAGAATGATGCGTTGGATGTAATGGTTAGTATTGTATGTAATGCAATAAACTCACCATTGTCCTTCATGCTTTATTTAGGCTTTTGACTGGTCCAAACTAGTAAAAAAAATAAAAAATTAATGATCAACAACTACACAAATGTGAAAATCAAATAGCAAGTCAATAAAAATTACAAAAAAGAAATGTGAAGAAAGAAATGGAGTAAGTTAATTCAATTTACTTAACGTAAATGTTCAAAATGGCCCCACTTTTCATGAATACAAGGATTAATTCATCGAGGAAAGTTAAAGTAAACTCTGTTCATGATTTCAGCATCCGTCTTTAATTTTTTTTATGCCAAACATTAAATTAGCTCCTCAAATTAAAACAATTTTCAGTTATTAAAAAAACCTAGAAAAGTCATCAAGGAAAACATTCTGTTTTTTTTGCAGATATTGAAAAGACAAAAAAAGTAATAAGTAAAATAAATATATCAACGTAAAAAGCTTTGTTATAAAATGCTCTAGGTTGTCAGAGAAAAAAATAACAAAGTACCTTTAACAAATCTAAACTTTAACCCTTTCAGAAATTATATGCTGCGCCTATGGCATTCAGTCGAACTGATGGCGAATTTAGGTGTCAGAATTAATATGAAGGGTATCCAGTTGTTTGCTATAAATCACACAATGTCGATACCTCAGTTCTGCGGCAGTTTTTTTATATCTCATGTTTTATATATTTCGATCTCGTTTTCACTACCAACGAAGGCGGGTGGTAAATTGAAAATATTTTTTTGTTTTGTATAACGTTGGACCCTGAAACAACAATTGTTATAAAAATGGGTCGATATTTTACGTGTGTACGTTTTAGATTAATGTCGTATGGTGTAGTTGCTACCACTGTAAAATATTCGTCATTAGCAATAAAATAATGTGTAAAAATGCGTAACAAAGTAATAACAAAATTGTTTGATTTAATTTTATGTAGTTAAAAGTTTGTACTGGAATATCAAGCGACATACCATACTGTAGGTACCATTGAAAAACCTTTATCGTCATCGGCGATTACGATATTTGCAAAAACGGAATATCAGGAAACAACTACTCTGCGGGCTAATGCTCCTACCAGCATACCTCAAAAACCTGAAATAGTCAGTGACCGCTAGCTGTAGACACGTGCTACGTGCTACATCTACGTACTTATATTCTCTTATGTCGTGTTTGACAGACGCGAAGAGACAGGATTAGTTGTCGGTTGCCTCACCGCATATTAATGAGCGCTAACAAGCTCGAAACAGGTGTATGTCTGGTGGCACCGCTGACGAATGCTTACCTGCTTAACTATTGTCGATCTGATTAGTAGTATTCGAAATATACGAGGTCAAATTGGAATTAAACGCTCGCTCACTTCTTTGATAAAGTTTTGACAGTATCCTCGCGAAATCTACAGTAAGAAAACTTGATTTGTAAACTTAATACAGGGTTCTCAGCGTCAGGGAAAACCTGAAAAACCTGGAAATGTCAGGAATTTGAACTTTGTCAGGGAAACGTCAGGAAAGTGCCAATAATCGTCAAAAATCAGGGAATTTTTATTGTCGTCAGAAAATTTGTGAACGCTGCTCATGCCGTGTCAAAATTATTTATTTAATGAACGCACTCAGTTGCCTATTTCTATTTGCTTCAATCACATGCATCCGCAGATTGATAGAAAGAAACGGATATATCTGGAGTGTATAGCTGTTTTTTTGTGACGAACCGTATTCATCGACTATTTCAAAACGTATTCAATGGTGACCTTACTTATGTAATGCACCAAGAAAATGTATAGTTTCAAAACGTAATGTCATCAAATATTTGTTTCTCTTTAACATCACACTCACACTTTTTGATTTTGAACAAAAACAAATAGTTACGTACATGTTCGTATGAGTGACAGGTTTAATGAAATTTGGAGAGAAAAGTAATTGGATTATGCTTTTGTAATGTAATTTAAGATATCTAAGAATACGTTAAAATTTGCAGAGGTACATACAATAATCCACAACCATTTCCTTTTAAATGAACAAGATAAGAAGTATAAAAATATCAACCATTTTAAACATAAAATCTGAAAATTTAAATCACCGGTTTTGGAATCTCTACTTTTAGGCAACTGCTACATAGACCAATAGCAAAGCATCCAAAGAGTTCAAACCGGATTCAATGGACGTTTTAAACACGATTTAAAAAGCAACCTGTGTGACGTACGTCACTGTTTCAATGCGAAAATGTAGTGTTTTGAACCGATTTCAATACATTTCATCGTAAAAAAACAGCTTACAACTGTCTGCTCAGTAGTGAAATCTATTTTTATCGGTTTTTGTTGCGTCTGTTTATACATATTTCTATTAGATCTCTCATTAAATATTTATATTTGTTAATATTTAACATAATACAATATGTTCAATGACAGAAATACATATTTTTTATAAAATTAAATATTTACGTATTTGTCAGCGAATGGGCTCATTTATGCATTATCATTTGATTTGTTTTTATTTTAGTTTGTTTTTAAAAATATGAATTTTGTATGCTCTTTGTCAGGAAAACCTGAAAATGTCAGGGAATTTGATTTTGAAAAATTGCTGAGAACCCTGTAATAGCGGGTACTTCTCTTTGTTCATAGAAAATACTGCCGTCCTATGGGTAGTTGTCCTAACTGCAGAATTTGCGAATTTTAGATTTTAGTACTGTTGAAGTTCTGTATCTATCTAACATACTTACAAAGTACTAAAATCGATTGTGCTATGTAGCAGTAGATAATGTTTTCCCTAGAGCAAACTGTCCTATCTGCAATATTTCTGTACTTAGAACAAATAAGCTTAGTAGTATATAAAAATAACTTGAAATTTGACAGAAAGCGTAATTTAGTTAATGTTTTAAGGTCTCATGTATTCGAAAACAGAATGAAATTTTGGGAGACAGCTCTTTTCCAACACGGCACCTGACTGGTTTGAAATCTGTCCGAAGCCGTCAGTCAGTTTAATATTAGATACAACTCCGCTGCAGTAAATCGGTGAACGATTTGGCTATCCACTTGGGACAGGTTTCCAACCAGTCAGGTGCCGTGTTGGAAAAGAGCTCTTATCAGTCAATGATAATGCTAACATCAGTATCGATGATGAATAAAAGATATGTCTAACTATTAATTTACGTTATTTCATTAGTTTTTTTTTGTATTCTGTTTATTACTTCACATAGTAGAATAAATATGCACTTAATTATGTAACTGTTTCACTTAGTGATTTTGTTCTATATACCATTACAATCAAAGTATACCTTTAAATTATGTAATCAATATTAAGAAGATAATTTACTTCATTTTTCCTCGCAATTAGTATTTATTTTAAGAAAAAACCACTAAAACTATAAAAATACGAGCATAAACACATAACAGAAAACTTCAGTATCTCAAAATACATAAATAATTTGCAGTTGGACAGCTACTGTAAGGACGGCGCGTCATTTGACAGTTTTTGCCAAATATATATATTTTTTTCGTGTTGTTTAAATGAGGGTAGATAAAGTTTTGTACAATATCCTTGTGGTAAGTTCATATACTACACTCGATATTTTATCAACTTTAACATCTCGTGTTGTAATATGAATTTTTACAACACTTATATTTTAAATAACTATTACTTATTAATTCCTAAAATGACCAGTTGATACAACATCAATACCATGAAGTCCATACCTTTAGAACCCGTTTCTACGACGCTGTATTTTACCTCTCTCGGTGTCATATTTGAATTCTTCCTATTAAAATCCTCTGCGACTGTCTAGCTTGATGCAATCTATATTCATTGAAATGTGCATTTTTCATGAATCAAAACACGAATATGCTGTGTGGCATAAACGTAACCACAGCGGTCCGCTAAGTGGGTCAATCGTTATCTCTGCAGCGAATTTACCTTTACGATAAATTTACTTAATTGTTATCATTTTAATTAATGATAACATCGCTGTTCGGTTATCATAATAAACATCGTTTAATATTCATTAGTTATTTAGAAAAATTCAAGTGTGGGATACCGCAAGGTTCTAGTTTAAAGCTGCTTGTTATTATCGTTTATAAATGACAAATAACACTGCCAGTTTATTAAACTTATTTTGCAATATTTGACTAAGAGTCAGATTTTTTGCTTTGTCTCATATTCTGCATTAGAAATATGTATTTCTTGTAAAATTGTGATTAAGTCCAATTGATCCAGTAGTCCCATATAATAAGCCTGGTTTTATACTCTTGAAAACACTTGGTATTGATTCTTTACACGCGCCTAGGAGCAAACTATTTAATCGACCAGTGGGTTCAACAGCGTAATAAAATATGTAGGTACTCGAATATTCTAACAAAAATGGAGTACGACACTAAAAGCTTACTTGAAAAAATACATTTTGATTGATGAATCGTTTACTAAAGTGGCACTTTGCCACATTAAAATGTCAAACAGCTTGACAGAAAATTATTTATTTAAATGCTAGTAACATTGTTCTATACAGGGTGATTGGGATTAGTCATCGGGAATATCCTTATTTTTATTTATAGACATTGCAACGGTAGCGCTAATCGTACAGTTGCTGAATATCGGCGTCGCTTCCCGAACAGAAGAGTGCCAGATAGAACTGTATTCCAGATAGTCTTCAACAATGCATGTGAAACTGGAATGTTTCTCAGTGTGAGAATTACATCTGAGAGGCACGCTGGTCCTGGTCTAGCAGTGAAAGAAGAAATTCTAAATATGGTAGAACGTAGCCCGGGTGTAACAAGGCGCATTGGCACCCGTCTCCAAATTAATCAAACTACGGCATGGGAATTCATTAAAAAAAGTGGTTTAAAACCTTTCCAAATATGATTCTCTATCTGCATTCCTGAATGATCTTGAGGTGCCACTAGTTCTTGCTGATGACATGTACTTTTAGAAATTTACAACAAATTTTTTAAATTTCTAACTTTGTAATGCTTTTATATCTATCACTATTTACTTATAATTACCTACTAACACAAAATGCGAAAAAATAGTATAAACATATCTCGTAAGGAAAGCAGTTTTACTAAACTCATATAGCTATAACTTTTGTATACACGTCAGTAAGTTGGGATAGCAAAGGAACTATTAAATTTAATGCTTTAGTTTTAATAGTTTCACATCCTACTTGTGTGTTTAAAAATGTATGGAATTAAGGAAATTCATATAACTTTAAAATTTTATTGAGCTTTAAAATAACGCGATAAAATCTTAATTCTATTTAATTCCATTATGAAAATAACTCTTGTGTTTTAGATTTGTTAAATTATATAACTAAAACAGTCAAACCGTTGAATTGCATTTTTTTAGTTGAAAGAAAAAAATGTCTGGTCAACACGATGTTTAGAGGTGAGGTTCAATTCCTATGAAATCAACGCAAATAAATATTTGTTAGTTGTTAGTAGTTAATAAGGAAAATAAAACCAAATTTCAAAGAAAGCACGATATTTTTGCTTGTCAACGTTTCATCATCATATACTGTGCCGTCTTCAGGACACTACAATAAGTTTATATAAATAAAATACATTAGTACCTTCATGTGCAGTTTAAAATGATAATATTTAAAATATGAACATGCAAATTAAATTTCTAAATTGCTATGACTTATTAATAATTATACAAAGTGGGTGATTTATGACGCCCAGTAAGTACAAGGATCTCGCAAATGGTAATATATGTATGTAGAGTGGCTTAAACAAGGAAAAGTTCGTGAAATAGCGGCTGAAAACTGAAATAGCATTTTCTTTTCCTTTCATAACATTTATTTTTAAAGTAATGTTATTAAATTTGGTGCCCTTATGTTGTTTCGCCATAAACTTTCCAATGGCTGTGAAGTCTACACCATACAGGGTGTCCCAAAATAGAAGGCCATACCATTAACCACATATTCTTTGGACAAAAATAATGCGACTTTCCTTATGCTATTTTTTATTTGGACGTCCCTGTTTCAATATACAGGGTGTTAAAGTTGCATTTTAAAAAACTATTTTTGTTAATAATTCCATTGTTTTGTAAGATACACACTTGAAATTTTGCACGTACTTTTATCTTATTCCGGCATACTTATCATGTAATTTTGGTGAAAAAATTGAACAGCGGATGAAGGTAACTGAGGGATGCAGTACCCTTTATCCCCTCCAATTATTTCTAAGTACGCCTATGCAGCGTTTTCTTGAAATATCAAACGTAGAATTTTCCATAAATCTATAATTCACTATCATTTTCAAGTGAAAGTGAACTTTGGTGGTTAATCCTATCATTACAATACCTTGGCAAATTAGCAAATCGTAATACTTACTGAATAAATATTTGCTATTTAAAACAAAATGGAAATTCTAAATGTTATAAAATGAGGAATACTTATGAATTGAAAAAATAATATGGCATTAAAATCTGTAATACAGTTCTCTTATCAACCAAAAAATAATAGTCTCATTTAGTAATAGTAATAATGAACGATCAACATAATAACTTTTTACCTAAATAACATTAAATAAAATAATTAATTAATTACTACTAATTTAACAAACGTTCTACTTGCCTACCCTCCTCATTAACACATGTATGTGTCTTTTTAAGCAGCAAAAACCTTATCTTTGAAAAGATATCCTCCTTTTGCGTAAGTTCATCAGCTGCCATTACTATTCTCATTCTGAGATGGTTAATGTCGTTTATTTCTGCAGCATAAACCATATCTTTCATATAACCCAAAAAAAAAACAATTAAAATGATGCTGAATTTAAACTATTTGTTATGAAAAGGGCACCCAACAGAATATTATCCACTATTCGGTGAATAGAATTTTCTTACGAAGTCCCTATCTGCATAATTCTCTGCTAACAACCAACGAGTAAATTACATCCTAGAAGCAAAATCTTGGGGAAGAATATGTTGTACGGTTTGGATGTGATACGGGTGCAGAAGTTGGGTTTTAAAGTCCGATGATGTCAATTTTTGTACAATTTTCCATTGTCGAGAAACAATCCTTGTACTTGTGCTTGGTTCTTCTTCTACCAGTGCTAAGATTTGGTTCTCTTGTTAAGAGCTTAATTTTCTATGTAGGCCGCAAATTCCGAACTTCTGATCCATAAACTTTCCGGTTTCACAAAGATGTCGATCCAAATTTAAGAAAACCTTCTTTTTAGGATGTGATCTGTTGGGATAAGGGAACTCACTATTTTTTCCTGACATTCATCGGCCGCTAAAACATTTGTAACCCATCAATACATGTCGGTTTTCTCCAAAATGGTGCATTTAAAGAAAAAATTACAAATGAGATAAAATAATCAGAAGAAAATTCTACGTTTGATATTTCAAGAAAAAGCTGCATAGGCGTACTTAGAAATAATTGGAGGGAAAGGGTACTGCATTCCTCAGTTACCACCATTCGCTCTTCGATTTATTTAACCAAAATTACATGAGTATGCCGGAATAAGATAAAAATACATGCAAAATTTCAAGTATGTATCTTACAAAACAATGGAATTATTAACAAAAATAGTTTTTTAAAATGTAACTTTAATACCCGGTATATTGAAACAGGGACACCCAAATAAAAAATGGCATAAGAAAAGTCGCATTATTTTTGTCCAAAGAATATGTGGTTAATGGTATGGTCTTCTATTTTGGGAGACCCTGTATATTTGTTATTTCTTGGCAAGTTGATTTTCATATGCTACGGGTTATTTGTTACGGCTGGTAAAAAAGTTATAAGTCCACTGATAATTTGTAAATTAGAGAATGAAAATTGAGTTTAAAGACTACTTTAAAAATAAAACAGTTTTCATAATTTAAACCACCCTGTATTACCGTTTTCGAGGTTCCTGTATTGGCTCATCGTAAAAGTGACAAGATGGTACTGTGTTGTGAAGTGAGCATCGGATATTTTCTTTTTTTACACAGTTATACAGAGTTAACTATGACTAAGTAGTTATTTATTTCCCACGTTTGACGTTTAAAGAGTTCGACAACCAGTAATACTAAACAAATTCATTGTCATAATTGAAATCGTTTTATAGTAATTAAATAAAGAAATTTCTGTTGGGTACAAATATTTTCCTATAGTTCGCCGGTTTGTTTTTCTAGGTTATCACAAGTGCATTCAAAGTTTTCTATTACATATTACTATTTCTTTCGTTCGATCTTCTTGGAATAAATGGGCATTTTATTTAACTGTACGCGAAGTGTATTTTGTTGTTAGTTATCATGATAGACTTTTACAGAATATAATATTCTGTAAACTTTAGTATAGGTAATTATTAATACGTCATAGCCGTTCTTTTTTAAATTCATTTAGAATGTTATAAACTTAGTTTAAATGGTCATATATTTGCCGTGTATAAGACAGTCGCTTTCGTATCTCGGAAGGACATTAGGGAAACATCGCCTTTTAAAAAAGAGAAGGGCAGGCGAAACGCGTTCCAACTACAAAAGATTAAAAAAGTTAGTAATGATGCTCTAAAGCGTTTTGTTTAAATCATCCGAAAAGTGGAGCACCGGCCAAGTAATTCCAACTGCTCTGAAACTTTCCGTGGAACGGCAGACGTGTATATATTTCAAAGTGCGCTACTGAATTTAATTTATAGCGGCCTGGCGTGTTTCTACGTGGTCGGGGGCATGTAGAGGAAAATTAATATTTGGATTAATGAAATTACAGGCCATTTAGTTCGTTTCACGATCGTTTGGGCATTGGGTTAATATGCATAGGGTTATGTTTGACCACAGGGGACCGTTGAAATTTGTATGGGATAGGACAAAACGCTAAAGTAATAAATTTTGATTTCATGTCAGGAGTGGGATGTGCGGGGTATACCACTTAAAATTCCCACTGGCTATAGCCTATAGCCGGATTACTGTAATAGACAGAAGGTGTTAGATCTAACTAGTTTTAGGCCCTCATAAACCGTTTCGCAAAAAAAGCATTGCCTTAATATCAAAGTTATGCTATAATCAAAATTTATTGTATAATGTGCATAAAAATTGCACATGTAAATTGCAATAGAGTTATTAACATAAAATATGTCACTACTAGTAGTTAGTTTACTGTCTTACAGGTATTAATATATGTTTAAGAAATTCTGTTTGTTTTTTATTTTTCAAAAATTCACTCCTACAATATTTTTCGAGACTTGATACACATATGTAATTATTGAAATTTAATTAATTGTTCAACCATTTTTTATTAATGGGTAGGTATCCAGTTTTTTATGAAATGACATAGTAGGGAAATTAAGCATTATTTCTCACGTCATATTACGGAAAATTGTTACAAATATTTATTTATTTTTAATTTAATAATATTAATTTCGAATATTCATTACTGAATCACCCTCGGACCGTTTGGAGCCTTATATTTAAATTCTGTAAACTTTGCTTTGGTGTGAGAGCAACCATTTGATAATATAGGTTTTAAAACAAGTGACATGCTTCCTGTTTTCAGGTAGCAAGTCGCCCATAGTATGCATCTTTGGTCTGAAAGCCCACCTTATAGTAAAAGTGGTATATATAATAATAATAATAATAATAAATGTCTTTATTTTCATTATCCAAAAAAATTGCACTGTATAATAATAAAATAAAAAAAATATATATACAGGTAAAGAAAACCACAAGGGGAAGTTCACAAAATTGTGCTCTGCCACTTAACCCTAGTTCAAACCTAGAGAACAATAGCATATATATATTTGGTAGATAAGGCAGAAACTAAATAATATATCATATTCGACGCAAACAACATAATAAAAACAATATAACAATATAATAGTTTCAAGCATAAGCAACACTATACTTCCAAATCAGTATCACTACTGTCCTGAAAATAGAATATCTCTTAAACATTTTTTAAACATGGATGAAGGATACATTTTGTGTTGGGTAGGTACGGAATTGTACAAACGATAGACATCAAACGTTAAACTTCTCTCAAAAAGAGCAGTACCTCTAGTGTGAACAGGAGGAGAGATGGGACCCTTATTTCTTATATTGAGATGATGTACATCACATCTGAATGTAATTTTGTTATATAAATATGGCGGTTTTTGTCCAATGATAATTTTATGATATAGAGATAGCGAATTCAATTTTCTACGATTTGTCATATTCAACCATAATATCAGCTAGTTTGTGTGAAATACGCTGAAACTTTCTTATGCCAAAAATGAAACGTAAACAAGCATTCTGTACCCTTTGAACGCGATTAGAAAGATCCACATCCAAAGAGGGTCCATATAATTGAGAGCAGTAGTTAAATTGCGAAAGAACCAAACCCTCACACAGCATCTTTTTAGTGGCAATATTTAAATATCCTCTATGGGGATTCAAACATCTTAAAGCTCCATATGCCCTCTGAATATATTTAGAAACTTGTTGACAGTCATCTGCCATACATGTGAATTTTAGAATATTTTAAAAACATTGGAAAAGAAGCTGTATACAAACTGAACAGCAAGGGTCCCAGAATGGAACCTTGAGGTACCCCACAGCACAATCGTCTTCTCTGAGAAACAACACTTCCTAGCTTAACAACTAACTTACGTCCAGTTAAATAACTTTCGAACAGTTGCAGACTTCCATCGTCCAATCCAATTGACTTCAGCAAGGCCAACAACACCGCATGATTAACCGTGTCAAAAGCCTTGCTAAAGTCAAGCAGTACCAATACCGTCATCAAATCTCCATCTGTGGCCCTAATTATGCCATCAGTAATATTCAGTAGCGCTGTGGTGCAGCTAAACCCTGGGCGAAAACCCGATTGCTCAAGAGGCAAAATATTATTAATATCAATGTAGTTGTTTCTCCATGACTTTTTCGACTATTTTCGACAAGCAAGACAATATACTTATAGGTCTAAGATCCTTCCATTCACTAGGATTAATTACTTTTGGTAAAGGTATGACCAACGCCTCTTTCCATAAAGAGGGAAACTGCGATTCTAGAAATATAGAGTTAACAATATTAACAATAACCGGCAATATATAGGGACAACATATTTTAATAAAATTTATGTATATCGTTTGTTCTCAGGTATATCCCAATTAGCCCAGTGCGGCCAATTGGGGGAGTTACCGGAACTTCCAGCCCCCGACGAACAACGCTTGCAAAAAGCCGCTCTACTCCTGCAGCAACGCCTGGTGCTCCGCCAGTGGCTCGCCAAGTACACCCTGCAAGTCTACTACCCCAAACTGCTCTCCCTAGAAGTGGCCAGCCTGGAAGACGTCTATTGGCTGGAGGACAACAAGGCGAAGCAAGTGTTCAACAAGGATTTCCCCCGTTGGTCCTCGGCTAGACAATCCCTACCCATTTCCAAACAGCGGCTGGAGACCCTGAAAGCGGACCTCTGGTCAGAGGTCGTGAAGAATAGCAACCACCAAGACGCATGGACATGGGGTAGGTATGAGTCAAAAGTATCATTTTTGGGGGCTGTGGGGCCAAATTTTGTTTTTGTTTTTTGCAAATATCTCCTGAACCCCTAAACCAATTTCAAAAAAGAATTTGATATGTACTGGGTGGGCAAATTTCGATGTTTTTATAGGCTATATCTCGTTAAGTATAGGAGATAGAGAAAAATGACTCCTCTACTCTCGATCTCTATTTTTAAGAGAAAATTGATATTCAATACCATAATGACCTATTTTCTTTTGTTTTCGAGTAATAAACAGCATTTCAAATTTTCCAGTTTTCGATACATGTCTAGTTGTGCGATGGCGTGCCTAATTTTTTGTAAATTTATTAATTTATGAGTTATAACCTAAAGTTGTGTTTTTTTAAATACAAGCCATAGGTGACTGTGGGCCAGTTGAAATCATTATTTTTTTCCCTTTCCATTAATATACAGGGTTAACCTTAAATAAATACAAATATTTTAACTGCAGGTGTAGACCGTCATATAGATAAGTCTAGTGAAAGTCATTTTTAAAAATTTCAAATATTTACGGAGATATTATATATTTTTTTAAGTACCCACATTTTGAGGACCGCTGACCAGATAGGCCACTGACTTATCCTAATGAAATAAACCATATGATTTACTGAAGGCGAGGTAGCCATATCTTCTGTAAGATAAATAATTCTTTAAAGTAAATTCAATTTTTAACATTATTTCTAGTTTAAAAACACTCGTTTTTAGCAATAAGTAAAGTAAAATTATCATAAATGATTAAAATATGAATTTTCTCAAGTTAGATACTGTCAGTTAAAGAGTTTAAGAAGTTACTTAAATTATTTCAAATATCCATAAACGTGCATAAAAGCTCTCATACTTACTGAAAGACCAACTATTTAAACAGTTATCCATATTTCAGTTAATACTATTGTACACGTTAGAAAGACTATCACAAATTATCCACTTAAATTATTTTATAAAGAATAACAAAAAAACTATAACACACAACATCTTAGAGTTAATTTCCACCACATAACCTCAAGCAACGTGTCAGTGCTAACTATTTCGTACCTCGTAGTTCCGTCACAGCTTAAATAACAATCAGCTCACAGACTCGTATGAGCGGGAACGTCTCGCGCAGATCTTCGCGCATGCCGCCATTTTGGGATAAAAGGCGGCAGGGACGTGTGGTTGTAAAATATGCCCTTATAGCCATACCGTCAACGACTGCGTTATTGGCGCACGAATGCTGTATTTTGTGGTTTGTTGATTTTCTTGTATTTTATACTGTTATGTTATTTTATTTTTAAACAATTTCAAGTAAAACAAATTTATATTTAGTATGGCACTTTCTAAATTGGGACAACTATTTTTAATCCGGTCCTGACTTGTATCCCAAAAGAGAGAGAGACAACAAGCTTCAAGGACAAATTTTCAGGTTTTAATACTTCAAAGGTGCCGCCGTAGAGTCTGTGAGCTGATTGTTATTTAAGCTGTGGTTCCGTAGTGAGTGAAACAGATTTTAAAAATAAACACAAAACATGAAATAACAAAATAACTAGCTTGATGTATGCGTTCAATATCAAGAGAAGGCAAAGTAAAGCAGCGTCAATCGCATGCACAAAGAAACTGATGTAGGCACAGACAACAGGTACCTAGCTGTCAGGAGCAGTAGGCGAATTGTCCCGCACAAGCCCCATCCTCTAGGCTCTACGATTGATAGAGATAGATGTTGATACCGGTGCACTAGTATAGTTCAGGAGTCAGGACAAAGGAATCAAAACATGTAATATTTGTGGAAAGAGATTTGATAATTTCAATACACGTAAATTGAAAGTTAATATGAGATACTTTTGCATCTTCTGAAATCGAACTAAGCTAATAGCTTCTTTTAAGTAATGCACCGCTTGACGCATCTGTTTTAAGAGTTGCCGCAATAACATATAAAACGTATTTAAATCGTCTTATTATTTTCACGGACAATGTTTTTCTCTTAAGTGTCTTGTGTATTTAATTAATATTTTTCGTGAAATACAGTGTGATTAAATAAAATATGGTGAAAAGGTTGACATGCTAAAAGCATATTTCTCAAGTAGTGATAATCAGTGATAGTGGTAACGAAAACGTATTGTGATAAATCAATGTAGTGGAAATGGATAATAACCAAATTCTAGATTGAACTATGATTGTGAGTAGAGAATCTGGTTTATATATATAAAAATTAATGTAATATTTCAATCAAAGTAGCCTGATAAATAAAAATGATGATCGCTATACCAATAATAATTATTTGTAACCTTTATTAACCAAATCAACAAATCTTATGACTATAAAAATGTTCAAAATATCACTCTCGGCTCGAATGCAAGCCATGTATTGACGAACTAAAGATTGCGATGGATGAGATTTGGATCATTTCTTGGTTAGCTACATCCTGAGTTCTTTCATTAACTGCTGACGGATAATGACTTCAGCATGGTAGATATACACGCCATACAAAATTCACTGATAAATGAAGATTATTTTTCTACAGGGTGACTTTTACAAGCAAAAAATATTTACCTAAAAATAACAGTATAGATTCATACGGTACTTTTTAGAAATTTCAATATTGTGGAGTTTTTTATATGAATCAATTTGTTCCTTAATTGCTTTTTGACCAGACTGCTGTACTATTCGTGAGACAATCCAGCCTACTGACGAGGCAATTATATTAATTTTTATATTCTGCGCTCCTTGATCCTATGTCTTCCTCCACCGTCATCAAATTTAGAAAAAATGAAAAATTGTCTTCTGATCACAGAATATGGAACAGTTCTATACTCCGATCATAAGGTATATATAACAAATAACACAGCCCCACAAAAAAAAATTAAGTTCATACACAAGAGAGTGACATATGTATTCCCATGTATTTTTCGACGCTGAATCCGGAGCTCAGAATTGGGCCTACACGTCTGGAATTGGCCCCAGGGGCCGAAAATGGCCTGAAATGCGGTTCCCGGGATAAGGCGAAGTCGACGCTGAATTTTGGATCTAAAGCCGGATTTGTGCTCGAAAAGTTTATAGCCAACTGAAATTCCGGGTTTGGGTCCGGGAAAATGACCCCTTGGGATTGGAAAATGACCCCTTGGGGCGGGAAAATCCGGTTTTGGACGTCCCGGTCGCGACTGTGGTATTTTCGTGTGTTTTTCAATTCTAGACCTGAGAGTGGGTGTGAAAAGTTTTTGGTCAGCTGAAATTCCCAGTTTGGGTGCGGGAAAGTGGTCCATTGGGGCCGGAAAATCATATTTCGGACGTACCAGTCGCAAAAGTGGGATTTTCATGTATTTTTCAATCCTGGTCCTTAGAGTATGCTCAAAATGTTTTTGGACAGCTGAAATTCCCAATTTGTGTCCGGGAAAATGGCCCATTGGGGCCGGAAAATCATATTTCGGACGTACCAAACGCAACAGTGGGATTTTTATGTACTAATTCCTGTAGCTTAGACTGTGTTTGACAGGTTTATGGCCATGTGAAATTCCCTGTTCGGGACCGGAAAAATGACCCTTAGGGGCCGGAAAATCGTGTTTTGAGAGATTCCAATCGACCAAAGGCATTCCAAACACGGTATGAGTTCCGGAATTTAAAAGTACATGAAAATACCAATGTCTCAACTGAGACGTACAAAACACGATTTTCCGGCCCCTAAGGGTCATTTTCCCGGTCCCGAACAGGGAATGTCACATGGCGATAAACCTGTCAAGCACAGTCTCAGCTACAGGAATTAGTACATAAAAATCCCACTGTTGCGATTGGTACGTCCGAAATATGATTTTCCGGCCCCAATGGGCCATTTTCCCGGACCCAAACTGGGAATTTCAGCTGACCAAAACTTTTCACACCCAGTCTCAGGTCCAGAATTGAAAAACACACGAAAATACCACAGTCGCGACCGGGACGTCCAAAACAGGATTTTCCCGTCCCAAGGGGTCATTTTCCCGCCCCAAGGGGTCATTTTCCCGGACCCAAACCCGGAATTTCAGTTGGCCATAAACTTTTCGAACACAAATCCGGCTTTAACTCCAAAATTCAGCGTCGACTTCGCCTTATCCGGGGAACCTCATTTCAGGCCATTTTCGGCCCCTGGGGCTGAGCTCGGGATCGGATTCAGCGTCGAAAAATACATGGGAATACATATGTCACTCTCTTGTGTATGAACTTTATTTTTTTTTTTGTGGGGCTGTGTAATAAAGTCTAAAACCTATCATTTTTTTAAATGTCTCATCTTGCGGATATCTATACCTGACATGAATCAAATCAACGCAGAGCAGTTCTGTTTAAAAGAACGTTTGGGAAATATTAGCAACTACTCTTAGATCTCTCGAAGGACATTTTACCATGTGTGAATACTTTTTAGTAAATCATTATTTCTTTATAAGCACAACAAATATGCTTGTTCTTAATAAACATAAAAAAAACATACTGTCTGCTTTGAACTGTGAAGAAGATATCTGATTGTAAAGTTTTTCAAATAGAAACGTCTCATAGTAACTCTATTTTTAACATAACTTTATATATTAAATACCCTTACATAAAGTATTAAAATAGTTGTATACAAGTTGCATAAAATACATATAAGACTCTTGCATTTCAGAATTCTGCAGAATGTTCGTAACCTCGCATGTTTGCTGGGTATACTTAAGTAACCGTATATCTCAAACAAGCTGAGCCTTAAGCAGGGTCCACACACACAGTTTTTACAATGATTTTACTTGCGCAGTTCTAAACGTGCAGTTCTCTGAACTGACATCCACACAATACAGTTCGCACCCAATATTTAAACAGTTTATGCGTCACAGTCATGGAAAAAGTTCTTCTCTGGTCAGTTTTTGCAATTTGCAACTAATTTGCATCTACAGAGGACAAGTACGTACAGGTCACCCAAAACTGAAGCACCGATCTCAGTTTTCCACACGCAACTACTTGACTGCAACGTTTTGAAGTGCACATGTAAAACGTTGAAAAAACTGTGTGTGTGGACCCCGCTTTACACTCTATTTGCTAAAAAAAAAAAAAAATACCTCAAGTCCAAATTAAATTCCAAACTTAAAAATTAATGATAAGGAATAAAGAAAACCACTGGTAATGTTACGAATGCTGCTGTTAATGCTACGAATCTACGGATGCGAAAATTTAACAAAGAACACTTTAGTCGGCTACTCTTTATGCTTGAAAAACAGTTGATTGGAGGCAATTGCTGAATATGTTGCATTAGAGTAAATAGATTGTGTAAAAGCAAAATTTTACAGAAATCTGTTAAGAAAAATATTCATGTACCCTCGTATTTTGACGACCACACTATGTCCAAGATTTTACTGATTCATCAAAAGAGCCACTCGCCGAAGCTGCCTGTTTGCTACTGGTAGGTAGCGCCTTCATTTTTGATAGAATAATTGGCACAAATAAATATTTAAATTGTAACAATCTATGTGGTATAATGGTGGTGTTTATTTTCGGTAAATATTAGTAAAGTGAACCATAAAAATATATTGGAAGTCCTCGAACCTCGACTGTGATTTTATCATTATAAACATTCTTGGAAATTATGTTCAACGGCTTACGTGACGTGTTGTTTTTAAAGTTACTAATCTTGAAATAAGTGCGTGCGTTTGCCGTTTTCTGGATTAAGGTATTATGCAATTTCTTTTATTTTTGAGCATGTTTCTCAGGAACTTCTAAAATAAGTTCAGGGTATATGTGAATAAATAAGGGTCTGGATTATTATGCGGTAGGTTTGCCATTTTTAGTGGACTGGAAATAAAAATTTGGACCTGTCATATTTTGCACTCAAACGCAATAAGTTTAAGAATCGTCCTTTTTCAGATATACGGCACCTACTGCATCTAGAAATATAAGGAAAGAAGAGAGTCTTCATGGTAGTAATACCAAGACTACCGAGACATTTCTATTAATAAATAAAATTTAGTTAGGTATTATTATTATATTATTTAGTAAATTCAGTCTTTAAGAACTGAATTTTCTAACCTACTTTGCAGATGATAATTTGATAGCGATAATCTGATTTCACTGTCCAATCGATAATTGGGAGAGGGAGATTTGAGTAGTTTTAAATAAAACAAAACAAATTACTAAATACACCTCGTTTATTAGTTTTCTGTCAATGGTGTAATCAGTGCCGTAGTCAGCCTTGAATTCACGGGGGAAAAGAGCACGACAGAGAAAACCCCGATCACAATTCAAAGAATCGCTGTCGCTATTGCAATGGTAATAATGATAACAATAATAAACATGTATCTGTACTTCAGTACTTGAATACACGCTAATATAATCATAATTCTACATATAAAACTGAAGAGTGTTTTGGTTAGCTAGCCGACTTGCGTCAGAAGGTACTGAGGTCCCATAAGGGAGGCTACCCAGCTAGTAGTTGAGGGGTTGAACAAAAATTTCAAATCATATCTCATGCATCATATGTTTTATCGGATGTTTGTCCAGTCACGGGAGAAAGTATTAATACAATCACCAAGGCTCTTACAAACATCTGACAAGCAAACCGCTAATTCAAGTAATAAAGTAGTAGTCGTAGATGATTAATAATAACTTATAGTACCATTTACAACAGCGTAACTTCGACTCAAGCTAAAGTGGTACATATAATTTAAACAATAAATCAACAAAGTATCGTCTTACCTCAAAATAATAATAAAATATAATGAAACTGTAATAAAATATTGAACAGACAAGACAATAATAAAAGGAACACAATGACATTCAATCTTTAAATACAATATACAGAAACAAGTTACTGATCTGTAAAATTAGAACAGATGCACCATGCACCACTTATCACCATTCACTGTCTTTCAACCAACCTGCCGAAGTCTTAAAATCCAACTACCCGTGGAGTCTCGCCTCGCGTTCCCGTGTTTATTATTGCTTCGTTTCCAGTCGCCCCTCTAGCTAATGCGTATATAATATTCTATACAGGGTGTTATTCATTCAGAGGTAAATATATGTCAAAATAATATTTAACTAAGTGGATTCCTACACCGCCAAAATTCGTTTGTTTATATTCAACTGTTTTCGAGAAAATTTGAAAATACCAGATTTTATCTCCCTCCTTTAATGGGCACCTAATGTTATAGATGATAAGAAAATATATACAAGCTAATACCGAAAATAGTACAAAAAAAATTAAGGTTCGATTGTACGACTGATTCTAGTCGGGGTCCTTTATATATATTTTTTGATATAGGTAAGTCCCCCTGAAAGAGTTACGACCCCTTAACAGGGGGTAATAAATTTCATTTAATTCTACACGTTTTGAAATTAAGAAGTGAAATTTGGCAAGGTATTTAAGCTGATGAAACTTATTCTGGTTGAGTATTTTTTATTCGTCTCGTCCTAAAAAGGGGTTGAAACAAAGTACTCTCTGTATATTTTTCATTAATTTTTGTTTTTTTTATTGAAAACAAATTTTGTTTTAATGTTGAATTTAAAATGTTTTTGTGTCTCTAGCAATGTTTTGCCAAGTATTACATGTTTTGAGTAAAAAAATAAAGTTCGCCTCTACACGCACGCCTCAGTTTTCTTTCAAATTCTGATTTGCACGTCGATATTATAGTAGGTTTCCATTATTTTTCATTTGGACCCTGTTAAAATCGTTCGTACAATCCTACCACCAATTTTTTTGCACATTATTCTGGATCAACCTGTACATCATAGATTCTTCCTTAAAACGTGCCTTGTATCTGATTTGTTTGTACATACGTATGCAATACCCTGGTAGATGAGCCAATAAATGATTTTAGTCGGACGAAACCTAGACGACTTGAATTGTCCAATTGGTCAAACAGATTGGTACGAATAAGTTGTTTTTAGTTTTTAAGATGCTTAGAAGTAACTTTTACTTGCCAACATATTTTCAAAATTAATAAAAATGTATAAGATTTATTTGGAGTTTTAAGCTCTCTCCTCCCTTAATTGAATCATAGACCCGTCACTGACACAGTTGAAAATGCGGGGCAATAACACACAACCGATACCACAAAGATTCCATTCAAAAGTCCTTCAGGATCGGACGGGATATTCGTAAGAAGCTTCTTAAAGGTTCGTTTATATCTACAGGCACGGTACGTTTCAGACAAGTACCATGGCAGACACCGACAGACACTGTCGTCGGTGACGGACGCGGCCGCTCTCACTGGCAGTTACTAAATACAAAACACGTCTGCACGGTCCCGATACTCTATTTACACTGCCCGGTAAGTCAAGTAGCCACAGACACGTACAGACATGAACCGCACAGACAAAATATTCTTTCCGAGAATACTGGCCGGCCACGACCCGTGTCTGTCGGCGTCTGCGCGACCGTGTTTCGATAGATATCAATACCACAGAATAAAGGAACTACCAGAAGCGAAAGCTAAGGCGGCGCCTTTGATCTTGGATGGTCACAAAAATTTAACCTTGAATTTGAAATTTGACGTATCTACTACTTACTACACTGAGAGAAAGTTGTATATAATATCTACAGTCTACACTAAGAAACAAGTTGGCACTATATTTATTTAGTCATATTGAAGCTTTAAGCAGTATAAAATACCTACTACGTATAAAATTATTAAAAATATAAAATACATGTATAAATTGCATTTATTCCTGTTTATTTTTATTGTTGTGAAAATTATATATTTTATTTAACGTGGGAGAGCTTTTTCAGATACATTTGCCATACAGAAGATTTGATACTGCAATAGATGTTTTAAATAGTATAGTCACTAATATTTCCTTTATTTCAATTATGGAAGCTATTTTCATTTCAAGTATAGATTTCAGATATGAGTATCTACTTGGTGGGCCACGCTAGAGGCAGGTCAACTCAATCATTCCGCAAAGCACACAGCAATCATCCGATTTCTCTTACATCTTTTCCTAGTTCCAAATTTACAAATTTATTCTTAATTATTTTCAGAAACAAAGTGTACATAAATTTAAAAAAAAAATAATTTTCCCCTCCATTTATTTTGTTCACTTTACGTTTTAAACCTTAGTTTACTTGTGTCAAAAAATATGATTTAGGGCACCCTGGACACTAGATTCTAAGAGCACTGGTGTAAGACTCAATTGAGATCAATATTATGGGAGTTATTTTGAAACTAGTTTCAAGACACCTAAAGTTTTAATTTTGAATAAAAGTAATTTATTTTTCAAAGTTTACAGAATAATAACGGAATAATAAAGAAAACACAAATATGGTTCACGAAATATATATTTATACAATACCTATTTTACATAACTATAAATTAAAAGAATCTATCACTTTCCAAAACACACCAAACCGACACAGCGACACACATAAACAAGAAAGCAAAGCGAGGTTGATTTATAAACAACTTGTAAAATGGCGGCGCCGCACATGCGCACTAAAATTGTGTTTTGGCGGCAGCTCTCTCCTTCGCTTCTGGTAGTTCCTTTATTCTGTGTCAATACGTTAATACCTATTGTATAGAACAATATTATTTTGTCTGACACCGCACGTGTCTGACACGCTGGATGTCTGTAGATATAAACGGACCTTTATACAGGTTGAGTTGATGCATGATCACTAGTGATTGCATTTATACTCAGTTTTTAATTTCTGATGAAAAAATGCGTTTTATCGTAAAAGAGATTGTTGTAATATGTAATTCGACCTTGATTTTCACGTTTTAGTATTAATCCTAATATGTACGAATAGTTTGGTAATTTTTTTTCCAGGTGGCATGTTGGTAGTGTCCGTGTCTGTTGCCGGATTGGTCACTCTGGCTGCCATGACCCAACCTTCCTTAGCACCTGAAGCAAAGCATTCCTTACTACAATACGTAACCGGAAAATACTTGCTACCTTCCAACTGTAAGGTAATTTGCACGTTTTCATTAATTACCAGTGGCAGGACGCGACAATGTTGATTGCAAATTTTATTAATCTAACAATACGGATATGCAGATTTCATTCAGCAGTAAAATGCAACTAATAATGCAAATGCAGATGCACATAATTTATGCATACTTTATTTTCTTTTCTATTGTTTATTACTGAAAGGATTAAGTGTCAGCCAATTCTACCGCACTGTAATTTTCTCATAAGAAGCATTGAACAATATGTGATATGTTGAGCGCAAATGTGTCAAGATAATTGAATTACAGAGCAATAATTTTTGTGACCTTGACACAAACGATAACTAGAGATATTATAATGGAGGGTGGAGTTTAACAGGACCGTAGTCAGTTTATGAATGAACATATTAATATGTTCGCAGAAAATATATCGCAACATGGTACTGTTACCAAATACTAAGGTAAGTTTTCTGTAGTGAAACGGCTACATTTGCCACTTAATATTAACTTGACCATTAGAACGTCTACTGTTGACAACGGAGGACAGTACAGACATTGTTGAGGCATGAACTATATATTAATATGTTGCTGGTAACTCCTGATATATGCCAGCTAACAATTTACATGTTTTCTAAAATGGTGTATCTTCAACTTTTTTTGATTTTTTATTTTATCGTAGGTACTACTGACTGGGGGCGTATTAATATACGCCATACATCGTATATATTTTTTATACATCATCCATTATGTCAAATTCTTCATTTGCAATTTCCTTGTTGCACTAAGAAACCCTAGTACAGTGCCTTCATAAATGATTACAAGCCACGTGACCAGGACTGTGATTCTCGAAGAACAACTCGTATGCAAATAGATCTCTTGTCTCTCTCAATTGCCGTAGTGAGGAACAGGATATTCGGATATGAATTGCTCTGCGATTGATTTGAGAATATCGACCCTGATCACGTGGCTTGTAATCATTTATGAAGGCTCTGTATCTATTAATGTAACGTATGTCATTGCGAATATTTTGGTGCTTCGGTAAGCCCTGCCGTGTGTGTATGTCGCTGCTGTCATTAGGATTACATCTACAAATAACATATTTTATGCCATTGAAATGTTTGTCATAATACTCTGCGGCTTCTAATCAACTACTCAATCTAGTTATAACTGGTGAAACGTATCAATTTCTGTATATTTTTTAGATAAAACCTGTCCTGTTTTAACATGTAAGTAGGTGGCTGCATCACTTAGCATTACAAGAACTTTATCTGAAGCATCTTGATCGGGCCATATATAATGAAAGCAGTCAATACAAAATGTGTAATAGTTTCCTGATTGGATTTGTCCAGCACCTTAGAAGCCAGAAAGCTGTCACTAGCAGTGTCACTTTTTAACGCGCCAATTAAAAAATTGGCTACTGAACACTCACAAGCATCAGTCCGCATTATCTTCTCGTATTGTCTGCACATTGTTGTAAACTCTATCGACATATCTTAATGTACTTTCATGGGAGATTTTTCGGTGCATATATTTTTCTAAAAACGTAACTTGGGGTGCTCTAGATTGTTTAATAAAATATTGCTTGTATGAAAGGCGTCTGTAGTTCATAGAAAAATACAGTCTTCAGCGCTGGCCCTTCAAATGTCAAACCACATTTGAAAAATTTCTATGTCTTCTCTTCTTTGGCATGTAGTTTCACTCCATTCACTTCTCCCTTCAACTAATAGTTGTTAATGTAAATTATGTTACTATTCATAAATAGTTATATTTAAATATGTAAGCAGACGTAAACACGAAACGTATCGATGCAACACCGACTATTACAGCGTTCCGTAAATAACCAAAACTAAAAGCGCAGTTCGAAATGCGGGTCAAGTGCTAGACTCCGCGCGGGAACTAACTCTAAACATTACACAGTTTATCATCATTAAAGTCTGGAAGAGACGGCTTTTAACAGAGTTGAACTTTCCCAATTACCATTTGATTTATTTTTGTTTAGGTATCGGCTGTAGCAACCGATCGTCTGTTCATTGCATTGACATTTATGGGTTTATTTTGCATGCTATGGTCGTCATGCGGTAGTATTTAAATAATAGATATTTCATTGTATAATTGATTACATAACTGTATTAATTATACCGCCACGCAAAAATAGTGGTATGTACTTTTGACTAGACCCACCGATCTTATGCATTTTGCACGCACTGAATCCGAATCTGTAGTCCGTTTAGCTTAAACACCCTCAATGTTTTGAGTAAATTGCAAAAAATAGCGAAAAATCGCAAAGCATCACTTTAGTGAGCTCAAAAAATATTGGAATTTCTTTTTTGACATTGCGCAAGTGTGTTTCTTATGTATTTGGTACGCTGAATTGGAATAAGCTAGCTATCTAGCAGCATTACCCACAGATTTTGCATACCCCCCTAGGTACTGGAGGGGGTTAACCTACAAAACCATCGCCTATGAATGACACGAACAATAAGCACAGCTTAAATAACAATCAGCTCACAGACTCTACGGCGGCACCTTTGAAGTATTAAAACCTGAAAATTTGCCCTTGAAGCTTGTTGTCTCTCTCTCGTTTGGGATACAAGTCAGGACCGGATTAAAAATAGTTGTTCCAATTTAGAAAGTGTCATACTAAATATAAATTTGTTTTACTTGAAATTGTTTAAAAATATAATAACATAACAGTATAAAATACAAGAAAATCAACAAACCACAAAATACAGCATTCGTGCGCCAATAACGCAGTCGTTGACGGTATGGCTATAAGGGCATATTTTACAACCACACGTCCCTGCCGCCTTTTATCCCAAAATGGCGGCATGCGCGAAGTTCTGCGCGAGACGTTCCCGCTCATACGAGTCTGTGAGCTGATTGTTATTTAAGCTGTGCAATAAGGTTAGGTTGTCTACTGTTTATATTTTACTCTAGACAGAAGAGGTGTAAATGTTTCCTTTAAAAACATATTTACGGAGCATCAACTTAACGACGTAATTTACGCTTGTAGACCATCATTTCCTACAGTTAATTTTTTAATGCAAATAGAACGTTTTCATATGGATGAACCCTGGGGGAACACTTAATGTAATCAGTGATTTCTTACACTCAGCAACAATATTGAACAAAACCAAAGAACCAAATACTTTTTGATATCGATGGTCATGATAAGACAATCATTTATACAGGGTATACCGATTTTATTGATAAGGATTTTGGAATTTTTTAAAATACCTTATTTTAACGCAAAAAGTTAATATAAATACGGAACCAAAAGGTCTTTAGTCTTGAGGAAGAGGGCTTGAAGTTTTCTAAAAAAAAAATGTGGCGCCTTCGTCAAAATTAGAAACAAATTTGAATTTTTCGTCTTCAAAAATCCCCGTTCTTCAAAATGTATGCAAGTATTTGGATTTTTTAATAAGTCGTCTATTTTTACTCTTTGTTGCATTAATTTCGGGACACCCTGTATTTGGAGATGTTAGATTGTAATATTTCCCACCGCCAACCTAGACTTCAGTAAAAATATTTGCAAAAGGTACAATAGCACAGAATAAAGGAACTACCAGAAGCGATAGCTAAGGCGGCGCCTTTGATCTTGGATGGTCACAAAAATTTAACCTTGAATTTGAAATTTGACGTATCTAATACTTACTACACTGAGAGAAAGTTGTATATAATATCTACAGTCTACACTAAGAAACAAGTTGACACTATATTTATTTAGTCATATTGAAGCTTTAAGCAGTATAAAATACCTACTATGTATAAAATTATTCAAAATATAAAATACATGTATAAATTGCATTTATTCCTGTTTATTTTTATTGTTGTGAAAATTATATATTTTATTTAACGCGGGAGAGCTTTTCAGATACATTTGCCATACAGAAGATTTGATACTGCAATAGATGTTTTAAATAGTATAGTCACTAATATTTCCTTTATTTCAATTATGGAAGCTATTTTCATTTCAAGTATAGATTTCAGGTATGAGGACCTACTTGGTGGGCCACGCTAGATGCAGGTCAACTCAATCATTCCGCAAAGCACACAGCAATCATCCGACTTTTCTTACATATTTTGCTATTTCCTAGATCCAAATATACAAAGTTATTCTTAATTATTTTCAGAAACAAAGTTTACATTTAAAAAAATAATTTTCCTCCATTTATTTTGTTCACTTTACGTTTTAAACCTTAGTTTACTTGTGTCAAAAATATGATTTAGGCACCCTGGGCACTAGATTCTAAGAGCACTGGTGTAAGACTCAAATGAGATCAATATTATGGGAGTTATTTTGAAACTAGTTTCAAGACACCTAAAGTTTTAATTTTGAATAAAAGTAATTTATTTTTCAATGTTTACAGAATAATAACGGAGATGGTCTTAAAGAAAACACAAATATGGTTTATGAAATATATATTTATACAATACCTATTTTACATAACTATAAATTAAAAGAATCTATCACTTTCCAAAACACACCAAACCGACACAGCGACACACATAAACAAGAAAGCAAAGCGAGGTTGATTAATAAACAACTTGTAAAATGGCGACGCCGCACATACGCACTAAAATTGTGTTTTGGCGGCAGCTCTCTCCTTCGCTTCTGGTAGTTCCTTTATCTGTGACAATTGACAATAGTTTAGTTTACCGCGATTGTTTTAGGAAACTTCAACGCTCTCTATCTCAGAATTGAAGAACTTTAGAACTTATGTTTGATTTAAAATGCAGGCGGAACCTTTACCTCCATCGAGATATACAAGTTTTTCTCTTTCATTAACAAAAAATTTGAAATAAATTTAAATGTTTGCAGTAACACACATACATTTTACCTTTCAGCTACCAACTGGTCCTGCCACTGGTATTACATAAACACGTGTAACAACCATATAATACATTTATTATAGCTCATAGCATCATTTTATATTCCATGCGAATATATGAGCTGCAATAGATATAAAAAATGAATGAGGCCGCTCACTACATTTTTGTGTTGTCGTTGCCGTAGGTAAATTTCCAATGGTCTTGTCCCCATCCCGTAGGTCATACGGTCTGTTTCACTGTGCAATTCTATCAACGTAACGGGCAGCCTTATCCAATCTGTGATACTGATAATTTTACTGTTGATGTATGTAGGGGATCAAGAAAGGTGAGGAAATACGCTTCGGAAGTTAGATAAGGTGTTAATGAACTTATGTTACAAGTTGAAAGTTTATAGAGTCGAAAGATACGTAGTTTAAATTGTTTTGAATCTATTGAAATAATGAAGTAGGTACGGCGAAAAAATTGGATAGGTTAGAGAATGGTATGAAATGCTTCAAATAACGGAGAAAATAATTCTAAACCGTTCATTTAAATATGATTAACATTCATTGCATCGTGTATTCCTGTTCTATGTCCCAATAGTTACAAGTTATATACCGATTGTTGACAGTCTGAAGGGGCAGGCAAATCTGGAGTGAGGTTGTGTTGTGATTTGATTAATTAGTTTCTAACTACAGTTGCTTTAGGAATTACCGAACTGTTCCTTTTGTTTAGAGTGTTTATTATATTGTTTGTTCTTGTCTGTAAGCAAACAATGTATACGATACTCTTTAGGGGTTTTCGGTAACTGCAATCCGTAAATGGTTTTACCTTATTACTGCTTCAATCGTTCATAAGCTGATGTAGGGTTAGGGATATAACATTCGAAGCCCTATTCGAAAAGTGATCAATATTCTATTAAATCTTGTGTTATCGATTCCGAATAACGTCTGAAAATTCCTGCAGTTCCTAAAAGATATATTGCAAAATTGAGATGTTAAATTTTAAAATTATATTCTAGTCAACACAAAACCCTGTATTGAACTCATTTCAATATAAAAGATACATGACAAAAAATGATAGCATAAGTTCATTAACGCTTTTGAACTTCGTTTTTCTTTCAAAATACGTTTTAGTTAGCTGTCATAACTGAATTGGGATCGCCGACGGATCCCAACAGCGCGAATGTAGCCAAAGTGAAGTTCACTGTTCGACATGCCGGACAATACAGGATTTCTGTGATGGTAGGCAATCAACACGTAGCCGGCAGTCCGTTTCTGACGGTTTTCGTCGCCGGACCTGTGTTCGCACAAAGGACAATAGTAGTGAGACACTGCAGTACGGTAGTTTGTACTGCCAACGTAGCGCATCTGCTTTACATAGAGCCCAGGGACGAATACAGCAACATTTGTCGATACTCCTCATCCGACGACCCTACCGAAGTACAGATAATATTTTTAAAGTGTTCCTTTATCTCCTTTATGTTTTTTAGGGCTATACTGTAAATATAACTCAGCTAGGTACTCATTCTCAAGAATCTAACTTAGATATAGACGCCGAAAACTTTACAACTAATTTAGATTACGATTGGGAGAGCCAACGAGTTAGCATTCAGCTGAAATTTGTCCGAGATGGTTGTTACCATGCCACGATATACTATAATGGGTCAGAGTTGCACAATGGAGATTTTGATATCATTGTATTAAACAGTAAGCAGAATACGCCCTCTATATTTAGGGAATATAGAACACATTTTGCATTTTCAGGTATAGATTCAACACTAGTCCATAAAAACGTAGCGTCAAAGAATCACAACGTTTGTTATGACGCAAAACTCGTCGGCATCAATGGGGAAAGGATCTCTAAACCAAAAAAAGTGTTGTGCTATGTGTCGCCAAAGCAGTTGATCATTAAGGAACTAATTTTAAAATTCATACCAAAGAGGTTATTTACTTTTAGATTATGCCCTTCGACAAAGGTGAGTGAATCATTAATGTAAGACTAAAATTAAAGTGGTCTCATTGTATTACCTCGGGGAACACCAAAATTAACATTTTGAAAAATGCGGCCAATAATTCTATTTCTCATTGTTGCAGTTTAATTTCCACCCAGAATCTTTAAAACTGGGTGAAAACTATTCGAACGCTTTCACAATAGACGACGGCTGTCAGCCGAAAATTGAACTGGTGTCGAAAGAACGCAACGTAATCGCCGCGACTTTTGCGCAGTTCCTACTGAAAAACATGGGAGGGTCGGAGACGTTTAAAGACAAACAAGATTTCTTTTACCACGAAGTTCGCAAATTTCATCAGAAGCACTATCACGAGAAGTTGTCGATGAAAGTAAATAGGGAGAAACTGTTGGAATCCAGCATAAAAGCGACCAAGAACTTCTCGGTTTCGGACTGGTGCAGAAATTTCGAGGTCACGTTTCAGGGGGAACAAGGTAAGTGGAGAATTTTTGTAAGGAAGGTGTTAGTATGAGCGCTTGCAGGAATCGATTGGGGAGGACTTCGAAGGGAATGGTTCGAGTTGATATGCGTACAATTGTTTGATGCTAAGAATGGGCTTTTTACTAGTTTCCATGAGGGTCAGCAGTCTCTAGTCCATCCGAACCCGCAAAGACCAGGACATTTGAAGCTGAGGCATTACGAATTTGCGGGGAAAGTAGTTGGAAAGTGTCTTTATGAAAGCGCTTTAGGAGGATCTTACAGACAATTAGTTAGAGCTAGGTTTACTAGATCTTTTTTAGCACAAGTTATAGGCCTTCGAGTACATTATAAGGTAAGGAGTAATCCGTAGGAAGTTATCTGTTGTTTAATGAACCATTTCGACTATTTTCAGTATTTTGAACAAGACGATCCAGATTTATACTTGTCGAAAATCAAGTACCTCCTTGAGAACAATATCGACGAAATCGAGACGGAACTTTTTTTCGTAGAGGAGCAGTACGACTCGTCTGGTCAGCTGATTAAGACGGTCGAACTTATCCCGAACGGTTCGAAAATGCGAGTGTTGAACTGTACAAAACTCCAATATTTAGATGCTTTAGCACAGTACAAATTAGCTACGAGTATTAAGGACGAGATGGAAGCGTTTCTGAAAGGACTAAACGAACTCATACCCGATAACCTGTTGAGCATTTTCGACGAGAACGAATTAGAAGTAAGTAGAATCCTAATCAATATACATTAAAGACAGGGCAAAATATAGTTCAGCAGATTTTGAAGCCTCAAGATAATAGTAAAGGCTAACTAAATGTTAACGAAATGTTTTATGGTCGGTAGTTCCATCTGGTGCACTAGTGATAGACACATAATTGTTTATTTGGAAATTGAAAGAACGACTCATACATTTCGGTCACGCGACAAGCTTACGAAAAATTCGATTGTGTTGAAATTAATATCCTATAGCGTGAAAATCTGATATAGATTCAACTTTTGGAAAAACGGTACTGTTGTTTCACCAGAAGCATGATAATGTTTTCCACATATTTACAAAAATGTTTCAATCCATATACTTATAAAAGGTAAAGTTCAATCTTAAGCATTTAGCACAATCTTACGGAAAAAAGTATGGTTTATTATTATTCGAACTAAACCCTGATCACTATTCAAGTCAAGAGGAAGGGGAACCCCTTATTCTCTGAAACCATTCTCATAAGCCTTATTGTCATGGACAGGAAATCCACAAAAATTCTCGTGAATTTCGTAAAACAGGAATATTATCGCTAATTTCATCATTTTGTGGGGTTAGTAAGTTTAACTTAAGCTTCTGGCAATCTACCATTGCTGTCAAAGGCAGTTTTATGAGGAAATAATAGAAAATGTTGCAGTTGCCATTAAATAGTTCGCGCAAATTTCGCGTTCATGTTCATGAAGCCAAAGCTTTAGACAGTTAAGTGTCCGCTGATATTAGTTTCTCAAATTGATTGAAGCCTATGTTATTCCGTAGGACCATACCCGCGAAATTATTACCTGTTACCCCAAATTTATCGAAACTGATGAAGTTCCTTGATTTCAACAAAAGTACATCATTTCTTTATGGTTACAATTACAATGCTTAAAATTTTGGACCAGAATTTCAAAAAACGTGTAATTGTCTCTCAAGATCAAGTCAGTTATACCTCAATGCAATTGTTTATTTTGGAAACTTTGGAATTAATCAAATAAATATATTACGTGTTCTACAGACGCCATATTAAATAATTTTGAGATTATGTTGAAAGTCCCACTGGAGATCAGGTCCGTGCCAGCAGACTTGCTACCTTTGTAACTTATTTTTTCATCGTATTCATGTAAACTGTATCAAATCATTTCCACAATAAATAAATTAATAATATTTGTCTTTATGGGCCTTTCAGCTCCTGCTCTGTGGAACGGGCCAGTACAGCATCGCCGATTTCAAGGCCCACCACGTGGTCAACGGGAATTCCGCCGAGTTTAGAAGAATCGTAGGTTGGTTTTGGGCGGCTGTGGGTAACTTTACCCAAGAAGAGATGGCCAGGCTACTGCAATTCACCACAGGTTGTTCCCAACTACCCCCGGGAGGCTTCAAAGAGTTGACTCCTAGATTCCAGATAACCGCCGCACCCACATTCGGAAATTTGCCTACCGCGCACACTTGGTAAGTACAAGATAGGTTTTAAATATTGAATTTAATATATTTTCTTGCAGTTTTAATCAGCTATGTTTGCCGGACTACGACTGTTACGAGCATTTCGAAAGATCCCTCCTCTTGGCAATCAGCGAAGGAACTGAAGGCTTCGGAATGGTTTGAATCCAGTGTTATCTCATTTATATTATAGATTACAGTATTTTCCTTTTGCAGTGTGATATAGTGATTTCACTTTTTTACGTTGTACTTAATTTTAATCGCTTAATATTATATTTTTACTGTTGAAGTCTGAGAAGTATTTATATATTCATCTGATTAAATTTTTTAAACTATGATTTACCTGCGGATTTTATTTTCTTTCTTTCTCTAAAAATCATCGGACTGCAGTTTTTGTTTCAAACTATTCAGTGCAGAGTAGCAAGAGGGAGTATTAACAAAATATCTAATAAAAACAGGGACTGCCATTTTGGTTCTTCGTTATGCTCCCCTGTGAAGATAAAACCACTTAAAGATGGCGCCCAAAAAGAAGTTTTTAATTTTTGACATACCAAAAAAGTTACAAGAATGAAATTAAGTAAACATTTTTTGTTATCCAGATTGGATCCTGTAAACTATTTGGTGATTTTCCAGGGGTATCACCCTCTGAATATTTTCGCACTTATTTATTTACATCCTGTACAAAATCCTTAACTTGTTGGTGCTAAGAGGCAGCAAACCATTATTCTTCGGAAAAATATTTTTACGTTGATATGCTTATCTCGAACTATTAGATGTACAGGGTGTCCGAAAACAAAGTGTTGATAGAAAAATTCCTAATAACATTTTTACTATAAAGCTACCATTAACTGTCATGTCAGAAACTTGAGACAAACTTAGTTAATTTAATCCCACAGTAATATTGATAATTAAAATATGTTTCAACTGTTTTGCAAAACTTGCTTAAAGTTGAGAATTTCCCGCCATTTAATCATATAAACTACGAAACTCACACAAAAATTTGCAAATTTTGCGCCCATGGGACCAAATTGGATAGTTATGTTCTTCTTAAAAAAAAGACTGCCTAAAACTGCGCCTTCTGGGCAAAGATTACAAATTACACATATTAGGCCTGACACTATTTATATAAATTAGGTTAAGTTGGTCTAGGTTAGATTTTATTTATGAGACTTATCTGGTCATCAAATTTTGATCATTTTAGATAAAATTTTTAAATAAGAAAAAATGGGACAACATGCCCATGTGCAAATTCTAAGTCCGTAAATGCTACTTGGGATGACAAGTAGCGCCATCTAGTGGCACTGTAGCAAACGTACTAAAATAAAGATGGCGCTAAAGAAATGATTACCATCTGTTATCTTCGTTGATCAATGCTACAGTATCTCAAGCCGTTCTCATTGGGTCGTTCGAGTTGACGCTCTGAACGTTCAGGACGCACTCTGCGCGATTTTTTTGAAGCTCGGAGTGGCTCCTATTGCGTTCGAAACGGGTCAGAGCCATAGAAATCATAAAATATATAGAACGCCAAAAGAGGTATCGAAAATAGTCAACCTATGGAGAAAACGCGAGTCTGGTAATATTACAGTAACTTAGCTTTCATGAGTTGGTTACACTAACGAGGCAGCTTCACACTAATAGGCGGGAATTTCAAAATATGAAAATTTTACGTCCAATTTGTGATTTCTATGGTCCTTCCGTTTTGAATTCAATTGTATGCTAGGATTAAAATGCAGTGTAACCAACTGCTTACATTAAGTTTTCCCTAGATGGCTGATTTCTAAGCCCCTCCATAGTCTGACTATTTTCGAGTGCCTAATGTAAAGGCTTCTGGCGTTCTATATATTTTATGATTTCTATGGTCAGAGCGTTCCTACTGAGCGCGCTTGCTTTTCTCGGTGCTTTCAGATCGAGCTTAACTTTGAGCATAAGGAGTCAGTTAAAACATAACCTAAAAAAAACCTACATTACGAAAGAAATATTCAAAAACGACTTGGATCATTTTAAATATGAATGACCAAGTAGCGATAAGTTTATTAGATCCTGAAACAAATGTTACGTATAACTGTGCAATCTTATTAAATCCATTATAATTAATATAACAAAATAATTTATAGGTTAAGTTTCTTTGTTTTTTACCCGCCACCGTTCGAGTAGTTCACCATACCCAAACACTCCTATTATTACGTCAGTCTGCTCTGTGAGTCTGTGCCCGCTCCGCTCGCTCTGCTCTTATAGAACTCGAACGCTCCCATATTGAATATTCATGCGATTTCACAGTTTTTGATTTAAATTATTAATGGCGGGAAAGTCTCAATTTCTAGTGAATTTCGCCAAACAGTAATACTATTTTCAACATTACGTGGGGTTGATTCGAGCTTTTGATAATCTGCCATGATAGTCAATGACAGTTTTATAATGGAAATAATAGAAAATGTGACATTTGGTAAAATTCGTTAAAAGTTGACACTTTCCCCGCTATTGAATAATTCGCGGGAACTATATTTTCTGTCATTTTCATCATGTTTTTTTACGAATTTCGCAAAACAGGAATATGATCGCTACTTTCATATGTGGGATTAGTAAGTTTAACTTGACGTTCTAATATTATATGACACCTATGTCAATGCCAGATTTATGATGAAAATGATACAAAATATTACAGTCAAAATTGGCTAAAAGTTGAGACTCTTCCCGCCTTTAAATAATTTGCCAGTGTTTTCGAAACAAATAAACTTAATTCTACATTTTGATAAAATTTTTATTGGGATATCTTTTATTCTAAACCTGGCGGCCAAACAACGAATGCTTTTTCAGAAAATTAAATATCTACGACAATATGCAAAAGAAAAGTATATATTAGAGATGTATGAAAATTAACTCTTAGTCTAAACATACATCAGTCTCTTTGCCTACATTAGCGGAACAAGAAATAAGGTGGCAAGCTAAGCTCATACAGCCATAGTAAATATTTGCACACTGCTTCTATTTACTATTAGGTATGGCATTGAGGTAAAAACATTAAAATCATTTTATAACGTTTTGTGACTCGACAAGATCAATAGCAAAGTTTAGAGCATATTAGTTGCTTCACTTGATCACGTGTCGATTTTGCCATTGTCTCCTGCCTATCATTCCAGTACACATTGGTACGCAAACGTAAGTTCGACAAGACACATCGGGTGATATTCTATAAACTTTGGCAATAGTTTGTTTAAACAACTAGCAAAAAATCCGCCAATAAAAATATACCTTAAATGTACTTCAAGCAATATTCTCATTTGCCCCAAAATTGTCGTTTGACAGATATGATCTTCGATTTTCCATATAAACTAGAATAATGTTTGTTATTACTCAATGGTTTCAGTTTTTAATCTCAATCTAAGAACACATCAGCTGAACACTGTAACACAAAGTAAAAACTTACTTACATGTGCAAAATCATATTTTGAAATAAAAATGGTACGATTTATTTTATTTTTCTATGTTCATGCAAAAACCAAAACTTTATTGAACTATATTTATGGAAAAAGTGGTTCTTTATTGCGCAATAAAATGTTTATTGCATTCATCTGTCATTCTATAGCGTTTTGTCATCATAACAAACATAAACGTTCACCTACGAAATTATAGCCTGTTAAAATGACGGGTTTCCATTTTAGAAATATCGAATTTTTTATTTACTCCAATTTCCACCCCTCTGATGGCTTGCGAGTGGATGCCACTGGTATCAGAAAGTTGATAATTTTATTAAGTATTTACCTACGAAATTACAGCCTGTTAAAATGACGGGTTTCCATTTTAGAAATATTGAATTTTTCATTTACCCCAGTTTCCACCCCTGTGACAGCTTGTGAGTGGATGCCACTGGTATCAGAAAATTGATAATTTTATAAAACATTTACCTACGGAATTATAGCCTGTTAAAATGACGGGTTTCCATTTTAGAAATATCGAATTTTTTATTTACCCCAATTTCCACCCCTCTGACGGCTTGCGAGTGGATGCCACTGGTATCAGAAAGTTGATAATTTTATAAAGTATTTACCTACGAAATTACAGCCTGTTAAAATGACGGGTTACCATTTTAGAAATATCGAATTTTTTATTTACCCCAATTTCCACCCCTCTGACGGCTTGCGAGTGGATGCCACTGGTATCAGAAAGTTGATAATTTTATAAATTGAGGTAGGTATTTACCGAGTTTCAGCCTGTTAAAATGACGGGTTTCCATTTTATAAATATTGAATATTCAATTTACTCCAATTTCCACCCCTCTGACGGCTTGCGAGTGGATGCCACTGGTATCAGAAAGTTGATAATTTTATAAAACATTTACCTACGGGATTATAGCCTGTTAAAATGACTGGTTTCCATTTTAGAAATATCGAATTTTTTATTCACTCCAATTACCACCTCTCTGATGACTTGCGAGTGTATGCCACTGGTATCAGAAAATTGATAATTTTATGAAACATTTACCTACGGAATTATAGCCTGTTAAAATGACGGGTTTCCATTTTAGAAAAATCAAATTTTTGAAGTTATACTTCTTTGCGCCCGTTAGACACATTGGGATGGGATGTTGGTCGAGAAACCGCGTCATGCTCAAAAGGAAGAACAAATTTTTAAGAACTAATATAATAATAATAATAATATATATATATATATATATATTTTAAGAATTTTTTTTTTTTGTACGTACGAGTGCTTTATTTTAAGAATTTTTTTTTTTTTTGTACGTACGAGTGGGTGTATGAGAATGGCCAAAGAAGTATAACTTCCACCGTCTGGTCCGACGCAGACAATTTTTTTATTTATTCAAGCCAATTTCCGACCCTCTGACGGCTTGCGAGTGGATGCCACTGGCATCAGAAAGTTGATAATTTTATAAAGTATTTACCTACGAAATTACAGCCTGTTAAAATGACGGGTTTCCATTTTAGAAATATCGAATTTTTTATTTACGCCAATTACCAATATTCGTTATCATATTACGTTGGTAATCCTCCGCAGTTAACCCGTTCAGCACCACGGTTACAGCTTCTTTGACCTCCTGTACGCCACCATAATGAGTTCCCTTGAGGTGCGACTTTATCTTGGGGAATAAAAAAAATCGCAGGGGGCAATATCTGGGATATAGGGTGGGTGCGGCAACGTTGGAGTCTTTTTGCCAAAAACTCTTGCGCAATGAACGAGGAATGGACTGGCGCGTTGTCGTGGGGCAAGATCCAGCCGTTCTCGGCGAGTTCCGGTCGCACACGGAAAACGCGGGCCCGCAGCCGTTCCAGAACGCCAACATAGAACTGTCCAGTCACTGTCTGGCCGGCAGGAACATATTCACGATGAATGATGCCGTGGATATCGAAAAAAACGATCAACATTGCCTTCAGTCGTGACTTGGACATCCTCGCTTTCGTTGGCCGCTCTCCACCCTTTTCCACCCACTGCTGACTTTGTTTACGGGTCGGGTCATACTCAAATATCCAGAGGTCTCATCTCCAGCCGACAGCATCGGCCGCAATTGCGGTCGAGGCTGACGGGAGAAGGGAACCCACCTCTACGAGGACGCCCAGGTCTACAGAGATGGTGAAGGATAAAGAGCGATAATACCGCTCGATCCCAATCCATACAAGGCCACCGTTCGCCAATAAAATAACGGCGATCTCCAGTGACTACCCGACTCATCCAGTCTATACCGTCGCTCCGAATGTGGGACAATAAATTCTCGCACATCGATTTTCGCATGTCTTTCTGTTCACGGGTGAGAACTTTTGGCACCATCTTTGCGCAAATCTTTCGCAAATTCAAATTTTCGTGTAACATCTTGCGAACGGTTTCTTTGTTGACGTTTAACTCGTCAGACAACGCACGAATGCTTAGGCGCCGGTCAGACGTGATCGGTGCACGCAAACAGTCAACATTCGCGTCAGTACGAGACGTGACGGGAGCTCCTTCACGTGGATCGTCTTCTACCGATTCACGCCCCTCCTTGAACCGTTTTGCCCATTCATACAGGCGTTTTCGACATGCACTCGTCTCCATACACCACCTGCAACTTTCGAGGGTTTTTCGCCAGATTTCACTAAAAATTGAATCACATTGAATCATTTTCACGACGCATAAAACGTAAACCAAACGTGCTATCGACTTAAACCTTGGACTGAAACTAAAAGGAAGTTCCCTCCTCTAGAAAAACGTTGACGAACGATGCAGTGTTGCCAGTTACCGAGTTATAACTAAATTCCCGGAACTTAATTGCCACACCTCGTATTGTACTTCGGAAATTATATCTCAAGGAGTTTAGAATTTTAAATTGATTTGATAGTATTAGACTATCTCTGTTGCACTGTCATAGAGACGAGGCATTCCTTTGAAGGACCTCTCTCCCACAATTGGCTGCCAAAGGATTCCATGCTCTCCATCTCTTTCTTATCTGTTTGTCATTGGTATGAAGCATGTCTCAGGATGCGTCCATATTTATCGTACAGTGCTTATGAACGTATTGAAGATTGCCTATACACATTATTGTTACTAACTTTATTACGATTCACAGAGGCACATCTGGCAAATATAAATATGTCTCAACATTACCTAAATTTGATCCTAGACAAACAGCAACCTGAATAATTAAAATAAAATAATGTTAAAGGGCCATCTTCAAAGAGCGCTTTCTTAGAAAGCATTTTTTGGATAAGACGATTTATGTTAAATCGATATGAAATCATTCCTAGAATTTGCTGTCTTCGTTTGTCGGCTTATGGTGTCAGGACACTCTGTATACAGGCACTAGGCGAACTCGATTCAGTATAAAATAAAAACAGGGAAATTTATGAATACTCGTTTAAATTACTCATACCCAATCACTCAGTCCAGCAGGTATGATTCACATTCACGTACATGAATTGATTCATCACAAATACTGTTAATGTATATGCAAATTTTTAGAAATAAACATCGGATTTTTTAATGAATATTACAACATTACAGAATTAAAAAAGTGGTATAAAAATTAATATATAATATAGGCTTGTAAACTTGCAACAATACTAATATAGCACATAATACCTATCTCTCTGGGCGGTCTAGATATGCTGGGAGCATAAGGTACGCAACCTTCTGCAGAGCGAATAAGGACAGTGAGGCGATCTCCCTAGCATTTCTAACCCATGTTTGCTTTTTTACTTCGCACAGTTCAAGCGTCACTTCGTTTAAGTTACATCTCATCGACAGATTTTCATCGATTAGCTCTTCGCAGGACCTGGAATACTCCTCTAGCTGACTCTCCAAGTCTTTCGTTTGTTTCTCGAGATTCGCCTTGGTTTCTTGTAAGTTGGCCAGCTGCTCGTTGAGGGAGTAATTCATGCTCACCTCATTCTGCCACTGTCTAAGAGCAGATACGAAATAATATTTTTTGATGACTGGTTATAAACCAACGTTTTTAATTGAAACTCTTTAAAAGTACTTACTGAACAGTTGCAGTATATACTTCTTGTTTCGCTTTATAATTCGATTCACTGTTCTGAAGATTCCTTTCTGTTGTCTTCAGCTGCTCTTCTAACTCGTATATTAATGCATTTTGTTTCAGTATTTCATATTCTTGGGCAGATATCTGTAAATATGATTATGCTAAAGTAGTAGTAGTATAATATTTAATAAATTATCTATTTGTCTGATATACGAGTAATTCATAAGTTGAATATGAAATTGTTTAAATATAATTTTCAACATAGTATTCTGAATAACTTGCAGTTTGCAGTCTGATCATACAAATGTAAGTGCCACTCCAAAGAGTGACACAATACCTATTTTATTATAGAAATAATTAGCGAGTTACAGTATTAGTAAAAGTTTTATGCTTAAAATGTCTCTTAAAATATAGAAATTATCTTTGTTGAAATATGATCTATGTGTTCGTTCATTTTAAGTGATCAGCTATTACCAACTCCAAGATATTGAATTGAGTTAGATCTAAATATAAAAAAGCAGATACATTTACGAATGGATCTTTATGTCATTTTTTAAAGCTTGATCGGCATTAGTGATAGAGGCAGTTGAAAATTGTATCTGTATTTAAACTTAAAAACTTTCTTGTAACCAATTATAAATTAGAGATTCACCCTATCTCTGCTTCCTTAAAAGCTTCATCCCACCAAGTACCTATAAAATTTATAACAGTGTCATCAGAGTAACATATTACTTTTCCATTAACATCCAAAATATTAAATTTATTTACATAAATTGAAAATAAAATAGGGCCCAATGCAGTACCTTGGGGAACTCCCATAGAGCAACTTATTGGATTAATAAACTACTAAAGTACATTTATTTTAACCGTTTGTACCCGACATAAAAGATAATCCATAAAAACCTGAAGTGCTAAACAGCATACATCAAATTCTTCCAATCTTTAAAATAAAATATTATTCACCGTATCAAACGCTTTGGAAAGGTCTAAGGATACCGAAATACTTTTATTATTTTCATTTTGACATGTTACAAATAAATTCATTAATAGCACAGTAAAACTAAAGATTTCAGGAAAACTTAGAATTACGATTTTTTTCGTTGCCTTTATTGTTACATCTTCAAGTGGTTTCCCGAATTGATGACTTAAAAGATAAAAACACCTACATTACCTACAACAGCCACAATGCCAAAGATGGTTCTTTCCCCATAGTGGCAAAATAGAATTCAAATAAGCAAATAATTTAAAATAAAAATGGTATGGATTATGCTATGGACTTTGAAATACAAAACAAATTCAAACTATTATTGCATTTCGGATCGGTCAGTGGTCGCGCGGTTTAAGGCGTCAGTACTTGAATCGAGGTGACTGGATCGCTGTGGGTTCGACCCCCGCAGCCGGTAGACCGTATATAAGCTATATTCGTGGAGAGATTGGCACCCTCTCTGCGGGTATGGTAGGGTGGAAGAATTTTGGCTTGGGTCAATGTGAGAGATTGATACCGGATGACATTTGACTACCCCCCTAATTAATGAGGTTTTCAAGATTTCCCTCATTCTTGCACTGAATGGTGGTTAGGGCCAACGTAAGTCGTTCCTGGGCGCAAATGCGGCCTACTTAATAATAATATGCCGCCCCCTCTCCCGCACAAGTCTTCGACTTCTGGGCTAATCCTCGTGATTAGAATGAGGGGTAGAGATATTATTATTATTTATCGGCAACATTTTTTGGATCTATTTTATACGAATTATTTAACATTAAATCAAATAAAATTGTAGAAATGAGATAACAATGATTATTATATACATTCACTATGTCTGTAGTTACCATTGAAGTTAATTAAATACTTACAAAAATAACACATTTTATACATATTTTGATTAGTTTAACTTTTAAGTGCCCCAAATGGAACGAAAATACTGAATACTTTGCATGCTACTTTGCTGAATTCATATGCGAGTATGTATTCAAAACGAATGCAAATGCAAATTTAATATAAACAAGTTTCTTTAAAAATGCATTTACTATGTTGATACTACAATGTCCTTTATTATTCTTCTAAAAGTCAAAACACAATATTTTCGTTCCAAACAAAAAACGTAAAATTAACAACAAATCATGGTAATTTGCACAGGTAAGCATGTCATTAATATTTACCTCTCTATTTTTAGACACTAAATTATGGTTAATGTAAAAACCAGCGCAGAATATATAATCAGACTGTTACTCATCACGATTCTCAGAATCCGGAAAATTTCATAAGAGTGTGGAGGTTGTCCCGAATAAAAGCCGGCATAACATTAAGAACGAAAGGGAAAACAGATCGAGTGACTCATCGCGCCCTCTCTCATAATTGCAACCCCCAACCCCTCAAAACTTATGTGTCATAGGCTTCACACGTCGATATTGCCCTCTATCTGGTTGTATGATGTTACATATGAGTTAAATACACATCATATCTAGGTGTTCTTATAAGAAACATTTATACCTGATGCTGATGATAATTTTATTACAATATTTTATGATAAAACAACATTATTGCAAAATAACTACAAGGAAAAAATGTATTTAATATTATAGTGTCAAATGCAGGAGGCAAAAATAATTTAAAAAATGAACATAGTTTCTATTTTCATTTCGACAAGCATATTTTTTGTATTCCAAATCTATTAACAATAAAATTGATTAAATTCGTGGTAATAAGTAAGGCCCAACAAGGATAATAGAAAATTATTTATTAATAATTATAGGGCGATTCAAAAAAGCTTGATATAATAAAAATTGACAAAAAAAATGAAATTCCAAATTCGAGGAAATTTTCGGTTTTTTCGCTTCGAAACGGTTGTCGAACGTGCGAACGACTGTTCCGTATACAAAGTGTTGAAAAAAATCTTACCGCAAAAAAACTCAAAATTAAGGGAATTAAAAAATTTTTTGATGAAACTTCCATCAAGGATTTATTATGACGCTAACTAACGGAACAAATACAGTGTTTAAAAATAACGAACCATTCTCTAAAAACCCTTTAAATTCATGGAATTAAAAAAAAATTGATGAAACTTTTAGCATCACATAAAAACGACCCGATTCAATATTTAAAATACAGGATGTTGAAAAAAAATTAACCAAACTCGAGAAAACACTAAAAATTACCAAAATATGCCAACCACTCTTCTAAATTATAGAGTGCCGGATTTTCCCCACCATAAAGAGTTCAGCCAAAGTCACGTTTACATTTTATTATTCACAGGCGTAGAGCCGCGCGCAGTAATGAAAATTAAGTAAAAGGCACTACGCAGCGGTGGTCATGATGCGCGCAGCGCGGCCAGAGGGCTTTAGCCCGAAAAAAGGTCAATATTTTGCATGACTTTTTTAAGATACGTTTAAGTAATGTAAGTAACTGTGTAAAAATGCACTTGATCAAATAAATCAATGTTGATGTTAATTGGTTTGGAATATAAAAAAGTGAAAAGAAACTAAAAGCGAAGATAATACAATGGCGCATATGATGACCTATTTTATTTGTAATATTATACAGGATGATATACTTTTTTAGTAAATAATGATCGATGATACCCAGACCTCCGCCACTGGTAATATAGAAATTGAAAGCTGCTCTTTTTTTAAGTTTTGACATGCTGTAGCTGGACTATGGCTGTCCTAAATGTCCACAATCCACATTTGGCCACAGAATACGACACTGGATTTTTAACCTCTACTTAAGAAACATGTAATTGTGTCTGGTGTACTGTAGTGTAATTGTATAAACCTAGTTGTTAGTCCATAGTGTTTTCACGACGAAATTTGAGAAAATGAGACAGCCATGCAATGATTATGCTCTGTCCAACATCGCTTCTGTTTCAGTAACTACGACCTCGTGGGGAAAAATATGAAAAGCGTACCCACTTGTCTGTCACCGGGGAGATGAGGTGGTAGGAGGGGTGACTTTAGGTTTCCCGGTCTCGGGGTAAATTAGCTTTTCCGGAAAAGGAAGTCCATGCGTGGTGACTAACAGGCGCCTCTGCCGAGGCGCCACACGGTAAGGCAGGGAGCGCCTATCGGTCTACATGCACGTCCCAGGTACAATATCTAATAGCTTTTTAATATTCTCCAACTTTTCGCCCTTACGAGGGTCTAATCGTATGTATTTTTAACCAAAGCGGAAATCGATATATGCAGGGCTAGTGGAGGTTTTACGTTATTGTTGGCTTATGGAGGTCGCACAGGTTAAGAAATATCTACAGGGCATTGCAGGATATAATGTCAAATCGCTAACACATAGTGCTATGAACCAAGTTTAAAGACGCCGTTTTTACATGCAATGTTCTACTATTGTTTTAGAGACAGTCTAACAAAATTCTAAATACATTTTAAAAAATATCTTCGCTGTGCCAATTATACAGGGTGTCCAAAAATTATGAGCAAATTTTTGAGGGTGTAATTTTCTAAAGAGAGATACACGAATCTATCTTTAAACGTTTTGATAACAAAAATCATCTTCAGGGCTGACCCTTGAAAAGCCTCTAGCTCTCTTAAGGCCGCATTTCATTGAGGCTGGTCCAGCCAGGCTGGTCCGGCCTAGGCTAGTGGCTGGAACAAGTGCAGCTATAAACTAATTGGGCTGCATTTCTAGCATATTTTTTAGATACGTACGCTCCATAGACAAATTTTTCATTTGAATTATGTTCAGTATACACAGTCATGCAGACCAGCGACAGAGAAGACAAAGCGCTTGCGAGCAAAAAGAAAACGAAAAGTTAAAAGATAGTGGGTACACGATATTACCGTCTTTTAATTATTCCCGTAATTTGAACTACCTCCAGCTAGGCATTTTTCTTAATTTCTATATCTTTATGGTTCACATTTTGAGGGTCATATAAGCATGGAAAGCTTTTCACAGTGTCTATAAACATTTCTGTATTGCTACTCTGTTATCTTCTTCCATTAGTAGAAAACAAAACTACCCTCACAGTGGAGTGGATCCACAACTATACGGCTGTCTACTGAAATGCGGCACTTGTTCCAGCCACTAGCCTAGGCCGGACCAGCCTAGTGCATCCCGGCCGCGGCTGGTCCAGCCAAATTTGAAATGTAGTATAGCAAATGGTCATACACTCACACAGGCTGGTACACGATGAGCTTGCTTTCGAGCTCAGGCGGCACAAGCCATGTTTGTAATAATTTACATTTTCAAGCGGGACCAGCTAAGCGGGATCCTATATAGACCATGATTACGCGGTGTAGAACTAACTACATCTATCGGCCGTTTGCTACTCCATGCCGGACTGAAAATGTCACAGGCACGAAACGTTCTACATGCAGTAGACACCATTGAAAGCTGTCGACCTTTATCGCGATCGGCGAGAAACGATATTTTGCAAACACGGAATTCCAGGAAACAACTACTCTGCTACTCATGGTCCCTTCTGTCGGGTTAGACAGACGAAAACAGCTAGGATTATTCGTCGGATACCTCACCTATGGCATACTGATGAGAGCTAATAAGCTCGAAACCGGTATATGTCTGGTGGGCGTCTGACGAATGACTCTAGCTGTTGCTATAGGTTTTCCAGGTGTAATTCAATGCTGGTCGGGGCATTAGCCCGCAGAGTAGTTGTTTCCTGGAATTCCGTGTTTGCATCATGTATGGTGTTTGTACAGTATATTATAGATTACTTATTACTTATTTATGCCTTTAGGAAATTTAAAGAAACTTAAATTACTATTTATAGATGATATGTTTAAACATCTAACTGCTGCGCAGCGACTCGTTCCTCGATCAGACTCAAAATATTGCTTTAATACGGCTCTATATAACCGATGTTCGCACTCCCAGAGCTGGATGTAAACTGAGGTCTCTGCTATGCGCGACTTATTAGTACTGGTACTGGTCTCAGTGGTCTCCCTATACTGTCATAATACTTTCGATTGAAAATAGAGATTACCTCATCCCATTTAACACCGCTTGTCCCAAATTTTATTTAAATTTTTTGTATCTTCACAGTAGACCCATACTGCCGAGTTTGAGATACTCTATACAGGTTGTTAAATTTTACACTACATTTCTCAAAAAATATTGTTCGTTTCGAATTTTCGACCAGTAGAATTTCATCCGGCGTTTGGCCGTTTCTAACCCGGCCCTGACAGTAGTTGCTCTACTGTGAAATCGGAGATGTAATTAATTTATAATATTTACAGTCTATCGAATCAAGGATCACTCGAGAGATTGATTAAACCAGTTTAAGAAATAATTTAATTCTGATACGCAATTATCCGCGGGTTATGGCGAATTCCGGTTAATAATTACAGCAAAACGACGTTTTATAAGTTCCTTATCTCCTAAAAATTACGATAATTCCAAGAAAATCCGCATACATAAGGTGCCTCGATTAATGGGACGATTTAGAAAAATTATACGTTCGATCAGTGGTAACGAAAACTTGCTGACCTTCTTTCGACTTTTGGAAAGTATATTGTTGCAATAATGGCTAAAGCACATGTCTACATTTGTGGACGTTGCTCTATTAACTCAATAGTACATTTAAAATATACTAAAAGCAAAAATGCAGATCATTAATAAGCATACCTAATATACAAAGTGCACATACAACTCTAGTTCTTGTCAAATACACAAATATTCTTCAAATATTTCAAATGTCGTCCATTTTAACCCACACAGAGCTCAGTTCTTAATCTAATTTTGTCCATAGCGTTTTGAATACTTTGTGGAAAATACGTAAAAGCAGCAAAAACTCTGTCGCGTATGTCTTCTATACAGGGTGTCCCAAAATTAGTCTGCAAAAATTAACTGGATTCTACGATAAAAATAAGAAAAAAGCTTTATAAACATAGGTCCGTAACACCCTCTAACGGAGCTATTGCGCTTAAAGGGGGACCCCAAAATTTGATTTTCTCTAAATATTTTCAAAACGGACCGAGATGAAGTAATCAAATTTAAAATTTAGAATCGCAATTTGATTGCGAATCTAATATTCTAAAAATAATACCATAGTTATAGGCGTGTCAAACTGGGGAGTTATTGGATAAATATTGCTAACTTTTTCATGTCTCGAGATTTTTGCCATCAGATCAAAAATTAAAAGCTGAACCATTTTACAAACAAATGGGACTCTTATTTTACTTCGATAAATTATTCCGTTTACGAGTAATATTAATTTAAAAATTTTGTGACACCACAAAAATATTAGTTATGATATGCAACCGGTCATACTGTCTCTAGTAGGCTTTGAAAAGTTATTTGTCAGTTTATTTAATACATACTACATAGGTTTTGAAAAATTTCTTAAGTATTAATAGGCTATATTAAAATTCAAAAATTTACAAATAATTACATTACTTATATGCATTTTAAAAGAATTTTAATATGTTAAAACGATTGAATAACACCTTCATATATGTGTTAAATAAGTCGTCAGTATTTTTCAGAGCCTACTAGGGATATTTTGTCTGTTGATGGATTCCATCTTAAACTTTTGTGGTATGTCACAAAATTTTTAAATTAAGATTACACGAAAACAGACCCGTTTATCGGATTGAAGTAGGAGTACCTGTTTCATGTAAATTAGACCAGCATTTTTAATTTTGATCTGACGATGAAAATCTTAAGATACAAGAAAGTTATTAGAGCAATAACCCTCTGACCCTCCAGTTTAGCACGCCTATGACCAACTATGAGAATTTTATTACTTTATCCTGATCCCTTTTGGAAATATTTGGGGAAAATCAAATTTTGGGGTCCCCATTTAAGGGGCCATATCTCCGTTAGGGGCGTCCACAGTTAATTATTGGCAGGCTAATTGTAGGACACCCTGTATATTCATAACGACTGTAATAAATGTCCCTTTCAAACAATCCTGCAGAAAAAAATATTAGGGGTTGAGACATGAAGACCAAAAACAGAACCACAAGTACCAATCTAATTATTTGGAAAGCGATGATTCAAATATTGGGACACCATTGCAGAATTATAATTATTAAAATACTTATAATGGTAGATAGCATTCTCTATTTCCATCCTTAAAATATTTAAATACTTATGTCAAACCCAACTAAATTTTTATTCAAATTATTGAATTTCTTTAATTTTATGAATTATTAATATAAAATGGTTGTTGCATGTTCTTAATTTTATCCTCATCTGTTATATTCTTATTTGTATGTCCAATATGACGATCATAACCGAAATTAGTTGCTGTTGAATTTTTCTTTCGACGAAAATCGATTCCTCGTATCGTCTTATCCTCTGTGCCAAATTTCATCTATTTCTATTGTGAAATAATGACGCTAAATGGCATTGTCTAAAATTGCTATTTTCATACATGAAAATGGACCACCCTGTATAGAGTGTCCTCGAATGGGAGTACCGCAAGTAAGTAAGTTCTTTTATTGGTTGATTTTTCGATAAAAGTATGATATTTAACAAAAGATCTGCTTTTATTATGAAATGTAGTCAAACTTGTGATAGAAAGTAGTGTTCAAAGAATAAAAATGTCGAATTTTCCTGACTCAAAGTAGGTACGCATATTTTTAATTTTGTCAGAAAGTTTAGATAACAGAGTTGTTCGAAAATCGAGTGACGATATTGAAACACAGTAAACACCCTGTATAAGAAAAAATTAATTAATTAAAAATTTAGTAAAATTTTTACACTGAGAATGTTATAATTATACAAGTTGGCGTTACATTCAAAACTGTCAAAATTTTATCTAAGCACTGAACTCTCTTCGTCATTGCTGCCGAATTCGGATTTTAGCATTTTTACTGAAATGTTGGGTTTCTGTAACGCAACCCCATACACATGTTACACGTAAGTACACAAAAAAAATAGTTTACAAGGAACAAAAAATACCATGGTGCCATTAACAAAAAAACAAAATTGGTTCCCATCGCAACAAAATGACTGGCTTAACGTAACCGTGTTATTAAATAGCAGTGGCGTGGGGCTGGTAGATTGAGGGGTATAACTGAATAAAGATTTCATTATATGGTTTTTACTAGTTAGGCTGGATCTAAAACCCAGTAAGATATGCTCGTACCGCAACACACTGTATATGCCGCCAAAGTAATCATCTAAATATTTAAATCGTTCTGAAAACAATAATTACATGGCCACTTAAGACTATTTGTCTGTTAGTATATCAATACAAACAGTAATTATAATATGCTTTACTGATAATGTTCACTGGATTCTAATTTACTAACTAATTTTCGACTTAATATTGTGCGGATGCCAAATTGTAACTAAATATTTTATACAGCATTTTTTATCCTCGTGTGATGCCAAATACATGTCAACATATTTTGCCATTATTAATAGCAGTAGTTTAGAGCTTGCATTTCGCATTTAAATAGTAGTGTCATAGAAAAAAAAATGTATTAACACTGACTGACTGAAACTACAGCCCACTATAATAAGTGCCCCTTTTATCCCTTCACACTGTATATGTTAACGGTTTTGCTTGTATTGAATAATTCTGATTATATTAACAATGTTGTACTCTATCATCTTTTTAAGATCTTTGATATAGTTGCGGCAAAAATTCAGACAACTTACGTCGCGGCTGACGTTACGCAATTGTTTTATTGTCAACATAGTCGATTATCGATAGTTTGTCGCGTTAAAATAACATTTTTTGTATTTTACTGCAACAGGGTGTTCTCAAACTCCATCAGGAAATTCGGAGAGGTGATTCTACGGATTAAAATAATAGCAGTATGCAATGAAATTTTTTTTCAATTGTTTGCAAGTTACAGCTTGTCAAACTTCATTTTTTATTTTTCTTTTTAAATAGTTTACTTGAATTCAATTGGCACACCCACTAAGTAAATCAAACTCTATTGGACCAGTCTAAGAAACATTTTATTATGCGCCGCTAGAGGGCACTTTACCTTACTATTTTTTATTCATAACTTTTTTTCTTGTTAGATATCACAGAAATTTAAATAATATTGAAGAAAAAAGAAACAATATCAGAAAAAAAATATATACTCTTTATTCAAGCCGATAAATGTAACCGTTTAGCAGCAAATCGCTATGAAAGTTTTATTAAACATCAAATTTTTAATATTTCTTTCTGTAGTTAATCATGTTTGCCATGCTCCAAATAAATGTCATTGGTGTTACAAATTGTAAAGCAGGTATAACTTCGATTTATTTGCTTTTTAAATTTATCAAGTTAACGGCGAATGTCACACTTGAATTCATAGCTGTTCAAGTAGCTTCAGCAAATGCGCAACAAAGTAACAGAGTGGGGATAGAGCCCTCGGTCAGGCAACTGAGGAAAGACGCAAGGAAAAGGAAGTAACTTTCAATTTATTACTAGTTTGTCCTCACTGCAAAATCTAGTGTTTTTAAATTTATCACTAGTTCTTCCACACTGTCTCTGTTTACGTTTAGCTGAATACAATTTCTGCCAATCGCGGCCTTCTAGTTTTATTTTTAAAAATTAAAAAAAATGACTTACATCCAGAAAATGTGTCAGAAAATTGGTCCTACCATACGTAAAATGATCCGCTGATTCCAAAAACGTTAAAAAAGACAGGGTGCCCCATTTAAAAATATAAATTTACGGTAATTTCCGGTCAAACAGGAAATGTCATGATATCCGACTGTCTAAGTTAGCATATTGGCCGTGTAAATATTCCCTAACAGAAATTAATATCGCGCATATACCATATCTCATTGCTATTACTCAATATAACAACAAAACGAGTAAAAAACAAAATGAAACTTTAATTTGGTATTCTCACGCTTCTTAAACGATAAAATTAAAACATTCCCCAATGATTAAGACATTTTAAACCTCGATATGGCAACACTGTTAACGAGTTTGCTGGGTCATTCAACTCATAGTTTTTAGATGGAGTAAGGTGATAATGGTACTGATCGCATAAGGACGCTTTAGCCAGCATACCATATTAGATCCGATCTAATATCGGAATGCCCCATCATTTACGCTAGTTTTCCTACATCCGAAACGCATTACTTCTTAAAGCCGCAAACCACCGGGACATCGAAGAACACGGTTACATCATATGCCACAAAACCCGATAATCGCAAGTTGCATTCCTAACTAGACAACGGAAGCGACAAGTGAAAACCCGTTTATTAAAAACACTTAATTAAATTGTGGGATTTCCTTAAAAAAATAAAGCAACCAGATATTACTATAAGTTAATAAATAGTACGGCCAGACGTTTCATTCAAGAAACCACAAACCGATGGGGATTTCCAACGCCAATTTTGACTCGGATTGTTACATTTCCTACACACCCATTGACCTTAAAACGACTGATACCCTTGACCTCTGAAACATATCAGAACTGACCGAATTTTTTCGTCAGAACGAAAATATTGGCAAACTGACCGATAAATAGGCAACAGAAGCGCAATGGACTTTACCACGCCCTTAGGTAGGAGCTCATTGCTATGTTGTCACACCATACTGCATTTCGTCTAATGGTCGCATACATTTTCTTACATAACATTGTTATTATCTCCTCCGACATGAGTTTCCGAGAAAAAGTTTAGGTACTAATTTGAATTGTAAATAATTGTTGTAACACATCTCTGTAGCTTTTGCACGTCGTTAATCAATTTCGCCATCGCATACATGGTTCGTTTCATAACATGCATAAAAATAATGGTTCTTTCATGCAAAATTATGGTTTAGCAAGAAACATACACCTGACACGACCACAATGACATCAAATCATTTTTAATAACGTCCGAGAATTTAAAAGAATCTAGGTGTGTTTAAATTAGGATAGTTGCCTACATTTACGTTGTACGTTTCGGAAAAATTCAAAAGAAGTACATGAATCTTGAACGCAGACAAATCGGATATATTTTTTTTCAAATTATTAATCATACCTAGAGCGTCCATCGTACATATCCACGAACGTCAACGAACCGTATAAGCAAAGTAAAAATTTAACCTCATACCAAGAAATTTTGAACGACCTTGGCGATGGTTCTGCATGGGGAAATCCGCGACCAAAAACATCATCAAGCGCCTCCGCGTACATGCGGTTTTAAGCAGATCCACATACTCGCGAATGTATAATAACACGTTACCGGTAATACTCCTTCCTAATTATGCAGAAAAGAACCCAGAAGCCTTTAATCTTATAGGAAAAATTCAAGTGCAGGTTTTGCGTCAAACGGATTTTTGTAATCGGCTTGCATTCAACAAAAAAACGTAGGCGCTCACATAAATTTGCATTTATAATCGCGACCAAGAATTTTCTACGAAAAGTTCGATCAAGGACACAGAAGACAAATTTAACTTCAACACTGCCTCACCTTCCAGTGAATGTAACGCTATGCAAGAAAAAGTCGAAGCAATAGCTCTTGGTTATTGTTGAAATAAGAGGTGTCAATCAAGAGGTCAACGCCCTTTTAAAGACCAAAACAAAAAGTGAACCCATTATCCATATATCACTTCTTGCACCTTCACCGGGGTTTTCCGTTGCAACTTGAAATTCAATTATAACGATTAAAATAGGAATAAATGTCGCGGATTTGCCTGTATGATTTATAAAATTTCCTGGAATTGCAAGAACAAAGCACAAGAACCAACGGCAACGAAGTGACTTGTTCAGAGTAATACGCCGGTGGGAAAACCGGAAGCAGCAGGAAAGTTATCGGTGATAACCGATAGACCAACGGAAGCACAGATTTACCTTGGAGATCACTTTAAGTTCTAGTCGAATCTTGGGTTTTTCCACACGGTACGGTTACATACACTTAATGTTGTGGCAGGTCGGAAAGATGTAGAATATACAAACTAACGCCTACCACAAATAGCTACTTTCGATACAAGTCGCGAAATAATGATGCTTTAGGCACGCTACGTTAAGTGCAACATATATCGAACAAGATTTTTCGTAAAATCGTCAAATAAATATTCAAAATCGTTTCGACATAACCTTCGATAGCATTTACTAATATGATCGCTAGACTATTTTATTTAAACAACTGTAACTAAGTTGCCTATAAGGTTGTTGCTATGGAGCAGTTGCTATGGTACGATATTTAAAACTATACAAACATTTAAAAAAATTCTGAAATCTGTGAACGTTTGGAACATTAAACCAAAACAATTAAACTCGGTATTAATTCTTCATAAAACTTCAGTATGTGTGACGCAGACTCTAGTGAATTTTGAAATAGAAAATGAGGCTGCCTTATGTACATCGATTGCTCAGAAATCGGAGAAATACCAAAAAACTTTTATATTTGATATTTGGTGTGCCGAAAAAAGGTTTAATGTCACAGAATTTGCCCCGCTCGCACCCAATTCGACGACTGTGGTATCGCGAAACGCTAGATTGCCCCGATCGCCCCTACGCGATTCTGGTAAACCAACAAATAATTCCGGGTATCGAGGCGCGACTTGAAATATTGGGAATCGACGAGAAGCGTTCGAGTCGTTCGAGAAAATGGATCTAGAGATGCTGAAAATACCTGGAATATTCGTTTGGTCTATAAAAGAAGAATAAACGGCCGAGTCAGTCAGTATTGAATTACAGTCTTGAGTGTTTAGTAATTACCTGGACTTTCAAAGTGAAATAAATAGTGCTTGAGTTATAATTAGTATTCAGTAGTGTACAGAGTAGTTAATAAAGATAAGTGATTCATTAACGGATTGTTTCTCTGGCAGTAGAAAAAGACGGGTTAGGAAATCCCTGACAATAATATTTCGGAGAAAGTTATTCCAGCGTACTTGTCCCAGTTATATTTAAAATTTGCGCCCTCTACATTATGGACTAATTATTCTATGCTGCGAACTACAATTTAATTGAATTCAATTGCGTATATTTGTAAATATACCAATGTTATTCCTTTCCTCGAAAGGAAATCAAGTGGTTATAGACTCAGAAAATCCATATTTTCCAAGGAACAGGTTGAAAGGTCTATCAAAGAAGCAGATGATAAAAAGTACTTATTCCAAAAAGTTGTCTTGATTGTTGGTAAAAAATTGTTGAATTTCTTATATTACCCAATGCTACTGGGCACTGCTTTAAAAGATGTTCTGCAACCTTTCTTGCAGAGCTGAAGCCAACATATCGATGTTCAAAAGACACGGAAATTGGCGTTTGATTTCTGTGGCATAGGGGTACATAGAATTCCATACAAAATAAGCAGGCGCTGGCACAGACAATATGAGAAATATATAGGTATATGTTATATCCTTAATACGATCATAATCCCACCATACTGAAACAAAGCTTCCAAAAACTGGAACACCTTCGAACACAACATGCTTACCGAAAAACAACTTACATTTTTCAAAGCTACTATAGCCTCGATCAGTGCGTTCACTAAGAAAATTTTGTGGTGAAATCTGACTTAAAATTGAAAATTATCACAATAGAAATAAAATCGGCACTTTAAAATATAACTCGGTACAAATTCCTGACGACTATATTTATGTTTTAGCACCAATTGATTTAGAATTTTTTTCCGTCGTACCGTTGCTTCCTGGAAGCTAGGATATGACCATTTATTCCATCTGAAACCACTCATCACATAAACCCGTAGATAAAAAAAATTGAGGACGGTTAAAATAGTAGCTACGATATTTGCGCCTCATCACTTTTCCTCGAATACGACTTTTTGCCAACGGCTTATTGTTTATTTTTAGTTAAACGAAATTAGATTTTGTTACCTTAGCCAGCAGTTCCAGCCTCTCTTCTTTCTTCTTTTTCAACAAATTCTGCAATCGCGCGATCTGCTCCGAACTTTTCTGCAGGTCGGACCTGGTCAGTTTTAAGTTTTCCTCGGTATTTTCGAGTTCCTCCAGAGTATTCCGCAGTTTCTACAATTCAATCAAATCAGTTCACTAATGCAACTTTATTAACTGTTTTTAGGTGTGATATGTTCCCTAGAATATTAACCCGATTTCTTTTATCAAATAAACAGTCGAGTTAGAATTAGGGGCAGAGAACTTAACTGCAATGGAAAATAATTTTATAAATACAATTTGCTTTTCTATTACTTCACGATATATTTTAAAGTATCAGTGTCAACGACCTAGTTTAGATAAACAGTTATCTATACGAATGTGTCAATAGGAAGTTAAAGCTAGTCCTCATGGACGCAAATTTTCTTGCAAATTTCACTAGGTAGCTCCCATAATGCGATTTGAAATTAGTTTTCCTTGAGTTTTTCTACTGATTTCTTTACTTTTAAGATTCTAAATCTATCAGGCATAAAAATTCTTCACTTCTTATTGGCTTTTAGAGCTTGCAAATATCTTGCCTTACCTTTGAAATGCGGGTGTTCAAGTTTTTTTTAAATATAGCTTTCTGTAAGATCTGGAAACACTATTGAATAATTTTTACCATAAATTGTACGCCACTGCCTTTTTCTGGTGGTTTTATTGAAGCTTCGTAATCTACAATCGATTTGAAAGAAAAGAGTGCTACTGTAAAATTTAAAATTACTCTAAAACTATTTATCCTAAAAAACATACATTAGCACGTTTTTCTTGACAGTAACAATAATTATACAATAGTGTCTCCAGATCTCCACCACTGGACAATATTGTTTAATAGATTGGGCAGTAAATAAAGCAGACTGTATAGTAGAAACACTGTACCAATTATCAAAATATTTGAATTATCCTGTCAAGAGAAATTTACAGAAAGCTATATTCTTTTTGAACACTTGAACATCCAGTATTTCAAAAACATACATTCCCCGGGAAATATATAGATATTGCAACTATTCTTCGAATGTCGCTAAAAGTTGAAACTTCCCCCTATAAAATAATTTCTACCAAAAACTGAGAACATCCCAAGAAAATTCGCAAATTTCGCGCCCATGAGGCTGTAAACAGACAAAAAACAAACGACTAACGTTAATTCGGTGAAATGAAATAGGCCAAATATGTCACTACTCCATTTTAGTACAATTATTTTAGTTATCACTTTATTGTTTACGAAGTCGAAAATTTGGAACTTTACGTGTAAAGTTATTTTTCTCTAATATAAAATTTGTATAGTGCATTTGAAGAAAATAAATATGATCCTCGTACTTACTTGATGTAATGCACTATTCTCCTGATCGAAAATTTCCAGTTTTTTCCTCAGTAGCTGGGTTTCGTTTAAGGCCTCGTTCCTCTTTTGGCTTTCCGAAATCCTTAAATTTTTCAATACGTCCACCTGCATTTCCAACTGACTAATCTGTGAAATAAATAAACAGGAAAATTTATTATCACCGTCTTACAATCGCAAAAATAACAATGATGATTGATAACTGTGAAAAGAACAAATTTGTGTTTACAAAAGCAAAAATAACAGATTCCTTGCTTGACCAGACCTAATAACTGTGTTTTCAGTTTTTAATTTTTTTTTTCAGCTTCATTTAGTTACCATCGCTTTCTATGAACTACGTCAAAATTAGTCGAAAATTGTGAACATAATGATGAATATCCATCATTGACGACTCAGTTGACTAAATTAATTTCCCATTCTAAATATACATTACTTGCAGGTATTAAACAGTCCTTTATTGTTCATTGAAACAAGAACAATAAAGTTTGGAATAGTTATACAAAGTGTTAAGTGTTCAAAATGACTCGTTATATACGCTCACAAACATCAAGTAAACACTAGGTACAAAATAATGAAACGAAGAAAGCTTGTACAATGCGCAACTAAACTGCTGGCCACCTCAAACTTACACATACAGATTTTTAGGCAAAATTTAAAGTTCAATATTTTCAACAGGAATGCAAATTTTTTAACGCGGCTTGCAAATTTTTAGAGCTAGTTTATTTCGGATTAAGCTGCATGACGTATATTTATCGTAGGACCATAGGTTTATTATATACGGGGTGATCAATGAAGTCATGCAAAAAATCAAAAAGTTTGTATGAGCGAAATTTCCGCAAAAATTTTTTTTGATCGTTGCAATATGGTTCGTTACTAAGATAACATCAATATCTCTAGACGTTTTTGGATTAAGGCCCTTAGGCCTTGTACACACTACTCAACATAAAATTTGGGTAGCCAAACTAGCAAAATTTTTAAAATGTTAACTTGACATTGGATTGACGGTTCTTGATGATTTTTGCAGATTAGGAATCCTTATTTCACGTAGATTTTCTATGGTCTAAACATAAAAAAACTTAATTTATTTTTACAAAAACTTAAATAATGCCAAACCTTAGCGCGCGTCGTACCCTACGTTTTTGTTTATTATCGACCCGGTATAATGTGTAAATTTCAACCCTCAAATAAAATGCTCTTAACTTAATATTTGTTACACGTTTTGAATATCCAATTCTTGTCAAACAAATAAGTTGTAGCAAAAAATAACTTAGGCGATGCTTATTTCAACCTCTTCAGAGTGGTAGAAATTTTCAAGTTCCACATACATTCATAGAACATTTATAGAAAATATGTGTGAAATTTAACTATTATACCTTTTTTAGTTCTCAAATTACAGCCTCTATTCCATATTTTGCTGGAAACTTTGAAGGACTATATCTCCTAAGGGGTGAATATTTACTAAGATTATTTTTATACAAACGTGTTCTTTTTAACTGTAGTTTCGCCGGTACCATTTTTTGTGCTAGTTCTTTTGAAAATACCCTATAAAATCGCTTTCAATTCGTATTTCGGACAGCCTGTACATTGAGAAACATTTCACAGATAACCCTGCATTTGTTCAATTTTCGGAAATCAATCGTATATGTGGTTGTTTCTGATTAGCTTCTTATTATTCATTTTACATTAATCATTTTAATTATTTCATGTAAATTCAATTATAAATGTAATGGTACAGAACGATATTGCATAATCATATTTACATAAATGCGGCCGTTTTCTAGCACATTATTATCGTGCAGTTAACGATCATGTTATAAATATGAATGGATACTGGCATAATCTGTTCATGGAAAATAATTCTTCAAGTATCATTTTCTGGAAAAAAATAATTGTGAAAAATGTGCTGCGTAAAGAAATAAACATTTACATGTAGAATATTTGTAGTTGCCTTCACCTTCATATAGTTCATCAGTCCGTCTGTTCAATTAGATGGCGCTAATGGCGCGAAAGTCATTTCTATTGAAAACGGTTGACTTTAGAGCAATGAACCAAGAGAACTATTTTTGTGTAAAATTCATTGGCGCTTCAGAATTTGCTGTCAAATGTAAATTTTTCCAGTGGCGTAAAAGTTATGGGGAAAAAACCCTTCCTATACCTTAAAATCTCCACCACTGGCACGTCCAATAAATTCGAGAAGGGTGCGAAAAAGTAGTTATTAATAGTGGTTATGTGTTTACAAAAGCTCAGTCCTGTAGTTCAAACGGTTCCTAAGATATTGGAAAAAAAACTGAAAAAAAATTAAAGTTCTGACGTCGTGTATCTCGAAAACGAAAGCCCGGAGAAAAAAATGGAATAGGAAAAATGAGTTTCTTTTTTCAAGAGAAATTTGCACTTTTCCGTTGCGACACTTATTTAGGAACACCCTGTATAGGGATCTTGAGTAGTGCTATTGTACATTTTTTAACATTTTGAGGCCGGTAATATCAAACTTACCCCCTTGTTATGTATACCTAACGTAACCTAACCTATAAAGTGACCATCCTAAATAGCGTATTTGCAAGATCTTGCGCATTTATATTTATTGTTCAATATTCGCCGTAATCTAAGAGCTTCACGGACTGGAGAATCATCGGCAACACTAATAAAATCCATTATTTTCGTATGTGCCTGAGTACATAATCTTTATTTTGAGTATTGAGTCACACGACAGTCGCCTAAAGTAATGCGATGCCGACGCCGACGCCGAGAACCGCGACTGTAGCTAGACGGCACACAGTCATAACATCCCGCGAACGGATAATTTTAAGAACTGCGTAACCCAGACAGTTGTCGGTATAAACAGGAATACTAAACAAAAAATCGCTTGCAAGCTTCAGACTCATCAAAATTGAAAGATTAGTCAACGCTACGATCATCTATATCTAGACCCAAACTAGTTTTTTTGGGTAATTATTTGCAACACCGTAAAACTCTCTAATCTGACCAAAAAAATTCCTACGCCCCTATTTTCAGGGTGCTGATCACGAAGTCAGATATCGGCGGTCGCATGTAGTTGTCAAAAAAAAATTTCAAAATTGTAACGCCTATGTATACCTTACATTAGGTTGAATCCAAATATTTACATAAATTTGGAAATCAGAAGTTATTGCGAGCGAGAAATTCAAATTTGTTTTTAATTTTGACGTCACTAGTAGAGGGTGCCACTTGTGACACGCCATGTTTCTTTGAAATGCAGCTTATTGTATCCATGTGACCTGTTTTATTTGAAAAGGGTGTACCTTGCTGAAGTCCTTTTTGAGTGCCCCGAGTAAAAACTGTTTTGTTTTCAGGTAAAGTGCCTTTTCTGCTGAAAATACAGCAAAATGTAACTTAAAAAAGCAAAATTTCAAGAAGATCGGCGAGGTTTGATGAAACCATTTTTCAACAAAGCACAAAGATTTTATCAAAGCAGGCCGATCTTTTTGAAATTTTGCATGTCTCCATAATTTACCGTTCTGAACAACTTTTTCAAGTAACATTTTGCTGTATTTTCAGTAGAAAAGGCACTTTACCTGAAACGATAACAGTTTTCAATCGGTGCACTGAATATTTCAAATAGGATTATTTCGAAAACTGTTACTCCTAACGACTTCAACAAGGTATACCTTTTTCAGATATAACAGGTAGGAGAATCGATTGTTTCAATAGTGAGATGGATACACTAAGCAGCAAAAAGTTCTGCCATTTAAAAGAAACATGATGTGCCATAAGTGGCGCCCTCTACTAGTGACGTCAAAATTAGAAACAAATTTGAATTTCTCGCCCGCAAAAACCCCTGATTTACAAATTTTATGTAAATATTTGGATTTTTTAAGAAGTTATCTACACATATCAGAAATAAAATTTTAACTTTGACACCCTGTATCTTTTTTATTATGCGACTTGGGATATAGGTATGTTAGGTTAAATCGATTTATTTTCACCTAAGGAATCTACGGTCTAATTTTTGCTATTTCATTTAAAAACACCCTGTATATTTTGACAACAGTGTGATGTCATGAAATGAAGAAGGCAGAGGTGTTATATTACAATCTGAACCTAATGTAGTGTATACATAGAGATTATAATATTGAAATTTTATTTTCGAAAACTACATACGAGCGTCTAAATCTGACTTCAGACTCGTGATCAGCACCCTCGAAAATAGGGGGTAGGAATTTTTTTGTTAAGATTGGAGAGTTTTACGCTGTTGTGTTGTAACAAATGTCAAAGATAAAATTCAAGATATCCATTATCACAATAATTCGCAACGGATAAATATTTACGTATTAATCAAAACATGACGTATCACAAAAGTTAGAAAACAAGAAAACGAACAAATGTTCAATATTGTTAATTTTCTTGGAAATGTTATGAATAATATGCTCATTCGAATTAGTAGAAAATGTCATGATGCCACACGATTCGAAAAATTCTTTTATATAATCATTAGTTTATGTAACACAAATGGCAAATCTGGATGTGACTGTGTCATACAGAGTGCTTTTATAGTAATCGACAAAATATAATTGCATGATTAAAACATACACAGCTTAAGTTTAATTTTGAAATTACCTAGTTCTAATACTTACTAATCAGCAATGTTGAAAGATTTTGTTATACTATTAAGAGGTTGAATCAAAAAAGTTTTGTATGTTGTATGTACATTGTACAGGGTGTCTTCGGTATTACTGGCTTGGAAATGATGATTGTATAATCAAAATAAATGAAATTTACACATACTAGATTTTTCACTTCAAAATATTACGATTTAAGTCAACTTGCCTTAATAAAATGTCGATAATAAAAATGCAGGGTGTCAGATAGAATTTAAAAAGTGAGTTTTTGTAATAATTATATTGTCTTTGAATGTATAAACTAAAAAATTTGAAAATGGATGTTTTTGAATATGAGAAATCACAATCTGTTTTCTAGTTCGACGTATTTCCTAGAGGTCTCCTCATCCGCCATATTTGTGACGTAAATGTGAGCGTAACTTGTTGGTTATCACGTTTTTTTTTTAACTTAAACCTACATTGTTTTTGAGGAAATAAGGTATACTTGTCATTAGTTTCACAAAATGGCAATTTTCGAGAAAGTACCTTTTCAACAATCAGTTGTATAGTTCATTGTACAATATTTTAACGTAGTAGGCGCTAACTGTCAAATTTTAAAGTAAAAGCGTACTACTGACTTTTTGATTTATTTTAATAAACGCTATTAAAATCTTGTTTTAATTAATGCATATTTTCTTGAAAACTTTTAGAGTTTCTCGAAGAAATCTCGAAAAATAAAACTCGTAGAACAAAAGTAGGTAATATCAAATTCTCCTCAAATAAAAGAATAACTTTTAAAAAGCGTTTGTAAGCTACTCATTGTGCTATTCTAACCCCACATTTTAACAATTATTCTCAAATACTTATAAACAAAAGTGAACAATCTTATATGTAGAACTATGTAAGTTTATGTTACAACAATATTTACATCTACAGTTAAATTGAAAAATACGTATTTAAGAGAAATGTATGTACCTGAAAACTTGTTGGTTAGACCGCTTTTTGTCGTTATACAGGGTGTCCGCGAAAATGTGGGATTTAGGCATTAAGTTGTAAAGCTTAGCTCGCCTCTGATAAACTAAAAACGCTAAATATGTTTCAAAGACACTATTCTAAGAGGCTTTACTACGTTCAATTTTTATGAAATTATATTGAGTAGGGAGGGCCTGTGGGAAAAGAAATTATAAAAACTTGTCATCTTATTTCTTCATGTTCTATCTGCACCCAAGAGATTTCCCATATTTTTCCGTCACCCTGTATACTCCAACATTGCTGGTGTTTTTTTTTTATTTATGATTTTAAATATGTGCAACACCACTTCATTTCGAATTGCAGAAATTATAATTTCTTATTTGACAGATTTTAAATTGGGCCCCTATCATAGCTATTTAGAGGTACTCAAATGGTATATTGACTGTTATTGGAATATTTGGTAAATGGCCTGCTACAGGAACGTGAGCCCCCCTCCATAAAATAAGCTTGCTGTACTCAAGTTTTCCTGCCACAGGCCATAAAGAAATTTCATATAATGATACCTAAATAATTAATATTTAAATAGGTATTATTTAGCAATATTTTGTTCAGTATCAATGAATCAGTCAAAATGCTGCAGAACCCGCCTTAACACTATTGAGTCATTCCATGTGAAATCGTCTGAAAATAATAAAATTTGTTGCCGACCCATTTTAGATTTTGGTGTAACTTTGAAAAACTCTACTCTAGGCTCCCAAAAAACAAAATTTACACGAGTTTGATTTTTACAAGCGCTTATTTCCGCTTATTTAAATAAAGACTCTTAAAAATTGCAATTTTTAAGCTTTATTAATTTTTGCTGTCAAATTTTTCTGTTTGAAGATATTTGATTGATCAAGACGGAATTCAGAGTGGGAAAGATAATAATTTCAGTGTAAATGAAGATAATTGGCTCGGACGATCCCTTTGAATAATAGCAGCGTGCTGAAAATGAGTGTTTTTTAGTCATTCTTCGTGAATTTCAATCGACTCTAGCGTCTTAACTGTTGAGAGTTAAAAATTCATGCTCCGCGGGAATTAAGTACCTATACATATCATAGACAAAATTCAGCCACAAGTTGACCTGAGTAGCCCACTCTTTATAGAAGAAAACTTTGCTTGAAGTTTTGAAATTTTTAAAAATCCCAATATTCAGGCTATGAAACGAGCGTGTTGACTGCGAGAAAAAAATCCGATACTCACAGAATCTACTGTTCTTACCTTCAACTTTAAATGACTACATCACTTGTTTTGTTACTTTCATGTTTAGTGCATGTGCGAGCCGTTTTTTTACAGCTAAAATCTGGACGTTTTTACTAACGAATTAAAATTACTTACCATAAAAAATAATTATAAATATGAAAAACATTTCAAGTTTTAATAAAGTTATGGATATTTAGGGTGTAAAATTGTTTCTGGAAGTAATTATCATCGAAAATAGTAACTGTAAACAATTTTTCAACGAGAAAATTATGTACATGCACTAAACATGAAAATAACAAAACAAGTGATGTAGTCATTTAAAGTTGAAGGTAAGAACAGTAGATTCTGTGAGTATCAGATTTTTATCTCGCAGTCGACACGCTCGTTTCATAGCCTGAATATTGGGATTTTTAAAAATTTCAAAACTTCAAGCAAAGTTTTCTTCTATAAAGAGTGGGCTACTCAGGGCAACTTGTGACTGAATTTTGTCTATGATATGTATAATTAATTCCCGCGGAGCATGAATTTTTAACTCTCAACAGTTAAGACGCTAGAGTCGATTGAAATTCACGAAAAATGACTAAAAAACACTCATTTTCAGCACGCTGCTATTATTCAAAAGGATCGTCCGAGCCAATTATCTTCATTTCCACTGAAACTATTATCTTTCCCACTCATAATTCCGTCTTGATCATTCAAATATCTTCAAACAGAAAAATTTGACAGCAAAAATTAATAAAGCTTAAAAATTGCAATTTTTAAGAGTCTTAAAAATCAAACTCGTGTAAATTTTGTTTTTTGGGAGCCTAGAGTAGAGTTTTTCAAAGTTACACCAAAATCTAAAATGGGTCGGCTTTGCCAATTAGACGATTTCAAATGGAATGACCCTATTTCAAATATAAGGGCTATTAGGCTTCACCGTAGAAAATATAAGAAACTACGTTTCTTTCATTCGGTTTCACCTGGGGGTTGAGGGGCGCCGACGAGACACAACGCGAAGAGATGACAAACCTGGTCCTGGTGGCGCCCGCATGACTCAGAGAGCGTCGCGAGGCGCTCCCTACTGCGGCGCCAAACGCAGAGCAGCAGCCGCTGGTAGACGACGCACACCGCCCTCTCCCTCGGACAGCGTCCCGCCGTCGACGACGCCGCCGGCGTCTCCTCGTCCAGGGGCCTCGGCGTTGCGTGCAGCGTCGCTTTGGTCGCCTCGGCGCTGGTACTCTTTATTGCAGGCCTGGAAACAACAAAGGCGATGATGATGGGGTGGTGGTAATGGTTTAGCTGGTATAGTCCAAGTGACGACCTGCCGAATCATAGCTAATAAACTGTTAGGAGGAAATGAACCTAACCTGCTGACACTGTAATCTAGTAGACAAATCTCTGATGTTTCGTTATAATAACGATTTTTTCTGTAGAAAACATAGAAATCATAAAATATACAGTGTGATTCAGAACTTGTCTAAAAGCATTTGGGAATAGATGCGTCATGAAAATGGAGTCGATATAGTAAAAAAATAATTATAATTTCCGAGTGAAATATTTATTGTAGTATTTTAAACCTTTACATTGCTGGGCCACTGTAGTCTCTAGACAGGCGATTCCGAATATTGAAATCCGATTACTTTTTGTAGGCATTAAAGTTTTTGTGGCGCCATCATGAAAAAAATGTCTCAGTGTATCAACTGATAAGTTAACAGCTCTAGGACATTATCAGTACAACAAATATCTATTGGCCAGTTTTCCACGTGATCAAAATTGCAATGCAAGAGTAACCAACAAATTTACAAACGTATGCCGTCCTATTTGATTTGAATTCAGTTCCTTCAAATTGTCTTCTGTATGCCATTCTTTCGAAATTTGAGGTCCAGGAAGAAACGACTTCTTCACCTGATGAATTTAAATTGCATAATATGACAATATTTTACGATCAAGAAAGTATACAGTTCTGCTTTCTTATTTTTCTCAGAAACATGGATCAAAGATTTTTTAACGAATGATAGTAGATAAAGCCTACATAGAAAAACAGATGAATGTTGAGTTTGGGAGATACCTACAAACCGAGCCCCATATTTTTTGGAAATAACTAGAACTTGCCCATAACAACATAACAATTTCGATAAGTCAGTATCAAGTTTGCAAAAGTTTGTTTCTGAAACTGCCTCGTCACAAAATGAATTTACAAATTATGAAGTAAGAGACATGATAATTTTAAAAGTTCAACTTCACACCTTGTATCTTTTAAGAAAGGTATATTTGTATATAGGTAAATAGGGTTACATCCTCTTATTTTGTCGCAAAAAATATCCAGTTAATGGTATGACCTGTTTTTTGTTGTACTGTTACACTGTATATAAGCTTCTTTATTATACACGGTGATTCCTAACCTATACGCATAAATTTAACTCAATTAATGGATCTCAAAATAAGATGAAAAGTTTTTTCTTTTTAGATATACAAGGTGTGATAGGTTAGTTGATGACAATTTTTAATTAGTATTTCCCAAACGTGTAGAGATAACTTAGTGAAATTTGGCACAATCCCATAACTTTTTTTGAAAATTTGAAAAGGCATCAATACATTTTGTCCAGAGACGGATAAAACAAAGGGGTATTGCTGCAAAAATATCCAAACTCTTTTGTGCATATTTTTTTGCTAATTTCATAGCAAAAATGAAAACTCGAAGAATGTTTACATAAAAAATTACTTTTGTCGAAATTCGATGTTTCGAACAGTTTTCGAGAAAAATGGATTTCATTGGCGCATGCTAAATTTCATTAAAACTATAAAAAAAATTCACCTGATAAATTTTGGTAAACTTCCGAAACATCCAATGCTTACATTTTCTTCACTATTCGTCATTATTTGTTTTTAGCTATATTTTTCCAAAGTGTATGCGTATAGCTTAAGAATCACCTTGTATAACTTCGTAATGAAGGCAAGGACAGGGACAAGTTCTCTCAAAAACCCATAGCTCCATAATTGTAGTTACATAATGTATTCTTAGAATTCCTCTTTATTAGTATGTGTAACTTGTTTACATATCTAAAAACAAACAGAAAATTCGGACGATAATACATTATCTTCCGAATTTATATACATCTTATAGGTCAGTGGACCATTAACCTTAGATGGAATTCCCACTTGTTGGCATATTTCACGGAATTGATTATCATTGTTGATATTTATTATGTTATTACTGAGACATCACCAGAATCATAAACGTAAGCAAAACGTAGTGTGGGGGGAATTTTACTTTGTTGTCAATTGACGGAAAAGGTACTGCTGTATATGAGTGTTAAGTACCGTCTCAAATTAAACATGTATATCCTTTCAAGGACAAATGCTTTTGCATTCGATGCATTAACTATTTCATTGTTCAATTTGTACAGCCAGCTAACGTTTTAAAATTCCGAACAACACCTAGGAATGTCGACAAAGTTTTGGATAATTTGATCTGTTTTCAAATATCTCTAGATTTTGCAATTTTCAGATAGTTCAAGGGAAAAAGTCTCAATTCGGTTTATATCTCTCAAACTCAATATTCATCAGTTTTTCTATGTAGGCATCTACTATCATTCGTATGCATCTTAGATGCATTTTTCTAAAAAATATAAGACAGGACTATTGTCATATATTATGCAATTTAAATTCATCAGGTGAAGAAAAAGTTCCTTTCTGGACCTCAAATTTCGAAAGAATGAGACGCAATGACGCTGTATACGTTTGTAAATTTGTTGGTTACCTACTCATTCATTATATTTTTAATCTGGCCAATTTGTTACACTGATAATATCCTAGAGCTCTTATCAATTGATACACTGAGAAATTTTTTTCATGGTCACAGACAGTTTGTTAGGCTATCGTAGTTAAAAAAATTGGCAAAATAGACGCCAGCCAATTTATTTACTACTCCAGCTTACTTGTAGCAGAATTAATTTATAGAAACCTCATTACTATTTATACGTTTCTAACTTTACTGTCACAGGAAATAATTTTCTTGTAGCTATAAAAAGCTTATACTACTGCAAAATATACCAATTTTATTTAGTAGGAAGAAACTTTTGCTATAACAAAAAAGTCATTGCCAGTAGAAAGTAAAATATTTTACTAGTACATCAACAATTTGTTTAGAAGGTAGAAAAGTCGCAGTTTCCTGTTATGTATCCTGGGAATTATGATTTTTTTATAAAATTTCATTCGTAATAAAAGATAAGAAGATTTCTTTTAGTAATGCAAAGTTTTATGTATGTGTATACACCATAGAAATCATAAATATATAGCACACCGAAATAGGTAGGTACCAAAAATAGTCAACCCATAGACAAAACCACTGAAACGTAATTTTATATTACGATGACTGGAATGCGCTAAAAGCTGCGCGAATGGATTATTCATGATCAGCGCCATATTTTGTTTTGTGCCTCTATAGCAATGGCGGAGCAGTAGGGGCTTAGCTGATTGTGAATTGAAACGAAATTGAATTCTGGATATGAAGAATTATTTCGTGCTATATGCTGGTTAATTTTACAGTCCCTTATAAAACATGACATGTTCCAACAATAACACCCACAAAAATACACTAAGAATAACATTAACGAGATACAAGATAAAAGAAGAAACCACACTAGCCAATAACGTGTTAACAAACAAAATAATGGGAAATTAAGAACACAATTCATATCATACGTGCAGATGAAGTATGTCTTTGCAGAGATTCATGTGTCTTCTTTTGTCTGCTCCTAGATTTGGTACATTTATTTGGATGCGCAATGGAACTAAACGCATTCCATATCGTACGTTTCAGTGGACAAAACGCAAGTTTGGTAATATTGCAGTAACTTGCCTTTTATGAGTTGGTTGTACTAACGGGGTAGCTTCACATTAATGGGCGGGAATTTCAAAATAAATACATATAATTTTTATGCTCCTTATAGTCTGATTATTTTTGAGTGCCTAATGTAAAGGGTTCTAGCGTGCTATATATTTTATGTTTTCTATGGTATACACACAGTAATAAGTAATCCCACTAAGCATGAAACATTACAGCATATCTGTGCAACGTTGCATACAGCTGAATTTGAGTTGAATTACGATACATAACTAATGAAAGTTGTGGAATGCTTTGAACAATGTTTCATAATATAATATTATTTAAAAATGTTGAGGGTAAATTAATTCTACAACATTTCTGCAACGGATTTGCATATCTTTTTCATATGGTATTATTTAGTTTTTTTAATCTATAGTTACTCTCAGAAATATTATGCTTCAGCTAAACAGGCAGGCCAGTTTATAAATATTTTTTAAAATTGTGGAATATGCGTTTTTATCAAAATCACGAAACGATTCAGTTAATTATATGTATATTAATAGCCGACAGATGGCGCCACTTATATCTCCCTGATACTGTGTAATCGAATTTTGGTAGGATATCTACAAGATTTGAGCTTTGGCAATGGCACGGTTGGCACCACGGGCGGCACGGGCAAGGGAATAATAGTTCCCTAATTTATGCTTGGTCATAAAATCCCGAAGTAAATATACACCCTGTAGTGTATACTGTATATTTAAATTTAAAAAAAAATCAATAGGTACTCCATTCTTACCAACATTCCAAATGCAGTGTCTGGAATGTTATAAAAGAACATTGCACTGCGACTTGTGTGCAATATTAATAGAAATTAAAATGCAATTTGCTAGTAATGTGTTCCCTTAGGAACCTTACACTGCAATGTTTCTAGCCTGCAGAATAAAGGTCCCTGGGACATTGCATACAGTTAATTATAAGTCTGAGAGCAACATTACAGCTAGTACAGAAATGTTTCTATAACATTGAAGAAATTTAATTATGTTTAGTGGGATAAAAAACAATTTTCTAATCACAGGCAATAATCTTGCTATACCTTGCTAGTGATGTGAATTACTATAACAGTAAATATATATTTTATAGTCTTGCGCTTTGCTGTAATACGAAAGTAACTTTTAATGGTAGTGAATAAGAAAGCAGATGTATTATTGTTATAAAAATGTTTAGTCTTAGCTAAAAAAAATCGGTAAAATATTTTCTCCTGGACATTTTCTCAGTGTAGAACGTTGTTCTAAATCAGACCACGGATTTATTTTCTGGTCTTCCACGACAGATATAGACCATGACCCTTGACCCTCCTGTCTGCACCACTGACTGTATCTCTTTCCTTTTCTTCGAAATAATTGTTATTCCATTACCATACGATGCGTATACAGTAATTATAACATAATTGACATACTATTGTTTATGGATTAGAAGCCAGATCCATCTCGTTTATAATAAACATATTGACGCACTCGTCTAATCGATAATTGGTTACCACAGGTGAGGTATGTACCAAGAAACCGGTATGGGTACTCTTTGACGTCACTAGTGTCCCATTTCAACTTTTTGCATGGGTGGTGCAGTGTGCAGGTGCATTTCATCTGGTTAAAGTAGATGCATATTTATCAGCGCAACTTAGTAGGCGTAAAAACTGCATCTCGATCCTCTGGTACCTGTTAATCCATCGAACGCGTCATTGGTGGCTTGTTACGCTCTTGTTGGACCAAACTAGCTGCGTCAGTAGCATTATAATTACTAGTTTAGAGTTTACGGGTATTATGCAATATCGTGAAAATCCCATACGAGATTTATCAAAAATTCTCACACGCATAAGAACCGGATACTCAAATATTAACAAAACAATCGTAAATTACGCCTGCTAATACGATATTTACTAGACACGGAAAACGAGTGTCCCAAAATTAATTGGACATAGATTCCTGACGACAAAATAATGCGGTGTAGCCAATCTTACCTTAGTTAAATGATGGTAAAGACAACAGCAAAAAAAAATAAAATGTTAGTGTCTCAAGTCACCCTAGCTCCCAGGTTAAAACGTCCTATTTATTTTCACATACAGATTCGGAAATTGCGTATCTTTACAGAGAAAGTAGAAATTACCGCTTTATCCCAGGGGAGGTACGAAGTATAAGTGGCGCGGCGCCGTGCATTGGTCTAGCATTCCCCACTACTACGGTAATCGGTTCCGTATCGCCAACGCCAATTCGCCATTGCAAATCTAACTGTCCGGTCAACTGATGCCAGTGTTGTCAGGTCTCATGCTTTTGCATGAGATCTCATGCATTCCGAGGAAATCTCATGCTTTTAATAGACACAAAAAGAAATAATAAAATTATTAAAATTACTCTTTGAAATCTACCAAAACAAAGACCTAACGAGAAATAAAGGCAAAATCGAGGCAAAATTGAATAGATAGGTATCTACAATATTTGGGTACTTGAAATGTCCTTTATTGTAGACTGCTCTCTTAATAATTAGCAATGAATACATAAACGGGTATGACAGTCTACGGATATGCGTGTGTGTGCTGTATTCACGCTGTATTGCAGTGATTCTTAACTCTATTCCGTAAGGGTACCTACATTTTCTGGAAACAACAGATTTTACGACCCGTGAGTCACCCTGCGTCACGTCAACTGCGCCTCAACGCCCGGCCTAACAATAAAATAAATTAGAAAAGTTACGTGGTTAATAACTTTTAAGTAAGTACCTACTTACAATGTAATATTATGATAAAATAGCATAACATAATGCTTTTTAATGAAATAAAAATGGCATTACAAAAGTAATTAAAAATTAAGCTGTGTCAAGAGGTGTTTTTTGATAAATTAAGCCATCTCATGCTTTTTTCTCCAAACCTCATGCTATTTTGAAATTATTCTCATGCACTGAATTTTTCCCACCTGGCAACACTGCCTTATGCGAAGAGTGGGAGCACGCTGTGGTGGAACTATGCGTGTAGCATGACACAAATACACGCAAGCGGCAAAACACAATTCACCATCAAGATCCTCACTTTCCAAATCTGTATATTTCAAGTATGTGTTAAGTAAGGGTTAGTTGAGACAGTTTTATTATTTTTAAAAAAGGTATTTATTACTACACAAAAATGTAAAAAATTAACAAATACATAAAATATCTAAACATATTAAATAAAAATAAACAGTATTTGATTCAAAACAGAGAACAGAGGAACAGGTTATTTAAATGCGAAGGACACGTAAATGTGCTTCTTTAAAACATACTGCACCTCTGCGTGTTCGAGTAGGAGTAGGAAGTTTGCAAATAAATTCAGTTTTTTCTAATTCACTCTCATCTGGAACGTCTGGATAGATGAAAATGTTATTCATTTTAGTGCTTTCCTTAAAAAATGAACAAGTTATTGGTGTGTTTGAAATAATTTTTCCTATAAATCTCTTCTTACATCCTTTTTTGGATTGCAGGTCTGCTACAATAAACTCTTCAATATTTAAATGTTTAAATTCAGTCTTATCAGGGACTTCATCTAATATCACACTTGTTGCATTCATCACATCATTATCAGCATTTTTTGTCTTCACCAACCAGTCTCAGATATTTTCGCTTGCCGCAATGTTCTACGATATTTATTCGGCATTGTCTTAAGTTACCCAAAAATCGGCATCGTCAACTTTTAATAATTATCTCACCCCAAGGACATGAGCAACTTGGTTGAGGTTATGTTACAATTAAGCTGAATTGTTAGGGAATTAAATGCAACAAGTGTCAACTAGGTAATCCAAACCAGTTGTCAAGGATAATAGAAAGTAGTAAGTGTTTTAAAAATATCGTTTTACTCACCTTTTTTCCGTATTTTTTTTTCGTGTGTAAATCTGTGTTGAGCAGAAGTTTCAAGGAATAGAACTGGCCAGGTAAACCTGTAGAATACATCGCTAATTTTGTTGTTGTTTAACTTTCGACCGATACAGGGCAGGTAAAGCATTTGAGAGAAAATGGTTTTGTGTCTCAAGTCACCACTATGGACTCAAATCACCCATATTGACGGTTCCAATTTGTTTCTATGTTTTGATCCCTTATGTTCATTATCGCCTTCAGCATGGAGTCATTTGACCAAAGCGTTCACGATTTCCATATTTTGGACTTGTCAAAAGCACTTTTTCACTGAACTTGCCACTAACATTTCTCAGATCACACCATTTCAAAAAAAATTAGTTTAATTTCCATTATCTTTTATTTTTATAATACTGCTGCAATGCATAAATTTTTAATTTTTATTTTATTATTGATATTGGATATTAACTTCTTTTATTTAACAAAAGTATTTATTTATGTTTAGTTCTTTAGTCTGTTGATGTTATAAGTCTTTACAACTTTACCTCATCCAAGATCAAATCATAGATACGCCCATGAACTGTAACTTTAGGTTTGTTGCCAAAAAATCAAAGAAGTTATACGAGAAGCAACACAACCTCTTTGTGACATGGTGTAGTCAAAGGAAATTTACAAATATTCAGAAAACGTACGCCTCGCCTATTTTTGTGAGAAAGCAAAGACACTAAAATTGTCATCATTATGGTCGATTTACTCGATGCTAAAATCCACATTATCTACCAAGAATGATACTGACTTAAGCAAGTTCAAAAAGTTGACATATTGATTATTGTAAAATCTGTAACTTCATAGAAATATCTTATTATAGGTAGATCGAATTATTGGAATTTCGGGTGCCTGCAGACGTGACGAATTAGTAAAAATGAATGTTAAAGATGTTGAGGACAAAGAGTCCATTTTGATAGTTACTATTCATGATTCAAAGACAAGACAAGTTTAACTTTTACTGTCACAAATAACACTCAAAATAATTCTATCAACTTTTTGTTATTCTATAGAAAGTTTGTAGCCGTGACTCCTAGAAACAAAAACACACCAGCACGATTATTAATAAAATTTAATGAAGGTAAGTGTTTTAATCAAGTGGTAGGAATGAATGTTACCTACTGCTAAAATACCAAACGATATTGCTAATTATCTTTTAACCCAACAGAGGGTCATTTATACACAGGCCATTGCTTTCGTCGAACATCGGTTACTTTAATGATTCATTGCGGAGGTGATTTTATACAATAATTGAAGCAGCACGGGGGATAGAATAGTTCTACAGCTGCAGAAGGATACATAGATAATAACATCAAAGAAAAAGTTGAAACAAGTAAGAAAATTTTCGCTAGTACTAGGCCAGGATATTGTAGATGCATTTGCTCATTACTTTAACAATGCTTACACTTTGTCTTCTCAATTTACTTATGATGATTATGCTTTTCAAAATGCACCTTGCTTGTCTGTGCCTCATATTTTTGAAGAACAAGTATTGAGAGCTTTAAAAAAAATAAAACCAAAGAGAGATTGTGCATCCGTACTGGCTTACTAGTACTTGAATGTAGCAATTGCAGTGCTGAAAATTTTACCATATCAGAATATAGCCCTAATATGCCTTCTAGATCAGAAATTATTATTGAAGATTGCAAAGATTATCCTTTTAGCATCTAAATTACGAATTCTAACAAATTTCTTACCTTTGTTCTATTTGTTAAAATTAATGTTCTCGTTATAATAAAGTTAATAATTAAAGTTTTATTTTGTTGAATGATTGTAGATAAAAATTAGTAGCAGCAGTAAGTAACCAATTTATAGTCAAGCGAAGCAATACAACAATATTTAGCGTCCGCTGGCTAGGTAGGCAGGTTAGCACTCATTTTTACGAACTACTGGAAGCTTTGAGTAAAAATTTGATTGATTGATTTGATTAGTGGATACAACTAAGAACTAATATTGAAAATATGTTTCATTACGAATAAGTACATCAGCAAACTGAAATAAATCGACAAATTCATTTTAAATAGTGTCACTATTATTACAATAGATTGTACACCACTGACTCTAACACTGTACACTATACACTGTATCCTATACCGACTCTGATAATATCATCCTATGTGAAACTGCAATAAAGTAAAAAAATATATTGTCCTCTATGTCAGCATAGAGGACAATATATTTCTTATTCTTATATCTTTGTAACTGATTATTTCAATCAATTCAGAATGTATGCGTTCACTTCTGATAATCTTTTGTTTCACAGAACTACTTATTTCCTTATAAATACATAGTTAAAGAATAATTGTTACTAATTACATAAAATAATACTGATAGATTACCAAAGCGGACGACGTACATAATTATTCACCATGCATTGCCGTTTACATTTCAATTAGGCGAAAACATTTCGAATAAAAAACTGCACATAAAGAAAAAAACTCATTATACTTTCAAAACGGGCATTAGATCTCCGTACTGTAGTCTTGTTTTTTATTAGTTAATATTCCGAGAAGATATACCATTCAATGTCAGTACGTCGGACTACCAAATTAATATTCAGTACGGGATAGATCAAAATATACCACGTGTCTGATCAAATGTGCATCGTCGCTAACTCCGTTACTATTGGAGATACAAAATGTGTCGCATATATGCATCAATTCGTCCTTACTAGATTTTCTATAGGATATTTTAACGGAAAACGTTCAGTTCAACTTGTCGGTGTAAATACTATTCCAAGTGATATTGCTTGTGGAATCGGGGGCAGACATTTTAACATTAAAACGCCATGGAGGATGGAAATCTTCAACTGTAGCTGAGGGCTACATCGAGGAATCAATTTCTATAAGAAACTGAAATGGCAGTTCAAATTTTGAAAGGTGAACCGAGTACCAGTACCGGAAACTTCATAATCTGAAAAAGAGTTTCAAGTGAAGAACCTGAGACCTCCGCAAGCAGAAACGAAAACGAAATTCAAAGAATTACTGGAAATGAAGTTTATCTGTCATTTACCATAGAAAAGTGCTCGAACTGCGATATTAAAATTGAAATTAACTAAAAAGTAAACTAATTTTATAAAAATAACGTTAGTTTAAACTGTTCATGTTATTCTTAGAAATAAATCTAATCTTACAACTTAACTTGTACACGAGTTAAACAATTTTGCGGGTGTAGGTACATTTAAAATAAATCTTTGCCCTACAACAGGTTTTTGAATATAAATTGTACAACTACTGATAAATGGTTAACTATAGCTTTCATATTTGGGAATTGAAAAAAATAATCGATCTAATTTTTAACGCAACGTGAAACTGCTACTGAAAATATATTATTTTCTGACTTTTCTTCACTTTAAATTGTGAGTTTTCTATTATAGTCGACCATTTTGTTCTATTTTTTACTGCATTATCGCTACATAAAACTGAAACAAAAATTGAAGCCTTTACCGTACCTTTTCTTTACTTTGCTCTTGGTGGGCGTGATTTCAGCGACAGTTTGTGACTTTTTGAGACAGGTGTGAGGCTTGGATCTCCCTTGAAGCTCGCTCAATGCGTTTCCAATCTTAATTCTCATGCTCTCGTCCGGTGGAATGTTTGCATTGAACTTCCTAGAAGAAGGAACAGGTACCCGTCTTCTAACGGTAATGTTTTTTATACCATCGCCTTCGCCATTTAATAGTTTCGGCGTGGAGAATATCTCGCCGCTTTCGTTCATTCTTATTATTATTCTCGTTAAGCTTTGACAGTATCGTTTCGCGCTGTGTAGAAAAATTCGACAGCGTCAAAGTCATGGATGGATAGATGGTGAAGAGTGTAAACATAAACGGTTAAATTATCGTTTGTTAAATCGCAGCAGCCGTCCTTTATCTAGTCTGTTCAATGGCCTATTTTGCCGCTCGTGGCAATTCGCGAAATTCACGATTCACTAGATGGCATTGTAAAATTTAAAATGTCGGATGTAGAGGTAATCAGCAATTTGTCTACAATTGCCACTAATGATTATAAAGCTATTAATTGGCAGGGATGCTGTGTTTTATGGTGTAATTTCTTGTATTTATTTAATTTTTTAGGTGAAAGTGTATTTTAGGATCAAAAGGATTATTTTAACTTTAATGTAAGGTAAATTTCTAGAGTGCAGATATATCGTCAATTCCTAGTAGGTTCGTAACCTTTCAGATTCAGATATCTATCAGTTTTCTTTCGCTATGGCTGGTTACTCTAACGCAGAATTAACAGACACCGAAGCGCGACGTCTTTATGTTGACGCTTATCCAAATCACCAGATTCCTTCACAACGCATGTTTGGAAGAATTTACCAAAGATTGCGTGATACCGGTTCCTTGAGCAAACAGTGCCATTTATCCGGAAGACCAAGGTCGGTATCCACTCCTAGAGCAGAAGAAGAAATTCTAGCACTGGTAGAGCAGAATCCAGGTAGGAGTGTGCGGAAAATATCAGCCGAGGTAGGAATTAGTGGTCCTCTTGTTTGGAGAATCATTCACAAGCAACTGCTTTATCCATACCATGTGCAACGAGTACAGGCCATAAATCCAATAACTGATCATCAAGCACGTTTGGTTTTTTGCCGCTGATTTCTACGTCATGATGCTGAAGACCCTCGTTTTCTTGCAAACATTCTTTTTACTGATGAGGCCGGGTTCACAAGAAATGGAGTGTTTAATTTTCACAATACGCATATTTGGGCAGACGAAAATCCTCATGCTCTAATAGAATCTGGCCATCAGGCACGTTTTTCATTAAACATTTGGATGGGTATTGTAGGTGACAGGTTTCTAGGTCCTGTTGTTTTACCAAACCGATTAACAGGCGCTGCTTACCTTAACTTTCTGCAGAACACAGTGTATGAGTTTTTGGAAGACATTCCTTTGAATCAAATGTGGTTCCAGCATGATGGTGCTCCAGCTCATTTTTCCATGGCCGTTAGAGAGCATTTACACCAAACTTTTCCACATAGATGGGTAGGAAGGGCCCGACCTGTTTTATGGTCTCCAAGATCGCCTGATCTGAACCCTCTAGATTTCTTTGTTTGGGGATATTTGAAGACATTAGTGTATGGTACTCCTGTAAATAGCCTGGAAGAGCTGCAGCTATGGATTAATCAAAAGTGTCAAGAAATCCAAACCAAGGAGGGTGTTTTCGAAAGAGTTCGAATATCGTTAAGACGAAGATGTCGTGCCTGCTTGGAAATGGACGGAGGGCACTTTGAACATCTTCTCTTCTGTAACTTTGTTTTTTGTTTGTTAAAAGCTTCATTTGTCGGTTTATTCCTATTAAACTCAAAATGTTTGAAAAACGAATAGTGGTCCATATCTTCGCAACCGTTACTTTGCGGACCCATGTTTATTATGACTTTTCTGCTTATTTTGGTTCATACTATTATCTCCTGAAATATTTTACACTCTTTTTTAACACCCTGTATGCCTATTTGTTTAATAATTTGTCAGACACCACAAACTATAAATATTCATAAAAAAAATTACGCATTTCCACATTTAGGGTCGAACGCAGAAATACAAAACGCTGTTACAAAATTCTTTGTCCAGCAGCCAGAAGCGGTGAATGGTGGTAGTACTTATTTGTAAGTATACTTTTCTATGCGGCAAAGACGTTTGCCCATTGAAAACACCTCGTACAATATATAGAAACGGTTAGAATGACAATGGATTTCAATTTCACAGTTTATTATGTGTGTACAAACGCTCAGGAATACAGACCTGGCCAGTTTCATATGAAAAAGGCAAGATTATAAAAACTAGAAAAGTAACTTTTAAAAGAGGTTAAAACATTTTGTCAAGAAAAAAGTCCTTTATTGCAAAACAACGCCAAAATACATATCCAGAATTAACACACTACCTACTTACTCTGTTAAGTTTAAGAGCACATTTCCAATTTGGCACGATTCCAGTTTTGAGGCCACTGCGAAGTATTATAAAAGCAAACTGATAAAAGACCGTTATGCTAGTGTATTGATAGACATATATGAATATGAGAGGAAATACTAGCTTCTGTTTAAATACTATTACTATTACTACTAAATAATATTGTTATCATTACTATGTGCATTTAATTTGATCCATTTATGAATTTAGACTTTTAATATTAATTTTATATCTAAAAAGTTACACAAAGTAAAATTGAAGATACCATCAATCGCTTTTCTACATTTTGATTATACAACAAAAAATGTAAAGTTTCCATTGACAACTATATTGGAAACTATTGGACACTGGCACTACACAGATTCTCCCGCATACTTGATATACAGGGCATGGGGGAAAATTTGCGAAATTTGGCTGCACGAAAAATGAAGTCAATATCGTAAAAAATCACTATAGTTTCCGAGTAAAAAATGGTTGATGTAGTATTTTCAGCCTTTACATCGCTGGGCTACTGTGGTCTCTAGCCAGGCGATTCCGAATATTGATTCTAGTCTTTACATTAGTTGTTTGTCCATTTTACAAATTTGCGTAAAATTATATCATCTGACAACGTTGTCTCGACCTTCGGATAGGCAACCGATAGGTTTATAACTGTTAAAAGGGGACATTTTGGCCAGAGCCGTACTAGAATTTATTTTTCAATTTTCTTGGCAATCAGTGAAAATATGATGTTTTGATATAACAGTTCTTTAATCTGAATATTCCCAGGAATCTGTATTTTATTTTTTCTGCATTAAATACAACACACCTCGTATTGTTCTAACAAAATTTAAGACAGTAAAAGTGTATTAATAAAATAATGTTTATTATAGTTGTCACATGTTATAACATAAGATAAATTCCAATGCCGATACAAATTAGCCTCATGTAAATGGCAGTTACTTTTAACAACATGACAATTAGCATAACATTTCCGATATCCACCCATAAAACTTCCTCTGAAGGGAAACCCATCTCGCGTAACAAAAATAGTTATATCGCATTATCCACCCACACACGCGATGGGTCTATTTATAAACATCTTTACGAACGATTATAAATGATACCTGTAGAATTATTGTCATAAGCCTGACGTCACCCGAACGTAAAACCCCTAAACCGTAGCGTAGAGAAAGTCCACACTGTCGTACTTCCATCTCCAACCTGTCCCAAACCGCGATGGAATAAAATTACTTCATATCAGCAACCAGCGAGCAGTCTGTCGCGATCGTCGTGGCGCAGGAGAACGAAAAGTGGAGGAACACCGCGAATACACATTTGAACTTGCGCGCTTTAGATTTAGTCGGCTACGCTCCGCACGTGATCGGAGTTCGCGTCCAATCAAACAGAGCTCGGTCGGAATTTCTAGGAATCGTTGTTTGGTCATCGTTTCTTAAAATAATCTCCTCTGGCGGCTGGCGGACTTTATTTTACTAAGTTAGTGCTCAGTTTCTGGACGCAGCTTCGGTTGGTCAGTCTGTTCCTGACATATCTTTGTCCACAACATACTTCTAGTGAAAGTTTGAAAAGTTTCAACAAGTGCTGGGGAATAGTTATTGTTTATTTGATTTGCTAAAGTGAACTGTGATATTAGTGATGACCTTGATAGAATTTTGAATGGAGTATATTATGTTGTTTAAGGTATGGAAGTTTCATGGTGTAATTTACCTAAGTGTTCAATGATCATCCAAAAACACTTCATCTTTCATTTTTACATTGTTAACTAAAAATCGCTGTTTTTGTCAAGGAACTCGAGAACTTCTACTAGAAATATATATAGTCATGGATGAAAGCAATCTAGGTGTGTAATTATTACATACGTATTGTTTGTTGTTTGAAAGCATGTTAGATATTTGTTTTTATTGGAGTTGAGTTGCCCAAGTACATAACGTAGAACTTATGCTCTGCCTACTTAACTTTATTTCTATTTTTAACGGTGAATGAACTAAAATATTTTGGCAAAGGTTTACATTATACGTTTTTATTGCTAGTACTGGATCCAATACTTTCTTGCTCTACCTACAGCAACCGGATTTACACTTGCTTTATCTTGCATTCTGTATTATGGTGCATGCTTAAATAATTTATTTTGATATTTATGTTACTTGTACGTTTTTGTGTTTTTGTTTTGTGTTTTGTTTGTTACACTCCTAGTACCTAATACAGAAAACCTCAAAGTAGTAACATTAATACAGACTCCCAATACTATGCCGACAAGTTGGATTCTTTCTTTCTTTCCAATATGCTGTCCCATAAATAAACGTGGAAACAAAGTCCGGAAACGTTTCATTTTCCAAAAACTGTTGAATATTTCCCATATAATTTACGTATTGCTCTACACATCGAATTTACATAGTTTACAGTTATCCGCTAAGATACCAAAAATAACAGCGGTTACGAAAATAATTCTCGTCCGCCAAATCATGGTAGCCATGAACTATGCCGCCTACCTTAATCTATTATGCCAAATCAAAATTTGTCGGTCAGTTGTTTTGATGTTACATCCAATTTTTGAAAATACATCAACCTACTAAAAAGCTATTTCATAATTATTAATCTACACCCAATTCTGATGAAGGTACCTATTTTAATTCCCTTAATCCATGATTAGAAAATTCAGCAATTCGTTTATGGTACCTAGGTAGACTTACATAATAGATTTTATGACCCATATGGGTTTATAGTGATATTTCAGATAACATTTTCAGGTTACCACCTAGGGTTGCCACCTGTCCTTACTTCGGAAGAACAGTCCTTATTTCGGCATCTGTCCTTCCGTCTTTACTTTCACCAGAAATGTCATTACTTGGTGGAAGTTTTCATTCCTATTAAGACACGAAATATGTAAAAAAATGTGTTTAAGATTTTGCTAACCTAAAAAAAATGAGCAGAAATCAGTAGATAACTCTTTATAATCTGTATTTGTTTCGTAATGATTTCCAAATATGTGAACTAAAATCAAATTTAAAAATTCGCCCATATGCTTGAATTTTATTTCCAAAATAATTGTTAGTTACACGCTTTGGACTAATGGTAGATATCTTTTTTAAAGATTGCGCACCAAATTTTTTATATCCCCAGATAATTTTAGACATGCACATAAGTACATTAAAACTATGACATACCTACTTATGCATTTAACCGAGTAAGAAGAGAATTACGGTGGCCAACCATTATAATCACTTTTATCGGTGGCAAAACCTATCAAATTATCTTTACATATTTGGAGGAAGGATTGGCGGGTATGGTAGGGTGGAAGAACGTTGGCTTGGGTCAATGTGAGAGATTGATACCGGTCGACATTTGACCACCCCCTAATTCATGAGGTTTCCCAGGTTTTCCTCATTCCTGCACTGAATGGTGGTTAGGGTCTACCAACGTAAGTCGTTCCTAGGCGCAAATGCGCCCTATATAATAATATGCCGCCTCCTCTCCCGCACAAGTCTCCAACTTCTGGGCTAATCCTTGTGACTAGAATGGGATATATTATTATTATTATATATTTTTGTAACGCTCAAAATAACATGTTATTTTTCTGTAAAGATCTTTAGCTATGGCATCTCCGGCGTCTGTTGGGTGTTCACAAAACTAACCAATGAAAAAGTGGTACCTAGCCTCGTTTGAGTATTTAAGCACACGGGAATTTATATTTGCAGCAGTTTCAATAACTGAAATGATTTGCACCATATACATTTTTAATTTGAAAATTCAGTACATTTTGAATACAAATCAGTTCTTAGATCATACATGAAATCAGTGGATCTACTGAAAGATCAGTAGATCTGGTAACACATGCTTCAATTATTGGTGGGAACACCTTCCCCCCTCCCGTATCGACGACCAATGTCCTTACTTCAGAATATGAAAAGGGTAGAATGTCCTTAGTTGATAATCTAAAAAGGTGGCAACCCTACTACCACTACATATTCACCAATATTTTTGACCATCTCTTTCATCCACAGCATCTAACGCACCCCATTTTGGTACCCTACGGCCTTCCATGACCCTTGTGGGTGCTTATTGACCCTCTTTAGCGTCATCTGGATGATATATCGCTCATTTTGAGAATTGCCACCCTAAAATATAATATACAAACCCATAGGTACTTGAATAAACATTAAGATTATGAATTTATAATTTAGAAAGTTCTATTTGTTTAATAAATACCTGTTCAATATAATTACAAGCATTCCAAGAAATAGTGTAATGGTCTAACGACTTTCATTTTTTTAATATCGAGTTAATAGGCTACCTAATAAACGGTTGGAAATGATTACCTTACAGTGGTGTGGTCAAAGATACAATAATAGCCAAATTTGCACTCCTCCTATTTGCTTGAAAGTGGTAAAAAAGGGGCTGCCATAAAGTCTTGATCTATGTCTCACACAATTCTGAAAAATAAAATGCCTTACTGTAGTAAGTACCTGTATATAGATTTCAGAAACTATTTAAAGAATGCACAGAATATGCAAAGTAAAATTCCTCGTGACACCACAAGGTTTTGTCATAAGGTTTCTCGTATTCACTTCATGTGGATGAATAACAAGCTTAATAAGTAACTATCTATTTTGCAAACACGGAATTCCAGGAAACAACTACTCTGCGGGCTAATGCCCCGACCAGCATTGAATTACACCTGGAAAACCTATAGCAACAGCTAGAGTTATTCGTCAGACGCCCACCAGACATATACCGGTTTCGAGCTTATTAGCTCTCATCAGTATGCCATAGGTGAGGTATCCGACGAATAATCCTAGCTGCTTTTGTCTGTCTAACCCGACAGAAGGGACCATGAGTACGCGGTGTAGAACTAACTACATCTATCGGCCGTTCGCTACTCCATGCCGGACTGAAAATGTCACAGGCACGAAGCGTTCTACATGCAGTAGACACCATTGCTCACAAAAGCTGTCGACCTTTATCGCGATCGCCGATGGCTTTCAATGGTGTCTACTGCCCTAGTTGACCCATCATTAATAAGCGCATGGTTTAGTTTAAAACTACAGTTATTGTATAGGTAGGTGCATCAGTTGTATCTAAATATAAATGTTATCAAATGCCGCTGTATATTAGGTAAAATTAGACATAGATTAGGTGTCTTATTATTTTTGTTATTTCTGGAATCAAAATATTATCGAATTCCTTTAATATTTTTCATATCTTCCACGGTTTTCCCGATCGTAACTGTTATCATTCTTTAAAATTAGAAAAACTAAATAACTAGAGAAACAGGTATCCGGTTGCAGATATATTAAATTAATTGATCTCCAAACAATTTTCAGCGATGTAATGAGACTAATATTGAATAGCATCGGAAAGCTCATTTTTCCCAGTTGGTTTTTCGTAAGAAGAATAAAGTAATTCAATAGATATTCCTATAACTAGAATTGTCAGGGCAGTGTATTTTTAAAAAAATATATAAATAAAATTTTTATACGAGAGAAAATAACGGTTATATTCATAATACTTCCCAATCTATAATATTATCCATTTGTAGTGGTAGCATCTCAAATCCCTACTCGATAAAATCAAATCGACAATCATCGCACAATAGTTCATTCATTTTTTTCTTATTATAAACCACGGAACGTTTCTTTCAAAACCTATATAGAAAAAATGTAAGTAATTTTTTTAATTTTGACATCCTGTATATCCTAAACAAAGCGTTTCCAGACCTAAGTTTATAGGAAATTTTTGGCTTAAAATTGTACGTAGAATAACATACTGAAGTATGTACATCTTCTCCTGAAACACCCTGTATATTCACTTGTAAATTGATGCTGACCCTAGTAATTTTGGAATAAAAACATTTATTTGTTTGTTACTTTTAATATGTCCCTATTATTAAACATACCTAGTCCCCAATTATCTCAACAAATGTATTTTCCGAACCATCATAGCAATTATTTCTACTGATTTTTTTTTACCTTTTCTAAAGTTGAAATTGATTCCTCCCTACTACAGTTAGATACTGCTATACCTAAATAAAAATGTATACTCGATGCCATATCTACGTTTCGAAAACTAGATGTTAATTTTCTGTTATAAACTTTTACTTTCAATGATAGCTCGATTTAAATCAAATATGTAGTTTTAATTTTCGAATTCCTTTATTTTTTATTATTATTTTTAATTCGTAGCTATACCATTTGCTTAATGAGATAAATTTACTCTTCATTTTTTATACACTCGTAACTGTGAACAGAGAGGCCTCTCGCCCGAGACAATGTTCTTCTAATAAGATACTTTATAATTTGGATACTTATTTATATTTAATTTTGTCCTATTTAAATACCATTATCATCTAGTAAAAGTGAGAGTGCCATCAGTACTGGAAGGGTATGTCCCTTGCGATCTTTTTCATTATCTGCTGACCAGCGTGTGATTTGGTACGTTTATATTTCTATAAAGTTAGCATTGTCAAAGTTCATCCTGTCTCCATCAAGGATATTTTAATAGAAATATAGCCTTTCCATTGGCACATTTCCAGTTTGCCATCTGTTTGCAGCAGCGCTTCTGAGCTGTGGACACTGCATAAGTTACAGGATAGACTGTATACAATAAAAGATCCAGTAATATCCTAATTTAAGGAGTAATCTTTATTTCTCTCGGAACCATAAATTAGTACAAAAGGAATTATTATTTTTCCAGTAAATTATTCTCCTGCCGTGAGTTACATAACATTATCTCGAAACGCACGATAATGAATTCGTGTGAATATCTATGCGAGTGTCCCACCTGATTTCCAATTGTTTATTCTGAGTATCGGACGTTCTTCAGTAACCGTAGAGGACGACTGTCAAGGATTGGTAATATTAATATTACTACGAATTCGTTCTCTAATAAAATCAGGCAACACGGTTAACAGTTCATTTTATATATTCAGGCGTCCACTTACCGAAGTCAAACGTTTAAAAATAAATCTAAAAATAGAAAAAAAAATTAAGCTCCCGTCCAAACAGCTAGTGGTGTTCTGGAAAATATGATTTGTCATTTTATTTTTCTTTATTTAAAGAACACATTTCTTCGTTACAGAAAAACAAAAGTAACAAGTGACAACCATAACATGGTCATAACCAAACATGTTATTTTCACATGAAAATTTATAATTTTGTATTAATGATTCCTCAATAGTCCGGTTTTATCTGTAATGTGATTGGATAATACAGTATTACAATTAGGTCATAAATCCTATTTTTAAATAAATTGTACAAATGGCACACCACAATTGTTTGAGATAACAAAAATGTATATACAAAGTGATAAATATCTTTTTACAGTAGCTATTATGCTGAAGTTAGCTCTCACTTAAATTTACTGTATAACAGAACATAGTTAGTTATACAACTATGGTCGTATTAGATACAGCAGCTTTTTCGACTCAACCTACTTCTATGACGTCACATACAAGGTGGCCAGATCAAAACGAAACATAGCCATTTTCAGGAACTGCGTCAAGATTGTAGAAAAAGCACTCTGACCCATCGATTTTAGATTAAAGGGGGACATTCTTTGCTGGTATTTTTGACTCCGCCACTTTCACCCCCAAGCAAGGGTAAGCATCACCCCAAAATATTTAAATGGCATTGGGGGTTGAGTAATATTTATTTTGAAAGCTCTTACAATTCTCTACAACAGACTTTAAATTTTATAATTCCGCCCACTAAAGGTTTCATACCTCTTGTTAACCACTTATAAATGTACTTATTGACTGAGGTTGTGGATGGTTGGTAAAGTGAATATTTATCGTTGCAAACGGAATTAGAAAAGTGTGTCTTTGGTTCTGTACACGTGTCGAGTCGACAAATTGCTTGATGTTTTATAAATTCCTCGTTAAACTATAACTTTAAAGGTTGAGTAATCAGATCATTTGAAATCGACTGACTCAGGATACATCCGGTTACATAAAATTACTAAATTCGTTATTAAACGCTATGAGTATATTTGATAACCAATTTTTATGATTCAATTAAACTTATAGAAAGTTTTCTTAGGAGTTTAAATATTTGTCTGCCATGAAACCGTCAAATCTGAAATGGAACACAAAGGTCTATTCATTCTTGAAGGTCTTTCTAAAAAGTTAATTCCTTTATACAGTATGCGCCAAAAGTATGGAATAAATTCAATAAAAACGAAACAATTATTTTTTGGGAAAAATCCTCGAACAGGTCGATTTGTAATTTAAAAAATACATATTTTAGCGTAAAATGCGATTTTCAAATGTCATTTGTTTTCGAGTAATGACGTCATCGATTTGAAAGATCGTTTAATTCTCTATCAGACAGTACTAAAATTTTGCCCTCTTACATAGGAAAGTTTTCGAGTAAATGACGATTGAATGTTAGAAAACGTAAATTTTATCCATAAAAAAGTAACTGATAGAATGGCCTGCGAGATCGCCAGATCTTACACCTCTTGACTATTTTTTATGGGGATACTTGAAGTCAAAAGTGTACATTAATAAACCACGTAATTTAGAAGAACTTCAAAATCGCATTCGGGACGAAATACGCAGTTACCCCAGAAATCATTCATAAGGTGCAAGAAGAATTTCTTCACAGACTTGCGCATTGTCAAGAAGTTGGTGGATAGCAATTCGAACATTTAATTTAAGTATACAATTTAATCAATTAATTGTATTTTATTTTACATACCTCAGAATTGTTACTTTGTTATTGATAAAATTTACGTTTTCTAACATTCAATCGTCATTTACTCGAAAACTTTCCTATGTAAGAGGTCAAAATTTTAGTACTATCTGATAGAGAATTAAACGATCTTTCAGAATTAAGGAAAAAAATATGGTGTTGCCATTTAAAAAAAAATCGATGACGTCATTACTCGAAAACAAATGACATTTAATAATCGCATTTTACGCTAAAATATGTATTTTTAAATTAAAAATCGACCTGTTCGAGGATTTTTCCCAAAAATAATTGTTTCGTTTTATTGAATTTATTTCATACTTTTGGTGCATACTGTATACAGGGTGTTAATTAAGTATGTGCAACTTTAAGGGATTAATCTATGAATAATTTTAAGACAAAAGTTTGTATATATAAACATGGGTCCGCAACGGCTTTGTTTTACAGATACAGGGTGTCAAAATTTGAAAAAATCTAATTTTTGAATCTATTTTCTGAGTAAGAGCTAGTTAGTTGAATTTGGCACACCCTATAGATGCTAACTGTCATGTTTCTCATTTATTTTCATGACATAGTTACCTCGCAATAATTTTGCGTTAAGTTCTGATCAATTGTAACTCTAACTTAAATTACGTGCATAAGAATGAAATTAAGGAATTTTATCGAAAACGGTTCATCATATCAAAAATTACCAAGAGACATTTTTTGTGTAATTTTAATTGGTTCAATCGACAGAGCTTTCGAATTTTGAAAAAACCGTTGTAGTGCCATTTTTTTCTTAAAAAACTGTGAAGGTTAGCCATATCTGCGCTCATGGCTAAATTAAAAATAATTTAATACCCGCAAAATGTAGTCTCTAAACACCTATTAGGGTGTGCCAAGTTTCAACTAAGTAGCTCTTACCTCTCGGAAAATAGATCCAAAAATTTGATTTTTTCAAACTTTAACACCCTGTATCTGTAAAACAAAGCCATTGCGGACCCATGTTTACATGAACTCTTTGTCTTAAAATAAATCATAGATTAACCCCTTAAAGTTTGTGCACATACTTAATTAACACTATATATTATGTCTAATTAACTATATTTTGAATATGTCTCAAACATCGTGGTATTAGAACAGATATATGGCAAATGAATGCTTCAAAACGATAAAATCAAATCAAATTGACTAACCGAATCACATATCACTTACACATAGATTGGATCTGTCTCATTATCATTTGTAAATCTTCATTCCAAAGGTTCGAACTAACCTGTATTTCTACTCCCAAATACGTTACGAAAATTGAAACAAATTAAACTACGGTATCCTCTAAACCCACATCGTAAAAAAAATAGACAAGATCGCGCCTTTTCAAACTATTTAATTTAATTTAGCGACTCGTAACTGTATCTGGACTACCACTTAGCAGTTATAAATATGATTTCGCAGACGCTAAAACCGAAATTCACAAGATAAACACAATAGAATGGGATTTGACCTCTGGGAAAACCCAGAATTTTACGAGAGGTATCTGATACATACCTAATCGTTGACCCCAAGGAGTCTACTATTTAGTATTTATGCACCTAGTCTATCTAGATGATTAGTCATGTTGTAATAGTCTAGGCCACCACTGCAGATGCCGGCTGCGAAAGAATACATTTTTTTTAATTTTAATTAATATACGCAGTTTTTATTTATATTTATTTGAATCAGACAAGAATTCGATAAGGCTTGCATGTTAGTTGAATCAATTGACAAAGATTAGATAAGGATTTATCTACTTCCAACCGTTTTCTAGACTATTTTCGCTATCGGCAAAATATAAGTAAAAATTTGTAAAGTATCAGGTATCACTGTTCTTATTGTGCCTTGAATGTTTTTACAATACTCTCCTCCGGATGCCAATTGACGTGACGATACGCTTCTTGTATTTAGCGTGGTATCATTTATTTTCACATAGATTTGTAGCAGTTTGAGTAGCTGTCGATACTAACTAAACAACTGTTAGAAGAACTGGGAAATCATCTCGCATTTCATAACTTATTATTCATTGTTTATGCGAACTCTTCCTAGTTGTTTTAAGTGGTTTATTTGCCTAAGAACTATTACTAAAACGTTTTCTTTGTTTAGATAACGTAAATCAAAATGATGAGGCCACAAGAGACAGCAGCAACTTGTTAAGTGATGTCAGTAAGTGTCAAGTTTTAAATTAAAATACATATAGTATTAAATATTTACATATCACACATCTGTCTTTATCAATTTTTTGTCTTTCAATATCTAGAACAAATTTAATGTTTTCTTGATTTTTTTTATTAAGACTTGAATTTTTTTCCAGTTGAAGTCATTACTACTGACCCGGACTTCAGCGAGTCCTCCAACACTCAGCAAAGCAACACAATGTTCAACGGAGGCGGTGAGATATCTCAGCAGCAGCAGCAGCCGGCGCTGCAGCAGCAATCTGCTACTCAGCAACCAAGAAGGTAAACATACATACGTACGAGTACATAATCTAGCTCTGCGAACCTAGATGGTCCATTGGTTGCCTATTCTTTTCATTTCCTTCTATTTCTTGCTTTTTCTTTTCATTTTACAATTTGCAGTTGTACGTCTTTCTCCACCTCTGTTTTCCATCTTGCTTTCGGTCGTCCTCTCTTCTTCTTACCCCCTATTGTTCGTGTCATTGCCATTTTTGATGTCCTTGTCTCTACCATCCTCTCAATATGCCCTAGCCACTTTAACCTTTGTGCTTTTACCATATTTTCTATGCTCGCCTCTTTGTATAATTTCTTTATTTCCTCATTCGTTCCTCTGACTTGCAGTGTCATTTGTTCTGCTTTATGTTTCGTTGGCGTATGTCACGATTGGTGTTACTACTGTTTTGTGTAGTCTTATTTTTTTTACGTATTATAGTTATTTATGCAACAAGTACAAAAAGTAAGTGTTTATTGCAGGCTACGTGAAATTGGCCAACGAGGCCGTCAGACCGAGTAGGACAACATGTCGAGTGCAATAAACACTTTATACGAGTTGCATATAATATTTTTTCTACGTTCATGCAAAAACCAAAAAATGTTTTATTTAGATGGCACTAGTGTAGGAAAATATGACGTCGATTTAAACGTTTTTGTTTGTCACGATGACAAAACGCTGTAGTAGAATGACAGATGAATGCAATAAACATTTTATTGCACTAGTGCAATTAAGAACCACTTTTTCCACTAAATATAGTTCAATAAAGTTTTGGTTTTTGCATGAACGTAGAAAAAATACGGCCTCGTTGGACAATTTCATGTCGCGTGCAATACACATACTTTTTTGCATAAGTAACTATTATTTCTTAGTATTCTCTTCAATTCTGATACACATTTGTATCATTCTGGCCTCAATATTCTCTCCTATTTTTGATTGTCTGACAAATATAGTTCCTAAATATGTGAACTGTTCTACTTTTTCATATTTCTATATATTTTCCCTCGATTTGTGTCTATTTTCAAAAACTTACCTTTTAACTGAGTGTTCATCTGATGCCTTTATACTATATAATGCCTAATCTATTAACTCCTGCATCTTTTATGAATTTTTTTAGTACTAAACTAACACTTTTACTCTGCCCCCAGTATTTTTCAATGTTAGGCATATCATATTCCTTAGCTTCTTGCTGACCTTCAATTCTTCTAAAACCTTATATAGTTTCTTTTTAGTTTGTCATAGGCTTGTTTATAGTCTACAAATAATACTAAGGTTAGTTTACCATATTCAAAGTTTTCAGCCTGAATTTCTCGCAGTGAAAACTTGATCAACTGTACCTACTTCTTCCTTGTCTAAAGCCACACTGATATTCCCCAATTTTATCCTTCACTTCTACTACTAATCTGTTTTTTTATATACATGGCTAATATTTTATATGCCACATTCAGCAATGCTATTCCCCTGTAGTTCTGACATTCCCCTCTTCTACTTTTTTATGTATAGGGCAAATTACTGCTTCTGTCCTTTGGCAATTCTTCCTTTTCCCCAACCCTTCCTAATACAACTGGTCTATTAATTTCTGTACTCCATATATTTAAACAGTTAATGTGTCACTTCCTGGGCTCTTATTATTTTTCAATTTTAAAATTATTTCTTCAATTATTTCTTCTGCATTGCTATTGCTTCCTTCCCTTTCTGTTCCATTGAATTCATCCCCGTTTAACAATTCTTCAAAGAAGGTAAACTTATCCAACTGTTAGAAGTAAAGAAAGTTCCCCGAACTGTTATTTTGGTATTATAAAACTGGCGATTTCGGTAGTCGTTAGAAGGTCGTTGAATGTATAAATTCAGATTAAATCGAGGTCATGAATTATTCATGAAAAAGGGGATTTTCAGTTCAACTTCTTGATGATATAATCTATTCCTTTGATGAAAATATTTTTCACTTCAACAAAACCACTGATTGAGATTCTTTTATCTCATTGTTGATCTTAAATGTGACAACCAAAAATCTGCGCATCAGTACCAATTTCTTCCATTATGGTCATTCCCTTGCACAAAACATAATAGCAATATTAATTGATTTTACTATTTCCAATATCTATAATTAACGTTTAATTGTTTCACAATATCTATCTATCTATATCAAAATTTTATATCGCGTTACCTCATAACGAGACACCTGTAAATTGTAAAACTATAACTGACCGTCAAGGTTGCGCAAAAAAAAATAGTCAACTCCAACAATAATACTGAATAAACAGTGTCAGTCGATGAAAATAGAAAGTCCCAAACAAAAGCAAAATGATGGAAATGTAAGTGGGTGTAAGGGTTCTGTCCACGCAGCATTTCGTGCTCATCCCACATCATAATATTTTGTTATGTCCCGAAAATAAAAAGTTATTTCACCATTGTGAAATTCAAAGGTATCAGTTTCCTCATCCTAGAAAAAGGTAGACTTTTAAGCAAGAAAAATAACATTCAAAAAATACATAGTAGGTAGTTATTTATACATAGAGGAAACAATAAGGTTCTTTCTAAATAATAATAATGATATCTGTACCTCTCATTCTAATCACGAAGATTAGTCCAGAAGTCGGAGACTTGTGCGGGAGAGGGGGCGGCGTATTATTATTATTATGCAGGCCTTATTTATGCCCAGGGCCGACTTACGTTGGTAGACCCTAATCACCATTCAGTGCAGGAATGAGGGAAACCTGGAAAGCCTCTTTAATTAGGGGGGTAGTCAAACGTCCACCGGTATCAATCTCTCACATTGACCCAAATCAGCATTCTTTTGACATTTTGGTGGTCAGTTTTAAACGCGATAAACAGGTCTTCCTGAAGTAAAATGAATGAAAGTGAGGAAGCCGCTGAAAAGGTCATAAATTGCGGCCAACTGCCGGAAAAATCAAAAGCTTTATAAGAAAAAAACTTTGAATATATCAAATGGTGTAACATATTAAGTCCTCGCTTACTTCCGATATCTGTCGAAGGAATGCTATGGTCCTATTATTCGATGCTTATGGCCACCATGAGATATTAGCAATTACCCAAGTTTATTTGGATTTTTGAAGAGAAAATCGAATGTATACAAGCCTAAACAATCTAGGGTTTTTACCATGGAAAAGATCGAATCTTTTCTGTATCAAGCACCTGATAAAACATATTATGATAAAGTATGATAACGTGTTTAATTTTGTATACATCTTTAATTTGAATTTATTGAAATAGGTTGCGCTAATTTTTGGTTCGGCTAGAACATGCCGAAAACAGATTCTCGTCCAGTTGGAAGCCGATGATGTTCAATCATCGTTGCTAGTAATACTAAGAGAAGAAATATCAAATGTTTAGTATTATTATGGTATTAAAGATGATAGGCAACCGAGTTGTTTGATATTTATAAAAAATATGCTTCTTTGTGCTCATCAAATACCGAAATTCGTCGTTTTTTCTGGCGTACAAAAATGGACATTACACAAGACAAGTTTGGAAAAACGTTTGGTGAAATTCCAAAAGATAGAAAATAGATAGAAGAAGACCTACCTACCTTAAACTGCCTAATCCTGAGTTATACACTAGACATTAATTTCGTCGTTCATCAGCAACAATATTGGCAAACTCCGGAGAAGGAATTATTGGCATAAAACAATTGAAAGGCTGAGCATCAACGGCAGTTGCCGAACAATATAGCTACAGCAAAAGTGGCAATGTTGTCAATAAGTTTATAAGTTAGCAAATAGCACCATTACTTCTAACAGTATGACCCAAAATCAAATTGTACCACCCAACATGACTAAATTGTCATAACTATTGTAAATACTAAATTTTAAATATACTGTTAAAATAAGCTCATAGCTTTGTTTTTAATTTTTGACGTTTCATTATAACCTGTTGAGCCATAATAACGTTCGTGGTTCGTAGGCTATAAAAAACCGTTTCCATAAAAAAATTGATTATAATTGTCATATTACAATGTCATCGTGCATAAAATGCATTTCTTCATGTCTATGTAATTTCTTATGTCATTGTTGCGAAACTTTGGCCTCATATCGCGCAATACCGCAGGAAAAATCACTTCCAGAAATTCTCGAATATTGTAATCTCATTTATTTAGATTCAGTATTCTTGCAAAGGAATTTATTATTTTTTTTTGGTACGATGACTTAAAGACACGTGGGATAAACACGCAAATATTTAAAACATCCTGGCAGTACTTCAAAATAAAATATGGCTCAAATAATAAAAGTCAACTTTGCCGTGGAATGCCTGAATGGATTTCGAAGAAATACCGTCTTAAATTTAGGAAATATTTTATGAAATGTACCACTTGATGTCAATTAAATAAAATGACTGCAAGGCGAGAAAGTTGATTATTAGAACTGCGAAACGGCTCTAAATAATAGTGTCACGGATTTCCCAATCCGACTTTTTCTATTGCCAGAAAAACAAACGCTAATTAATCACTTTACTTTATTAACTACTCAGTACACTACTGAACACTAATTACAACTCAACTAAACGCTTAACTTAATTAATCGCTATCTATATCACTTTGATCTCTCCAACTAAACACTTCAATTCAGACTGTCATACAAGACTAACTAACTCGGCCATTTATTCTTCTTTTATAGACCCAACGAATATTCCAGGTAATTTCTAGTATCTCTAGATCCATTTTCCCGAACAACTCGAATGCTTCTCGTCGATTCCCCATTTTTCCAGTCCCGTCTTGATTCACGGCATTTTGTTTGTTTAACAGAATCGTGTAGGGGCGATCGGAGCAATTTTAGCAATTCGCGGTGCCACAGTCGTCGAATTGGGTGTGAGTGGGGCAAATACTGTGACAATAGCTTAAATCCACGACTCCAACCTAGTGCACTATGCAGATATGCATCAATATGATTGGAACCTAAATTGCTTGTGTATCTATACATACGTAAACGAAATAAATATGCTTTTCATAAATAGTATATTGTTATATTAAAATCATCGCTTTTGTGGCGAACACATTTTGTATTTGCGGATGCAAAATTGGGAGACAAAAAAGACACTTTTAATTCGAGTAAAACATGCTGTTTTTTCTCCAACCGAAATTTCCCATTTAATCAGTTTGTGCTTTGAAATTATTCAAACCAAATTTGGATAATAAAGTCAATTAGATAAGTAGGATATATCGATGTAGTGATGGATACTTTTGTCAATACACATATTGCTAATTGAGTTCATTTGTGATTGTTCGTGGTTCGATTTGCTGAAAAATCTGTAAAAATGGAATCTTATGAAGATTTAGGTGTACCTGAGGAGATACTGGAGTGTGCGAAAGAAGTTTCTTTGAATCTTCTCCCAAAGAAATCTAGTAACATTTATGAATGTGTTTATCAACGTTTTATGAATAGGTGCAAAGAAAAAACATTAACTTGTATTCAGAAGATGTATTTCTAAAACTTAGCAAATAAAATGACGCCAACGCTTTGGTCGCAATATTCAATTAGCCCCCCATACACCCAAGGGAATTTTAAACGATTTGTCCCGCCGTCCAGATCTGCCAGATTGCATCTGCCGATCTGGTCTGCGAGGGGATAGATCGTTCAGTTGTCATTAACGGAAATATCTAAACCCTGGTGTTGTTAACAGATCCGTTTTGGGAAAGACCAGATCGGTTGGTTAGTGGAAACATAACATAATGGGTTTGTGCGTATTCAAAATAGTTAGAGAAAAGAAAAAAAGGCGACATGGAACCAAGTGGGTGAAAAAATGGGTCGATGAACGAATTAAATACGGGCACATGTCTGTTTTCTACTTTTTTAATTTCGTTTCTGAAGGCATTTCGCAAGTTTTGAATTTTTGTTTTTATATCTTTGACGGTTACAGTTTCAAGATTTTTACTTTTTAACATTTTTAAAATATTGTCATAAGCTAGCCTCTTTAGATTTTTATTTAAATAAGTTTTATCTTTTATTTTCCATAAGCAAGGTCTTTCTTTATATAGTTCAATCATCTCAGATACAACCTCTTTCGTCCACTCCATTTTCACTTGTTTACAAATACAAAACCCCCGGTAAAAATGGTCCACTAAACACGTGAACACGTGGTTACCCACTAACCTGCCGTGACGGTAGGAAACTGCCGAAGACTGATGTTTGCAGTTTGCACCGACTTCGACCGTCGTAGGTCATTAACGCCCGGATAAACAGAACGAATTGGTCTACGCCAGTGTAAATCTTTCAAAAATCCCTCCCGTGTGTCCAATATTGCGGTCAACGTTGGATATAAAGAAGGGTATTGATATAAGCAAATATTCAAAGTTACGTGCTTTTTTCAAAAAACAGAATGAGAGATAAGTACCAAAAAATAGCGAGTATTTACCAAGAAGCAAGTTGATTGCTTTTTGAATAGTGCACCTGATAATTTATATTTCATCATGATATTTGAAAATAAAAGAACAAAATTTTTAAAAAGCTTCTTTATAGGTCGTCCTAATATTGTGGGTTGCAGGCGCATGCCGTTCTGATGAATTAGTCAATTTAACAATTGATAATGTTGAAGATGTGAAATCCGCCTTAATTATAAAAATTTCTCATACCAAAACCAAGAGACCTTTTTCATTTACTGTGCTGGGAAACAATTATTTAATTTTTTTCGGAAATATGTTGCTGTACGTCCACTCGGATTGGTAAAACCTCGATTATATTATTTCTCAGATATGTTAGTGGAACGTGTCATCGTCGGCATTCATAAAATCAGTGCAATCGATCGCAGGTGACAAAAAGGATAACTGAAAAGAGTACAGTGGACACGCATTACGACGAACATCTGCTACCCTTTTACTTGACGACGGTGGTGACCTCAGTTGTCTTAAAAGACATGGGGGATGGAGATCGAGCACTGTGAGGGAAAGCTACATTGAAGACTCACTTTTGAATAAAGAACATATTGCAAAAAGAATACTGAAAGTTGATAGTTGACAAATCCGTTAATTTGAATTTATCGTGTTATTCGTAAAGCTTTCGTTTTTAATTCCTCGTAGCGGCCAGTTTACCGGTCCTGCGAAAAAACTGTGAAAGATCTCCAAGACTTTTTCTAGGTCTGTGACGTAAATCCTCATTCATCCATAAAATATTACTGTTCTTTCAAGTGTGAATTTTTTCCGCTTTTTCGAGGTAGCGTTCATTCCTTCATGATCTTTATACAGAGCCTTCAGAGATGATTACAAGCCACGTGACTTACGCGTATATGCAACCAACATTGCTCTGTTGGCAGTACTTTCTATAAAATCCTTAAATATCAGTGGTGTGGTTGAAGGGATTACTGATGTAAATAAATTTGTTTTTGAAATTGAATACATAACCAAATACAGTGCTCGACTACTGAAATTTAATACATAAAATTTAATATTACATACAATACTGATTTTTGTATTGCATTGCAGGGTAAAAGAAACATATTTTACTGTATTAAGATATCTTTACAATATTTGGGATAAAAACATTACATATTGTAGTGTTTAAAAGAATTTATTTGTGGCATTTCTTAGTTATTTTTCTTCGCTTGGGTATTTTGCCACTTAAATTAACAAATTAAAATAATTACATATTGTGTTCAAAATGGTGCTCTTCACTTGCTATGCATAAATTTACCCTCCTGTGCATATTTTCAAATACATTTTGTAGCTGTTTTTCTGTCATGTTGTTGATTTCTCGAAAAATTGCCGCTTCTAATTCTTCGATAGTGTGTATCGCTGTCTTAAATATCGTGTTTTTCAAATGTCCAAACAAAAAATAATCAAACGGAGTTAAATCCGGATATCTGGCTGACCACAAATCTTCACTAATCAGTCGACTGCAACAAAATTGCTCTAAAAATTGAATTGTTGCTCTTGCAGTGTGTGCAATTGCTCCATCTTGCTGAAAGTAACATACTTGCAGCTCGTCATCATGTAATTGTTCTAAAAATGGCTCTAAAATAAAGGTTCGATATCTTTCAGCATTTATAGTTTCATAATTGATTATATATGAGAATATAGGCCTACTATACGTCTTCTTGATATCGCTATCCAAACATCAACTTTTACGGGATGTAAACTGGTTTCTTCAAATGTATAAGGATTTTCTGCAGCCCAGGTTCTATAATTTTGGCTATTTACATAACCAGATAAATTAAACCATGCTTCGTCAGTGAAAAATGATAAGTTCAATAAGTTACGATTCATGTTTTCTTGAAACCATTCACAATAGTGAAATCATCTTTCATAGTCAGTGGGAAGTAATTCTTGCATAACAGTTACCTTGTATGGATGCAAATGCAACGACATCATCTGTCAGTACAGTTGGTCTGCCTGTAGATTTTCCTTTGCAAATGCATTGTTTATTTTCAAATTGTTTGACGATAGTACACTTTCGGTATGAGAATTTGTCATAGTCAATGTTTGCCATTGGGAACTCAGTCATAATTTGCTCAATGCAGGATTGTAAGAAGTATGTCCACAACCCGTCTTCATTTCTAGTCCAACTCCAAAAATGAGCCATTAAAATAAAGGCATCTCGCTCAACAGTAAAAGGCATACCTACTGTTCTAAACTGAAATAAGAATATTATTAACCTCAATATTAGAAGTACCAAAAGCTTAGCTATGAAAACAACTGATTAGTTTGAAATATGTATGATTTATTAATGAGGCAAAAGAAAACAATAAGACACTAGAAAATCGCAAGGATAAAATAAATCTACAACGGCGCGGGAAGACGAACGCTACTGAAAGAAGAAAGATACAGGAATGCCATTTTTGCGTCACGCGTCCTAATGATTTGTTTGCTGAACAATGTGAAACGGTTGTGCCACGCGCGAAATGGTGCGATCGCCGATTGGTTGAATAAAATGTCAAGAATAAATTACGCCAATCACAGCCCTTGAAATCACAGCCGCGTAATATTGTGTTTTAATGTAACTCTTTTAGTAACTTATAATATAAAGTTACCAGAAATTAATTGCCAACACCAAGGAAATAAAATAACCGTTTCAAATAAAATTACTGATGGTCACGTGGCTTGTAATCATTCATGAAGGCTCTTTATGTTGCCTGAAGAAAAGATAAAAGCATTGTTTTCGCAGCATTTAGCTGTAAACGCTGCGAATTTTCTATTTTGACTGTCTAATTTTGTAGAACACCGAGAGCTGGCGAGCGAATTTCATCGGCGTTTATAAATACATCGTGGATGATAGGATTGAAGTAACTCGAACGTTTGAGCTTACTCGAGTTCGTTTATAAAATTTTAGCTGAAATTTATATTTCACGTGTCTGCTTTATCAGTTCCTGGTGTTCTTATATTTTAACAATAATATTGAAAAATATGTACATTTTTATTTCTTGAAATATGCGCACTATAATGCACATAGATTCAACAAAAATTTGTAAAATAATCAAGATGCTACTATATTCATATTATTTTCCATAAATGATGTCCTATCCTATGATACATCAATTATCCAGCATAGTGATGTAAATGGTAAAATTCCAATGATAAATTGTTACACAAATTACTGTAAAGTTACCGTAATTTACAATTACATGCATTCTACAGAAAGGTCTATGTTCGAGAAAAACAAATGCTTAAAGAAACGAAATATGTTTTAAATAGAAACCTAAATATTTGTCGTTAAAGGTTTAATTGATTTTATTTTCACCGTTGTCTTGTAATAGTTATTCCTTGTTATCTTTAGAAATATTATTGGGAATGGGGTCTTAAGTTAAAGAAAACCAATTTTTTGGCGAGTCTACGTTTCGGCTGTATTTAAGCCTTCTTCAGGACAATCCAAGAAAAGTTTTCTTGGTAAAATACAAATATATAAAATAGAGAATAAAATAGGTAATGTAACATATAACATATTATAGAAGACAGTAATGTTCACTATTATTATTCTGAACATTGTTAAGTTATGTCAAAGCATATCAAGAAATATCTAATTAGAAACTTTTATAGGTTACTCAGTTACTTACGCTAATTATAATAGGGATAACCACCATTGAATAATAAATAACTCGTATACTCGATGCTTTCAGTCTATTGACGCTTTAAATACAAATTAATTGATTTAAAGGCGCCTTATTCTTGAAATAGTATTCTCTACAAATACAAATAATTGTACACATTTAATAACTGAATAATATAGAGCTTAGCTATTAACAGAAATGTTATCTCATGCCACCTGCGAAATTTCAAAGACACCGAAGTAAAACGAATATATGTATAACAACAGAAAGGGTACTAACCAACAAATTTTTCGGTACAGAAATCTTCTAAAATACGTATTTTCATACATCTAACTATAAATATTGTTATAACATAAACTTACACAGTTCTGCATATTAGATTGTTCACTTTTGTTTATGTTAAGGTTGGTAAAGTGAAGTGGTTAAGTATGTGAAAATAATTGTTAAAATTTGGGTGCGTCTTATAATCGTTTTTTTAAAAGGTATTATTTTATTTGAGGATAATTTACATATTAAAAGTGGATAAACAAAACAACAAGAATTTTATTTTTCGAGATTTCTGTACCTAAAACCACCACAAATTTGACCAGCTGGCGGCGTAAAACATGGCGACCTTAAATACAGGGTGTCCGGAATATGAGTGCCTTAATTTTGCCGTATGATAAGTTGTACTAAATAAAATATATTTGACTTAACAATGTTTTTCCTCTGACCAGCGGTAACAGAATTATGACAGCAAAAAGGTCTTGAATATTTATCACTGGGGTTGAGGGGTTGGGGGTTGAAGAAATATGAATTATTATATAACCGAAAGATGGGAAAAAATCAAGATCGGTTAACGTGTTTCGGCGTTCACTAGTGGAATAAAGTAACTTTATTTCACTATTAGAATAATGAAAAAATAATATACTTTTTTGGGTGAAAATTAATACACTGGACCTTTCTAAATACCATACAATACAATTTTAATGGGGTCACATAAGAAAAAAATACAGTAAATTTAAGATTTTTTGATTTCTTACTTTAGGACATAAAATAAAACTATAGGAATGGAATTTACTGTATATTTTTCTTGTGTACTCCATTAAAATTGTATTGTATCGTATTTAGCAAGGTCCAATGTATTAATTTTCACCAAAAAAAGTATATGGTGCCGTTTAAAAAAATTAAATCGGTTACCGTGGCAACCACATTTTTTGTGCTACGAAAGATAGCTTGATATCACTAAACGGGAAATACTATCCCTTTTATTAAAACATGTTTTTGATATGACGAATATTTTAAGAAATATAAGCAATATTCCACAATTTGTATCCACACTGTATGTATAGCCATTTTAATTTGAGAAATCGGTAAACGTATATTTTGTGTTTTTTTCTTTTTTTTAAAATAATCATACGTCATACGTATATCATTAAATCTATATTTTTTTATTAACAGGCAGCCCTATGTAAGAATAATCGAACAGCCTGCTTCAAAGGCGCTCAGGTTTCGATATGAATGTGAAGGAAGATCCGCAGGATCTATTCCAGGAGCTTCCAGTACTCCAGAGAACAAGACTTTCCCGACAATACAAATCGTCGGCCACCAAAGTAGAGCCGTCGTTGTAGTTTCCTGCGTCACTAAGGATGCGCCTTACAGGTGAGCCATGTTTTTCGTTTTTTTTTAAATTTGGCAGGCTTTTACCAAAGCTTTTTACCTAACAAGTTCCAATTTGCAATGCATACGAAGAAACAAAGTAGAGGATAAAAATGGAATGAATATATATTTAACTATTAAATTAAAACGTAGTTCAAACTGACATATAATTATTAACTTTGTTGGATATTAAAACATCTTTCATAACCTTATACTGAGCATTTTGTATGTTGGATTGATGCCAAAGTAAGGATATACTTCGTACTCATTGTGTGTAACTTACACAAGTTGATATTTAATAAACTAAATACGCTATATAAATACAGGGTGTTGCGAATTAGTTGGTCAAGCTGTTAACCTCATCTTCTTTGAACCAAAATAATGGAACTTTTCATTATGGAGCTCCACTTTCAAAATACAAGATGTCAAAATTTTAAAAATGATTTTTATTGATAGATCCGGTGATTTTAAAGATGTTTGATTGAAATTTGGCACATATTGTTATCTTAAGTCGGTTCTGTGTAATTTTGGTATAAAATATCAAAGTATGAACGAAGAAACGAGGGGTTGTAATACCTGCAGACCCTCTCAATTCTTTTTGAGTACTCCTATGGTTTCAGAATATTTTTTTTTAGATAGAGCGAGTTTTTATCCATTTTTTTTCGCTCTTATAAGATTTTGATTTGAGGTTCGGTTTACAAGATATTGCAATATTTTTGCATGTGCTAACTAAGTCCAACGGGTTGAGGTTGGGGGAACTGGATGGCCATTTAACAGTGAAATACAAGCTGTGCTCTACCAATCCATAGGAAAGATTTAATTTAAATGGTTCTGAACATTTTGACGGTAATGCGGAGGAGCACCTTCAAGTTGAAATCACATGCCAGAAGCAAACCATTAAGTCAATGAAATAATTTTAGGAGGAAAAAATAAAAATTTATTAGAATTGATGAAAGATTTTTTCATATGGTTTCAATACTAGGTAAACAACAGCTAAGGAAACGAATTGTACAAGATGAAGAACACTTTAAATTGAAACCACATATTTTCCAGAATATTCGTTAATCTCTAATTAAAAGACACCCAGGTGAAGGTGAAGGCCATATTGAACATTCAGCTTAACTAAATTAATTTTTTGTTTTTTTATACTGTTTGCTGTTCGTTGTGACGTTTGTTTATTTCATTTTACTGAATAACATGGAAATGACGGTTTAACACTTAGCTATATTTACTTTGTGCCACACCTAGCATATGCAAAAAAGTTGCAATATCTTATAAACCGGGCCTCAAATCAACATCTTATAAAAGCCGTATGACACTGTAAAAATTCTCTACAGAATTTTTGGAATAATTTTATACTACGCTAGTTTTGTAGTTGCAAACATAAAACAAATCAAATAATTTTGGGAAGAGTTTTGTTCATAAAAATTTAGAACAGATTCTGCGCGAGAAAATGCGCAGTGTGCCAACCTAAGATAAAAATATGTGCCAAATTTCAAACAAATATCTCTAAAACTACCAGCTATCAATAAAAATCAGTTTTAAAATGATTTTTTTGACGCCCTGTATTTTGGAAGCTTCAAAATTTCAAATGGCATAAGAAAAGCCCGATTATTTTGGTCCAAAAAATGTGTGGTTAACGGCTTGACCTACTAATTTGCAACACCCTGTATGTGATATATGTGTTATTCATCACTAAATTTCATCGTTATATTTGCCTGAATATACGAAATTTATGCGACCAACCAACACAAAGTACCTCCCTCCCACTTTTTGGCGTCACTTTACTTCACAAATGCTCAGTATAATGTGGATATGTATAAGTATACATTCTGTAAACACACAAACACAATAATGTCATCTCACTTTCTAACACTTCGCTCTTCCTCCATCTCTAAAGTATAAACATCTTTCCTCGAGTCATACTGCTGCTATAAAAATGTTTCTTTCCAGTGCCTTAATACCTGTTTCGATATTTCCAAACTTTATTAGCGATCCGTCTATTAAATTTAATGAAATGGATTTTATAATTACCTTTTTTATTTACATTTAAGCTCTCAAAACCACCTGTAGGTGCGACCTTGGCCACCGTCCATATTTAAATGTGCCTAGATAATATCTAAATCCGTAACTTCCTCTAGATCTTTATGTGGCTTTTACTACATTTACAGATATAAAATAACAGCCTCGCTAACCATTTGTGGAAACAAGTAAATAAACACTGACATAAAATCCATTATAGCGTTCCAATGGTAAACCGTATTTTTTTCAAATGTACAACTTTATTATCGATCAGACAACACGAGGTTTCAGTCCTTGAAAATGTAGCGAATGAACTCGTTTGTTGCCGATATATTTCATTTGTTTTTCTGTTGATTTTTGAACATGTTTTTCTTCAACTCCTTGTTTTTTATAAATGTGTTTATTTGCCCGCTGTATAATTGTTTGTTTAGAAAACGAACAAAAAAAAAACAAACCTGCGACCAAATTATTACGACAATATTGGCATGGCTACGGTTTGCTTTTGTCACCGACTGGAAGAAACCGGTGTGCGTTCCAAAAAGAAATAACTCGATGATTCACGGGTTTAATGATCGGAGCGATAGAAAACATAACGATTTTTTGATTTTGCATGTTGTAGAACTTTCAATATTTTGAATTAGATAGTCTTGGTCGAGAAGTACATACGATTTTTCTGTTATCCAAACAGACAAAATATATAAGCATCCAAATGCCAAATACGTTTACTGGATTTCAAGTACCGCTATCAACTGCCATTTTTCGGGAAGGTCTCCATTATCAGCCCCGAAATAAGATAAGTTATAGCGATACCGATAATATCGTCATGTGTGAAACCGCGGTAAAAGTTCAAAAATAGTGTTTTGGAGTACCTACTTTTTGAGCTGCTGATGAAAAGAATTTTGTCGAGAAATAAAATTAGTTTTACTTCATCCAAATACGTTTGCTGAATTTCATGATAGCTGTTTTACATTACCTACTTTTTTGGAGCTGCTGATGAAAAGAATTTTATCGACAAATAAAATTCGCTTCTCAAATACAGTAACAACAAAACATATAAAAACAGTAACCAGTAATTATTTAGAGATTTAGTTGCCACACCATAAACTTTTTATTGTGAGCAATTCTGGAAATGATAAATTGAAAATGCTCAGAAGATCGCTGATTTTGAATCTGAAGTCAGTTTTTGAAAATTCAAGGCCCTACGTCGATCCAAAAAATATAAAACATAAAAATAGAAAAATGTAGCCATAATGTGCGTGAAATTTAAAAAATAAAAATCCTTAAGCCATGTGCTCATGGACGCGAAATTTACGAAAATTCTCGCAACTTTCGCAGAATTTGATTTAAATTATTAATGGCGGGAAAGTGTAAACTCTTCGCAAATTTTACAAAACAGGAATATTACCGCCATTTTCATCATTATGTGAGATTTGTAAGTTTAACCCAATGGCAGTTTATGATGAAATTTATAGAACATATTGCAGTTGGCAAAATTGGCTAAAAGTTGAGAACTTTCCCGTCATTAAATAATTCACTTGAATTATTGGGACACAAATTAAGAGACGAAATAGGTAAAAAATGAATTAAAATACGATGTAAATTGATATGCAACCCCCATCCACCTATTTGACAAAGCAAAGAATGTCTTTTCTTGAACGCCTTGTACATTTAACTAAGAAATTGCTTAGTTTCCAAAATTTAAGTACAATTAACGAACTAAGAAAATTATCGTAAAAAAAAAAACAAATAAAAAAAAGGATTTTTTCAGACCTATAACTTGCAAATTATACTAAAGTAAATTGATTTTATGCATATTATTTTTGTCCGAGAAAGCTAGCTTTAAAGTATGGCCCATTCTTTACTGAACACCCTGTATAACATAATTTGTTAAATAGACATTTTTTGTTCTAATAAAAATAGAGGATTACCACACTCTTGTAAATCAAAATTTCAATACAGAATTTATATATTTTTATTTTCAATATTTATATAAATTATATGTATTTTTCAATTCGCAGTATGCGTTTAACAATAATGTAGAATAACAAACGTAAATGAGTAGGTAGGTAAAGTGTTTAACCTTGGCAACGACATTGAGTGTTTGTTTATGATTATTGTTAACTTTACATTAATATTGTTTAAAAATCTCGCCGCTGATTTTCATGATTACATCGCAAATACTTAAAAGGATATTTTAAATAGCGTGAATTTTTCGTTTTGAGAGAAAACTGCCAAGAAACTATTTATAAAAGTCATCATTCATTATCTTTACATTCCTAATTACCCCCACTTTAATGTACTTTTACAATCCGTATACATAAACATTTCTCATAAATTTGTTGCCAAAAATATTTAAGATTACCTACTCCAAATTTGTTTGTCAATAATATTTACATTGAAATTAATATTTTTTTGAAATATAAAAAATACCACCTTATAACCTGACGGGTGTTTAAATGCTAATTTATGTCTGTTATCTGGAATATACAGGGTGGACTAACAAAAGCGAAACAGCCGCTATCTGTAACTTTATACATATATTTCTCGGTTAAGAGAGAGATACTAAATATATGCGCATTTAATTTTGTTCCGATTTTGTTCAGGCAATTTATAACACTAAAAAATAAATATTAGTTTCTGTGACGTCACAACTATTAATTTGCAAAACGGCAACGTCGCAAATTAATTAGTTGTTTTCATATAATAGAATCATCCACGTAGATAACATAATTATTTTCATTAGCAGTACGATCTACTCATTTTAAATTGATGTTGCTATCAACAAATTCTAACTCATAGAAGGAAGTTTTCAGGCTTTGTTTGCGAATCTACATAAATAAAGCAACTGTCCACAAATTGTCGTACGTAGTTATGCGACGGTCATTAGCGTTTTCTAACAATAATAGTGGTATTTTTAAAGTTCGCATTGAAAGGGATAAATTTATTGGGTAATCTTCTGCTATGCCTGTTTGTAATTACATAAATATTAAAAAAGGTGAGGCTTGCAACATAAAATACTGAGAAAACTACATACAGAATAAAATATGTGTCATTTTTATGCATGCCAAAATATATTCCGTTACCGTCTGGGTTACAGGGTGTATCTAAATAACACCTAAAAATTGGAAGGGGCGATTCTGATAAAAATTAATAGAGGGGTATAAAAAAAATTTTAAGAAAAAATATTCTAGATTTTGTGAGATTGTACGCAGACCCATTATCGTAGTAAAATTAATAAACATATAAGGATGTTTATTTTTTATGTTTACTATTGCAACTGTGTAAATATGTTCCACAAATATCAACAAATACCGCTGTATTGAACATTTTAGAACCCATGTCCCAACTAGCAAAATGGAGCTTTAAAGGAAGCGAATTATTTTATAACTATCGAATAGCATTGCTTAATGAACAATTTGACTTTATAGAGTAAATAATTGTGATCATTTTGTTCCCGAAGAATGTAATTGTGTAAAAGTGTAGTTTCAGTTCTTCTCAAAATTTTTATAAAAGTATTATAATGCGTTATACAACATTTAAAAAAATATGTATATAAGGATTGTAAACATATTGTGTAAGAGTCGTATACTTGGGCAAATGACTTTTAATTATAACCTTATAAAATAGTTGTATTAACGTATTTTATTAAGGATATATAAGGAAATTAATAAAATTATATTTTAGCCTCGAAATGCGCTTATTTATTAAAAAAGTTTTATAACTATGTTGTAAAACAAAATTGTGGCTTGAGAAAATAAAATTATTGTATATCCCGCGTAATAAAATTCTAAACCTAACCTTAATTTTAGTATGTGTGGAATAAAACTGTTTTATTATAAATGGCCATGTTTAAATGAATATTTGTTGGATCAGCTACTGTCGCATTATGTAAAATTAGTTGAGTCTTAAAATTATATCTAAATCATAATTTAACTATTTTTGAAAGATTATTTTATAACAAGATCATTAAATATAATTATACAATGATAATATAAATTTATGAAAGCTTAATTTTAATATTTTTTATAATTTATAAGGAAATGTGGTCTAAACTAAAGCGCATAATTTTTTTATCATAAACATATCTATAGTTTATCAATAAAATTTGCGGCGCAATAAAATTGAAACACCAGATTGTTGAAATTATAATATTGTAAGTATTATACATCATTCGTAATGATTTGATTTTAATATTTTTTACTAAAAAATATAATGTTTCTTTAAATAATATCAAAATACAGACTACACGTATAGAACTGTTACCACAGCATAACGAATGCTGCGCTGTTACATTACCAGTGTTTTATAAAAGTGGGCCCTTTTCGATTCTATAAGCGTCGTATAAAGACAACCACGTTATATGAATTTGAAGCTACTATAAATTTTATAGCAATTTATATAATCTTAATATAAAATTTATTGTGCTAGTTGGGGTGTTACTCGAAGCATTAAGATACAAACATGGGCGAAGTTAGGGGGAATCAAATTAGCCCTCAGATCTGATGACCTAACTTCGCCCATGGATACAAATCATGCATCATTCTGATTTGCAAAAGCAATTCTCATATAATAAACTGATAAATTATTAGATACAGAAGACTATAAAATGAATATCGTACAGCGCATATTTCGTTTTTGTTAGTCCACTCTGTATACATGTTTTTATAGCATAGATTAAAATAGTCCCGTGAATGTAGTGTAGAGTGTAGGACAAACACGAGAAGCCGGCATGTACTGGTTTACACTCAGTTCGACGTGATTTATGAACTTATAATTTATTTTTTCCAGAGGTAATTCACAAATTTCAAAAGTTTACATATTTACTGAATATTGTTTCAGTTTTACGATTTTACGTGCTACTTTTATTTTCGAATTTTTTTTTTAGACTGCGACAATAATAAATTGCTTACGCAGATAATACAAAAGCCATCATCATAATAACTAATGACAAATAGTTTCCGTTTGGCCACGATAATATTTTCAGTTTAAATTAAAAAACATTTGGAGATGACAATATGAAACCATGCGACTATTTTCAATTAGCAATTTGATGTTTTCCAGAAGCTGAGAGAATGTTTATAAGTTTATAACAGAATTTGTAAACATTTCTAGACCGTTTATACAACATTTATAAACGGGGAATGGGCATGGTTTATCAAAACAACATTTTTCTACGTTCATGCAAAAAACAAAACTTTATTAAACTATATTAAGTGGAAAAAATGGCTCTTTATTGCACTAGTGCAATAAAATGTTGATTGCATTTATCATTCTACTACAGCATTTGTCATTATGATAAACATAAACGTTCAAATCGACGTCATGTTTTCCTGCACTTAGTGTCATCTAAATAAAACATTTTTTGGTTTTTGCATGAACGTAGAAGAGATATTGTATGCAACTCGTATGTACAAAAAGTGTTTATTGCACGCGACGTGAAATTGTCCAACGATGCCGTCAGGCCGAGTAGGACAACACTTTTTGTACTTGTTGCATAATTAACTATTTATTCGATTCTAGCTACTACAAATCATTATTATAAACATTGTATTGTTGTATTAATATCTCCATTGTCATTTTTACATCATGTACACAACAACAACAAAAGTTGTTATTTATATCTGATATCTTTGCGGACAATAATTATTTTCCAAATTTGGTTTTTAATTAGGTATTACAAATACAAATGTTGAATCTACAGGGTGATTCAGTCATAATGTCATGAATTTTAAGGGAAGATGGGGAAAAAATTAGTAAAATAGAAATACGTGATTAAAAAACAATTAAATGCATATTTACGTTGAAAAATATTTTTTTTTATATTAAGCAAAATCATTGTTTTTTTTAATGGTGTGTGAAAATGTGAACGCCAAAATAGGTACCGAAAATAGTTAACCTATGGAGAAAACGCGAGTCACTGAAATGTACAATATGGAACGCGTTTAGTTCCATTGCGCATTCAAATAAAGGTACCAAACACAGATCATTGGCCGAAAAGAAACCTAGGAGCAGACAAAAGGAGGCACATGGAACTTAGCAAAGACATACTTCATTGGTTATGTATGTAGGTGCGAGAGAGACAACCATCTGCACGTACGATATGAATTGTGTTCTTAATTTCCCATTATTTTGTTTGTAAACACGTCATTGGCGTACAGTGTGGTTTCTTCTTTTATCTTGTATCTCGTTAGTGTTATTCTTTGTGTATTTTTGTGGGTATTATTGTTGGAACATGTCATGTTTTATAAGGGACAGTAAAATTAACCAGCATATAGCACGAAATAATTATTCATATCCAGAATTCAGTTTCATTTCAATTCACAATCAGCTAAGCCCCTACTGCCCCGCCATCGCTAGAGGCACAAAACAAAATATAGCGCTGATCATGAATAATCCATTCGCGCAGCTTTTAGCGCATTCCAGTCATAATAATATAAAATTACAGTTCAGTGACGCGAGTCTGGTAATATTGCAGTAATTTAGCTTTTATGAGTTGGTTGCACTAACGGGGTAGCTTCACACTAATGGGCGGGAATTTAAAATATGAAAATTTTACGTCCAATTCATAGAAACATTATGATTTTTATGGTCCAACCAACAACTTACATGAAGTTTACGCTAGATGGTTGCTTTCTAAGCTTCTCCATAGTATGACTATTTTTGAGTGCGTAATGTAAAGGCTTCTGGTGTTCTATATATGTTATGATTTCTATGAGGTCAAGACAAAAATTCATTCGGAAACGCCATGAAACATTGATTTCGCACAAGAAATATAAATATTTTTTGTCCAACTGTCCAATTTGATTAGTTTAGAAACTTTTATGTCTTTTTTTGCCTCACTTCAACCAATAATAATTTTAAATATATAATAAATGCTATAAACTATTTTTTTAAAGTATGCAATTAACATATTAAAATGTTATCGTTGAACAGCAAGGACCTCGAGATGGTATGATAAAGAAAACAGTTTTAATTAACATACTAACGTTAATTGTTTAAGCAGTGGCGGCTGGTGAGATGTCAGGTACCTCCATCCAAAATAAAATAACTCTATATGTAGTGTAATCTCTAAATTTACGGGGGAAATGCGGAGGATGCAATTAACGGTTGTAGATTTGAAAAAATCATGAAGGGTTAAACAATATTATGTTTGTGATCCTGACGTGACCACGCTGTTTCGCTTCAACGCTCGAACACTTATATAGCTTCGTCACTAGAAAATTTGTTGCACACCCAGGAGCGCCAAGTTACCGGGAGTTATGGGTTGATGTACTTCGGTTTTCTGTATTGGACCTTCCAAATGCGTGGTTAAAATTAATGATATGACTGAATCACTCTGTATGTGACGTGGAAGATAAAATATGACGTCGTAACATGTTCAGTGTAATGACATAAAGACTAACTGATTAAAACTTTGTTTACCAAACAACAATGCGATTTTGGACTGCAAATATTTTAATAATAGCAATACAGTGTTTAACCACCTTTTTTAGTTATGTAATTGTTTAATGTTGCTCCTATTAAATAACAATTGTTTAATAGCTACAAATGTGTAGAATATGTTCCCCGCAATACTATTTGTTGAAGAGCAAATTGATAAATAAACGCCCGTAATTGGTATTATAAAAATAAAATTGTTATAAGTGTTGTATAATAGTATATTACTCAACGGGCATGTAGTGATGGCTGTAATTCATGAGATACATTAAAATATAGTCGTGGACAAACTTTTATAAAACAATGGAAAACAAATTCTACAGAATGTTTTCTAAGTTTTGCTGTAACATTCTAACTGATATTTATAGAACAGTTTGATTGCGAAGAATAGTCGCATTAGTAATTTTAATAAAACAAAATAGCTTTGTGGAACGTAATGTAAGAAATAAAGTAAAAATTGTACCATAATTATTTCTTTGATTTAATTAAACGAGAACGTATGTATTACAAATAGTTGTGTTGGCATTAGCTCTGAGTGAAGAAATTTAATCTTCACCGAACCGTATCAGGCACTTAAAGTATAAATTCCGTTTTACCATCATCCATTCCAAAATCTCCACATTCTGAACCAAAATAATATACGTCATACAGACGCAAGTCTTGATGGACACATCATTTCATCGCGAAATATATCTGAACAAAACAAGTTTTACATAATCTAAACATTGAAGCAGGAACTTATTTTTGTTCAAATTTATTTCAGGCCTCATCCCCATAACTTAGTAGGTAGAGAAGGCTGTAAAAGAGGAGTATGTACGTTAGAAATACCGACCGATACAATGACTGTACATTTCTCGAATTTAGGCATACAGTGCGTAAAGAAAAAAGATATAGAGCACGCTCTGCGAGTTCGAGAGGAAATTAGAGTTGACCCCTTCCGAAGTAAGTTTTTTTCGTTGATGGATGTTTCACTGCTTTGCATTTATTCATAGATGTGTGCACGTTTTGCATGAGTAGTGTGCTGTAGTTTGAATTCTGGTGTTGGTTTTGTGTCTGTGAAAATCTTTACACGCTTAGTAAAATTAAGGTCGCCATTTCAATTTCATGCTAAATGTAAAAGTCCTTTTGCCGTTTTTATTCTCCAAAAATTATTTAGGACCTAATAGTGCAAATGAAAGAACATGGCGGCTTAGGCCTTGTCCTTAGGACGCGAAGTTTGTCGACAGTTTTTGAATTAAATTATTCATGGCGGTAGTCTCAACTTTCAGCAAATTTTGCGAAACAGTAAAATAGTTGAAATATTGTCGCTATTTATCTTGGGTTTCTGACAATATACCGTGACAATTAATGACAATTTTTTGATTGAAATAATATTGGCGAAATTCGCTAAAAGTTGGGACTTTCCGCTATTTAAAAATTTGCGCAAATAAACGCGAATATCGCGTCCGTGAGGACAAGGCTTTAGATGTATGTACATTTTTCAAACCCACTTATTGTGCAATATTCTCATATCTGAAAACCGCAGTCTTTATCAACCAAAACGCGCACATTTCAGTAAACACGCCCATTTAGTGTTTGTAGAAGAACTATTAAACAAAGCGTGCCTTTATTAATCGGGGTATAGCCCCGTAACATATCGTTAAACGCCGGATCGCTGTGTGACATTCCAGAGACGGCTTTTATCCAGACGACAAAATAAATAAAATAGAGAGATCGATAGATCGTTGGCAAGCAGTGTGATTTGTATTGCAATAAAGAAATTTATTATTCTATTTAAATCTGCTATTGTTCAGTTCTTAAATTAACTCATTTTGTTCTTTCAAACCTTGTAATTGTAATATTTATTGTGCCCAAGCATCGTCTGCTAAATTGCGTCGCCTTTGTAATACTTGTCTGTCGATTCACCTGAATTTCAATATACAATTCTCTAATGTGCTGTACTGTGGCGACACCACATGCCAATGTCAGAATTTGACATTTGATATTGACACTATAATAGCTTGTCTTTTAATAGAAGCTACTTATTAAATCACAAATACACATAAATCTAAATATTTTACATTTTTCATAAAACTGGGTACATACGTATTAATAATGGACTGCTATTCCTGCATTTTCACCATAACAACACAATACTTATTATTTTAGTTTGTATCAATTTAAAAATGAGACGTAAACAGAAACGTACACCTTAACAGATATTTGACATTTGTCTATTAAACAATTGACGACTATGACTGACTACGCCATTTGTGTTGTAGAGTGCTGCCGCGCGCGGTGAGTGACTGCAAAAGGGGCAAAGGAAAGGAACAGACTAGAAAAAGCACGGCTGTACGATTTAGCCGACGATGGTCCAAGTCGACTAGATATTTTCCGTTTATGTATTATAAAACTTTATTGCAAATATTAAACATGTCCACACTCTTGCCCTTCTGACGTTTGGATCATTGCATAAAATTAGAAAGGTTTAACAATTTTGTTTTGACAAATCACTTTTTATGGTTTTTCATGTCATTAAATAAATAATTTCAGAATTTAGGGCTTACAATTATCTTTACAACAACTTTTCTGTGATTGTTCATCGTATTAAATTAATTGATATGAAACAATGGGAACTACTGCTACCGCTAATATGATTAATTTGGTCAACTCCAACAGAAACGCACAGGGTGTTTTAAATAATTTTCATTAAGTAACTTGTGGTATAAAATGTCAGACATTCAATATTTTTATATTAAATGGTGTTGAAAAATCTCTAGGAGTGAAGTATAATAGAAGTAATCTACTTACTGTAAATCATTTTAGGTCATTCTACAGATATCTGCGAAATAAATTGCGCCAGTATCTGTATCATTTTATCGCCTGTAGTAAAATTAAGCTGTTGGAGATCTGTAGACGGTCGGTACACATTACACATATGTATATACACACCCTCACACAATATCTGCTAATTCTTGTTTTGAATAAGGCTTTTTAAATAAAACAACGTAAATCAATCTATAGTCGACGAAACATGTCCCTTATCATAATAAACTAGCAAATTTGACTTGGTGCGTTATAAACAGTTGATAAAGGGCCGGCGTATACAATGTTTAATTATTTTCTGAAATACATAGTACTTTAGACCACAAGTTGCTTAATGAAAATTTTCACGTCCTTCATAACTCCTTGGAATGAACGTACTTCTCTAAAATTTTAGAATGTATTTCATTAAATTTGATTTCAGTAGTTGTACTAGTAAAAAATCTTCCATTTCTCTATGTACGAATTCCCTCTATTTATATTTCTATATAAAATAGTTGTTTACAACTTTGAATTAACTTTGCCATTGCAAATTGGATTTTGATAAATAAGCTATACAGGAGTCTGCCAAATTCCAGGACCTACATATATATAATAAAACATAAAAGTAGTTTTGTACGCTTGGTTCCCAAGGGGATATGTTTGCAAGTGTACGAAAAAATTGTTCTATGACATTCCTGTTTCTTTTTAAGGCCGCATCCACATAACATAGTCGGTAGAGAGAACTGTAAAAATGGATTATATAAAATAGAATGCGACGCATCGAGTTACATTCAGTTATCTAATTTAGGTATACAGTGTGTGACAAGACGGAAAATGGAAGAGTCCTTAAAAATAAGGCAGTTACTCAAAGTTGACCCATTTAATAGTAAGTTGAACTCCACGACAATGTAATGTACAAACTGATTCTTTAGCTTAAGGTTTAAATTCACATCCTAAAGTGGTAGATATGGTACAATAAGTTGGGTTATTAGTAGATATTGCATGAGCTTCCAACACGTAAATAAATAAGAATAAATCTAGGAGTATGCCTTTAGTTTTACCCTTGTTTATACATAATAAAGTTAGTCAAACTTAGGAGTAAAGACAATAGATGGCGATACTCTTTTAAAATCAATGTCATCCTTATTTGCATTATAGACAAGGCTGACTTGGATTTTAAACGAGTAACGCCATCTATTATTTTTACTCCGAAGTTTGACTAACTATATTATATATAAACAAAGGTTTTACTTACAGAGAAAACTATGTAAGGCCAAAAAAATTTCCTAAGGTTAACGTAGTTGATATATTTTTAACGCTGTTATTTCTAATGTTTTTAGCTGGTTTCGGGCATCGTAATCAACCCACATCGATAGACTTGAACGCGGTGAGATTATGTTTTCAAGTGTTTCTTGAAGGTAACACGCCTGGAAAATTCTCCGTGCCACTCCCAGCTGTCGTCAGCGAACCCATTTATGACAAAAAGGCTATGTCAGATCTCAGTATTATTAAGCTATCCGACTGTGTGAGTTACGTAGACGGCGGGAGGAAAGATATCATATTACTTTGTGAAAAGGTAAGTGTCTATTAGGCGTCGGTCAATGTTGCCAAATTTAAAAACTGCGTTCTAACATATCTCTCTTGTGCAATCTGGCAACCCTACTAAAGAACTATCAAGTAAAAGTTAATCATTTATATTCACACACTTTTCCAGTGCCTTCAGGTGTCCCCCAGGGATCTCGCCTAGGACCTCTCTCGTTCAATCTTTTCATTAACGGTATTGTGCACTGCTTTTCAGCTAGTGAGGCCTGCTTTTTGCGGATGACCTGAAATGCTATAAATGTATCGGTATCATAATGATGCCTTGCAATTGCAGGCTGACTTAAACAGTCTTTGTAAAGGGTGTTCACGTAACGGGATGGACTTGAATGCGATTCCACTACTCTTATAACCCACTCATTTTTAATTACAGCCTAAATGGTGTGGCTCTTGGCTCGGTTGTCGAATTCACTGACCTATGTGTTACCCTTGACTCCCACCTTAGATTCGATACCCACATTGCAGGTGTCTGTCGCAAAGCAATGAAAATGCTGGGCTTTGTTGAAAGACTAACTAGTGACTTTGCCAACATCATAGATGTTAAAACCTTATACTGTTCACTGGTTAGATGTCATCTTGAGCATTGTTCCTTCGTCTGGAGTCCGCATTATTTGACTTATAAACTGAAATAGGATGCAGTGCAACATAACTTCAATATATTTCCTATAAGTTTCAATTTCTACATTTATATTGAGCAATTCTTGCACATATTACCACTTGAAGTTCATAGAGAGGGCAGGGATGTGATTCTCTTGTTTAAGATTATTAATGGTAGGTGCGATAGTCCTCAGCTTCTTTATAAAATGAACTTACTTGTTCTGTCACGCCCCATCAGATTAATAAAAACATTTCATGTGCCTTTCCACAGACGTAGCTAATACGTTGACTCTTGAATTGTTTGACTTGTCTGTCAATAGATTTAAAACGAAACTGCTTAAAGTTGACATTTTATAAATATTTATCTTTTACTTTGTTATATAATAATGTTTGTATCTGGTCTGACGTTATAAACTTTTTGTATTTTTTTTGCCTTTCTATCATTTGTTTTATTTTATTCTAGATGTTCACATTTTTCTGTCTTTTTATTACCATGATATTGAATATTTCTTGTTATTTTACTGAATTGGACATCCTGCTATTATTGTCTTTTCTCGTTCAAGGTCGCGAAAGAAGACATCCAGATAAGATTCTACGAAGAAAAAGGCGACTGGGAAGCGTTTGCCGATTTCCAACCATCTCAGGTGCACAAGCAACACGCGATTTGGTTCCGGACACCCAGGTACAAGACTCTAGAAGTTACGGAACCCGTGAAGGTATTTATCCAGCTCCGCAGACCTTCGGACGGTGCGTCGAGCGAACCTCTTCCCTTCGAACTGCTGCCTCTCGACTCAGGTAGGCCTCCGTATTGGTCATTTAGAAGAAATTTCGCCAAAAAGGCCAACTACAATTTGTTTAATTCCATACTCGCTAACGACGCTAAGTTGGTTGCTAAGAGACAATTGGGTAAATTGCTCGAGGATAACGAGCAGGAACAGGCAGTTGAGAGTCCTGCAGCTACTGCCAGTGTTGAGATCCAACCCCAAACTGTAGCTGCAAGCGACGAGGCGGATTTAAATACAACTTGGAGTGAAGCTATGGAGACTAATAACAACGACATTAAGAGTCAAGAAATGGATTACGCGGACGTTATTAAACTAGCCAAAGATGAGAATATTTTACTGAGCAATAATAACAATAATAAAACTGAAGAGAAATCGTTCAACGAACTTATAAATCAAGTCGCCGAGCTTGATGAAATTTACTCCGACACGCAGGCTCGCCTGCAGAGAGACTTAAAAGAACTCGACAGACCTCTACAAGACGTGCCATTCAACGAATCGTTCGACGATGCCAAAACGTATTCGAGCTTGCAGCTAGCTTTCAAAAACCCCATAGAAATCGATCTTAAGGCGACAAACGACGTGGTAGTAGTAAGTCCAGTGGCTCCTGTAATAAACATGCCTCTAAACAATAAACGGGAAAACGAGATTGAAAAGTTGCCCCCTCTGCCACCCAAGCGCACCAAGAAAATCGAGACTTACATAGGTGGTTCAATGACTAGCATCCAACTGACTGAAACCCCTTCGGAAAATAAACTCAACAGATCCAGTTCGACGCGAAACGCGCCCATGCGGTCGCACTCGTTTAATTTACAGAGACCCAAGTCTCAGGCGGAACTGATCCCGCCCGGTAAACGTTTACCGCCTACGCCCAATTTCTCTACATTGCCAAATCCCAAGAAGAAGGGATTCTTTTCTAGGCTGTTCAACCGGAAGAGCAAAACGCCGGGTACTTCCCGGGAAACAAGCGTCACTCCTTCGGCCAAAAGCAATTTATTTTCCAGTACAAAGTCTCTTCAGGCCGACAGCAACTTGGGGAAGAGTTCTGGCAACATATCCACGCACTCCGCCAACAGCATACGCATCCCCTTGAAAGATAGCCCTCCCTCTAGCAACCTCAACTTGGCCATTCCCGATAGTAACGCGTTATTCCCTCTCGTGAATAAGAACCCCCTGAATTTGACAAACGACGATTTCGACATGAACCTCGATTTGACGGAAGCAGAGCATTACGCTCTGTACACTGCGATGGCTCCGCACGCCACGCAGAGCGAGTTCGACGAAATGTCTTGCTATTACGCCCCCGTAGAAGGGGGTAAGTTGCTAACCGCTTCGGAAGTTTTAGCGAGACTATCATCAAAGACTTAATATCTACCTTCTGAATAATTTTGAGGATGGTATTTGTACATGTGTATATTCCTGAATACATTTCGTTTGTTGTATTTACTTACAAATAAGGGATCGACTGTTTTCGTCCTTTAATATTTTGCACATTTATTTTTTTAAAAAAACAATCGATAACCAAAGCTAGACGGTTACGATTTTTGAAGGTGTATTCTGCCTTGTAGCATCGTTATTAAAAGTGATATAGCAATGTGATTTACGAACAAATATACAGGCAGTCCCAAGTCAGGGGAGGGTCATTAGATTGTGACCTTGGAAATTGTAAGAGATACAAAAACACTTAAATAGTGGCAAAGTTGCACAATTTCGTACAAAATGGAATTTTGTAACTTGATTTTTATTCTTCCCGACTTTATTGGAAAGATTTTTTGAAATTTGTACAAAACGGCCTTGTCAGTTCTTGAGTTCGATATTTCAGCCCTTTAGGCTTGTCATGAGTTCCATTGTTTAAATACAGGCATTTTATTTTAGATTTTAGAGATTGTCCGAAATATGAGTGTCTTTATTTTGCAGTAAAATAAAATGCACTAAACAAAATATAATTGACAACAATTTTTTTCTCTGCCCAACGGTATTAAAGTTATGACAAACAGGTTTTGAATATGAGACTTTGCAGACCTACCGTGGTGTTGTTCCCGCATAATGATAACAAGTACACCAAACATCAGTGGCGAAGCGTACGGGTAGACATTGTCAGATAAATTAAGTATATGTAGTATGCATGTGGTCAACTGTTTTTTGTTTTGTTTGAATTACGCACTTAACGTCGGAACTTCTGTGAACTTTAAAATTGTGGTTACATTTTGTGTAATATAAAAATAAGATGATATATATTGGTTTAACTTAAGTTTAATGCAAACCTTGCTACAATCAAAACTAATCCATTTAAATTGCTTTCTTTAAAAATTTAAATCTCAGATATTAAATTTGTATATTTTTAATATTTTATTTTGAGCAATATTATTTTTGTGTCTTTCGTTTTATTTGATATGTTCTTTTTAACTTTTTATACATATATTTTCTATTTTGTGGAAAGTGCATAATAAACATTTTGACTATTGCTATTTTTAAGTAACACTTAATTTTGTGAATTGAACACGCTGTAGATATTTTTACGAAAAATAATTTAAATTTTTGGCCAATTTCAATTTTTTACTCTCTACCCAGTGAAAAAATGTTACGCTTTGCCACTGCTAAACATGCAGCTTTTCTCACAACACTGAATAAACTATGAAGTAGTTATAATAAGTGTTCAAAATAACTGTTATTGCCTGCGGAAAATACCATACAAACATCTAGCCAGAGAATTTTGTCCAGCTTTGCCATAAATTAATATTTTATGCAGCTCGTGGCTACTAAAAAGTTTCATTTTTGTTTATGTACGCCACAAACACTAGTACAAGATAACGAAGGCACTATTTACAATACAAGTAAGCATGTACAATCGCTTGCAATAATAATGGCACTTTTAAAATTAATTTTGCGATTTCTTTGTACTGCTGACGATTTATAATGAAGTCTGCGTCACAGCTGCAGGTAATGGACCGCAATCTTGTGGTACGTTACATAATATGTTGCAATTTGCAGGATTTTCAGGAAATCTATTTTTATTTCATAAATACTGACAAAAAAATTAATTATGTAAAACGGGTTTTTACTTAATTTGCAATTTTGTATCACAGTTGTACATTCTATAGTAGTTGTATTTCTATTTTTGAGATTTATTTTCATAATAGTTTGTTGTGCTTTTAATCAAACATAGAAACATTTTAAAAATTGGCACTGCTATTTTGGACACCCTGTATGTCAACTTGTGTTGATATTTTTGTTAGTGATTGAATATAGAAAGTGGAGCTTTCAAAATCTAATCTGCTTTACGTTCACATTTAAAAATGAAGTTGACGATGGGCCCGAACAGAAGAAATAAAAAGTTTCGATTCTCTAAAAAATGCTACTAATGTACAGTACTTTGAAGAAATTGAAATCGATAATAGCTTCGGTTATCGATTTTTTTTTTTTTTTTTGTAGGACTTATGTTTGTCTACTATTTTGCTATTTTAACTGTATCCAACAGGTTTAATTTTCTCTTATTTATGTTTGTTTATCATGTTTTTAGAACCAGGCATACTAAAACGAAAGAGACAAAAAATTGACGACCCTAGCCTTATTTTAAAGCACTTGCAGGATGCTGACAGTAAGTTGTTATTTTTTTTGTCTCCATATATATTTGGTGTCGGGTAATTGTTCTTCATCTAGCTGCATATTATGTCTTTCGTGGGATATCCCAGAAATAAATAATAACTATTTACGGAAATACGTGGCAAATTATACATAACAAAAAAAATACATTTTTGTGTCAAATTTTTAAGGCTATTGTTTCTGAGATATCCTGATATTTATGTACCACTCAGTATAAAAGTGCTGAAACAAGTTTTCACTTCTTTTACATTTGGTGGTATTTATAATTATTTATTGTGACTTTTTCTTCATTTTTGTAAACATGAATTTCAGTGACCTGAGTCCACTGAATCTTTAAAAGTTTTTAAAGAAAATTGCTTGGGGTGGAACCTTTGTACATTTTTGTGTAGAAGTCTAGCAATGTGCTAAGAAAAAATATCACTGATCTTTGACTTATTCTAAAATGAGACCAACTTGTGGTATTTCACTATTTTCCTTTAAAAGTACAATACTCACAATATTTGTTCGAGAAATTTTAGTTATTTAATATACAGAGTGGGTCAAAAATATAAATTGTATTTATATTGTACATTTGACGCCCCTGGAAAAAAAGACTCCAGAACAGTTCCTGATGAACTGTTTTTGTGACGTTAAAGAAACATGAAAAAAAATGTTATTTAAGCAGCAAACAAATTGAGGATTATTTGCGTATCCTTGGACCAAATGATATTTTTTTTACTGTTGATAATAGCATTGAGAAAAATTGTATGAGTACCTTATAACTTGATTAGTAGAATGATTGGCTCGATTTAAAGTGTCAGTGTGTCATTTTCATAAAAGAACATTTATATTAAAAGCTACTACGTATATCAAAACGGTGCTCATTTTCTAATGTCTTTGTGGAAAAACTAAGTGTTTTTGTCTATTTTGTGATTGTTGGAACCACTTTTGTTCAACTTTGTTTCTTTTTGTACGTAAATGTTACAAAATATTGTTTGATTTTAGCTAGTCGTAAGATCTAGTCAAGTTTATACTCTCGTTTTTGTTGCGATTTTAAATAATTTTTACAAAGAGGGTTATCTGTTGAAGAATTTAATGTGTGTTAATGTTGGAGAGTTTTTAAGTAGATTGTTAGGTTTTTGAAGCTTTATACATTTGTAACTGCTTTTATAATATTGATAAAATATACAAATTTTTTATCTAAGCAGTGTTTTTGTCAAAACATCTTTCAGCCTCTCGATATTTAGGAAGGATACACAAGGTACATAAAGCGTGTGTGTGAAAATTGCATGATTTAAATTTTTTGTTTGAAAATATTTTTTTTGTTAATTTGGAATGCTGCAGTTGCATTGTTTGAAAAACTTGTATATGCTCTTCACTAATACACATCTTACTTTCTTCCACACCTTTTTTATAACACTGGATTGAAATTTACAAGTCTCAGATGCCATGGATTTTTCACTAGTTTGATCAAGATTTTTACTTTTTACTTTTTTTTACTATCTTAACGTTAACGTTACTTTAAAGTGACATTCTAGTAAATTTCAATCCTGTTATTTTTGTTTTTTTTTTAATAGAAACAGATTTAATGGACATGGAATTTAATATACAGGGTGTCGCCAGATAAGTGAAATGACGAGTAAAAAAGTTAAGTGACCTATGGTATATGGCCTTATGGGATTAAACTTTGCTGGTTTGTGAAACAAAGTATGCTGTGAATTGAAATCTTTAAAATCAAGTAAGCTTGAAAAATTAAGAAATATTTCGATATGCGACAAAATTTCTAAGAACGAATAAGTATGCAAAATTGTAACGTCATAGACCTCTTTGATTTTGGGCTTGATTTTAAATATTTCCCAAAATAGGCCCATGCCATTAAAATTTTGCATATATATCCAATTTTTGTGAGCCTTTTCTTAAAATTTAGTCGTCTCGTAGAAAAAATCATTTAATAAGTAAAAAATTAAGATATTTCTGAATTTCCAAAGCTTACATGATCGATTCTATGAATTTGAAATCATAGTACATTTTGTAGCACAAATAAGTAGAACCTGCCACCTATCCAAAAATATGTACACTAAAAGATATAGGTCTCATATTTCGATCAATGACATAATTATTTATTGGCACTTTCTCTTCATTTTTTAAAAATTCAAGTTTTGTAAACATGAATTTCAGTGACCTGAGATCACTGAATCTTTAACATTTTTTAAAGAAAATTGCTTAGGGTGGAACCTTTGCACATTTTTGTGGAGAAGTCTAGCAATGCGCAAAAAAAAATTTCACTGATCTTTAACTTATTCTAAAATGAGGCCAACTTGTGATATTTCACTATTTTCCTTTAAGGCTTACGGTGAGCGCCTATCAAACGATATATAACATCTGTTCCAGCAACCGCCGAGAACTGTTCAGTACCGTGAGAAATGTTTGACTAACACCGCCTTACGCCGATTCGCCGAGAGTACATTAACAACTAAACTGACTGACTAATTCTGAACGGTTCGAATCGATTCTTGCTGTGTTGGAACAAACCCATAGTTTTCCAGTAACTCCTTAACGGATAATGATAAAATAAGCGTTTTTTTAATAGACTTCAAATATATTTATTGCCGGCACTGTGTTTTGAAATTTTGAAAAGTGTAAAATAAATTTTTTAAAATGAATTTTGCATATTTTCAAAATTTTAAAACACAGCGCCGACGTAAAATAGTATTTGTAGTCTATTAAAAACCGTGATATTTTTATCATTTTTCGTTGAGGAGTTAGTGAGCTAAAACTATATCCCTTTGGATCGAGCGCCACCGTAAGCCTTAAAGGTACAATACAGAGTGGGTCAAAAATATAAATTGTAGAAAAGCTCCTGATGAACTGTTTTTGTGAAGTTAAAAAACATAAAAAAATGTTATTTAAGCACTAAACACATTTAAGGCCTTTCCTTAAAATGTTGTCGTCTCGTAGAAAAAAATCATTTTATAAGTAAAAAAATAAAAATATTTCTGAATTTCTAAGGCTTACATGATTGGTTGATCATAGCTCATTTTGTGGCACAAACTAGTAGAGCCTTTAAATTTTGATCATCGATACCTATAATAAATATGTAGCTATATATATTTTTTAGAATAGTCCATTAAATCATTTTCTATAGCAAGTAGGTAGTTTAAAATTGTGTTTTAACTAAGCCTAGAAAAATAATTACATACATCGTGTGAATGCATAAATCTAATGACTGTCTTTATGTTTAGGTAAAAATCGCTTTACCATGAATATGATGGATAAAATCAAATCGGAACCAAGAGGTTTGTATTCTACTTAATTTTATTATTTTTTTGATAATTAAAAAGGTAGTTTTACAATTCCCTTTTTTTACCTGATTGTTCAAGAAATTATCACATTCCCTATATTTGTATTACCGTTTTATGTGTACAATAAATTGGGCAATTTATTTATCAAATTTAATGCTATTAAGTTTAGGCTACAAATCAATAATGATAACAACAACCGACAATCCTCATTTGTCATATTTTAATACTATATAACATAAGAAATAAGAGACAAAGTCATCTATTACATATTTTCGTTTTGAAAAAAAAAAAAAAAAAAAATTGACATACAAATATTACTGCAATTGTTCCGAATTCTTTAAAGATGTCTTTAAAACGATTGAACATTACCTAAACCTTATCTATCAAATTCGCAAGTGGTAACCTGCTGCGTTTTGCACAGGTGGGAACAAGGGGGTTTCATACGTCAGTATGTTATTCTACGTTCAATTTTAACCAAAAAATTTCCTATGAACAGGTCTGGAAGCGCTTTGTTTAGGATATACAGGATGTCAAAATTAATTACATTTTCTTTACCCACTCTCGACTACTTTGAGTTAAATTCATGAAACTGTATGCGGAGCTTTCTTGAGACGGGGATTTCAAATTTTATGAAGGATTGGCTGTATCTCTCAGAGGGCGCCAGAAGCAACCATTGTGATCTAAATCGCTTCAACTTTTATGTGTCACGGTGTATGTCATTTCGGAATAGAAAAACATTTTCTCTTACCTTTTCTAATTTAGAAATGTACACCTTATTGAAATTTCTAAGAACCGCCTTTTTATTAAGTTATTGTTGTCATTTGTGGAGCTCTCTGAGAGATGCAGCCAATCGTCCATAAAATTTGAATTTCCCGTCCCAAGAAACCTCCGCATACAAAATTTCATGAGTTTAACTCAGGTATTAAAGAAAATGTAAAAAAAAATAATTTGACACCCTGTATATGCTATACGAAGTGTTTCCAGACCTAAGTTCATAGGAAATTTTTTGCTTAAAATTCAACGTAGAATAACAGACTGAAGTATGTACAACTCCTCCTGAAACACTGTATATGACGTGTATATTTTTTTTATATTAAAAACACCAGTAGAATTCAAATATTGAAAATATACAGGTTGTTCCATTTAAATTATGTCTCATAAAAAAACTAAACACAAGATTAATTTTATTAGAAATTACCGTCTCTCTAAATATAGTTTAGATTTTTGTTGTAAGAGGGGGTTCTTAGCTTGAAATACCAATAGATTACATTAAACCATATACACTTGACTAATTCCTTGATCAATTTATGGGATCACAAAAATTGTAAATGTAAAACAGGATTACCTACCTATACAAGTTCTCATGGTTTTATAATTTGTTCAGACCTTTTACGAACGATAATTTCATTTTTCAGATTCGACTCCCTCGCCTTACGGAAGCTTGAACCCATACGGTGGAATCAGCCCGGGTTACGTCCCCAATCTCTCTCCCCAAAGCTACATTGGCCAAGGGCCCACCCCGTCACCACCAGAGTATCAGTACAACATTCCAACGAACAATCCCAACATACCGGAAGGCAGTCCGCAACCGCCGCTGTGGAACAGCCCTTCCTCGTCGACGGGAATGCCGGTGGCGACCCTCCAAAATCCAGTTTGGAATATCACCTCTGCGATGGCGAATCCAGTGCCGCAGTCCGAAAACTTACTGTTTGATTTAGACAATCGAGTGAATATAAATTCAGACGAACTTGACGCGACGCTGAAAACTATGGGAGTGGATCCCACCCCGCTTCCGGAGATAGAAAATTTGTCGTTTTCCGACGTTCCTCCGAACCAAGACCAGAATATGACGGATAGCTTGACGAGGTTGGCCAACAACACGCTAGACAGTATCTGTCAGTTGAATAATATGTACCCACCGCAGTAGTGGCTATATTTTGTAGCCGACTAGGATCAAGCTATTTATTATTCGTACTCAACGTTTACCAATGCCTCTATGAATTACGTGGCCCCATTTTTATAAACGAACAAATATGCTTTTTCATGAATTACGGGATGCTTGTTAAAAGATTTAAGAAGTTTTGTTTTTAAAAGTTGAGTGTATCTGTGATCACCATGTCAAATAATCTTTTTATATGTTACGTTATTAATTGTACAAAGTTATATTTTAAATTTTATTAGATAATTATATTTTATAGTTTTATAAATATTTGTATGATAATTTGTACATAAAATAAATATATATCGTTGTAGTTAAAAACTGGTTTTTAATGTTTGGGTTTAATATTTATTTTAAAAAAGTGTGATGCACAATTCTGTCCTATAGTTAAAGCACAGATCATAAAATATAAGTTAAAGAGATCGTTGGAAGCACGCAACTTATATAAAGTGATGTGTATTTCAAGTCAAAAAAATATATACAGTACCTTATAGAGATGAGTCGAATCCGTATGATTCGTTTAAATTATTCGAATCAAGACACTGATTCGTATGATACGAATCCTCTATACTAAAATGATTCGTACCAGTCGTACCACATAACTGCACTTCCGATAGAAAACCGACACCAAATTTTATCTGAACGGAACCGTACCATGTATATGAACCGTACCTACGTGACGCGACTGTTGATTCACATTCACATAACAAATAATTATACAGTTCACAGTTCGGTTCGAAATACGAGCACGGACCGGGCTATTTGTTAGTACTTGCCGTATGACACGGTAGAAAATTATATATAAAATTTTGCACAGAATTATATAAGCATTTTTTTATATATTTAGTACTAATAATAATTATTGTTATTATAACCAATAACCAAAAAATTAAGCAAACATAGGAAAGATATGGGAAAGATGCACTGGATGTTATATTATTGTTCACATAAAAATGTATTTTGAATTTTATATAAATAGAACATGTTTGATTTTCAGTTTTATATATATAGAAAACTGTACATTTTGCTTGTATCATACGGGACGAACCACTTTAATTATAATATCAAATAAAAAGCTATGTGAAATATTACATTCAGTTATATTTTATCTAGGATTCAATTTGTGTTATGATGATACGAATCTTTGGTACGAATCTTATGGTACGAATCATTTTGTAAAATTATTCGAACGATACGGATCTTGAAAAAGATTCGAATCGCCCATCTCTAGTACCTTATGAACTCGTGATATTTCCATCATAGTTTAAACATGTTTTGTGGTTTAAACCACAGAATATATAATACAATAAACATTATTTTGATACGTAACGAGATATCCGATTCACAAGCCTAGAAAATATATAGACGTCAATATACATTGCTTAGTATACTGTGATATAGACGATCCCGTTCCATGATATAGGTCACGTGACAGGAGCCACATTTTTCTAGGTACAATGGTCGTCAGCTTAAAGTCACCACTTCCATGTTTTGTCCCTTTCTAGCACCGTGTATAATAAATGGCACTAGAAAAGAATGGACCATGGAACTGGTGACTTTAAGCTGACGAGCATTGTACAATGGTCGTCAGCTTAAAGTCATCACTTCCATGTTTTGTCCCTTTCTACTTTCTAGCACCGTGTATAATAAATGGCACTAGAAAAGAATGAACCATGGAACTGGTGACTTTAAGCTGACGACCATTGTACCTTTTAGGATGGCCATGAATTAGCCGTCGTCGGCAATTTGCAGCTGGCACTGTCTTTTCGGCCAATGATCTGTGGCACTATCTATATTTTTTCTAGGTTTGTGCCTGGCACCCACAAACCTAGAAAAAATATAGACGGCGTCGGTTCATGATATAGGTCACGTCTCAGGTGCCGCGTTTTCTAGGGACCTACGGTCCAGAAATCGGATATTTTATTTGCTTTATGTTGGCGGTTGTGCAAATATGATGACTGCATTGCAATCTGAAATTAACTAACTTGCTGTAATTTTATCACAGTAAACAAATGAGCTTCACGCTACAATACAACCAACGTAAATTGGCGTAAAAACCAAGTTTTAGCGATTTGGACCTTTTAGGGCAGCCATGAATTTGCGGTCGCCGGCAATATGACACTGCCACAGTCTATATTTTTTCTAGGTTTGTGACTGGCACCCACGGTCTATTAACTATATGGTTGGGTCCATCGAGGTTAGTTGACGTCACAAAATTCCCGTAAATAAAGAAAAAATATAGTTTTTCTGGAAAGATGGACTGAGATAGACAGTGGCATACATCTCAAAATTCCTCAGTTTTCATTGGTGACCTGTTGCTGATTCCGACCGTTAATACCACAGTTATCTTCTTTGTTAATACACCGTGACTGGCACCGTCTACATTTTTTCTAGGTTTGTGTTTTGGGCAACAACGTACCCTCTTATTTAGTGTTGCCATTGTTGAAAATAGAAAATTTCCCATAAATTCTATGGAAATGCTTATTTGCTTATTACTTACAGAGATAGCTGCAGTACAATACAGTATCTGTCATTTTAACTTTTCAATTAATTCGTTTGATAGCGTCTAGTAAGGACGGTAAAATAATAATAAATAAAAACAAATATTTGAGGATAGTAACTTAGTGCATTTGCCTCACTTATGCCGTTCTTTTTGATTCTACATCGTTTATATAGATGAAGTGAATTGCATCACCTCAGTTTTTTTCTCCTCGGATAATTGGCATTATTGGCAACGAACGCAACTAATTTATAAATATGTGCCCCATAATAATGGCGTCATATATGTACATCACAGTATATCCAAAAGTCCGAAAACTATAGTCCATCTACATATCTAAAGAGCTAATGGTTAGCAACGTCAAAATTCTGTCAAAACGATGACGTATTTGTCATGTCATTTCATTTATGTTTTATGTCAATTTTGTCAACATTTCAGTGGAGGCTGCGGATATTAATTATTTTTATTTAATTATTTATTGAATTTGTTTATATGTATATAAGGAATGCAAGTGGAAGCGCTTCCAGGTGTAGACACCAACGTAGATTTAACGCAGGTAAGTTATGGAATTTTAAATAAACTATATGCCTAGTTTGTAATGTACAACAAATTTTACATTTTTGAATAGATTTTACCCATACAACAGAAACGTACTATAGCCTTTATTAATCATTTCATAATGCAGACAGTGTCATACTTAAACAGTTTTGCACAATCTTGTGAGTCTCGGTTTATGGAATTCGAATATAAAATACAAAAAATTGAAGCGTCACTGCTAATACTCGAGTCACAAGTAAGTATAAGAGCCTTAATAATTAAAGTACGTATTCAATAACACGCTAATGTCGCTTATAGTTATCGTCGATTTCTGGACTTGATAATTTAGAACAAAATATAGCTGCAACTGATAACCAAATAAATGACACCACTGCAAGTGATAGTAAATTAGATCTTCCAGATATAAAAGCATCCGACGATAATAGTTTGGCGTCCGAAAAACCACAAACCGTGTTAAAATCAGAAGATATTGGTGTAAAAGCCTGTGACGATCCAAGATTTAAGAAATTCTTTAAGATGTTGCAGTTTGGTGTCCCTGAACCAGCGGTTAAACTGAAAATGCAGAATGATGGAGTGGATCCCAGCATATTAGAGTAAGTAATTGTTACATCCTTTAGTTTTTAACATATTTTTTACGAGTTTAATATATCATACTATGAAAATAAAAACTGTATACATATTTTAAATTTACTGTTACTAAGCTTTACAATTATTGTGATTTTTTGTACAGGGTTTAGTATATTGAGACCAGCCTTTATCATCGTTATTATTAGACATACAAAATAGTTTCGATATTATGATGAAAACTGCAAAACATTTATTTTAGTTTCAATTTACTTAAATATATGTCATATAATAACAGAATACTTGTTATTTTTATAAATTACATTAATAATTGTAATTTCCGTTTGTATAATAAATAGCTTAAATACAATTTTCAATAATTATTAAACATAGGAATATCATGTCATATTTTTGAAATCAGGAATAAATGAATTAAAAAATTAAACAATACACAGGACGCTTTAATAAAGAAATATATTATTGTTTCGGGTACCCCTCAACTTCTGCACGCCACTGTGTTTCCATTAACTTAGAGTTCAGTTACAGGCCTACAACTTCTTTTCGAAATTTTATTTTGTATCTGTAATAATAACGATAATAAGGAGAGCCTGTAGTGACTGTATATTGAATAACCCTGTTACATATTTTACTCACCCCCCATAACATATTTTTAAATATTTAGCTGTTAAATGTGGTGTCAATATTGAAGGAGGTCATTCTTTGATTCATTTTAGAACAAAAAGTTTATACTTTTACAATGCTCAGAAACAGTAATGTATACAGAACGAAAATGTACTTTTTCTGTTTTCTGCTGCTATTTCAGGAAGTACACAAAATATATTAATTTTCAGAGCATTGAGTCATAAAAATGCATATTTTTTTCTTAATTTATGCCATGCTATATGTACACATTACCATTTCCGAGAACCCTATACCGAGCATAGTAAAAGTGACCACCCTGTAGACATGTGTCTTAAAACGCTTAGGTTTAAATTTCTTAAATAATTTCAAATTTTTTAAATTTAATTTTGCTCTGCATTAATATGGCATAAAAACAGTTTAAGTTTTTCCCATGTCTGTTAGTTTGTGTAACCATGTGACGAAATATTTAAAGAAAAAGTCGTAAACCACTAGTTTTATTCGAAGTAGATAAGTTTTTCTTCATCGGTAACTATTTTAAAGTTTAAGTTTATTTTTCCATCTGATGCAGTTTTCAAATAAAAAAATATTTCGTCATGCAACACGAGCAATGAATTTATTTTTCACATTGAACTAGTTTAGCAATGTGTCGAATGATTGTTTTCTTCTAAAATTTTACCGATTTGTTTCTTGCATTTTTTACTGTATACCTTCTGTATGCAAGGTAATAGTGAAACAATCGAGAGAACAAGTAGAAAAAACTTTTAATGCCCCGCACGTCTAAAAACAAGCATTTTAAGACACGTCTATATGAACTTTTATCCTGAAAAGGGCCAGACAATTACCTCTTTCAGCACTGACATGACATTTAAGAACACTATTTGGAAAAATGATTTTATTTTGCTCGTCTCGTCTGCCAAAATGCATAATTACTCAATATGGGGTACAATGATGTAACAAGTAACTGTATATTTTCAGTAAACCAAATGATATAGTTCCTGGCTCATCTTCGGAACATTCCATGGAAGACGTCGACACTTCCAATTTAGAATAAATTATTTAATTTTTTAAATTATACCAACTGAATTTACGCTTGTAAATATGTCATTATTCTTAAAAATAAAACACTATTTTCACAAAAACATTAGCTTTAATGTTAAAGTTAAATTGTACAATAATAATTCACTTAAAACTGGATCATTTGTCCTTTGCGCTTCTTGTCACCTCCAAGTTCGAAATGTTTGCAACGTTTAAGAGGAATTTGTTTACGATATTTACATTCCGTACATTCCATCCTCAATACGATTTTCTTTGTGGTTTTTGCCTATAAGAAGACGATTAAATTGATAAGAACTACAGGTAAGTGTGTGAAATTTACCTTTTTACGGAAAATAGGTTTTGTCTGTCCTCCAAAACCTTGCTGTTTTCGGTCGTAACGCCTTCTACCCTGCGATGCATGACGTTCCTTCGACTTCTTGTATTGGGTAACTTTATGAGGTTTGTGAACCTTGCATTTTTTGCAAAACGTACGGCGTTGTTTGGGTACGTTAACCTAAAACAATTAAAAAATGTTATACTTTAAATATCACTTACAATTTAATTGCAAATCTATTGAAAACAGTAAGTAATAACAATCACAAACATAACCTCAAACTAAATGTTTTTCTAAAAATATTCCCAGCAATATTTTCGTTATGGCCAGGAATACAGAATAATCATAAACAAATAATGAAAAGTTTATTAAAAATGTCGATGAAACTAGATTTAAAATAATATATTTAACTTACCATTTTGAATAATACGTTTTCTTGACGATAAGTATTGAAAAGAGACTAGAAATAGAAAGAGATAGAAAACGGATGTGTTCGGTGCGCCTGGCGCCAAATTTAAATTTAATGTGATGTATTATATTTGACAAATGTACACGTGTCGGTTGCTACAAAGATGGCAACTGTAGTGGAAAATGGAGATACATTATCAATAATTTAAGAACAGCAAATCTATTTGCTTAAAATTCAATTGCAATGTGAACTTTGAATAGAAAAAATTTCACATACCCAGCCAAGTAGTTGTAATTGGTTTAACTTTAACAATAATTGTACTTAATTTATATTAGTATAAAAATATTTTTCCCTATACCGAGGTATTCATTAATGGTGTAATTAGTATTTATAAATATCATATTACTTCAATATTAAAGCTAGGTACCTTATCATAGGTAAGAAATTAGATAAATACCATGCGGTCTACGTAAATAAAAATAGCAATGGATTCCGGCAAATATGGATTAAATATCAAATATTTGCCTACGTAACATTAGTAAGAATATGCTTTCAGTTTTTTTTCCTAGTTTCAAAATATCTACAAAAGTATGAATGCAAGTTTTTTCTTGTTTATACATTTATTAAACACAGACATAATGGAAATGCTTTTTGATATTTAGATAGATGCCTATCTACCTATAGATGCCTAATGTAATAATAATAACTATGTATGTAGAAGATTTATTGAAAACGCATGTACAAACAATTCTAGTTATTATTTTTCGAATTATAGTAAATATGAATATCTACCTACTAGGTACGTAACTTGAAAAAAATAATGATAAGTTCAAGTTAAAAATCAAAAATGAGATTAATTTACTCGATTTGTAATGGTGAATCATATTTTAAATGATTAGACTAATTAAAAAATACTACCTATCTAGGTATGTGACTGCTAGTTCGCAACTAAAATATAAATAATATTCGCATTGAAAATTTAGTGAAGAACTTAGCCATATTGTTATCAGTGTAGGTATGATTAGCAAGCCAAAAAGAGAAATTCAATAATTTCATTAGAAATTTTTGAATAGCGCCCCTGGCGGGAGCATATGTGAAATACAAGCTTAATCTCGGAGCAGAATCAAAAACCCCAAATTGACTCTCGAATACCTCATTTTGCAAAATTTGAAAAATATTTTTTCGAAATAAAACAAAAGCAAGGAAAAGTATGCTATAGCAAAAAAAGTAAAACCAAATGTCGGATCAAAAGCTGCATAGCTATTACATAAAGTTTAGCGGATAACGAAAGCCGGTTATTCGGCTATACACGGTTCCATTCGGTTTAAGCGGCGCCATCTTAATTTTTGAACAAAGCTTGCTTTGAGCCGGTCAGTAGTGCGTCGAGCTTTCATCGTTGCAAGTGGGAACGATCCTAGTAAAAACATAAACAAAATGAGTTCAAAAGAAAATAACGAAGTTGCAGTTGAAAAACTAGACAACGAAAAAAGTGCAGAGGCGAAGTGCGAATTGAAAGGCACGAAGCGAGCGGCAGAGGTAAGTTTTAATGACGATACATTATTATTTTTAAGCGACCTTTTTGACTAGTTTGTAACACGTATGAATTTGAAGCTATATACTTCTATTATTGTACTATATCTATTATTTAATTGTTTTCAATTATTTATTTGCTGGTCAGCTTATTTTTCCTTGGAACGTTCTAGTTCTTAAAATGACGCTTGTTGCCATGTGAGATGAATGTGATGTGAACACGCCGGCATCATTCAACCAGCATTATTACAGCATAACATCGTTAAATTGCATTGTTTTTAAATTTTTCCGTTCGAGAGATTGTTCTCTGCATACGAGAATGTATGTTTTTTATATCCACGCATCCTTTTAACAGTGTAAACAAGGACCCAAGCATCCCGCCAGTTATTTGTCGGTCCCGCATGGAGGCTAGCATAGCTTACTAGGTTCAACATGGCGAAATCAATAGCTACTTTCGTGACGCCTTGTTAGAGGCTACATGCTTTTTTTATCTTAATTATTTTTACCTTTCTAAGATGATGATTTTTAAGATCATTAATGGGATGACCGGTTACTCTCAATAATAATTTGCTAAAAATTTTCCTCTATTCGAATATTTCGGCAAAATACGACGTGTACAAAAATCTTTGTGTGTGCCGACACCATAGCTTTTATTAAATAACTGAAGCCAAAGTTTGTTCAACTTTTTAAAAATAGGTAATTAATTCTTGTTTATGAAAATGATGATGTAGAGAATTTTAAAATGATTTTTCCGCAATGCAACCTTGTGGAGCTGACATTTTGTTACATTATTAAATACACCCATTAGCGGTGTCACTGTTTACTCTTAACAATTTCAATTTCTTTCGTCTCTTTTCCTATGATTAAGCATTTAGTATATTAAATGACGATACACTCGTCTTATCATTATCAACTTTAAATTACAAGCATATTAGGTACTTGCAGTTAGGAATTGTTGCGCGCTAATGCTTTTTTTTATCTACCAAGCGAAGCGGAAAACTTTGAGTGCACTTCCGGTCGTACAGTGTACAGGTGCTAAAGCTTCTTGATTTATTCTTCGCGTGGATTCTTTCCCACAACAGCTTGCCTGCAGGTAATTTTTTTTGAAAATGCTGTACGTCTGAGGGGCAGATGTTCTTTTTTCATTACATTCTGTATTAGGGGTGAGGGTTACACGGTCCTATATTGTTTTCCCTCCCTTGACCCAGTATATTATTAGATGCAACTATAGATAAATACCTACCTATTGTTAAACTGCAAAAAAATGGAAACTAATTCTGCGAAAATGCGTACGCTTTAAATAAGAGTTTTTTCTGTTATTCGCGTTATAACATCCTTATATTTTTTACCAAATGCTGGAAAATGGTAAAAATAAAAAAAATATAAAATAATTACATGACATTTTTCTCTCTCTAAAGCGTTGTACATCAAATATTCAGTAATTAAAGGTTTGTCCAAACTTAAAAATATCTATAAACACGTCAGACGATTCAACCAATCAAGAGCCTACAAAATTGATTTAGGTGGTTGGAAGCAACTTATCGGAATCAACGTTTATGGCGCGAAAATTTTGAATAGACTGAGCTCTGTATCCGAATGCGCGTTAGCGCCGATGTGATGAGAATATTCAAATGAGGGTTACATCTTACATTTAGCTATTAGTACATATAATAATAGATATGTACATATTTTTTATATGACCATGTATCCTTGGTACATTGTTTTATTAAAAAACAACTATTTACATAATTGTATATAAGCCATTTTTTTGTAGGAAAAGACAGATGAACCAAAAAAAGCAAAAAAGGAGGAGAATGGCGCTAACTCCGAAGAAGAATTGGATGAAGAGGAGGAGGAAGGTGTAGAAGAAGAGGAAGACACGGGAGAAGAAGAAATCCCCGAAGGGGAAGACGAGGAAATAGAGGGAGAAGGTACTTTATTTTGTTAAATGAAATTTGTTTATAAGATTTGTTACTCATGACTCAAAAGTTTTTCTAATCTTATCTGATAATCAGTGTACAAACATTGGAGAATTTGCGATTAATCTCTTGATGAATGAACGATTTTGCTTTACAAAAATAAAAGAAATAGCTATGTACCAGTTAAAAAATTAATAATTCTTATCTATTATAGAACTATTGAATATGTTGGAGAAACTTTTTTAGTAATAATATTTCTAGCATTAAACAAATCGAAGATATTTAAAAAGTAGGTCTTTATATTGAAATCTGGAAATAAACTATACTAACTACACTGTGCAGCTCTGCCCCGCTTATTTGAGCATTGAATTTTGCAATTACAACATACAATTACAAGGCACAAACAACATTGCTTTTAATTTGAGTTCCCATAAAATGCAGTAGGTATACTTTTAAAAAGAATTAAAAATAAAAGTCAAATATTTTAATGCTTTAAACATTGTTGACAGTACAAAGTTCCATCGGGTATCGATTATGTCTGATATTATTGTTTTAGAAGATTTGTAGATCCACATAAAGAACTTTTATTAAAAATTTTAAAAATCAGGTGTTTGTTTTTCGGAAACACATCTATTATTATTTTTAGTTGGAAGTTTTGGACAAGCCTTCATGTATACAGAATGAAACAGAAAAATTATATCAAGATCAACTTTTTCAAAGGGAAAGTTTCCTATTTTTTGTGTTTCCATTCAATTTGCCATGAAATTCTAAGTATTTCTTATGCAACATACCCTATACCTAACTTTAACCGTTTTAAAAAAATGGCGGCTGAAAATTGACATCCACAATTTGAAAATTGTCACCTAATTTTGCTCGGCGAATTCGAGATTTATTTAAATGACCATTGGATTGGAAGATGCAAATCAATAGAGTGGCCTCCAAGATCATCTGATCTTACACCCATGTTTTATTTTTAAGGGGTTATTTAAAATCCAAGATTTATGCAAGCAGGCTCCAAAACATCAAACACTTTCTGTTTTAACTGGTTTATATCAAAAATTTTTGGCAATTCTGCTTACAGTGGTTTGATTGATTGGACGATCTAGATATTTGTTATTAAATTATTTTTTAGAAAACTGTTAAAGGTTATATTTAGGATATGTTACATAATAAATACTTAGAATTTCAGGGTAAATTGAATAAAAATACAAAAAAAGGTGAGGTTTCCATTTAAAAAAGTTTTTTGCACAGTCTAAATACATAAAAAATGGTTTAAAAGATGTGCAACTAAAAATAAAAATTGACAGGTATGAGCAGGTTTCCAAAAAATGAACATCTGATTTTTAAATAAATTTATTGTATACTTCTGCCGCTCACTGTAAGCGAATATATTTATTTTCCCCATAAAAAAACTGGTAGTTTCGCAGAACCCTCTCAAAAGGGGCTGCAGATATATTTTATGTAATTTTTTTTATTCACATAATTTTCACAAACTGCCATTGTTAATAGTATAAAATGAAAAATATTAATAATTAATAAATTTAGAGGAGCTTTAAGACCTAGCTTAAGGTATTGTGAGCAGGTTTTTGAAATTAATGTTTTTCAGAGGACGACGAAGACGTAGAGGGCGAAGAGGGCATAGATGAGGAAGAAGACGATGCATAATAGAGTGGGGGCCGTCTACTCTGTGAACGATATTTGGCGGACTATCTCAGTGCAAAGTCTCGAGCTACTTTGTGGACACATAAACTCAGTTAATCGTTAAAAGTGCGTCTTAAGCAACAGTTGTTCCATTCTGCCATTGTTGAAGCATCATCCACTGTAAGTAAACAAGAGGACCCATCGCTCTCCACAAGCTACCTCGCGACCTTTGCCAGCCAGAACTCTTCAGTGACCGTGCAAACTGCGTGTGACCCGCGGTACCTGACATTTCTAACTTATTACGTATCCCCTTCGATTTGTAAAAAATGTCCATTTTGTGTAAAGATAGATATAAATTTAGTTTAAGTTTGTCTCTAATACAAAATGTTTCTTTTTCTTTTTTAATTAAATAATTGTACAAAAAAATTTTTGAAAACGTCGCAGGACCCACATCACTTCCAACTGTTGGAAGCTCTAAAACTAAAATTATGTAACTGATTGGCAGGCGACCGTTATTGTGTAACGATCGCGCCAATTTGACAAGAGTATATAAAGAAGGGCAATAAAGTGTTACTGTAGGCTAAATAGACCTTAGTCTATCTAATCTGTTTTTAGATCCGTGTGTTTACTTGTATGTATGATATATCTTGTAATTAATTTTTTTTAATTAATTTTATTTTAAGAAATTGCGTTTATTAGCGGTGCTAGTCTTCGCACTTTTTTATTCACTGCCAAATGCATGTTATTGATTATATGGAAAATACCCCACCGACCAATCGTTTCGATAGTTCAAATCTGTAATCCCTTCAGCCCGGATTATATCCACAGAGCCGCCGCCTCTGTGGGTACTATTTGTGTCTATTTTCTTTTTTTTTTAATACAGCCGATTTGTATTTAATTGCAGTTTTATAGTACGGGGTTTTTTATATAATTGTGGTTTCCATTTGGCGCCATTCATTCCAACTAATCTTTACGACAATTGGGTGGTTGCGCCTTAATCCGATATATTTTTACTACAGATGAGGTTTATGAACTGTTTGTCTACTTAACAAAATGATCTTGTAGAAATTTATTTGTAACAGTGCTGTATGATTTCTGAGTGATTATAAACGATGGATACAAATTGTTTCATAATGTTTCGTTTTATTTTTTCCACCAACGGTGGCATTAGAGATGCCAAATTTTGAAAATTGTGGGTACTTATTTACATTAGCGGAAACCTCCAATCTTAATTTCGAAAAAATCGTACCCTTCTATTTTCTACTTGACACGAATCTAAAATTAGTTTTATGCGGTCGACTTTAGTTTAAAAAAAATTTAAAAATTGTTACTATGTACGCATTATATTAGGTTGAAGTTGCAATATACCGCCTCATTTTGATAATAGTGTGATGTCATGAACTGAAGCTAGCGGGGGTTATATTGCAATTTCGACCTAATGTAATGTATACGAGCCCCTTCCCATTTCAGTTGGCCCACCTACTGAAATATTAGTTTTTTGGCCAGCACCAAAACATAACAAATACTACAGGTTGTTTTCAGGCCCCAAAGTAATTAGCAGAGTATATTAAATAATGTCCAGTAAAAAATACCAAAGTCCTTGCTCTCTATTTAAATTTGCAAGGAAAAGCAAAAATTTTGTAAATACAGCAAATCAACCTATGTTTGTTCTGGTACAAAGGATGCCTATAATTCAAAGATTGCTGTGGAAAACTGACACCGTGACAGTTGCTAATATTCATATAGCTGTCAGTGCGCATTTAGTATAGCTTCAAGTACTTAAGTAGTTGTGTTTTTTTAAAATGGGTAGAGGAAAGGTTATTGATGAGAAAATTCGTTCACTTATTATTAAATTTTTCAATTCAGGCAAATCAAATTCGGAAATTGCAAATTTATTAGAGTTATCGCGGTATAGTGTAAGAAACATAGTTAGACTATAAAAATACCGGCTCAGTTGCTGCAAAGCCCCAATATATTAAAAAAAGCAAAATTACAAAGGTGGATAGACGTTCGTTGAAGAGGATTATCCAGAAAAATAGGCGAGCTAATTACTTAGAGCTAAGTGCTCTATGGAGTGACGCTATTGGGAGACGAATTTCGAGATCCACAACGCACAGGAGGCTCATAAAATGGGTTTTGGCACTTATAAGGTAAATTTTTAATAAGCATAATTGGTAGGAAAATAAGAAATGACAATATTTTGCTTTAGGCCAAAGAAAAGCCGCTTTTAACACTGCAGCAGAAGAAAAATAGAGTAAGGTGGGCAAGACAACATAAGGATTGGACAACTCAGCAATGGCGTGCAATACAATGGAGTGATGAGGCCAGATTTGAAGTGTGTGTTGGAGACAGTCGCAGTCGAGTTATTCGAAAAAAAAATGAGGCGTTTCATCCGGATTCCTGCATCAGTCATGATCTGGGGTAGCATGTCAGCTAAAGGAGTGGGAAAACTTCATTTTATTGACGGCATTGTGAATACGGACAAATATTTAGCCATTTTGGAAGAATCGCTCTTACCGATCATGGAAGAATGCTTGACATCCCGCCAAGAATTTGTGTTTCAGCAAGATGGTGCAGCATGTCACACCTCAAAGAAAGCAAAAGGATAATGGTATTGCACTTTTAGAATGGGTTTCTAGCAGTCCGGATCTATCACCAATAGAAACTTTGTGGCATGAGATGAAAAAGGTGCTACAAAAACATCCTGCTAGAAATATCCCTGAGCTGAAGCAAAGACTTCAGGAAATATGGGATTCTTTTACACCGAATTATGTCAAGGCTTGGTTAATACTATGCCCCAAAGCAATTGCGGCTGTAATAAAAATAAAGCGATGTTACCCAGTGGTGAAATTTAAAATTGTTTTGTTAGTTTTACGCTACTTGTTCTTATTTTCTCTATTTGTCTTTATTTTCTGTTAGATATTGGTTTTCGTTGCTTCATATTTATTTATTATGTTTAAAATACTGTTTAAGAGATAAATAAATTTACAGGTTAATGTTGTACTTTTATTTTTGCTTCATAAAAACAAAATTTCTGCCAAATCCTATGGTGGGCCAACTGAAATGGGAAGGGGCTCGTACATATACAGGGTGTTAAAAAAGAGTGTAAGATATTTCAGGAGGTAATAGTATGTACCAAAATAAGCAGAAAAGTTAATAAACATGGGTCCTCAAAGTAACGGTTGCGGAGATATGGACCACTATTTGTTTTTCAAACATTTTATTTTATTAGGAATAACCGACAAAGGAAGCTTCTAACAAACAAAAATCAAAGTTACAGAAGATGTTCAAAGTGCCCTCCGTCGATTTCCAAGCAGACACGACGTCTTTGTCTCGACGATATTCGAACTTTTTTGAAAATGCCCTTGGTTTGGATTTCTTGACACTTTTGATTAATCCGTAGCTGCAGCTCTTCCAGGCTATTTACAGGAGTACCATACACTAATGTCTTCAAATATCCCCACACAAAGAAATGTAGAGGGTTCAGATCAGGCGATCTTGGAGGCCATAAAACAGGTCCGGCCCTTCCTACCAATCTATGTGGAATAGTTTGGTGTAAATGCTATACAGATAAGTGTCAAGAAATCCAAACCAAGGAGGGTGTTTTCGAATATCGTTGAGACGAAGATGTCGTGCCTGCTTGGAAATGGACGGAGGGCACTTTGAACATCTTCCGTAACTTTGTTTTTTGTTTGTTAAAAGCTTCCTTTCTCGGTTTATTCCTAATAAAATAAAATGTTTGAAAAGCGAATAGTGGTCCATATCTCCGCAACCGTTACTTTGCGGACCCATGTTTATTAACTTTTCTGCTTATTTTGGTACATACTATTACCTCCTGAAATATTTTACACTCTTTTTCTAACACCCTGTAGATTATAATTTTAATTTTTTTTTTTTTTTCGAAAATGATTCGACTGCACATAACTAATTTTAGATTCGTGTTCAGCACCCTCAAAAATAGAGAGATAGTAATTTTTTGAAGATTGGTGAGGTTTTCGCTAATTATCAAATTGTATTTTATATGCTTAATAATATCTACCCCTCATTTAGGGATGCACGATTCTGTAAAAAAGATCGACTTTCTGGATCGATTCCTAAAAAATCGTAATGCAAAAGATTGATAGTGGTTTTTAGGCTTTCACGGCCAGTGCTGTAATTTGATACATGATTTTCCGGGTTGTTATGCCGTGACCTCGGTAACTGGTAGCTGCCAGAAACAGAGTTAAAATGCACATCCCTAGCATTAGCTGGTATACTTTTACCTGCCCTGGTTGTTCTCGGGCTAGGCTCTGTGGGGACAGATCCGCTATCGGTGTCTCTGGGCCTGTCCATATATTGATTTCGGTTCCTACTGTTGGTATTACGACTACTACGGTCGGAACCGCTTCTCGGATACTGGTGGTCCTCCGAGGCGTTCCGTAGCCGCCGCTGTAACTGGTCGCATCCCATGCTTCCAAACGTTTCGCCGCTCTTCAGTGGTGACTCTGCAAAAGCTTCGCCGCGGCTGAGCTGAGAGATATTTGAAAAGATCGGTTTACAATGGTTTCAAAAAATTCTACTATACTCTATTTTCAAGACTGCTGAACATGAATCTAAAAATAGTTTTGTGCCTACGTCTCAAAAAAAAGTAAATGTAATTAGATACTGTATTATGAAAACTGTGTGCATGTGTCATCAATTTCCAACTTGAAGATTAATGATTTTAAGTGATACTCTCATGAACAGTGAATGTGAATGAACAAGTATTCCATAAACATAAGCCGTTTTTCTTTCACCTGAAATCTCAGTTGTTCTAAATGATAATTGATCAATTTCGCTAAATTGATCAATCAGCAAGAAAAACGTAACACCATGCACCGCGCAACACGTTCATGATGTTCAACCGCCAAACGTCGACCCCTCTTGCCCCTCTTGTAAAATGCAATCCGATCTCGATCACAATGGAAAATAATCGATTCACAAAAAAATCGCTGTTAAGAAAATCTATTCAAAATATCGAAAATCGCGTTTGAAAAGATTATCGATTATTTATAAAATCGATTTAAATCGGGCATCCCTACCCTCATTCCAACCAAGAGGATTTGTCAAGAGGTCTGAGACTTGTGCCGTATAATGGTTATATACTTATCAGTGAATCGAAATCCGTAATTGCTCGTAAAAATTACACTGCCGAAACATTTAGGGTAGTTAGATTACCTCAAACAAAATAATCCCCACAATTCATGGAGGATTTGGAAGTTCCACTGCATGAAAGTAAAACTACTTTCATAGAAAAGATAATAAATTCTCTATTCTGTGACTACTTCCACAGCATAAATATGCTAAATATTTATGATGTGCTACTTCCTTAGATATCGACATGATATGGATCTAAAATAAAAAATAATTCGAAAAAAAACGTACAATGTTTATATGGCTACACGTACTATCGTTTGCAATATTAATGACACTCACTAAAATGAATTTTGCGATTTATTTTGAACATCTGACATATTCATATTGAAATTTGCTTTAAATTTTTAACAGTTATTAGTTGTTTCACGTACCAAGAGAGATTTAATTAAATTTCTATTCAGAACTTCCAGAAGTTCAAAAACTGTTTTAGGAGAGTGTCATTATTATTGCAAACGATTGTACAAATAATTCAAATCGTTAAAACTAAATTGACACCAGGCATAAAAATTTATCAAAGCCATTATAGTTAACGTTTGAAGATGCGGAAGTTGCATGAATTTTATATTAATTGAAATGTATTACAGGCAGGGTAATCTTTCAAACATATTGGAAGGTCAGAACATGTTTCTGGCGACAAGTTTCTTACATCAAAATATTAATGTAAATAAGTTATCACGGAATATAAGAAACCACGTGGCCGAAAACGCGTTATCATTGGTGTGACGTCACATGACGTTGAGCGCGATTTATGTTTCCGTAGATATAGGTGACACTGAGTGTTCTGTGGTGCACAGCAGTGTTACGGTGTTGATGTAAACAGGCGTTTGTTTCTTGTGTTTTTGCATTTTTATTGAATATTTGGGTCAGAGATAGTGTAAATATTATAGGTAATGCTGTGCAAATTTCACGAAATATTTTTTATTAGGCGCTGTATGCTACATTAGTACATTTAATATATAGTGGCATAATACCATACTTCTTCCATTTCTGCCCAGTGAGATGCACTTTCTGTGCTAATTTTACGAATCTATTTTGCAGTACCAATGTCTATTTAACACAATCTCGCAGATTTTGATTTGGCTATCAATGGCGGGAACGCGTGTCAACTTTTTAGCGAATTTTGCGAAACAAGAAGATTATCGCTATTTTCATCATAAAGCCTTGTCCTCATGAACGCGAAATTCCCAAAAATTATTGCGAATTTTACAGGTCATGATTTAAATTATTAATGGCGGGAAAGTGCTAACTTTTCACGAATTCCGCAAAACCAGAGTATTATCGACTTCTGATAATCTACCATGACAGTTTTATGATGAAAATTATAGAAAATATTACAGTTGACAGAATGCGCTAAAAGTTGAGACTTTTCCAGCCACTACATAATTTGTATGAATTTCGCGCCCATGGTCAAGGCTTTATGTGCGCTTAAGTTTAAAGGTGGAATTTTCTAGCAGCTGCGATTGCTATTGACGCATGCGGCTAGACGCATCGGAACCATATCGGAACTGCTTTATAGTGGTTATGAATGTGTTGGATTTCCAATAACTGCTATAGACGCACCGAGATGCGGTGGACGCATGCGAATCTCGTCCAGTGTTGCCAGATGTGGCTACTTATAGCCAATTGGGCTACAAAAACATTTGATTTGGCGACATAAATTTGTATTTGGCTACTGGCTACAAATTTGGCTACTGAAGTCAACGGAGAAGCCTACTCAAATCCGTTCAATATTCTCAATCATCTGATTGGGCTGACCCTCGAAATATTTACTAGCTAAACGATTTTCATTGGTCCGATCATTCGCTGAACGCAACTATATTTGGCTTGTTTTGTTTGGCTACAGTTGGCTACATTTTTCGGATATATTGGCGACCATGATCTATAAAAATCTGGCAACACTGATCTCGTCTGCATTCTGCAATCGCCTCTGCTTCCAGACCAGTCTAGACACGCGTCACGTTAGCACAGATAAAATCACGTTAGTTTTCAGTGAATACCATGACTTCGAAGCAGAGTTTTCACACAAAATTCATTTTAGTGAGTGTCATTATTATTGCAAAAGATTGTACATATTCCTCATGAATCGCAAATGTATACTGCCGTGTAACGTGCATGTTGAACGGATGGTAGAAAACGTCAATCGCAGACGACGCTGCTAGAAGATTTCACCTTAACTTGTGCTTCTGACAGGGTACTATTCGTATACGTTAATATTCTTTGGTACTATGACCATTTTATGATGAAAATGATGAAGTTGTGACTTCCCGCCATTAAATAATTTGCGTGAATTTTCGCGAATTTCGTGTCTATGAGGACAAGGCTTAACACTTAATAGCAACACAAATTAACTCTTCTAAACGTATGCACTGAGTTGTCTGAAAATGGAAATCGTATACCAGATATACGTCAGTTATGCGATCTTTAGTAGAAAATAATCGATTTTTCTTAATAATAAAAATAAAATTTGTGTTATGGGTGCTGAAAATAACATTTTATTACAACTATTGTTGAAAGAAATCGACGAAGAAGGGGAAATAATAAACCCATCGCTTGGGGTGGGATTTTGTAATAAGTGCGTACACTTAATCAATGACTCAATTCTATGTACAAGATGTTACACAAGATTTAAATTTAGCGATATGAACTCTAAAATGCCTACAGCTGTACAAGAAACTTGTCAGCTTTGTAGCTCTATCGAATTTTAAATTAAGCATGTCTTATAGTTGACTAATTTTTATTTTCTTGATTTTATTTACATTGACATAGATTACCGGTTATGTTTCTCTGGTAAACATTGGAGAGTATTGCTTATTCTTACGCAAATTACTCATTTTGGTATTGGTTGCTGCTAAACATACGTTCTTAGGTATTTCTTCCCTAAAAAATAAATGGAAAACATGTATCGATTATAGGGCATTATTTTATACTATGACCTCAAGAAATTGCCAGACGCACTGCACTGCAAATCATGAGCGTCCGCAGGCGTACTGTACTAAAATCAGTTCAGTTTCCAACTACATAAACATTGCATCTATAACAACACTTTTCAAAAGCGTTATAAAACATCAATCTGGCAGCTGAAAACTTTCATATCTATACTTTTTGGCAGCAAACCTTTTCAAAAAAGAGAAAATACTAAAACAATACACTGATCCCAACCATTTTACAGCAATTTTCCTATACCTTGAAAAGAAAAAATCAAATATTTGGGGTAACAGAATTTCAAGAAAAATTTGAAGAATTTTCCTAATATAAATGGATTTTTACAGATGGATCATTTAACAATGGAAAACAAAGATCAGATATCCGGTATCTTCATTCCAAATATAAACTTCAGTTCTTTTCTAGGTACAATAATAACATTCTCGGAATCAAAATCGCCGCCTTTGGAAGTAACAAACACCAACATTCAGAAGAATAACGACTCACACTCAAAACAAAAAGACTCTAATAAGCATGTCAAAAAATGGATTCGACATGACATTGGCTGAAACAGCTGATACCTTTGTGAACACTGGAAAAAACTTGAACATTCAGTTTAAAATAAAAGCAAACAAATATAACATTCTTCTAGTGATAAGAAATATATCAAATAAAAAGTTATTGGAACATACACATAGAATGGAGAAACAGGGGCATAAGGTCGAAATATAACCAAAAGTATTCAATTCACAACCAATCCCTGGTGCTCTAAATTTCCATATAAAAACAGAAAACACATCAATTAACAATAATTTAGAATCAGAACAAGATACCTAAACATCTACATAGAATAGTCATATTAGAACATACACATTGTGAATGTGGCCAAATAGGCGACTTATTTAAATCACATTTTATTGGAATGCCCAATAAACATATACGCGAGATAAATATGGTGGTTGCTTGACGACTCGGTATTATATCATGAATTAATGATAGCTGTGAAAAATCCAGTGACAACTGATGCCATAAAACAAAATTTACACACTCAAGCATTAATATATTAATTTTAAAAAATAATATGAAAAATATCTAAAAGTTAACAGTATCAATCTGTAAATAAAAAAACATAATCTCCTAAGAAGAAGAATACTAACTTTTTAGATGATGACGTGATGCTCTCTGTAGAATCATTTTTGTATATATCCATCATATTGGGTACCCAGTCAGAATCTTCATCTCCTGTATTAGATATCTAAAAGATAAATCCAAAATACATATGTTTAGCGATCTTTAAAGAGAATATACCTAATAAGGATAATTTGAAATAAATTAGGAGTTCTATACTTTATTTTTAAACTAAGCAGAGAAGTGTCAAATTTATTGCGCTTACTTTATCGTTATTGGTTAATTTATCGCCAATGCCAATGTTATTAATACTATCAACTCTAAAACGGCAGTTATATTAGTCCAAGATTAACGTTGCCACTTGATTTATTTTGTGTTCATTTTTCCTCCTTGTTAATCCAAAAGCAAATGCATAGTTCTTTTTATAACTCTGAATATTTTCTATCTTTTTTTCAAATTTACTAGTTATATATATATTTCATGATAGTTATTACTTTACTGTGTATATATAACTTCTTTTCATTTACTCCTCTTTATTTAAAAATAGAGTATAGTATACTTACATACAATGGCCGTATTCAGACGAGGTCAGCCGCTGAACCGCTGAGTAAGAATTCAGCTAAATGCGTGGATTTGATTGGCCTGGATTTCTCAGCGGCTCAGCGGCTGATCTTGTCTGAATACGCCCAATATTTTGAATGAAAAAATCATATTACTTTCATTTCACTCTTCCACTGCTTCATATATTCCAAAACGTTCACGTCCTTCTTCTGCTTGACTTTGCTCTCCATCACCCAAGGATGCTGAAGAATTTCCAATGCCGTTATGCGGTTAGCTGGATCTTTCTCTAGAAGACACTTTATAAAATCGATTGCCTCGTAACTGATGGCTGCCTTGCCGGGATTTTGGAATACGGGCAATGAGTTGCAAATTTTGTTCGAGAGTTCTTCTTCATTAGTCGAAAAAAATGGATATTCTCCAAACAATAGCAGGTACGTGATTACTCCTATCGACCACACATCGCATAATTCGCTGTATGAATGTTGCAGTAAAATTTCTGGAGCTGTGAAAATTAATTATAGGCTATTATAACGATTTAAAACTTTCGCAATTGGTTCCTTGTTCCTTATACTGTTCGAAAAAGGAAAATGCTTTAGAATACATAAAAATAATAATTCGCAAATTTTGATTTAAATTATTAATGACGGCAAAGTGCATGTCAACCTTTTGCGAATTTCGCGAAACAGAAATATCACTATTTATATCATTATTGGGATTAGTAAGTTTGTTTAACCATCGTTGGTTAAATCGCAACGGCCGTGCTTTTTCAAGGCAACGCGATTTACCAGACGATGGTTTACCATTGTTTATCCATTACGTTTAAGTGGCAATCTACCCAATCAATTACAGTTTTATATGATGAAAAATGATAGAAAAAGTTGCAGTTGGCAAAATTCGCTAAAAGTTGAAACTTTTCCCGCCATTAAATAATTTACCAGAATTTTCTATACTAAATCGCGTCGCTTTTGTAATACACGGCTGCTGCGATTTAGCCGACGATGACTTGACATTTAATTTATTTGACATTATTTTGAAGTACCTATACTGAAGGAACGATGGACCAAATAAGGTTCCATTCAGTTTAGGGACATTTAACATTAGTTTTGTGTTATTACAAGTGTCCCATGAAAATATATGCCCTAAAATATACTTTGAAAATGACATATTAAAGAGTTTATATATAAACCATTTAAAAGTTTTAAAACCAGTATTATAGAATTATATTCTGTCGAATTCAAATATGAGGTAATTCATTCAGGTACCTCTCATTTACATGAGAGGTCATTTGTTAAATAACTAATCCTAAAAATTATAATTTATTTCTTAAATATAGGTTTTCTAGAAATTATTATATGAAAATTGACACACAAGTACAGCAGGTTGCTATTTTGTGACGTCAGACTAAATGGGTCCATTTTAAAACATTTGCCTAAAAACGGCGGGTGACAGTTTTATCAATTAAACATGCATGTCACTGACGCCACTGGTTTACACAATAATATCACTGGCTCCTATCATCGTCGGCTAAATCGCATTAGACGTGGTTTTTCAAAGGCGACGCGATTTAGCAGACGATACTCTTATTATGCAGTAGCCCATATGCTACTTCTTTTCAGTAGATATATTAACCAGAGAATAAGTATGTGGTAGCATTAAACAAATGAGTAGATAGGATAGTAGATAAAATGGAATATACCCCATAATATACCTATACCTAATGTTCATTTCATTGACTTTATGGTAGCTTAACGAATATAACCAATAATAATAATAATAATATCTCTACCCCTCATTCTTAGTACGAGGATTAGCCCAGAAGTCGAAGACTTGTGTAGGAGAGGGGGCGACATATTATTATTAAGCAGGCCGCATTTGCCCCAGGATAACGACATACGTTGGTAGACCCTAACCACTATTCAGTGCAGGAATGAGGAAAACCTGAGAAATCTCATTAATTAGGGGGGGTAGTCAAACGTCAACCGGTATCAATTTCTTACATTGACCCAAGTCAACATTCTTCCACCCAACCATACCCGCAGTGAGGGTGCCAAACCTCTCCACGAATATAGCTTATATACGGTCTACCGACTGCGGGGGTCAAACCTAGAGCGATCTAGTCACCTCTATTCAAGTTCTGACCAGTGTTGCCAGTGGATTAAACTCAAAAGTCTCCAAAAAATTCATGAAAAGTCGCTACGTTCCGCTACGGCTCAAAATTTAATCAGAAACAGTTTTTTTATTGTTTAATAATAAAAACAAAAAAATATATTGAAGAAACGTTTCAAAAATAAATAAAAAAACAAATTTATAAATATATAATTACAAAAACAACACAATAAAAACTATCTCAACTAAAAATATTAATTTTCTAACAAAAAGTTCAACAAACCTTACAAAAATAACAATTAATCACTACTGTCACTGCCGGTCATTTTAGTGTTAGTGAAGATATATTTTGTTGTCTTAGTCTGCCGCCGCTACTTGACTCCAAAAGTCACTACAATAGCGGAATCCGCTACGACTAGAAACACTGGTACTGACGCCTTAAACCCACTGAAATGTACGATACGGAATGCTTTTAGTTCCATTGCGCATCCAAATAATAGTCGAAAGGAGGCACATGAAACTCAGCAAAGAAATACGACTTCATTGGTTATGTATGTGGGTGCGAGAGAGACAATCCTCTGCATGTACGATATGAATTGTGTTTTTAATTTCCCATTATTTTGTTTATAAACACGTTATTGGCGTACAGCGTGGTTTCTTCTTTTATCTTGTATCTTGTTAGTGTTATTCTTTGTGTATTTTTGTGGGTGTTATTATTGTTGGAACATGTCATGTTTTATAAGAGACGACTGTAAAATTAACTAGCATATAGCACCAAATAATTTCTTTATATCCAGAATTCAATTTCATTTCAATTTACAATCAGCTAAATCTTTATGCTCCGCCATTGCTAGGAGGCACAGTACAAATATGGCGCTGATCATGAGTAATCCCATTCGCGCAGCTTTTTGAGAATTCCAGTCATCATATATAAAATTACAATTCAGTGCTTAAACCGTGCGACCACTGACATGTGCCACTGACCGACCCAATGAGCGTATTCAAACGAGGTCAGCCGCTGAGCAAGAATTCAGCCAAATGCGTCGTGCATCTGATTGGCCTTAATTTCTCAACGGCTGACCTCGTCTGAATCACTGAAATGTATGATATGGAATGCGTAAAGTCCATTGCGCATCCAAATAAAAGTCGAAAGGAGGCACATGAAACTCAGCAAAGACATACTTCATTGGTTATGTATGTGAGTGTGAGAGAGACAACCATCTGCACGTACGATATCAATTGTGTTCTTAATTTCCCATTATTTTGTTTGTAAACACGTCATTGGCGTACAGTGTGGTTTCTTCTTTTATCTTTTATCTCGTTAGTGTTATTCTTTGTGTATTTTTGTGAGTTATTGTTGGAACATGTTATGTTTGATAAGGGACTGTAAAATTAACCAGTATATAGCACGAAATAATTCTTTATATGCAGAATTCAATTTTATTTCAATTCAGAATCAGCTAAGCCACAGCCTTCTTTATTTAAATAAAGAAGGCTGTGGCTAAGCCCCTACTGCTCCGCCATTGGTAGAGGCACAAAACAAAATATGGCGCTGATCATGAATAGTCCATTCGCGCAGCTTTTAGCGTATTCCAGTCATCATATAAAATTACATTTCAGTGGTCTGAATTCGCCGTTTATTTCTTGAACAGCACTACCAACTGTTTCAACAAAGTTCCAGTAAATTTTTATTTTGACAGTGATTTATTTTGGTTATTTGAAAATTCGATTATTTGCGGAATGCAGTGAGATTACTTTTCGATGATCTATGGCCTGGAGGTTAACGTGACGTAGCGTACTTTGTAAAATTTTAAATTTCAAACAATGGAGGAAGAAATTTGAATAAGTGAACTGTTATCGAGTTGGTCTGAAAGCTCTAGTGAAAAAGATTTGGAAACTACAGGCTTAACAGGTAATTTTGTCAAATAAATTTATATTAAGTATAATAATGTGTATTGCCCTGGATCAACAATGAAATCATAGAAACATGGGGATTTTAATATGAAAGAAATCGCGCAAGGCTACACTACACAGAAAAATTACTTAAATATTCTCCAACTCTCTACTCAACTCTAAAAACCAAAATAACAGGAATTTATCGCACCTTTTTATACGGTTCTGGAGTTTTGTTTTCTACACAGTGTATATAATATAATTATAGTAGGATCTACTATATTAATTATAGAAAATCCATCATTTACAGTCTTATTCTAAAACAACAATGAAGTCAGTTATACCCATGAAGATGATAGTGCCACAATATTCCTTAAGCATGCCCTGAATTCCGGCGCCAGTTTTAACGATACTTAAGCCAAAATCTGACAATTTTATAAAATATGTATCCGATGGATCTGCGGGATTATTTGTTATCAGTATATTTTCCAACTTAATATCTCTATGTACTATATCTGAAAATAAAAATACAGTATAACAAATATTGAAGGTGCGTTTAATATAGACTAACAAATTTACCGTGTTTGTGTAAATAATATACCGCATTAACTAATTGTTTAATAATCTTCTTCGTAACCTTCTCAGTAAATGATTTTTCTTGTTTAAATACTGAGTTCAAATTATCCGAACATTTTTCGAGAACAAGGTATATCTTTCTAGGAGACTCATAAACTCTTTCAAGAAAAATAATGTTCGGATGATCCACAGATTTAAGAATTTTTATTTCAGAATAAATTTCTTGCAACTGACCTGCCCCTGCCTAGAATCAGAAATCGGAATAGAACTTGAAAAATATTTAGGTACCACGTTTACTGTAAATTTGTTGACTATTTTAATAGCATAATTTCTGCACGTCTGTTTTTCGATTGCGGAAATTACAGTTCCATAACTCCCATGTCCAATTTCTTCTTTAAATTCGTAAATCGCATACAGAGTTTTTTTGTCCAGAATTCTTAAGTGCTTAACAGATCTTTCTTTCAGTCTTGAAGGCCGCTGTTCTCTAAAAATATACCATGTAATCATAATGTTTCTTAAAAATTGCTATCCTCTACGATTGCTTTTCCAAGTTTCGTATCATTTAGTTGTGGGTTTCATTTAATGACATTATGACATTTTGAAATTTAAATTTAGGAGCGCAATTGCCTACCCTGTTTTAGGGATTTTCTCCTTACTCAAATTGTGTACCAACATAACAGATTTCGGGTCGGATTCAGTTTTTGAGGTTTTGACAATACGATTTATAAAAGATGCATTTTTCAATGAACTCTATCAATTATATATAGTGTGTAGGTAAATATTACCTGAAACACATTTATTATGGATCAAAAGCCTAGCATTGATTTAGTGATATCAGCGGTTTCAGCATTATACAACAATCCTAACAGAACTGAGAAAGAAAGAGCCTCCCAATGGCTTTTGGAACTACAGAAATCCGTAAGTCTCTAATTTAATACACCATTAAACAAACTTCTAATGTTTAATTGTAGGTCCACGCCTGGACAGTAGCAGACGAACTGCTACACATGAAAAGGGATGTCGAATCTTGTTATTTTGCAGCACAGACGATGCGTACCAAAATACATCAGTCTTTCCACGAGCTACCTCCAGAAGTACATAATTCTCTAAGAGACTCATTGCTGGAACACATTAGTCAAATAAATGAGGGCACCAGTACAGTCATCGTAACACAACTTTGTGTGGCACTAGCCGATCTAGCGTTACAGATGCCATCATGGCAAAGAGTAACATTAGATTTAATTAATAGGTTCTCACAAAATAACATCTGGCCTTTATTGGAAATACTCACGGTGTTACCAGAAGAGTTGGAGAGTAGATCTGTTAGGTAAACGAAAATAAATCATTTATTGCTTTAGTAATTTGTTTCTAACTTGGTCTAGGTATTTTAATTGCAGTATGTTGTACTTGGCTTGATTTGCTATTTTACTTTATCAGTTATTTCTTTTCTGTACAGGTTAGGTGAAAATAGGAGAGTGGAAGTATTAGAAGACATGAAATTCTGTTCACCCACTGTAACAGAATTCTTGAAGCACTGTTCGGCGAACTACAGTAGCAACTGGCAGGATCACGTTCAAATAAACGTTAAGATATTGCGTTGCTTCACCTCTTGGGTGTCTGTGGGCGCGATAAGTCTAAACGACCTTGTGGATAACGTTGTTATCAACAGGGCCTTTGAGATACTTAATTTCAAACCCGAAGACGACAAGCAGACCATAGCCGGAGCTTTCCACGAGGCCGCGACCGATTGCATTTGTACCTTACTGCATTGTTTAGAAGACAATAACAACCAGTTGGCTTTAGAGAATTACTTGTTCCACAACATTATTAACCTCGAGGTACCTTACCATATGTCCGTGGCCAACGAGGACCAGGGCAAATCCATGGACTACTGTCGGCTGTTCACCGAACTGGCCGAGTCGTTTCTAGAAAAAATCATATCAAACAGTACACCGAAACAGATGCACTATGCGGTCAAAATTTTAGATTTAGTTTTAATATGTGTGGGCCACCACGATTACGAGGTGGCCGAAATAACTTTTAACTTGTGGTATGTGTTAAGTGAAGAACTATATCAGAAGAACAATAAGGAGCTTACGGAACTGTTCAGACCTTACGTTGAAAGACTGATAACCGCTTTGTGTAGACATTGCCAGATGGAGCCGGACTACGAGGGTTTGATAGAAGATGGGGACGAATTTAAAGATTTCCGCCTAAAGGTATCCGATCTTATAAAAGATGTGGTATTCATCGTGGGGAGCAGCAGTTGCTTCAGGCAGATGTTTATAAATTTACAAGCGCCCAGTGTTACTTGGGATGCCAGTGAGGCGGCGCTGTTTGTAATGCAGGCTGTGGCGAAGAACGTTTTACCGTAAGTCAATTTTTTATCTTGTATTTTTACATTCCTAATAATTATTTAAAAATGATTTTTTCATTCTCGAGTCGTCATGAGTAGTAAACGTTTTTTATTTAAATGAAATTCGACATTTTAATACAATTTTAATAGATTTTATTAATTTATGGTTTACTTATAAATTAAAAAATCTACCTCCTAATTAAACTTGTTAATTATGACATTTAACCTTGTATATATTAGAACAGCTGCGAGACAAAATATTTTTTCACTTGTTTCAATTTTTGACATTGCCCATAACTTTTGACATCTGCTAGCTGCATCCAGGAGGCACTGCTCTCGACACTGTTAAATCTAGACCAATAAGTACAAAAAATAAAAGACAATTGTTACTTAAATTGTTATTACAGGGTAGTAAAAGTAAAATATGTAATAAATAACAATGATAAATGCTTAGTTTGTCACTTTTGAAGGTGTCAATTACAATGCCGTCTAGATCTAGATGGCCTAGAAATGTCAAAATTTTTCGCCAAAAGGAAAGCTATTGATTTATCTGATAGCTAGCTTATACAGGGTATTCCAATCACAATTAGTTTGCAAATCTAATGCTCTAAAAATAGTTCTGCATAATTAGCTATAGGGTAGCCCAACTGGGGGTCACTGAATAAATATTGCTCAGTATGCTTTTTATTGAAAGTATTCGATAAAATGTTGATGACATTTTCACTATTGAAAGAAGAGAAGGACTTCAAAGATGCATTGTTTGTCCTTATTTTACAAATGTATACCATATAAACCTACCTTTCTTGCATATTATTCTATTTGCTATTTCACATTTTAGCATGATTCTGCTTAAGGATGATGGTTGTTTCGTTATTGACAAATATGTAACATATGTGAAGTTGGTCAATTTATTATGTATTTTTTCTTTGGAAACAATTTGACAAGCTTGACAATTTTTCCAGAACCGAAAACGAAGTCGTTCCGAAAGTGGTAGAGGCCATCCTAAACGTCCCCGAGAATACTCACATAGCTGTAAAATACACGTCCGTTCTGCTCCTCGGAGAGCTATGCGAGTGGATAGAAAAGCACCCCAACACTCTAGACCCAATCCTAAACTTTTTGGTATGCTGCTTGCCGCAACCCGGCGTAGGAGCGGCAGCGGCTGTCGCTCTCCAAAACATATGCGCCTGTTGCAACGACCACATGCCTAGGCATGTCCCTATCCTGCTGCAGCTCCTACACCAAGTCGACACTTTTGCCATCACAAATAACGCTGTAATAGGACTGTTGAAGGGCGTGGCTTCCATCATCGGACGTATGCCGCATACAGAGATGACGGCGGCACTGCGAGAACTGTGTTTCATGCAGCTCAAACCCATCTGTCACCTCATCGATCAGGATATCGTACCGGTAAATGGAACCAAGACTGACCCCGTTCTGTGGCTGGACAGGCTTAGTGCAATTCTGCGTCATATGAGCGTCACCATACAGGAAGGTAAGTACGGAACTGTTATGGTAAAAATCATATTTGCATTATGTACAAGTCCTACCACAAAGATGTGCAAAAATGTACCTAATAGGATTGCTACACAAAAATAAACTAAAACATAAGCATAAAAAATTGAAACATGGTTTAACATCGTTACAACATTGAAAAAGAACAGAATTTATTCATGTAAATATGTTTTCGAATTATGTTTAATTAATGTTTATTTTTATTATGTTTGTGTATCAGCCTAACATAAAAAAATATGTTAACATAATTTAACATTCCATTATTAAAAAAAAAATGATAAAAAACTGACGGATATTTTCAACAAAGTTGTAAATTCAATTAGAAATGAGATAAAGCAATTAAAAGAAAAAATATGGTTATGTTCTTAATCTGGTGATGACAGAACTTGAAAAATATGGTTAAGTTATACGTTTTACAAATGATTGATATACGAAAATAAAAAATAGTAACATGTAAACTTAAACATAAAAATATATGTGAACATGATTTAATGTTCTTATAGTTGTGTTTTTATTTGTTCTTGCCATATCAATGCTAAGTTATGTTTACTTGTTACTATTTTTGAATATTAACGTGCTAAAAATTTGGGATATGAAAATCAAAAATAAGAACAAATAAAATAATCATAAAAATGTGTAAACATAATTTAGCATTCATATAATCGTGTTTTTATCTACTCAAGCTGTGACTTAAATTATGTTTACGTAACATAATATTGACTTTCAAAAAAACAAATAATAGCAAATAATATATAAATTAAATGCTTAAAAAATATGTAAACATAAACTGACAATCTTATAGTTGTGTTTATATTTATTCATCCCTTAAACTGTCTTTAAATAAATATAGAACATAGAAAAATATGTAATAGTGGTTTAGCTTTGTTACAGGTGTTTTTATTTAAGTTTTAAACTGTGTTTACATACTTTATATTTGCTTATTATTGTTTCAGTCTAAAAAATTTATATACAAAAATAGAAATTAATAAAAAGATGTAGGTACATAAACAAAAAAAAATATGTAAGCATGGTTCAACATTTTCAAATGTTGTCACAATATGCATCTATGTTTACACATTTTGTTTTTTTTTATTATTTTTGTACCAAAAATGATATATAAAAACAAAAATCAGTAACAAATAAGACTAACCATAAAAAAAAAAATTGTCTGCGTCGGACCAGACGGTGGAAGTTATACTTCTTTGGCCATTCTCATACACCCACTCGTACGTACAAAAAAAAAATTCTTAAAAAAAAAAATCTTAAAAAAAAATTTCTTAAAAAAACACTGTGACGTACAAAAAAAAATCTTAAAAAACACTCTGACGTAAAAAATCTTAAAAAAAAAAATTCTTAAAAAAATATATATATATATATTATTATTATTATATTAGTTCTTAAAAATTTGTTCTTAAAAATTTGTTCTTCCTTTTGAGCGTGACGCGGTTTCTCGACCAACATCCCATCCCAATGTGTCTAACGGGCGCAAAGAAGTATAACTTCAAAAATATGTTAACATGGTTTAACATTCTTACAGTACGGTTGTGTTTTTTATTTATTCAGGCTTTAACAATGGCTAACTATAATATATTATGTTAATTATTATTTTTGTGTATTAACCTAACAATATTGATATTCAAAAATAAAAAATAGTAAGAAATAAACATAAAAAACATGTAAACATGATTTAACATTGTTTCAGTTTATGCTGTAAGAATTTAAAAATTTGAAGGCTTGTCGTACAATTCGATGTATTTCTTTATTTCTATCTAAAACATGTTCCCTTCGAACTTGTGCAATTCTTCGTAGTACGTCTTATATAACCTTTCGAATGACTGCATCTTTGTTTTATATTTCCAGGTGAATTCCATCCGTGCAAGCCGGTGGTACTAGAAGTGTGGCCGATACTGTCCCGCACGTTCGACAAGTACCAAAACGACATAAGAATAATGGAGAGGTGTTGTCGAGCCGTGCGATTCATGCTACGCTGCGTCAGCCAACAAGTGCGGGAACTGCTGGAAAGCCTTGTCAGTCAAATAATCAGAATATACTCGGTATACAAACACTCGTGCTTTCTCTACGTGGGCAGCATCCTGGTAGACGAGTATGCGGTGGACGCGGATTGCGTCCAGGGTCTCCTCGACATGCTGCAGGCCTTCCTGGAGCCCACCTTCCAGCTGCTGCAGGAGGAGAATGGACTGCGCAACCACCCGGACACCGTGGACGACTTCTTCAGGCTGTGCGCGAGGTTCATGCAGAGGGCCTCTCTGTCGTTCCTCCAGTGCGCCTCCCTGGTACACATACTGCAGTGCGCCCTCATGGCGTCGACCCTCGACCACAAGGAGGCCAACACGTCCGTCATGAAGTTCTTCTATGACTTAATCAACCAGGGTCAGAGCGGCAGGTCCCAACCCAACTTCCAGGAGAGGAAGATGGTGGTGCGCAGGATACTGGACGAGTACGGCCAACAGCTGGTCACGAACCTGCTGCACGCCTGCGTCTTCTACCTGCAGTCCTACATGCTCAGCGAGGTGGCGGACGTGTTCGTGCAGCTGCTGGACTTTGACAGGGAGGTGACGAGCAAGTGGCTGGCCAACGGGCTGGATACCCTGCCCAAGCAGAGCAACGGGGGTATAATAGCCGCCACGCCACAGCAACTGAATGATATACACGTAGCCATAACTAGGTGAGTGTTTCTGTTGTTCTTGTTTTCAGATACAGGGTGTTTTGGAGAAGTGTGCTGTTAATTTTCATAGAATATGTCAAAATTAAGAAAAATGTTTTTGGTCATTTGATTTTGAGACTGAAGTACAAATATTTTAAAAGGGCATAGAAATTAACGGAATCGTCCATCAAACAACTTCCACTTATTTATGAAACGAAAAACAATATTTCCAAACTATATTAAACCCCTGTTTATCGCCGATTCTGGTCCCCTGTTAGCTAGGCTAGGTAATATTATGCATGTCAAAGGTAGTGCCACTATGAAAGAAAAATTTATTTACAAAATTGGTATTTGAAGAGAATTCCAGAATTATTCTCTGTTTTCTTTTCTACACTAAAACTTGTCATTGCAAGGATTTTTGTACTTGCTGGGGACCTCTCCTTTTCTCCACTGTTTTTTTTCCCTCAGTCGAGAAAAATCACAAAGAATAACAATAAAATACATGCTCAAATACATAAAAAATACTGTCATATGTTTACCGCCAAGGAATTACAAGAGTTGTTCAATGTGGTTCAAACAGGATTGAGCATAATAATTTGTCTACTCAGAAAACGTCTTTGGTATTACACTGCCACACGATAATATGAACTTGTGATACTTCTCATAAATCAGCACCTTATCCGTCATGTTGACCCTTGAAATTGACATGTTTGTAAATACACGAAAAATAAAATTTGTAAAGAGAAGTACTGAAAAATTATTACAAACTAATCGCCATGTGATTTTTTTTTTTTTGACAGAATCTGATGCAGGCGCCATCTATAGGCCGCTAGTGTAATACTTCACGCCGATAAATTTTTAAACCTCTTGTATTGTTGGGGAATTAAATTCTGTTAATACTAAACAATAATAGACAATATTTTGCAAACACGGAATTCCAGGAAACAACTACTCTGCGGGCTAATGCCCCGACCAGCATTGAATTACACCTGGAAAACCTATAGCAACAGCTAGAGTCATTCGTCAGACGCCCACCAGACATATACCGGTTTCGAGCTTATTAGCTTTTATCAGTATGCCATAGGTGAGGTATCCGACGAATAATCCTAGCTGCTTTTGTCTGTCTAACCCGACAGAAGGGACCATGAGTACGCTGAGGTAGAACTAACTACATCTATCGGCCGTTGCTACTCCATGCCGGACTGAAAATGTCACAGGCACGGCGTTCTACATGCAGTAGACGCCATTGAAAGCTTCGACCTTTATCGCGCTAGGATTATTCGGATACCTCCCTATGGCATACTGATGAGAGCTAATAAGCTCGAAACCGGTATATGTCTGGTGGGCGTCTGACGAATGACTCTAGCTGTTGCTATAGGTTTTCCAGGTGTAATTCAATGCTGGTCGGGCATTAGCCCGCAGAGTAGTTGTTTCCTGGAATTCCGTGTTTGCAAAATATCGTTTCGCCGATCGCGATAAAGGTCGACAGCTTTCAATGGTGTCTACTGCATGTAGAACGCTTCGTGCCTGTGACGTTTTCAGTCCGGCATGGAGTAGCATAGATGTAGTTAGTTCTACACCGCGTAATAATAGACAATCTTTGCTTAAAATTATTAGTACTGAAATATTTAGTGTTTTGTAAAAATCCTTTTATACTAAGCTAAATCAAAAATTTTATATGAAAGATCCTTAAAATGGTCGTACAGTCTACCCTCAATTTTTTTGCACATTATTTGGGACCTCCTTTCAGTGGGTATGAGACCAATAATTTATGAAAATTTCATACATTTCTGAAACTTTATGCAAAATAAATTTCAATGAAAAATTTCATGAAATTTAACAGTACTGAATGTGAGTCGCGTATTTTAACGTAAAATATTAGTTTACGTAAAAAAAGCTAACTTTGCCAAAATTGCTATAAAATTATATATCATGCAATAATAAATCTATTGATTCAGTAAAAAGACGTATAATTCTATTAAAAAAAATTGACAATCATTCATCATCAAGGCTACAATCAGTTCGTAGTATTTTTTAAGTTAATGTGAAACTTTTTTTTTTAATTGGATCCATATGATGAAGTATATGCAGGAAACATAACCTCAAAAAAGTTATATTCCAAAATGTCTGGGAAAGTTTATAGCTAGGGTCGCTATAAAAATAGTTAACTAGTTGACAATAAAATGTTGGTTTCATTTTCTGTTGGTATATTTAAATTTTTTTGAATAATAGACAATATTATATTAAAAGGATCTAATATTTCAATGTTGGTAGTAAGGATTTTGCCCGAAAATGAGAGATGTTGCGGTTGTCAATCTATAGGCGTTAATTGAAAATTAACACCAATGACATATTTAGAAACATCCGCTACCATTTTTCAATTTCGTTTTTTTTTTTTTTTTTTGGAGAAACGACCAAAATGTTACACAAACATTTTCTGTGATAAAAAAAATGTTGGTGTACCAGTCTCTGAGTTTGTGGTACCTATATCCAAAACATCCTGTATGTTTCATTTATATAATGCCACACGTATCGCTCTTTTCATTTCATTTCATAAAAATCGAATTGCATCGTAAAAATAAAAATTTTTGTTCTAGGTCAACTACATCAAAATCTGTAACACACGCTTTAAAAGATTTGACAAGATTGTACCGTTAGATGTAATTTGTAATATAAATTTTATATTGATTTCCACCATTACGTACATTTGTATTATTTTACAAGATATTATTTAAAAGATATGACATATTGAAAGTGTATTTTTATTGTCATAAGATCTAAATAAATCATTGTTAGTGTTTATAAGTAGAAGTTTATTTCACCGTTTGAATTAAAAAAATTGACAATTAAATTCCTAGGGATAATAAATCGTTCATGAAAAATATATTAAATAAAACTATCTTTGAAAATTATTTTTATTCTTTAATTTACAGCAATAGAAAAGTACTTTAAATCATTTCTATATTTCATCTACAACGTGCATTTAAGTAGATCATTAGTTACATTAATTTTTTACACTATCACATAATGAGTACATCCAAATATGATACAAAAGATGTCAGAGTGACAACCACTTCCCTCTCCAAGATTAACTGTTCTAACGGATTAGACGGGACCTGGAATATCAAATTTCTCTTCCGCATTTACTGTACCACATCTAATATCTAAATTAAGGTGTGATCATTTGTACTTGGATTCATCGTACTGCGCCCTTTTACATGCATTTTTTAATGTAATTAATTCAGCGTCTTAGTGATTAAACTCACTGAGCTTTAGGTCAGGTAAGTACAGCGGATGGGAATAGTATTAATGGAGGGGAGGGGTCACAAAACAATAGCAAATTTTTAAGGAAGAGATCTGATATAGTACATTCCATCGAGGACAGTTAAAGATGATAATAAGTTAAGAAATTATTATGATTCAGTTTCGAGTATTCAATTAATTATTTTAATTTAACGCGACACATTTTACATAAATAATTTTTCCTTTCCAATATAAGTATTTGCTATGCAAAGATTATAACCATGCAGAAGCTATAAATATTTAGTCATCGACCATCTAAGTGTTTTTAATAAAATAAATAATGAAAAGTATACAGGGTGTCCCAAACATAGCCTGCCAAAAATTAAATGGGGTGTGCGACCACAAATAAAGAAAGTTATATAAACATTGGTCGGTGAATGCCCCCCTAATCCCCTTAGAGGAGTACCTGAACATTTGATTTTTTCAAAATCTATCTAAAACGGATTGAGATAAAGTAATCAAATTTGAAATTGAGAATTACAATGTTCTAAAAACAGTTCTGCACAATTTGTCATAGGCGTACCAAACCGGTGGTTCATTGAGTAAATATTGCCTTAATTTTATAATAGCTCGAAATATTTGCCGTTGGATCAAAAAATTAAAAATTTTGGACAATTTTACAGAAAAAGGTACTCTTGCTGTTCTGTTTTGCGAGTAATATTAATTTTAAAATTGAGATATGCAAATGCTTATATTTATTATCCTTAGTAGGCTTGGACAAGATAGGCTATGGACAAGGTCAGTTTATTTGACACATATTACAGACGATTTAAACATTTTTCATGTTTTAATACGCTATATTAAAATTGCCAAAAAATTATATTGTTGATATGCACTTTAATAGTATTGTAATACTTCAAAACGTTTGAATAACACCTTTAATATGTATCAAATAAGCCGACAGTATTTTCTCACAGCCTACTAGGAATATTTTGACATGTCAAAATTTTTAAATTAATATTCTAAAACGGAGCAGTTCTTCAAAGGGAAATGGGAGTTTCCTTTTCATCTAAAATTCATCTAAACTTTTAATTTCTTGGTCCGACAGCTAAAATATCGAGATACAAAAAAGTTAGAGCAATATTTACCCAAGACCCTCTAGTTTGTCATGTCTATGATTATTTTTGGAACACTAGATTTTTATATAACATTTTATTGTTTTATTTAGGAGGTTATTGAAATATTTAGCAAAGATTAGATTCTGGGCTTCCCTTTTAGGGGGCCATAGCTCCCTTAGGGGCGTTTTCCGATTTATATTTATATAACTTTTTTCTTATTTTTCACAACAGTTAAAATTTGGCCAACTAGTTTTGGAACACCCTGTATAAGTAACAAAAATTCAAATAATTATATGCAGTTACTAAATACATGCAAATATATTTTTTTAAATATTTTTGTTTCTTTATAATTCAAAACAATAAATGAACATTTCGTTAATACCATCATTTTTATTTTCCAATATTTTATGCTTATTGATATGTATGTCTTTATTTATATGTATTATGATGTATTAAGTAAAATTCCTCAAACCAGTGGTACGACATCTGAGACATGAAGGCAGTATCGAAAAAATTTAATTATATGTATTACAAAAATTAACTTACATAATAAGACTAGCACAATTACAAATATTGCGTAAATTCCCTGAAAAGGTAACAAAAGATTTTATTTAAACAATATAAATTCAACCGCTATAAACATTTTCTCAACAGCGAAATATATAATAATAGCAACACCTCAAAAATATTAAAATACTTTGTATACTTTTCTTAAAATACAAAAGAAAAAGACAATATAAACACATTTCCGAAGTGTTAGAACTTTCTGCTTACTTAAAAACGTTGGAATCTGTATCTTAGACCATACACTTAAATTTACTGTGATGTGACAAAATTAAACTTGATGATCTATGAGTGGAATATCGAATTTTCTTGGCACAGAGGAACAGGGAAGCAGCCATAAAATTGGGTGTTCTCTACCGCATACTTCGCCCAGTAAGGCCATCTTGGCCCTATTTGGTCTGAAAGGACCCTGTTGTTTAACTTGCTCCACAGCTGTTTCATCCGTCAGGATGGCCTGAAGCTGATCAATTAATATCGCAGCGACAAACATCCCAAACAATGCACTTTCTAGGAGAAGTATAACGCAATGCATTCTGCAAAAACGACGCATCACACATTTAAAAACATAAATCTATGTTAGCATTACGATTACTTAATATAACTTGTCATGCACTTACATTCTGGCCTGTTTCATGGGAATATCTTCTACGCAGTCTTCACACTCTGCCATCCACGATATTACAACCAAAGTTATCGCATAGGCTGACAATGCTCCTGCAACATGACTGTAGATGTGTTCTATATGTCTCGTTTAATTGTTTACATACCGACATATATTAAAAACTGTATAAAATATTTCTGATTTCTCTCCCCAACACAGTTGTTAATCCAGGGACAGTGGTGATCCATCCTTCTTATGCATCTTTGGCATATTCGACAGTGATGTGCTCTTGGCGGTCGGTAGGTTTCGCACCTTGCGCAAACTGTCCAATTTACAAAATCACAACCTAAAACAATACCAGTTTCACCTTTCCGCACACATCGAATAATATACATTGTTTACCAGAATCGGAGGAATGTATATCAGAAAAATCAACTCTACTTTGCGGGAGGGGAATAGTTCCGGGATCAGTCAACACTGCTTTTATATGGGCGATCATGAGGAGGAATATTATTGTGTTAAACATAAGCACATTGAAGGTACCCCATAAACTGGAAATCAACTCGATATATAAACATGCTGATACGGTTACTGAAATCTATACCTATCGATCATGGTTTGTAAAACTACCCATTTTATTATGACATAATCGGCATAAAATACTGCCAAGTATGTAATTAATACACACACTATTCCACAAGGGTCTTTAACAATCATGTTGCCTATTTCATAAGTATCCTACGTACGTACTTGTTTATTTATATAAGAATTAACTAAAATCTTTTTCATTCAGAAAACCAATAATATGCTGTGGTTTCATCTTCGTTTAAGAAATTTTATGCTTTCACTACTTTTTGCTTTGTTGTGACAGCCATCAATAGCGTGACAAGATTGACAGCTGTCAAAAATGTCAATTTACAAAAGCCAATTTTCTTGTGGTGAATACGTTTTAAACTTGGTACTCTTGGTAGATCCAATTTTATGTATTTAAATTAAATTGAAATAAATCACAAGTTCAGATTTCGAACCAAGTTTAAAACACAATAATACTCATTGCAAAAAAATTGTTCAAATCAAGAACCAAGGACATAGATGGTAATAGGTAAGACCATCTGATAAACGCCCTTATCCAGAAATTTTGCATCCTTGTCAATTGTCGTATCTGCTAGTGATATCACTATCACTAACCCCTCACTAACCATTATAAATATCGTGTGTTTAACTACGGAGATTATTGGGCTTGGGCTTTGGTCCTCATTTATGACCGGAAACACCGCTATGACCTAACCTTAAAGTTACATGGGCTTACCTTAGTTTTTCTATAAAACATTAAAAATTATTTTGTTTGTGCTTGTTTTCTCTTTTATCTATGGTGTTTCTAAAACACCATAAAACGTTTATGCATACTTGCATTTAATAAATTAAAAGTTTAGGAATATAGAGATTGATGCAGTTGTAAATTTTTGTAATGCATTGTTTATACATTCCCTAAAACAGTGGCTTATAATGCTTGTATATTTTTAGTTGTGCAGCTTAGTAGGTATGATCTTGGAAGATTCTCTATTATTCGCTATATCCCTAGCAGACACAGGAGCAATTTTATTTTTATTGGTATATTTTGTATCCTTTTAGTACTTCTACAGCGATAGTTTCACATATAATATGTACATAGTATACATACGATAATTGAAAAATGTTGCAAAGTGGCCCTTAACAGATATGTAGATAATTACTCTGTCTGACTTAGAATGTGATTATTTAAATGCACAACAATGCTGCTCACGTTTGAACCAGTGGGTGTTGCCAAAAATTATAGCTCATATATTCTTGAGTTTTCTATTGCTAATTCACGGACATTGGCTCTTAATGTTGGTAAATTTCCCAATGGTTGGATGGATGGCTTATGAAATTGTCTCAGTACCTAGCGGAAATCTTGGCGTTTATGATCCTACAGAAATTCATAATAGAGGCCAATTGAAAAGACATATGAGAGACTGCATGGTATATCTTGGATATTATCTAATATTTTTCTTTATTTATTTATACTGGTGAGTATAGAAGAAATTATTATATTTATATTTTTCAAAATTTTATATTGATGATTTTAACTTTATATTGTATATTTCATATACACATTGTTGATATTGGTGTATTTTTCTTTTCAGCATGATTGTGTCACTGTTAAAAGGAGATCCTATTAACCGTAAAGATGAAGGTGAAATAATAAACGATTTCTAGATATAAGTTTTAAGTAATAAGATTGCAAAGCTATTATATGTATGCATTAGTATTTATTATATTTTATATCAATATTTATTTTGTATCAAAGAATTGTCAGTCGAATGTGAATCTATTTAATAAATAGGAGAGTATAGTAACTGATTGTTTTTATTATTTATTATTAAGAATAACAAATAAATGAACAAATCAATATTAAATATAAACTGTACCGACTACCCTGGAAATTTTTAAAGTTAAATTGTTAATACAAACTTTTAAATTGTGTAAGAACCGTTTTACACACAAAAATTATAGCAAAAATTTCTCTCATAATTTTGCTAAAAATTTTTGTGGAACTTTTTAGCTGTTCTTTGCAAAAATTTGCCCATAATTTTCGAAAAAAATCTCGTGTGTAAAAAAACGGTTCTAAAAAGCTACTTTATTTTTAATTTTACAAAATAGTTCAATAATAACAACAAGAAGACGAAGAGTAGATCATTTGCTTTATGACGTGACATTTGTTGACAAATTAAGTGACAACAACTGTCACTGGTGACTGCTGCTGATTTTAATCATTTTTGACAATTAAGTGCATCAACACATAGTTACAAAAATTCTGTTTTAAATGATGTGATTTGATAAAAATGTGTTTAGAAAAATTTATGGAATGTTTATCTAGATGGAGGTTATGGATTAGACCACTGTTTATTTTTGTGTATGCTCTAGCTGCTTTAGTGTTTGTGCCTTTATTTCTGGTAAAATCTTTAGAAGATGGTTTCAATAAACACGATCAGGAAATTCTAATAGGCGGAGTTTTTGTCGGGGTTGCCATTCCTTTGTCATTATGGGAGATAATACTCCACGTTATACATTACACCCAACCAAAATTACAGAAACATATTATACGGTATGTTTATTCGTTAAAATAAAAATCAGATATTAATTAATTCTTGTTATAGGATATTATGGATGGTGCCAATTTACGCAATCAATGCGGTAAGTAAAACAAAATATTTTACATTACAAATATTAATTAGCGGTATATAAAACTACTTTTATTTAAGTGGGTTGGTCTAATATATCCAAAAGAATCTGTGTATGTGGATAGCTTGAGAGAATGCTACGAAGCTTATGTTATATATAATTTTATGAAATTTCTTTTAAACTATCTGAATATGGAAATGGATTTAGAGGCAAGTTTGGAATTGAAACCACAAGTTAAGCACATATTTCCCCTATGTTGTCTACCAGATTGGGAAATGGGCAGGTGAGGATATTAACAACTATTAATCAAATAGCAATAATTAATTGAATATTTTAATTTGTACATTCGTTTCAGGGAATTTGTATACATTTGCAAGCACGGAATATTGCAGTATACTGTAGTCAGACCATTAACTACGGCCATTTCATTGTAAGTACATACTCGTTTATTTATTATTATGGAGATAAAATATGATGAACATTCTTTGGTCTGCTTCATGTTCTCTGTTTTTGTTTGATAATGTCATTAACCAATTAAGATAACATTTTCTGAAATCAATATATTGTTTTATACACACGTTTCAGCTACATGATGCAACCAACAAATATTTTTTTCTTATTTTAATATGTTTATTCATAATTTTAAAGATGCAATGAATTTTTGAATATTTTAGTCTTTGCAAAGTGTTTGATGTATATGGCGATGGACAATTCAAAGCAAATGTCGCCTTTCCCTATTTAATAGCTGTAAATAATGTATCACAATTTATTGCCATGTACTGCTTGGTTATGTTTTATAAAGCAAGTCTTGCAGAATTAAGGCCCATGAAGCCTTTACCGAAGTTCCTATGCATCAAAGCCGTAGTGTTCTTCTCATTTTTGTAAGTATAAATCAGTCTTTTGTAATACATCATCTGTTTAAGATATTTTTCCTACATAATTTCACGTTTTTTTTGTTAATGCCATCATAACTTTTAGCCAAGGAGTTCTAATTGATCTAATGGTCTATTTTAATATAATTATGCCAAGCCCCAACAGTCCCGACGATGGATTGAATCTGTCCACTAGATTACAGGTATTTATTTTGTATCAGTGATCTTACAGAATAACAGCATTTTCTTTCAAGGATTTTCTAATATGCATCGAAATGTGTTTGGCTGCCATTGCTCACCACTATAGTTTTTCGTATGAGCCGTACGTTAGACCTGGTTTGCAGAATCAGTCTTGTTGCGCAGCGTTTTTAGCAATGTGGGACATATCTGATGTCCACACGGACATTCGCGAACATTTAGGCATAGTCAGTAAGTGATTTTTCCTTATCGAGTTATTTAAACAAATAAAAGGGTATGAAATGCTGAATAAATTGCAAATGAATGAAATTGTGCATATATTTTAGTTCTGTGCACATATTCACACAAGTTATTAAGAAATTAAAGTAAAACAATATTTTTACTGTGCTTCTTTGTCCATTACTGTTTACTGCATGTAAATATTTTTATAATTTAGTTATTTGTGTTTTTTAATTCGTTATGTTTTTGTTTCATATTTAGTAATGTTTGACAATTTTTTCTCTATAATCGGTTAGTTCTGTCACTTTACTGAAAATTTAATTATTTCGACGTTTTGTAGGTTTGTCAAAATCTGATTTATCATAATATTTTTTAAGTTATGAAATGTATCCCTAAAATTTTATACAATTGAGAAGAAAAAATAAGTGTTTATTTACTATATCTCTGCAATAATGATTAGATTAATTTGTTTGCTAAAGCTCCATAATATTGACTTAGCACTTAAATATCAAAAATCAATACACAGAGTAATAACATATTTAAATATACTTTTATGAAATTTAAAACGACTGTTGGCAGACACTTACATAAATGCCCTTAAATGTCAAAATCTTCAATTGTCGCAATTCATGAAATTCACTAACCACTAGATGGCTCTGTAAAATTTTTTTAGGTGAACGTGTATTTTAGGACTTATCAAAACCATTATTTTAACATTAATGTATGACAAATTCCTAAAGTGCATATATACAGGGTGAGTCAGTCATAATGTCATTAATTTTAACCACGTGTTTGGAAGGCCTAATAAAAGCAGAAAATCGAAAAAAAAAATTTTTACTCGACCTTTGAAAAAATAAACAAATCACCCTATAAAACTCGGTAACACGACGCTCCTGGTACGCTACAAACTTTCTGATGGCGCAGCCATATGACAATCGAGTCACGAAGGAAACATTGTTGCCACATCATGTCTACATACATAATATATCGTCTAACACTTCAGCCTGTTATTTAAATTTACCACCACACTATTTAAAACATAAACAAATGAATATTATTAAGTAGTTTCTTCTACTATTTTGTTCTTTATATACATGTCTTTACTATATAGGTAGTTCTATCAGTAGAAGAATCAGAGGAAGAAGCATGTACACCATCCCGAGGGGAGACGACGAATATTCCAATTTAGTGTCTCCGAGGGGGGCACATAGCGTACCCACCCCGGGTTTCTACCAAAACGATGATGAACTAGTCGTTAATTATGGTACAGTAAATTCTAGTCAACCAGTAAAAGTACATAAAGCCGGTTATAAAATATAAAATTTTATTAGGATATTATATTTTTATGCAGTCTTCATTTCATAACTCTTTTTACATTGCCTTCTGGAAAAACGCTTTTATTCTAAAATTTGGTGCTCTTTTTACATGAGATTATGTTAGGAGACTTAAAATATACAAAAAAGCTTTATGTGATACAGGGAGCATCAAATGTCTTAAAATTTTGTAGATTGACGCTCACTGTATACGAATTAAATTTTTATTCATGATCAAGACAAATTTTTCAATAAGTGCTATTAAATTTTGCACATATCTTTTAGCAGATGTTTATAAATAATATATAACTATATTTTTTATTTTTTATATATCTTTGAATGTAGTTTTTATTCTGATACTTAGTACGTTGAACTATAAGTTGAAATAGGTTTATAAATTAATTTAACCAAGAAAGAACTAGTCTGTAGATATAAATTTTTATTGTTTAAATAAATATTTCAATTTCTTGATTGCATTTATTATTTATATACGCGGAAACATTTATATCAACTTGGTTTTTCATAAAACACCCTGTATATTATTATATTTTTGGATTCTCCACTATTTCCTGATTGCATTGATATAAACATGTAATGATTTACTGTTTGCGAGATATTGATGATTAAGTAATTCCATAATTAAAATTTTGTTTTTTTATTATAAATAATGCAAAACTATATTTGAATTAATTTTATGGAGCAATTTAACGAATAAAGTTAAAAATTAAAACCTATATCGTTTTTTCAATTACTTAAACAATTACATTATTTTTGGGTGTTGGTTTATGTAATCTTATTGCTTCTTGTAATCTATCTTAAATTTCTAAAATAGTGGTGGTCTAGTTATATAAACTAGCACTTGCTAGCACTAGCACTATCATCCCACCGACCTATCAAACTGGGTAATAAAATCATTTATTTCGAGATTCAAAAGATCTAAATAACATTGGCCTTTAAATTTTCCTGGCAGCACCATACGATGGCCGGCAAATAGTCCAGACCTAACCTCACTTGATACATTTTTATGTGGCAATTTTAGACATTCAAAATAAAATACAAGAAGCTATAGATTACGTTTAAATTTTTCGATACCTCTTGAAATAACAGTTACAATTGAATCTAATGTTTACATATGATCAGAGACACTATTTCCTAAAAATTAAATAGTAAATGATGAAAAAAATTATCTGGTTTGCTATTTTACTCCAGCTATTTAATTTTGGTACATATACACACTCATACCATATCTGCTAATTCTTGATTTGAATGAGGCATTCTTTAATAAAGTAACGTAAATTTATAATTTTTCGTTTTTTTACTGTTGGAATTTCAGCTCAACAAGAGTATCAGTGATCTATGAGATTTTGTATTGTTTATCATGTATGTACATCTAGTTAGTTTGTTACATCAGTGACAGCTGACAGAAAATTTTAATTGCTGAAAATGGATAACAGCGATAAGACCAAGCGGAAAGACTCAAAGCAACCCCCAAAAAAAGAACGTTCAACAGAGAAGACCACTGAGAGAGGTATTCAAGAAACTAAAGAAGAAGCTAAGGATGAGATCGAAGTTAAAGAGAAAGATATAAGAACGATTACGATTAGTCTGGACTACTATCAGAATATAGTAATTGATTTTACTGGAGAACTTTATGCTTTTCATAAAGCGGAGCTTTTGAAAGAGAAGTTTAGAATTTAAATGAAAGATTTCGTAGAATTTTTGTTAGTCGTTTTATGAGAAGCTTAAATTATTAGATATTATAGAAAATAATCCGACAAAGTAATTGTTTTTATTATCGAAAATTCTAGATTCCATTGCATCCAGTTGCTGATATTCAAACAAAATGCAAGTACCTAGACAAAAACCTAGGAGAAACCTCTCTCATGCCGATAACAGATGAACCCAATTTACCTATAAACGAATCGTTTACTTTTAAAGTGAACATTAATTGCAAGAAAGACAGTGACCAGTTGATTTCATCACCTGCTCTATGTAAGAACGATTTATACATTCGATTTTTAACGCCAATTACTAATCCTTTGCAGTAACGGTTTTGCAATACGTTGGAACCTGCGATCCTAGCTTATATGAGCAGTTACAATTGTGCGAGAATGCGAAAAATGTCAGTTCTGCCAAATCATTTGATAGTATCGTCAGCATATACGAAGCATTTACCGGAGCTACAGTAGATCGTGATCTCGTTGACGTGGAAGTAACAAAGGCAGTGCCTAAAGTGCGGAAATCTGAAAAGAAAAAGGAGAAAAAGGGTAGTAGTAAAGGTTCTAAGCCCTCAAAAGGTACCAAGGGAACCCAAAAAAAACAAAAACGAAAAATAAGTGAGCAGGCCAGTGCTGATTCTGTGTCTACGGACTCAAAACCTGCAGTATACGGAATATGTGTCATAGACTTTTTGCCTTTATTTTATGGTAATATTTCCCGTCCCGTTACAAACAAAACATGAATACGACAAACGTTAAGTAATTTTCACATTTGCAGGAAAGTCCAGTTATACAGAAACGTTCACGATAAATCCCATCGAGACATTTTACGACGAGCGCATGCTTACTTATAAAATTCGCCCAAAACTCACTGCGACTGTTTCCATCGATAAAGAGATATGTTTTCCTAGCACCGTTATCCTGAATTTCACTGTAGAGTCTATTTTGAATGTCCCTTCAATTATGAAACCGGACATGGAGTACAAGATATGCGCCTTCCTTCCTATGGAAAGTTCTGTAAGATTTCACACGGTTAGAAAGAATAGAACATGACAAATATTCTTATTTTAAGTCGAGTGAAGCGACGCTGTTTGCAAATCCCAGTTTTCACTCAAAATGTCACAGAAACGTCATGAAATGCTGGCCTGGTATTAAAAAAATTGGTGTCGATGCTAATACAACAAGATACAAGTATGTTTAATTCAGTTTACCTACTGTAAATCACGATTCGGCGATAACAATATGTTGCAAATATGGAACTCCAGGAAACAACGTGTTACACGTTACTCATGGTCCCTATTGTCGGGTTAGACAGACTTAAACCAGCTAAGGTTATTCATCGGTTACCTCATCCGTTGAAAGCTAATAAGCTCAAAACTAGTATATGTCTGGTGGGCTGCTAACGACTGACTTTAGCTTGCTTTATGCTTTCCAGATGTAATTCAATGCTGGGATATTAGCTCGCATAGCAGTTTTTTCCTGGAATTCCGTATTTGAAATATAAGTGTTACTTTTGAAATGTAAGTGGGATAATAGAGGATGTGACCATTTTTCCTAAAGTTAAACAATTTTTTCAAGATTAAAACATTGTCAGACAGAAAATTTTGAAACTGGTCCTGTTATGTAGAGTGCATGAAGCAATTTCAAGGACATAAACTTCTTTTTAGGGACTCTGAGACTGAGATTAATTTAAAATATATAAAAATACACTATTTCCCATAAAGAAGGTAATTCTGCAAAAATCACAGCATATCTGCTAATTCTTAATTTGAATAAAACAATATAAATTAAATAAACAATACATTATATAGTGTCGTTATTTACTCTCATGTCCTCTATTACCTCTGAAAGGATACATCTGAAGCCTTAATTTCTTATGCATGTGTATAAACTCTTTGTAATGTACTATAGCATATTTTTCGTTTTATGTCTAGAGTTAGTGAAGACAATATTAAAAATACAGTAACTGGAATCGATAATATCGAGAGCTGTATACAAGAGAGTAACGTCGTAATCAGTTTTAACACGTTAAAAAGGAATCTCTTATTAAAGGATGGAATGACTGCATTATCTCATCAAATTCAAAAGTATCGAAAAATTATGTTAGAAATTTTTATAACTTTTAAAGAGGTAAAGTATAATAATTACGAGTACGCATTTATAACTTACCTTCTATTATCTTTGAAAGAAACCTAAAGGAAGTGCTAAAACCTCGGATACTGATCTGGAGATAACCAAGGATACATCTAGTATATCGATGAAGTCTGTTAAAGATTCTAAGAATAAGCAGCCAACTGAAACCGTGAAAAAAAAATCTCAACATTTACATCTCATGGCAATAGTTGATGTCTCGTCGTTACTATACCCAGGAGGTACAAAAAAAAAACAAAAAAAATGTAGGCAACACTAAATTTGATTTATTCCACTTTAGTAACAAAAGTTCGAGTAGCAACGCAGTTGACTACATTCAGTTTGTACGAGGCTCTCAAAGAGACTGGTACTGTGGATTCATATTTTGTACCAAAACAACTAGAATCAGATAATGTAGAAGAAACAGTAGCAGAGCCCGAGGTGCCCAAAACTGACAAGAAATCAAAGAAGAAGGAAAAATCTTCAATGGCTTCGAAATCTTCCAAGAAAGGATCCAAAAAATCTTCAATGTCAAGAACGGACTTAAATCAAGTGAGGAAAATAGTGTGATTTCATAAGAGTGGACTATTCCTAATGCATTTCTAGGCTTTGCCGCCAGCACCGGAAGCAGTGCCTGAACCGGATCCGAGTAATCCTGTGTTTAACGAAAGTGGAAAACCAACTTTTATTATTACGGAAATAGAACTATCCCAACCCATTCTTAAGAAGCGCGATGTGGAAGACCTAAACAATGCGTACGTCAACCATATATTAATGTCAAAAATAATACAATTATTTATTTATTTATTTAATACCTAAGTGTTAAACTCATTTACAGCACAATATAAAGCATAAAACATACATAAAAAATAATGATACATGCCAAAACAGTAACTTTAAACTAATAGTGAAGTACAGTCAAATTTGATAAAACACAACAAAATTTGAGAAACAAAAAAATTAATAGATGAAGCCGGTACTGTCACAAAATTACTGCTATGACTACCATTATGAGCAACAAGTAGAAAGACTAAAGAGAAAATAAATAAATTAAAACTCAAGTCTGGCAGCAACGTGTAATAAAAAATGAACGGATAAAAAATTGGAGGAAGGAAATAAATAAAGTTTTATAACACCTATTTTATATCACAAATTCAACTGCTTTTCCGTTATTGTTATTATTAATTAATAAAATTAGTTTGTGGCCTCAATTAACACATTGACGAATGTGTGCAAATGCAGACATATGTACAAGGATACGACTGGGATTGCAGACGATATTTGGCTCATTGAAAACTGCACATCTGCCATTACAGTCACAATTACACAAAAATGTAATATACACTTCTAGATGCGGTATAGTACTCTTTTTTACATATTATTGAGGTGTCCACAAATGTATTAATAAAATAATTTGACTTAACTGATGTTACAATTGTTCACAATTTTGTTCACCAACGTGTAAACACATTTTGACCATCTTAGCCAGTTTGTCTGAACCGACGCAAATATTTATTGTCTGTTTTGAAGTCGTTAAGTTATTGGCCGTTGCACTACCACGGTAAAAGTAGCTGCCTTTGGCACATGTCTACCGGAAAATTGTTCTGCGTACAGACAAGAAGCTGCTATAAAGCCTTTTGTTTTACTTCACTATAAATTATAACGATATCCATCAACTCTGAGTTGCTATATACGTAAGCTATTCTTGACACTAAAAAAACTAATGTAAACACTATCGCAAAACCGTTACTACTAAAATAAGATTTCAGTATTCGGTATCGCCTGGGCTAGGTGGAGAGAGAGTGCCCTACTCATAGCGCACAACGCGGAACTATAGTAGCCCACTGATATAAAAGTTCAAAATACTACAACTTCAATAATTTTTCTATATAAAGACTCATACCATTATTTATTTACCACTCAACAAAGTTGTCAAGACCATACTGCAAGTTACAGCTATCAAAAACCACTTATTGGAGCGTATAATTTTAAATCACCAGTAAAAAGAAGAAATTGGAAATACTCAAAACAATGAATTATATGTCATTAACAAATATGTCAAAGAGAAATGGTCCAAGATGGAAACCCTGTGGAACCCCTGATGGAACTAGTATTTCGTGAGAATAGAAATATTTAATGCGGACCAATTGACGCCTATCTTGAATATAAGAGCCAAACCATTACAGCAGGGGATCCGATAAACCATCCAGCTTCTAAATTAGCAATATATATTGTTGACCCTGTTAAAAGTCTTGGAGTGGTGTGTATAAATTGCATCAACATGTTCCTTCCTCTTCAAAGCTTCAGACAAGAAACTGGTATGTTATAGCAAATCGAGTTTGGTAGACCTCAAAATATTAATAGGTTTATAATTTGTAATGTCAACTTTGTTACCAAATTTAAAATTGAGGGAATTAAAATTAACCTTTTAAACTGAGGGAAAATTGCCAATAATCAAAGATTCCTTAAAAATTATAAGGGTGCGGAGTCAGTAAATTAAAACTGTAACTTATGCGCTGAGTTTGATAGTAGATATCGGAGATTGTAAAGTAGCAGTGCGAAAAATTGGAATTATGGCGATCTGTACATTTGTAAGAAGTATTACAATTAAGGTTGCTATAAACTGTAGAAAAATAATCTGCAAACATATTAGATATCAAAACAGGATCATAACTAGTAATATCTATTATTATTATTATTCACTTTTATGAAAAAAATATGATTTTGTTTATAGATTGCAGAGTTTGCTGGAAGAAAGAAAGCAGACCTCTTGCAAAATCGTTTTAACCCATCAAGTAACTAAAGATTACTACAGAGAGGTATTAAACCAGATAACCAAAGACATGTATGACAAATATAAACAGTACATATCTATAAAAGAGAAGGAAAATAGCACTGTTGCAGGTAAACCGATGTACCTTCAAACTTGTATGTTTCACTCTGTAACTCTTTTCAGAAAAGGATTTTATAAAATATTTAGAGAGTGTGGGTGCGTACCAAACTTACTTGACGTCCATAAAGGAGGCGATCTCTATACTTACCACGACTAAATTCCGTATTGACGAAATCGACAAGAAGAACCCTGACTTATATTATAATTTTATCGGTGAACTATTCGTATACCTAGTTTCAGAAATGAACGAGATTTTAAACAGGTTAGTTTGTTCTGGATTGGAACCAGTTATCACTCCGAAGCCAAAACCTTCGGAGACACTGTATTTCAACGCAAAGGAAGCTGCCGCATTAGGAAAAAGAGACCTAGCAGACAGATATTTCTTAGAAGTAGCTAAACAATATTCTTCGATACCTTTCTGACAAATGTATCATTTTAGATAATTTGTTACGACGAGAATAATCCTAACAGTTGGTTTTACTACGCAGTTTTCAATTTAGAATTGAAGCAGTACGACAGAGCCTATGAATGTGTATTAATAGCCTTAGAAAAACAACAAAGTCATCGATACAGGTTAACATGTAAAATATATTTTCTTGGTTGATCTATAAACATTATAAACTTGCAGCCTTCTCCTTCTCGGCATCATGTTGGCAAACAAAGGGCAGAAGAATGAAGCCGAAACTTGTTTCTTAAATCTTTTGGTGTACGAACCGCGATGGATAGAAGGTATTACCCTTGTTTATATACAGGGTGTTCAGTCAGGCTTGGTAAAAAATAATGTGAATTAAAGCAAGCTACCTTAATACATTTTTACTTCCTTAAGAAGTTATAGGCCTGAGAAAGTACTTTTTTATTTTTATTATGATAATATTTTTACTTGAAGGATGATTTTACTCAAATTTTATTAAACGAGTTTTTTTTTTGTAAGATGAACAGGAATATTCAATTGATTTTTGAGTATTATTATTCTTTTCAATTTTTTTTAACGAAAGATGTTTTTTAAATATGGTTAATTATTTTAAACTAGCCTTCAGGTTTAAAAAAGGTATTCTCCCCAAAAGGTCCCCACAATGCACCATTTTAGAGAAAACTGTTCAACGTATTTGTTGAGCTTGGAAATCAATACAAAAATTCTATCAAATGATTAAATTAAACAGTTATTGCAGTTAGTAATGTCATTTTTATAAAACAGTATAAAACACAATACAGAGAAATATGAGAACATGACAGAAAGACAACATTTAAAAATAACAAAATAAAAAAAATCACTTAATCCCAAACGCAATAGCGCAAACAAAATTCTTTATTTAAAATGACTATCCTTAAAAAAAGTGTGAAATGAATAATATAGTGGCAATTAATTTTTTTTGCATGAAACACCCTCTCTAAAATCCGCTAAAGAATTTGCTGTTTCATTTTCCTCAACTATTTTCAAAACACTCGCTCTATTATATATAAATTGTTTATATGTAATATATTTTGTATTCAGGTTGGGTTTCCTTGTTCTTATTTTATAAAAAAATTGAAAAATACGAAGGAATGGATATGGCTATGGATATGGTGAAAAAGTATTTGGACGACGAGAGGGTAACAACAGATTTCTTCAATGAAACTGAAGATTTGCTTTGGACTTCCAAATTTTGCCCTAGGACAATATTTTTCCGCACCGCGGTGCTTTTCTTAAAGATGAGAGTCTACGAAGTAATTAAATTGTCTAGCATTTTTAAATCATCTAGTATTTTACGATTCTCCTATTACAGTGGGTAGAGATGGCACTGGTCCAAGAAGTCCAACAATGTTTTGGTATCACACATTACCTGTTATCGGCTGTGTGTTTGTACCAGGAACTCTACGAACAAGCGTTGGAACATATTCAACATACCAAGGCATATTGTGGGCCGGTAAGGAAATTAAAAAAAAATGAGTTCAACTACAAATTCTAAGAAACTATGTGATTGCCCGTTATATTAAAAATATCAAGATGCAAATGATTCATTTGAATAATTAATTGAATTCTGTAGAATTACGCGATTTCAACATTGTCCGGACATAGCCTCTATGCTCTCAACAGACAAGAGGAAGCTCAAGAGGAGTATTATCACGTTTTAGGGTCTCTCGATAGACCAGACGATATACATATGGTATACATCAACTGCGCCCAAATACTAGATAATTCTGGTAATCGCCAAGAGGCACGAAAACTGATTTTATTGGCTTGCAAGTACAACCCTACACATTATACGTGGTATAGAGCGGGACTGTTGTATTTTCAGGTGAGTGCCAATACCATGTTTCTCTCTTCTACAGTTAAATCTATATAATTATCTTTCTTTCTTTACACCGATTGTCATGCTATACAGGCTGTTTCTTGATGATATGTGAATATTTAAGGGGATGATTCTACATCGAAAATTAATGATAGTTTGCTTTATAAACTATGGTCCAAAAATGTTCCGTTACAAAAATACGGGGCTTAAAGTTTTAGGAAAATAAGTAATATTTTCGACACTGCTTTAGATATTTCCATGAAAATTGGTTTGTTGTGACTATTATATAATAAAGGTGCATATTTTGCAATATAGTCATGATTTCTATCTTTAAAGGCGGCGTGCGCACTAGCACTAATATTTTTAAAGAAAAAAATGGTACGCCAATGGTTTTTTCCCAGATAAAAATTATTTTTGAATTCCCCGTTCAATTTGAAAATTAAGAGCCCTTTTGAGTTTTTTGACTGCAATGCGCCGTTTTTGGGAAAAAAAATAAAAACCGTTGGATGGATAATATTAATATATTGTAAAAATTCCAAGGTGGTGTATTTTCATGGTTTATTTGAAAAATTTTCGGCAACTTTTCACATATTCCCTTACTTTCGTCATTTTTTTTCAATTTGTTCTCAATACTTTTAATTATTTTATTCCACCATTCTATCCTCTGTGTGCTCTTGTTTGTTACTTTTGTACTGCTACATCTTTTCATACCTGCTTCTAATAAATTCTATACGTACATTCAAAAGCGTTAAAGGGAAATGCGTAAAAAACTCGTCATTTTCAGGAAAACGATTTACTAAGTGCGGAAGAGTGTTTCTCGGAGGCGAATTATAAGGATAACCGTTCTCCCGTGTACTGGGGATACTTGACATTAATTAACCTGAAGTTGAGCAGGCTTAGTGAAGCAGAGTTGTGCTATGCGCAAGCTTTAAAGGTGAGTACAAGCTATGGACCTCTTTGTCGTAAATAAACTCGTTTGTTGTAGAATAACTTGGATGATACAATGTGTGAGGAAATAAGAAAGGAATTCAAAAAATGCAGTTCAATGGAAGTATAAATATATATTTAAAATTTGTTTAAAACAGTTCATAATAGAATAAATTGTATACATATTTATGTAAACAAACTTGTAAATAACAGTATCTACCTAACAATTTTCTTTTATAGGCAAATAAAGCACATTTTGAAGGCAATTATTAAGCACCTATAGTTGTCTGAATCAGACTTTTAAAAATTACGCACTAAATAAGAATTAGTCTTAGTCTCTTAATAACAAGCAACACGAAAATTAACTAGATAGTCCTATCTATGTCCGTTCAGTAAAGAATGGGCTATATTTTAAACCGGCAGTGGTCGCTATTTGAGAAAAATGCTCAGTTAAAAAAAAAATCCAATGGCCAGTTAACGCTAGAAACTTGATAAGGGGTTGGTTGGTGGGGTATTGATTTCCAAACTTACCAAACATTAAACATAGTTTTGTCTAAAATGGTGCATTTTGGCGACATGCAACAAGAATATCTTTTTTAAAACTAATCGATTTCCAAAAATCTATCTTTACAAAAAATTTGAAAGGAATTGTTTAACTCAAACATCAATTAGATGTTTGTGTTTATGTCTTATAAAAAAAACCTCGTTTGTCAAAATTTAAGTACAATTACACAACTAATAAAAATAATTATTGAAAAAAAATGAAATAAAAAAAGTACCATCTCAGGTCTAGAACTTCTTAAGGAAGCAATATGGTACTAAGGTAAATTGATTTAATTCACATTATTTTTGTCCAAGAAAGCTAGCCTTAAAGTATGGCCCACTCTTTACTGAACACCCTGTATATATGAGCTACCAAAAATCGGACGTTTGTATTTGATATTTTTCTTAAAAATACGATTCAGTTTTTTGTTAACTCATAACAATTTCTTCACATTAGTTAAACAATTTTTTTTTTGGCTTTTCATTTCTATTTTTAAAATACTTTCCTTACTTATCAGTATAACAATATTATTTTGTTATAATTTTCCAGTACTGACATTTCATTTAGTTTATTCTGTTATTTAAAAAAATTAATAAATATGTAAAAATAAAAGCATAAAAATATTTAAATAAATCACAATAAACTATATAAATTAAATAAAACAATTATTACAGTAAACGATTTCAAAAGAGAAGCAAAGGTTTCTATTTATGAGGCTCTTTATTTTGTTCTTTTTCAGAATATTCCTTTTCCATGCTTTTTTTATCGTTCTTTACCTCTTGCTTTACTGCCTGATCACTTTGCTTATCGTCAAGTTTGAATTTAACTGTTCGTTTGCATTTCTCTTCATTTTGTGCAGACGTTATGACCAAATTGTCTTCTAATTTTGCGTCATCCTGTCCAGCAGCTTCGTCCAGAAACTGATTGTGTTCAATTGCTTCGGAATATTCTTCTTCGCCTTCGTAGTACTGCTCTTGATCCCCATCTTCGTGCTCTTGATCTTCTGTATAGTCTTCTTCATGACTTTCTTCTTCATGAATTTCCCCTTTGCCATGATTTTCCCCTTCTTCGTCATAATTTTCTTCGTTTGCAATAGGAGTTGGACCAACATACTCTTTATCCTGATCCTGAGCGTTGTCGTCAGTTGTTTGTTCTTGTGAGTGATTGTTTTCGTTGTTTCGGTTTGTATATCTCCCTCGCCCCCTCCCTCTTCCTCTTTCACTCCTTCCCCTGCTTCTCCTACCTCTTTGACCTCTGCCTCTACCACCCCGTTCAGTTCTGTATTTATCGTTGAAATCTTTGCCAGCAACGTCTTCGTGTCGAGGTCTAAAATCCTTCAGTTTGTAGTTGGGGATACGTTTAATATCTGCTATTTTAGTTTCTTCATCTATGTGACAATTCCTCTCTCCGGTAGATGCAACCAATTCGACTTTTATATTGACAGGATTTTGTATGAAGGAAGATTTTTCTGTTTCTTGTTGCCGATTTTCTCTAAATGAGCCACCGCCCCGACCTCGCCCTCTTGACCCTCTGAAGTTATGTCCTCTCGAGAAAGTAACGCCTGAAGGCCTCTCCTTTAATGTATTTTATAGTAAATATATTTAAGAATTTATTGTTGATGCCGATTTTATAATTTCATTTATAACGTTAAATAAATATAATGCTATAATGAATACTATATACCTTATAATATGTGTTGTGATATTCGTTAGCGTTTTCCCTCGAAGGATCTTTCAAATAATTGTATGAAGGATCTGGAGGAGGTCCGCTTTTACCCTAAAAATACAGATATACAAAACCTTTTGCAAATTAATCAAAACTATTTGTGTTACCTCTTCCTCATTTTGATGTTTCCGGTCAAGAATTTCTCTGAGGTCCCTCACCCCGAAAAGGTGAAGCGCTTTGCTTACGCTAGCATTAGCCCTACCTCTTCCTCTATACGAAGTACCTGGTCTATTTTGATTTTGGTAATAGGGTCTTCTGTGAGGCGTTGGGGTAACTTTATCATTCTGTTCAGCTTCAGCCATACTAGAAATTTCTAGGTGTATCAAGTTTTTTTTCCTCAAGATACTGTTATCCTTTGTGCGCACTAAATTTATAGAATTTTTTGTTAGATTAATAATCTACCGTAACATGATACGTCAAATGTAACACGTAGAGGTTATAGTTTCTAATTCCAAATTTGAAAATATAAATATAAAAACTTTCCACTAACCTTCAGTGAAATATCACAGTGGTGATAATTATTCAGTTATCGCTCTCGGTACTTTACCAAATCAAATATAATTTACTTTATCGTAAAAAGAACTAATAATAATTTTATCAGGTTACCGGAAAGGTAGATTAGAACTACAAATTTCTTATTTTAGATCTACGTTGTCCACGTATCATGCCCAAATAAAAAATATATGAAATAAAAGCAAAAAGCATAAAAAAGCCTTATGACACGGTATAAAATTGTATATAAAATTTTGCATAGAATCATATAAGCATTTTTTTTATATATTTAGTTTTTGTAATAATTATTGTTATTATAACCAATAACCTATAAATTAAGCAAACATAGGAAAGATGCACTGAATGTTTTACTATTGTTTACATAAAAATGTATTCAGAATTTTATAAAGATAGAACAAGTTTTAATTTTCAGTTTTATATGTAGAAAACTGTGCATTTTGCTTGTATGATACGGGACGAACCACTTTAATATTATAATATCAAATAAAAAGCTATTTTAAATGTTACACCGTGTCATACAGCCTTTTACAATGAATTTTTCAATTTTATCATTTCAGTAATATCTTACGAAACAATTATTTCAAAATTCTATGCTTTCTATGAGCGCGAATATATAAGATTTAAATTATCCAATAACAACATTTCTTTTCACATAAGGACTGTTTTGGTAGGTCCATTTCTAACTAAATGCCAATATTTATTGGACATTGGTATAAAGGTTTCATTTTGATGTAAATAAATTGTTTATTGATACTAGTTTAATTAGAGGCAAGACTACATTTGTTGTTTGTTGACGAGAAGGTACGAAGCACGAAGTCCAATAATTATGGACGGCATCAAATCCCAAGGCGCCAGATATTTAAATCGGGGCGTGTATTTTGAGTTTGTGCGCATGCCGCCAGAGTACTCGAAGTTAGCTGTCATGCAGGGCGTTTCGACTGTGGGTTAGTGAATAAGTGAATGAAAAAACTGTGTTTATTGTAAAAACTTTTAGTTTTTCTCTGCTGGGAAAGTGGAAAAGCTACATAATTAGTTGATATTCATAGAGGTGAGTCTTAGAATAATTTATTTACTATCGGGTGTATCTTTCAGTATATACGGCTTGAAAATGGCCGTCAATAGGTGTAACCACTACAAAATATAGATAATTAGGTATCAAATTCTTCGTAATAATGAAAGTAGGTATTCTTATTACATTACCTTGCTGTTACGTAACAAGAACGATGATGTAATAAGTATGGTCTTATAAGAAGATAAACTAATTGTTCATTTAACCACATTCAAATTCTTGACACAGTTTTTTAAACCCCAAATGTCACTGAACCCAAAAACGGGTCGTTTCTTAAAAAACAGATGCACAGTGTGTAGGCAGCGAGTTAGGACATAATTTATAAACAATAAACACGCCTAGGTATTTAACTTTTATTGAAATGAGTACCGATTTTTCACTTTTTCTATCTTATAAACCTAGTGTATCTGAAAATTCAAGGTATCGATTGACAGTTGACACTACGCTGTTGATTAAAAAAGTAATTTAAATTTTCTCTAAGTAGGTTATCAAATTCGAAATAATTAAGTAATAAAAATTACTATGGGTAATTCTAATTCAATTAAAAACCTTTTAACCCACTCTTCTGTTTATTAATATCAATGATGCGTTTGTGACTCATCATTTTATAGACAGCCTTGAAGTATTTCATTTTTACAAATTAAAACATAATTATGTGTGATGTTTATGTATTTGTAAATTTAAAAACTCAATACCGTAGGTACTAATTAAGGTTGTTACGTGGCTTGAGATACTTCTCGGTTTGTGAGAATTTTTTGTGTTAAACAAATTGTTGTTTCATGTGTTAACAAGATAACAAGTTGCGGTCCTGTTACATAACATAATACCCATTATTTATTTTAACCAGATACCGGGTAATATATTAAGAGAACAAGGGTATAATGTTAAAGTAGGCATGATATAAGTCGCGATTACATACTTTTAATTGGAGCATTAATTACTTTTGGTATAATAAAATGATAATAATAATTAATGATTCATAAAGCTTGAGTTAAGAATATTTAATTGGGATTATGAAACGGTAGCTAAGTCACTGTGTGTTTACGTTATTTTCACTCATAATGTGGAAGAAAGTTGACGCTGTTAAATAAAAATTTATAGATACCCGCGTACCTAAATACCGTATAAGACAACAACCCTGTATATGTAGAAAATAATAAAAGAAAGTCTAGAAACATGTGTCTTCAGTGTCATATGTTCCAAATGTGAAACAGTCATTGCATCACAATTTTATTATACTTGTGTTTAATATTTTCTTACTAAGTAATTTTAGCATGAGAGCCAATAGAAATGACAATAGTAATGTTAATGACCTAACAAATTTTCCCCAAACTTAGCAAAATGCATCCAACTCACCTATAGCATAAATACCTTACCCTTAGGTATCTAATAGAGGCATTTGACAAACTATTTCTTGGTCTAATCTTGTATTTTATTAAAAATTAAGTACCTAGCTATTTAAAAATATGTAATAGTTGTTGAATTTAGATGTTCTATATCAGATAATTTACCTACCTGTTGTTTATACAGGGTGTTCCAAAATTATCCTGCCAAAAATTAACTGGATTCTACGATCAAAAATAAGAACAAAAAAATTATATAATAATAAGTGTAGACGCATCCTAACGGAGATATGACCCCTTAAATGGGGACCTCAAAATTAGATTTTTCCCAAATATCAAGGATCAAGATAAAGCAATCAAATTTGAAATTGAAAATCACAATTAGATTGTGAATCTAATGTTCTGAAAATAATTCATCATAATTGGTCACAGGCGTGCCATACTGGGGGAGTCAATGGGTAAATATTGCTCTAACTTTTTTGTATCTGGAGATTTTCGTCGTAAGATCAAAAAATTAAAAATTTTGGTCTATTTTACATGAAAACTACTTATTTCAATCCGATAAACTGCTCTGTTTTCGAATATCTTAATTTAAAAATTTTGTGACATACGACAAAAGTTTAATATAGAAACTATAAATAGGCAAAATATTCCTAGTAGGCTCAAAGAAAATACTATGGACTTATTTAACACATATTAAAGGTGTTATTCAAGCGTTTTAACATATTAAAATACTTTTTTCTACCTTCATGCAAAAAACAAAACTTTATGAAAGCTCAAAGGTAGAGCAATAAAACAAGTTCTACAATTTCGACATTTAATTGTTCATCGCTTTCCATGTTTAGATCAATAACTTGAAAATGATGCGGAAAATGGCCTGCCTTCAAGGTGTTGTACTCGGTTTTGTATATCTGAATTTAATTTAGAAATTCCGAATATAATTTTACTATGACATTTTTTATACAAATTGGTTTTGATTTTGACGATGTGAAAACAATTTTCTCACATTTCCTGATATAGTCGCGGCAAGAATTCAGACGTCTTACCATGGCTGACGTTATGCAATTGTTTTTATTGTGAACGTAATTTTCGATATTTGGTCGCGTTAAAAAAATTATTTTTTGCAATTTAGTGCAATATATAATGCAATTTTTAGTGTAGCATATAGTTTTATTACTCTCAGTTGCAGTTTCTTAAATATTTTGATGCAAATACATATAATGTTTATTTGTTTGTATGACGTAAGTCGTCTGAATTCTTGCCGCGAGTATATAAAGTTTTCCTCAAGTTACTATAGAGACATGCTTACTAGACGTGTAATAATAATAAATAAAATGTAGCAGACATACCACGTCGATGACGACGTTAACCAGATGTAATTGACTGAATGAGTTGTACACTATCGTTATATTATTACACCAAAGGGTAACTTTATACTTGGTACGGTTAGGTACAATCTTATAATTCTTATACAGTCAAAGATTATAAATGCGTAGGTAAAATAATACCCAAAATGAATACAGGGTGTCCCAAAATTAGCCTACCAAAAATTAACTGGATTCTACGATCAAAAATAAGAAAAAAAAGTTATATAAACATAGATCCGTAAACTCTCTCTAACGAAGCTATTGCTCTTTAAAGGGGGATCCCAAAATTTGATTTTCTCCAAATATTTTCAAAACGGATCGAGATAAAGTAATTAAATTTAAAATTGAGAATCGCAATTAGATTGCGAATCTAATGCTCTAAAAACAACATATGATATGCACGCGGTCAAATTGTCTCTAGTACGCTTTGAAAAGTTATTTGTCAGTTTATTTGACACATATTACATGTTTTTAAACATTTTTGAAATATTAATAGACAATTAAAATTAAAAAATTTACAAATAATTACATTAATGATATGCATTTTAATAGTTATTTATGCAACAAGTACAAGAAGTGTTTATTGCACGCGACGTAGTGCAATAAGCAGTTTTAGTACGAGTTGCATACAATATTTTTTCTACGTTCATGCAAAAACCAAAAAATGTTTTAGATGACACTAAGTGTAGGAAAATATGACGTCGATTTGAACGTTTATGTTTGTCATGATGACAAAACTCTGTAGTACCTAGAATGACAGATGAATGCAATAAACATTTTATTGCACTAATGCAATAAAGAACCAGTTTTTCCACTAAATATAGTTCAATAACTGTAAGCACCCTGACATGATTTCTGTTCACACCCTGTACATAGGTTCCGATATTGACGGTGATATCACGCTTCTTATACATGATGCTGATGGAGCTGTTTACGTTTTGGGGTTTGTTTATAGTTTATAGTAAAAGGAATGTCGGCCTGGCCATTCGCAACGAGATGACGGCCAGTCAGTCTACTTGTATCACTTGATTGTTAACACTTCGTTTATGATAGCATTATAGTTTGTTTTTCGAACCATAAGTTCTTTTGTATTCACGACCATAAAACCAAAAAAAGGGAATGAGTTTTGTGATGAGTGTATTTGGTTTGTTCAAGATCGCCGTATTTCTCGCCATGAAATGAATAAAATTTTGTTGCTGTACGTACCGATACCGATATAGAAAGTTAAACAAAAACAGAATTTTGTGAGATTTTGTTTATAATTCGAGCGAATGACGGCATTCCCAAAATATTTTGTATGTATTGTAATGTTATCTCGGTAGGTGTTAAATATTCATTTGTGTTTTGATCGTTTGAACTGCGTGCAAGTAATTTATAATAACGAATTGCATTTTGCAGCAATACTTTACTAATATTCGTCGCTCACTTGTTGAGTAAGTATTCAGGTCGTTGAAAATGGCATACGGACTGTGTTACCGTCTAAAACTCCAGGGAATATTATCCTTCCGCACCGTTTAATTAAATTAGCGTGGGCCATGATAACGTCTGCATTCATTCATCTCGTAAAATAGAATGGTGACATAAAAGTTCAACTATAATTGTCACACATTGTTGAGCAATAGCCAAGGATACGTTTACGTTTTATTTTCGTTGATCAGTGTTTATTTACATACTACCTGGAATCCATATACTTTCTTTTCGATCGGTACTGATTTAGAACTCGTTTCTGGTGAAGTCTTGTTGCTTATTGGCGATACGAGCTGAGGACTACGCCCTCGTCCGGCAATAATTTAAACTATATTTAGAGAGTTGTTGGCAGTTTGTAATACTAATATTTTATGTTGTTTGTTTATTTTTTATGAAAAACTGATCATTATTTTATAGTTTTCACATTCGGACAATTGCGATCAAGTCGTCAGGTATCATATTATTTGTTAAATAGCCTTTAAACTGTAACGTAATGCAGTTCGGTTATAGTCTGTTTGGAAATGAAAGAGAGTAATAAAACCCCGAGATAAGAACCGGCCATGGGCGTGGTAATATTTCGTTTCAGGTAATTATCGGGTAACACTAATGCTAACAGGTAATGGGTGTACATTAGTATATTTTACTGGATACATCATAGGGCAGGAGCCAGTGTATTGTGACAGATCAATCCAGTCTTAGAGCTGAATATACGAAGATGTGCTAGTGCAGTAGAGTAAAATTCGACTTGTGTTTAGTGACTATTGTGCCAGTGGATATAATATTGTTTGGGTAAAATGTCGAGCTTATCAGATTACATACCTGCTAAACGCGTGAATAGATGTGCGCTGTACACTCATTTTATTTTAAAAAAGAAATACCAACGCTAAACAAAATTTTAAGTGAACTTTCAGAGGACAACGATTTGCCAAAAATCAGTAGAAGCAAATTATGGGCCGTCTTACGAGAGTTGAATTTTTGCTGAGAAAAGCAGAACAGGAAGTCAGTTCTTATCGATAAAGATGAAATTATTTGTTGGCGAAGATCCTACTTAAGATCAATTAGAAAATTCCGTGACGAAGGGAAGAATATTTATTATCTAGACGAAACTTGGGTCAACGAGGGATATACTGTAACAAAAGTATGGCAAGATAAAAATGTAAAAAGTTTTCGACAAGCATTTTTGGATGGACTTTCAACAGGGTTCAAGGCACCTTCAGGTAAAGGGCGAAGATTAATAGTGACACATGTAGGTAGTGCCAGTGGTTTTGTAGATGGCAGTTTACTTTTATTTGAATCTAAAAATAAAGGTGACTATCACGAATACATGAACGCAGATGTTTTTGAAGAGTATTTTACACAGATGTTGGATCTTATTCCTCCGGGGTCAAGATCAGTAGAAATATGTTATAGATGAAATGGCATCAAATCGCTAAATAACGGTACCACGGTTACCACCTTATCACTGTGAACTTAACAGAATCGAATTAGTCTCGGTGCAGGTAAAAGGAGATGTAGCGCGAAATAATACGACGTTTAAATTAAGTGACGTAAAAATTTTGTTAAAAAAATTCCTTGGAACGAGTAACTGCAGATAACTGGCAAAGATGTATACATCATGTACAAAAAGAAGAGGAGAAAATGTGGGAACTCGATAATTTAATTGACGTTACTGTGGAACCTATCGTTATCAATCTAGGAGACGAAGATAATTCATCAGAATATTCAGATAATGAATTTTAATATACCTACTTTTTTATTTTCTTTATTGTACATTTATACAACACTACATTTACTTACCATAATTTGAATTATTAAAATACATATATTTTTGTGTGGAATAAAAGTCTATTCATTAAATTTAAATAAATATTTTGGTAATATTGAATAATTTTATTTGAATTACTAAAAACCCTCTTAACCCGGTTATGATGCTTAAAGTAGCTTCATGTTTTGAAATGCTGTTTTTATATTGTTTACTTATAAGAGAAATGGGCCGAGAAATTGAAGTGGCATAGACAAAGACGGATTGTCGGGGATTAAATTTTAGCTACCTGCTACAATTTAGTACGGTTCGATCACACATTTTTTTTTTTAAAGTACACCTCATCTATACCGATAATACATTATATAAAAATATTGAATATACGCATTTATTTACGATTTGCATACATAATAAGCTTTTATTACCCTCTTTCATTTCTAAACAGACTATAGTCATTTTCTTCTCTTATTGATCCGACGCGTTAACTATGTATTTGTTTATTCTTGCCTTTTAGGGAAGGGTTCGTTCTGGTTGACCTATTTTCAGGATATTCCCGATAGAACGGATATTATGCTAAACGTTAATTGGTAAATATTCAATCTTTTTTTTTTATAGAGTGTTTCTTTATTTTAAATGGCACAGATTTATGCAGAACCCATCTTCAATAATTTTGTCCCCTTAAATATCAAGTTGTACTACCTGTTTGAGTATTCAGTGTGGGTAAAATTAAACTTCGAATTCGAATCCACCTAGTTGCAAATTAGTTTGGAACAACAGTTGGACGTACGTAACGATGTCAGGTGGGCGACTTGTAACTGTATTTTTATTGTTTAGTTCGTCGGCGGCAAAATGGTTCCTAGTGACAATGCCGTTAACAGGAAGTTGGAGTAATTGGCATAAATTCGTGTGGAAAAGCGGATTCGCGATGGTTTTTACACGAAATTAACGCTATTTTCCGGCAGAATTATGTATATTTTTTTATTTTCTATACCGCTTTATTAACTGCTGTAATTGTTGGACCAACTTTCTCGAAGGTATGGGTACATTGTAGTGTGTTGTGTTTATCAAGTTAATGAGATCATGAGAAAAACCGAGAGAAGAACTTTGAGACTTACAGGAAATAACTATTTAACAATATAATGGAATATACGCTGATACCTTATAACCATTATGTTTGCAGAAAAATGCAATATTTTCTTGGATATACGATTTTATGTACGGGATGTCTTAAAAACTCGAAAGTATGGGTTTACTGTGAGTTTGGGACACGTGGTGTTAAATGGGATGAGGTAAACTCCATTTTCAATCGAAAGTATTATCTTTGGGATTTGACAGAAACGACTAATGACGTCATCAATTATATTTTTTCTAGAAACATATCCAATTTTTTTTCTGTTAAAAAGCTCTATTTTACTTACTTTCCTTACTTTTTACTTTACCTCCCGTTTAGCAATATCGTCCTAAAAAGTCTCAAAAGAAATACTACCTAAAAATCACATTAGCGGTGGAAGGATTAAGTAATCATTGGAAAATAATTGGATGTTTGTTGTTTAAAGTGCATATGCCATTAAGAATAAATAAAAGGATTAAACTCGATAATTATTTAATGCAGTTAAAACAAAAGGTGATGATGACTAAACTCTCCTCCTTTGCCTCAGGCAAATACTCCAAATTGTGAATTTTGTAGTCATGATACCCATTGATCGTCAAAATTCGTTGAACGGTTAAGGTTCGCCACAGACTATGAGTGAATTCGCGATGCGTGGTTTGTAAGGAATTTGTGCATCGTGTGAAGGGTTTTATGAATGGATTTTTAACGAACAAGACCCTACACACTATTCGCGAATTACTCGCATATCACGAATCGCGCATAACGAATCGCAAATTCACGCATGTTTGAAAAACGAATAGTGGTCCATATCTCCGCAACCGTTACTTTGCGGACCCATGTTTATTAAAACTTTTCTGCTTATTTTGGTTCATACTATAACCTCCTGAAATATTTTACACTCTTTTTTTTAACACCCTGTATAATTGATTAATTTCTAAATTACAATTTTCAATTCAACTATTTTTGATTTACGTATTCTGTTAGGTAACTGTGTAGTCTCGTTTTGAAATCAAAGTTTAGGAGAATAACCCGTAAACTGCTTGTTTTCAGAATAAAGTATTTTTTTCTTATAACCACAACTGGAATTAAAACAATACCGATTGGATTTTCAACACGAAATTACTTTCCATGACAATCGTGCTTGCGATCCCCTATTTGCTTGTTCCGTTTCTTTGTAATGGCGGTCTACCATCAATTCTGGGTCACCCTGTACCTACAGCATAGAAAAAGTGATATACTTTTTAAAAAATATGTACCAAAGCACTTTATCAGTTACTTACTTGCTAAGATAATGAAAAAGTGCAAATATTTGTTTTAAACGATTTATCTATCAAATCAAGGTTTTTTTATCGCGAGGTCAGGATTGATATAAGTAACACATACGTATATACTGAGTGATACACAAAACCGCATTTCATTTATGTTATCGTCAAATATCGAATCTCTTTGATGTAAAATTAATTTTTAAATTAAAGTATTGGAAGAGTGATAATATCGGTATTTATTTATTCGAATTTTAGTACCGCATTTTTCAGATATTTTACCTCTCGATTAAGGTACCTATACCGTAATTACATGTTTTGAACTACTATCAGCAATGTGTTTTTAATGACTGTACTTAATTGTTATTGTATTGTGTACAATCGTTTCTAGAAAATTGTGTAACTCCTGATATGGTACATTTCAATAAAGTTAAGTAATAGTGCAGTTCTATGTTATCTATAAATATATAGCCGACGTTTATGTATCAATTAAAACACGGTTTATAAAATGATAATGTATTGTCAATGTCAATTATTTATCGGTTATTGTTAATTCAGATAAAATCAGCATTAGATATACGGGTGTCTGCAAGGCGTTACAATAATTTTAGGTGATTTTGATTGAAACAAACAGGCCGGACCTGTTTTATGGCCTCCAAGACCGCCTGATCTGAACCCTCTAGATTTCTTTGTTTGGGGATATTTGAAGACATTAGTGTATGGTACTCCCGTAAATAGCCTGGAAGAGCTGCAGCTACGGATTAATCAAAAGAGTCAAGAAATCCAAACAAAGGAGGATGTTTTCGGAAGAGTTCGAATATCGTTGAGACGAAGATGTCGTGCCTGCTTGGAAATGGACGGAGGACACTTTGAACATCTTCTGTAACTTTGTTTTTTGTTTGTTAAAAGCTTCCTTTGTCGGTTTATTCCTAATAAAATAAAATGTTTGAAAAACGAATAGTGGCCCATATCTCCGCAACCGTTTCTTTGCGGACCCATGTTTATTAAGACTTTTCTGCTTATTTTGGTTCATACGATTACCTCCTGAAATATTTTACACTCTTTTTTTAACACTCTGTATATTTATGTTTGTTTCAATCGACTCAAAATCAAGTATTATATCACCTCCTAAGTTAAAGGAGGCCACCTGATGAAGCGATCCTAATAAAACGTAGAAATAAGTGAGATCTCAATTATTGTGGTTGAATTTCGAGTTCCCACTCCAGAGGTTAGTAAATATTTTAAATTTTTTAGATAATTATTGAATAGAGTTTTGTCTGTGGATGTTCATTAGCATACCTAGATGTTTGGTATCAGAGAACATACATATGACTTCATTGATAGGAATTGTAGGAGATTTGATACATATTAGCTTAAAATACCTTTCTTAAACAGTAAAAACCTCCTAAACTAATTGTAATGACTTGCAAGACACCCTGTTGTACACGGTTAACTATGACTAGTACAAATATTTTAAGAGAGAATAGAAAAAAATATTAATTAACGAAACTACTCCTCAAATAATTTCCAAACTTAGTTATAAAGCGAAAATATTTTTTCTCGGACGATGGTTCTTCAAATAACGCGCTCTTTGTCAGAATGGTACGAACTATAGATTACAAATTTGCTTGATCAATCGAAATATTGCCTCTAATCTAGATTTATTTTAATTTTTAATTTATTAATCAATTAAAGGAAGTTTTTAAACTGGATTTAGTTAAATCCCAGTTAAACTTTATCGAAAAAATCGTCCGCTAGTAGGTACTTAGAAGTTATTTAAAATGAGGTAATTTCCAAACTTAACATCTATATTAGATAATAATGCCCTCGGTACGTAAACCGAAGGTGTAGAATTGTATATCAGCTACCTTTAATATATATTTTTTTCAATCTCTCTCTGGGAGATTTAAAGCGTAACCTCGTTCCACTTTAGATAGACAAATGTGGCTGAAAACCACCATTCACATACTAGGCTGCATATTATCCTTGAAACCTATAAACGCAGGGGTATTTGAGATTTACCGTATATACCAAGATTTTTAATTGTTTCAAAAAAATGTTTTGCTAGAATATTCGAATTAATAAATAATTTACAGTGTAACAAACCTCCAGTTTCTAGTTGCACGATAATATTTGTTTCCTGGCGTGTATTTTGTATCGATTTTAGTGCATACTTTGAATGTTATGTTTCGGTATCGTGTAAGTCTCGCGTATTTGATGTTTCGCCGTTTCTCTTAAAAGTTAAATTTTCGGTGACAGAAGGTTGACAAAAGCGTTTTCCATAAATAAACACTACCTCACATCGTAAGCCTCTCGGCGTCATTAGATTGGCGCTTCTTTGATGTTCGTGCTGGCTTTCGTTATAAGTAACGGGACAAGATGGTCTGTGGGACAAGCTGAGCATTTCCCATAAGAAGGTTGGGTTTTACGAACAGCTTACTTTAGAGTCAATGTCACAATGTGTAAGCTGGAATAAGTATTTTTTGGAAGAGATACCAGTAATGTATTATATTCTGAAGTTTAAAACGTACTACAATATATAAACGTATTTGTTAACGCATTCGTGAAATATTCAATCAACGTTTGAATCTTGAGCCCGATATCAATGCATCATAGAAGATAGGTGCTGCGACTATCGCTATCGGTTACTGAAATCACGGTTTAAAAAGTCACGATGCTCCTCAATGCGAATGGACGAAATTTGCGAATAATAAGAGAGATCTTGAAAGGGGTTGCACATATACAGAGTGATTTCACGTTAAATAAATCTGTAGGAATTGGATTTCCTATTGAAAAATGAGTACACTTTGTTTCGTAACGTTCTGCTTTAGAAGACTTTATTTTTGAAGTATAGGGCGTTAAAGTAAAAAAAAATAAACATTTTATATTATATTTAGTAAACCTTCAATGAAATTTCAATCAAATTGGAACTCGATGCGTGAATTAGTCTTTAAATTGCTGCAGTTGTAATTAATATTATATCTGCCAGTGGCGTAGAACTGGGTTATGTTAGCCGGGTTAGACATATTTAAAACAGCTAGAGTTATTCACCTATGGCATTCTAATAATCTCGAAACCGGTATATGCCTGGTGAGAAGCTGACGAGTCACTTTAGCTGTTTGCTATAGGTTTTTCAAGTGTCATTCACTTGCTGGTCGGGGCATTATACCGCAGAGAAGTTATTTCTTGGAATTCCGGGTTTGCAAAATATCGTTATCGCCGATCGCGATAGATATCGATAGCTTTCAATGGTGTCTATTGCTATGTAGAACGCTTCATACCTGTGGCTTTTCAGTCTGGCATGGAGTAGCGAATGACCGTTAGATGTACCTTTGCTGCACCGCGTCTATTTTTTTATTAGATTTTTTTAAGTCAACTTTCGATTAAAAACAAAATGTATTTGAATGGCCATTGAATTTGTTTCTTCTACATTTTTGATAAATAGTGAAGGTTTTGAGTATAAAATTAGATTCACGACTCTACACACACGCAGTTTCCTTTTCTGATTTACACATCGATATTTAGTAGGTTTCCGTGTGCAATTTTTGATATCATTAACATAAAGAACCATGAACTGAACATAATAGATACCGGATTTTATTTTGTCGTAAGGTCGCCGTATTTTTCACCGTAAAATGATCAAATTTGTGATGTTTTTTAGGTACATACATCTCGAAAAATAAAACACGTAGAGCAAAAGTACTGTCAAAAATATTGACGCTTGTTTATCCACTTTTACTATTTAAATTCGTCTCAAATAATATAATTTTTAAAATGCACGGTTGGAAATCGGTGATGGTCCATCTGCCGTTACATGAGAGCGATTTTTCTATTCTAACCTCACATTTTAACAATTTTTAGTTTACCATGGGCGGGCTAAGCTTTACAACTTAATGCCTACATTTTTAACACTGTATGATAAAGATTTTAAAATAATAAATCTGGGTAGCTTCAACCTGAGACTAAAAAAAGGTATTCTTGTTTATTGTCGATAAAGTGAACCGCTTACAAAAAAAAAAGAATTCATGCTTTATTTTTAATAAAAAGGGCTGATTTTTTTTCTTGGCAACAAAGCGTGATACGAGAGTCATTCAAACAACAGGAAAGTTTAATTTGATCATGTTTAATCCGAAAAAAACAAAATTTAGAAAATGCAGTGACACAACGAAATTATTGAAAACATGCTGGTTCAGCATGCGACCATAGATATAACTTTTTCTCATAAACGGTTCATTTTATCGACAATAAACAAGAGTACCTACCTTTTTTTGTCTAAGGTTTAAGCTACCCAGATTTATTATTTTTAAGTCTTTATCATACAACTTGTCATCTTCTTTTTTCATGATCTATCTGCACCCGATAGATTTCCTACATTTTGCCGGACATCCTGTATATTCGTTTTACTTCGGTACCGTTGAATATTTGTGGGTGGTATGAGACATCCCTGTTATTTGTTAAACTCTATGTTATTCAGTTCTTAAATGTCTAAAATTACTTGTAAACGCTATTTCAAGAATACGGCACCCGTAACTAATAATTTGACACTTAATTTCAAAATTCAATAAAAAATAATTGTATGTTTAACAAAAAAGAAAAAAAAACAACACACTGAATTATAAGTATCACTCTCTACAGTTTAAATGTGTCCCGTGCGAGGGCGTAGTCCATAACTTAATCGCCATTTTAAATAATGAAGTTTAAGACATTACACGGTATTTTTTATTTTCGACCGATTTAACGCACTCAACGAGATGGTTCCGTAAGTGGAGCCGAAGGCCCCCCAACTAATTACGTTACATTGGCAATATCCTCCGCACACCGGTCCGGCGATTTCGACCCAATTTCTCTCAATTTCAGCAGTGTCGGTGCGTGGTGACGTGCCCGCGTGTAGCCGGCCGCGAATTTTGCGCCATCCTCTGCCGATCCTCCGCACTACTCATTGAACCAGACATTGCCGCAGTGTCTTTGGCAAGCGGTAGGTCAGGCGTCGCGACGCCGACGTCTTCTACCGGCTGATCGATTCCCCAGGCCACTTCCTCGTGCCACTGCAAACCTAATTTTCCGTTGCCGGAATTGTGGTGTCTCTATTGGAATTGTCCATCCCGACTCCCTTCCCTCGGCTGGGCCGATTCCTGGACAAAATATGGATTCCCTGCGTTTCACTCTGGGATATATCATGTGAAGAGGGTGCGATCGGTGAGTTTCCGTAATGTTTTGATGTTGTTTTGTTGTGTAATTTGGTTAGATACGGCTTTTGTTATGCAGTAATACGTACAAGAGAATGTATTAAAGTTGATTATACAAAAACACAACAAGCTCGTCAAGATTGTAAAATTTTCCTACATCCTATAATTCAATAATTTACAGCTTTGTACGAGTAGTAGTAAATACCGCATGCATGTGGAAAATTTTAAGCCAGGGTTTCAATCAATATACGCCTTTTATCTGCCCGGGTATTTATTTTATAAAGCCCTTTTCGCAAGCTGTTATAATTTAGTTTTTATTGGTTGTATGTATTGTGCATGTATTAAATATGATAATACGTGTTAACATCTTCCAAATAATAATTGAACATTTATTGAAACCGATACTTATACAAATTTTCTAAATAAAGGAATTCAATATGTATTAGATTGTTTATTACTAATTGTTGCTGCCTATATGTTGCTAGCGCACTATAGAAAATCGATTTTCGAAAAACCAAACGGCTGTGCGTGTTGGATAGTTGCCTGGTGGCCATTTTATAATATGGCCCTATTATGTGGGGATAACTTTTTTTTTTAAATATATATTGATTTTTAAACACATACAATAAATATGTAAATAAATGCATATGTTGTGGCTAGCCAACGTTAAATTTAAAATTTTTCTAAACTTTCCAAGTAAAAATTTGAAGTAACTTATAAACATTTTTTTTGCTTTATTGTAAAAGCAATTTAAGTTAATTAAGTTCAACTTTCTTATATTCTCCAGTACATGCTTTTGCAATAATAAAAGATTTATAAGAACTTAATTCTATAGTAAAACACACTTTGATCATTGTACTGTACTTTCGAACTACTGTTGCAAAAAATAATTGCATTATGCATATATATATAAATATAGAAAATAGTCATTCTACATCGATAGACATAGAGTGAACATAAAGATTTATCATTAATTTATCAAAAATTAAAATATTTATTTTGTTATTGACTCCATAATTGAAATTTTGGACATATGTATGAACACAAGTGTTGCTTCTCGTTACGGTAGAGTTGAAAACAAGGCGAATACCACTTATCCTGTCGTGAGCCGGATCACACAGGATCTGGATAGAGGGTTGTCTAATACTTGATGTTTAATATTAAACGATAATACCATAGACTCATACGACAAAGAAAGCAGAGAAAGAGAATAGGAAAATTCCGACATGCAACGCAGCATATTTACCGCAAATGGTCTCCGAGCACATATTGACAATTCCAGTTGATGAAACCCTTGTTTATATAGAATATAGCTAGTCAACCAGTCAAACTTAGGAGTAAAAAGAATAGATGGTGATACTCTTTTAAAATCCAAGTCATCGTTATTTACACTACACACAAATCAAACACTAATTTCTGCAAATTGCTATAGAAATGAAAATATGGCAACTGTTGAAATTCAATCTCCGTAAGACACCTTCCAGTCGCCTAGATTAATAAGACGAATAACGTTGTCGGATTGCTCAAAATGTAAACAATTATTTATCCATTTACTAATAAACTTAAAATTTAAATATCTAAACTTGAATAATTCTTCTGATTTATCGTCCGTTGGACGGGATCTGTCTCTTTAATGCCTTCCCAATTAAATAGATTAAGGTCGAACTGAAAAGCGTGCTAAAATCCGAAGAATAGACGCCATCAAAACTGGCAGTTATTGATTAACCACGGCTAGATTTATTTATTACATTTTTCCTATCCCGGAAAATCTCGTTATAAACATTGGTTCTATAAGCTTTATCTAACGGTTATAAATAATAATCCAAGATATTATATAATCGCAAGATAATACTAAATGACAAGTGGAATATTAGTTCCTTGATTTTTCCGAACTGTAACAGGAAAAAGAAAAAAGATGTATTTAACCCATCATGTCGACATGTTTTATGACGATTATATCGCGATGTTTGTTATTTACGGTTGTCCAACGTGGTTATTTACATTGAATAACACCGATGAATATTTATAATTTTTATAAGTAGGCATTTATTTATAGACGCGGTGACGTAAACTTTTATTTTCACATAATTTTGTCATAAAAATCGGTAACCTTGATACTGATTTTTACCAAAGGTCAACAATAGCTCGTTAAATTCTAGGATAAGCCTTGTTTAATTCACTTTGGACGCCACTTGGCAATGCAAAGCGTTCGGTTGATATTAACTAGTAGCAGAATCAGATTCTGTTGGAACACAACTATAATTTTGATGATCACAAGTTCCAAGGTTGAAGATTACATAAGTCTGTAGTAGTTAAAACCCGCGCGTCTGATCTCTAGCCTAAAATACATTTATAATAGAAATGTAGAAAATGGAAAACCAATACTGTTTAGAAGTTTTCAACAAAGTCATTTTTATATCATCATCACCATTCTCATCATTTTACAAAGTTTTTTGTCATACTACTGTCAAATTAATTTTGGAAATGAATATTGAAATTATAATGATTATGTAAAAAATCGACTAAATTGATGCAAATTGTGCACCGTTGACTGCCTGACAGTAGCCAAGACGATTAATAAATTATTTTTGGACATCACTAACTACAGGAATTATAAGATGTATCTCGTGACGAATTCTTGCTTTTAAATCTTCAAAATTAACCGGTCTAGTAACGTATACTTTGCTTTTTAAGTATCCCCACAAGAAATAATCTAGGGGTCAAATCAGGCGATCTGACTGACGATTCGGGAACAGCTCATCTAAATAAGCACGGACAGGTGTTGCATAGTGGGGAGGTGCACAGTATTGTGAAAATTAAATTTTAAAATCTTCAAACATTATTTTCTTGAAATTTTTGTTATGTAACACCATAATTTTTCATGATGTATGTATTTAGAATGACACACTCTTTCAATTGGCACGGTCAAAATTGCTATTTAAAAAAATTGTCGATGACGTCACAAATACGGGTCGGTATGTCAAAAAGTGCCTTTTTTAAAAACAAAATCGACGTGCCAGGGGATTTTTTCGAAAACTTCAATTTCAAAAATAATGAATTTATTCGTTACTTTTTGAAAGCACTGTATATAATTCGGACACTACTTTTACTGGTCTGGAAATTGGTTCTAGTGAACATGAATAAGTAGTTTTTCCTAGCAGGAAATTTTCGTGTGTTTATTAAACTATGTGAACAATTGTTTATTAAAAATTTCTTTAGACAATCCAATGTTGTAGGCATGTTTTTTCATTACCTATTTTCTCAGATGTGGTTTTAGTAATATAGCACCGAGCACAGAATTTTATAATTTTATGGCAGCGGTATATTATATTATGTGGTTTCCATAAATCCATATGAGATACCGATAAAAATTGATATATTAAGGTCGCCGTATTTCTGGCAAAATATGACCCGTATTTGTAGTGTTTTTAGGTACTGAAATCTCAAAAAATAAAGCTCGAAGAACAAAAATAACCACACAAATAGAATCTTTAAAGTTTCGTCTATTCATTATTACTATTTAGATATAGTTTAAACAAAGTTTTAACTTTTAAAAAACGTATTTTCATATTGCTACTGCTAACCTAATGTCACATTTTTATCAATTAATTTATCGTGCATATACATAAACCTAAACAATTTTATATGTAACACTAAGTAAGTTTATGTTATAGGAATATTTAGAACTATATATCAATTTTAAAAAGTAGTTAGTTTGATAAATTTCAGTACCTAAAAATGTATTAGCATATTTCTATAAGGGTCATTTTCTTAGCAAGTTCGGCCAACTTCATTATCTAGAACTCTGTTACAAACTATAAAAATTTGACTCAATTTAACAATAAATAGTTCAGCCTCTGACTAAGAGGTGGCGATAAAGTAAATTCTGTTTACAGGGCGAGCAAAATTTGGAATTAAGTATTATATCAGAAATCAAGACGAATTAAACATACCACATGCATTTGATTGCATTGTTATTGATATAAATTTTCGATTTTTCCACTTCGGAACGGTTATTGAACGTGCGAAATATGTTCTGTATGCAGTTATGAGAAAATGTTGACCTTTAAAAAAACCTCAAAATTAAGGGAACTAAAAAATCTCTTTAATATTAACTAAGGGCTATTGGAACACTATTAACGAAAAAATACAGGTGTTTAAAACACCAAACCAAACTGCTGCAAAATTCAGAGAATTAAATCGATCTGATTCAAATTTTAAAATACAGGGTGTTGAAAAAAATGAAGTCAAACTTGAAAAAATCTCGAATTTGAAAATTTTTAAAGTGAAATGACAACCACTTCAAAATTATAAATTTCAAAAAGAAAATCTTACAGTTAAATTATCTGACCACTGATACTGCTGGCTATTGTAATATGGAGTATACAGGGATGCAGGAAACAAATGACGCTTACCTGTATATTAGTGTACATTGTCCTCATGCCGTCAGTTGATTTTTTAACATTTACTTTAAAACATTTATTAGCATTCGTCTTGTAACTCGTTGGAGGTTGACATTTAGGTAAATTGGATTTCAGCAATATATTTTGACAATTAATTTTCGCCGTATAAGTTTGCTTACATATTTTAAAACCACCACACAAATAAAGATGTAATAGATATCAGGGTCAGGTTGAAACATAAAACGATTGTTTTTACTATTATCTTTTATTTTGCAGGTACACAAATTTTTCAAAAAGTATATTGCTATTTGTTTTCTGTGAATTGTCTCACTATTTATTATTAAATACCTATTATTACAAAAGGGATAAATAATGAAATAAAAATATATTTACATTATACAGGATTGTTCGGATATGATTTCAAGAGTTTAGTTTACATGAAAAATTAATATCACACTGTTCTATAAAATTTTCGTTCGAGTTCCAAGGCGTCTAAGAAATTATTTTTAGTTAATGTTTTCTAATAACTTTATTGCGAGTAAGTATATCGTTTTCTTTAAATTGTGTACCCTTCACTAATGTTTCTTTGCATTCACGTTAATTTGACGCTTATCCTGACAGCATATACACAAAAATTAAAATGGCACTAAAAACTGAAGAAGAACACAAAACTATAACGTAAACACATGGTAAACATAGGACTTAAATTATGACATGACAGGATTGACGGGGAATTTTATCGTCCTGTTGCCACAAGTGTTGCTAATTGCTTACTCTGACTCACATAGGCGGCGTTAAATAAGGATTTAATATAATTTCGATAATTTGCTTTTGCTTTATTCCGTTAATTCTTAATTTTCTCTATCCCCTCTTAGAATATTTGTACTTACTCATAGTTAACCCTGTATTACAACACACATTCTTGATTAAAATTTTTGCTTCGTTTTAAAATGAGGTTGGCATGATGAAGAATAAATAAGTTTGACAACAACCGTTATAATGAAAAGTGATACCAAGCATGTTTTTTTTTCGTGAAGTGAAATATAAAATGTATTACTTTAAGGTAAAGCTACGACCTGTCCCAAATTATTATTTACACATTGGAGTATCACTTTCCACTGGTTGTAAAAATCGCACTGGGAGGGTTTTTATATGGGTTGTTAAAAATATAGAATACATTATTATTATATTTTGGAAACTATTTTCGCTATTGACCTGAATTTATGCATCAACATACAAAATACTATACAGCTTCCGACAGTGCATACTAAAAAAATATCATTTTTCCAAACATTAATTCTAAATTGAAAACTCATGAAATATGTAGTGATGTATACCTTAAAACACACATTATTAATTTTCCATTTTTTTTAGAACAACCCTTATAAAAACCAACCCCCCCTCCTCTTCCGTCATAGTGCGACTTTCGTACAGTCGGTGGAAATTGATACTCTAATGGGTAAATGACAATTTGAGACAGGTCCTAGCTTTTTAACTTCAGGAGCCTTCGAACTGAACGACTGTTTACTGCAATTTAAGTTTCTTTTTTATTTCCATTTCTTTCTGGGCCTCCAAAATATAATTAGGATCTCTACATTTCAAATTTCTTCCTCTTCTATTTAATATCAGTTCTGGAGCTAAACAGTGCATATAAAATCTTTCCAACTTTTTAAACATATTTTCATTAAATATTTTGTCTCGATATATTTCTTCTATGAACAGGTTATTGTTATCACCTGTGTAAACTACAAAATAACATAGGTTTCTCGTTGTTATTGCTAATTGCCCTTGAATCTAAAAGACAAGCAGTACTGATTAAATATAGATAATACTTCATCTTTTTTAACTTACTTGGTAGTAGTTTTTCTTATAATTTCACTCGATCTTCATCATTATATAAATAAGGCACCATTTTTTTTTCACTGGTTCTATCAAAGTAATTGCTGATAGAGCTACCTTTTCCAAACATGTAACTTTATATTATGCTATCATCTCCAATCAAACCTAAAAGTGTTATATTGAATATATATATACGGACATATTTTATAGTAAAAAGTTAAATTTTTTAGTTAACTGCCTTTATAACTATATGTATTATACACAGTGGCTTGATTTTTATTAATCAAAACTTTAGTAATAGTCTATGAAATAAATATCTTGTCCAGGAGCTACGGCGACAATTGAATTTCTATGGCGTGTTTTAGAAGATTAAATTTATTGTTAAATTTGTAATATTATGGGAAAAATTTGAGTCCTGAGAGTATTTTCTGTTATTCTATGCTCTACGAACAACTTATCCAGAAATGACAGCGATGGTATCGTTTTTAAATTTAAAAGTGCTAATTTATGATGGTTTTATTATATTATTTAAATATTTATATGGTTAATATTAAAGTATCTTCTGTCATCCTAAGCTTTTAAAATAACTGACAATAATGGTCACTTTAAAATTTTTCTTGCAACTTTCTCCAAGAGCGCTCTTTTATGATAAAGTTTATGATTCAAGTCGTAATTTTTTCGCAAAATGTCTACAGGGCGTTCAGCAAAGGATGGGCCATATTTTAAGGCTAGCTTCTTTGGACAAAAATTATTTGATTTCAATCAACTTAGTACAATTTTGTTTCTCCTGAGAAAGTACTTTCTATGTCATTTTTTTAACTACCACTTTCTTTTTTGTTGGGTAATTGTACTTAAATTTTACAAAGGAACGTTTTTTGTGAGTTAAACCCCAATACCTAAATGATTTTTCAGTTAAATGTACAGGACTTTCCGAGCGCCTGTGCCACAACATTATTCCTTTCAGATTTTTTAAAGATAGACATTTTTAGAAAATTATTAGCTATTTTGAAACAGCTTTCGATTAGTTTTAATAATACCAAAAATGGTACACTTGTTGCATGTCGCCAAAATGAATCATTTTAATGAAAACTACGTTTAACATATTTGTTAAGCTTGGAAATCAATACATAACTAACAAATTATTATTAATTTAAAAAATTATTACAGTTTGTAATCTTATCATAACCGAAAATAAAAACAGCATGAAATACAACATAAAAAATATAACATTAAAGAAAGACAACATTTAAAAATCAGGTTGCCGTATTTCTCGTCGTAAAATGATAAAATTTTTTGTAATTTAGGTACAGAAATCTCGAAAAATAAAACATATAGAACAAAAGTGTATATAACAAAATCAAAATTCTTAATGTTCTGTTTATTCATTGTTACTATTTCAGTTTTCCTCAAATAAAGTAATAACTTTTAAATAGAGTATTCAGTTATTAAACGTCCGAATTTATTTGTATTTGTAGAAAACATTTCAGGAACACAGCGCCCCTTTATGGCAACATGCAACAAGTATACCATTTTTAAAACTATTCGCCTGGTTAAACATTACAAATAATTTTCCAAAACTTATAATATTCTTAAAACTTCTGAAAGAAATAATATAGTGACACTGGCGATGCGAATAACACCCTGTAAATTTAACTAAAAAATCAATTAGATATTAGTGTTAATCTTACAAAAAAACATTCTGTTCCAAAATTTGAGTACAATTACTCAATAAGAAAGTTGTAGTAAGCTAGGTTTATTAAATCACATTATTTTTGTCCAAGGAAGCTAGATTAAAATATGGTCTGTTCTTTACCGAATACCCTGTATAGAGTTATCAAATCTGGCAGTCAATAGATATTATTGCCTACGAGCAATTTTATTATACCAAAAGGTAACAAAACATTGTAGTTTTTCGCAAATTTATAAGAAAAACTTAGATTTAGTGTCATCTAAATAACATTTTTTGGTTTTTGCATGAACGTAGAAAAAATATTGTATGCAACTCGTACAAAAAGTGCTTATAAATAAACACTTACTTTTTATACTTATTGCATAAATAACTATTATGTATTCCTAAAATTTGATAAATTAAAAATTCGAATTCCCTCCCCTGTTCCTGTTACATATAAATATATAATTATTAAGTACCTATTATTTAATTATTACTTTAATTCAATTTACAAATAATGATATACATACCTTTCTATATCCAACGAACTTTCAATTAATGAAAATGTCCTATAATTTTCACTAGTATTACACACACATAAAGAATACAGAAAACCACTGTTACTGCAAAGCACAGATTTGCAAACGATAAGCATCTGAACGCTGAAATTTAGAATAGGGAAAAATCGATATCCCATTTAGATGCTAGGATTGTAAATATTTTGCCGCAGGATCGAACGCATGACCTTCAAACTCAGTTTCGATCACAAAATATTGTTTCGACCACCCGTTATTTTCTGCACTCCAACTGTGACATTCTTTAAATATTTGCAGTTCAAGTTTTCTCCGCTAGATATCCAGCACTTCCCGGTACACAGTTTTATATCATTGTCTGTCAACAATCGAGGTACTTTCTTATTTAGAATACTGCAACCTTAATAACAAATCGATTTAAAATTAATACAAATACTGCAAGGGGCAATGTTTTATTAGGTTTGTTTTAGCAGCAGTTGAAAACTGTTTGGAAACTATCAGAAATGTCCGTCCAACTATATATTGCATCAAATTCAATGGTAACGCGTTCTCAACTTAACTGGTCGAATATTTCTGACAGTTTCCAAACCGTTTTTAACTGCTGCAAAAACAAGCCTATTATTTATTTATCATTATTAATTTATATTTCGGAGGTTGTTTAGAGCTTCTCGTTGCATATGCCATGGACGTATCACGTGAATTTGTATGATGTCCATGGCTAGAACTCAACAGTGTGTTCTTGGAAATGTCCAGAAATTTGTAAGATATTTTTAACGTTGAGATTTGTCACATTTCTTGATAAGCCCACAATTTTAATTTACGAATGATGTATGGTCGCTGCCAAGATTACACGGCGAAACATTATAGATGTATCCACGTTGAAAAACTTGTTTTGCCGTTTCGAAACAATAGCGTAACTTTAAAGAACGTCGTTCCACATTTTTACGGTTAAATTACCGTAAAGTTTATAAAACACTGGGACGAATAATAAATTCCTCGAAGTAAATATTTACAAACAGTGTTTAATACCGTGATGATTTAAAAGAATCGTAAAGTATGTAATTATGCCAGTGTTAATTGCTTTAGCAAAGTATCTAGCAGCGGATTCTTCTGCCATAAAAGAATCGCGCTACGTGATTGGCGTTAATGCGACGTGAAAGTGATTCATAGAGGTATTAGGTCATTGATATACAGGGTGATACCAGCTTCGATCTGCTGAACCAGAGAGGCCCAAGGGTCACCCAAGGGCCATACAAACAAAATAGTGGGGAGTTTGAAACATCTATATTTCGACTTGGAAAAGCTGCTTTCACAAAGACATCTTTCCCAGCATTGGACCCATCATAGATCCTAAGTTTGGCAAGTTGGGGTAACGTTTGTGAGTAACTTAAAAAAGTCCAATCTTATTTCGGTTCTTTCTGGTAAAAAGGATCTGACCGCAAATCACACATTTCTAGTTGAAGGTCTACTCTGCTTACGTTCTCAACAGAAATAGTAAAAACTGAAACTTTCCCTTCGATTTTCTTCGCTAAATCGATTGCCGAGTTATTCTGCAATTGTCAATGAATTTATAGATAAATGTAAAATTTTCTCAAAATCCTTCATAGTGCTCTTTATAACAACTAAAAATGAAAGGGCTGATAGAAATTTTGCGTCTAAAACTTGATTTTCCAGTTTCGTAGTGTCAGACCACTTCATTTTTAAGGAAAATGAGAATCTCCTGCGTAAAGCGAAGAAATGTTGCAAACAGTTTCCGGTGTTTAACCAACGAATATTTGTGTGAAGTAACGAGTTCCCAGATGTAGCATTTACTTGGGTTAAAAAATCACAAAATTTTCTGAGTCAAAGTGCGATTGACCTCTCTTATAGTATTACATAGTTATTTTAGCAACCGGTTTCATGATATTTACGAGTATTTGACGTAAATACTTTCCACATACTCTTGGTGAACAGTCCAGTGTATCACAGGACAGTTGATATTGTTTTGTTTTAAGTCCTGCAAATCCAATTTCACTTCCTATCACTGCTCTAAGTTCATCAGTGGCAATAGAGGAACATTTATCGAATTTCCCATAGTCTTATTCTTATACTACCATATTTACAGTTTCAAAAATATCCGTGCCCATAGTTGTACCATGGAGAGGAATAATACCAAGCATCTCATCTGCTACACTGAAGTTGAATAGTTCTGACAAAAATTACAAGGTGGCTGATGTCGGATAGGTCAGTGCTTTGGTCCAAGTAGAAGACTCTTTACAGATTTCAATTGTGAAATTTTTTGGATACTCATTGATTAATGTGGCCTACACGTATTGCAATTGTTTGATGCGAGACAGACTGATTAGCATTTTTCGGCCGCTTTTGTTTCATTGAGTTGTTTTGCCATTTTTATTGCATAATTTGTAATGAGCACTCCATCACTAAAAGGTTTTTTTGCTTCGATAATTTGAGCGCTACTTCGTAAAAAGCGGCAATACTGCATTAGTTATCAGTGTCGGACTTTTTGAAAAAATATTTTGTTACAGTAGTTTTTTTTATAATCCGTAGCATAGCATTTCTAGACTACCCTGTATACTCCTGACACTTTTTTTTGTGTAACGTAATGTAGCTACTGTAATTTCATATTCTATTATATAGGAATTAATAGTACTCACATAGTACTTACATTGTTGCTTGAGATTAAATAGTCTGATTAGTTATTTTCTTTTTCTGTGAACATATTTCACTTAAAAAACTTTAAATTGACTTGCTGCATACCGCACACCAGAATAAAATAACTAACTATTATAAACAAATAAACATTTGACCCTCATCAAAATTTTTCTGTATGTATTCTACATTATTAACTATTAACTCTGGTCGTTCCGCTTGTCTCAACCTTATATTATATATAGACGCGCATGGCCACTCGAGTGTTTGAACGGTCCAGCGAGATCTCCAATGTTCCAGTAATTTTGTTGTGGTATTGTATCCAGCGCCAGTGGCGTCACGTAGCCGATTTATGTGTTACTTTATTTTATCATTGGTGAGCTTCATATTGGACAACCCTGTATTAAATCGATATTTTGTCATCATGGGAGGTCAGCTTTTGTTCTATTCGTTAAGAGAAGGATAAACGTAGAAGAGAGACTATGCAAAACACACTTTTTTTTAGTTAATATTAAATATTAAAGAAGACGTTAAATTTCCAAATAAAAATCTTTAATAAATTTTAGGATATTATCGATACTGAGTTTTAAGTTATAAAATTTTGCTTTTGTTATAAATAATACTCCACAGTAGTATTCAAAGACTATTATAAAGTGATTATATGCACCATATTGTAATGTGTGTGAAGTTAGAAACGTTTCTATTCTAGCATCGCTGTAGATAGAAACGCTGCGCTAGTATGTGATGCTTTTGCACCAGTGGTCGCTGACCCGTAAACAATAGTTTTTTACTCTTCCACTAAACAGTGTGCCGTTCTGATTTTTTTCACCTTTTTTAAGAACAATATGCCTAATTCGACCGTGTTAATAGTATTTTTCAAAAGCCCGTTGGAAGCTGGAGATATACAAAAAACTAAAAAATGGAGCGTACGGCGGTCAGCACATAATAATTTTTTTATAAAAAACTATAGAGTGTGCCACCTTGAAATTTTCAGAAATTATGTAAAAACACATGCCCTTTCGAGCCCTGCTCTCAGTTTTTCAAAAACCCGTACGAGACGTAAATTAAGGGCATAACTTTAGAAACGAATTTTCGATCCATTATATAATAATTTTTCTCAAAAACTATAGAGTGTGCCACCTTGAAATTTTCAGAGATTATGTAAAAGACATGCCCTTTCGAGCCCCGCTCTCAGTTTTTCCAAAATCCGTAGGAGACGAAGAATTGAGGGCATACCTTTAGAAACGAATTTTCGCTCCATTATATAATAATTTTTTTCTCAAAAACTATAGAGTGTGCCACCTTGAAATTATCAGAGATTATGTAAAAAGACATGCCGTTTCGAGCCCTGCTCTCAGTTTTTTCCAAAAACCCGTACGAGACGTAGAATTAAGGGCATAACTTTAGAAACGAACTTTCACACATTATTAAATAATTTTTTTCTCAAAAACTATAGAGTGTGCCACCTTGAAATTTTCAGAGATTATGTAAAAAGACATGCCCTTTCGAGCCCCCTCTCAGTTTATTCCAAAAATCCGTAGGAGACGAAGAATTGAGGGCATACCTTTAGAAACGAATTTTCGCTCCACTATATAATAATTTTTCTCAAAAACTATAGAGTGTGCCACCTTGAAATTTTCAGAAATTATGTAAAAGACATGCCCTTTCGAGCACTGCTCTCAGTTTTTCCAAAACCCGTAGGAGACGAAGAATTGAGGGCATACCTTTAGAAACGAACTTTCACACATTATTAAATAATTTTTTTCTCAAAAACTATAGAGTGTGCCACCTTGAAATTTTCAGAAATTATGTAAAAAGACATGCCCTTTCGAGCCCTGCTCTCAGTTTTTTCCAAAAACCCGTACGAGACGTAGAATTAAGGGCATAACTTTAGAAACGAATTTTCACACATTATTAAATAATTTTTCTCAAAAACTATAGAGTGTGCCACCTTGAAATTTTCAGAGATTATGTAAAAGACATGCCCTTTCGAGGCCCCCGCTCTCAGTTTTCCAAAAATCCGTAGGAGACGAAGAATTGAGGGCATACCTTTAGAAACGAATTTTCGCTCCATTATATAATAATATTTTTCTCAAAAACTATAGAGTGTGCCACCTTGAAATTTTCAGAGATTATGTAAAAAGACATGCCCTTTCGAGCCCCGCTCTCAGTTTTTTCCAAAAATCCGTAGGAGACGAAGAATTGAGGGCATAACTTTAGAAACGAATTTTCGCTCCACTATATAATAATTTTTTCTCAAAAACTATAGAGTGTGCCACCTTGAAATTTTCAGAAATTATGTAAAAGACATGCCCTTTCGAGCCCTGCTCTCAGTTTTTTCAAAAACCCGTACGAGACGTAGAATTAAGGGCATAACTTTAGAAACGAACTTTCACACATTATTAAATAATATTTTTCTCAAAAACTATAGAGTTTGCCACCTTGAAATTTTCACAGATTATGTAAAAAGACATGCCCTTTCGAGCCCCGCTCTCAGTTTTTTCCAAAAATCCGTAGGAGACGAAGAATTGAGGGCATAACTTTAGAAACGAATTTTCGCTCCATTATATAATAATTTTTTTCTCAAAAACTATAGTGTGAAATTTTCACAGATTATGTAAAAGTGTTTCTTTATTTTTAGGAATGTTTTTTTTTTAAATTACACATTTACATTACATATTTACACAAGTTGAGTTAAGATAAGTGAGATTGACTAGTGGCCGTTTACTACGAAAATTGAAAAATTACAAATCTAGTTTTATTCGGTTTCAACATCTTCTTCAAACTACTAGAATCACTTTATCTTCATGATTTTTTCAAGAAAATGTGAAATTACTTTTGAATCGTTTGAAAAATAAAAGCGAGTATAAAATGTTTACTTGGTAAAGTCAAGCAGCAACCGGGTAACCGTTAATTGTCCTATGCTACATTTAACTTGTCTTGCGCTGCGTTTATGTATTATACATCCTAACTCACTTTCGTATAAGTGTATATATAGTTTTTTTTAGTTTAACCTGATTTTAGCAAGTTATTTTCTATACTATCTTTAAGTTAAAAAGTTTTAATTTGAGTTTTTGATTAATATTATTTTTGTTTTTCATTTCTTGAAGTTCTTTGACGTATACATAATCTTCTTTAGTTTAGTTATTATTATATATTTTTATGGATATAGAATTTTAGTTTACCTAGTTTAATTTCTTATATTTACCCATTACAAAATATTTCGTTAACTCTTTGGTGACACATCAGATAAGTTCTACAGGTATTGAAATATTTCATTTTATATACCTAGGTATATTACTTATTCAGTCTTCCTCAAGTGATATTTCTCTAACAAACGCGGTAGTATTTAAGTTTCAAAATGCCATCAATCCATTTTATGAAACTGCCCAGTGAAGAAAAATTGTACAGAATCCGTATATTCTTAACCGGAAAAAAACTTAACGAACATGATCTTAAAGAATCTGTTAGAAAAACAGTTTCTCTTTATAGCGAAATGTGTAAATATTTCGGTGTTAAAAACCAAAGGAAAAACAGATTATACTTTTACACTCTTATCCAAAGAAACGGACTTCCTGATAGGATATTTTCATCAACTCCAGTGAATGACCTATTATTACCAAATCGTTTCGAAGATCTTTCAGACAGTGATCAATATATGGAGAAAGCAAGTGAAAAAAGTTCCACAGATACAAATGGAGATTTATTCGAAAACTATTCAGCAGATGGAATGTGTAACATAAAACAAAACTCTCCGTCAAACGACATCAGTATTTTATCAAATGCTTCTATCAACCCTGATTCGGAATGTGATAAAATAGAAGATTCTAAAAGGAACCAACTGTCAGGTTCTTTCGAAAGCAGTGATCAAGTTACACCAGATCAAATTAAACTGCCAATGATTGTAAGTTCATTAATAAATGAAATAGCAAACCTTGTACCAAATAAAACAGGTTTGTTACCAGTCAACACTAAAAATTTGCGCCTTACGACAGTACAAAAATCAACATATAAATTATGTAATGTTTTTGAGGGAGAATTTAGATTTAATAAAAATGAAATGACTCAAATTAATGACAACCGAATTGAAAATTTTGTCATTAAAGAAAAATTAAATTATTAGTCAATAACACGTGTGACATTATATTTAAAAGCCGAAGAGGAAATCGAAACATGACCATAATATATGGAAAATGTATCCATCCTCAATGTAAATTATTTAAAATAATCTACAAAAGATCAGGTCTCGTTCAATTATACAGTACAAATGAGCATTTTAACCATTTAAGAAAAATTACTAGTCAAGTAAGGGGCTTAAAGAGGGCAATAGTAAAACGAGAACTGAAGAATACAAAAGCTTCTAAATATAAGTTTAGAAAGATAAAAGAAGCTAATCAAAAAGGTATTGACGCAGGAAATTTACAAGAAATAAAATCAGACTGCGTAAATAGAAAAATAAGATCAGAAGCCATATCTGAATTAGACAGGCACAGTGACGATATACTGGATATGATTTTAATGAAAAGAGAAAATCCTCAGTATATCCAATTTGTTTCCGATCCGTTCCAGGTTCATCTATATAGTGTTCAACAACTTAAACTTGTTAACTTCTTAACCAGAGGTCAGAAAAAACCTGTGCTGCATTTTGACGCCACAGGATCTTTAATAAGGAAACCAAAGCAATCAGAGAAGGTTTGCTACTATTATTGTGGTGTAATACAGATATCTTCGCCAATAAATAAAAGATTATGCCCTGTATTTGAGTTGCTGTCTGTTCGACATGACAGCGGTAGTATCGGCATATTTTTAACAAATTTTAAAGGTTTCGTTGTAAATAATAATTTTCAATGGCCCATTTTTGAGAGAGTCGTAACATACTTCAGTTTAGCCTAATAAATTCAATATGCTACTACTGGAACCATATGTCACTACAACATTATATTGATGAAACATATTTTCATATTATAAATATTAAAAAATTGATAAAAGTATTACTCTCATTAGTATTTGTTGTTGTCATTTTATGAAGATTATATCTAATGATGTCAATAAACATATAAAAATAGGCGCCGCTAAATATTTAAAGGAAATTTTGGCAGCACCATTCGCAATGAGTAATTACGGAAACATAAAACTATGGTTTAAACAAATATGCATTGTACTATTAAGTAACTACGAAACCCCCTTATTGCAAAGTAATTTAAAACAGTTAATAAAGACATGCATTAATAAAGAAGAAATCAAAGTCGATGAAACTACCTACCAAAGCGGCAATGTAATTAATGATGATCAGGATGCCCGAAATATAAACGTAATAAATTTTTATAGAGTTTCATTCCATTTATGAAGAAACAGTGAAAGAACTGAAGAAACATCAAGTTGATAATGTACAAGAAAACATTTACTATTGCCCAGAATATCTATCGATTATATTAAAAATATATTCCATATATACCTTTATGGTCTGGACTACTAGCATCATCACATACTCAGAGGTACAGTAATGCTCCCGTAGAATGTTGGAACAACATTATAAAAAATATCATAATGGACAAAGAGAAATATACTAAAGCAAGTAGAATGGTAAGAAAATCCAGGGATTACATACTATCGATAATAAAAGAAACAAAAAACAATATTGCCGCGACAAATCTGAATTCGAGAAAACATAAATATGATATTGAACTGGAAGAGACATGGAAAAGGACAAATACTAAGAAAAAGATTTGCCTACCATAAAATGATGAATCTGAAGTTACAACTCTCTAATAGTGACGAAGATGCCAACAATCAAGTTATATTAGACACACCAGACGTTTTATCGGTTCAAAACGAAAGCGACGAAGAAGAAGATATTATGTGGACCACAATAGAACACAACATCACTTTAAATAAAGATCCAGTGGTAAAGTGCTTTCCAAATGGTTTAGTGAAAGACTGGGGATATTATACCGACATTGATCAAAATTATCTTGTTTGTTATTTTAGAAAAATAAATTGTTTTCTCAAAATTTCATCTCAATATCGACAGAGAAATATTCTTATATAACACCTGAAACCATACAGACCTGTCTCGAAGTTGTTAATAAAGAGATAAATAAAAATATCAAAATAAATTTATTAAAAATTGGAACTGTTGGCTCCGTAGTCCTCAACGATCAATACCATCAACACATTAATAATTACAAACCTTATTATATATTAAATAGTTATAAACTATTAAAAATTAATTTTTAACCGTGAATTAACTTTATATAATGGATCTCAGGAACAAGCTGAACATATTTTAAATAGTATTGGTGGAGACGGCAGTTATACTATCAAAATATTTAGTTGCCCTGAAAATACAAATGCAGGTATCTACATAATTAATTGTTTCGAGAATGATTTAATTGCCCAGAACAATCGACAAGGTAGTATCTGTAGAAGTTTAGAGACTAATTATGAGGAACATGTAAAAACCATTTTATTGAAACATTCCAACAATGTCGAAAAATATGTTTGTACTGTGGAAGTTTAGAACATACACTACCAGAAATGTCTTGGGTTCAGTGCGAAATATGCATTAGATGGATTCATTTTAGTTGTCTGCCAAATTTATTATCTCCTTCGATTCAGGACAAAGATGTATCGTTCGTATGTAAATTATGTGAACTTTACACACATAAACACAAATCTACCATTCAACGGAACACGCAAATTGAAAACGTACAAATAACCAAAACTAGCTCTGAAAATTATGAAATAGGCAATTACAGCGGTGTACTTTTCCGACACTGTCAAATACAGAGCTTATACTTTGAAGACTACAAAACTTTGAATAAAAAGAGTGGCTAAATAACTTTATTATAGATTTATGTCTAGGATGCATGGCAGCTAGTATTAATAATAATGATAAATTTACCATAACCAACTGCAATGTGTCAAGAATAATTCTTCGTATAGATTGTACCTCTCATAAAGAAGCAAAAACAATGACAAAAGGGGAACTGAATACTATACCAGAACTAAGAGGCACAATAATTATGCCAATTAACATTCATAATAATCATTGGTGTTTAGCAGTGGCCGATACAGTTAATAACAAATTTTCGTTTTTTGACCCATTCCAAGACAATGCCACAGAAACAAGAAAGCATATGACACATTTTTTAAATACGTTACGTATTTATAATAAAACACAACAAAATATAAAAAAGGTAGACATTCTAAACTGGGATGAACAAAAATTTTCAAGGATACTCCAAAAAAGTAATGATTCCTGGAATTGTGGAGCATATATATTATATTATGCAGAAAAAATAATCAGTAACCAGCCGTTACAACAGAATATTGACATTGACCTATATCGCAAATATTTAAAAACTATGTTGATAAATATGGCAAGTAATTTTAAACCTCCACCGTCAAATCACACCTTATGGAATACAGTAGATGACCCCGCATTAAAGAGTTCAGAATTATAAAAATACGTTACGCTAAATCACTAATTCATTTTTTTGTATATGTCCAGCTTCTTACAGGTCTTTGAAATCATCTATTAACACGGTCGAATTGGGTATTTCGATCTTAAATCTGGTGAAAAAAATCAGTTGGCACACTTCTTACAGTGGTATTCATAGTCCGTCTCCGGTCGCCGGAGAGCAGTCACCTTACCGAAATTATATGAATTTCGTTATGAAATTCGCATCACTTCGGGAAGAAGATATAGGATATCACTGTTACAGTACACTGTATTCATAGTCAGTCCGAACTTTTGTGAATTTTATTATGAAATTTACATAATGTCAGTAGGAGATCACTCTCCGGCGACCGAAGATGGACTATGAATACCACTGTTAGTTTTTCTTTAGTCTTATTGGGTTTTGCCACACTTCTGAAAGAAAAATAAATATTAGTTAAATAAACCCTTGCGCCAAACGGATCAGTCAAGGGTTATTTATGAAACTAAGTTTGCCTAACCAAAAAATCTCACACTGAAAAAAGAAGATAAGTAAAAAATAACAAAAATCGCATCACTATCGCGCACTTCCGTATAATAATACGAATTAATCTTTATTTTTTTATTTTTTTTTTTCAGAAGTATGTCAAAAACCCAATGAAACTGAAGAAAAACTAAAATTATGCCACAAATAAATAGCTTCAGACAATACCACTGTTACTTTTTCAAATATAGTCTGTGAAAATTTCAAGGTGGCACACTATAGTTTTTGAGAAAAAAATTATTATATAATGGAGCGAAAATTCGTTTCTAAAGTTATACCCTTAATTCTACGTCTCGTACGGGTTTTTGGAAAAAACTGAGAGCGGGGCTCGAAAGGGCATGTCTTTTTACATAATCTGTGAAAATTTCAAGGTGGCACACTCTATAGTTTTGAGAAAAAATTATTATATAATGGAGCGAAAATTCGTTTCTAAAGGTATGCCCTCAATTCTTCGTCTCCTACGGATTTTTGGAAAAAACTGAGAGCGGGGCTCGAAAGGGCATGTCTTTTTACATAATCTCTGAAAATTTCAAGGTGGCACACTCTATAGTTTTTGAGAAAAAAATTATTATATAATGGAGCGAAAATTCGTTTCTAAAGGTATGCCCTCAATTCTTCGTCTCCTACGGATTTTTGGAAAAAACTGAGAGCGGGGCTCGAAAGGGCATGTCTTTTTACATAATCTCTGAAAATTTCAAGGTGGCACACTCTATAGTTTTTGAGAAAAAAATTATTTAATAATGTGTGAAAGTTCGTTTCTAAAGTTATGCCCTTAATTCTACGTCTCGTACGGGTTTTTGGAAAAAACTGAGAGCGGGGCTCGAAAGGGCATGTCTTTTTACATAATCTGTGAAAATTTCAAGGTGGCACACTCTATAGTTTTTGAGAAAAAAATTATTATATAATGGAGCGAAAATTCGTTTCTAAAGTTATACCCTTAATTCTACGTCTCGTACGGGTTTTTGGAAAAAACTGAGAGCGGGGCTCGAAAGGGCATGTCTTTTTACATAATCTGTGAAAATTTCAAGGTGGCACACTCTATAGTTTTTGAGAAAAATTATTATATAATGGAGCGAAAATTCGTTTCTAAAGGTATGCCCTCAATTATTCGTCTCCTACGGATTTTGGAAAAAACTGAGAGCGGGGCTCGAAAGGGCATGTCTTTTTACATAATCTCTGAAAATTTCAAGTTGGCACACTATAGATTTTTAGAGAAAAATTTTTAATAATGTGTGAAAGTTCGTTTCTAAAGTTATGCCCTTAATTCTACGTCTCGTACGGGTTTTTGAAAACTGAGAGCGGGGCTCGAAAGGGCATGTCTTTTTACATAATCTGTGAAAATTTCAAGGTGGCACACTCTATAGTTTTTGAGAAAAAAATTATTATATAATGGATCGAAAATTCGTTTCTAAAGTTATGCCCTTAATTCTACGTCTCGTACGGGTTTTGAAAAACTGAGAGCAGGGCTCGAAAGGGCATGTGTTTTACATAATTTCTGAAAATTTCAAGGTGGCACACTCTATAGTTTTTAGAAAAAATTATTTAATAATGTGTGAAAGTTCGTTTCTAAAGTTATGCCCTTAATTCTACGTCTCGTACGGGTTTTGGAAAAACTGAGAGCAGTGCTCGAAAGGGCATGTCTTTTACATAATTTCTGAAAATTTCAAGGTGGCACACTCTATAGTTTTTGAGAAAAAAATTATTATATAATGGAGCGAAAATTCGTTTCTAAAGGTATGCCCTCAATTCTTCGTCTCCTACGGATTTTTGGAAAAAACTGAGAGCGGGGCTCGAAAGGGCATGTCTTTTTACATAATCTCTGAAAATTTCAAGGTGGCACACTCTATAGTTTTTGAGAAAAAAATTATTATATAATGGACCGAAAATTCGTTTCTAAAGTTATGCCCTTAATTCTACGTCTCGTACGGGTTTTTGGAAAAACTGAGAGCAGTGCTCGAAAGGGCATGTCTTTTACATAATTTCTGAAAATTTCAAGGTGGCACACTCTATAGTTTTTGAGAAAAAAATTATTATATAATGGAGCGAAAATTCGTTTCTAAAGGTATGCCCTCAATTCTTCGTCTCCTACGGATTTTTGGAAAAAACTGAGAGCGGGGCTCGAAAGGGCATGTCTTTTTACATAATCTCTGAAAATTTCAAGGTGGCACACTCTATAGTTTTTGAGAAAAAAATTATTATATAATGGACCGAAAATTCGTTTCTAAAGTTATGCCCTTAATTCTACATCTCGTACGGGTTTTTGGAAAAACTGAGAGCGGGGCTCGAAAGGGCATGTCTTTTTACATAATCTCTGAAAATTTCAAGGTGGCACACTCTATAGTTTTTGAGAAAAAAATTATTTAATAATGTGTGAAAGTTCGTTTCTAAAGTTATGCCCTTAATTCTACCTCTCCTACGGTTTTTTGGAAAAAACTGAGAGCGGGGCTCGAAAGGGCATGTCTTTTTACATAATCTGTGAAAATTTCAAGGTGGCACACTCTATAGTTTTGAGAAAAAATTATTATATAATGGACCGAAAATTCGTTTCTAAAGTTATGCCCTTAATTCTACATCTCGTACGGGTTTTGGAAAAACTGAGAGCGGGGCTCGAAAGGGCATGTCTTTTTACATAATCTCTGAAAATTTCAAGGTGGCACACTCTATAGTTTTTGAGAAAAAAATTATTTAATAATGTGTGAAAGTTCGTTTCTAAAGTTATGCCCTTAATTCTACGTCTCGTACGGGTTTTGAAAAACTGAGAGCGGGGCTCGAAAGGGCATGTCTTTTACATAATCTGTGAAAATTTCAAGGTGGCACACTCTATAGTTTTGAGAAAAATATTATTATATAATGGAGCGAAAATTCGTTTCTAAAGTTATACCCTTAATTCTACGTCTCGTACGGGTTTTTGGAAAAAACTGAGAGCGGGGCTCGAAAGGGCATGTCTTTTTACATAATCTGTGAAAATTTCAAGGTGGCACACTCTATAGTTTTTGAGAAAAAAATTATTATATAATGGAGCGAAAATTCGTTTCTAAAGGTATGCCCTCAATTCTTCGTCTCCTACGGATTTTTGGAAAAAACTGAGAGCGGGGCTCGAAAGGGCATGTCTTTTACATAATCTCTGAAAATTTCAAGGTGGCACACTCTATAGTTTTTGAGAAAAATTATTTAATAATGTGTGAAAGTTCGTTTCTAAAGTTATGCCCTTAATTCTACGTCTCGTACGGGTTTTTGAAAAACTGAGAGCGGGGCTCGAAAGGGCATGTCTTTTACATAATCTCTGAAAATTTCAAGGTGGCACACTCTATAGTTTTTGAGAAAAAAATTATTATATAATGGATCGAAAATTCGTTTCTAAAGTTATGCCCTTAATTCTACGTCTCGTACGGGTTTTTGGAAAAAACTGAGAGCAGGGCTCGAAAGGGCATGTCTTTTTACATAATTTCTGAAAATTTCAAGGTGGCACACTCTATAGTTTTGAGAAAAAAATTATTTAATAATGTGTGAAAGTTCGTTTCTAAAGTTATGCCCTTAATTCTACGTCTCGTACGGGTTTTTGGAAAAAACTGAGAGCAGTGCTCGAAAGGGCATGTCTTTTTACATAATTTCTGAAAATTTCAAGGTGGCACACTCTATAGTTTTTGAGAAAAAATTATTATATAGTGGAGCGAAAATTCGTTTCTAAAGGTATGCCCTCAATTCTTCGTCTCCTACGGATTTTTGGAAAAAACTGAGAGCGGGGCTCGAAAGGGCATGTCTTTTTACATAATCTCTGAAAATTTCAAGGTGGCACACTCTATAGTTTTTGAGAAAAAAATTATTTAATAATGTGTGAAAGTTCGTTTCTAAAGTTATGCCCTTAATTCTACGTCTCGTACGGGTTTTTGGAAAAAACTGAGAGCAGGGCTCGAAACGGCATGTCTTTTTACATAATCTCTGATAATTTCAAGGTGGCACACTCTATAGTTTTTGAGAAAAAAATTATTATATAATGGAGCGAAAATTCGTTTCTAAAGGTATGCCCTCAATTCTTCGTCTCCTACGGATTTTTGGAAAAAACTGAGAGCGGGGCTCGAAAGGGCATGTCTTTTTACATAATCTCTGAAAATTTCAAGGTGGCACACTCTATAGTTTTTGAGAAAAAAATTATTATATAATGGATCGAAAATTCGTTTCTAAAGTTATGCCCTTAATTCTACGTCTCGTACGGGTTTTTGGAAAAAACTGAGAGCAGGGCTCGAAAGGGCATGTCTTTTTACATAATTTCTGAAAATTTCAAGGTGGCACACTCTATAGTTTTTAGAAAAAATTATTATGTGCTGACCGCCGTACGCTCCATTTTTAGTTTTTGGATATCTCCAGCTTCCAACGGGCTTTTGAAAAATACTATTAACACGGTCGAATTAGGCATATTGTTCTTAAAAGGTGAAAAATCAGAACGGCACACTGTTTAGTGGAAGAGTAAAAAACTATTGTTTACGGGTCAGCGACCACTGGTGCAAAAGCATCACATACTAGCGCAGCGTTTCTATCTACAGCGATGCTAGAATAGAAACGTTTCTAACTTCACACACATCATATTGTATATTACTAGTGTGGCAATTCGCGCTGACAGAATTATCTGTGCAACCATCGTAGCACACTTACAACTCCACGGTTAATTATTTTCATTGGGCATTGATCCAACAATACGCTGTGTGTAGGTGAATTAATTTTCACGAGAATACATACTTATTCATACATAAATTTAGTTTCCGCTAGTGCGTAAGGCTCTTCCTGTGAATTATTTCGCTATACAAACGATATTTTAGACATTTTCGACAAGTTTACTCAGAAGTTGTTATTAGTTATGACGTCATGTGGCATACTGGCATGCGGTGACAAAATATCAATGGTTCATGTTTTTTTTTGTTTGCAGGTAACCAGCTTTGCTGGTGTTTAAAATATGACGACAGATATTAGTATAGTGAGGTGGGATCCCACCTTACAGCAAGAAATAGTAGAAGATTACGAATACGATGGCGGAAACTCGTCATCCCGACTTTTCGAAAGATCTCGTATCAAAGCTTTAGCAGGTAAGTCCAATATTTTTCATCGGAAATTGTAGGGTATCATTTATTTCATAAGTAATTCATAATGTAATCGCGTGTTTGCAATCAGTATCTTTTACTGTTCGGTTTTATTATTTTTTAAAGCTTCATAAATGTACGGTAATGGTTTAGTTGCATATGTATAAAATCAATAACGGAAAACTACGGCAAATGGAGTCCAGATTTAAATTCATTTGACGAGTATTTTCAAACTAAAAATAACTAATTAAGGAAACGGTTATTATTATGAGACATTCTATTAGGCACAATAAAATGTTTCTTAACAGTTTGCTGGCATTCTTTAGGTAAATACTAATAAAGTAATTTGTATAGACCTTAATGATGCTTTCGTCAGTAGCGTCGTTGATGAGACACACTGTCTAAAATAGAAATTCATAAAAAGTGACAACATTAAGGTTTATTTTGCCTGCTTAATTTAGCTGGTCTGCTCCTGACAACAAAACAGTTCCAGTTAAAATAATTCCATTTAATCATTTTATTATTAGAAAGATACGTATTTAAATTATTAACTTCAAATTTATTTGCTACGTTAATGATCTATTTTTGTGCACACTACATATCTGCTGTGTGTAAATTTATTAGAAATTTAATATATTTACACTGTCCCTTTATCTTTAATAGTTTTATCTAAACCACATTTCCTTCTCTATACATTTGTTAACTCACATAGCAGAAGGATGTTAGATGTAGTCAGTTAAATGTTAAAAATGGAGGCAAAAAGTGATTTGGAACAGTTGTACTACGATAAAGTAGTGTTAGAATTGAGAGGTATTTATGGAAAAGTTATTTTTTGGATTTATTTCTTTTTACCTTTGCATCAAATTATATTTTTTTCAGTTTCGAAAAAACTTGCTACACGTGGTGGTCGTGCGTTTCACCTTTGGCAACGTGCCACATCGTTGATAACTTCCTGTACCATTTTTAACGTGCTCTTAATTTTTAAGAAAAACGTGACGATGCACTTCATAATAGTGCACATGCAGTTGATTTTATAAAGGCTTTAAAACACGGTGGCATAATCGTTTGTATATATTTTTCTTTAAAATTTTGTCGCTATTGTGTGTTGCTAATGAAAACATTGTAAAATGAAATACGGTTGTAGAGATATTGGTCAAAATAAATATACTATAGTTATTAATACCACCTTATTCATTTTGTCACGCACAACTAACTTTCTGCATTTATGATAGAGTTACTTTTTGAAATAGAGTAGTGCCTAATGTATTTTTTTTTTGTATTGTGCTATTGTAGACGAAAGAGAAAGTGTTCAGAAAAAGACTTTCCAGAAATGGGTAAATTCGCATTTAGTTCGGGTAAACTCCCGAATCGCAGACCTATACTGCGATCTAAGAGATGGAAAGAACTTAATAAAACTACTAGAAGTATTATCGGGTGAGAGGCTGCCTAGACCTACAAAGGGTAAAATGCGTATCCACTGCCTGGAGAACGTCGACAAGGCTCTACAGTTCCTTAGGGAGCAGCGTGTTCACTTAGAGAATATGGGGTCCCACGATATAGTAGATGGAAACCCACGCTTATCGCTTGGTCTCATCTGGACCATAATCCTCCGCTTCCAAATCCAAGACATCACGATCGAAGAGACCGACAACCAGGAGACCAAATCGGCCAAAGACGCGCTACTCTTGTGGTGTCAGATGAAGACCGCCGGCTACCACAACGTCAACGTCAGGAACTTCACCACCTCCTGGCGCGACGGTCTTGCTTTCAATGCACTCATCCACAAACACCGCCCCGATTTGATACATTTCGACAAACTTTCCAAATCCAACCCGATGCACAACCTAAACAACGCTTTCAACGTAGCCGAGGACAAATTAGGGCTAATCAAGCTCTTAGATGCCGAGGACATATTCGTAGAGCAGCCAGATGAGAAATCCATCATCACTTACGTCGTTACTTACTACCACTACTTCAGTAAGATGAAGCAAGAAACAGTACAAGGCAAACGTATCGGTAAAGTCGTCGGCATAGCCATGGAAAACGAAAGGATGATCAAGGAATACGAATCCCTGACCAGCGATTTATTAGCTTGGATAGAAGCCACGATACAAGCTCTGGGAGAACGAAGATTCGCCAACAGTTTGACCGGCGTCCAAGCGCAACTGGCGCAGTTTAACAATTATCGAATAGTGGAAAAACCACCGAAGTTCGTCGAGAAAGGGAACTTGGAAATCCTCCTGTTCACCCTTCAGTCGAAGATGCGGGCGAACAACCAACGACCATACACACCCAAGGAGGGTAAAATGATTTCGGATATCAACAAGGCCTGGGAAAGGTTAGAAAAGGCCGAACACGAACGCGAACTAGCGCTTAGAGAGGAATTGATACGCCAAGAGAAACTAGAACAACTAGCCGCTAGATTTAACAGGAAAGCTAGCATGAGAGAGACTTGGTTGAGCGAAAACCAGAGACTCGTCTCCCAAGACAACTTTGGACAAGATTTAGCGGCCGTCGAAGCTGCTGCTAAGAAACATGAAGCCATCGAAACGGACATCTTCGCTTATGAGGAGAGAGTGCAAGCCGTGGTGTCTGTGGCCGCTGAACTAGAAGCAGAAAACTACCACGACATGGAAAGGATTAACGCGAGGAAAGAAAACGTACTGCGCCTCTGGAATTACCTCTTGGAATTGCTTAGAGCACGTAGGAACCGCTTAGACTTATCGCTTCAGTTGCAACAGAACTTCCAGGAAATGTTGCACATTTTAGATGCCATGGAGGAATTGAAAGCTAGGCTCCTTACCGACGACTACGGTAAACATCTAATGGGTGTAGAGGACCTTCTTCAAAAACACAATCTCCTCGAAGCTGATATTAACATCTTAGGAGACAGAGTCAAAGCTGTAGCTAGCCAATCCCAGAGATTCGTAGACGTCGAAAACGAGGAAGGCTACAAACCCTGCGATCCTTCACTGGTATTGGAACGAGTACAACAGTTGGAAGAGGCCTACGCGCAGCTGGTGCGTCTCGCGGTGGAACGTAGATCGCGTCTTGAAGAAAGCAAGAAATTGTGGCAATTTTACTGGGACATGGCGGACGAAGATAACTGGATCAAAGAAAAGGAACAGATTGTGTCTACGTCTGACATTGGCCACGACCTAACTACTGTTAATTTACTATTGAGCAAGCACAAGATCCTAGAAAATGAACTATCGGCTCATGAACCTCAGCTCGAAGCCGCCCTCGGAGTCGGTGAAGAATTAATAAATGGCGGCCATTTCGGCGCTGAGAAGATCCAAGAGAGACTGAACGAAATTCGTGACGCTTGGAAGCATCTCCTCGATTTGGCTGCTTACCGCAGAAAACGGTTGGAGGAAGCGGTAGACTACCATCAATTATTCGCCGACGCTGACGATATTGACATTTGGATGCTAGACACTCTTAGACTGGTTTCTAGCGAAGACGTCGGCAGAGATGAAGGAAACGCGCAATCTCTCCTGAAGAAACACAAAGACGTAACTGAGGAACTTAAAAATTACGTCAGCGTCATCGACGCGTTACACCAACAAGCAGAAGCTCTGGGCCCAGAAGTCGCTAACTCGCCTGAAGTGTCCCAGAGGCTGGCTTCTATCGACAACAGATACAAGGAACTTTTGGAATTGGCTAAATTGAGAAAACAACGTTTACTAGACGCCCTTTCCTTGTACAAACTCTTTTCCGAAAGCGACGGCGTAGAACAATGGATCAGCGAGAAGGACCGTATGTTGCAGACAATGATCCCTGCGAGAGACATCGAAGATGTCGAGATCATGAAACATCGCTACGACGGCTTCGAAAAGGAAATGAATGCGAACGCTTCTCGCGTTGCCGTTGTAAATCAACTTGCTCGCCAGTTATTACACGTTGAACATCCCAATTCGGAACAAATCACGGCCAGACAGAATCAACTCAATCAAAAATGGGCAGAGCTACGCGAAAAGGCTGAAGCCAAGAGAGAGGAACTCAATTCAGCCCACGGTGTACAAACCTTCCATATTGAATGCCGAGAAACTATCACCTGGATCGAAGATAAAGTCCGTATTCTGCAAACTACCGACAGTTTGGAAATGGATCTTACTGGTATTATGACTTTACAGCGACGTTTGTCTGGAATGGAAAGAGACCTGGCTGCTATCCAGGCTAAACTTACTTCCTTACAGAAAGAGGCCGAGAGTATCGAAGGAGAACATCCCGAAGAAGCCGCCGTTATTCGGGAACGTATCACTCAAATCCAAATCATTTGGGAGCGCTTGACTCAGATGTTGAAGGAGCGGGACTCTAAACTCGAAGAAGCCGGCGATCTACACAGATTCCTTCGCGATCTCGATCACTTCCAGGCGTGGCTTACGAAAACTCAAACCGACATCGCATCAGAAGATACTCCTAATTCTCTGTCTGAAGCAGAGAAACTTCTTTCTCAACACCAAGCTATTCGCGAGGAGATCGACAATTACACCGATGATTATACTAAGATGATGGAATATGGAGAAAAGATAACAGCAGAACCCAGCACTCAAGACGATCCTCAGTATATGTTCTTGAGGGAGCGTCTAAAGGCGTTGAAAGATGGATGGGCAGAGATTCATCAAATGTGGGAGAACAGACAACAACTTCTTTCTCAATCACTCAGTTTGCAACTGCTGGACAGAGACGCGCGTCAAGTCGAGGTTATTCTTAACCAACAAGAACACATTTTGGGCAAAGACGAAAGTCCAACCTCCTTGGAACAAGCAGAGAACCTGCTTAAACGACACGAAGCATTCCTTGCTACAATGGAAGCCAATGATGATAAGATTAACGGTGTGGTCGAATTTTCGCGCAGACTTTGCGACGAGGGTCACTTCGCGTCCGATAAGATTGCCAAGCGTTCTGACAATATTGACGAAAGACGTCTAGCTAATAGAGAAAAAGCTCAAGCCCTCCTGGAGAGGCTCCGCGATCAATTGGAACTCCACCAATTCTTGAGAGACTGCGATGAATTGGGTGAATGGATTCAGGAAAAACATATCACCGCTCAAGATGAAACCTACCGATCCGCCAAAACGGTTCACTCCAAGTGGACAAGACATCAAGCCTTCGAAGCTGAAATAGCCGCAAACAAAGAACGTCTACACAACTTACAAAAAGCCGGTGAGGAACTGGCTAAAGAGAAACCAGAATACGTCAGCCATATTCAGCCTAAAGTCGAGGAAATGGCGGATCAATTTGATGTTTTGGAACAAACGACCAAGGAGAAGGGTGAACGCCTGTTTGACGCTAACCGCGAAGTACTCATCCACCAAACTTGCGACGACATCGACTCTTGGATGAACGAACTCGAAAAACAAATCGAAAGTGACAATACGGGTGCTGATTTAGCCTCAGTCAACATTCTCATGCAAAAACAACAGGTAATTATAGTTGTACACGATTTAATCTTTACTTAAACGTGTCTGTCTTTAGATGATTGAAACTCAAATGGCAGTCAAAGCTCTTCAAGTCGGGGAATTGGAGAAACAGACGAAACATTTGGAAACGGCTGCTCCAGAGAAAGATTTGCAAGAAATCAACTACAAGAAGAAGAGGGTGGAGGAGCGCTTCCAACAGCTCAAACAACCTTTACTGGAAAGGCAAAGGGTATTAGAAAAGAAAAAGGAAGCCTTACAATTCAGAAGAGACGTCGAGGATGAGTTATTGTGGATTGCCGAAAAAATGCCTCAAGCGACTTCCACCGAATACGGCAACAGTCTTTTCCAGGTACATATGTTAGAAAAGAAGACTCAGTCCCTTCAGACAGAAGTAGATAATCACGAACCGAGAATTAAAACTGTCTGCAACAATGGCCAAAAACTAATCGATGAAGGTGAGTAGGTTCTTGCATTGTCTTGAATGAAATGTTATTACGACATATCTTTTACAGGTCATGAAGATGCTGTAGAATTTGGCAGGCTGATTAACGAATTGCATAAAGCCTGGCAGGAGCTTAAAGACGCTATAGATAAACGTAGAGAAAATCTACTACGCAACGAACGCGCTCAACAATACCTATTCGATGCCAATGAAGCTGAGTGCTGGATGAGTGAACAGGAACTGTACATGATGGTCGAAGATAGAGGCAAAGACGAAACGTCAGCTAGGAACTTTATGAAGAAACATGAAAGTCTGGAAGCGGCAGTAGAAGCTTACGCCGATACTATCAGATCTCTAGGTGAAACCGTAAGGTCGTTAGCGGCCGAAGGTCATCCTTTAGCTGAACAAGTGGCTGTTAAACAGTCTCAATTAGATAAGTTATACGCAGGTCTCAAAGATCTGGCTGGAGAAAGAAGAGCCAAATTAGACGAAGCCCTACAGCTCTTCTTACTGAACAGAGACGTTGGAGATCTAGAACAATGGATTGCAGACAGAGAAGTTGTAGCTTCTTCCCACGAATTAGGTCAAGATTACGATCACGTGACTTTACTATGGGAAAGATTCAAGGAGTTTGCTCACGACACAGAAGCTATTGGCAGCGAGAGAGTAGCAGGAGTGAACGACACCGCCGATCAACTGATTGCCGCAGGACATTCGGATTCGGCCACCATAGCAGAATGGAAGGACGGCCTCAACGAAGCTTGGCAGGATCTATTGGAACTCATCGAGACCCGCACCCAAATGCTTGCCGCCTCTAGGGAATTGCACAAGTTCTTCCACGATTGCAAGGACATTCTCAGCCGTATAATGGAGAAACAAGTGTCCATGTCTGACGAACTAGGAAGAGACGCCGGATCCGTCAACGGACTGCAACGGAAGCACCAGAATTTCCTGCAAGATCTGCAAACACTGCAGTCCCAGGTACAACAGATCCAGGAGGAGTCCGCCAAATTGCAGGCTAGCTACGCTGGAGACCGAGCTAAGGAAATCACGAACAGAGAACAAGAAGTCGTGGCCGCGTGGGCGTCTCTGCAAGCCGCTTGCGAGCAGAGACGAAGCAAGCTTGCCGATACCGGCGACTTATTCAAGTTCTTCAACTGGGTTCGTAATCTGATGCAGTGGATGGACGACGTCATCAGACAGATGAACACGAGTGAGAAACCGAGAGATGTCAGCGGAGTGGAGTTACTGATGAACAACCACCAGAGCTTGAAGGCCGAAATCGAGGCTAGGGAGGACGATTTTACGGGTTGTATTTCCCTCGGAAAGGAATTGTTGAACAGGAACCACTACGCCAGCACTGAGATCAAGGAGAAACTGGTAACTTTGAGCAACCACAGGAGCGGAGTTCGTCAACGGTGGGAAGAAAGGTAGGGGATTTTATTTTTATGTATTTTAATAAAAATAATGTGCTTACTGTATTTTTTATTAATTTGTTTTATTTTCCAGGTGGGAAAATCTACAATTGATTTTGGAAGTATATCAATTCGCTAGAGACGCAGCTGTGGCGGAGGCATGGTTGATAGCTCAAGAGCCTTACCTCATGAGCACCGAACTTGGCCACACTATCGACGATGTCGAGAATCTAATCAAAAAACACGAGGCCTTTGAGAAATCGGCAGCAGCGCAAGAGGAGAGATTCAGCGCACTAGAGAGGTTGACAACAGTGAGTGAGACTTGTTTGTCTATTGTATTAATTTCTTTTATTGCTTTAGTGGTCGTAAATAGTGATTGTCTTTTAGCATGCCAAAAACCCTTTTTAATGCAATGTTGACGTTTAAATTTTATATGCATGAGTCATTTGAACTACTGTTCTGATTTAGTTTACATTTGGTTCCAGTTTACTAACATTTTAAATCTATTCCTTTCTTTTATATTGTGGTATTGAGAATTCATTTCATTCATTTTTGTTATTAGAAGCCTCAAAAATAATGTTTTCTGCCACAAACAATTTATTTAATGTATAATTAGATATTTTATATGCACGAGTCATTTGAACTACTAATTTGATTCAATTTAAATGTGGTCTCTATTTGCTCATTTAAAAAAAAATAAATAATTAAACCATGGCACTCTAAAAAATATGTTTTTCTTTATTCACAAATATGTTTATTTTTTATCTTTGACCAGAAATAGCTAAAAAAAAGTTTATTTTCAAAATTAATATTTTTGTATGAACAGCTGCTTGCGTAAGTATTGAAAAAAGGACAAAAAAACAATTGAAAAGTGCTATGTAATTTATACTTCCTACCTTATATGTAATATTTTCCGAGTGATTGCAAAAGTAATAAAATATCGAGAAGGAATACACTAATTCTATTATTACATTATATTTGTTTAAAAAATTAGTTTTGCAATCATGCATACCTCTAAATGCTTGACTTTGTCTAACTTGTTTTTTGTTTGTGCTTGGTTTGTAGTTAGAAACAGGTGGTGGTAGACTGGTGGAATGTCCTATGCATGACCCTTCTCTTTGTGATTTCTCTGTAATCTTCCCTTCTTTCGAGAAAATAAGACCCGCTCCTGTCCGAAATTTGAGTGCGGCGTTTGTCAGAGACACCGTAAACGCCATCGTTCGTAATGAGGATAGGTTCTACAAGCCCCGCGTTCCTTGCAGAAGGATATTCACGTTATTCGGTGTTAAAAAGTACTATCCCGATCACGAAACGAAAGCAGCTAAACAAAAAAGCTTCCTGCACAAAAAAATGTCTAATAGTGGTAAACTTGTTAAAAGTAACAGACCTTCTTATGTCAGATCTATTTCGATGTACGAGTCGAGTCCGAGTAACGATTTTGATCATTACATGGTGGACGATTTCAAAAGTGACAAGTATATTTGTTACGACTTCCTAACTGCCGAACGGTTCGCCAATTATATGCAGAATAACGTTTCTTTTTATAAGAGCAAGGATATTATTTCGAAAGACGTGTACGCTATGAATTTGTTGAATATGAATTTGAATAATTCCGCGAAAGTTAAGAAACGGTTAGAGAAAGCAGGAGCGGCTCTTAAGAAATCTTATAGAAAGTCTTTCCCGCTCATGTCGTCTAGTGGTGAATCGGTAAGTTGTCATTGTCGTACGATCGTCAAAAATATAAATTTTGCTGTTTAAAACTAGAAATCTGTTCAACTATTCAGGGTTAACTATCGCTAAGTACAGAAATTTTAACCACATGCTCCGGAAGGCCTAAGAGACAATAAAACATGTTCGGAATTTTAACTCGTTTAAAAAATGGAGCAAAACCGCTGATGGTTTGACAATTTTGACAGCACGAAAAACAAAAGTGGCATGACGTGACATTATTGTGTTGATGGTTGCATGCCCTAAGATGCAGAATAATGTTTGACATTTTTATTGTCATAACAATTGAGTGTGTTTGAAGGGGATTTCTTATGGAATAAAGAAATTAAAAATATTAAGCAAATGTAAACAATAAACATTTTTGATTACCACAATTTATTAACAGGAAATGCATTGATACATGTCGGTGGATATTTTTTGTGTGTCTTATAAATCATGTTCTACATGCTGCTTATGGAATAATAAATAATATCTATATTCTTTAAATGAAAGTTAAATTGATACACATGGTAACGCGTTGCTGCATCATTACCTTTTGTGTATGCGAAATTTAAATTCACGTCCGGCGAGCAACCATTGGCGTCGCTAAATAGGAGTTTAATATAGTTTAGAAAAAGAAAAAAAAATGTTTATGCTTTATAAATAATTTTGGAAATTTTATGACGGACGATTCTGTTATTCTTATTTTTCTCTAAAATATTTGTACTTAGTCGTAGTTAACCATGTATTTACAAAATTTATTTTCTTGAAACAACTCCTGCATGCGTAAAGTACACTTGAATACTGTGTTTATTTATCACGGGAAAAAATACTGATGAAATTTTGTCGTGTCCTGATTAGTTCGAATTGCGAGAGATGAAGAGGAGACAGGAAGCCGCCGAAGCTGAGGAAAGAGAAAGAAGAGAAAAGGAAGAAGCGGAAAGACTGGCGGCTATCGCAGCTGCGCAACCCAAGGAAGCCGAGCAAGTTACAACAGATCGACCCGATTCCAGTTCACCCGCTGTGGAAGAAAGACCAGGTAAGACGCCGTGATTTATAAATCGGATCTCGATTTTTACTGATGTTGAACTATTCTTTATGTTTTGGTAATGTCTGTTGTTGACGATAAAAAATGTTTTAACTTTAACGCAGCCGGAGAAAGAAAAAGATCTTCTGTTAAAGCTGCATCATCTCCTGGTGAAGGTAAACTAACATGGCATTGACTCATGAAAATAATGTTCCTTTTTTTACATAATAACATGCGTGATGGTGATGGTTTCTATTGCTTGTCTCTTCAAACTTAAACATAATTAATCAAATTTCGATTTCTAACGCACACTTTGTACATATGACGCACAGATTAATAATCTATTTTTCGATAATGTACTTTTCAGAAAAGAACAGGTTGACCATTTCCTTCTCTATTATTCATTTAAATACTAAAGATGTCTTAACAGTTCTCGATCAGTTTGTATTTTAAAAAATATATATTTGTTGAGAAATGGTCACACCACAAACCTAAAAAAAATATAGACTGCGTCGGTTCATAATATAGGTCACGTGACAGGTGCCGCGTTTTCTAGGGACCTTATGTCCAGAAAATGGATATTTTATTTGCTCTATGTTGGCGGTTGTGCAAACATGATGGCTGCATTGCATTCTGAAATTAACTAACTAGCTGTCATTTTAAATGTCATTAAAGAATGTAACGCTACAATACAGCCAACGTAAATTGGCATAAAAACCAAGTTTTAGCTTTTCTGGACCTTTTAGGGCAGCCATGAATTAGCGGTCGCCGGCAATATGACACTGGCACAGTCTATATTTTTTCTAGGTTTGTGGGTCACATTGTTCGTACTTTATCGTCTGTTAAATTTTAATACATTTTATCATTTAAGACTAAATACTTTCCCGATGATGTAATTTAAATTGTGTGGAAAATAAAATACATAAAATGGTGAACAGTACATCTTGTTTTTGCATCAATAACATACAGAGTGTTACAAGTTAGTAGATCAAGTGACTACTCACATGTTCTTTGAACTAAAATAATGGGACTTTCTTGTGCCGCTTTTAATTTCGGAGCTACATTTTCAAAATGCAGGGTGTCAAAATTAAAAGAATTTCTCTGTATTATGAAAATGAAACCCTGAAATTAAAAGTGGCACGAGAAGAGGTCCATTATTATAGTTTAAAGCAGGGGTCGGCAACCTGCGGCCCTTTGCAACTTTTTGCGCGGCCCGCCAAAGCACCAATATTATTTATTTTTAATAATATTTATACTAGTATATGAGATAAAAGCACTATATAAGTTACATTTGAATGTGCGGCCCGCATAAAAAATTTTATTTTGAAAATGGCCCGCCGTCCGAAAAAGGTTGCCGACATATGTGGTTAACGGCTTAACCTACTAATTTGTAACACCCTGTGTAATAATAATAGTAATATTTATATCCCTCGTTCTAACCACAAGGCTTAGTCCAAAAACTTGAAAACTTGTGAAAGAGGGAGCGGCACGTTATTATTCTGTCGGCTGTATTTTATTATTCAGTATATCAAATTTATTTTCCATACAAACAATATTTTATTTTCGCCTCAAGTGTATTTTAACTACGATAGTTCACATGAATTTTTAACGCAGTATGTTAAAGCACACTTAAAACGAAAATGCCTTTATTTCATTGCCGTTTTAATCCGACCTTGTTGGGCCTATCTCGATCCTTTTGTTGTTGGTTAACGTTTAATATTGTGTATGGTATCGTTCTTTTATTAACAATCAAATGATGGTAAGTATTCTGTTTCTCTGGCTTGGCATGATATGACCCGCTAACAGTTTTTTTTATGTTTATTTTTATGGTTAACAAATGTATTTTTTATAATTTGTTTAAAATGTGTTTTTATTTTTGTACAAGTAAATTATTAATGATATATAGAAGCTAACAGAAATATTAATCGTAATAATTGAAGCACCGAATTGGGCAATAAATAAAAGATTGTTAATTTTTGTTTGCTTCTAAATGGGCTCGCGTGCAGTTTAAAAAATTTTTGACGGATAAACATTTTTGTTCATTTAATTTTTTCTGATTTGTTCGGCTATTTTTAACACTAAAAAAAAATACATTGTATCTGTGACATCACAACCATTAATTTGCAAAACGACATCCCTAATTCAACATACATTAACTTAATATTATCGATTGTTACCTCCTTAACTAAAATTATTCATGTTTATTTATTTATTTTTATAGTATGGGGATGTATGTATGTAGTATAATTATTATTGGTTGTTAGAGGTAGTACCTTGACTATATATTTTAAATATTTCCTATCTTTTACTTTATTGTATTGCCCTCTTGTGGCAAAAATTTAAACTTTATCTAGAGAGTCATTGCTTCGAGTAGTTTGTAAAACAATGTAACTTGTATATTGTTTGCTTAGTTCTTTTTTTATGAAATATTTATTATTTTATAGTTTTTGATTAGACTGACATACTTTTTTCATATATTTTTAGGTATTAACAATATTGTGTGAAACTAACTACTTAGTAGGTTGTTATGATATTCATTGACAGTTAATCAGTTTGACGTTGTCGATATTTCATTTTGACATTCAATTTCAAATAATTTTAATTTATTGGTATAATCATCTTTATAGTTAGATATTTGACTCAAGTTAAAGGAGGCCACCTGACTCAATTATTGTGGTTGAATTTCGAGTTCCCACTCCAGAGGTTAGTAAATATATTAAATTTTTTAGATAATTATTGAATAGAGTTTTGTCTGTGGATGTTCATTAGCATACCTAGATGTTTGGTATCAGAGAACATACATATGACTTCATTGATAGGAATTGTAGGAGATTTGATACATATTAGCTTAAAATACCTTTCTTAAACAGTAAAAATAGACTGACATACTTAATGCAAAGTTGGGTCAGGAAATTCTTAAAGGATTAAATACTACTGTCACATAAAATTTATTAACAAAAATAAAATTTGATATCGGTGTTACTATTAACACAATAATTCATTTATTTGTACATTATTTGATGACACTACATAAAGTTAAAGAGTTGGAGTTACTAAATAACTATATTATATTCTATTGCCGAAATCAGTGGTTGTGACGTCACAATTGATTTAGATACAGTATGCTTCCGATTTGAATACCTCGATTTCTAAAAAGAGACTATTTATATCAAACGTTGTTAGGGAATATGTATTTTTTTACACTTTGAGATTGTACGCGGTCCTAGTAAGCGATTATGTATCGCCGCATGAGTTTTTAATGCATGAGCATGTTCTGTAGTGCATGGAGAACAACAGCCCCGACCTATGACATTACCAAGTACTCCCACTGTTAAACCGTCGCCGCCTCAGGCTTCTCCCCGCTCACAAACGAGTAAGTATTCCTGATGACATTCGTGTCGATACAAGCTTGGATTTATTGGAATGGGAAAAATATTTACACTACTAAATGTCCAGCGAATATTGTCTATTATTTTTTAATTGAGTTTAAAACAGTATAAACCTTAATTACGTACGAGTGTGAATATTTTTTTCTGCGATGACTGCACGTTATTTATTGTGTATCGTGTTGCTTTATATGTTGGTTTTTCAAAGTGTCGAGAGTTGAAGAGAAGGCCAAGCGAAAAGATCGCTCTAGGAGCAAATCTCCCTTTCGGAGTTTCCGTTGGAAAAAAGGCACCCCCAAAGCTTCCGGAACGCATAGTGATGATGAAGGTGCTTCTGCTGCTTTACAAGGTACTCTCACGGTTACCGTAAGATCTGGGTACTGCACAGTTAATGGTGACGTATCTGTCAATCTATTTATACGTATTGTGTTTCATTTCTAGAATAAGTATGTATGAAAAATGAACTATTTGTAATATGTTGTTATTATTCTTATGTCTTTGTTTATTCAGTCATTTGTTTTTATTCGTTTGAAATTTGATGAAAAAAAATGATCGAAACGACGTACTTGCAAAATGACGTTTTGTATTGTTAATCTGTGTACGTTTTATTTATGTTCTTGAAAATGTATGCTTTTTGTATGTCGTACAGCAATAGAAATCATTGTGTCAGACTAGTGATTAAACGTTCCTTAAACGAAATTAAAATATTTATGTACCCGTTACAATTTTTTATTGCGTTATTTGAAGTACGGCTGTTCTTTTAATATGTATTTGCGTTTTGTAACCAGAACACGGCAGCGTAGGAGACGAAGAAGGTTTTGAAGGCCATCTGGTACGTAAACACGAATGGGAGAACACCACGACCAAAGCCACGAACAGGTCGTGGGATAAGGTGTTCTGCGTGCTCAGGGGCACGCAGTTGGCTTTCTACAAGGACAGCAAGGCCGCCAAATCCACACCTGACCAGAGGTTTAAGGGCGAGGCCCCCTTGTCTTTACATAAGGCTGTCGCCAGCGTGGCGCAGGATTACAAGAAGAAGAAACATGTATTTAGACTGAAGTAAGTATCGTTTTTAAGTATAGATTTCCTGTTTTTTGTTACTGAATATTATTCTTGTGTGATTAAGCTCTGATTATTTGTTGTGTGTTTGCAAGTTGTTTTTTTGTAAATGATAACAATAAATTCAATATTAAGTACTTACCGTATCACTTATGTCAGCAAATGGTAGTGCATTATTTATCTGTTAGGGTGTACGTGTGTAATGGTAATGTCGTATTCTGACATTTACTGCCTGTATTTGTTTCCAAATACTAACATTGGAGTCGCCACTATTTAGCAGGCAATGATTTCACATAGTTGACCAATCACAATTATTCATAACAGCTTGGTCCGAAAGTTAGGCTTGGACCCAAGAAAAACTGGAAAAATCCATTATCAAAAACTAAAGCGTTCACCGTATAGCCCAGATTTGTCACCATGTGACTATCACATGTTTGGACCACTGAAGGAAGAATTAAGAGAACACCGTTTTGACAACCAAAATGTGAAAGCGTTTGTGTGCTATTGGTTACAAACACAACCAACTTCATTTTTTGGTGATGAAATTAAAAAATTCCAATCCGAAAATGGAGGTTATGTATGTTGTATTAAAATTTTCTTAACTGTGACAATTAATTTAATAAAAACATTCCGGTTTATATTTGAACCTCCCTCGTGTAAAATTTCGTAAAAAATATGGAATGGCAGGACTTTTCAATTATCTGGTTGTTGTAAGCGTGTTCAACATTATTTGATATACTGTTTCTTTGCAGGTTGGAGAATGGTGGTGATTTCCTATTCCAGGCACACGACGATGCTGAAATGAACACGTGGATTTCCCACATTAATTCTCACGCTGATACTGACTCTTCAGGCCCCTCACGCTCGCAGACATTGCCTGCGTCTGCGCAGAAGGAGGATTCTAAACGTCGCAGCTTCTTTACCCTTAAGAAAACGTAAGTTGGGATCGACGGAAGGCGGAACCTTAATAATTTACGTCTGCTTCCAGATAAATTGCTACTTCTATTGATGATACCCGTATCTTTACGCTTTACCTGAAAGGACTTTGTCCGGTCTTCGCCCTTCATTTTTTTACATTAGCATATTTAATATATTTTTCTTGTAGTTTGCACATTATAATTATAGAAATATTTTAAATGTATAGTAATATATACTATGTGATTAAAAATTATTGACTGGGGCACAAAAATACTCCCTCAGTGAGCCAGTGTTTATTATTTATTAAATAATTATAATAAAATTTAACGTCCCTATGTAACCTACAATGTTTATTGTGGCGGTTCTCACTGCCTCTATGTTTATAATACCTATTCATTATATTACGTTGCAATATTTTTTAAGCTTTGCTTAGCAAAGGTAAGGTGAAAAGTCATTTTATTATATTTCATTTGTACTTTGTAGAGTTATGTCTATTTTACATATAAAATGTGTGCTTTTAAAAATGGAGTTATAATAAATATTGTTTTTAGTATCCCAGTATTTTTATTACATTTTACACTGGAACTCTTTATTGATTGTAAACATTTATTTTGCATCAATTTAAACATTAAACTATGTTAAAATATTATCGACTTTTTATTCTTGTATTAAAAAAAAAAATTTAAATGATTTGGATGACAGTTTGCTAGAACTATTTTTATGCCGACATGAAAATTTGTTTAAATAATTTAATATAATTTTTAATTGCATTATCTTTCATGGTTTTTAAATATAAAAGTAAATACTACAAATATACTGTTTATAAAATCGAATTAAATAGATACGAAATAATTATACAGGAAACTAAACATGAAATCACCTATCATACTGTCTAGATATAGTTTAACTTCTGACCTCACGGGGGCGCTAGTGCTTGAATCGCCAATAGAAATTTCGAGTTCCGTACTTTACACCTACAATAGTTGCATAACTCTTTAATTGTTTTGTGATTTTAGTATTCTTGGTCCGCGCGAGGGCGCTGTGAACTGTTGATGTTTTAGAGAAGGACAGATGATAATAGCAAATCTTGTTTAATCTGTGATAGCAAAATGACAGCTTACAGATGACAAAATTTAAGGGTTGTTTGTCGATTATTCAGTTTATATATTTAGTGGTTGGTGCTTCAGTTTTATCCTTTCCTTATCATGAAAAATAACATTTATTGTTCTATTATCGGTTTATAAATATTTAATGTTTATCAATGTAATATCTAATAATTAACATTATCAAAAATGGATAAAGTAAATGTTTCCTCAGAAAATGATATCTTAAATGCTTTGGAAAATGAATTTTATTTAAACTTGACTTTCAGTGATAGTGGTTTATCTATAGTAGATGTGAAAACAAAGATTTTGGAGTTTTCAGAGTTTTTGAATAGTGTTGGCAGACTATCATTATTACGGTGTGACAAATCAGAAAGTGAAGAATTTGTGTCTCTGCTTCTAACTTTAAAAAGAAGCATTAAGTATACCTTAAGTGAAATAGGACGTTCTCATAATAAAAATAAATATGAATACAGCTGTTGTGAATGTAATGAAATAATAAATATTGAACCAAACGAAAATTTCTGGACTTGTTTACAGAACCATGAGCATTTTGAGTATCTCTACACTAAATTTTTAACTGGAAATTTAATTACTGTATCCAAAAATATGGCAAATGCTGTGGCCGTTCATGATTCCATTTACTCAAGTCCCATTGCTGGTACAAGTACCGAGTTTGCAAATGAAAATACCGATAGTGGCATAGATAATGAAATTTGTGAAGGTGAACACAATGAAAGATCTGATTTTACAGAACAAAATGGATGTAACGAAGATGGCGTTAATAATTTTAAATTTAACTTTGTTTCGAAATATGACGATGCAGTTGAGACAAAACTTTATCCAGAACGTCTGATGAAGACTGTACGGAAATTAGACAGAGTAAAGGAATATACGATACAGAAGACTGGTCCATTTCGAGCAGTTTGTCTGTTATGTTCGTGTGATTTAGTTGCTAAGACTAAAATATCTAAATTCTCGATAGAAGACCATACTATAGGACAACGCCATATACGAAATACTGGTAATTCTGTGAATTTAAACCATTTACAGAAATATCATGAGTTCTGGTTGAACTTAGACGCAGCTCACCAAGCACATCAAGTATATTTTAAACCTGACTATGTTCTAAAATGTGTATTGTGCTGTTCAAGTGTTGCGTATGAGGATGTATTGTTACATATACAAAAAGATCCCCATAAAAAGAATGTTTTGAATTTATTTGAAAAAAATAACAATGTTTACTATTTAGTCGATCTTCAAGTACAAGTATATGGTGTTACAGTTGACCAAATTCAGGCTAAGGATAAGGAAACAAAAAAGGAAAAAATGCTAGTTAAACCGAAAGTGCGATCTGAGAAAACTGATTCAGATTCCAGCCCATCGTCAGGTATTTATGCCATAATTTCTTTTTATTAAGTCTTTAATAATTCAAAAATGCATTTGTAGATACTAAAGAAGTGAAACATAATATAATTAAGTCGGTGGAAAATTCAGCAAGTGAAAATGTATTGGATTTAATACCAAACAGATTCAGGGAATATTTAAGATATCTTAAGAAAAAAGCAAATATGATTATATGCGAGTTGTGCAATATTACCTTACCTACAGAGGTTGACGCTATAAAAAAGCATATTATGCAAGCTGCTCACGTTAAGGCATCTAATATTAAACCAAAAAAATATAATTACTATTGTGAGATATGTAACATAAAAATTCCAGATGAAGTAGCTTGGACTTCGCATTTTGTCGACGGGCCCAATAGGTATAATATTCTTCATGTGGTTCATATAAAGCTGTCTAATAGCGACTAACATTTTTCAGACATGCAAACATGGCAGAAAGTCGTAAGAATAAGACTACGGAGTATGAATGCACCATATGTTCTACTGTGATTTTTGGTGATGATCTCTCTCTCACACGTCACCTTTCTGTGAACTCTAAGAGGGACAAAAAAAGCAAAGGTATGTAAAAATATTAGGCAAATTGTTTTTATGGGTGTGACTTGGGGGGAAAACCAAACCGCAATCTTCAATAATCAAAGCTTTTGAATGAGTTTTTATCAGTTAATCCAAGTGCTTTGTTTTCAATAGTATATCTCAGATAAAAATACAATGATATCTGAAACTAGTAACAGTATCAATATAACAATGGAATATGTAGTTCAAAAATATTAATCAGCTATTGTGATAACATTTCTTTTATACTAAGCAATCACATATTATGTGATTGTTTAGTCTAAATTTAAAAATTACTTCAATAATGAACTCTAATATCAAGTCCAAGATATATTACTTAAAATATGATAACATTCAAATGGCATCACAATTAAAGTTAGTCATCACCAGATTAATAATATGTTTTGATAAGATTATTTTTGTCAGAAAATTAGGGAACTTTTTGAAAGAAATATTTGACTATGAAATGTCCCGAAATTAATGCAGCATAGAGCAAGGCAGATTCCTGACAACAAAATAATGTGATGTGCCAAGCTTTCTTCAATTAAAAGTTGATGGTTCAAAAGATACAGGATGTCAAAAATTGAAACTTTAATTTTGATATTTGTAAATAACTTTTTTAAAAATCCAAATATTTGCATAAAATTTGGAGATCGGTGATGAGGAATTCAAATTTATTTCTAGTTTTAACGTTTTGACTTATGGCACATCATACTTCTTTTAAATGGCAAAACTTTTTTGTGGTTTAATAAAACTCAACGTCTTTAACAAGGTGTGCCTTTTTCACATAAAAAAAGTAGAAGAATCGATTGTTTTAATAGTCAGATGTGCCATAAGTGGCACCCTCTACTAGTAATGTCAAAATTAGAAACAAATTTGAATTTCTCACCCCCAACACCCCCTCTAATATGTATGCAAATATTTGGATTTTTTTAAGTTATTTACAAATATCAAAAATAAAATTTTAACATCCTGTATCTTTTTCATCAACTTTTGTCTCATTATTTTGTCATCAGGAATCTACTCTAGCCTTAATTTCATTACACCCTGTACACTTAAACTGTATATGTATTCTTAAAGATGCCTGTAATATTGATTTATCTTTTAAAGTTTATTTATCATTTTATGTGTTCTAATCATAACCATTATATGACTAGGCAGATTGCAGAAAATCAGCAAACAAAGTTATAACTAAAGGTGTGCACTGCTTTGTTATTAGGATGTTTGCATGAAACAAACTATAGACATTGTAAATAGTTAAAAATATATGAGTGAAAAACAATATTTGCGAGTAATATAGAATCACAATAATTTAATGATAATTATTCATTAACTCAACTTTCAATTTGATATACATAAGACTTAGACTCAATTTCTGTATGAAACCTCAGTAACTTAAATTAATAATAAGTAGAATAAAGTTCTCTGATTGCTTCAAAATCTCATAACTATGTATATTTTTAGTTGCCTGGACATAATCTTTCATTTTGTAAGTGAAATAATAAAAAAAATATTCATCCATATCCATAATTAAAAAATATTAAGTTTCTATTACTATTTGATGCAACTAAAATATTGGAGTTCATTTTGGCGGCAGAACATCTTTTGCTGGGAGTGGACTTGAGCCCTCTTGGAAAATGCAATCTTTCATAAAATAAAAACCAATATAAATTTTACCTAGGTCCTATGTTGGGAGGGGCTTAGTCCTCCCTTTTCACCGCCAATGGGAGTTACTACAAAATAAATACTGGTGAAATAAAATAAAAATTCAGCAATACTTTTTAAAATTGATATTCAACTGTTTTTTTTTATTTATTGTCTGATTCTGCAGGAATTATTCTTATCTGTCTACATTTTGTTCCATTGAGATATCTTAACATTTCAGTATTGCAGTAAAAAAAATTATGAGTGATGCAGCACATATTTTGCCCTTTGATGTCACTTCCTCATATTATGTAAGAAATAAACCTGATTTCGTAGAATAGCTGTTACTTTGAATTATGCATGATGCAGTACTGTCAATATTACTTTGTAGAATTGAAGTTACCCGAACCGGTCAACAAAATGTTCAAATCCAAACAAGTGATTGAGTCAACTGCTGAAAAACTGGCCTTTGAGGCCAACGACGGCTTGAGGTACAATCAGCTAACAAAAGAATGCTGCACTCGATTAGAGACGGTCTTGGGGGTGGTATTTGAGGGATGCAAAGCTTATCCTTTCGGATCGAGGATATCTGGATTAGGGGATCAGGTAAAGACACAGTAATTTTTGTATGTATAAGGTGATATTGAAAAAAATAAGTACGCTAGATAACGCCACATGATAGAGAACCCCAAACAAAGTAAACGTTACTATTTATTTAATAAAAGTTTAATTTTCTAAAAAAAATTGCCAAAGTTGTAGTACTGCACTCGATTTATAGGTATGTGAAACTACATATGAAGAAACAGCCAGTTCAATTGTCGGTCATCTCACCTATGGCATACTGATGAGGGCTAACAAGCCCGAAACCGGTCTATGTCCGGTGGAGTGGCCGACAAGGGTTCTTGGCTGTTTCACACAGATACTGCAGGTATAATTCAAGCCGGTCGGGGTATTAGCCCGCGGAGTAGTTGTTTCCTGCAGTATCATTTATAGATTTAATGGCGCATCGCCCGGGGCGAGAGGTCTGCGGTTAAGTACCTACGATATTGTAGGTCGCTTTCTGCAAGTCGAGCCGCTTAGGCCGAGCAGGAAGTAGCAGACCAGTTACATCTCACCTGCACTCGATTTATATGTGAAACTACATATGAAGGAACAGCCAGTTCAATTGTCGGTCATCTCACCTATGGCATACTGATGAGGGCTAACAAGCCCGAAACCGGTCTATGTCTGGTGGAGTGGCCGACAAGGGTTCTTGGCTGTTTCACACAGATACTGCAGTAATTCAATGCCGGTCGGGATATTAGTCCGCGGAGTAGTTGTTTCCTGCAGTATCATTTATAGATTCAAAGTTGTAGTGCTTTTATTGGCAAATGTGTTTGAAAAATCAATAAATGAAATGCAGCGCCTGTGTCATTTAGCAAAACTATTATAATAAATATGTTCAAATATACTTGGACCATCTATCTAAACAACCATATCCCAAATTCTGTTAAAGTAAATATTCGTAAAAAAAACAAAACTGTTTTTGCACAAAAAGACGCCTTTATGAAAGAAAGATGAGAGAGATACCTTAAAGTATAAACAATTTCTATCGTTTTTAACAGATTCACTCTACCGCAGCTGACGCCCTCTATGGATTATAACCAAACTGTGAACGGACTTCTATTCCTTGACTCAAAAAAGCTTAAACCCCAAAATTTTGTATGAATATTAGCATATATTAAGAAATATATGAAAAAAAAACCTAAACTATTTTATTTTTAATACTTTGTATGTCTTCAACTGTCAATTTTTGGACTCAACTAAGTTGGGCTAAATTGCAATATAGGATTCCTCCCACCTTAGGAATCTACCCATAAATTTTAGCCCGTTACCTCGAGATCACCATGTACGTATGAATAGAAGATAAGGTGTCATTTTTCTTAACAATAAGGCAGTTCTAAATAGAAAATTTGGAAATAGGTGGATTGGTCTTAATGGCCCTGCTGCATGGCCAGCACAAAGTCCCTATCTCAATCCCCTCAACTTTTCACTCTGGTTTATAGAAAATGAAGTGTGTTCTGTAGAAATAAGTAAAGAGGACTATTTATGAAACATAATTATTGAAGCTGCTGATGGATTTTGTAATAATTGTGTAATACTTTAGAAATACGAAATGGAACTGTTTCTAATTTATAAAATTATTAATTACCATTGTATTATTTTAAAATTACAAACTTATTATCGCCACTAAATTATCTATCACAAAATATTAAAATACTAAATTTTACAGAAAGAATAGAAATTTGGACATAGAAAGTTTTAATAATTTTTGAGATCCTGTATCATGTAACAATATATACGTTGTACTTTTTCAATATCACGTAGTATGTAAAGAACTAGGTATTTTGAAACCTTTTCTTTCCTTCCTCCAGTACAGCGACCTAGACGTGTTTATAGACACGGGCGGCATGTACCAGGGTTACAAGAATCAAGACCCGCAATCCCAAGTCCAGCTAGTTAGGAAAGCAGCGGCACTTCTAAGCAAGCACAAAGAAGAATTCCAGGACTTTTTACAGATACCGACAGCTAGAACGCCCATCGTCAAATTGTACCACAAAACGACTGAAATCGAATGTGATCTCTCGTTCCGACACGGTCTGAGCGTTGAAAACACTAAATTCCTGAGGTAAGTCTAGATGCATTGCGGTCAGGAATTGAAGTATCGAATTTTTTCGTTCATTGCAGGTTCTGTTTGGATTTGCAACCGATTACTCAACCGTTCATACTAGTGTTGAAGAAATGGTCTCAACACAACAATTTCACTGAGCATATTTCTACTTATGCTTTGGCACTTACAGCGATCTTCTACTTGCAGATTAACAACCATTTGATGTCGGTGAAGAAGTTACGGGAGTTGAATCCAGAGCCGTCTCTGGTTATAGACGGTATGTTATGGAATAATTTAAAATGTTTAGTTATTGTTTTAATTTAAATTGCAGGTTGGGAAACGATAAAGTATACGATGCCTTTGGAGCAAATGAAAACGTTTGTAGATCCATATCCTCATAGTATCTCAAACTTATTGAAGGATTATTTTGGCTATTATGCTAAATTTAAATATTCAGAGGAGGTGAGTATTAACATATTTTCTGTTGTGAAAAGTATCCTCAGTGTAAAAAATAAGTGTGATGAAACGATTAATAATTATATTTAATTTTTATTTTATTCATAATTTTTGGGTAGTTTAAAATTGCCGTCAATTCATTAATAAAAAAAAAAAAAAAAAAAATCTGTTGAACTTCTACAACTCGAAAATATTTTTGTGCATTTGATATACCTACACCTTGTTTTACATGTGCTTTGACCTCAAATTATTCTAAATCGAAGAACTTGCATTATTTTTAATCAGCAATATTTGGCATAAAATGTGTCTGTATGGTTCATATATTCATAAGCATCTCAGACAGTCTAAGACAAAGGATTGATTAAATTTGGCAAAATAACTGGTCCAATGAAATAACGATCAATAATACCGGCCCAAACATTTATCTTAAACTCGCATTGAAAATGTCTAGGAGTTATTGCATAGGGATTTACATCGGAATATTCATGAAAGTTGTGAACCTCTACGAGTGAAACAAGTCTCATCAGTGAAAAGAATTTTCTTGTGAAAATTAATATCCTGATGCAAGATAAACTCACAAAAGGCCACTACTTGTCAATCCAAATCGTGAGGCAATAGCTCTTGCATCTAGCACAAATAATATGTCAACTTGTTCGCTAAATGTAAATGTTCCAGCCATTTTCAACAACAAACAGTAGCAGAAATAAAATAGTGTCATGGATTTCCTAACCCGACTTTTTCTTTTACCAGAAAAACAAACAGTTAATTTTTACAGATATTTATTAACACTCTGTACACTACCAAATACTAATTACAACTCAACTAAACACGATTTCATTAATCACTATCTAAATCACTCTGAATTCTAATTGATCTCTCCGAAATTTCCAACTAGACACTCCAATTCAAGACTGTAATTTAAGACTGACTGACTCGGCCGTTTATGCTTCTTTTATAGACCAAACGAATATTCAGGTATTTTCTAGCATCTCTAGATCCATGTCTCGAACGACTCTCGAACGCTTCTCGTCGATTCCCAATATTTCCAGTTGTGCCTCGATACACGGCATTATTTGTTTGTTTACCAGAATCGCGTAGGGGTGATGGGGGCAATCTAGCGTTTTGCGATACCACAGTCGTCGAGTAGGATGCGAGCGGGGCAAATTCCGTGACAATAGCTTTATTACTAACTGTCAAATTTTAAAGACAAAGCATACTACTAACTTTTCTTATAATAGACAGTATTAAAATCTTGTTTTAATTAATGTACTTTTCTTGAAAACCTGTAAGTTTTTTTAAATTTAACGAGTAAAAAAGTGTTTTAAAATAAATTATGTGTGGGATATTATCATTCTTTTTAAATTCGATCGATGGAAAAAAGTTTGGTATAATTTTAGGAGTAACTCACCTTCAATGAACACCCTGTAATGTTTCAATTTATTTGAACTCATAGTCAAAGAAGACCAATAATAAACCTAAATCATAAGTTTTATTCACTCAACGAAGGTGTGTAACTCCGCCAGTGTGCAACTTTGTATATAGGTCTATGGGGGTTCTTATGCGGAACACTCTGTTTATACTATCATTTAAATGAATAGGTAAAACTTGGGTAACCTGCACAATTTGGCTACAGTGTATTGTAGTTTTCTGTGTCAGGTTGATCAACTTAACATGCAAATTTGGTAAATAGATACTTTGCAAATCATTTTAACTCTTGAATTAAATCACAAAAAAAAGAATATAATAGAATTTACAATTTGCAGCACCATACCTATTGTTCTCAGACGACATACATAAAAGTTTTCTACTTAAGTCTCTCAGATTTGTTTTACTTAAGAATATTATTTTATTTCCGTACCTAATTTTTATTTGTTTATGTTCTTGTTGATTCCAACAATAAAAAACGTTATGATTTTCTGCATTGTTCAGTTTAATTGACCATCCCATCCCATTCTTAGTTGGGACAATGGTCAATAGGGGGCCTTTAGATCAGGTTACGCTTGAGGCTAATGAAAATCATGATCCGCCACTGTACACATGCAAAAATAATTATAAATTACCAACTGAATAAATACCTTTCAAATATATTAAAAATAAATTAAAAGAACTAAAGACTATGTTATTTTTACAAGAAATCTGATAGATTATCCGGAACATCGATATAATAAACAGGGTTGTCTTACGAATGAGGGATTACGTTAGCCTCTATATTTTTCAGGTGATTTGCCCCTTGTTAGGACATACCATCCTCAAGAAACGATTTTTTGAGGGAGGAAACCTTCCCGAAGAAATGAGATCTTACGTCACTCAACTTCAGAGAGAAGAGCCCGAACAATTTCGGGCAATGTCGCCAATGTGCATACAGGATCCCTTCGATCTGAGCCACAACTTGACGAAAGCTTGCCAACCCGGTACACTGAATAAATTTAAGACTCTCTGCGACTTATCTTTCAAACGTCTTGATCCTATTGTATGATTTTATTTTTCAAACTTTTTAACTTGTTTTATATTAATTCATGATAAGTGTGTTTTTATAATGGAATGGAAAATATTTTCAAAATTTTACCTATTGTAATGTTAAGACATGAAAATATAAATTGTGTTAGTAACATTTTTTACTATTTTATTTTGCCTATCAAAACTCAGAAGTCAGCTGAAACGTATCGTTCAAGTTCTGACCACGTGATTACTACGCCCATCTGGTTTTTCATTAAAATGTGATTTTAATAGATTATTAATAGAGTAATACGTTCTGCCGGGTTGCCTATCAAAATATGGTCGCTAGCATTTTTGATTAATTTTTTAAACGGTTACATTCACTTGTCTGACAAATAATAATATCTACCCCTCATTCTAATCACGGGGATTAGCTCAGAAGTTGAAGACTTGCGCGGGAGAGGGTGCGGCATATTATTAAGCAGGCTGCATTGGTGAAAAAAGAATTTTTATTCAGGAAGCGCTCCATTTGGGACCTACATGGGGCCTTTGACAATAATTTTGTGGCTTTAAACGTTAATATGAACATTTTAAAAGAAGAACTGTGTGTGGAGACACTCAAATAAACACAATTTTGACAGATGCCTCAGTGAGTTAGTCTTTAGATACTGACTTAGTAAACCCAAGGTTGGTGGTTCAATTTCCGGACGGATCAACTTTTGTATTTTTTTTTTTAATATTTATTGAATCTTGGTTAAAAATTTGACATTTATGAAACATATATCTATATGACATTATACATATAGTACTTTGCAAAATTAGACGACACTACAATTAAAAGTTTTCTTTTTGATATTTATTGATTGAAATCTTTTGGTAAATATTAAAAGTAAACTTTTAATTGTAGTCTGGTCTGGTCTTGCAGAATATTATATAAGTAATTTTTTATACTATTAGTATTATATTATTCTACTAACCATTTAATTGATGTGACAAAAGCCTGGTCTACTACAATATTTGAAAAGGGTTTGTTTTTCCAGAAAGTTGTATTAAGGATTTTTTTTTATCAAAAAGATAATATAAGCAGGCCAACAACACCCATCAAAATACCCATGTACCAAACATGATCCACAAATGTCTATTGGGTGTTTTTTTTTGAGGTGCCAAACTTTGAAAAATCGGAACTAAAAATTATAATAAGCAGGTCAAAGATTGCCATGAAAGTGAAAACAAAAAATATCAAATGGATAAAGAAAAAACACACACTACAAGTTTAACACTTAATTGCAGCTGCAGTAAAAATAATTAATGTACAAAAAATGTAATTAACTATGAATACTAAGTTGTTAAACAATGTAAGCTATATAAGTATTTTTAAATTTAAGAAGACGATTGGAAAAATCTGTTCGATCAGAAGATGGTTTGGTGAAGAACTTATTTAGTATTTATAATTCATTACATTTATCTATGTTTTACTGATGCCACAAAAAGAAGTGTTAAATTTGTAATGTTTGTTCTTTGTCCGATTTGTATTTGTTTTCACTTTTACCGCAACCTTTTACCTGTTTGTTATAAATTTTAGTTCTGATTTTTCGAAATTTGGTATACCCCATAAAAAAACAATAGACATTTGTTGATTAAATTTGGTATATGGGTTTTTGATGGCTGTTGATTAGCCTGATATTATATTTTCGATAAAAAAAATGCCTAATACTACTTTCTGGAAAAACAACGCCTTTTAAAAATCGTAGTATAAATAGTAGTAGTAGTAGTATAATATTAAAAAAAAATCGACCCTTTTGGGAATTGAACCACATCAATCTTAGGTTTCTAAGACAGGACTGAGCCACTGAGAAATCTGTGAAAATTGTGCTTATTTGAGTGTTTCCCTATACAGTTCTCCATAAACTTGAAATGTTCATATTAACATTTAAAGCTACAATACCGTTGCAGAACATCCCGCCTAAGTCTCGGACGGCAAAATGATGACCCCCTCGTCGTGTGAAAAATGCCCCCAAATGCAAAGTCCGTTATTCATCAAGTTTGACATTTCGTCTGACGTTTGTCAGACAAGTGAACGAAATTGTTTATTAAAAATACTTGCGGCACAGATTACTGAAACTTGCGGCTATTGTATCTTTATCTATGCTTGCGGCAAAAACGCATTCCTCTATTAATAATCATGTATTAAAATTGCATTTTAATTTAAAAAAAAGAAACAGTAGGTACTAGTAGTTCAATTTTAAATTATATGAAGGATTTATTGCCCTATTCCCTTCTCGTTGGCGCCGCCTATGGTAGAAATTTTTATATTCGAAATAGAAACGAGATAAGAAAATACATTTGCCATAAAATTCTTATATAACATAATTTTTAAACGGTTTGATTAGAACTTTAGACATCATTCGTAAATGTTGTAGGCATAAAAACTCTAATAAAAAAACATTTGCCTAATAACCAACAGATGTCCCTTTTCCACCTGAATTTCACTGTCAATCGCAGGTTGTGATCCATGCTGCCGTAGTTGAAGTTGAAGGAATTTTCAAGTAAAACCAACGATGTAAACTGAAAACCGTACTGATAAGAAAAAACTATAAATATATTAATATAGCGTCAAATTTCCGGTGCAACAATGGCCCTAAAGTTATAAAATCGTAATTATTTTATGCCAACACAAGCGACTGCCATGATTGATTCTAGCGTCGTTTAGATGATGTTCGAGTAAATAGTTTTTGTATAATGTGGGAAATTTGGCCAAAAAACATCAGTGAACTGGTAATCATTTATTTTTAATACTCTGTAGTTTTTAAATATTTTGAAAAGGAGGTCAACGTAAGTCAATTTACTAATGAATTTACAGTTTGACAAGTAGTTCAATGGCTACATGGTACGCCATAGTTGATATCGGATTGTTTTTAACTAATGTTTGAGATCTAATTAATGTGTTCGGGATATTTTTAGGTGGAAGCATGATGTACGCCAGGTCGTTATATAAAAAATCGTACGGAAAATATGACTTGTGATTAAGCATGTGGGAGTGTTGACATAAAAATTTAAAACGTCTTTGTTGTCAGCCTGTACATTGACCTTGAAAAACTTCAACCTTTTGAAAATACTTGATATGTTTTAACCTCATTTATAGTTTGTTTATATTTTTGAAAACTCTATTTTACAAATATAATCGATCTCAAGCTTTTTATTGTATCATTTGTTAACTGAGATTATGTTTTGAAAATTGTTAGTGATCAGAATGGTGGTGGATGTACCAATAAGACCTTTCCACACCATAAAAATGCAACCTGCTGGAATGAACCCAAAGGAACTATCAGATAATGATGATATAGCTACTTCCTTGGTTCTGGACCCTCACCTTGGGTTCAGCACTCATAAAATGAATGTTAGGTTTAGACCACCTAAAACAAATATAGCTGAACTAAAAAGTATTATAGAAGAATTTATCCAAAATCAGAATTATGAGAAAGCTTGTAGCCGCATATTGAAAGGCGACTGGATGCCTAGAATTAAATCCAAAAATCAGCAAAAGAGATTAGAAGAACATGTAAGTTTTTAACTTAATTTTATTTATTCATATTTAATTAAAACAATTTTGTAGATTTATCGATATTTGAGAGTTTTTGACAAGGAGTCGGGTTTTGTCATAGAACCTTGTTATCGCTATTCTTTAGAAGGCCAAAAAGGTGCCAAAATATCAGCTACACGAAAGTGGTACAAAAACGAGAAAATAGAGTGTTTGGTGGGTTGTATAGCTGAATTAACAGAAGAAGAAGAGAAACAATTGCTTCATCCAGGTAAAAATGACTTTTCAGTTATGTATAGCTGTCGGAAAAATTGTGCACAGTTATGGTTAGGCCCGGCGGCCTATATAAACCACGATTGCAGGGCAAATTGTAAGTTTGTTGCTACAGGTAGAGATACCGCTTGCGTTAAAGTCTTAAGAGACATAGAAGTAGGCGAAGAGGTAACATGTTTTTATGGAGAAGACTTTTTCGGTGATAAAAATTGCTATTGTGAGTGCGAAACTTGTGAGAGACGGAATACAGGTGCGTTTGCAAAAGAGACGGACCAGAAAGAAGAAAATGGTTATAAATTGCGTGAAACGGACAACCGCATAAATAGAACTAAACACAAACTGCAGGGTAATAAAAATTCAAATAGTTTTCATGAACGTTTGCAAGTCAATAGTAAAATTGTGACACCTCTGAGTATGCAAGAATTGCGCCAAAAGGGTCTTACTAAGTATGATGCCAAGATGCTTATAGAGCACGGTTGTAAGTTTTCAGATATAGGGGATTTTAGTGGAAAGGACCGTCACCGCGTATCTAATGTAAATAATAAACAAGTTAAAAAGTGTAATTCTAAAAAGCCTGTGATAAATGGAGAAAGTAATGTCCTGTCTGTTAGCACGAGGGAAACTCGCATGCAGCGGAGACAAGCTAGACAAGCAAACCAAGAGCTTATGCAGACTGCCACACACAGTATCTCTAGATCTAACCTATTAGATGATCTTCAGAGTAACGCCAGTAGTTGTCCTAGTACGTTCAGTGATACAGAGCCTGCCTGCGATGCCACGCAGCAGAATAAGAAGTTCAACGATAGTCATGAGAGCGGCAAAGGAACATCCTCAGGTAGGCAACAGATTATTTCAAAATTTGTTACATTAGTAACCATCTGCTAAATAATAATAATAATAATCACAATAAATCAGTCGTGATACCTTTGTAATACTTGTCTGTTGAATCAGCCGAATTTCAATATAGAATTCTGTAATGTGGTGACTTGAGTGGTACTATTTGGAATCACAAATGTCAGAATTTGATATTTGATATTTACACTGTAATAGCTTATCTCTTAAGAAAGAGTACTTGTCTAATATACTTTATAAAAATTGTTATACATATTTTATTTACTATTTTAAGACTAAAATATTTTACATTTTTAAGAAAACTGGATACATATGTATTAATAATGGGCTGTTCTTTCACTTTCAAACACAATGCAATATTATTTTAAGGCATATGTACTGTAAAGTGCTGCCACACGTGGTGAGTCACTGCAACTGAGCAATGGAATAGACTAGATAACTAACAGACAGCTGCTGCGATTTAACAGACGATTATCTAATAATTAAATTTTGAGAGACTGGTAATCTGATAGATTCTGACATTGTATGTAGTCTATCTAAAAAGGATTGAGACTTGAATAACCTAATAGACTCATTAACATTTGGTTCTGAAATTTTGCATTAATTAGGAAATGTAATTTTATCATTTATTTTGTGTTTCAGTATCTAATACCATCCCTAATACCTAATAAAAATTTAATGTTTAGTTTTTTAATTTTTTTTGTTTTATTGAACAACATAAAATAATTAAGTAATACATTTTTACTTTTAACAAAAAATGGCAATCATAGAAAGAGAACTTCAAAGATGCATTGTTTTTCTTCGTTTCACCAATGCATATGCTTGCCTTATCTTTTTCGCACATTGCTCTATTTTGGTAAAGTACATTTGACATTTAGGCCCATTAGCATCTTGTAGGATATTCATGAGCATTTTTTTATTACAAACATTTGGTAGTATACCTTAATTTATGGAAACAAATATTTCTATGATTATTAAATATGACTTAAGAAATTAATGCTATTGGAATTATTAAATTAAAAAAATTTCATCCATTTATTTATCATATTATACTGATTATACTCGTATGTCACCTTAAAAAAATACATGCTTGTTCTCAGTGGCACATCTATCACTTTGGGGGATATATTGTAAAATATAAGCTCATTTCTAATCAGTTAGAACAATAGGATTAGATTTTTTTTATTATAAAGTATAAATAACAAGTTCTTACATAAATAATCTCTATAAAAAATAACAATTATTGAATAACATTATTATTTGATAGACAAAAAATTTGGTATACAAAGTTTCTGTTTTGATCACATTTTAGAAAAAAATCAAAATAAATTTTAAATTTATGTGTGATGGTTTACAGTTGTATCTATTGTTGTAGATATGGGCGAGCAAGCCACCATGACCGGTATAACACTACGCAACCATAAGTGTCTCAGCGATCCAAGTATTGACGTAATATCATCAGATCCACTAACTTTAGAAACACCAAAATTGACTTCTCAAGTCGATTGCAATCAGAACGGTACTGACGGTGAAAAATTAAACAACAACCACATACCCCACGAAAAGTTAAACAAAAACGAGCTGGTGAAGGTAGAGGACAGTTCCAAAAGAAAAACCCGTAATTCCAACCGGTCGAGCTCTGTCGTAAGCGAAGAGCCGAAATACGAGGACAAGAGTGACATTTATGAGTTCAACGACGACGACGTACTGGACTCTTTGATACTGCGTAGAAACAAACCAACCCAGGACATTGACGTAAAAAACGATAGCGTAGTAAATGAAATCCACAACCAGGAAGATATGAGAGTAAAGTCTGAAGAAGATACTGCCACTGCGGATAGCAATGACAGCACCACCATGGACAGGTGGCCTGTGGAAAGTGCAGATCACCCACCTGAGTGTGTTCATCACGTAGAAAAAACACCAGAAAAATGCGGACGCTTGAAGCTCACCCTGAGGATGAAACGCAGCCCCGTTCTCGACGAGGTCATCGAATCTGGCACGAGCCTAAGCGAGGACTGTTTCGAGCCGGAATACGAGGTATTGAGAGTGGAGGGTGTGGACAGCGATCCCTACACGCCCTACTCGCACAGAAAGAAACGGCACAAGTCCAAAGACAGGAAGAGGGAGAGGAGGTTGAAGCAGGCCGAGGAGGAGGTGCCGCAGCTTCCGATGAAACGTCTGAGGCTTATTTTCGGTAACGAAAGTCACACTATAGACATCCCGTCCACTAGTTCTAACTGTCAAACATGATGGACCCTTATGTTGCTTTGCGACTCGAATATTGCATCTTAGCATTGTACAGAAACTGATTCGGTTAAGGTGGGTCTCGGTTCTTTTAATTTTAAATTAGGCCACAAAATGATCATCCTTTTTATCCATAATCGAGTGAGTGTAACAATTCCAATACAAGAAACGAGGGTATCGTTCAGGCTCAGGCCGAGATGTAATAATAAGTATACAGTTTAAATACCTGATGTTGGGCTTAAACGGTAGCAGGGGACATGAGAAATAAGATATTTCCACAAAACATCATCTGTTTAAATTTGAGTATACAGTGTGTCTCGTTTATACTTCAGAAAATTTGGAGAATGGGGAAAAGTTATTAAACAATAAAATTGCAAAATTTTATTTTAAAGTAAGTCCAGGTGAACTCGTTTATGGCAACCAGGGGAAGTAACGAGCACTCGGATGTAACAAACAAATAGAGAAGTCTCATTCGAATTTATCACTGGCTACAGTGTATAACGAGCAGTATTTGTTGCTTTGAAAAAAATATACATGAAAATTACTGATTAAGTATATCAGTTGTTGATATCTTGTGACAATTAAAATTGTTGTCAGACATAAGAATCGATAGTGACATATATTTTAGTTATTTTAAGCGAACTAAGAGCCACTACCTTTTTTTTTTTTCAAACAAAATGTATCAATTTTCAACCGATATATATATATAGGTACCATTTTTTCTGTTTGGGATTTGCAAGGCTCTTAACATTTTCTTTCAATTATACCCGTCACTGCCTACATCTTAAGATACAGTTACATCCTAACCTCAAAGTAATTCAAAATGGAGTCCGTAGGACATGCACCATACACTGTAATGTTTAATAAATTATGAAAATTATTGGATTGGAATTCCAGAATTTCCAAACCATAATTACCTTAAATAAAAATATAAGATTTTCCGAAATTCTGCGCAATTCTATATGCAAAATACACAATTCTGTATTTTACACAAATGTCTTAATAATGATTTAGATCAATAATTTAAATTTATCATGTTGGTTTCACTCTAGTGTTGGTCCTGTAGACACCATTTTTAAATTTTGACAGCAAAGTGACAGCACACTAGATCTCTATTATTTATTTGTGTACAAATTTCGACATTTGTATCATTCGATGTAAATATGGTTAGGAGAAACTCTTAAGATTCAGTTTTAACACAATTATTGTACTATAAAACATTACCCCCACTCTTTTCCAAAAAATCCCTCATTTTATGTTGAAGTATAAATTGGGCATCCTGTGTATTTATAACATGGTCACACTAAAATTACCCCTTCCTCTTTCTCCGTTATTGTTCGAGATCTGAAAAAAGTGTAAGAGTAAAAAAAAAGTTGGAGTTTTAAAATCTTTTTAAGATGCCAGTGTGTTGTACCTACTTTGAATTTATGATTTCCAAGATAAGAGATATTATCTCGAAAACTATATATAAATATTGTTTGACGGTATTAATGGTGTAAAAATATGCAGGGCTTTCCTTTTTTAAAAATAAGCTTGAACATCCCAGAAATGCGAAAGTTGATGTTGAAAATAGCTTTCTGGGATTCATTTCTGCTTGTGAAATCTAGCAAGCCTTGGAAAAAAATATTCTGATTTCATCAGGAAAATGCCATTTCTGTAGATACCAGTAAATTTTATTAAGATAACGAAAATATGCAAACATTTGAAAGTTTGACATTTTGCTTGATTTAAAATTTTTGTCAATATACCTAGGCATAGAAAATAAAAATTTTGCACATACCCATTTTATAAATCTGCAAAATTTTCTTAATATTTTTGTTTCTCATGAAGAGAGAAAAAAATCTGAAGTAGGCCAAAATTGACATTTTCCACAGCTACTGCACATTCTGAAAAACATTTTGTGTATCTTTTAATGGTTTAAAGTTTCCAGGATTTTGCAGATTTGAAACCATGACACACTGCCATTTTTCAGCAGGTATAAAAAATGTCGAAGAGAAGGGGTGGGGTGAATTTTGTTTGAAATTACTTGTGAGGAAATGTTGATGCCCAACTGATCTACTTTATAATGGGCATATTTGGCTTCATTGGGGTGGATGTTTTTGAAACACCCTGTGGAGACCAAAATGTCCCGAGACAGTGAAATATGTTTTGAGTGCAATATTGGTTTTGTGGACGTAAAAAATTCTTGTGTCCTGTTTACCTGAGAGTACGGGGTGTAATTTTAGGCATATAGGTTTTTTAATGTCTAAAATGTAAGAATCTTAATCTAATGAGATTATTAGATTAATCTTAAATTTTATTTTATAGTATCCCGACTGGTTTCAGTTTCAATTTCTCTTAATTTTTTGAGAAATTAAATAAAAAAAAATACCTAGATAATCTTGATGTATGTTTTTTTGTGTCATTAAAATTGTTGCCTGATTTTCCACATATTTGATATTAGCGAAAAAATATTACCTTTAGTAATTGAATTTCCTTTTAAATTTAAGGGAGAGATCTTGGAGGGCAACAATTTTGTGTGTGTTGTTGTTAAATGTGATGCACAGACAAAGTTGAACCGTTACATTCAACGTTTATTAAGGAAATATGTTACAAATTTAAGAAAATGCATGCCTTCAAGAGAAGAAAAAAGGGTTATATTGCAATAATACTTGCTAGGAAATTTGATGTGATGTATTTTACCAAAGATTGAACTTGCAGTTTGATGATTTATTTAAGGCATTGATTTAATTTTATTTCAAATAGTATTTCCGATATAGATCTGAAGTTGACTTTTCACTTCTCTTTTTATAATGTGGGCTGTAAATTTCCATGTAATAATTGATTATCTTCGATTGAAAACTCCTTGATATTTATATTTACTATTTTTATCTCACTTTTTGTCAATCCAAATGAGGAAAATTGTATAAAATAGTTTTTTTCCGCAGACTGAGTATGCAAAAATTTTTTAAAAACCAATAAGTGGAAGGTCATGCAAATAATTTTTGTTTTTCCGGGTACAAATCGTTGAGAAATTTCAATTTTGGTGTATTCTATAATGTCATAGATTATGAAAGTAACCTTTTTCTTTTGTTTTCTCTTTAAACTTGATCTTTGATTTTGAATATTCCTAAACCAGCGTAACATTTCTTGTTTCATTCAAGATTATTTTTTTAAATACTGGAAATTGTATGTAGAAAGCTTAGGGGATGCTACTTGAAAAAATTATTGATCAAGTTCATGTAACATTTTGTCTTAAAATCAATATTAACGGAGCTACGTACCTCAGAGCTAATTTTGTATCTCTATAAATGTAACAAGTGTGTCAAATTTGAAAAATATTGTCCCAGTATTCAAAAAGTTACAGCCAAAAAACAAATTTACAAAAATAACTTTGAGGTTACGTACGTCTGCTAATGACTTATAGAAAATGGGCGTGTTCAGACGAGGTCAGCCGCTAATTAAAAGCTGCTAGAATGCTAAGAGGGCTGTTAATCAGCCGCTTAAACAACACCGTCTCCTGATTGTTATCCGCGGAGCTGCAAAAAAAATATATGTAACATAACCTTACATTACATTGTCATACTAAAAAGTCTTTATCTATTATACAGGGTGATTAATTAATAATGGGACAGAGCCTAAGGGCTTGTTGCTGACCTCAAAATAAAGCGATTAAGCCAAATATGTCTTATCCAAATGTTGCTCCTTTTCGATCTACAGGGTGTCAGAGTTGAAAAAATAAATCACATTTTCTTTATTATTTTTCCATCGCATAGACCGTATTTTATGAAATTTGGTATAGGGGGGTTTCTTGGTACTTCGAATATGTCGACGATTTTGGTGTATCTGCTAGAGGGCGCCACCAACGATGGTTTGAACCCCTTTAAATTGCTACGACTTTTTTGTGCTACACTGTATCTCCTTTTGGACTGAAAAAAAATATTTCCCTATCTTTTCTGTTATAGTTCAAAAATGTACACCTTGTTGATGTCGCTAGAAGCAATGGTTTCTGAGAAAAACGCATCTAAATCTCATGATGCATGCAATTTATCTAAAAGTAAAGTCAAATTGTTGCGCAAGTAATGGGCCATACTGTAACAGCATAATACTGTGATAATAATAAGCAAAATTTCGCAAAATTTGCTTCAAGCGATCGAAAGATAAGAAAGAAAATGTCTTTTATTTCTTCAATTTTGACACTATATCTTTGTTGTTATTGATTTTGGTGGATTTTTGGATTTTTTTAGGATAAGCTTAAATAAATCGACTTATTTTGGTCCCAGTATTATGCTGTTACAGTATGACCCATTACTTACGCAACAATTTGACTTTTAGATAAAGTGCATGCATCATGAGATTTAGATGCGTTTTTCTCAGAAACCATTGCTTCTAGCGACATCAACAAGGTGTAACTTTTTTAACTAGAAAAGATAGAATAGGAAGAAAATTTTTCCAGTTCAAAATGAGTTACAGTGTAGCACAAAAAAGTCGTAGCGATTTAAAGGGGTTCAAACCATCGTTGGTGACGCCCTCTGGCAGATACACCAAAATCGTCGACATGTTCGAATTTCTAATACCAAGAAACCCCCCTATACCAAATTTCATAAAATACGGTCTATGCGAAAATTGTAGACATGGCCCTTCGAGGGCTTCGTAAGTTTCTCTTCAGGCACGATAAAAAAGAAGCAGTATTTACACAAAAGGAGATTTTTTTATTTTTATAAATATAGGCAATAAGTAGCTACATACAATAATTATTTCAATTTGTTATGTATGCACCTACGCGATACGTTCACTTTCCTATTTTACCTATCACTATTCGATCACGAGTCCTAATATTAAAAGTAACTAATCATTAGAAGTACTCAAATGTAACTAAAGTTTGCATCACTAGTACATGTAACTCATAAACCCTAGGTTTGTGATGTAACTATCACATATTCTTGTTCTTTTTTAAAAATAAAATATATGAGAAAATATTGTTAACTTTATGGTACAACAAAAATTAAAATTTTCTATCTACGTTGGTATAATTTTATCTTAACATTTTTATTTTGATCCCAAAAATCTATAATAGCTCAATGTCAGTGGTGAATTATGACTTTAGGGCCTGATTCACAAGATCACAAGCCCCTAAGTAGCATATTTTTTGTCAGTTGTCTAGGGATGAGGGTGAATTATAAAAAAATTATGTAATAGGTAATAAACAAATTTATTTATATTCTATAAGAGGCAAACTCAGAGCAAAACATTCATTGAAATTCCAAATCATAACCCTTGGAAAATTGTAAATAAATAATAATAATTAGTCAGCGTTTCTTTCAGTCTGAATTTCTTACTTAGTGGCTCAGCGGCTGACCTCGTCTGAATACGCCCAATGTTACATGAACTTGACACATTATTTTTTTAAGTAGTATCATCCTTTAAATTTTCTGGGTGTAATTTCCGGGCGCCCTGTATAATTTTATTAAATAAAATTAACCCCTCTTTTTTTCCATTAACTATAAATCAAATGTCTTTTATTTAGGCAAGAAAGTACATTCCAGTTAGTATGTTTAGCTTAACATTTAATTGTTTTAACTGACCTTTTTAAATGTGTTACTGGGTTCTAGGAATTCTTTTAAATTTTTTTATTTGGTTATTTTTCTGCAGGTATATTAAAAAATGATAAAATATTTGTTAGTACATTTAAACAGGCTAAAAGTAAGACACTAAAGTGAAAAAACTAACTAATTTAAATCCTGGCAAGAAAGTAGCCAAACAAAGATGTTTTTGTAAGTAATTTTTGTTGTTTCATGTCAGAAAGTTTATGTTAATATGGTAATTGTTCAACTAAGACATGTCTCTAAGATCTATGGTATAGCTTTAGTTACATTACTAGCCTAATATACCTATTTTCTGTACAGTGTACGAAGGATCATTTTAGTTTAATTTTAGGATGAATTTAAGAAACTTTTAATTTAACATTTAGGGTTAACGTTGTACATAGATCATTTATTTATTTTTACAAGCATTTATCAACAATAGTTGTATTATTTTTGTATTTTTTTCGTACTTTAGTATTACCCTATATTATTTATAAAATTAAATATATACCTCATTGGATTAGTTGAGAGATGTTTTGTATTTAGATAAATTCTTGTTGAAATTTACTGTTGAAATTTTATCTCTGGAAATATTAAGCATCTGTGTATAAAACTATGTGAAATGCACAATTCTGTACATAATTACTGTAGTTCGTGTAACAATTTCAAGTAATGTAATGTTTAGTTTATTTACCTCATTTCTATATACTTACATATAAATTATTTAATTATTTTTCTTATACTTAATTGAGACATTGATTCCATAATTATTAAGTTCCTAGTACAACTTGATCTTGTACTAAACATGCTTTATGTATATCATGCATCTGCATATTATTCTATACATTTTTTTATTCATCTCAAAATATATCATAAATATCTTGATTAACCTTTATTTTTATCACGGAACTATACCAATGTTTTAGAATTGTTTATTTAAAAGTCTTTTCAAGTGAAAAAACTGCTGAATAGTAATGATCCGTCCCCACTCCCATACAACTTTAATTTGGATTCGTAGAGCGCGCCATCTATTCATCTCAATACTTTTCAAAAACGTTTATTTATTTTTCTGTCAGGTATTATCGAAAAAGCACACGCTTATAATGGACCTCCACATAATTAAAGTTTTTTAATGTGAATACAAAGTTCGTATTTTTCATAAAATAATAAACATACGCCGCAGTTTATGCAACCAGCGTTACAAGACAAGTGTGAAGAAAATTGACATAACTTATCTGAGTCTGTTCAAGCAAAGAATCCGGCCTGGTTCCAAACTGTCAAAAACGCTCGTCCAACTATGTACTTCCTGCACGATGTTTACTGAAAACCAATTAATAATTTTACTGGTCGAATATTTCTGACAGTCTGAAACCATTACGGATTTCTTGTATGAACCGACCTTATGATTTGACTTTACCAGATGACTTAAAAGTTAAAATAAAATAATAGGATAATATTTTCTTTTTCATTCGACTAATTCGCCTTTCGGCTGCTGTGATTTAGCAGACAATGATTCAATTATCGCACTTAGTAAGAAAATTCATTTAGTGAATTATCGAAGTTATTAATTTTTTTTTTTGAAAACAGTAAAAATAAAACTTTAAAAACAGTTCAATTAATTTGGATATCAATTATTAAAATTGACACACAGATGACAGAGGAACAAGCTAAATTCGGTTTTTGTATTGTTAGGTAGAATAAAAAAAACATTTTATAGTTTACTAAATGACCCGGCAAACGTTGTTTTGCCATATGAATTATTTCTAGTGAATATTTTGGTAGTCGGCTTCGTTTTCATCCCTACTCCATGCTGTTTACTGGGTGAGAAGTGACACCGGTAGACACCTGGCTGGGATAACTGATCTAATGATAATCGATCAGTTATCGACCAGGGTTAAAATGATTAAATTACTAAAATGGCTATTAAAAAATAGGGGTTTGTCATAGAAGGGTGAAAATGAAGGGTTATATGAATTTTTTAATGCCACATCATAAAAAAAATAAAAAAATTTGTCCAAAAATAAAAAAACACCCTTATCACTTAGGGGTATGAAAAATAGATTACGACCGATTCTCAGACCTACCGAATATACATTAAAATTTCATAAAATTCGGTCAAGCCGTTTCCGAGGAGTATGGCGACTAACACTGTGACACGAGAATTTTATATATATATAGATTTTAAATATTTAGGGAAAACCATATTTTAGGACAGTTAGTCAAAAATATTATTTTTGTCTTGAATTTATGCGAAGAAATTTCTTAAATATATTAACATGCTTTAATCATCGTCTGCTAAATCGCGTCGCCTTTGTAATACCACGGTCGCTGCGATTTAACAAACGATGCTCTAATGTTCTTTTTGAATTGGATCCTTGGTCACGTTAGGTGACATCACTACATCACAACAGCATTCTGATGAAATGTAATTTCTTATGACACTAAGTACCGGATTTTGTATATTTTGTGTCAGCAATCACACTAATTTACGTATTGTTTCATTCATAGGTTTAAACTTGCATATGTGAGTTTGGTTGAGCTTTTCAGAATTTCTTAGAATGATACAACCTTTCCGTGTTATACCTTGGACATGTTAATTGTCAACTATAAAGAAAATAATGAATATAGGGTGATGTGTACGTTACAAAAGGAAAGAGGGGATGAAAAACAATGATTTTTAATAGAAAAAGATGACAAAATTGAACACAAAAAATATACATAATACTTATAACTTGAAAATATAAAAATTAACATAAATAGTAAATACTTATCTACACATATTTTATTTTTTATGACAAATTTTTTGGGCATAAGTGAAAATGTTAGTAGACCACAAAATAAGAACGGGAACGGGCGTTCGGCACAGAATTAATAATGAAATATTGAATGCGAAAGTGATTATCCTTCCGAGAAAAACTATATACCTATTTACCTAAAGATTAGACTACCCTACCTGTCCTGTTCTTATTTATGTCATGTTATTTATTTCATATGACGAAAATTCACCAGATTTTAAAATACTTGTCATTAAGAAATTATTTAAAATTACAAATTTAGCCTTATACAAATTTATGGGAAAAATTTGCCACAACAAACATATGGCCTACTATGTTTTTTGAAATGATCACAGTTCCACAGCAGGCTGTGATCGATGTATCTTATTAAATTCTTATCTTAGGAAGGCAATATTTTTATTGATTATATTGCGAGAGAAGCAGTTATTGATTATACAACTGACACAAATTTTAATTTGATCTGAAAAAAAATTATGCTTTGATAAAATCTTTGTGCTTTCTTGGAAAATGGTTTCATCATACCTCGTCGATATTCTCCATAATTTACCATTCTGAACAACATTTTCAAGTAACATTTTGCTGTATTTTCAGCAGAAAAGGCACTTTACCTGAAACCAAAACAGTTTTTACTCGATGCACTGAGCATTTCAAATAGGATTATTTCAAAAATGGTTACTCCGACCGACTTCAGTAAGGTATACCTTTTTCAAATAAAACCGGTAAGAGATCGATTGTTTCGATAGTCAGATGGATACACTAAGCTGCAAAAATATTCTACCATTTAAAAGGAACATGGTATACCACAAGTGGCGCCCTCTACTAGTGACGTCAAAATTAGAAACAAATTTTATATCGCTCGCAAAAACCCCCGATCTACAAATTTTGTGTAAATATTTGGATTTCTTAAGTTCTTTACAAATATCGAAAGTAAAACTTTAACTTTGGTTAAATCGATTTATTTTCACATAAATCTGTGGTCTCATTTCTGCAACTTCATTTAAAAACACCCTGTATAGGTTTTAGAGGGCGTTGATTAATGCTATTTGTCAGACATCTAATAAAAAAATCGCTATGAAATATTGAAATATCGTTATAAAAAAATTATAGCAGGCTCTGGAAAGGTAACTCAACCGTTACACCATCAGGTAAATCGCAGCAGCGGTGTTGCTTTGATAACTATGTGGGGCACCTAGTTATAAAAAATTAAAATCCAAATCGCGCGGGTTGGTAAAATTTTACAGGTATGTAAGCGAAAAGTGGGACACACTGTACATTTTCCTTTTAAATTATTAACAAACAATATTCGTTTTAGTATAACTCGATAGTGGTCACATAATAATGCATTTCATAGGTAGTAGCAGTGTTTAACTGGTAGTATAGGTAGGTACTGAGTTTACTATACCATATCTCATTAACGTCCGCGTTGTTGAGTCTGGAATGTTGGACTTTTGAAGGGATCCTGGGCAAGAAAACGAGACCGCCGCCGCCAGTCGCCTCGGTACGAAGCCCCATTCGCTAACAAAAGCCAAGAAGCAGCCACAAACGTCTAGTCGAGGCTCGCAACACACAACACTTGCAGTGGACCTGCGAACGCGTAGAGAGGTCGACTTTGCGCGAGAAGTTGAAAACTTGCTCTCTTATTTTACCTGTGAATATAAACAGATTTGTTTGTTCAGACTGTCAGCATCCAAACAAACTTATGTGTTGTGATTTGTGTTACTTGCGTTCGATCCAGTAATCGTTCTTAGATGGTCACATTGAAGTTCCAAGAAGATTCTGTAAGGTAAGGTTAACCCAATGTTTTTGTTTTTAATTGTCGAAATGCCGCATACCAATCCGGCCAGTTAGATGAAGTTTACGATTTATATTATTTGGTTCTGTGGTTTCTTGTTGCACTGCGTACATTAAGTTTTTTAATACAAAAATATTAGATTTTTCAAGCAGGTATGAACCATATAACTAAATAGAAGTCATAAAACTTATGTTAAATGCTTGGCATAAACAATTCAATTGATACAATTTACGCTTGTTTGAGGTTATAGATTAGTTGTAGATACTTAATCTTAAAAGTATTGTTATGATAATATTCTTGATTTCTCACAAAGATCTGAGGTATATTTTCTTTCTCTTATAAGAGTACCTAGCTTTTTACTGCTTTTAATTTCTATACCTACTTAATTAATTTTGATTAAACTGCCCTTTAAGCTTACTAAAGTAAAAGGAGACATGCTGTTTTGTTAATTGAAAATGCTCTGTTTATGAAAAAATTAAGGTTTTTGAGATTTTCCTTTATATGAACGACATATTTTTATTTTTATAAATCTTTTTGAGACAACCATGGTTTTATGCAAAACTGAAGCCATGAGATTTAAAACATCTTCAAAGTGAAGACACTGTATATCTAATACAGAATACAGATTCCTCTCACTTTTAAATAATACGGAGTATACATGGTGTTCCAAAGCTGATAAATCAATTTAAAATTCAAAACTTCTAAACCCTTGAGATATTTTTGGCATACCTACCTAATTTTTTAGTTGCCAAAAATATCTCGAGGGGATTAGAAGTTATACGAATTTTAAAATGATTTTTTTTATCAACTTTGGAAATCCTATATCTCGGAAACGACGCCCTTCTGATCCTATGATTATTTTACAAAATTTCCTTAATTTTTACCATAGAATAGATGCGTCCCTGGATTTTCTGCACGTAATTAAGAAAGGCCATGTATAATGAAGCGATAAAAATAATCTATTGTTAGACTACAATTTTTTGAGGCGCATGGTACAAATTTCAGGTACGGCAGCATAAAGTCGCAATTTTCCGCATTCAAAAATGGTACAACACTGGGTACAACATAATATGCAGATAGACAAATCCTTTATTTTATGAAATACTGTCATTACTATTATTATAAAGTGTGTTAACAATACGTTGGACCAAACTGAAAACGATCTTTTCTACTCTTGAAATAATTGAGATTTATCGTATTTCAACAGTGTTTGATATTTTAGGGCTGATTTTTTCATTATGGACTATTTTTCTGTGGATAAAAGAATTGAAAATATTGTTATTGGATGGATTTTATAAAATTTGAATTTGCTTAGTTTGAGACAAATAAAGGATTCTTGTAAAGTGGCCGTAAAACTGTCAGGTCTTGAGATAATTGAAATTGCACAAGACCGTAGTCAAAGACATAAATATGAAAATTCTAACAATGGTGTTATTTGTTTTGAACACCCTAAACGCCCCTTCTGGCACTTATGCAATGTAAAAAAGTGATATAGTATAGTGTCTTAGCACAACCCCATCCCATATAGAGCAGTCTATGGGATTGATTGATTGATTGATATAAATATAAAAGTAGTTCATATTTGATTTTTTTTTATATAACTAGAGGTTTGACCAAATGCCGGCCAAGCAATGTAGGTGGCAATGTAAGTCATTCATGTTGGAAAACAATGAAATTTTATAAAACTATAATACCTACATCGATCAAATTTATCGTTAACACCCTGAATAGCTAGTATTTAATAATATTAACAAAACATTTTTACTGCTGTTTATTTGTTGACAGTTTTTAAAAATAGCATAAAACAGATAATAAGGTGAAAAGTTAGAACTGAGATCACGATGGAACGAGAAAAGATTATTTTTTATTTGCTTGTAAGTAATCCTTGCATTTATTTTAAATGTCTATAAATAAACAATTAGCAATATGTCAGTTCCGACTAATTAGAACTTTATGTAATATGTAAATATTAAAAATACAGGGTGTTAAAAAAAAGAGTGTAAAATATTTCAGGACGTATAATAGTATGAACCAAAATAAGCCAAAAAGTATTCATAAACATGGGTCCGCATTTTATTTTATTACGAATAAACCGACAAAGGAAGCTTTTAACAAACAAAAAACAAAGTTACAGAAGATGTTCAAAGTGTCCTCCGTCCATTTCCAAGCAGGCACGACATCGTCTCAACGATATTCGAATTCTTTCGAAAACACCCTCCTTGGTTTGGATTTCTTGACACTTTTGATTAATCCGTAGCTGCAGCTCTTCCAGGCCTCCTGTAAATAACAATAATGTCTTCAAATATCCCCAATCCCCAAACAAAGAAATCTAGAGGGTTCAGATCAGGCGATCGCCATAAAACAGGTACGGCCCTTCCTACCCATCTATGTGGAAAAGTTTGGTGTAAATGTTCTCTAACGGCCATGAAAAAATGAGCTAGAGCACCATCATGCTGGAACCACAATTGTTGCCTCTGATTCAAAGGAATGTCTTCCAAAAACTCAGTGTGTTCTGCAGAAAGTTGAGGTAAGCAGCGCCTGTTAATCGGTTTGGTAAAATAACAGTACCTAGAAACCTGTCACCTACAATACCCATCCAAATGTTTAATGAAAAACGTGCCTGATGTCCGGATTCTATTAGAGCATGAGGATTTTCGTCGGACCAAATATGCGTATTGTGAAAATTACACACTCCATTTCTTGTGAATACGGCCTCATCAGTAAAAAGAATGTTTGCAAGAAAACGAGGGTGTTCAGCATCGTGACGTAGAAACCAGCGGCAAATAACCAACAGTGCTTGATGATCATTTATTGGATTTAAGGCCTATACTCGTTGCACATGATATGGATAAAGCAGTTGCTCGTGAAGGATTCTTCAAACAAGAGGACCACTAATTCCTACCTCGGCTGATATTCTCCGCACACTCGTACCTGGATTCTGCTCTACCAGTGCTAGAATTTCTTCTTCTGCTCTAGGAGTGGATACCGACCTTGGTCTTCCGGATAAATGGCACTGTTTGCTCAAGGAACCGGTATCACGCAATATTTGGTGAATTCTTCCAAACATGCGTTGTGAAGGAATCTGGCGATTTGGATAAGCGTCAACAAAAAGACGTCGCGCTTCGGTGGCGTTCCCATTAGTACGACCATACATGAAATGCATGTCTGTTAATTCTGCGTTAGAGTAACCAGCCATAGCGAAAGAAAACTTGTGCACTGAGAACAACTGTCAAATACGTACTGTTTATTTCACTAAACATCAACCAACTATTATAAGAAAATACACCACGTTTTTCCAAAATAAAAAAAGGGGCTAAAAAACATAAAACATTCCATATCTCCGCAACCGTTACTTTGCGGACCCATGTTTATTGAGACTTTTCTGCTTATTTTGGTTCATACTATTACCTCCTTAAATATTTTACACTCTTTTTAACACTCTGTATATTATACAATTCTTTATGCCTAAATATTTCCTTATAGGCGGTTTCTACTTCTTTTTGTGGAGGATGAAATTTTAATTTTTATATTAATTACGAGATGTTTGTACAAATTTCCTATTTAGGCGCAGCTCACTTGAAGTCACGTTACAAAATTAAGGTTATGTAATTTTAATTCGACTCGTTCACTTTAAAGATTCTTCCCACGCGTTCGTTTATTTATATTTTGTGCGACATATTTTGCGGGGAAACTGCACCGAGCATCAAATCTTCTGCGTCCTAGGTACATACATACGTCCACGCTCGTAGTGCATCATTTTTCTTTTGAGGTAAATAATTAGAAACACGTTCGCTGTCTTGGAGTTCGTCCAAGTGTGTTTCCACGTTATTACTCGTGAATGACGAGTATTTTCTCATTCATTTGCTCGAATTCTTCGCATATCCGGAAGTGGTACCAGAAATAAATCGCGTATAAAATTAGTTATTCGAAATATGTCAATGGGCAGTTCGAAACTGGAGTCGAAGTCATTGGGAGATTGGGACAAGCAACTTTATTCAATATTGTTGTATTATTATAGGGCTCTTTCAAAAGCTTATAGAAAACCGAAATCATCTATACCAAATAAACAAGTTTTATGTTTTCAATAATAAGTTTTTTTTTTCATTTACAAATTGAAACAACTAGATAATTTACAAAAATAAACTGAATGCCGCAAATGCTGAAAATGTCCTCCATTCACTATTTGGCATTGTCCAAGACGATAGTAAAAGCTGTCCACAGCATTCCGAAAGACTTCAGCTGCTAAATTATGCATCTACCTAATCTTGTTCTTTAAATACTCAATATTATCCGATCTGTCCTGGTAGACTCTTTCTTTCAAATATCCCCAAAGAAAATAATCCAGGGGCGTTAAGTCGGGGGATCTTGGTGACCATTCAACTGTACCCCGTCTAGCAATCCAACGATTTGGAAACATTTCATCTTCGAACATCAATACCAAAATGTGGGGGAGCGCCATCTTGTTGGAACCAAATTCTTTCATTCGGTATATCTGGATCAGTTTTATGAGGAAAAATCACAGCTAGAGCAGGTATCAGGTCAAATGTTAGGAAATCCAGGTAGCGTGCGGCAGTAAGATTTTCTTCAAAAAAGAATGGGCCCAAGATTCTGTTGTTGATGATACCTGCCCATACATTAACTTTCTGTGGGTGCTGCGTATGCGATTCGCATGACCAATGTGGATTTTCCTGGGACCAAAAGTGATAGTTGTGCCTGTTAACCACTCTATTGAAATAAAACGTAGCTTCATCCGAAAAAAGTACGTCTCGTTGAAAACCATTATTGTCGTCACACCGTCTCATCATTTCCTAACAAAATTGAAATCGCCTATCATAATCGTCTTCCAAAGCTCTTGGACAAGACATACCTTATAGGGGTAGTATTTCTCTTGTTTCAAAATCATTCGAATTGCAGTTCGAGAAGCATCGTGATTGCGGGCCAATGAAACAGTTGAAGTATGAGGATTTTCAACAAGTTCTAATGCAATGTTTAATTTCTTTTCTTCATTCAAAGCACGTGTCCGTCCAGTTTTGGGCAAAGTCTGTACTGTGTCGTGTTTCTCAAATTTGTGAAATATTTTAATAACTGTCCCTTGCGAGATTTGGTTTTCTGGATATTTCGCATTATTTTGTCTCCACATCCAAGCAATATCAAGATTTCGATGCGTTGCCTTTCCGACAATACCATTGCTATTCAGTAAATAACTTGATTATGACACAATAGTAACTTTTCGAACTCCAATTTACAACTAAAGCAAAAAATTAATCAGAAAGCCTGGCAAGTAAGTGCTACCAAAAAAACGCAACATAAAAAACATATCTTTTTGCGTTAGCAGTGATAGGTACAGTTTCAAATTCTTTATTTTATTCTGTTCAAATTCATGAAAGATAACACTGAAGATAATTAAATTTTATTTCACTTGTTAAGCAGGTGTTTTATACAACCCTAAAAACCTTGCTATTCAAAACATCAAACTTGTTTATTTTGTATGGCTGGATTCGGTTTTCTATAAGCTTTTCAACGAGCCCGCTTCTTGCCTTATGTTTTCATTTAAAAAAAAGGTAGGGGTAGATGGGGGTTAGGGGGTTGAAGAAAAATTAATTATTATATAACCGAAAGAGGGGAAAAATCAAGATCAGTTAACGTGTTTCGGCGGTTTAAAAAAAAGATATGAATTTTATTCCGTACTTCTGGCCATCCCTGTGATGATAAAAGCGAGTTGATGTTTGAGTTCTTTGTGATTCTTATCAATTATCGTTTGTAGTAACATATTTTTCGTTTGTAGTAATTTCAAAAAAAAGTTATATAACCTTGAGAAAACATCCTCCGACTTTTACAGAACTAAAATCTGTTTCTTATAGATAATCGTTTGAAGTACTACACTACAAACTACTACAAATAAAATGAAGTTACTACAAACGATTATTTGAGGAATGATGAGATTGTTCAAGGTCATATAACTTTTTTTGAGATTATTACAAACGATAATAATCTATAAGAATTACAAAGAAAAAAATATCAGTTTTTAACAGTCGGGTGCCAGGTACACATAGTCTAGTTTTTAACAACTACTTTCATGACATTCATTTGACGTAAATATTATTATCATAAGGCAGGGCTTTTGCTGAGGTTTTGCCCTTTCCACGACCACAAAAAATGTCATAGTGAAAAATCTGTATAATTAATGTAAAAACGGTTGCCAAAGCAGACACTACCGAAAAAGGAACGCTGAGTTTTATACAAATGCAAATAGTTGCGCTTCTAGGTCAACTTTAGGTGTTCTTGTAGAAAGCGGTATTGGTACAGATTATCTAACACAAGCTCAAAGGCGCTTAACTGCCTACTCGCAAGCTTTGTCTTACAAATTAACTACACTTTTCGGCGTTGTCCCTGAAATAGGTAACTGATAGGAAGGCAAAATACACGCTAAGGTAAAACGATATTGTGTGTGCGGCGTCAATATTTATTTTTCACACAAAGGTACCTTTACAGAAAGTGGCAGATAATTTTATTTGTTATTTGGATAAATTTTATTAGATATCGAGTATCGGGTCCAACGCAGACACAAGCGGAACATTTTATCAATATCGTAATATGGAACTCTAGTAGGTATCGCAAAAAATATTTAAAACAAACTTCCCAATAGATGAATAGAGGGAGCACTCTTGCTTTGGATTCTACTAAAGTTCCTGAGTCTCTAAATTGACATAGTACTGCAATCAACCGTCATTTTTGGACAAAATTCCTATTGCCAACATATTTGCTAGTGCAAAAAAAGACACAGGGTATCAAAGTTAAAATTTTATGGAGAATCGTTTGTAGTGAAGAAATGTTCGTTTGTAGTAGCAAGGGAAAAAAAGTTATTTTTAATATTTGCAATATATTCTCGTGTGTAAAATACAGGGTGAACCTTAAATAAGTACAAATATTTTAACCAGCAGTACTTACAGTTCACTGTGTAGAACACATAATTAACAGTTTTTTATTTTTTAAAATCAAGAATAAAAAAGTTAAATTTTAAATAAATTTCTTGATTTTTCAATGGAAAACTTGTCGAGGATCGCTGATCCAACTTCCATACTAATATACAGTGCTTCCGAAAAGTAACAAATAAATTCGTTATTTTTGAAATTGAGGTTTTCGAAAAAATGCCCTGGCACGTCAATTTTGTTTTTAAAAAAGGCACTTTTTGACATACGACCCACATTTGTGACGGCACCGTTGTTCGAGATATGACGTCATCGACAATTTTTTTAAGTAGCAACTCCCAATTTTAACCATGCCATTTGAAAGAGCGTGTCATTCTACATACATACATCATTAAAAATTATGGTGTTACATAACAAAAATTTCAAGAAAATAAGTAAATACGTACATTTATTGTCAAATACAGTTAATATCAACGTCTTACCTTGTACTGGTGATATGTATGTTGTCCAATATGGATCATATTAAGTTGTGTAATTTACAAAACACTATACTATTCACTATTAGTACTGAAATAAAACTGAATAACCAGCAACTGTTGTAAATGTTCAGTTGTTAAGTTGTGACGTTTATCGCTTAAAATCCATTTCAGTTTCGAAAACGTACGTTCAACGTCCACAGAGGTCACTGGGGCATATATAAAATATGTATAATTTTTCACTGATGGCACATTTAGGGTGGGTTGAGCAAAGTCCTTTGCGTTCAAAAAGGTCTACTATATGGCATACAGTTAAAAATCCCGGATTGTTCTGCAAAACGGTATTAAGTTTCTTCTTCACACGTTCAGCACTAGATCCCGGTACCTGAGAAATAAACTGTCGCAAGTCTAAAACACTAAGTCGTTGTTAAATTGTTTTTGACGTTCACGGTTTGTCATACAGTGCCTTCATAAATGATTACAATCCATGTGACCAGGACTGTGATTCTCAAAGAACAACTCGTATGCAAATAGATTTCTTGTCTCCCTCAATTGCCGTAGTGAGGAAAAGGATATTCGCATATGAATTGCTCTGCGATTGATTCGAGAATCTCGACCCTGATCACGTGGCTTGTAATCATTTATGAAGACACTGTACTATTACTTACACGAACTTTGTGTTGTTCCGAGCGCATATGTTCCACAATACGTATTTTATAATTCCACGATATAACTCTTTCACAAATTTTGCACTTTAATTCTGTCCGGTCAAGTTCTAAATCTGGATAATATTTAATCTATTTATCCACTGTAGAACGCATGGGAGGCCGACGGCACATATTCAAGCACCGAAACAGACAAACCAATAAGAAACTCGACAAGAAACTAACATTATTTGCTAATAACGCGATATCGTCCCTACAAAGATATTGGCAATTGGAAAGCGGAAGCGACTGCGACCTTGACACATGCCGGTAAATAAATAGGATGATGTTCCTGAACGTTGGCCATTATTTTGAATATATTTGTTTTTAATTAGGAATATTTAAATATTACGACTTTGAACCGATGGACCTGAGTACGGACCTGAGATGTGCGAACGACATACTATCTTTACTGATAACTCACCTAGGGTGAAATTCATAGACCACACTTAAGGTTAAGTGTGCACTTAGCTTTGCAATTTACAAGATAAGAATGCAGGGTGACAACATACTAATAGTTTCATACCACACTTTAATAAGTTTCCATTAAGTCTAGATATGAAACAAAATATTGAAGGGCATCTTATTTAAGTATACTCGTACGTTAAATGAAAAGTCACACTTAAGTGAAGTGCTGACTATGAATTCCGCCCTTAGTCGCTTCGTTTGTCAACAACAAATATTAATGATAATACTGATACACAAGTTAGTGAAAACCATCTCCAAACTTTCCACTATTTTTTTTTTGTATATTTGTTATTTTCTGAATAAACAGAGATAATTATTAATAATAATATCTCTACCCCTCATTCTAATCACAGGGATTAGCCCAGAAGTCGGAGACTTGTACGGGAGATTATACTAATACTTTTTTTTTGTATCTATAACAAAGTCTGATAAAGTTAACGGCCCTTGGGCCACTTCTAGTTGGATAGCTCTGATTTTAGAACAATATCTGGAAAGAAGACATACACCCCATATTGAACTAGGTACTTTTAATTTAAGTTATTCTAGAGCTATATATTTTATAACACAGTTAAGCGAAATATTTCTTGAAAGTACTATTTATAATTGTTGGACTGAAAACAAAAATCTTAACGATTTCAGTAAACACTATTGTTTTGAAAAAAAACCGAGTTCAAGGTGGCGCCAACTTGACCGACACCAAAATATTTATATCCCGTAACATGACGTACACCCTGTATACAATTACTTTAATTTAAAATAACAACTGATATACTTAGTTGTTTTATTCCTGCAGTTCGTTTCTTAACCTTGTAACAAATAGCAAAACTCCCACAACCTTTTTTAGGACGTTCGGCCAAAACCATTGCTTCAACGTTGAAGCTTTCTGCGTAACCATAACACCTCTGGCCAAGAGAACGCTGCCGCCTATTTATGGGCATCATTTTATCACTCTACGTATTCATCTAGGAATAGAAACAGGCGTAGGTAATTGCCAATGCGTGGGGAATATTAAATAAAAATATTTTATTTATAATAAATAGTGAGCGATTGGATACGTCACCACACGCTTCTGTAATGTCGCTGCCCATATTTGGACCAAGTAACGTTAATTCTTGGTCGTATAAATACGTTGCATTTAGCTATGGTCGTGTTGCATACACGTATATTAATGCATGTTTTGTGGTAACGGGGCGGGAATTATTAACTAGCCTAGTTTCTTCGAATTGATTACTATGATCTAATGAATGTCCTAAGATTTTTTAGTATTAACGTTTAAAAGTAAGAGCATACATTAAAGGTACCTATTCTAAATAGTCGGCCCACTCCGTTGATGTGGTCAAAATGCCGCGAATTTTTTGTCAGACAAAGACAGACTAAACAGAGTATGTTGCCTACAAACGTCTAATCAAATCGTCTAATAGAATTGTAGTATTTTTGAGACAGAATGACGTCGAGTATCCATTCAACTCAGTGTTAGTCAGGGTTGTCAACCCTCCGGGTTTGACAGGCATAATTCTAGAGGTACTGATACTTTTTATTGCTTGCGAACAAGAACTAATCTTTTATTTAAGTCACCGCTATACAATATGTGCAACTTATTTGATAGTGTCGCATCTCTGTGATATAAATCATACCAGCTTAAAATCTATTTTGTTAGCCATTTCACGTACTGTAAATGAAGATTTCTGTTAAGTAGTAATACTTTAAAGTTATTCCCTTTATTTGTTTTTTTTTTTGTTTCATTTATTAGTAATTATTATATTTCTAATATTACTTTACCTATTGTTATATATGTAATTGTCCTATTATTGTTTTTGTACTGTTGGGCAATAAAGTATTATTATTATTATTTTGCGTTTTTTCTTAAATTAAATCTTGTTTAAGTAACTTTGTATTTTTATGTGCTGGAGGTATTAAAATATAGTGGTAAGTTGTAACTGACTGTCAATGTTATATGTTTAGTACAAGTCTAGCTTGATTTAATTACTTACTTTAAAATCGAAATGAACAAAATTTTATTTAATCTCCTATAATTATATCTTTACACGATCTACTAAATAATATTTCATAAATAAGTATGGTAATTGAGCAAATAAAGAAAATATTAAGTATTATCTTATTGATTTTATTTTTGTCTAAGTCACCTTTCCATAAGGTCGAATATTACAAGTTAATTTAGCCTCAATTTTATTATAACACTTGTAACGGTGGTTGCTTACAGCTGGTGCAAATTTAAACTTCCATCTCAAATTACATCGTTGTTTAAAAAAAAGTTGTACCTTGAAACATACTCTTTAAATGCTAGAAAATGTCATTAAAAGAAAACATTGATTAATCAAACTCAACAGAATATGATATTTTCCAACTAATTGCAAAGCTCGATACTCATCAAATCATCAAATTCAAATGAAATCTGAGGAAGTCAAGTGGAATCAATAATTAACGAAATCAGAGGAATCAGCGAAATCAGTAAAACCAAGTGAATTCGTATAATATCTGGTAAAATCACAAGAAATCCAGTAAATCCGGAATTCATGTGAAATCTGATTTCGCCGTTTTCCATTAAAGTAATAGGGAATCTGAAATCAGGTGTACAGAATTCTTGGTCGCACCCCTCGTTTAACATAAAACCCAAGCGGCCTGGATGTGGGTTAAAAATAGAGGGCATCGAAGATCGAAGGAAATGCATCCAGCGATTTTCTGTCTGAAATTTTGGCAGCCTCCCGCGGATGCAACGAGCTTCTGTTTATTTCTGTCTGTGGTCGGTGTGCATCTCCAGCAAACGACTTAATGAAAACTACTACTCGCCTGCCTAGGTCCAGTGAAAGCACTACAAAGTAAATACGCCTGTTATTCATGTGGGTACGCCCACGCCCACGCTGGAAGGCATTCTAAATATACTTGTCCCATACCAGTTTCGAAACGAACAGGTATGCCGCGCACCGAATATCTCCTGACAGCCCAAAATATCGTAAATAAGACGCCGCGCCTTGGCGGTGGCGCCGTGTACTATTTTTACTATTTACGTACTTCGAGTTGACAGGTCGAATTGTCCGTCCGCAATTGTCCAAGAATTTGTTTTCAGCGTTTCGAAAATATTTTTGTGTCGTGTGAAGTTTGGGAACATGTGCGATGCGTTGGAGAATGTCTGGTATTTGGGTCAGAACGGGTTTGACTCGGGAGATGTGCCTCCGTATATTTTCAGTATGGGGTCGAAACGTTATAACCATCAAATTGAGAACATCGCATAATAACGCTTTTTCCAACATTCCCTAACTAGAGTGGTACCTCTAATTGATATTATAGTATCTTTGTTCAGGAGTATTAGTCTGCATACTGTGAAAGTCACCTGGAAGATGATTTATTACATTTCAACAACCGGGACTATTTGTCAGTTACCTCACGTCTGGCATACTGATGAGATCTAATAAGTTCGAAACCGATATATGTCTGGTGGCCTGTTGACGAATGACTTTGGTTTTTTGCTATAGGTTTTTCAGATGTAATTCAATTAATGCTGGTCTGCATTAGTACGCAGAGTAGTTTCCTGGAATACCGTTTTATTATATTTCATTAAATACAAGATATTTCATAATTTATCTGATAATTAACCCTATATGCAATTTTAAATGTCTATTTGTTGAAAAAAAAAAATAATAAAAGTCAAATTGTTCAGTTGTGTTAAATCGTCGTCTCTTGAGAGAGTACTTGAACTTAGGGAATAAGAAGTCAGCTGGATGAGAGCTAATAAGCTCGAAACTGATATATGTCTGGTAGGCTGCTGGCGAATGACTTTGATTTTTTGCCATAGGGTTTCAGGTGTAATTCAATGCTGGTCGGGGCAGAGTAGTGGTTTCCTGAAATTTCGTTTTATTATATTTTATCAAATACAAGATATTTTAGAACTTATCTGATAATTAACTCTATATGCAATTTTAAATGTCTATTTGTTGAAAAAATATATGTACAGTGTGTCCACGGATGGAGTTGACAAGAGGAGAAAGTCTTTTGTTTTTGACTTTATCGAAAAATGTCACTCTTTATAAAAAGTTCTGCTTTTCGAAAAAATGAGACTATCATAGAAACGTCTTAGATCAGATATACAGGGTGCTCATAAATTAAAAAAAACATGAAAATACTCAAGAGAAAAGTACCATTATTTGTTATTGTATACAACATTTTTATGAAATAAATCTGTTTATAACTTAAACAGAGTTCCAATACAAATTTTAAAATCAAAATTTAAATTTTAATATTTACTCTACCTCTACCTCCCACCTCAACACATTTTTCCGCTAACTTAATAAATTGTTCGAATAGTTAGCGGCTCATTCAGTTCATGTATAGCACCATCCACTGTGCTGAGACTGCTGAAGTATAAAGTAACGGCATAGCATTTATAGACTTTACTATTTTTTCGACATTTCTATTTTGTTATTGATGGAATTATCGATATAATTCGAGGCAATTTCCCTGGATTTCCATATCTTTCAACCTCTTCTTTAGTTAAAACCTTAGCCTTTTTTTGGAATATAACGCCCACTATTTCGTTTGAGAAATGCAATTACCTTTATCAATTTACAAATATCAACTAAACGTCACATTTTAGCATATTATTTTACATAAAAAAACAAACCTGAGTTGATTTCATAATCTAGTCAAAAACTACAAAATAATAATCAGTATAAACTAACCTCAATAAACAAAATTAGTTATTTTACAAACCACTCAAACCAGCGACTGTCTAGACTTAGTTTAAATTTTTGCCGTCCGAGGGCGTAGTCCTTAGTCGAATCGCTAATAGTCCTGCCTATGGTTGATTTTACAGCTGAATTCACAGAATTCCGTGAATAATTACACAGATATTCAGCATACAGGTGTTAATAATTATCACTTCAGCTAACATTACGATCCTGTTAATGGCGAAGAGAATTCCTACAGTTATTCCTGCGTCATTCGGTATTCAGATTCCGGCGTTTTACAGTTCGTACACCTGAAACGAAATAAATATAAATCGTTAAAGGCATTCACAGAAACGATCGAGCTGCTGGCTTAGGATTTTACGACACAATGGCCGCTGACAGTGGTTGAAATTACCGCGACGTCAGGTAGTTATTAACAAGCACTAAACCCTAAAGGTCCTACGGTGAAATCAAAGTTGGCACAACAGGTGCTTATTTACAGCCTTGGTTTCATTGTCCGAAATTTTTCAGATGTTTGTATTCCGCCGGGGCGAGAAATGGGTCACTAGATCTATATCTGCGCGAAAATTAGGTGTCAGATACATGACAAAGTCTTCTAGACAGTAGCAGTTAGGGCTACGTTTTAAAAATATTGTTATAAACGTCAATTATAAACAATATTCATAAAATTTCTAAAAACGTTTTTTATTATATAATATATAAATTAAAAAATTTGTAATACTTGAAATATAACGTTACATGATGATTTTATAAACATTTTAATAATAAATAATATAATAAATTTTTAAAATATGATTTTCTCTTTTAGTATTCAGAATATATCTAAAACAAATCTTGAATGTACAGGGGACTTACAAATACAATTTTGTAAAAAAAATCAAAAAGGGCAATTCGAAAATGATTTAAATAGCTATTTATGCCATCAGTTACGAAATGCCTAATTTTGTGTAACGCGTAACAAGTTACACAAAATTTCATTTCGTAACGTATTGCATACAAGATTTTTTCTAATTTTGAAGAAAGTAATAAAAAAATAAAATTTAATATAATTGACAAAAATTTGGAAAACATAAATTTAGTTTGTTGCTGTTACTTCATGTTAGTTGTCAGTTTGACATTTTGTAAAAAAGTCTAGACGGAAGGTTTTTAGCGAGATTGATATATTTTCAGTTTTATTTTTAAAAAATGAGTGATTCAAGTTCTGAAGAGCTACCAAGCGATATTGAAGAGGCAGCAGGTAATGCTCTATTATCAGTAATTCCCAAAAAGTCAAAGGCAGTTTATGATTTGGCATACGAAAAATTTGTTACGTGGTGTGATTCTTTTTGTCACTAATTTTGAAATACATTTTTCGTCACCAATTGCATAAAATTTTACTTTATGCAACTAGTTACAAAAAGTAAGACGTTTCATAATGTCAATCAGTTTTAAAAAGTGTCACTTTATATGTCAAAATTAGAAAAAATACTTTTCTGCACGATACTGGAAACTGGTCCACTGTAAAACCTAATAAGGCGGCAATCTGCGACCGGACAAAAAATGAAGAGGTACAAATGATTTATTCAGGAGATCCTGGCGGCCATGGTACCGGTCCTCCTCGTCCAATCCCTTGGTATTAATGCTTGGACACGCTGTATATGGTACGGATATAACTGAGCCTCGTGTATGATACGCCACACTGCTGCAATACGCCGTGGACGTCCTGGACCTCCATCTTTTCCACGATTTTATTTCAAATTTCCCTCGCGTTGCACTACACTTGCACGCACTGTACACAGCGATAAAAGTAGGTGCATTTGGCACATGTTTACCGGGAAATTGTTCTACTAAAGCATTTCACATCACCATAAATTAGAACGATATCCATCAACCCCAAGTTGCTACTATACACGTAAGCCATTTTTTATACTTGAAAAACTACTAGTACTTTAGTACTTACAAAAAGTAATCGGATTTCCGTGGATATCGAAAAAAACGATCAACATTGCCTTCAGTCGTGACTTGGACATCCTCGTTTTCGTTGGCCGCTCTCCACCCTTTTTCACCTACTGCTGACTTTGTTTACGGGGCTCGGGGTCATACTCAAATATCCAGGTCTCATCTCCAGTGACTACCCGACTCATCCAGTCTCTATCGTCGCTCCGAATGCGGGACAACAAATCCTCGCAAATCGAATTTCGCATGTCTTTCTGTCACGGGTGAAAACTTTTGGCACCATGTTTGCGCAGATTTTCGTGTAACATCTTGCGAACGGTTTCTTTGTTTAACTCGTCAGACAACGCACGAATGCTTAGGCGCTGGTCAGACGTGATCAGTGCACGCAAACGGTCAACATTCACGCCCCTGCTTGAACCGTTTTGCCCATTCATGTTTTCAACATGCACTCGTCTCCATCTGCAATTTTCGAAGCATTTCCGAGGGTTTTTCGCCAGATTTCACTAAAAATTAAATCACAACACGTTGCTTGTCACACCTCGTATATCTGTCATGTCGTATGATTGTCATTAGCGCTGATTCTCCGGGGCAAAAAAGAATGTTGCTTCATTTTTAAACATCGAGCTAGAATTCCGAAATAAATGTTTTATTGTCTTTAGGCCTCCCTGAGCACGTGGTTAAAATTTTTCTACTCAGTCCCTGTTTTTACTACATAAAAATACGGATTGGTGTCGATGCAAAACCGCGAGGAATCCGCATTGGCTCGGATTGCGCCGGAAGGACGACAAAAACCTACGGCTTTAACGAAATACGATGCGAAGTACCTCCAAACCCGGTACCGTCTTCCTGTTGAAAAAGCCGGGCCCGTCTCTTCCTAAATTTAATTTATAAATCATCGTTCCGAGTCCGTTATTCTCGGATACCATGCCTCCAGTCACCGAATAACTTTCGAATTCTTCGGATAACTCGCTATGATTAAGCTGGCCTTTTCCGATGCGAGGAATTTATTTCAGCTAATTAAGCCGCTGCTTATCTGTACCAGAAATTGTGCCGTAATTGATCACCGTTTAAATTCATTTGGAAAGTACATTTTTTACGATAGCAAATTGACGGCGTATCATAGCCATCATTTTTCAAATGAATAGGTACTGGTTAAAATGGAACTGTTGTTGAATTTCTATTAACATACTGTGAGCGTCCATTTGATATTTGAACATTTGGAGCTTTAGAAATTTGTAAAATTTGAGATAACGGTCTAATCATATATTTATTAGTAAAGGGAGGTAATTGTTTACACTTTGAATCAATCGGAGAACTTAATTCTATTTCTTATTAATCTGCGCTACTGGAATATTTCATACCGAAATTGGGTTTCATCAGTTGCCACATTTTCATTTATACATCAATTTGCAGAGTTACTTTGTGTTTGGCATAATTAATTAATAAATTCTAGCATAAATACAATATAATATATGATTTATTAAATATATTGATTTCTTTGTCATTTCATACTAACAAAATGTAGAGAAAATATGCACTGCTGTCATCGTCCCGCCACTACACATAGTAAGTTTCGGTGTACAGTGTTGCTGTCGGTCGGAATTTGTGTTTTTTGTGTGTGTTAGTATAATTTTTATTCAAATAGTTAGAAAAATATATGCGTCAGTGTCAAGTGTGTGGAAAATTGAGTTTGTTTCATCCTGAATTGCTTTTCATAGGCTTATAAGTCTGTGGGTCAAATATACTACTCAAGCCATGAGTGTACAAAATTACTGTAAAGTTCTTAAGGGATACATATTGAAATAGTGATTTCTACGTAGACAAATGATCTTAAACTTAAACATTTAATAACTGAATTATGTAAACTTATTATGCTTAGTAAACAACGGAAAATCGTGCGATTTTATGGTCTTTCAGTTTTGGTCAAGGTTCCTTTTGACCACTGTGTATATTTCAATTTCTGTGAGTTTTATAACCCCATCTTTATCTCATAAATAAAAATCCATAATGGTCAAATCGGGACTTCAAGGTGACCAAGTTTCGTATTTTCCTATCCATTTGTTGTCAAAAGTATGGCATGACCGATTACGAATAAGACGAATTGGAGATCATTGTTGAAAATAAATGTATGTGAAAATAATTGTTAAAATGTGAGGTTAGAATAGTAAAATAATGTTTTTAGATTTCTGTTCCTAAAAACCCTACAAAAATCATTTTACGGCTCGAAATACGGCGACCTTAATTGTCTTTGTAGAAAACACTATTTCAAGAATTTGGGGGTTAAAAGTTATACAGGGCGATTCTGAACTTATCTAAAAAAAATCAATGACAAGCAAAGCATTCAAATGGCGACTGAACAAAAAAATTGAAAGAAATTCCCAAGGAACAAAATAAATAACATTTTATTTTATACAGACCTGTTTTATACAACAAATTGAACTGCATTTGCCGCTATTGTTATTCATTATAATAGAACTAATTTGTGGTTTTAATTAATAGTTTGACGTATCTGATGTTACAACAAAATTTTGGGCCCGTCTTACTCAGTTTCTACAAACCAACACACATGTTTCTGCTTCTTGTCCGTTTTGAACTCGTAAGTTATGATACGTTATAATATTGTCACGGAATTTGCCCCACTCACTCCCAAACCGACGACTGTGGCACCGCGAATTGCCTGAGATTGCCCCGATCGCCCCTACGTCATTCTTGTAAACAAACAACATGCCGCTGATCGAGATCGGCCTAGAAAAATCGGGAAACGACGAGAAGCGTTCCAGTCGTACGAGAAAATGGATCTAGAGATACTGGAATATACCTGGAACATTCGTTGGGTCTATAAAAGAAGAATACACGGCCAAGTTAGTTAGTCTTGTATAAGTCTTGTATTAGTCTTGTATAAGTCTTGTGTTACAGTCTGAATTAAAGTGTTTAGTTGGAGATATCAAAGTGATTTAGATAGCGATTAATTAAATAAGTGTTTAGTTGACCTGTAATTAGTAGTGTTCAGTAGATAATAAAGAAGTAATTAATTAACGGATTGTTTTTCTGGAAGTAAGAGAAAAGACGGATTGGGAAATCCGTGACAATATTTCCACAAGATGTCCAAATAATTTAATGTCGATCGTGGCAGCCATGGTATCGGTCCTCGTCCAATTCCTTGATATTAATGCTTGGACACGCTGTACGAATATAATTGAGTCTCGTGTATGATACACACTGCTGCAATACGCCACGATTGGGTTGCAAATTTCAAGTGTCACGCCCGCGTTGCATACACTTGCACTAGCTGCACAGCACGGTAAAAGTAACTGCATTTGGCACATGTTTACCGGGAAATCGGTCTGCTAAAGCATTTTTACTTCACCATAAATTAAAACGATATCCATCAAATCAGAGTTGCTATACACGTAAGCCATTTTTATCTCTTGAAAAACAAATGTAAACACTCGCATCACAAAAACGTTAATACTGTATGTAATCGGATTTCAATATTCGGAATCGCCTGGCTAGAGACTACAGTAGCCCAGCGATATAAAGGTTAAAAATACTACAATAATTTCTTTCACGGAATCTATATGGATTTTACAAAATAATTTTTTGTTTACGATATTGACTCCATTTTTCCTGTACCCTGTATAGTATATGTCATATGAAGTTGCGCTTTCTGTGAAACATAAAAATAATTTCTTTCATTAAACTGTACGAACCTTAAAAGATACACATTTTATTTCATTTAACAAGTCGTGAGTGCCTTCTGCTATCTAAACAAGTCGACTTAACAAGTCCTATGAAAATAAAGTATTTAACGGCGATGATGAAGTCATTTTTCTTGTACAAAGCCCACGGGAATGTGGTACCTACATATTCAATAAAGGATTTTCGTGGTTCTTATTTTGTTTGCCTTGTGCGCGTTTACCTCATGCAGGTTTTACAACGTACACGGTGCGTATTTTATATATATTAAAATTAGTTGTGCAAACAAACCATGAGAACATAAGAACTTGCTCTGTGTGTGTATGTGTATATTATACTGCTGGCAGTTATGTTTGATGTTTGCTTAACATTATTGTTATTATTTTTATTATTATAGAGATGAGTGGGTACCTATTCATCCCGTTCTTCCATTGCCACTTATTCTGCTTTGATCTCACTCCGTGGATTACTTGATATTTTTTCACTCGTTTAACTGGTTTAAATTAATATTCATATTGACATACATTGTGTCCCAAATGGCGTATTAAATCAGAACCCACTAGAACAATCGGAAACAATTATTACGTTTCTTATCTGTGTATTCAGCTTTTAACTTTTTTATCAGGAATTTGTTCTTGCTCTGTCTCTTCCGAACCATCAATAATTTTTTTCTTGGATACTATACAGGATGCCCCAAAATTAGCCTGCCAAAAATTAACTGTGGATCCACGATCAAAAATAAAAAAAAAAAGGTTTACAATCATAAGTCCGTAGACGCCCCCTAACGGAGGTCTTTAAAGGGAGACCCGAAAATTTGATTTTCTCCAAATATTTTCAAAACGGATCGAGATGAAGTAATCAAATTTAAAATTGAGAACCGTAATTAGATTGCGAATCTAATGTTCTAAAAACAATACCATAATTAGTCATAGGCGTGCCAAACTGAAGGGGTTATTGTATAAATATTGCTGTAACTTTTTTATGTCTCGAGGTTTTTGCCGTCAGATCAAAAAATTAAAAATGTTGAATAATTTTACAAAAAAAGGTACTCTTGTTTTACTTCGATACATTATTCCGTTTACGAGTAACATTAATTTAAAAATTTTGTGACATATCAGAAAAATATTAGATATGATATGCAAGCGGTCAAATTGTCTCTAGTAGGCTTCGAAAAGTTATCTGTCAGTTTATTTGACACATATGTTTTTAAAAATTTTTGAAGTATTAATAGGCTATATTAAAATTCAAAAATATACAAATAATTACTTTACTGATATGCATTTTAAAAGTATTTTAAAATGTGAAAACGCTTGAATAACACCTTTAATATGTGTTAAATAAGTCGACAGTATTTTCTCAGAGCCTACTAGGCATATTTTGACTATAGTTTCCATCTTGAACTTTTGTGGTGTCACAAAACTTTTAAATTAAGATTACTCGAAAACAGAGCAGTTTATCGGATTGAAATAGGAGTATCTTTTTCATGTAAAATAGACCAGATTTTTTAATTTTTTGATCTGACGACGAAAATTTTGAGATACAAGAAAGTTAGAGCAATATTTACCCACTGACCCCCCAGTTTGGCACGCCTATGATCAATTATGAGGAATTATTTTCAGAAGATTACATTCGCGATCTAATTGTGATTCTCAATTTTAAATTTGATTACTTTATCGTGATCTCTTTTGGAAATATTTGCGAATAATCAAATTTTGAGGTCCCCATTTATGGGGCCATATCTCCGTTAGGGGACGTCTACGAACTTATGATTATGTAACTTTTTTTTCTTATTTTTGATCGTAGAATCCACAGTTAATTTTTGGCAGGCTAATTTTGGGACATCCTGTATATGGTTTTTGCAAACCTATTTTTACGATATTGATTGACTCCATTTTTCATGACGCATTACTTATCCAATTCTTTTGATAAGTAAATCACCCTGTATAATTTTTTTTGGATGATTTATGCATTTTATATTACTTCCAATATTTATCTTCATCTAGTTTCAAGATTATTTAAAAAAAACTGCTTTAGGAGTTATATTTACGTATATCAAACAAAGTCGTTCTATTTTTGCGCTGTTTTAATATATCGTGGTATTTAACGTTTCATGAGAATTTTCAAGATGTAAAAGTAGCAACTGTTCTATTATTATGAAGGATAAAAATAATACAACTGAATTGCATAAAAAATTTCTATTCGATTTAAAAAATTGCACGTTCGGGTCATATTTCAAAAGAGACACCCTGGAGAGAAATTACAAGTACGCCAATGAAGTCTACGTAAAAAAGTATATCGAACGCAATTTTTACCATTTCTATCTGTCAACTGTACTCTGAGATACGAAAAATCCCTTAAAAGTATTTTTTTTTATGTCACCGTGTATCTCAAAAACGAAGAGGTCTAAGACAATTCTGATTGCAGCATCTTAAAACACCAGCCCAAAAAACTTTGGAAATAATCTACGTAAATAGACGTTGTAAGAATTTCGTTCCCCGCCTATGGTTTTAACATCAAAGACCATTGTGTCCAGATTGCCGGGTTCTAGTCATTAAAAAACACTATTCCTTCGATCCTCGAACCAGAAAATTATAGAATATGGCTGTCAAAATAATCTCCCATCTTAAGAACATTGAAGGGTCCTCCTTGTCGACCGTTTTCTTGACGGGCTGACAAGCAGGTACCTAATTTTTACGGCAGCAGGTTCAATGGGAATGATTAGTCGATTTAATTATATACTTGGAGTTAGAGAGTCCAATAAAAAATACACATAATTTACTGGACAGGCTAAAATAAACACGCCTGGTTCTGACATAATTTATTGTTCATGTTCGGGAGCGATGACTTCCAAATCCTTGGTTTTTTATCGACAAGAATTTTGGTTTTGGCTTGTTTGATTCACATGTACAGCTTTTCTAGAAGAGTAATTCAGACAAATTTTTCGTTTTTTTTTATTTACATCCACCTTGACATATTTTAGGGAGAGAGGTTGGAAAGAATAGAGCTCGGAATAGAGGTAATAATGACTAATTTTTTACTTGCGCAAAGGCTGCCTATTTTCCGGAGACTGGGTGACTTAGGTGCGGGAAACATCAACAAGGTTGTATTTAAAAATTTTGGTAATCAGTGATTATGAATAATTAATGATTTAAAACAGGCGTATGTACGTATTTAATAATAAAACTTTTTTTTGATCAATAACAAACGCTTTTTGTATGTGTTATGTCATCTATACAAAATTCGACAGTTTTTATTCTATATCGGTTATTTATGCAAATTTTTATAAAGTTATGCTGAAAAAGAAAATTGTAGTGTGAGCCTTATTTTTTAGGAATTAATGAAACAAATCGAAATCTCAACGATTGGCTACTGATTTGTTTGTGTTAATTTGTATTTAAATTATTTTTGTTGAATATCATTTATTTTTACTTACCGCTAAGGTTTTACCATTATGAGAAATGTATATATTTTCTTTTTTATATTTAGGAATCCAAAATTATAATTCTAAATAAAACTTCAGCAAGCAAGTAGTAAATTCTCGTAAATAATATCACATTTTATTTTATTCTAAATTACATTATTTTCTTGATTACCCAGTAATTGATAATTATTAGGTACATTTTTATTTGAATCAAAATTAGTAGTAAACAACAATATTATATTAAATACGGCCCTGGTCCGAACACGTATGTTATGGAATTTTAAACTACAACCAACCAACAATGATGGTAAATGGTCAAACTAGCGGTAGTATGACGTTATTCAAATTGATGTCTGTGATTGGCGGATGAGAGGAGTGGGGAATTGGCAGGATACGCAATAGTCTTTGGCTTATTTCCTCTTCTTAAATCTATGAAATAAGTAAGGATAGAAATGGTTGCACGCATTTTGCTTCTATATTTCGGTGTTAACACATTCACTGCCCTCAACGCGCTAGGTGTGGTGTGCGCGATATCCAAAAATATGCCCACACCGCGCCAGGCGCGGTCCAATGTTCTCTAGCCTAATGGTGTGTATGCAACCTGGGCATGCTACATACAGCCATGAAAAGTGGAGGGGCATTCAGTACCGGTCTATTCTTTGATGTAATAGTGTTGGTCCCGAGGTGCCTTCAAATATTCGTTTTTTATAAGGAACTTGTTCCTTTTTTGATATTTGAGTGACTATAAAGGTAGGTACTTGACATTAGCTTAATGTACTGTAATGTTTAAAAGTAACGTTTGTTTATAAGATATTATGTCACAAGTATTTAGTGTAAGTATAAACCTGTGACCGCGCCAAGCGCGTTCATGGGCACACGCTATTATATATGCCATAAAATGATAAATGAAAGTGTCGGTCTACGACGTGAAGATACAAACGTTGGTTTTCACTTAAAATATACATTTTTTAGAGTATAATTTTTACTTTTAGATTGAAAATGGAAGAAATTTCTGGTTCGTCCAGAAATAAAGAAGAGCCACCAAGAAAGGTAGCTAAATATAATAACACAAGACCGTTATCTGAAACAGAACTTCGTGAAATTCTGGAGCAGTCATCAGATGATGAAGTCGACCCATTTGAAAATGACAGCGACAATGATCCTGAGTATTGTGCTTCAAGTGATGATGAACAAGCATCTGACGAAGAACCTGATGTAGAATCAGACCAAGTATCTGATGCAGAACCTTTCCAACAAATTCCAGACCAGCCTGCATCAAGTATCAATAAAACTATATGGTCATATACTCAGCCACAAAAAACAAACTTTCCCTTCACTAAAACAGCAGAACTACTTGAATATCCCCAAGGATCAGATCCAATAGATTATTTTCATTTATTGGCGACTGATGAATTTTACGATGATCTGTGTCATAAAGCAAATGAACATGCAATTGAAATTTTATCGCAAAGCTTTGGCGATCAGTCGAGAATCAGCCGTTGGAAAAATGTAACCGTGGAGGAGATGAAAATTTTCTTTGGTTTACTTTTTCATATGGGAACCATACGAATAAATAAGCTGAACGATTACTGGAAAAAACAATACCTGTTCGATTTGACAGTCTTTTCATCGTTCATGAGCCGTAATAGGTTCTTACTAATTTTGAGGGCTTTGCGTTTTGAGAACGTAGAAATTGAGGAATCTAGGACTCAAATTGGGAAAATAAAGCCTTTGGTCGATTTTTTTAATAATAGAATGGAATCAGTTTACTATCCAGATAAGGAATTATCGTTAGATGAGTCAATGGTGCTGTGGCGTGGTCGACTTAGATTTCGACAATACATAAAAGGGAAGCGTCATAAGTTTGGAGTAAAACTCTATTCACTTTGCGAACCTACTGGCCTTTCACTAAAAATACTTTTATATTCCGGGTCAGCTGATCCAGACTTAGGAGGATCTCAACACACAGAAAAGGTTGTCCTATCCTTACTAAAGAATAAACTGGATGTTGGTCACTCTGTTTATATGGATAACTTCTACAATAGTGTAAAGCTTACACAGGAACTGATGAAGAGAAAGACATATGTCACCGGAACGTTGAGGTCGAACCGAAAAGATAATCCTAAAGACATTATAACTAAAAAGTTGAAAAAAGGTGAATCTATTAGCCAATATAGTACCGAAGGTATATGTGTTACTAAGTGGAAGGATCGTCGTGAAGTTCTAGCTATTTCTAGTGAATTTCATGGAATACTAGAAGAATGTGTTACTCATAGAGGTATAGTGAAACAGAAACCAGAATTGATTATTAAATATAATACATATATGTCCGGTGTAGACCATACTGATCAAATGTTATCATATTACTCTTGTGAACACAAGACACTTATTTGGTACAAAAAAGTGGGAATTCATATTTTCCAAATGATGCTTCTGAATTCGTTCTATTTGTATAAGAAAGCTACAAAAAAGAAGATAAATTATTACAGTTACCGTCTGTCTGTCATTGAAAAATTATTAGGGCCACCACCGACTCTACCAATACCTAAACTGATAATATCACATCTACCGGAATATTGCCCCAAAGGTGAAAATGGGAAAGCAAAAAGAAGAAGATGCCAGATATGTTGGCAGACGAACCAAACCAGAAAAGATTCGGTATACTATTGTCCGCTGTGCCCTGGGGGACCTGGACTTTGTTTGACCCCATGTTTCCGAATTTTCCACATGAATACATAATTTTAGTATGTTTGCTATATGTATTTTGAATATGGATATAAATAAATTTAATAGTTCTTCCACAAAGTGGTTTTATTTTTATATGTAGGCTACAACGTCGTGTCTTTTAGAGAAACGCGCTTCGCGCGTTTGTGGGCGTAGTGTATAGTTCATCCAAGTTGTGTGCCCATAACGCGCGGGGCGCGTTTTGTTTTTTTTTTAAATATAAGCATACAGATAGTTTCTATTAAAACTTCTGAACACCTTTGTACACATAAAATTTAAATATCATTAAAATAAATACTCGGGCATGTGTGAGGTTATGTGTTACATAACAGGTGGCAGCGAATGTGTTAACATTAGCAGGTATTTGTGAAGCACATACGTTGACAGCTGTCATGAGCTGGACGAAGATCTAAACCGATACCGCTTCCGAGAAGTCTGGGGTAAGACCGTCTACACCTAATAAAGCCTCGTGCCAGTCCACCGTAAGTGTTTACTGTCGTGTAGACCCAAAAGGGCGGGTTTGTCACAACACAGTCAACACAGAGCTAATTGTTTCTACGCATAAAATTGTCTAGGTCTAGGGTAAGTGCCGAAAGACAAGAAAACTCGATTAATATTTTTCTATTTCAATGTTTCTCTATAAAACTTTTTAATCTGACATTATTTAGTTTGTTAAATAAAAGCCATACAAAAGGTTTGTTCGCACAGCAGTTAGGAACTAGTATGAAACTGTCAGAAACATTCGAGCAACTATTTCTTAAGTTACATGCACTGAAAACACATTCACAACTTAATTGGTTGAATATTTCTAACAGTTTGAAGTCAATCAGTGACTTGTAAGAATATACCTAAAAATCACCAAATAGTAAGTTATGCAGATGACGTGGCCATTATTGCTAGAGATAGTAGGGAATTAGAAGAAGTAACGAGAAAACTTGTGGAGGAAGCAAGTAAAGTGGGATTGCAGATAAATCAAGAGAAAAGTAAACTTCTGAGAATAGGAGAACAAAAAAAGGATACAAATTTTAAATTGAGAACAGAGCATGGAGAGATGGAGTTTGAAGAAGTTCAAGAATATGTGTATTTGGGGGCTCTAATAACAGCTAACTGTTATAAGGAACAAGAAATAAATAGGAGAATAATAAAAGCAAAAAGAAGTTCGGCAGCAGTCAACCACTTATTGAAATCAAAAAATTTGTCCAGACGAGTAAAATTTAGAATGTATAAAACAATTTTGAGACCGACAGCGCTGTATGGTAGTGAAACTTGGGTTCTCAATAAGAAGTCAAGAGAAAACCTTTTAAGGTGGGAAAGGAAGATCTTAGGAAGAATTCTAGGGGGTAAGAGGACAGAGGAAGGCTATGTAAGGAGCAATAATGAGGAAATCTATGCGATGTACCAGGCACCAACAATAGACGGATTTGTGAAAGCCAGGAGAGTGCAGTGCCTAGGGCATATAGAACGTATGGAGGATGAAGGCAGTTAAGAAAATAGTAGGGAGTAAACCTAACTACAAGAAAAAAAAGAGGTAGACCGAGGAAGCGATGGAGAGAGGCAGTGGCAATAGATCTAAGGGAGAAAAATGTAACGCAACGACTAAATGGACAAATTTACACAAATTTTTTACAAAATGAATTACCACAAATGTTAGATAATCTGCCACTTCTATTGCGAGCACAAATGTGGTTTATGCACGACGGTGCTCCCCCACATTTTAGCATTATCGCTAGGGACCATTTAAATAATGCCTACCGAAATCGTTGGATAGGTCGTGGGGTCCAGTGTCATGGCCACCACGGTCTCCTGACCTAAACCCCCTTGATTTTTATTTATGGGGACACATAAAGCAGCTAGTTTATTTCCGCCCAATACCTAATATTGATGTTCTCAGACAAAGGATAGAGGAAGGATTTCAGACAATAAAAAACAACCCAAGAATCCTACCACGTGTGCATCGTAATCTAATAAAAAGATTAGCAGCTTGTCGTGAAGCTAATGGTAATAATTTTGAACACTTTCTCTAAATTGTTAAATAAAATGTTAGTAAAAAAATGTGTTCTTTTTTCTATGGTAATGCAGATTAATTTTCATCAATAAACATAAGCAAATCAGAAAATTTTCAACGTCCATTTTCTCGTAAACGGTACGCTCTATCGAATTGAACTAAGAGCACCTTTTTTACGTAAAAAACTCTAAAATTTTATAATTTATGAATAAAATCGCAATAACTTAAAGAGTAAAAGAAATAGGGATCTTAACCTAACCCTCTAACCCTTACCACCCTCGTATGTGACGCCACTGAATAAAATTTTAAAATTTCGAATTTAGTATCTTATTTAGCATCAAAAGTTTATACAGTACACCAATTTTCAAAATGTAATTGTAAAGGATTTTAAAGTTATAGAGAAAAAATCGTCTATAAGGTGTCATATTCAAAGGGTCGTAGCTCCCTTAGGAAGCATTTTCGGACCCATGTTAATAGAAACATTTTGAATTATTTTTATGCAAGGATTATGCTCCTGAAAGGATGCAGCTTACTTTTGAATCACCCTGTATATATGGAAAATTTGCCGTCACTTGACACTTGAGTCAAGCTTTCTGGAAGGGTTCATATTAACCCTCTTGAAATCGTCCAAAGAAGTTTCTTAAAAATAATATTTAGATGACAGCAAGACAACATATCCTTTAGACCTACTATGCTCTGTGGAGTAAGGTATTAAGTTCCTAATTAAGTTATGTAAAAATGCATGTACTATTGTTTGCAATAATAATGACACCCATTAAAATGTATTTTGCTGTTTGTTTAGACTTTCTGATGTATTTGTAATGAAATCTACTTCACATTTTTAATATTAGTTATTACTGGTTTCACTCACCGATAGAGATTTAATGAAATTTCTACTCAAAACTTCCAGAAGTGCAAAAACTGTTTTAAGAGAGTGTCATTATTATTGCAAACGATTGTACCTACCACGCAACAATCAATTTTATTAATTTAACATTTTTTGATAATTCTCAAAATATAAAGTAGTAACTGTTATATGTAATTATAAAGGAAAAAGTTATGCATTTGAATTGCATAAAAATATTCAGGGTGTGTCATTTAAAAAGTTGTATATTTGGGCCATATACACCCTGTAGAGAAATTACAAGTGCGCCACTGAATCCCTTAATATATAGAATAATCCCTTAAAAGTAATTTTTTTATTTCGCCCTGTATATCGAAAAACAAAGAGGTCGAACTGTTCGATTGCGCCATCTTAAATTCACGAAAACAGCATTCTTCTATCTTGTAGTTTCCCTGCATTTACAACAAAATTGTTCTCACATGTTAAACATGTCACAATAGCGTATAGACTACAGCTGGATTTACGTTGATTGCTGCCATCGGAAAAATTGTACATTTATTTTGGTGTCAGTGGGATGATGTGTAAATAATTTTGTTTTCCATTATATATCATTTAAAAATAAATTATTAACATGAGGAAAATTGAATTTTGTTTCTATTTTTAATTACAAACAACTTTTTAATATATTTTTCTGTAAATCTGAAAACAAGGCCACATGATTTTTCAACTATTACATACCTATTTTTTTCTGTACGCGTATATGAAAATCTAACTGCAAATGGCTATTATATTTATCTATAAAAACATGCAGCATATAGTTATTGTATCAAATTTAAGTGCCGCATACCTCATAGAAAATATCCGACTACACAGCTTCTGCTGCAGCAAATACGCCTGCGCCACATTCGAATGCTCAATGTCTATTTGTAGAGACGCCTTGAGGGATTCAGCTGTTCTATCTACAGCACTATCATGGGCGTACGCCTGGGAAAATTTCGGGTATATATTTCCGCTAATTTAATTGCGATTGTAATAAAATTATTAGTGATTAGCTCTACAATTATATTGGATCTCGAATATAGGTAATAAAGTCAGTCTGACCCTGTTTACCGACTTCTCTAGGGCTCGTTTAAGAGATTTTGCACATATCATAGTCCCGCCATCTAACTGAAATGGTCCACAACTAAGACCGGTTAACTAACTATACTTATATAAACACTGGTAACAGTTTGACAATCACTGTTACATCAACTGAAATAAACATGTTAATTATACTTCATTTACTCAGTGATTTGCTTTTACTTATTGTTATTCACCTTTATCATAATTTAAAAGACAATTAAATTGTATAGTTAATTGTTTATTATATATATTCCGTGTCATCTCTTATCTCATTTCACTATGTAAGCACTTTTAAAGTGGTTATTTACATAGAGCTTCCTATTTGCTTCTTGTAATTGCGGGTAGACAGTCTACCACTTATTGTCAGTAAACGCTTGTAAAATAATGATTTTTTGGAAAAGTGTACTTTGTAATGAGTTGTCTTGTTAAATTTTCTTACAATACGGTCGCGATAAGGAATAAAGCCAGTTATTTACAGCCGTTTTCCTCAAAATATAGACTATTTACTATTTGTGTTGATAACTAGTGTTTACTAAAACTTATCGTTTATTTGTTTTCGTAAACTAACTCACTTTTATCAAATATTGAAAACAAAATAAATATGTGTAAATATGTAATATGCATGTACAGAGTGATTTTTTTATCACGGGCAATGCGTTTTTCTTGTAAACGGCCGAAGCAAAGTTGTTTGAGCCCACTAAGACTTGAAATTAGAAACATACAATTTTTTTACGGATATTGAAAGAATTTTTTCAAGCTATTTTTCTAAACAATTTTTTCTTGCGTTTAAGGTCGCCTTTCTGCAAACCATTTTTTTGGTAATTAGTACTCTGTAGGGAGGTTATATTGTACTAGCCATTTTATTGGTGTGACAAAAGTCTGGTCTACTACATTTTTTTAAAGCGGTCGTTTTACCAGAAAGTGGTATTAGACATCCTTTTTATCAAAAAGTTTAACACTTAATTACTGCACAGTAAAAATAAATAAAGTGCAAGAAAAAATTATCTGAAAAAAGCTTGTCTATCTTTTCGACAACGGTATACATTGTCAATTATTTGCCATCATTTGAATAGTTTTGAAGGTTTTTATATCACGTATAGTGTTTCCAAAAGTTCACATCTTTAATGCTATTAAATTGCAAACTGTGAAGCTGAGGAAGAATTGGAATATATACAAGAGACGTAACCGTTCGAGCTTTGTTTGTATTAAATAATTAATTCTATTATTATTTTATTATGGTCTTGATAATTAGTCCCAAGTGACATTAAGCGGCACTATCTTTTAATTAGAAATATAACTAGCTATAACCCCATTAATTAGAATGTGTAGTAAAAACCCGGAACTTAATGATTTCACCCAAACAATGACCCCAGACGATTTTTATGAATCCATACTGCTACTATTGGAAATGGATAGATAAGAATTCAATTAAAGACTAAAGTACGACGCTACAGCCTTCCTTATTTGAAATTTGAAGGCCGATAAATCATTAGATCGCGATTAAAATACGAGATCATAAACCGAGACATTTCGCGTGTCGTAAAATTAGTTTATCTGTATTTGTTGGCTCTATAGTGTGCATACCACAAACATAATAAAACTGTCAAATATTGAGAATTCGAATCGGAATCCCATTAAATATTTGTGTCTAGATATATTGATATCTACAAAAGGACTTTCATGATCATGAGCGTACAGTTTATTTTTGATATGTTTTATTGTATTGATATGTATATCGCTAGGATATAAATAGGTACATCCAAAAATATTTTTGTATAATTGTTTTCTCTTATTATTATTTTTAAAGAGGTTATACCGAATAAATATACAGGGTGTTAAAAGAAGAGTGTAAAATATTTAAGGAGGTAATAGTATGAACCAAAATAAGCAGAAAAGTCTCAATAAACATGGGTCCACAAAGTAACGGTTGCGGAGACATGGAATGTTTTATGTTTTTTAGCCCCTTTTTTATTTTGCAAAAACGTTGTGTATTTTCTTATAATAGTTGGTTGATGTTTAGTGAAATAAACAGTACGTATTTGACAGTTGTTCTCAGTGCACAAGTTTTCTTTCGCTATGGCTGGTTACTCTAACGCAGAATTAACAGACATGCATTTCATGTATGGTCGTGCTAATGGGAACGCCACCGAAGCGCGACGTCTTTATGTTGACGCTTATCCAAATCGCCAGATTCCTTCACAACGCATGTTTGGAAGAATTCACCAAAGATTGCGTGATACCGGTTCCTTGAGCAAACAGTGCCATTTATCCGGAAGACCAAGGTCGGTGTCCACTCCTAGAGCAGAAGAAGAAATTCTAGCACTGGTAGAGCAGAATCCAGGTAGGAGTGTGCGGAGAATATTAGCCGAGGTAGGAATTAGTGGTCCTCTTGTTTGGAGAATCCATACCATGTGCAACGAGTACAGGCCTTAAATCCAATAATTGATCATCAAGCACCTTTGATTTTTTGCCGCTGGTTTCTATGTCATGATGCTGAAGACCCTTGTTTTCTTGCAAACATTCTCTTTACTGATGAGGCCGGGTTCACAAGAAATGGAGTGTTTAATTTTCACAATACGCATATTTGGGCCGACGAAAATCCTCATGCTCTAATAGAATCTGGACATCAGGCACGTTTTTCATTAAACATTTGGATGGGTATTGTAGGTGACACGTTTCTTGGTCCTGTTGTTTTACCAAACCGATTTACAGGCGCTGCTTACCTCAACTTTCTGTATGAGTTTTTGGAAGACATTCCTTTGAATCAGAGGCAACAAATGTGGTTCCATGCTGGATGGTGCTCCAGCTCATTTTTCCATGGCCGTTAGAGAGTATTTACACCAAACTTTTCCACATAGATGGGTAGGAAGGGCCGGACCTGTTTTATGGCCTCCAAGATCGCCTGATCTGAACCCCTAGATTTCTTTGTTTGGGGATAGTTGAAGACATTAGTGTATTGTACTCCTGTAAATAACCTGGAAGAGCTGCAGCTACGGATTAATCAAAAGTGTCAAGAAATCCAAACCAAGGAGAGTGTTTTCGAAAGAGTTCGAATATCGTTGAGACGAAGATGTCGTGCCTGCTTGGAAATGAACGGAAGGCACTTTGAACATCTTCTGTAACCTTGTTTTTGTTTGTTAAAAGCTTCCTTTGTCGGTTTATTCCTAATAAAATAAAATGTTTGAAAAACGAATAGTGGTCCATATCTCCGCAACCGTTACTTTGCGGACCCATGTTTATTAAGACTTTTCTGCTTATTTTGGTTCATACTATTACCTCCTGAAATATTTTACACTCTTTTTTTAACACTCTGTATATTTCATATACTAAATAATGTGATACTTGATCGACAGAATATAATTATTTTAATGCTCAAATAATACACATTTCACTTATAAATTTCAATTCCTTTCTTAATTTACTGTATTCAGTCTGGTATAGTTAGCTAGACAATAAAGTTATTTTTCTGACAAATAAAACTACCTTTTGTGCACTTATTATTATCTAGGAGACTAGTCAACCTCGAAATGAAATATATCGCATTTCATTTAAGCCTTTGTAATGCTTGCAAATACGTGTAGTCATTTGATTTACAATGTAACCTCCCTTAAAACCTCTTAAGTAAATGTTAGACTGGTGTGTAACAATATGCAATCTCAACTACAAAGTAGCTAATTATAGTATCCCTTGAATAGGCGTTATTATAGGTGTTATTCGCTAAGAAACACTCCCCTTGAATGTATTATAACTTGTGAGCTTGGCAATTAATGGTCTATGTGGTCTGTGGAATTCAATCAGGCTGTTGGTATTTTTATATTTCGTAGGTAAATAAAATAAACATTTAAAAGGTAGGAAAATTAGTTAGTAATAATTCTAGGTAAAACAGTTTTTTGTTAGAACAGATATAGGTAAACTATTTTGGAAACCGTGCCAATTCACCTTGGGTACCTTTTGCTATTATTATCTTTTAATATTGATTGTGTGTTAAATTTGAATGTTTTATTTGTTAGTTGTTTTGAAGTTTAATGAATTTTGAACGACTTGACGAAACAAAAGCTGGAATTTAGTGACATCGTAGAAATAGTTTGGGTCAGCTGGTTTTCCTAATTTGAGTCCAGTGAACTGTTTTTAATAATATAGACTGTAGGTGTAGAGGGTAGTACAACGCCGGTGTGACACGGGAAATTTGAGAATTCCCGAATAACAAGGACAACAAAAATCCCGGATTTACAGCTGACGAGTTAGTTACAGATGGAATGTACAGGGATGGCCAGAAGTATGGAATAAAAATCATATATTTTGAATGAGTGATTATTTTTTAAGGCCGAAACACGTTAACTGATCTTGATTTTTTCCCATTTTCGGTTATATAATAATTAATTTTTCTTCAACCCCCTAACCCCCAGCTAACCCTACTTTTTTTTCAAATGGAAACATAAGGCATGAGGGGGCTCGTTGAAAAGCTTATAGAAAACCGAATCCAGCCATACCAAATAAACAAGTTTTATGTTTTCAATAGTAAAGTTTTAGGGTTGTATAAAACAACTACTTAACAAGTGAAATAAAATTTAATTATCTTCAGTGTTATCTTTCATGAATTTGCACAGAATAAAATAAAGAATTTGAAACTGCACCTATCACTGCTAGCGCAAAAAAAAAGATATATTTTTTATGTTGCATTTTTTTGGTACCACTTACTTGCCAGGTTTTCTGGTTAATTTTTCGCCTTAGTTGTAGTTTAGTTAAGGACAGTTAGTAAAATATTTTATATCTAAATATGAGGAACACTGTACAGTACAGACTTTGCCCAAAACTGGACGGGCACGTGCTCTGAATGAAGAAAAGAAATTAGACATTGCATTAGAACTTGTTGAAAATCCTCATACTTCAACTGTTTCATTAGCCCGCAATCACGATGCTTCTCGAACTGCAATTCGAATGTTTTTTAAACAAGAGAAATACCACCCCTATAAGGTATGCCTTGTCCAAGAGTTTTTGGTAGACGATTATGATAAGCGATTACAATTTTGTGAGGAAATGATGAGACGATGTGACGACAATAATGGTTTTCAACGAGACGTACTTTTTTCTGATGAAGCTACGTTTTATTTAAATGGAGTAGTTAACAGACACAACTATCGCTTTTGGTCCCAGGAAAATCCACACTGGTCAAGCGAATCGCATACGCAGCACCCACGGAAAGTTAATGTATGGGCAGGTATCATCAACAACAGAATATTGGGCCCATTCTTTTTTGAAGAAAATCTTACTTCCGCACGCTATGTGGATTTTCTAACATTTGACCTGATATCTGCTCCAACTGTCATTTTTCCTCATGAAATTGATCCAGATATACCGAATGAACGAATTCCAACAAGATGGCGCTCCTCCACATGTTGGTATTGATGTTCGAAGATACTTAGATGAAATGTTTCCAAATTGTTGGATTGGTAGACGGAGTACAGTTGAATGGTCGCCAAGATAATAATAATAATAATAATAATCTCTACCCCTCATTCTAATTACGAGGATTAGCCCAGAAGTCGAAGACTTGTGCGGGAGAGGGGGCGGCATATTATTATTAAGCAGGCCGCATTTGCGCCCAGGAACGACTTACGTTGGTAGGCCCTAACCACCATTCAGTGCAGGAATGAGGGAAACCTGGAAAACCTCATTAATTAGGGGGGTAGTTAAATGCCAACCGGTATCAATCTCTCACATTGACCCAAGTCAACATTCTTCCACCCTACCATACCCGCAGAGAGGGTGCCAATCTCTCCACGAATATAGCTTATATACGGTCTACCGGCTGCAGGGGTCGAACCCACAGCGATCCAGTCACCTCGATTCAAGTACTGACGCCTTAAACCGCGCGACCACTGACCGATCCCATAAGATCCCATAGATCCCCCGACTTAACGCTCCTGAATTATTTTCTTTGGGGATATTTGAAAAATTAGACGAATTTCTCTTCCCTGTTATATTTGTGTCAGTTGTTTAAGTGTATCTGCATATTATTTATGTCTTACTCTGTTTAGTTGTCAGTACCAACAACAGCCAATGGTACCAATTTAGCCTGTTTTGCACGACGTAAACGATAATAAAAAGAATCTGCACTAAATATTTTAAGCGAATCATTTTAAAGAAGTAGAAAACATGGGGAATGATCTTATCTCGAGTATAACCTTGTAATAGACAAATACGACATCCTCGAACCATCATATTATGAAGCAATTAACATTGTCAGGTGAAGGTTAGACGCTTCTTTTATCAAAATACATATACCTGTTCGCGAGTATTAGTCACCTTCATAATTCATCGGATAATTATGGACATGGGATATGGAATGTTTAAACAAATTAATTTTTTTTTCGCATCGTCGAACCTGTCGCTAACAGCTTTTTTGCCGGTAACACAGTTATAATCCATATTAGGCGTACGTTCTAAACAATTTTCCCAATAACGAATTACAGGCTGTTATTGACTGATATTCCTGCGAGTTATTTCGGGTATTAGGTACGGCGTACACTCGCTTCCATTCGAGCCAGTATCTCTGGTCGTGGGGGCACTTCAACCGGACTGTATTCAACATTCTTCCGAGGCCGAGCACTTGGTGCTATAAACTAAGATCCGACTGCTATCTCGATCTCGTGGCGCCGGTGGTATTCTCACTTTTATATCGCTATTCCCCGCGTAATAAAAATTATTCGTGGAAATATTCTATCGCTTTTGTACGGTGTTCAGTGAACGAACGGCACTGTAAAGCTTCATTCACATAAAACTAGTGCGGTTGCATTGGTACTGCAGAAAAGTTATTAAAAAGGGCGCCGTATTCTTGAAATAGTGTTTTCTACAAATACAAATAATTTTAGACATTTAATAACTGAATAATCTAGGGTTTAGCAAATAACAGGAATGTTAACTCTACCCACCTGCAAATATTCAAAGATACTGAAGTAAAACGGCGAGAAATACGGATGACTTTTGTAACGTTCAGATAAACTTAACAGTTACGCCTTTGTACTGCAGTTGTATGGCAGAAGCTAAAAGCATTTTAGCTTTTACCATTCTTTTTCCAACAATCATACAAGGACCAATCATAAAACAGCTTTTTTGACAGTAAACAGAAGATTCACATTTTTGCAGGTTAAGTTTTGAAATTAGATTCTAATTTAGATGTTTAGTTTAGCATTGATTTGTTTTTAAAAAATGGATGAAGAGAACTGTTTGGTTAAGAAACAGTTACTTTTGCTGCTCTTATTCGCAGCGACGTCAATATGTATAAAAACTATACATGCAAAAAAAATGAAAAGAAGAACTCGGAGATGCTGGGTGCGACCTATTAACCGCAGAAAGCACATGCAAGGTGATTTCTATAATTTATATAAAGAAATGCGAAATGAGAATGCCGATTATTTTTTCATTACATCCGAATGACAGTGGCGATGTTTGATGACTTGCTAACATTAGTGGGGCCTCATTTAACCAAACATTCAAATATACCTGCAGATTTTAAGCTTTTAATTACTATTCGGCAAATGATAAAAAACAACAATTTCCGTAGATAGGGACGTAGTTGACAAAAACATAAACATAACCTCTTCATCTGAAGGTCAAGAATAGAGATGGGTAGTATCCGTATGATTCGTATAAACGGTACGAATCTTTCTTGGGAGCAGTGTTCCCAACTCTCAAAAGTAAAAAGTCCCATATGTTTGATAAAAATTCCCTTTTTCAAGGTAAAAATGCCACGAATTTTTAACGAGCGATTTAAATTGTTGTTTTTTTTTTAATAGCATAATTCTAACCAAATTTTAAATAAGTAAGTACTATGTCTAGAGTAAAAAACGGTATATTTTATAAATTATGTTTATTAACAAAAATAAAATTATTCAAAACAAAACAGTCTTTAGCTTTCAGAAATATTAAGAAAGTAAATTGTATTTTTATCATAGACCTTATAAATCATGGACCGGCCCTAGAAAGAGAGGTCCGGTGTCCTGATGTGTACAAGAGGGATGAAGCTAGTCCGGGCAAAAACAGATGTTCTATGACAGAAAAATATATAAACATAACCTGACAAAACGTTTCCTGTTAATATTGTTAATGATTTGTGTGCCTTTTGTAATTTAGTGTGTTTTAAAGACTCATAAACTATGGTAGATTTGGTCTGTCACCGTAAATGTCATACGTCTGTCATTTACGGTTCTTGTTTTTTTCGGCCAATGATCTGTGTGTTTTTGCCCGGACTAGCTCTATCTCTGTCGCACATATCTTAGCAACAACGATTTGTATAGGCAGAAAACCGTTTTGCGCGCGTCCATGATTTACAAGGTCTATGATTTTTATAGAACAGTAGCTTCTAGATGTTTGCATTTTTTCTTGGGATATCGTTATAGAATACCCTTATATCTTAGAGGCCGCCGTTCTAGAGATAAAAATATAAAGTAAGATATAAATAAATACGAACTAGAAATATTATATATATAATATTGGGTTCAGCGAAAAAATCCCACAAAAACCATTAAATTTCCCTTTGTCCCTTTTAATCTGCAAATTAGTGCAAATTCCCACGAAAAGGGAAAAATCCCACGAGTTGGGAACACTGCTTGGGAGTCAGATGATACGACTCCCAAATGGAACGAAGCTTTCGTATTTCGGACTCGTACCGAGCACTGGAACAGCTGAGCGGTAATACACCGCAGGCTAGGCGTATCAAATACTGCATGGTACGGGTACAGTACGATAAGTACGGATAAGAGCAAAGGAAGAACCCCGTGACCCCGTCATGTTCAAATCTCGAATTATTTACTACGCGTTTCATGTTTAAAATTCGTACAGGCGATTCGCTGCGCGTTAATCATACTATAATAAAAACATTGTAGAAATTTAAACAAACAATTTTGAGAAATACGTACCAATTGAGTAAAAGACAAATATTTCGAGAAAAACATTTTTCATTTTCATAAAAATTCTGAGTAATCATAGTGAATAAGAACTAAATACATGATTAACAACAAAAATATTAAAAATTAATAATTTCTGAAAATTGTAACATGTTAGGCGACGAACTCAAAGGAATGTCGATAAAAATTCCTATTTTTTTTACACAAAAATATTGAAATAAAAGAAAATAATATACAAGTAAATATGAAAAGTTAATTTAATACAATTTTATAGGTAGTGTAAAAATCTGCAATAAACAAAAGATATTAATTATTAATTAAATCAAAGTATACATGGGAAAGACCGTCAATATTAGTAGGATTTGTGTTTCTTTTAATTTGAATCATTTCGAGAATGGAACGTTTTTGTAAATTGATTACATTCATTATTGCGGATTTCAACATTATCAAAATCATATACGTATAAGTATATTTATTTTTCATTTCACAAACGACGTGTACCTATATGGTACAGGGTAAGTTGTTTTATCTACAATTTTATTTTTATTATAAAAACAATCAAATTAATAGCAGGTGCACAAAAATTAATACTAATAAATACGCTTGCGTACCGTATTTGTATTCTGTATCAGTGCCGCGCCGCGATGTATCACGCACTTGTACAGCCCAAGAATAGCGATACGAAACATACGAATCTTTCAGTACGACTCCCTGTTCTAAACGGAGTCGTATGATACGAATCTCCGAAAAGAGTCACTTTGCCCATCTCTAGTCAAGAATCTTGAGTTTTTGCATGTCGCCAACTTACAGCGGAAAAATTCCCCAACTTAAGTTTACAGTAATTTTATGTAAATAGAGTAAATAATATTTAACTTTGTATCTTTTTTAATATTGACATTCCGGCTAAGGCAATATACCGTGCGAGCCATACACGGTCAATAGCATTGATTCTTCAAAATAGCATTGAAGGGAAAGCGATAATGATGTCATTATTAGAAGGAGGATTCTTGTGACGATTCAAGCTAAGAACAACTCCCTCATACGGCAAAAATTTAAACTACATCCAGAGAGATGGTTTGAGTAGTTTGTAATATAATTAATATTGTGTGTTGTTTGATTAGTTCTTTTTTAAGAAAGGAAGATAATTTTAATTAGACATTAAAATCAGGTCATTAGATATCAAATTATCAGTTAGTCTTAAACTTTAATATAATGCAAAGTTTAGGTTAGGAAATTTCATTATTGAAGTATTAATGCCACTACCTGAAAATTTACAAATAAAAATATCTACTACTACTACTACTACTACCACAATAATTAAACTTACTTTTACATTCATAATATCCAAAAATATAACAAATAACACTCAGACTCAAAAAAGATAGTCAATATACATGGTTGTACAAGTACAAATATTTTAAGAGATATTGAGAAAAATAAGTATGTATTAACGAAATCTATTGGATTATTTGGAGCCTGCAGGGAGAATTTTAATAAAACACCAGAGTTGTTTAATTAGATTTTTATGTCCTCTTTCTTAGATAGATTGTTACAGTAAAGCTATATATGTATATTTTTCAGCAGTTTCATTTTTCACAAGGAAGAGAAACAGTGCCTGTTCCCTAATGTTTAGTCTTCAAACGTGATAGTTATATAAATATAAAAGAGGTCCAAGTTGGGAGCATATTATCATTGACTTTTAAGTATCAATTGATTTTTGTTTTTATTTTAACATTTAATAAAATCACTCTTAAAAGAAATTCCAAACTTATTTATAACGCAAATTTTTTTTCAAAAGTATGTTAAACCCCTATTTATCGCCAACTATGCGGCCCGTCCGTCGCAACGTTATTTATTTCACACATTTGACGTTTAAGCAATAGGCAACCAGCAACACTAAACGGTAAAATTCATTGTCACAATTGAAATCCTGTGTTTACTTTATGATTTGCGTTCTCCTTCAATTTTTAATGCCATTTTTCAATTTTAAACGTTATTTTTATCGTTTCTACATATGGCTACGGTGTTAAAAACGACCGCATGGTAGTTGACAGACCTAAGCCATCTCGGATGATGCTTGTCATAGACGCCGATTTTCCGTAGAAAAAGACCCAGCTAAAATTTCGATATAATTTTTTTATTGTCTTTTAAGCCTCCCTGAGCACGTGGTGTAAACTTTTTGTACTTTCGCAACAATGTTAAAAGAAAATCACGTCATTTACTTTTGACACCAGTGCCTTAAAATTACATTTTAGATATTGGCAGCATGCGTTAAAAATGAAACCTTCTCTGACGTTTATACCAATACCTACATTATTTATACGGTGTTACGCTGTATTGGATTTCTTATACGCCACCATTTTTTGTAAATTGACAACATTGACTTGATCAGTCCGTCGTTCTTACGATTATGGAGATTCAGTGTAACTTTACACTGAAAAAAAATTCAAGATCTTTCAAGTCGCATATGCAAACAGTTCAGTTGAGTGTTCTTGAAATCTCGAAAAGGTGTACACGCACGAGTGTAATGTAAACACTATAAGAAAACTACGAAGGCGTTACAAAATGGAAAAACTACAGTTGTATTTAAGCTTTGTTTATTTTCTTGTAGCAGTAAATATTACAGGGAGATTCGATAATGATTACTTTCTACGCCAAGGGTTCTTCAAATTTAAATGTTTATTTATTTACATACCCAGAACTCTGATTATAGACCTGTTCCTATTCCCTAATGTGTTGTTGAAGTTGGATAATCTAAAATCAAATTGGTTCAGTAATATAATAAAAATATGTGTATTTTGAGTATAATTTTATTCGTGACTGATAAATATAGTAACTTGTATTTTGTAGATTGAAATTTTCTTCTGATATTCAACAATTTGTTACAGGAATCCTCAGTTAAGCTAACATGGTACGATAAAGGCAATCGGGGCAAGCAGAATCCAGCTGATAAGGTAGGTACCCAACAAATAAAATCCGTGGTACTCTTTCCTCTGTTTGGTTATGTTATAACTAAAGCTCGCACTTCGTTCGCAGATCTCAGGTCCGGACTTGGCGACGACCTTAATATTTAAATCTGCAGGGGCTCGATTCTCGAGTTTGGTGGAACATATTCCCTCAGACATAAATTTTCATGAGAAAATGCAAATCTGTATTCTTGATCATTTTCATTGTAGTTATTTCCCATAATAAATTGGGGAATTTTTCACATAGTTTTTGCTAAAGGAATATAAAGCTTCAAGAATTGAAAATATACACATAGATAATACATTCAGGATTTTTTTAAGTAGGATGAATTCCCATCCGAATTTATTTCACTGCATTCGGGAATCGAAACCCAGTTGTGTTATTTTTACACTAGCAGCAGGTTACTATTAGTAAAAAAAACAGTTGCAATGGAACCGTACGTTGGGATAGTTAGTTAGAAGCAACGACATATTACTACGTCCATTTTGATTATTAGGGACAAACGCCACAGCCCAACACCTGAACATTTACAGCAGTTGCTGGTTATCCAATTTTATTCTAGTACTACCAATAGTTATGTAGAATGTTTTGTAAACTAATAAACTTAATATGAATAATGTTGGATATTATAAATTACCAGTATAAGGTTTCTACAAACTTAGCGTCCTAAGTACGAGCTTTAGTTATAACACCTTTCATTGGGTTTACGTAATTAAGAAACTGTTTATTTTTATCTATCAACGCTTATAAATAAACTGCTCCTTCCTCGTGCCGACAGGCTTTGATATAAGGTGCGCAAGCCATGCCACATACGCTTCAGTAGAGGTGCATGGCTGCAAAGTGTATAAAATGCTTTGATAGGAGTAGAAAAATTGTGGGTGTAATTCAAGTGTAACACCATAATTTTTCACAATGTATGTATGTAAAATGACACGCTTTTTCAAATGGCATGGTCAAAATTGGGGTTGCTATTTAAAAAAAATTGTCGATTACGTCATATCTCAAACAACGATGACGTCACAATTGTGGGTCGTATGTCAAAAAGTGCCTTTTCTAAAAACAAAACCGACGTGCCAGAAGATTTTTTCGAGAACTTCTCAATTTCAAAAATAATGAATTTATTTGTTACGTTTTGAAAGCACTGTATAATTAATACATAATAAATCAAATGTATGCAATATGTTGAACGTTGTCCTATTGTTGATACTGCGGTTGTACGTCGGAATGGGTCAGTCCAGGGCAGATTTTCTGATGGATATGTCTCTACAGAACCTAGCTCGAGAACAACAAGACTAGTAATTTCCAACTGAGGCTAGTGTTGGCCGAGACAAGAAACCTTGCAAAATTTGAAAAAGTCTTGTCAAGAGTTTCTTTAGTCTTGTTCTTTCTCTTGCAATATGATGTCTTGTGAGAGTGTCACAAATTTCTTGTCTCTCAATTTTGCAAGGCCCTTGCATGATTCTTGCATTCAAATGAGAAACATAGAACTTCATTACGAATCTGGTAAATAACAATGGTGGTTATTCTCGGTCGGTTACGATCACGCTCGGAGCTCATACTAACTATCGCTATGGTTGTAGACGTTATAAAGTATTGTCACAGAATTTGCCCCGCTCGCACCCAATTCCACGATTGTGGTATTGCAAAACGCTAGATTTCCGTGTATCGAGGCGCGACTGGAAAATTTAGAATCGACGAGAATCGTTCGAGAAATGGATCTAGAGATGCTAGAAAATACCTGGAATATTCGTTTGGTTTATAAAAGAAGAATAAACGGCCGAGTCAGTCAGTCTTGAATTTGAGTCTTAATTAAATAGTGTTTAGTTGAGTTTTAATTAGTAATCGGTGGTGTACAGTGTTAAAAAAATTTACAAATCTCCAATTTTATGTCTAATAATTCAGTTAGTTTGGTTCTCACCATAAATGTCTGCATTAAATGAACATAAAATGCAATGTTTACCCCTTCTTTCAAGTTGTTTATGTTTAGTTGTAATATTTTTTCAGCTATCCTTTCTGACATTTACAAGACTTGTAGCAGTATTTCTTGTTTTATGTTACAAGACTTTTCTTGTTTTCCAATTTGAGCTGTCAAGTCTTGATCTTGTCTTATCTCGCGAGATCAATTGAAAGCAAGACAAAATGCCAATACTAGCTAAGGCCAGAGAAGTGCAAGTTAATCCTTTGAATGGCGACAACATTGGGCCATTCTTGTTGGTCGTTTGGTTTTTTACCCGTCCTGCCGATATATTATAACAAATCAACTAGACAATGTCTGAAGTCTAGAATAATATATTGTAAATCCATAGAAAAGCAAATTGTTTTCATATTACATTACAATTCGCTCTCTGCCTCTTCGTTAGTTTCAAGCAGTTAGTTTCAAAAGGTAACAACAGGTAATACTGATGAAGTGCGCTCAATATAGTCGGATACTGTCCAGTGACGATGCTGACGATAAAATATTAAATGCAATTTGATACACGAGACTATTGATTTAAAAAAATAATTTCAGAATGTGTGGGGACCAGATGCTAAATTCCCCCTAAAAAACTGCTCTCCACTTAATAGATAATGGGACTGGTATGACGAAAGCCCCTATATCCCGTGTATGCTACTAGTCGAAAGTCGAAAAAACCGCAAGGAATTCGGTTACAAGTACTTTACATAGTACGCGTTCCTCGACGTCTCTCTCTTTCTCTCTTTTTCACTCCGTCCCAGCATCTCGATCTGGTATGAGACCTGTTTGCATAAAGTAGATTATGTGCAGGTAACACGCGTAAAACTAAGCAATCTTCCCATGACCCTGGCCAACGGTCGAAGCACCGGCATACCAGTGGTCGCCGGACAATACAATCGTTTAGACTTTAGAGGATAAGCTGCAGATGCTGGAAGAGAGCGCAAAGGCGTTACACGTAGAGATATCCATGGCTGTCTATGTGTATGAAGTGTTCTGGTCGATCGCGACTACCCATTGGGTGCGATGCAACATGATAAATGATCTTGAAGATATTCATTGATTTTCAACCGATATATATTTTTTTAATTCCTGATCGGTATACTCTGGAGAAGGGATAATAGCTTTATACAGGGTGTCTGGAAAAAAGTGCCGATACTAAAAGGGGTTTGTATATCTGATCAAAAACAACAAAAAACGTTTATGAAAAAAATGGCTAAACAAACAGTTTTTCTACAAACGCATTTCAAAAATAAAAACACAACTACAATGAAATGCAAAACTGGGTTGTGAAATTCCAAACTGAAGTACAAGCAAGGTTAAGTAAAAGCTCCTGTAACGTAATTTGTTTTTTGTGTCAGTATTAATGAAATAAACAATTGATGTTTCCCAGAAAATCCATAGAACTGTAACGTATGACAACATTGTAATCTATCACCTGTTGCTGTTAACTTAAAAGTAGGTATGTGGCTAATGCGTTTCATTTTTCTGTACTTAGTGCTTGTTTGATATTTGTGAGTGTACGGAATCAAAAATGGAACAATTTACAATAACGATGACCAGCTGCAAGACATATTAATTTATGGCGAATCTGGACAATATACTCTGGCTACGAGACGTGTATGTATGGTAAACGCTTTTCGCAAGCTACATACGTAATTTTTACTCGTCTTTAATAGTGACGAAAGCCGTTCCAATGCGTAGGACTAAATCTTCCCTACTTTCAACTTCCTTGGCGTTTACAAGTTCTTTGGCCCATCCCCAGGCGTAAAAATCTAAAGGGGTTAGGTCTGGACAACGTGGAGGTCATGGAATAGACCATCCCTCCCAATCCATGAATTTGGAACTATTAGTATGTTGCAATTTTTAAATACCTTCGAAGATCACGATGGCTTTTATTTTTTTCTTATTGCAACATTAAGTTCAGCTTTGTTTCTTTTTACCTCTTCCAAAATTGGAGGCTGTACCAATAACTTCTTCTTAATTTAAGTTAAAATACTGGATCTTGGAATTTTTCAAAGCAACAATGAAAAGTTGAAATAAAAAACTCATGGGGGCCTAAGAGTTAGTTATTGGGGCTGAAGATATTAAGTCACCCCTTCTTTCGGCCATTTCAATTTGGCAATCGATGCACCATAATAAATTTGCAAATATATTTCAAATATAGAACATTTTTCCTGAAAACTTGCTCTAGAATATTATACTGGGTGTTGCCTAAGACTCATTCATATATATATATATTTTTAATTAGAGCCTCCCTAAAAAAGCCGCTTAAAGAAGAGGCGTAAAATTAGTTGTTTTTTTTTTGGTTATTTTTCTCAAACACAGTTGAATATAAACAAACGAATTTTTTAGGAAAAGCTCCAATTAAACAAAATTATATGGAAAACTTAAAATTTGCGAAACTACCTCTAAATTTTAAGTATACATAAACATGCTTCTAAGCAGCGCTGAAAGCGGTATTTTATTGGCTACAATTTAGCAACATACAAACAAACAAACAAATGTTTCATATCTTAGCAACCAAATTAGATTACCTACGTTAAATCTCAGTAAAACTTCATTTGGTAAAGCTGCCGTCAGATGATCTTCGTCCGTTAACTGTGGGAATTTTCTAAGGCGTAATGACAGCTCTATGAAAATAGGGACCTATTGTTAATGAATAATTCAATCGGCATATGATTGACTCAAATCCCGGGAAATCTGTCAATGATTCTATCGACTTAAAATGTAAGTACCGTTCGTATCATCAAAATATTCGAATCGGATAGCTGTGTTTTTAAATAAGTACTACGGTGCTAAAACAGAAACACGCATTTCGCCATAATAAATAATAAGTTACACATGGTGATAAAGATGCACTGCCAAAAACACTAAATGATTGATCAGATTCAAATAAGATTCGAAATTAGTTTTTAGATTTTTGCAGTGACGAAAGTTCAGGGGGTAATTGGGAATTTTTTATATGAAAGTATTGTGGCATTTCCGTAAATACGTTTTTCTGCAGGACCATCTTAAAAGGCACAAAATGTAGGGCGTGTTGCACCATCGTCTGCTAAATTGCGTCGTCTTTGTAATATTTGTCTGTCGAATTACCTGAATTTCGATATAGAATTCTGTAATGTGCTGTAGTGTGGCGACACCAATGTTAATATTTGGAAACATACACATCAGGTCATCAATGTCAGAATTTTACATTTGATATTGACACTGTAATAGCTTATCTTTTAATAGATCCTACTTATTTAATTTAGTATGCAAAAATGTACGTATTTTTAATATACTATTTTAAACAACATGAACGTACACGGTAACAAGTATTTGACATTTGTCATAATTTCTATGAAACGTCAAATTACTGGTGAAAACAATTGACGACTATGTCCGACTACGTCATTTGTGCTGTAGTGTGCTGCCACACGCGGTGAGTCACTGCAAACGGACGAAGGAACAGACTAGAAAAAGCAATGCTGCTGCGATTTAGTCAACGATGATTACACCTTTTTGTGGTGTGGTATTGGTGTGCTAAAAGGTGGCGCAGACAATTTTTTTTTATAAGAAAAACTTCAGTTACCCATATATTTCTGCTGAAGAATGTCGAATTTCATTTGAAGTTTTTATCTTTTTGAACATTTATTTACAAGAGAACTCTTTGTAAAATTATATTAAAAAAAAATATTTAAATACATATAGACATCGACATAGTTCTTTTAAACAGGCCGTCACTAGTACCAAAGGTATAATTTAAGACAATGAAACGCCCTAAAGGCAATATAAGCGAAAATCCTGGCGATTTATTCGAATATAGTGTTTTACGACAACATTATAGTCACAGACATTAAATTATAGTTCTATACAACGAAACAAAACGCTATAACGAACGCCTACGTCATGCAAGTAACGCTGTATACATTATTTTTTCCAGCCGAGGGCTGTGAAATCGCCTAAATAGCACCGAAACCAGATAATTAACGTTTACGTCAAGCAGTATAAAGTATCGAAAGGAGTTATTTAGGGTAGCAGGCGCATAAAAAAAGGACTAACGATTTAATTGCTTTTCGCATTGCGATAATCAAGTCGGCATGAGTTATTGCTAGAGTCCGGGGAGCCGCGGCTCTTAACAGAACCGGACTTTCACTGAAAATGTCACCACATAATAATATTGATTTTAAATAGATATTAATATAATAAAATTGAATGTTTTGGTTTCTGAAACAAACAACTAGATTTGTTTTTTAAATTATTGTATTTTTTTATTTTATCGGTTATTCTTCAAATAATTTTATTATATATCTGTCATTGTCAAGATCCAATATGGCGCCCATAAGAAAGTAAAAGCCATTGCCTAATCGATTCTAGTGGTCGTAGAATTTTATTTCGACAAAAATCGATTTCTCGTATATTCTTATACACTGATAAAAATGGGTGAAAATTTCCATATCTTGTTATGCTCTTTTTACATAATTATTACTGTAAAATTTTAATTTACATTATACAGGATGTTAATTAAGTATGTGCACAAACTTTAATAGGTTAATCTATGATTGATTTTAAGACAAAAAGTTCATATAAACCTGGGTCTTGAACGGCTTTGTTTTACAGATACAGGATGTTAAAGTGTGAAAAAAAATCAAATTTTTGGATCTATGTTCTGAGTAGTAAGAGCTACTTAGTTGAAACTTGGCACACCCTAATACAACAATAATTATTGCTAACTATCACGTTTTTCATTTATTTTCATGACCTATCATGGATTAATAAATTCCACTAAAAAAAATCTTCCTACACAGAAGTTATTTCTGCTACTGACAAGACCTTCTTAACTATTTAGAAATAAAAATGCAACTTGCATAGTGTATTTATTATTGAATTATAAAATCAACTGTATTTCTAATAATTTGTTAGTAAGAGATATGCTGCATATTATATTGAGTGAGTGGTTATAATGAATGAAAATGTTGTAGTTTTGCCAGTTTGTAACAAAATAATGAAAAACGAATGCAAAATATGGAGCTAACTGGATTAACTGTTACCTTCCTATCTATCAGGTATTATTACTAATAAGGATGTTAATTATTGTCGTTTCTGCATTTAGAAATGCTGGAAAAAAACGATCGCATGGTAGTAGTGTAGTAGATACTGTTGACAGATGTAAGTTTTATCCATGGATCTAAACCATCTCAGTCGATATACTTATCATAGACGCCGACTTTCCGTAGGAAAAGAGGGTTTTGTCTCATTTTTGAAATATCAAGATAAAATTCTGGAATAATTTCTTTATTGTTTTTTAGGCCTTCCTGAGCACGTGGTTAAAATTTTCGTACTTAGTCATAGTTAACCCTGTATAATGTTATTCATGTTTATTTTATGTAATAATACAGTGTATTTATTTAATTTATAAAATTCCCTGTACCAAATTTCTACCCTCTGTTGAGAAATAATGACGCTGGATGGCATTTTCTAAAATCGTTATTTTCAGTTTTTTCACAATTTTTCAGAAAAGAACAGATATTTTCGACCTGTCTGGTTTATTTTGATGGCCCTCAAGAGACGCAACTTTTTACTAATTTGAGGCCACCCTGTATATTTTACGGTTTCCGAGATATCAATGGTGAGCTATGAAAAACGAACTACTATACTACTATAAATAAAATAGTAATTGGGAAAGTACGACCCTGTTCGCAGCGGCGTCTTTCGAGCTCGAGCGGTAATCAAGTTGGCGTAAGTAATTGCGCGTACCGCGAGATATATGGCTGGATTTTGAGAGGCAAGAAATGAAAACGTTTGGCCCGCCGCACCTTAACTTGCTCACAGTGAGACATATATCTTGACTCTTGTTCCAGTAATAAATGGAAGCGGTTTTGTTTTATTTGGGGGCCGAGGGGAGCAGTTACGTGTTGTGCTGGTCGTGCGACATATTTGCAAAATTCCTCTCGAGATGATATCGGTTTCACTTCGCTTCGGGCACAGAAAAAATGCGGTAGCTTACGCGAGTAGAAGAGATATAACACGTAGAGCGTTTAAACAATTTTATTTCATACTAATACGGTATAAACAAATAACTATAAACATGTTTATAACTTCCTTGGGAGTTATACTAAGTAGTAAGTCTCTCTAATGTATTTACAAAAATACAATTGTCAAATTTCCCTAATTCCGAGAATTTTCCGTTGAACCGTTGTCACTGCCTATGTCTGTACTCAAACATGAAGCTGATGTTCCACTTCTTTCATGTGATATGCCAGCCAACATTCTTAGTTTTATTTTTCAATTATTCCATGCTGTCGGCGTTGAGTGAGAAATTATAGATAGAGGCGCAATCTTATGGGGAAATGCGTATCCACTTTTGGGCCCGAGATAGTATTAGGTAATAGCAGCTCTTTGGTTCTAAGATTCGTCAATTTATCGTTCACGGAGGTTTTCTTTGCTTGTTAAACCATTGAATCACACAGAACACTCAAAATTGACTGTCGTTAACAACAGTTCTCGACAGACGGACAAATTTCGGGCCCAAAAAACCCCTACTGTAAAACACGGTGTAATATAACGGAACGTCAAACATGAAGGCCTTTATTTCTTGTCCGACTTTAAAAACATTTTGCCCTATAGATATTTGTTATTAGGGTCTTTGTTTTCAAGATACAGGATGTTAATCTTGTAGATCGAATACGTATTTCGCCATTAAGGTTGCGCCTCTATCTATAATTTCTCACTCAACGCTGTCGGCCAAATACTCTTCTGCTACAGTTGAACTGCTCCATCCACGATGTCTCTTCAATGTCGTCATATTTGCCCCTGCATTGAACAAGCCAGTCGCGGAAGTCCTCCGCAGACGATGTCCCGTGAAAGCTTCTGGATCTGACAAACCCTAAAAACTAGCAATTTTGCTTGGCATTTTTCCAAATGTATTTTTCCCAGCGGGCTGAACGCTTTTCGCTATCGTTAGAAAATATCTTTCTGAACCCGACGGACGCAAAGACATATACTTTCTCACTAGACCCAATGCAGAGAACTCGTTTCCTTCCACAATTGTAAATTTGTTACGGATATCTATTTTGCTTTCCGGAATAGCAACCACCATAAGCGAGCCCCGATCTTCAATATGATTAATCCTCATATTCAAAAGTTCTTGACCTATACAGCCCCCGGAATAACCCATAATCAGAATCAGCTGTACAATAGTGAATAGAGCAATAAATGTGAAATTCTTACAGTTTAATGCATTACCTTGTGTAGTAAATGTTCTTCATCGGGAGCATCCTTTAAAAATTTGACAGTGGCATCCCGACTAAACATTTTACTTTTTCGTTTGAGAAACGCTTCCAGTTCATGAAACTTTCTCCCATCTGTATTATTATAAATTGTCATCATTGATTTTAACATTGACCACTTAGTTCACAGGGAATTAGGACTGTACGATTCAGATTGTAAGAAAAATAGATATCACTTATACTAAAACGTGGAAGAATAAATACATACCATGTCTTAAAAGTAAACCAACATTATAGTTTCACTTATACTTTCCTTTTCAATACAGTTAACTTTCAGCCACTGCAAGAATTTGTAATGTTCTTGTTTTATACTTTGGTTCCGACTTTGGCGACAAATCGCCTGAAATCTCACTACTCTCCAGGTTTTCATTCATTTTCACAAATTAATAAATTTACTCAAATTCACTTTTTAATATATACGAACACAATGTTATTGAATACAAAATTTATATAAAGCAAATTGTACAGATTTATTTGCAAGTTCTATATCAATATGCTTTTGAAATTCATCTTTTTATCCATATAGGTATCTACTTTTTAAGAAACTGAAACAAACGCTTCTGAAAATGTTGTGACATTGGAAAGCTAATTTTTTATGCTCGTTGCGTGGTTATCTCTATAATTGATCAGTTGATCACACGATAAATATTTATAATTTTGACATTGTTTTATGTAGTCCAAAAAACAAATTTCCCCAAACGAGGATACTTCATAATTTAATTCTTATATTAATTTCTATAAAAATTCCTTGCCCAGCGGTCACGTTGTTTCCATATCAAGATTGAGGGTGCGGGTATCTATACCGTCCAACCCAAGGATCACATATTAACGACCCCTCTTAATAAACAGGTTGGTCGGGTTATTAAGGCGTCAGAGAATAGGCCTTTGCCATCTAGTCGGCGCGTTGGAAATAACTGTCAATTGTTTTATAAAATTAACTCGGATGTTTCAATAACTGGAAGATTTACGGCAGGAATGTGAGTTTTACGGAATGTAATTGCGCCACATATATTTTCTAATAACTGGTCTCGGGAGAAGCAAAAAAGTATGAGTAATGACTAATGATGTCAGACCAGTAATTCCCGCTGACTGAGGAGCGCATCGCAACCTTTCATTTTCTTCGAGATAATTATAAACTCATTTTTGAACACCTGTTTATCATCAGCGAGCTCATGGACGGGATAGAAATAAAGATTGACTTATTATGTGTAATAATAATATAATAATAATATCGTTTATCTACAACTGCTTTATAAGAGCCTCATTACAGCATTTATTTGGCACTGTTTCAGTTGAATAATGAAGGTCATGAAAACAAAAATAATATGGGACCCAGGTTAGAACCTTGAGGTACGCCTGACGTAGGAGAAAACGACCTTGAATTAAAGTTTTGATATCTGACCATAAATTGCCTATCATTTAAGTAAGAAGTGAATAATTTAATTAATTCATCTGAAGACAAAACATTCTAATTTCAAGAGGAAGATGTTGTGATCAATCCGATCAAACGCTTTTTGGCAATCGGTATAGATAACGTCGACCTGTCCATCCAACTGTTACTAACTTTTGCTAATCACTTAACTTATACCCGCTTGCACCGACATGTTACTAACAACTCAATAAAGTTGTTCTTAAAGTTACGTTATGCTTATTTTTTTAGAGTTGCACTGACGTATTATAAACCATACTTAGCAAAGTACGTCTTTGTTGGCAACAACGCACAAATCTAGTAACTTTCGTTATTTTATGTTAGGTATTTTAGTTCTTTCTGTTTTTCTTCAGTTTGTTACATGGAAATGAGGTTAGATTTCGGTGTAATGTCATGTCTATGGTGTTTATTTTTGTTGTTGTCATTTGTAATATAAGTAATATGTTCTTGATGTTCATCAAGACTAGTTAATAGAGACAAACTAAAAATAATAATAAATTTATTTTATTTTCTCTGTGGTTAGTATTAGTGGCCAAATCATCTTCATTCAATTCGTCCATTGTATGGACATAATCAGATCTCATATAGTTTAATTTGAGAAATGTAAAATCTATAATTTCCAAAGTATCCAAATCATCAAATATAATCTAATGTCCATTATACTTTTTTACTACTTTAACACTAGGTACACTCATTAGCATTGACCACTATATTTGCGCTTTCTGCGCTTTTGAAACTGTTATGCTTGTTTTGCGTACATTCCAAGTCTGCTTGAATTTCATAGGTCACTGTCAAACATAGGCTTAAATTTAAGCATGTGTTTTCATACTTAAGAAGATCTTAACGTATGGTGCAATAGGAAAAGCTTACTTAAACATATCTTATTTTTAAGTAATGCTTATTAACTTCTTCTTGCCACGAAATGATTAAATTTTTGATGGCTTTAGATACCGACATTTAAAGTAAAGCATGCATGTAAACGAAACTAGTCACACAAATAAAATTCCTCATGTTTTCGTGTATTCGTTGATTCAATAATGTGATGTGGAGGTCCCAAAATATTGCAATTTAACCAATAATACCTACATACAAAGTTGCACACAAGCGGACTTACAGGTCTTCAAAATGGGGCCAAATATTTCGATAAAAATTCATATCTCTTATGCCCGTTTGCATCGAAGTTAATAAACATTACTTAAAAATAAGACATGCTTAAGTATGGTTTTCCTATTGCACCATACGTTAAGATCTTCTTAAGCATGAAAACAGATACTTAAATTTAAGCCCCTGTTTGACAGTGACTTATGAAATTCTTTAATTCAAACAGAGTTAGAATGTGCGAAAAACAAGCATAAACATTTTAAAAACGTGGAAAGTGCAAATATAGGATCAATGCTAATGAGTGAAGTATTAAAGTAAGTAGTAATAAAAGTACCTATAATGGATATTAGATTATAGTTGATGATTTGGATACTTTAGAAATTATAGATATTGCATTTCTCAAATAATTATACAAGATCTGATCATTTCCATACAATGGATGAATTGAATGAAGATGATTTGGCCACTAATACTAGCCACAGAGAAAATAAAGTAAATTATTATTATTATTATTAGTTTGTCTCTGATATTAACTAGTCTTGATGACATCAACAACAACCATACCTATATTACAAATGACAACAACAAAAACAAACACCACAGACATGACATTACACCGAAATCTAACCTTACTTCCATGTAACAAACTGAAGAAAAATAGAAAGAACTAAAATATCTAACATAAAGTAACGAAAGTTACTAGATTTGTGCGTTGTTGCCAATACAAAGACGTACTTTGCTAAGTATGGTTAATACGTCGGTGCAATACTCTAAAAAAATAAGCATAACTTAACTTTAAGAACAACTTTATTAAGTTGTTATTAGTAAAATGTCGGTGCAAACGGGCATGAATTACTTTAACTTGGCCTTCTTTGACTGAGTTTAAGTAAACTGAAACACTATAAAGTGTTCATTGAGGGTGAGTCACCCCTAAAATTATACCAAACTTTTTTCTATTGAACAATTTTTTTTACTCGCTAAATTTAAAAAAAAATGTCTGCGTCGGACCAGACGGTGGAAGTTATACTTCTTTGGCCATTCTCATACACCCACTCGTACGTACAAAAAAAAAATCTTAAAAAAAATATATATATATATATTATTATTATATTAGTTCTTCAAAAATTTGTTCTTCCTTTTGAGCGTGACGCGGTTTCTCGACCAACATCCCATCCCAATGTGTCTAACGAGCGCAATATACACCTGCACCTGTTCTGTACTACTATTGAAATCTTTACGTACCAAAAACCGAAAACGGGGAATAAACCCCATATCTGCAATTTTGGCGGAGGCGCAAGGATCAGCGATATACATGCATCGTTTATCTTCTGCAAAAGGTTAGAAGAATCAATAAATACAGATACAGGCACAGATTGTCTTGTGAACCCATATACGTTCGACCAGAGAGATCTTAATAACATGCCACAAGGTCCGACCTGCCTACAAAACGAGTCACGCTTTATTGTTCGCCTCTATCCCCCTGAGAAGGCCGTAGAACTCGCCGTGGAATAAAATACCCATTCCACAACGATGAATAATGGCTGTTAGCGTTTTCGGCTTTTGAGGTAACGAGTAGCTTCCTCGTCGGACGTTAGACCGCTGGCTGGTGAGGTGTTTGACGGCCTGTGTCCGGATTATTTTTATCTACCTGCTGCTAGTAAAAGGCCGACCAGGCTTCGATACTTTTGTGTAATGTGGTGGAGAACACCTTACAAGAAATACTTGTTTCTTTCGGCGTATCGCTTGTTTAGAGGCCCAGGGCAACACTAATAAGGTCGTTTTCATTTTGAATCTAATTCGACACATTTCACTGCTTTATAAGAGCCTCATTACAGCATTTATTTGGCACTGTTTCAGTTGAATAATGAAGGTCATTACACCGCTAGTGGAGTAATGTGACATATTACCGCACTAGTGAAATATTAAAAAAAGAGATCACTGCTTAATGGTTATTTTTATTAAGAATCAATTTGACAATTAATAGATAATTTAACTTAAATTGAACTGAATTACTTGTTATAAATATTAACAACACAACTTTGGCAATTCGTAAAGCAGGCATTAACATTACACTAACAATTTATTGTCGAAGAAATTGATGAATTAATTCATCAACTTCTTCAAGGCCGCACTTTGATTTTACACACGTTTTACATGTGTTCAGGGCTTTGTCAAGTCTCTTAACAATTTTGCTGTCGGATGTCATCCTTACCAACCTAAGAGTAGTTTTAACTTTTGATGTTTTATCATTTCCATTTGTATACGAAAGAAAAATAATGAAAAGTAATTTTAATAATTATATTTTAAGGCTATAAAAAGTGAAAAATAATTAAAAGAAGCTTCCATTGCATTTATTATTGCTACTGCTCGGTTAGTGGTTAAATATTTACATTTATTTTAGGTTGGTATTCCTGAATTGAAGTAAAAATTGATGAAAAATTAGAACAAGTTTTAAGTCGTCAATAACTTGACGAAGTTATTCATCAATTTATTTTAATAATAATAATTTTATTTATCCTACTTTTGTTTACAAACATATACAATGTACACATATACAAACAAATATAAAACCATATAACAGTTTATGTATACTCTTAAAAGAAGAAACAAAAACTATCGTAGGTGAATAAAAGTTACTCAAGAAGTGAATTAACACTTGTTTCTAGAACATGATATACATTTAACACAATAAAATGCAATATATAATTACAGATATTAATTTCATGAATGTAGGTAGGTATACCTATATCTATAAAAATACTTAAACTACTAAAATGATAAATTTAATTGCAATAACAAACACATATTTAGTTAAAATTGGCACAAACCCAAGTATTACAGATTAACATAAATAATCTGGACAAAACCAATGAAGAAAGCTATCGAAGCAGCAAGTTAGTTGAAAAAAGTATTGGTATTTTGACGACTCATGAAAGTATTGAAGAATATTGAGTTTGATAATTTGTTGTTGGTAAGTAAATAAGTTTTGTTAAATATTCTATTTTAGTTTATTTTTTAATCAATTAGTTCATCGAATGTTATTCTGGGATTCAATAATATGTAGGTTTTTAACTTTCTTTTAAAAGAGTGAAAGTTTCTTATATTTTGAATTTGTTTTGGAAGAGTATTATAAACCTTTGAAGCCAGAAAAGCAAAAGACCTCAGTCCAACAGTCTTTGTCATGAATGGAATATTATATTTATCTTTCCGTCTAGTGTCATATTTATGTGTTGGTAAATTATCTATAGATTTAATTCCGTGATATTTAATATTTAAATTATAAAAATATAGCTGCCTAACATCAAAGACTTTTGCTTCTAAATATAGAGCGTCTGATGGATATGTTGTATCTTTGGAAAGTATTACCTTTAAAATTCTTTTTTGTATAATATTTAAAGGAGTTATATAGCTTTTTGTTATTCTGCCCCAACCCAGTATTCCATAATTTAAATGACTTTCTTCAAGAGCATGGTATAAAATAAGTTGTGGAATCTTGAGAACATTTTTCTGATATTTAAATTTATATAATATAAACTGAAGTTTATTTGATGTCCAAGTTTTAGTATTACATTTATCAATTAACTTGACGAAGCCACTTGATCAATTGATTGACAAAGAAATTGTTAATGTAAAGCGGGCTTAAGATTAATACCAGATGAATGCAGCTGGTCTGTATTTGTATTAGCAATGCTTACATTTTCTTTATAAGTACTTGAAGTAGCTTCTTATTATTTCCACCAAGAACTCTTGTGGCGATCAATATAGCCTTCACACACGGTGTTGGACTTCCAACGACCATTCCGTTTTATAGTTAGAAGGTCTGATCCTGTGTTGGCTAGAAGTGAAGTAGATGATCGTCGAAAACAGTGTCCTGTATATTGCTGAGGCTGTGATAAATTGAGAAAAAAGGCAATCTTCTTTGGCATTACATTAAAAGTATTTATATAAGTTTCATGCATTTACCACCTCTGTAGCCAACAAGAAATCCTGATTGATGATGATTTTCGTATTAATTACCTGGACCATATTCAGTTTCAATTCCCTCGGCAGTGATAAAGAATTATCGGGAAGCTTTGGTTTTCATGGCATAGAACGTTACGCACTGACGCTATAATATATATTTATATCTATGCGGTTTACTTGTCTGTAGGAATATATCTCATTACAAAAAAATAGATATATATTATATTATCTCTTTTTTTAAGAGGAAATTAATGGTCAAAATCAAAATGACCTATCGACTTTTGTTTTCGAGTAATAAACAAAATTTGAAATTTTCCACTTTTCGATACATGTCTGTAACTTGGTTTGTAAAGTTAGAAAAAAATAATTAATATGTTCTTCAGAAGTTTTAAATCTTCTTGACATGGTCAATAATAAAAACTCGCATAAGTGTACTTCAAACATATTATCAAACCATTGGAAATGATAACAGTGCGTTATGTAATATTTTTCCCGAGAAGTATTTACTTCTCAAATAATAAAAATAAATAAAATTTTATCTGCTGGCGGTGTATGCATAGTAAATCTTCAGTTCTCGACATGCGTTTAGGAAGTACAGTAAGTTTTGTTGAATTTTTTTCAATGTCACAAAATACCACAACAAATATTATGCCGTTATGCCAGTACATGGAGGGCGAATATGAATCGGTTTATTATGTTCTACTTCAACAGCTTTACAGGAATATGGCGCAGATTTTTGAGCGGGAAGGAGATAAGCATCATTGCAAAATATCAAGTGGGATTTGTTATTTTCCTTACCTATTTATCCAGCTTCTCGTTCATGGAAAAGATCCAGGACTTTATATAAAAAGATTTACTTATAACAATAAAAAGAAGATGTAGGTACAGGGTGTCTGAAACTCTTTGATACAGTTAAAACAAAAGGTGATAATAACAATAATATGGTAATCATAAATGCACAATTGAGAGTCTACAGCGAAGGTTTCATAAATTTTTATCTTTGAAAACTGATAACTTTTATCCAGAGAGAGGATATGATCATTACTTAACAGATTTAATTTTGTATCGCAGGAGTTACGTCGTGTTATTAATAGTTTAAAAGTTTCTATCAAATCCCAGAGATAATATTTTCGATTGAATGGAGCTTATCTCATCCCATTGAACACACATTGAGACACCCTGTACAGTAGCCGCAAAATAAAGGCCTCCAACCTACGTACTTCTTTTAAAGGGATGAACCGGTGGACTATTAATAGGAATTTTGGGAGGCATCAATATGTGACCGACAAGCGGGCAAGCTGTCATAACTTACTGATATGGTACTGATTCAGACTGGAAACATTTATGTTGTGGCAAACACCACAACCACTACATTACATACTACTATGCAAACCATACCACTTTTCAAAGATTAGTCCACTCTCCAGTTTGTTATAGTACAAACGAAACATGGATACAAACAAGTACAGTGCCTTCATAAATGATTACAAGCCACGTGATCAGGGTCGAGATTCTCAAATCAATCGCAGAGCAATTCATATGTGAATATCCTTTTCCTCACTACGGCAACTGAGAGAGACAAGAAATCTATTTGCGTACGAGTTGTTCTTCAAGAATCACAGTCCTGGTCACGTGGCTTGTAATCATTTATGAAGGCACTGTATAATACATATGGTTCACGTTTCCATTGGCAAGAATTTTTCATCAAAATGCCGTTACAGTCTGGATTCCCATTTCGACAAAATTCCTAACGGAAACGTGTCATTTTGAAAAATGTATTAAGCAGGTGTTCCTCATGCCGATGAGGAAGGATGACTTATACAGGTATTCCGTAGTTCCAATAGAAAATTGAATTCCTCAGTAGAGAATCATTAATCATCAGGTAAAATTACATATAGCGATAGCCATAAGAAATGTCACCTCTCTTATCTAGGATCTAGGATGAGCTGTTTTATTACCAGGGTACGCTTTTAGAATTAAATAAAGGCGAAGGGTATTTGATTTAATATATGTGCATATTTTGAAGCTTTATTAGTTCTGCCGTGAGGACTTCTCGAGACACCGTGTTGTACACGGATTCAACAGTTCAAACGGTTCCTTTGGTCTAGAATAAAAAAAAGGAATAAACCGGCTGGCGGTGATTCGTCAGTGCTACTTTATCGAATAGGGATTTGAGATGTCTCTACTACAAATGGACAGTATTATTTAGATCATGAAGTAATTGCCCTGATCGCTTCGCACATGGTTCAAAAACATTGTTTTAGTTGGAATGCGCATGGATTGGAAATTGATTCTGGTGTTGTGCGAATAGAGCTAATGTGAGGCGTTGTTTACGTCGGCAACAGTGATGACAAAAAAGTAAAAGGAAGATATCAAAATGAAGGAGAGGCTGTGATGGGTATCAGTAATTAACTTTCGTGTACCATTGGGTTGGCTTAATCTTTGCCGGCCAACCGGGATAATAGCCTCTCAAAAGAGGTTCGATTATCTTTATTCTAGAATTACCTGCTAGCCGCCTTTTATTTTAATTGGGCCCCTTCATAAGAAGACTTATCCGCCGGTAATGACGCAGGTTTCGCCAAACCAGCTTAGGAATTCGATAGATTTGCTTCTCACCTACGATAATGTACTACTTTTTTTATTTCTGTTCGAAGTGATGGTATAAAAGCCTGACGTACTAAACTATGTGCATACAACTAAAATTTCAATCCACTGTATATCGTTCACCTGCACTGGAGTGGTTGTATCGTTGCATATAGTTCTATACAGGGTGTCTCAAGTATTACTGGCATCCTTGGATGGAGGGGGATTACAGTCAAAATAAATGAGACTTACCCAAATATATGTATAAGTCTATCGGCTGTTAAAGATTTTGAAATTTTTATTATATTTTTTATTTACTTGAAAATCTTTCGTGATAAAACAGCAATAGTTCTAGGTTGTAATGAGATATCTTTATATTCAGTATGTTCGATATTTGTAAATAATTTATTTAAAAATCCAAATATTTGGATACATTTTGGAGATCGAGGGTTTTTGGGGGCGAGCAAGTCAAATTTGTTTCGTAGTTTGACACTGTTAGTAGAGGGCGCCATTTATGGCACATCATGCTTCCTTTAAATGGCAGAACTTTTTGCGGCTTAGTGTATACATCTGACTATTAAAACAATTGATTCTTCTTTATGCGAAAATGGAATGTTGAAGTCGTTAGGAATAATCGTTTTCGAAATAATACTATTTGAAATATTCATTGCACCGAGGAAAAATTGTTTTGGTTTCAAGTAAAGCGTCTTTTCCACTGAAAATGCAGCAAAATGTTACTTGAAACACTCAAATTCAACATAGTTGATTATGGCGATTTGCAAAAATTTAAGAGTGCATTTTGAAGCTTTTGATACTGGAGGAACCCACTTAGTTAAATATTATTTTGTTATATCTGTACTGCTGAATGAATAACACTGTATAGAATATTATATACACATTAGCTAGAGGGGAGACTTGAGACGAAGTGTGATAAACACGGGAACGCGGGGTGAGATTCAACGGGTAGTTAGTTGGGTTTTAAGACTTCGGCAGGTTGGCTGGAAGACAGTGAATGGTGATAAGTGGTGCATCTGTTCTTACAGGTCTGTAACTTGTTTTTGGTATATTGTATTCGAGACTAAATGTCATTGTGTTATTTTTATTATTTTCTTGTGTGTTTAATATTTTATTACAGTTTCATTATATTTTATTATAATTTTAAGGTAAAACGATACTTTGTTGGTTTATTGTTTAAATTATATGTACAAATTTAGCTTGAGTCGAAGTTATGCTGTCGTAAATGGTACTGTAAGTTATTCTTAATCATCTACGACTACTACTTTATTACTTGAATCAGCGGTTTGCTTGTCAGATGTTTGTAAGAGCCTTGGTGATTCTATTAATATTTTCTCCCGTGACTGGACAGACAGATACAACATATGATGCATGAGATATGATTTGAGATTTTTGTTCAACCCCTCAACTACTAGCTGGGTAGCCTCCCGTATGGGACCTCAGTAGCTTCTGACGCAAGTCGGCTAACTAACCAAAATACTCTTCAGTTTTGTATGTAGAATTATGATTATATTACCGTGTATTCAAGTACTGAAGTACAGATACATTTTTATTATTGTCATCATTATTATTTCCATTACAATAGCGACAGCGATTCTTTGAGGGTTTTCTCTGTCGTGCTCTTTTCCCCCATGAATTCAAGGCTGAGTACGGCACTGATAGGTGGTTAGGTAGGCTATTACACCATTGACAGAAAACTAATAAACGAGGTGTATTTAGTAATTTGTTTTGTTTTATTTAAAACTACTCAAATCTCCCTAATTTCGTAAATATGTAGCACATTCGAGGTAAGTTAATAAATAATATAAATAAACACAACGTAGGTAAATCTCGATTATTGGCCAAATACTTCCTCTTTCAACAATGTTGAACGAATCCAGGTATGTTACACTTCAATACAAAAGTGCACAAATTACGAAATGCAGAGATATTTTAAATGAACAATTACTTAAATATAATGCGTTTTAAAGAAAATTTGAAAGAATAATTATTCGTAAAATAATAATAACTAATCTTTCGTTTGTTTATAATTAAGACAGTGGTGTACAATTTTTATTGTATATGAAAGAAATGTGGCCCAGGGTTTCTACGCCACTGTGATAATGGGAATATATAAACATACATACAATATTAACAACTATAATATACGGACCTTCTTTTTTCTATAAATCTAGTGGTAGATACAGCCACTGTAGTATGTTCATCATCCTTTCTTTAGTAAAACAGAGGTAGATAGAAGTTATTTAAATAACTAAGTCTTTTAAGTTAAGTGTAATGAGGTATAGTTGAATATCAACTTTCATTGCAGAAACGTATTCAGAAATCAAAATTGTACACATTTTTTATACAAACATCCCATTCTCAAATACATTGTACCTAAATACATCCAAAATTTTTAACATCCGATTTTGAGACAAACAGAAACAATTCACAACCACAATATGTGCTGTATGTAAATGTTTCTATTTGCCTCTATTTTAAACAAGCGAACACTAATGGTAGATAATTACACATATATACATACATTGAACTTGAACTAGTGTTAATTTAGTCCTATCACTCGCTAAGTGATTATAAATTTAAGAGATTACCCTGATCGGAAACTTTTAACTGGACGACACAAAACCAGTTTTTGTCGACCACTTAAGGATCGTAACTATTTTGTCAAATTTAGGTGAGAACCTAGAAAAACCTTGAAGCGTGGCTTATAGTGGCGCCAAGCAATAGTAAAAATTCTTAGTTTCTCACCATTATACTGAGTCAGTGTACTGAATTGGCAAATTTACGACCGCAAATGACGACCGCTTTACTAATATATGCCCATTTTGGGCAATTAAATGTGCTAATCAGTATCTAATTATTGCCGAAGAATTCTTAGGAATGATAAGGATGAATTTATTTGACAAGTTTATCGGAATTTAAATTATGTGCCGTGTAATTAATTGGAATGATATTGACTTATGAATTTTCATACTTATTAAAATATATGTATAATTAGATATTTCGTCATTATACACTACTATACGTATGCTATTGAAATTTTATTGAGAAATGCTTAAGGAAGAACTGTAGAACCTCATACCGATAACTAAACACATGAAAGAATGTAGGAAACTTTTTCTTATCATCTATAAGAAAATCCAGGTAATTATAACAAGGTTGTTGTGAATTATTTAAGGATATTTTTAAATCTGTATTACACATTACGCTGTCAATCTTCTCCATTTTATAAGATGAATATTTCATGTGGTGACTGAACTAAAGCAGACGCTGTAAACACCGGCTTTTTGCAACATGGGTCTTCTCGCGTTCTACCTTAGACAAAATTATGTATCTCACCTTATTTTAGAGGTCTCAGACTCTCAGAGATATGTCGAACCGAACCATTATATCTGAAACTGCATTAGGAATTTGTCTTACATTCAAGTTAAAATAATTCTTTTAATAAGTCACCTAAAAAATTACATATATAAAAAGAATGACACCATAAAACACAACATCTCTAATGGCAATTGTAAACGAATTATTGATCACCCTACACTCGACATCTTACATTTACATCTTACGAATTTACAGCACCATCTAGTGGTTCGTGAATTTTGCGAATATTTATAGTTAAACGTGTTGAAAAAACGTGTGTGCATACACATATTATTTATTTATTTATTTATTTATCAATAAGGGAACACACAACAGGCAAAGTAACCTAAAAAAGTGTTCCACAAAAAGGTAACAAAAAATTAAAGAAATTGGTGTACAATGTTGGAAAGAGAAAAAATACCAACACTACAAAAATGTAACACTAGTACACTTATCAAGTAAGAGAGAGAGAGAAAAAAATAACTACATTATATTTAGAAGAAATAGTTTACAAATTTGTAAGAAAAAAGTTCATAATATGCTTTTTGAAAATACGAGTACCTACCTATAGTAATATTAAATATATTCACATTAGAAAAATTCGTATTAAAAAACTTACACATTCTATTAATTGGAGAATTCTATCTAGATTGAGACAAGAATTTATTGAAAAAGGGTGACGTATTCTAAAATTACATGGAGGTACATAAAAATTAATATTAGATAAAAGTAAGGGCTATGGAGTACTTTATATAGGTACATCACATCACTCAATGCTCGTCGAATCATTAAAGAAATTATATTAAATTGTTTTTTTGATGATTCCTATAGGATTAATGTTATATTCTCCATTGACTTTATAATCCAAGAATTTAAGAAACTTGTTTTGAACTGACTAAATTCTAGAAATGTAAATGTTATATTGAGGGGACCAAATTACAGAAGCAAAACTTAATTAACTTTGCACATATGCGAAATACAATGTTTTCAGTGCCTCAAGTGATTTAAAAGATCTGCTATTTCTTATAATAAAACCCAACATCCTACTAGCTTTTACAACGACATAATTAATGTGTGTGTTAAATACCAAATAATATGTATTATACCTAAATCTTTGGTTACAGAAACTTGTTTCTGATTTACTTAATTAAAATTATAGTCATATGAGTATCTATTAATGTTCCTAGTAAAAGTAATAAACAAGCATTTTTCTATATTAAGAAACAGTTTATTCACATCACAATACGCAAAAAAATCTATCCAGATCATGTTGGACAAGTAAACAAACAGCCAAACTATTTATTTCAGAAATTATCTTTATGTTATCAGCGTACATTAAAAACTTACTATGATGGAAACACAAATGTACATCATTAAGGTAGATAATAAAAAGCAGTGGCCCCAAGTGTGAACCTTGGAGCACTCCAGAAGTAGTTACATAAGGAGTTGAATGAAATTCATTTAAGGGTACAATTTGTGACCTGTTGAACATATAGGACGAAAACTAACAAATAGCTGAGCTAAGAGCTAAGCTACTTGTAGAGTTCTTGTTAATTTTTCTTTGTAGAATAGTATTCAGGAACAAAACAGTACACATTTGTTTTATGCGAATGCCCCATTCAATTCAATGGATGTCGGAATGATCCAGTTGGCTGCGCCGCTGAGCCCTCTAGAGTCTAGATGATACGGTTTTGTTACGTCTAGCGCGCATACTGCATCCTGCATCTCGTATATGTGTGCACTCTGAACATGGCGAGTTCATTTCTTTTCTTCTCTTTGTGAATGACAATTCAATTCACCGGAGTCCGGTCGGGCAAGCTTTCTTCTCGGAACGATTTCGCGAACCCTTTTGGCTTCGCCGCCGCCGCTCCCGTATTTTATTTGTTTTTGCCCCGTTGACATTTCCAACTTAATTTAACAAGACGGGCATTTTTTATCCTCCGCGTCCGCGGATCGTTCGCAGTAAAATTTTATTTGTTATACATCTTAATTACGGGAGAATCCGGTGGGTTTTTTTCGGCGCGCGACCGTGGAGGACGTGCGCATAAATGCATTTTAATTGCGATCTTGTTTACAATGTATGGCCGAGTTTAATTACTTCGCGTTGCTGATATGAGCAACGCAGCGCGCTTTTCCATATTCGTATGCAGCAGAAAATAGTGCGGTGGTCTTGATGTGGGTGTATGCCTGTCGCACTTTCTTCTTAATTTGAAAACGAGAATAAATCAGCCTTGATTTCACTCATGTTACTAAAAAATCATGTTTGATTTGAAGAAAACTGAAAGACTAATGATTCTTTCACAGAATGTTGATGTTTTACTATACAAAAAGTGCAATTTTCTTCGTTTTTTGGTAGATCACGGCGCTTTTAATCTTACCCGAGGGAAACGGTCATAGAGGCACGGTGTTTCAAATGGCGTCCATCTTAAATTTAACCTAAAATAATAGAATACCTCATGGAAAGGATAGAATGATGCGATAAGACGTTGGGAGGCTAAATACACACTTCAAAAGTCTTGGACCCACCCTCATTCTTGTTAAAGAAATATTTTTGTCAGAAAAACCAAATACATATAACAGTACATTGTTGTCTGAATCTTTTTTTCGTGTGTTTATTTATCGATTTTCTGATTTTCCAATGCTTACAAACTTTTGGATCTATGGGAACTGACGGGAAGTTTATTCAGGGAAATATCAGAACTAGGTGCAATAAGAGAAGCACTGGGGGAACAGTACAGATTTTCCCAAATTTTGTGCAAATATTCTTGCCTATGTTTTGCATGTTTGTACTTTTTATAACTAAATATCTTACAATTTCAATAAAACTTGCAAAATTACTAAAAAATACAGAAAATTCCCACTCTACACATACAAATCTGATTTGTTAGATTGTTGTTCATCTCCAAACTCGATTTATTACAAATTATCTTATGCAGATCCTGTACTTTTCTCCATTCAAGATAAAGTTATTCTATTTGCAAACTGTTCTGGTACTATTTATATAAGTAGAAAAAAAATGACAGCAAAATAATTAAAAAACATAAAACTTCACACTTCTATTATCTAGCAAGCAAAGGCTAGTTTCAAACCATAGATATACGAAATGTGTTTCTACACTATCAGAAATATTACTAGTTATATCATTAATGTGTTTTGAGTAAATGTAACGTAAGAAGTAGGTAGTAGATGAATATTTCTGAGTTTCAAACTCGACGCTAATTGATAATACAACTGTTATAAATATCTCAATACATTACTTTAACAAAATGTTATAAATAATATGTAGTTCTGTTGTATAGGCAACCAACTGTGCGACTACAATGTACAATAATTTATATTTCATTGTTAACATAACAGCAGCTATACATATCTGGTTAGTGGTTATATTATACACCTTTATCATCTTTGTTCAGTCTGTGTAATATTTTGATGTACTTATGTGATCGATAATGATCTATTCCGTTGTTTTAGCGGGAATTGCATTCTGATATGCGCATGTATATTTGTTGCAACAGAAGGAATATCTGAGTCTCGAAAAACGAAACCAAATATAATAAGATTACAGATATAGAGGATCCAATCTTGTAAAAACAATTGTTTTCTTTCTATCTATAGAAAAAAACGTTGAATTAAAAAAATCCGCATTTGGGAATGATTGAAATTTAAAATTACATACGTTATACATTTTGTAATATTCTATTTCGTGCAATATTATTTTTATGTTTTTCTTATTTGATACATTCAATTTAACTTGTTATATATTTTCTATTTTGTAGAAAATGCATAATCACTATCACTATCTTTTCTATATAAAATGTAGCATAGACATTGACTGCCCTGATTTTTTGTCACACATTCAATTTAATGTACTTAGATCCAACTTGAGAGTTGTCCGAAAACTAATCCTTGCTTAAAATCCCCTATTCAATGTGTTTTAACTTTAATAAATTGTGTGTTGTTTGTGATATATATGTTGATAATTTTAAGCATATTGTTAGTGCGTCGGCTAATAAGCGTTTCGCTAAAACATAATATACGCTTAGTACAGCTTTATGGGAACTTGATGGAAAACTAAGAAAGAATAAGTATATTTTATCTAGGGAAAGATTTCGTTAAGCGGGCTTTACACTAACAATTTATTGACGAAGAAATTGATGAATTAATTCATCAATTTCTTCAAGGTCGCACTTTGGTTTTACATTATGTTCAGGACTCAAGTTTCTTAACAATTTTGCTGTCAGATGTCACCCGTACCAACCTAAAAGTAAATTTAACTTTTGGCATTATATCATTCCCATTTGTATAAGAAACAAAAACTGTTAAAAATAAAAAGTAATTTTAATAATTATATTTTAGGGCAAAAAAGCTTCCATTGCATTTATTTGTTGCTGCTGCTCGGTTACTGGTTAAATATTTACATTTATTTTAGGTTGGTATTCTCGAATTGAAGTAAAAATTTACGAAAAATTAGAACAAGTTTTAAGTCGGCAATAACTTGACGAAGTTCTTCATCAATTTATTTGACGTCCACATTTTAGTATTACATTTGTCAATTGACTTGACGAAGCCACTTGATCAATTAATTGACAAAGAAATTGTTAATGTAAAGCGGGCTTTAGACTAGAGACACGCATCCCACTCTCCTTGCTCTGCCTATGGCAGTGGGGATAGCCCTACCAATATTTTCGGTTAATTTGTTATTTAATTAATTATATCTTCTATTAATTTATTTTTCGTTATATAACTGTAACTGATGGCTACTCATATTTTCTGTTATTACTGCTGTTATTGTGTATTTAGTGTAATTGCTCTGTCAATGGGTAACTGTTGAGCAATAAAGCTATTATTATTATTATAAACATTTTTATTATATTTTATTTTAACATATGATTTTATGAATTGAACATGCTATAGGTAATTTTACAAAGAATAATAATAAATCATTTTTAGCGCTATTTGGATTTTTTACTCTCAACGTGAAACCCATGAAAAAAATTCACGCTTCGCTCCTGCATAAAATGATACTCTGATGGTTAGTACTAACCCTAACATGCATAAACATAAACGTAAATAATAAACCACAACGCTGCGAACTTCTTTTGTAAAAAAATGCTTCTCTTTTTGCAGCGTGAATAATCGAGTGTCTAGTTGACTTCTGCATTTGCGGATATTCTGTCGCCACATCTGTAACCACCATGTTTTCAGCAAGATTTATTGCGGCGCGAGGCCTGAAAAAACCCAAAAGTAAACAGAAGGTAATTTAACGTTACATATAGCGAAAAGTAAAAAACGGGCTGCGCATTTTTCGTGGAGACGAAGTGACATTCTCAGACGATATAATTGCATCGAGTTTTACAAATCAAAGGACATATTTTCTGCAAAGCGCTTCAAGACTTTATATTATTATATTTCTAGGTATATAAACGAGTTCTTGTACTTTTTGTAGGATATCGAGTCAAGAATAATAACTAATTACAGTGGCGATATGCGACTGGTGTAAGATCTCTGGCGACATTCACGGTTGAGTGAATGTAGCGACGCTGATGGGTACAAAGCGCGTGTACATGGAGGCCCTCAAAGGCCCAAAGATTCATATTATATAGTAAAGCTAAAGTCTCGTTTGATAATACATCGAGTGTAATAATACGAATTTATAACAAGAATATTGTACAAAATTGTATCTCCTTTCATTTAATAACACGCAAAAAAATATATGTAGCAAAAAGTGTCATGACGCGATAAGAAGTAGGTGCATTTTCTATGAACAAACAAAAAACCTGCTATTAAATTTACTAATCAAGTTTTCTTACCTTAGCTTTCGCATTTTATATATTAAAAGCTGTAGGTTACTCTCGCTCGCATACTTCACTCGAAAATTGCCCATTTTACCGCCACAAAGGCTTTTTCGCGTTTTCCTAGCTAAATTTCCATTTTCCCGAGGCTCCTAGGCCAAAAACGGTGGATTTTTTGATGTGGAACGAGGATAGTTGAGACGGTTACGCCCCTTTATAGAAGATAGCGATTTTTTCGAGTGGAACGAGGATAGAGCAAGTAGGTAACGCCCCTTTCTATACGTTCGACAAATGGCAGACGAAATGCGTTTTGCACGGCATAAACGTCAGAAATGTCAAACTAATTTGTTGTTGTTTAGGCTCTTTTGTAGAAATCACATAAAAACGACCCGATTCAATATTTAAAATTCAGGATGTTGAAAAACAAATTAACCAAATTCGAGATAACACTAAAAACTACCAAAATATGCCAACCACTCCTCTAAATTATAGAGCGCCGGATTTTCCCCACCATAGAGAGTTCAGCCAAAGTCACGTTTACATTTTATTATTCACAGGCGTAGAACCGCGCGCAGTAATGGAAATTAAGTAAAAGGCACTACGCAGCGGTGGTCATGACGCGCTCACCACAGCCAGAGGGCTTTAGCCCGGTTACTGTTAAAACTCAAATACATAAATATAAAAAGCGCTCTTCAAAATGATTCTGAGCAACGGAAAGGGTAGTTGCTTCTTGATTTTGAATCAAAACTTACAAACTGGACCTGCACTTCTAGGTAAATAGTACACGTACACGGCATATTTAATTACATTCGTGAGTTGTCTCACTCATGTATAATAATGCCTATATCCCACTTGTACTATAAATAACTATTATATCGGTAGATGAATAAATAATACACTATGTATTTGATAATATTAACAATTTCCAACAGTTTCATCCGCGTACGCGCGAAGTCTAAATATTTTAAAGCCGATCCCTCTATTTTAAAATATTTGCCTTCTAGATGTTTAAAGATACTAAGATGCTCTATACAATGTTGAAGAACTATCAACAATTAAAACCCCCTTGAGTGCGTTATTCAGCAATTGCCAAGTCATCCTGTCAGTCTGAAAGCTACACAGAAATATGATGAAGCGGTCTATAAGAACAAAAACTGTGTAGTCCGCAATAAGAATTTTAATTTAAATTCCACTGGGTAAATATGTGACGTTTCAAAAAGTTTCGGAAAGAATCAGTTTTTTGAACCTCGGTTCGACGATCCTGAATAAACACATTTAATTTCATGGTTAACGAGACACAACGGCATGGGAGCTTTATTTTTAACGTAAATTAAAGCTGTTTTTTCAGGTATTAAACTAAATTAATTTAAATTTCATAAAACCACTATAATTTCAGACCATTGCCGTCTTTTTTTTAACGAAAAATAATTCAATATAAAATTAAATTTAATTATCGAATGAACTTCATTTAATTGGTTTAATTATTTAGGTTCTTGATATTGCCACGTGGACCCTATACAACAGGGCCGGTTTCGAAATTTTCTCTTTGTTTTATTTTAATGTTTTAAGATGTTTATACAGGGTGTTCCGAACCGACACATAGCAGGTTCATGTAGAAAGTCCCAAAATATTGCAATATTTAAAATTTGATAGTAATAAAACCATAAAATAAAAATAAAAAAAGTAAAATTAAAACTAAAGAAATTGTTCAAAATGGTCACCATTTCCTCTGAAACATAAATTTAATCTTTGCCGAAAATTGAAATTTACTCTGTCTAATAAGTGATCGTTTCGTGTAACATTACATTTATTCGTAATACGATTCCACAAATATACCTATTTATTTATTTAACCAAACATATAGATAGGTGTGTATGTTTGGTTAAATTGCAATATGACAGATTTTGAAAATATGAATAATTCCAAAAACGAACATAAAACACTGTTCCTAGCCATGCTGTATAAGATCAGTTATGTAAGAGTGCTATATATGTGTTCTCTTCTAACCAATTTATAAATAAATTAAATGGAAATACGGGTAGATAGAATTTCCTTTTTTTCATCACTTCCTAATGTGAAACAGTTTCAAATACCTACGTAGATTAATCCCACATAAGTGTTAATATAAGTTCACGTAACTTATAGTTTAACCATTTTAAATAAATATGTGTTGAATACACTGCAGGACAAAAATGCGGCCACGTCATGATCTTGACGTTCACGGATAAACAAATCCAATTTTGCAATTATCAACAGACCTACAATTAGTACTAAAAGTAAAGGGCACAATATTTTCAAAATGTTTCGCTTTCAGTGCTTGCAAAGTGGCAGGTATGCCGTTTTATCGCTACGAGTGTACGTGAGCTTACGAGGAGTTTGGGCGGAATCAGAACTTTACTTTCAACTTTTCCTACGCAATGGTTTCTTTAATGAATGAAGCTGGTGAAGCGAGGTTTAAAATAGTAAATTTTAAGCGGGCAAGGTAACCGAACGATTTTGAAATGTCAGTGCCGAATGGAAATCAGCTCAAAATTACTCAGAAGTAGAAGATATGGTGTTAGATTTTGTAAGTTTTTCTATATTAACCGTGTGAAATAAATTGAGAAAATATTTAAATTGACAAATTCGTAAGAATAATTATTGGTCAATTTTATTAATTATAGGCAGCGCATGGTTAAATTGATACAGTGTAGAAAGTGAATGCTAACAATACCGGCTTTTGATTCGACAGTGTAATAACAATAACTAACTGAAAAAATTTAAAAGTTTAAAAAATTGTGACAATAATGTGTACAGGGTGATCACAGCAAAAACATTAGATTTGGCTATAAATTTGCTACCCTAAGAGCTACCGGAAAACTGATCATATTTCTTGATTCATTTTTCACGAGAATGTAAGTTCTTTTATCAATTGTTATCAAAAAAATCAATCGATGATCGCACTAGTTTTGAATCCTTTATAATAAAAGAATGCAGTTTTAATTGTGGAATTATTTAATCACCAATATAACCTATTATAAACTCTATTTTATCATGTACATGCTTTTGCAATAATAATGACACTTCCTCAAAACAGTTTTTGAACTTCTGGAAGTTCTAACCAGAAGTTTCATTAAATCTCCATTGACGAGTGAAACAACTAAGTAAAGAAACGCAAAATTCATTTTAAAGAGTGTCATTATTGCAAACGATTGTACACGTATACCAATGTGTGTTATATTTGTAGAATGCAACTTCTATTTTTCTACATTTAAAAACTTGTGTAAATTGTTATTGTTCAAATGAGAATATTTGTTATTCATCTGTTATTTCAGACATTTTTAATTTTTGTAATGCCACCTACGGGTATCTTTTATCTTTGGCTTACTTAAATTCAGTTATTGTGTTTTTGTTTTGGTGTATATTGATAAATATTTAAAAAATAATAATTTAGTAGGAAAAACTTAGACCCCCCAGTTTTATAAAGTAAAGTAGGTACCACAACATCCTGCTTCAAATAAAATGTATTGATTTCGTGTAGGTATTTCTATACGTCATTTCCTTGATCACAGGCAAAGTTAGCACCAGAGGGTTCTTGTAATACGACGAGCATATCTCCTATAATAGGTAATAGAATACCAGTGATACCGAAATGAAGTACTCGACTGTATCTAACGTTGAAATCGCTCATTACAATCAAACTATACTAACCCCTTCCGGAAACTTTGTAAAGGTTTATCGCATCGAATTTGCTGACAGCGTAGGCTGAATCATAAATTAGAACTGAAAAGATATACCGCAAAACAAACGATTTACAGTAATTTAAAAATCAATGTTTACCCAAAAATTTAATATTGCAATTAAATTTTAAATTAATTTAAATAAACTTCCGACCACTCGCCGGACTGGTTGCGAGCGTTCCCGAAGTGTAATATGACGTCACGTTATTTGTTGTACTACTTGTCACATTGAAGGTTAACCTGGACTAACGCACGCATTTTCTTTTTCTCAATGTTCCAATATATGTTAAATTTATTTATAAGTTATAAAACAATGTAATTGGTTATTAAGCATTGTTAATCATTAAGTATGTGAAAATGGGAGACAGCAGTTTTGTAAAGGCATCCAGCGATAATTTGCCAAACGTGATTCCAGTTATGCTCATGGAATTCATGCGAACAAGTGATTCTTTTAACGCAGACATTCGAGAAATAACTAAAGGCACAATCATAAGTTTGTTATATTCTTTTACTTTGCACTATGATAAAAATATTTATATATTTTATGAAATAAATTACTTCATTATAAGTTTGACCGAAAGTATAGAAGCATAATTATTAAGCCAGCTAATTTAATAAATAGCAAAATTCATTACGGTTCTTTATTTTTGTTATAAATACGATTTCTTTAAGTAATCACCTTAGGTTACTTAGTTTCTAGAGGGGTAAGTTATAGTAGAAAAAAAGGCGACTGACAAATAAACGCGATTATGTTTGTCGTAAGATGGCGTATCGGTAACGTATTTTAAAATGTTGAAAATGAAGGGAGGTTTTATACAAATTATCGTTATATTTTATATTATTTTTAATATAATAATAGTAATGATGAATTTAAATTAAAAAAAATTATTTCTTTGTTACAGGCATGCAGCAACATGGAAGGTACCCATGTGTTTGGCACCATTTTAATAGTGTCTGTTGTGGTTTTCGATTTGGTACTGTCAGGTAAATCAAGATTTATCACAAACACACACTTTTTATTACAATTTTGCTAATATGATATCATAAACCTTTTCCAGACTTTGAACATATGGTGATCGATCCAGAACCGATATCACTGTCCTTCGGGTTTGACACTCTTTTAACATGCGAAATGAACATAGAACCTGATCGATTCCAGTGGAAATTTTATCCTACAGATGATCCGTACAATTTAAATACTGTTATTAATTTAAGTAATGCAACATTCCATATACTTTCTGATGAAAAGTATACGAAACAGAGGAAACAGTCATCGCTAACAGTGCAGGTATACAATTTTTTTAATATGTGTTACTATAAGGTTGAAAAATACTGGGAACAAATTTTGCTGGTGTTAGGTAGTACATATCTTACAATAACATGTTTTGTTTAATATTCAAAAATTACTTATATACCACATCAAAAATTAATTTTAAAAGGAAACTATAGTTTTGTCTTTTGATTTTAGTCGTGGGACTTGAAATTTTATAGTCATAGTTTTTAGATGTCAACCTCATTTATCATATGGAAAAGAATGACAGGGTTTTTTGGCAGTATCTCCATCTAGTAGTTTCTTTTCTAAAGTTAATGGCTTTCTAAATATAAACATATGTACAAAAAGGCTGCTATTAAATTTATCAAACTTTAGTATTATGTTGAATATTTTTTACCTTGAACATTAGGTAGTTTTTTGGAAATAAAAAATATCAGTAAATATAGTTTTACCTTCTATATTGTTACTAATTCTAGGTAAACAGTGAGAAAGTAGCGGGAGATTATCAGTGTCTCGCCTACTATGGAGCATACGTTGTAGCCTCGGTACCGTGGCTCCTGCGGATAGCAACCCTTAAGCCCTTTCCCAAACAAGAGCCTAAGGATGTTACTACCACCGTTGGTAACACCGTTTTTTGGAGGTGCTTCCCGCCAGAATCTACTCCAGAGCCATTCATAGATTATTATAAAGATAATCAGTACATTGGTGCTCCATACCAAAAATTGCTAATTCAATCACTTATCCTTCCTAACGTGACTGTTGATAAATCAGGAAAGTACAATTGCAGTGCGACTAATACTATGGATAATGTGAATTCAGACACATCTTTGAAACTAAGAGTAGTCAAGAACGCTCCCACCAGGTCACCGTATTTTATCGTCGAACCTAGGAGTACATATGTTGCATTAAAAGGTTAGTGTGGCTATGTTAGGTTTTTCTTAATTAATTATTATTTGTATTCTCTTTAAACAGGGGCTACAGTGTTCCTAGAATGCTCTGCCATTGGTAACCCCGTTCCCAAGGTGGTATGGTTTAAAAAAAATGGCCAGCTTCCTGATAAACGTATTGATATGCTTAGTGGAGGTTTAAAAATCAGTAATATTACTTCTTCCGACGAAGGTGTATATGTTTGCACATTCTCGAACAGTCACGGGTCTGTATCTCATCATATAACTCTAGTGTATAACGAAGAACCCAGCATTGATTGCCTTTTGAACAACACGGAGGTCAAACAAGGAGAAAACATGGATTTAACCTGCGAAACGTCCGGGGTTCCAGAACCGTACATTTCATGGTTTATCAATGGATTCTCCGTGAACAACGACAGCGCGGTAGAAGCTGTAGGCAACAAAATTTACTTTAGACCTGCGGAGAAGCGACATGCCGGGAATCTCCAAATATTTGCCAGGAATAAAGTGAAAACTGTGTACGCCAGCATCATCCTTAGAGTTATACCAATAACTTCAAGCGTAGATCTGTCTTTTACACCGGATCACCCACGTCGCAGACACGGAGGCAGAGCCAGCTCGACAAGAAAACCATTTAAACCCGTTAAAGCTCTCAAATTGGTGCCTCCTAGTAAACCAATAATCTCGAGATTGAACGACGAGGCTGTTGTCGTTCGATGGAGTGTACCTAACAATAACGGGCTTCCTATTAGTTTTTTCAAAGTGCAGTATCGGGAAATAGGCCCCGCAAACTCAAACGATCTCCATACGAGTAAGGGCTCAAAATGGAAAACCACAAATGCAGACATCGCACCAAACATTCAGGTCTACGACGTAACGAACTTAAAGCCAGATCATATATACAAGTTTAGGATAGCAGCCGTGTATAGCAATAACGATAATAAGCTTAGCGCGAATTCCGACAAATTCCATCTAAGGAGGTTAGATTTTGATAAGAAGAATCCTCTGCCGATACCCCTCATTACGCATACGAAGGTTGTTAACGCGACTTCCGTTAAAATTCACTGGGAGGTATGTAAAATACGGAATACGTTTAATGTATTTAAAGCAAAATGTTTCTTCCAGTGCTCTAAACCGGATAATGTGAGTGTGGATGGCTTCTACATTAGTTACATGTCCGCAAGTACGGCTGGGGATTACATGAAAGCTACTGTAGACGGGGAAAATGCCAGGGAGTATGTGATCACCCATCTCCAACCTGACACGATTTACGACGTCAAATTGCAAAGCTTCAACTCAAAATTTGTCAGCGATTTTAGCCCTATCATGAAAGCAAGGACAGGCAGTATGTATATTCTTTCATTATGATAATGTTCATATATTGTTCAAATTTGTAGCCCAGAATAGTTAAAATTACAAACTTCTTTAAAAATAACCACCACAAGACAGTGATAGTAGTGTTTTTAACAATGTCCAAGATCCTCGTGATCAGATTGCTTTTGGCGCCAAGTGAATTTACTTTTCTTAAGTTGGTGTTTAAAAAGTTACTAACTAGGGATCTCTTCATAATTTTGTTATCCACTTACGTTTTTGTCATTTGTATAATTTATAAATGTTTATATACCAGAATTTCTGTGTTTATCCGCAAATTTATCTTTTTTATGTATGGTAATCTAAAATTTTAAGGTTACATTTTGTTTATTAGTTCTTTTGCCTTCGGGGAATTTTGTGGTGCTAACATTTGGTTCCCTAACGTTTATGATCACATGGGTCTTAGGCCTCTGTAATAATTTTCTTCTAAAAATTACAATTTTATCTGCTTTTTTTGTCTATATCTTAATAATAGCATCATTCACACGAAATTTGATATTTAGGTGTTTTTTAGGCAGCACTTTGCATCTAAAGCTTCTATAATAGAATTGTTTTCGGAAGGCGAAGAAGGCAATCAAACCAAGCGTTGGTGAAACCTGACATATACCTATGAGCCCTTTCCATTTGTTTGTAATATAGCTAAGTCATGCTCAGATACGACCCTTAATAAGGTACGACTAACCGACTAACGTTACGGAGAAATTACCTTTACTAGGCCAATAAGATGTACTCTTGTCAAAAACAGATGGTATAATAGAGTCAAACTTGGATAGTTGGAATATGTTGATCATTCTATTGCATTGTGTTGATTCTTCTGTTGTTGTGTGTGTGTGATTCAGTTTTAACAAAATTTGAAAATAGCACCCAGTTATACCTGTCACAAGCAGAGATAAGTTGAAATGAAATAAATGTATACATTTCGTCTCACCAACCTTTTATTGCCCACTTTGCCTACTGAAAACGATTGTACTATAACTTTTTGTCCCTCAGTATATTCAATTTCTAGTTCAAGGGTAAATTGGGCTAGAGCCTCATATTTCAAACCTTTTAAAAACACCCTATAAATAATAACTTCCTTGTTACGTTTATTTGATTGAATTTTTAATGTTAAATTTTTTTAAAGCACTTGTGTATGCACTCTGAAAGCACGCAAAAGCAGTCACCCAAAATAATTTTGATATTACCGTTTTGTAAATTAGCGACTGCAACATCATAAAGTATATTTTCCACAATTCCCCATGTTATATACGTACAAAAAGTCATATATTTAGTCTTCATATAAACTCTATTTAAATATTTTAACCACTTATATCCTTTCAGCTAACTACTCATCGACAACTCCTTCCCCGATTGTTGCGGCTGAACAAAAAAAGGCTGGTTTTGGAAGTTTATACGTAATAATAGCCGGAGTTGTAGGAGGAATCATTTTATTAATATGCGGGATTGTTTCTGTAATTATATGCAGGAAGTGGAAGAAAAATAAAACAGGTAAATATATATCTTCTAACTCCGAAATAACTCCTCACTATACTATTACAAAACCTGTGTTTAGACAAACGCGACAAGTCGACTGTAGAGGATCGTCACATACAGGCTGAAGGAAACGAATACGTCGAATATGGACAAAAATCGAGGGCGAACGGTGTTCTCCCGAACAACAGAATAACGATTACTCCTAATCCTTTGGCGGAAGCTGACAACAAGGTGAGGTACATATTTATTTTTCTCTTCGTACAGATTTTATTTTTATTTGTATTCATGAAATACTTTTTGCAGAGACGCAAAGATATAGATCTGTGTAAACACACCAAAGAAAGGTACTTTTTCCAATAACCACTGATAACATATGAAAAGTGTGTCTAATAGTTATGTGAAAAATATGTCCGAAGCACGGCAAAGCGTGTGTTACCTTTACAGCATGATATTTTTTTTTATTTAATTTGCACTCCATTTTAACCGTTTCACAATTGATTTCTTCCACACGTATTTTGATCAACATAATGGAATATTTGTGTTGACGTTTTGTTACAATTAATAATTATATATGTAGTGTGTTGTATGTTTACACTAGCCTCTATTATTGGTCAGTGTTGACGCTGCCGTTTAAAATGTAGAATAAGAAATGATTCTCATTAATAAAGTAATATACAGGATGTCCGGAAATGATACAAAAAATTAATGCCACAAAGTCTTAGAATATTTTTTAAAACCTCAAAGTTAGCGGGGTTATAGGACATCAAAAAAAGTTCTATTTGAAGGCCAAGGACAGTTTAAACCCTTTGGCGTTGCAGGATATGCATCAAATTAAGAACGTGGATACAAAGGTACGCTAGTGTACACAAATAGAAAAAAATTGATACAAAAAAGTGATTAAAAGAAATTTATTTATTTTTTTTTGATGCCCTGTACCCGCTAATTTTGAGTTTTTGAAAAATTTTGTATGTCTACTAGATTCTCATGTCTTCATAACAATTTATGATTTTTCTATGGAAGCCATAAAACAGTAATTTTGGCATAAAATTTTGAGTTCAACGATGTATCACACTTGGATGAAGACGTTTTATTATGGGCCAAAAAACATAAATGTTTAATCATAGTTGCCATGACAAACAAATGCAAAATTTGACATTTCTGTTCTTCTTGGTCGCTTATTTACAGCAACACATAGTTTCTTTATTTTTAAAAAGAAATTATATTTATATTATGTAAGTTATTAAATTGACATGGTTGGGTTTCCATTTAATTGAAAAATCCAATAAGGCATCCATAAGAAAATAAAAAAATTGATTATGAAAATATAAGGATCTAGCAGGCTTGGAATTTTGCCTCATGTAAACAATTATTATTAATAAAGAAAATGTGTGCGTTTAATAATAGCACACTAGAGATGCATACAATTACTATATGCCCCAAAATGTCTTGATGAAGTAAATATCCAAGAGTGTTAACACAGAGGCAGTTAATTTATTTCTCTTGGCGCCCTCTAGGTTGCAAATATGTACATTAAAAGTACCTGATTGGTTTCATGATTTTTGAGATATTTACTTCCGATTTGGGGCCCTGGTATGACGAACACTGAATCTGTTTCATTGTCTTTCATGTAGTTGGTTGTTTTACTTCATACGCATCTTTTTGACAACGCATAGGGCTCCCATCAGTTCTTGCTTAGAGACGTAAAGAGGCTGACGTGCATGTTTGACGCGGTTTGCAAGCAAAATAGTTGTATCTCTGTCGCAAGCGCACATTCTTGTTGGCTTCGCAACTAACTACTAATAGCCTATTTTGTGTACTGCTTTTTTATTTTATTTTTTATTACTCACTACTAAACCTAGGTTAATTTCGTCTTATTTCCAGAAATTTCTAGCTCGGTTGTTTTCCAGAATCAGAACATGATTGAGATGTCTCGTTTGACAGCGCAGAATAACAACTGCGCGTCCATTCATCAAGAATCCTCGTCGGGATCGTCCGCCTGCGAAGAATCTCCCTCCGATTCGAATGAAAAAAGTAACGTAAAGAATCCGGAGTCGTACCCGGATAAAAGCAAGCATAGCAAAGTTTCTCTGGAAAATGTCTCGTCTGGGGAGAATTATGTATAGTGTGTGATATTAAAAGACGTTACTCAGCAAATCTGACATTTTACATAATTGTTCCAGTGATATTTTCCTTTCGAAGACTGAAGATAGATTTTAATTTTGTGTAATAGAGTTCACAGCGATGTTATATGTTTCTTCGATTTTATAACTTACCAAATGTGTATAATATGCATTTTTCATGAAAATAAATCATTTCGATGAGAAGGTAAGTTATTTAATCGAACAGTATATTATCTGAATCACATACAGTTTATGGAAAACTATAAATGCTTGCTGTGTCATATTTTTCTAAAAGTTACTTAATGAATTAATTTTTTATATTTAATGAAATAAGGGATTTTATTCTGTGATGTTTTATCCGATATAATATACTGCTATCCTTCTTTATGTGTACAGGGTGTCTCACTTTTAAATAGCAGGAGTTCAAAAGACTTTAGAAGACCTCATTTTGACATTAAAGGTTCCTATAAATATGGGTCTAAAATGCTTAGTTTTTGAGATACGGAGCATCAAATTTTATTTTTAATATTCAACGAAATGTTTCATACATAACTAGGGCTCTCAGAGAAAGCCGCAATTCAATGGCGTGCCAAGCGGGTCACCCAAGCTGCCTCAGAATGTTTTTCACAATCACGTCACGTTAGTATACTGTTGCCTTTGTTATCATGCGGGTGTTGTGTAATAATCCTATCCGTTGGTGTTTATAGTCGTGTACTTTTGTTGTTGTTAATAGCGGCGCGGATTGCCCGCAGTACTCAGGTCTGAAGACACATTGTACATGCCCCTGATTATAGTGTTCAAAACAGGGCCGTACTGCGCGTAAAAGCGAGCACCAGCTCTGCTGGAATCTCTCTAATGTCTTGAAGAGACATAAAAGCCGTCCCAAGATATTCATGTCTTTACCAATAAACAGACACAGTTACAATGGATGTGAATCGAATCCTCATCTGCATTGTCGCAAAGTCTGCACCTCGCGATATTGCTTAAGCCAATCCTATGTAGGTGCTTGTTCAGATGTTCGTGGCCTGTTAGGAGACCCGTGAGAATCCTGATGTTGCTTCTGTTAATGCATAATGTTTCGGTTTGTGTCAGCCCATGGGTCCCCATGGTTGTGTATTATAGACAATTTAATTTGTTGCTTTTTAATAAATAATAATAAAGTATGCCACAAGTGGGAAAGGGTAAAAATCGGCCATTTGCTGACAGTCAATAAAATTATCGGCGAATTACTGGAGTTATTATAATGGTGCCACAGTCATTTGTAGTGTGTGACAGAGACCTGATGTGCTGAGACAAAAGGGATTGTAGGTGTCATGTAAATAATTGCAACATAAAAATATAATAAAATATCCGTTGCATACACTCAATAAACAACCATCCTGGGACTTCTGGAACAGATAGAATCCTCAGCTGCCGTTACCAAGTCGTGCAGCGTTATGCAATTACCGCATTCGCAAATAGTAACGTAGAAAGCGATTTGCAAACTATTTACACTAACTATAGTAGCTTACATGGCGCCATCGAAAAACTACAAAACAGTGTCTTGTCATTCACGGACTCAGTACAAATAGTGGATGAAGTAAATTGCCTGCTGAAGACTATAAATGATGAAAAAATGAGGGTGTTAGGGGAAAAGTTTGTGAGTGTGTTAATGAAAGATGTCGGTCGATTAAGACAAATTTGTATCTCCACCACTAGAATTAATTTGCGATGATTTTCAGTGTAGAATTATTTGCTCTGAAATACTAAGTCTTTCGCCGCAACATGATAATTTTTTTGTCACTGGTTATTTCGTTAAAAAATAAATATATAAAATTCAACGCCCTGTATCTCAGAAATAAAGCATTTTAGGACCCATAGGAACTTTTAGTCTCAAAATAAGATTTTCTAAAGACTCTTGAAGTCCTCCTATTTAAAAGTGAGATACCCTCCTGGATACTTATAGTTAATAACCAGTCCAGCTTGTAGAGGAGAATACTAGATGGCGACTCTCTCAGAAAACCCCCGTCAAGCAAATAACATAAATAAGGGTGACAAGGATTTTTTGTAGTATCACCATCTAGTATTGTCTCTCAAGTTTAAAGATTGTCTAATGTGTATGAGCACGGCCGCTATCGATTTTGTCAGGCTTTAGTAATTTAATTTTGATGAATGGTGTCAGTTGTTTTATGTTTCGACACGGGCGAAATGATTTTAAGCGTTACACGAAAGTATTAAGACTTTGGCCTACATTGTACATTAGTTTTTTAAAGTGATTGTAAATAAGACATATGTATATAAGAAATTATCGGAAATATCTTGACTTAGAACGTCAAATGGTAATTTTAAACTATTATACTAATTTATTTTGTACTTATCATTTATTTATAAATATCTGAAGACTAAACTGTTTGCCATTAGTTTTAGTTTAATTTATTCAATTGATTAATTTTTATTCACAGTGCTAGGCAGCTATGTAATTTTATGTTATGTACAAGGTGAGCCAAATTTGTTTTATTTTTTTTTCTTTGAAGCGGCAAGAAAAAAATTGTATTGCCACTACATATTAATTGTTTGTTTTTTAAGTGATTGTGTACCTTAAATGGCTAAGATATTTCAATATAAATCCCTCGAGGTTGTTTTAAGTAAACGAGTTATTTTATGAACTCGTCTTTTCATTTTATTCGGTTCACTTTGTACATTGTTTCGTTTCCAATTTTTATTTTTTGTATGTGTGTATATAGGTCAAAAAATGATTAATGAAATGTACAACCTGAAATTTAAAGTACTTACAGCTTATTAACTATTTAATAAAAACCTTAGTTTTTTTCAGAATTATTTTATACTTATATTTTTAATTAGAATTGTATGTTCCAAATCTTCTTTATTAAAAAAATTCCACGTGGTTGTTATTTTATGATACACTTTTGCTATGTTGAAATAAAAGATGTTATTGTTGACTTCGTTGTCTTTTATTTAGCGTCAAGGTTAGAGGGATCTGAAATGCACTCGAACAGGTAACATATACAGTCCCATGACAAACTTCTGCGATCGATATATGGAAAAGCATATAGTATGCAGGGTGATTCTGAAAATTTCATTACTTACCAATGTCAGTACGGCTTACTTTCTAAGTTTTTCACGTTTCTGCCTCTTCTGGTGTTATTGGAAGTCGATTCCAACTTGGTTATTTTAAATGGAACACTCTGTATATTGCATATTTGCGATTGTTAAATTTTAAGTCAATTTTGTATACATCGTTTGTACCTAAATTCAGTTTTCGGGTTATACAGGGTGATTAGGGGAACCCCTAATAGAGCACATGTAGGAATAAATGTGACAATAAGCGTTTAAATCACAAAGATTTGGTTTAGAATGCATGACCTACTCAAAATAAAATATCAAATAATAATGGCTTTAGCAAGAATAGTAAAAACCGCTTTACATTAACAATTTCTTTGTCAATTAATTGATCAAGTGACTTCGTCAAGTCAATTGACAAATGTAATACTAAAATTTGGACGTCAAATAAATTGATGAAGAACTTCGTCAAGTTATCGACGACTTAAAACTTGTTCTAATTTTTCGTCAATTTTTACTTCAATTCAGGAATACCAACCTAAAATAAATGCAATGGAAGCTTTTTTTGCCCTAAAATATGATTATTAAAATTATTTTTCATTTTTAACAGTTTTTGTTTCGTATACAAATGGGAATGATATAATGTCAAAAGTTAAAATTACTTTTAGGTTAGTACGGGTGACATCTGACAGCAAAATTGTTAAGAAACTTGCCAAGCCCTGAACATAATGTAAAACCAAAGTGCGACCTTGAAGAAATTGATGAATTAATTCATCAATTTCTTTGTCAATAAATTGTTAGTGTAAAGCCCGCTTAATAAGAATATTTTCAATGCTATCTCAGTAACCGTTGATATTCGACCATGTTTATTAGGTTTTTTTGTTCACTTTTGCCCCCTAAACACTCTTTTCGAATATTGGGAGATCCTCCCCAATCACCCATAAGGTGAGAAAAAAATGAGGATTGCAGCACAAATAAAAATGTTATCCTGAAAACTGACAGTTAATGTCAGTTTTTGAAATAATAATCTGAAACTGCTACATCTGAAAATGATTGGATGAGAAACCACAGACTTCATAAAAAGGCTGTCAAAAATTAGGTGACAATTTAATAAATCGGCAAACTCGATTCATTTCAAACAGAACAAATTTCCGAGATATAAGAATTATTTGCGATTACAGCCAAGCACTGGCCCTCTGGCGGTGACAAGTAATACTAGCAAAACAAGGTAAATATTTTTCTTACGTGCGAGTTGTTTGTTGTAGCTGACAGTGTGAGACATTTTGTTGTATTTCCTTTAAAAATGAGTGTTTAGTGTGATTTTTGAACACTAGTTATTTTAAGATGAAAAACTGCAGCAGTTATTGTCAAAAATAATTAACTGTCAAACTATTGTTCAGTTCATGGTGCCCTTCATAGTCTAAGAAAAATCTAGAATTAAGTTTCCATCTTTTTCCGCCAGTTGGTAAAAATAAAATTTTTAACAATAAAATTTGGAAATCAAGAATTTCTGAGATGTAAGGCATGGATTAAGACTTACAATGGGAAAATCCATGTCAAAAAACGTGTGGGAGCGAGCAGAGCAAATAGACTGCCAGTGAAGATGTTATCAACATCTACACGGATGGGTCAAAAAAGAAGGAAGGTGCAGGATGTGGGATTTATTCCAGATCCTTGCATATTCGTTGTCAGTGAGCAATGGATAGGCATGCTACCGTAGTGCAAACGGAATTAGCAGGTATAACCATAACTGCCAAAGGAATTGCCTGTAGACATACAACGGGCAAAACCATCAGAATCTACACAGATAGTAGACAATCACTACTGACATTACGTAATTATAAGATAACAACTAGATCAGCATGGGAATCCCACTAGGCATTGGTAGTGGTCTCAACCGACAACAGTATATCTGTATGCTAGGCAAAGGGACACGAGGTGCAATGGCAATAAAGTAGCTGACGAACTGGCTAGGAGTGCATCGGGTCTGAATATTTACGGACCCGGACCCTCCATTATACTTCCGTTGTCAGCAATTATTGAAATTATAAAATGATACACCCATAAAGAGTTTAAGAAACGCTGGGATGAAGCAAATGGCTCCAATTTGGCAAAGGAGTCCCTAGGGTACCCCTGCAAGGATACAGCCAAAAAGTACCTGGCTATGTCTAGGACAAGCCTCCGTCTAGTGACAGGTATTCAAACTGGACACTGCTGGTTAAGAAAGCACCTCTATAACATGAGGAAGTGTGATACACCTCTTTGTAGGGGTTGCGAACAGGAAGACGAGACAATATTCTATGCACACTGTGAGTGCACTGCCATCTCGTCAATAAGAGAGTCCGTGTTGGGAGAGCGATGGCCTACATTAGAGAGATCGCCCTGAGCAACGTCACCACCTTTTTCTCCTTATTAGGTTGGCTGACGGCTTAGGTGGACTGATCTCCTAATGGGAGGAGGTACAATGGGACCAATGGGGCCTAAGTGCTGTAGCCGTTTCGCTACCCTCCCCTTAATTCCAGAGCAGAGCAAATATAACAAAGCCTAGAATGGAAAAATCCAACTTAAAAAAGTTTGAGAATAAAATGACGGTGAAAATGCTAGCAACTAGCGCCCTCTATTTTGTGAAAAAAAAACCTAATAACACTCTTTCAGCACCACCAAAAACGTACCTATGTCAAATTTTAATCAAATCTGTTGGTCATTAAACACATTACATCCAAAACTTGATTTTTAAAAATTGTCTTACACGCCCGTATATCGATAGTGGCCTTTCGTGGTGAGACACAATGTATTATTGACGTAAAATTAAGAAAATATTTCTTTTACTGCAAGGTGGGTGGTTCCAAGAAGAAACAACGAGATTTAATATACCAGTGTTTTTTTATTCAAATCATAATAGCATACACGCAGCTGTGTAGTCGATTACAATTACAATAAAATTTCAACATGACAGTCAACCTGCCGAGCTCGAGAGATGTTCAATCATGTCAAATATTCAATTTACGGTGTGACTTTGGCGCACATTAAAAATATGTTATTTTAAAGGTATGCGCCGGTACTGTTATAATCTCACATCTCCACCTATCACTTAAAATATGAACTAATCACCTCCAGATTAACATAATGTCAATACGTGTCACTATTTTTGACAGCAAAAAAATCGACCGAATATGATCCTCGTTGCTCTTTACTAAAATAATAATTCAGAAAAAGCACATTCCATTAAACTAAAAAAGATATCTCGTAAATAATACTTAGGAAGCTAAGGTTTGAAAACACTCGATTAAAAAATTACAAAATTATAAAACGGGGTGCATAGAACATCCCTCTTGTATAGTAGTCGATCAATTTGAAAAATTTTACGTCTCCAGTCTAAAATTATATCGAATCTCACTAATTTCCATAAAAAATATATTATACCTTAACGTTATCTAAATCTGTGACTGCTATAAATCTATACAATTTATTCCATGATAAACTGTCTACAAACCAAATAAGAAAGAAAGAAAAAATAAATGCAGTATTCAGAAGAGGGTAGCAATTTCTATAAATTTTACATCACGGTAAACTGTTCCAAAAATGAAAGTTAGCCGTAGATTAGTAGGAATGGAATAAACACGCATCAGTGGCGTAACGTCGGGAAACAGGAGAAATTCTTGAAACGTGATATGTTACCATAAATTTTTGCAGTTTACTTCTTTCTTGAAAATGTCTTAACTTTAGTGCCGCTACGCCTCTGCGCCCATTCCATTGCACACAGGGTGAACTTTAAGTAACAGAAAACAGAGTAAAAGTAGATTCTTAACAACATATAGCCAAACTTACCTTAGTCCCCAGTTGATGGTCAAAAAGGTACAGGGTGTCATAGTTAAAATTTAATTTTTGATATTTGTAAATAAATTAAAAAAAAAATTCAAATATATGCATACATTTTGGAAATTGGGGTTTTTTGGAGGCTAGAACTTCAAATATGTTTCTAATTTTGACGTCGCTAGTGCCATACGCGGCGCCCTCCATTAGTGACGGTTATCTACAAATATCGAAAATAAAACTTTAACTGACCCTTTTTTATCATCAACTTTTAGATGAAGGTATCATGGCGTCAAGTCAAGACTCTACTTTTGCCCTGTGTGCCATTGCTTAAGGGTCACCCTGTATAAAGAAAATAACCAGTTCACCGCTGACATAACAACAATATTATCTCTGATTATTATAAATTTGTACCATACGTAAATCAAACAAAACTATAAAAATCGATAACCTTATATAAATATCTCAACAAAAATACCAGCTCATAAATAGTGACAGTTGTCGCACACCCTCACGGGGTACTCCCAGCCGCGCACCGGTACGGGTTTCCTCGCCTTGGAACAGTCGTCGCAGACACCCTTCCCGCAGCTCCTGCAGTGGTGGAGGTACAGGAGAGGTCCGAAAGATTTCTGACATATCGAGCAGGTGATGCATTCGTCGTCCGGCGTCCAGTACACGGGTCTCGCGGCGTCCTTCAGTAATTCCTTGGGTTTGTCGTAGACGACTGATTTCACAGCAGCCAGGGTGTTGACGACTGTCTCGCCTATCACTCGGGCGCGGTTTTCCGTACCGTCAGAGTTGGTGGTGAGGCTGGGTGGGGAGTCTCTGTAGCACTGATCGCACACCCTCACGTCCGTGAACCAACCCCTAGATGGGACGGGCTGCCTTTTGGAGGAGCAAGGGTCACATATGGCTTCGCCACACGCGCGGCAGTGGTGTCTTCGAGCGGTATCGGAGAAGGGGGTGCGGCATATGTAGCAGTCCTGCGGGGAAATTTTTTTTTTATATTTTTTCAAAACTAATAAATTGGAAAACATCCTATATTAATATTACATATTTTCGGGTTTTCCAAGTGAATTTAAAAAATGTTTGAGGTTGCTGTTATTTCCATGTACAGTGCCTTCATAAATGATTACAAGCCACGTGATCAAAGTCGAGATTCTCCAATCAATCGCAGAGCAATTCATATGTGAATATCCTTTTCCTCACTACGGCAATTGAGAGAGATATGAAATCTATTTGCATACGAGTTGTTCTTTGAGAATCATAGTCCTGGTCACGTGGCTTGTAATCATTTATGAAGGCACTGTATAAATACTTAGCAAAATGGTTGTTTAAATTTATTTTTCTACAAAACTGTTAAAAGTGGGCTTTTTAATTGTCATTTTTGATGTTAAAAATGTCATTTTTTGACACGCGTGTTAAAAGTACTGGTTGCTACGAAAATTTTGGTTCATAAACATTGCAATCTGTGTGGTATTTTTTGATTTCTTATTTTTATTGAGTTTAAAGTTCTTCCGATTGTTTTGTAGATATACGTGTTAAAAGTGATTTTATTTTGTTTGTGAAGTTAAAAAACTCGCTACACTCGTCATCTTCACTCACAAAATAAAATCTTACTTTTTAACACGTATATCATAAATATTGCCACAATCTATTACAGTCCGGCGTCTTCACGTCGGCTCCTTTGATGTCGAAGTCTCAGATTTCGGTTTTTCAGACGACCAAAAGATGACTGCGCATTTAGCCGCGCACATTCGCGCGTTCAACAAGCACAGTGATTTGTCTCCCACTTTGTCGTGGACAAATGAATTTCATTGGTGTTCAATGCGCATTTAGCCACAACCTCTGGAACCTTCACTCGGCAAACTGTATAAATAAATAACGCCAAAGACATGGATGTACTTTTTGGCAATAATCTTTCTCTGATCATGTTATACAAGTAAGCATATAAAACTCTTGGTTTTCTCATTAGAAACACATCATTTAACGATATAAATGCTCTTAAGTGTCTTTACTTTTTCGTTGGTACACTCTAAGCTTAAATATTGCAGTCTTATTTGGCATCCTCATTACAACTTACATATCCAAGAAGTAAAATGAATATGTAACAACAGAAAGCAAATAATTGTTAAAATTTAGGGTTAGAATAGCAAATGTGTGTCTTACAAACGGTTTTTAAAAGTAATTTTTTTTTTTTGAGGAGAATTTAAATAGTAAAAATGGATAAACAAAACATCAAGAATTTTATTTTTGATATTACTTTTGTTCTACCCGTTTTATTTTTCGATATTTCTGTACCTAAAAACACCACAAATTTGATCACTTTATGATGAGAAATACGGTGATTTTAAGAGCATCTAATTTTTATTTTTTAGAAAATAGTATTCAAATAAGCACAACTTTCACTTAGTATTCCAACAAGCAGAAATTTTAGAAAAACAACTTTTTTTAATTAATTTTATTAACATAATGATTATTCATCCGACCTTAAAACGTGACTGAATTCTCATTATAATATACTAGATAACCAATTTGAGTCAACATAATATAATACTAAGAAACGAATAACGCATGATGTAATCATTTTAGAGGTCGTCGCTGTTTAATAGTAAAAAATCCTATATTCCTTCAAACACAGTAAAAGTAAATCTTCCATAACATAAATTAAATGTGAAATAGCAAGCCACAAATTCAATTAAAATAATTCAAATACTCGGAATTGCACTTACCCTACTCTCAAGGTTGGATTTCCAACAAGGGGGCGCAATTTTGTCAGCTGCCAGCTCGCTTATCATCTTCTTCGGCTGTGCCCCAACGCTAGCCACCAGGTCCGAAATCATCGTCACGCCATCTATTACTTTCTGAGCGGAATTCTGCGATCCCAGCAACGATTTCTCCTGAAAATAATATTTGTCCTTTTCTTCAATTAAAAACATCGGGAAGAATGTCGTATGCTAATATTTAAGGATGAAACCAACAACTCGTCGGAACACTTTAATTAGTTAATAAACGTCAATAAATGTTCCGACGAACGTACTGATTTCATTCGTATACACTTACGCCTGGCCATATGTGGACTATTTCGGCACGAACCGCGCTGTCTTCGGGGTTTTTGTTGCCATACCAGTGTTGTCTACTTCTGTATATCTCACCACAATTCGGACATTCAATAACGTATCCCGACCACACGTAATTGAAATAACTAGACCAGGAATTCTCGGAAGTGGTTTGATAACTGGGTTTTACAACTATCTTATTGCCGTTTTTATAACAAACCTAAAATAAATTTGCACTATTTAGGATAAGAAAAAGAGTGGTCCAAAAATATAAATTACACATGAATGTGGCAACAATGCAACTGTTTACAACATACACTGGCCTATGATACCGCTCACTCATATTTGATACTTATTGCATCATCTTTCATATGTTGTGTCTCAATTTGTGACAAACTTTTATATATAAAATTACTGTTTAAAACCTAACTGCCAAATGCATGTTGCTGCATGAATTATTAAATTCAATCTTTTTATAATGCAGCAAACCTTGTAACTAGTTTAATACTGCATATTTTTTATTTATTACTTTTTCATAAAGCTTTATTTTTTATGATAAATTAAGTAATTATAGTTTTGTTTGGTTCATGGCATAGAGGTAATTGCCACTCTATGTTTAGAGTCTACTTTAAAAAACATTTAACAAAAATATACTAATAATTTGACTTGATTTGAATTTTTTCTCCCTAATCAACGGTAACAAAATTATGACAGCTACAGTTCTTGATTATGTGACGTTTCTCACGTATCATGTCAGGATTGTCAGGTATTTATACATACCTAAACATATTTACTGTGAATGTTTTTCTTAGGGCTTTTTTCACAACACAGAATAAAATGTGAAATAGTTGTGTGTTCAAAATGACTTATGGTGCTTGTGAAAAACATTTACTATACAAACATCTCGTATCCAGAAAGTTTTATATACATTCACAAATATCAAGCAAACACTAGAGAAAAACACTACTATAACAAATAATATTAGGTTAACAGCGGCACCTGATGGACTGCAATTCTGTCGTACTTTACAGTTTTAAATATTTTTTGGGGAATTTCAGTTGTTTACTTCATTAATACTGATATTTTGAATCATATTATTACAGAAGCTTTTACTTAACCTAAATTGTTCTTTGGTTTGTAATTTTGTAACACAGGTTTGCATTTTATTGCAGTTGTATTTTTATTTGTGAGAAAATGTATTTGTAGAAAAACTATTCGTTTTAGACATTTTTCATAAGTGTCATATGAGTCTTTAGTTGCTTTTGGTCAGATATACAACCCCTTTTAGTTTTTATTCAGATACCCTGTGTTTAGTTATTATTTAAATTACCACTGATGTACAAATAGTTTTTTTTTGTTTTATATAAAAATATACATAGTTACAGTAAAAAAAACTTGTTGAGAAATAAAATACAGTCCACTTAATTATAAATCTAGCAAAACACCCTGCATCACAAACCTAGAAAAAATATAGACTGCGTTGGTTCATGATATAGGTCACGTGACAGGTGCCGCGTTTTCTAGGGACCTTAGGTCCAGAAAATGGATATTTTATTTGCTTTATGATGGCGGTTGTGCAAACATGATGGCTGCATTGCAATCTGAAATTAACTAACTTGCTGTCATTTTAAATGTCATTAAAGAATGTGACATGAATGTGACTAATAGCAGTAAACAAATGAACTTCACGGTACAATACAACCAACGTAAACTGGCATAAAAACCATTGTTTAGCAAATCTGGACGTTTTAGGGCAGCCATGAATTTGCGGTCGCCGGCAATATGACACTGGCACAGTCTATATTTTTTCTAGGTTTGTGCCTTGCATATACCTTAATGTAATAATAACAATAATAAAATGTATTTAATAGAAACAAATGAACATATTTTTTTTATTAATACATGCAAACTCTTCAACAGTTTCATTATTTTATAAAAAAAATTCAAGTAATAAATTTGTTAATCTAAAATGCGTATGTTTTGTGGAACTGTTAAAATGGGCAGATGGTCTCAAATTTTTTAGTTTTAGTTTATAATTTTTACTGCAATGTTCTATAGTATAAAATTTATTTTTTGCATGTAATATGCATAAATAGGGCTTGAGGTTGATGAAGGTTGTAATTTGGAAATATATAATTTATCGTTACCATCAAGTTTTCACGGTTCAGTTGCTGATTTAAATTAAAAAAACCCTACAGCATAATGAAAGAAAAATATATAAGCAAAAAATTTGCAGAAATAACCAAAGTATACAAAACTAGCAGATGGGTAAACCAGCAGCATCAGTAATTATTTATCTTAATTCAACTTACTATAAAGAAGACATTTTAAAACTAATTTTTACTACGTTTTTTCTTTTTTGTAATATATTGTTTTTCATCTTAATTCTAGTAATTATAAACTACCAATAAATTTGAAGAGTTGATTTTAAGCCTGCACAATAGAAGTAAATGACTTGCAAAATAACTCATAATACTGTTAGGATGGTATTTACTTTGTTTTGGAAAAATTAATGAGCTTTCTTTAAATAAATATTAACTCGAGATGTGTTGATTGGAATACAGCCAAAAGCATTAATATAGAATCTGATTTAGGCGTAAACATAAAGGTTTACTTTATGTATAACACCTACTTGTTATTCTATTGAACTTGAAATAAACTTTCTAGGATGCAGCCATGTACTTAATAGTACTCGTAAAAATAAACCTATTATCAAATAAAAATCCTCACCTTACACAAATACACACAGTTCTGATACTGATGTTGATATTTACAACTCTTATCGCTGTGATGTGGTTCTCCTTCTTCTTTGTGACCCATTGATAGAACACAACTGTTTTTACACGACTGACATTTATCTGTACAAGTAAAAAAGGCGGGCAAATACAACTGGGGGCTGGCGTCGCTTATCTGGTTTTGAAACTTCTCGTTTAAACTCTGAAACAATATAGTATGACGAAATTTTAGAAAAAAGAGAAAAGTATAAGTGTATTCACCTTCAGAGTCAGATATACGTATTTAGCATCTCTAGGCGACCTGACTTCGGTACTTTCCAGTTTCTCGAACAAAGGGTTCTTTAATTTTTCGAAAGATGTGACTGAATTAGTTGTTTTGACACCGATATATTTGATGAAGCTAAATGCATCGTATGACATGTTCAAATCAGCGAAAGTACTCTGCAATATGTCCTCCACGGATTGAGTAACACTAGCACTTTGGTGTAAGGTGTCCGTATAATGAGTTTCGTGAAATATAATGACACCTGGACCTAAACCACCTGCAATTCTCTCACAGTCTGTTTTGGCTAGTACTTTTTTAAGAGCAGCAGAAAAATGTTCTTTGTATGCCTTCGAAGCACCTCCCAGAAATGTGTACATGTCACGTTGAAGTCGTTCTGCTCTCGTTCTGTATATAATTACATCCGAAACTGCCAGTACCTTCAATAGTAGACGAACACGTTGATGTTCATTCTTCGAAATACCTAAAGAATAAAAAAAATATGTACCTGGCTACTATGTCAAATACATTTTGGAACTAACCTAGTAAGCCCTCAGTGTCCAGACATATTACATTTAAATCAGAATTATACATTGCCCATACCCCTAAGGTACACGAAGTTTGTGCGGTGGATGTGCGAAACACTTCTTTCCCACCAAAGAAAATTTTGTTTAACGTGTATGACTTCCCTTCACCAGTATTCCCAAATATCGCAACCACTTTAACCTTGGTGTTGGGTTCTATATTTAACGATTTTAGAAAACTCTCTACGGAATTAACTCTAAGTCGTTCTCGATCATCCAACAATAAGATGCTTTTGTGTCCTTGTCCATGGTGATCAATATCGTCACTTAAATTCAAACTGGACAACTCTTGGTAGATCACACCATTGTTTAATGTCGGATCACCTGCAGCACTTTCTAAATCGCTGTAGATGAGATTTGGTTCTAAAGATTTTAAAATAGGCGATCCAACAGTAATATGTTTAGATTTCATATGTCGTCCAGCTAATGTATCCATGATTGTGAAAAGAAAATATTCCTGTTCGTATTAGCTGCAATTGATATGCAAAAATGTTTGGTTAAGAACTGAAATAAACTAAGAAATATATCTAAAAGTAATAACAATTTGAGCGTTATCTCAAATTAGAAGTAAATAAAACCTCAAAACTATAAATTTATCATCTAGATTAGACGCTTTCTTAAAAAATGTTGACGTGTTATTAAAATGAAGCGCATTAAACGTGTTTACACACAAAGAATAACGTAAAGCTGGGGTAATATTACTTACCATGTAATAAAATCACATTATGTTAAAAAAAATAGCTAAGTCTTTAAACATCAAAATGAACTATTTATACATGATTTGACACTAAAATTTGACATTAGATAAATAACGCATTGAACAGTGTACAAACACCTCTGTCCATTTTTAAGGTCAGAGCAAAGATAAAGAATTCAAGAAAATTAAAATTACTTTCTTTTATCACGAAAATGTTTATCCAAAAATAGATATATTATTGCAGATATGTGAGATCGTTATAAATTAACAATTATTATTAACACATGTTAAATTAGCACAACTGACAGATTTAGAACAGAATGAGAATATAAAATTTCAAGTATTCAAACAATTTCTGGCCTTGAAAAAGAGAAATAAAATAATTTAAATTTTTATTAATGAAGCAGCAGGTATGTAATATATAAAGAAACTGGCTCTAAAAACATTCTAAAGCATTTTGAGGAAGTTAAATTATATCAAAAACTTAAGTAAATTTAATACGCTCTGGACCTTTTAATTTTGATAAATTTTCATTCAATAATAATTGTAAATATTGACGTAGGTTTTATGATTTATTTAAATTTCTAGTCCGTCTCTGTTATATTTTCTTTTTATTTTTTAACAAAGGCGTTTTCCAGCGACTAAATTATTGCATCAGTAGTTTCGATATTTCAATCGTGACGTATTATTAAAAGAGTGGATAGAGGTTTGAACACATTCGAAATATTTTCGTATATGACGTCATTAGTACTTAGTACGCAAAAATATAAAATTACATTTGTGGCTAAAAATTGGACGAGTTTAGTGGTCTGTGATTGACTGTCTAGTTTTGTTTTTCTGTGGCTACTGACATTTAGTTTTATAGGTTATGTTTACAGTCTTTTTATGTTTTGTGGTTTACAGTTAGCCAAAGACAAAGTGAAAGTACTGAAGGTTTGAAACTATAAGGAAATATTCGATTAGTTAAGTCATGATATGTTTTCAGTAAATGTAATTGCAAGTAGTTGGACGAACATTTTTAACAGATCACTAAATACTTTAGTAGTCGCTAACTGTTGCTTGAACAAACTTATACAAAGAAAACGAGATCTCATACTGGTTCGATAATTAAACATTTTGAACTCATTCACAGATTTTAACTGGATCTGCAATAAGAAAAACCCATTATCGAAAAATGTTTATTTGTAATAAAAGACGCCCACTTAATATTTACAACAACAGTATATAATTTATTATTTAAAGTGAATTGGGCTCTATACAATATTTAAAGGTATTAACAATAAACAACATAACTCAGCCTTTTTTCCTTCTCACAAACCTGCCGATCTTAACTATATAAAGTCTGGATACAACTAACAGCAGTGTTAACTTTAAAATAAAATATTGCAATTTTTGCTTAATAATACTAATATATATCCAGCTACTATGTAGTTAATATCAGCATCTCAGCATCATTGTAAAAAAGTCACCCATAAAGTACAAAAATACTTAATGTAAAATAATTTAAAAATATAATACCTTAAATATACATGGTTACATGAGCATATCTTTACCTACAAAAAGTAATCGCTTAAATTATTTATGAACGTAAAAATATCTTTTGTGTTTTTTATCCTCCACGAACAAATTACATGATGTTGCATTCATAATTTACAGTGTTATCAACAAAAATTATTCAATATTTTGTACTAGTCTGAGAAGCACAAATTGTTGCCTTAATCTTTTGGTATGAATCTTAAATAAGTACACGTTTTCGAAAAGTTTACGCCTATAAGAAACCACTTTTAGTAGGTCAGCGATAAGTTGCATTAACAAAAATTCATAAAACGAAAATTAATGCACCAATGCAATAAATAATAAATCTATTCATTCTACCTTCAGACGAAGAAATTCGTGACAATCTATACAGGGTGTCCGGAAATTATAAGCAAATATTTCAGAGGGTGGATTCTATGATAAAAAAAATAGACAACCATCAGTCGACAAATGGATCCGAAGGGCTATTTTAAAGAGTTGGTCTTGACAATGTTTTTTTTTTAAATAAATCAAAACGGTGTTTGAGGTAATATTTTAAACACATATTAAGTTTTTTATACTGATTTAGAAAAATTACACAAAATTTAGATATTGTAGTAGTAAACAGAGTTGACTTAAGATACTTTTAACCTTAACTTTTTTAATAGAAATTCTTTTTACATTAAACAGGTACTCTTGTTCGATTTCAATAAATTCACGATAAAATGCCCAATTTTCATGTAAATCACTATACTTTGAACCGTTCCATAATATTGAACAAAAATCATCTTCAGGAATGACCCTTTAAAAGGCTAGCTCCCTTTAGGGCTAGGTCCCTAAGTTTTTGTCTGAAATATTTGCTTATAATTTCCGGACACCCTGTACGTAAAATTTTATTTTGTCAACATATCAGAAGCCATACAATTTTTTGAGGGTAACTAATACCTTTTTAACAAAAACTGCCTCTGTGCTTCTTAAGTGTGATTTCCTATAGTCTGCATACTTATTGCTATTAATTAAAAAAATTGTGATAGCTTCATCTGTTATTACTATTTATACAATATACAAATAAATTTTTTATGCATATATACATGGTTTCGTGTTAAAAAAATATTATCTAGAGGTGTCAATATTTCAACAATACTTTAATCCAAAGCAATTTTTACAAGTTGCCAACAATCTACAAAACAATGCATCGATAGAGATGTATGTATAGTTATTCTTTTGTAAATGTATTTATATGATATATTAATAAATCAAATTCAAGGAATTTGGTAAAAAATGCAATTTAAAGAAATATAAATAAGTGTTAACTTGTAATTAATATTACCTAACAGAAAAGGGTTTATTGGATAACATTCGGATGATATATTTCTTATACTTTTAGAAGAAAAATATACGAGAATTTAGATCATCCTGTAACATTTATAATAGGCACTTTGAACAATTGTCAGAACATTTAATCATGATTTATTTGTGGTACCTTTCTGAGTTATAAGCAAAGCCGGGCTCGAAGGTCTGGACGACTTCCTGGTCACGGTTTGTGGGATAACGGTAAGGGATTTCGGTATTTTGGGTAGAAGCAGGGACGACGGTTTCTCGTTTAATTTGGACTCTAACTTTTCGACTTGTTTGTCGAGTTTCTCGAGAATATTCTCACCGTCGTTGCCATTATCGTTATGCAGCGCGACTACGTCACTTTTAGCGGAATTGGCGGCAGCTTGAGTTTTGGAAATGATCAGACCTTTCCTAGGAGTGATGGATTTCAAAACGGAATTGTGGGTAACGAGGATAGGTTTCGCATTCTGCGATTCCTGCAGTCGCTTCTGCTTCATTTCAAAGCTTCTTTTTATGGCGCACATTTTCTTGTAGTCTTCCAAGGTGATATGATATGGTTTGCCCCCCGATATTACCTGAAAAAGTAACAGTAATTTGCAGATAACTTTGGTTGGTTCATTTTAGTCAAAATTTATACATATATACACTTTGTCATTTACTGTAATACTATCACTGTCCAATTGGACAAAACCGATGTCTACGAGATACGATTATAATATGTGATAGCTAGAAAGTATGTCTCTAAGGGTGATAGTATGTGACTGAAATCCAGTAGACTACAGCACAGATAATTCAGGTTAAGTTTAAAAAAACATGATTTAATAGTGACTGATATTCTTAAATAAAATTTATTTCTTAAGATTTTTCCCTGTTCTCGATTTATCTAAAGTTTGTGCACATCAATAATAGTAAAAAAAATAATAATAATTAGATTGTTTTTCTTGTCTATTTGACCTTATATTTAACATAAATTAAAATTGAAAAACTTAAAAAAAAATTGAATATTTTTTAAAAAAGCAGAAAATTTTGTAAACAAAATTTTATTCTGGACATTTCTATGCTGATGGTTCAATAAATACAAATATCTTGAAAACCATAAGAGACAAATATGTATTACACCAAGTCTTATACAGAAAATTCATGGATCTTTCTTTGAGATACAGGATGTTAGTTTTTTTTAATGATTTTGATGAAGTATCAATCGAATGAATGAGCACTAAAATTTAAAATAAAATTTTTTGAACATCAGTAGCATCAATCAGGGAGGGTGGTAGTGACCTTTTTCCCTGTAAGAAACTCCACTAGTCCTACTCCCCAATTTTAATATTTTGTACACAAAACTGTTGTAATATTTTTTGTAAGATGAACACTGAATATGATGTTGATGAGGTAGTAGCATTTTAAACAATAATTTTAAGTCAATGTTTTTAAAATTAAACATCTAAATTAGCTGTTAATTTGTTCCATATGCAGTTCATCTACCTTAATGCATTTTTGACAATATATTAAAAAAGAAATGTCTTATACAGTGTGAAAATCTGATAAATTAAAAAAAGTGAAAAATAGAGCAAAATCATGAAATAAATTTATTTTTGTTAAAGAAATCATTGAAAAGCTGTGTTGAACAATAATTAAAAAGGACTGAAAAGATTTTTGAAAACAATAGCTCTTATAGTTTAAAAACACTCAACGTATTGAAATGCTGTTAGCTCATCCTATGAGAAAATTACAAGACATTTAAAAATCATCGTTCTGTGAAGTTTAGGTATATTCAATGTATTAATAGGCGGCTACATATACCTATAGACATTAAAACATTACTTTTTGTAACTTGCTCATTTAATGAAAATTTACAAGAGACAACAATATTTTTTTCAAATAGTATCAGCTACCAATGGAAAAATATTTGTCAAAACTAAGTGAATAGAAAAAAGTTATTTTCAGTAAGTATACATCAATTTGCTAGTACTTGTAAGTTTTAAAAAACGACATAATATTAAAATGTGTCAATTGTATGTAAAAGCGCACATCCCAAAAATAATCAACAGAGATTCTCAAATCAAACGCAGAGCAATTCATATGCGAATATCCTTTTCCTCACTACGGCAATTGAGAGAGACAAGAAATCTATTTGCATACGAGTTGTTCTTCGTGGCTTGTAATCATTTATGAAGGCACTGTAGCATGTCTTTGTATTTTTATTAAGTATGTATATTAAATCTACATACAAATTTTTGCAAATCAATTATTTTTTTAATAGATTTTAAGAGATATTTGCTCTTTTCCAACCTAAACTAACTGAACTTAACGATGGATATTGTTATTAGTGGCACTCCTATAGTGATAGTAGTAGCACAGGTAAAACTAATTCAGTTTATATAAAAATTGTCTGTTGGAAATTCATCCTTTGACAGAAGCATGCACGTTATTTTTTTGAAAATACTATAAATAATCAGTAGGTAAATGATAATAAATGGATGAAATTTTTTTATTTTAATAAAATTTTAACAGCATTAATTTATTAATTCACATTCAACACCAACTCTTGTAAATAACCCACATCGGCACTAATGTAATAAGATGTCAAAAAGAGCAACATGCAAGAAAGATACACTTATACATGCATTAAAGTGGAGTTAAGTTATACTTGTCGAAAAATAAATATTTGATTTTCAAAACGGAATATCTGCAAAAAGTTATTCTACTGCTTAACTGAGAAGTAGTCAAAAGTTGGATTTTATAACTTCAACTTTTCAGGTACTCCAATTGCCTTCAATATACAGATATATATTTTTTATTTTTCTTGATTTTCGTAATGGAATGCAATGGTTGCAAAAAGCTGCTCCTCTGCTGACTAAGAATTAGCTGAAAGATTATCTAGATTCAATTGTCGAGGTGCTCTAAAAGTTATTTTTGTTCTGTGCTGAGATCTTTCTCATACACCACCAAATACCAAATATTGTAGAAGGTTCTCTTCAAATTCGTTCTTGAAATGCATTTAAAATTGTTTTCACCTGTATTACTAATCTTTTGAAATTTTTTCCCTTGTATTTTATTTACAATCTCCTGTAGGATAAGCTTAATTTATCGTGTATAAGTGTAAGTGAAATTAATCGTGTGAACGTGAATTTTGTCATTACCGTTAATGCAATTTCTAATTTTATTTTGAATATTGCTGTATCGTGTCTATTGTCTCTATTTTTTGTTTTGTGTTTCCCATCCTGTAATTGGTACTATACTTTTAGATGATGTATTGTTAAAATAAAATAAAAATAAAGTGGAGAGTCCTGTATTGTTGGTACGGTAATGATTCGTCTACACACATTTAACCATATTGCAATATTATACTTAATTTACATAAACTCTTTATAATTTTTAGATGGACTATTGTCTAAATCGAAGTCGTTGTACATGTATTTACTAAACACTGTATAAATTTTGTTTCAGCTTACCTGTACTAATCCCGCTTTCCGTTCCTGCTTCTTGGTGGGATCGATCGGTATCAAGTTGGGCCTCCAGTTCTTAGTGATGGGAAACTTGATTTTCTGCGACTGAGGCACCTTAATCAGGGGTGCCACGGGCCGGGTGGTTCCCGGGTGCAACGAGATCAAGCCAGGAGGGGCACCCACCATTTTCGGCCTAACTTGCTGTAAAACTGCCCCCGCCGGTATCAGAGGCGGACTGTTCAGCTGAGACAAGGTCAGCGGTGTGTTCTTCGCCACGCTGTTAGACACAGAAGTGACGGACACGGCAGGATTGTTGCCCAAGGTCGTCACGCTGCTGTGCGTCGACGTATTGGTGTTCATACTTAACGATACGTTTGCACTTGTGATTATCCCGCTGCTGCTCTTCTGCATCTTGTTGAAGGGTATCATGCTGATGGGCTGAATGTTTCCCGCACTAGTCGGGATGTTATCGTACGCTCTTAGCCTATTATGAACGGATTCACTATAATTTATGGAGTGGTGACTAGCGGTGGGCGACAGGATTAAGTCCCCGTTCCTAAAATATTTCTCCAAGAGGATTAAGTGCCGCAAAAAGCTGCTTTGGTTGCCGTAAGGTTTCTGCAGTTCCTGCCACAGTCTTTTCGTTTCTCCGTCGTACTGGATGGTCGATAAACACTTTTCCCACCCCTCTGGCGTGCGATCCTTTACATTGTTGAAGTCGATGTGGGCGCTGACCGGTAAGTCTTCTTCGCCCGGGAACAGTTGGCGGACTGAAATTGAGGGATTGGATCCTAACTTTTGCACCACCACGTCACTACTTTTACACTTGTCACTGTTCACTTTTATTACTTTCGAGATTTCTACGGCCTCTTTAATCTGGAAAAATAAAAAAAAAATTGTAACTTTATATATTTTTTAATTGTTGTTAATAATATTGTTTTATTAGCTTGTAGTTTTTTTTATTTTACGATGAAGATTTTAACTTAATAAAGCCAATCTTCCTACGGAGACAGGAACAATCCCGTAGACAAGGTTGGGTTTAATAAATATTTAAACCAAAAATAATCTTGATATAATATTGAAATATACGTACCTAGCATAACAAAAATATTTAATAATATTCAAAATTCATCATACCATTTTTAATTATTTGTGTTAAAGAAATCACTCAAAAGCTGTTCAAAGTTGTCTCCATTTCAGTCAAATCCAATTTCCTCTCAGTAGTTCAAATGTTCCCCTTTCCTGCTTTTCCTTTTTGTGAAAAACCTTCCTTAAAATTCATCCAAGAATACTAAGGTTTCATGTTTGGTCACCGTTTGTGAATCACCTTGTATATTAGTATACAACCTTTATTTGTATGTCCATCGAGTTTTTAAATAAAGTACACATTGGATAGGGTAGGGCGGACCTGTATTTTAGCCTCTGCGATCCCCAGATCTGAATCCTATAGATTTCTTTTTATGGGCATATTTAAAAAAATTAAGTATATCGTACCGAAATAGAATATATCAATGAATTGCGTGAACAGATTAACACAGTTCTTCGGGAGCAGCAGGAAGGCGGAATATTTGAACTACTGCAAAAATAGATTTGATTGGAAAGGGGACAACTTTGAACAGTTTTTTGTAAAAATAAATAATCATGATAAGTTATGAAATAGACTCCTTATTTGTTTTGTAGTTGAGAAACCGGGTGTTTCCAAAAGTGCCCAAGTTAATTTGAATTTTGTCAATTAATAATTTTAATATGCCAGTTTCTTTCAATAGTATTATTATTTAATTAGATTTTAATTTAGATATTTATCAACTCCATCCTTACTTATGGAATTATTTCGTTCATATCAAAATATTTGGTATCAAAAAGCATACATGACTGATTCGAATTGGCTTAATACCTTCACAATAAAATAAAAATTGTTATCCAATCAAAGATGTTATTTAATTCATTAAAAAGTTCACTTACAGATTCTATCCTTGGTATCTTCTTTATCACAACGGGAGTTTTCCTGGGCGGTTCCTTTTTGGATTCCGTATCACTGCCACAGTCCATAGCTATAGCCGGTATAAGAGTGGTGTAATCCACACTACTATACTCGTCACTTGGAGATTCTGAACGGGACTGGGGCTGACTGCTCGTGTCAGTAGAAGGCACTCTTTCTTGGATTTTTTCCGGGATATCGTTTGCATCCTGACTATCGTTTTGACTAGCCGAATCGTTAGCAGTGGCGTTTTTGCCCAGCTTCTTAGTTTTCTTTTTAATTTGGTCTGTTCTATCTGATTTACTCGGCACTGCTATCGGTTCTTCCGCGGCGGCTTCGTCCATTGGGACGATATCATTAAAGTGAAGAAGCCTGAATACGAAAATAACATGATTTTGAAACAAATTTTAGGTTATATGTGGCGCCCATTGTGGGGCGTTTTTTTCAATGTGAAATACATTTTTAACACTTTACATTTAGACAGTGTTTCTTTGAAGACAATATTTTGATTGATTTGTTTTTTTAGTGTAATGGAAATTATTAATAGACTGTGAAAGATCTGGCCAGTTATTTTGCTTTGAATAAGGCAAAACACAGGCAGATAATATTATAAACAAAGGACCCGAGAAAAAACATGCCTCAATTTCGAAAATACAATGGTATTCCGTTTTGAGACGGTTTGAAGCAATATCTATGTTCCGTCATGGGTTAATTATAATTGTTTTTAAGCCGTTTCAAAACAATTTCAAAAAAGCAATTGTAAGACAACAGTGCATTGTGCTTGCTCTCGTGGGCTGTAAAGTAATATATATTGTTTTATTTCATAATGCCTCATTCAAATCAAGAATTTGCAGATACGGTTTTAATGTATAGGGAGTGTGAATATGATTTAAATATGTAATTTGTATATGAATCAAAATGCTCTTCACATCCTCTACAGCCTCATTTGAACAAACGCATTTTTGTTGCAAACACCTTTACCTTCTCTTGTATTCCTTGAAGAAGTTGGTGCTGTTGTCGGGTCTCTCCTCGGGATCCTTCAGTATAATAGAAGCAAAACATTTACACAGCTTACAAACAACAGGTTTATCAGTCAACATAAGAGGAATCCCTTCATCTTTCAAAGCGTTATTCAAATCACTTGTCTCAGGGCCCAAGTAATGTATATGGTTCCGTGCCAGTCTTCTTTTGCACATAGCACAAATCATCAAATGCTCCAAGGCAGAATAATGCTCGTCGCATATCGGAATCGAATGTAAACCGGGATTATCCAGATCTATATTAATCTAGAAGAATAATTTTCATTATTTATCCGACAGATATCAGTCGAAATTAAGCGCTTACTACTTGACAAATGCTCTTCCTCATTTTAATGATCCATTTCCTTCGGAGAATGTTGGAGGAGATTTTGTTACACCCTAAAACGTGGCAGTGGTTTTGCCTTGGACCTGGCGCTACTAACGAATTGCGTTTTAACGATTTATTAGTGTAAGATGGAGTATTGGATTTCCTGTCTACGTGTCTGTAGCAGGCGTCGCACAGGCAGGAGTCTCTAGTAAGATGTTTTTCAGCTGGAAATACCAAAAAAATTACACAAACTGACAGTACAGCAGGCAAATGAACTTACTGGCTAGGATTTTATTTTGCCGTTCAACGCTTTTCATCTGCGCGATGTGACAAGGCGTGTCGAACAAACCGAACTTGCCGAAACAGTACGAGCACTCGTCCTTGCAAAGCCTGCCCGGGTGAATACTGAAGGAACTGGCCTTTTCTGGAATGACTAAGGCTTTTATTGAACCGTCTTGTGCCGGCGTCTCACCATCTGAGGTGTGCTCACTGCTGCCATCTGTAAAGAGAATGGTATATTAATTATTAGCGTTATAATGCTTCTGAAACAAATGTAAATAGAAACAAAAAAAATCCAAAAATAATTTAATATTTACTGAATGATGAAGAAAAAGATTAATAATGCAAATACAGGGTGTTTCGAGTCCAATTTATGGAGAAATTTAAAGAATAGTTTGTAAAAATTATTCAAACAGTTCCTTGCTTTTCTATGCAAAACCTATATGACTTTTTCAAATTATTTAAACAATTATGAATAATTTTTTGGTTGGTTTACGTAATCTATAGCTTTTTGTATTCTATATCTTGAATTTCTAAAGTCGTTAGTTTATTTTTGTAAACAGCCCCACAAAAGTTTGTCAGGTGATGTCAAATCTTGACTTGGCCAGCCATCCTATGGTATTACCAGGAAAATTTAAAGGGCCAATGTTATTTAGATCTTTTGGGACACAAAATAAATTATTTTATTACCAATTTGATAGGTGGACACCATGTTATCCCAGGAAGATGGAGTTCCACCACATAATGTAAGATAAGTTACGGAATATTTGAATAATAGTTATATAGAATGGTTAGGAAAATGGGACTATACAATGGCCGGCAAATAGTCCAGAGTTGCCACCACTTGATATTTTTGTGGGGCTTTTTAAAGAACAGTGTTTATAAAAATAGACCAAACACTATTTTAGAAATTCAAGATAGATGGTAGATGATAAAAGACAAATTTTATAACAGAATTGGAAGAAATAAATTTATGATACAATCTGGAGAATCAAATAAAACCTTCGTATAAGTATGACCCCCATTCAAATCACACCCTGTATATGAATTTCAAATATAAATTTTCATCAAAAACAACAACAAAATCAACTAGTCTCTATAGAAAACAGGAAATACTTAAATTGTACGAAACTAAATGTAAAAACCTAACTGAAATGAAATCCGAGAATTAATATGGTAGAGTTAGAATACGATTTGCAATTTCAGTACGAGTTGTGCGTTATTAGTAATAAAATATATCTATAAAATTACAGTACTTGAATGAGATGGTGAAGAAACCCTAAACCCAATTGCAAAGACCAAGATTAGGGTGTAGTAAGATTAAAATAGATAACAAGTGCATTCAGTGGTAAAGAAGAGGAAAAAATAAGCCCATAACCATGTAATTACCCATGTTAGATCTGTTAGAATAGTGTGATTTTCTGTGCGCACCAGCTGTGTCCGAAGACTGGTTCCCCTGTTTCCAGACTGTGGAGGTACCCTGAAACACAAAATCACAATAAACTGCACGAAATGAAATATAATTAAGTAGTTTTTTTATCAAGGCTAATTTATTCAAGTACACGAGCCAAATATATTTCAATCACTTACTTCTTTCATAATTTCATAATTCTCATCACTAGCAGGTTGTTCTACGACAGTAGACGCGGCTTTTCCTTTATTCTTCTGCAGGGTCATTTTGAAAGAATTCTTTCCTTTCTTCTTATCACGATTTATCTTAATCACAGTCTTTAAAGTTCCTGTATAACTATCACTTTTAGGGGCAGGTTTTTCCTTAGTTTTCTGCTTGGCTTCTTCAGCTGCCCTCAAACTCTGAAGACCCAATGCCTGGAAAGATAGTTTTTAATTACATCTCACTTCGTAGTATTGTAAATCGATTGAATACCTTTAAAATGTTCTCCTTTTCGGCCAGTTCCTCTGCAGATTCTGCTATGGAGGGACCGCTGTAATCTTCGCTTTCTGTAGCAGCATTTTCGTTTAAATCAGTCATATTAGCATCACAATTTTCTTCCACAACTTGTTCTTCGGTGAACTGTTTAGTAGTACATTCATTCTCTTCGTTTATTTCCTCACTCTTATTTTCTGAAACTTGTTCTGAATTGGAAGGAGAGTTGACCACCATTTCTGAATTAATTTGATCAATTTCTCCATTTGTAACATCCGTTTGAGGAGTTGACAACTTTTCCGGTTCTCTTTCTTCATTCTGTGTTAATTCTACATTAGTGTCTTGTACTTCCTGTGAATCTTTTTCTTCATTTGAAGAGGTGTTTGCATCCTTGGACACATGGCATTCTTGTTCTGTTTCAGTAGAAGGTTCTATTTTGTCACTGGTGGGAAAATGTTCATTTGATTCTTCTTGGAAATCAAAAATTTCTTCAGTTGGAACTTGTTGTGTAAGTTCAGGCATTACATCTGATGGTGCCCCTCCAGGTTCATTTTCACTATCAATTACGCTTTCTAGTACCGGATGAACAGCTCTTCCGTAAAATTTTGATACCACGACAGTTTCCGTTTCTAGATCCGTTTTTTGACTGGCTTTTTTCGCAGGCTTTATGCAGTTCTCATCGTTGAAAGTCTGCTTCATTATGTCGAGTATTATAGATTTCTCTGGAACTTTTACGCTTGGATTTATCGAATACAACGTACTATCTTCCAATACTTCCTGCTTGATTTTTTTATCGTTCAGATTTATATCTACTGGATTTACGTTTAAGTTATTGCACAAATTGGAATTAGTATCTATTAGTCTTATATTTTCATTTGGTCCATTTGTGGCAGTTTCTGAAGAGGCAGTCCTTTTTATCGCGGCAGAAATCGCACCGTCACTTTCCGTAACAAACACTTCCTTTGTACTGATACATTTCATGTCGACATCTTTCGAGTCGTTATTTTCGCCACCGTGTAGAGAAGCCAAATCTGAGAAGCTGCTGTCAGACTCGTAACCCGATAGTTTGGAAACCGACATCTCGCTGCCACTTAAATCCGAGCACAATCTCCTACGTTTCTTGGCCTCGGTGTCTAATCCCTCTAGTAAATTTATGTCTTTAAGCTTGCGTTGTTTTCCGTTCCGCAACATCCTCGCAGGAGAATCAGATCTGGTAGAATAAGGACTGGATCTTCGACAAATGCCTTCGATGCTTTGCCTAACTTTTGCGTTTCTCTTCGGTCGAGGACTAACACTTCTGGGTAAGCTGCTGAAGGGGGATAGTTGAGGAATAGGGATATCGGAGGTTTCCACAGGGCCTATAGGGAATTTTTCTATGCTGTGTCGACGTTTTGTGAGTGGGGACTTTTTCTTGGTCTTTCTTACGTTTAAATCTAACGTATCAATCACTTTTTCGTCGAACAAGTCTAATTTGTTTAAAGTGTTCTCTAAATTTTCCTTCTTCATTATTTTCTTTTTGAGTTGTTCTATCCTCTGTCGTTTTGTGAATTTTTTCGGTTTGGTTGTTGTGTCACTTTTTCCAGATTCTGACATGGAATCTTCCACTTCTTTTTTTATTTCTTCTCCTTTTATGAGATACGACAGATCGTTCATTACGTCTTCTAACGAATCATTTTCAACTTTGGGTTTCTTGGGAGCTCTGGGTTTTCTAACTTGTTTTGGGAGTGTTGGTATTTCGGCATTTGAAATATCTGTTACATCACTTGAGACTGAGATATTGTCATCATTTTCAGCTTTAATTTTTTTGGGGTCTAGTAAATCCACGTTTTTCTTGACAGTTTTCTTTGGCAATCGTTTTTTTGCTTGTTTCTTAGTTTCTATATTTTCTTCAATAGGGAAAATGGGTTCCAGTACCGGAGGAGAATCGTCTTTCTCCTTTTTCACCGCAGCCTTTCTCTTCCTAGGTTCTTGCCTAATGATGCTGTTCATGATCTTCTCTTTCTGCTTTACGGTTAACCGAAAGGCTTTGGATATATTTTGATTCAGCTTCCCCGTCTTTTTTGATTTGGCTTTCATCTTTATGGCTATAGAGGGTTTTTTCAAAATTTTCCTGGGCGGGTTCTTTTTGGCTATTCTTTTAGCGATCGGTGTAGCCTTTACCGATCTGCCGCTGGACTTTGGGGTGCCTTCTGCATTGGGATCGCCTTTGGTAGTGGGTTTTTCGACGGGTACTATCTCCTTTGCTGACGTAGTGGATGCATTTTTTCTATTGAGCCTAGTTGCCATGACATTTGGATGGAGTGTCAAGTATCTGGAAAGGAGACACACTGCTTAAACTTCTTCAAAAATAGGGCCTTTTCGGTTGATAAGTTAAAAAAAACTAAATATAATAAATAAAAATTCATTATTATCCAAAAACAGAACAACTATTTCAATATAAATTAATTTTTGCTAATACCTTATATGATTTTTTTTTAAATACATAATAGCATTGAGTAATAACTATATTTATTCAATGATAATAGGGTAAAATTACATTTTATGTGAAGCAAAACATGGTTTTAAATATATTTAAATATTTCGAAAATTGAATGTATTTTTAAAAGTAAAGCCTGTCGAAAAGCATAGTAACATTTCTATAAGAGAAATTCTGAAACTGAATCTTTAAATTTTCAAGCTCTTTTGATAATTTAAATAGAAAAGGCAATCATATACATTAAAACCAAAAATATTGTACCATTGTTTTGTGTCAAAGCTTTACCAACATTAATAAAGCTTTACATCATGTATTGATTCTAGTTAAGTACACTAAAAAAAACGAGCAGGCAATTTCGATAAAGATATCAATATGTATATCCTTTCAAATTAACTACATTTCAAAAACAATGTTAAAATAAATCAATATACTTTCACATTTAACTTACATTTAAGTTTAAAGTACATAGTGGGTCAGTCTAATTCATAATTTTGTTATATTGGAAAATAGAAGTACATATGTAGTAATGTCTACCACTTAGTTTAAAATTTAATATAAGAATTGCTTTTTTAAAAAAGTCATTCAGAGTGACACAGTAGCCGTTGTTTCTATTTTAAGTACCAATAACAAACGCAAATATTTCAAATACACTGTAGATTGATTTATGTTATATTTCAAATTGCCTTAATCAAAACAAGAATTAGCAAATATGGTGTGAATTAGCAAATATGGTGTGAATTGTCAACTGCCGTTTATAGTCAGTACTTACCTACTTACTTACATTTGAAACTATTTTCGAGAAATGTTTGAAATAGAATTACCCAATATCAATTTTATGGTATTCTTTAGTAATTATGGGTCTCGGTAGTGTTTCAATCACTTTGCGGGACGTATTTTACACAATATAGCCAATTTTAAAATTTTCTATTTCTTTACTTAATTTGACAATTTTATATTGTGAAAATATTTAAAAAAACAGGTTCCTTAATAAAATTTATTTACTTTCACGTCCACCATTACAGAAACACCCCGTATAAGAAATAGCCACTCGATGCATTCAAGAAGAATTTCCAACTCATTGAAGTTCCATGATAGCAGAGTGCAAATCAAAAATCAAGGTCAACATTTTGCGTATATGGACGAAACTCATAATGGCGAACATTTCCTTTCCATAGTTGATCCATTTGCTAATTATAATACCGTTAATTCATATTTATTTTTTCAATACAAATCCTAATATATCACCATATCAGTGAATGAGAAAGTTGTTTCTGATGCTTTGGTAAATGTCAAATTGCTTAATTAGAAATGTATTTCTAATATAATTACTTTCAAATATGGTTTATGTATGTTAAAACCTTACTTCATATGATATAACTATATTTAACCTGACAAGTTTCAAAGTTACAACTTAATTTCACAATCTTTCAACAATGGTATTTAATTTGTTCACCTAAAGGTTTTTTTTAGGTTATGAGAAACGCAAATTTTCAAACTGTAGAGGAAAACCATTGCCACTTACACTCTAATTTCATTTCTATTTGATTCAGTTTGTAAAAAATTTACAAAATTTTCAAGTAAATTTTAGAAAAGTACAGTTGGTTAATTTAAAAAATATAGCATTATTTCATAAAAATGTGGTTCAAAAATGTTTTATCAACGTTCGCAGCATGTTTAAATTTGAGAAAACTTCTATATATTCCACATGAGTTAGTGATACATCAGTAACAGAAGTTGTCACTTAAAATACAAAATCTGTAATATCTTAGGGAAGAATAAATAATTCATCTCACTACGTATATTCTGCAAACATAAATCGGTACATTTATCTACAATAGCGCTAAAACTATAGCGAATAAATATGGAATGGAATATGTATAACAAAAATTCTAATCTTATCGCTCATTTTGATAGTATTATGATCGTTATTTTCTTAATTTCGTTTCATGATAATTTGTTTAACTAAACGTTAGTTAGAAATTTGTTCCAAGAATGCGATGTTTTTCTATCAATGTTTGTATTGGCTCTGTTGGTATATTGTATTGTAAAAGGTAAATAATAATAAGCTATCGACTATTCAGTACTACAAACAGTAATTGTATGGGAATGATTCAGTGGACGCGCATTCACCAAAACTTTCAAATTCTCCACAGACGCACATGTAGCAAAATTGTACAAATTATAAAGTCTATAATATAAAATATTACTCAATTCGCTGCAATTTCTCTGTACTTCTATGGTTACAGATTTTTCAATTAGAAAATGCAATTTTTACTTCCTTTTCTATTTTCAGAACAAGGTACCTATATTTTCGAATAAGTATTTGTGTTAATACTTGGTTAGCCGTGACCTTTCAAAACAAGTGACCGACTAATATATTTTCATGCTGTTTCGCAAGAGTGCGTTATTTTTCATTTGTTTTGACAGCGAATCTTGCACAGTATTCTAATAATCGCATCTCAAAGCACGTCAAAAACGAAGAACCACTTAATTATATACTTGGAATCGTTTAAATAACATTAATTTATTTGTTTTAAAATACCAACAAAAAATTACTCTTAGAAATTGCAATTTTCACCATATTTTAAAACCGTACGAACATTTTCGATAAAACAGCAATTGTTAAAATGTATTTTAAGTTGCACTGTTTGTACTACTTACCTTATAATGTTGGCGTTGAGCCCGTGGCGAATTTAACCCCTCCTAATGTGGCGTTGATGTCACCTGCGTTCTGAAAAGAAAATTCACATTGAACAATTCGACCTCGGTGACATAAACTATTAAGTCAAAATAATAATTTATTTCGACTTAAATGAAAGGCAGCAACAAGAAAATGGACGAATGAGCTCCTAATGACCACTTCACAAACCCGATTTGTGTAATTTATTAGAATCTGCGAAGAACGAGCTAGGTGGACGTAAATTGAGCTAACTAATTTTTCTTTCAGCGCCCTCTGGTATCTACAGACAAAAATAAGATGTTGCGATTTTAATGATATTTTTCAATTTGAAACGTGCTGGTTTTAGTACATTATACGTATAGGGTGGTTCATAGTCATAGTCCTTTTTCGATATCACTCGGTTTTACAAACGCCCTGTAGCTCAAAAACGGTAAAAGATAGGGAGATGCGGTTTTCGCCATTGTTATTTTCTTAAAAAAAGAGTCCAGAACTTGTCCATCAGATTTGCTCTATTTATGACAGACCACCCTTAATCCTCCTCAAAAACATACCAATTTTAACCACCCTGTATATGTCAATATGTCTGTTAATTATATATATTACTAATTTATACTTCATTCATATTTGAAATCACAAAAACATTTTTTTAAATATAAGTAGAGCTGTTTTTTGATGAAATGTGTTCAAATCCGTTCAAAACACTATAATTTTTGCATTGAAACAGTGACGTCACACAGGTCGCGTTTTAAACAGTGTTTAAAACGTCCACTAAGCCCGGTTTGAACTCTTTAGATGGATTGCTATTATTGGTCTATGCAGCAGTTGCCTAAAAAGTAAAGATTTTAAAATCGGTGTGATTCAAATTTTTAGATTAATGTTTAAAATGGTTGATATTTTTATATTTCTTATTCTTGTTTATTTAAAAAGGAGTTGGCTCTGAATTATTATACAGGGTGTTAATGTAAAATATTTCAGGAGGTAATAGTATGAACCAAAATAAGCAGAAAAGTCTTAATAAACATGGGTCCGCAAAGTAACGGTTGCGGAGATATGGACCACTATTCGTTTTTCAAACATTTTATTTTATTAGGAATAAACCGACAAAGAAAGCTTTTAACAAACAAAAAACAAAGTTACAGAAGATGTTCAAAGTGCCCTCCGTCCATTTCCAAGCAAGCACGACATCTTCGTCTCAACGATATTCGAACTCTTTCGAAAACACCCTCCTTGGTTTGGATTTCTTGACACTTTTGATTAATCCGTAGCTGCAGCTCTTCCAGGCTATTTACAGGAGTACCATACACTAATGTCTTCAGATATCCCCAAACAAAGAAATCTAGATGGTTCAGATCAGGCGATCTTGGAGGCCATAAAACAGGTCCGGTCTGATCTGAACCCTCTAGATTTCTTTGTTTGGGGATATTTGAAGACATTAGTGTATGGTACTCCTGTAAATAGCCTGGAAGAGCTGCAGCTACGGATTAATCAAAAGAGTCAAGAAATCCAAACAAAGGAGGATGTTTTCGGAAGAGTTCGAATATCGTTGAGACGAAGATGTCGTGCCTGCTTGGAAATGGACGGAGGACACTTTGAACATCTTCTGTAACTTTGTTTTTTGTTTGTTAAAAGCTTCCTTTGTCGGTTTATTCCTAATAAAATAAAATGTTTGAAAAACGAATAGTGGTCCATATCTCCGCAACCTTTGCGCATGTTTATTAAGACTTTTCTGTTTATTTTGGTTCATACCTCCTGAAATATTTTACTCTTTTTTTAACATCCTGTATGTACATCTGCAAATTTAAACGTTTTCGTAGACATCCTAAATTATATTACAAAAGCATAATCCAATTACTTTTCTATCTAAATTTTATTACCCTGTCACTCATATGAACAGATATGGGTATTTGTTATTAGTTTAGAGTTGCTAAAAACAATTCCATGTTTTTATTGCAGATTTCACACATTTTCAAAATATATGTACAAAAACATGTGGAAATATATTGTTAATAATTTCTACCACTAATAATAAAGAGACAAATATTTGATGACTTTCCTTTTTGAAACTATGCATTTTCTTAGTGCAATACATAAGTGTCGTCACCATTGAATACGTTTTGAAACAGTCGATGAATACGGTTCGTCACAAAAAAAACAGCTTAGGTAAACAAATTATTTTGGTAGAATAACAGTAAAATCATAATTATCTGCAAAATTATGTTAGAATGTGTGTTTATAAAAATATTATATGTACGCTTGTCGAATGCTTTGAAAAAAAATGTGCATATTTAAAAGCTTACTATTTTTAAATAAAAGTTAACACTGTAATTTTATTATAATAATCTGTAATGCTGTGATACGCAGCGCATTCTTTTTTAGACATAGATAGTTAAATAATGTTAACGTAAATATTTACTTTGATTACGGCGTTCCTGTATAATAATAAAAAAATCAATAAAAATCAGCGTTACAGTCTCATCTTAGTATGCATAAAAATTGTGTACCCAATATATTTTTCTTTGCAGCTACCAAATAAAACTGATCTGGTGTAGTGAATTTCAAAGATAAAAAAACTGGTATCCTGACAATAGTATTTAAGCAATAATTTTCTGAATGTGCAGAAAATAATGTACAATCGTAATAATGACAGACTTTGAAATGAATTTTGCGATTTCTTTTGAACTAGTGACGTATTTGTAATGAAATCTACGTTAGTTCCTAGTTGTTTCACGCACCAATAGAGAATTAATGAAATTTCTACTCAGAACTTCTACAAGTTCAAAAACAGTTTTAAGGGAGTGCCATTATTATTGCAAAAACATGTACACCGCAAAAACTATTTAAAAGCAAATATATGAAGTTTTCTTCAAAAATAAATATCAGTTTTTAATGTAAATGATTAATTTTTCGTACATTTTAATGCAATGAGAAAGTTTTCTATACTTAATTTAAACTTTCCGGGTATCATTAACTCAGAAATGTTCATCAAACATTTCTATATGCCTATAAAAGTACCCATAAACTGCACACTTCACAGCTCATAATAGCTATGTATTTTGTACGAAATGGGCATTTATTTTATAGCCCCACTTTTGTTTAATTATATATTTTACTTTCTAAGTAAACGTTGACTAATAATAATTTTTTTAGAGACTCAAAATCCACACGTTCATTTACTGTTGAGATCTATTACTAAATACTTTCAGATAGGTAGGCTTTTGCAAATTAGAAATTTATACTCGCAGAAATTCAACTCCCAGGTAGAAATTTCCAATAACAGATATTTAATTCTCAGAACAGGGAGGTAAATGTTAATGTGCATTGCAATGAATAATAATATTTAAGAACTCCTTAGACAGATATGTCCAATACTTGATATCACAAGTCGTAAGTCTCCTCTAGTATTTATTATATACCGCAATATTTTTGGTTGACACTAAAAAGATTTGGAAGAAAATTTTAACATTAAAAATATAATGTTCAGAAAATATAAATTTAAAGAGATTTTAACTTCTATATTTTAAATATACACATTTTGCTGTGATAAATGTACCAACTATACTAATAGGAATAGGAAATTATATTAATAATAAATAAAAATTCGACTGTATATCTACCTAAAAATAAACAATACTTTGTTTTGCATACATTTTAATCTACTACAACTTTCACAAACTTGTTGTTTGATTTAATTCTTTACTACTTATAATGTTTCCCATAAAACAAAACTTAAAAAACATTGCCTTGTTTTAAATACAAGCATGAGTAATACTTAAGTTTTGTTCCACATAACTTTAATAGCCAAGTGATGCAAAATTTCCGTTTTTGAAACTTTATTTTAGTTCACTGTCAAGAAACAGGATTTTCTACCTGGTTTTCACACTGCCATCTGCTGCAATGCCCACCTGTACACCATATTAATATAACTCCTCGCTCTATATATTTTACACTTTCAGTCATACATACCTACTCAAAAAATATTTCCGTTGTGTCTGAAAAGCTTGAAAGCTAAAGAAACACGTTTCTTTGAACATAATATACATTTTTTAACCTCGGAAAGGTATGAATAATGTTTTACAATGGATAAATGCCACTAATATACAGCAAATGAGGCTGGCATTACACTAAGCATTGATTTGTGTTGTTTTGCAGTCGATCCTTGAAAGAGATTTAATTCTAATTGAGTCCAGGATAGACGAGTCTTTGATATGATATTGTTAACCTTGCTATTGCCGCTCCTTAACAGATCTTTTTGAATTTGGTAGATAATAAAGGGTAACAGACGTCAACATGTTTGTTTTGTAGCTAATCAAATGAAGACAAGCAAAACTTTTATTAAAACAATTTTACATGTTGAATCTTTTGCCATAACACTTTCTGCACTGTACTTGAGGAATAATACGAGAAGTAAAAGACTACAGTTTCTGATCTGGAACGGATATTTGTGTTATTCTGTTAATTTAACTAGATATAATTTGGTTCGAGTGCATATTGGGAAATTTTGTGTTCTTTGACGTGGAATATAGTACAGGATATGCTGTGAAATCAATTTTGAGTTCAAATATCTCATAGAAATAGTAATACTAATGCGATTTGTCGAAATTATTCCTAGTTTATTTTCGTAAAACTTCTAAAAACGTAAAAATATGCTTCTTTCTTGTATAAGAACCTGTCTAAAATAAAATATGTAATTTAGAAGCGAGAACTACATACCTATAGTGGAAGTTCCAAACAATGACTTCGTAAATGTCACTAAGAATGACACGAATTGCGATGTTTGAAAGTAGGCTGTCATTCTACCCAGAAAAAAGCAATAATTTGAATGGAGTTAAAGTAAAACAATAAAGTTGCTGTTAAAAATTGATGAGCAATATTTTTCGTATCTTAAGGATTCTATAAACTAAAAAAACAAAGTCTCCGTTACATTTTTCTTTTAATAAATTGCAGAAAAATATCTAGCAGTGGTCAAATGTGTGTTCGTATGTGTGTATACAAAATACATTCAGTAAAGTTAGGAGCTAATTGGATCAATAGACTTTTATAATGGTTTACCAGTTAACATTTTAAGAAAACTGCTATTGGAAAACTAAGCTTTGATTAAAATTGGTACTGCAAAGATTCTCTCCCTCTTCAGTGCAGGAAATAGGTAAATATCCAAATTATTTTTTAATACAATTTTTATAATGAATTTCCTACGACTATTATAAATTGTATACAGTATGTCACTCATTTACTTCTCAAAGAGTTTGATTGTATTCGCGTTTCCGTAACCCAGTTTTGTTGTACAGGATGTTCAAAAACTAAGAAAATGTGAAGCAGTTGAAGAATGAAGCGGTTTTATTTGTAAATAATAAATGTACAACTGCACAAAGTTCTAACCTCCATTTTCAAATTCTCTATGATAGTTTCCCATCCAGGTGCATCATACTTTTTGTAATAAATTTCTAGGAAGATATAAGACATCGGCCACCTTACTTTCAAGTTTGACATTCGTTTTTTTTTAAGTTCTGAAGAGAAATTTTTACCACAGCGATCATTTTGGATGAGAACTTTTTACCAATCACACGAGGCGCTACTTCTATTTTTATTCAGCAACTATGAAAAACGCTCATAGCAGTCATAATTACTGACTCAAATTAATAAAGAAATAATTGACCACAGTCAAAGGAATCATAAAATATAATTAATTAGCACATTAACTGAAATTATTCCTAACACGACTATCTAAGTACAGTGTAAATTTGCTTTGAGAGCATTGTACTACTACCTAGGTTCGGATGTGATCGAAATAGTCTAAATATAGCTGTCGAAGATTTACGTTTCATATACATCTCTATTCAAAATGCATCAACTTACATAACCATTCTTATGTGTTCCATTTGCAATTAATTCATAATTGTTATTGACTATAACCAGTTCTTTAATTATTCAGAAGGTATAAAGTTCAAAATTGAAACTTGTGCACTGCTGTATAGAAGAAATGAATTATTTATAGAAAATATAACGATTTTCATGAAATTGCGAGAACGAGTATGGAATTTGCAACATGATGTGTCACATTTTATTAGTTTAAGTTTATTATAACATAACTATACCACCAACTACCACCCTCAGCACATGTTCGTAGATATAAGCAACCATGCAGCAATGTGAATTGAAAATTGTATTTTAATTTTTCCAAACAAGTAAATGAGCAATTTAAGAGATGAAAAATCCTTCTGCAAGATATCAATAATGAAAAAAAACAGTTTTGTTGTCAGGTTAATTTTTTTTGCAAACAAAACGATTGTTCATTGGGTTTCCAAAGGACCCATGGGTCACGGACGCCCGCAGAAAAATTCTCAGTGGGGCTAACATGGAAAACGTGCATGTTGCGTTTTATAATGTGAATATTTTAATACTTACAGGGTATTCCTGGATAGGTGAAACTGAAGAGACAAATTTTGGTGGTGAAAAATTCTGAGATTCAGCTGTGCTTGTTGAAGAAACAAAATCCGTCGAGGCTTCAAATCCGTAAAATCCAATAGGCCTTGGAAGTTTGGATCTGATTTTTTTTTACCAGAAAACTGCTGTTTCCGTATGAGATACAATAAAAAGTTATTAAAAAAAATATCAAAATGAAAAACTGAGTATGTGTGCCAAATTTGAATGTCCTAAGCCTACTTTGACTTTTTGCTCGATTTTCAGATTTTGTGCTAGTAAAGTGCCGGTTCTCTACGAGATACGATAAAATGTGATTCAGAAAAGTTTCTCAGAATGAAGAATTGAGGTCGTGTGCAAAATGGCAGTATCATAAGTAGGCCTACTTTGAGTAAAATCTGAAAATCGAGCAAAAAATTAAAGTAGGCCTAGGATATTGAAATTTTGCACAAATACTTCGTTTTTTATTATAAGAAACTTTTCTTAATAACATTTTGTACTATCTCATGCAAAAATGGTACTTGACTAGCAAAAAGTCGTGCAAAAAATCAAAGTAGGCCTAGGACATTGCAATTTTGCATATATACTCAGTTTTTTCTGAGAAACATTTCTCAATAACATATTGTCGTATCCCAAACAAAAACAGCACTTTACTAGTGAAGAAAATCAGTTTTTTTCCAAATATCCAAGGCTTACTAGATTTTGCGGTTTTGAAATCATGGCAGATTTTGTTTTTTAAACAAGCAGAGCTGAATACCAGATGGTCATTTTTCAACACCAAAACTTTTTCTTTCATAGGAGTCGTTTCATCTATTCGGGAACACCCTGTATGTATATACAGAAAATCCAAGGGCGTTTTCTATGGTTAAAAATGAAGGTAATTTTGTTAAATAAGCATAGAGTCCGTCGTTTCCGAGATATAGAGTTGCCAAAGTTAATAAAAAAAATCAATTTATTACTTCCAAATCTCTGGAGACATTTTTGGCATAATTTTTTAGTATGTTGGTAGGTATAAAATATAACATTTGCAGCTTACGCAAAAAAAAATAAATTTGTCTCTAAACGGCTAGATACAAAAAAATGTGCAGAGAAAAAATGATGAGAATGTAATGTAGCATGAGCATTAAAACAAATTTTGCTGGCATGATTATATGTATAGGGTGATACACAAGTCATGATAATACCATAATCCGGCCAATGGTAACCTGAAAATTTTATAGTTCACACCTACCAACAAACTAAAAATTGTGCCAAAGCCAAAAACTGCTCAAGAGGTTTAGCAGTTCTGAATTTGAAATAGATTTTTTATCAACTTTAGAAATCCTATATCTCGGAATGCTTATTTAACAAAATTATCTTAATTTTCTGCACACAATTAGGAATCTCCCTGTATAGTACATGGAAATACCTGTCTGAAGAAAATGGGAAAGATGTAAAATCTCAGGGGAGGCCCCTACTGCCCCCTCCCTGCGGGCACCCATGACCAGGGGGACCTAACTAAAGGACAATAAGGCCCCATATATGGAAAAAATGGAAGAAAATGACTTGTTACTAAATTAATAGATAAATTTGCTTGGCCTTTATATGCTGTAAAATTAAAAGATTGAAGGCCGAAATAGAAGATGGTTTATGAAAAAAGTGGACGAATAATGGACGATCTTTTTGACGGGACATTTGTAAAAAAAGGTGGACTATAAAAATATTGTAGAATTTGAAAATATAGGGATAATACAGCATTTTAGATAAATGTATGAAGATACGACCATTCCCCCGATAAATGTATAGGGTGAAAGATTTGTCTCTAAACGGTTGGATATAAAAAAAATGTGCAGAGAAAAAAATTATGAAATTATGCCAAATTTGCCAAAAATTAGAGGTTTAGAACTTCTGAATTTTACATTGATATTTTTATCAACTTTTTAAACCCTATAACTTGGAAACGACGTTCTTGGTACCCTATTATGGTATTATTTTATCTTAATTTTAACAAAGAGTACGCCCGTCGATTTTCTGCACGCAATTAGGAAACATCCTGTATAATACCTATCTCAGAAAATGGCAAGGGTTCTCAGGGGAGGCCACGACCCTACTGCCCTCCACCCTGCGGGCACCCATAACCAGGGTACCTAAAGGGCAGTAAGGGGACGTACTTGGAAAAAAATGGAAGAAAGAAAATGCCTTGTTACTAAATTAATAGATAAATTTGCTTAGCCTTAGTTTCACATGCAGTAAAATTAAAATATTGACGGCCGAAATAGGAGATTGTTTGGGAAAAAAGGGTAGGAATAATGAACGTTTTTGGACGGGATATTTGTAAAAAAAAAGGTGGACTGTAACAATCTTGTAGAAGTAATTTGAAAATGTCGAGAATATATTGTATTTTAGATAAATATATAAAGATCCGATCATTCTCCTGATAAATCTATAGGGTGAAAGGTGTACATCTGGTTGCCTGACATCAGAAAATCAGATTTATCTCTAAACGACTAGATACGAAAAAATGTGCAGAGAAAAAAATTATGGAAATTGATCTTTTTATCAACTTTTTAAACACTTTAACTATGAAACGACGTTCTTGGCACACTATGTTTATTTAAAATTACCTTAATTTGAACAAAGAATACGTCCTGGATTTTCTGCACGCAATTAGGAAACATCCTGTATAATACATGAAAATACCTATCTGAAGAAAATGACTGTCCCCCTCTGCGGGCATCCATGACCAAGGTACCTAACTAAATGGCAGTAAAGGCATGTACTTGAAAAAAAAATTGAAGAAAATGCCTTGTTACTAAATTAAGATGATAAATTTGCTTAGCCTAAGTTTTATATGCAGTAAAATTAAAATGTTAACTAAAGATTGAAGGCCGAAATAGGGGATGATTTGTAAAAATAGGAAAGAGGAATTATGAACGGTTTTTTACGGAATGTTTGTAAAAAAGGTGGAAAGGAAAGTAATTTGAAAATGTCGGGAATATACAGCATTTACGATAAATATATGAAGATACGGTCATACCCCCAATACATTTAGAGGGTGAAAGATGTATATCTGGTTGCCCGACATCCCTTTAGACGACCTAAAACAATTTTACTTGCATTGAGGAAATGCTTTCCAATTTTACGTTTCGGATGAATGTTTTAAGGCAAATTTTCTACCTAGTCATTTTTTAATGCCATCTAACAACAAAACCGTGTTTCAGTTTATATGTATAAGCTAATTTGGTATATTTTAAATTTTGATACGGCACATTGTTTAGACTGCTTTACTGGTTTAATACCATTCCTTTTCGAAAATTAGGCAAAAATAAACAACAAAAAACCATTTTATTCCGTTTCTTACTTTAGACGGGAGTTCAGTAGTTTTCTATATAGGTAGGTATGTATATCTACGTGGAATAAGATTTTCAAAAAAGCGTTGTTCATTATTACATATATCAGTGCTTATCTGAATGATTGCACTGATTGCAAATGATACTCATTATCCTTTATAGGTATCAATTTATTTATTATAATCGAAAATTCTGTTTGCTCATATGAAAAATATTATAAATATTAGTTTGACCACCCCGCTATTGGCGCTATTCATAAAAAGCTATAGTCTTACAATTATTATGGATTATGAATTATGATTCACGGTGTACTATGAAGTGGAACTGCTTCAGAAAGGACGTCAGCGAGTGACGGCATCAAGACAGGACAATGTAGGGACGTTTTTGGGGTGATCAGATAAGTGATTACCTACAACGGAAATACTGCAAATTTTGTATTTTTTTCTGTAAATGTCTGTGAATATTGAATATTTTAATACATTCAAAATTAATTCATATGTACTGTCGCAGAAAGATGAATCTTAATTTTATATTTCATTCGGAATTCAGAAAAAACAAATAAGGCGCCAAAAAAAGTTTAATTTTATTTTTGATACTTGAAGCAGGTATAAATTACCAAAGCGGGAAACATTATGGGCAGTACTTTTCTCTAAACATTTGAAGATACTCAAGAACACACTTAAATTTGTTTTAAAAATGTTAAATTTTATAAATAAGGTAAAATTACTAAATCTTAGCATTGACCATAAATAGGTAGGTACAATCTTTTGAAATAATTATGACACACATTAAAATGAATTTTTCGATTTCCTTTGAATTTCTGACGTATTCGTAAAAAAATCTACTTTAAATTTTTAACATTACTTATTACTTGTGCTTCTCACCAATAGAAATTGAATGAAATTTTTACTCAGAACTTGCAGAAGTTCAAAAACTGGATAATTATTTACATTAGCCTAAAACTCTCCAATCTTAACAAAAAAATTCCTACCGCCCTATTTTTGAGGGGTGATCACGAATCCGAAGTCGGATTTCGGCGCTCGCATGTAGTTTTCGAAAAAAAAAAAATTCAAAATTGTAACCTATGTATACATTACATTAGGTTGAAATTGCAATATAACTCCTATATATTTTGACAACAGTGTGACGTCATGAAATAAAGGCAGAGGGGGGCAGAAATGTACATTGCAATTTCAACCAAATTTTTTTTTCGAAAACTACATGCGAGCGCCGAAATCTGACTTCAGAATCGTGATCAGCACCCTCGAAAATAGGGGGACAGAAATTTTTTTGTCAAGATTGGAGAGTTTAACGCTAATGTAAATAGTTACCAAAAAGTGTTTTAAGAGAGTGTAATTATTATTACAAACGATTGTACCTATACCAACATAATTCCTGCTTACCAATATTTAACTAGTTAAGTAGTCTACTCCTGTTTTATTTGTTTCCGGCGTAAGAATAGACGCTGTAAAATTTCTAATACAAAAGTAATTGTAAACTGCAACCTTTCCTAATATAAATTCAATACTTTCTTAACCCTATTTTGCTACTATTATATAATATTTCAGTGCATGAGCTGCAATGAGCAATTATCAGAGTTCGTGGGCCTCGCATACCATTACACCAGCGGAGTTATTTATTTTATGATCAGCGCCCCCTACTCAGGCAGGATGTGGCCCCCCTCTTAGTCCGGGGGCTCCTTTGCTACGGCCGGAGTGCCGTCGCCTAGCCTAGCACAACCGCCTTTGCGAGGCCGAGACGTTCTACATGCACGGTTTGTATAATGAAATGATACCGTACGCAGAGCTCCGACCAATTTGACAGCAACTCTCACGGAGAGATTTTGCTTACTTTTCACAATTCTCCACAAATAAAACTACATTATCTACAACTATTGTGCGGCCCTAGGGCGAGCCGCACTTCTACAGCCTACTATTTGCATGCATCAACTTTTATCAACTTTAAAAAACGTGAAAAACCATAAACAAAGCTAATGACCTGTTAGACAATTTCCTCTTAAAAGAGAACTTCAAAACACATTTCACCATAAGTTCCTCCTTTTCCGCGGGTTTTGCCGCATATTTAACACCGGCTCGAACGAACACAAACAAAAATCGAAGTATATTCACGGTTATCTTGACTTTTAGGGGTAAATAACTACAAAAACAAATGAAGGGTTTCTTACCTTACCCTGATTGTGTGTCACAACGCCACCTATGCTATATGCGTCGTCGCTGTTTCACGTTTCACCAAAAGCACGTATTCCATCAACGATAACGAGCCCCTCCGACCACAGACCATACAGAAATAGATGAGCCACTCTCTGTGTGAAATGAACACTATGTTTTGAGTCCCATCTAACATTTTCTCACGAAACTATCAACACTTTGAAAGTAGAAATCTATTTAAAGTTCTACCAAATCCGCGCACTTCGGTACATAAGAGTTCTGTAATATCGGTATGTCATTATTGCTTTATCCCGCCATTTTTTAAAAAATAGCGGGAATAAATGATTCGTTACGTTTAAATTGCAAAACAATTTCCATTAATGTTTTATACCCTATTTCGAAAAGTAGGAATATCTAATACAGTTTAAATAAGCACATCCTTGACTCTAAAATATGTCTACAAATATGACAAACAGAAAGAATTATATTGCAATTTAAACTGGGTTAAAGTATTGGATGTTCCTACTTTCCAAAGTAGAGTATAAAACATTAATGAAAATTGTTTTGCAATTTAAACATAACTCAAATCATTTGGTCCAGCTATTTTTAGGTAATGAGATTATAGGTAAGTATTTACCTACCGAAGTTATATTTTAAGCCACTGCCTCATTAATTACATAAATATAATGATCCTTGGAACTAGAAGTGAAGGAGTTAGTAAAAAACCTACTGAAAATATTTAATCGACCATTTATATTTTATTTCCTGTACCGGGCTTACAAGACGCTGGTACTTATTTATCTATCTCTAAATTTTATGTATTCTCATTATTTATCACACCTACTTGATAAATTACTAGTATTTTAATATATTGCATTTATTACTGATACTCGTATTTACGAGTTCTCACACTCACAGTACACCTAGTCCTAGTAATAAAATAGTGGAATATTAAATATAGTTAAGAAATATTTGAACCAAATAAAACCCCTTACTGGGCACCCTGAATTTTTAATTAAAATTATATTTTTAGAAGCAATATTTCATGATTAGTAGGGTAAACTTTTTCCAAATTGATTTTATTGTATTTCAGAACAATCATTAAAATTTTATATCAGTGTACCTATATAGCACTGTTATTTCTCTCAGTGAATTTTACCAGCTGTCACCACAACTTAAAAATCATAAATTGATGATTGCCATTCTCGGTTTATACTGAACATGCTTTGTGAACAATAGGTTTTATTGGTTGATATCAAAAGAAATAAACAATTTCGGGTAACAAATAACAGCGTAAGTCAGTAAAAATTTTATTATTACAAACTATGTACATATACTTTAAATAAAACATATTTATGAACACTAATTTGCCAGAAGAACAATTAAGTTTTGTAAGATAACATATTTATTTCCAAATTAATTTATTACAAAATTACAGTTTCAGATATAATTGATATCATACAAGATATCTCACAAAAAATTATTTGTTTAAAAATTGCAATCTTTTCTTGCAAATTATGTTTTTTGCCTTGAATTTTGCTGCAATCTGTTTTAGACGTCTAGCTTTGGAATAAAGTAATTATACTTTTCGTGTAAGCTGATTTTGTTGAGTAACACCACAAACACGAAGTATTCCTGTCGTTTTTCTAGGGGACATAGTATCTGAAGCAATAAAAAACATTAGATTGTATTACAATACAATATATTAATATAATAAATTTAATCAGTATTTGTAATTTCTAGAAATATATGTTAGTTTCAAAATAAAATAGATATTAAATTATGTCTAAATCAAAAGCCCAGAAAAGTTGTACTAATGGTAGCCATGTATGGCAATTTCTCAAATTATGTGTACTTACATATAACATTTTGCATGGGATGTTCTGCACAATAGGAAGGAGATGGAGGTCAAGGTTCAATGTCTATATCATGTACTCGAGATGAGTCATACACGGAAGTCGAGGTGGACGGAAGTTCCTATAAATCTAAAATATACATATTTATACTAAATTAAGTATAACTGAAATGTTCATGTTCTACATACCTACAGAAGTTGGCTTTAAATATGGTTGTTTTTTAGCAGATGGGAAAAATTTTTTTGGTATATTAACTTCTAAATCAATATCTTCCATGCCTTATACTGTTGGGATATTTTTATCCCACCTAAGCAGCTGTTCTATGAGCTAAAATGGCTACAATAATAAAAATACTTGTTTCAAGTGTTCCATAATCCAATACAAAACCCTGAAGGCCGATTATACATTTTTTTGTTACCATTTCCATCCTGTTATATGTTATGCTTCTACTATTTATCAACAAATATTATTGTACGCTTACTAAATGAAAGGAACAGAAACGGCAATAAAAAAAGTTTATAAAACAGCCTTTGGACATAGACTTACGCAATTATTTTAACACATTATTATCTTATTTTAATTAACCTCTTAAGTGGCCACAAACTAAAGCAATAATTGTCAACTCTAGATGCCACATAATTTTCGTGCGTAAGAGCACGTCTATCATTACCAGCAATTGTATTTAATACTGAACCCAAAATAGTTCTAGGCAAATATATTCGTTATAACAGTCTAAAGTAGTTTATAAATTTGCAAATATATACATCGTAACCTCTTAAGAGGTTAATAATATAATTCTTATGGTATATTTGGTTAGACAGTAATATGTTCGGGTTAAACAGTAGTGTGTTTGGGTTAGATAGAAATGTTTTTAATATAAGCCTTATAGAACTGCTTTAAAAATTTAGTGGTTTGATCGATAAATACTAACCTCGAACTTTCTCTGGAGTTGCAGGTTTTGATAATTCCTCTGGATAACTAAAACAATTTTTCCTTGTAGATGATCCACTATAATCTGAAAATATATTCTATATTATAAAGAAATTCTTAAAATAATAAAAAAAACTCACTAGGACATTTTAAAGTAGTAAATGAAAACCGTAATAAGTAATAACCGTTCATTTACGTCTTTACACATATCACTAAAATGTTGACCACATACAACATAGTTTTCAAGAATTTTGGATCCTCTTTGCCAACTAACTTTGGATTTCCAATCCTCCCGATCCAAATTCCAAATATCCCTTACACGTTTTTCCACTGGGATAGCATATCTAAGAGCATATTAGGTTAGAAACTAAAATATTTTACGATATTGTTCAAATTACCTTCGAATAATTTTATCTCCACAATTAGGAACACAGCAAGATCTTTGAGCCATATTAATAATATTAAATATTGTTCACACTAATATAATTAGAAAATATACACTATCACTAAAGCTCTTCCAAATCACAAACGCAAAACGTGGCAAAACGCAGTACAAAAATTGACGTTACACGTGCTACCAATCTATCACTAGAACAATACTAAAAACATGATAAATTAAAAAGCACTAAAATTTGTTACGTTCAGCGCCATCTAACATTTTCTCACGTAACTTAGTTTGGTTCCAAACAGCCAGTAGCCGAGTGCCCACCCCTGCCTCCGACTACGTCCGAACGCTAAACGATGCACATGTTTGTGATAGAACTGAGTAATAAAATTATCTAAAATTGTAATAAATAAGCGAAATATGGTTAATTTTCAGGCAGATTTTATGAATTTCAGCATCAATATTATAGAATCGGAGAAAATGTTCGGAATATAACCGGCATATGCTCGAGTAAAATCGAAAAACTACTTCGAAAATGAACACTGTGTGACGAAACTTTTAGAATTATTTTAACTTGTCATGTTGTTGATAGGGACGTGGTTCTTTCGCCAGGAATTTTTGAGCTAGTTCGAATTGTCGCCGCTAGTTGGCTTGGCAAAACGCCGTCTTTTTTTATAATAATTAATTTTCCAGCCATCCAGCCTTATTTACAGCCTCAGTTCAAGGTCCGTTATTCTTCTTTATTGCTAGTGGTACTTTATCACGAATTAATCTCGATGCATTTCAGAATTCTTGCGTTCCATGATGTTAAATATACATATTATTTAGAGATATGAGGTACATAAAGCGGTAGTGGGGCGTATTATTCATTGAAATTAGGAATGTTACGTGGCGTAAGAAAATGACGTACCTACCTTTGCAGTTTGTTGGCTGCTAGAAAGTTTTTGGTTCAGGAACCTTTCGAGCACAATCAAACGGGCTATTGTAGCCATAATAATTTTTACTCTGTAATCGACATTTTTCTCTACAATAGGTGCCTACCTAGTACAAGAGATTTTTTTATACCTATTTTAGAAAGCATAATTATTATTAATAAATGTTATGACATGGTTTACAGCGTCCTCTGAGCTGTACAACTCACACTGAATAAAATGAATATGTTGATCGTCATCCTCTATTTAGTAACAAATATTTATTTAAACTTTCGTCCTTTCACTATCCTGTTTCATCAAAAAGGTTCCTATTTTCACTTAACCAGACTTTATACACCTATATTTGCATGTAGGTACATAAATAGGTATAGTTATACCTACTTATTCTATACAACACGGTACCTAAGTACTAAATTTGTAGGTGTATACATTAATATTGTCACGGAATTTGCCCCACTCACTCCCAAACCGACGACTGTGGCACCGCGAATTGCCTAAGATTGCCCCGATCGCCCCTACGCCATTCTGGTAAACAAACAACATGCCGTGATCGAGATCGGCCTGGAATAATCGGGAATCGACGAGAAGCGTTCCAGTCGTACGAGAAAAGGGATCTAGAGATACTGGAATATATCTGGAATATTCGTTGGGTCTATAAAAGAAGAATAAACGGCCGAGTTAGTTAGTCTTGTATAAGTCTTGTATTACAGTCTGAATTAAAGTGTTTAGTTGGAGATATCAAAGTGATTTAGATAGCGATTAATTAAATAAGTGTTTAGTTGACCTGTAATTAGTAGTGTTCAGTAGTTAATAAAGAAGTAATTTATTAACGGATTGTTTTTCTGGAAGTAAGAGAAAAGACGGATTGGGAAATCCGTGACAATTTGGTGTCAGAAGTGGGATTTAGTTGGAAGTTTTAAAGAGCTTTCTGGAACCCTGTCCACAAAGTGGGATTTAAGTGGAAGTTTGAAGAACTTTCTGGAACCCTGTGCGCGGGTGGAATAAATACCCAAGTGTGATATATCACCGCACTCGTCGTGACTCAAGGAAGTGAACGGTGGTATTCGCGAAGGACAATCTCGAACATTCTAGAACTTTGTACAGGAGTGAGACGAATACCCAAGTGTGACATATCACTGCACTCGTCGTGACTCAAGGAAGTGAACGGTGGTATTTGCGAAAGACATTCTCGAACATTCTAGAACTTTGTACGGGAGTAAGACAAAGACCCAAGTGTGACATATCGCCGCACTCGTCGTGACTTAAGGAAGTGAACGGTGCTATTTGCGAAGGACATTCTCGAACATTCTAGAACTTTATACCGAAGTGAGACAAAGACCCAAGTGCGACATATCACTGCACTCGTCGTGACTTAAGGAAGTGAACGGTGTTATTCGCGAAGGACATTCTCGAACATTCTAGAACTTTGTACGGGAGTGCGACAAAGACCCAAGTGTGACATATCACTGCACTCGTCGTGACTCAAGGAAGTGAACGGTGGTATTTGCGAAAGACATTCTCGAACATTCTAGAACTTTGTACGGGAGTAAGACAAAGACCCAAGTGTGACATATCGCCGCACTCGTCGTGACTTAAGGAAGTGAACGGTACTATTTGCGAAGGACATTCTCGAACATTCTAGAACTTTCTACCGAAGTGAGACAAAGACCCAAGTGTGACATATCACCGCACTCGTCGTGACTTAAGGAAGTGAACGGTGTTATTTGCGAAGGACATTCTCGAACATTCTAGAACTTTATACCGGAGTGAGACAAATACCCAAGTGTGGCATATCACTGCACTCGTTTCATTGTAAGGAAGTCAACGGTGACATTTACAAACATATTCCTGGACATTCTAGAACATTTCAAATAGAGTGGATGCCTGTAACAAGAAGCCAAGTCAACATGGATGCACAACTGGCGAAACTGTTAGAAATGATGCAAACAATGCAAAAGAAAATGGAAGACCAGGCGAAGACGATGCAAGAGAAATTAGAAGAGCAGGGACATAAAATGGAAGACCAGGCGAAAACGATGCAGGAACAAGGAAGGATGATGCAAGAGAAATTAGAAGAACAGGGACAAACGATGCAAAAGAAATTTGAAGAACAAGGACATAAAATTGAAGACCAGTCCCAGTCAATGCAAGAAAAATTTGAAGAACAAGGGCATACAATGCAAGATCAGATACAGACAATACAACAGGAAATGAGAAACCAGACGAAAGAAATGCAGGAGAAATTAGAAAATAAACTAGAAGAGCAAGGGTATATAATGAAAGAACAGATACAGACAATACAACAGGAAATGGAAAACCAGACGAAGGATATGCAGACAAAGTTAGAAAAATTGGAGAATACACTAGAAGAAAAACTAGAGGAACAGTCACATAAGGTAGAAACACAAGTAGAAGAGAAAATGTTAGCACAAAAACAAGAAATAGACGAAGAAATAAACTTGGTTAGAGAAACCTGCGAAGAGCTTCGACATAAATTAGACAAGATAGCAAAGGAGGGCGTAATCAAATCAGAAGGACCTGTTATCCGAACTCAGAAGACGAGACCCCCTGAATTCGACGGCAAGGTTTCCTGGAATGTATATCTGCGTCAGTTCGAAGCAGCAGCTGCAGCAAACGAATGGTCCGACTATGAAAAGGCTACAGCTCTGATAGTTGCTCTACGAGGGAAGCTCTTGACGTCTTACAAGGAGTTCCTGCTGGGCAACAGAATAGCTACGATATTCTAAAACAGCATATGGAAATGAGATATGGGGATAAACACCTGCAGCAAGTGTACCAGGCACAATTGAAAAATCGTCACCAACAAAGTGGAGAATTTACAACATTTTGAGATCGATGTTGCCAGACTGGTTCGATTGGCTTATCCAACAGCCCCGTCCGAATTTGTAGATCAGCTCTCCATCCAAGTTTTTATCGACGGCCTAAGAGATTGCGAAACTCAGCAGGCACTACGGCTCGCTAGACCTAAAACGTTGAATGACGCTCTTTCACATGCACTGGAATTCGAGGCAGCAAAGATGGCATCCGGTAGACATGTTAAAGTTCGGGCCATCAGTGATAACAGCGATAGTATGGCAAATGGAGACCTAATAAAGACGCTAAAGGAGATTATCGATAAATTCAGCCCATCTATTGGGCCAAAGAAAGAACAATTTGATAGTCGAAGGGATCGCCTTCTTAAATGCTGGAACTGTGGACAGACAGGACATCTAAAAAGACAGTGTAGGGCCCCGGTCACGGATCAGCAAAAGCGCGACTCCCAGGCGGCAGCTATACAGGAAAACTAGGGTCAGCCGGCTTGACGGGGCAAGAGCCGGCTGCATCCTCCTACCATGCCCCACGAGAAGAAATTACGTTGTCACGTCTCCAGGACTCTGACTCCTTGCTAGTAGAAGGCATTATTTTTGGTCGTATGTTCCCTATGGTAATCGACACTGGAGCGGCAAGAACTATTGTACGACCGGATATTATTGGTGACTGGCGTATTAAGAGCCCTGCCAAGCGTTATGTCCTTACAACAGCCAATGGACAACAACTGCCAGTCAAGGGGGAATGCGAGCTTGACATAGAATTAGGAGACGTCAAATTCAAACACAGAGCCCTGGTAGCAGATATATCGGACAATGTCATACTCGGACTGGACTTACTACGAGCAAAGGGGGTGAACTTAGATTTGAATGCTGGTACGCTACGAATAATGGGTGAGGAAGTAGTGCTAACGACCACCACTGAGAATAACGCTGTACGAAGACTCGTTGTTAAAGAAGATGTGGTACTACCTGGTCAGACTGAAACATTGGTTGCCACTGTAATGGATGGGCAAATGTCTTGCAGTGTTGGAGTGGTGGAACCCAGTAATCCGGATCTGTTCAATAAATCTATAGTCACCGGCCGCACCCTGATTAAACCAGAGAAAACAACAATAGTACGGGTAGTTAACCTGAAGACCTTTCCACAGAAAATTACAAAGGGAACTGAAGTAGGAGTCTGTGAACCTGTTACCATGGTCAGAACACTCAAAGAAAACAACGAAATGGAGAAGAAACCAAACAAGACCAGTCTACCGGAATGTCTAAGGGACATCCTGGATAGGGCCAAAGAAAGATTAACAGAGATGGAGGTGGAACAACTGGAAGAGCTGCTAAGTGAAAATGAAGATGTGTTTGCACTTAAACCAGGCGACTTTGGGAGAACAAATGTAGTGAAGCATCGAATCGATACTGGTTCATCATCTCCTATAAAGCAGCCACCACGAGGACTTCCACTAGCCAAGCGAGAAGAAGTTAACAAGATGTTAATCGAGATGCAAAATCAAGGCACCATAGAGCCATCTCAGAGTCCTTGGGCTTCTCCTGTAGTCCTGGTCAAGAAGAAAGACGGCTCCACCCGATTTTGTGTGGACTACAGAAAATTAAATGACGTCACCAAGAAAGACAGTTACCCACTACCAAGAATTGACGATACTCTGGACACCTTGGCTGGTGCGCAATGGTTTTCCACTTTGGATTTAAAGAGTGGATATTGGCAAGTCGAGGTCAGCCCAGAAGACAAGGAAAAGACCGCGTTCACTACCGGAAATGGATTGTGGCAGTTCAATGTAATGCCATTTGGTCTATGTAATGCCCCTGCCACTTTTGAACGACTGATGGAAACTGTACTTCATGGCCTGCATTGGGAGACCTGCTTGATTTACTTGGACGACGTGGTGGTGCTGGGACGCTCTTTCCAGGAGCACCTAAAGAACGTGTCCGAAGTGTTCAAGAAGTTGAAAGCAGCAAACCTGAAGTTGAACCCGAAGAAGTGCAGTCTGTTCCAAAAGGAGGTTAGATACTTAGGCCACATTATTACTCCAAACGGTGTGAAAACAGACCCGGAGAAGACAGAGTGCATAAAGAACTGGCCGGTTCCTAAAGACAAACATCAAGTTCGAAGTTTTCTTGGCCTATGCACATACTATCGTCGATTCGTCCAAGGATTCTCGGACATTGCCAAGCCTCTTCATAAACTCACAGAAGACAACATCCCGTTCGAATGGACGACGAAATGCCAGCAAGCCTTTGAGACGCTGAAAGAGGCCCTCTGCACTACCCCGATTTTGACATACCCAATACCTGGACAACCATTTATAGTGGACACGGACGCAAGCAACATTGGAATTGGCGGAGTTCTTTCCCAAATACAAGATGGCCAAGAGCGAGTAGTGGGCTACTTCAGCAAAGTCCTGTCAAAAGCCGAAAAGAACTATTGTGTGACTCGGAAAGAATTACTTGCCATCGTCAAGAGCCTAGAACACTTTCATAAATACTTGTATGGCCAAGAATTCCTCCTAAGAACGGATCACGCTTCCCTTAAATGGCTGCTCCAGTTTAAAAACCCTGAAGGACAGATGGCCAGGTGGCTGGAACGGCTCCAAGAATATCACTTTGTTGTTGAACATCGAGCCGGTAGGAAACATGGAAATGCAGATGCCCTTTCTAGGAGACCCTGTCCTGTCAACTGCAAGCACTGTAGTAGTCTTGAAAGGAAAGAGGACATCTCATCAGTTCCTTGCAAGGTGGTAGCAGCCCAACCTGAATACAGATGGAGTTCAGCGGCGATTCGGGAAGACCAGCAAGCTGACTGTGACATCAAGCCCTTACTAGACTGGAAAGAAGCCAACAACCGACCCTCATGGGCTGAAGTCAGCGGTAAAAGCCCAACATTAAAGAGCTATTGGGCTCAATGGAATTCCTTGGTGTTGGAAGACGGTGTCCTAAAAAGAGCATGGGAGAACAATGACGGAACGGAGGTCAAGAAACAAGTACTACTCCCGAAGTCCCGGGTCAAGGAAGTGCTGCAGGAAGTACATGGAGGTACTGGGGTGGACATTTCGGTATCAATAGGACTCTACAGAAGATTAGGGAGCGTTTCTACTGGTTGAGCTGTAGGACGGATGTAGAAGATTGGTGCCGAAAATGTGACGTATGTGCAGCCAGCAAGGGACCGAAGACCCGTTCCAGAGGCAAAATGCGCCAGTACATCGTAGGAGCACCGTTTGAGAGGATTGCCATTGATATCGCTGGCCCCTTTCCGAAAACCCAAAGTGGGAACCGATATCTACTAGTGGCCATGGACTACTTCAGCAAATGGCCGGAAGTATACCCCTTCCCAATCAAGAGACCACAACCGTAGCAGAAGCGCTAGTCAACAACCTGTTCTGCAGATTTGGTGTGCCCATGGAACTACATTCAGATCAGGGCAGAAATTTCGAATCAGGTGTGTTCCGAAAGGTCTGCGAGCTTATGGGAATCCGAAAAACCAGGACCACCCCACTGCATCCCCAGTCAGATGGTATGGTGGAACGCTTCAACGCCACACTAGAAACCAATCTGAGGATGTTTGTGAACGAGAACCAGACAGACTGGGACAAGCTCATTCCACTCTTCCTGTTAGCTTACCGCTCAGCTGTCCATGAAACGACTGGGAAGACTCCCGCAAGGATCATCTTTGGAAGAGAGCTTCGCCTTCCAGCAGATTTGGTATTTGGTCGTCCTGCGGAACAGCCCACAGAGCCAGACACTTATACCCATGACCTAGAACGAAGACTAGCAGCCGTACACGATCAAGTCAGATCTCGAATGCGACTAGAGAGCGATCGCATGAAGACTCGATACGACGTACGGGCCAATACAGTCGGATTCCAACAAGGTGACCTGGTGTGGTTGTACAACCCCACGCGGAAGAAAGGAAGATCGCCTAAACTACAGAACCGTTGGGAGGGCCCCTACACCGTCATTAAAAGAATCAATGATGTCGTCTACCGGATACAGAGGACTCCCAGGAGTAAGATGAAGGTCGTCCATCTGGAGCGTCTGTCCCCGTATAGAGGTGTAGCCGATCGGGACGATCGGTCCTAAGGGGGGGGCAGTGTCACGGAATTTGCCCCACTCACTCCCAAACCGACGACTGTGGCACCGCGAATTGCCTAAGATTGCCCCGATCGCCCCTACGCCATTCTGGTAAACAAACAACATGCCGTGATCGAGATCGGCCTGGAATAATCGGGAATCGACGAGAAGCGTTCCAGTCGTACGAGAAAAGGGATCTAGAGATACTGGAATATATCTGGAATATTCGTTGGGTCTATAAAAGAAGAATAAACGGCCGAGTTAGTTAGTCTTGTATAAGTCTTGTATTACAGTCTGAATTAAAGTGTTTAGTTGGAGATATCAAAGTGATTTAGATAGCGATTAATTAAATAAGTGTTTAGTTGACCTGTAATTAGTAGTGTTCAGTAGTTAATAAAGAAGTAATTTATTAACGGATTGTTTTTCTGGAAGTAAGAGAAAAGACGGATTGGGAAATCCGTGACAATATGTTGGAAAACTAACATAAATTCACCAATAAAAAATGTTCATTTACTTAGTTTCTAAGGGTTGTCGAAGGCAAGGGTAACTTTGTTAAAAAAACATGTTTATGGCATTATATTTTCAATTAGGTATGTAAGCAAATTATTTAAGTACTTCATGATTCATAAATAAAATCATTGTTACAAATACAGGTTAACACAATTATTTAGGATGGTTCAAAACATTGCAGTAAAGTTGCTTCATATTAAAATTTAGCGATATTCTAAACTCTCATTTTCTATGTAACAATGTACCAAAAAATGTTAATATACGTACCTATCTATCTACCTATAGCAATTGATGTTTGTTGATCCTTTTTAGTATAACTAAAACTGTATAGCTATTATTTATAAATTCTGTCTGAAATTACTTATAAATTACTTATTATTTATAGAATTATTCTAGTATAGCCTTGTTTTTGTTGTTTTAAGTTTGTATAAGATATTTTTCACCCATGCAGTTATTACTAAATATTTGTACTATATCTTTATAAACAGTAATAACTGTTGGGCAATAAATGCAATTATTATTATTAGTATATAAATGTCAATAGAAAAGTAAAAGAAAAATTTGTTTTACTTAACTGTATTTTCCAAATACCTTCCACATAATTCACGTGAGTTAAAAAATCTTTAAAATGTTCAGAAAACAAACAGTACCTACCTATTTCTATGAGTCCTATATGATCAAGATCTGTAAAAAGTGGTATACCTAGCTGTTTTTTACAATTTTGTTAACATTATCCTGTACTAACAGGATATTATACCGGCACACAAAAAAGTGATCTGTACTTTGACCTATCTTTATTTATTTTGACGTACTGAATCCGAATCTGAAATCCGTTTATTTCACACCCTCAAAATTTTGATCTCAGATCTGACATTGATCAAATGTGGTATTTCGATACGCGGAATTCGAATATGAAGTCTATTGAGTTGCATCACTTACAGATTCTGAAAAAATTCAGAAAAATAGCTGGAAAAGGCGCAAAATAGTTCAAAATTGTCAAAAAGGTGATCTGTACTTTTGACCAGACTCACCTCTATGTGTTTTGACGTACTGAATCCGAAATTGAAGTCCGCTTACCTCAAACACTTCAAATTTTTAAGTAAATCGCAAAAAAATGCGAAAAATTGCAATGAATCTCGTTAGTGAGCTTAAGAAAATTCAGAATTTTTTTTCTGACCTTGATCAAATGTGTCTTATGTATTTCGATACGCTGTATTCGATTTTGAAGTTTATTAAGCTACATCACTAACGGATTTAAAAAAAATGAGAAATAGCTGGAAGAGGTGAACAATTATTGTTAAAAATCGTCAAAGGTGATCTATACTTTTGACCAGGCACCAGACTTGCCTATCTTTGTGATTTTGATGCACTGAATCCGAATCTGTTCAGCGCAAACATGTCAAAATTTTGAGTAACTTGCAAAAAATAGTGAAAAACCACTTAAAATGGAGTTAGTTTTAGCTGGAAACTATTATTTTTTTTATATTTGTCGATTTAATAAAATATTAAAAACTTTATTGGTGTACCACCCTATAAATACAAGAATAATTGGCGCAACATTGAATTAATCGCATTATGGCTCTTTAAATTTATTTACTTTCTTCTATTGTCAACACTGAACCCAGCTAGCCAATAATGCATATATTTTTTTTTTGTTTTCTCCAACATAAAATATTTCCTTTTATTTTCAAGTGTAGTAAATACAATTCATTGTATTTTCTAGTCTTGTTTGTTCATTTTTAATATTCTCCATTCGTAGGATCAAGATATCCGAAAATCTCTTTCAAAGCCGAAAGACGCCAAGTTAGCTTGGATCATCGTAGCGTGCTTTGAGCGGTCGAGAGTTAGAGCCGCCCTTATTCTGTTGTTTATAGATGGAAACACTTCGCGTGTTCGGTTAGTGCGGTTTTCGGTTAATTTTCTTATAATATGAAGTAAATAACTTATTACAGCGTATACGTCGTTAATATCCGTAGTGTTTGACATTGGAAATAAAATTTTGATAAGTATCCTTGTGGACAAAAGTGTTGTGTTGTGAAAATTGGTTAGTTTTTACGAAAGTGCCAGAGCCAAATCTACATTTCTAAGGTAAGTGAATACATTTTGTTATCTGATTTTATTAAAAATGCCCTTAATATTTTTCAAAAGTCGTAAACTATACAACTGAAAAAGCAACAGGTTCTACTAAAAGTTACTGAATTAATTGTGAATAATTCAAACGTTCTGAAAAAATATATCAAGTTCCATTTGAACATTCTTTATTTAACTTAGTTGTTTAACACATATTAAAGTACCTAGGTACTTCAGTATTCTCACAAATTCGAAAATTTAAATATAACTAGTTTTATTGAATTGCAATTTCTGTTGCTTTATAGGTATTTAACTTTTTCCAATAAATGTATTAATAAAATCCATCAGCGTGTTGATTTTCCAAGAAAGTCGGTGTGCTGATCGTTACCATATATGGGCATGTAATTGATTTTAAAATCTAATTGGTTCTCCTCTGCTCTCATTTGCCTGCCAATGAAACAAAAAAACGCAGGATCTACTGTCCCACTCCTTTTTTAATAACGAGTTTAGTGCTTTGTTGCATTGTCGCGTATTGTTTTAGTTTCGTGGTTTTCAGCGAAAACAAGTAAATACGAAATAATTTTTATTTTTGTGATAACTATTCTGTAGCAAGGTTTTCTTTACTTCGTCAAGTCAGTATATCAAAGTGAAAATTATAATCACAACATATTACAGTATTATATTTTAAGAAAAACCACAGAAATAAGTATGTAATTATTTGATGATGCACAAGCTATTTTTTACATTTCGTCTTCTCGATTTGAATTTCAGTTTCAGAATTCAGAAAATATAAGTTAATTTTCTAGTAATTTGATTTTTGTCTAAATATATACTTATGATAATGAAAAAAAAGACAAAAATATATTTACATATGACAATAAGGGTACAATTTCTGGTATTCAGTATAGAGTATGAGTCAGATTTAACGAGGCACGTGAAACTTAAAGTATCTGATAGCACTTCTTTATGGGAAACTTTTCTTAAAAATGCTTAATTTTCAAGATACAGGATGTTAAAGTCTTTGAGAAATATCACATTAATGCAAATGCCTCGAAAGCTGTTTGACCCAGGTTAGCAATGACAAAAATTCACTGAATTTTAATTTTAGAAATAAGTCCATTTGATTCTTAAATGTACAGGGTGCCCTCGGATAGGTGAAACGACTAAGACAAGAGACAACAAATATTGATGTTGTTAAATGACCTTTTGTGATTAAGAAAAAAAATCTGCCATACTTTAAAATCCGTAATATCCACTGGGCCTTAAAAATTTGAAAAATAAACATTTTTTTTTGCCAATAAAGAGCTGTGTGAGATACAATAAAATGTTATTATTAAAAAAAGTTTGTCGAAATGAAAAACTGAGTATAATGCAAAATTTGAATATCCTAAGCCTACTTTGACTTTTTGCTCGATTTTCATATTTGGTGTCGTTTCTGTACGAGATATTTTAAAAATGTTATTAAGAAAAGTTTGTCAGAATGAAGAATTGAGGACGTATTGCAGTATCCTATGCCTACTTTGAGAAAAATCTAAAATCAAGCAAAAAATCAAAATAGGCCCAGGACATCAACATTTTACCGATATACTCAGTTTTTCATCACGAGAAACTTTTCTTAATAACATTTTATTGTATCCCAAACAGAAACAGAACTTTACTAGTGAACAAAAAACAGTTTATTCCAAATTTCCAAGGCTTACTGGATTTTACGGATTTGAAATAATGACAGATGTTGTTTCTTAAACAAGCAGAGTTAAATCCCAGAAGGCCATTTTCCAACACCATAATTTTTTGTCTCTTACAAGTCGTTTCACATATCTAGGGACATCCTATATATTATAGAACCTAACTTACTTTCTAAAATACTCTGTGACGTCGAAACGCACTGTATTTGCTATTGGTTGATATAAAATAGTATGCAAATTCCGTGATTTTTACAATAATTACGAGCTAAATCACTTCTCCAAGTTTTATTAAAGTACCTATAGCGATATTTTTGAAAAACTTTAACACCTTGTATCTCGAAAAGAAAAGAATACGTGCTGTATCATATGCTTTCAGGACTTACTTACGTTAAATTTGACATATTCTGTATAGTGATTTTCTCGGTGATTTTAGATACCTATTTATAATATACTTTTTAAAGAACACAATTTTTAAAAAAAATTCTGGCATACATTACTTAGTTTTTCTAAAATTCACGTTTTACAAAAATATATATTTTTTCAAATTTGCATGTCCGATATACAAGGTGTCAAAGTTGTTACTTTGAAGGTAGGTTCTCTTTAATTCGACTAAGAGAAAGACGATAAAATTTCTACACAAATAAATATCAAGAAAAACGTGCAACTCTTTTTATTATATTATTAAAAAAATATATTGGTATACAGGGTGGATCATTAATAATGGGCCATAAAATAGGGGAGAAAATATGAAAAATGTTGCTGTGAAAAAAAAGATGATACGGGCCGTGAAAGTTGAAATTAATTTCTCCGTTTTCTTTGTTTGTAATAACATTATTCAAGAAAAGGAATCATCATTTATTTATTAAATCAAGTTTGACTATAGATAGCGCCGCATTAGCAATGCCTGATGATGAAGAAATTCATCATTTTCTGTTGATAAAACGTTCTGATTCTGATATCTTTTCTTAAAAAATATTTTTTTACTAAATTTGGTGACAGTCGGTTGAAAAATAATACAATTAGTACAGTTTAAATTAATTCAACGACATGCATTTGGTACATGCCAAAAATCATTATAAAGTTATTTTGATATCTTGCGACAATTACCTTTACCTTACTTTTTTTCAAAAATGTACGTCCTATCAATATTCAATTATATTTTTATTATATCGTTTTTAGTATCATCTGTACAAATTTTGACATATACTTATATCTTTAGGCAATTTAAGATAATTCACAAAGACCTTCTAGAAAGTAACTTCAGCACCTTTTAGATATGCTGAAAAAGTTACGTTAAAAAATTTTAGGAGCTACTCCCACTCCAATAGAAACTCACCTACCAGTAGATAATTGAAGCAGCCAAGCAAGCTATTTGTTGATTTTGCAACTTTTCAGTTGAGTCTACCAAAAATATATTTTTAGATCACCCAACAGATTATCATACAAATATTAATCACATAATATCCGGAAATTTTGCCACAACACTCAAAAACAGTATTCGCTTTCTTAAAAATGTGTTACACAGGGTGTTTTCAAAAGAAGTAATTCAAAAGGTACCGGTGAACCTACAGCTAAAAAGAACACGTTTTTAATAAAAAAGACTTAGGTAAAATATTCACCACTTAAGAGAAACAGCCCTTCAAAGTTTCAAAAAATTGCAATAGCGGTTGTATTTTGAAAATCAAAAAAGGTGTGAAGTCAAATTTCATCAAATCTCAACAATTTTTAGAAAATGTCTGTCCTTTGGAGATTATTGAAATAAACATCCCCTAAGTTATTTTTTGCTACAACTGATTTGTTTGACAAAAATTGAGTATTGAAAAATACGTATCACATAGCCTGGTTTATTTTAAAACTTTTGCCTCTTAGGTACTTTTTCGCTTTAAAACTAACCGTTCCTTAACAATAAATAAATAAATAAAATTCACGTTTCAACTCACACGATTGCAACTGAGAAATATTTAAGTAGGCGGCTATCATACTAATTTCTGTCATAGATCTTTTGTAACTTTCAAAAAATACTTGCAGCATGTCAACATATTAGTAAAATTATTTGCCATAATCATTTCCAAGTTATCGAAAAAAAAAATTAGGAGCAATTTAGCTTGAAAGTCGTAAATGCAATGAAGCACTCGCAAGAGTCATAAAAAATCTAATGACAGAAATTGTGAGTGGTAAAAGTTTTAAAATAAACCAGGCTATCTGATATGTATTTTTTAATACTCAATTTTTGTCAAACAAATAAATTATAGCAAAAAATAACTTAAGGGATGCTTATTTCAACCCCTCCAAGGGGCAAACATTTTCGAAAAATTGTTGAGAAGTTGCATATGCATTACATAAATTAGTAGAAGATTTGTGTAAAATTTGACTATTATAACTTTTTTGCCGCTATTCCATATTTTTGTTGAAAATTTTGAATCTCCTAAGGAGTGAACCTTTTGCTAAGGTCATTTCTATGCAAAAGTCTTTGTTTTAACTATAGATGCACCGGTACCATTTAATAATAATAATATATCTACCCGCGAGACCTATGAGAGAGGGGGCGGCATATTATTATCATGTAGGCCGCATTTGCGCCCAGGAATGACTTACGTTGGTAGGCCCTAACCACCATTCAGTGCAGGAATAAAGAAAACCTCATTAATTAGGGGGATGGTCAAACGGTAGCCAGTATCAATCTACCTACTCTACCATAACCGCAGAGAGAATGCCAATCCTCTCCACATATTTGTGCTACTTCTTTTGTAAACACCTAGTAGACATGTAAAAACCTGTTCTTAATTATTATTTTAAACAACCTATTGGTATCACAAAAATTAATATAAGGACTTGGATTTCAGGACTTTCAAGTCCACCTGAACGAGAAAAATGAAAAAATTGTGTTTTATCGAAGTTTTGAATATTCAAATGTTGCTTGCATTTACACTAGATCTAGTATAATAAAAAAGTTGTTAAAATCGATTAGTTAATAAAAAAATATAGAGCAGAAGCATTCTTAAACGAAACGTACTGTATATGTGTATTTTTACTGATTTACTATTTAATTTCTGTTACATATTTAAGATAATCTAAATATGAGAACTGAAAAGTTATACCTATAGTAATTTTTATTTTTAATGGATACGTGCCAGCAAATTGTCAAAGTAAATCGATTGGTTTAGTTACTCATAAAATACATTTTAATTAAAAGACGCAACTAAACTGTACTTACTGTCGCCGAAATTAGATTTAATCTTTCTGAGCTTATCTATATCTCTTGAGTTTGAGGAGATAACGACGTGAATAACCGTACTAAATGTTTCATTTCGACTGTAAAATGAATGCTAGGCTTAGAACGATTGAAATATATTTTCGAATTACATGTAACAAAATTCCTTCAAATCGATGGCAGATTTTTTGCCAAAAGGACAAAGTGAGGCCAAATTATATGATTTTTATGCTATTTTGCGATACGAATATTTTCGTTGATATGATATTGATAACGTAGTGTATTTTTTAAGTATGACAACAAATAAACTAAACCGAATTATCTTTTAAATTTGTTCTTCCACAATCCAACGTTCTGTATATTGTCACAAAAATTTAAAATATACTAGTCGAAATGTACTACTATAATTAACAACCAAATAAGTTAATAAAGTTAATATTTAATAAGACATCTACAATATTTTTTCGTTTCTTTGCATTTTCTGAGAACATTTACCATAGTAATGTATATTTTTTTACACCATCAGAAAGTAGAGATTTCAACGAACAAAAAGCCCACCGAGATATTTTGACGTGAGAATTTTCGATTGAAAATTAGGGTGCTTTTTCGATATTAAGTCAAAATAAGGTGAAAAAATAAATATTTTAAATCAAAAAAATTACAGTGTGTTTGGGACATAAAAAGGTAAGTTTTCACCAAATTTCGTGAAAAAAAAATATTTTTTGAAAAAGAAAAAAAAACAAAAACTTGGTTATTTGAATTTTTCACATAAATTTTGAGGTTATGTGAGAAAAGTTGTAGATCTTTTTATTACCTACAACTTTGCCATTTAACTTTTTTCCATAGGACCAGAAATCGAGGTAAACCGATTTTTCACCCCCTTCCACTTCCCCACCTCAGATCGCCCGATCTCTTCCTTTTCCAATGGGTTTCATCTTACTATTCTTTTTTTTGGTTTCAAAAATTATCGACCCTGGTCTAAAAAGGCACTACTTTGGTAAAGTGAGAGAAACTACAACCATCAAATTGTAGTACTACATAAACAATGTTCTTACTCTGTCATAAGTATACTGATCAGTGTCAGAACATAAATTACCAGTAAAGTGAATCCTTTTTAGTGTGATGCTTATAAATGATACACTCAAAAGTGTATCAACCTTTGTTATTTTCGATGCGACATATATCTGAAAGACCTTGAATATATGTGGACTTAAAGCACCTTGTTTGGGGAGTTTAATAGTTGGTTATAGGAAACTTCGTCTTCTTTTTAACTCTTGCTCATATTTATAAAACATTTACTAAAAAGAAAAAATATCTCCTTAGTTATTCTATAGTTTAGTAAATAAACCGTTATTTTTATCACAGCAAAATACAAAATCATTATTAAAAATTGAAAGAGTAATTAAGAAAGTAATCAAGATTTGTTCCTTCTTATGAAACATCATGCGGAATGTTTTACAAATGTTGGGATACTCCTGGAATTGTCTATAAAAGCAAACAAAGCTTAGTGAGACAGAATGTTGTTACAAAATAAATATGGTTTTTCTCATCTTTGTTTATTTAAATGTATTGTATTTCTTGAATATGTAAGAAAATAATATACAGCGTGTTATTTTTCTAGTGGCCCCACATCTTTACTCAGTATTTTTTTATTATGCGTTCACCAATACCTCTTCAGTTTAGCTTTTCAAAGTAAAATTCGTTTTAAAATTTTGAAATTTTAATATCTGATATGGATTTAGAGAAAAATATAGAAGAATAGGAATATTTGGCTTCGAATTTGGCATACCATGAACTGAAAAAGTGGATGATACGGTATTGCATATATAAATAAGGAACAAATTTTATATGAACATAGTTTCCAAAATATGGATTACATCCGTAGAATTATTTTAAAAACTATATTTTATACAGTTTTTTTTTCTTATTACTTACTATAGCCCAGCAAAGTATAAGAACGAATTATTGTAATATCCCATATTTCTGTACATTTAAGGCTGTATTTATTTATTCGAAATTTATGGCAGAAACCAAAACTTCACAATTGACAGACACAGATTAAATTACATAGTCAAATAGTGTAAGCCCGGAAAAGTTAAAGCATGGCCAATTCTTGTAAGAGACAAAAAATGTTAGTGTAGAAATATGGTCTTCTAGAATTCTTTGTAAAACAGGATGTGCTATAATTTCAAATTTGTAAAATTTTCACTTAAAAATTTAGAAAAGTGCCCTTTTTCTATGAAATACAACAAAAAGGGAAACTTCTCAGATTGAAAATTGAATACGTACGCAATGTCGATATCATAGGACACTTGAACACCCTGTATATTTTATTCCGTTGCGACTGGTGAGATTTCAGATATGCCATATCTCAATAACCAGACATGGAACTTAAACTAAACTTTAGGTATTATGTACTGTGGTCCTATACCTACAGGACTTTTGTAGAAGGAGAACGATTACAGCACTTTGAATTTTAATTTTATATTTTTCATACATTGTAAATTCACCAATTTTTAATAAAATTTGAAGTTCTTCGATAAACTTACGTGTAATTTATGTATATAAAAAAGATATGTTGCTTACAAATTAAATAAGGCAATCTGAAATTGAGAGCAACTAAAAAATTCCACTGTATGTAAAAGTGTTAAGATTTTATCCACTTATTTGATTTCCATTAAATTTTTAAATGTATTAGAAGAATTTGTAACAACTTCTTGGTTAAATAAAATAAGATTGTCTGTGATTTTGAATCAACACTGGAAACATTTTTAAAATAGTAGTTTTGGTTCAGTTTCCTCTTCACAAAAAAGCTTTTTCAATGATCCAGTGGTGTCAGAATGTCAAAAATAAGAGATTTTAAAAGAAAATTAGCTTTTATGAGAATATAATTTTAACATTTAGAAGAATACTTTCAATCTACAATTGCGTTGTTTCAATTTTTTCATAAAATTCAATACAGAAAAACCATGATCACCAGAGGATTACACATGAAAATTTCACACCAACCTTTTTTAACCAATTAGAATAGTATTTTGTTCTATTAAAAAAATTTCCGGAAGTTTTCATAACCTCGTTAAAATTTTCGGAAATAATTTAACCACTAGAGACATTATACATGAAAATCAGTAAGCTTTAAAGTTTTGCACAAATTTGCATTTATAAATGAAAAATAAACAAATGATCTACGGAATTGTTTACAAATTGGCTGCTAAAAATAGACTTTCATCAACTTTCTTTTGAACCGAGACATTTCTTTCGTTTTTGGATCCTAGTTCACAAATGAAAATTCTCTTTCTTTCTCAACGGTTTTTTTATCCATGACGTCGCTCAAACCTCTCATAATTTTGAGTTCACTAATAAGCATTTTTTAAAATTGTGTATATACGGGGTGTTTCGAAAGAGGTGCCATAAATTTTAATACTAAAAAATATATTTAAGCCTTATTATTTAATTTGCAACGTTATACATTGTTAACACGCTTCTAATAATGTTAAATATCCTGCTTGTTTTCAAAACCGTCTCACTTAAATACCGTTGGTATTTAGAAAATTTTATATTTCCCGTAAATCTATACAATAAATAATAAGTAAAGTATATATTTTTGGAATGCATTTTTAGCTCTCTATATGTTTTTTGAAATAAATTGCAGGGTGCTCTTTATGAAAAAACACAAGTTGTATTCATATAACAAAAACTAAAAATATTATTACATTTATTTTTATACCATCTAATGTATCTTGAAAGAAAAAAGAGAAAAGGCCACCAGTCGGTTTAGCCAAAAATCGAGAAACGCCCTGTAACTCGAAAACGGTAACAGATAGTCATTTGCTTTGTGCTATTGTTATTTTCTCGAAAAAAAGCTGGATTCGTCTATCAGATTTACTCTGTGACAGATTTGCAGTAATCCTTGAAAACCGACCAATTTGAAACTGCAAGAGATAGAAGGATGTGGTTTTAGCGACACTGAGCTACTTTTTTGTGAACAATAATCATCATGCCGTAATCAAAATTTTCATAGACCTCTTAGTTTTTGGGATGCGGGGCGAAATTTAAAAAACTGCTTTTAAGGGAATCTTTGTATCTCAGAGAATAGCTGAGATATCGGAACGATAAAAATTGTTTTCTCTGATAGACATTTTTTACGTAAAACTCAGTGGCGTACTTGTAATTTATCTATAGGGCGCCTCTTAAAATATGACCTAACTCTTTTTAATGGAACGCTCTATTTTTATGCAATCTAACTGCATTAGTTGTTTCCTTTTTAGTGTAATTATATAATAATACATGACCAGTTATGCACCACGTAACAACAGTTTTATTAATCTAACGATTTTTTGGCAAAATATAAAGTAGCAGCTTTGTAATACCATTATGAAGGAAAAAACATAATGCAGAATGTTCCATTTAAAAATGTTTATATTAAAAAAAAGAGACACCCTGTAGAGAAATTACAAGTACGCCACTGAGCAATCAAGTGAAGTATCAGAAGCAATATTTCACCATTCCGATATCTCTGCTCTGAGATATGAAGAATTCCTTAAAAGCAGCTTTTTAAAGCTCTGTACTTAAAAAACGAAGAAATCTATGGAAGTTTTGATTGCGGCATCTTAAGTTAGAACACCCTGTATATAAATTAAATGTATAAATTAATAGATAGTTTGGTGTGAAAGTTGCTTACCAAATATCCCACGAGTTTAAATTAAAAACTGGAAATAGTTTAAGCACTTAAGTGAAAATTATCTTTTTAAATCATATACTAATTTTAGAATTTTAATAACAATATTTTGGAATTCCACTTTCTCCTGTTAATTTACTTACACGGTCATCGTTCATCCAATCTCATCAATGCTAATTTCGGCTTATTTGATCGATTTGCTCTAAGAACTACCACGTTTGGACCCCTTGCAAATCTAGGGAATTCGTTTCAATTGTAAAGTGAGGTTGTCAGTATTTCGAGATATTTTTAGAACGCAACGGAATACGTGTAATAAATTTCAGATCGATGCCTCTGGAGGTTTCGGTCTCTGGTCGTTGGCGGCACCACCATCAATTGTAACAATCCCGTTGCATTGAAAACCAGGTATTACACAGGTAAGGTGTAAACAAAACGGTAAAGGTAGCTCAATATTGCCGCCAAGCCAGTAGCACGTTCATTCATATACATCACTGAAGGAACTTGCTCCGGCACTAAGGATAGGTACTGTTTTTCTTATCAAAAGTTTTGATTGGACAACATTGATTTATGTAGGTTTATTTAGGCAATTTATTTTTTTTAATTAGGGTGTTAAGTAGAGGTCAAAAATCCAGGGGAGTTTTCTATGGCCAAAAATAAGGACTTTTTGTTATATAAATGAGGGATTAGGACAACCATTGTCCAGCTACAGCGTGTCAAAAATGAAAAGAAAAAAACAGTTTTTATTGTTTAATTTCTAAACCGCTTGAGATAATTCAGTCAAGTTAGCCTGCCAAAAATTAACTGTGGATTCTACGATCAACAATAAGAAAAAAGTTATATAATCATAAGTCCGTAGACGTCCCCTAATGGACATATGGCCTCTATTTCCAAAAGGGATCAAGATAAAGTAATCAAATTTGAAATTGAGAATCACAATTAGATCGCAAATCTAATGTTCTGAAAATAATTCCTCATAATTGGTCATAGGCGTGCCAAACTGGGGGGTCAGTGGGTAAATATTGCTCTAACTTTCTTGTATCTCAAGATTTTCGTCGTCAGATCAAAAAATTAAAAATTCTGGTCTATCACATGAAAAAGGTACTCCTATTTCAATCCGATAAACTGCTCTGTTTTCGAGTAATCTTAATTTAAAAATTTTGTGACATACCACAAAAGTTTAAGATGGAAACTATAAATAGGCAAAATATCCCTAGCAGTCTCTGAGAAAATACTGTCAACTTATTTAACACAACTAACACTAACAAAAGTGTATTTCAAGCGTTTTAACATATTAAAATAGTTTTAAAATGCATATCAGTAATGTAATTATTTGTAAATTTTTGAATTTTAATATAGCCCATTAATACTGGATCGGTCAGTGGTCGCGCGGTTTAAGGCGTCAGTACTTGAATCGAGGTGACTGGATCGCTGTGGGTTCGACCCCTGCGAGATTGGCACCCTCTCTGCGGGTATGGTAGGGTATAAGAATGTTGCCTTGGGTCAATGTGAGAGATTGATACCGGTTGACATTTGACTACCCCCCTAATTAACGAGGTTTTCCAGGTTTCCCTCATTTCTGCAATGAATGGTGGTTAGGGCCTAAAAACGTAAGTCGTTCCTGGACGCAAATGCGGCCTGCTTAATAATAATATGCCGCCCCTCTCCCGCACAAGTCTTCGACTTCTGGGCTAATCCTCGTGATTAGAATGAGGGGTAGAGATATTATTATTATTATTAATACTGTTTAAAAACATATTTAAATGTGTCAAATAAACTTTTCAAAACCTACTAGAGACAATTTGACCGCTTGCATATCATATCTATTTTTGTGGTATGTAAATTTTTAAATTAATATTACTCGTAACCGGAATAATTTTTCGAAGTAAAACAAGAGTACTTTTTTTTTAAATTGTTCAACATTTTTAATTCTTTGATCTGACGACAAAAACCTCGAGATATGAAAAAGTTAGAGCAATATTTATCCAATAATACCCCCCCTCGATCGATTTTGAAAATTTTTAGAGAAAATCAAATTTTGGGGTCCCCTTTAAAGAACTGATTATATAACTTGTTTTTCTTATTTTTGATCGTAGAATTCACAGTTAATTTTTGGCAGGCTAATTTTGGGACACCCTGTATATTCAGCGTGACAGTAGATATGAAACAAAACATTACCAGCTTTAGAAATTTACCAGTGGCAGAGGTGTAGGTATCATCGATCATTATTTGCCAACAAAAAAATATACAGGGTGAGTAAGAAAGAATAGATCAACACTAAGCTGGAACTAGAACTAGACATCAAAATATTATATTTGAGTTCATCATGCGAATGTCGCTGGTTTAAGAACCTACAGGGTGTGCAAGGTTTAAATTATATTCTAAAATTTCTCATGTTGGAAATAGCTACCTTCAGCCGAAGATATGAAGCATGTATTGCTTCAGATCTTGTTGAAATTGAAGCTCGAGCACGTGCAAAAATGCCAGGAGTAGCTCTTATCACATCACAACCCGCTATAATTTGTTGACGTACGTGAACCTTGGTAAACTAATTCCTTGAGATGTGCCCAAACAAAAAAATCAATAGGATTCAGATCGGGTGATCTGGGTGGCCAATGTTGACTTGTTTCTAGAGTGCCTTGTCCAATCACGTCAATATCGAATCATTAATTTAAAAATTCACGAGCAGTCAAACTAAAATGTGGGGTAGCCGCATCGTATATAAACCACATTCTTTGTTTTAGCCCATAGGGAACATCGTCAATTAGTTTAGGTAAAACGTTTTCCAAAAAATGTCTGTAGCAGGCACCGGTTAAAGTTTTTGCTAAAAAGTAAGGCCCAACACGATCATTTCCAATAATACCCACACATACATTCAAAGAAAACTAATGTTGAAATCGAGATTCCATTATGACATTAGGGTTTTCATCAAACCAAGTTCATTATAGCATCTCTGGAGAAATTATCTTCGTCGGTAACAATATAGCAAAATTGTAGGCGAGCAGGATAGTCTTTCGATAGTAAGGCTTGAACCTTTTGCATGTGGTGTTAATTTGACAATACACAATATTAAATAAGATGACGGCTTCATATTATTATTGTTTTGCATGGCCTAAGATAAGTTTAAGTAACTGTGTAAAAATGCGCTTGATAAATGCTTGATGATAAATAAATTTTGTTGTTAAGTGTAAAGAAACAAAACGTGAAGATAATACAATGGCGCATATGTTGACCCATTTTATTTGTAACATTGTACAAGGTGATATACAGTGCTTTCGAAAAGTAACGAATAAATTCATTGTTTTTGAAATTGTGAAGTTTTCGAAAAAATCCTCTAGCACGTCGATTTTGTTTTTAAAAAAGACACTTTTTGACATACGACCGATATTTGTGACGTCATCGTTGTTCGAGATATGACGTCATCGACAATTTTTTTAAATAGTAACCCCCAATTTTGACCATGCCACTTGAAAGAGTGTGTCATTCTACATACATACATCATGAAAAATTATGGTGTTACATACCAAAAATTTCAAGAATATAATGTTTGAAGATTTTAAAATTTAATTTTCACAATACTATGCCCCTCCCCATTATGCAACACTTGACCGTGCTTATTTAGATGAGCTGTTTCCGAATCGTTGGATAGGGAGAAGGGGGCGGATTGAGTGGCCAGCCTGATCTCCTGATTTGACACCCTTAAGTTATTTCTTGTGGGGATACTTAAAAAGCAAAGTATACGTCACTAGACCGGTTAATTTAGAAGATTTAAAAGCAAGAATTTGTCACGAGATACATCGTATACTTCCTGAAGTTATTGATAATGTCCAAAAAGAATTTATTAATCGTCTTGGCTACTGTCAGGCAGCCAACGGTGTACAATTTGAACATTTAAGTTAGTCGATTTTTTACATAATCATTATCATTTTCAGTATTGTGAAAATTAAATTTTAAAATCTTCAAACATTATTTTCTTAAAATTTTTGTTATGTAACACCATAATTTTTCATGATGTGTATGTAGAATGAGACATGCTCTTTCAAATGGCATGATCAAAATGGGGGGTTGCCATTTAAAAAAATTGTCGATGACGTCATATCTCGAACAAACATGATGTCACAAATGTGGGTCGTATGTCAAAAAGTACCTTTTTCAAAAACAAAATCGACGTGCCAGGGGAGTTTTTTCGAAAACTTCTCAATTTCAAAAATAATGAATATATTCGTTACTTTTCGAAACCACTGTATATTTTTTGTTGACAAATTATGATCGATGATATCCACACCTCCGTCACTGGTAAGTTTCTAAAGCTGGTAATTTTTTGTTCCATACCTACTGTCATACTAAATATGCAACCGAATTTGCTTAAATTACCTCAAGGGGTTTAAAAATTAGAAACTGATATTTTTTAATTTTTGACACGCTGTAGCTGGACAATGGCGGTCCTAAGACCCCACATTTATGTCCCCTGTATTTAGGGGATATTTCAATACTAGTAGTTCGATATTATACAAGCTGTCTTACGATGAAGGCCTATCAGAATATTTCAGACTACTTTGATTTCATTTTTGAAAATGATTTAGGCGTTGAGTTAAATATTTATGATCTTACTGTTTGTTGTTAGTTGTGGTGTTTTGTTTATTTCTATTTACAAAATAAAATAGAAATAACCATTTAACACTTAGCGATAATTAATTTGTGCCAATCCTAACACATCCAAAAAAGTTACATTATTTTATAAACCGAGCCTCGCATCTAAATCTTATAATAATGAAAAAATAGCATAGACACGCTCTATCTAAAAAAAATATTCCGAATACATAAGCGCACTTAAAAAAATGGGGGTGTTCGCGGTTACTACAACCCCTCTTGGCTCCGTTGGTGCTTTGAAATATTAGACCAAAATTACACAGAAAGTATGTTGACTTAAGATGAAAATATGCGCCAAATTTCAAACAAATATCTCTAAAATCAGTGGAGCTATCGATAAAATTCATTTTTAAAATTTTTATTTTGACATCTGGTATTTTGAAAGTGGAGCTCAGAAATGAAAAGTGGCATAAGGAAAGTCCCATTATTTTACTCCGAAGAATATGTGGTTAACGGTTTGACCTACTCATTTGTAACGCCCTGTATAACAAATATATCTTTAAAAGGTCCCTGATAGTTTTTCATCTGACTATAACAAATTTTATTTCTATATCATCAAAACCTGTTTTTGTTTATTTTTTAACCTGACTGCAAATCAGTATGAGCGAATTTACATAAATAAATACTTGGTATTTTTTTATATGTGATATCATCCATTTATGTCACAAGCTGTTAAAGTTTAAGTTCATTTATTAAAACAGTGGCGGTTCGTTATTCAAAAAATCGATTATTCCGATTGTATTATATCCTTCCATGTACATTAATCCTGAGGATATAAAATCAGATGCTAAAAATATAAGTATTGGTTAAGTGTGTCACAAAATCATCGAACAAACTTTACATGTTTTTTCTAGTTGAGATTAAAAAAAAACGCTGAAGCAGGTTAATTAGTAAACATATATTAGATGTCCAGAAACGAATGGTCAAAAAGCATATAGGGAGGGTTATAGTAATGTCATATAATGGTCCCTCTGTCGATTTAACTTTATTTCAGTTTTAAGTCGACGGTCGTACCCAATATGTAGATTCATGGCTTCAGGTCAGCCCGACATATTGCAACATCAGGTGTACCACAGGGTTCGGTATTGAGTTCTCTGTTATTCAATTTGTTTATCAATGATATAGGCTGCAACCTTGATACCAAATTCTTGTTATACGCTGATGATGTCAAATTGTATAATAGAATCGAGTGCGTACAGGACTGCAACGAACTTCAAAAGAATTAATTTCTTATAAACAATCTTCACTAAAAAATCAATGCCTATTGCTTATCACTACTCACTAAATGGCATTCACATTATGCGAGTGGACATGTTCAGAGATCTTGATGTTCTATTCGACAGCAAATTATCGTTTACGTCTCACGTTAATGCAGCGGTTTCTGCAGCATTAAAATCTTTTGGTTTTCACAAATAAACAATGTTGCAGTGCTGTAAAATAACCAAATTTGTGGTGTGTACCTACAGAAATCTCGAAAAATAAATCACGTAGAACAAAAGTAATATCAAAAGGGTCCGCAAAGTAACGGTTGCGGAGATATGGGATGTTTTATGTTTTTTAGCCCCTTTTTTTATTTTGCAAAAACGTTGTGTATTCTCTTATAATAGTTGGTTGATGTTTAGTGAAATAAATAGTAGGTATTTGACAGTTGTTCCCAGTGCACAAGTTTTCTGTCGCTATGGCTGGTTACTCTAACGCAGAATTAACAGACATGCATTTTCATGTATGGTCGTGCTAATGGGAACGCCACCGAAGCGCGACGTCTTTATGTTGACGCTTATACAAATCGCCAGATTCCTTCACAACGCATGTTTGGAAGAATTCACCAAAGATTGCGTGATATCGGTTCCTTGAGCAAACAGTGCCATTTATCCGGAAGACCAAGGTCGGTATCCACTCCTAGAGCAGAGGAAGAAATTCTAGCACTGGTAGAGCAGAATCTATAGGTACGAGTGTGCGGAGATATCAGCCGAGGTAGGAATTAGTGGTCCTCTTGTTTGGAGAATCCTTCACGAGCAACTGCTTTATCCATACCATGTGCAACGAGTACAGGCCTTAAATCCAATAAATGATCATCAAGCACGTTTGGTTTTTTGCCGCTGGTTTCTACGTCATGATGCTGAAGACTCTCGTTTTCTTCCAAACATTCTTTTTACTAATGAGGCCGGGTTGACAAGAAATGGAGTGTTTAATTTTCACAATACGCATATTTGGGCCGACGAAAATCCTCATGCTCTAATAGAATCTGGACATCAGGCAAGTTTTTCATTAAACATTTGGATGGGTATTGTAGGTGACAGGTTTCTAGATCCTGTTGTTTTACCAAACCGATTAACAGGCGCTGCTTACCTCAACTTTCTGCAGAACACACTGTATGAGTTTTTGACAGACATTCCTTTCAATCAGAGGCAACAAATGCGGTTCCAGCATGATGATGCAGCTCATTTTTCCATGGCCGTTAGAGAACATTTACATCAAACTTTTCCACATAGATGGGTAGGAAGGGCCTAAGCTGTTTTATGGCCTCCAAGATCGCCTGATCTGAACCCTCTAGATTTCTTTGTTTGGGGATATTTGAAAACATTAGTGTATGGTACTCCTGTAAATAGCCTGGAAGAGCTGCAGCTACGGATTAATCAAAAGTGTCAAGAAATCCAAACCAAGGAGGGTGTTTTCGAAAGAGTTCGAATATCGTTGAGACGAAGATGTCGTGCCTGCTTGGAAATGGACGGAGAGCACTTTGAACATCTTCTGTAACTTTGTTTGTAGTTTGTTAAAAGCTTTCTTTGTCGGTTTATTCCTAATAAAATAAAATGTTTGAAAGACGAATAGTGATCCATATCTCCGCAACCGTTACTTTGCGGACCCATGTTTATTAAGACTTTCCTGCTTATTTTGGTTCATACTGTTACCTTCTGAAATATTTTACTCTTTTTTAACACCCTGTAGAGTTTAAATCTTATAAGTTTATGTTACAATAAGATTTTCAGTAGCGGCGAGCATCATTTTGTAACCATTTTCGCTTACTGTTCTTTTTCTTACAGGTAAATATTTTTGGAAAATTTAGTGATTGTAGCTCAACTAATTCTCTGTTCTGTTCTCAATCTTACTAGAATGTACTATGTACTACTGCACTACTGTATTAACTACGATTTCTAGTTTACATTCTAGAATAATAATAAAAAATAATAATATCTCTACCCCTCATTCTAATCACGAGCATTAGCCCAGAAGTCGAAGCCTTCTGCGGGAGAGGGGCGGCATATTATTATTAAGCAGGCCGCATTTGGGCCCAGGAACGACTTAAGTTGGTAGGCCTTAACCACCATTCAGTGCTAGTAAGGTCTGATACAACTTGAATTTCGAGCTATACGAGGTGTGGTCAAAAAGTAACGCGAATTTTGTAATTTCGCGAGGTCAGTCAGTTCGATTCGCGCGACTTTTTCATTGTTGTGTTGGTAAATACATCTGAAAATTATGTATGTACTTTGTTAGTCATATCGGATGTTTAGTCTTTTGGCAGTTGTGACTAAGGTTACATGTGTTTTGGTACGATCTACGATTACGTATTTCTTTAAAAAATGGATAACATAATTTGAATTAAGTTTTTGCTATAAAAATCGGAAATTTGTGTTACTTTTTTAACACACCTCGTATGCGTTACAGTTGTATGAATTTTTATGACTATGTATTTTCCGTGTAAAATTTCAATTCCCTGTTTCTTGTTTAAATAGGCAACCTTTTTTTTTAAATTTAACAACAAAAACATCGAATGTAATTATACATATTATAGGTCTAAAGCATAAAATGTATAGGAGAGGATTTTGCAGCAAGTTTGCCTTTTCTTCTAGATGTAATATTATTTGTCGTGGATTTTGGTGCGGAACAAATAGGTTCAGGTAACGCATATTTGGCTACATCCGGTTAACATTATAAAATACTACAAAATTATAAAATACAACTACACATTATCTGTTACAAACTGCCACGCATTGCAATCATTGTGCCGATTATAATTTCACAAATATTTGCGACCAATTTGTTTTCTAGATACTAATGAGGTAGCATATACATAGTGGTTCTTAAGTAATTGTACGTAGAGACAAACTAGATTCTTTACATCAAAATATTACGATTTGAGCCAACTTGCCTTAATAAAATGTTGATAATAAAAAAGATACAAGTCAAGTCAAGTTGGAATTTAAAAAGTGATTTTTCATAATAATAACACTGTCTTTGAATGTATCAACTTAAAAATTTGAAAATTTTGGATATGAGAAATCATAATCTGTTGTCTATTTCGACGTAATCCCTAGAGGGCACCACATCTGCCATATTTGTGAAGGAAATGTGGGCGTAACTTTTTTGACTACAACGCTATCGCGTTTTTTATTAAAAACTCTTAAATCTACATTGTTTTTAAGGAAAAAATGTATACTTGTCATTAGTCTCAGAAATTGGTCATTTTCGAAAAAATAGCATTTCAATAATCAGCTGCACAGTTTATTGGATAATATTCTAACGTAGTAGGCGCCAAAATTCCCTTGCAAATTAGATTTGTTGAAGGTAGATCGATGAGCAATAAAATGTGCACTTGAGTAAAATGATAGTATTTTTCAACATGGAACGTTTTTAAAAAGGAAGTCATACTGATTCTTGCAGCTCCAGATAGTCGTCCTTAAAAAGTTTGTGGATAATCGGCAATGTTAACAAATGGTTCGTCTTAAATTCCTAAATAGATTTTTTAAATTGTTAATTATCAGGTTGTAATCTATTTCGAAATCCTCCCAAATCTTCTCATTGCCCAGCATGTCCGTTGAAATTTAATTGCCAGCAAATAACAGTCACATGGAAAAATTGTTCTCAGAATTTTTCGATTTTGTAAAGTAATAGATTTTAACCAAAATTTAACATTTAATAATAATAATAAATGATTTTATTTGCAATATTTTAAACCATGTAAAATAATACAATCATACAAAGAAAAGTAAAGTCAAAAAACATGGCAAAAGGCATATTTTATTAATCTGTGGTTCAGGTGTAATCCTGCTCTTCCACTTAACCGCTACATGTTATTATAACAAAAATTTAGTTTAGGTATGTCTAAGGCAACATCTACAGACATGTAAAAGCAAAATATATGTATATGTAACACATTACAGCAAAAAAAACATTGAACTATTTAAACACAAATTGTTTAGAAAATTATGACAATGGATAAAGATTAAGAAGTTAAAAAATGTTGGACAACATAGATCTTTTAATATTAGTTTTAAATGATGGCAAGTTATATGTTTTAATACTTTCTGGGACTTTGTTATAATATTTAGTTATTAGATAAGTAAATAATAACGAAATAAGGATGTTTTATAAGATGGCATAAATAATATATTTTTGAACCTAACATTTATATTGTGAATATCAGTTCTATAACGTATTTTCTCGTGTAGGTAGGGTGGTGTTTTAAAAAGTAGAATTTTATGAAACAGGCAGCAGCTGTGGAGAATTTGTCTTTGAAAAATTTTTAACCAGCCAATTTCTTCAATTTGAGATGAAATATGTTGACGTTTGTTAACATTACATATAAATCTAGCACACTGAATTTTTTGCAAATCGACTCGATCATATTTTTTTAAGAAAGAAAAATAAACTACATTGCAATAATTTAAATGTGGTAACACCAGAGATTTAGACTTACTTATTAACTTTAACATAAATTTAGTCTATAATTGTTAAAATTTAACTTACTACAAGGAACTATGCAGTTGATTATTGAAAAGCTATTGTCTCGGAAATGTCAATTTCTGAGACTAATGACAAGTATACCTTGTTTTCCTCAAAATCTATGTAGGTATAAAATTTTTTAATAAAAAAAATGTGATAACATTATGTTCAAAAAAGCTACGCTCACATTTACTTCACAAATATGACGGATGTAGCGCTCTCTAGGAAAGACGTCAAAATAGACAACAGGTTATGATTTCTCATATCCAAAATTCCCATAATTACTTTTTAAACTCCAACTATGAAACTCTGTACCTTTCTTCTATATGTCTCTATGTATAATTTCTTAAGGACCATCCTGTATACGGCCCCATAAATATGACGGCCAAATGAAAACGAATCAGAGCCATTTTCAGGAACTGTCTCAAGATTGTAGAAAAACGCTCAGACCCGTCGATTTTAGATTAAAGGGGACATTCTTTGCTGGTATATTTGACTCCGTTACTTTCACTCCCAAGCAAGACAAGCATCACCCCAAAATATTTAAATGGCATTGGGGGTTGAGTAATATTTATTTTGAAAGCTCTTACAATTCTCTTTACAACAGACTTTAAATTTTATAATTCCGCCCAATACTTTGAAAAAAAATTACATTTTAAAATTTAAATTATGTTTACTTACTACTTAGTTGATTAAATGTTCAAACTGATGACCGCCCGCTTCCATACAGAAATAAAGATTTTGTTCGAGACGTTCGCCCACATTCTGAACCATTTCCGGATGGACAATTCTTTGACGCAAATCTTGCAGCTATGTTTTATAAATTTTACTATTTAGATATCCCCACAAAAAAAAATCAAGGGGCGATAAATCCGGTGATCGTGGAGGCCACTCAATGCTGTCTCTTCTGCCAGTCCAATTCCGTGAAAAACGTTGGTTCAAATACTGACGGACAATTAACGCATAATGCGGAGGAGCACAGTCCTGTTGAAAAATCAAATGATCTTCATCATACTCTAGAACATTTTCAATAATATCAATTAAGGCAGGGTCAATAGCGTCTACCAGTAATTAAAATACAGTCAAATTCCAGGTAGAAAAAAAGTACCCACCAGCCGCTCACCGGTTGCTGTGTCGTCCACCTCGTGAAAAACTCTTGGGTTTGAATCTGACTAATAGCGGCAATTGTGATGATTTACCGTCCCGTTCAAGAAAAAACTACGTTCATCAGAAAAACAGATGTTAAAAAGGAACTGTAGGTCGTTCCCTGCTCGCTCACTCATTATTTCGCAAAATTGCAAACGGCGGTCACAATCATCCTCATGAAATTCCTGGACTAAATGTATTTTGTATGGATGGAATTTGTTCTTCTTCAAAATGGTTTGTATGCTCGATTGATCCCAGACACAGATGCCAGCTGCCTTGTACTTAATGTAGGATCACGATAAACTTGTTCCAAAACTGCAACTTCACTAGCTTCATTAACCATAGGTTTTTCAATTTCTCGGTTTTTATTGGTTACGTTCGCTGTCTCTTGAAATTTTTTTACTAACTCTAGAACATACTTCCTCTTGACGTGTCGATCTCGATGTTGTTCATTAAACAGCTGAGCTGTTCTATTCGCACATTTATTGTTCATAAAGTAAAGCGAAATGATATCTACCCTTTCTGCAATGGTATAAACCATAGTGTTTAATTGTCAAAAACACAATTAAATAAACTACCAACCAACGCTTCCAAATAATACTAGAAAATAAATTTGGTATCCACTAATTTTACGTTCGTTGTGTGGGTATAGTATTCATTTCTGTTTTTTACGATTGTGTTTTTGTTTACGAAAGTGATAACAAATCGTCAAAAACCAGTGTAACCCAAGAAATACTAAATTTATACTATTGGCGTACTTAACTCGAATGAGTGACATTTTTACCGTTACTAATTGTTTGTATATAAGTTTCAACTTTAAAATCAAAATTTTTATTAAGCGGAATTATAAAATTTAAAGTCTATTGTAAAGAGAATTTTAAGAGCTTTCAAAATAAATATTACTCAACCCCCAATGCCATTTAAATATTTTGTGGTGATGCTTACCCGTGGTTGGGGGTGCAAGTGGTGGAGTAAAAAATACCAGCAAAGAATGTCCCCCTTTAATCTACAATCTTGACGCAGTTCCTGAAAATGGCTCTGTATCGTTTTCATCTGGCCACCCTGTATTTCCAATTTTAGTACTAGATTATGGTTGAAATAATTAATCAAAATATTGACGGCGACACCGTTAATAAATTCATGTCATTTTTATAAGTAACTGAATGAATATTACATGAGTAATAAATATCATTTCATAAACACATGTTTGAAAGCAGCACGGAAAACATTCTGAAACCAATGTTTAACCTTTTATCTGTTGTTTGTTTGCCTTTTTAGAAAATAACATTGATACTGCGTAAAGAAATATGTGGATGCGCTGACGGACTCAATAATCAGGGGTTTCTTCGAATACTAGACAACTTACGTTCCTGCTAAAAGTTTATAATTAGGTATTTGTTATGTTACGTACGTCAGCACACAATTTGTCTAGTCGTTCGCTATGCAACTTTCCTATTCTGAATATAGCACTGTTTAATCTTGATTAATCATGACGCCTTACTGTTGTCTAGTACCGAAGTTTACAGAATAAATAATATATTCCGTAAACTTTGCTAGTACAGGACGAATCTTTCTTTATTAGTAGAGACAAGGAATTCAACGAACTTAATTTACTAATGTGAAGTAAGATGTTCACAGACAATGTTAACGTAAAAAGATATAGGGTGTATCATAAACTGTGGTTCTAATGACAGGGTTGATTCCTTGGTATACAAGGGCGACGTTTGGGGGGGGGGGCAACTGCCCCCCTTGATAAAACGCCTGTCTGTCAAAAAATGAAAAGTAACATATTTTGAGACTTTTTTAGGTACACAACATTCGTGCGCTGTGCGTTCTGTTTTTTTTTTCTACGTAATCGTAATACGCATTATGAGTGAGCGCCGAGCTCAAAAAATCCTAAAACAAGCCTGCAGGTTGCGGGCATAAGCCTCATAGCCTCAAGCCGTTCCCAATGTAGTTATATTTTTATTACTTATTACTGGCGGGTCATCTACTTGTATCTCGATCCAGATTGGTCAAATCGGAAAGAAATATTTTAAACATTAATTTATATAATAAACTACCCTGTCATATAACGGATATGAATGAAGGATGCTTCAAGGTTAATATTAAAAAAACCTTTTATCTCACTACTTTTACTCTGTAGATTATCAATCTAATGTTTTCTAGATTACGTTGGTTCTGCTAAAATCGTCTATCGTATATATTATTTTGTTTGTTTTTTTTTATTAGGTTCTATTTATTTTATTAGTGTTCTAAATCACTTTACTGTTGACCGTAGTGTATTTTGTGTATACAGACTATGTCTTCCATTTTCTTGTATTGACTTGCTATAAACCATGTACTTGTGTAAAATAGTCAAACAAAACTATCTATCTATCGATATATCTATCTACTATTCAAATTTACTCTATTTAGAGCAGAAACAGAACTTTTGACATCATACCGTGACAATTATTTTATTTTTTAATATTTTGTTATGTTTTGAAGAGAATTATGGACCTTGGGTGTTCAGTAAAGAATGAACCAAACTTCAGATATAGATAGTTTGGATAAAAATAAGCTGAATTAACTCAACTTACCTTAATCCAAAAGTTGATAGTGACGGAGCTACAGGGTGTCAAAGTTGAAAAAATAAGTCACATTTTCTTTATTATGTTTCGATCGCATCGACCGTATTTTATGAAATTTGGTATAGGGGGTTGCTTGGGACTAGAAATTCGAATATGTTGACGATTTTGGTGTATCTGCTAGAGGGCGCCACCAACGATGGTTTGGACCCCTTTAAATCGCTACGACATTTTTGTGCTACACTGTATCTCATTTTGGACTGGAAAATTTTTCTTCCCTATCTTTTCTAGTAAAAAAGGTACACCTTGTTGATGTCGCTAGAGGCAATGGTTTCTGAGAAAAACGCATCTAAATCTCATGATGCATGCAATTTATCTAAAAGTAAAGTCAAGTTGTTGCGTAAGTAATGGGCCATACTGTAACAGCATAATACTGCGACCAAAATAAGCGAAATTTAGTGAAATTTTCTTCAAGCGATCGAAAGATAAGAAAGAAAATGTGATTTATTTCTTCAATTTTGACAGCCTGTATCTTTGTTATTATTGATTTTGGTGGATTTTTGGATATTTTTAGGATAAGGTAAAGTAAATCGACTTATTTTGGTCGCAGTATTATACTGTTACAGTATAATACTTATTAAATTAAAATCAATAGATATTATAACAAATAAATCCTTTTTATATACAATCAATTAAGAAATTGAGAAACCCATTTGAGACAACCACAACAACTTTCAATTGTTTCTCCTGAACAGTCATCCGTTTTGAGTTCTAACGGTGTTCTTCCGGATGAATGATTCCATACGAAAAAAGACAATTTGTCAGTATGACGATATATGGAACATAATATTTATAAAATCTTTTTGTTTCGCTAATTTTAATTAGTAAGCATTTCAATGTAAATCTGTTCGTGTGCAGTAGCTATTCTACTTCTAATAGTTTAATGAAATCATAGCTGCCGATCTTTGGTCTTATCTTGGGAACATGGTACAGTTACTACATATAAAATTTTAGATGACTCAGTACATGGTAAGGCTAGGCAAGGTGTATTATAACTCACGTATATATACGTACATGGAGAATAAATTATCAATAATGTAAACACTTCGCAGTGATTCAAAGCGTTTGTTAAAGGTACTTGTTTCGTCTAATGCAAAAAATGTAACGCGATGGTTATGTTATAACAATTTTTGCTGCTTTAGTAAGTTGCTTTATGTGTTACAGATTTTGTTATTTTGCTATTCATTGTTACTTTTGAATAAATGTCTAAACTTATTTGCAAAACTTTATTATTTCGACGGTAATAATACAGGGCGTTGCAAGAATAGTCGGCACAGCTTAAAATTCAAAGTATTTCACAATGGTAATGTTAGTTTAAAATGTAATAACTCGGAAAAATCGAGTAAGATGAGAGCAGATAAAAGTAGTGTTTGAATTCCAAAATATGTAGATATGTATTTATACAGGTTATCCCGAAATTTGACACAGTGTAGATTCCTTACGACAAAATAGGCTATAATTACGACAAGAATTCAGACGACTTACGCCATACGAGTAAACGAATAATTCATTATATTTTCATCAAAATATTTAAGAAAGTGCACTTGATAACAATAAAAATGTATAGTACTCTAAATGTTTTAACTATTGTATATAAAATAAATTTTAAAAAATTATTCTTTTTAACTTGACAAACTATCGAAAATTATGTTGACAATAAAAACAATTGCGTCGTCGAATTCTTGGCGCAACTATACATATATAGACAAATTTATATTAATCCAAAAGCATTGAATAATAAATTACTTCTTATTCAATGCCATAAGATACAGGATGCCAGAAATAAAATTTCGGATTCAAATTATTTTCAAGTTTTCGATTTATTTGCAGTTTTTGCTTAAGATGTAGGTAGGAGTTTAATTTTCAAGACATGGTTTCTTTTTATTATCTTACAATCTTCATACCAGTTTTAATATACGGGTTCGGAAAGTTGAAAGTTATCTTTCCATTGCTTTTGCGAAAAGGAATAAAGTAAATTAATAGAACATTTGTGCCATAGCAATGATATGGTATTAGCAAGTCACTATCTAATGTGTTTATTTCATTGTTTGGCTGCCTTAACACAAGAGTGTATTTCTTTCTTTTTAACGTACAATGGTCGTCAACTTAAAGTCACCAGTTCCATGGTCCATTCTTTTCTAGTGCCATTTATTATACACGGTGCTAGAAAGGGACAAAACATGGAAGTGATGACTTTAAACTGACGACCATTGTACCACAGAAAACGTTTGCATTTTTCCAACCTGTGTACCTGATACAGATTGTACATTTAGTTTATCACGAAACCTAATAAATATGTCAAAATTTTAAATTTGCAATAGGTACCTAATAATATTTAATAATAAATGAAAAGATTTACGCATAATTTACTAGAATACACTTAAAACATGGTTTTGGCATAAATTGAGTCGTTAATAGTACGTTTCGCTTTAAAATAATCAAAATTTACTATGGTACTTTAATGTAACAATAACTTTTATCTTCTTACGTCCAACTAATACTTTATAAGTGCAAAAAGCTTATATTTATCAACAATAAAATCACAAGAGCTTTTGTTTTTGTCGGATAAATTTCTCTTTGTAACGAAATAATTTTGCCAATCAGTAATTTTACGAGAAAAAGTGACTTGAAAAAATCGCGAGACCGAAGGTTGATTTTGACAAATATTGAACATTGATTATATCGGTCAGTGGTCGAGCGATTTAAGGCGTCAGTACTTGAATCGATGTGACTAGGTCGGTGTGGGTTCGAGTCCCGCAGCGGGTAGCGTATATCAGCTATATTCGTGAAGAGGATTGGAACCCTCTCTACGGGTACGGTATGGTGGAAGAATGTTAGCTTGGGTCAATGTAAGAGATTGATATCAGTCGACATTTGACTACCCCCCTAATTAATGAGGTTTTCCAGGTTTCATTCCTGCACTGAATGGTGGTTAGGGCCTACCAACGTAAGTAGTTCCTGGGCGCAAATGCGGCCCGCTTAATAACAATATGCCGCTCCATCTCCCGCACAAGTCTTCGACTTCTGCGCTAATCCCAGTGATTAGAATAAGGGGTAGAGATATTATTATTATTATTGATGCGCACATACTAAATATAGTTTAGTTTAAGAGCAACATGAGTTTTTTTCAGTAATAACCTTTTTATCGTTGTCAAAGTGACAAAAACGCAGTTTGAATTTGACAGTTCTGTCTAGGGATTTTTCCGTATAATGGTTACCATACAAATCACTAAATGATTCCCCAGAATTGCAGAAAAGCTGCAATAATAATCGAGCAAGACCTATATTTTGCTTGTAAGAGATATGACGGCTTTTGCAATACACTGCTGTTCAGTGAGCATTCCTGAGGGCAAGAGACTTGTACTTTGCAGAAAGAATTGCAGGCTGTAAAGCGACTTTTTATGAGAATACACTTGTCAATTTTTTAACCAATGTTTTATCCATTTAGAATGTCTGCGCTTTATCTTTGATTTTTTTATACATTTGAGCAGAAATTTCCACAAGAACCATATTCTCAGATCATGTACAGTACTACTTATATACAATTGGACAAGGCCCAGATATTAAAAACTGACGTGCATGCCCTAGTCGAGAGTACAGGTCTACAGCAAAGTTAAGTAGGAATTCGTTTTTCCCATCCCAGAAACATCCTAATCAAAATTCAAAACAATTCATTGAGAACATTCTAAAAATTGCGGAATCAAAATGTTATCTTTAACATCCTATGTTTTTTTTAAGGTCAACGTTTGAACTGAGAACTGAGGTAAGTTTGACTACTATGCAATGTTTTGTCGTTAGGAATCTAGGTGTTTTATTAATTTTGGGACACCCTATATATGAATTTAGTGAATTTTTACCTTTCATTCAATTAATCATTAGCCCCGTTTCACCTACGTCCAGGCATCTTCAGAGATATTTAAGGAAAAGCATGTTTGCAACTGACTTTTGTATCTTCATGGAATTTTATTCTCACCATGCGAATTCAAAGTTTGGTTTCGGACCATTCTATATAAGATCTTTCTGAAACATGATCATATTCCAACTTCGTCGAAAATAAAACTACACTTGACTTGGATATTTTTATTATACATATTTCTTGCAGTACACATATCTTAACAGCAATATTAAAAATTGCATCTTTTTTAATATAACTATATAGTTATACTTTAAGATCCATAAGTACGATATCTACACTCACTGCATACTATACTACCGATAACTAAAATTATTTAACACTTTCATGTAACCCTTAAGTACGTAAATAATTTTCGTAGAATATGTAGTAAATCATTCGTGAGGTGAGCGTATTCGATTTGGTTGGCCGAATGACTTCTAGAAGGTGACTGAAAATGCCTCGTGGTACTTTATATTACACTTTAAAATATCAGAATGTGTACGTAACAAATGATGTAGAAAATGTATGTGTAAAGCTGCTTTTACACGACGCGGCATACGACTTTACGCCTTGAGCGTCTGTGAAAAAACGTTAAACAATTCTTCGAACGATTTCATGACGAAAAGAAAAAGTTTCCTGATGATTATTTGAAGAATCGTCTTTTCAGAATTTCAGACATTTCTTATATAAGCTTGTTTGTAGGTCCTCCAAATCCAAAGAGCATTAATTATCTTTACTATTTATTACATTCGGTATCAATGGTGTCGATCACAATGTCCAATGTTGTTGCTCTAATCTTTCAGATAACTTAGGAAACATCCTATATAATTAATACGTTGATTTGAATTATTACCAGTATATTTATTCACAATTTGCATTTTCAGTCACCATAGATTCATTCGGTTAAGTAACTTTGACTTTGAGTATATGTAAGTAAAAAAATTGGGACTTAGATTCTACTTTCTCAAAATGTACAAAATTATACAATTGTAATTTTTACAAAATAATTTAAATAATTTACAAACAAAAGTATGCATACATCTCAACTATGTACAAAATAAATTCATTTAATATACGACGCTTTACCTTAACTTGGTGGCAACCAACCTACCTCATTTTAAGTACATTTCTTTAAAAATGCCGGAAATAATTGCACAATGTTAGGAAGTCGATAGGTTGCCACCTCAGGTTGTAATATTGCACAACAATTAAAATATGTTCGTGTAAGGTGAAAGTATTTTTTTATTTAATTAGTTTTTATCCCTGAATTTGAGAATTGCATTGAATCATATGGTTCTGTTTACTTAATGTTTGTTTTATAAATGCTTTTCTACCTGTCTTGTACAGGGTGTTTACAAGAGGATTAACGATTAGTAGAAAACATTAATATTAAGTAATATCAAAAATTAAACTCACTCGAACTACAAAATTTTGTCTAGATTTTGTAATGAAAGTCGTCAAAAATTTTGAGAACTTCTGGAATCATTCGTGAACGTAAACAGACACGGAGCTAGTGATGGAGTCAGCGGTAGCCAAAATTGTTTTTTATAGTATTGTGGTAAATCGATATACAGGGTGAGTCAGAAAAGATGGGTCACCACTAAGCTGGAGATACAGAGTCTTCATAAATGATTACAAGCCACGTGGCCAGGACTGTGATTCTCGAAGAGCAACTCGTATGCGAATAGTTTTCTTGTCTCTCTCAATTGCCGTAGTGAGGAAAAGGATATTCGCATATGAATTGATCTGCGATTGATTTGAGAATCTTGGCCTTGATCATGTGGCTTGTAATCATTTATGAAGGCACTGTACTAAACACCAACATATTATGTTTGAGCTGGTTTAAGAAATTTCTTAATAATTGAAAAGTTTTTATAGCATGACTTTGAAAATTGGTAGTGTTGGGTTGGGTTGGTGTGAGAATTACCAATTTGAAGTTTATTTTGACGTTGCTCCTAGAGGGTGCTATTTTCACCGTTTTATTTAAGCAAATCAAAACATATATTTTTAAAAAGTTAAAAATCTAAAAGAACCTTAAATTATACACAAAAAATGTACTATTGTTTAGCTCTCCTAACTTTATCGGTTTCTGAGTTATTTGCATTTAAAAGTTTTAACGTATTTTGTGATGATTTCTTTCAGGCGCTGATATTTCTATTTCTTTTCTTAGTAGGCTTGTGTCAAATTCTCATGTCAATAAATATTAGCGTATTTTGCGTGCGTGTGATTTATTATTCGTTTCATTCATTTCATAATAAAATTTAAACCTTGAACACCCTGTATTTCTTAAACCAACGGCATTCGTATAAGGCATGATGAGTTTAAACATAATATTTTGGTCTTTAGTATCTCCAGCTTAGTGTTGACCCGTTCTTTCTGACTCACTCTGTATATGAAAAAAAAAACATCGTGATATTTGCATTTATCTATATACTATTTAAATATCATGTTTAAGTTCGTAAACACCTTGTATAATTACATGTAGATTAGCACTTATTAAGTACTGAATGTTTATTTTCCCTCTTTCTGTTCTTAGTGACATATACTGACTGTTCTCATGTCCTCTCAGATAAGTACAAACAAATGTTGAAAGGCATTACGAGAAAATAAATTTGTTTATAGATTTTTACTAGGAAAATAATTTCACCTTGCTTCGTTTATTGCATGACATCAAAATATTAAAACGCAATGAATAATTTTTATTTTCCCACCCTGTACATTCTAAATTTTTAAACCACTTTTAAGGAACCAAAACAATTCGGTTTACTGAAAATTCGATGTTACATTTGTACAACCGTTTATTTCATTTTTTTTTTGTTTAATAGAAAAAAATATCACTTATTTTAGATAATCCTTCCTCTGATCTAACCTGCCTGAAAATATATAATTAAATTTTCTGTTTCAGGGATAAATTTCACTTTAGAAAAGTATACCAATATTTTACATTCGATAAAAATCAGTAATGTAAAATGAAAACAAACAATTTGGGTGGATTTTCTTTATGTATACTATGCGATTCTTTCTCAATAAAATGCCAGCATTCTTTCTTATCTCAGCAAAAAACACCTTACATGAAAATAACAATTTTAAAGTTTTTTTTTGCTAGTAGAGCATATTTTAGCTACTGAAACATATTTACAGGCTTTCGGAAGGATTATTTAAAATAAATTACCTTTATTTATACTATTTATACAAAATATAGATATACTCCAAACTAACGAAACTGAAGTGTCTAATTTCCTTCTATTTCTGGAATAATGACCATCTAGACCAGGGGTGCTCAAACGGTCGGTCGCAAAAGCTTTTTTGCTTTCTTAAGTTAGAGGCCTGAGAAAGTACTTTTTTATTTACGATAATTTCCTAATTTGTTGGATAATTGTATATATAAATTTTGGAAAACCAGGTTTTTGTGAGATAAACACGAATATCTTATTGAATGTTGTGTAATGTACAGGACGTTATGAGCGCATGTGCCATTATTATTCCTTTAGATTTTTTTAAGGATAGAGATTTTTGAAAAATAATTAGTTTCTTTGAAACAAAACACCGAGATTAAAATCTAATATTTTTACCCGTGTACAATACATAATTTATTTTCTGTGACGGGAAAAACAACGATTTAATATTGAAAAAACATATTATTACAATATATTAGTCAGAAACCTTTGAAGTAATCAAATATCTGTCAATTTAATTCTGTGATTGGGTTTAAACAAATGCAAACTTAAGTTAGGTTATCGTTGAAACACGTCACGTAGACAAACAATCTTATTGTCACTCTTGATAATACAAGAAATATCCTTCAAACCAATTTCACAACTGTCAACGCTTTACTTTGACGTTTTGTCACTTGCGTTTGGCTGCTCAATATAAACTCTCCATGACGGCGGAATTGATCTGCTTATATAGGTTTTTAGAGTTCTTGAAGTTTCTGCTATCTCGAGAACATGTCGAGAAACAAATAGAATATAGCCTGGAATATTCCGGAAAACGTCAAAATAAAGGTATTACAAAAATTATAAATTCTAATGAAACAGGAACATAATTAACAAACTAAAAGGTAGGTGAGCTTCCGTAACAATATTGAAGATTCGGGAACGTTATTAATTGTAAAACTTAAGCAAAAAAAAAAGATGTAAACAGGAGATTTATAGTTACTGAAAAATATATTAAACTTTACAGAATGTACATAGCCTTTCGTCCAACAGCAACAAGGCGGATCGCCGCCTGTTTTGTACATATCGCAATGGAAAACGTATCAATCAGGTTGTTGATAAAAACCAATACTATAAGATACCTAAAATAGTAAACAATTTTCTTCTACTTCAAAATGCTAGGTCATATAAAGGCCATGCATTTCGAAGATTGTACACCTTTAGTCGAATCTGAAGGAAATTTGATGACAGCAAAGAATCATAGTGGTTGGAAGCCATCAACGATCCCACTTACGGCAGAAATAGCTAATAGTGTTAAGAACGTGTGACAGTGCAGTAGCTGAAATGACACCCAATTTGCGACCAGGACCATCAATTGTAGTTGTGTTCAAGGGACATGTCTTTCATGCAATGCACATCACACACAACAACTGTACTTTTGACATTAAGAAAATGTGAAAAGTTTTGTGTAATAAAATGTTCTAAAATTAAATATCTCCGCATTCTTATGTGTACATATCCGGGAAAAAAATATTTATAAAAAAGTAATTGCATAAAAAGTGACATTTTGTTACCTGTCAAGAGAGATAAAATGTGAAATTTTTTCCCGTCACAGAAAAAAATATATTTTTGATTATACTGTATTTTTTCTACTTAGTAGTACCTAGAATTCAGACGTTAATTATTTCATATCCCAAAAAAATACGTTAATCGTAACAGCGACATGTTTTTCTTTTCTAATTTTTTTAGTCGATCGCTTGTCGCCCAATTTTTTTCAGGTAGATCACTGATAGTACTTATAAGTCTGAGCATTCCTGGCCTAGACCCTTGCTAGGAAGAAGAAAAGACCCTTCCCCTTGAAACTTCGAAGTGAAATACCTCTCGCTACCAGAAGAAACATCGAATAGTTTCAGCGTCAGTAACCACGAAGAAAATCTACAACAGTACAAAATCTTAGGCGGACCCGTCCGCGTTCTGTCAGAAGATGGCCTGGTTGGGCTCCGAAGTGACGGCCTCCTGGTGGTGGAGGTTGTTCGCGTTCGCATCACAGCTCTGCGGGTTAGGCCTGATGTGCAGCATCAGATTGTGGTTCAGCAGCTTCGCGCTGTGCTCCTGGGCCTTCGCCCTTAGGCAGGCGATGGAGTTATTCCGGAAGGCCTCGGGGTCGTCGTTGTACGGCTGCTGGCCGGCAATCGGCGGGTGCGGCTGCTGGTCTTTGTCGCCGGCGTGAGTCGGCTGCGTCTGCGGGGGTTGGCTCGAGGTGGCGCTGGAGTCGCTCACGTCGGTCCGCATCGACGTGGACTCCTCGTGGTCGCTGTTGGTGGTGTTGTCTTCCTTGAGGTGTTCGGCGGCTTCTAACGACTTCCTGTGCATTCCTGGAACGAGGGAGCGTGTTAGTGTGGGTAGTAGTAGGCGGCTTACGGTCGGATAAATGTTAAAAGTCAGGAAAAGGTCCAGAAAAATAAACGGATCAGTTGCTTTTTTATCATGAAAGTTTCACACCTATACTCTTAAGCCAATCAGAGTCTCGTTTTTTGTTTGGTTACCATGGACACCAAAATATTTCCGGAAATATTCATCCTCCAGGGTACCCTGAACGATATTAATAATTGGAAATATTTATGTCAAAATAGCGACACATGGCATAGACTTGAAATTCATAGCAAAACTGCAAAAATTGTCTCCACACACTATCTTTACATCTCTTTGTATTTTGTGGCACTAAATTTTCAACTGTTTTTCTAATATTGTCTCGATTTTCTTTTCGACATTTTTACTCGACTTTATAATGAGAAAAATTAGCGTGGTACAATTGTTGACATTTCAATAAATATAATAAATTAACCTTACCTTTTCCATGTCTAAATAATCTTATTGTCAAATAAAATTTATTGATTAATTTTTTAGGTATGAAATGTTCTTACTGCATCCCCCACGTGCTTGAATTAACAGCCGGAAATTTTTCCTCATTCTCGAATTCTTTAAGAAAATTATCGTGACCTCGAAAAAATTTCCGGTAATAATCCAAGCACTAGGGAGATTACAAGTGAAAACAGTAGATGCTTTCCTTTTACATACTTTTTTTCTTAGTTGTACTAAACAAAACATATTTTGACTTAACAATTTTTTTCTGTGCCCAACGGTAATAGAAGTGTGACAGCAAACAGGTCTTGAATATGTGACAACGTCGCTCAACTATCTTAGGATTGTTGTGTATTTATACATAATAATTACAAATAGGTACACCTAAACACAGAGTAATGTTAACAAGTGTTTAAAATGACTTCTGTTCTTTGCAAGAAGCATTTACCGGAGACAGAGAGTTTTGCCTAGATGCGCCGTAAATTAACATATCATGCAGCTAGTTATGGTTACTATAAATGGTTTCATTTTTGTTTATGTAGACTCACAAACATCAAACAAAAACTAGACAAAAATGAAACGCGCTACCTATACGCACCACTATGACTAATATTGATTTTAGGTTATCAGCAGCCTCCTGACACTGCCACGTTGTCGAACGTTACACTACGTTACAGTTTTAACGAGTTTATCGGAAACTTCAATTGTTTACTTCATTAATACTGATCCAAAAAGTGGCGCTCTCTAAGAAACACGTCGAAATAGACAACAGATTATGATTTCTCATATCCAAAAACATCTACTCCCAAATTTGTAAGTTGATGTATTCAAAGACAGTGTAAGCATTACAAAGAATCACTTTTTAAATTTCAACTTTGACACCCTGTATCTTTTTTATTATCAACATTTTACTAAGGTAAGGTCGCCGTATTTCTCGGCGTAAAATGATCAAATCTGTGATGTTTTTTAGGTACTGAAATCTTGAAAAATAAAACACGTAGAACAAAAGTAATATCAAAAATAGAATTACTGATGTTTTGTTTATCCACTTTTACTATTTAAACTCTCTTCAAATAATATAATAACTTTTAAAATGCATTTGTATGACACACATTATTTCTCTATTCTAACCCCACATTTTAACAATTATTTTCACATACTTATAAACAAAAGTGAACAATCTTATATGCAGAACTATGTAAGTTTATGTTATAACAATGTTTACATCTATAGTTGAATTTAAAAAAATACGTATTTTGAAAGATTTCAGTACCTAACAATGTATTGGATAAATCGCTTTCTGACGCTATATATTGATTTTACTTCGGTACCTTTGAATATTCGCCGGTGGCATGAGATAACATTGTTGTTATTTGCTAAACTCTATATTATTCAGTTCTTAAATGTCTAAAATTACTTGTATTTGTAAAAAACACTATTTCAAGAATATGGCGCCCTTATAAGTAAAAGTCGGTAACTGATTGTTCCTTTTATTCACTATAACTGTTCTAGTTTTTACAGAGCAAAATTTGAAAAAATATTGTCTTGCAAAACAAGACAAAAGTCTTGTTTTTGCTTGATCTTGCAATATCATGTCTTGTATTGTCTTGCGAGGGTCTTTAAAATGTCTTGTCTTGGAACTTTATTACGAGCTGTCAAGTTTTGTCTTGGTCTTGTCTTGCGAAACCAAGACAAGATCAAGAAAAAGCAAGACATCATGCTTGTAAACGTAAACTAGTATTACCACCTGTTTTCCTTTGAAACAGGTATGGCGTACTTAAATGTTTGTGATTTATTATTGAACTTTTTTAAAAAAAAGTTGAAAGGGACATTAACAGCTATATTTTCAACGCTCCGCGATCTAAATAATAATGCTCACTTACAGTGGGAGTATCATAAATTCCTACTAGATAAAATCTACTGATATTGGTTTGGTAAGCAAAGGGAAAGACCTCGGGAAAGGCTGTCCGCAAGAGAGAGAAATCCTATTCACTGGAGGTGGGCGTTTATTCTCCCACCTGGATGCCAATGCTATACAGGGTGAACCTTAAATAAGTACAAATATTTTAACCAGCAGTATAGTTCTCTGTGTAGAACACATAATTAATAGCTTTTTTACAAAAAAAATCTGAAATAAAAAAGTCAAACTTTAAATAAATTTCGTGATTTTTCAATAAGAAACTTGTTGAGGACCGCTGACCAGTCGATGTTTCTGAGTCACAAGTGGTTTACACCGTTGCCAGTGTTACACTAATGTCTTGGCCTCAAGAAAGTTGTGACCTCTATGTATACGAGTACATTACATTAGTAAAGTTGCAATATCTATAACTGTTTATATTAGAATTAAATAAAATAATAAATAATTGAGGCGGAAATTTTATTTTAAAGTTTTGTGTGAAAACCATAGTTTTTCGTTATTCTTTATGCATGTTTATGTATAATTTTTTTTAACAATGAACAAAATAACGTCATTAATACTTTAATTGGGAGTTGGTATCAGATATCGAACTTGCGGAACTTCATTTTTTAATAGTTTATGGTAATGTCAGTTAAAATTTGGGTTAATATTACTGCGTAGTGTACTTTACTACCTACCCAATGTTACTTCTCTTATTACTTAAACGTTAAAAAAATATATTTATTTTAAAGACGATATGGCAACTTCGCCTTGAATGGATCAGCTGGTTTATTATGTTATGTCAGTGCTCTGTTCTATCTGATCAGTGACCCTCAAAATGTGGGTATTTAAGAAAAAACAATATCTCCGTAAATATTAGCAATTTTTAAAAATTACTTTCACTAGACTCATCTATATGACGAACTACACCTGCAGTTTTGTACAAAATCTTTTTTGCAAAATATTTGTACTTACTCAAGGTTCACCCTGTATCTCTTCTATATTATTTGATTTACGTTTATGTGAACAAAGGAGATGGGATGAACAAAATAGTAGGTACCAAACAAACAAATATTTCTACAGTGTGACAATGTTGGAAATGCCATTTTTCCTGTATCACTGTCTAACACAAGAATTTACTTCTTTCTTCCTTATTGGAGATTAGAGGAAAGTTTCTAGGTTATGCTGTATCCTGTTATAGAGGATGAATTATACAACGGCATCCTTTTAGGGTGATTTTATTCTATAATAGTTCAAATGCGCATCGCTTGATATAAAATTGTTATTTTTTAGATATAGAATCATCAATGTGCAACTCGAAAGTTTTGTGTTTCTTGGTGAGAAAAATATTTCCAAATATATTTCAAACGTGATGTAAAACAGTTTCAAAATCGATATAATGTCACGATTCAGAAAAATATACATTTTGAACTGTCAAGACACAATTTATCTTAATCTTTCTTTTTATTACATTGTAACTCTGTTACTATGTTCTGTATTTAATTAAGTTTAATTCGAAAATTTGTTAAATGAAAATTATATTTACAGACCACCAACGATATGAAAAAAATCAAAATGCACGATATAGGTATCTAAAATTCTTCAATGTGATAAAAAAGCGATAGCCACCCCACATTGTTAATTATAGCTTTTGTAACAATTGATCCAGCACAAGAAAAATTTAATATATTTGTTTAAAATTTTTGTTGTAGTTAGTTTTAATTAATATTGTTGACTGTTATCAAAATGAAATAAGTATACCTTTTTTGCTTAAAAATGATTGCGGATTCGTATGTGTTATAATGAAATGCAATAAACATACCTACAAAAAATTATAGCAACGTCTCTAAAACATTTTGAATTGAGAAAAATCAATTTGAAAAATTTCGCCTCTACATTCTGTACCTTTTTTAATTTTTATATTGATTGATTTTATATTGACGTTTCAGAAGTCTTCATTGAAGATTATTTGTTCTGAAGGAAACAGTAACATCTCTCACAAAAATGTTAAGAAACACTTGAATAATTATAAATCCGCCATTTCTAAATAAATTTTAAAAACAAAATTTAGGCGATAATAACATTAGCTTCAAGCAAATTACAAACTATGGACTCTTTCATTATTTCAGTATCTTGAAGATAGGCGATTGGCAATTGTTTATTTTAAAGCATATTTGTATATTTATATGTTCATTAATTTTCTTTCCTCAGTACCTACAATGATGTATAATAATAACCTGGGTTTTCAGTTTCCGTATTTGCAATAGAAAATAAGGAAAACAGTTGTTAATATTAATTCACATTTTAGTTATTACATATTTTAAAAAAATGTACCTGATCACATAAAAAAGTTGTATTATAAAAAGTGAGTTTTTAAAAGATGCCCAGTACATAATACTTGAATACCTCTGAGGTGTACTATTTCCAATAAATGCCAAGTTAAATTTTCAAGAAAATTATTTACCAATGCCAATAATGGCACTGCCTTAAAATAGTTTTTAAACTTCTGAGTAGAAATATCATTAAATCTCTATTGGTGAGTAAAACAACTAAGAACTAATGTTAAAAGTTGAAAGTAGATTTTATTACAAATACGTCAGTTCAAAACAAACCGCAAAATTTATTTTAAAGAATGTCATTGTTATTGCAAACGATTGTATCTGTAAGTAATTTCAAAACAACAAAAGCTCATCCTTTTCTCATCATGTTCAAACAGATCAATAATGTCTACATATTTTAGGGCATAATACAATGTTCCCTTACAAAATTTTCAATTCTGAAAGCAGTTAGGATTTAGAGATCCAATGTCTGCAAAAATTGCTAAATATCTTGTTTATTTTACGACTGAAAAATTAATCTGAAGTTACAAATTGATTAATTTCCACAAAATTACAAAGTATAACAATACATAGTTCAAACAATTAAAATATCCCTAGACGGTGGCATAAATAACGAAAGTAAGGTGACTAAACAAAAACATTTTCAGCTGAAAATATACGATAGTGTCACCACAGGTGCATCGAGCAAGTGTAAGTGTATTGTGTATGCGAGTATTGTATGCATCATGCCCGTGTCCGAAGCTGAAAATAATTTTTATGCAATGTAAAAGTGGGCTAAAGTAACGGAGTACGGATTATGACGGTATTAATGGTATTATATGAACATGAACGGTAGGACATCCAAGGACAAGGAACATTACGTGAAGTGGCGACATCGAGTGGCGCTACAGCTAACCGCTCAAGTGCGTAGCTTTCTAGGTTGTCTCTAGTGCTTTGGATTTACTATTGGCAACATTTTCTGAAACTCCAATAGAGGGTGCCGAGAGGCCTGCGTTAGAACTCTGTTGCAAGTCCTTTTTTTACCTATCAAGTACAGCTTCTGCTTTTAGGACTATTAGGTTGCATAATTAAACTTGAAAAAAGGGCCTTAATTTTCGAAATGACATTATGAAATGTTTTTGAGACAGCGTTCAAATAGCTCGATTTTCCAATTTTGATTTCCATAATTTTATATACACTGTGACCCATTATAGAACTTAGTTCAATGTTACATGAAAAGTTGTCGGTTTTATCCTAATTTGAAAAGGTAGCGAGACAATTCCCATCACTAAATATGTAAGATATCTATTTATTACAAAATTTTGCCAACCGAAATATATGTATTTTCTATGTCTATTTTATAATATAAAATAGACATAGAAAATATTAAAATTAAATTAAAATTATATATTATATAATTTTTCTAATTCAGTTGTATAAATGCATAATACAGTATTTATTCAAACATTACAACCAATTTATTAATTTTTAAAAATGATTATTTTTGACGTTTCTTAAAACCAATGAAATGCTTCTTTATTTGTCACAAGGGTAAGTTTCAACCAATTATGTCATTATTATAGTGGGAATAAATCTCTTGTGATTATTCTCGGTGGCTTTTATTTGCCTAGCAAGTGTCAGATAGTTGTCAAAATAATTACCTAATTGTGTCAACGCGATATATAAAATTTGTGAATCAAAAAATAATCTAGTCAAATATAACTCGCGAGTTCCATAAATTAGAAAATAATTTGACAGATTTTGTTCAAACTTGTTGCCATTTGGAAATAGCCTGGCAACAAGTTTTCAAAAAATCTGTCAAATTATTTTCAATTTATTCTCACTCTCTTGTTATATTATTACTGAATATATTTTAAAAAGTTTTCAATAAAAAGATGCAGTGAGCAAATTTCTTGGAAAGGTTTTTTCGAAAAAACTAAAATTACCACAATCCATAAAAAAATTAAGAATGAGTTTTCAGGAAAATGTTCGCATTTACACAATATTTTCTGATATAAAATCAAACTAACTAACACAACATTTAATTTGCTGGAGTTTCTGCGAGATATTTTGGAAGAACAACTGAACAATTTCTTTTGTCGACTTAATATTTATTGACCATAAAGCCGCTTCTAATATATTGCCTTTGTAGATAAATGGGTAACAACTGTAGAATTCAATAACAACTATACACTGGAAAATTACTATCACAAAAATTCACAGAATTGTAGCCTCGTACAGGATGTCCTGAGATAAGGGCGTTCTCATATGAGTTATATAATGCAATGCCAATAAACAACTTTCATTAGGCAAGCAATAAAAAATGTCATATTTTCAAAATAAAAATTTGTTAAATCAAAGAAATACAACTTTCAGCCATCCTTCTTGTACAATCGTTTGCAATAATAATGACACTCTCTTAAAACAGTTTTTGAACTTCTGGAAGTTCTGCGTAGAAATTTCATTGAATCTCTATCGGTGAGTGAAACAACTAATAACTAATATTAAAAATGTGAAGTAGATTTCATTACAAATACATTAGAAGTTCTAAAGAAATCGCAAAATTCATTTTAATGAGTGTCATTATTATTGCAAACGATTGTACTTATATGTATACTGATAGTGTAGGTACGAATTTCAAGGCCACTTTGCCACGTTCGTCAGTCGAAATGTTTACTTTTAAACGCCGTTTTGGAGCCTTTGGGTTAGAAAGTGTGGAAATATCATTGAAGCAATTAATTAAAAAGCAATACAAAAAAACTGCGTACTATTATAAGTCAGAATTAAGTAATTCTATAAAAATTGCTCGAAATTATTTGCTCTGCGATGTTTTGAGATTATATTGCATGTATGTGGTGACAGTACATTAATACCAAATGTGCTAATTCTTAGTTTGAATAAGGAATCTTGAAATAAAACAGCGTATGTCAATCTATTGTCATGCTGAACTTGACCTACTCACTACATATGGCAGTTTAGAACATAAATTGCATAATGATAAATATGTATTTTAACATCCTCTTATCTTCTGTTATCCCTCTTTGAAATGTCCTTTTATTTCATAAAAAAACATATATAAGCACGGCTACAAGCTGTGTTAAATTTTTTGAAGAATAATGCAGTAAAACGTGACAAAATTTGTAGTTAATCGTTTCAAAAATCTAGAAATAATCAAAAGATAAATGTGGAATTGTCGTATTGTAATGATATAGCATAATATTGTTAAAGAAAGTTTTTCACAACTTGCAGCTTCAACTATTTTGCTACAATTTTTGAGTTTTCATGACAATATTTTCAGTGTATACTATATAACTAATCTATTTTGCACTGAACATCTAATGATAATATTTTATTTGTTTAGAAAAAATCGACACCAAACTGTTTTCTACTGATTTCTTCATTTGTTATCCCATTTCTGGTTAAAAAAAGACATACAATTATTACCTAACAGCCAGGGGGCGACACTCTCGTTTTCTTTGGCGCTCTTCAGAATGGTCTCCGGAAGGGGCAGCGAATGTCGTACCATTGCTCCGTACAGTCCGTACTCGGCCATTATCGTACTCCTACCCCAGCATTTCTCCGTTTTCCTCCACTTCGCCCGCCTGTTTTGAAACCACACCTTGAAAAAAATACAAAAATGTATTTCTGATTCGGTGCTAAAGTCAATACAATATTGAAAAAAATACTTTGTTGTAAATTATAATTTTTTATTAGGTAGTTTTATATATCTTCAGAAGGCTCAGGCTATACAGATTTGGAAAGTGAGGATCTTGATGGTGAATTGTGTTTTGCCGCTTGCGTGTATTTGTGTCATGCTACACGCATACTTCCACCACCGCGTGCTCTTCGATAAGGCAGTGTTGCCAGGTGGGAAAAATCTCTTGACACAGCTTGTGTGATGTCCATGGAGTGGAAAAGAACTCTCATCAGTAAATAAAATATTTTTGATGAAATGTTCATTTTCGTTAGCCTTTTCCATCACGGTTTCACAAAATTCCATTCGCCTGATATTGTCCTCTGGAAATATCTCCTGTACTGTTTGTAACTTAAAACATTTGTATTTATTACGATGCAAAATATTTCGGACTGTTCGCTGATTAACATTAACTTCTTCGGAAATTTGGCTACTCGAACAAGGTCCATTAATTTCAACAAATGAACAAACATTCACTTCTCTCTCTCTTTCTTGAGACAATTGAGGAAGTGCATGTTCATCATTTGTTTTTGACATTTCCTGCAAAAGCCAACAACACAACCGTATTTTTCAAAAGCCTTCACAATATTATTTATTGTTTGAGTGGAAGGGATTGGCCGATCCTCATATGCCACAATGAATAAATTAACGGTGTCTTGAAGAGAATTTCCAGCAAAACGCCATTTTATTATACAGACCTTTTCTTTGGTTGTATAAATCAACATTGTATTACTTATTAATTATTAGTATTAAACCGATAATAACTGTCTAAGCACTTGTTAACCTTTACGCAGTTAGATTTGCAATGATGCCGAATTGGCGATACGGAACCGATTACCGTAGTAGTGGGGGGGAATGCTAGACCAATGCATGGCGCCGCGCCATTTATACGTCGTACCCTCCGTGGAATGAAGCGGCAATTTCTACTTTCTCTGTAAAGATCCGCAATTTCCGAATCTGTATATTGGAGAAGTCAGTCTAATATTATGAATAATAAATACTGAACCGTCTAGGCGTAATTCGAATCATATTTTGAATTCTCTGTGACAGTTTTGTATGGTATCTAGTAACAGTTTGGCAATAACGTTTCTAATTTTGTTTTATTAATTTAATATTATTACCGAAATCATAACCTATACTATATTTCTAATACACTCATAAATAAAAATCCATAATGGTGAAATCGAGATTTCAAAATAACTAGTCTATATTTTTCTATCCATTTACTGATACAAATATGATCCATGGATGGAGCATTTTACGAATGATTATTATTTAATGGAAAAAGACATCTTGTCCAACATAAATGTATATTTTTTCACCTAATGGCATTTCTGTCAAAAATGTCATTAGAAGTAACAAGGAAACAAACGAAATAAACATACTACAAAAACATACAAAAGCATACAGCCTCCACTTGGGAACTGGCTTTGCTTTATATTCCTAGTACCTACAAACGAAATAAAAGCTAGTACAAAGCACTACTTTGGCTATCGAAGGCCTACAAACAAAATAATCGTTACTACAAACGATTTGTAAGCCCCCGCTTGAAGTAGAGTAGCTTTATTACAGATTTCGAGGAACTAGAAATGAAATAAACGTTACTACAATCAACTATTTTCGATTTCGAATGCCTATAAATGAAATAAACATTACTACAAACAATTTGTAAGCCTCCTTTAGAGGTATTTTAACTCTACTTGCTTCTTATTTCGAGGAACTACAAACGAAAAAAGATGCTACAAACAATTACAAACAAATTAAAAGTTGGTACAAACAACTACAAATAATTTTTCAGCCTTCGCTTGAGTAGTGATTTCACTTTAGATATCGAGGACCTACAAAACGATATATGCGCGACTCCAATAGTTATTTTTGTATCTAGAACGTGAAGTGGTACTTTTTCGTTCAAGAACCTGTTTTGCCGAGCTTAGCGAGTTAAAATATTGACCATTCATGACACAAACAATATTTTTTCGAAAACTGCAATAAAATATGACAATTGTTATGTACAACAATTAAATTTATATTTGAAATCATTTAAACCGTGTTTGAATCAAGAGGGTTTAGTGTGACTCATAACGATAGGTTGTTCTTTGACGATAGCAAATTAGTTTGACTGTCAGAATTATATATTGTAATTCATTTTCTAAGAGTGTTAAATTCAAAATGTGCTCGGAAAGTCAAGACGAGCATTTACAAGGGGAAGTATTGGAAGCCCCAAATAATCGTCGAGACAGTACGAGATTGCCTATAACGAATTTAAAGGGTGATGTAGCTCGAAAAATATTCAAAAATTGTCTGAAGCGGTATTACTGGCGTATTTCGAACATAAAATTATATGTCGACGTTATAGTCATTATATTCTATGTTGAAAAGTACACTGAATGCCAAAGAAACTAATTTAACCACTGCAAATCAGCAATTTATATCCAGCACAAAATAAATTGCAAGTAATCGTCCTGTTTATAATAGTTACTGTTTTGTACTGGAATGTTATATTACTTAAAATGTATATTGTTTAGTTAATTAAAAATTATGTTCTAGAACAAAAAAGACTTTAGCGTTCTAGAATATAAAAGTATTTCATGGATAGGTGACAAAAAGACTGAAAACTGAACTGAACTGAAAATTTAACGGATAATATGTCGAACTTTTGACTTTAGAAAACGATTTTTTAGCTCCCGTTTGAAATTAGAAAAGTTTTATAGATTTCACATTGAAAATGGCTATATTGTTTTATCTTTACTATTACAAACGCAAATGCGGCCTGCTTAATAATAATATGCCGCCCCCTGTCCCGCACAAGTCTTCGACTTCTGGCCTAATCCTCGTGATTAGAATGAGGGGTATAGATATTATTATTATAAACAAAAATTCCTTCATTACAATCAACTGCAACGATTGCCCAGGAGGAGAATGATACGCCGTTATTTTATTGGCGAACGGTGGCCTTGTATGGATTAGGATCGAGCGGTATTATCGCTCTTTATCCTTCACCATCTCTGTAGACCTGGGCGGCCTCGTAGAGGTGGGTTCCGTTCTCCGGTCAGCCTCGACCGCTGTTGCGGCCGATGCTGTCGGCTCGAGGAACCTCCTCCTCCTGGCTGACCCCCGCCGGCAGGGGAGGAGAATGATGTTGCTCCAAATAACTTCATACCTATCATAATCTACAGATTCACAAAAATGATTTTTGTGATGATCTAAACATCAGAAAGAAATGGGAAAAATATCTTTCAAGGCTTGAATACACACTATATTCTTAAACTAAAAAATGAAAAAAGTAAAAAGATAATCCGCGGGAACCGGGTACGTTCAGTGGCGCAGTGGTGGCTCGTCGAATTAATAATAATAGGTGAAACGAAAAGATAAATATCACGTCGCGACAAATTTGTTATTTTATATTAAAACAATATTAAAAAAGTATAACAAACCCATTCGCGTTTTTAATATTGGGTATATCCATTGAGTTGAATATTTGACGAATTCAAATGCTCATAACATGCGAAGAATCTAACACCGACACGAAAATAACTCTCGTCAGCTATACGCGTCCCCGTTGTCATAGCAACCGGGGTAAATAAGGCTGATGATCAGTTACGAATTTTCTCTGATGCCCGATTTCCCGACGCTTCTTGCTTAAGCATTGTACGAAACAACGACAGTGGTCAGTGGTCGCGCGGTTTAAGGCGTCAGTACTTGAATCGATGTGGTTAGACCGGTGTGGGTTCAATGGCACTGGTAGAGTTCCCAACCGTCCCGGTTTGGCCGGGATTAACCAGGAATGAGAAAGTTTGTCCCGGCAAAAGTTTTGCCTTCGCCGGGACATAAAAATCCCGGAAATCCTTAACTTAAGAATATTTGAACAACATTCAGAAATTTTCGTGTATTCAGCAACGCTGCGTCGCTGCGAACATTGATGACAACCGCCGCGCCGTGTCTTAGTAATCTGAGGTGTTTTTTTGTGCGTATAAGACGCTTCAAAGCTTTTAGTTGGTTGACCTTGTCATGCACTTGTCATGACAACCAAGGAAAGAAATTAACTGAGTATATCTCGTAAGTAAAATCGGAAATACAAGTGAGACTAAATTTTGATTTAAAATGAGAGGACTTTTTGGCTGTAGTGAAATCAGACCAGAAACTGCTTCAGGCTGCTCGATCTCAACAATATAGATTTAAGTAGCAATGGAAAGTAATTAGTAAATTAGTTTTGTTAAGTAAGTACTTACTTACCATTTACCTACTTCCTAGTCCTAGTTACCAAAGTTATGTTAATTTGTTAGATGTTTTGTTTCAATTATTTTAAAACGTAAAAACAATTGTCCCGGAATGGCCGATGCTCAAGTTGGGAACCCTAGGCACTGGTCAATATAAGAGATTGATACCGGTCGACATTTCACTACCGCTCTAGGTTTTCCAGGTTTCTCTCATTCCTACACTGAATGGTGGGCCTATCAACGTAAGTCGTAGATTAGTCGCATAAGTCTTCGACTTCTGGGCTAATTTTCGTGATTAGAATGAGGGGTTGAGATATTATTATTATTATAAATCGATTTTATATTAGATTAAAAATTTTTTTAGGTGAAGGGGTGCGTCACCTGACGAGCCGCCACTGGGCGCGTTTATGATCCGTACCTGTCAAATGTTGTTCTCGGTGCCTTAATCAAACTCTTTTCTTGATTTAGCGACTCCGTTTGACAGTGGAACTTAATCGAATCTCGCAGAAGTAGTACAAACAAAAATCTCGGTTTGGCTGTCTACCAGAGTTGGGCGCCGAGCGCTCCCATTGAACGAGTTAATTTCTAATTTAATTTGTTAATTAATTCTGTTACACGGCGCGGCGGGGGCTAATCGGTTCCATTGTGCCCGGAATTACACCTTCACAAAAGCGCTCGCTTTATCTAGAGTGCCGTGCAGATTCGGCGAACGCGCCCCCTCCCCCCACCGGCTGCTATTGACGTTCATGTCGTTGTTGTACTGTCAGTGCGTGTCCGCCGTGATTATATAACTGTATCCACGTTTTGTTGACGCGTAATCATTTAATGCGTTCGTCGAAATTAAATAATCGAACGAGGAAGTTTGAATCTAACCGCCACTTAACAGGGATGGTCGGAACTGGAACAAACTCGCAGACAGAGAAAAAATTACGAAACGTTGATTCCAAAGACCCCTTTCGAAAGCGTAGAAAGGCCTTATACAGGATGATTGGGGGGAACCCTCAACATTCGAAAGAGGTGTTTAGGGGGCAAAAGTAAACAAGAAAGCCTAATAACATATGGTCGAATATCAACGGTTACTGAGATAGCAATGACAATATTTTTATTGCTATTTTCGCGAAAGTTGTTATTATTTCATATTTTATTTTGAGTAGGTTATGCATTCTAAACCAAACTCACATTAGTATAGACCTTATAAATCATGGACGCGCCTATACAAATCGTTGATGCTCAGATGTGTGCGACAGAGATAGAGCTAGTCCGGGCAAAAACCCACAGATCATTGGCCGAAAAAAACAAAAACCGCAAATGACAGATGTGTGACAGACCGAATTATATTGGATATTTACTCATTTATTCAGAATTTTAATTTATAATTACATTTTGATAATAACAATTTGTAAGGAAGGTTTTAATTATTTAGGAAAGGTTTTGTCAGGTTATGTTTATATATTTTTTCATAGAACATCTGTTTTGCCCGAATTAGCTTCATCCCTCTTGTACACATCAGGACAGCGGACCTCTCTTTCTAGGGCCGGTCCATGATTTATAAGGTCTATGCACTTTAGTGATTACTAAATTGTCACATTTATTTTGACATTTGTGATTTAAACGCTTAGTTTATAGCGCGTTACATGTGCGTTCGTTTAGTCGGTATTGTACACACATAATTTCATAATGCCTGCTATATTTGGTCATCGAGAATATGCTGATATTATTTTTATTTGTGGGCATTGCAAGGGTAGCGCTAATCGTGCAGTTGCTGAATATCGACGTCACTCTCCGAACAGAAGAGTGCCAGATAGAAATGTATTCCAGACAGTCTTCAACAATGCACGTGAAACTGGAATGTTTCCCAGTGTGAGAATTACATCTGAGAGGCAAGCCGGTCCTGATCTAGCAGTGGAAGAAGAAATTCTAAATATGGCAGAACGTAGCCCGGGTATATGTACAAGGCGCATTGCAACCCGTCTCCAAATTAATCAAACTACGGCATGGGAAGTCATCCACAAAAATGGTTTAAAACCTTTCCATATTCAGCGCGTCCAGAATCTTCAGGACGGTGATAATGATTTGCGGTTGCATTTTTGCAATTGGATAAACGCAAGCCATACACTTTACAAATACATTTTGTTCACACATGAGGTTAAATTCACTCGTGATGGAATTACTGTTACAATGAAATTCGTTGGTCAGATGAAAATCCGCACGCCACTGTGGAAAGTAACTTTCAACATCGGTTACTTGGCTCAGTTGTGCTGAATGGTCTTAGTGGAGCTAGATATGCAGAATTTTTAGAAAATAATGTGACAGATCTGCTGGACTATGTTCCATCGGATATTAGGCAAAAAATGTACTTTCAGAATGATGGTGCCCCTGTCCATTTTAGTCGTGTTGTGATCAATCATCTTAATCGCTTTCCACAACGCTGGATTTGTCGAGGCGGTTTCCAAAATTAGCCACCAAGGTCACCAGATTTGAATCCCCTTGCCTTTGGGGATGGTTTAAATCATTAGTATATGCAACAAAAGTGGCGCTATTCGATCGGATTGTCAAATTGTGCAGCACTCATAAAAGAAAATCACCGTGCACTAAAACGAGCGCGTGCAATCCACAATGAAAATTTAATTCATTAATTTCGGTTCATTAGATCTTTAATCACTGTTATAATTTACAATACCTACAGAATAAACACTTCTCTATTGATGAATTACAATAATTAACTCAGGTAAAACTATTTTCACTGCTATCTCGGTAACCGTTGATATTCGACCATGTTTATTATGCTTGTTTGTTCCCCCTGGACACCCTTTTCGAATATTGAGGGTTTCTTCCCAATCACCCTGTATATACGGTGTCTCCCTTTTTCTGTGCTTGACCTTTGCGCAGAGTAAGGTATGCGGAAGCGCGACTCAACTCCCGCCAAAACCAAGCCGCCATGTCAATGTCATTCCGTGTTTGCAAAATATCGTTTCTCGCCGAACGCGATAAGGGTCGACAGCTTTCAATGGCGTCTACTGCATGTAGAACGCTACGTGCCTGTGACATTTTCAGTCCGGCATGGAGTAGCGAATGGCCGATAGATGTAGTTAGTTCTACACCGCGTCGGCGTCGTTGAGTGAATAACTTATTCACTCAATGACCGCGTACTTTTAAATGCCAACTTTGACACCCTGTGTCTTTTTTATTATCGACATTTTATTAAGGCAAGTTGGCTTAAATCGTAATATTTTGAAGTGAAAAATCTAGTATGTCGCCATGGGCAATTACTTACGTATCACTCTGTATAATACTGAGTTAACTGATTTTGGTAAAACACTGAAATATATTCAGTATGTTCAAGCGAATTTTCCACTCGAAGGTGATGACTTATAACATTCATATTACTATGCAAATTATAATAGGTTTAAATGGATGGTAACGCGTCTAAAGGAGCTGCGATTTTTCCAGTAATTTTCATATAAACTACCACCAAGTCGGTAGTGTAAGAAATTACTTGCCATCAATTCGTCGGCAAACTGTATGTAAATGGTAACATTATCATATTTAACCGGATTAAAAGAATCAAATGGGTACATAATTAAGATCGGAGTTGTGGACATTTCATTTAAATCTATCGATTTCAATTCTTACATAACTAACCGTTTAAGCTCACTTGATTACAGTAGATCACTTTTTAAATCTGGATTACTCAATATTAAGTATACATAGTGTTTCCTAAAGCGAAAATTGCGTGACTTTTCGAAATATGTGTATACATACCTAAATACAGCAGTGCGCTTTAGTTTATATCTGTATACGATTTTCCATTTTCGGACGTAGTACATGCTTTTGCAATAATAATGACACTCTCTCAAAACAGTTTTTGAACTTCTAGCAGTTCTGAGTAGAAATTCCATTAAATCTCTGTTGGTGAGTGAAACAACTAAGAAATGTTCAAAGTTGAAAGTAGATTTATTGCCAATACGTCAGCAGTTCAAAAGAAATCACAAAATTAATTTTAAATAGTGCCATTATTATTGCAAACGATTGCACATACGTTTGGAAGAGTTAATTTGTCATTTGGTGATATTATTAGGTGGTATTGTGTTAGACGTTGGTATTGAATAATGTTGCAAAATAGGCACAGAAAGTTCATTTCACCGGGCAAATGGAAGAAGCATTGCATTATGTTATGTACGAATACGGCATACAGCGCGTAATAAAAAATATTTCACCGTGCCAAACAATGAAAAGAAAAATGTGGGGTGGGGCAAAGAAGCGCAACGAAAGGAAGCAATGCAGCATTGTTTATTTGTGAATATGATTTTAAGTTTAACAACAAGGTAGGTTTAAGTTCATCGAAAAAATGTAGAGTTGTAAAGAATCAATTAAACTTTTTTATTAATCTACTAGAATGTATATTGGGTGTTTAGAAAACGAATGACTCTCTATGACCAAAAAATGCCACAAAACTGCAAACAAACGCCTGTTTACATCACCAACACCGATACCTGCACCATCTACGGAAATAAACCACACTGAGCGGCATGTGACGTCACACCAATCATATCGCGTTTTCGGTTACGTGGTTTTGTTTACATTCTATGGCAATTTATTAATGTTAATATTCTGTTCATGTTGTTCATGTTCTGACCTTTCAATAACATATATTTGTAAGATTACTCTGTAATACATTTCAAAGCAACTTCTTCATTGCGTGTATAAAATCCAGGGGCGTACGTTATGGTTAAAATTAAGGTAATTTTGTTCATATACATAGCTTGCAAATACCTTGACGTGTTTTTGGCAAATTTGGCATAATTTATACACATCAATAATTGGTACTGATCAATGAAACCTTCTAATCTAACGTCAAAAACAACAAACCTCTTATTCCTATAGTTAATTCCCGTTCATTCAGAAGAAGCCCGTATTTACACCACCGGTTAAATAAGTGCATACAATTTAAACGAAACTGACGCAATTATTTCCATAATTCGGAACAGGGGCCGGGACAATAAAACAACTTAACCATTCATATCAAATCCGGTGAAATTACTAAGCAGAAAAGTTGAGCGCAGCTCGAAGAATTATATCGATATAAAAAAAGCGATGACTCGGTGATTTCCACACAATGAGCCCGTCAGTTGAGCCAACGTAAGGCCCAGGACGCGTAAAGCTGCCGGGGAATACTGAGTCTTATAAGCAAGACAGCCAGTCCAATTAGCACCTCGTACTTTATTATTTTTTTCTCTCGACATAATAACATAATAGTTGGATAATTTTATTTGCTGTTTTCAGCTAACCGGTCCGGAAATATATGACACATGTCCGGGTCCGATAATGACTGTTATTTGTCGCGTTCACCGTTGTGATCAGCACTTTACTTATTTTGTAGCTTTTTGTGTACTGGGTGGCCTCAACCGTCATTCCTTCAGTACTTCAGTACGCAGTGCACTGGCGGCTAGTACGATGAGGTATTTACATTAACATTAAAATACAGGGTGTTAGAAAAAACAGTTCATCTTGTTAACTGCGGCAAAATATAACGATTTAACCCGACTTATCTATACAAAAACCCCTCCCTGAAAAGATACAGGATCTTGAGGTTGAACTTTGTAGAAATACTTTTTGTTATTAACCAAATGTTGAGGGATATTATTGTGAACGAAGCCTAAAATATAAACTTACTAGGTGACCCGGCAAACGTTGTTTTGCCATATGAATTATTTCTAGTGAATATTTTAGTAGTCGGCTTCGTTCTCATCCCTACTCCGTGCTGTTTACTGGGTGAGAAGCACAAACCTAGAAAAAATATAGACTGTGCCAGTGTCATATTGCCGGCGACCGCTAATTCATGGCTGCCCTAAAAGATCCAGAATCACTAAAACTTGGATTTTATTCCAATTTACGTAGGTTGTATTGTAGCGTAAATCTCATTTGTTTACTGTGATTGGTCACATTCTTTAATGACATTTGAAATGACAGCAAGTTAGTTAATTTCATATTGCAATGCAGCCATCATATTTGCACAACCGCCAACATAAAGCAAATAAAATATCAATTTTCTGGACCTTAGGTCCCTAGAAAACGCGGCACCTGTCACGTGACCTATATGATGAACCGACGCTGTCTATATTTTTTCTAGGTTTGTGGTGAGAAGTGACACCGGTAGACGCCTGGCGGGGATAACTGATCTAGTGATAATCGATCAGTTATCTACCAGGGTTAAAAATGATTAAATTACTAAAATGGCTATTAAAAAATAGAGCTTTGTGATAGAACAAAAGATAAAAAAAATGTTTGGGGTGGACCACCCTTATCACTTAGGGGTATGAAAAATAGATTACGACCGATTCTCAGACCTACCGAATATACATATAAAATTTCATAAAAATCGGTCAAGCCGTTTCCGAGGAGTATGGTGACTAACACTGTGACACGAGAATTTTATATATATATAGATTTTATCCCCCCCACTTTTTTCTGATATACGCTTATCAACGATTTACAATGTGATTATGTAAAAATTGTATTTAGAATATTTTATTGCCCTTGATATTTTTTCGTAAAAGAAACATTATAAATAAACACTTTGTAATGTTCTAACTTGCTCTACAGTGTTCTAATTTATTTTATACAGAGTGTCTCTGAACATAAGGTTAGCCAGATGTGCCATTTTTACACAAATACATGTTTTTTATCAATGTAAATTCGTTTATTAAGAAAAAAAACAGGATTTAAGAAACATATTAGGTATCAAACAGATTTACACTAAATAACTGTACATATCCTACGCATAGTCTACCACGAAGTTTAGATGTCGCGACATTCCTAATCTTTCTGAAAAATGATTTTTTCACTTTACTCGACAAATCGCCACTTCGTCTTTGTCATAATATTTGGATTCAACTTGATGATGCTCCTCCTCAGCTTGCATTAAATGTTAGATAATATTTAGTTTTTAATTTTTTCAAACCGATGAATTGGATGTGGAAGAGACGCAACTATTTAGTGGCCATCACGCTCCCCCGATTTTAGTCTACTGGATTTCAGTGTTTGAGAATTTATAAAGGACGACGTTTATTCCGAATCAATTCAGAATATTGATCAATGGAAAAGGCGTATTATAGATGAGGCCGAAGCCGAGCCGATTTAGGATCTCTAATGTTGCATGCTCAAAAATCGAATTTATCTCAAAAATTAAGTTTTACGAAAAATTATCAAGAGTAATAAAATATTTGAAATAAAATTTTATATTATCGCATTGAAAAATATCGTCAATAGGCTTACGTCAGAAAAAAATGGGGGGATAAAATAACACCTTCCCCCCTTCACCGTTTTTACGTTTGATATTCAATTCAAAAGTTCAATTTCAACACATTTCAACTTTTAAGGGAGGCATTTTTGTATATAACTACATCTCCGTCTCCATTTAAAAATTCATAAAACCAAAGTTTTTATTTATTTTAGAATCTCAATTCTAATAAGCTAAATTCCGCTTAACAAAATCAAAATCCGCTATCCGCATTTTGTCAGTCAAACACGAATCAAATGGTTTTTTTGTTGCATGCATTTGCTTTATAAATTCTGTATTAAAATATTTTTGTACGACAATAAAGCAAAACTGCTTCTTAAAAGTAGTTAACACCAGCAAACGATTTTCTACTAAACATAATGCTCTTATGTTTCGCTTATACATAACATTAAAGTTTTTTAAATGCTTCTGAAGTGACCAAACTGTTTTATTATTTTTGCACCATGTTTATTCACTTAATTCCTATTGCTTTTAAGCGTCCATCTAGAAAAAAATTCAAACAACAACTTCTACGTGAAATTTTTCATGAAAATAACTTCCGTTGCTAATTAAAAATAAGAGAGAGCAAATGTGTATGTATAAAAACTCGCGACAAGAATTCAGACGACTTACGTCATACGAACAAATGAATAATTCATTATATTTTCATCAAAATATTTAAGAAACTGCAACTTATAGTAATAAAACTATATAGGTACTAGACTAAAAGTTTGCATTATATATGGCACTAAATTGCAAAAAATGATTGTTTTTAGCGCGACCAAATATCAAAAATTACGTTGACAATAAAAACAAATGTGTAACGTCAGCCGTGACGTAAGACGTCTGAATTCTTGACGCGAGTATACCTAACATAAAGATACTTATAATAGACATATGTCGTACAATATTAGTTATATATCTGTGATAGCCAAATGAAGCAGAATAATTGCATAACATTTTTATAAGACATTATCATGACATGTTTTATTGGAATCGTATACCCAACAAACAACTAAAGTTAAAATTACGTTAACTTGACCTCTGAATTGGTCAAAAACTTTTCATGACCAATTCCATATAAGGAAAGTTTACCTATATTCGTTGGCCTTTTTCCTTATGTGGGGAAAAAACTAAAGTAATATGGAAGTTAATAATTGGTCGGCAAGAATTTTATTCCAATAAGATAATTGGACCTAAAAATTATACGGACAAATTTTATGTTAAAATTTCGAAATATAAAAGACCAAAATATACCCTAATTATGCCCTTTATATGACATACTTTTGCCAGAGAGAGACAACATTATATGTTTGATTTTATATATTCTAATAGCGAACAGGGATAGGAAGAAATAGAAAGACTACCTATGTCAGGCTACTAAGCTACAAGTAGAGTAGGAGTTAGTATATTTATAGATATTTAGATTTTAATATAATAAAGTCTGTATTTTTGGTTTCCATTCATCAAATTGTACAACCCAGGAAATTTTTCGTATAATGTCATGACCAAACTTTCATAAAAATAACGCGCCTTATAAATATACATTTTACTATTGCTTTTAATAATATTACTATACTGAAGAATAATCTAAAATAAAAAACTGAATGTATTTCTTGATAAAATGTGTTAATAATCTTTCGTCATAAATGTATTAACTAATATTATCTGTATTAACATAATTTTAATGAGTAATCAATTAGAAATAATGAACAAAACATTTAGTGTTTATTACAACATGACCGCTCAAACAAAATCAACTTTGAAGTCAATTTGTCTGTAAGTTTTAACCTATAGGGCAGATTGCCTATGCCAATGTTGACGTCACAGGAAAATATTAACTTTGTGGTTGAAATTTACTCCAAATGAAGATATTTTATGGTAATTTATTACCAATTAAATTATTACTAGGTACCTACATTGGATTTATTTGTGATTGAAAATTCAAATTAAAGCCAATAATATTATGTATGCGTAATAACAAAAACAAAATAAATATTTTCTAACGGAATTCAATTCGAATTTCAATTCACATGCACTACTGAATTCATCTGACATGATAACAGTCATAAGAATACTTATAATATGAAGTGTTTAACGATATATTATCATTAGATTGATTTAATATGCAGTGTTGGTTTAAATTCGTTTTTACAACTCTATAATATTGTGTAGGGTTTAGTTTTCACTGCAGATTGCCAAAACACAAAACAATTTCTACGCGCTATTACATGAAGATATGTCGGAATACATATAACAAGAAGCTTGTTCCCTAAAAGACCTTTATAAGACACACTTACGTCGAAATATTATTAACAAGTAAATTTGTTCTATAATATAGAACAATATATTTCTATTAGGTTAATTGAAATGGTCAAATATTCTTTAGAAGTTATCAACAAAGTTGAAAATAGGATTATATTGTAATAAAAATAGAACTTAACCAATTCAAGGATTTAATAGGGCAAAATAACTAGTTATTACCTTCTTTTAACTACTAGTTGAAGACAAAATAAGTTTTACAATTTCGTAATAAATATGTAAATATTTACCTATTGTAATAATTTAAAAAATCCTTGGATATTGAAGACAGATTTCTAGGCGAAATTAAGTAAATTATAACTTCGTCTTACACGTTATTGGAATGTTAGCATTTGAAAACATAGAATAGGTAAACAATATGTAATTTCGAACTGTATAAATTGACATATATTTCATTTTACTTGGAAGGCATTATATTACTCTTAGTTAACAAATTTTTGACTAAAATTTTGGTATTATAAGATTTTGTAACATTGAAGACTATTTTTATGGAGAAAAGTAGTAAATCTTGATCAACTCAGGATTATTTTTCTTGTGTAGTAGTCTATTAGGCTTAAATGTTAGTTGGGTAGTGTATTGTATCAATGCTGTAAGCTAATTGCTAAAACATAACTTGTTTTTATATAGAACTCTTAAAACACAATTATATAATTTTTATACAGCAACTATGTTTTGTAAAAAATGTGCCCATTTCACGCTATTAGCTGCTGTGTTGATGCCAATAAGAAGTTTATGCGACTAAACCTTGCAACTCTAACTCTCCAAAAATTAGTTACAGGAACCACCGCTATAAAATATCTTGTGTTACTCTAAACATTAGTCTCCCTGTATAAGGTGCAACAATCGCCAAGAATCGCGTTAACGCAATAAAATAATTTGTGCGTCAAAGTGGGATTAATGTGGCCCTTCTGAGCGGCGGGTTATCAATCACGGACCGAACTTATGGCTTTATTCGGGATAACAAAGAACCAAAATAGATTATAACGAGAAATCCGGGTATCAGAGGGATGAAATATTGGACGCTGTAACTTCATAAATTAGATTATTTTTGTATTTTCCGCAAGATAGTCGCGAGTTTTCGTCTAAGTCGGCTCCAGTCTCCACCATTACCCTCAATCATTGTTCACTTATTCCGTGTTTATGGTGTTCCTTTTCCACGCAATTTCATCCGAAACTTTGTAACTGGCTAAAATATTACTTTTATGATAATATGCAGGAATTATACGACTGCGAATTGCGTTTGCTGCTCCCGTTTTGAATATGCATTAGGGGCGCTCTTTGCTGTATACAGTGTGAACGTTTGATTCCGTACTATATACGTATTTCATAAATAATCTTTGCATAATACAGGGTGTACTGTAAAAGTGACGTTGTGATAAAGGGGGCTGATTTATTACCACACTATTGAAGGTGGCTGAAATAATTTTTGCCATTTTTATGAGTTACGTGTTTATTTAATAAATATTTAAATTAGAAAAAAATTGCTTCTTCTCGTGGTCATTAAGGTAAGTCAAACAAATCTAAGATATCTGCTGCCGTTGCTGAAATACTGTATAATTATCTCCTATTGGAATACCAGAACAACTGTCAAAGCACTATCAGATAATTTACAAATTAAAAAATGAACCTTATTATCGTGAATAAGGTTTTTAAAACATTCGTAAAAAACTGGTCATTCTTTTGTACAGGGTGTCAGGAATACGAGTGCCGTAATTTTAAAGGCTTATATATCTGACTAAAAGCAATAAAAAAATTCTTATGAAAAAAATGTCTAAAACAAATAGTTTGTCTACAAATACATTCCAAAAATAAAAATACAACTGCGATAATATGCAAAACTATGTTACGAAATTACAAACTCAGGGACAATTATTAAGGTTAAGTAAAAGCGCCTATAACGCAATTTGCTCATAATTTGATTTTTGGATCAGTAATAATGAAGTAAACAAGTGAAGTTTCCAAGAAAGTCGTTAAAACTGTAACGTTCGACAACATTGCAGTGTCAGGCTGCTGTTGATAGCCTAAAAGTAATATTAGTCATAATGGTGCGTACTAGTGCGATTCATGTTTGTCTAGTTTTTTCTTTGATGTTTGTGAGGGTACATAAACAAAAATGGAACAATTTATAGTAACCATAATAGCTCCATCGCATGTTAATTTACGGTGAATCTAGGCAAAAGTCTCTGGCAAGGAAACGTTTGTAGGGTAAACGTTTCTTGCAAGAAACAGAAGTCATTTTAAACACTTGTTACTATTATTCTGTTGGGAAAAGAGGTCTAAGAAAACCATTCACAGTGAGTACCTATGTTTAGGTGTGCCTATTTGTAATAATTATTATAAATACATAAAAATTCTAGGACAATATGTGAGCGATGTTGTCACATATACAAGACCTGTTTGCTGTCAGAGTTGTACCGTTGGTCAGAGAAAAAAAAATTTGTTGTCAAATATGTTTTGTTTAGTACAACTCATCATATGGCAAAATTAAGGCACTCATACTTCAGACACCCTGTATTTCGAGAGAAGCTAGGCAATTCTAAATTTGGTAATCGAGATAAAGATTTACGGAAAACAGTTTCGTTAGGAGCCTTCCGATTTACTAACAATAATCTTATCAGCTCCAGTTTGTATATGGCAATGTAATTCATCAACATTATCAAATGCAGCAAAATTTCCATCCACCTCTAAGTAGACAAACTTGCATTATATCATCAATAACCTTCTCAAAATCTTGCTTAGTTTGTTCTAAAAATTTATATCCAATTCTAAAAATGTTTAAATCGGTTTCGGTACTAACCTTTCGACTAGCCTCGTATAACTGTTTAACAGTGTTTCCTTTTTTGCCGTTAAGGCTTTCAATTGTCTTTCCTTTTTCTCAGACATTCTCTAATTCGCTAATATTTCCTAGAGGTAAAACTAAGTGTACTAATCTACTCGTCATTTAAGAAATAATAAAAACTATCTTCCGAACTGTGTAAATAATTAATATCGAAAATTTGCCACTAAAATTGATCAATTTCACTAAAGTCCGGCTTGAAGGACCATTAAATGTTGCGTCTAAGCGGACTGTATACTAAGAACAATAAGAAAAACTTACCCAACTGACCGATAGGCACTTACATGATTGTGAGTTATTGCACACTATAAAGAGTTGAAACTCGGTAAAGAGGGGTAAAAATATATATGAGAAATCGATTTTCTAAAGAAAATATCTACTACCACTAATATCGGTTGTGCAACATTCAATTATTTTTATTTTATCTTATGGACGCCATATTGGATTTTGACAGTAACAGATGGGAAACAAAATAACGAACACGTCTATTTTATTTGAAGAATGACAATGCAATGTCGAATCTGTCAAAATGATTTTTGTTTTTGTCAAGCACCACTAAATTTATGATTTAAATTTTTTAATTTCTTCAATTTCATGGGTTATTCGCCAAATAAAATGAAAGTATTATATATCGACGTGTTCGTAATTTTATTCTCTATGTTTTACTATCAAAATCCAATATGACGTCCATAAAAAAAACTGAAATGACGAAAACCAATTTTTCTCTGTGCTATCTGTTTCTCTGAAGTCGCTATTTTTCAGTTTTTGCACAATATTTCCGCAACAGCAGCAGATATCTTGGATCTGTATATTTTACGGTTTCGTAGATTTAGTGGTGAGCCATGTAACACGGACGACCCCGTATCTACATCTACCGCATGGCGAATATATTTTTTCGTAAATGAGGCACATTGCCGAAATACTGAACAATTTATTCTAATCGTATGATTAGAGTTTACGAAAATACCTAAGCCTGTAAATAAAAAAATCATTCACCCCAATTTGGTCAGATTCGTCGAAAATATAATTGGAGCACCATTCTGCTCCTCTTCTGAAATAACTCTGTCGAGCATACGGGATGTTTGTGGGAAAATAATACACTTGTTACAAGAAGTAGCTGTTACTAATAGACACTTAGCTTTTGAAGCATATTGGTTGGTAAATATTACGTTACATGAGTAACCTAACAATATGTAAACCGATACTTTTGCGGCGCATCGTGCTGCGTACAGGCTAACGCCCTAATTTGCCCGTCGATTTTGGCCCTCATTAAACTTTGTATGCCGAATGTTATTCGTACCCCGAACAAATTCAGGTTTAATATAGATCCTGTAACGAAATAGCTATTTGTGTTCCAGAACGATGGTCAAATATTTTACCAGTGTATTCCACAAGCCATATGAGGGGAGGATCTTCATATGAAATTTTTCAATTTGTGTCCTTATTGTTAAGATATTCGAGTCTCAAAATGGCGGTAAAAAATAGTTACTGAAAGCAGTTTTCGGGCAATCGATTTTTACTTTCCAACGAATCTTCGATGTATCCCTCGGCGACTGTTGAAGAGTTCCATCCCCCATGCCACTTAATTGTCGTTAAATTTGCCCCACTATCCGCTAGTAAGCTTGCCGACAGACGCCGAAAACAATGTCCAGTATAGAGATTAGAATTTGGAAGTTGCAGGAAATTTTCCAAACGCATTTATTCCCACAGGGTTTTTCGTACACTTGCCTTTCACATACTTTAGGAAAAGCCTCCGATGTCCCACATTTGCTGGACGAAGAGTCATGTATTTCCGGTGAAAATCCAAATAAAATTCTTCAACGATAGTGAAATTTCGTGGAACCTTGGTTTTGGTATCTGATATCTTAACCAATATTGAACTGGGATTTCGAAGTTATCGAGAGTCAACTGGCAAAGCTCTACGGCAGACACCAAATATTCCCAAAATAGTAACTACTTTCATCATGAGATACTCGTCATCCGGTGCGCACTTCAAAAACTGTTCAATTTGGTCTCTGGTCAAGATCTTTGATTTTTTGGGTTGATAACCTTCTCCTTGGCGCTTCAAAAACGCAATGAGCTTAAAACTCTTGCTGGTATCTACGTCGGTATTCATTCGTAACATAGCTTTAATCATAGCATAATTAGACAATAGAGATGAAGATTTACATCCCTTAGATTTCTCCTTAAAATGGCCAAATACATTTTCAGTATATTTTCCAGGAACGCCTTTTTCTTCACACCACTTCACAAACTTATTGTATGCAATTTCATATTGAATCCGGGATTTTCTTGGTAATAAGTCCAAAGTAGCTCGGTTGGCCGCTTCATCGATTTCTTTAAATGGATTGTTCTTTTCCATATTTTCTTTATACTTTTTAAGGGCAAAAAGACACAACGTTTAAAAGTGACAAATCCAAAGCTTTCAAACTTTTCGTAAATGATGAATACAACAATGGTTGCTATATATCATTGGCAAGAGCCCACTTCGAAAATTTGATATAGTGCCTACGATGCTATTTAAAAATTAACTTATTTCTATCCGGGTTAATTCTTTTTAATGCTGTTTGTAGAAAAAATATTGTATGATATTTGTGCTAAAAGTGTTTTTAAGGCACTGATGTAAATTGATGTAAAACTGTTACATGCGTGACTTAAAAATGCGCTTTGAACATTCACATCATAAATAACTATTTAGACACTCACAGCATGTGTTAAAAATTATACTTTTACTGACGCCTGTAAAAAAATTACATTTTCGTAAATTCTTTAAACTTTCGTTCAAATGTCGCGCCGAAATATTACTATGACGTCATTTGGTACAATATAACGTATTTCTGCCATCTGTAAAGACATGATAAAGGGGAAGGACGAAATACATTTTTTATAATTTTCCCTCCGCGACACGATTCCTTTCAAAGAAAAGAAAATTTAATTATCCTAACTACCCCCAGCATTTTAAAAATTATTAAATTAGAGTACGCGTTTCTCACAGTAACGTTAAAAGCCCATCAATCGTAGCGACACTACGTTATTGATGTAGCTGCACAAACATGCACGCTATGATAACGTTTAACACACCAAGTCGAGAGCTTTAATGTAATTATGCAAATCTGATGGGTACAAATTTGTTGTCGCTTTTTGAACGCGGAGGCCCAAACAAAGGGATATGTAGGGTGTTTATTTTTTTAGTAAGTTAGCCAAAACTAAACTACTACTAGTTGTATTCCTGTGTTTAACTCCCTTTAATTTTACAACTTTATAATGGAAAAGTACTATTTGAAATGTAAATTATACTGTTACTAGTTCCATGCAAATTCATATTCCACTTTCCATTTCATTAGTATCATCACCGTGAGTTTTAATAATTTTACTATGTAATTTTCATGTAACATTTATATTTATTTCTCCAATTTTATCGTATTATTAACTCGTAATGTTCCTCAATCTGCCTTGAAATATGGATGTGTTTTTACAAGAAATAGAAGAACTTAGTATTTAATTTTGAACATTACATGAAAATATCTAGATATATTTACGGAAAACAAATATACAGGGTGATTCTTTAATATTGCGAAAAATTTCAGGGACAGGTTCTTTAGATAAAAATAAGAAAAAAAGTTCCCATTAGCATGTGTCCGGAAACGCTTCGTTTCCGAGATACAGGGCGTTCATTTTTTTGTAATCTACTTTTAATACTTGTTATTTCAAAAGTCTTTTAACTATACGATTAGGGTATCTGTCTTGATAGACGTCTGATTAAATTATCTTATCGTGTTCAAACAAAATAGTCCCAGTTGGCTTGGAAATTGGAATGCCCACCAACTATCAATAATTGTTTTTTGTCAATAGTTGATTACTATTTGTCACATTGTGAGTGTAAGAGTGAGTAAAATAACTACTCGTTTCGTGTTTTAATAAATCGGTTAAATGACTTTTGAAATAACAAGTATTAAAAGTAGATTACAAAAAAAAATGAACACCCTGTATCTCGGAAACAAAGCGTTTCCGGACACATGCTAATGGGAACTTTTTTTCTTATTTTTATCTAAAGCACCTGTCCCTAAAATTTTTCGCAATATTAAAGAATCACCCTGTATATGTTCTTTATTTTGCCTAAACTAATGTAACATAAACTTCAGCTGTATATTACTAATACAGGATGGATTTTGAATGGAAATTTTGTAGTATTTCCAGTGTTACAGCTACCTCATTTCAATATTTTAAATTCAACATAAAATAAAGAGAAAGCAATAATTCTGCCTAATGTCATTTGTCATAAAAGATGCTATTCTACTGTATTTACCTGGAGTTTCTTGTAGTACAGTATGTATTTGGTTATTTTACAGTAATACGAGTAGGTACATGGCGTGAAAAAAATGTATTATCATATTTATCAGTGTAGTTTATATCTCGGTTTTACTGAACTTTATTAGCATTCCTTTACCTCTCTTCTTTTTAACTGAAGCAACGTATACACACAGTCGACAAAACAGAATTTCACGTCCCATCCCATTCGAGTACCAGATAACAAGTATCATTATAAGGTATAGAACAGCATAATGAGGGTAAAATATGAGGTGTTAATCTTTGTAAAATGATTTAGTGGCAACCTGATAGACATTTCAATAGACCGTTTGATGTGGACATAAGGAGGCTTTGAAATGTGGTCGCCTAACAATGCACGAACATCTGAAGATCGAAGTCGGAATGAGGATGATTCGACTGTTTGTCGTATCCTGCCACGGCCAACTGGCGTGCTACCGACGCGCCTATATTGCCTCTAGACAGGGTTACTTGATTTGTATTTAGGGTAATTATGCTATGGTATCTTCTGACTCAGTTTCACGAAATATTTTGTTAGATATGCAATTGTTTTTTGGTTTTGCTTATACTGTTTGTGTACTAGTGCCATTTGACATAATTTATATGATTCAGAAAATAAATTTATCAATAAATACATTTAATACAGTCCTACGGCAATAAAGTAAATGTTCAATATAGCTCCCATTTTTAGAGACAAAGTTTAATTCGTCGAATAAAGTTAAACAACTCTTTTCATGATCAAATAATCACAGGTCTACAAAAAAAAGTGGTGTGTGCTGAGGGTCCCATTATATTTTTTCTATGTATTTTTTCCGCAGAGCATGAATCTGAAGTCAAAATGGGGGGTCGCACATCAAATTTTAGAGAAAACCCATAAAAACGATAAAAATCACATCAAAAGTTTAAACAGGTCCAAAAAAGTCATGTGTGCTGGGAGTTAGACTATATTTTTCTTTTGTATTTTTTCCCGCTGAACACGAATCTGAAGTTAAAATTGGGGGTTATACAACAAATATTTGAGAAAACCTAAAAAATGGATAAAAATCACTTTCTCGTAATTTATTCTGTATGATACTCTCTAAAACTGAAACAATGAAAAATGCTGTGAATTATTATTGGTGAACAGCTCTAAAATAGTAAAAGTCCACTTTTATGACGAAATGGAATAGTAGCGTATTTTTGCTCAGTGTAAAATTTTCTTTTGTCTTGTGCAAGAACGAATTGTGAATGCCTATGCAAACTCAATATACAGTTGTAATGGTGGTTGCCCGTCTATCAGTACTTTGCAATATCCTGGTGTCACCAGGACTTGCCACGGTATTGCAAAGTATTCATGTTGTGATTTAATTGCGATTTAAAAAAGTGTATGGTGAAGTGCAGTATACTAAAAGGAGTCTAAGAAGTGGTAATAATAGGTCTGTTTAAGCAAGGAATCCTGACTGGTTGCAAAATGTCAGAAATAATCGCCCAGGAAAGTTATGAATTTGTTTTCAGTAAACATCATGCAATAACAGTTGACAGTTTGGAATCAGTCTGGATTGATAAAAACAAATAGAAAGAGAGACACTTTAAGGTTTGGTTAAAATAACATTAACAGCATACATTATTTTGTTCTAAGATTATCAAAATTCATCTACATCGCTACTGAATTGTGACACCAAAGTGATATTGTCAAATTTCAAAAAGCTTCAGTAATAATCGGCAATATCTTTATACAGGGTGTTAAAAAAGAGTGTAAAATATTTCAGGAGGTAATAGTATGAACCAAAATAAGCAGAAAAGTCTTAATAAACATGGGCCCGCAAAGTAACGGTTGCGGAGATATGCACCACTATTCGTTTTTCAAACATTTTATTTTATTAGGAATAAACCGACAAAGGAAGCTTTTAACAAACAAAAAACAAAGTTACAGAAGATTAAAGTGCCCTCCGTCCATTTCCAAGCAGGCACGACATCTTCGTCTCAACGATATTCGAACTCTTTCGAAAACACCCTCCTTGGTTTGGATTTCTTGTCACTTTTGATTAATCCGTAGCTGCAGCTCTTCCAGGCTATTTACAGGAGTACCATACACTAATGTCTTCAAATATCCCCAAACAAAGAAATCTAGAGGGTTCAGATCAGGCCGGACCTGTTTTATGGCCTCCAAGATCGCCTGATCTGAACCCTCTAGATTTCTTTGTTTGGGTATATTTGAGACATTAGTGTATGGTACTCCCGTAAATAGCCTGAAAGAGCTGCAGCTACGGATTAATCAAAAGTGTCAAGAAATCCAAACCAAGGAGGGTGTTTTCGAAAGAGTTCGAATATCGTTGAGACGAAGATGTCGTGCCTGCTTGAAAATGGACGGAGGGCACTTTGAACATCTTCTGTAACTTTGTTTTTTGTTTGTTAAAAGCTTCCTTTGTCGGTTTATTCCTAATAAAATAAAATGTTTGAAAAACGAATAGTGGTCCATATCTCCGCAACCGTTACTTTATTCAAATTTATTTCTTTAACGTTTTTCTCTGTAGACATAACTTATGGTTATTATTATATAATTACGTTTTAATATTTCTTTTTTCTAATTATTTGAAACTCATCGAACAAAAGCTGTTGCTGACACACTACTGCTGACATACAACGTTTCCAGGCATATTGACTTAAACCGTAATATTTTGAAGTGAAAAATCTAGTACGTGTCCATGGACAATTATAGGTACTTACAGACCACCCTGTATTTCTGGCACCTTTCGTCTTTAAAACTCGGAAATATAATTACCATCTCTCTGAGTTGACCTTCATACAGAGATATTAACAAAAATATCACCCTCCATGTTTTTCATTTTAACAGTTTTTTTTTGATTTCCTCAATATTTTAACCCAGTGTTCTTCTCAGGTTACTGCATTGAACCCCTCATCCGTCCAGACCTTTTACACCCTGTAAATGAACCGCACTGAATTCATCGAATTTTTCATTTGAGCGTACACCTCGGGGATGGCATTTTTCTGTACCCCGCGGACGGCTTCCATGTCCATCCGTTCGTCCCGAGCCAAATCCCCGAACGTTTTACAATTAAGTACAGTGTAATGATACCGCAAAGTAATTGGACGCTGTTTGAGCACGCGTCCGCACGGTTCGTTAGTTTAACAGATCGGCGGCGTCGCGGGCGCCGGGACGCAGGCGTGTTTTAGCGCGTTTTACACTGTTTCTGGTCTCCGGGACACGTGCCAGGCCGCGCTCGACACGTGGCCATTGTTCACAGCGACACATTATGCGAATATAGCGTTATAATAGCATCCTATAATGCCTAATATCTGCTGGATATGACTAACGCGTTTAATATTCATTACTGGTTTGATTGTTATTTTTAGGGCGTTCGGACGGGTTCATGAATTTATCTAATTTGTCTTCATAACCTCCGAGACATTTTGTTACTTAACCTATTTAGTTGATTAAATTCTATAAGCAATGCCTTTAGATATACAGGGTGATTCAAACTCAATAGTATCGGCTTACTGTGAGGATACAAAAAATTTAAATAAAATTTGGGACACGCGGTCTATTTATCTCTATTATTTTTTATTAGAGAAATTTTTCTGTATTACTTCCCGGTTAAAAGTTATAAGCAATATCGTCTCAAAAGAAATACCACCTAAAAATCGCATTAGCGGTGGAAGGATCAAGCAGTCGTTGGAAAATAATTGAATGTCCGCTCTTTAGAGTGTATAAATGTCACAAAATATTTGCCATTACAAGACGTTTCCCCATTCAGAAAAAGTTGATATATTACCTGAGTGTCGCATTGAAAACAGACTTAATTTTATAGCTAAAATCGTAGTAAATGTAGGAACTGTTCATCGGAACCTTTTTCGGCACGTTCTTTGGACAGACGAAAGTTGGTTTGTCAGTAATGGTATGCCAAACAGGCACAACGAACACTACTGGTCAACTGAAAATCCCCACATTGTAAATCCAGGTCAAAACAAGGCCAATTTGGAAAAATGTATGGTGCGAGTAGAATAGCTATGCCGATCCTGCTCCACAATTCAAGATGGCGACTGGAGCAGGATCGGCATAGCTTTCAGCCGTCTACGTCACAGCGGCTGGCACCTGCGCGGTAGAGGTTGAGGACCGTTCGTGCTGAGCGGAAGTATATAGTCGGTTTATGTCGACTGCGTCAGCTGGGTTGATGACCTGCTTATTATTATTATGTAACTAATAGGCTTAATCATCCCGTAGGCATTTAATTGGGCCTGATTTTTATGAACATACGTGAGTTATTTAAATTTCCTACAAGAAGAACTTGCTGCACTTCTGGAGAATGTGCCTTTTCAACTAAAGAGAAACCTATGGTTTCAGCACGACAGAGCTCCACCTCACAAGGCCAGGTTGTGCAGCAATATTTAGAAAAGACTTTTCCAGAAAAATGGATTAGAATAGATCTAACACCCTTCGATTTTTTTTATGGAGGGTTTTAAAAAATAAGGTTTACAAAACACCTTCGCGAGATATTAATCATTTGAAAGAAAAAATCACACACACTTGTAATGAGTTAAACGGCGGAATGATAATAAACGTAACCTACAAAGAAGTCAGGCGAAAATTGGATATGTGTCTTGAAATGAGAGGAGGTCATATAGAGAATAGATTGTAATATGTATGTAGTTAGTATTATCATCACCTTCTGTTTTATGAAATTCTAAGTATTTTTTATGCCTGAAGCACTGTTGTTTCTTTATATGGCATTAAATTATTAAAATTGATGACGATGATAATTGTGTGAATACACAGTTAACTATTCTAACAATCATATATTTTTCCCTTGTGTATCGACCCCATTATCTATCACTTGGGGTAGAGGTGCTGCTGGCACCAGGCGAATCATGAGAATGTTTCTCATTTACCGACACGTGACACCTCCTGTGGAGAAGGACGATGCTCGAAAACGACAGGGAAGATGAGAAAAATAAGAAAATGTTTTATACAATTTGCAATTGTCACTTCAAACATTGATGTAAGAATATAAAATTAATACGTGACAAATAAAGATAATCGCTCATTCTCATTAAATATTTGTGCCGTCACAATTCCAATAAAACACTCTATGCATATTGATATACAAACGTACAAAATAATGTGAATTAAATCAACTTAATAAAATTAGTACTATTTTTATTTATATTTTTTTTGCGATAATATTCTTATTTGTTGCGTAATTGTACTGAAATTTTGGAAAAGAGTTTTTTTTTGTGAGAACACGAATATCTGATTGATTTTTGAGTTAAATGTACAGGGCGTTCTTGTGTAGATATTACTCTTTCAGATTTTTTTAAGGATACAAATTTTTGAAAAATTATTACTTAGTAATTATGAAATAGTCTTCGATTAGTTTGAAGAAAGGTATACTTGTTGCATGTCGCCAAAAAGCACTATTTTAAAGAAAACTGTGTTTAACGTAATTGTTAAGCTTGGAAATAAATGCATAAAGTCTATCAAATTATTAATTCAAACAGTTATTATAATTTGTAATCTCTAATAAGTGGCTGGTGGATATCTTAAAGCTTAATTTATAATAGAGATTTTTTTGTCTTATTACTTTTGGATTTAAGTGCTAATTTTTTATTTTTTAAATGTCGTTTGTATTCCATATTGTCATATTTATCTGTGTAGTATTGCATGCTGTTTTGTAAGAATGACATTACTAACTGTAGTAACTTATTCAATTGATAATTTGTTGGAATTTATATGTATTGATTTCCAAAGTTAACAAATATTTACGTTAAGGCTGTAATGTTCGCAATTTTACAAAGCCGTTTTTAAACGTCCACGCGCTTTCATATTTCTCCTCAATGGAAATTCGTTTTAAGATGGAGCAAGTTTTAATCAACTAATAAAAGTCTATTTTACTAGACAGCAGAGCCCATATTTTCAAAAAAAAAAAAAAAATTAGATGTGAACAATATTTCGGTCGCAATATTGCCCACATTTACGACTGCGGTGAGACGTTGTTAGGCACTATTATAAAAAAAGAACGCTGTAAGTCAAGTCTTCATATAACAGACAATTGCCTCAGGTTTAAATTTTTTAATATTCATGAAATCTGTACGCCAAGAAGACATGTTTTGCTAAATTTCTGCATACAATTGCCTAACTTACAGGGGCACAAAGTTAAATTTGCCGTTGGAGGTGCTGATGGGCGGAGCCTGATAAAAGCTATACTACTTGGCCGAACATTATACCCTTAAAGGTTGTTTTCCCTAAAACGGTGCATTTTGGCGACATACAACATGTATAACTTTTTTAAAACTAATCGAAGGCTATTTCAAAATAACTCTCCAAAAATGCCTGTCCTTAAAAAAATCTGAAAGGTATAACACACTCATAACATTCTGCAGATGTAACACAAAAATCAATCAGATATTCGTGTTTATTTCACAAAAAACCATTTGTTCCAAAATTTGAGTACAATTACCCAACAAATAAATCGTAAAAAATTAAATAAATAAAAGTAGGTATAAATAATTTTAGATATTTGAGAACTGAATAATATACAGGGTGTTAATTAAGTATGTGCACAAACTTTAAGGGGTTAATCTATGATTGATTTTAAGACAAAAAGTTCATATAAACATGGGTCCGCAACGGCTTTGTTTTCCAGATACAGGGTGTTAAAGTTTGAAAAAAATCAAAATACTTGGTTGAAACTTGTTTTTTCAAAAGTTATTACTTTATTTGAGGATACTTTAAATAGTCAAAGTTGATAAACATCAAAAATTTTATTTTTGATATTAGTTTAGTTCTAGTTTTTATTTTTTCAGATTTCTGTACTAAAAAAACATCACAAATTTGATCATTTTACGGCGACCTTAAAGAAGGTAGGTTAATTTAATCACATTATGTTTACCAATTCATTACTGAACACCCTGAATACTTGAAAAAACAAATTTTTAAAAAAATTCTCCAGTACTTCGTCTCTTCCCAAGTTACGGTTACAATCGAATTCGTATCTATTACCTCGTTATCCCGTTAATTGAATTTTGACAGGATAATTGTAAAACGCTCTGTCCGCGACAAGAGCGGGCCCTGGAGTGCCACAAAAAAAAAATAATTGTGTACACAGTGGGCCGTTGTTATTTTAGAAATGCTGAACGAGCCCACTCACAGTGACTTTCACAAATCGGAATACTAACGTCTCTATAACATAATTGCCATGGGGCCTGTTGGTTCTGCCTGGGATATTTACATTGTACTTGTAAGGTAAACACTCGAAAATATCAATTTTAAATTAGCGCCAAAGTGCCATAATCTTCATAGAAATTGTTTGGTCGTTAAATATTTTTACAGCCTGGATTGCATCTATTCCGTGAAGATGAATGAGCTATTTGAATATATTTAAGTTATGATGTGCTGTAAAAAATATATTCAGTCCTATGGGGGCTCACATTCTTAAAACTCTGAGCAGCGTAAGTACACGATTGTTGATTTTTTCTACACAAATGGGGTAGTCGCATGAATTTATATTGATTTGAAATGCATTATAGGGTAATCTTTCAAACATATTAAAAGGTCAGAACATGTAGGTATCTCGCGACAATAATCACATAATTCAAATATTAACATTAATAAATTGCCATGGAATGTAAACAAAACCACGTGGCCAAAAACGCGATATTATTGGTGTGACTTTACACGCCGTTCAGAGCGGTTTATTTACGGTGTTGGTGATGTAAACAGGCGTTTGTTTCTTGTATTTTTGCGTCTTTGTGGCGTTTGTGAGTCATAGCTACATAGTGTAAATATTGTGTAGGTAATGCCATAATTATTAGTGGTGATGTGGCCGAGCCGCTATGAAGTTTATTAGTTCAAAATGTCCTGTATGATTTACCTCATCTATATAAGGGGATAACAAAAAACGGCATAAGAAACTGCCATAAAGACATCAAAGGCTAGGAAAAACTAATCGATACTATAGAGACACTAGATAAATTAAAACAAACACTCACACACAACACAACACTGAGTACAACATTAATCTATTATCATAATACTGTTTAAACAATTATGTAATCACAACACTAATTCATAATGAGCCAACGATAACAGTAACACAACAGAAACGTACTGTCTTGCACTGCCAGCAAAGTAAACAAGTAATAATATAATTTGCATCGTTAATTGCTCACTTTGTCTTCCTTACGGTATTCAAGAACGACGTATGTCTGAGTTGGTAGACGAGGGCCTGCATAGTTCATGATATACAGAAAGCGGTTATCTTGTTTTGTGAGATGTTACAACGTTTGAATGCATGTATAACTATTAATATGTTCTCATATTAATTCAATTAATGTTAATTAAACCATCTTAAATATTTCTCTTTACCATATATGAGTATAGCTTCATTGGATCGGTCAGTAGTGGTGACTAGATCGCTGTGGGTTCGACCCCCGCAGCCGGTAGATCGTATATAAGCTATATTCGTGGAGAGATTGGCACCCTTTCTAAGGATATGGTAGGGTGGAAGATTGTTGAATTGGGGCAATGTGAGAGATTGATACCGGTTGACATTTGACTACCCCCCTAATTAATGAGGTTTTCCAGGTTTCCCTCGTTCCTGCACTGAATGGTGGTTAGGGCCTATCAACGTAAGTCGTTCCTGGGCGCAAATGCGGCCTGCTTAATAATAATATGCCGCCCCCTCTCCCGCACAAGTCTTCGACTTCTGGGCTAATCCTCGTGATTAGAATGAGGGTGGAGATATTATTATTATATTGTTTTTTCTTACGTCAGGGATTTAGATTCAGAAAATAATTTGTTTAAAATAAATTTCTTAGAGATGGTTCATATATATAATGGTAATAATTCTATTAATTTCAGAAAAGACGTTGATGGAGTGAGATCTATACGTTTTTGCTTACTCTCAACAATAATGTTGACAATAATAGTGATATTGGTATTGGTGAGTCCTTTGCCGGCACCCAGAAAGATTATTTGTTGTTTTCTTTTATCCTTTTGGATTTTCTTATAATGTATTGGGTTTTGGACGGTTTCCTTATTTCTTTTCTTATACAGTATTGGTAACAATGCTAACTAATTTGGTAGATTGGCATTGATATATTTTTAAGTAATTGATATTGAGTTGGCGAGCCCTCAGCTGTTTCGATTCTTTCCATTGGTTTGAAAATTATTGTTTGTTCTAACCTAACTTTACTTCCTTGACCACCTGTTGGGTTTAGACAAGTTTTTTTCCAGATTTTGTAATAACATTCGAGTAATCTGTGTTCATTCTGGCTTACTTGCCAGTTTTTTAATAGTTGTTTCAATATTACAATGGATATAAGCAGTTGTTACTTTGTGTAAATCGTTTTTTGAGTTTTCTGTTTTTGATGGATGGCTTAATTGCATTTTCATTAATCTCAATCTTTTCCGTAAGTCCCTGTGACATATTCTATTACATTGTTTGATAATTATTGCACGATTTTGTTGTTTCCTGATCAAGTAGCAATAAAGGCTTCGAAAGCTTGAATAAGGAGTTTTCTTTTTTTCTTGCCTATGTGACTGCTGTACCTGGATTAATTTTTCAAGTTTATATGTATGTATATATCTTAATATATAATATTTTTTATGCCACTTGCTCCACTCAGACACTTGAAATGTTTTATATTTTTTTATATCGATGAGACGAAGTATACGTATTCGAGGCCAGTGGATTTACCAAAATCTTCCAGATTTCACGGATTCGCCGCTTTGCAGCACCCTCTGCGCCTGGGCATTGCATGCAATAAATGCAAAGGGTGGTCACAAACACATGCAATAATTGACTAATGCCTTAATGCCTTCCACGACCCTAGATTAACCGGTGCTAGCGCAACCACCCAGTTCAGTTTTCGTCGGTATTCCGGCATCGTAGCGGCGTCGATTCGGGCGTCCGGCCGGAGACTCAACCCGGTATGTGCACCAGGAATGTCCTGCAGGCCAGCAGAAGGGTTGCAGGACAACGGGAGCGATGCATAGACTCCGGTAATACCGCCGGCCTTAAGCCGATCAACGCGTCATTCACTCAGCTGCTAATCTCTCTAGCGATTTGCCAAATTGGACCCGGATTGGATACGTACAAGATAATCATTCATATAATTTGATTTCGGGACGGGTGGACTGCTGGAGAATAATTCGAGAAGAAAGAGAAGCTATTTACTGGAAGGAAACCTCGCAGAAACAGAAAACGTACCAATAGACTACTTTTTATTATATTCCTACTTCTTTTTAAAGGGTGGTTGAAAATTTATATAAAAAAATTTGAATGTACAGGGGACTCTTACAAATACAATTTTGTAAAAATAAAATCAAAAAGAACAATTCAAAAATGATTTAAAAATACACTTCCGTGTAAACTGGTCCACTGTAAAACCTGATAAGGCGTATAATCAGCGACCGGACGACAAATTGAAAGAAATTCCCAAGAAAATTTCACACCCCTACTTAAAAACCAATAAGATGCCTTTATTTTGATTCGTTACCATGGCAACCAGAAAAATTTCCGGAAATTTGGCGGAACGATAATTAAGTGGAAATTTTTTGACAATTGAGAAGGTAAACATATATGATCTACGCATTGGCATCTTATCTACATACGAAATATGATGGATATACATGAATATCTTCGAAAATGTGTTGTGTTGTATAAAATATATTTCTACCACCTTTAGTGACCTAAAATTGCCAAAGAACGATAGAGTGTAGCATTCAACATTCAACAACATTCAACATTCATGTAGCAGTCAACCATGTTGAGGCAGGCGAGTGCCCTGTGGGAGTCTTCTGTGACTTGAGCAGGGCATTTGACTGCGTCAACATGAATTACTATTACTAAAACTCAATAAATATGGTATAAGAGGACTGCCACGTAACTGGATTGCAAGCTATTTAAAACAACGACGGCAATATGTATCACTACTGGATAATGAAAATAATGGTATCAATAATTATGTCAATTCTGAAATAACTGAAATTAACAGGGATCAATACTGGGCCCTATTCTTTTTTATTATATATTAACGACTTAGACCGTATAAATGATTCAGTGCAGTTTACATTTTATGCAGATGATACATCTATTATTGTTTCAGATAAAAATATTGACCAAAGAAAAATTAAATGCTGTGAGTTATTGCATGACTTGGGTAACTAGTTTTCGCAGAATCATTTATATTTGAATCCTGAATTAAGTCTAAACAATGTAACTATACCTTGCAATACTTGAAATGTTAGATTTCTGGGTATAAATATTGATAATGTGCTGAATTGGAGGAGCCACTGTGAGTTTTTGATATCAAAGCTTCATTTTGTTGTTTATCAATTTAAGAATCTTATAAATATACTTGATATCAGTCAGTTAAGAAAACTATATTTTGCTCAGGTTGAGTTCAGGATAAGGTATGGCATTGGATTTTGGGGTAGTTCCAGCTTCTCTAATAAAGTGTTTCCGGCTCAAAAACGGGTTGTACGAAGTCTGCTAGTAGTAGTCAACGCGAATGAGCTGCAAAAATATCTTTAAATATTATGAGATATTAACTCTTCCATCTGTGTTAATCTTAGAACTGAGTAGTAATATATATTTTTTAAAAACAGGCATATTTTTTGTGTAACAAAGATGTCTATAATATAAATACTAGGCATAAAAATAAATTTTTGCTGTCTTTGTATAAAAAGAATGTTTCTGTTAAATCGCCTATTTAGGTTTACGAGTATTTAATACTCTTCCTATAGAAATAAAGAATTGTGAAAGTTTATTCTCATTTAAAAAACAATTGAAACAATTTTTAATAGAAAAGGCTTTTTATAATATGGACGAATATTTTAATATGTGAATGTCTGATTTATTTTAATATTGTATTTTATCTGACCTAACACTTGTGTGTGTTTTGTTTTTTTAAAATGTGTGGTTTTGAATTTCTTGTCTAATAACTTACTTATTAATTCTTCCAATAAATTCAGTGAAGTTTGCAAATAATACTACTACGTCAAATAAAAAAATTTAGGAAAATACAGTATATTTACCTATAAACAAGTGCCAATAATCATCTGTTGACATGAACTTACTTGTTCTTGGCAACATTTTGACGGTTTTGGCAATCTGTTTTTATTTCCATTCTTTTCAATGCTAATTTTTAATAATTCTTTAATAATACAATGATGAGAGTCATCCGATCTATGATCAATGTTGGAATAATTGTTCATTACAAAAATTTTGTTGCTTTGATTTTGTCGAAAATCTTGATACCTTTGCCAACTCCGTACTATTCAATTTTTTTAACGAGCTGCATATCCCTAAGCTAAATAATTCTCCACTATGGCTCTTATCGAAGTTATAAATGCAAATGCTCTGCCTTTTCAATATTTATGAATGAAAACACAAGCACATTCCTTTTCTAACAGTTGGGAACTAATAAAGTCAAATATTTCCTTTCGCAGCGCATTGATCAGGGTCCTAAATCTAGTGATAGCTGGACAGTGGCGTGACTACAAGCGTCATTGTAAAATAATAAAATTTTGAATGTTCAACAAAAGCGCAAGCAATATTTGTTACTTCCAGAATTTATTTAAGTTTCTATAACAAACGTCAAATATAAAAGTAATGATTTTTAGGTAACAGAACACGATCAAAAGATTTTGGATATATTTTATGTTGAAATTTTTCGATGATATAGTTAAAAGTTATTTTTGCTTGTTTTAAACAAAAAAATTTTGTGATCTTACTGTGAAAATAGGTTCATTTAACTAAATACAGAAAAAATCAGATACGACGATTACAAATTGAAACTTGTAGCCTTTTCAACAAACTTTATCGCAACCAAAATTGAACCATTTTCATACCGAGATCACAAATGTCAAAAGTTTCACCATGCACTGCTTTCTCCTAGGCAATGTTCTTTAATTCAGATTTTTGCATATTTGTTTAATTGTTATACAGAAAGAAAGCTATACTAAAATCAAGATTAATATATTTATTCCAACGTTTGCTTAGTTTTACTATTCCTCAAGTATGATAATAATTTATTGAAAGGTTAATTTACTCTTGTGTAGATAATATATTTTTTATTTAAGAATAATAATTACTTGAAATCAAGGAAACTGCTATACTTAATGTGAATATTGTTTTGTTTTATTTAGGAAATATGAAATAGGTACTTGTGCGAACAATAATTGTTATTTTCAAAATAAAATTATGTTTTCTTTACTTGATGTTTCAAGTGACTTTAAAAAATTACTACAAATATTTGAAGTAATATTAAATAGTTTTGAATACAGCAAATAATAGACACTGCGTTAAAAAAATAAAACTGAAGTACATAATTAGTATTTCAGTATTCTTGCTATATTGTGTGCCTTTTTAAAGTAGTTACTACTCTACCCACTCTATAAAAAATAATTAAATACTTACTACTCACTTCACTTAGTAGTAATTAGTATTTATATAAGGAAATAAAGACATAGTAAAATGTCAAAGCCATTCATTAGTGGCACACCAGACATATTCCGCTTGTGAGCTTGTTAGCTCTCCTCCATATGCCATAGGAGGCGAGGCAACTGACCACTTATCCGAGACGATGGAACATGTAACTACATCTTGTGGTCACATGCTAAATCTGGTAGTCCACTTGCACATACAACTTTAATACGATTTGTAGTAACTAATTCTACAATTTTGTCTCAATACTTTTGATAATGTTCACCATAAGTGTTGTATAATTTTACACCGTAGCCGCATATTAAATTTTACAAAATATGAATACGTTTAATTCGTGCAAATCTTTAAATCTATAATTTAGGGAAGAATAACTTATTCTATAATTAAAAATATTTTATTCATATTTTAACAAAATATTTTAAGAAAGTCAAGAATATGTAAATTCTATCAAATATACTTTATTACTGAATTAAGATGATTTTAAATTCTTAAAAGGAAGTAAAGTAGTATTATAAAAAAATTTGAACAAATTAAATGAATTGGCATTTTTACCTACTACTTAAACAATTAACTCATTTATCAATTTTAAATCCTTAAAATGAAATAAGCCTTGAAAATGAAAAAAACTGAATTTATTCGCTAGTAAAGTGCCTTTTCTCTATGAAATACGACAAAATAGTTATAAAGAAAAGTTTTTCAGGATAAAAAATTAGTATTTTATAAAAGAATCTTCGAAGGATACCCTCAACAACAAAAAAAAATGTTATTTTTTATTATTGAATTTCTAGGATGGTTTCGTGGAGACCTCGAATAGCTTAGAACGAGTCGCCGCTGCCAGTCCACGATCCTGCTGGCATTCCTGGCTCGTGAGTCGGGAGAGAGTCAGTCTTAATTAACTAATTCCTCACATAATGGGTAATTGCTATGCCAGTGATGTATTGCCCGACTCGTCTCGCCTACTTCGGCTGAGCCTGCCATTATATTCATACTCGGCTCTAATCCATCCACCCGTTATTGCTATCACTACCGACTGTTTAATAACTTGCCACTTACTATTAAGGTCTCCGCTCGCATATCGGGTGAATTTTACACGTCTCTGCTACCATAAAGTCTTCTCATTTGGCATAAAAAAGATTTTGTTGTCTATTGGCGCCATCTATTGTTCATTACGCATTGGGAGTAAATGCATATTTAGTGGAGAGTCAACGGATGAACACGTGTGGTAAAACGTGTACACCTACATCCTCTTTTAGATAAGTCATGTAGTAAATTGGTCCTTAAATTGTTGCAAATCCTTAATAAAGGCTTCTACATCTTAGTACTTCCTAGTAAATCCTTATACATTCCGAAATTCCTTTGTAGATTCTCCTACATCCTAGTAATTCCTCGTTATCCTTATTATATTATTTACATATTTTATTGGGCACCAAAATCTTCTGAGATTTATATTATAATAAATAAAAAGCGTATAGATCCAGGGTTTTAGAGGTTTGACTTCAATATAAGATAGATAAAGTATAAATGAACAGAAAAGTTAAATAGTAAAGGGCATAACTCAAGCTGTTCAAGTCGAGTTTTTATATCTAGGAATTTTATCACAACATGGCAACAGTGCGAATACACGCTGTGCAGGCGAGCGGTTTGTGGGTTGCCTACCACGTGCCAGCTTGTTTTTTAGTGATTACAGTAAATTCAAAGATAAACAACTATTGTGAAAATTAATGAATTTAATTTACACAACTGCTTTGCAATATTTTTTTTTGAACAGTCGGTCAGTGGTCGCGCGGTTTAAGGCGTCAGTACTTGAATCGAGGTGACTGGATCGCTGTGGGTTCGACCCCCGCTGCCGGTAGACCGTATATAAGCTATATTCGTGGAGAGATTGGCACCCTCTCTGCGGGTATGGTAGGGTGGAAGAATGTTGGCTTGGGTCAATGTGAGAGATTGATACCGGTTGACATTTGACTACCCCTAATTAATGAGGTTTTCCAGGTTTCCCTCATTCCTGCACTGAATGGTGGTTAGGGCCTACCAACGTAAGTCGTTCCTGGGCGCAAATGCGGCCTGCTTAATAATATGCCGCCCCCTCTCCCGCACAAGTCTTCGACTTCTGGGCTAATCCTCGTGATTAGAATGAGGGGTAGAGATAATAATAATAATATTTTTTTTTCAGTCACACCTTCCGAAGCTCCGACACATTCGGAGTTGTTCTGAAGAGTCAAGCAATGACTACTCTCCACTCCGTGGAGTCAGTAATCATTGCGCCCGTAAATCGTGTGTTCTGAGCAGACGTAGCGAACCAAGGACGATTGCCTTCTGCATTCTGCCGGCTAAGATCTCTGCCGAATTTCGACAAGCCGGTATGATCTTTAAGTCAGAAAGCAACGTATGTCTCATTCCACCCAGGACGCCTATAATTAGCACCACAATCTTAATAGAGTGGTCTGGATACAGCCTGCGGAGCTCGGAGAGAAGATCTCGATACTTCCTCCGTTTTTCCTCCTGTTTACGAAGATGTTGTTCTCTGCGGGAGCCTAGAACTCAATCACAAACATCGTCCTAAGCTGGTGGTCGAGGAGGACTACATCAGGCTTATTGGCTTGGGATTGACTGAGGGTGGGGAATGAATAGTTCCAATAAATTCGGCACTTCTCATTCCCCACTACGGATTCTATATCCCCCGGAGCATAAGGCAGCACTGGCGTCTCGTCTATCTCATACGAGTGTCGTAAATGATAATACAACACCCGTAAGGCTGAATCGTGTCTTTGGATATACGCTGTGGCCGCATATACCGGACAGGCAGACAGGAGATGCATAAGCGTCTCCGGCGCTTGGCGGCAGGCCCTGCAGCTGGTATCAGGAACCTCGATACCCAAGACACGACTACAATAGACGAGTGTGTTAATTACACCATCTTGGCAAGCCATTATGAATCCCTCGGTCTCAGAGTTCAGCCCCGCTGACCTCAAAAAAGGCAAAGGTCAGCCTTTCAGATAAGCCAAGCCCCTCTAGATGTCGGTAGAAGAGACCATGCATTGGCTTATCCTTATGTAGCTGCAGAAGATGATGCGTTTCTGCAGCTTTAATTAGGGCTTTTAACTGAGCAGGATCCGACTCGGTGACAGAGTCTGGATTTTCCCGCTCAGTATCGAACACGAGACCAAGTTCATCGGCTGCTCTTCTCGCTGCCTTATACACAAACGCTCCTATCCCTGCTGCTTCATGGTATTATTATTATTATTATTATTATTATTATTATTATTATTATTATTATTATTATTATTATTATTATTATTATTATTATTATTATTATTATTATTAACAGAGAATGCTATATTTTTTTATAACTTAAATCAAATATGAATTTGGAAAAACTTAGGTATATGTACAAAAAAAATCTGAACTTCAACACATGTCCCTATTAGACAGCTGTCGTTGGGGCAAACGATATAAATAAATACGCCATGCTCTTGCAGAATTGCGGCGACCTTTTCCATAAATTAATAACATATCGTGATATTCACGTATGCTAATTATTTCAACAAAAAAAAATTAAGAAAATACCTACCTAAGTACCTAAAAGAATTTACGACAGACACTTTGCAGTTCAGATATCAACTGATCTGTAGTCACTGCTGCCACATTTGTCCGCGATATCGACTTTGTTGAATTTTATTAACGAAAAAAAAAAGTTTTTGTTAAAGGGGTAAACATTGCATTTTGGTCATTTAATGCAGAAAATTATGGTGAGAACCCCTAATTAAACGAACTTTTACACATGAAATTGGAGTTTTGTTTTTTTTTTCTTTCTTGAAATTGGTTGGGTTTAGGACCCATGTCATATAAGGTTTTTTTGCTCATTTGGATGTATACAACCCTGTATACCTGTGTTGGTATCTCAAAATAAAGAACTAGCTGAGATTTAAAAAAATCACTGAACCATATCACTTAATATATAGAAATTGTCACACTTTTCAGCGATATTGTTTTGAGTAATGTCTCACATCTATGACATTACATTACCAATTTTTGAATAGGACAATAACTTTTTTTACTAATACTACATTTTATTGTTTTATTTTATTACAGCAAATGTTGAAAGTCCCCATTAACCATTGTACAATGCCCAATTCGGTGTTCAAATTCATCAAGTACATTTTGAATAATATATTTTTTACTCTGTGTATCCATCGATTTGGGGAAATTTCAATAAAGTAATTTCTTACATCAAGGTGGAAGAGTACCATCTTGCTGGAACTGGACATCACTAGCAGGCATATCGTACTCATTAAGGTTAGGAAGGCAATTCAGCCCAACATTCACTTTTCTAGCGTTGTCTACGTTTTTATTGCATCTAGTAAAGATTTTTGCGTACCGTTCTTCGCCTTCAGCCAGCTAAATTTTTTATACTTTTTTATTTTTTCCTTTTGAATCCTTTACTTATTATAGCTCAACTGATTCACTGGTCTGGATACTTACTCGTATGATGGAGTAAGCCACTCACTGATTGTATTGAACCTCTACGTTGGCTTATGCTTGAACTAGGTGAGCTTCCGTAACAATATCTTCGCTTCCAATCAAAATTAAAAATTCAATTCTTTTTCAAAATAATTCAACAACGAATTAATTGCTCTTGAAATAGTATTTGGTTGGAATTTATTATTGTCATTTATATCATAATCCCGACTTACTAGACATGTCTTGAGATTAGGTGATAAATTTTGTGTTTCCTCACCCTATATATTGGAGGCAATCGGCTCAAAACGAAGTGGGGTGCACATCCACATACATGTATATCCTTGGCTCATCGATTAGTTCCATGTTTGTAATTCATTCACTGCCCGACAAACTGGTAACTGCTGTAAATTAATTTCGAAGTAATGCCCTAATGACTAGTCAATCCCTTGAGGGTCCGTAGCCTCAAAACACTGCTAAACGGCTTGTATGCACTGTTTCTTTCCCCTTTACTTCACACCCTAGTGTAGGACTATCGAAAAAATATACTCGCTCGAGGGATGCCTGAAATTCTGTTTTGTGAAAAGCAGATAATGTTGTAATGCTATGGAAAATCCATTTTTTCTCCAGCCATCACAAAACTATGACATTTTTTGACTGTCAGGAGTCTCTAGGGTTGACATTTTCCTTACTAAGAAAAAAGGGCATCTTAGCAACAAAAGTATCCAGTTTTAATCCTAGAAGCTAAAGTTCAAATTTTAATTCTTAAAAGTTTATTGAACAATATTTGCAATCATTTTGTTTATCCACATTGATATTAAATACACAGTTTGAAGAAGTATTACAATTAAATAAACCACTGAAACTGTCACTACCTGTGCACGGTTTATTATTACCACTATCAACTTTCAGAATTCTTTTGGTAATATTTTCTTTATTCAAAAGTGAGTCTAGATCTCCATCCTCCTTGTCTTTTAAGACAAGTGAGGTCACCACCGCCGTCAACTAACGTAGCCGATGTTCGTCGTAATGCATGTCCACTGTACTCTTTTTAGTTGTCCAGCTTCAAAAATTTTGCCATTTCTTGCGAGGCGGCACTTATTTTATGAATACCGACCACCGTACCATGACACTTTTCACTAACATATCTGAGAAATAGTCGAGGTTCTACCAATCCGGGTGGATGTAAAGCAACATATTTTTGAGAAAAACTTAAATAATTGTCTCCCAATACAGTTAAAGAACGTGGTCTCTTGGTTTTGGTATTGGGAATTTTTATAATTATGGATTTCACATTTTCAACATGCGCCTGCAACCCCCAATATTAGGACGACCTATAAAGAAGCTTTTTAAGAACAAGAACAAGAATGACTGTATATATAGATTTTTATTTGTTTTTTCTTACATACCTTCTGTCAACGTCAAAATAAATCATGCATTCTCTGATTTTATCACTTTTTTCATTTTCTCTGTAAATTTTACTTCATTGTCGCATTCTGTACGGCGTAATTTAATTTAAAAACACAAAACCGGATTTACCATTAAGTAATTGGTACGCTAAAAGTATCAGAGTTTTATCTAATTTCTCTCAATTTAGATACCGTCCAATCTCTCTAAAATACGGAATATCCTTCACAAAATCTATATATCCAACTAAACTTCTTTGGCAACAATGGGGCATTGTAGTCTTTCAGAAGTCCCCTTGAGCAGAATTTGCCTTGGTTACAGATTACCAAACGTTTAAATATAAAATACTCGGGAAAAATAGATAAAAGGGACACATTCGATTTTCTGATTTGTTTGTTGGCATTTAACGTATTGTAGAATTGAAAAAAAAATACTTTGATGGAACGGTCTATTAGAAATTAATTTCAGTAGTAGTAGATAAATCGTAGTATAAATCGTAGCATTGGATGTTTCAGAACGGAGAACATCTAGAACCATCTGTATACAGTAAATAGTAACTGTGATATGTACCGATGCACATACAACATTGAAGTTTTAACGAAAGTATATATTGAATATTGTGTAGGTATGTGTCTAGGTTTAAAATTATTTTATGGTAAATTATGTTGATAGCTATGCTATTTTAACTCATCTCAAAAATGAAAAATGTTCCACTTAAGCCATTGGAAAGGACAAGTTTGGTCAAATCTCACGAAATATGGCAGAATATTTGGGCGTACCCAAAGCAGAAAAGTTTTCGGGACATGTTTTAGACAATCTTTCATTACACTTTTAGCAGGATCTGATATTAGCTGCCAGGTGGGTACATTGAAAGATTAGTTCAATCCAGGGAGAAAACTATTCAGAAAATATTTGCAGATTCCAACAATGACCAAGTAAACTAACCAATAAAATTAGTGATGTCATCGACAAGTCAAATGAGCAACAAATATACTCCGAATGAAGCAAGATCATAAAAAGCCAACCAGAGCAGCCAACTACGCTTTCAACAAGTCATGAAAATTATAAATAGTTTTTGAGAAGTGTCCGCATGTCTAACAATTGTCAAGGCCATCCAAGACTCTCTTGTCGTCATCCCAATACCATGTTTTATATGAAATTTTACGGATAATACATATATAAGTATTTTTATCATGAAAATTTCATATACTCGTTCATAATTGTTAAATAAATCTAGAAGATTTTTTTTTAAATATCAAAATCTTAAGGATGTTCCATGGAAAAGAAGACGAACTTACAATAAATGCAATGCAATAATTCACCAGTAATCTAGGTATTAATATCAATTCATTGGATGCCTATGTCAATTTTTTATGGGTGGGGCATTTTACTAGTAGGAACAAGAAGAAAAATATTTTTTTGCTATATCAGTTAGAAGTGTTATTGCACTGTTAATATGGAAATTATTAAAGTATGCAATATACCTATGAGAAAGGTAAAAATAAATGCTTATATGTTATTGGATATAACAACTATATTATATATTTTAACATGTAGGAAGTTGCATAAAGCATGAAATGCATTTACATATTTTTGAGAATTTCTGTGACAATGTGTAGTACCACACAATGTGCATTGAAACATGCTGCAGTTTATAAATCACCTTCAGAAAACCTCTCATCCACTATTTTACAGCACAATTCAACCGTAGACACAATTGAAATGTCTGGTACCACTTTAATTTCAACTGCATTACAACATCTATAACGCACATAGACATATATAGACAAGCCGACCATTACTGGATCTGGACGCTTTCGGTGCATGCGTTGGATTGTATTTACCTAAACTTTTTCTATAAAAATACGTAAAATAGATTTTTTTTATTAAAGTTACAGAACTTTATACGATTTACTGCTAAAATCACAAGGTGAAATAGAACTATTACAATATTCTGTTTTACAGGACAATTGCACGCTTTAGATATTATTTCAATTAATGTTGTAAATTTCCTTTATATTTGTAAAATTACATGAGATATATGACATTACCATAACAACTGATGGTGAATATTATGTAAATATAAAATATTTCTTTGAAATTTTATAGACTCCGGTCTCTGGTTCCAACAACACAAATATTCGGATCGCCCAGTACACACAGACCCCCGCTGGCGTTGTTAAGAGATAAATCCGCAGCGCAGGAATCCAAACGAATTCATTTTCCGCGGAATTATCCAATTATTAACGGTGCACACCCCGCTACATTGTATTTAGTTTATTTCACACCGGCTGTCGAAAACATCCGCGCTGGCGTCACGCCGCCGGTGAATCGCGCCCTTAGGAATAGATTATATAAGAGTCCGTTAAAATTACTTTTTGTGCCGTATAAAGCCGCCCGATTGATCTGCCAACAGCAATTTGCTGCCATATCGAATCCGCAGTATGGGGCTCACGCGAATATAAATTGTACACTTACTGGGATGAAAAACAGTTTTTCTGCTCGTAAAAGCTAGTTGTGCGGGCTATGAATAGGAAATTACGTAGAGGTTGGCGATTGTCGGGTATATTGTTTTATTTTTCTCTTACTATTATATCAATTCCATGTCAGCTCTCAGCTTATAATTATGAAGAAACATATTATATTTGATCACATAATAATAACATTAGTAAATTGCCACGTGGCTGGATGTAAACAGGCGTTTGTTTCTTGTATTTTTGTGGCATTTGTAGGTCATAGATACATAGTGTAAATACTATGTAGGTAATGCCATAATTATTAATGGTGATGTGGGGAACTTACGGTATTGTTAAACATAACTTAGTCTTTTGTTTACAATATAGATGCGCTAGTGAATATTAAAGCCACAATGCTGGGTAAGTAGGGCAGATGGTTTTACTTGTGGTATTTATGAAATTATGCCATCTGATTTGACAATAAACTACTTGTTTTAATTTCAAAAATAATAAGTGTGAGAACAAGTGAACAATTGTGTTGCGTTTCTTTATATGTCAACAAGAGTGAAAATATTTGCAAAATCGACACAAAAAATGAGTGAGAATGCTGAGAATTTATTCCGGCAGAAACCCAGTGTTGGGTTTCCAACAATGCGTTTTAATATTTTTTATTGATTTCGGTTCACAGTGGAGATAAAACACTACTTGGTAGATACAACTGATTTATTGTAAAGACAGTACAGCAATACAAACGCTTTCTCTTCGCCAGTACTGAATTTATAAAACTAAGCATATGAATAGTACAAACATCTCGTTGGATGGTGCTGCCAACTTATTATCTGGCGCGGCAAAACATTATATTTAAATTCAAAATACACCCAGCAAGAAGCCCAAGAAGCAACATTACGTCTGTTACCAGCGAAAAGGAAAAGTGTGTACGAGAAGGAATTGGTGGAATTCGATAACTGGCAAAAAAAGAAGAGGTGCTAGTTTCCTACTTTTTCAATGTGGAGAAACGGTTTGCTGCCTCTTAGATGTGGACAAAAAATTCCATGCTAAAATCAATGTTGAAAGTGCACAAAGATATTGATATTTCGAAGTATGGTAAACTTACTTGATATTTGAAAGTAGAATCAAGAAACTATAAACCAAAGAAGGCAAAGATACTGGGAGGAAACCAAATCGAAGAATTTTTGAAAAAAAAGCACCGGATGAGGAATATTTACAAATTTACTTAGAAAATACACGATTTTTACATTTCAATTTATGCATTGAGTGTTTTATTTTGAACGCTTTATAGGCTGCAACGATCATGGGAGTCGCAGGTTCTTTTCGATGCAATGAATTAACCTTTTTGGATATCACTTATGTGGAAGACAAAAGCAGTTACCTTACGTATTCATTCCGGATACGTAAACAAATATTTCAAGAAGTTTCACTATCATGAAAGAAGTTTGGTCAATGCTGTAGAAATATGCCGAAAATACACCAATCTGCGACCTAAAAATGCCGGTGGGAGATTTTTCTTGCTATATGTGGCTGGAAAATGTACTACACAACATGTATAGGCATCAACACAATTTCGAGGACGATTTCAAAATTGATTGCATTTCTTGGGCTCCCTGATTCAGAACGTCTTACCAGACATGGCATAAGGCATTTTTCGGCAACATTACTGGCCAGTGCTGGGGGTGGTGTTATCACTGTGAGGCGTTATTTTGGTTTGAAATTGACTACGGTAGCGGAAAGTTATATTGAAGATTCACTTTCCAGCAAGATGGCGATTGTTGAAAAAATCCAGGTCCTACCTGGCGAAGTTGTGGACTCCTCCAACTCCTTACCGAGTGAATTTAGATAGGTAATTCCGGTCTAAATGACAATATCATTCTTGAGATAAATGTTAATGCTAATAATAATAATTCTAAATAAACTGCTATGAAATCGAAGCTTGATATTATGAATTATAATCCACTAGTGTGCTAAAAGGTTTTTAATCTACGGAAAACAGACGTATTAAACCTTCTTAATATAGTGGTCGTGGATAAAATATAATTCTTTTGAAAGAAATAAATACTTGTCATATATTTCTTCCCGTGCTTTTGTCAGAAACTTGTCATAATTTTAGTTTTCTGTCAAAAAACTGCAATGCAAAGAGATAAACCATCGTCTGCTAAATCCCGTCTCCTTTGTAATACTTGTCTGTCGAGTCACCTAAATTTCGATTTCTGTAATGTGCTGTAGTGTGGCGACACCAACGTTAGTATTTGGAAATATATCACATCATGCCATAAATGTCAGAATTTGACGTTTGATATTGACACTATAATAGCTTATGTTTTAATAGAACGTACTTATTTTATTTGGTTTGCAAAAATATATGTATTTTTATCTACAGTTTTAAAACCTTAAAATCCAGAGCGCTGATACCTTTCCAATACTTCACACAAAGTTTTCGTGTTTAAATATTTAACATTTCTCATAAAACTGGGTGCATACGTAATGGACTGCTACTTCTACATTTTCACCATAAGAGCACAATACTTGTTATTTTAGGTTAGGTTATAAAGTAGGAAGATGTAGGTATAAAAATAATAATTAAAAAAACAATAAAGTTAATTCAAATAACATAAGTTAAGTATGTTTTGTAAAAAGCATTTTGAGTTATTAAACATGTAAATGGGCTTTCACATAATTCCTATGAAACAATTGACGACTATGTCCGACTACGTCATTTATGCTGTAGTGTGCTATGGGTCACTGCAAACGGGCAATGGAACAGACCAGAAAAAGCGCGGCTGCTACGATTTAGCCGACGATGGATAAACTAAGCAAAAGCTCCAAATAAATGGAAGCCTCAGCCTATTTCGATATATTTTTTTAAAGAAAATAGACCATGTAGTAAAACCGTCCCTTCAGACTGGCGATCTTCCCACACTCCCGCTTCGCGTCGGGGCGAAAGCAGGCAAAAACCAAATTAATGAGTCCGCGGCACAAATTTGAATAATTCGCCGCCTCCCGATTGCAAATGGGCGACACGTCTGTCCGTCTGTCGGCGTGTGCGTGTCGGCTTTTGCCGCCGCCGCCGCCAGAAAACCTAACGATTTTACATCAAGGAGCAAAGAAGTCCCGTCAACAATTTGCATTTTACCTCGTCTTAATTAAATTAAAGTCGTAAAGATAGCTCGTCGGCGGAGCGCGTAGTTGGCAAGAATTTTACTAACGAAGTAATTACGTAGCTGCTAATAGAGGGCTATGAAGTTGTGCAAGTTTTGTTCTGACATTCAGTTGTTTAACGCGACTAATGACGTAACTTGAACAGAAACGACTGCTTTTAATGAACCGACATCGCCTCTCTCAGTTGTTTGTAAATAATTGGTAATTGTGCAGCCTTCTGGGTCCCGGTAGGAGGACCAATCGGGCTGTTTTACAAGAGCCGTACTGTTTTTTTCGTATAAAAAATGAATCATTATTTTTTCTGTTGACAGCCATGCCAAAGATTTACTTTTGTGATTATTTCAGAATTTCCGTTTCGTAGGATTATGCCAAATGCATCTGCTCCATCATTAACTCGTCAATACCTTCCTTAAAGGACAATTATTTATTATAAACAAATACAGGATGTTCCAGCAGGTGCATGTAGTGTGTCCCAAAATATTGCAGTTTAACCAAACATACATATATACAAAGTTTCACACAGGCGGAGTTACAGGTCTACAGTGGAGACAAATATTTCCAAGAAAATTAATATATCTTTGATTTATTTTAACCTGGAATAACCAAATTTGATAAATGATTTATATTTATTATTGGTTTTCTTCGAGTTCAAGTCAATTCAAACACAGCAAGGTTCATTGAGAGTGAGTCACCTCTAAACTGTTTTCCATTGATCGAATTTAAAAAGAATGATAACATCTCGCGCAGAATTGAACTTAAAACACTTTTTTAGTTTTGTTAAATTTTAAATAATTTTTTATTTTTTCAAGAGTAAATGAATTAATTAAAACAAGATTTTAATATAGTGTTAGATGAAATCAAAAAGTCAGTAGTAGTTGCTTTATCTTCAAAATTTGATAGTAATAATAGTAATTTATGCAACAAGTACAAAAAGTAAGTGTGGGACGCGACGTGAAATTGTCCAACGAGGCCGTCAGGCCGAGTAGGACAACACGTCGAGTGCAATAAGCACTTTTTCTACGAGCTGCATAAAATATTTTTTCTACGTCCATGCAAAAACCAAAAAATGTTTTATTTAGATGACACTAAGTCTAGAAAAATATGACGTCGATTTGAACGTTTATGATTGTCATGATGACAAAACGCTGTAGTAGAATGACAGATGAATGCAATAAACATTTTATTGCACTAGTGCAATAAAGAACCACTTTTTCCACTAAATATAGTTCAGTAAAGTTTTGTTTTTTGCATGAACGTAGAAAAAATTATTTTATATCTGCTACTTTTTGTTGTTGAAGATGACCCGCAAATGAGTACTAAACGTTTATTTGGAGATTATCAAGAACTTCTGTACACCGAATTCTTAAACGTAATCTACTACATCCATATCACATTCAAAAAGTGCCAGAGCTATTACCTCAAGATCGACGAGTGACCTTTTGCAACTTTATCCTACATCAGGATATTAATTTTCTCAAAATTCTTATAACTAATGAGGCTTGTTTCACTCGTAGAGGAATTACAAATGTTCACAACTTTCATGAATATTTCGATGTAAATATACAATAAGTCCTAGACATTTTCAACGCGAGTTTAAGACTAATGTTTGTGCCGGTACTTGATTGTATACCTACCAGTTATTTTGCCAAATCGGTTAAATCTTTACAGTTATTTAGAATTTCTGCAAAATACTATCCCTAATTTAATCGAAGATTTACCGTTGCAACTTATACTTGATATTTGATTTATGCATGATGGGACACCGTCTGATTTTAGTGCTATTGTTAGAGACTTTCTGAATTTTAATTTTCCAAACAAATGGTTAGGACAAGAAAATAATTGTTCTCAAAATTGGCCACCACGATTTCCAGACCTCAACAAATGTGATTATTTTCTTTGGGGAACATATTCCTTGCCAGTTGAATCCCTAGAAGATTGGTAGAATCGTATTACGAATAAATGTAAGATAATAAGAAACGACCATCATTTACTAGACAGAATAAATTTAAATTTTCGGTGAAAAGTAAATTTATGTTTCAGAGAAAATGGTGTTTATCGTCAACAATTTTTGTAATTTTAATTTAATTTTTTTTAATTTTTGTTTTATACTTATATTAGATATACTAATTCTCAAATTTTAAAGACAAAGTCTACTACTAACTTTCTGATTTCTTCTAATAAACACTATTAAAATCTTGTTTTAATTAATGCATTTTTTTTGAAAACCTTATATTTTAAAATTTAACGAGTAAAAAAAGTGTTTTAAATTCGATCAATGGTAAAAGAAATTTGATATTATTTTAGGGATGCCTCACTCTCAATGAACACCTTGTAATGCTTAAATTTACTCGAACTGATAGTGAAAGAAGACCAATAATGAACCTAAATCATGTACCAAATCTGGTTATTCCAAGTTAAAGTAGTTCAGAGATATTTTGTTTAATTAAATTGCACTAAAGCTTATTGTTTATTAAGTACCTACAACCTAAATATAATTTTCCATATATATTATTTCTAAATACCAAACGCTGCGGAGAAATGCTGAGGATATGGCAACTCTGAATTACGAGTTCACAACACTACACCGTATAATAAAACCTGCTTATAAACGTAATTCAAGATAATGGTTTATCAACGATTTAAAAATGTTATAGCGAACTTAAGGACTTTTTGAGATTTTGTCCTCTAATAATTTGTTCTCTTTAATATTTCTTCAAAATAAAAGAATATCCTAAAAAAAACTTAATGTTAAACACCACAGAACGCTGTATGCAATGACTTCTGTAACTCCTTTACTTTTGTTTCCTGTTAAACTTTTGATTATCTTAAAAAACAGTGATTTTAGAGTACTAACATCTACTTATTTCCCATCTCCGTACATTTTCCTTCCGCTTCCACTTCAGTTCACTACTATAAAATGACCCATCAGTTCCGATCCAACCGAACTGACCCTGAATACGAATAAAACACCCAAACCCATCACTCAAATCAGAAGCGGGATTTCGATAACCGACCGAATCATTTCTCGCTGCACAATCCTATCCACCACAAGAAAGAGCAAACGAAAAAAGGAGAAAGCAACCCGAATCGCGTACACAATGCCCAGCCAGTGCAACCCACTAATTATCCAGACTAAAAATGCATAAAAAGTCTGAAAGCGCCACTACTTGAATCTAACTCGGTGGTCCGCCGATTGGGCGCGTTGTTGTCGCCCGTTCTTATTGGCCGAGCTTTGTGACGCCTACCAATGGCTGCCAGACGCCTCGCAGATGAATGAAGTCCAAGTTGGGGACCACAATACGCGCCGGAATCATGGTAACTGAACAGGTGTCAATATCTTCGGCGGGTGAATGTGTTGCACAAGCGTACGGTGAAAGGAAATTCAATTAATATGTAATTGTAAATGGATGTGAAGGTGCCAGGAACTGAAACGAGGTAAAGGAAGACTGTAATTACAACCATGAATACGTGTTCGTTTATTGCTGCTATAGAAATTGCTTAAATACCCACCTAGGCAGTTTAGAAACAATTTTTTTTTAAACGCTGCCTTTTAATGTTCAAATATCAATAGGGACAAGATGCTTGAGTGACAATAAAATTGGTCTGAATTATTTAAATTGTCTACAAAATATATAAATACTATGTTCATTCATCTTAAACAACTTAAGTATTGTAAAAAATCTGAATATGATCAAAAAGTTAAACGACTTCTGAGGATTATAGATTCACCTTTAGGCAGAAGCGTGCGTGTTATTTTTTGGAAAAAGTTACTATAATATCTATATGGTAAATATTTTATTTTTTATTATACTTACACTATTCAACAGGTCAAGCACGCTGTTAGAGAATAGGAACACACACAAAAAAGCATACATACATGAAGCAAATTACATAATACTTAGACATAACACCTGTGACAAATATGAAAAATAATCAATCTAAATATCTAGATAAAGACAACAATAATTATCTATAAAACAAGTCTTTTCAGAGTTGAAATATTACAATCCATAAAATCTACAGACAGGATAACTTTATTATATAAATCACACACATTATGAAGTGGATAATGTTTCAGGATATTTGTCCTAACAGGCGGCAAATAAAGCATGTTAAATTATCTATAGTCGTCTTCCAAAATTGTAGAGAGTGACTAATGTTATAAACCTGCTCATAATTCATAGCAGTCAACACAAAGAAATGTACATGCAGCCCGTATATTTTTCCTACAAAATCGTGTGCCACATATCTCTGAGAGCATACCCGGTTACACAGTTTCTGCTACGCATGCGCTGCAGTTAGTTCACGTTAGTACGCATGCGCTACTGCTTTTTGATTGGCTACGACGAATTGTCGGATCCAACTGTTTCATTTCCAGCGCTATCATGGGCTATCGTTCGGGCGGGCAAAATTTCGGGTATATCTTTTCGTTAATTTAATTATGGATGTAATTAATTTTATTAGTGATTTGATCGAAATGAGGAATATCGGATGATGACATGTATGAAGAGTTTAGAACGCGAGGTCAAAATATGATTGCGAGTGATGTTGAAATATGTATTTCATTAACAAAATTGTACGTGAATAGCAAGTGGTAAAGAAGTACAACTGTGAAACGGAAAGTGATGGAAACACGCGAAAGGAAAATTGTATTTTTAAAATGAGTCCAAAAAAAATTCTATTGCTATATCTTACAAGATGAAACTTTGTCCGTATAAACGAAATCGAAAAGACTATACTGATAGAAAGGACGAAATAGTGATATGGCGAAGAAACTATTTAAAATAAATATTAAAAAATAAGAATCTGGATCGAAGAATATATTAAATTTTGACGAAACATGGGCGTATGAAGGTCATACGGAAAGCGGTACGATATGATATAATAAGTGTTAATGTGTGACCGTTATAGTGACAGTGTACCAATAGTAAATAGTGTGTATGTATTCTAAAGTTTTTTGTCCTTTTGAATGATTGTCAAAAGTTGAGATTTTTCCGCCATAAATAATTCGCAAAATTCGTGCAAAAATCCGTGAATTTCGCGTCCATGAGGACAAGGCTTAAGTTTGATATCCGCGGAGTGCTCATCAGGTAGGTGTAAGTGGGTGGGCAATCGCCGCCCAAAAGGACGGCATTCTAATTTGTAGAGAGGATGACACAGGTGGCACATTTAAGTAAATTGTTAATGTGCTAGGTTCAGCCGACGTCAACTTATTTTTGATAATTTGTGTGCTTTAACTCTTTTCAAGTGACACGCTTAGGTAATCATAACACACGTATCTTCCGTACTCGTCTCTGTGTTGTGAATTAGTCACTCTCTATTATTTTCCACCTTGGGTAATTGATGATACAAGACAAAAACTTTAAATTTTGAAATATTCTTATTATTTTTATTATCTAACGCCTCGAAATTGGTAAAAACTGTTATATTACTGGTTCTGCTCTAAAAATAATGGATGTTATGTAATGCAATTCAAATTTAGTACGCCTATGTAATGTTGCTCCCCGCACGTTTCGCTCGTCGAGCTGTTCCACAAGCTAGCGATTAGTCACTTTCTACAATTTTGGAAGTCAACTATTATAGACTCAATTCTGGGAACATCAAAGCCCAACATTCTCAAGATGGCATTGCAGTCAATGACATTATTCATTACTGTATGTAAACCAATTAAATAAGCCTTTTTATATATGAATGAAAATTTCACTTCAACGTTTTTTTAAACAATTAGAAGCCTGAACTTTGTTTCCTTACCACGGCAATTAAAAAAATTTCATGTTACACTGGAAATAGATTGACATTTCGTTTGACAGTACTTATTATTTTTTAATCTTGAGTAAATGTATATGTAAACTGAAACAAATAAAATCAATACAAAATCTAATTGTCACTCGTGATCTTCATTTCTACTTTGAAATTAATAGATAAGTCGTTTAGTGCAGCAAGAATTCAGACGACTTACGTCATGCGAACAAATGAATAATTCATTATATTTTCATCAAAGTATTTAAGAAATTGCAAATCAAAATAATAAAACTACATGCTACACTAAATGTTTGCACTATAGTATATTATACAAAAATACTGTTTTTAGCGCGACTAACCATCGCAAATTATGTTGACAATATAAACAATTGTGTAACGTCAAGTGTGACGTGTGCAGTTTCCAATTTCATGAATATTTTTAGAAAATTTTCAAAATATTTATGACTTCGACAACATTTCCCGAAATAATATCTAAGTATTAAGAATTTTATAAGTGAACATTTTTTGTTTTAATGATATTGTTACGAAAGCTCACCTACCTTTTTAGATGGTTAATTATGTTCCTGTTTTCGTTAGAATTTATAATTGAAGCTCACCTACCTCGTTAGTTTGTAAATTACGTTTCTGTTCATGTTAGAATTTATAATTTTTGTGATGCCTTTATTTTGACGTTTTCCGGAATATTCCAGGCTATATTCTATTTGTTTCTCGACACGTTCTCGAAGTCTCAGAAACTTCGAGAACTGTAGAAACCTATATAAGCAGACCATTTTCGGCCGCTGGAGTCAGTTTGTATTGAGCAGCCAAACGCGAGTGACAAACGTCAAAGTAAAGCGTTGACAGTTGCGAAATTTGTTGAAGGATATTTCTTGTATTATCAAGAGTGATAATAAAGATCGTTTATCTACGTGACGTGTTTCAACGATAACCTAACTTCGAGGTTACATTGGTGTCAGAAGTGTGACGTTCCACAAAGAAGACATTTGGAGTTGACAAGTGAATGCCAGTGACCAGATCAAGAACGACAGAAATGGAGGAAACATTGAAACAGTTAATGGGAATGATGAAAGATATGAAGGAAGAAATAAAGAAGAACCAAGACCAAATGGGAGAAAACTTAAAGAAAGAAATGAAAAACAACCAGGATGAAATGAAGGAAGACTTGAAAAAGGAAATGAAAACTAGTCAAGAGGAAATGAAGAACAGTCAAGAGGAAATGAGAAACAGGTTAGAAGAAATGAAAAATTATCAAGAAGTAAATAATAAAAAGTTAGAAGAAGTAATTAAGATCAATCTCAAAGAGTTTGAGGAAACCGTGGAAGAAGAAATTAATCTATTGAGGAATGAAGTGCAAGATAAAGTTCAGTTCGTAGAAGAAAGTGTTAGTAAATTACAGAGTGAAGTCGTCAAAGTCCAAGTCATAGAAGAAAGCCTAATTAAGTTAGAGCATAAAGTAACAAACTTACAGTCACAATGGTCCGCGAAGGAGATTGTTAAGGCTGACAACAGTTGCATTTCATCTGCAAGGATTAAACCACCCACATTTGATGGAAAGGTGTCATGGAGCACTTACCTTAAACAATTTGAAGCAGCTGCCTTGGCAAATAACTGGTCAGAAGAAGAAAAGGCTACATCACTAATAGTGGCCCTGCGAGGTGAAGCCATGGAGATATTACGAACGCTAGCCGAAGATAAACAAAAAGACTATCAAGCGCTGAAGACTGCTTTAGAAATGAGGTATGGCGATGCTCATCTACAACACGTTTATCAAGCACAATTAAAAGGCCGAAGACAACGCTTCGAAGAAAATCTGCAGCAATTTGAGGCGGATATAGCACGTATGGTGAAGCTAGCCTACCCCACCGCACCAACCGAATTCCAAGAACAATTAGCAATAAGTAGCTTCATTGATGGCCTGCGAGACTCCGAGATCAGCCAAGCGTTAAGGTTAGCCAGACATAAAAACATATCTGAAGCTCTGGCCCAGGCACTAGAAATTGAAGCCGCCCGACAGGCTTCTAGAAGCAGTCAAGGCAGAACAAGGCAAGTAAAGCTTCAGACTGTGGAACAACGAGGAGATGATAAGAACATCGAAGGATTTGTGAAGGGTTTGCAGGACTTATTGGATACCTTCCGGAAGGGACAGGAACGGCCTAGTACTGCGGCATACAGCAGACGAAGACCCATCCAGTGTTGGAGTTGTGGAGCTGAAGGGCATCTTAGGAATCGATGTCCTAAGAATACATCTAGTCAGGACCAGGAAAACGCCAACTAGTCAGCTTTAAGGGGCGAAAGCTGGCTAGGTGCTACCAAGCCCCACCAACTATTAAGATCAAGGTAACCCGTCTGCAAAATAATGGAACGAGTTTGGTAATACCAGGGCGTATATGCGGACGGGATTGTGAAATGGTCCTTGATACCGGCTCTAGTCAAACTATAGTAAGACCGAACATCGTCGCTCACTGCAGAATACAAAAGCCAGACCGGAACTACATCTTGGAGACAGCAAATGGGAAATCATATCAGTGAAAGGCATCCATCTAGCTAGAATAACCCTGGGGACAACCACTTTCCAACACAACATCCTAGTAGCAGATATTACTGATGATGTCATTCTTGGACTTGACGTTATGACTCAACATAATTTTGTATTGGACCTTCCACGAAGACTATTGAAGACCAAAGATGAAGAAATCATCATGCAGTTTCCCGAAATCAGAAACCTTCCTATTAGAACTGTGGAAGCGTCAGCAGACATCGAACTTCCAGCAGGTTCAGAAGTTGTAATTGAAGCTGTTTGTAGCAGTCCTTTGGCAGTTGAAGAAACTGTAATTGTAGAACCAGAACCAGAGAGCAGTCTTTATAGGAAGGGCATATTAACTGGAAAGACATTAACAGAAAGGAAAAACAATTTGGTATTGGTCAGAATGCTAAATCTGAAAGACTACCCACAACAGATCAAGAAAGGTGAACCTTTGGGGGTTTGTCAAACAGTTGAATCGGTCTTCAGCAATATAGAACCATCAACCACATCTCGAAGTATTGAAAAACTACCTGAAGTTCTTCAGGGCCTTGATAACCGATTCAAGACCCTACAACAAAACGATGAAGTCCAAAAATTGGAAGATTTGTTGAGGCGTTATCAAGATGTTTTCTCCTTAACAGAAGATGATGTTGGAAGAACTAATCTTGTGCAACACCGAATAAATACCGGCGACACCACGCCAATTAAACAAGCTCCACGACGTATTCCTTTAGCGAAGCAAGAAGAGGTATCCACGATGTTGAAAGACATGCAGCAGCAGGGAATCATTGAACCATCCCAGAGTCCATGGACTTCGCCGGTTGTTCTGGTAAAGAAGAAGGACGGCTCTACCAGATTTTGTGTGGATTATAGAAGACTAAACGATGTCACTAAAAAGGACAGTTATCCGTTGCCAAGAATAGACGATACCCTGGATACCCTGTCTGGATCTCAATGGTTTTCCACATTAGACCTGAAAAGTGGCTATTGGCAAGTGCAACTTCACCCAGATGATAAAGAGAAGACAGCGTTTTCCATTGGAACAGGGTTGTGGCACTTCAACGTCATGCCCTTTGGCCTCTGCAACGCACCAGCCACCTTTGAAAGACTTATGGAAACCATTCTACGAGGAATGACCTGGAAAACTTGTCTCGTTTATCTTGATGACATAATAATACTTGGCAAAGACTTTGAAGATCATTTGAAGAATGTTCAAGAAGTTTTCCAAAAGTTGAGAGAGGCCCGGCTCAAGTTAAGTCCTAAGAAGTGCATGCTCTTTCAAAAGGAAGTCAAGTATTTAGGACACATTATTTCGTCTAATGGAGTGAAGACTGACCCAGAGAAAACTGAAACCATCTGGAAATGGCCAGTACCGAAAGACAAACATGAATTAAGGAGTTTCCTGGGACTTTGCACCTACTATCGCAAGTTTGTGAGAAATTTCGCCGAGATTGCGAAACCCCTACATCGGCTCACAGAAAACAATCAGCCCTTCATCTGGACGGAACAATGTCAACAAGCTTTTCAGAGATTAAAAGAAGCTCTGTGTTCTTCTCCGATTCTGTCATATCCCAAACCTGGAAAGACATTCATCGTGGACACGGATGCTAGTAATACTGGAATTGGAGGAATATTATCACAAATTGAAAACGGGCATGAAAAAGTGATTTCCTACTTTAGCAAGGTCCTCTCTAAGCAAGAAATGAACTACTGCGTAACCAGAAGAGAGTTGCTTGCCATAGTTAAAACTGTGGAGCATTTTCATAAGTATCTCTATGGTCAGCCGTTCGTCTTGAGGACCGATCATGCTTCTTTGAAGTGGCTACTGCAGTTCAGGAATCCGGAAGGCCAAGTGGCAAGATGGCTTCAACGGTTGCAGGAGTACGACTTCAAAATTGAACACCGGAAAGGATCTAACCATCGGAATGCTGACGCCCTATCCAGAAGACCATGCCCTCCAAACTGTAAGCACTGTCTGCGACAAGAGACTCGAGAAGAAGATGAATTTCTTTGCCGAAGAATTAACATCCAGGGCCCAGATGATTGGGATAATAAAATCATCGCTAAAGAACAAAGTGAAGACCCGGATTTTGGACCAATTTTCGAGTGGAAGATAAGAAACATGGACAGACCCACCTGGCAGGATATTTCTGATAAATCACCGTCTCTAAAAAGCTACTGGGCGCTATGGAATTCTTTAGCCATAGAGAACGGCGTATTAAAAAGAGTCTGGGAGAGTCCCGACGGCAAAGAAAAGGTTTATCAAACAGTACTGCCCCAGAAAAGAATTCCAGAAGTTCTTCAAGCACTGCACGGTGGAGTCGGTGGTGGGCACTTTGGAATAAACAAAACTCTGAATAAAGTTAGAGAACGATTCTACTGGCTTGGCAGTCGGTCCGATGTGGAAGAATGGTGCCGACGTTGTAATACCTGCGCCTCTAGTAAGGGACCCAGGACTCGAAGCCGAGGACAGATGAAGCAGTACAATGTTGGAGCTCCATTCGAGAGAATAGCTATTGATATAGCTGGACCATTTCCTCGTAGCAGCAGTGGAAATCGTTATCTTTTGGTAGTGATGGACTACTTCAGTAAATGGCCAGAAATATATCCCTTACCTAATCAAGAAGCTGTTACTGTAGCCGAAGCTTTATTCGAAAATTGGATATGTCGTTATGGGGTGCCCAGAGAGATCCATTCTGACCAAGGACGAAATTTCGAGTCGGAAGTATTTCAGAACGTTTGTGAGCTGCTAGGCATTCACAAAACCAGAACTACACCTCTTCACCCGCAATCAGATGGAATGGTGGAAAGATTCAATCGCACCATCGAAAACTTCGTGAGAACGGCCGTCAACGAGAAACAGACCAACTGGGATACCTGCCTTCCTCCATTTTTACTGGCATACCGTGCAGCGATTCATGAGACCACGGGTAAAACACCAGCCCGCGTGATTTTCGGCACAGAATTGCGGCTACCCATAGATCTAATTATGAATCGACCGCAACACGAGGAAAACTTAGATGATTATCTCAGCCATCTGAAAGATCGAATAAAGATGGTACATGAAGAAGTACGAGAGAAGATAAAAATAGAAAGCGACAGAATGAAGACCAGATACGACTTGCGTGCCAACAGCAGCGGGTTTCAAGAGCTTGAGAAAGTGTGGCTCTATAACCCAAAAGAAGCAAGGGTAAATCTCCGAAGCTGCAGAAATCGTGGAAGGCCCTTATACCGTCGTGTCACGATTGAATGACGTAGTTTATAGGATCCAGAGGAATCCCCAAGCCAAGATGAAGATTGTCCACATCGATCGTTTAACACCTTATCAAGAAGGCCATGCGGACAATGGAGTAACCTGATCGGGACGATCAGTTCTAAGAGGGGGGCAATGTTACGAAAGCTCACCTACCTTTTTAGATGGTTAATTATGTTCCTGTTTTCGTTAGAATTTATAATTGAAGCTCACCTACCTCGTTAGTTTGTAAATTACGTTTCTGTTCATGTTAGAATTTATAATTTTTGTGATGCCTTTATTTTGACGTTTTCCGGAATATTCCAGGCTATATTCTATTTGTTTCTCGACACGTTCTCGAAGTCTCAGAAACTTCGAGAACTGTAGAAACCTATATAAGCAGACCATTTTCGGCCGCTGGAGTCAGTTTGTATTGAGCAGCCAAACGCGAGTGACAAACGTCAAAGTAAAGCGTTGACAGTTGCGAAATTTGTTGAAGGATATTTCTTGTATTATCAAGAGTGATAATAAAGATTGATTATCTACGTGACGTGTTTCAACGATAACCTAATTTCGAGGTTACAATATTAATTCATTATTTTACATTTATGTTTAGTTGAGATAATAACGATTTCAAAATTTTGTCAAGAAAGTTATGAAGATTCAAAATATATGAAAAATATTTCCAAATCTCCATAGATCATCTCCATCTACATTTTTTAAAATAAGGGATCCAAACCCTCACATCTACGTCCATGTGACTGATAATTAATGGGCAAGTTTTGCATCGTTCTGTACTCTTTCCAGCGAATTAACAATGCCCAAATTAGAAAATATATAAGTCTAGGTATGAAACCAAAAAAAGTTATGGTATAGAAACGTTTATAAATAATAATATTCAAAAACGTGTTTTAAGACAAAATGCTAGAGACAGCAAATTAACCTCTTTTGAGGTACTATCTATTCTGAAGTTGTCTGTATTTAAAGTGCACACCATGTATATGGATTTTAGCAAAGCATTAAATCAGATTGATCACTACAGAGGTAATACTTGCTAAGCTAGCTAAGTGTTGAGCTGTCAAATAATTTTCTTTGTTTTCTAAAATCTTATTTAACAGAAGTACAGTAGTCTATTAAGTGTGATCGGTTCAGTTCATTGAAATATAGAGTTACATTTAGCGTTCCACAAGGTTCAAATTTAGAACCCTAATCATTCATTTTGTTTATTAATGATCTTATTGGTACTATATTGTAACCTTCTGTTCGTAGATTATTTAAATATTTAGAGAAGTATTGAAAACGAAGACGATTGGATATATTTATAGACTCATTTTTATTGTCGCGCTAGACAAAAATTATTTTTGTCGCTCCTTAAATACGTTGTTTTCAAAAATTAACTTTATTGTTTATTTAGTACACCACCCATCGATACCTCAATTTAAGATAATTTCATTTGTTATAAATTCATCGCTAGATGTCAGCCTTTATATCTCAATACAACAATAGTTAACTGCCTGATCTGGAAGCTATTGAGTATTGAGCTCTGTTAATTGAAATAACGATTTTAACAACAATATATAAACATATTGTCATATTTTTAATCTAACGTTCGAAAAGGTTAAATTTTGTATTTGCCTTAACAATTTTGAAATGTTATAGTGCGCGCCAATATTCTTGGAAGGATAAATGGATTATGAAAAATTGAGTGCACCGCACAAGCTTTCAGTTGTTTTAACATTAACTTATTCTGTAATATTATGTACTTATAAGTATGTTGAAAACATCGGTAATAAAATTAATTTAATAATTAATCCTTACCTGTATCCTGTCCTCGGGCAAATCCGTTTTCAGGCTGAGCATCTCCCTTGCGTAGACGTCGGGGTAGTGGGCATCCTTGAAGGCTTTCTCCAATTCCTCCAGTTGATAGCTCGTAAAAATCGTCCTGCCACACACCCACCAAGGGTAGTTAAATATGTAACACACAGTTCGTAGCCTAACTACCTAGCCGCGGTCCTAACGTCACGTTACTCTAGGAATTGCAATATTTATCAGGACGGGACGCTCGCCTAACGAAAGGGTTGAGAAATATTTGATCGAGGGGCAGTCACCGTCGCCTATACAGCCTTATTGTTTCCTTTACAAGTACTTTGCTTGTGAAATATTTGTGACATATTTTTAAATATTCAGAAAAGATAGGACATTTTTTCTTCGAAAGAGTAACATTTATAAGTAAATTCGGTAATGATTCCTTTACTTTGGTTCTCTAGCTAAAAGAAACCCTAATTTAAAATGAAAAAGTTGTACTGACCTTTACATGCGTTTTTACAAAAAAAATCTGGAAATACTGCTTTTACATGTCATATTTTTTAGAGATATTATATACAGGGTGATCTATTCATTCATGATTCAGAGACAATTTAGTGTAATACCTATACATGAATCAAAAATATTTTAATTGTATATGTACCTATTTACGCTTTTCAGTCTATTACTGACCGCTGGTGATTTTGATTTATTCAAAGCTCGGTGTCGGCTTAATTCGGCGTTGCCAATTTTAAATATATTCCCAGTATTGGACATAATAAATAAATAGTTATACAGGGTGTTAAAAAAGAGTGTAAAATATTTAAGGAGGTAATAGTATGAACCAAAATAAGCAGAAAAGTTTCAATAAACATGGGTCCGCAAAGTAACGGTTGCGGAGATATGGAATGTTTTATGTTTTTTAGCCCCTTTTTTTATTTTGCAAAAACGTTGTGTATTTTCTTATAATAGTTGGTTGATGTTTAGTGAAATAAACAGTACGTATTTGACAGTTTGTTGTTCTCAGTGCACAAGTTTTCTTTCGCTATGGCTGGTTACTCTAACGCAGAATTAACAGACATGCATTTCATGTATGGTCGTGCTAATGGGAACGCCACCGAAACGCGACGTCTTTATGTTGACGCTTATCCAAATCGCCAGATTCCTTCACAACGCATGTTTGGAAGAATTCACAGAAGAAGATTGCGTGATACCGGTTCCTTGAGCAAACAGTGCCATTTATCCGGAAGACCAAGGTCGGTATCCACTCCTAGAGCAGAAGAAGAAATTCTAGCACTGGTAGAGCAGAATCCAGGTACGAGTGTGCGGAGAATATCAGCCGAGGTAGGAATTAGTAGTCCTCTTGTTTGGAAAATCCTTCACGAGCAACTGCTTTATCCATACCATGTGCAACGAGTACAAACCAATAAATGATCATCAAGCACTGTTGGTTATTTGCCGCTGGTTTCTACGTCCTGATGCTGAAGACCCTCGTTTTCTTGCAAACATTCTTTTTACTGATGAGGCCGGGTTCACAAGAAATGGAGCGTTTAATTTTCACAATACGCATATTTGGACCGACGAAAATCCTCATGCTCTAATAGAATCTTTACATCAGGCACGTTTTTCATTAAAATATCTCCGCAAGCGTTACTTTGCGGACCCATGTTTATTAAGACTTTTCTGTTTATTTTGGTTCATACTATTACCTCCTGAAATATTTTACACTCTTTTTATAACACCCTGTATTTACTATTTTAGAAACTGTTATGTTTTTTATTGCTCTCTTCAGCCAATAATAATTTGAAATGTTAAAATATGTAAGAAATGCTATTAAAATTATTTTTTTAAATTAGGTATACTCGCGTCAAGAAGTCAGATGTTTTACGTCACGGCTGACGTTACACATTTGTTTTTATTGTCAACGTAATTTTCGGTATTTGATCTCGTTAAAAACAATAATTTTTTGCAATTGAGTGCAATATATAATGCAAACTTTTAGTGTAGTATATAGTTTTATTACTATTAGTTGCAGTTTCTTAAATATTTTGATGAAAATATAATGTATTATTCATTTGTTCGTATGACGTAACTCGTCTGAATTCTTGTCGCGAGTATATGTAAAAATACCATTTCCTCATACACTCACAACAATCCGAAATATGGTAACTAACGATTGCTGATTACATTGCAATGTTTTTTTTTCGTATCCTCCTCCACATGTGGTGTGATCTCATAATATATGGGAAATAAATGGAGAGGAACACACTAAACACCCTGAAGTGTTAAACAATATTATTCTGTACGTGGTTCTGACGTGAATGCTCGATCCTATATGATTTGTCATCAGACAATTTGTTTACAGCGTGTTACAGGGGAGTTATAGGTAGCTTTGCTTCTCTTTCAAAAGGTCAAGTAAAAATTATTATTTTTTGTGTTTATTAGATCTTCTGAACACGTGGTTAGAATTAAAGACAATATGACTAAATCACCCTGTATACGACAGACTTTTTAAATTTTCTACCATGTCTGATTAAAATATTCCAGGACTGGGAATTACGTGGCAACAATTCATCATCTTGTAATTAGCAGCAGATTTGAACATAACCTCACAAGTAATTACCAGTTTGTTAATTTTTTGTCACACTAACTCATGACTTGGGGTGTTCAGTTATTTTGTCATGCAAGACAAAACGCAACATATTAATATTTCAATTGACTCAAACTACTGACAGGTATGAAGTTTTGAATCGGTCGAGGTGGCATAAATGGTTTAAAAGGTTCAAAAAAGACCGAAAGGTCCGTAGCAATGACAATGGTTCTAGACGATGGGTAACATCGATCAACAAGTGTCATGTTGCGCAAGCAAATGAAGTTGTGTGGTCAAGCCGTTGATCAAAAATCAAGATCGTTGTCCAAAATCCAAGGAAGCATGCCAGTTAAGACGTGAAACCGTTCCTAAGGACTAAGAACAAACCTGACTTTTAGCGTAATGATGAAAGGAAGTTGGACCACGATAATGAATGAATAGGTATAAGCAATATTACTTTATTTTATAGAAAATCAGTCCTGAAATGTTTAATCAGACTTGGAAGAAATATTATATCGACGATTTCATTTAGATATTAAATTTTCGTGTAACCATCAACCTATCTCTTAAATATCCTTTATATCAAATTCAATTAGTTAGATCGTAATTTATTATTAGAATAAGTAGTTACCTATGACGCCTCTTCTTCTTCTTCTTTTTATTAAAACCACCTAAACCGTCCGCTACTGAAAAGTCTTTGGAATTGTCTAACTGCCCTGAAACAAAACAAGGTATAATTAATTTCAATGAACTACCTATATTATACAGGGTGGGCCATTTTAATCAGTACAGTCGAATATTTCGAGTTTTGTGAGTGTTACGAAAAAATGACTCAGACAAAAGTTGCTCAAAAAACTGGGGGCCAACTAGCTGTGCATTCAGATCTGACTTTGACATTGATTTTGAAGGTCATTTGAAGGTCAAAATCAAATTTTTAAATAGAAACCCATATTTTTGAAACCGGATTCGAAAAGAGCAAGAAATCTTACGTCTGAAGCCACTTTAAAAAAATGTTTGTTTGTTACTTTTAGATCGTAATTACAAGGTGAAATACCGGGAAGACTGCAGTCAATCCTGTAGCTACGTAACTTGAAATCGCATTTAGGCTAACTTCCCATAATCTAAGCCAGGTAGTTAACTGGATAACATCATTCTGGATCATGTTCAAAGCCGAATTGGAAAATTCAGGTTGCAGAATTGACTGAATAATTTCGGTTTGAAGAGGTGAGTCTAATTATTGTTTCGAATTAAGGTATGTAGTTGTAAGGAAGGTTACATTCAGGATATGCGGTTATCCAGTTAACTACCTGGCTTAGATTATGGGAAGTTAGCCTAAATGCGATTTCAAGTTATGTAGCTACAGGATTGACTGCAGCCTTCCCGGTATTTCACCTTGTAATTACGATCTAATAGTAACAAGTCTAAATTTTTTTAAAGTGGCTTCAGACGTAAGATTTCTTGCTCTTTTCGAATCCGGTTTCAAAAATAAGGGTTTATATTTAAAAATTTGATTTTGACCTTCAAATGACCTTCAAAATCAATGCCAAAGTCAGATCTGAATGCACAGCTAGTTGACCCCCAGTTTTTTGAGCAACTTTTGTCTGAGTCATTTTTTCGTAACACTCACGAAACTCGAGATATTCGACTGTACTGATTAAAATGGCCCACTCTGTATACTTGTATATTTTCCTCCAATTTTGGATAACAAAGCAAAGTAGGTAAGCAGAATATATTGATGTGATCATGCATACTTTGTCAAACATTAGTCGCCTTATTGCTATTTGAGTTCATTTGTGATTGTTTGTGGGTTCAATTTGCTGAAAAGTCTGTAAAAATTGAATCCTATGAAGATTTAGGTGTAGTCGAGGAGATACTGGAGTGTGCGAAAGAGGTTTCTTTGAATCTTCTCCCAAAGAAATCTCGAGAAATTTATGAATGTGTCTACCAACGTTTTATGGATTGGTGCAAAGAAAAAACATTAAGTTGTATTCAGAAGATGTATTGATGGTGTATTTCTCAAACTTAGCAAATAAAATGAAGCCGTCAACGCTTTGGTCACAGTATTCAATGTTGTGGTCAACGTTGTATATAAGGAAGGGGATTGATAAAAGTAAATATTTAAAGTTACGTGCTTTTCTTAAGAGACAAAATGAGGAATATGTTCCGAAAAAATTGCGAATATTTACAAAACAGAAAGTTGATTGCTTTTTCATTAGTGCATCTGATAATTTATATTTGATGATGAAGGTAAACGCTCTAAAAATAAAAGAATCAAATTTTTAAAAAGCCTCTTTATAGGTCGTCCCAATGTTGGTGGTTGCAGGCGCATGCCGTTCTGATGAATAAGTCAATTTAACAAATGATAATGTTGAAAATGTGAAATCCGTCTTAGATATAAAAATTTCCGGTACCAAAACGGCGATCACGTTCTTTTACTGTGCTGGAAGATAATTATTTTTCCAAAATATGTTGCTTTACGGGCCACCCGTATTTGTAGAACGTCGATTATTTCTCAGATATGATAGTAGAAAGTGTCATCGAATGGTGGCCGGTATTCATAAAATCAATGCCGTCTTGCAAAAGTTGGCAAAATTTTTGAAACTGGATATCTGGAAAGAGTACAGAGGACACGCATTACGACAAACATCTGTTAACCTTTTAGTTAACGACGGTGCTGACCTCGCTTATTTTAAAAGACACGGAGGATGGAGATCAAGCACTGTGGCGGAAGGTTACATTGAAGACTCACTTTTGAATAAAGAAAATATTGCCAAAAGAATACTGAAAGTTGGTAGTGTTACTATCAGTAACCAAGCACTGTTGCCATTTCTGATTTCACAACGTCTGAAAATAACATAACTGTTAATGAAAACGTATTGGACTGCTTTGAGAATTGCTCCAAGAATGAGGGTAATAGCAGTTTCAGTGGTTTATTTAATTTCAATACTTATTCAAACTGTGTATTTAATATCAACGTGGATAAACAAAAATTATTGTAAATAATGTTGAATAAGCTTTTATAAATTAAAACTTGATTAAAATTTTAATGTAAGGATTAAAAGTGTCAACTTTAGCTCCTAGGATTAAAATCTTTTGTTGTTAAAATACTATTTTTTTTCTCAATAAGGAAAATGTCAACCTTAGAGATTCCTGACATTAAAAAAACGTCATAGTTTTGTGATGGTTGGAGAAAAACTGTATATTTTATTAAAAAATATTTGTTAGGTAACAAAATACGGTAACCTTTTATATTTATATTTATAATACTCAAACTGCAACTGAACATTAGAATACCGTCTTTTTGAAAAGTGTACGTGTGCAAGTAAGCAAAAAAGTACATTTCGTACCATATTTTTAAGAAAAACACATTACTGTGAAATTTCGCGATTGTACGCAGGTCCATTGTTTATATAAAAACATCATAATGCTATTGTTTTTTAAAAGAAATTGTAGTTCTCTGCCACCATCACTATACCATTATTCCCATTAGAGAAAATTTACCACTAGGAACACTGTCAAAGGAGCGTTGGTAGGGCCCTTCGTGACACGTTTGTCCGAGCTCAAGTTTATTAATTATTTGCTGATGTGTAAAGGGTGAAAGCAAAGCAGCCCGGGCAATCAACGCCTGTGTCCTCCATAAATTGTGCTAATGGCCCAATGGTATTTCATAAGTCACGACAGGCCCTCGACTGACAAACAGCTAGCCGTACCCTTATCTACAAACTGAGGTTAAATTACTTGGCTGCATAGCCAAATAGTTCCGAGGCATAAATTAACTATTGGGGTCGGTGGAGGACCTTGGAACAAACCGAATGTATCAGCATGGTCGTTCTGACGGCGTCTGATTATGTCATTTGATCAAAAAATAACGTACCTACCACAATGACCTGCTGGACCTTCAAATAAATATTAAGGTGGCCATATTTGTGGTCCGAAATGGTGGAATGTCGATGTTAGTCTAAGAGCCAGTGGCCGGCAACCTATAAGTAAATGATTATACCTGAAATTTTGCACAGTGACTCTCTTATACCTATCACTCATGATGTGGGGACTCGCTAAGCCCGGCGAGGTCGACTCAAGAGTTACTCAGGTGCCACAAGTATGAAAATGTAACCAACTTCGGTATTAAATTAACAAAGCTGCTGTTTGATAATTTTAAAATATACAATTATTATTATATAAAAATAACAAAGGCAGACGATTGCCGTGCTTCTAAAGTCATGGCAGACACTTGTGAAATTGGCAAAAATTATAAATTTGAAAAGTATTTGATTAAATTTGATTTTTGACGTTAAAAAACTGTCAGAAATGTCAAGCATTGTAATCGACATCACCAAATCTCAGAACCTGTGCCAGAAATAGAGGTTATTTGTTACTTATATTATTTTAATATAAAAAGGTGCTAAATATGATATATAATAGAAATAAATGTCTAATTTGTTAGATCTGAAATTTTAAAATTTTCAAACGGCAGCTTTGTTAATTTAATAACGAAGTTGGTTACATTTTCATACTTCTGGCACCTGAGTAACTCTTGAGTCGACCTCGCCGGGCTTAGCGAGTCATCACCTCATGATTGATAGGTGTAAGAGACTCACTGTGCAAAATTTCAGGTATAATCATTTACTTATAGGTTGCCGGCCACTGGCTCTTAGACTATGTAATTTTAAAGTTAATAATTTTAAACCTTGCTAAAGTTACTAAAAAGAATTATACATCTTTGGATACTAGAAAGGTCAACTTAGGTAGTGCCAGTATTTATATTGCCAAAATGTAACGATTTTATACTTAAATATTATGCTGACTAAACAAGCCGCACCACAGTGCCACCGAGCGAAATACGAGATAGGAAATCAATCTACCTCCCCAATCTCTGTTTTACTTAGGCATCAAAGTGACAAACTCTATTAATGAGTATAATTTCAAATAGACATCTAAATATTTCTCGTGTATCTAACAGCCTACGTAGACATTTTCCAATACCCTCGTATGTCACTTATGAAGGGCAAATCCCTGGATTACGTTAAGTGTAATTAACACGTACGGCTAGAGAACACCTCAACTACTAGTTTTCTTCTTCTTCCCATATCGTATTTCCAGAACAATCAATGTCTGTAATCAAAAGAACATAAGTAAGATGAGCACAGAACGGTTTGCGATGTGCTTACACCGCGACCTCATAGCGCGTTCTCTCCTTTATGCTGACTAAACAAGTCACACCACAGTGCCACCGAGCGACGATACAGGATCTAAACCGACATCTCCGACCTCTGTTTTATTTAGGCACCAAAGTAACAAACTTTATTGATGAGTATAATTTCAAGCCTATGTAGAAGACATTTTCTAGCACCCTCGTTCATCGCTTATGAACGGCAAATCTCCCGATTACGTTAAGTGTAATTAACACGCTCCGGCTAGGCAACACCTCAACTACCTGTTTTCTTCTTTTTCTCCCATATCATATTTCCAGAACAATCAATGTCTGTAAACAAAAGGACATAAGTGAGATTAAAAGCATGGTGTGGAAATGTGAATGACGGCGAGGTGTGAACGCGTAGGCAAGGGCCCCACCTTCTCATACGCCTATTAAGCTCATATCTGCACTCTCTCCGTATGGCCTCGAAGGGTTAACCAAGGTGTGAAAACATCAACATCATGGTCGTCGCGTTCCCATTGTGCCCTATCGGGTTTCAAGTGCATTCGTCTCCCGGAATCATTTCTGCTTTTATTCCACGTCTCGCCCTAACAGCCAGATATAGCCCTTATTTTTCTCACATCGAAGATACGTCGATGCAAATCAGTAGCCCTTACGTTAGTCTTTCTTTGTTTCCTTCATATTCCAGTTACTGATGAAGACAAACTATTTATTTTTAATTAATTTATCCATGAAGCTGTCGTGTAAGTAGGTACTGTTCTTTCGTATTTTTATAATAAAACTACATTCAGCGTTTATTTATGTTCTTGACTATCATGTATCAACTGACATAACATTGAAATAATAATCTTGTTTCAAAACGTACTTCATCCCTTTCTCTTGACTTATAAAATAACTAAATTTATATTTCGAAATCTTCCAAATAAGTTGGTTTCTTCTTTTAGGTCGTTCCTCTCGATTTTTAATTGCTTGTAGGAGACGTTTTTTGTTTGTTCTTTCTTCGACTACTTCTGGTAGTTTCTGTAAAAGCGTCCAAGTTATTCTTTTTGTCCGGCACTCAGTTTCAACATCGTACGACCTAGGTTCTTATGTTCTCTTCTCTACGGTTCTTTCTTGTGTCTTTGTTACTATCCATACTCTTGTTCCTTCTTCTAACTCCTCTAGGTCTCTTGTTTTGTGCCATTTGTTGTAGTTCTTTGTTTGTCGTTTTCATCATACTTTTTTATTCTTTGATGATCTGGTAGAATAGGTTGCAACTTCTTTTCGTGGACCGGAATATTTTCTCGTAATACTCGCCCTGAGCTGGTGAAGCTTCTCCTAGCATTTTGGAATTTCTATAGGCTTATATATCTAGGTAGAGGTCGGAGCTTTTCTTAAGTATCTGTTTCGTTAATTTTACCGCTGATTCGGCTTGTTCATTTGACTGTAGGTATAATGGACTACTTGAAACCATTTAAATTTATATTCCTTAGCAAAGTCATGAAAGTACTGTCAAATTGTCGACCGTTGTCTGATTTTACAACATGAGGTACTCCAAATATTTGTATCACTCTGCGATACAATGTTTGAATATGTTCCAGTCGTTATATCTTTTAGTTCGAAAAAATCAGGTCATGGACTGTAATAATCTTGAACCACCAAGAAAGTTTTTCCTTTTTCTTTTATTTTCATAATGTCGACTTCTATTGAATAGATAGGTCACATTTATTGTCAGCAGCTATGATACCGAGTGAGATAAGTAAAATTGACTTAAAGTATACTATATATATACAGTGTGGAAGAAAAGTATGGAATATATTCATTATTTCTAAAACAACGAAGTTTCATGAAATTTCCTCGGACACGTCGATTTTGCTTTTTAAAAAGACTTTTTTCTATACCAACGCATTTCCGACGTTCATTTGTTTTCGCGTGATGACGTCATCGTATATTTTTTTAAATAGAACCCCTATATTTTTTCATCGGATTCTTGTAGAGCCTAACTTGCTGAATTCAAAAATGTATAATTTCAACCCTTTATTCCTTCAACTTTTTGAGAAAAATAATAATAATAATTTAATAATAACAATAATAATTTGTTGTTGTTAAATTGTTTCAAAGTTATATTTTGTTTAACTGCCAGAAACAATTTCTGAGGTGACTTGATTTAATTTGTTGTTTTTGCTATCAAAAGATGTAAGATTCTAACATGCAATCTAATAAAATAAAATAATAAATTAGAGGGTCAAATACGATTAAGGCAACCAGAATTTAATTATTAATTAATTAATTAGTTGCTTATTATTAAATTGTTTTACAAATAAAGAGTCCTTATTTTGTGATACTGCCGATGACTTCACTATATCCATTTTACTCTCAACCAGCCCATCACAGACACAAATGGAAATATTCACATTTTTTTCAAGCCGATTTTATTGTATCGGTTATTATTTTTATTTTTCGGAAAGTTGAAGGAATAAAGTGTTGAAATTATATATTTTTGAATTCAGTAAGTTAAGCTCTACAAGAATCCGATGAAAAAATATAGGGGTTCTATTTAAAAAAAAATATCCGATGACGTCATCACGCGAAAACAAATGAACATCGGAAATGCGTATAGAAAAAAGAGTCTCTTTAAAAAGCAACATCGACGTGTCCGAGGAAATTTCATGAAACTTCGTTGTTTTAGAAATAATGGATTTATTCCATACTTTTCTTCCACACTGTATAATGAATCATAAGCATAATGAGCCTAAATTACTATTGAAATTAATAACTTAAAAAATTGTATATAAGAGAAAAGTAATCTAATTAATATAAAAATAATAATATTATTTTGTTGAGAGCGAACATACTGCCCACCAAATACGAGGTATTTTAGGTATTATTGAGACGGTAACGGACGGTAAGTTGTAAATCACCCTGCAGATGCAACATTTTGCAAAAAATGTAACTACCTTTTTACCTAAGTAACCCTCACGCGATTTTCGGCCATAATTAACCATTATAAATAATTAAAATTTAATTTATATCGTTTTAGTGTGAAAACGCTTTTACGCTGCTCGTTTTCGCCTGATGGCGTGGGGCTGCATCCAGGAGGCCCCCCAGGGAGTAGGGCCGCCTCTGCCCCCCGGGGACGCCACTTCACTTGGGCATAATTGAATTTCCAAACCGGTAGCTTATTGGGCAGGAGATTGCCAGCCTCTAGGAGCCCCGCGATGATTAGTTATTTCATTTCGTCCCGTGGATTACGACATATGGGTAATTTTAAACTTCAATACACTTCGATTTCTTTGCAACTAGCGCAAATTTAAATTGCTTTTCCCTTTTGCGTCCGAATTATGCGTCGGGTGTGGTGATCCGAGCTGTAGCATGTACAGGACGATTGATGCCTTTTTAAAAACGATTTTTTGAAATTAAGTTTGGCCCCATATTTAAAAAATGGACGTATTGCATTTAAATATTGTACAAGGTAGCTACCCCCTTCTTTTCCTCCGTAATTATTCGAGAAAAATGGTGTAAAAATGTAAGTTGTAAAACCTTTAAATAATTTTTAAAGCATACAGGGTGTTTCTTAAGTAGAGGTAAAAAATCCAGAGGCGTATTCTGTAGCCAAACATAAGGATTTTCTATTATATAAATGTGGGGTCTTAGAACAGCCATTGTCCAACTACAGCATGTCAGAAATTAAAAAAATATCAGTTTAATTTCTAAACCACTTGAGATAATTTAACCAAATTCGGTGGGCATATTCAAATACAATAATTGAATATCACGTAAATATCGCATTTGGGATTTGGGGCAAGTGTCAACGCGTGGAAGAAAATGTTGTTGCCGTTTTTCGTTTTGTGTTAAACTGTATTTAGCGTTGAAAATGTATGGTGTTCTCACGCGATTTGTGTTTACCGATTTTATATAATATTGTCAACGTATTCCTAATATAAACAATAGAAGATGTGAATTTTGATTTTTTTTCATATACTTACATTTGGAAATATGATATTCGGTATACTACTGCAGAAAGACAAATCGATATTAATCATATATAATTCTCAAATTTCTATTTTGTTATATACATGTCAATATAAAATATTAGTTACGAGTTGATAATTCCAACATCATTGGTCCTCACAGATTACCCAAAATTAAACACCCTTTTTCGACCGAGGAAATTTGTTATTCAATTACATGCGCGGGGCCGGGGCCTTTCTTTATTGAAAATTCCGAAACCTACCGGTTAATTTGGAGGGTGAATGAGTATAAAATCGTCTTCCCTAAATGCCTCAAATAGCTTCACCGCCATCTTAATCCATTTGCGTGTTACGCTTAAGAACGTTTGATTGATTGCCCCTCTAGCCCGGATTTTTTCTTGCGGGGACTAACGATGTAAGTCGTGAAAGTTAATGAATTTTTGCGAAGATAGGATAAAGGAGAATGGGATTTTACGAAGGCAAATTGGGGTGCAAACACTGAAATCCTTGTACTAGGAATACCATACTATAAATTGAGTTACTAAATAAACTCTAATAAAATAATTACACTGTAAAAAGAGTTGCTGTGTAAATGAGATTTTCCAGTGTATAATTCAAGTGGTGTAAAATATCCGTGTTAATAGTTTTACATACTCTGGCTTTTTATTTGGGTCGGTCAGTGGTCGCGCGGTTTAAGGCGTCAGTACTTGAATCGAGGTGACTAGATCGCTGTGGGTTCGACCCCCGCAGCCGGTAGACCGTATATAAGCTATATTCGTGGAGAGATTGGCACCCTCTCTGCGGGTATGGTAGGGTGGAAGAATGTTAGCTTGGGTCAATGTGAGAGATTGATACCGGTTGACATTTGACTACCCCCCCCTAATTAATGAGGTTTTCCAGGTTTTCTTCATTCCTGCACTGAATGGTGGTTAGGGCCTACCAACGTAAGTCGTTCCTGGGCGTAAATGCGGCCTGCTTAATAATATGCCGCCCCTCTCTCGCACAAGTCTTTGACTTCTGGGCTAATCCTCGTGATTAGAATGAGGGGTACAGATATTATTATTATCATTATACGTGTGACACAAAATGTGTTAAAATTACTAATATTATAATAAAATACCTATACTCAATTTGTGTAATATTTACCAATAATGCGTTGAAAGTACACTATTTCGTGTGAACTTAACACACCTCTATGTTCTGTATCCTTATTCCTGATTGGCTGTGCACAATAGCGCAGGTGCAGTTTTAGCACACCGTACGCCATAGTGGTCGTGTTGCGTTGTTGTGTTCAGTTAATTCTCATTTGCGGTGTCGAAATGGAGAATATTTAAAATTTAAAATACATCTTTGTTTAGTGTTTGTTGTTTTGTTGTTTATGATTTACTAGAATGTTATGTGTTTTCAAGTTCATTATTAGAATATGTACTTCTACTTTTACTACTACTACTATTTTGAAAAACTAGGTTGTTCATGATTGGTAAGTTTATTTAAATCGACTAACTAGAAGTTGTAGTAGAATTTTGTAAAATATTCAACTACTTTCGTATTATACACTGTAAAAAATATGGTGTAGCGAGCACATTAAATGTACTAATTCAGTTCACCGAGTAAAATTATTGGCATTTTACTAATTTATTATTACTCTTACGACGAGTATAATGACAACTTTACTCATATTAGTAGAGTGTAAATTTGATGTGAAGAGCAATTAAGACATTATTGATATTTCATATTTTTTCAAAGTAGGCTTAGTTAAGTAATTGCAGATACAGTAAACTCGGTGATTGTCGGATAGGTCGATTATGTCAGATAAAAACATTTTTACAAAACTGAACAAGACACATGTTCGGTAACAGACTAATTACGGTCATCTAAGGAAGAAAATTAACTTGTGGAGTAGATATTACTTTAATATATATGAATTACTTTAATTATTGTTTGCTCTAATATTTTGTAATAACACTGTTTCTACGAAGTTGTTATTAAAGACTTTGTAAAAATTATAACAGTAATTGTATAACATTACTTGACATTTGAAATAATGGTTATTACTTAAGCAGTTCGTTACACTTCGTTCACAACATGCTAACCAAATAGGAACGGCAAAATAATATGTAGTTTTAATTAGTAAGTAAGTAGTTCAATTATAAATATAAAATATAAATTAATTACTAGATGACTCTGGTCCACGTTCTCCATCGTATTACCTTTCAAATCCGAAGCAAAATATACTTGTCTCTCTCAGTTTATTTTTACTTGTGCACGAGCTTTATTTAATTGTTCGATCTTTTTTGTTTTCCCCCCTACTGCAATGTCCATTTATTGTTACTAGTTTTGCCTCTATAGTTTCTTACCGCTAGATTCAATCAGTCAATTTAGTTGAGACTTTGGTGGTGATGACATTAAGAGAATGTGATGATTTGAATACCCAGTGATTATATGAATTCTGTAGCTGTGAAGTAGTTGAAAGAAACAACAATATAACATCGTAGAATAAGAGATAGATAAGGACCTTTATTTTTAAAGTGCTTATAACCACTAATTTAAATTATTATCTACTATTTGTAAATGCCAATATTAATATTACAATTAACATTCCCAGATTTATGCATGGGAAAGGAAGAATACTTTTGCTCCGACCACAGTACCGATATATTGGCGCCAATGTTTTGATTTTCTACGCTGTTAAGTATCCATTTTGATACATCATTCTTGTTGGGCACTAATCCCTCAATGCATGTCTCTGCTACGGAAGAAGACTGCTAACCACCGCATAGCTTCACTGTTATCAAGTCTGCGCCAAAATTTATCATCATAACCTGCAGAACAGGGGAAGTAATGTCCAGTATACATTCCTTGATTTGGCAGCTTTAAAAACTCAACTATCTTCTGTAGAATTTTATAAATGGTGTTTATTCCCACAGATTGAATAATGCATTTCTTCTGTCGATAATTGATGAAGAATTTGTTATGGAGCACGTTCTGAGGGCACACGGCGATGTATTATCGTATAATCTTCAAGACGCTGTATCCAGATTTCTTAATCGTAATACAGAATGACCGGTCTTTAGTGGTTTTGGTGTCGAGAAGAGAAACAAGCATTACAGGTTGTCGATCGTCAATATTTCTAACTTCTAATTCAATCTGTAACTCATTCGAACAACACGCTCCATGTAAAATCATTATAACTACAGCCTATAAGCCAAACGAGTAATATTTACATTGATTTTAAAGGATATTTTGGGTTTTACTTTGATAAGGATAATCTACAGCAGTTTGTAGAAATTTTATCACGTTTTTCGGGTTAATAATTTTGGACTTTTTTTGGTTTGTAACCACTAGTTGAATGTTTTAGGAAAGCTATGAGCATGCTAGATCTACAAACAAAAATACAATTGATACTGTGATACTGTGTTTAAGTGTTTCTCAGTTCATCCTTACCTTGAAATATCAATATTTTCATTCACCAGTTTGGTAGATACTTTTAAGCTGAATACGACCATAAACTTGAAGGTTGCATTTCTTTCGATTTTTAAGAAAAAATATGCTAATAATACATTCTCACCTAATGTTCTCTGCGTTCTTCCATTTTTGAAATTTGTTATATTCCTTTTCGTAGATCAGTCGAGGTACTAACTTGGATATAGTGTCTGACGCCTCTGCCCAAATATTGGATGGTAATAATTCCTCTTTTATCTCGTTTTCAGACATTTCTGCTTCCAATAACCACACAGAGCGATGCCAAAGAAGAAATAAATGTTGACACCACGATGACAATTCATAGGAATGTCTAATGATCAAAATAACTTTAAACAAATTTAAAATTTTTCTTCATGCTAAACACGTCCATATTTGGGCTATAGAAAAAACATTGTTTAACTCATGACGATAAAATTTCATTATCGTCTCCCGAAATAATTTTTTTTTCGGTCGATGATAAAATAGGGTTTTATCGTCTTGTATAAAAGTTAACTATTTGATAGCTGCCATTATTAAGCAACGAGAAGAATCGAGTCGTTTTAGCAATGTTATGTTTGATATCTGTCAGTCAATCTAGCTGAAATCTCTGTGGTGATGAAGTTCAGAAATTCTGATGATTTGAATAATGTCAATGGTTATTTGGATGTACCTAGTTATCCGTTTAATTTTGAGGAAATGATAATCCATGGTCCTAAGATTATTGAATTTAGATTTATAAGATACTGCGTCCGGACCGCGTTGACCCATGAATAAGAAATAAACGGTAAATGGCAGCCGTGAAAAATTAAAAAATCTAAAATGTAAATTCGACTTTGAGATTCGGCGCACCGCTTGTAAAAACCGGCATAAATGCAAAACAAGCCGCACTGCAGTGACATAAAACTAAAAGCCAAACGGAGGAAACGATCTCGACTTGCGGTGGCAATAAAATGCATCACTAATTCAGTGCAGCCAACCTGCATTTACTTCACCCACCGACTGAAATATGCATTTCGGTGGTTGGTCGAGACGTCTCGGCCCTAACTTCTTTAATATTTGAGGCATATTTATTAACTGGAACTTAAATAAAGGCGGCAACAGTGTGTGTAAAATATAGAGTAGAGATATAGGTTATTTGAAGGATACAATACAGTTTCTATTGGGTCAACACCTACATATTTATATTTTTGTTAGAGAAGTGTTCCCAGCTGAACAGTGAGTCGAAAGTATAGAATAAAGATATAGGTTATTTGAAGGATACAATACAGTTTCTATTGGGTCAACACCTACATATTTATATTTTTGTTAGAGAAGTGTTCCCAGCTGAACAGTGAGTCGAAAGTATAGAATAAAGATATAGGTTATTTGAAGACGATATTACAATTTGGTATTGAGTAGACTCAGTAACTATTATTTATTTAGACAGATGTAGCCGATAGATATAGCTTGTTCTATACCGCGTACTCATGGTTCCTTATGTCGGGTTAGACAGACTAAAACAGCTAGAATTATTCGTCAGATACCTCACCTACGGCATACTGATGAGAGCTAATAAGCTCGAAACCTGTTTAAATCTGGTGGGCTGCTGACGAGTGACTAACTATTTGCTATTATAGGTTTTCAAGGTGTAATCCAATGCTGGTCGGGACATTAGCCCGCAGAGTATACAACACATAAGTGCAGAACTGCAGAAGAACAGATCAAAATATGTATTACATCTTACATCTATTAACACTATTACACTACCCATGCGAAATAACGGTAAAAATTGTGGTACATTTATTCTAGCATTAGGCAGATAAAACTGGAATTTTGTTTAAGAACATGAAAATTGATCATTCCCAATATTTGTTTACAGTCCGTCTGGCCATGAATTTATTTAAATAAGAATATTAACTCAGAAATGCATCTGCGGTTTGTAAATTAAATGAAAGCTGACTACAAAGATTAAGCTGTGAGACGCCAACTGGTGGATAAACTTCATATTTCTTATAATGAAGATATTTAAGAAAGTATTCTCTCCTGATCATCTATATATCTATCAAAATGTGCGCCCCATATAATACATAGTCAAGTCTCGACCTATCATACGCAAAAATGTAATTTAATGACATTTAAATCCAGAAAGTCTCGAAAATTTCTTATTATAAAACCTAAAGTTTTGTCTTTAGTCAACTTGTTTATATGAATATCAAAAGCAAGTTTTGAGTCAAATGTAACCCCAAAATCACGAACAAAGTTATTTGTTGTTAGCACCAAAGAGCCTAAATTGTAAAATTGAGAGTGATATTATTTTGATTTAACGAGAATGTGGAAACGCTATATTTATTATTGATAAATTATTGTCGTTACGTCAAGTACAAATGTTATCAAGTGCGGACTGGAACGCTGCACAATCATTCAAAGTACACAAGCAGCATTAATATTATCTACAATATCATTTATAAAGATATTGAAGAACAAAGGGCCCAACAGAGAACCCTGTGGAATTTCTGAGACAGTTGTGAAAGAAGATGACTGACGATGAAAGCACTCGGTCAATTTCTCAAAACTTGTTTCTAAAGCTTCCGCATTGTAAAACACACATTCAGTTAAAGAGGTTAGAGTGAAGGAAATCTTCCTCCTTAGCGGATGGATACGTTGACAAGTCTACAGATTCCCAGGTTAAAATCGTCACAAAAATATCTGGCGAACTGCCAAACTTCAGTATTAAAAACGTTACCATTTATTCGCATGCAAGATGTTCAGAATGGATTAATTATTTCTGTTGCCGCTTGTAACCAATCAAATTTTACAATTAATTTAGTAAAATAATTTGTAATACTTAATGTGAATAAAATTTGTTGAAAAGATACTTTTTGAAACAAACATTTTGGTTATTCAATAAATGTTGACATTTATCTGAGTTGAAAGTAACATTCGTCTGGGTGGAAAGTAATCACTCCGTCTGGATATATGTCGAAGTAAGAAATATGATCCTTCCAAACTTACTATAAGTTTGAAATACCAATTGTCACTCCAATGCTACTTAAAAACACGAATGTACAATATTTCTGTATTTCGTCTATGTAAGTTATCAACAAAAGTGCGAATGTGGCCCAATAGATTATTTTACAAGAGTAGATATTTCTGTTTTGCTCAAATGCCTGTTTGTCTCCAATGAATGTACCATATTCCTGCTTTTGGCGTTGTAATTATTTAAATGCAATTTGACGAATATGCCACATTCTTAGTTTTTTGGCACGTACACACTAGTTGTTCTAGCGTATCCGCGGTGTTGTGCCTTATTAAAGAAGAATGCAAAAAGAATAATGCAGCTTTCTTAAATAGTTGGCAATGGTTTAAACATTTAGAATACTAATAATAGTCTATAATAATACAACAGCAAACGGTTTTCAATATTTTATTTTCTTAGCAGCTCTACAAATATTTAAAATGCAATTATCTCAAAACCAATTTGACCTCGTATATTTACTACTTCTTAGTTGACCATATATCATAAATGCTTTATAAAAATGAATCAAATAGTGTAATTTGAGGTTTGACCAACTGACTCCATTATATCAAATAGGTAGGTAGGTATACAGGGTTAACTATGACTATGAGTACAAATATTTTAGGAGGGGATGGGGAAAAAAGAATTAACGGAATCACCCTTCAAAAAATCAAACTTATTTATAAAGCCAAATAAAAATTTTTCGATATTATTTTAAATCCTTAGTTAACGCCGCCAATGCTTGTTGGTTACATACTCTACAAGCATGCAACAGTCGCTCATTAGTCAGTATCCCTGTCATGTCATAATTGAATTCCTATGTTTACGTTGTCATTTTGTGTTCTTCAGTTTTTAGTGCCTTATTTTAATTTTTAAACGTTTTATAGTTATTAAATAAAGATATTTGTGTTAGGTGCAGATACTTTCTTACAATATAGTTCGCCGGTTTGGTTTTCTAGGTTATGTGACAAGACTCCCGCGGTTACATTAAAACGTCTATTATTCCTTTCCTTCGATTTTGTTATAATAAATAGGAATCTAATCTATCTAATTGTACCTACGGGAAGTGTCTTTTATCGGTAGTGAGTGGCTGCAATGAGCGAATATGTAGTTCTACCAGTTTATAACGAAATAAAGGAAAACGAATGCAAAATACTGGAGCTAAGTGGATTAACTGTTACCTATCTTTCAGGTATTATTACTAATACCTAAGTATGTTAATTTTGTGTCTAAATTTAGAAATGCTACAAAAAAACGACGATGGTAGTAGATATTGTTGACAGCTGTAAGTTTTATCTATGGGTCTAAGCCATCTCAGTCGATTCTTATCATAAGCGCCGACTTTCCGTAGGAAAAACGGGTTTTGCCCCATTTTTTAAATGTAGAGCTAACACTCTGGAATAATTTTTTATTGTTTTTAGGCCTCCCTGGACACGTGGTTAAATTTTTGTACTTAGTCATAGTTAACCCTGTATACATGATTTTTTTAATTAAAAGTTTCTGTATCTACCGTTAACGTTACTTCTAAAACCGATAAACAGCGTTTCTTTACCGCCAATAATACGGCCAGGAATACACTAGCCTCGTTCCCTCAACAAAATATATATCGTGTGGTGTAATGCAATCTGTTTGTAGTGCGCCGTGAAAGCAAAGTTACAATTGGAGCATACATACAGTTTTGTAAATCTATTGAGAAACCAAACTTCATAAGGTTAGTAAGGAGTAGATTGTGATCCAATTCGTCGAACGCGTTGGAAAAGTTAGTATATATAACATCAACTTGAGTATGATCATTCGTGGAGTTCGAGATAAATCGAGTAAGACGAAATAAATTTGTTGCAGTTGACCTTCCTTTTATAAATCTTTAAGATTTCCTTCATTTTCCCGGACACCCTGTATATTTGTTGTATAAGTTGTTTTATTATTTAGCCGCCAAAACGTTCTTATTACTACTACTACTAATGGGCACTTGGATATAGCAAAACAGATCTTCTTAATTTTTTGAAAATAATAATTCATATTAAAACGAATTGTATATTATACATTTGTCGTACTTCTTAGTGAGGGGCAGTGGTATCAATTACAGCACTAGACGAAAAAATGTATTTGGTAACCGATGCAAAAATACTCCGCATAGGATTTCTTCATCCCGTAATGGTAAAACGAATTGATTATCTTAACATCTGTACGAGTGGTTGGCATCCTATCGAAAAGAAGTAGTTTCGGGGTAACTACCCCATCTCCTGGGAGCGACTTAACGCTCGATTAAGGTCGCTTAGGGAATGTAATACACTTGCTAACATGTTCACATTTACTCACTTAATGAATTACATTATGTGACAAACAAATAAAGATCTATTATGTTACTTAGTTCGCCGGGATTGATGTAATTGGTTTCAATGTAGTACTATGGCGGCTGTTTTTATCTGTCACTCACGTCAATTAACTAGGCGAAAAACATAAGGGCGTAAAACTGAGATGAATATGTTAAAACTTGATTTCATTTAGGTATCACTGATTTGATCGACATTCGGTACGTACAGGGTGTTTTTAAATGAAGTAGCAGAAATGAGACCATAAATTTCTTAGGTGAAAACCCAAGCATAGACCTTATAAATCATGGACGCGCCCAAAACCGTTTTCTGTCTATACAAATCGTTGATGCTCAGATATGTGCGACAGAGATAGACCTAGCCCGGGCAAAAACCCACAGATCATTGGCCGAAAAAAACAAAAACCGTAAATGACAGACGTATGACATTTACGGTGACAGACCGACTCCACCATGGTTTATGAGTTTTTAAAAACTATTGCTAATAAACACACTAAACACAACTAAATCACAAAAGGCACACAAATCATTAACAATATTAACAGGAAAGGTTTTGTCAGGTTATGTTTATATATTTTTCTGTCATAGAACATCTGTTTTTTCCCGGACTAGCTTCATCCATCTTGTACACATCAGAACACCGGACCTCTCTTTCTAGGGCCTGTCCATGATTTATAAGGTCTATGATCCCAAGTCGCATAATAAAAAAGATAAACGCCTATTTAAAATAGTAAAATTATGTTAATAAAATAATTGTTATTATGTTTGGTACATGCTATTGCAACACTAAGAAGAAACATGATACAAATTATCTTAAAACTTTTTTATTAGTCAATTCCTCTCAGTGCACCTAAAAAACCGGAACAGAATTAAATTTATGGCATTGCTTTGTTAGTTATCTCCCCCAGAATTGCAAAATACCCAAATCAAAGTTATTAATTTTCAATAAACCTCTTTCAAATTGCAATTCGGAGTTTCTTTCACCACGAAATAATCACTGACATAATTACGAGGCTTTGACATTGAAGAGGCCCCAAACTTTTCAACGGTATCGTTTTCACAGCACAAAAATTCAGACATCTATCTGGGCACAGACTTCTTAAGTAACTGCAGTTGATGAATGGTGAAATATAAAATAAAGACGCGGAGCGAAATTAATACTTCTTTTACATTCTTTAAGCGAGGGAGGTTGGTTCGCCGCAAGGGGAGCGAAAAATAAGACGTTCGGAGGGTAGATTTACCAACTTAAAAATATCCGAGTCTCAGAAGGCTGCCAGTAAGGATGTCTGAATGAAGGACTTAATTTGCAGCCAGATATGAATTGTAAAAATAGTGTTTGTTATCTGGAACATCTAATAGGAAAACTGGAAACTTCAAGATTAGGAAGTTTCATTAAGAATAATAATTTCCTGGACTAGATGTGCGGGAGCGGGGGTGGCATATTATTAATTAACAGGCTAGATATTAAATCGACTATTGGATTACATTTGCATTGGTAGATAATTATTTTGCTAACTGTAGGTATCTTCTTGCATTCTACTTGTAAACTTTCTTAATATAAGATGAAATTTGAAGATATAGTTGATAATTGAACTAATTTTAGTGCACATAGTAATGGCAATAAAATCATCTAATAGTGTCTATAAAGTCACTTATTTGAAACAAAAATAAATATTTGTTGTTACAGAGCTATATAATTAGGTATCCAACATGAAAACCTATCGTAGCCTTAATATAAATTTTAACTAAAGTGAAAAATTACAAAAGCTAATGCGATAGAAGATGGGATTGCAGCAATAAATCAAAACTTAAAAAAATAACCACTGGTCGGTTCGTTTAATAAAATTGTATTTCTCTCTGGAGCTTATTTAATGGTGATATTTTGCTGTTATTTAATTTTGCTAATGGTAGAAAATATTTCCTTCAGCGTGGAGGTCATTTTTTCCGAGAAATATTTCTGAATCTACATCTCACAATTGCTACAATAAAATTATCTTGGCGACTAACAATTGGAATTGGAAATGGACGGGGGGCACTTTGAACATCTTCTGTAACTTTGTTTTTTGTTTGTTAAAAGCTTCCTTTGTCGGTTTATTTCTAATAAAATAAAATGTTTGAAAAACAAATAGTGGTCCATATCTCTGCAACCGTTACTTTGCGGACCCATGTTTATTAAGACTTTTCTGCTTATTTTGGTTCATACTATTACCTCCTGAAATATTTTACACTCTTTTTTTAACACCCTGTATATATCCACTTGTATGAAGTTTAAAATTTTAAATATATTATCATACTTAATACAGATTAGATTGTTTCCGTGCATCTTTATCTTATTCTGTATTCGAATGCATAACTTGTTCCATTACTGGTTATTTTGCAGTTTATTTAGTTCGACTTTGCCTCGTCAAACAAAACGGTAAAAAAACAAAGCCATTAAGATAACTCTGCCAACTCAAGGAGTGCTAGGAAGAAAATGTATCCATATTTTCACTGTTGGCAGATTACGTATCAGTTTTTGTCCCGGCCAGTTAAGCATTACAGCAGAAGCCATAAATCGCCCCGTTAAGGCCCTTTCGGGAAGCTCCGAGACAAAGGACGAATAAAACGAGTTATAACTAGTAAATTTTGGTCTTGTAATATTGGTAATGCGGCCATAACATCCAATCAGCGGGGATTTATGGACGGCGGACCTTGTAAATTTCACTGCGGGCGGTTTCCAAATCCAATTGTGTCAACATTGTAGATTAAGCCGATTGTTGGCCGGGACCATCGGAAAGATGAGTATACAGAGTGTGGCGCTGATGACAAATAATAGTACAATCATAGATTTGTTATGGTTAATCAACTACAAGGTGCTCTGCATAAGAAACGACACAGAGAAGATGCACGTAGGGGATCCCAAAATATTGCAGTTTAACCAAAGATACCGATGAGTTACAGACCTTCAAAGTGGGGTCAAATATTTTGAAAGAAATTAATATATTACTGTAACTTGGAATAACCACATTTGGTATATGATTTAGGTTGATTACTGGTTTTCTTTGAAATATTACAAGGTGTTTATTGAAAAGGAATCGCCCCTAAAATTATACCAAACTTTTTTCCAAGATCGAATTTTAAAAAATCAAAATATTCCGCGTAGAATTTAATTTGAAACGCTTTTTTACTTTTGCTAAATTTTAAAAGATTTTAGGGTTTTCAAGAAAAAAATACAAAATTAGATTTTAATAGTGTTATATTTATACATATTTATTATATTAGAAGAAATAAAAAAGTCAGTAGTAGGTTTTGTCTTTAAAATTTGACAGTAATAAAACTATGAAATAAAATTAAAACTAAAGAAATTTTTCAAAATGAGCACCATTTTCTCTGAAGCATAAATTTACTCTTCGCCGAAAATTGTACTTTAGGTGCTCTGTCTCATAAGAGGATATTCTTCAAATAATGGTAACTCTAGGTTTCACTTAATTTTACACTGATACAAAATTGTCTGTAATTTACATAACTTTACGTTCGCAATTACTCGACCGTAAAAGTTATGTTCCAACCTCTAAATGCAAATTATAGATTTTCATCCCTTTCTCTAAAAGTGTATTGTTCATCCATCATCAAAAATCTTATATTTCAATTACATTAAAAAATGTGTTGAAATGTTTTTCCTGAAAATAACATATTATTCTTGAAATATTTATATATATATTCCTTGGTTTTTGCCAATATTTGTAGATATACATCTGCGTGAAAGTAAATATTTTTAACTCAATTTTTGGTTACATTAAATTTACGTAACTACAACTAATGTTAATATATGTAGTAAACTATTGCTATTTTGTGACGAAGTTAAATATTCTGTTTGATATGAATATTGTTGTATGGTTTAGAGACAGAGGTAATGACGCAGTTTTGATGCAAACATCTATTCAATTTCTATTATATTTATGAATTGTATAACATTTAAATTGGCATAATCGGCAAGTGTACACGTTACAAAATATGATTTTATACTTACTTTTTCCGAATATCTCACTAAAAGTCCTGATTAATCACACATGTTTGTCTACCACACCTTAACACAACTAAAACACATAGAAATTAGATTGATGTGCCCCTGCGCATGTGCAACAGAAATCGCACGAACAAATTTGTAAAATTTTATAATAAATTGAGTAAATGGAAATAGTTCCAAAGTCTTTAAAAAATAAAGATAGTTATTCTTCCATTATGCGAAAGTAACCTAACCTACAATGTTTTTTGAAGGTGTATTTAGTCGGTCAATTCGGTGTTCCATTCAGTTGTCGTGTCGCCTACCTTTATGTGAAACTACACAAAAAGATTCAGGATGCTTTCATTTTTATGTGTTTACACATAAAGGTAACTAATAATTGAGTAGTGACTGTATAGATAGTACTCAGTACCAAAATAAGTAGGTACGTATTTATAGAACACCTAAGTAAGTTGTTAGACAAATATACGCCACAAGGGCGGCCTCAAACGGAATTTCTTATATATACCTCAGGGAGAACATTTGAAAGCCTTGGATTAGATTAGATTAATAGATTAAAATTTCCCGCAGCGTTCGAATTTCTTTTTATGTTTTCAATTTAATTCTCTCCGTGTGTTCCCCCTATTCGTACGTTCATTTTAGCTTAACAAGTTAATTCGAATTCCTTCGTTATGTGAAATTCCCGAGACAAGTTTTCGAGTAGGACAGCTCCGCGTGAATGGAAAATGCGAAAGGAGGATTTGAAACCTGTTTTCTGTTTCCGAAATCCCCTAGATTTCCTCGGGGTTAGCACAAATCAATTTTCCGCAGGATGCCTTCAAAACCACACCTAACGTTTAATTTCATGTCGAATATATTACTGCCGTATATGTTAAAAATGTTTTTTCCATAAATACAGCACATTATCAGTTCGAAATACGGTTGATTCAGTTATAATGTTATTCATTTTAATCACGTATTGGGAACGCTTAAAAATGACAGAAAATCGAAAAAAAAAATTACTCGACCCATTAAATTGGAGTAAATCAACCCACAGCCCCGGTAAAGGACACTCCGTGTTGACAGACAATTCCTAGTCACGACATAACAATGTTGAGCTGTAAAACGAACAACGTCACACCTGCGTTGCTTCGTCACAGCTAAATATTTCAATTCTTTCATAATAATCTATTGTCCGTTAATTATATTTGATTTTAACACTAGTAATAATAGCCACGCAAAATGTGTTGATTAAGTACACGCTTCCCAAACTCAACTTTTATTAAAAGAAAATAAAGCAGTGGCATTTACCTGTTTGAATTTGTATTCCAAAATTGCTAATCAAAATGGCACAACGCATTTTATCGAATAAAAAGGTCAGAACACCAAATATACAAAATATACCCTCAAATACACAACAACACACAATTATTTGCAAAGCGATTGCAGAATGCAGATATCCTAAAGCAAAGTCTGGAGCATGTCTAGACGGTATTCTAACTTTTGGAATGTGCTGCTGGTTGCATATTTACACTTCTCTCTACTTCATCGAGATATAAATGTACAAGCTATTGCGATAATAATGGTACTCCCTTAAAACGATTTTTGATGAATTTTTTGTTAGATCTCTATTGGTGAGTGGAACAAATAGAAGCTTTTGCTAAAGGTTGGAAGTAGATTTCATTACAAATACATTAGCAGTTTAAAATAAGTCAGCAAATTCATTTTAAAGAATGGTGTTGTTATGTATGGCAATAGATACTTGCGAAAATGTTTAAATTTGGCAACGTCGCACCCAGGCGATCAATGAGTTGTTCTCGGAGCAGTATGAATCGGTCAGTGACAGCCTGAAAAGGGGTTTACATAATGATTTGAAAATATTTTTTTTCGCGTAAATATGCATTTAATTTTTTTTAGTCGCATCTTATTATTCTCATTTTTCCCTATCTCCTCTTAAAATTAACGACAATATGACTGAATTGCCATTTGTTTTGTATCAAACATTGTGCATGAGTATAACAAAGAGAGTGGAGAGAGAGAACGTGAAAATTTTTGCCCTAAATAATTTCCTAGCGCGTTGACAATTCCATTTGATTAAACTTACTTATGGAAAAACAATTTTACGGTGAAAAGAACTCAATATTTTCCACACACTTGACACTGACGTACCATTTTCTTAACAATTTGATTAAAAGATTTATTTAAAAAACAACGAGAAGCCAAAAATACAATTCCGACTAACAGCAGCACTGCATACCGAAATTTACTATGTGTAGTGGCGGAACGGGTGTATCAATGAACACGTGCTTAGAGGAGTAACAACATTGCCATACTTCCTCTAAATTTTATTGATATGCAATGGCCAAGGAATAAATATATTTAATAAATCATATAACTATTGCCTTGGTGCAAAAAAGTGTTAGTATAATTATATTTAAATTGTAATTAAGTACAATATATGACCATATATGCTAGAATTATTTAATTAATTTAAGCCAAGCACTAACGTAAATCTGCAAATTGCTGTAGAAATGCAAATGTGGCAACTCTTGAAATTCAATCTTTGTAAGAAACTTTTCAGGTGTTGAAACAAGTAGAATGAAGTTATGTGATTACCTCAAAATGTAAACAATTACGAGTACTTTTTACTAATAAATCTATGCAAAATCACAGTGGGAATTAATAAACTCGAAATAAATCTGATACATGTAACGTCATTTGATATAGTGTACTACACTTAAAGTTCAAATATCACTGAAATCAGATGCACTACTCCATACAACAGTTTCAACATTCAAAATGCCACACAAACATGACCATATACCGGTGGAATAATGGGCTACATCAGCTGTTAACATTTCCATGTGAGCAGACCTTCTGGGGTGCCATCACGCTCTCAAAAAAAAATTACAGCTGCCATTGGACGAATGGGACGCATTGGAAATATGTCTACCTAACTCTGTGTACACAAAGAATAAAATTATTAACCCTTGGCACGTAACCCTTTGATCGGGCGTGTCCGGTAAGTATAGGTATAGGTGAGCCGTAAAGAGTGATGGTGGAGATATCCCATTGCCCGTATACGTCGGGTAATAGGAGTCGTAATTATCATGTTAAAAGGTAATGACAGGTTGCCGGTAAAATGGGAGGTGTGTTGACAGATGTTTACCCAATACATACAATCGCATTCGGGTTGATGTATCCATTTGTGTACGTACAATAAAATTAATTCTATGTATATTACCTGTAGTGACGGTTCGGACAAATTTTGATTTGTTTAAACATAACTGAACGTTATTCTATTATAATTCCGTTATATGCGTCTGTCTTAACACTTTATCGTGCAAGTCCATGAAAACAATTCAAACGTTAAACGTGTTTAACTTTTTACGGATTGTAAATTATTACTTTATAAATATTTATAATATTTGGTATTTATTACTATAAATAACATTATGACTGTCACAAATAATTATAATTAAATTAATAGTAATAATACAAATATTGTAAATAATTTTGACATAAAAATTACAGTCTATAAAAAGAAAACCTGTTTAGTTGGTAATATAGGCTTAATGAAATTGTGGAAGCAACCATAACAACATTAAAAATAATAATAATTGTTATTATTATATTATAATATTTATTACTACTACTAACTACACACTATTTGAACCAAAACATCGCTGTAACAAGTTGAACAAGATAAAGATTGAGATTATATTTGTAGATAATAACATGACGCAGTATGTAATGATGTTTTATTTTGTTATTAAACGATATTTCTAAATTTAACAAAATATATACTTCGGTGTCACAAAATACTCAGTCGTGTTGTATGACTGATTAAATTTAAACGGCTCTTTATTGAATAAACTGTTTAAATCAATAATTTCCAGGTTTGATCTATTTTTCAAAATTGTATAGCTAAGTAGTTGAGGATCAAATGAAATAGTAATCATGGAATGACACATTCAAGATAGGTTTTCGAATGAAAACGACCATTGTTACTTACCTATTTCTACCACATCTTCATGATACAAATTCTCATTTTCCAGTTTACACCATACTTTTTTATGCTTCGTTTTCCCCCTTCCACATACTAAACAATGTGTAATATTTACAACGGTTTTTGTTATTTTCACACAATATCTTAACCTACTACTTTGCAATACCCTGCATGTATAATTAATATTATTCAAAATATTTAATTGTGAAACGCCAATGTCGAAAGTCAAATCAAATCTGTCAAGATAAATGTAAATTAAAAACAGTTATACTTCATCTCAATCATTTGTGCTTATGCTATATTTATATATTTAAAACGATAGCATAAACAGCAAATGTTTGAATGAAGTAGGTCCTCCATTTGTTATCAAAAATGTAAAACGCAGTTTTCTGTGGCACACTGATTATTTCATGCATGAACTATATTTTGATTGTATTTGACCTACCCTGTATACAGGTTTCCAACGAGGCATGAAGGTGTTGGGCCCCTACAATAGCTCTTCAATAATAAGAATTCCTCAAGGCTATCCTTTATGTTGGGGAGCAAGTTGTGGAATGTTTTTATTCCACGTTCTCATCATTGTTTTTAACAGAACGTATCAGATATCCTCTTTAAAATTTTTCAATAAAGGTGTCACGCGAGATACACACATATTTTGTTTATATGACCCAGATCCCTCGGTCTGCCCTGCTTCTGTGAAGAAGGATGCGAATAATCTTACTTTACTATGTCGTTATTTTCTCTAAATTATTTAATTACTGGAAAGTGTAACCAGGTTGTGAATAGTGAGATAAAATATAGTTTGTAGTATAGATACTAGTAAATCGTTGTATAAATACCCTGTATAAATTATTTTATATAAAGCATATTCAGCTTTATATCAATTGATTTGATTTCCATCAGAATATAGGCCTATGTAGCTTATACATATGTAGAAAAGTCTTTAAGTATAACATAAAAACATACTAAATCATTAAAGTTTTTATTTTAAAGTTTACCTCATAAAATAAGAACCGATCGGGCACAACATATGTTGATTTCTCAATTTTTGACATAAAAGAAAACAATTAATCTGATCTTTCATTTAACATATGAGAAAACTGTCGATTTTGAATATTATTTAGGTACGTAGGTTAGATTTGATTATGATACTGGCGACTCCGCCATAATATAGAATTCCTTTTGGGAATATGATTTCGTCAAATAGCTAAGTTTAGCTGCTAATCAATGGCTATGCCTATGCAATACCGCTCAATCAACACAAAAGAAACCTGCTGTTTTTGCAGACACTATATTATGATATATCTATATTTAACATGTAACATTTATTATTTATTTTTTGCACACTGGTATTCAGTCATATATGCGAAATAATGTTAGTTATTGAGAAAGATTTCTATAAGCATATTTTTCAAATGTAGGTATAAAGGGAAGCATATACAGTGTGGAAGAAAAGTATGGAATAAATTAATTATTTCTAAAACAACGAAGTTTCATGAAATTTCTTCGGAGACGTCGATTTTGCTTTTTAAAGAGACTCTTTTTTCTATACCAACGCATTTCCGACGTTCATTTGTTTTCGCGTGACGACGTCATCGAATATTTTTTTAAATAGAACCCCTAAATTGTTTCATCAGATTCTTGTAGAGCTTAACTTGGTGAATTCAAAAATGTATAATTTCAACACTTTATTCCTTCAACTTTCCGAGAAAAAAAAAACCGATCCAATAAAATCGGCTTGAAAAAAATGTGAATATTTCCATTTGTGTCTGTGATGGGCTGGTTGAGAGTAAAATGGATATAGTGAATTCATCGGCAGTATCACAAAATAAAGACTCTTTATTTTTAAAACAATTTAACAATAAGTAACTAATTAATTAATTAATTAATAATTAAATTCTGGCTGCCTCAATCGTATTTGACCCCCTAATTTATTATTTTGTTTTATTAGATTGCATGTTAGAATATTACATCTTTTGATAGCAAAAACAACAAATTAAATCAAGTCACCTCAGAAACTATTTCTGGCAGCTAAACAAAATGTAATCAGAATTGACATCTGTCAACTGCAGCGTTTATTGAATCGGTTATTATTTTTTTACTCGGAAAGTTGAACGAATAAAGTGTTGAAATTATACATTTTTGAATTCAGCAAGTTAAGCTCTACAAGAATCCGATGGAAAAATATAGGGGTTCTATTTAAAAAAATATCCGATGACGTCATCACGCGAAAACAAATGAACGTCGGAAATGCGTTGGTATAGAAAAAACAGTCTTTTTAAGAAGCAATATCGACGTGTCCGAGGAAATTTCATGAAACTTCGTTGTTTTAGAAATAATGAATATATATATTCCATACTTTTCTTCCACACTGTATAAGAAAATTTATATTACCTATTCAGTAAAACTACATATATTTTACAACTCCAACCTAAAAATTACAATATATTGTTAAGTGTGCAATGTTAGTAAAAATCTTATGTGCCCTAGGTTTAATTTCGGATAGCTCAGAATCAATCAAATATCTTATCACTTAGCTTATTTTCTAGCGCCAGCCCGAAGCATAACACTTTAATATTTAATATAATAAACAGTTCTTAAGTTGTTTTATGTTGCTTCAGACACTATTAAACAAACATAAAACAAGATAATCAATACTAGATTAGCATGAGAAACCCTTTTCTCTGGGGCGGTTCAGTAAAGTTTTGATTTCAAGGTAAGGAAAATTTTATATTAATTTATTTTCTTTAATAATGATACTCAAAATTATTATTTTTTATATATATATAAAGAACTTTAATAAATAGATAGCTTTCAATTTTTCATTTTTAAATTAACATTACCCTACGCAACCTGCGCTAACTTAAATTGATAATTAAGAAAAACAATGTTCTTATTATTATTAATACAATTCTTAATTTTTAGGTCCCATAAACCAACCTTTTAAAACACTAATTAGTCAAATTCTTTACCTTCCCAATCTTCTCAGTTTTGATTTTTCTTCTGCGCTTGCCCTTATTTGCTCGCCTTCTAGTACTGCTTCCTGCTAATTTTTAAATTTCGCTCCTCCAAATAAGCTGAACTGGCAGATTTCCTCTCGGCCAACTCAGAATTGTCAGCACACCGTTTTCATCTACTTTTTGGACATTATTTTTAATAGTTTTTACCTTTTTGTGGTTTTCTCGCTGTGATGTCTCTCCAGTGATAGGGAAAATAGTGGTTATACCACCTAATTTATTTATTTATTTATCTTGTTGTGGACAAAAAAGGATTGTATAACAATAGTCAAAAAAACATATAATAACTTAACCTAAGACACAACAGGAGAAAAAAATTCCAATAAAGAATAAAAACAATTATCTACTAAAAATGATTTCAGTTTTTGTTTAAATTGAAATACTGTAATCTTATCAGTCTTGAGTTCACTCGGTAAATGGTTATATATCTTAAATCCCAAACAATCTGGTGAATTAGCTGTTATGGTATATTTTGCAAAAGGAATTCGGATATCATAGCATTGTCTGGTATTGATTGTATGTATATCCTTATTGAGAATTAAAGACTCCTTATTATTATATATGTACACAGACATTTCAAAAATAAATAATGACACTAACGTAAGAATAACATTAAAATTCTTAAATTTACTTTTTCTTCGGCCCTGAGATATTAGATTTTACAGGAACAATGTTAATTTCGCTTGGAGGTTATATCTTTAGACTCAGTTACACATTTTCTTAATATTTCTTTGCAAACATTTTTCTACTAACTAAAATTCTGGCGTCCCCTAGTCTTTTTTCAAATCAACAACCTTTTTCGTTTTTGTCCTCGTTACTACGCTATGTCCAAGCGGTATATCGATGAGAGATTATAATGCACACAAATTCACTTTACTTTTTATATTTTGATATCTATCTGTTTAATAACTTCTTAAATTTTACTAATTAAATGCTTATCATTTTGACCACACTGTCAGTTTCATCCCTTCAAAATTATTTTCATGTACATTGATTTTATTTTATTTTTAGTAGGTATTCTAAATACTATGCTAAACATTTTTAAATTCTTCTCTTTTATGCAATGACTGAACCTTCTATTATTTATATTTCTTCATATTAATATTTTGTGTTCATTACAATATAATTCAATATAAATTATAGCTTCGGATATTTACGATGAAATTTAGCGAAATGATTAAAAATGACAAAATAATATGAAGTTTTATCCCTGTAATATTACAGTGTACTTACTTATTTCAGTTACAACATTTTTACGTAATTTTACATAACTTTGCGCAGATCAAAAATTGCCAGCGTATACCTACTTATGTGAAATTTCAGACAAATTATCAACTAAAACTACCTTTGATAACAATTTCTTTTGTGATTATGTCCAAGATCAAATGCGGCCTGCTTAATAATAACATGCCGCCCCCTCTCCCGCACAAAGTTCCCGACTTCAGGGCTAATCGTCGTGATTAGAATGGAAGAATGGGATAGAGATAATATTGTTATATATTATTATTATCGTTATCAAGACGCTACGTTAGTATGAGCCTGTATAGTATTTTATAAGTTATCCTGTTGGCGTGCAGGAACTTTTTGTGGTCGTTAGCGGATGAAAAACGCGAGCCTTTTAAAAATATTGAAAAATCCAGCGAGCGCTTCCATTAGCAATTACGCTCCTCGTTACAAATAAAGTGAAACGCAGCACCGTTCCCCCTCGGCTAGCAACGTGGGGGGAAGCCGTATAATAATTCTTCCGATCCCCATATTTTGGAGTTATAACCGAGGCGCGGGGCACGAGAATCGTCCCAAGCTCATTATCAACATCCCCTCTCGCCACATCTTGAGTTATCCAGGAAGCCAGACCCCGCTGCATTCGCCAAGCGGCCATATTGGCTCCGGTTCCTTGCCTTTTATAAATTATTTACCATAACCGATACAAAGAAATGACGGAGAACGTGGCTCTTGCCATCGAGTTGATCAAAAACGTTATAATTAAGTATGTACTCTTTTAAACAAATTGGTTCATTATCTAGTGTACATGAAACGATCATCATAGGAAAACAAATAATTTTATAGATAATCTAAAAGCAATTGTAGGGTATACAGGGTGTCCCGAAAATACATGTACCAACTGAACCAAAGGCTCTTGGTTGGGTTTATGGAGTGTTTTGCTAAGGAAATCGGTGTCAAAAGTGTTAGGACTTACATGGATAAGTTTTAGTGATGTGTCGACCAAGCTATTTTTGTATAGCAGTTGCTTCTGCTACTGCTACTTTTATTTAGCAGTTAAAAATAGCTGCTATTTTAATAGCAGCTAAATAATATATTTTAGTGCTCTTTTGGTTAGATAGCTCGTACTAGCATTTAGCGGCTTAGCGAGTTAGCAGACAGCGAAGTGCAATAATAATTAGTAATACTCCATACTTTCAGAGGTACGATAATAGAAGAAAACTGAGAAATATAAAATATATCCGTTGTTTGCTGTAGATACAATTATTGCGAGTAAGGATAGGATTTTGCAAAATGAAAGGAAAATTTGTATTTTTATTGATATAGGTATCGCGAATGACGTAAATATATGGAAAACGATAAATATTATATTTGAAAAATTACGTGTCGCAATTAAATAAGACTCTCGCATAATTCTTACGATATTCTAGCATACAAATAAGAAACATGGAACTTTATTATGAATTTGGTAAGTGGTGGTTATTCTCGACCGGTTATGGTCCCACTCGGAGCTCACACGTAACTATCGATATGGTCGATCGTTGACAGTGGTCGATTGGTAGGTAGGATCGGTCAGTTTTACTTAATCTTTCAGTCAAGTGGAAGTGAATTTATAATTAATTCTAGTTCACTAGAACTGGACCCTGGATGTTCTTTTTCAGCAACTGTTCATTTAAATATTACCCCTCTTTATGTTTGCAAGACTTCTTGTGTTGCAATATTTCTTGTTTCGCAAGACGTCTTTTTTTAATTTTGTCTTGGTCTTATCTTAGTCTGGTTTTGGTATTTTCTTGTCTTGTCTTGTGAGATCAAGAAAAAGCAAGATAAGATGCCAATACTAGTTTCCTGACCACCAAATACCAAACCATCAGGCATTTGCTAGCACTGGCGTTTCCTTCGGAAAACAGACAAGTCTGACAAAGAAAAGTTGAAGGTGAGGATCATACATAAACAGTTCGGAACATTGAACGAGAAGAGGAAATTCTGGAAGTAGCTGAAGAACAACCAGGTATCAGCACCTCTGGCTTACAACGTGACAACAATAATTATTGTAGTATCCATGTCACATCCATTTTGCCAATTTATTCGCATGAGATAACGCCTTGGAAATCCACCATTATCGAAGGTTCCGACCGTACCAACAGTAATACCAGCAACAGGAACCGAAATCAATATTGACGGGCCCAGGGATACAGACAGCGGGTCCGACCCCGTTGAGCTTAACCCGAGAACAACAGGGGAAACTCAAAGAATTATTTGACAAAATATTCTCTCTAGCCGTGTCATACGGTGGAATGTAGTACTTAGGAATTACGGAAATGTACAAGGATTTACTAAGGAATTACTACCATATATTGAGATATAGGAGTATTTACTAAGAATTTTCAAAAATATAAATTGAGGATTTATTTCAAAACGTGGATGTGGATGTACAGTTATAAGCCAACATATTCATCTATTGACCGAGTCAAAAACTGTACGAAAAAAGGAAATATGAACGCAAATAAAGTATAAAGATGTGTCCCGCAAGGTATCATGTTTGGGTCATTAATTATTGTTTTGTACGTATTTAGATGACTTTTCTCATTATCTGCAATTACTGTAACTACTATAATATAAAATTATATGTAACCTGAGCATGGATGCAAGTTTTAGACCTCGAAACTAATCCTCATATTTAATATCAAATAAAGAATCTAAAGTTTTTGCAAGATTGTCTAGTGACTAATCGCACGACATCATTTGGAATTATTTCCTGTATAGATATCGCAGAATTCCAATTCAAAAACTATAAAACTATACGATGAAGGAAAATATGAACGCAAATTAAAATATTAAGAGGTGTCCCGCAAGATATCATGTTAGGTCCATTATTGTTTTGTACATATTTAGCTGACTTTTCTCATTATATGCAATTACTATAATAATTATATTCCTACGTTTGCTCAAAGAACCATTTTCATATGAAATGGTATATAACCTGAGGATGAGATGCAACTTTTACATATCAGAATTAGTCGTTATATTTAATATCAAATAAAGTATTGAGTGAGTGAGACTGATAATCTTTTCTAGTGTTGGCAATCTTGCCTTGTTATTTCTTGGTCGTGCAAGGCAAGGCAAGGTTAAAAATAGTCTAAGCGACAACATAAGAAACATTGATACGGCAAGAAATTTGGCAAATATAAGAAGGGGTAATATTTAAGTGAAAATTAGCAGAAAAAATAAATATTGCATTGTAGTATATTATCTGATGGATATCCAATATGTAAAATTATTTCTAAAATCAAAGTTTATTGAATCCAGGTTCATCTCTGCTGAATTAGAACTAATTATAAATTGACTGCCACTTGACTTAAAGATTCTGTTTCGTCTATTTCGTGTATTATGTAAAACTGGATCAACCATATCGATAGTTCCATGTGAGCTCTGAGCGGGACCGTAGCCGACCGAGAGTAACCACCACTGTTACCAAATTCCTCATAAAGTGTCATGTTTCTCATTTATATGCTAGAATTTCGCAAGAATCATGCAACAGTCTTGCAAAAATACGAGACAAGAAATTTGCGTTTTGCGAAGATCGAGCAAAAAGAAGAAGCACAGAAACTCTTGTTTTGTAAGTCAAGACAAGAGTTTTTCAAATTTTGCAAAATTTCTTATCTCAGCCAACACTAGTCGGTTGTCATTTCCAAAACTATTACTATAATTTGTTCTGTGACCTTGAGGTTACATATGGCAGCAAACTCATCAAGCTGATGGTATTTACAACAACACAGAGGAATAATTTTAGAAATGTTTAAATGTAATTAAATTAATTTTCAATTTTCCTAAGAAACGCTTGCTCGACGGTTGATGGAAAGAACGGATATAAGAAAACAGATTGTTTAGAAAATCCTTTCAAAAGTTAGCGGCTCATTACCAATTACATCCCAGCGTTGCCGTAAATATAGATTTTAAGTAATCCATCCTCGCACGCCAATTATTCCCTTTGAACGTCGCACCACAAAGGTAGTAAGCGGTCGTTAAAAATGACAAACCACATGGAAAACATTCCATTTTCAAAGCTTTCTTGCGCGTTTGTCCTTTGAGACGCCGGCAGCCACTAACAGACGAAGCAGGACCGCGTCGCGGCGGCTAAGCCTGATTCGATTCGGGACGTATTAATAGGTAACTAATTAGTTGTTGGCGGTTGACGAGAACAACGCTGCCAGAGACCCTCATTAGCAATGTTATGACAGTTAAAAGTAACAACACGCCAGCCGTGGCGCCAGGATTGGTCTACTTGATATTATGTTTCCACTTGCTTCCGCTCGTTTGTTTTTACAAGACTAATAGTTCGTCTATGAGGATTACCAACGATATCAGACCAACACATGTACGATAATCGGTAGTTGAAAGCTGCAGACAAGCGATGAAAGAGTAAATCTACAATATACTGATGATTCTGTCATAATTTTACAAATTTTATAACCAATCATACCAACTACAATCTAAGAGATCAAAAATTGTTATAGAACTTATGAAATATAGCAAGTTGCTCGAGTTAAAATGATTTACAAATGAAGAAATAGGCAAATACGAGTGAAAAAAAAAAACTGCTCAAGTATAACAAGCGGAAAGAAAGATATACTAATATAAAGATTGATAAACTTATTCCAACGCTAGCTTAATTTCACTGTTCGTAATACTTTATTGAAAAATGAACTTATTCTTGTATAATAAAAACATATATTCTTCACGAAAACTAATATACTTAATATGACAGTGTTATGTTTACTTAAAAATTTTATTTATTTAGATAATGTGACTTATTGGGTCAACAATTGTTATACTCAAAATAAGGTAATGTTTTCATTGTTTGAAGTTTTAATTGACTTGTACAAATTAATGCATATATTTGAAATAATACATATTAAATAATTTTTAATAAAGTAAATAACAAAATTGCATTAAGAAAAAATTAAATTGAAGTATACTCGTAATTAGTATTTCAGTATTCTTGCTATATTGTGTTCCTTTTTGGAGTAGATATTACTCTAGCCACTTTTTCTAAATAATGAAATACTACTCAGTAGTATTTAAGGAACGAATTATAGCAAACTGTCAAAGTCATTGATTAGCAGCACACCAGACATATACCGCTTTTGTGCTTGTTAGCTCTCCTCAGGTGGCGAGGCAAGAGACGACTTATATGACAGAAGGGAACTAGAGTAGACGTGATGCAACATGTAACTACATCTTGTGGCCGCATGATGAACCTGGTGGTTCACCTGCACACACAACTTTAATACAATTTGTAGTAATTAATTCTACAATTTTGTCTCAATGCTTTTGATAATGTTCACCATAAGTATTGTATTATTTTACACTGTAGCCGCATTTTAAATTTTACAGTATGGCATTTATTACAAAATATTAATAATTTTATTTCGTGCAAATCTATAAACCTACAATTTAAGGAAGAATAATCTATTTTATAATTAATATTTTATTCATATTTTGACAAAATATTATTTTTTAAGTAAATCTTAAATTTAATGTCATTTCAAGAAAGAAAAGTGTTGAATTAACTATAAGAATGCTTGGATGCCATGAATATGTAATGTAATGTAATTACTGCCTTTAGAGAAAATAGAAATATTTTGATAGAGGATAGAGAAAAATAAAAATCGAAATATAAAGCAGAAACATTTTTTTATATACTATATTAAAACCCTATTTATCGGCGTCCATGGCCGCTCGTACTCACATTTAAATTTCGCATATATTAAGGGTAACGATGCAGCGCTGCGTTGCCACTTGTATCAGTTTAACCTGCATTTAAAACAAACTTTTTTTACAAAATATAGATGATTATTGTTTATTATTTGCAAAAAAATAAGCAGAACATGGTTTTTAAGTTACTGCTCACAATGGCTTAACATATTTAATTTCTTTCTTCTATAAGAAATTCTTTTCAACAATACGCATTTTCTGTATTATGACAATAAACATGTCAGACAGTATCCTGCATCTTAGCTATGCAACCATCAACACAATCATATCATGTCTTGCTAGTAATGAACAATTTTTGTGTTTTAAGACTGCGCGATATGGTGTTCTGCTGTTAGTAAGTGACCCTGATGACCTTTAATGAGTAAAAATAATGTTTTGGAATATAAAATTCTTCAGCGATCCGAATTAACTGATATCTGTCAGGTATTTATTATTAACAACAATATTTATTCTCATTACTTTTACAAATAGCAAAGCCGCAAGAAGTGACCACACAGCTGTTCGCAGTTCGAAGTCTCGGTTATTCTAGGCGCCGGTTTCAAGCTAAAATTCCAAGATTAATTGTTTATGGTTTAAATGACACTTGGTTTAAATTCTTGTACTTTTATGTACAAAATGATATTGTGATGATATTTGAAATTACGAACGTATCGACGTGATTTTTTTCTCCTTTCCAACCGCCATTTTTGACTCTTGTGGCTTTTGTACGAATAAATGATCGTATATTCAGTTACATGATTCTGTATTTGGACAAACAAAGCAATTACTATACCGAAATCATTGGTATACAGTAAAAAAAGTATTGGGCCGAGAATAGATCCCTGTGGAATCAGTCTAACTCTTTCCTGTGATGATATTTGAAATTACGAACGTATCAACGTGATCTTTTTCTCTATTCCAGCGGACATTCTTGAATCTTGTGGCATTTGTACGAATAAATGATCGTATATTCAGTCAGATAAATTTGTATTTGGACAAACAAAGCAATTACTATACCCAAAATCATTGGTATACACTAAAAAAAAGTATTGGGCCGAGAATGGATCCCTGTAGAAACCGTCTAACTTTTTCCTGTGATGATATTTGAAATTACACATGATTTTTTCTGTTTTATAACCGATATTTCTGACTTTTGTGACGTTTATATAAATAAATGATCGTATATTCGGCCAGATAATCCTGTATTTGAAAAACAAAGCAATTACTATGATTGACGCGGCACGATTAGCCATTCCAGAGCGGCCGTAGAGCCGTTTTCTCTTCTCTTGACTGTAGTATCCGTCCACTGCTATGGAAACCGGGGCGGAGGGTAGGGGGCGCTTTGTGAACGAGCCTTTCCCAGAATTGGGTGGCAATTTACATAGCGTTGTTTTAGCCCAAAAGAGCCTCTGTGTATGTGAGTGTGTGTGTGTTGGAAATGTTCTGCGCAAGCCGGATCGATAGCGAAATTCTTATTGCTAATCTTGATCGCTGTTTGCTTTACCGCCGCCGGAAGGCCCGGGTGGCCAATAATCAGCCGCCCCCGTTTCAAATGTTGATAACGAGTACAGTAGAAATAATGTGACGGTTACAGCAGGAGTTTTGCAGTAAATTTAATAGACGTCGGTTTTACAGGACAAAACTGAATAGAGCTGTATTAAAACATTTAAATAATAATAATAATAATAATATTTATTCACAAAAATTAAGTTTACATTCTTCGGTTTATTGTTTGTAACTAGGTACATGTATGTGTAAATAAATGTTTAAGTGCACAGGCGTAAGTTTTACAAGTAAACTTGATTGCCTGCTTGCTCCTCATTTATTCACGCTTTGCTATGTTATTTCGTTCCTGTTTCGTAACTACACTCCTAAATAAAATAAAATAATTCAGATACACAATTGAAAGTTTCAAATAATATAAAGTTTTATTTCCCTAGCATAATACTTATTTACTTATATTAGTTACTCATATAATTGTAATATTAACATGCCTTTTAAACTTAATCTAATAATTTCATAAACAAATTTAATTAATAGTACAATCGTTTTCAATATTACTGACACACTTTAAAACGAATTTGGCTATTTATTTCGAACTGCTGTCGTATTGATAATGAAATCTACTTTAAACATTCAACATTTGTACTTAGTTGTCCATTTATCAATAGGGATTCAATGAAATTTCTACTCAGAACTTCTACTTGTTTACAAACTGATTGAGGTAGTGTCATTATTATTGCAAACGATAGTACATGTATCTAAATAAGTACTTTCAGGTTCTCTCGAAAAAACAACATATCATAGGCGCTCTATGATAACCGAGACTTCGAACTGCGAACAGCTGTGTGCCACTTTTTGCGGCCTTGCTATTTGTAAAAGTGATGAAAATAAACGTTGTTCTTAACAATAAATACCTGACAGATATCAGTTAATTCGGATCGCTGCAGAATATTGGTTCTTTATTCCACCGATTCCACAGGGATCTATTCTCGGCCCAATACTTTTTTTAATGTATACCAACGACTTAGGTAATATTATCTTAGACGCATTTTTTGTCACGTATGCGGATGACATCTTTTTATTAGTATCTGATAACAAAGATGCGTGTTTGTCAGCTGATGCATGATATAAATTCACTGATGAGAGCTAAAAGCTCGAAACCGGTATATGTCTAATGGGCTACTGAGGAGTGACTCTAGCTATTTGCTATAGGTTTTCAAGATGTAATTCAATGCTGGTCGGGGCATTAGCCCGCAGAGTAGTTGTTTTCTGGAATTCCGTATTTGCAAAATATCGTGTCTCGCCGAACGCGATAAAGGTCGACAGCTTTCAATGGTGTCTACTGTATGTAGAACGCTTCGTGTCGGTGGTATCAGGCCGGTATGTAGTAGAAAATGGCCGATAGATGTAGCTTGTTCTACACCGCGTACTTATTAAATCTAGTTCAGATAAGAGAGTGAAATTTGTTTAGTACAACAGCTTTGAATTTACTCTTATATTGCTGCTACGGATGTTCCCCAGGGTGCCATATTTGGTCTTCTTTCTACTTTATATTATTGATTTAAATATTTTAAACTTTTGGGTTGATGGTTTAATATTATTTTCTGTTATAAATAGTTTAGATGATTGTTTCAATCTGATGGATCTTAAACATATAAATTCTTAGTTAATCCGTAGCTTTTCGAAGAAACAGTGACTTTATAAATTTGTATATGGCTTTGATAAAGACAGTCTATCCCGCTGGAATTCCTATTTAGATATTGTGAAGTACTGATGCAAAATTAACATTTAATAATTATTGTGCTACTGGACAGATTAAAGAGGCGTTTAAATTCTATTTTTTATCATTTGCAATTCTCAGATTGGAGCTATAAAAACATATTTTGCTATAAGGTACCTGCAAATTGAGTTGAAGAAAAGTGTTTCTTCTATTAAAGGGTTTTTTATTTTGTTTATACAGGGTTAACTATGACTTAGTACAAATATTTTAAGAGGGGATGGGAAAAATCAGAATTAACGGTATCACCCTTCAAAAAAATTCTAAACTTATTTATAAAGCGAAAAAAAATTTTTTTCAAAACCTTATTAACCCCTAATTTCTCGGCGACTATGCCGCCTGTCAGCTTCGAGGTTAGGTATGTTCTGCCAAAGTGAAAGTTGTCAAAGGTAGTGACAGAGTTGCCACGTGTAACGATTTACGGCGCTTTTAAAGAAAGTTTAATTTACAAAATACTAGATTATTTAATAAGAAACACGATATGGTAGCACTGAGAGTAAAACCTACCTTACTGATACTTCCAGGACTACTTTTTTTCTGTAGGTATATCTATTGTAGTTTAAAAATGCTTTATTTTTATGTCACTAAGTAAAAAGAAGTTTCAAGGAATTTTAAAAGTATGAAATTTTTTCTTTTTTATTTTCAAGTTAGGTACATACGTATTTAAAACATCAGCACGTGTAAAACAACATTCGTGGACGTTGTACAATTCGTACAAATGTACGAGGATTTGGCATATTCCGTCTATTTGGAAAACGTCTTTGATATTCTGCTGCTGCACGATATTCACTTTCGTCGCACTTCCAATAAATTAGTACCATATCCGTAGTTTCCGCGATTACACGAATTTGAATGTGCGAAAAGCAAATACTGAAAACTAATAATAGTAACGATATTAACAATTGTTAGGGTAATATTTTCTTTGTTAATTAAATAAATACCCAACAACGTTTTACTACTTTCTATATTTCGCACTTCCTATCTATCTTTACAACAACAACAACAACTCAACTCTGACACACCTCTTCTTCTTCTTCTTACATTCTTTCTGATCTACATTTTACAAAACATATTTATGCCTACTTACTAAGAAATTTTTATTAACAAAATAATTGTTCATACAATAATCGACCATGTTTGCATATAATAATATTGTAGTATTGTTATTTTAAATTTCCCGAGGCGTTCACAGTGCTCTGTAATATTACTTTTTTGTCCACTACCCCACTACGGCTGTTTGACATTTGTAGAGTATTAGAAATAATGCAACCAACAACACAGTATAGGTTTATATCGATTGACAAGTGCTATGTGCGTGTAACCCCATGTCACGGAGGAAGTGTCAAAACAATACTAGAATGAAGAAACCCACGATCGTACATAAAAGAAGATAATATTGATTATATTGATTGCCATAAGAATATTTATCTGAAGAATATTAAGTTCTCGGTGTAGGCGGACTGAAGACTGAACGGTGGCGTTGACAATGTAATTTTAGTCTTCCGTTTTTAGTGACAGTTTCAGTTTTAAACGTTTTATTCATTAAATAATGGATGGTTGCGATATATTGGGACAGTGTAGTTTTCCACAATTTTATTTAAACGTACGTGAAGATATTTCCTATAGTTGAGAGCAATGCAGTTGAGTGACCGTTATCGGACAAAATTTTATAAATTAAAAACTGCCACGGGTGTATTCGAAGTTTTCTGTTAGTATTTCTTTCAATCAATTTTCTTAAAATAAATGGGCAATTTTATTAACTGCATCTACGCGTGTGTATTTTGTGGCGAGTAATTCTGACGGACCTGTAAAGAGTGAAAATGAAGTTTTGGCAGTTTGGAACGAAGGAACGAAAAACGAATGCAAAATACTGTAGCTAACCGGATTAACTGTTATCTATCAGGTACTTAGGTATTATTATTAATAAAAATGTTTACTTTCGTTGTTTCTACATTCGGCAACGTTGGAACGTTGTGAGAAACGACCGCATGGTACCTAGTTGCACAGAACATATGCCTAGTTGACATATGTAGCCATCTTGGGCGATGACTGATGACATAGGCGCCGACTTTCCGTAGGAAAAGAGGGTTTTGCCCCATTTTTTAACATGGACCTAGAATTCCGAAATAAATTTTTATTGTCTTTTAGGCCTCCTGAGCACGTGGTTAAAATTTTTGTACTTAGTCATAGTTAACCCTGTATAAAAACGATAAATCTTTTAAAGCTATTTGAGAAATTGTATGATTTTTCATGCAGAAGAAACAATGTAGGTATTATTTTAATCGAAATCGCGTTTGTCCTAGACAATTTCATGGAAAAACAATCCTAAAAATGGTATTTAAAATTTTAGTCTGGCCACGCCCCCAGAAAACGATCGCTGTCACAGCATAGACCTGTGACGTCAGACGCCGTTAGCACGTGTAGACTTAATACAGCATTGTACTCTATATCTGTATATGATTTCTATTTTCGAACAACGCAGTACCTACATACGTTAGAAGAGCTAATTTGTCATTTGTGATATTATTAAGTGTTATTGTGTTAAATAGACAAAATAATTAATGTTGAATATAATTATTCACTACTTTTAATTAAAACAAGTAATGTGAATTAAGATGGCACGGTTCTCCACATCACCACTAATAATTATGGTAATGTTAAAAACGGAAAATAATATACACCTGCTTGCTTTGGCCCGTATCTGCTGCACCTTGAAATTGGGATTGGCCCCAATGAAGTCATAAGTATAAAATTCAATTAATCCACTCATGACAAATTAATAATAATCGTCCTACTTGTATTATACTTGCACAAAACCCGCTTATGTCATCGTGGAATTTTTGCACAGTATTACCTATAGTATTTACACCATCTATGACCCAAAAATTTAAAAAAAAAACATCTGTTTACATCATCAACACCGTAACACTGCATCTGTATCTACGGAAACAAAAACCGCGCTGAACGTCGTCTGACGTCACACCAATGATATCACGTTTTCGGCCACGTAGTTTTGTTTACATTCCATGGCAATATGTTTGCAAGATATCCGGTAATGTGTGTTCTGTACGAATGCCACATTATGATCGCGTATTTAAGACATCGGAAATAAATTTTTTGTCATTTCTTCGCACTATTCTACCTTCTGTTCGGCTGCTCATTTTCGGGAAGCAGCTTGGGAGAAGGGCGGCGCCCCTCCAGCAATTTGTGCGCCTACAGAAAAAACAAAATTGACAATCTTACCATGACAAAGCTAGTTAAATTAGAAACTGGAGTTTAAATATTTTAACAAACGTACAAAGCCCTCCAGAGTTTGGGGACGTTCGAGAGTTGCGTCAGAATTAATTGGAAACCAAAGTGACAATTAGAGTCTCTCTCCGATAACTTGATAATATTATAATTGGAGGAAGGCTCCGAGCATGTTCTCTTTTGGCCCCATTCAAGAACCCGATTCGCTTTACTTCTTTCGTGGCCCACGGCCGCCTAAAAAACTTTTAAACGAATAAGACGAACTCTTTTTAAGAGCATAATTACGCGTTTGGCTTGTTGGGCCTGTTAAATCGGGCGAAAGTATATAATGATATAAAAATTGGATATTACAGATGTGCCCGGTTCTCTTTATATTCGTGCCTCTTTCCTTTGTGCATTTAAAAAATTGGGAGACGTTTCTAATACGTAGGGTAAATCGGGGAACATTAGACCAATTTTTTTAAAGCTTAATACCTATAAAAAATAATAAAATAATAATAAAAAGTAAAATGGTAAAAGAATATAGTAGGAACACAAGTAATTTGTTGAATAACTAACGAATTAAAATGTTTTTAAAGCTTTGTCTTAACTTGATACAAGGATACAACGATAGCTTTAGGAAGAGGGAGATAAACATCCTGTCAATTTCCCACTCCTCTCACCCACCAATCACATACATCAATTTGAATAATGCCATATTACCGCTTGTTCGATAGTTCACTCCGTATTTAATATAATGATGTTGTTTACTACTGCTTTTGGCAGGCACAAATAAAAATGTACTTAATAATTATTAATTTCTGAATAATGTAATTGGAAATAAAATAAAATGTGATATTATTTACGAGAACTTGCTGCTTGCTTACTGAAGTTTTATTTAACGGTTTATTTTTTATTAAATATCCATCTTCAGAAACTCATTTATATAGAAATGTTTTCTATTTTATTTAAATAAAAATATTTTTCTGTATAAAAAGAGTTTCTGAAGATGGGTATTTCACAAAAATAAATCCGGAACTTACATAAAACTAATGTGATATTGTTTTATTCATTTGACCTACAATCCCAGGATATGAATGCTGTTAATATATGAATGGTCAGGAACATTTCACACAAAATTTAAATATTCATTTGAAAGAACAAAATGTATTTACTTGTCACTATTCAAATCTAATTTCATCTATATATTATATAACTATTAGAAGGCACTATATTTACAATAAAAATGTAAGTGATAGAAGTAGAAACAACTTAAGAACACTAATAATAAACTACTTACTATTATTTGAGAGTCACTGACTTGCATGTCTTATATGTTTGAAATTTATAATAAAAATGTGTAATCAGTACCTACTGTAATTTTAATATACTTAATATATACTACATAAGAAAAAATATGTATATACTTCTCATTTCTGCTGATGATAAAACATTTAGCAATAAGTAATAATAAATTATATTCAAGAAATAATACAAATTAACATAAATTACTAATCATAATCGTCGAGATATTGATTTGTTTCATTAATTCCTAAAAAATTAAGGGTCAAACTGCAATTTTCTATTTTTTCTTCAGTAAGTGTAACTAAAACATTACGTATTAATATAAACTATCGAGTTTTGAATAGACGGTATAATACATACAAAAAGCATTTGTTATTGATCGAAAAATAGTTGTATTATTAAATACGTACATATTATTATACCTGTTTTATATTATTAATTATTCATGAAAATGGGTAATCATTCTTCACTAAAATTTTTAAATACAACCCTGATGTTTCCCCCGCCTAAGTCACCCGGTCTCTGGAAAACAACCAGCCTTTGCGCAAGTAAAATTTAGTCTTTGTTACCTCTATCCCTTCCAACCTCTTTGGATACAACAGAGCATATAAACTGCAACACTGAAACCCAATACATAAAGCTTAAACAAAACATCCATCACGAGTGCAAGCGAAAATCGGTCCGTCGTTACATTACATAAATATACAGTAAAACGCATTCGCATAATCTAATTAGACATTACCCGAATCATTTATTCCGAAGAGGGTGCTGCGTCGTCTCTCTGGTGAATTTCACGAGCCATTAAATGTCGTGTACGCGCGTTTGCTACAATTGACAATTATTTATATTAGAACGTCCATTTATCAGGTTTATTAATCGCTTATACCAGCATAATTCACTACTAAGGGACGCAGACGCGGTTCCTAACTTGATTATTCTTTTGGTTTATTCAGTGCGTTGGTGTCATTTGTGTTGGGTTTTGTGCAGGTCTCAAATTATCAGAAATTTGTTCAATATGCACCCTGGCAATATCAGACTTAGGCCAGTATTCTCAATACAATACGAAGGTGGATCAGAACGATGGGTTCATATACAAGGTGTAAATAAATAAATGCGAAAAAATTCAGGAGGTGGTTGCCTATGTAAAAATAACGTGAGCTTTTCATATAAAAAAAGTCTTATATTTGAACATTCCCTGCGAAGATACAACCCCTTAAAGAGGGCGCCAAAAAGTAGTTTTTAATAAAGTCAGATTGTCAGCGTAATTTTTAGGAGTGGATGTATATTGTAAACAAAGAAATAGGTTACGTTTAACAATACCGTAAGTTCACCACATCATCACTAATAATTATGGTAATGTTAAAAGCGGAAAATAGATACCTGCTTGCTTTGACTCCCTGTATTTGCTGCACTAATAAAGTTGGGATTTGCATCGATGATGTTCATAAGTATATAATTTAAAAAATCCACTTGTGGGAAATTAATAATAATCGTCCGATTATGCTTATACAAAAACCTGCTTACGTCATCATGGAATTTGCACAATATTACTTACACAATATCTATGACCCAAAAATGTCACACCTGCATCTACAGAAACCGCCAATGATATCGTGATTTTGGTCACGTGTTTTGTTTGTATTCTATTGCAATCAAACGGGGTAGAAAAAGCCACCTCTAAGATTTGTTTCACGCGTAACTTTTTTTATTACTACCTTCCATTTGAAAATTCATTGCAGATAGCTTTATTTAGTCTCAACAAGAAAGGTCCCTTGTAATTTATTAGTAAAATTAACGATTTCTGAGTAATAAAAATATTTAAAATCAGTTACATGGCCTGATTGACATAGGACAGAAATCGAACAGTATTTTATGTATTAGGCGGCAGTCACGGTGACATCTTGTGATAGCAACTTAATTTGAGTAAATATATGAATCACAGTGTATTAGCAAATAATAACAATTAAGTTACTGTTACAAAATGTCAACGTAGTTCGATTAAATTTCTACTCTATGAACTGATTTTAAGTAATTTTTGTCGCATTTATTTATTTGATCACCCTGTATGTGAGGATGTGACAATGGGAGACATTTATCGACGCAGTTTACCAAGGCCAATTCACCGTCAGTAGCACCACGTCTGAGTAAGACGTCTACAGACGACCGCTAAGCAACGCATTATTATAAAATTTTTGTATAAGAAAATCGTAAAACCTGCCGAAATGTTGTCCTTTCAAAATTCTAAGTCTATGACTGTCATTACTTATTTTTAAGTGGCTGAGAATCAGTGGAAAACGAGAATCATGTACGCTCTCCCCGGACAAGCATCAATGAGGCAAACATTTGTGCGACCCCCCAATGAAATCCCAAAAATCTTATTCTTCTCACTTTGACCCAATAAAAACTGAAGAAAACCATTGCCAAACACTCGAAAATTTGCCCTATAGTCCAGATTGGTCACCATGTGACTATCACACGTTTGGACCATTTAAGCAAAGACTCGGTGGTCGGCATTTTAATGAAGAAATTAAATAAAAACAAATTTCTAGTATAATTATTCGATGGACTCATAATATATATTAATATTTTCCAAATTACTATGTAAAATTTGTAAACTATATTGCTATATGTCGTTTTATATGTAAAATACATCTACAGGCAAGCGAGCGAAGAAACTTGTAATATTGCTTTTTTTCCGTTTTATTCGTGACAGGTTCAGCTCACGTCAACCTCCTGACGTGACAATATTGCAGCATTATACATGCATAATATTTAAATAAAATTGAATATTACCTGATAAACAGGAGCCAGGGCCTGAGGAACTGAAGGAATTTTTAAATTGCGCTAAACCTGAAAACAAACAAAAAATCTGTTAATTACTTACAATGTTATTAATGAAGTCATATGCTCTCTGATACCAAACGTCTAGGTACGTTAATGAACAATTCCATAGACAAAGCTCTATTCAATAATTATCTAAAATAAAAGCTAAATTTACTGATAAGAACTGTAGTAGAATTGATTTGTATTAGCTTAAAATATCTTTACAACACAGTAAAATGTATAGAAAAGCTAATAATAAAGAATATATGGGTATATATTGTGGGTGTAATTCAACGCTGGTTGGAGCGTTACTCCGCAGAGTAGCTAGGTTCAAACAATATCAAAACCAATAACTAAAAATATACAGAGTTTTAAAAAAAGAGTGTAAAATATTTAAGGAGGTAATAGTATGAACCAAAATAAGCAGAAAAGTCTCAATAAACATAGGTCCGCAAAGTAACGGTTGCGGAGATATGGAATGTTTTATGTTTTTAGCCCCTTTTTTATTTTGCAAAAACGTTGTGTATTTTCTTATAATAGTTGGTTGATGTTTAGTGAAATAAACAGTACGTATTTGACAGTTGTTCTCAGTGCACAAGTTTTCTTTCGCTATGGCTGGTTACTCTAACGCAGAATTAACAGACATGCATTTCATATATGGTCGTGCTAATGGGAACGCCACCGAAGCGCGACGTCTTTATATTGACGCTTATCCAAATCGCCAGATTCCTTCACAACGCATGTTTGGAAGAATTCACCAAAGATTGCGTGATACCGGTTTCTTGAGCAAACAGTGCCATTTATCCGGAAGACCAACATCGGTATCCACTCCTAGAGCAGAAGAAGAAATTCTAGCACTGGTAGAGCAGAATCCAGGTACGAGTGTGCGGAGAATATCAGCCGAGGTAGAAATTAGTGGTCCTCTTGTTTGGAGAATCCTTCACGAGCAATTGATTTATCCATACCATGTGCAACGAGTACAGACTTTAAATCCAATAAATGATCATCAAGCACGTTCGTTTGGTTTTTTTTTGCCGCTGGTTTCTACGTCATGATGCTGAAGACCCTCGATAACTTGCAAATATTCTTTTTACTGATGAGGCCGGGTTCACAAGAAATGGAGTGTTTAATTTTCACAATACGCATATTTGGGCCGACGAAAATCTTCATGCTCTAATATAATCTGGACATCAGGCACGTTTTTCATTAAACATTTGGATGGGTATTGTAGGTGACAGGTTTCTAGGTCCTGTTGTTTTACCAAACCGATTAATAGGCGCTGCTTACCTCAACTTTCTGCAGAACACACTGTATGAGTTTTTGGAAGACATTCCTTTGAATCAGAGGCAATAAATGTGGTTCCAGCATGATGGTGCTCCAGCTCATTTTTCCATGGCCGTTAGAGAGCATTTACACCAAACTTTTCCACATAGATGGGTAGGAAGGGCCGGACCTGTTTTATGGACTCCAAGATCGCCTGATCTGAACCCTCTAGATTTCTTTGTTTGTGGATATTTGAAGACATTAGTGTATGGTACTCCTGTAAATAGCCTGGAAGAGCTGCAGCTACGGATTAATCAAAAGTGTCAAGAAATCCAAACCAAGGAGGGTGTTTTCGAAAGAGATCGAATATCGTTGAGACGAAGATGTCGTGCCTGCTTGGAAATGGACGGAGGGCACTTTGAACATCTTCTATAACTTTGTTTTTTGTTTGTTAAAAGCTTCCTTTGTCGGTTTATTCCTAATAAAATAAAATGTTTGAAAAACGAATAGTGGTCCATATCTTCGCAACCGTTACTTTGCGGACCCATGTTTATTAAGACTTTTCTGCTTATTTTGGTTCATACTATTACCTCCTGCAATATTTTACACTCTTTTTTTAACACCCTGTTAATATAAAAAATGTGAAATGATTTTAGTTATTGAAAAAGTTTTCTCTATGCATATTTTACCGATAAATTTTGATCAGTGTACCATTAGAACGTGGAATAAAACTATCACGTTTCACCCGGAACAAGCGTAGGACAATAATTCGCATAATTCAAGCCGAAGCTTCCGCATGCCTATTATACCATTTACCTTCACCTATGTTAAGTGGCTGTCACGTCAAGCGACATCCAGACCACAATACCGGATAAACCTGAGACGTCTAAGCTACCATTGAGGAATAATGAACCATATCTAATACCCTGCGAGTTCCAAGGCCCCGTAACACAGGCGAATGGGACCGAGATCGCTAAGACCGAACGAGATCGATTTAAGGATGTTTTGACCACAAGAGCTGCTCCTTTGTGCGTGCGGAGCGCCCGGATTTTTTGGATAATAGACCATATTCAAGTCTTTATGGCAGAATAAGTGTAATCCTATATTTCTGAACGACGGTTTCGGAGGGTTTTGTCGGGGGCATAATGTGCGAGTCAAAACATTTAATTTTATACGGTCGTTAAGTACCATAATGGTGTTGTAGGTTTGCATAACACAAGACGGTACTAGAAACAACTTTTTTTGTGCGTTAAAGAACTGTTCGGTTATTTAAGCCCATCGAATTAAGTTTTAACTGAAAAGGCATAGGAAATAATTCTATTGAACTATAATCAGCAAATTAATTATTAACGTTCTACACAGGGTGTTACAGAAAATATCCGATTTCAGGCTATTTCAATTTGGCCTAGGACATACTAAAAGTTCCTATCGTTGTTAGGAACTTTGCATTTTTCCTAGGAGATTATCGCCTGATAGCTTTTAGGACAAACTAAAATATCCTCATTAGTGGTAGGAAATATCCGATTTAAAAAAAAATGCATTACATTAGGAATACCAGAAGGAGAAAACTATTTTGCATTTCATAACTGACCTACGTTTGTTTCTCTTGTTAATTATAACATTCAGAATAACTTAATTTTTTACAACTGCATGGGATATCATTCCAAACAATAATGGTAATTTGTAGCAACATTATAAGTTTTTTCCACAGATAGCTGAAAGTATTTTCTTTTAGTAAATTAATTTCATAACTCAATAATTCTGGTGCATGTAATTGTTACCAATGGTGTAACATCTTTTGTACATACATATGTACATAACATATTGCACTGAATTTTTTTGTTATAACATTGAGATAATTTATTTCTTCCTAAAATTTCTAGCATAAGCAATATTTCTTAATAATATATCTTATAAAAATAGACCTAAGTACTATGTTTTTTTTTCAAAAATTTCGTTATTCCATTCTCTATCAGTAAGTCGTGACAGATGATAAAAACTGTTCTACACAATATGTTTATCCATATTGACTATATACATATAGTATATATAAAAAAAGGAAATACATTAGAAGATAAAACAATACATTGACGTGTAAGCGAAAGGTGGGACACACGGTATATCATATCATATTAAATATCTAGTTTTCCTAAAACCTTTTAAGGATGCATAACTGGTATTAAAATTAATAATTTTTTACCACTTATAAAGTTCTAATACCAAAGCTTTTGACAGACTGGAGCACGGTATTCTTTTACAAAAATTGTCAGATATAGACCTTACTGAAGATTTTATTAACTTTTTTATCTCTTATCTAACCATGAGAAGACAATATGTGCAATATAGTGGTTTTTAGTCTGTTAGGATCTCAGCCACATCAGGTGTCCCGCAGGGTTTTGTTCCGGGGCCATTATGGTTCCTCGTTTTATTAATGACTTTACTTATGAGCTACAGTGTAAAACTCTCCTGTATGCCGATGATCTAAAGTTACTTCTTTCTGTAAATTCCATTCAGAATTGCATTTATTTCGGGATGATTTAATACACTTTTAAACATGATATGGTGTGTTTAAAAAAGTTATTCCCTAACATCCAAAAATGCAACGTTGTCACATTTTCCCTTAAGAGAGATCAGTTAACTCTTCTACATGTATAATGTTGATAGCAGAAGATTAACTCAATGTAGCAACTTTTAATATTTAGGAATTATCTTTGACTCAAAGATGACTTTCATACCTCATGTAAATGATGGTCAGTGCCTTAATAAGTTTAGGTTTTATTTTACGAAATAGCAGATAGTTTCATGGTACTGAAACACTAATTGTCTTGTATAAAGCTTATGTAAGATCTAAAGTCGAATATGCATCAGTAGTATGGAATCTCGGATATGAGACACTACAATTGAATCTGTTTAGAGACGTCTCGTCAAGTTTTTGTGGTTCAAAAGCGGTGGTATTTATTCTGGTAACAGGGTTTTCTCATAATGTATTACTCTCTAGATTTAATTTTTCCCAATTCATCTCCAGAAGAAATTATCATTCGGTTGCGTATTTATATAAACTTATTCACAGTATTATTGATTGTCCCTCACTTCTTGCTAATCTTCGTTTTTTAGTTAGTAACTTGGCTACCCGTCATACTCATAATTACATATTACGAGCTTTAATATATTTACCTACTGCAAAACTATTCTCAACTCAATTACAATTTCCTTGCAAGTGAAACTGATATTTTTAATTGTACTATAAGTGATCTAAAAAAGTATTGTTTACCTATATTAGGTCATTATTAACACTAGATGTTAACAAATTTTATTTATTTGTTATCTAGTGTTTCTGTTTAGTTTCAGTCAATTACTTTTTGACAATTTTATCTTTTGAGTTAATGTATAATGTCTTCATTATTGACTACCCCTACCCTATAATTGGAATTACTCTCCAAACTTCTTGCCAGCACAAAATCATTTTCGGTCCGAGTTTTTTATGAAACATATTAATTACAGCTTCGACTTGTTTCAACAAATGTCGATAATTTATGAAAACGCGGATGAAACGCTGAATTTTTGTACCGTGGTGATTTTCTTGTTGTGCCAACACGTGTCTCCCTGTCACAACTGAATAAAATCCGTTGTCGTCGTACTGAATTCTAAGTGAGGCATCAAGAATCGAAAAAGAAGGACAGATCGGCGAAAACGATAGGCATCTGGGCGAGGAGCAGCAGGTCTGGGCCTGGGCTGCGACACCTCGGGCACAAAAGGGTGTATACGCCGTGCGGATTTGCTCACATTCAAGCAACAAATTGAGGCACAATAAGCAGGCACTTTAGACTGCTCGGTTCCGTTCAATTCTATTGAGTAGGTGTCGTGTGGATGATGACATCGGACACCTGACCCCGATGTGCTCTCATCTCGTTTAGAGTGGGTCTTTTTGTGGGAAATAATGCGCTTTCGTACATCTCATTTCCATAGCCTAAGGGCCCTGTATTCTTGAAATAGTGTTTCCTACAAAGATAAATATTTATGTACATTTAATGATTGAACTATATCTACATATAGGATTTAAGTAACGCAGCTCGAGCAGCGTGGGATATTTTAAATAATTATAAAAATAACAATAAATCAAAAGGAAATTCTATTGAGCTAAAAAATAATGAAGGAGGTTTAGGGGCAAGATTATTAAAAAGGATAATTACGAATATAAGTAGGTACTAAAATTCTACCTAACGCGTGTGTAATGGAATCACCACCAGTGCCACACAGTTATCAAGCGACCTTCTTCTTGGTTTAGGGGCGGAATTCATGCTCTGCACTTCACTAAGTGTGACTTTTCTTTTAAGGTATACTTAAATAAGATGCTCTTCAATATCTTGTTTCATATCTAAACTTAACTTAATGGAAACTTATAATAAGTGTAGGTACGAAACTATTAGTAAGTTGTCACCCTGCATTTTTATCTTGTAAATTCCAAAGCTACGTGCACACATAACCTGTGTGATCTATGAATTCCACCCTTAATTCCCAACCCGTAAATGTAGCTTCTTTTTTAATAGTTATTTCATTGCTAAAGGTTATAATGATGTGATCGCAAACACTATCTTTATCACGGAAATTACTTTGACTGAGTTACGCGAGGTTGTATCGTCTATGAAAGCTGATCGTTCTAATGGTACCGATGATATTTCGGGATTCATTATTAAAGCATGTCTTGATTTAATTGAAGGGCCTTTACTCCATCTTGTAAATATGTCATTGATGAATGGAACTTTTCCTATTATAAAAAAATCTAGGTAATATACTTGTGGTACTTTTTCGACTTCAGTGCTGCATTTGATACTGTAGATCACAACATTTTGTTTGATAAATTAGGAAAGGCTGGAATTAGAAGCATTGCCTTGAATTGGTTAACGACATATTTGCAGGATTCAATCTGTGTATCTTAGTGATGGCACTCAGTCAGGTTTTTACTGAATAACTGTGGGGTACCACAGGGCAGTTCATTGGGCCCAATAGTATTTATTATGATCAATGATCTGTCTAGTATTACTAACAAACATGTGTAATATAAAAAATCATAAATAGCTCATCTATTTTCGAATTTTTTAAGTATCTAAACCGGTTCTGTACGCTCACAATAAATGTTGAAAATTATATATGCTTTTCGCTTTTGCCTGTGTCCCGGGTTCTTTGTGTTAATAATAATTGTGTAAATAAACAAATCGTCGTGGAGAAAGGTGAAAATTATAAGCTAATTTTCTATGCATTTCGTGGAGCACAGATAGAAGATTTTGATTGTACTCTTGGTTACACTAATAACAGCTCATTATTATCAATACACTTGGTGCATTGTTATATCACTGCGTCAGCAAGTTATGTATTACATTAGGTATGACAAAGTGTTCACATTAAAAAAGGCTAATCTTAAATAAATGTTTCATAAAATGATGAAAAACTTTGGATTGCGGCTACGTAAATTTCTGATTGTCTCTTGATGAAGAGGCCTATGCCAGTTTGTGTTCGAATTTACCTGGACATTGCAGACGGGATTTTCCCGTAATTTACCTTTAACCCTGCCTAACTATAATCTAGTTTAAATTTATTATCCTGTATATAATTTAATACTAAGTTATAATATAATCTTAAGCTTCTTATTGAACGTGATGGACCCTATCCCTAGCACGCAAGATAATGTAAATACGAGGGACGAAGGAAATCAACCAGGCAATTGGCAGACAGTAACAAATAACCGTAAGAGGAGACAAAGGATTGTTGGTAGTAATTCAACGACCGCCATAAAAGGGGTGCCAAAAATAGTCCACCTTCATGTAACCAGGGTGGATCACAAAACATCGGCAGAAGATCTCAAACTGATGCTGAATGAAATTTTCCCTGAAGTAAAGTGTACTTCTATCACTCCGTTGCAACCAAATGTATACTCTTCCTTTAAAGTATCTATTAATCAAGTAAACTTTAGAAGAGCTATGAATCCCAAATTATGGCCTGTCGGGGCTTGTGTTAGCAAGTTTTTCCAGAAGCGCCCTTCGAACCAGGTCACAACGTAATGTTTGATCCTGACTTTTTATTAGTGAATGTCCGTAGTTTAAATGCTGAGTCTCTTGATCACTTAGAGTGTGAATTTTCAAATAGCAATATTAAGTATATCTGTATAACGGAAACTCATGATTCCGACGCTTCTATTATTACTAAGAACATTTGTGGATTTAGGCTAAGTAGTTACTACTGCAGAAAAAAATTTAAATGTGGTGGTGTTGCAATTTTTACACGTATTGACATTAATTGTTCAAATATTATATTGGATCAGTTTTGTTGTGATAAGGATTTTGAAATTTGTGGAATTAACTGTAGTTTAGGTGACAGGAGTTTAATTATTTTAACTGTTTACAGATCTCCTGATGGAGATGTTCAACGGTTCTTTGATCAAATTTTAAATATTTTAGAATTATTATATAAACCTAATGTTAATGTTGTTCTGGCAGGTGATCTCAATATTGATGCTAGCACTAATTCTAGAAATAAAATTGTCTATGAGTCCCTTATGTACCTGTTGCAGAGCTTTGGTTTACATCAAGTGGTAGAGTGGCCTACCCGCGTAACAGATTGCTCTTCCACTATCATTGATCATATATACACAAACTTTAGTGAATCTACAGTGTGTGTCATAGATAATAATATCTCAGATCATCGCGTAATTCTTTTTGAATCATCTAGTATACAAGATGAAGAATTTCATAAACATATCACACAGTATAAGCGCAATCTTGGCGCAACCAACACAGCATCCTTTGTGGAATCTTTAGCAATGGAGGATTGGTCATATATTTATTCAATACCTGATACAAATAATGCATATGAATTTTTTATTAACAAATTTCTGTTAAGCTTTAATACATGTTTTCCCATAAGAAAGTGTAGTGTTTATCGGAAAAACATATGCAGATGGGTTACTGATGACGTAAAAATATCGAGTAATAGATTGAAAGATTTATACATCTTAAAAAGTAATTTTCCACAGCTCAATCATTTCTACATGCAAGCTAAAATTCGTCATAATAAATTAGTAAAAGATACAAAGCGAGCTTATTATCAAAATCGTATATTCAATTCGAATAACATGTCTGCTGAAGTCTGGAAGGTTATCTCTGAGTTGTCAATGGGCGCACCTAAACATGGGAATCTAAGTCTTTCAGAAAATAACAGATTAGTTGACAATCCCTATTTGGTAGCTGAAACATTTAATGGTTACTTTATTAATGAGCCTAAAAATATTGTAAATCGAATTTCAAAAAAACCAGATAAAGTCTTGTATCCGATATCTAATAGTTGTTCTATATTTTTAATTCCATTTACAGAGAATGAATTGTTGGATCTTCTTATACTTAAACTGAAAAATAAATCATCAGTTGGACCAGATGATATTCCAGTGTTTATCATGAAAAAAAGCGTTACCTTTGATAATTCAACCGTTAACTTATCTTATTAATTTATCTTTTAGCACTGGCATATTTCCAGAAATATTAAAATTGGGTAAAGTCGTACCCATTTTTAAGAAATCCGATCCTCTTCTTGTTCAGAATTATAGACCAATAACCGTAACGTCCTGTTTTTCTAAATCCTTTGAATATGCTGCGTTTTGCATAGATTGTTACCCTTTGTCAACAAACACACTATATTTTCTCCTGGTCAGCATGGGTTTCTGTATGGAAAATCTACTAATACCGCTATTATGTCACTTTTAGAAACTATAATTGATCATGTTGAATCTGGAGAGAGCCCTGTTGGTATCTTCTGTGATATCAGCAGGGCGTTCGACTGTGTTCAACACAATATTTTAATTAACAAATTATCTGTGTATGGTATTAGGGGCGTCGCCCTTAAGTGGGTGCAATCCTTTCTGAATAATAGGTCTCAGTATGTCAGTGTTAATTATATTGATAATTGCAAAATGAAAAAAATTAATTCTAATATTTTAATTAATAATATAGGGGTTCCACAGGGATCTGTGTTGGGGCCAATCCTTTTTCTTTTTTATAGTAATGACATTGACTCGGCTTCACCTGCTGCCTCTGTTGTTCGTTATGCTGATGATACTGCGCTTTTGTTTTCATCTCAATGTTCTAAGGATTTAAGTAAGATATGTCAGAGCTCAATGACCGATTTGTTGGCTTGGTTTGAAAGCCATTGTCTTTTCTTAAATAGTTCTAAAACAGAGGCCATTAGATTTCATAATAGGCAATATAGCTGCCCAAATATTGAGGTAATTTTAAAAGATTTTTTAATTTCTACAAATTCGCGCAGTATAAAATTTTTGGGTGTTGTGATTGATGAAAATTTGCATTGGAAAGACCATTGTCTCTCCTTAATTTCTAAATTAAATTCAGAATGTTATAAGTTTAGAAGACTGACAAAGATACTTACTACACATCAGTTGATTAGTTTATACTATGCGCAGGTGGAGTCGCGACTGCGATATGGAATTTTGTTTTGGGGTTCGTCCACTCTGTCACGTGATGTTTTTATTGTCCAGAAGCGAATATTGAGATTAATTGCAAATATTTATCGCCTGGATTCATGTAGAAATATTTTTAAAACCTATGAAATTTTAACCTTATTTGGTCTATTTATTTTTGAGTCTGCGGTGTATGTTTTTATGAATAAGAAAAAGTTTCTGGTAAATTCAGAAATACATCAATACAATACAAGAAGCTGTAACAAATTTTATATACCATACTGTAAATATAATATCTCTCTGAAATCACCGAATTGTCTAGCTATTAAGTTATATAATCATTTACCATCTGAAATAACAGGCTCACTCACACAAGGTATTTTTAAAAGTAAACTGAAAACATTTCTCTTGGAACGGTCATTGTATAGTTTAGATGAATTCTTTTTATTGTAGCTAAATTACACCGGCACTGACTAATAATTGTTTTGTTGTTTTATTTTTATTATTTTTTTACATGACTATTCCTATATGTATGTATGTATATCTTTGGAAAATAAAATATTACTACTATTAATAAATATTACTACTATTTTGTTTACGATTCTAACTATTTAATCTTAAGTAAAGTTGTAAATAAAATTAGGGTAAGAATTAGGTAATATTGTAACCCTATATAAGAAATTGCTGAGTCGAGTAACAGGAGTTCCTTCGCAATAACCAAAGGGTGTACACACGCTAAATTTCTTGTATAAATTCTTTTTGTATTATATACTTCGGTACAAAGTACAGTGTTTTATTGGAATAGATGTTACGGTCTGTTCCTGGTCCTTCGAGAAGAAAAAGAGTACAATAAAGTACTCACAGATGTGGTGCAGTAGCACAAGTAGTTATTAAACATTCCTTAAAAAGAGGAATTAAGAGTTTGTTTCAGCAAATATATCCGAATATGAATAATTAATTTAAGGAAAAATATCTCCAATGACCAATGACGACATATGTGGACATCTTTTGTAGGCAGACTCAGATTGTATGTTGGATTTTTGTTAATAATATTGTGTTAGAATTTATAATTAGTAAACATTTTGTTATCTAGCACAGTGACATTATAAATAATTCTTTTATATGTGTTCGGCATCAGTTTAAATATACTCTAACTACCAATTAACAGTTAGACGTCTCTCCTTCTCCTACCACCCGTTCTCCTCTCGACCAACCCACTTTCCCTGTTCTACCAACTGAACATCGACGGCCGATCATCGGCTATTTATTGAGCCTGTTTGATACACACTGTCCTGCCCGCTAAATTTCGAATAAATTAATTTTATTAATCAGTAATAAAGGCTTGTCATGGATCTTACTTTCAGTCGATGATGCGCGGTATAATATTTCGTTTTTTGCCCAAGGATCCTGAGAGGGAATATTTTTTTTATAAAAGTTGTATTAACAGGAATTAAAATTTATGAATTACAGTTACCAATATCATGAATTTTTAGTATTGTTCTGTGTTAGTTAAAATGTTTATAGTACCTTATAAGTTTAACAATACGGTGTCAGCAATGGAAAGATAGTTTAGGTTTTGTCGGACGTATAAATTTGCTAAACTAACACCTGCAGAAGTCCATAAGCGTACACGAATATGTGCTGCGCATTTCAGTTATGAATCATTCCCTTCGTAAGGGAGACGGTTGTTAAGAAAATACATATTTTCAAAGATTTCTGTACCTAAAAATTTGTTTCTCGTTATTTATTCGCTTTACTTCGATACCTGTGGATTTCGCAGGTGGCATGGGATAACATTCCTGTTATTTGGTACGCCCTGTGTTATTCAGTTTTTAAATGTCTAAAATTAGTTGTATTTGTAGAAAACACTATTTCAGGAATACAGTGCCCTTAAGTCATTCTGATGCATTTATTATCACTGTGTTAAAATTTGTATTGATAGAAATGTTAATATCTAGCAATATTACTGCAAAAAAACGGGCAATATATTCGATTATGCCAGAAGTAAACCGACTTATTTAATATAACTATCTTTAAACTATGCTTATATTAGAGATATTCTAATGAGACTATTTCCACATAATTTCTGAATGTTGTATTTCACAATAAAAAAACATATACTAAAACGACATGCCTGCAGAATTTCAGTTATGGAAACATCCCTTTTAGCCAGTGCTGCCAACTTCTGAGACAGACGTACTTTAGATTGTATCCAGTTATATTTCTCTTGTTGCACACTGCTTTGAACACCCGTAGACGTAGAAAAAATGTCTTTTAAACGTCCGTATGGAGACAGAGAATCGAGACTACTTCCAGCTCCAGTGAAAACCTGCCAGCAAGAAACAATGTTTGCGTTTAGCGTACATGCGGAGATAATTAGGAGGCTTTTCTAAAGGAAAACCTGGCCGGGCTTATGCGGATACAAGTCGTAAGTGGATGCCATGCAAAGGAGTTTTTGCCCGTTTTGTAATGTAATTACACATTTTATAAAGACGGACCCACAAAGGAAAATATGCTTTTAGGCAAGTCACGCGGGCGCGAGGCATAATAAAACACAAGGATTTAATTAAACTTATTCATCTCGGCAAAGTGGGATGATGTTCGAGCAAAACTGCATTTAATTAAGAAGTTCAAATTCTTCGCATTTTTGACATAATTAAGTTTACGCCGTCCTTTATTCCAAATGGCTCAATTCCCGGTCCGACTTTCTTCATTAGAGGAGCAGAAAAGACATTAAATTGCTTAATTTCACCGCCTCGCGGAGTTTTACCGCAACAACAGTTTATTTAGGGCATCATTTTTTATTTAGATGTCTCACTTGAATCATCTTCAATATACAGAGTGTTCAGGAACTGAATACAACACCTACATTATATTACACTACTACTGAAATTGTACAAGTTCGTACTTACAATTTTGTCGTACAATAAGCTACAATGGGGGAATTGAATGATATTTCCAAATACATGCAGGTGGAACAATGTATTATTTTAATCGAAATGCAATTTGTCTAAAACCCCTGGTAAATGTGGTATAGGGCAATGAAGCGCGGCGAAACAGAAAAACGAAAAGCTCTCTAGCATTTCAACACTGTTTGTTTGTGAAAGCCATTTTAATGTAAGTTTAGGTAATTGGAAATACAAGTAGGTAGGTTTAAGTCCATCGAAAAAATTAAAAGGTAGAAATTGTAAAAATCAAACATTTCTATTAAATAATTCTTGAAATAGTGTTTTCTACAAATACAAATAATTTTATGCATTTTATAACCGAACAATCTAGGGCTTAGCAAATAACAGGAATGTTATCTTATGCCACCTGCGAATATATAGACACCAAAGTAAAACGAATAAATAATGCAAAAAGTGACCCAACAAATTTTTAGGTACAGCAATATCTATATGTGAATATTGTTATAACAGTATTACACACAAGATTGGTCACTTTTATTTATAGATATGTGAAAATAATTGTTAAAAATAGATTAGCAAAATAATGTATCTTACAAAACCTTTTTAAAAGTTATTATTTTATGTTAGGAAAATTTTAATGGTAACAATAAGTAAACATGTTCTGAATTTTCTCCTTTACCGTGCAAAGCTTGACATCTCTTATAACCTCAACGTAACCAACATTGTCGCCCTAATTTTCACGAGCAGATCTATATTGTAAACAAAGAAATAGGTTATGTTTAACAATACCGTAAGTTCACCACATCACCACTAATAATTATTGTAATGTTAAAAACGGAAGATAGACACACCTGCTTGCTTTGACTCCCCGTATTTATGCACTAATGAAGTTGGGACTCGCACCACAGAAGTTTATAGGCATAAATGTATCCACTCGTGGCAAATTGTTCGTGCTTGCACAAAACCCGCTTCTGTCATCGTTCTTTATAATTATTGTGGGAAATCGATATTTTCTTTTATGTATTTAGAAGACACTTGTAAATTTTCCATTTAATATAAACATATGCTGCACTGCATTGTTCACGAGAGAGCTTCCATAGCTTTCTTCTTCTTTCTTTCTTCTTCTTATATAGAATAATTTTTAGACATTATATTTTCATATAAAATTTTAAATATTTGAAGTAAAAGTATAATAAATTTGAAGATTTGTTTACATATCCTGCGTAAAAAGTAACCAAATTTTAAATTAACTAAACTCTAAAAAGGCTGGCTAATAATATATAAGAAAATAAATTTCATCGGTACCTACATAAAACTCTTTTAGAAACCAAAATAATCCACTTCATTATTAATTTTGTAACAATATATACATATTTTTTAGATACTTAAGTACCTATCTACATTATTTGAAAAACCTATTATTCACGATTTTGTTTTAGGACTTACCGTTGCATTTTTACACCTCTCATTTCAGCACTTACAAATTTGTTATTTGTATTAAAATTGTCTATCACCATAATTAAATCGATAGATTAGACGAATATACGTTCAAACAGCATGTTGTGAATTTTAGCGGTGTGAAGTCGTTAGCTTTTGTTAAAGTGCAATCGTTTTAGAAATGCAAACGAGTAATAAACGTGCGATGGAAAGATTAGAGTAATGCAGGTATGTCGGTAATCAATTACCTCTAAATGTATATTGCTAGGGTCGGCTGGGAAATTTTCCCATAATCAATGATAGTAAACAATATTTAACACAAGTTTCCTACTTTTCTATTTCAAAACTTCACGATGAGCCATTTTCAAATTTCGTTAAAACTGTATCACCCACACACCACGACAGAGGAATCAACACAACGCAATTGAATCATCAACACATTCCAACTATTCCATGTTCAGCTCTGTTCAATCTTTTTTTGACAAGAAGTACGTTTTACTGACCATCCTTCTCTAGTGCAGGTAATTTCTCCGCAACGTTAGTCGTACCTTATTAAGGGGCGTGGCGTGCCTGAGCATGACTTAGTTACATTACAAACAAGTGGGAAGGGCTCAGAGGCATATGTCGGGGTTCACCAACGTTTTATTACCCGTGCCCGAGGTTCGAGGGAGACGAGTACCGTGAAGCTGTAGGAGGCAATGACGTCACACCCCGCAATACGGGGACGAGCGTTTAATTCCAATTTGACTTCGGTCTGTTTCGAAAACTACTTATCAGATCGACTCCAAATTTTCTGGGTTGACCATAAATCCTTTATAAAAATTAGGCAAATAATGCAATTCGATTAAATGACTCTGTCATGGCTGAGCGTTTGTGGGGGACTTTTCCTGCGTAAAAATGATTAACTTTCTACATTGGAATCTGGTGCTGTGCAACAACAATGAAAAACCGCCATTACATGTTTTATTCTGAAGTGGTGCAAAGCGTTGGCGGATGTAGAATTAGTTGGCGTTATCCTCTCGCGAACGAATTAAATTTTTTCCCGGCAACGGCTTCCGTCGTCTGGGCGCGAAGTATGCGGCAATTTAATTCGTACCATAAAACCGTGAGCTATGCACAAGCAACTTCGATACAATGCAACATAATTATACAGGAATAATATAATGGTGGGAATGTGCGGCATTTCGGCACATATATATCCGGAGGGCCTGCGCGGCGGCGGGTCCCGCCACTGCAGCTACAATAAGCCATCTTGGGCTTAATTACTTCCAAGGCTTACTTAATTTGGAATTTCATTTGCCGCTCGCCAGGTCGCAAATCACGAAGAGGGTAATTTTATAACCAGCGCGCCTTTCCGGCTCTCCGTGTGCCGGGAAGGGATTAATATAGCCGGGAAGAAACGGCCGGTTCGCCTCGTTTATTTCCATTTTCCATTATCGCTTACCCATTGGGCTGGTAAATAATTCGCGCTGCGCTTACTAGCGGTACAATTGCAGTGGACTAATTTACCCGGTGAAGACGTAAACGCGCATTTTTCGATGTGCATTCTAAAAAATGTCTGTAATTTATATTTACCATATTAGTTATGGCATTTTATAGTTATCTCCTGTAGTATTACAAATATTGAATAGATTCAATATTAATTGAAATAATGCCTAAGGCTTATAATAGTCCTGTTGAATATGTTGCAATAGTTCTATTCCACGTAAGTTCTGTAAATTTACGAATATTATGTATCTTTACAGATATTGTTATGGTAAACACAGTCCAATGCATACGCCTGCAGCGTTCCAATCTGTCAGCTTTTGTCTATACAAACAACACTACAAAATATGCATTTAAACATATTATATTTTTTAATTCGTCATCCGAGAGCCTCTTATACAGTACCACTAAACCGTACACACACTTCAATTGTCTCGTACCACTTTAATATCAACTGTATTACAATATCTATAATGTACATGATTGTATAGACAAGCCGATCATTACTGGCGCAGGACGCTGCAGGCGCGTGCGTTGAAATGCGTTTACCATTTCATTTAGTTGTAATTTTAATCACCTCGCTTCTTATAACATCTATAACTGTTTTGTCAAATGTTGGAAAGGTATTATTTCTTAGACTGAATTTTTTAATTAACTATATATTTCCTGGCTGAGACACTGACAGTAGTTGCTGGACTCTCTTCCGCGGCGACTATTGCTCCTGGTCTTAATACCGAGGCTGTGTGACACAAACTCACGATAGGCTTGCTACTTGTCATTCTCTTGTATTGGTGTCCTTTGCCCTTCCTTCTTATTCCATCTTGTTTTTAAGCTGCACTGCGCTGATGAAGGGCAAAACCCAGAAACAACGTTGTCCGCAGTTGCTTCTTTGTTCCCTCCATCTGTTTTCTCTGGATCCATCTAGCCATAAGTTTTTATATTAGAGCAGTGGATTCGATTGGGGTAAAATAATACTGATTTGACGAGATATAAAAGATTTTCTTAATAACTCCGCTTTGAATAACATCGAGTTAGATGACTACAATAGGTATCATCTATAGAATTATAATATACAGGGTGTTAAAAAAAGAATGTAAAATATTTCAGGGGGTAATAGTATGAACCAAAATAAACAGAAAAGTCTTAATAAAGATGGGTCCGCAAAGTAACGGTTGCGGAGTTATGGACCACTATTCATTTTTCAATCATTTTATTTTATTAGGAATAAACCGACAAAGGAAGCTTTTAACAAACAAAAAAACAAAGTTACAGAAGATGTTCAAAGTGCCCTCTGTCCATTTCCAAGCAGGCTGGACATCTTCGTCTCAACGATATTCGAACTCTTTCGAAAACACCCTCCTTGGTTTGGATTTCTTGACACTTGACACACACATGATTAATCCGTAGCTGCAGCTCTTCCAGGCTATTTACAGGAGTACCATACACTAATGTCTTCAAATATCCCCAAACAAATAAATCTAGAGGGTTCAGACCAGGCGATCTTGGAGGCCATAAAACAGGTTCATTTTTCCATGGCCGTTAGAGAGCATTTACACCAAACTTGTCCATATAGATGGGTAGGAAGGGCCGGACCTGTTTTATGGTCTCCAAGATCGCCTGATCTGAACCCTCTAGATTTCTTTGTTTGGGGATATTTGAAGACGTTAGTGTATGGTACTCCTGTAAATAGCCTGGAAGAGCTGCAGCTACGGATTAATCATAAGTGTCAAGAAATCCAAACCAAGGAGGGTGTTTTCGAAAGAGTTCGAATATCGTTGAGACAAAGATGTCGTGCCTGCTTGGAAATGGACGGGGGGTACTTTGAACATCTTCCGTAACTTTGTTTTTTGTTTGTTAAAAGCTTCCTTTGTCGGTTTATTCCTAATAAAATAAAATGTTTGAAAAACGAATAGTGGTCCATATCTCCGCAACCGTTACTTTGCGGACCCATGTTTATTGAGACTTTTCTGCTTATTTTGGTTCATACTATTACCTCCTTAAATATTTTACACTCTTTTTTTAACACTCTGTATTATCATGCATATATCCACATATTCTAATGATTTGTGTAGGCACTTGCTTGAAATTATATCGCACTACTCTAACCTACGACTTGTTTCGGCGTCTTTAGAAATTGTTTATATTCTCTTATATCGATGAGATGTACTATAATTTTTATTAGATTTACAGAACTTTACTGCTAAAATTACGAAGTGAAATAGAACTACTGCAATAGATATCATTTCAATTAATATTGTAAATTTCCTTCCATTTGTAAAATTACATGATATAACTATAAAACTACCATAACTAATATGGTCAATTTAAGTAAATATAAAGAATATATATAAAAGAATCTGAAATTTTACATGGAGATGAAGTACCTACGTATATGCTGTGTATTAAAAAAAACGATCAACTTTGCATTTCCACAAGGTCTTATACATTGTCATAAAGTGACTGATATTTATTACGCATAGCATCATATAGAGACATCTGTCAAGAGAATATATGAGTAAATTTCTTTCTCTTTTAATTTTCGTTGGTTGTGTAAAAAAATCTGAAAAAAAAATTAAAATCGTAGTGAACTGTTTGCCACCTTTTCAGATATTGCCATAAAATGAAATGACATGCCAGAAATCTTAACTGGTGTGTTTTCAGTTTTGTATAAAATCGTAATTTCACTGGCATAGTTTAAGTTCAGTTCAGTGTTAGTACGGGAAGGACGACAAAATCCCCGGTTTCGGGAGCTGTCAACTGGCGTTTAAACAATCGCCGTTTTTTAGCCTACGCCGTAACGCAAATCGATTTATTAATGACAGTATTTCATTGACAGCTTGATTACATTCTGAAAGAGAGCACTGCGCGCTCTATGTACACGTAGAAATTAAATTATAGTAAAACAAAGGGTTGGCGCTGGGGAGTGGGTCGCTCGAAACAGGGTTACCAACAACGGCGAGAGGGAAGGGGTTCGTTACGGCAGTAATTAACTACGACTCCGATAATTAATTAGTTCCAACGAGTGCCGTTCGGCGCCACCACAGTCAGCGGCCGACGGTTAAGCCTCGTTCACACCGCGGCAACGGTAAAACTTTTTGTTGCTTGCTATTCCTTCCCAAGCAACACATGGTGTTTAATAAACGTTTATTACCCGAAATTTGATCACAAATTCATGTAATAAATGTTTAATGTGATAAGATCGCCGTAAACTGCTAACTAAAAATAAAACACATAGGACAAAACTAATATCAAAAATAAAATCATTGATGCTTTGTTTATTCACTTTTACTGTTTAAATAATAACTTTTAAAACGCGTCTGTAAGACACACATTGTTTGCTATTCTAACCCCTCATTTTAACAATTATTTTCACATACTTATAAATAAAAGTGAACAATCTTATATGCAGAATTATGTAAGTTTATGTTATAACAATATTTACAGTGGCGTAGATAGGCATGGGCGAAGCGGTCCCTCGCCCACGGCCTCGCAGTTAAAGGAGCCTCGCGCGAGGCCCCTTTGGGGGTGATTTAAAACCGAACGCCATGAACTCTAAATAGTACGAATAGCACCCTAAAAGACCTTACTAAGAATAAGCTTTACCGACGCTTTACCACACGTACTATAATTAATTTGATCTTTATTATCGAAATATTTTTTAGTACTGGAGAAGTTACAAAAAATGATTATTTTTAGTATTTGAACACTTCATAATTATGAAATTTTCAGATTATCCAGACTTCACTACTTTAACTAGTTTTATCATAAATGAATAATTTTATAAACAAACTTTCTGATTTTTCAACATTCTTTTCTTGAAAATACACAGGGTGACATTGAAAAAACTACAATGCATAGTATCACGCGATAGAGGCCCAAAAAATAATAAATAAAGTTATATACGCTAATGTCCGATCGCTATTTGTTTTCAAGATACAGCATTTAAAATTTTTTTGTAAAATTATTTTTTTTTAATTTCTCCCGATTGCATGAAAATATTTGAACTAAAATTGATGCACACTGTGACCTTGCATGTAGCTATTATGTGTCACAATATTCAGTTCATTCAGCATCCAATGGCGGAAGAAAAGGGCCTCGCTGATGCGACTTCGCCCACGTCTAGATTAGTCCACGCTACGCCACTGACTATTTATATCTACACTTAAATCTAAAAATACGTATTTTGATAGATTTCTGTACCTAAAAATTTGTTGGTTAGAACGCTTCCTGTCGTTATACACATATTCATTTTACTTTGGTACCTTTGAATATTTGCAGGTAGCATGAGATAATATTCCGGTTATTTGCTAAATTCTATATTATTCAGTTCTTAAATGTCTAAAATTATTTGTATTTGTAGAAAACTTAAACTATTTCAAGGATACGGATTCCTTAAGAAATGAAAGTGCACTTTTACAGACAACAACTAACAAATATTCATAACTAATTTTAATTATTGGTAAAATTTTAGCAGGTTTCAATCACTATAAATTCATTTTTGTTGCTAGCTGTAGCAGTTGATGATCTTGTATTGTTAACGTTAATGGTTGTGGATTTAGACTGGTCAGGTTGCGCATTTGATCCTAGAATCTTCTACGACATTGCCACTTTGTTCTTCAGTGAATCGTTGAAGCTGGTAATATCCGATATAATTAACTACATTAAGCAAATTTAAAATATGCTCTCTGTTTCAAGATTCTTCCCATGTTGTTCATACCAACAACATTGCACATCTTCCGATGTTGCATCTTTAAAAAAACCGTTATGTTATGCATTTGTTAGATGCAGAGTAACAAACAAACTTGCGGTAGAATGATATAAAATTAATGCGCGTTAGATGTTTGTCTTATATGTCGTCAATTAATATTTTAATGATTTCATCTCGACGACAAGACCCAGATATACCGAATATTAATTTACCCAATAATCCTTCATAATTTTATATGTGACTTTAATGTTCATCAGGCGCACTGAGTAGAAACTTGTTAACTTATACTCTTTTCAAAATTTCTGATTTTTTGGCTATATACCCAAGATACTGTCTATTCGAAAAAGTAACAATTTCACTGTAATTACTAATATGTACCTACACGTTATGATTAACTAAACGTGTAGTTATAAGCATAGAATAATTGGACCACATTTTTAATGATTTCTTGCTCTTGGCTATATCGGCAAAATATACTAGATAATAATAACACATTCTCTAAATACAATCCAGACTTATTTGTTTTGCGCCAATTCACAAATATATAATAATAATAAAAAAATGATTTACAAAAAACTGTAAAGATCACTCATAAATAAGTACACAATTTATGTTAATAATCATTGCAACTAATGAAATATTTACACATGCAGATAATACTCGTATTCTCTATCATATCTTATTTTAGATTTTCTAGGAAGTAAATCTAAACTTACGTCCATTGCAGTCTCTTTAATCTGTCGCCACTACTATTCATTTATCTTTTTTCGGCGAAGACGTAGTTTTAGTGACAGGTGTCAGGTACTAAAGTGTCAAATTTACTGTCTAGGCATTAAAATCATTTTTATTTATTGTAAATAATTATAGGGATTATCAAAGCTTGTAAGAGATATCCCTTGTCTTGTTTGTTGTAAAATATTTACTTCGTCTATGTAGGTTGAAGTGTTTTCACTAGTAGTTTATGAACTACTGAATTCTGAAGTGGTTGAATTATTTAAAAAATCGCTAGGATCTAACTTCATCATAATCTAACAACTGATTTACGAGTTATGGACTCCTCAATGTAGCCTTTAGCTACCGTTGAAGATTTCCATCAACCCAGATTTCCTCAATTTATTAATAGTGTAGGTGCAGCTCTAGAAACGCAGCAACTTGTTTATTTTCCCAAATGTATGAATTCCTATTATACCGTTATATGCTTTTTCATTTGAATATTTAAAAAAAATCTGTTATTTACTTATTTTGTTTAAGTCTTCCGGTACTATAATTCCGATATATGTCTAAATATTCGCTTAAAATAAAGGATCTTTTTTGTTTTGTTTTGCTAGTTGGCAGAGTGATCAGCAATCTATGTCCCATAGCTTCAATATCTCCTGTATTGGAGATATTGGAAACTATTTGAAAAATTTACTTTCAATCTCAGTTTGAAAAACGTTCTTTACACAATCTTGTGTTGTTTAGGTTATAATACCAAACTTAACTTAGAAGTTAAGGAGATGCAATGGTCCTTCCAATTCAAATTTTCGTCAGTTGCGACACCCAAAAACTTTGTATTACACGAATTTGAAGAAATTAAAGAATCTTTTATATTCACAATTTCTGGGCATTATTTTGCCAATTATGGAATCGAATGGCCTCTGTTTTGGAACTGTTAAAGAAAAGACAATGCTTTTCAAACCAACCAGTGGAAACCCCAACAAACAACCAACTTTTGTTGGTAGGAACAGTAACAACCGTTAACGTTTCTAAAGGCGGTTTCCACTAAACGGACAAAATAAAAACAAAACACGAACTCTTGTCGAATAAATAAAAACTGTAACTTTTCGCAAATTTTTTGAAGACTGGCGTGTTTTGAAACAGTTGGAGTTTTGTTTTTCGGGTCCCTCTCGAAAACGGTCACATCAAAAGGTTTCGACGTGTTTTGAAACTCGAGTCTGTTTAGTGGAAACGGTCGTGTTGTGTTTTCTATTTTCTCTTAATATACAAACATTATAGGACAGTTAGTATACAAACTTAACTAACCAAGTAAACCCTTTAACCGTACATAATATAATAATAATATATAATAATATCCCTCATTCTAATCACGAGGATTAGCCCAGCAGTCGAAGACTTGTGCGGGGAGCGGCATATTATTATTAAGCAGGCCGCATTTGCGCCCAGGAACGACTTACGTTGGTAGGCCCTAACCACCATTCAGTGCAGGAATGAGGGAAACCTGGAAAACCTCATTAATTAGGAGGGTAGTTGAATGCCAACCGGTATCAATCTCTCACATTGAACCAAGTCAACATTCTTCCACCCTACCATACCCGCAGAGAGGGTGCCAATCTCTCCACGAATATAGCTTATATACGGTCTACCGGCTGCAGGGGTCGAACCCACAGCGATCCAGTCACCTCGATTCAAGTACTGACGCCTTAAACCGTGCGTCCACTGACCGATCCCACATATACCTATATACTTTCTTTTTCCCCAAGGGCTTTAGTATGAACCAGCCAAAGCCAAGAATAAAAAAATCTTCTCTAAACTTGGACTTACGTGACGGTTGACGTTACGCATGGTCTTCATAATTTCCGATAATTCAATTTTTGCAATTTAGTGTAATATATAGTTTTATTATTTTCAGTTGCAGTTTATCAAATATTGTGACGAAAATATAATGAATTATTCATTTGTTCTTATGATATAAGTCATCTGAATTGTAGTAACCTAGTAACCACTTGCTGCGACTTCTCGACAATGTTACTATTTTAAAATATTTGAACTAGATAGTAAATACTTCTTATACGACATTAGTGAAAAAATGCTGGGGGGAGGGCTCTGCCCCCCTTGCAGACTGTTAACTTAACTTTCGTTAGTTTGTCGTGTTAAAAACAATCATTGTTTGCTATTTAGTACAATATACAGTGCAAACATTTAGTGTAGTATACAGTTTTATTATTATCAATTGCAGCTTCTTCTCTACTGCATGTTGAATTATTCATTTGTTCGTATCGTATGACGTAAGTCGTCTGAATTCTTGCCGTAACTATGTTGAAAAAACGTGTCCTGACTTCCTCGCGACAACCAGTGGAAAAGGACCGAAAACGACAACAAAAGTCGAACAAAATGTAGTCCATTTGATGGAAACAAGGGTTTTGGGGGATAGTTTCAGTTCTGTTTCAGGTTCTAGAAAACACAAACTCAATATAAAATCAACTGTCCGTTTCACGCAAAACCGCCGTAATAAATACTAAACATCGACGACGTTTCTCTGCGCTGGTTCGGTGTGGACAAGGCTTAAGGCTCACATTCGGTCGGTAACGGGCGGGTCGGGGTAGGCCGGGTGAGCCTTACGCGCGCGCCAACTCGGATGTTTTAACGGAAGGGTCGTTTTTTGTATAAAGTTATGTTTGGAGTCCGGAAAATTTGTTTCAATTACTTTTCGTGTGTGCGTCCGTGTTTTTGAAATACTAATGGAAAACCGGTGACAGCCGAATTGACGCCGACGGTTCCTTTCTGTTCTCGGCGCGATTTTATCTTTTGTTTCGGTCTTGACGCAAAAATAATGCGCCACAAAGAGATTGTCCGCCTGTCCCGACGGCTTTTCAACCTATATTTCCAATTTTTGTCGTCCAAATTGTACGCTTCGACGGACACATGCAAGCGTGCGTCGCGTAAATGAATTTTACACGGAATTAAAAAAATAAATTGAAACATAAATACGTTTTAAATTTAGAAAGGCATTTGCAAAACAGTTTGTGAAAATTATATCAAAGTTTGCTTTAAAACTTTAAAATTTGAAAAAAACGTGTATGTAGATTATTATTCATTATATTTAATCCACCCTTATTATCGTTATTATTAGGGATACAAAATAAAGTTTCGGATAAAAGTTGTAGGGATGTAACTGAATTACTTTAAAACGATAAAGGAAGCACAGTGGCTTGCAGCAGTTGAGGGATACAAGAAGCAATAATATATTTTTAATGGAATGTCCTGTGTATTGTTGAATATTTGAATTATTCTTTTTTTATTTCAAAAATATGTGATATGGCATTTCTCTCTTTAACCGTTTTTATTTTTGCTATGAAATTATCAAAAAATATACACAAAAAAGATTAGGTATTTTTGAAACAGTACTCCACTTCTTTTAGGTACCCGACTCTGGACAAACTGTATTGATGTCTTTTTAGATTTTTAAGTCATGGTTTTGCGCCAAATGTCATTAATTTTCTCCACACGTTTGGGAAACACTAATTAAAAACAGTCATCAAAGACTAACCTTTCTCATTCTCGATAGGATATTTTTATTTTTTTTATTTATTGGACAAAAGTTTTTATTTTTATTTTTTTTATGATGTGGCATTAAAAATACATACAACCTTTAATTTTTACGCTTCTATGACAAACCCCTATTTTTTAATAGCCATATTCGGTCAGTGGTCTCGCGGTTTAAGGCGTTAGTACTTGAATCGAGGTGACTAGACGGAGTTGGTTCGAGCCCAGCTGCCGGTAGACCGTATATAAGCTATATTCGTGGACAGGATTGGCACCCTCTCTGTGGGTATGGTAGGGTGGAATAATGTTAGCTTGGGTCAATGTGAGAGATTGATGCCGGTTGATATTTGACCACCCCCCTAATTAATGAGGTTTTCCAGGTTTTCCTCATTCCTGCACTGAATAGTGGTTAGGGCCTACCAACGTAAGTCGTTCCTGGGCGCAAATGCGGCCTGCTTAATAATAATATGCCGCCCCTCTCCCGCACAAGTCTCCGACTTCTGGGCTAATCCCTGTGATTAGAATGAGGGGTAGAGATATTATTATTATTATTATTATTTTAGTAATTTAATCATTTTTAACCTTATAACTGATCGATTATCACTAGATCAGTTATCCCCGCCAGGCGTCTACCGGTGTCACTTCTCACCACAAACCTAGAAAAAATATAGACAGCGTCGGATCATGATATAGGTCACGTGACAGGTGCTTTATGTTGGCCGTTGTGCAAATTTGGTGGCTGCATTGCAATATGAAATTAACTAACTTGCTATCATTTTAAATGTCATTAAAGAATGTGACCAATCACAGTAAACAAATGAGATTCACGCTACAATACAACCAACGTAAATTGGCATAACAACCAAGTTTTAGTGATTCTGGACCTTTTAGGACAGCCATGAATTAGCGGTCGTCGGCAATATTATGACACTGGCACAGTCTATATTTTCTAGATTTGTGCTTCTCACCCAGTAAACAGAACGGAGTAGGGATGAGAACGAAGCCGACTATCAAAATATTCACTAGAAATAATTGCAAAACAACGTTTGCCGGGTCACCTAGTATTTATACTATATATAGAATTTTCATCTTATTTAGAACTCTAGAAAACCGAGCTAAATTTATGCGTATAGACTATGAATCACCCTGTATAAAATTATTATAACAAAGAAATTTAAAGTAATCGTTAAGCAGTCATTAAAGTACTTCAAAAATATATTTTTTAAATCACAAGTTATCACAAATCTTGTGTCATTATGTAATGTCAAGGAATGTCATATTGTAATTATTTTAGCTATGTTACACAAATATTATCTCTGAAAAAACTGAGTGTGATGTATAGTCAATGATAATGGAGATCGATCTAGGTTTAGTAAACACATAATACTCGTTTCTTATTTTAATATATCAAAATCTACCTAATATATTTCACATATATTTAATATCAAAGCTTAACTAGATTAATTAATTATAAACTCTGAGACCAGCATTGTACTGCTGCATACAGAGTTCCTCAAAGATATATTTCGGAACCGTTATTACAACGACAGAAAACTAATGCTCTCTTATGTTGTTGTAGGTGAAAGGTGAACTAAGACATACATTTGCGTCTGAAAATGTAGGGAGAATTATTGGTAAGTAATTTAAACAAAAATATGTAAAAGATAAACTTTTTCTAACAGTATTTGTAATACAGAAGGTACAATAAAAGACTACCCTATTCCAAAGTATTATACATGACATATACTTCTGTGTAATTTTGGTTTAAAATTTCAAAACATGAACAGAGTAAAGGAGGGTTGTAGTATCCATGGATCCTAAATTTTTTTTGGGTACCCCTATGGTTTCAGAATATTTTTTTTTTAGATAGAGCGTGTCTTTATTCGATTTTTTTCACGCTTGCAAGATTTTGATTCGAGGCTTGATCTACGAGATATTTCAACTCATATGTCTCTAATACTAGGTAAACACATTTTTATTTGGCACCCTATATTTTAAAAATGGAGCTCCAAAATGAAAAATGTTGTAAGAGAAGTCCTATTATTTTGTATCAAAGAATGTGTGGTTAACGGCTTGACCTACTAACACCCCGTATATGTGCATTTGATTTTTATGAAGTGGAGGCAATTCTTATTATTGTTAATAATTAGAGAATGTCTCACGAGGTGAGGTTCCGCGTTAGATGATGAATAGGTAACGTCAGGACGTGTGAAAGAACCCGGCCACATGACAAGTGCGGGGGCTGGGGAACACTTCCTGGCCACCTATTCACCGGTTTAATTCCTCCAGACAAATGAATAGAGAGGTGTTTCGCAATGTGCAGACTAGTATAGGAAAGGCGTACCTGAGCTGCAGCTACAGGGTGGTCGCAAAATCGATAATCATAGTTTTTAATTGGAGAGAGATAGATTCTTTGGAGAGGATGGGACATTCTTCAGAATGAAGTGTGCATGAGTATTAAATGACTTATAAAGGAACTTATATAAGTGGCTTTAGACCAGGAGGTGCTTAGTGATAAGTACGTCACTTGCTGGATGTTTGATTATAATAATTAAATTTAACTAGCAATAAAATTATGTTTAAAAAAAAAATTATGTACTGTTTTTAAAATTTTACAATAATATCTAAGAGTAATTGATTGTTGGGAATGATATCTTAAGTAAATCAATAATAAGAAACTATATTTTTTACTTCTCAACTTTGCTTTTGTTGGATTTAGATCATAAAAGGACAAACAATATTATACAGGGTGTCCCATAATGATGTACGCTCCTTTGGACGGTGTGTTTCTTGGGTCATATTAGGGGGAGTTCTTTCTATAAAAATTTTCGATTTGAGCCCTCCCTGACGAGATAAGGGCTTCTAAATAATTGAAAAAATTTCAGTTTTCATTTTTTTCTCTCAAAAACGGTTAAACTTATAATTCTGAAAATCGGTGATTACATTTGGTTACCGTACGTCCACACCCGAGGATATGTACGTATGTGGATTTTATTTTTTTAAAAGAAAACGCGTGTCTTTGCATAAAAATACTAAGAGGGGAAAAATTTAGTAAATTGATTGTTCTACTTACTGCAATTTTACATATCGAGAAAAGTTTATAAAAGAAAGTTGTAATTAAAAAAACAACAGAGGTTGGTGGTTGCCACCCTTGTAGACATTTGGTAAAAATAAAAATCATCCTCAACAATGTCACTTAATTAACTAAATGTAGTCACCGATTTTCGAATTTATAAGTTTAACCGTTTTTGAGAAAAGAAAATAAAAACCGAAATTTTTTCAATTTTTTAGAAGCCCATATCTCATCAGGGAGGGCTCAAATAGAAAAAAATTATAGAAAGAACCCACCCTAAAATGACGCAAGGAACACACCCTCCAAAGGAGCGCACATCATTATGAGACACCCTGTTAATACCTTTTTTCCATATTTTCAACGCGATGGGCCCTTTTGGGGGACTGCCCTTGTCTCAGTTTGTTACTTAAATTTAAGTTGGTTATCTTGAAATTTACGTCTTATATAGAACTCCAATTGTGCCAAAGCTCAAATAACTAGGTGTCTTTATTTTAAATGAGACACAATATAATGTGTTCCTGTTCCGCTGTTTCTATTACAATATCTTCATGAGTAAAATGTGTATCAATAGAAAATTTAAAAACTCTGACCATCTGAAATAGTTATCATTGCTTACATTTGATATGTAGGTATACATCTAGAGTCCTGGTCTTTATCATCTGTGACTTTTACCAGCTACAGTTGTTATTCTTTATAATATTTTAATTTTAATTAGCTGAAATTTACAGTTTTCCATTGAGACTTAATTGATTTTTCAATTATATAAGGGATCCTGAATTTCAGACATTTATTTTTGAAATTCTGGATAACATGAATGATGTATGATTATGATTATTAAATAAGATACGAAAAAATTTGGCAAAGAGTATTATTAACAACACAAAAATGTCACACGATTTCATTATATATTTACAAATAATTAGAATCCATGACATATTTTCTTGTTTTTCAATTTGAGTGTGTATTTTTGCTACAATTACATTTTTTATGGAAACATATTTGTTATAATAGTCCATATAAATCATGAATTTCTACATAAATTTGAAGTATATAATATTTGAAGCATTTTTTAAAATATTTGTCGAGTTGTTTATGTCATAACGAATCACAAATCTAGTTAGTATTTTATTACTTCTGGAATACTTCAAGGTTGTAATCTGAGTCCTCTGCTATTTTCTAGTTTTATTAACTATATTCGAATCATAGATTGTTGGGTTAACTATATTTTTTTCAATTTGAAATGTAGATGATTGGCTCTCATATAGTTTATTTTTTCTTAATTTATAAATATGTATTTAAATGTAGATTAATATTCTTAAAATATTATACAGGGTGGTTTTGAAAGTGGGGTAGTAATTTTAGTATATGTACGTTTAAGAAAGAAAGAATGGTATGCAATAAATATACCCATAAAATGTGAATATAAAATCATAAATAAGTAATTATCGCATTTTCAAATTATGTAAGCCGTTTCTGTACGCTCACAGTAAAGCTCAGTGAAAATTATATACGCATTTTTCGTTTGCCTGTATCCCGGATTCGTTGTGTTAAATAAACAAATCGTTTTGCATGCAGAGAGCGAAATGCATGCATGAAATTTATAAGCAAATTGTCTGTGCATTTCGTGGAACAGAGCCAGCCGATTTTGATTACACTCTCCGTTACACTAATAACATATCCACAGGTCATTATTATCAATACATTTGGGCTATTGTTATGTCACTTTGCCAGCAAATTACGCCTTCAAAATGATACTAAACACACTAGAAAATACTTAAAATAATAAAAATACCATGATTTGTTTACGTACGTGTTATGTTGTTATTTGAGGTTGAGGTTATAAACGAAGCATGACTTCACCAAAGTATTGTAAGTAAGTAAGTATTGTGGAATAATTCGTTGGGTTACTATGGTAGGTTGGAATTACACAGAGTTGAATTCAAAATTTTCAACAACTTTGGGTTTTAACTCGGTTTTAAAAAAGCATTTATTATTTTCATAAATTAGAATTAATACCCCACTTTCAAAATAACCCTGTATTAGTTAAAATTCTTTTAGAAAAATATATTTTAAATGTATTCTATTCTGTTTTTGGTGGATTAGAGTTCGAAGGAATGGGGACTATACGAATTAAAAAAAAAACATTTGATATGTAAGGCCACATAAGGGTAGACGTTGGTTCGCCCTCGGGACGTGCCTCTGCTTCGCCCAAACAAATAATTTCCGCCGAAAGTGGAATGTTAAGAACGCAAAATTATTTAATTAACTCGCATCGAACGCATTCGCCGGATTTAAACGTTCGCGAGGGATTCGGCATCGAGTCGTCTGCCCCGCTGTAATCGGGGCGAGGACGGCCCTTGTGGAGGGCGACTTTAGGACGGTTTTCGGCGTTCAGGCCGCTCGAGTCGTCGCCAGAGCGGAGCGTCAACCCCTGCTGGGCACCCAGCCTTTGTACGCTTGTCACCAACGGATCATTTGCGTCTACAAGACCGACGGCCCTTCGTAGTCTGCAGTCGGGCCAAAATTCGCGTTATGCGGCTTAAAGCAGTCGTATTGAAGTTTATTAATTGCTTTAATAAAAAACGTAGTTATATTCCACAAAGAAATAGTATATTATTTAACGAGCGGAAATTCATCAAGTGAGTTATGACCATTACCGCAAGTTGAATACTATACTTTATCTACGAGTATAACATCTTTTTTAGGACTATTATTAGAAATTGATTTGAAAACGTAAAAATTATTTTGTTAAAATATCCAATGACATTAGTCCCTTCAATGATAATAATTGACAGTTCCGCCTACTGACAGGCGTTGGCAATTTAATAATTTTAAAATCTTTTAATTATTCATTCCTTTCCACTTGTTAAAAATTCCTTCCATTTTACACCAATGGAACGTATTTATCGGCTTAAAAATTTCCAAGAATTTACTGCGTACACTATTTACAAACCGAATTATCATTGTAGGAGCCCAACGTGAGTTACAATAACTCACTATAAAAACTCACGCTATATGTTTATTGATAATATTAATTGCTCAAAAGCAGTTGAATAATTAATATATAAATTGATAGGAGTAGATAAACGTAATTTATACACTTATAATTGCACAAGAGGTTTGTATTTTACCGGGTAAATATGAATTGTTTAATGAGAAACTGTTGCCTAGCAATTAGACGAGAAAACTGTCAACTATTAAAAACGCGACACCAAAGGTGGAGCGTTTTTAGGCTGACAATTTTTCGAGTCAAACTACTAAAGGAAACACTTTAGAATTGAAACAACACAAATTTACCCAGTATAATACAAACATCGAGTGTAATTCGGCAGGACAATTTAATGAATAATAAATTTAGAAACATATCAATTCAAACTTCATTTCTGAAACACTAAAAATAAATACATTTTTTCAGTTACTGAAATTCATACGAGGAATACTAATGTCGCTGCGGGTGCCACAGCTAATCGTTTCTGTAGTAGATGTTGAAGTTTGTTCTTTTTCCAAACGAATCAATTGAATAATGCTCGAATGATACTCTTTGTCAACTTGTAAGTATGGTTTTATTGATGATGAATTGCTGTGTCCTGTTATTTTTATTAGAGCTTGTTCTTCAATTCCGCTTTTACTTAATTCGCTAACTGCTGCCGCTCGATTTGAGTGATTTGTAATTTTGACACGTTTGACATCTATACCAATGCGTTGTGCATTGAGCATTTAGTCCATTTGGAAATTTTTATACCAACCTTTAGAATTTGTCTTCTACCAAAAGGGATTTGGAGTAAGAAATACCCTGTTCAATGTTATAGAAGTGCCTCGTTTTTCCATCAAATTTGTAAGTAAGCGTACTGGATAAATTTTACACTAAAATCTTAGGTGTAATCCATTTGCTGTCACAAAATTTATTGTCACCGCCTTGTCCCGTTTTCGAAAACAGAGGATTATACCCGATACGTCCAGTTTCTCGTTCATTATTTTCAATTTCATATACAAAATAAGTGGTTTTGTAAGTTGCTTCTCCTCCGCACCAAGCTAATTTAAACGCTAAAATGTGATATAATTTCTTTTGAAGTCCTTCGGGTTCATTTTCGTCACCTAATCTGGCCATAGCAAATATTTAACATTTATTTAGAGCTGATGCACAGAATTTTCTCTTTTCGGGTTGTGCGTGTAGGATTTTACGTTTAGCCCTACGTACAGCTCGTGATGAATTAAACTGGCGTCGGTGAAAGGGTTAAATGCAATATTGAATTCTTTATAATATTTTCTTTGTAGCATTTTTTCGGTGTTCCAAATTGTTTTAGCTACCGCTTCTTTGTAGTATTTTCCGTTATATTTTCGCATATTGAAATTATTCCAATCTTGCAATATTACATTCATTTTCTCGATGGAAGTATCTGGCTCAAATTTATATCCTTTCGCAAAATATAGAAAATTGTCGCCAGATTGATTATTGAGTCGCAACTGTTTTAGCAGGCACACAGGTATTAACAATTTGACAAATTTCGTTGTTCTTAGACTCACCGAATAGATTTATTGTTAGTGTAATTCAATAATGTAATAAAAACATTTCAAAAATAGCTTGGTCGAGGATAAAGTTCACTTTAATTTTGTTATGCTTTGTCGCTTTGTTTTATTTTTACTTACAAAAGAATATATGAATAAGATGCTCTACTGTACCATCGATTTGACAATGTTCTGCTCTAAAATGCAACTATCTTTAGATAGCAGCATAAAGTTTTCAAAGTGTGCCATGAAAAATATTGCATGTTTGTGGTTTATGCATTAATGTCAAGTTTTCAAGTAGTTTTAATTGAGATTGACAATAGTATCACTTATTAGTAGTAATGGGAATTACATTTTAGAACATCTTATAAATTTTTCATAACGATTTTTCATAGAAACAGTGTATATTATCGATATTCAGTAAGAGTATGTAAAAAACTGGAGGTAGCTCATTTAGGAGGTGTTTGAGTCATCTTTTGACTCACTAAAATTTTGAATATTCATTTTGCAAATACATATTCATTTCTTAAATTCTTCAGAGAAGTCAATTTTAATTCGATGCACTTTAATATCAAAATGAGTGTGTCTGACAAGTTTTAATAAAAAAATATTAAAATAATAACAATTAAAAAAATAAAAGAATATGCTTCTTGGCTTACAGAAAAAATCGGTTATAGAAATAAGAAATTATGCGTTCTTCAAACTAGTAATGTATTAACTGTGTTTAAGTATTTTATTCCTTCAAAGTCGCATCAAGGCGATCACCCCACCTCCTTCATTACTATATTTATAAATTCAGTAGTATTGATATAAGATCCAATGAGTATGTGAAAAATAATATTTAAATCAACGTTCAATAGTATTGATCTAAACTGAAATGCGTATATATAAAAAGTAATGTTTAAATCAATTGTTAACTACCGTTGCTGGAGAAATATTTTTAAGAAGGCGGTTGTTTGAAATAGCTTAAAAAATCTAAAGGTATGTACGGTCTTAATCGTTTAGGAATATATAAAACGGGGACAGTAATTACCAAATACTAGCTTCTAATTTTGACAGTTCATATTGAGTGTCGCAGTGTCGCATATACAAGGTGTAACAGTAGTAAGTATTCAAAACTTGTGAGCTTGTAAAACAAGTCGAAAAATTACGAAAACCTTAGTACAACTTTTGTCAGTGGCGGCTCCTAAGGGAGATACGCTCACTTAAAGGGGTAACCTCAGGAACAGTTTTAATACGTAACATCTAAACAGTTCAACATTAAGTCACGAAATTTTGGTGAGATATTAACCTTGACGTGCTTAATAAGTCTCATTAACTACATTTCAAAATTTTCTACAGGGGCGTAAGAAAATGCAAGGCTCTGGTACAAATTTAATCATATCTTTTGTAGTTAATTTTTCTAGTTTCTGACTCCAAATATTAAAATATTAAGTATTTAACATAAAAAATGTACTCTTGTTAAATTTCAATAGGATGTACCGTTTTTCAGTAAATTCGATTTCAATCATTCCTAACGTGACCCACATTTAACATCCAATACATAGCCAAAAAAATTAATTGCAGTGTGCCATGGAAAAACAACTAGTCTGACAGTTAACAGAAATGTCAAGTATTTTTAGTTTGAAAATTGTATTATTTGAGGTTACGCAGTACCATTTTATAGTGAACAAAAATAGATAAAAATTATTTAAAAATGCTACCGTATACATATTCTGAGTATGTAGATATGCTTTTGACGTTAGGTGGAGTGTCATGGGAGCGCAAGAGCAGCCTCACACCGATATGGTATAAAGTTCCCCAATAGAAATGTACCCAATTATAAAATATTTCTTTGCACCGAAAGGCGTTGTTTTTATGTTATTTATATTACGGTATTTTTATTTGTACTATTGTTTTTAATTGTTACTGTTAAGAGTGTTAAAAATACTTGACATTTTTGTTAACTGTCAGATTAGTTGTTTTCTTCATGGCGCACTGCAATTTATTAAATTATTTGGCTATTGATGTTGAATGTGGGGCACGTTAAGAATGATTGAAATCGATTTTACTCAAAAACGGTACATCCTATTGAAATTTAACAAGAGTACCGTTTTTATGTTAAATACTTAATATTTTAATATTTTGGAGTCAGAAACTAGAAAAAATTAACTACAAAAAAGATATGAATAAATTTGTACCAGAACCTTGCATTTTCTTACGCCCCTGTAGAAAATTTTGAAATGTAGTTAATGAGACTTATTAGACACGTCAAGGTTAATATCTCATCAAAATTTCGAGACTTAACGTTGAACCGTTTTGATGTTACGCATTAAAAACTGTTGCTGAGGTTACCCCTTTAAATAAGCATATCTCTCTTAGGAGCCGCCACTGACAAAAGTTGTACTAAGGTTTTCGTAATTTTTCGACTTGTTTTACAAGCTCACAAGTTTTGAGTACTTACTACTGTTACACCTTGTATATGAACTTGTACAAAACATCGTTCGTGACTGCAAATCAAGACTGGACCAGTTCACAGCTCACTAAATTTGTGGTGTGATGCTTTGTGTTGCCCTAGCCTTCTCGGCCAACCCCACTCAAACCTCTCACTCGCTGATCATCACATTTATATTGCATTGCTGCCCTATTATAAATTACCTACTACATCCCAGTACTAAGTTTGCCTTAATGAACTATTTCTGCTTTCACTGAAAAGTCAATGCCGTTTTGCACTATGGCGAAATCAGTGTGCTAGGAGATCTTTCAGGATTATCAAAAAACGTACAAGCTGTTGGATCGATTTCGTTTTATTTGGAGTAAATATTAGTCGTGTGGCTCTAATTGAAGAATGTTTTCGGTAATTCTTTTTTTATTTTATTTTTGTTGATTTAAAATCATACCAGCAGTCTTAAATAATTAATAACTGTTTGAAAAAAATTGTAATCTGATTGAGAGGGTAGATTGTATAAGTTGGATAGTGAACAAACTCTATTAAATCCAATGTCAAAAACCGCTACAACTTGCTTTTTATGCCAATGTATATTGGCTGTACTATAGCTCAATTGTTTACTGTTATGTTTATCTTTGTTATAACCTACAAATTTATTTTGTTGTGTATGTATTAGTGTCTTATAGTTTGCTTCCCATTAAAAATTGCTTTAATTGTGTTTGCAGTCTCATCGTTATTATTATTATTTTTTTTTTGTTAAATTTTTCTTGTGCTAAATTTTTAACTATCATCGTTATATTCTTTAAAATTTTGTATACATTATGGTGATTTGTGTTATTTGCCAATATCAAATAGGTTTTCTTACAAAGGATAACAACTTTAAAGGTAAATTTTGAAGGTTTCTATATAAAAATTTAGAAGTATTTACATGCATTCTTTAAATCACATTTAAAATGGCAGCAAGTTAAAATTTATTAATTTCATATTACAATGCAGCCATCATAATAATAATAATAATAATAATAATAATAATTTATTATCCCAAAGACTATAACAATTATAGTATAGGACTAGTCACAATTAGCACAATATAATAAACAAATAAAAATATACAGATCAGTAAAATTACAAATACAAAATTTAAAAAACTAACAATCATGTAAAATAAAAAATTTTAACCATAAAAACATATACATTATGTGTCACTGAAAAATGTCGATAACAATTTAGTTATTTAAAAACTCAGATATCGTATAGTAACATTTTGATGCAAGATGTTTTTATTTCCCTTTTAAATTTATTTTTGTTTTCTATATTTTTAATATGCTCAGGTAACTTATTATATAGTTTTATACCTATATAATTTGGACATTCTTCATACTTAGACAATTTGTGCAAAGGAACAGTTAAATTATCACCTGTTCTAGTGGTATAACTATGATTAAAGTTATTGGTTAAAAAAACACAAATATTATTTTTTACATACATTACTACTTCTAAAATATAAATACTGGCGAGTGTTAACACATTTAAGTCTTTAAACAAGTTTCTACAAGATGTTCTTGGAGATTTACCCATAACGTAACGAATGGCTTTTTTTTGAAGTTTAAAAACCCTCTCAAAATGACTTGAAGAGCCCCAAAACATAATGCCATAAGATGCCTTTGTAACAAAATTTGCATGGTAATAAGCTAACACTGTTGATCTACTTGTAATTTTTGACAACCTATATAATGCATAACAACTACAGGATAATTTTTTATCAATGAATTTATATGAGTCTCCCAATTTAATGCATTATCTATGTATATACCTAAAAATTTAGTACTACTAACTTGCTCCATAGACCTACCATTCAATTTTACCAAATAACTGTGGTCATAGTGACTAGTTCTAGGTGAGAAAATAATAAAAACAGATTTAGTGAGATTTAAAAGAAGACAATTCGATTTAAAGTGATTGTTAAATTCCCTTACTTGTAACTGAGTTTGTGATATAACTTCATCAAGAGTCTTACCGCAACAGAGATACGAATTATCATCTGCAAACATAATCAAATATTCATCAAAGAAGCCAGGCATATCATTTATATAAAAAGAAACAACAATGGTCCGAGTACAGATCCTTGGGGAACACCAAATTCTATCAACAATTTATCTGATTTAACACCATTTACCTCGACTGTTTGGGTTCGTTTAGTTACGTATGATAATATCCAATCATTTACTTTTCCTCGCAGACCATATTTATGTAATTTCTTAATTAATAGTTCATGATTCACTCGATCAAACGCTTTACTTAGGTCCATAAACAACCCGACACATTTGTTTTTTTTATCAAGATTACTGTATAAGTTATTTAAAAATGACATTATTGCAGTTGTAGTTGATCTATTCTCACGGAATCCATGCTGAGACTGATAAAATATTATGCATGTTGGCAAATTCAATTATACGATTGAATACCATTCTTTTAAGATTTTAGATATTGTTGATAGTAGGGCAATAGGTCTATAATTTTCAGGTAATGTATTATCTCCTTTTATACACTGGAAATACTCTGGCTGTCTTTAACACATATGGGAAAATTCCTTCTTCAAGAGATAAATTTATTAAATATTGTCACAGATTTCCCAATCCGTCTTTTCTTTCACTTAGGTCAACTAAACACTTATTTCATTAATCGCTATCTAAATCACTTTGATATCTCCAACTAAACACTTTAATTCAGACTGTAATACAAGACTTATTACAAGACTAACTAACTCGGCCTTTTATTCTTCTATTATAGACCCAACGAATATTCCAGGTATATTCCAGTATCTCTAGATCCATTTTCTAGTACGACTGGAATGCTTCTCGGCGATTCTCGATTTTTCCAGGCCCATCTCGATCAGCGGCATTCTGTTTGTTTAACAGAATCGTGTAGGGGCGATCGGGGCAATCTTAGGCAATTCGCGGTGCCACAGTCGTCGGTTTGGGAGTGAGTGGGGCAAATTCCGTGACAATATGTTCATGTAGATACCAAAAGTTAACAGATTGTTTTATTAGATTTGGACTCAAATTATCAATTCCTGATGAATTTTTATTCTTTAAATTCATTATAACATTGTAAATTTCATTTTCATTAGCGGGTCTTAAAAATAACGAAGGAATAGATTCATTTTCTATAGTAGGTCCAATAACATCACCTTGTACATTCTCATTTAATTTAAATGGCAAATCTATGTAGTAATTATTTAAATGTTGAGCAATTAAATAGGGATCTGTTGTCATTTCATCATTTATTTTCATTTCATCTATATTATGTCTACATTTGTTTTTATTTAAATTGCAGAACTACCAACAAAAACCTAATAAAATATCAATTTTTTGGACCTTAGGGCCCTAGGAAACGCGGCACCTGTCACGTGACCTATATCATGAAATGGCGGTCTATATTTTTTTCTAGTTTTGTAGGATATGCTCTCACTTGTATTTCATAACTGTATATAACCTATTTTGTTTATCTTGTGTTGTGAAGACTAGCTATCCATCCTAAAACAACGTTGCATTTATGAATTTCAGAATTATGCATTTCTATAATAAATTCAATTTAAATTTTTGAACTTATAGAAAATTATAAATGAATGCAATTTTAAAGCATAATATCATTAAAGAAGATTCCACGATTCGGTAGAGAACGAAAAAGAAGAAAATCTGATGGAACAAGGTCAGGTGAATAAGGCAGATGTGGAAAAACCTCTCAATCTAGTTACTAATTAGCTGCTTTTATTAGCAATATGATGGTAGACATTATCTGCTGTAAAACACTCGATGATCTTTTCTCGGTCTTTTTTCTAAAATGATGGCTTCAGAGTTGATCGGGTTAAACTTCATAAGTGATGGTTATATTTTTGAAGCTATAAACGATGCCTTTGGTCGGGGAGGGCTAAGCCATTCTTTTCTGTTATTGGCATTAATACAAAGTTACGATTTTATGTCACTAACAACAATCTGTGACAACAGTGGTTGATGTTGCTGATGAGCCAACGAAGAGGCACAAAAACTACCAATATTTTACTTTTGGTCGACTTGTTATAGTTTACCTTACTGGCCATTTTCGTGTTCACGTGGGCCTTCATTGCTTTACAATGATCTTCATCAAAGAAAGAGGGCCAAAATGACCTATAGCTTCACTTCAAGAATATGTTCTAATTCAGTAGTTTATACTTTTATTCTAAGTTATGTTAACTGCCAGTAGAGACACTTCGATTACATTTAAAAAGTTAACAAGTGTCAAAGGCTCACTCCCTATCTCGTGACTAACCTTTCTCTCCTACCGACACACTTTTCCTTGCCTACCAATGTAATATCGATCGCATTTGCCATACGCTGTGTCTCACGAAAGTGTTATACTATGTGCGTCGGATACATTGTCATAACATCAGAATTGTTAATAAATGACTTTTTTAAATAATCGAAAATAAAATAAAAGAATTATGCCAATTGTAACAGTGCTTCCAAAAATGTATTCACAGGAAGAGAAAATGCAGTGGTATGTGGCTGAATGTTTTTATATAAAACATTTATATGACATTTACCCAAAAACAGTAAGATACCACAACTTTCCATGATAATAAAAATAAAAAAGCATTATTTTATTAAATTTTCAAAGATCTTTCCTTGTTAGACAGTATTCCAAAATCAACAACCTGAAATGCGTGTAAAAAAAAATCTCGCACTGAACTAAAAAAAACCTTTAAGGTTTTGTTATGGATAATGTCAACTTTCATTTGCAATTGGTCCCATCCCATTCCCATTCGGAAAGTTCGATTTAGTATTACTGTGTTATCTATACTATGTTTAAAAGTGGAAATAAATAAAATCTACGCCTTCATATTTTTTACAGTTTCGAAATACCAAAACACACAATAAAATTACTCTCGTGCAAAATCTCCGGCAAATTTCTAATTATAATGTTGTTAGTCGCCGGTGAATCTCCATAAGACAGACTAATAGGATGCGTAATGAGGATCAATGGCTCATTACGTCATGATCTGAACATCAATACTAATTGGTAATTTGATGTGGCCCTGATTAGACTACCCGGGCTCGGGCCGCTTTCCGCTACGTTCCATTTTAAACAGCCTCATATCCGATTCGGCGAGCTGCTCAAAACTCTCCGGATAGACGTCTGGCAATTTCGACTCCATCACGAGCTAGAGTCGATTCGCGGAGGTATATTCACCACCTAATTTAATGTTCCTCTATTTTCGATGGTTTATTTTTATTATTTCACGTCAGCGGCGTCGCTAAGAACGCTAGAATTCGCGTTTTAACATGCTGTTATTATTTTTCCATCACTTGTTTCCATTATCTACCACGTTTTATTGATAAAAAATTAAAGTCATTTGGATTTTCTGATCTACTTATTCATTTAATTAGAAACTATTGATCTACTAGAATCCAGCATGTTCTGTATCGTGGTTCTCTGTCTGTTGAAGTGATTACGTCCTCAGGATTTGTAGATTGATTTGTAGATTGTTTACTTTATGCCGATGACCTGAAAATATTTAGCAAAATTTCCAATATTAATAACTGTCTGTTGCCTCAGCAGAATTTAGATTCCATTTGTGATTTATGTAGAGTAAACAATTTATTTTTAATTCCTGGAAAAATGTAAAAGTGTGTCATTTACTACTAAGCAGCATGTTATTGAATTTAATTATATGATTAATAATAATTTCTTAAAGAGAGCACAAACTTTTAAAGATCCAGGAGTATTATATGATTATAAATTATCGTTTAACGACCACATATTGGATATTACTTCTAAAGGGTATAGAACACTTGGATTTATTATTAGGAACACGTCCACGTTTAAATCTGTTGAAACTTCTTTATTCAACTTTAATTAGGTCGAAATTGGAATATGCCTCTGTTGTTTGGTGTCCGTATTGACAGTTTAGAATGGGTTCAACGTTTTTTAAAATGCGTATTTTTTAGAACTAACGGAATTTCTCAAACTGGTATTTCCCAGGATGAGCTTTTACAGAAGTTTTCTGTTAAATCTTTGAAGGATAGACGTGGCATTGCTTATTTGGCATTTTTATTTAAATTAATAACCTAACTGATTGAGGTGATTTATTAAATAGACTTTAATATTCATGTTCCCAGGCAGTTTCAAGACGCGCTGGTACTTTTTACTTGCCGACGCCAAGAATTAATATTAGGAGTTTTTCCCCATTGAATTTTATATGCAATATTTATAACAACTTAAAGTCATCGGTTGATACATTAAATTGTTCTCTTGCAAGCTTGAAACAGGCAGCACTATGATGCTTTTTTAATTTGATGCTGTCTAGTGTTAACTACTATTATTATAATTTTGTGTATCTTAATTTAAGTTTTTTTTGTTTTGGTTTCCGTATTTTGCATCTCTTTAGTATTTCTATTTCTTACATATTGTTTGTTAGTTATTTTTACTGTTTTTTTTTTTTTGTATGTATTTCCCATTCTGTAATTGGGCATTCGCGTGTTGAATGATGTAAAGTACAATCAAATAAAATTATTTTTGTTCCACCTTTACATTACGCTCAGTTTTTTTACGCAATATATACAGGACGTTCCGCATAAGAACCGACACAGAGCAGGTTCATGTAGGGGGTCCTAAAATATTGCAATTTAACCAAACATACCTATACATATATATACCAGAATTCAAGTATTTTTGACGAAAATGCGATGCAAAATGTTTTCTAACCTGTTTTCCTTCAATTTTAGCAAATCTACACTTGTTATAGTTAGGTTTTATGCTAATAGGAATCATCGGTGTATTTTCCATTAAATGTCAGCCTTAATAGCAGTTTTAAAATACTACACAAAGTGTTCCATTTTTCGGTTACATTTTATCAATTTCTAGTAGCAGAAAACATTAACAAAAAGTATAATTAAAAAATACAAATTTTGGAAAATCATGGCTGGTACAACAGACAGTCTACTTTACACATACGTGTATTGTTTACATATTCTTTATAAAATAACCCTAAATAGACTTTGGAGGTATTTACATCTAACGAGACGCTACTGGTGATGAAAAATCAGTAGAATCAAGGTTCATACGTGAACTTTGCTAGAATGAAACAAATCTTTCAACAAAATTCAAAGTTTATAAAAATGATTTGCTTTTAGTGATAAATATTCCATTTGAAATGTTCAATTGTTCTTTTTGAGATAATTTTTGCATCTTTGTTAGATTCAAGGTGACAACGATTGTGATTTTAATTCATTCTAATGGCAGGGAAATTACATTAATCAAATTGAATTGTTTGAAAATGACATACCTACCTATTGCTTATTTAAAACCAGCAACCAGTGACGGCTGGGGTGAAATTTCAGGTACTTATGTCAGATCTTAATAACCAGACATGGGACCCAAACCAAACTTTAGTATAATATGTATACGGTGGCTATATAGAGAACTTCAGTAGAAGGAGAACGATTTTGCAGTGTGCGAAAAAAAGTTAAAAAAAACGTGGGCCTCACCCAAGATTTCCAAATTGGCTTGTTTCGAGAAACATTTTTTTTTTTTTTTCATAAACTGGACATATTCTACCGATATGTTTCAGATTTTATTAAACAATTTTAATTTTTGTTAAAGTTACAGCACTGACAAATACAATATTAATTTTCAAACTGATGTAACTTTAACAAAAATTAAAAATTTTTAATAAAATCTGAAACGTATCTGTAGAATTACGCCTAGTTTATGAAAAAAAATGTTTCTCGAAATTTAAACAAGCCAATTTGGAAATCTTGGGTGAGGCCCGTATTTTTTAAAACTTTTTTTCGCAAACTTTTTCGTTCTCCTACTGAAGTTCTATATATAGCCACAGTATACATATACTAATGTTTGGTTTGGGTCCCATGTCTGGTTATTAAGATATGACATACCTGAAATTTCACCAGCCGCCACTGCCAGCAACATCATATCTGACAACAATAATATTATTGTTTCCCCTACTCTCTGTAAAATTGAACAGTTTTTAATATATCTGTAACAAATGATAGGCATCTCCCTATCCCTCTTTTAAATATCAACACTTCAGCTTGCACGATGTAAAAAATAGGAAATTTTGAATTAGGCTATCAAAAAGCAATTTTTTTGATAAAATTGACAAATTTCGAATACCATTAGAGATAGATAAGGAAGCTTGATAAAAGTCCCCCTAAAATTACGCATGGAATCCAAATATGCAAAAATACACAGGGCGTTCCATTTAAAATAAGCTAGTAGATGGCTACGGAAGTTAAAAAGAGAAGAAAACCGCAAAGCCTAAATTTTCAAAATTGAAATTGAAGTAGCCTGAAATATTCTAATGGGTCATCAACGTAAGACAGCTTTATAGTATTTTTTTAAATTTAGATAATTAAAAATAGGAGTAAAATTTGCCTTACGTTTAGCAACTTTTTATTTATCTATTTATTATTCTTATACAATTTATTGAAGCTAGGAAATTTGTCATAATATTTAACGAATTTTTTACAATATTGTTAAATATTAAACGGGTCTGTGTTATCTAACCATTTTTTATTTGTCTTTTTTTAATTCGTTTTGTGCTATGGTATCAAGCTTTATATTATGAGGTATCACTCGACCCATCTTATTCCAAGTTTGGTGGAAGATGTTAAAATACATCGTGTATGTAAAACTATCCTGTTTAAAATTGAAATTAATCTAATTTGCAGAATTTTTGAAAATCATTTTGCACCAATTTACAGTCAAGTTCTTGTATATCTTATAGAGAAGAAAACTTAATTATTTCTTAATAACGATGATTAATATTTCCGCAAAAGAAATACGAGAAAACTATCAACAAAATAACAATGTTTCGAGCTTGCATAAGAACTTTCTTGCAGCAGTTGCCTTGACGAAAACCGGCATGCGAGAGCGTAAAAAATGTTTTGCAACTCTCACCCTAAATAATAGTAATAACAGGCCAGTTAACACGATAGTAATACTTCAGCTGTGGTCTGTGTTGAATGAAAAAAACCTTAACGACGAGGTGGTTACATGACTAGACGGTTTCTACCGTAATTATGTCAAATTAGTACAATAACTGACGTGTTAAGCACCACGAAATCATTTATTAATTCAACCCGGTTAAAATAAACAGGAAACTATAAGTGGATAATTAATTTCGGACGCTATCTAACGTGCATCTAGATCGGATAAGTCGAAGCTGAATATATTTTGTTGCTTTACGCTGCCGTAATCGCCTTTGTCCTTAACACAATCGATTCCAATTACGAAATGTCTAATATTGGTGCTATGAGTTTAAGTTTATTGATTTGATTTGATTTAACGTTTTTTACAAACAAAAATTAATACAGTACAATAGGCAATTTGCATAAAATTTTTAAATGCTTAAAAATATTGTTATTTTATTATATACTAAGTACTTAACAAGAATATCTTGCTAATTCTGTAAAATTGTTCTTATATTTTTCATAATTAATTATTTTATATAGCAATTTATTCAAATATAGTCACGGGTTCTGAAACAACATTCTGATTAGTCCACGTCACAGTATATGGAAACGTCCATGGTGACACATGTCAAATTGTCAAATCGACGTAGTTTAGTTAAGTCGGTTAGCGAACTCGTTCCGTAACTTCCATAATCTGTGTTTGTGTGGTGTCCAGCATTGATTATAACATAAGTTTTGGATTGCCGAAGGAGATGGAACCGATAAAACACAAATTTTATAAGTATTGTGTGGTACCAAAGTGCAAAAACACTACGGTAACCACCCCGGAAAAATATTCTCGGTTCCTAAACATGAGAAAATGCGTAAGAAATGGTGCATTTCAATGAATAGAGACGAAAAAGAGAATGCAACACTATCGAACACAACGGCGATATATTGTTGTGAGGATCATTTCACCGTAAGTCATTTTCACTTTATTCAGAGATTATAAAGATGATGTGTGTTTTAAAATTAATAGTTAGAAGAACATATGGAGAATTATTGACAGCACAAATTAAATGGGAATGTACAAAGACTACAACTAAAATAGGTGTAATACCCCATAATTTTAACTGTCAGAGGAAAATGGTATACGAGCAACAGTGATGCAAAACGCAGACGTCTAGAAATTAATCACCATAAAATTTGGATTTTCTCCCAGAAACGAAAACATTGTCAATGAATCAATTTTGAGCAGGTTATCTGTTTGTCCTTTAACAAATCCACTCTCTGTTGCCATTATTTACTATAATTATATGGATATTATACACAATGCACACCAACAAAACAAATAATAATATGACTTTGACAGTTCGATTTTGACATTCATGTCACGCATATAAAACAACATGACATGTTCATATACTGTGACGTCACATAACCGCCATTTGTATTTCTCGCGTTTTTGTGGTTGGGAAAGACGTAATAAATCTATTAATTTATTACCGCTTTATTTTTGCAGAGAATGACATAAAACTAACACAGTACGCATACAATGAACTGAATAATATTTTGGTAATAAAATAAAAAAATATGCAAATTGCCTATTAACAATTTAGGTTTAGAAAAACAGAAGCTTCAGCTAAACTGAGAAGTCAGTCTGTGTTTCAATGTTTCTGTTGTATGTACAGACAATAGTATATAATACTTATATCTAAATTATAATTAGGTATGCAATACATATAGATAGATACACAGGGTGTTAAAAAAAGAGTGTAAAATATTTGAGGAGGTAATAGTATGAACCAAAATAAGCAGAAAAGTCTTAATAAACATGGGTCCGCAAAGTAACGGTTGCGGAGATATGGACCACTATTCGTTTTTCAAACATTTTATTTTATTAGGAATAAACCGACAAAGGAAGCTTTTAACAAACAAAAAACAAAGTTACAGAAGATGTTCAAAGTACCCTCCGTCCATTTCCAAGCAGACACGACATCTTCGTCTCAACGATATTCGAATTCTTTCGAAAACACCATCCTTGGTTTGGATTTCTTGAATTAAAAATTGCAAGTAACGCGGTCCACTCAGGTTTTCCGGTAGAAAATACGGTCCAATCAAACGATACCCGTACACTCCTGGCCATACGTTGACAACAAATCGCCTCTGAAAGCTAAACCGACAAGTAGCGTGTGGATTTTCCTCTCAGCAAATGTAGCTGTTATGAATGCAAAGAAATTAGCTTAGTTACATTGAAATCACAAAACTCCAACGTATCTAATAATAAACCGAGTAATAAACCATTTACGTACATTACATAAAAAACCTATACCCAATGGGTAAATTATTAAAAGTGTTTCGTGTTTAAATACTAAGTAATAAGAAACCATCCTGTTGTCGACAGAAAACTGTCCAAGACTGAAATGGCACGCCTCTGATCTGATGCTCATAAGTTGTCGAGAGTGAATCTTGACCTACCGTATTATTAGGTCAATAACCTAGTTACCTAGTTTTTGTACTGTTATTTAACGACAAGGAGTAAAACTATTTTTTTAAATCTAAATACATGAATGAATTTTTCTTAAATATTGATTTATTTGTTGATAAAAACAAATGCAGATAATAAATAAATGTTTTCGAATTTGTAAAATTATGCATTGTGAATTTACGACGAAACGCGAGATCGAAATAAACAAACTACTGCTTACTGCTTGTATTCTCTCCATTCCTCCTCCATGTGTGGCGTGATCTACAAATTTGGGGGGAAAGAAATGCGGGAAATGCAGAAAGTGCTAAATGGGAGTACATTTGAATAACACGCTGAAGTGTTAGACGATATTATGTATGTAAAGATGATGTGGCAACGATGTTTAATCCGGCATTCGATTGTCGTATGTGTGCGTCATCAGAAAGTTCGTAGCGCACCAGGAGCGTCGTGTTACCGAATTTTATAAGGTGATTTGTTTATTTTTTTAAAGGTCGAGTAAAAAAATTTTCGATTTTCTGCCTTTATTAGGTCTCCCGAATACGTGGTTAAAATTAATGACATTATGACTGACTCACCCTGTATAGGTTTTTAGAGTGACACATCTCTGATTATATCAGATAAAACTGATCAAGTTTTGGAGGAAAAATGCAACTCAACTCTGCAGCAAATAGGTCATTGGTTTGTCGCTCATTCTTTGTATTTTAATCCTATAAAAACAGCTTCTATTAGATTTCTCAATTATCAGAAAAAGCACTCTAAAATTAATATTAAAATTCATGACACATCCTTGCCAGACGGCGAAAATAGAATAACCTTTTTGGGTTTTAAATTAGATGAGTGTTTAAACTGGAAAGAACATTGTACTACATTAACATCAAAATTCAGTACTTTGAAAAGATCAGTTAATAAAACTTTATTATGCTTAGGTTGTCTCCCGATTGAGGTATGGGGTGTTTTTGGGGCAATTCTGTTCTGTCGTCGGATGTATTTACTGCTCAAAAAAAGATATTGCGATGTATAGCGGGTGTTCCGAGGTACCATACTTGCCGGGCATTATTTAAAGAATATGGACTGCTAACACTTACAGGAATTTTTATATTTGAGTTATGTACGTATGTATTTTTAAATCATTCTAAGTTTTTAACAAAAAGTAATATTCACGGACTAAATACTCGACAAAAAGATAAATTTCATATGCCTCATTACCGATATAAAATATCTTTAAATTCTCCTGATTGTTTGGGGTTGAAGGTATTTGAAAACCTACCAGAGGCAATAAGAGGAATCCAAGTTTTAAATTCTTTTAAATTTCAATTAAAGCTATTTTTAACCGATAACTGTTTTTACACTCTTAATGAGTTTTTACTTTAATTTTATGTAATTTTTATGACTATTCCTATATATCAGAAAGGAAAATAGATAGTTATTATTATTATTATCATTTAGTTCATGCTGTTGATGTCACCAGCGACAAAATTCTAATCGATGAAAAGCATCTGCAGCATGTAACGCTTGTACATTTTGACGATGAAATAGATGCAACATTTTTCTGTTCAATACATGCCATACAAAATTCGATGATAAATGAAGATTACTTGCTATACGCCGAACACTAATTGAAGAGTTATCAATGATGGTATCTATTATGTCTTCTTATGCCTTTTTGGAGCGGAGTTACCTTCTTCTCAAAGTCTACGAAATTATGCACTGAAGACTGTGAGCAGATTGATGCCTATTTGGGTATCTTCGTTGGTATTCTCAGGCTGTTTGTCTAGCATTCCTATTGGAATAGCCATATACATGCATACTCTTCAGTTGTAAATAAATGATTTAGCATTTTAACGCTATGTGTCCAATGAATAAAGAAAAAGACAAAAATAATAATTATTGTTATAGCGACCATCATTTTTATTTATTATGCTGCTTGAAATGTGAATTATATTTTTTAAAATGCTTGTAACTTCTAAACAAAATGAATCGAACCTACGAGTATGTTCATATAAGAAAAAGTGTTTCGACATTGATCCCTCTACCATTTGCCAAGGTTTGTAATAGAGCTTGTAGAGCAATCTGTAAGTTCAAGGGACCTCCTTTAATTATTTAACTTGAATCAAATTAACATATAAATTAAAATAACACAGCATACATAATATTGATATCAGCTTAAATACCTTTACAATATAGTAAAAATCTACAAAAGCTAATACTAGAGCATATATGAGTAAATATTGTGGGTGTAAAAGATTTTGAGTAAATTTTAATTCAGAACTGAAACACATCCGATTGTATTGAGCAATATTAATGCACAAGCCAAAGTTAACTCACTAACCATGTGTCAATGACCAACATAAAATTCAGTTATATTATCAATATCGTTTTTTTTTTCACAATATGTTCTCACTTTCACGTATTTTGGTTTCTCTAACCGAAAATTGTGCTGATAGGCTCATTTCATTGTAAAATGCTAAATTTACTCAAAATTCAACACCAAAATAGTTTCACTCGCAAGTGAGTTTGAATTTACACCAATATTATCTTTCTCTGTATAATTATACATATTTATTTAGTCTAATTATATTTGAACACTACAGTTTATTTATATAAGTATATACTTGTACTTGGCATCTGTTACTTGTATTATGAGCAAATAAAATGAAAATACTTAACTAGTTATTAAAATGTTGTGCATAAATTTACTAAATAATTTGTTATAACTAATACTATGCAAAAATATCATTATGCCAGTAATCTGCATTAAAATACTAAACAATTAATTACAAGCATTTAAAATATTATAAAGTAAGAATAAGATAATAGGTAACGTAGATTTTGTTTACAATTATTTCAAAAAAGAAAAAGTAAAAAATGAAGTATTTGGAGCAGGTCAAAACGGCGAAAAATTAAATTGATGGTTCAAAAGCTTAGCTTCAATAAAGAAAACAAAATATAAAGTTGTAGCAAGTTCTTATAACTTTATTGGACCCAATTTAGGATGAAAATTGTTCAGAGTTGTTCATACCACACCTAAAGTAAGATAAAATGTCGAGAATATTTCCACTTGACGTAAAAAAATTAAGAAATTCTACAGAGAATATTTAAATCGTCTAAAATGCTTCATTTGATACAAAAATTCAAATTATCAACTATTATCTTTGTAAGTGCATGATATTTATAAGTTTAAGATCATGCAATTGATTTAGTTATGTTGAAAAACAATTATTTTATTCTTTTGTGTATTATTATGGCTTTTGATTTGCCATATTTTTATTTAATATAGTAGAATTAGTTTCAGATTCAAAATACGTCGTTGAGTATTTTATTGAATATTTGAGGAGTTAATCTAACAAAAATATTGGTAGATATCTTGAAGAAAATTGACTGGATAAATAATCCTTCACATACTAAACTTTTAGACAAAATCACCTTCGCACTACATCATTTATTAAAATTGGACATTGGACCAAATTGCCAGCCAAATAAAATAAGCACTTAATGATATGTATGTGAAGTTAGGCTAATGCAGACCTAATATTTTTAAGTGACTATACTGACAGATATCAAGTTGATAGTTAAGTACAACAAATAACTGGTATCTAAATTAACTCGCAACTATTTCCTTTGACAGGTTAATGATTGCATATGGTGTACGTTAGTTGACATAGAAAACAAGTTGTCTTGATGGATTCAAGCAAGAAGTAGATAGATTATTATGCTATTTACTTTATCACAAATAGATTGGGATTATTTACATAATCGTATCTTTCGCAAAATAAAGAACTGTGTTATTAGCCAATTACGGCAGGTACTAAGTCTTTAATCCAACTTTGTCAGCGATTATGACATTTTTCAATAAGGTAGAACTGAAAAAAAATAAAATTATAACAGTAAATGGTTTTTAGTTAATCCTTAATTAATAATTTCCCATTTCCTTGTATTTTATAAAATCTAAAGTTAAAAAATTAACCTATCAAATATAAACTAGCATCATATAGATATCAATCAGTGAATTTTAATGATTTTTCGAATACAGTAAGGTGCTACGTAGCTACAAACTCATATCTGTAAAATTAAAAATATCTACAACTTCAGCAAAATATAGAAAAATGTTTTGATTCCATAAATATCATTTTTTGTCCCATTGCGACCTTTATTCATTATACATTAATTTGTGTATATTAAAAAAGTAAATTAAATTTTTTAACAGAATAATCTTAATTTTGCACATAGCGTCAGATGTTACATCTTCCAGAATTATAGCAAAGTATACTAGAAAAAAAAAAAGAAAACATACCTACATTTAAGGAGAACCAACTATCACATAAAGTTATTTAAACACACAGTTAAAAATGAATACAGAAGACATAATGGTATAATTGAAAGAATAAGTAACAAGAGACAATATTACTAAAAAAATATAGTAATTAATATAAAGAACTAATTATGATTACACATAATAAGATTAATACAATTTTTCTTAGTAATTTCGAATTTTATATTTCGATTAAAAAAAGAAGACTTCCTTCACAAAATATGTTTGTACTTTGTATAAGCAGAACATGTTTACCTCTGGATTGCTAAAATTCAACAAAGTTATAAACAAAATTTCATTCAATTTACATAATTCATATATGCTGTGTCTTGGTTGTTGATATCTAAACCTAATAGTTATTTTGTACGTTTTATGAATGTACGTATTTTTTATAATTAAAAATAATAGTAGATAAATCATTCGATTTAAACTTATTCCATTAGAGTCTACTTGCGAATTCGATTGAATTAGTTACAAGATTTTGAATTTAAATCTGTTCAATGAAATTTTTTTGCCAGATTCGAAGATTAAGGTAAATAAGGTTTATTTCTGTTGACAGCTAATTAAGTTATTAGAGTACCTAATAAAGGATAATACCTTTGTTTTCCTCAGTTATTTTCTACATTTTAATATTGCCACTATGCACATTTCATTTCTTATTTGTGTTGTCTATACACACAGTAACACAATTTTAGTTAATTTTCACTGCGGATCAAACACAATTGGTTGCAATAACACAATTCGTTGAGTAACGTTCACTCAGTTATTTGCAAGCTAAATAAGTCTTTTATAAAAAATATTAAACGATTTTTTATAAATATAAAATATGTATAATAGATAAAACTAAACGGTCTTATTACAAATACAAAATTGTGTTACATATATATATTTCGTTGTTTTTCTTTATATAGCAACTCTCTAATTAAAAATCGTATTAATTTCTCTATTAAAAATAAAAATTTAGCATCAAAATAATTTCAGTTATACATGAGTTTGAATTTATTAAATGGTAATTTTTATTGTGTATGTTTTCCAGTAATAAGAGCGATAACAGATAATAATTCGATTCTCTTTTCAGTACATTGTGACGCCTTGATATATTAACTTTTAGGCCTTTTTATTTTAATATGAAAATTTCGGCCATCACATCAAATAATATAGCCCAACGATTTCTGCTAATTGGTTTTTTAGTAATAAACCATAATACCTCGGTTCTACATCATCTTTATTTAGGTGTTATTGTTCGATATTTATTAATGAAAACTGAATTAAATTGACTAATCTCAATGGTTTTCAATATATCCATAAAATATAAATACAATAAAAAAATAACTGCATCACTCATACAGGAATGTTCTATAGAATAGATAGTGCATCCTTTAGTAATTACCCCGTATAGACAATAATACAAATGTATTATTTGCATTTTTTATTTCTTTTAATTTTCCTTAATTTGACAGTATTGTTTTAATTTGCCATTTTTATTGAAAACACAGATAAACACCATTAATAATATAAGAAAACTTTAAATTTTCCATTATTTAAGAAAGATTTATTTTATTATTTTGAACGTCGGCGACTGACTCCTGAGAATATTCAAAAGGTACTGAAGTAAAGCGAATATACATATAATGACAGAAAGCTGACTGACCAATATATTTTTAGGTACAAAAATCTGTGTATTTTTTTAAAATTAAACTGTAGATGTAAATATTGCTATAACATAAACTTACATAGTTTTGCATATAAGATTGTTCACTTTTGTTTAGGCATGTGGAGATAACTGTTAAAATGTGGGGTTAGAGTAGCAAAATAATGTGTCTTACAAACGCTTTTTAAAAATTATTACTTTGAGGAGAATTTAAATAGTAAAAGTGGATAAGCAAAACATCACGAATTCCATTTTTGCTATTATTTTTGTTTTGCGTGTTTTTTGTACCTAAAAACATCACAAATTTGATCATTTTACGGTAAATATGGCGACCTTAAAACTTGCTTAGATTTTCTATAACCCGTGTCAGAAACCATACGGAATACAGCGTGCTTAAAGTATTTTCAAATGTGAGAATTATCGTCAAAATTAAATAAAACATTTGTTTGAAGGATACCAACATAACTTTTTAAACACTTTAAGGAAGTGAAGTTTATTTTCTGAGGTGCGACATCTAAAAAAAACTAGATTTAACTGTAACACCATCGACCAAAATAGAATTATATTTAAACTATAATAATACTACTTACTGTGTACATATTGCAATGGAATTACGTAGTAATGTCATTTAATTCAACGTATTTCAGGGTAATGCAATGCAATGCGAAATAATGTACCTTAGCATTTTATAATTTTGGCTTATATGTATCAATAATGATATGTGTAGTGGATGGTCGCTCGATAGGTTATTCGAGAGTAAAGTGAAGATTAACAAAAAGTGTTAGAATATGCATAAAATAATAATTCTGTTTCTACAGCAGTTGGAAACGGTTTGAAACTATCAGAAATATTCGACCAGTTAAGTTGAGAACGAGTTACCCGTGAATTTAACGCAATAAGTAGTTGAACGGACATTTCTGATAGTTTCAAATCGTTTCCAACTGCTGCAGGAACAAACCTAATGAATAAAATATTCTCTAAAAGAAGTAAGAATACAGAGACGGGATCGACGATCCTATCGAAAACTTATAATGACACAAACAAAGGCTACAGTGTATTTTAAGCCCTTACCCGAACTTCCTGTTTGGTGGCCGGCGAGACCTAGGACCGCCGCCGGGGACGGCGCCCCGTTAGCGTTCATGCTGGCCGCCGCCGCAATGTTGTGCGGCAAAAAGGCCGCCGCCACAGCCGCCTGTGCGTTGAAGTAGGCCATGCGGCTGGCGGCCATGGTCATGTGGTGGTGGTTGAAGCCGTGGTCCGACGGAAAGCATGTAGGCGCCTGCAAATGTCTCTGGGGGTACACATTGGGGGTGATGGCTGATACCGCCGCCGTCGGAGACCGGTGATGGCTGTCGCTCAGCCCCAGCAGCTCCTGGATGGCGAACGGCGACCTCTGCGGCATGGTCTGAGAGGGTTTGTTCAGGATGCTGGGTGCCGTGACGTGTATGGTGTTCTCTAGCGTTTCATTGTTCATTGTTCGATGCTCTGGAGCCGCGTATAGCCACAAGCGAATTGGTCAGTTACCGTCGGAAAACGAACGAACACATTTTTTAGCTCGGAACTGGTCCTTCGTTGTACAGGACACACTGAATACAACACTGGGAGGACAGATCTGCCCAAGTCACTAATTAGTTGTCGATTTTTGGCGCGGTTTTCAATGGGGTCTGTACAGAACCTTGCATGGCCAAATGTGAGAGTCAACTGACTATTTCAATTTGAAAAACCAGTCCGTAGGTCTCTTACAAACAAAGATACTCCCTAATATTCAAGTCAAAAGGACCCCTTCAAGTGGGCGTGGCGACGTTTCTACCAATAATCGCCGCGAAAAGCTCGTCCTTATTGGCATGCCCGGCGTTCGGCAATCCGGCCCGTAACGATCCGGCCCGAAGGACCAGAGTCGCGAGCGTCGACGCGCGTCAGGCGTGGTTAGCAGGAGGATTGTTTGGACGCGGTTGTGCTCTATTCCAGCGAGGTATAGGGTTCAGTTTCGGCTGCGTTCTATTACAATTACTGTCAAATAGCTTACATGCTTAATTAGTAACGATGTGTTCAATTATCATAATTGGGCGCAATTAATTGGCTCTGTTTTAGTTCGTGACACAAAATAGTATTGTAATCATCTAATTAACGTCAAATTATTTTTGTTGCCGATTGGAAGTACTTTGTAATGTAATAGAAAAGGACATTTTAATTATGATGTATTGTAAACGGCAATGTTGATAGAAATTAAAAATAAACCCAGTCTATTGAAAATAAAAATTTGTCACTTCTAAAATGTATAATATAATTAAATAGTTTCGAGAGTCAATAATAAAATATTTTCTATAATATACGAATATATACACTGCTCTACACAAGCAGTGCCACGAGTTCTTGTTAGAAAAAAAAAACTTAAAAGTAAATTAAAAAATTATAATTCTGATTTCATGTCAAGATTCTAAGCAAATATCAGATTTACGTTCTTTAATTTAATACGTTTAGCTGTAGGAATTACAATAATTGCAGGTAAAGTGAAATTTGAATGATTTTTGATAACTGTAGTTATGTGTAAATTTTAAAAAAACTTACATTTGAACAGAAACAATTTTTGCATAATTATCCATTACAAATGTAAACACAAAAATCTAATAGCAGCAGTAAGATGATGTCTATATTATGAACGTTAGAAGGAACAACAAAATTAAAGCAGTATGTTGTATATTATCATTTCTGAGATTTTAATGGTGACCATTCTTAAGTAAAACACCCTGTATACTAGTACTGTACAAGAAAGTCATTTTATTTGTTATTGACAATCATTTATTTATAAGGTACTATACATAGAAATGTATTTAGACAACACTGATCACTATTTTTTTTATAATTTCACCATGTTTGCATCTCTTACCTTCTATGAGATTTCAATATGGACATTCTCAAGTGAATCACCATGTATATGTAGGTATTTTTCAAAAAACTGTTTAGTTTTTTATTTAATTATTATCTTTCTTTATTTCTTGTACACTGTCAAATTGTATTCCTTTGGGATTTCTATATACAGGATAACTAGATTTTTCAAGAAAATGTAATTCTTGAAAAATAGTCTTCAATATCTTGAAAGGCCATAAGCAGTGGGCAAAATTATAATAAGTTTACAGGGCATTAACAGAATTGTAAAATGTCAGGTGCTTGACGCAAATAACCTGTATCTTTTAAGTTTGTGAAAAACAATATTGAACAAAGTTGTTTGTATACTGAAAAAAAAATGCTCAAAATTTTGCTTTAATAAGGAAGAACGAAATCTCTTAAGCAAAAAAAATATGAGTAAATCAGATTTAATTAAGTATCGCAAAGAAAATATAGTACTTATGTAAAGTTTTATTAAATATACATTTTATTTTTTAGTTAAAAGTAACAAAAGATGTTTGATTTTTTTAATTAAACTCTGTACCTATTTAATCTTTTATTTTTTGCACGACTGATCCGATACAAATCCTAAGGGGGAAAAATATTTTGCCCTATGCAATTGTAATTTTTTAATACACTATATTTTAGTATATTTTGAAATGATAGCAAGTTTCACTGATTTAATTTTAAAATTCTTTAAAAATGTACATTATTTGCTGCTTGTTGCTTACTGAAAATTTATGAAAAATAGAGTAGCTAGCAATAAAAGGTTTCAAACTGAAAAATGTAAGGTCCAGTAGTGTTAGTATCTCATATTTTTTAGATTTTTTTTATTTTGCCCGCTAATTTTGTTTTTAAATTCAAGTATTTCTAGAAAGCAGTAGGTTCTATTTTCTAACTCATGAAGTTACATGCACAATGCTTTTTGTCCAAAGTAGTTACCACTATAGGTTTATTATTTTTCAATACATTTTTATCTAAAGATACACCGTATAAAACTTTGAGTAAAATATCACTCAAAATCAACACAATTGGTTGTTAAATGAGCCCACACCCGAAATAATAACACAATTCGTTGAGTAAGCTTATTCAAATCATTTATTGGTGTCCATTTACACAAGTCAAAAAAGGAAAGCAATGAAAGATACATATAAATAACACTAAAATAGCATTCACAACAAGTAAAATAACATTGAACATTATAAAACTGACATAATAATATAAAATGTGTTTCTACAAACACAAATACGCATTATATTATTAATATACTTCGTTGTTTTTTCCATAAACCGTCGCAAAATAATTTCACTCATAAATGAGTTTGAGGTTGTAGTGTCAATGTCAAAAGTGACATAATTATGAAAAAAGTACTACTACAACTACTAGTGCAACTTTTGTGGCGATCAAATTTTGTACCTATTTGCGATGTGAAGCGTAGCGTAGCCGAGCGGATGTAAAATTGCGAGACAAAAAAGACATTTTTAATCCGAATAAAACATGCTATTTTTTCTCCAACCGAAATCCCTCATTTAATTATTAATTTGTGCTCTGAAATTATTCAAACCAATTTGGATAATAAAGTAAGTAGGATATGATATATCGATGTATGGACTGAAAACTTTTGTTGCTAAGATACCATTTTATTTTTCTCAGTAAGGAAAATGTCAACGTTAGAGACTCCTGAGCGTCAACCGTCATAGTTTTGTGACAAAAAAATTTTTTTTTCACAATCGCGTGTTTTTGTTTCCATTTTTTCACAATAGCGTATAGCTTTGTTCATCATGCTTTAAAAATAGCTAATTTTGCGTATTTATAGCGATTAGGAAAAGTCTTTTTATTTGACAGTTGGACAGAAAATATATTCATTTCCTTCTAGTCTCCCCCTGGCTCCTCCTATGCCCTTTCCTCGGACAACCATGTAATAAAACGTTTAAGCAATTCATTTTCCTTATACTAATCCGCGATCAAATTTCTTTGAGAGTTTACAGAGACTGAACTGACGTCGGTCCCCGGATCGTCGTATGACCATAATCGCAAATTATTTTCAAAGAGAAATCTACTCAGCATTCTCTTGGCCAAATTTAAATTAATACCACATTGCGGGGATGGCATTCAATCCTCAAACATAAAGCGAATTTCGAATTTCTGGATATTAAATATATTGCCTTTCATTCCGACTTCTCCGATGCTCTTAACAAATTCAGCAATTTGGAAGTTTCTTAAGCGGGGACTATTGCAGAGCAGGCTGCATTTGCTTTACATGAATAGAATATTAATACCTACGTCGAGGAAGTAATGCATTTTTTTGTAGAGGATTTACCTACCGGTATGCATAGATATACACGAAAAGCACACTTGTGTAAAACCTGCGAGGAAAAGGAGGTACCACAAGGACTTGACCATAGTATAAATATCTCATTTCCACTTAAAAATTAACGTCTATTATATTTAATAGTTTTAAAAGTGTACTTTTTTATCTAGGACGCTTCGGTTAAAAATTATAGGATGTCAAACTTACAAAATTATTTTTGATTTTTTTTTTAACATTTTAAAATCGAGAGAGAAATAATTTAAAATATAGAACATGGATTTATGTAACCAAAATGAGTTACGTAGGTATGTGAAAAAAAATGTGAAGACTTTTCCTAAAATTTAGATGTTGCAATGGTGGAGATAAGAGTATCAAGTGCCATATTTTCCTAAATAAAATAATACGCCACTGTTATTTGTAACAATTCATCATCAATATTTTCGAATTTGTCTTCCAATTTTCTACGAATTACTACTCCTTTCTGTTTTCCGGAAAACGCTTTTAAAATGTAATTCTACTTAAATGACATTATTACATACACTTTCTTAAATTATTACCACTTGTCCTTATTGTGCAAGGACATTTCTTAACACAGTCTGTGTGTTGTTCTCTCCTTACTTTAGCCAGAAAATATCGTTACTTGATGTAAATTATTATATAAATAAATTGAGTCACGTAACATGGCGAATTTCTTCTCAGTTCTGCTTTACCGGAAAAACTTTTTTCATAACTTTATAAGTACAAAAAGAAAGAATGCTATTCAGTAGATTTATATAGGTCAAAGCTAGTTATTAATTTAAATCTCAAATAATCTGCTAGTGCAGATTTAGGTTACTTGTTTCATAAACAATAGATAAATGTAATTTAATTTACAATGATTTTTACATCACATATTATTGTGTTTAAATTTAAAATATGTAAAATTGACATGTCAATTTATTTACTAATCCATTCATCTGTCCATCTATTTAGCAGACAAAGAATATCCTTTTTTGGGAATATCAATAGAAAAAGTGAATTTTAATGATGAATATTCAGCTGGAGATATTGGTTGTTATATTCAATAAATATCTACAACAAAATTAATCTCACTTAATTTCCTAACGAAAAAAGATCATACTTAAATCATGAACTGATTTTCAGAACTCAAATTTACTTTCGAACATATTCAATAGAAGAGACCTGACCTACAAGTATCTGCATTCCTAGGATTATTTCATCAGATGTCCTTTTTTATTTCAAATATCCCACTATCAAAATTAACACACAAATTAAAATTATTTGAAAAATTAAATTAAATTTATCTACTTCATTCAAACATTTGCCCTTTATGTATGAACCCCGTATATTCTTTATTATTAGCTTATACAGGACGTTTAGTCATACTTTAAGGCTAGCTTTCTTAAACAAAAATAGTGTGAATTAAATTAACTTACCTTAGTACAACTTTGCTTACCTGAGAAAATACTAATTTTCTTATTAGTTAGGCAATAGTACTCAAATTTAAAAGAAGGTATTTTGTGAGATGAACACGAATATCTAATTGATTTTTAACTTAAATGTACAAGCCTGTGCTACTATATTTTTCCTTTAATATTTTTTTGAGGATAGACATTTTTGGAAAATTATTAATTATTTTAAAACAGCCTTCGATTAGTTCTAAATAAGGTATACCTGTTGCATGTCGTCACAGAACGCTCTATACATTTATCTCAAAATTCAATTAGATATTTGTGTTTATCTAACTTATATCCAAAATTTTAGTAATCGTCCAAGTACTAAGAAAGTTATAGTAAAAAATAAAATAAAAAAGTATACTAAGGTAAGTTGATTCTCATTATTTTTGTCCAAGGAAGCTAGCTTTAAAGAATGGCCCATTCTTTACTGAACACCCTAGATAAGCTAATAATAAAGAATATATGGGTAAGTCTGGTGGGTGTAATTCGACTTCTTGTTGTTGTACTAAGGTAAGTTGATTTACATTATTTTTGCCCAAGGACATGTAAAGTATGGCCCATTCTTTACTGAACACCCTATATAAGCTAATAATATAAAACACATGGGTAAATATCATGAGTGTAATTCAACTTCTTGTTCCTCTTCCTATCACACAATTCTAATTTTTGATGTCTGCTTAACACACTGTTTCTTTTTAAAATTGTCAGGTCTTCTACAGTAATTATTCCAAATTTCGCTGAATATAAAACCAATTACTGAATAAAAATTTGCGGTGTTACTATTTGGTGGTATTTTAATAAGAGAAATGCTTATTTAAGTTAATTGCAGTTTTCTTTCCTGTCTCAATCTGCTAAGTGTATGCAGCTGAAGAATGATCTATGACATTAGAGCAAGACGAGAAATAATGAGACCCAATGGAAACGAGGCCTAGCCTACTGCGGTGAGAATTTTTAATTATCCCGGCCCACACGGCTTTGTTTTTACTTGGGTGATTTGAAAAGTGCTTTATGCGAATGCACTCGCGGGACGGGGAAGGGTTATTTTCAAAGATGGCTTGATTCTGATAGGTGTGTGGCGCAGGAATCGTTTTAATGATCCTTAAGGCCGTTATAGAAAGGGATTTTAATTAAGACAAGTTAATTATCTTGGCTGAATACTAAATGCAGGAGACGAACGCGGAGCTTGGCTCTTGGGGCATGTTTCGCCAAACGCGGCAGCATCGTCTGGGGAGAATCCAAAGTCATATGGATCTGAACTGATGATGCCTAAAAATGTTCAACTAATTATAGAAAATTCCATTCCAATTACAAAATATAAGATACTATACTCCATCTAAAAATTATAGACAGTTGAATGACCTATATTTTTTTGTGAATATGAATATCTCAGTCAAAAAGACCGGATGAGAACTTCAAGAATGGTTACGAGAAAAAAGAATCCCATTTGATTAACACGAACTAAAACCCAGCTTATGGAAAATTGTGGAGAGAAATGCCAGGCAATGTAAAAAATTTGCTCAGGATGAAATGGCATGAAATTCTTGAAATAACAGTATCTTGTGAGCGAAATCCAATAGAAGCAATATGGGCGCAAGTAAAAGAAGACATAGCCAAAGAGAATAGTATAATCGATCCAATTAGAATGCATTGGAAATAGTGAGTGAGTGAGTTCTGAAAGACCGAATTAGCCCAGGAGATTTTTTTCAGATTTTTCTAAACAAACAAAATTGAGGAAAAATTTTCATGGAAATTCTTAAAATATGAGGAGGAATCTGAGTTATACCAAATAGTCTGGGCAAAGTAGTTAAGAGTTGAGTTTTTGAAATATCGTTAAAAAACAAAGAACGATAGAAAATTTAACTGAGTTAGAACTGGTAATTTTGTGGGAAATCTCGTAAAAAAGAAATGATTGCCTAACCAAATATCTGAAGCTTATACTGTTATGACTAAAGAAAATAGAAAAATATAGTCAATTAGTGTATGCTGTTTCCATATATTAGCATAAAGTGATTTTTTATGTAAAATGTATAAGCTAATAATCAATAATTTTAATGAAACAGAATATGAGATATTTTGTCTTTATTAATTGTTAATGGGATTGTTTTCTTTACCTCAGATTTCTCCAAAAAGTTTAAAATCTAGAGAAAACATCGGAATCCGCGTATTTGGTAGAAATTTATCAAGTCAAGCTTGCTATTTTTAAAAACTACCGTACTTGAAATCAAAATTCACTTCTTGACGACTTGATTTTTACCATTATTACTTGACTTGACGTGCTATTATTTAAATTGATTCAAGCACTTTGGAAACTACTGTAATATATTACTTTTCAAATTTTGAAACTATACATTTACATTTGTTATATTTATTCATTGTAAGTATAGCTTGAAAATAATTTGGAACAACTGGTTTTCTCTATGATCTACGGTTTGGTACGTAGCCTCTAAAAACTGATCTTCTGCACTAGAGTTGCACGATGAAAGATTATCTGGATATACTAATCTTAACAAATCGTGCAAGAAATTTAAAATTGCTTGATATATTTTCACATGTTGCCTATATTCTGGGTATTAGGTTGTAAAATTTTTAACAGAATTTATTCTAAAACACTTTCATTGCAAGATAGCTTAATTTTTATGTTTAAACCTGAAACTATAGAAACCCTTTACTGCAATTCGTTGTCCTTAAATATATCGCATCTCTCCTGGATTAATTGAGATTTTTACAGTATTTTTTATATAGTTTATATGTAACAATTTGCTTCCGTACCACAAAAAAAACTGTTTCTATACTCCGTGGACGAAGTGAGTCTTGAAACTTTTTCTAAGCTTTCAGGCTTGTATTTTAGATTGTTCAGTTTTTTAACTGTTAGTTTTAAACCAATATATTTTTTATGCCGAGGTCTTAAAGGTGTGATTGTCTGTGATTTTTATTCTGTATGAGCTATGATACCTTTCTGTTAGCTGATTTTTAAATCAAGTTTTAAGAGAACAGTGAGAGTATTTATGATTTGTGATAATTATCACGTTATCGACTAATTTTATATTTTTGTGTATCGATGAATATTGTTTTTGGTTTCTCAAATGATATTGTCGGGGCTTTTATTTGTTGAATTAATAATTTGACTGTACCTAATGTTTAACAATATTTTTCTGCAGTATAGAACTTTGGAAAAAGTTAATAAAATTTTACTGTTTGTTTATCTTTGCTTCTTGTTTCATTATTGAAACCTTCTGAGCTAGATTTACAGAGAAATTTATTTTGTGATGCTAACAAAAATTTTGAATTCTATCTAGAGAAATGAAGAAGAAGAAATAAATACAAAAGTGTATTTGTCATCTAGTTGTCTATTTATCTGATTTCGAGAAAAAATAGATAATTAAACAGATTTGTTAAACTATTTCTTATAGCGGATAAGTATAAGAAAAAAGACAGTTGTAAAGGATTTTCAGATACAAGTAGTTATGTTGCTTTCCTGTAACAATATTTCACGTTTTATTGATACCAGAGTATAATGTTACCACTCCGTGTCAGTATTATAATATAACCTTTTTCCAAATCCTATTTGACGATTTTCGACATCAAACTAGAAAGGAATGTACTACGTCCTTCTCTACTTACGTTTTTACCCCTTTGGACCTTCGCATTGTGGTTTTTACACGTGTCGACACAAATGCGAATCTATTATTAAGAATCTGATAGATGTGTTTAAACTTTTAACTTTCACATTTTTACATAAATACATAGATATGTATAATGAATGAGCATCATATTTAAGTAGTTTGTACAAAGTGTTAAAAAATGAAAAACAGTATTGAAATGAATGTTTCTATTAAATAAAAATAGATATTTTCACTTTATATGTATTTCAAATTGTTAGTTAAACTTTTACGGCACAGTAAAGATATAAGAATACCTAAATAGTTAAAATGTTCTTTAATATACTTCAAAATTGATTTACTTGTGATGGATAGAGACACAACATCATGCATTCAGAAAACCACATACTATATTGACAAAATTAAATTTTATTACTAAATGAAAGCTTGTTTAAATTGTTTTTTTTATAATCCCATTTAAAACATATATATATTATCATTTTATGAATTTTTTTTTTCATTTTCTACATAAAAATATTGAAGAGGAATTCTTCATGACAAAACAATAAAAAAAACAGTTTAATAACAAACACAGAATCTCATTAGAAATTTAAAAATTGCTTCGAATTGTATGTAATGTTTAGTTTCGTTTATTTATTAAGTTAATACGATATCACATTTTATAATAATAACTAATATAAAACTTGTATAATATTGGATAAGTATCACTGCATTATTGCCATAATTTGAAAACAGAATTATACGGTGCCTTCATAAATCATCATGAAATGATAAAAGTCACGTGATCAGGGTCGAGATTCTCAAATCAATCGCAGAGCAATTCATATGCGATTATCTTTTTCCTCACTACGGCAATTGAAAGACAAGAAATCTATTTGCATACGACTTGTTCTTCGAGAATCACAGTCCTGGTCACGTGGCTTGTAATCATTTATGAAGGCACTGTATCAGTTGTTCAAACAATCTCCAACCGTCAGACGCACGCGCATTGGATTTATAATGCCCAGATATGGTTGAAAATGCTTTGTTTTGGATGCAGTGCACATGTTTCTGACTGTTTGAAACTGTTTCTGGTGTACTACGAACAAAGCTACTGTGATGCGTAAATATAAAAACATACTTGTATAATCATTATAAAGGTCAACAAATTCTGTATTATAACCTTAAGAAACCGTCTTGTAGTCTCATATAATATACACAAATTTAATTAAGGTTATTCTTTTAATAATTTTTCCACGGTGTACATACCTCTATTCCTCAACCATTGCTATATTGCCATTGCCATTGCGCTAAATCTAATGGTTTTTATTACCTCAAAGTTTTACAAGAACTTAGTCTGGTTTATTACCTATACGAACCCAAAGCTCGCTGCCAAATTACCCCGCCAAACAAAAGCCATTATGGAACTGCCAATATAAGTACAAGTAATCAATGGAAACTTAATACGGAACCGCGGGACCCATTTAAGGAGTAATTCGCAGCAACAATGAGAGAAAGTTTCGGGCTCCGTAAAAATTCACGATTGAACTGCCACCGCCGGATTGACGTGTTTTTTTGTGCGAAATTAGAAACCGAGGACGTTAGATAAATGACGTAATGCAGTCGTGGTTTTGTTCGTCGATTTTTATGAATGGACCTATTTTTTACTTCCTGGGCTAGTTAGAGTATTGAAATTAATTACTTGTTGCGAAAACTGACTGACTTCAGTCATAAAGGATATGATAATTTGACGGAATGGGTGTAAATGTTTAGACAACGGAATTAGAGCAATCTTTGTTTCGAAATGGCCCATTTATTTGAAAGCTTTGGTTTCTGACGCTCTAATATTACACAAGAATTTATTGTGTACAGGGTGATTCATTAATAATGGGACAGAGCTTAAGGGCATGTTGCTGACCTCAAAATAGAGGGATTAAGCCTAATATGCCTTATCCGAATGTTGCTCCTTTTCGATCTACAGGGTGTCAATGTTGAAAGAATAAATCACATTTTCTTTATTATTTTTCGATCGCATCGGCCGTATTTTATGAAATTTTGCATAGAGGGGTTTCTTGGTACTAACAATTCAAATCTGTCGACGATTTTGGTGTATCTGCTAGAGGGTGCCACCAACGATGGTTTGAAGCCTTTTAAATCGCTACAACTTTTTTGTGCTACACTGTATCTCATTTTGGACTGGACAAATTTTCTTTCCAATATTTTCTAGTTAAAAAAGGTACACCTTGTTGATGTCGCTAGAAGCAATGGTTTCTGAGAAAAACGCATCTAAATCTCATGATGCATGCAATTTATCTAAAAGTAAAGTCAAATTGTTTCGTAAGTAATGGGCCATAGTGTAACAGCATAATACTGCGATCAAAATAAGTTGATTTACCTTAGCTTATCCTAAAAAATCCAAAAATCCACCAAAATCGATAATAACAAAGATATAGGGTGCCAAAATTGAAGAAATAAATCACATTTTCTTTCTTATCTTTCGATCGCTTGAAGCATATTTCACGAAATTTCGCTTATTGTGATCTCAAAAATGAAATAAATAGGACAACTAGATGACAAATAAATGTTTTTGTCAAGAACAAAACGCACTTTCTTTCATGTTTGTCATCATAAAACTCCATTTATCTTGAAAATGGCTCGCTACTCACTATGCGTGAATTCGCGATTCGTAATGCGTTTGTGAATTTGTTTAAAATACATTCATAAAAATCCTACACATCATGCACGAATTCCTCACAAATCACGCATCGCGCATCACGAATTGCAAATTCCCTCATAGTATGTAGCCAGCGTTACAGTTTTTGATGATGAGTACCTTTTTTATGTAGAAAACATTAGCAATTTAAAATGTGCGTTCAAAATGCCAATTTTCCTAGGGTCGTAAAAATTTGGACCAAAAAACCGCACGCCGTCCTAAAATCTCCGCCACTGTCATATGAATAAAAATTAGCCCTTAGAATTAGTTAATATTAATGATAATACGTGTACAAAATTTCAGATCTGTATCTCACACGGTCCTGAGATATCGTCAAACAACTGAAAAAATCGTTTTCTTTTTGACACCCCATAGCGTAGTTAGGTACATGTTTTGCAATAATAATGACACTCGCTCAAAACAATTATTGAACTTCTGGAAGTTCTGAGTAGAAATTTCAATAATGGTGAGTTAAACAACTAAGAACAAATGTTGAAAGTAGATTTTATTAGGAATACGTCAGCAGTTCAAATTAATCTCAAAATTCATTTTAAAGGGTGCCATTATTATTACTAAAATAGTGCGTTTGCTCTACTTTTTTTCTTAGAATGAACTAGAGAATCACATAGGTACTTCATTTTCCGACACATGTTTTGAAACACCCTGTACTTATGTGATTTAAAAGTATTAGAAAAAAACCTGAGTTCATAATCAACTTGATAAACTATTGTACCTGTATTTTTTTCTCTCAAATTATATATTTATAGGGCCTTATGTCCAATAAATTATGAAACTAAAAAAAATTTCAGTTGAAATGCATGAATTTGCTGGATATATTATATATTCCATATACTTGACTTTTTTTGAAAAATACCAACTCGGAATTGAATATTTTTGGTGTATTTTGGATTTCTCCTGTGGTATCTTCATCAGGAATTTGTCAACAGTAGCACCACAACTTAAGCAACTTTTTCTACAATATTAAGCCTCAAATAAATCTAACGTGATATAGCTATTTGTATAAAATGAAACATACGATACGCTGGCAAAAAATGTTAGCTAGTGCCTTTTGCATCACTTAATAAAATTACCATATTAATTGTGTTCAGATATTTGCAACCACATATAAAATTCTGTTAAAATTGGCTTAGGGATTTAGAAGATGCTTGCAAAATACAGTATGGTACAGGATAATCTAGAATTCATAAATTTTTTCACATTTTCAAATAGTATTGTTCATAATAGGCAACATGAGAATCATCATTTATTATCATCAATCTAGCAACTAACCAAATTCAGAAAAATGGCAAGGAGTATTTTATGTTGAAATACTGAAAAACATAAACTGCTGCTGCTGAAGGATTAAGTAGTGATGTATTTCAACAAATTAATTTTGGACAAATCACACTGAAAATCATTATTTATTTTTAAAAAATTTGTTCAATTTAACTATAAGTAACGCCATTGAGTTTAAAATCAAATACCAATTTTACTGATATTACTAAAAACTATTCTATGGAGTTTAAAATAAAATACAATTTTTACTGTATTACCTAAAATTACTCATAGGAAAATGCATGTGCATGTTTATCCCAGTTTTTCTTTCTAGTAAAAGAGTAAAAAAATAATAATAATTTAGGAACTCAACAGCATATCTATTTACTATTTAAATAAGTTTAAATTTATCTGTTAAAGAATATGGTAAGTAACAAGTCGTAAAATTAAAAAAATATTAATATATTAATCGAAGTTAGGTTTTATGAATGCGAATCTACATATGTTTGGTACTGCTGGTACATACAGTTATATAAAAGTTTTGGTGCAGGCGCTATATGTGGCATTTTTATGTCAAAATTACATAATAATAATATGTTACAGTCAGGTGCTCAGTGTAACTACTTTATTCTGTAGATAATAAATAATACAGTATTTAGAGAATTAACTCAGTATTTCATTCATAGTAACAAATGGTAGGTAAATGTATTTTCATAAATTTTTAGCTGGGTACAAATTTACAGGTTGCAGTTGAATGAATATGGTACAGAAACCTATACGAAGTCGGCAGTCGGATGTAGAAGCCTGTACTCAATTTAATACCGTGAACTGCCTCAACTCGGTTGGAAGCTTTGCTAAAATCGATGGAAGATTTGAGAGCTTGTATGCGATATTATGAAAAAAGAATGTAATTAAACACGTTACAAATTACTATGTACTTATTATATTATCTCACATATAAATGTTAGACACATACAATTTAAATTGCAATGATTACATAATAACTAGACATATAGTCTAGAATTAAAAATAAGGAATTTTCTCGCAAGTACAATACATTTTGAGAAATAATTTATAGTTTTAAAGTAAAAAAATCCAGAAATCCTTTCTTCTTCTCATACATAAAATGAAGCAGGTTCATATGACCCACATGAGAGTAAATATGCTATACTCGCGTCAATAATTCAAACGTCTTACCACGGCTGACGTTAGACATTTGTTTTTATTGTCAACGTAATTTTCGATATTTGGCCGCGTTAAAAACAATCCTTTTTTGCAATTAAGTGCAATATATAATGCAAACTTTTAGTGTAGTATATAGTTTTATTACTATCAGTTCCAGTTTCTTAAATATTTTGATGGAAATGTAATGAATTATTCATTTGTTCGCATGACGTAAGGCGTCTGAATTCTTGTCGCGAGTATTATAGTGCATAGGATATATTGTCAATATTTTATTCATGTAGCCATAGACATTCGAAACAGCAAAAATTATATTTTCAAATTTTACAGTCATTAAATTATTCCGAGTTTCTGTACGTCCTCTCCATTCTACAGGGTGTTTTCATAAGAAGCCGCACAAATTGTACTGGTGAATCTAATGCTAAAACGTACACATTTTGCATAAAAATGACCTTAGTAAAATGTTCACCCCTTAGGACATACAGCCCTTTAAAATTTCAAAAAAAAAAGAGTGGTATAGCGGCTGCAGTTTGAAAACCAAAAAAGGTAAATAGTCAAGTTTTACCAAATTTTTCAAAAATGTCTGCCTTTTGAAGGAGGTTGAAATAAGTTATTTTTTGTTACAAATTAATTGATCGACAAAAACTGAATATTCAAAAATACATAGGTATCAGATAGTCTGGTTTATTTTAAGGCGTTTGCCACTTTTACTTTATTGCTTTAAAGCTAACCATTTTTGTCAAAAGAATAAGTTGTAACAAAATACAACTTAGGAGATGCTAATTTCAACCTTCTCCAAGAGGTAAAAATTTTTGAGAAGCTCCACATGCATTAATAGAAAATTTGTGTAAAATTTTACTATTATACTTGGTTTACAAATTACAGTTACTGTTCCATATATTTTTGGAAACTTTAAAGAACTGTATCTCCTAAGGGTGAACATTTCACTAAGACCATTTTTATGTAAGGTATAATTTTTCGTTGTAGATTCACAAGTACTATTTATACTACTTCTTTTGAACACCCTGTATACACATGCAGGACTTTTTCGAAAGGTCGGAAATTTCGAAACTACGATTGACCCAAATATTAATAAGGCGTTAAAGTTAAAATGTTTTCTTTACTTCTTTTTAGGCTTTGGCTAAAATTTGGTATATATTTATTTTCTTTAATTGTTGTTTTTTTTTAAATAAACTGTAGAGTACATTTAATACAAAATATATTGAAATTTAGTTTTTGTTGAGATAGGACAAGAGTCTTAAGAGTTTTCATTGCATGCATGCAAAATACATATTAGTTAATTACAAATTAGTTGTTTATGTTCACCAAGAAACCTTCATATTTACCGAATTTTAACCCCAAACGTCCAGAGTAATAAAGAAATAATAACTAAAATTGAAAGGTGTTACCTTGTATCTTTTTAACTATCAATATTTGGTATATTTGACACAATTCACATATTTTGATGTCTAGAATTTCTGTCGATTTGAGATTTCCCACCTCGTATGAGGTTCAAATTGACCCGGCAGATCCATATCGAGAATTTGAGGAACCAGCACAATATTTTAGGTAGCTATAGCTACGTGCACGATGAGTCAGAAAATGGAGTAAGGACTTTATAACTTGTTAGCTTGTTCCGAAGTTTTATTGGCTCAACTTGTGACATGCATGGTCCTCGTTAGATCTAGTCTCAGACGCAGTCAGCAAGAGGTGATATTATATTTATTTAACAGTCTACATGCACAACAAACATTCCTGAAATGAAAATGTAGATAATGTTTAATAAAACCACTCTTGAAATAGTAAAGTAAGTATAAGTAACATAATTTGCTAATTTATAAGACTTTTTGTTAATGCATACATATGACGATAATTAAGATTCATTACGTCCCTTGAGGTGGATAAATGTTGTCACTTTTAAACCATAGGTACTTAACATATTTACGCTGTATGTCCCCTATTTTTTTAACATGGATTTGATAAGTGGTACACTGTACTAGGGACCCACATTCCAGTTTTGACAAAACGAACGTGTTGAACAGCAATAAAGTAGTATCAGTTTCAGAAAACTGTCTTGAGTTTCTTAGAACGAAGCCGAGATTTCTGCATGCCTCACTTGTATACCTATTATTATTGTGTTCAACTAAACTAAGCTTACCATCAAATATTATCCCAAGATCTATAAAACTATTGCCTTCCTAATTGGACTACAATCAACCTTGTAACTAAAAGTATTAGGAATTACTTCCTCGTGAAGCGCACATAATTGCACTTCGAGAGAATTTCATAGGCAATTTATTTTCAGAATACCAATAAAAAATGTATCCACGTTTTATTGAAGCTCGACAAAGTCATTAACATCTGACACAGACAGATACAATTTGAGGTTATCATAAGGGCCTCGTAAGTCAGGTTCCAGACAATGTTATTAATAAAGATTAGAAACAATAGCGGGCCGAGAACCGATCCTTGAGGGACTCCAGAGGTAATATTTAATAATAATAATAATAATAATGATTCTCACCTTTATACTGGACATTGCTTCCAACGATGTACAGCTAGTTTGTTGGCAGACTGGTGCTAATCTTACTGCTAATCATTAAGAGACACGGTGTATGGAAATTCAATACAGTACCGAATTGTTATTCAAGATGAGCATCGTGGACCAAATTTTGTCTAAAACTTGAATAACATTACTCCCTACCATAGTACAAGTTTCACAAAGTTACTAAAAAGGTTGGTCAAAGAATTACTTATTCTAATTGTATTTTCTCTAATTATACATTTAGTGAAGTAAATAAATATTTCCTTGAATTAAAATTTCTTAATATAACGAAATGCAAGATTGTAAGTTACACTCGCAAGCTGCATCCAATAACATTTGACAGGGTAAACTCTATAAAAGAATTAGGTTTTTTGTTTGACAGCTCCTATTCACCAAGCACATTAATGAGATCACTTCATCTACATTAAGGATGCTGGGCTGTATTATACGCAACTGCCAATCATTGTCTAATGGAACTGCTTTAAAGACTCTTTATAATTCTTACATTAGATCTAAACTCGAATATTGTTCATAGGTGTGGTATCTGCGATATGATTATTTAAGGTTTTCTTTAGAAAATGCCCAAAGAAGATTTTTAAAATTTATGTCACTTAAAGTAGATGGCTTTTATCCAGAAAGAGGTTATAATCACACTATTTTACTTAATAGATTCAATTTTGCTTCTCTGGAGTTTCGTAGAGTTTTAACCAGTGTCAAGATTTTATTCAATTTATTTCATAACAAATTAGGATGTCCGACTCTGTTGTGCCAGTTTTATTTCCATGTTCCTCGTGTAAATGCTCGTCAAAATCGTACATTTGCTTGTGCTAGGGTAAGGTCAAATTGTCTTCAGATGTCCCCAGTGCATATTATGTGTCACAATTTTAATTTAGTATCAGATTTATGTGATATTAATTTTAGCAACCTCAATCAGATGGTTGCAGCTGTTGGTCTGAGATTTAGTAGTGATATTTAGACGTTTGTAATGTATTTTTTTAGTAGTTCTATATTTTAATGTAACTTTTAAAGAGCCTAGTGCGTACGTATTATTATTATTATTATTATTATTTATTATTATTATTATTATTATTAATATTATTATTATTATTATTATACAGATTATAAAATGAGGATAAATAATAACAAAACGAAAGTAATGATCATAGGAAGGGAAAAACAGAAGTTAGATATAAAGATAGAGGATGTACCAATAGAACAAGTAAATGATTTTAAATATTTAGGAATAGCAATAGAGAGCAATGGAAAATAAGATATAGAGATTAACAGTAGGATAGAGAAAACGATGAGATTATATAGTGACAAGAAAATTAAAGTATTTGAAGCGATATATAGACCAATACTAACGTTCGGCTGCGAGTCATGGGTACTATCAAAAGCACAGAAAAGTAAAATCCAAGCCACAGAAATGAAGTACCTTAGAAGAGCTAGAGGGATCACAAAATTGGACAGAGTTAGAAACATAAAAGTTAGAGAAGAACTTAAAATCGAATCAACATTAAAATACGTGGAAAAAAGACAATTAAGTTGGTGGGGACATTTGCATCGCATGGACGATAAAAGACCAGTGATATGGGAGGCTAAAATAGATAAGAGAAGGAAACGAGGAAGACCAAGGCAAACATGGGATGTAACCATTGGAGCAATATTAAAGGAGAAAGGAAAGACATGGATAGAGGCAAAAGGATGGCAAACAATAGGAAGGAATGGGCTAAGTTTGTACATGGAAAATAAAAGTAGAACAAAATTTTTGAAAATACCCTACATCATCTAATGGTAAAACAGATTCTGATTATATATATTATTATTATTATTATTATTATTATTATTATTATTATTATTATTATTATTATTATTATTATTATTATTATTATTATTATTATTATTATTATTATTATTATTATTATTATTATTATTATTATTATTATTATTATTATTATTAATTGTTGTATTTTCGCACTAGTAAATCACGTCACTTACTGTTAACACTAGTGTTAAAATTAAATTTTAGACACTGACGCCATGTGTTAAAAATGATACTTTTTTTGACGTTTGTACAAAAAAGCTATATTATTTTAGGCCATGAGCATAACAATCAAATTACTATACCTAGGTGAATAAGTTTCATACCTTCTACAGTGTAATATCTGTGTGTGAATTATTTTTTCTTCTACCATTCCAGGAAGTCGGACACGCCACGCCGTTCGCCGAAAATTCCCAGCATCCCTTGCATGTGGCTACGGAATACGTGCTTCGGCTAGCTGGCTCTGGCAATTTACCAGCAACTAACAACGTAACAAAGTTAATAGAGGACTTCGGAGGGGCGGTAATGACGGTGCATTGATAGGACAGTAAAACACGCGTCACAGCAATTGTCTACCAGCATCCCGACGCCCGCCGCCTCCTGCTGCGCCCCATTCGAACCGGTTCGAACGTCACGATTCCGTCAAATTAACCGCTCTTACCTCGGTCACTAATTACTCGTGGATCTTGATGGAGAATTCGACGTTAGGAGAGATTTCTTGGTTATTGGTACTCATACAAACAGCTTACTGAAGTATTCTTTTTAAAATTGTGCCCACCGACGTCATATTGTCATAAGAAAGAAGAAAATTTCAGAGAAAATGAAATGAACGTGTCAAATACGTAAGGAAGATCGTACACAGCACAACAGTGATGAAAACAGTAGTGGAAAAAGTGTAAAGCAAGGGAATCGATAAATAAAATATTAGAGAAGAATAGGAAACCAGGAGGAAAAAGAGATGTTACTTCAAATGAAGGTTTGGAAGTTGAAAATGAGAAAAGGTGAAAAACTACCAATTGGTACCATCAGGAAGTAGTAACAAAGTGATATGTAGTACAATGTTTTAACTATAAACAAAAAGGTACAAAAAACATGGAAAGGCACTCAACAAGTTGTAGAGAAGAAACTGGAATCAGTTTGACTGAAATTGTATTTATCTACTCCTATTAATTTATATATTAATTATTCAGCTGCTTTTGAGCAATTAATAGTATCAATAAACAAATAGCGTGGGTTTTTATAGTAAGTTATTATAATTCACGCTGGACTTCTACAATGATAATTCGATATGTAAATAGTGTACGCAGTAAATTCTTGGAAATTCTTAAGCCGATAAATACGTTCCATTGGTGTAAAATGGAAAGAATTTTTAACAAGTTCAAAGGAATGAATAATTGATGATGATAATGATGATAATTGATGAATTACAGCACTCGCCTGTGGCTCGTGCTGCAAACTTCATCTGCGTGAGTTATGACGTGCATTACCGCTCGTTAAATAATATACTATTATTCAGATATGGATCAACGTATGTCAAATGAAGAAGATAATAAATTACCATAAAATCATCATCAAGCTGGATATTCAAAAAGCTGTTAATATGGTATATATAATGGGTACTTAGTTTGTGAGTGATAATACCGAGTTTAATCACATCAACTATAAATCAATGTTTGCAAAAATTATGGAAAGACAATTTTTAAAAAATAGTAAAAAGGAGTTGGATTTAGGTAAAGGATGAGAGAAATTACTAAGATCATATATTCATGTCAATATAAGCTAAAGGAAGAAATAAAAATCACAATAAAATCATCATCAAAGATCACAAAGAAGCAATACAGGTAGATATCCTTTTTGGTAGTGAATTCAAATTGTTCAAAATAAAACATGGAAGAATTTGGAAATGACATCTATTCAAATATGGATCGACACAAGCTAAATGAGAAAGAGAAGAAATAACCATAACATCATCAAGAAAGATATTCAAGAAGCTGTTACTATAGTTGTTATATTTGATAGCATCGGTCTTGTTAGCGATGATACCAAGTTTAATCGCATCCAACTATAGATATTTCTAAAAAATTATGGGAAAACTTACATTCAAAATATAGCAAAAAGGCAGATAAGCTAAACGATGGAAGGAGAAGATATGGAAATCATAATAATGTTATCATCAAAAGTCCATTTTGATTTGAGAAACACACTCGAAAATAGGTATGAAGGTATGTGACTTTTTTCCCGTCAAATTATCATAATTAGATGCTACTGCTATTGATTCAAAATGAGTTAGGGAATTCCATTGTTGGAAGTTCTAACTTAGACTACTGCTCATGTCCAAGAAATGACACTACGGCTTAAGATCCATTAAATTAAAGCAGCGCTTCTTAAAAAATTGGCATTTCCAAATGAATCGATACGTAATTATCGGCAGACACCTCTTTTTCAAATTCTCACGGATTGCCAAATGATTACGGAAAGGAAGCAGGTATACTGAAATAATGAGTGCAATTTCCTTAGACTCTCCGAGATCCGTTTAAAACTGCGGCGTAATGATATATAATATATTCCCTTTGATGTCGTATTACATTTTTCACCCCTGCGACTTTCCCAGGAAATTCATTATTTTTAAAGCTATCACATATCGCTTACAGCGCTGACTTTATAATTATTTACTTTATAATATTATCATAATGCCTTCGTGGCGATAATGTTACCCCCGCGATTGCGGCACGTGATGTGCAATATCTCGAGGACACTTCAAAAGTCCCGTGTGGACGAAATATCTGATTTTAAAGAGTTCGGATAATTTATGTAAATTATCGTAACGTTATTGGCGAATCAATTCAATTTTCGCGCGTTTTCCCAGTCAGTTGTCCTCCAAGGTCAGAGATACGCTAGCCGAAACGTTGTCCGATACTATCCACACAGTTGATTGTTTTTAATTTTAAACACCACACTGCTGCAATACGCCGTGGACGCCCTGGATCTCCATCTCTTCCACGATTCGGTTGCAAATTTCCCGTGTCACGCCAGCGTTTGCACTACACTCTCTGCACACCGTTGTAAAAGTAGCTGCATTTGGAACATGTTTACCAGAAAATCGTTCTGCTAAAGCATTTTGACTTAAAACAATATCCATCAATTGCGAGTTGCTGTAGATGTAAGCCTTTTTTGATATTTGAAAAACTAATGTAAACTAGTAGAACTGCAATCATCTTTTTATCGGAAACAATAAGGATAGGAAAATTTGTTTACGCTGTGATTGAGTATTATTTGTAAAATTTTTGTGTTTGTAGGTATTATTATCTATTAATAGTGGATTGTTTAGTCTTAATTAAGTAGTGTTTTCTAAAACTGGAATTTAGCTTGGACCTGTGGTATTTTTTAAAAACAAAATGAGTGTAAAACTCAGTCGTTTTGTGGTAGTAAGGACATGGAAATTAGATCATACTGTTTAAAACTGTTATTTGCATAGTCCTTACGTACTTTTTTACTGTATTATAAAGGTATTTAAGCTAATATAACTCAATTCTCCTACAATTCCTATCAATACAGTTATATGTATGCTCTCTGATACCAAACATGAGTCCCATAACTTGCTCTGGCAGAACTAAAACATAATTTTTGAAGCAAATATAAGATGATAATAAAACAATTTACTATTATAAATAAAAAAATCAATCAAAAGGTGAAATATGAAAATAACAAGAATAAATCAAGTCAAATGAATTTCTAAATGAAAAATCAAAACATGTAGGCATGTGTGATGTGGAAGCGTTCACAATAAAACTCTGTGGTCACTTAGGTCAGATATCTATGAATCTGCATTGCTTAGTACAACAGAAATGCGTGTAATATAAGCCATTTATTTTTATATCGTCTCTTTAGTTAGAAGAAAAACGAGGTTTCCAATCGTAACAACATTATGACATTTTTTGACTGCCGGGCGTCTCTAAGGTTGACATTTTCCTAACTGAGGAAAAATGGTATCCTAGCGACAAAAGTATTCACTTCTAATTCTAGGAGCTAAAGTTGATACTTTGAATCCTTAGATTAAAAGTGTTTCAGCAAATTGAACCACAAACAATCACAAATGAACTCAATTAGCAATATGGCGATTAATGTTTGACAAAATATGACTACAACATCGATATATCCTACTTACCTACTTTGCTTTATTATCCAAATTTGCTTTGAATAATTTCAAAGCACAAATTAATTAAATGGGAAATTTCGGTTGGAGAAAAAATAACATGTTTTATTCTGATTAAAAATGTCTTTTTTATCTCATAATTTTGCTCGCCACAAAACTGACACTTTTAATCCTAATTTAACAATATACCTACTATTTTTGTTGAAAATCAATTATATTCTTAATTAATAATAATTTAATATGATTGTTTTTAAAAGTTTTTTAAATTAATGTATAACAAAAACTTTCTAAATTTTAACAAATGTTTGTAAAAATTGTTTAAATTTTCAGTGTTTTTATAATAATTCTTATCTCTTGTTGTTTTGTAGCCCTGAGGAAGATTTAAAATAAATCGAAACGTTGTGTTAGTCAGAAAATCTAGATCGTTAATTGTACTGTCCTTTTGCCGATTGTACCATCCTCAATATACAGGGTGATCCCGAATAAGGTGCAAAAAAATTGAGGATAGATTGTACGACCGAGGGATCCTTTATATAACATTTCTTGATATGAGCCCCTTTAAAAAGTTAAAGCCCCTTAATAGGGGATGTTAAATTTACAATTTTATTTATTTGACAAGCTATTTAGGCTGATGAAACTTCTTTTGGCCGAGTATTTTGTATTCTCCTCGTTCTGTCATAAGGCGTTCAAATAAAGTGGCCTATTTCTAAAATGTTATTCTTTTTGAGTATCTGTTGAATTTATAATGTTTTTTATCTCTTGCAATTTTTTGATAAGTAGCGCAGTTTTTTCGTAAAAAAATAAAATTTATGATCCTACACTCACATAATTTGCTTTCCAATATCTAATTTACACATCGATATCTAGTAGGTTTCAATCATTTTGTATTTGACGACAGTTCCTGGTTCTTTGATATCAAATATTGCCGTGTATTAAACATTTGGAACTAAATAACACAACCCCCTACCCACTAATGGGTCGTAACTTCCATAGGGTGGCTTAGATAAAAAAAATATATGAAGAATCCCTATTATCGGTTGTACAATCTAACCTCAATTTTTTAGCACATTATTCGGGGTCACCCTGTTCTGTGAAATTATATTGCTATCTTTATCGTTATGTAACTGTGTGTTGAGCTTCTGACGTGACAATCCATGATCTATTATTTTCAATTGATTTGTGATATACTATGCAACTAAATGTTTCAATCATTAAATTTTTCGCTGCATGATAACATTATTCATGTTAAAGTTGCGCCACTGTGTCTTCCACCACTGCCATCAGTACTGCTTATAAATATTTCTCATAAAAATGTAACGATTCAGAAGAAGTTGTCGTAAAAGTCGTGGAGATCATAATATAGGGACTTCCGCATTAACAGTTAACCATCATCCTACGATGCGGAATATAAGAAATCGTGCCAAATAAGATCAATATTCTCGAGTGTTCCAAAGGAAGCGACTCGTTAGGGTAACGAGAATAAAATGAGGAGGATTTAGGAAAAAAATTAGTAGAAAACGAGATGTTCTGACGCGGTCTGTAACCGTTACCTCCGCCGCTAACAAGCCTACCGCGATTCCGACACGATTTCACTTCATTTCCGAAACAAATGATTGTAATTTAATATTCCCGCCGACGCTCATCGGCTAAATAATGCGAATTAACCGACGATTCGCAGATACCCGATATCGCTTTAACTCAAAAACTAGTTTTAAACATCGTTATCGCATTTGGAACGTTTTACAGTCATTATTCAGTTTATCACGCACCGGCCCTGCTAATGAAATTAATAACTGCGCCATTTGGAATTTTGGCGATATTATTCCAGAAATCAAAAAATACTAACATGAGCTCATATTAATTGTTAATGCTGAAACGCGAAAATCAGGACCAAACTACGTATACAGGGTGTTTTTAAAAGAAGTAGCACAAACGGTGAATCTACAGCTAAAAAGAACACGTTTGCATAAAAATGTTAATCCCTTAGGAGATACAGTCCTTCAAAGTTTTCAAAAAAATATGGAATAGCTGCCGTAATTTGAAAACCAAAATAGGCATAATAGTTAAATTTTACACAAATTTTGTAATAATATCTACATGTGCAATTTCTCAACAATTTTTCGAAAATTTCTGGGAGTAAGTATCCCCTAAGTTATTTTTTGCTACAACTTATTTTGTTCGACAAAAACTGAGTGTTCAAAAATATGTATCATACGATAGTCTGGTTTATTTTAAAACTTTTACCGCTCTTACATTTGGCTTTAAATCTAATCGTTTATTACCAAAAAAATAAAATTCATTCGCGTTACAATTTACACGATTGCAACTGAGAAATATTTAAGGCTTACGGTGAGCGCTCGATCCAAAGGGATATAGTGTTCGCTCAGTAACTCCTCAACGAACAATGATAAAAGTTTGCGGTTTTTTTTAATAGACAAATATTATTTTACGTCGACGTTGATTTGAAATTTTGAAAATATGAAAAAATTCATTTATAAAAAAAATTATTTTACACTTTTTCAAAATTCCAAAACACAGCGTCGACGTAAAATAATATTTATAGTCTATTAAAAAAAAACCGCATATTTTTATCATTATCCGTTAAGGAGTTACTGAGCGAAAACTATGGGTTTGTTCCAACACAGCAAGAATCGATTCCGAACCGTCCATAATTAGTCAGTCAGTGTACTCTCGGCGAATGCGACGTAAGACGGTGTTGGTCAAACATTTCTCACGGTTCTGAACCAGTTCTCGACGGTTATTGGAACAGACATTATATATCGTTTGATAGAGCTCTCACCGTAAGCCTTAAGTAGGCGGCTGTCATGCTAATTTCTGTCATTAGATCTTTTGTGATCTTATTGGTTAAAATAAAATCGTAAAATTCATACATATATAGGTCAAGCATTCGTGTAAATACACTGAATACTTTAAAAATTCGATCATCATTTTGTTACATGGTGGCGCTTTTCAGAAAAATATTCCCTTGATTTGTGATTTTACCCCTGTATACTCCCTATTCGATTTTACATCCCGTATTTGACTTTTAATTAAGACAGTACCTTGCATGGCCAGTCATTCCAATCCATTATTACTGAAAAAATGTGTACCTACGCCACTGATCGTTATCCCAAACAAATTACTGTAACGAACCGCTTCCCATCACAGCCCACCCTTATCGAACCGATCAACAAGCAACTTATTTACCGCGAATATCAGATAACGAGGAATTACTCGGATTTAAATAAATTGGATAAGACGAAAAATATAAAAATACCTACCCCGAGTGTACACATTAGAATATGAAAGGGCCCGCCTTTATTTCCCCTGCTGCGGCCCAGCGGTAGCGTCTGCGATTCCGCTCCTCGTCGTTAAAAAAAAACACGTCAATTTTGGAATGAGTGACTGCCTCGCCGGCTGAACATTAAACATCAAGCGACACTGGAATATAAATTAAAAGCTCCATTTCGACCAATCCGAGGCATTCTTTCCGATGTGTGGGCACCAATGGGGGCCCCTCGCACACCAAGGTGTGCTGTCGTATGTGTGTTTGCTGTACACACTCTTCCGATCCGTCCAAACACCCCTTCGGGGGTGAATGCGACGCGTTGGGACGTTGAAAGGCTGGGTGTAGCACTTTTTTCAATAATATACGGGGTGATTCTGCTTTATAAACTCCGAAAAGTGAAGATATCTAGAATAGGTGCCAGTTCGAGCTGTACTTCTTTTCTATAGACTGTTGGACTATACAGGATGTAACAAAGAAGCAGGTCATCCTACTAACTGCGTATTTCTGGTGGAAAAATATGACAATTTAACCCTACTTACCTATGTACTAAAATCCTATTCTCTGAAGATATTTGTTTGTGGCATAATTCTAGTTTTTCTTTACTTTCATTGGATTTTTGCCACTGAAAAAATAAAGATTAATTAAATAAGCCCTTGCACCAAACTGTTCACTCAAGGGTTATTTTTGAAACTAAGTTTGCATAACCAAAAAATCTCACACTGAAAAAGCAGATAAGTAAAAATAACAAAAATCACTATCGCGCACTTCCGCATTTTTTGACATTTTGAAAAACTCTGTTTCTCTCAGAATAGCAAATGCATGTCAAGTTTGACAGTTTAAAATTTGTTTATCTGCTTCCATACAGATGCTAAATGATTTTTTTCCACGGTCGGGAGTAGAAATCAGTTTCTATGACATCAAAATTAAAACAGACGTAGTCGTATTCCCAAGGGAGTATAATGCTCCCAAGGGAGTTTACATGCAAAAAAAAGATAACATTGAAATTATTTATTGACATTTATCATCTACAGTTAAATTGACTAGTTCATCAGTTCGACAAGCTCCGGCAATCCCCAGAATTAATCCAACCTATAAAAAATCAAAATACCTAATAATTGAAATACCTAAGAACAAAAATAATCTTACCTTAATCATTAAGAATTCTTTGTCATCTGCACTTGATAGAAAACGGTCTATTTCACCCTTTGTCAATATTTTCGATTTTTTCTCTTGATATCCGTCACCGGTTCTTTTCAAAAATGCGATCAGCTTGGGGAATTTGCTTATATCTATGTTGTCGTAAATTATCAAGCATGACTTAACCATAGAATATTGCACCCATAATGTGGAAGACTTGTAATTCTTTGCATTTTCACTGAAGTATGCCAACAAAACATTCTCGCTGTATACTTGAACATTTTTCTCGGCGCACCACTTTTTGAACCGATTGTAGGCTATATCGTATAAAGATCTTGACTTCGTAGACAGCAAATTGCTTATTGCAATATTTGCAGCCTCCACAATCTCTTCCGAATCACAATTATTCATTGTGCACTAAACAAACTTTAAACTAAACCAAACTAGCACCTTAATTTGACAATTAGTTTTGTTTGTTTATTTTGTAGTTATGACAATAGTAACTCAACAAGTACTAAACAAATGCTCAAATCCGAATACAATAATTCTGGTGCTACTTACTTCATAATGACAAAATATGTGTTTTTAAGTTAATGAGACCGTGAAAAAAATAGTATATACCATTCGGGAGAGATGCTATTTTGTCCTCGGTGCATTGTAGCCCTCGGGCTTCAAATTGCACCTCTGCCAAAATAACGCATTTCTCTCCCTTATAGTATAATGTACTATTATTTTATCGTTACTTACTTCTTCTTGATACAACTGTAGCCACCAATGATCAATATTTACTGAACAGTTTGAGACACACTTATCTCCGTTCAACAAAATAATCGCGGGCTCTTTTAATTTTCTTTTTGTTGCATTATCCTCCTTCTCTAAAATGTTTGCCTAACCCCATTGAATCAAATGACCGTTTTCCCAAGCGCAAATTTTTGATTTTTCAAACAATGAAATTTTTAACGAACTAAAATTTATTAAAAATGTTTTAATAAATAATGAATACCTTCCAAATTTTGTTGATATAACATTCAAAAATATTACAGATAAAATGAACACTTTAAGGCAAATAAGAGAAACTAATCATACAATAAAAATTTCATACATTTCTATATTATCAGAAAGATTAAGAATAATCGGTAATAAATTTAACATCCAAACAGTTTTTCAGATAACTAATACTTTACGATCAATTTTGTCTAAAACACGTCCAAAAAATAATATACAAAATTTAAAAAATTGCATCTACAGCATACCTTGTGAATGCAATAAACATTATGTTGGAGAAACGTCTAGGCCTATAAATGTTAGGGTTTAGGAAGCAAAGCAATTAAAATTAATAAATTAAAATGATAAAATTATGGTTTTAAGTTAAACTTTAGTTTACATTTTCTGTCTTAAATCCCTGTTTTTCATTAATAAACAAATTTACATTGTTAAAAGCATTTATTTGTGTAAAAAATGCACATTTTCCTAACCCTGTGTTCAGAAGCACTCTGTATAAAATAAGTTAGAACACTTTAGAGCCATTTAGAACATTACAAATTGTTCGTTTGTAATGTGAAATTTATTGATTCAGTGACTAGATTGAATTGTAAAACTAACAAAATAGGATGTAGGGAGGTACGTTAATATTTTGGCCTAAAATTAAATTGTATACGTATATGTATAAAACTTATGAAGAATTTGAGATGTATGAAAAATGGTATTATTGTTAAATTTCCATCTCCCATATTCGTCACTTGAAAATTTTGTATGATATGTTCTGGGATTAATCAATATCATTACCTTTTGATTAGAATATTGTAAAGAAATGGGTATTAAATAAAACAATTTTTACATATTTTTATTTATTTGTAGAAGTTTCATAATACCATTTTGGTTTGAGAGGGTACCTATTTGGACATGTGTGAGATATCTAGGGGATGAAAGAAATATTAGCACGGGAATACCTAAAAGAAGGAAGAAGTTGAAAATGGAGGGGGTACATTTAACGAAGGAATAATTTGAAGGTAGCTGCTGAAGTAAAAAATGGCGTTATTATACATTATACGAGGTGTGCCAATTAAGTTCCGGGAATTTAGTTATAACTCGGAAACTGGCAACATTGCATCGTTTGTCAACGTTTTTTTAGTTTCAGTCCAAGGTTGAAATCGATAGCACATTTGGTTTGTGTTTTATGTGTATTTTTTGAAAGTAACTTTTTTAGTGACGTCGTGAAAATGAGTGACTCAAATTACAAGCAACGTGTTATTCAATTTTTAGTGAAATCTGGCGAAAAACCCTCGGAAATCCTTCGAAAATTGCAGGTGGTGTAGGGAGACGAGTGCATGTCGAAAACACGCGTGTTTGAATGAGCAAAACGGTTCAAGGAGGGGCGTGAATCGGCGCCTAAGCATTCGTGCGTTGTCTGATGAGTTAAATGTCAACAAAGAAACCGTTCGCAAGATGTTACACGAAAATTTGAATATGCGAAAGATTTCCGCAAGGATAGTGCCAAACAGCTATAAGTATACCAAGGTAGCTGTAAAATAGTAAATATGCACTAATTCACAGCATTTCCTATTGTTTCAGTTTTAGAGAGTATCAGAATAAATTACGAGAAAGGATTTTTTTCTAGGTTTTCTCAAATATTTGCTCTGTAACCCCCAATTTTAACTTCAGATTCTTGTTCAGCGGGAAAATATACATAAGAAAAATATAGTCTAACTCCCAGCACACATGACTTTTTTTTGTGGACCTGTGTAAACTTTTGATGTAATTTTTATCGTTTTTATGGGTTTTCTCTAAAATTTGCTGTGCGACCCTCCATTTTGACTTCAGATTCGTGTTCAGCGGGAAAAAATACATGGAAAAAATATAATGGGACCCTCAGCACACACCAATTTTTTTTGTGGACCTGTGTTATTAATTAGAACAATTAGAAATTGCTGGTTTACACGGTTTTAGACGCCGTGTTTTCTAGTCATGTAATAATTTTAAGAGGTTGTTCTTTAAATTATTGAAAATGAAAAAGGCAACTGGCATATATAGGCTATTTGACGATGACGGCCCATTAGAACATTTGAGAAATTGGAGTTCAATTTTTAAAATTTAGGCTTTCCGGTTATACCGGAAGTCGCTATCTACTTGCTTAATTTAAATAGAGCATCCTGTACATTTCTGCATAGGTATTTAAATTCAACGCATAATTTTGGGGAGACTTTTATTAAGCTTCTATCTTAAATGGTCTTCGAGATATTTCAATTCTATTCAATTTTTCAGAGTTTTTAATTTTCCGTATTTTTTTGTATTTTATGTTTTTGTCTTACCTTGTTTTTATTTGTTGTTATTTTTAATTTGTCTAATGCCTTTATTCATTCAAGAAATAGATTTTCTATTGGGTGGTTATTAAATAAATAAATAAATTCCACTAAATAAGTGGCTTTTCGATATAGTTTCATTCAAAATTGTCTATTTTTTACATGCAAGCTGAAGTATTGATATTTAAAAGAGATATATAGGGACGCATATCATTTGTTAGAGATACTTTAAAAAACTGTTTAATTTTACACAGGGTGGTAAAAATTTATTGTCGGATTTGCTTAAGGCTTACGGTGAGCGCTCGATCCAGGGATATAGTTTTCGCTCAGTAACGCCTCAACGAAAAATGATAAAAATATGCGGTTTTTAGACTACAAATACTATTTTACGTCGGCGCTGTGTTTTGAAATTTTGAAAATATGCAAAATTCATTTTAAAAAAATTTATTTTACACTTTTTCAAAATTTCAAAACACAGCGCCGACGTAAAATAATATTTGAAGTCTATTAAAAAAAACGCATATTTCTTATCATTATCCGTTAAGGAGTTATTGAGCGAAAACTATGGGTTTGTTCCAACACAGCAAGAATCGATTCCGAACCGTTCAGAATTAGTCAGTCAGTTTAGTTGTTAATGTACTCTCGGCGAATGCGACGTAAGACGGTGTTGGTCAAACATTTCTCACGGTACTGAACAGTTCTCGACGGTTGTTGGAACAGATGTTATATATCGTTTGATAGAGCGCTCACCGTAAGCCTTAAGGTCGCCGTATTTCTCGTTGGGAAAATAAAACAAGTAGACAAAAGTAATATCAAAAATTAAAATCTTCATATTTTGTTTTTCTACTTTTACTATTTAAATTCTCCTCAAATAAAATAATAAATTTTAAAAAGCGTTTGTAAGACATATTATTTAGCTATTCCAACCCCACATTTTAACTGTTGTTTTCACATACTTAAACAAAATTAAACAATCATATATGCAGAACTATATAAGTTTATGTTATAACAATATTTACATCTTACTGTTGCACTGTTTGTTTTACGCAGGTGGCATGAAATAGCATTCCTATTATTTGCTAAGCTCTATATTATTCAGTTCTTAAATGTCTAAAATTATTTGTATTTGTAAAAAACATTTTTAAATATACGGCGCCTTTAACTTCGAACCACGAAATCTTGGTCTTTCTAAATGGAACATCTTGTATATAAAAACTGTTGCAGAATGTTACCCGCAATGCATTACACTCTATACCTAATTCTTTAAATTTTTCTGTTACGGTTTTTTTGATCAGTAATTAAAATGATCCAACTTTTTACGAGGATGGCTGTGAAATTGCTAGCAAACTTAAAAACAAAACAACCTATTCTAGAGAATATATCTGTATTTTCTTATAAATACCATATTCTATTTTTTTTATATTCAACACCTGGGTTGCTACAGGGGCCCCAACATACACAAAGCAATCGTTAAAAAAATCAACAAAGCCACCTCTGACGTAAAACTACAAACCTCGAAGAACACATCCTGCTACCATCCGAACGCACTCAAAAAAATTAAGACAACGACAGCTGTCATTTACCCAAAAACAAACGACTCGATCCATTCATTATCGGAAGCCACCCCTTCCGGAAGGTATGGATTTATTTGGCAAACAAAAGTCCATAGAACAAATCGTTCGGACCGGTATTCGTGAAACACAATCTGATCAGTCTATTTCATCGTTCTGTCACAACACCGCGTCGTCAATTACAGTAATGAGAGTAGATGGGACTCGTTGGGGGGTCGCGGGGGTGCCCGGGGCCCAAACGCGACTCGAGTTTGTGTATATAAATGTCAAGACTCATTTCCGATACCATCTGAAGGTGTCTGGAGGCTCCAATGATATAGATTTGATTTTTCAATAGGTGAGATTTTAGACGATAGCTTTGTTAGAGCTGTTTGAGGGAAGGGAAACTTTATTTTGTTATGCAAGGCGGTAGTACCCCTGTGTACGGCTGAAAGACGTTTTGATTTATCAAGATTAGACGGAAAGGAGACAATTATATTTAATGTGTTGATGTTTTTTTTTTATTTTTCTGTAGGCGAGATATATCAGAAGCGTTATGCAGGGTGTCCCATAATGATGTGCGCTTCTTTGGAGGATGTGTTCCTAGGGTCATTTTATGGGGGGAGGGGGTTCTTTTTATAAAATTTTTCGATTTGAGCCCTCCCTAACGAGATAAGGATTTCTAAAAAAATGGAAACATTTCGGTTTGCATTTTTTTTCTCAAAAAACGGTTAAACTTGTAAATCTGAAAATCTGTGACTACATTTTAATAATTAAGTTGCATTGTTGAGTACGATTTTTAGTTTTACGAAATTTCTATAAGGACGGCAACCATCAACCTCTATTGTTTTTTTAATTAGAACTTTTTATTCTAAACGTTTGTCGATATGAAAAAATTACAGTAAATAGAACAATCAATTTACAAAATTTTCCCCCTCTTAGTATTTTTATGCAGACAGAGGTTGGTGGTTGCCACTTTTGTAGACATTTGGTAAAAATAAAAATCATCGTATTCAACAATGTCACTTAATTAACTAAAATGTATTCACCGATTTTCCGATTTATAAGTTTAACCGTTTTTGAGAAAAAAAATGAAAACCGAAATTTTTTCAATTTTTAGAAGCCCTTATCTCGTCAGGGAGGGCTCATATCGAAACATTTTATAGAATGTACCCCCCCCCCCCTAAAATGACCCAAAGAACACACCCTCCAAAGGAGCGCACATTATTATGGCACACCCTGTATAATACAAGGCATTACAAATTAGTAGGTCAAGCCATTAACCACACGTTCTTTGAATCAAAATAATGGAGCTTCTCTTAAGCCACTTTTCATTTTGTAGTTCCATTATCAAAATATAGAGTGTCAAAATAAAAAAAATTAAATTTTTAATAGCTCCACTCGTTTTAGAGGTATTTGTTTGAAATTTGACACATATTTTTATCTTAAGTCAGAACACTTTCTGCCGTATAACATATCAAAGCATGAACGGAGAAAAGGGGGTTGTGTAGTGCCCACCAACCCCCTCTTTTTTTTATTACGCCTATGGTTTCAGAATATTTTTTTAAATAGAGTTTTTTTATTTAATTTTGTTCACTCTCATAAGATTTTGATTTGGGGTTCGGTTTACGAAATATTGCAACTTTTTTGAATGTGCTAGATGTGACACAAAGTAAATATCGCTAAGCATTAAATGATCATTTCTATTTTATTCAGTAAATTGAAATAAAACGGCACAACTAACAGCAGTAAAAATAACCGAAAATTTACGTCAGTTACACTAAATATTCAATATGGCCCCACCTGAGGCTGAATTAACGAATATTCTGGAAAATATATGATTTCAGCCTAAAGTGCTTTCCAGCTTGTATAAGGTGTTCCCTTTGCTGTTGTTCAGTTAGTATGAGAGTCATATAAACGAATTTTTTTTAATAATAAATATACTGTAAAATGCGGCTATAGTGGAAAATAATATTTATCCACGACTATTGTATAATGTACCCATTATACATCTGTTTCCTCGACCTTATTAATATCCATTAATCGCGGCAGTGATTAATGAGTCATTAATCACTACTGTCAGATATGCTTCCTTGGTTTAGCTATTATAATATTATATTGTTCTGCTACAAACAATCGGTTTTTAAAATTTTATCGTGTAAACCATTAAATATTTTCAATTCAGTGCTGTACATATAAAAAAAATTAAAACAGTGATTTTCCTAGACCAGATTCGAATCCGGGACCCGCGGTTGGAAGGGAAGGACGATCTATACTGAGCCATCAGCGACTTCGTTCGTGCGTGTCGTATATCTGTTTCTTAACATATCATATTTTTCGAAACATTTCATAAATCTAAGTAGCTTTTAAAACCAAACAAATTTGACTCAAACCTGTTAACATTATTGTTTGTGTGCATAGATTTCTCAATGTTTTGATATTTTGTGTTAAATTGTGTTAAAAACGAACTAAAAATGGATATTGAAAATGAAAATGACTTATTAGGTATACGATTATTATAATTTTTGATAACTATGTACTGTGCATAAATGAACAATAATGTAATGTATGAAATATTTATTAGAATAAAATAATAGTGTTTCTTAAAATGTGTAAGTATGTAATATAACAAAATTTTCCAACAAAAATATTTAGTAGTCGTGGATAAAGTATAGTATTCTACTCCCGTATAATGGCTATTATCCACTCGGTGATTTAGGCCACGAGCCGTAGGCGACTTCACCTCGTGAATAATACCCATCATTATACGCTCGTTGAATAATATACTATTATAGATGATACCTATTTATATAACACTTGTGATGATCATTACCAAAACTATAGGGATATAATTATATCTAGTATTATTTGCTACAAACTGTATTAAAGTTGTGTTTGCAGGTGGACCGACCACCAGGTTCAGCATGTGGCTACAAGATGTAATTACATGTTGCATCACGTTTGCTCAGGTTCGCTTCTGTCCGAAAACTCGTCAGTTACCTCGCCACTTCTGGCATACTAAGGAGAGTTAAAAAGCTCAAAAGTGGTATATGTCTGGTGTGCCGCTAATGAATGACTTTGACAGTTTGCTATAAGTATTTATAAATGGGTAGAACAGTAAGTAACTACTCTAGAATAGAGATGCACGATTCTGTAAAAAAGATCGATTTCCTGGATCGATTCAGATCGGATCGCTTAGGATCGATTCATAAAAAATCGTAATGCAAAAGATCGATATTTGAAAAGATCGGTTTCCAATGGTTCCAAAAAATTCTACTACTCTATTTTCAAGACTGCTGAACATGAATCTAAAATTTGTGCGAGTCTCAAAAAAAAAATGTTTAAAATTGTAACCTCATCGTCATGAAATGAAAATGGTACAGGCGTTATACTGCAATTTCAACCTAATGTAATGTATGCATAGATAGAGGTTACAATTTTTTTTCGAAAACTAGACTCGAACGCACAGAACTAGTTTTAGTTTCGTGTTCAGCACCCTCGAAAAAAGGGATTTTTTAATTAAGATTGGAGAGTTTACACTATAACAAATATTTAACTGAAAAAAAAAATGGGTAAATACACTGTTTTTTGTGAAATAAAGTAGTAAAGTAATATCGAAAATCTCGTTTGAAAAGTTCGATTATTTATAAAATCGATTTAAATCGGGCATCCCTACTCTAGAATACAATATAGCAAGAAGATAATTATGTACCTCAGTTTTATTTTTTCTTAATGCAATATTATTTGTTATTCAAAATTATTTAATATTATTTCAAATCAAATATTTTCTTTCAGGTCACTTAAACTTCAAATAAAAAAAATATAAAAAAATAGATTATTAATTTTGTGTAGAAAAAATATGTGCAAATACACATGTAGGTACGTGTATAGTTGAATTTGTCTTTTTTCGTTCTTTTCGAAGGTACCAAAATTAAATATGGCGCCCATAAAAAAAATCGAAAGTTGACTATGAAAATTTAGGTACTTATCCAGTTGGCGTAGAATTTTTTTTCCAGCTTAATTCGAAATGAGAACAATAAAGGTAGAGGTACCAAACTTCATAACATTTCCTTTAAAAATAAAAAAGCTATTAATGGAAAAAATAATGCACTCTTTCAGTTCTAAGCTTTCATATTTCTTTTGAAAAATTTGACAGACATAAAAAGGCGTAATTTTTCATAATTTAAAGCACCTTATTGTAAAAGTGGCCACCCTGTATAATTAAAATATTTACGTTATTTGCATTAAAATAAACAAATGAAACATTCTAAAAGTCGCTCTGTGACATTTGTTGTTAAAGAGAATCGTACCCACTCCCGTATCTTTTCTACTCAACGACTGTTGGCAACTAAAAGGTTTTAATGATTACAGATATAGAAAAAGGCATTGCACCGTTGCACTTTCCTCATTAAAATTTTGTAATTACTGCGGCACTTGACGGGCGTTATCAAAAACAAACAAAAACCAGGCTTTGGAGTCGTCCAACACCGTCAGAATCTGCGTCGTATGCATGCGGGCGAGATACTTTCTAGAAAATAATTGTCCGACTGCTTCCGCCCGCTGTCACACATGAATGAGGAGTTATTATGACTTCGGCGTATTCGCAACCCTACCACCATTACGTTTTATTTAATAAGACCTCCATTTTGTGTGCTGTTTGTTATCGCATGTGCGTAATGGCAGCCGAGGTGCTTAAATCGTTAGAATAGTACAAATAATCAGTCTCAGGACCTTCATATCTTGTTGCAATCGTTATCTATCACGGTGGGCTTGAACATGACAAATGCGAAGTTTTAGCACCATCGATTTTCTTTCAGCATTCGATTCCTGGAGTCATAAGAAGGCCAGAAAAAAAAATCCGCCGTAATCCTTAGAGTCGTTTTCAGAAAAACACTCTTTTTCAACAACGAAGAAAAATTCACTGTTCAAGATATCGGGATTTTTCTACCATTCGCTCATTATTATTATTATTATTATTATTATTATACATGGAATAAGGTTAAGAAATTTCTATGTAGCCCAAATTTAAAATTATGCATCAATAAAAGTGTAAATTATACTAGTACAAGAGCAAAAAACATAATGTGTACGCGTAATATACAAACCAAATAAATGTTCATGGGTTTCTTCTAAAGAGCGAAGCATCAAGTCTTTTCTTGAAGATAGATACATTTGGGGAAGAAACCACGTGCAATGGCAGAGAGTTCCATGTCGAAAAAATTCGATTGGAGAGGAAAGTTTGCTTGGTTGTTAATTTAAAATTTTCTTTCTTTAGCTTCAAGCCGTGGCCCCTCAAGCGTTGATCTGGATTTATTGGAAAGAGTTGGCGAATGTCATTACCAAAAAAGTTAGTTTTCAAGGCTTTGAAGGCAAAGATCAAATCTCTACGAAGTTTTCGATCAGCAAAATATGTCAATCCGCGGAAAATAATCTCTCTTCATAGCAAGGTCGCATACGTCCAAAAGGCAGATTCCAACAGATTTTTATCTCTCACGAGGTTGGCATTCCATACTGGCCCAGTAAATTAGTTGCCAAACTTCCCCAAGTTGGCAAAATTGACGTTTTCTGAAAGTTTTACACTAGCACACAAACATTTACAAGGATATTTTTCATATTGACCCTTTTACTAAGACCGCAGATACTCATTGACGATTCTCAGATTGTTTGTTTAAATCTACCCTAATAAATCAAAAAACTATTTCACCAATACGCCATCAATAAGCGACATGTAATAAGTTACGTACTCGTAGTATTTGGTGAAGTTGGTCGTCAGTGGTTGTTTATAACTTTAACCTTAAATAACAACGTAACACGTATGTAAACGAATTGTGATATTTTTATTATTTTAGGTATTTTCTAGAGTGTGCGTAGTATCATTTTGTGTTACACGTAATTTGTTGACACAGTGATATAACAATGGCCCAAGTGTAGTGATAATAATGACCTGTGGATATGTTATTAGTGTAACGGAGATAGTAAATTATTTCACGTTTATTTAGATTAGAGCCAACAGCTGCGAAACCGATTTTCTTGAACTTCGTACAATTTGTTGTTGAATATTATTAACAATGTTTTCTGTTATAACAGTAGATTTACCCGCAGACTTGCCCTTGGAAATGCAGTGCTTTTTTCGTATCTTTTAATAGGAATTTGTGCTTTTTAAAAATATGATATGTATGAGTAAAATAATACTCAAAATCAGCTCAATTGCTTGTTAAGATGAGTTTACATCCGATTGTGTTGAAACAGTAATACAATTTGTTGAGTAATATAATATATAATACTCAGATAGTTACATGAATTCAGTAGTTATATTAACAATTCAAACAGTATAATTTGTTGGTATTTTCACAATAACACAATATGTTCTCAGTCGTACATATTTAGGTTTCTCCAACCTAAATTTTTTTTTGTAAAATATTAAATTCACTCTAAATTCAAGACCAAGGAAGGAAAGGCTTCAAAGAATTGTTCCATGCAAAGAACTTCCATCTTGATTTCGTGTACCACTACGAAAATGTACTATTAAAATAAATGTTATAAGAAAATAATAAATAAACTAAAAACAACAATTAAACAAAATATTGACTTCAAATTTTAGATTAAATTGCCGCAATAATAGGCAAAAATAGGTGACAAGATTACGACCCTGGATTGACATTTGATCTAGGATCCTAGTTTCGTCGAAAGAAAAGTCTATATGGTCATTATTTTCGGTTATGCAACATTCGAATGTTTTTTTGTTATGGGTACCATATTGGATCTTGACAGTATCAGATTTAACAATTTATTTATTTATTTAACAAATACACTACCCTACAGTACACCACCAACTACAGGGTAGGAAAAATACAATTTGCCAAAAACAGAAAACAGAACATATACAGTACACAAAATACGTACATTATCAGATACACTGAAAAAAGCAGTAAAAATTAAACTAACACTTAAATGTACCAACGTAAATATGTTACAGTAAATTAATAAAACTATAAAAATTTTGAGATTTTATTGAGGCCATAGTACAGTTGAAAATATCGAAGCCATCTTGCAATCTATTACAATTTTCACAAATCCGGTGAATAGGTGAATATTTAGTTGTATTAATTCTCGGCGTTGATGTGTAAAACAACATATTATTATTAAGCCTAGAGCCATGTCTTGGTATCCTGAAGTTAATTAAGTTAAGTACATGAGTGCAGTCAAGTTATGCAATAGATTATTATACAAAAATATTTGCTGAGCCATTACACGGCGGGCAGCCAGACTACTGATACCAAATCTGTGCCGTTAACTCTTGTAAGGATATCCAACAACTGGATAAACCCCGTCCTCCTTGTAACATAAAAACTTCAGGCAGGAAGCGTATTTGAATGCGTTCTATACGATCTATATGAATGCTATAATACGACACCAAATTAAAGAACGATATTAGTGTTTTGATCTGACAATAGACTGAATAGTTTTTTAACATGAGTGGAAGAAAAATCATTCATATTACGAATTACAAAACCCAACTTTCTAAATCCATCACAAGTAATATTTTGAATATGAGGTGTAAAGGATAATTTGCTATCAAATGTTACCCCAAGGTCACAAAATGTAAGTGATCTGGAAACAACAACATCATCCAATTTATAATGGTATTCCATAGCGCTATTTTTATGTGTAAAAGTGAGAACATTACATTTTTTTACATTCAGATCTAACTTGTTTGCAGAGCACCACGCATTCAAACTATTAAGAGAACTCTGCAGATTAATACAATCATTAAAGCAGTCGATTCTGTTATATATTTTCATGTAATCTGCATACAGAAGACACTTAACATTTATATCCGTAACTATATCATTTATAAAAATGTTAAAAAGGAATGGCCCAAGGACCGAACCCTGTGGCACCCCAGATGGTGGAATGAACTGAAGCGACATGTAGAATAAAGGTACGAACATTTCAATATGTATCTCGGTATTGGTATTACTATTCTTGTAAAAACATAGAAGACCTACGCGACAAAATTTCTTCCGCGTTTAAGTCTATTTTGGCACGTATTTAGAACGTTGCGGACGACATTAGATTAAGAACTGAGTTTTGTGTGTACGAAAATGGGCGTCACTTGGAAGTATTTATGTAAGATTTGTAGAATATTGCCGTTTTTCGTTTGGTTAAGTACTGATTTTATTTACGTCAAGAACAACTAGAATTTTATTAAAATCATTACATTTCTCTCATTTTATCGCTTATTCTAATACAATACTAGTTACATATTGACTTGTTCATAATTTTATTTTACTTACATTAAAAGCCCTCAAAAAGCACGACTATTTTCAAATTTGAGTCACCCTGTATATTTTACGAGATGTCAATATTGAGCCATTGTTCATTATATTAACAGAATGAAAATTAGAAATGACATCAACTAACACATTATTGAGTGAGTTTGAATACAGTTTTATTGAACGTTTTCTACAGTGTATTTTTAATTATACATAGGCAGAGTTATAGAAAGTATTTTTTCAGCGTTAAATTGACACGTTGCTCCAGCCCAAGAGGATGCCTAACCCGTTTGAGGTTCGGGAGTCCTTGTTCAGCAGTCGTAAGTTTTCATGTCGAAATGTCGCAAATATACTCGTCGGGAAAGTTTCCCCTGAAAAACCGCACGACGACGCTCTCTAAGCAGCGCATATATCTCGGCTCTAACTCAACAATGATAAAATAAATTGGATTAAGGCCATACCCTGCTCGTGACTTGTAGAGTTTCACAATAGCTCATCATTTCGATTTCCACTTTATTCGATTTTCAGCCCTGGAGAGAGTGCGTTTAGGAGCGCGCCGTTGAAAATGTTTACTGAACTGTCATCGCCGGAAAATGTCTCGGAAAGCATTTTTCCTCTAAGAACGCGAACACTTATCCAATCTTTTCAACCTAAACGCAGTGCCGAACTCCTGCGATTTGCTCCGCGGCCCTTAAAAGGATTATTAAATCTATTAGAGCGCACAGAAGAAGAATTTACACGCACTATACTTTTTACAGATACATAATTCCTTTTATAACTCGGATGAAGAAAAATAACTGAAAATGTTGCGTTGTTTGTTCAATTGAAATTACATCCACGATAATTTGACACTCATCCATCGACTTCAAATATGTAAATATGTCGCAAAGATTTAGAATATTTTGAAATTCCTGATATATACTTATCACTTTAAATCCCCGTATTGTCATGTTGACATGAATATTGCTAATTTATATGTTATATAGTACAGTATTGTTTCTATAATACTGAGTTTATACCGTTTTAAGTATAATATGTAGTTGTAATATAAGGTGTGGTGGACAAACATAACAAGAACTTTTTGTGGGATATTAAAAAAAGAGCAAGTATAAGATTATATTTTCTGCCGTGCGAACTTACACCTAATGCCAATTTAAACATTACATAATTCATAAATATAACAGAAACTGAAACGGTACGTTTTTTAGATGCTTGCATCAAAATTGTGCCATTACTTGTGTCTGTAAATCATACAACAACATTAGTTGCAATCAAACAACATATTTGCTTTTGTGACAGTAAAAATAGTAATAGTTTACAACATATATTATTAACATAGTTGTAGCTACGTTATTAATTGTAAAAGTATTTATTTTCACACAGATATGGGTGTATCTACAAATATTTACAAAAAGTAAGGTAGATATTAATGTTTCAAGAATAAAATGTCATTTTCAGCGAAAACATTTCAACTCATATTCGTGGATGAAACACATTGCATAACATTTTTAGATGATAGATGAACAATACACTTTTAGAGATATGGATGAATAATTCACATTTAGAGGATTGGACAAATTCCATCCTGACAAGGCCTTCTTAACTATTCAGAAATAAAAATGTAACTCGCATAGAGTATTTATTATTGAATTCTAAAAATTCGTGAGATTGAAGAACTCTTTCGTATATACATTTTTATTAACATGTGCACATTGTTCACTATTTAAATTTTTTAGACACACTATAATGTTAGTTATTGAAAAAGTTTTCTCTATGCATATCTGTCAATTGTATAGTTATAAAAGTATTTATAAAATAAGAAAATTACTCATCAGTAAAATTACATATATTTTACAATTCCAATTTAAAAATTACGATATACAAACCAGTAAAAAATTAGTGTTGGAAATTTTAGATGGAGTTGTCAATTTATCACATCATATCATGGAATTTTATCCATACTTATTTCTGTAATATTACAGTGTACTAATTTCATTTGCAAAATTAGTATGTAATTTTACCTAAATTTATGTGAAATTATTGACAAATTTTTATCAGTGTAAGGAAATTTAAGAACTTTTGATTATATAGGCATGTAAATTTACAGTACCTTATTACAAAGTATAATTTTTGTAAACATACAGTATCGACATGCTTGATACAGACACATTCGTACCGTATCCGCAAATTATTTTAGAAACATCCGGGATATATAATTTTAAAAAAAAATTACCTAAAGCCCGGCCCTTACATATTTAATGGTTGGTAAAACTTCAATTCTGTGGTCAGAAATCCAGACATCCAATCGACTAGTAGTTACTTTAACGGACTTAAAAATAAAAGGAATGGTTTGCATTTGCTCTAAATAAATATTAATAGCATGTCGCAGTGTAAAAATGTATTTGATATGTACATAAAATAGAAACTCTGACCACTTCCAGTGACTATCATATTTATTTAAATAATATAATACATTTTTAAACCATTGTTGTTATTTCTATTGCAATATATATTTTCTTTAATAACGTATGTAAATAAATAAATATTTAATAATTATTTATATCCATATTGTTGGTTCTGGGTTATTCAATACGTTTAAAATATGTGAAGAACAGTCGAGATAACATACTGATGTAAATAAAACGTACGTACCTATATAAGACATATTTACACTTCTGTGTTCTTGTCTATATCGGGTGACATATTTTAAATGGCTTTATAAAGATGTATTATATGCTTTAAAAACATGCTGATGTATACTGGACTTGTTTTGTGACACTCATTTTGTACATGTATAAATGGATCATTAATCAAAGATTATTTTAATTTAATACTATATCAGTAAATAACTAATATTTAATTTATAATTGGTTTATTTACTCTTTGGGATAATATTGAAAATGCGAAAGGTGACGTAACAATCCACTATTCGTTTTTCTCTCATTCCTATGAAAATACCCCTAACGTGTTTTAAATGGGATTTGAATCACAATATTTTCACTGCGTTCCAATAAGGCCGTAAAAAGTTCAATAGTTACTTTAGAAGCGAGTTGGCAAAAATTCAATTTTGAACGGGAAAAGTCTCCGACCCCTTGAAAAGCGAGTTTTTATTCAAAATATTCTTTTCGGAACGTTTACTTATGTGCATTGTATGGAATATACCCACACTTTTAAAACTTTGTACATAAAAGTAGATATGTAATTATTGGTTTAATACAAATTGTGCCCCATGGACCAAATAAATTTTTTTATTCTTATTTACATTCTATTGAATAGAATTAATTATTGAATTGTTTGAATTCAATTTATGTATCATTTTTATTAGGTACTATTATGCAAAAAGTATAATATTAAATAAATATAAGATTGTTTAATTTTTATAATTACAAGAATGTTTGATATATGGCATTCCCATGCTTAATAACATATTCCATTTAAATATATTAACAAAAAAAAATACATTTCTTCAGCAAACAATTTAATTTATTTAAACATAATTTATTCTCGGGAAAGAAATATATTTTGGTGTAAAGCTCACATTTTTTGTCAAAAATAAATTGTAAATGATATGATATGATATGATTATACATATCTCAGAAAAGTAAATTGATTTATTTGGTAAGAAAATTTCATTTTTTGACGAGTATTTGTTTAAAAGAAACAAATAGTTATTCCATTTGAACATCTTATAAAAACTTAATTTTAAAAAATGACCCAAATGAATATATTTTATGTGCATTTCGAAACAAATAATGCATTTATTAAATTCAAGTTTTTAAATAAAGTTTTATTAGCTTATATAAGCTTTTGAACAAAATAAAAACTCTATTTTCTAATATAGTCGTATCCTAGAAAAAAGTATTTGTTTGAAAGGAGAAATTCGAATTGTTTCCTATAAATAAAAATAATTGTCAAAAGGTAGCCACTAGATGTAGCTGTGCTATATTCGCGTACTCAGGTATGTCGGGTTTGATAGACATGAACAGTCAGGGTTAGTCAGTCGTCAGTTAACTCACCTGTGGCGTACTGATGGGAGCTAATAAACTCGAAACCGATATATGTTGACTATTTGCTGTAGATTCTTCACGTGTAATTCAATGCTGGTAGGGGTATTAGTCTGCAGTTGTTGACTGACTAAAATATGCAGTTGTTTAATTGAATTTTTTTTTAAATATATATATACATATAAGTATTATATTAATTATTAGAAGTGTATCATTGAAAAGGAAATAATGTTTTTTTATGGAAACAAATGCAATGTTTTCTTAAAATAACTATTTTTGTTTTTGAAAAAAAAATATTTGGTATCAGGAAATAAATATTCGTTTGGCTATAGCTACTAACAAATAGTTTATCTCCATTATATTTTTTTTTACAGACAGCATTTTTTTTTGGAATGTAGAATCCAGTTGACATATTTTTTGAAAACTTGTTGAATTGAGTCATATGAATAAGAAAACTGCATACACTCATAAAAATGTTTACCAAATGCTAACAAATTTGGTTAATAATTATTATTAAAAGGTAACTAGGTATAGGAATATTTTTTATTTCGTTTTCTTTCTTGTTAGTACTTATTTTAGCACATAATGAAGATTTTTATTTGTCAAAAATACTTATACTGTTTGTACTATAGTCATGATTTTGTCGAATTAGATCAACCCTCTATGCACATAACAGACACGTCGTCACATGTCATTCTATCGTGACATCTCCATATTTTTTTACTTTTGATTGCGCTCCGTAATGGAGTTAGAAAATTGCCCCTGAAGGGGGCCCCCGAAATTCGTTTATTGGTTAACTAGAATTTCGTGACAGCGTGACATGTTTTCGGCGCGTTATTCAATAATGAGTAATTGAAGGGGGTGCATAAATTGAAAAATCATCCCCATCCTAATTTATTCGGAAATATGGATGATTACGAAGTAAAATATTCATTCCCTGAATCGCCTGTAATCGGTTCTGGTGATTTCCTGTTCCAGTTCGGACGATTTGTGCCACAGTTTCGAATATCAAAAAGCGGTAATGTTTAGAAACACAGGAAAAACATGATAAATACACAATAAAGAAGTCATGTTTATGGAAAAGTAGATGACATTTAATCAGTACCTACATGTTTCTACACGCAAATTGTTTACGAAAATAGTCAAAATTAAATTGGTAGGTACTTCTTTTTCACATTTTATTTTGTAGAATTGCTTGTACTTAAAACTTGATACGAGTATTACACGGAAAAAATCTAAACTGTATTTAAGTATAATAATAAATATACTTAACTTTATTCAAGTATAGGTATTAATTCATTATTATTATTAAAGTATATTTGATAAAAATATTCACATATTCAAACATTCTTATACTTAATTCAACACTTTTCTTTCTTAAAATGACACTAAATATTATTAAAATATTATTAATTATAGAATAGGTTATTCTTCCTTAAATTATAGGTTTATAGATTTGCACGAATTATAATTTATAATAAATTAATATTATGTAATAAATGTCGTACTGTAAAATTTAAAATGCGGCTATAGTCCAGAATAATAATATTTATAGATGATATTAATACAACACTTGTGATAATCATTACTAAAACTAAGACACAATTGCAGTATTATTTACTACAAATTCTATTAAAGTTGTGTGTGTAGGTGGATCGCAAGGTACAGCATGTGACCAAAAGATTTAGTTCCATCTTGCAACGCGTCTACTCAGGTTCCCTTCTGGCGGATAAGTCGTCGGTTGCCTCGCCTCATACGACATACCGATGAGAGCAGGCAAGCTCAAAAACGGTATATGTCTGGTGTGCCTGATGGATGACTTTGACGTAGGGACGTTGTTCCACTCAAAAACAAACGATCTAGTATCGATACTTTCTAAATATCGACCTCGAAAGTATGGATACCCAATATATCGACGTGGTACCACCTCCTCTACAACACGCCATATATAGAAATTCTTGATAGATGCATTATGCTAACCAGTCAAGAGAAAGGCAATTTCAAATATAAAATTAACATTATTATTACTAATTCATATGAATGAAACTATCCAATTTAAGTATCTATATAATTTATATCAAATAACAGAAACAGGGTTAAACAAGAAATAACAATAATAAAAACAAAACAGATATGTGTCACCACTGAAAATGTTTAAAAGCACTTTAAAAATGCCAGTCATCTGTATACTTTCCAAATATCTGAATTTTTCGGTATTTTTTTTAATGTTTAAAATATCGTATTTAAAACTTCCATGAAATGAATACGAATATGCATGAAAATACATAACATAACTCTAATGATAAACAAAAACCAATCAGTCATACTACTAGTTTCTTAAATTTCACCAATCAGCACTCAACTCAAATCATGATCTACGAGTAAAATAAAACAGCAAAAATAACCAAAACACACTGCCAATAGCACTATGTTAATATAAGAGCCAATTTGGGCAAACGATTTTCCATTGGAATTTTACATAAACGGCCAAAAATCAAGAAAGCTCCGCAACTTAACAGGTATAAATTTTAATTCGGTATTTCCCATATCGAAACGTTCGATATTCAATCTTTTTTTGATGTATCAATAATATCGCAACAATTTTTATCGATACAAAATATCGAATATCGTAAATACCTAATTGTATCGATATTCTGAATATCGATGTGTATCGGTACATTCCTCCGTTGACACTTTGCTATGAGTCTATATTCCCTTATATAAATAATGAAATACTATTGAGTAATATTTAATTATTATAGACGTATACTAAAGTTACTACCACCACTTTCAAAATCACCTTGTATATTCGTTTTACTTCGGTACCTTGACCGTTATTTGCTAAGTTCTTTATTATTCAGTTCTTAAGTGTCTAAAATTATCTGTGCTTGTAGAAAACACTATTTCAAGAATACGGTGCGTAAAAAATAATATGCACAATGTTATACGTAATTTATTAAACTGTAAGTAATAAAAAGTATACAACTTAGGTACACAATTCGACAAGTATTTTTAAAATACACAAAAACAAAAAATGAATATTCATTATTTGAAAGTATGAATACGACAGACCAATAACTGGCGCATTCACCAATACTTTAAATTCAACATTTTTATCTAATTATAAAATAATGCTAGACCATTTTTAGCGATATCTTGTGGCAAGTGGCGTATTTGTGGGGTAAAATATTTCTCCTGCATTTAAAATAGTCGTAAAATGAGCTAAGTTATGACACTTACAACTCTGCACAGCACAATATTCCTCATTATGCCATACATTGAAACCACTAATTCTCGTTGAAAAAGTCTTTAACAAAGGTGTAGTGTGACTTAAAGTTGTACCTTTTTAAAAGATAATTACGCTTTGACTTTGTTCAGTACAAGCGCAGGTGGATATATATGAGCACTTTTAATATTTAAGGCGGTATTTTCTCTCGATATACGAGTGTGTAAAGTATCAGGTGAAAGACTTTTAAAAAATTGATTGGAATTTTAACATTATTCTGTATATGTACATATTTTTTAAATAAGTGCATGTTTTAACAAAGAGAAGTAAATAGTAATTCTCATGCAGTTACAAGATAAGTACTAAATATGTGTTCCTTACATTATGTTGAAAATTAATTATTAGGTATACAGCGCTTTCAATATTAGGAAAATTGGGAAGTATATTTTTAGTATAAACATCCAGAAAGCGTTGGAAATAAGAGAAAAATAAAAAAATACATGTAAAGTATAAATGTAGAGTTACAACACCCTTTTTTATATTGTCTGAAGCTATTTATTCGTGGCATAATTTTAGTTTTTCTTTAGTTTTATTGGGAGTTTGAAAAATCCAAAATTTGCGAACATGCTTGGGAAAACAGTCATTTAATTCAATGGGGTTCGGCAAAAATTTTAGAGAAGGAAGATAACGCAACAAAAAGAAAATTAAAAGAGACCGCGATTATTTTGTTGAACGGAGATAAGTGTGTATCAAACTGTTCAGTAAACATCGATCATTGTTGGCTACAGTTGTATCAAGAAGAAGTAAGTAACAATAAAATAAAAATCATTTAACATCTCTATGGAAGCAGATAAACAAATTTTAAACTGTCAAACTTGACATACGTTTAATATTTTTATTACTATTTTGAAAACGAAAACAGAGATTTTCGAAACGTCAAAAATACGGAAGTGCGCGATAGTGATGTGATTTTTGTTATTTTTTACTTATCTGCTTTTTTTGGCGTGAGATTTTTTGGTTAGGCAAACTTAGTTTCAAAAATAACCCTTGACTGATCCGTTTGGCGCAAGGGCTTATTTAATTAATCTTTATTTTTGTCAGAAGTGTGGCAAAAACTAAAGAAAACCCCTTTTTTATTTTTCAATACTATCGAAAACAATATATCCAACTTTATTTATGTATTTGTGTTATTAGCATCTTATTTTTTAGTTGCAGGACAACAACAATTAACCTTAAATATTGCCTCATAACTAAACTTTAAATAACAATTCAAAACTAAATAAACTTCCACCAAACTCTATGCACTTTTCTATATATGCTAATAACACAGCCACACAAAAAAAAGTTCTATGCCCGAGCTCTGACCCATGGTTCCCCATGTATTTTTGGCTCCTGAAACCGATCCCGGAGTCGGTATAGCCCAGACGTTCCATATTTGCGTGCTGCGGTAAAAAAATGACTAAAATTTGGCCATTACCTGGAAATAAGCGCAAAGCTTTTGTCTATTCACTGTGCAATGCTACATGACAATCCTCTTAAATCAATTCGATCCTGAATACGGTGAAATCATATGATTTTTTCTGGCAATTTGAAATTTTTTAGGACCAATTTTCTGCTAATTCGTGGCCCTCAAGTGACAATTGGGATGTGCGAGGTCCTATCCAACAACTGATTCATGTTTGGCACAGAGATAAAGCTTTGCGCTTATTTCCAGGTCATGGCCAAATTTTGGTCATTTTCTGACCGTAGCGCGCAAATATGGAACGTCTGGGCTATACCGATCTGGGATCGGTTTTGGGAGCCAAAAATACATGGGGAACCATAGGTCGGAGCTCGGGCACAGAACTTTTTTTTTGTGTGCCTGTGTAATCAGTAACAACTTTCCGTAACTCTTCTTATGTTATTTTTTGGCATGCTGGTCTAATCTTACTACAGGGGCCCTTTTCAATATAATTTTTATTTGATACAGAATTATAGTTACAATAATAATAATTTTAATTTTTAGTATGGTCATATACGGTTCAGTATGTTTCAAGCTTTCAATAGCAGTTGCAAACTTGGACCTCCTCTGATTACTTACAACGTAAAACATCGGACCAACCCTATTTTTCCGGCGAAAAGGAGCAAAGGAGGGACGGCACAGGGGTAACGACTATTGTACAACGAAATCCTGTACGTACACACAATGTGCAATGGCTTCGTTACGGCGCCGAATGACGATAATTACGAATTACCATAATATTTAATATAATAAAGACTTCCCGGCTGCCGCTGTGCCGGCTTTGTGCGGTCGTAAAATGGCGGTAATTCGTCGGCGGCGGGGGACCCGTTTTCGGTTCGTTAGATGTCATGATGAAAATTTCTCTCGCTATATTTGAGGTCTAAGATTAAATCGCTTAAATTATAATGGCTTTGTAATTTCATTCTTTGCAAATGGCCGACAGTTGCGTTCTGCACACTCGCCTAATTGACTTTTACGGCGCGATTCATAAATCGAGGGCCTAACTGCTTCGCCAGTGAATTTCTGTGGCTTGAGGACAAGTGTTTACCACACATGGTGTTAAAAAAAGAGTGTAAAATATTTCAGGAGGTAATAGTATGCAAAACAAGCAGAAAAGTCTTAATAAACATGGGTCCGCAAAATAACGGTTGCGGAGATATGGACCACTATTCGTTTTTCAAACATTTTATTTTATTAGGAATAAACCGACAAAGGAAGCTTTTAACAAACAAAAAACAAAGTTACAGAAGATGTTCAAAGTGCCCTCCGTCCATTTCCAAGCAGGCACGACATCTTCGTCTCAACGATATTCGAACTCTTTCGAAAATACCCTCTTTGGTTTGGATTTCTTGACACTTTTGATTAATCCGTAGCTGCAGCTCTTCCAGGCTATTTACAGGAGTACCATACACTAATGTCTTCAAATATTCCCAAACAAAGAAATCTAGAGGGTTCAGATCAGGCGATCTTGGAGGTCATAATACAGGTCCGGCCCTTCCTACCCATCTATGTGGAAAAGTTGGTGTAAATCGGTGTAAATGCTCTCTAACGGCCATGGAAAAATGAGCTAGAGCACCGTCATGCTGGAACCACATTTGTTGCCTCCGATTCAAAGGAATGTCTTCCAAAAACTCATACAGTGTGTTCTGCAGAAAGTTGAGATAAGCAGCGTCTGTTAATCGGTTTGGTAAAACAACAGGACCTAGAAACCTGTCACCTACAATACCCATCCAAATGTTTAATGAAAAACGTGCCTGATGTTGCGGACCCATGTTTATTGAGACTTTTCTGCTTATTTTGGTTCATACTATTACCTCCTTAAATATCTTACACTCTTTTTTTAACACCCTGTATTTCTGAATATCATGTTTTACGTTAGTATATTAACTTTTTGTCAAGATGATTTTTTATATTTATTTTTACATTTGATGATTGTTTGGTTTCGAATTTGAATGATCCTAAACAGTTCCAAATAGCGATTTACTTGCATTATCCTCGGATAATGGTGGTCCTCAGTTGCAGCGAAGCTTTTGCAGAGTCTGAAGATGCCGACAGTGAAGAGCGGCGAAACGTTTGTAAGCATGGGATGCGACCAGTACAGCGGCGGCTACGGAACGCCTCGGAGGACCACCATTATCCGAGGAACAATTCCGACCGTATCAGTCGTAATACCAACAATAGGAACCGAAATCAATATATGGACGGGCCCAGAGACACCGATAGCGGGTCTGTCCCCACAGAGCCTAGCCCGAGAACAACCAGGGCAGGTAAAAGAATCCCGGCTAATGCTAGGGATGTGCATTTTAACTCTGTTTCTGGCAGCTACCAGTTACCGAGGTCACGGCACAACAACCCGGAAAATCACCATGTATCAAATTACAGCACTGGCCGTGAAAACCTAAAAACCACTATAATTTTGTTTTGCTTTATAAATAAGTTAAAATATTTGTACTTAGAGTAGAGTAGAGAACATAGATAAAGTCAGTTAAAAGGAGGCTATAGGTATATGTATTAATAAGGAAAAAATAGAAAACCGAAAACACTCCGAGAAGGAAACTGTTAAATATAGTTATATAATATAATAAATAATCCATTATAATTATATTGTTCGTAAAGGTTACATTTTGTATTTGTAACAGTTTTTAACGCGACATAGTGCGCGCCAATATTTTTGGCACGATAAATGACGTCGGATGTGCGGGGTATTTTTTTTTATGGGAGAGAATTAATTATAAATGTTTAATTTAATAATTTGACACCGTTAAGTCAAACAAAATAACAGATAATTTAACAAATTACACATTTTATAAATCTAGACAAAATATAAATAAATATGTTGGATTAATAACACCTAAGAATAGTAGTGTATACAATCCCATATACCCATAACTTAAAAGAACATACACGAATGTATACATATACTTAATGGCAAATGTACAAATCCATAAAATAGACATAGCCTCAAATAAAAACAAAAGAGATTAAAGTGACATAAACTAACAACACAATGCAGTATGTAAAACAATATACGAGTAGTTAATTGTTAACATGGTTACTAACACATGTATGCAGCGTTTCTAGAGAACAATCATCTATATCACAACCATCACAGATTGCATTAAATGTCTTACACATAACATGCATAGGGGACTTTAAACAGTAAGTTGTCAAAAATTTTATTATTTTTTTTATTGATTTAAATAGCTAACGTAATTTTATTGTAATCATCTTTGTTTTATTTCAAAAATGTTCTAACGGCAACAATCTAAAAGTTGACATCAAGTAAACCGTTGCTCCAAAAGTTTCTTAGTGCAGGGGAAGAAATTGAAGTCAGAATAATGTCAGGAAATACATGTGTAGCAGGACTGCATAGGATACTGAGAAATAAAAATATATCTAAGCAAACAAGGATAAGGTTATACAAGACGGTGGTAAGACCAGTTAGTGACATATGTCGGTGAAACGTAGACGTCGAATATAGCGGAACAAACAAGACTGGAAGAATGGGAGAGGAAATTTTTTGCAAAAAAGGGTGGAGTAGAATAAACAAATGAGGAAATAAAAAGCCTATAGAAGGACACGAGCATTGTAAGCGTAAGATTAAGGCGGTTAGGGCATATTAAAAAGATGATAGGTTAAACACATACACAGAAATGGTAATGACTCGGGTAATTGGTGATAAGTAAGAACAGGAGAGGAATACCGAAAACAAGATGGAAAACTGAGGTGGAGAATGACTACAACTACAAATTGGCAGTTGAAAGAAAAACCAAAGAATAGAACAAAATGGACGAGAATAATCAACCAAGCCATGCACTTTCTGCAAAGCTAGATTATATATAGGTATAACACCCTATATTTTTTTGCTTAAGTTATTTGGAATTTTGAAGAAAAATCGGACGGATACAAGACTAAAATATTTTAAGTTTTTACCATGGAAGAGATTGAATCTTTTCTGTATCAAGCACTCGATGAAATATGTTTAATAAATAAGATAAGATAGTGTTTCATTTTGTATAAATCTTTAATTTGAATTTAGTTGAAATAGGTTGAGCTAATCTTTTGGTTTGGCTGGGGCATGCCGAAAGTAAGAACTCGGTCAGTTGGAAGTTGATGATATTCAGGATGAAGGATCATCGTTGTTAGTTACTCTGTGTGATACTAAAACGAAGAAAATAATGTTTAGTGTTATTAACAATGTCAGGCAATCGAGTTGTTTAGATATTTATAAAAAATATGCTTCTTTGCCTCCATCAGATACCGAAATTTGTCGTTTCTTCTGACATACAGATATGGACATTGTACAAGACAAGTTGCTGGGATGAACATTTTTGGTGAAATTCCAAAGAAGATAACCACCTACCTAATCCTAAGTGATACACTGGACATTCATTTCATCTTTCATCGAGAACAATGTCAGCAAACTCCGGAGTAGACATTATTGGGTTCAAACAAGTGGAAGGCTGGGCATCAACGGCAGTTGCCGAACAATATGTGAAGGATTCAGTATCAAATAAAATTAGATTAACTTGAAAAATATTTGGGAAAATCAAAAGTTCAGACAATGCTGTCAGTAAATTAGCAAATAGCACCATTACCTCTTATAAATAGTACTCTCACCAATATGGTTTCAAATAGTACCCAAAATCAAATAGTACCACCCATCATAAATATGACTAATTGTAATAACTGTATTATAAACACTAAGTAAATAAGCGCATATCTTAGTACCTATTGTTTTTAATTTTTGACGTTTCGTTATAGCCCACTGGGTCATAATAATATCCGTGGGCTATAAAAAGACGTTTGAGTCAAAGAAATTCGGTTATAATTGTCACATTATAATGTCATCGTGCATAAACACTGTTTATTAAAGAAGACTATTAACAGTCCTCTTAATGGAAAAAGGATAATTGTCGCGGGAATCGAAGCCCTGCCATTATCCTGGCCACGTTAGAAGGTTGATTATCGGAATTGGGCCCTGTCGCTTAAACATTTGAATATCGGAGCAGCCATTACAATCAAGCCAAAGCAAATCGCGAAACCGCTGGAGTGCCCTTTTGAAACCTCCCCGGCCGTATTTTTTATTCCGCTTTATAGGCATGGTGACGTTGACTTAATGGTAGTCGGGGGCCGAGCCGGGAGCCCTTACCTATAGTTTTAGAAGGGGCGGCGTCAACACACAGGAGCCCCTACCCCGGCGGGAGAAAAAGTCGCGGGCCGCAGAGCTTTCAGATATTTACATATTTTTACATTTCAAAGAGACGAATTCGCATTGCAATCTTGTGATGGAAACCGGAGCCGTTTGAATATTTATTTTTCGAGTGCGATAAGGACGGACGCCGGCATAGAGGGGATAATTTTTTAAAAAGGGGAGACGGGAACCAGCAATGGCTGAAAGTACACTCAGTGACAGAGTCTGCAGAGGATTAGAGGGTGCGAACAATAACGGAAACTTTGGTTATGAAGTTAATTGTTAGAAACGAATACCGCATTATAAGTATCAAAATTTTCATTGTATCTTGCTTTAAGTTGCTTAAATTATACAGTGTATATTTAAATTTTGATTTCAAATGGAAACAATAGCGAGTACCTAGCTAAATGGCAAATAGTTTCTTACATTGGCGGCTCGTAATTTTCATATCAGGGAGGGCTGAAAAATTTGGCACCTACAAACTACAAAGCACTGAACAAATTTACCGATACAATTTGTTGGTTTTATTTTATGTACTACTAATATACAGTGTGTCCACGGATGGAGTTGACAAGAAGAGAAACTCTTTTGTTTTCGACTTTATCGAAAAATGTCACTCTTTAAGTTCAGTTTTCCGAAAAATTGAAATTCTAATAGAAACTTCTTAGATCAGATATACAGGGTGCTCATAAATTAAGAAAACAAGAAAATACTCAAGAGAAAAGTACCATTATTTATAATTGTATCCAACATTTTTATGAAACAAATCTGTTTATAACTTCAAATAGAGTCCCAATACAAATTTTAAAATTTCATATTTTCGGGAAGCAGAACTTTTTGTAAAGAGTGACATTTTTCGATAAAGTCAAAAACAAAGACTTCCTCCTCATGTCAACTCCATCCATGGGCACACTGTATACATTCAGTGTGTCTCGAAATGAATGGGACATAGAGCAAGAGTAGATTGCTGAAGACAAAATAATGAAATTAGAATTAGATTTTGAAATTAGAAAAAATAATGATTTAAAAATTCAACAATACACAGATAGTTCCATTAAAAATATATTATTGCTTCTTGTACCCCCTAACTTTTGCACGCCACTGTGCTTCAATTAACTAATTAAAGGGATTCAGTTACAGCCCTGCAACTTTTATGAACCCTGTAAATCTTCTTAGGCACTATTTTAATACTTATTTCATATTGTGAAAAATAAAATAATGATATATTCAGTGCCTTCTTCTATTCACACATGTCAAATCTAAGGAACCAGCACAGTCACTCAATAGTAATATGTGAACCTTGCTTTAAAACAATAGTTCCATTTCTACTACCCTCTTTGTATTATCGATATCATTGAGTATTGGCCGTCATTATTGTGTTCTCTTTGTCTTTACATACGGTATATAATTCATTATCGGTTGTGGTAAACCTCGGAAGGGTTGAAATAGTATGCTGAAACTCATGCAGGTCGTGACATGTGATTTCTTGATGAAGATAGTAATTTATTGTTATCCTCTTAAAGTTTAGGTACTAAGTGTCTTGAGTTTCTATGTGACAATAGTGATAGTGGTAGTGTTTTAGTGTAAAATGCGAGTGGTAGTTCCAAATTTTTGAAGTATTGATTACCTTCAATCTCTTGGGATCTGGGACATATTGTAACATCGAACAGTAACTTTAAAAAATGTCCTGAATATTCCTTTTTGACATACATATCAAAACCTTATTGCGAATTAACTCTTGATCAAAAAGTGTAAAGACAGTCGGTATCACTTTGGTAAACTGTGGCATGTTGTTATTTCTAATTATTTTTGTTGCTTTTTGCACACAAAACGTTATTATAAAGTTTGGACCTACGTATGAAAACTTGAATAATATATCATTATCGTAATAGGTGTATACATGGAGAAACATTACCATTTTCTGTAGTAAATGTAAAAAATATCAACAAGCAACCCATTAAACAAAGGCTACAATTTTAATGATCGCCAAATAAAATTTTTGACCCTAGATCTAACCATAAAAAAAACTAACATCACTAAGTAAATAAAATTGATACCAAATATAATATTCCTAAAAAATAACGTACCTATTTAGTTCTGTGATAAAATATAACAGTCAACCAAAATATTGCAGCCCTACAAACATAAAATATATTTGCTTTTACAATGATCACCAAATGTTATTTTCTAAATAATAAACAATATCATTCAAAAGTCGCAGTACTGATAATTTGTTTCACTTGTCAAAATACATTTATGACTAGCAAAATTGACATCGTCTCTATTATCTAGTATTAACTTTTAAAAAAGGAAAAAAGAAAAAAATTGAAAAAAAAATATAAATGAAAGAATTATAGTTTGTCAATGAACATTATTATATGGTATGTTATGAAGCAATTTATGGACAATATGTATTTACTAATAAATTGTTATTTTGGTTTTGTAATAAACTGTACGGTAGCTATTTATAATTACCTGAGGAAGAATTATTTTATTATAATTCACAAAATAGCCAATAAAACATTTTTTTTAATTTAAAGAGGCTTTTTCGGATTCCAATTATTTTTATGACAGAAAATAAGTAAAATATTTAGTGCAGCTTCAACAAAATTAGTGAGCGCAATTTGTTGATACTACATTTTTTTTTTGGCAAGTAGGTATATGGTATTTTTAGGCAATATTTTGGGTATCACTCAAAAACAAATGAAAATTTAAATTACCAAATGTATGTGCGACGGCTTCAGGATTAAGAATTTTGTACGACAGTATAATTGATTCGTTTTTGTGTAAAACCAAGATAATTTTATTTCCCAGATTGCTGCTTAATTTCTTCAAACGGAAATTGTATAATCCTTACAAATCCTTATCAGCCAAAGTTAAAAATTGCTCTCTCCATAGAAACTTAACTGTGAAACGCAAATTCATAATCCCTACTAAAGTACTTACATACTTATGTCTGTAATTGTTCAAAGGTATTTCCTTTCAATATACCCATTAAAATATACAGATGATTTAGTTGCAAGAACGTACAATACTTTTAATAATTTCTATTAAGCATCTTTCGTAACAGTTTATCATATACAAGCAGGTGTGATCAAAAAGTAACTGGAATTTTGTAATATCTCGGGTTGTATTAGTCCTATTTGTCCGAAATTTTCGTTGTTGTGTTAGTAAACATGTCTGAAAAGTATCTATACATTATTAAATTACACATTATACAGGGTGTTAAAAAATGAGTGTAAAATATTTCAGGAGGTAATAGTATGAATCAAAATAAACAGAAAAGTCTTAATAAATATGGGTCCGCAAAGTAACGGTTGCGGAGATATGGACCACTATTCGTTTTTCAAACATTTTATTTTATTAGGAATAAACCGACAAAGGAAGCTTTTAACAAACAAAAAACAAAGTTATAGAAGATGTTCAATGTGCCCTACGTCCATTTCCAAGCAGGCACGACATCTTCGTCTCAACGATATTCGAACTCTTTCGAAAACACCCTCCTTGGTTTGGATTTCTTGACACTTTTGATTAATCCGTAGCTGCAGCTCTTCCAGGCTATTTACAGGAGTACCATACACTAATGTCTTCAAATATCCCCAAACAAAGAAATCTAGAAGGTTCAGATCAGGCCGGACCTGTTTTATGGCCTCCAAGATCGCCAAAGGAATCTAGAGGGTTCAGATCAGGCGATGTGTTTCATGGCCTCCAAGCTCGCCTGATCTGAACCCTCTAGATTCCTATGGCGATCTTGGAGGCCATAAAACAGGTCCGGCCTGATCTGAACCCTCTAGATTTCTTTGTTTGGGAATATTTGAAGACATTAGTGTATGGTACTCCTGTAAATAGCCTGGAAGAGCTGCAGCTAGGGATTAATCAAACAAGAAATCCAAACCAAGGAGGGTGTTTTCGAAAGAGTTCGAATATCGTTGAGACGAAGATGTCGTGCCTGCTTGGAAATGGATGGAGGGCACTTTGAACATCTTCTGTAACTTTGTTTTTTATTTGTTAAAAGCTTCCTATGTTGGTTTATTCTTAATAAAATAAAATGTTTGAAAAACGAATAGTGGTCCATATCTCCGCAACAGTTACTTTGCGGACCCATGTCTATTAAGACTTTTTTGCTTATTTTGGTTCATACTATTACCTCCTGAAATATTTTACACTCTTTTTTAACACCCTGTATTAGAAATGACAACGAATGATCGCCGAATCACAATAAGAGAAGTCTCTGATGATGTTGGCATATCAATTGATTTATGCCATGAATTTTTTTCGGATGTTTTGGATACGAAACGAGTGGCAACTAAATTTGATCCAAAATTGTTGAATTTCGAACAAAACCAGCGGCGAATGGAATCGTTAAATGAAATCAAAAATGATGCAGAACTACAGAACGTGTTATAACACTTTATTCCATTGTTATCGTAAAATGTAAAACTTTTTACAGAAAAATAATCGCACATCGTACCAAATTACATGTACATGCTTTTACAATAATAATGACACTCCTCAAAACTGCTTTTGAACTGCTGGAAGATCTGAGTAGAAATTTCATCAAATCTCGAGTGAAACAACTAAGGTCTAATGTTAAAAGTTGAAAGTACTTTTCATTACAAATACATCAGCAGTTCAAAAGAAATCATAAAATTAATTTTAAAGAATGTCATTATTATTGCAAATAACGATTGTACCTAACCTTTGTGACACGTGACAACAAATTACATATCCGATACCCGATACGGCTAATAATGTGCATATACTTTTCAGATACGTTTACCAACACATCAACAAAAATATTGGGCGAATCGGACTAGTACACCCCGACACATTACAAACTTCCCGTTACTTTTTTATAACACCTCGTATATGCTGAATGCCTTTAAAAAAGGTAGGTATATATTTAATTAGAAATGCCAACAATCCGTATTGTATTTATAGCATTTTTTTCTCTCTGTATAGACATTGGTCTGTGTATATTTAAATGGTTGTGTAGTTGTTCGAATAGACGAAATATTTTGAAAAAAAGTTTAAAGTCTTGTCCTAGTGGACGAGAAATTCGTAAATTTCGCAGTTTTTAATTTAAATTATTAACAATGGGAACATCTCAATATTTAAGGTCGCTGTCTTATCGCCGTAAAATGATCAAATTTGTAATGTTTTTAGGTACAGAAATCTCTGAATATAAAACACGTAGAACAAAAGTAATATCAAAAATAAAATCTTGATATTTTGTTTATACACTTTTATTATTTAAATTCTTCTCAAATAAAATAATAATTTTTGAAAAGCGTTTGTAAGACACATTATTTTGCTATTCTAATTCCACATTTTAGCAATTTTTTTCATATACTTATAAACAAAAGTGAACAATCTTATATGCAGAACTATGCAAGTTTATGTTAAAACAATATTTATATCTACAGTGAATTTTAAAAAACATATATTTTGATATAAGTCTGTACCTAAAAATGTGTTGGTGAGACCGCTCTCTGTTGTTATATAGGTATTCGTTTTACTTTGATACCTTCGAATATTCGCAGGTGGCATGAGATAACATTCCTGTTATTTGCTAAGCTCTATATCATAAGTCCCAGGGGTTTTATCCTGAAAGAGGTCTCGATAACAGAATCTTGTTAGATATGTTTAACATGACTTCCTTATATGATAGAAGAAATTGTATAGCTATAACGTTTTTATATAATTTAGTACATTATAATGTTGAATGTATGTGCCTTGTAAATAAAATTTGTTACTTGGTGCCTCGGCCACATTCTCGTGGAAATAATTGTTTCTATCTACGCTGTACTTTTTCTAATAGGGTTATATTGATGTTATAAATCGGACACCAAACAATAGAGGCATATTCAAGTTGGCAGCGAACAAAACAATTAAACAGTGTATTCAATGTCACCGTGTTGCGAAAAGCCTTAGAATTACGCAAAATAAAACCCAGGCTTTTAAATGCAGATTCAGTTATTAAATGAATATGTACGTCAAAAGACAGATTATCGCAAAATGTTACACCAAGGTCCTTGAACTGCGACACTCTATTTAAAATAGTATCATCCAAAAGATAATCAAAATGTTCAATCAGTCTCCGGCGGCTATACCAGATAATATTACATTTACTGATATTTAAAGGTGTACTTTTGTTAAGTTATCCTGTAATCTATAACAATCAGATAGTGACTTTATCTCAACAAATAATTTAAGGTCATCCGCATACAATAAAAAATTAATATTTAATAATTGAGTTATTATGAATTATTATTATCAGTCAGTTCTTAAATGTCTAAAATTATTTGTAGAAAACACTATTTCAAGAATACGGCGCTCTTAACGAATCTCGCAAACCAGTGAAATAGTTATGTAGGAATAGTAGACTGTATTTTTTTCCTGACAATGACAGTTTTATGACGAAAATGTTAGTTATTGAAATTTGCTAAAAGTTGAAACTTTCCCGTCAATATTCAGAAATTTCACGTCCATGAGAACAGGTCTTACGTTAAACATGCTGAATTAAATATTTTATATTCGGTGTTGACCACCATGACAATCGATACACAATCTCTTTGATCCACACCTGTCCTTGAAGGAAAGGAGCCCAAACTTTTTTCAGACACATACACCACAATCTAGACATTGAACAATGATTTGTATACAGTAATTTTGTGCATTTGTCGTGTATTTGAGTGGCGTGTTAACATTCCGTCTATATACTCGCGTATATCTAGCTGTCAACGTTGCATCTGCCTCATCGTCAAGGATGGTACCTGAAACAAGTGCGGCTAATTTAAATGGGAACGCAGGATTTGAATGGCCGGCCCGCATCAAAACTTTGACACTTCTCGCCGCGTTCAGGAATTTTATATTGTATATAAATACGTGTCGATAGATAGACTGTTAGGATAGGAAAATGTTCTATTTGTACTGGTCCCTTGAAAGGGCTTTGTTTAGCGCTTGCTTATCTGATTCTCATAATTTAAAGAGATATTATTTACGAAGAATAAATAAAGGGTAAGAGAAATAAAAGTATTTTTCAGGCTAGAGTTGGAGTACTTGGATTTTAGTTTATGCGGATTTGTACTACATATTTTAATTATTTTATTTATAAGAATTTATTGCTCTTCAAAAAATAAATTGGAATACATATGATTCAACTTTATCTGTATATGCAATATTTTATTTTGGTATAAAATTAATTTGATCTTTATCTTAATTCTTAATAAAGTCAGTTGATTAAAGGATCCTTTGTTCATAAACGAGACTTTCTACAAAAGACCAATTTTCATCATTTAATACATACCGTGTGTTCGTCATAAAGATGGTGCATCACTCCCAATATGTGAAAAAAATCTTTAACTATGTAAATCCACCAAAAGTATACGTGACAGAAGTTATAGGTGTTTTTAAATTCATCATGTGATCAATCTGATGAGCTATCGCTGGTATAGTATGGTATGGTACGGTATGGTCGGTCAGTGGTCGCGCGGTTTAAGTCGTCAGTACTCGAATCGATGTGGCTAGAACGGTGCGGGTTCGAGCCCCGCAGCCGGTAAACCGTATATAAGCTATATTCCTGGAGAGGATTGGCACCCTCTCTGCGGGTATGGTATGTGGAAGATTGGTAGCTTGGGTCAATGTGAGAGATTTATACCGGTTGGCATTTAACTACCCCCTTAATTAATGAAGTTTTCCAGGTTTCCTTCATTCCTGCACTGAATGATGGTTAAGGCCTACCAACGCAAATCGTTCCTGGGCGCAAATGCGGCCTGCTCAATAGTAATATACCGCCCCCTCTCTCGCACAAGTCTTCGACTTCTGGGCGTGATTAGAATGAGGGGTAGAGATATAATTATTATCAATCCATCATAAAGCAAAATGACATTATCACATTTTTAAAGATGCTGAATAAGTATGGGTTTGAAAAAAGAATCGCTAATATAGTTGCGGCAAGAATTCAGACGACTTACGTCACGGCTGACGTACGCAGTTGTTTTTATTATCAACATAATTTTCGATAGTTTGTCGCGTTAAAAACAATCATTTTTGTAATTTTGTGTAATGTAGGTATAGTGCAAACATTTAGTGTACTATATAGTTTTATTATTTTCAGTTATGTTAAATATTTTGATGAAAATATATAGAATTATTCATTTATTCGTACGACGTAAGTTGTCTGAATTCTTGCCGTAACTATAGCAATATGTACATTGTTTTTGACTAAAAAACTCACCCCAGTTGGCCGTGCATTGTACTATTAAAAAGCAGTATTACACGTAAACAGGGGATTTGCTACATTCTAAAATAAACATTTGGAATCTTGTCTTGCTTTCTTGATTTTGTATTGGTCTCGCAAGAAAACACAGGGCAATACCAAGACAAAACTTGACAGCTTCAATTGCAAGATGAAAATATAAATATTGCATTTCTTTTATAGGTATATACTTTATTTAAAGGATATCCAGTATACAGGGTGTCTCATAATTAGCAGGTACGGGGGCCCTTGGTATTTTGCGTGTGTAACTATTTAATTTTTGACTTTTAATAAATTGGTTAAAGATAACGATTTGGAACAGGAGTACCTTTTTAACGTAAAACAGTTCGGGAAAACGGAATTTGCTGTCCAATTTGTTAAAAAGTCAAAGATGAAAAAGTTACACACGCAAAATACCGATTGACCCCGTACCCACCCCAATGGACCTTGTGGAAATAAATGGATTAGTCCATCAAATTGCTCATCAAAATTTAGCTGTGTTTACCAAATTTCATTCATTTATCACAACGCGATTGAAAGATATTGCAAAAAAATGATTTCCATTTCTCCCTCTTCAATGGGTCCCTGTGCCCTTAGGAAGCATTTCCGGACCCATGTTCATATTACTTTTTTACTTAGTTTTGATCATAGAATCGGCCTGTTCAGGGTTGGCAGCTAATTATGAGACACCCTGTATAATATTTTTAAAACCAAAATTGAGTACTTATAAGTCCCGATTCTATTTTTTTCAATTTCATTCATTATTTACCACTTAGGTATTATGTAAAACTGGCCGCTTCTATACTTTCTTTGGTAGATCAAATTATCTATCGTATTCGTGTATTTTTACACATTGTAGTTTTAAATAATTTTGGCCCTGGCTGCATTTTAATGATTTCTTTTTCCCAGCATGTGAGGCAAAAGTAAGACCTACGAGCGTACTATCTATAATTGTGGAATACTCGCTCTATCCAATTAAACGTCATTAGTTAATCCCATCCCCTCAACTTATAGTAAGCGGCGAGCGACGCTACTGCAGCTCTAATTATCTCTAATTATAAATCCCCATTAGGAGGCGCAGGACTTCCGTATACTATTCTTCAACTCGCATTTGAGATGTGTGGATTTTTACGGCATAGGATACCGTTCATTCATCCTAATTTTTTATTTTATTAATTAACAAAAAAAAACATACACAAAGCAAATTACACAACACTTAGAACATGATACGCATGAGACATATGAAAAATAAGCAATATAAATATAAAGACAACAACAATTACAAAACAAATCTTTTCAGTTGAAATATTACATTTCATAAAATCTACGAGCAAAATATCATTTATAAATCACACATATGAAGTGGAGTGTTTCAAAATCCTAAAGGTGGCAAATAAAACATTTTAAATTGTCTAGCTTCTATTCTGGGAACATAAAAGCCTAACATTCTCAAGATGGTATTGCAGTCAGTGACATTATACGTTGCTTTATGTAAATAAATTAAATACGCCTTTTTACATTGATTTCCCAAAGTTTCATTACCAAATCCATTAAGAATTTCTAATTGAGGGAACGAACAGGAGGATATACTCTCCATCAGCTTTAAAACTAATATATTTTAAGAATTTACGCTGAACATATTCGAGACCATCCAAATGTACAGCATGATTAGAACACCAAACAAATGATGCATATTCGCCATTGCACCTGACAAAAGTAGAATACAAAATTTTGATGTTAGTGTTAGAATTCCAAAACTGTTTACTATTCCTTATAGTGAGACCAAGAGATCTATAAGTCCTTGCAGTTACATAATGTAGATGGTTATTAAAAGACAATTTTCTGTCAAATGTAAGACGTAAGTCACAGAAGGTATCAGGTCTAGAATGCGTATGTTGTTAAATGGAATAGTCAAGAGAAATCAACTGTTTCTTTGTAGAGATAGACCACCATTCACCATTCATGAATGATATTTAAAATATACTGAAGTTCGGCAGCAACATCAGAGTTCTTAATTGTACTAAGAATCATATGCATACATCAGACAGGGCACGGTTAAATTGTTAATGATGTCATTAATGAATAGGCTAAAGAATAAGGGTCCCAAATTAGACCCTTGAGGGACGCCCGAGGTGGCTCAGCAGACTTGCAACTGCGGTAAACAACAAGTTGACTTCTGTTGGAAAGATATGAGCTTATAAGGTTTAGTAAGCTGTGAGAAAAACCAAAATAATTAACTAATTTGTTCAAGAGTATTGTGTGATCTATTTTGTCAAATGCCTTTTGTCAGGTCAGTGTAAATCACGTCAGCTTGAAATCCATCAACAATGGCATTAGCTAAATGAAAAAGAAACGTATTTTTCTGAAACTACGTTTATTTCATAATAAATTTAATTTGCAAACTGGTCTCTTAGTCAACATCATGAATTATTTCCCTAATAAGTACTTTGTTGTGTTGAATTTAACCCTTTTGTACAGATTTTGGGTGAAATATCTAAAAAATTGAGCTTTTCATAAAAAAATATGAAGACATAAAAGTTTACAAACCAAATTTACTATCAATTGAATAAAGACTATAGGCGTACGTTGAAAAATATTTGGAGATTAAGGGGCTGGAATTATAGGAGTAAATATTTGTGTCAATTTTCAAATTTTACCTTTACAATTAAGATAATTAAATAAAAAATTATTATTTTTTTTCAATATTTTTGATACCCTGTATCTCGGAAGCTAAGAATTTTCCGACCCATATTTATATGAACTTATTTTCTTGTTTTAAAATCTTCTAGCAAATGTTATAGCTTGGCCCCTGTAATTCGAGACACCTTGTATAATCGTAAAAAATTAAAAGAGAACAAATACATACTTGTTTTTTATTTATTGCATAATTCGCCAAAATTAAAATGAGGATTTCAATTTTTTTATTCATTCTTATAAAAAAAGTCGAGCGTTGCACTATAGTTTTGTATTATTTAGAATAAAATCATAGTTTTAAAACAAAGATAGTAGAAAAGTATTCTCTGTAGATAAAATCATAATATTCTTGCAATTTTGATCTTCTAGGGGGTGCTATAAGTACCTATCATTACTGTTTTACTAGGAAATTGTGGCAGATTTTTTTTAAAAATGTGGATATTTTACTGTATTTTCTTAATAAAACGATATACCTACTTGTGTCAAATTTTTAGAGATAACTGGAATTGAACAAGAATGCAAATAAAAACTTTTTTCGAGACCCTACACAGCAACTCCGTTTTGAAAATTTTCTGTATCTTTAATGTGATAATTTTTTTAATTTTGATAATATTACTTAATTGCTTAATGGAAATAGTATTCTTTTGAAGGAACTCATTTTTTAGAAACACTGTATATCAAATTGTCGTAAAATTCTAACAAGGGTCTATAAGAATATTGTTACATGAATACATGACAGATATTATTCAAAACACTTTAATGTAAATTATGAAATAAATAAATATCTGATATTGTAGGTACGTATTGGCAAATAAAACTTAACGTCGTGTCTCCTTTATCCATAAAAAAAAATTGGCAAATTTCGGGCAAATCGCGTCTTAGATCAATAATAATGACATTCCTTAAAATTAATTTAGCGATTTGTTTTGAACTGCTGACGTATTCGTAATTAAATCTACTTTCATCTTTTAACATTACTTCTTAATTCTTTCCACTCACCAATAAAGATCTAATCAAGTTTCTGTTCAGAATTTCCAGTAGTTCAAAAACTGTTCTGAGGCAGTGCCATTATTATTACAATGGATTGTACTCCTACATACATGCCTAAAGTACAATGTTACACTTCACCAAGCTCCTCATCTCCTTCTCCTAGCATTTAATTTCTGCTTTACAAAGAACGACGTAATTTTAGTATTCGCGGTGGTGAATATGAATGTGAATATAAATATCTGAGCATGCATAAATAAGAGGGTAAGTACGAATTCCCCTAATGGATGTTTTAATTACTGCCGCAGCTGCATTTTGCAGAAATATCACTAACACGCCAGTATCGAATCCAAGGTATTGTTCGAGTTTCAAATTAAGAAACAATTATGTAATTACTACGCCTTAGTTATTCAATTAACAATATGAATAGTTTGAAAAACCTTAGAAATATAAAATCTTCATTCATGGCATTTTTTTGTACTATGACTATAAATAGCGTAGACTGAGCCTTCAACTCGATAGTATGAGCATACTGTGAGGATACAAGAAAATTAAATACAGTTTGGGACACGGTGTTAAATGGGATGAGGTAATCCCAATTGTCATTCGAAAGTATTATCTTTGGGAAAACACATATCCAAATTTATTTCCTGTTAAAAAGCTCTTTTTATTTGAAAAATTTGTCTTTATTTCTGTTTAAAAGATATAATTAATATCGTCCTAATGAGTTTCAAAAGAAATACCACCTAAAAATCACATTAGCGGTGGAAGGATCCAGTAGTGGTTGGAAAATAATTGAATGTTCTCGTTGTTTAAGGCGTATGTCACAAAATACTTGTCATTACTCATACCAACGTCAAACGCATACCTTTTGTGTTTAAAAAATGTTTGCTCATTCAGAAAAAGTCAAGAAGAGCTGTAGAGTTATATCGAGAAAGGTATCCAGAGCACCTCATGCCTGATCAAAAACCATTTACAAGATTAGAGGCGCCCTTACGACGAAATATAGATTCTGTTCGGAAGAATCAAATAATTCACCGAAGCTGTTAATACAGCTAGACTGTTACAGTATTTCGAACAAAATCCACGAAATTCTATACGGCAGACTAGCTGGGAATTGAATTTGGATGAATCAACCGTTCAACGAATTTTAAAGACAAATGAGTATCATGACAAAATTCATAATTTGGATTATTTGCTTGAGCGTTAGATTGAAAACAGACTTAATTTCATAGCTCAAAATTGTAGTAAATGTAGAAACTGTTAATCAGAACCTTTTTTGGCTTGTTCTTTGGACGGACGTAAGTCAGTTTGTCAGTAATGGTTTGCCAAACAGACGCAACGAACATTACTGGTCCATTAAAAATCCCCACATTGTACATCCAGTCCGAAACCAAGGCCATCCTGGAGTAAATGTATGGCGCGGCATCACTGGTAGGCATTTAATTGGGTCTTATTTTTATGAACATATATTGAACAGCGTGAGTTACTTATATTTCTTACAAGAAGTACTTTATGAACTTTTGGAATATACATGTGCCTTTGCAGCTAAGGAGAAACCTATGGTAGATTGTGCAGCAATATTTAGATAACATTTTCCCAGAAAATGGATTGGGATTCAGTTACCTGGAAAGTTACCAGATCTAACAGCCCTCGATTTTTTTATGGGGGGTTTTAAGAATTAAGGTTTACAAAGCACCTTCCCGAGATATTAATCATTTCAAAAAAAAGTCAGTAACGCTTGTAATGAGTTAAAAGTCAGGCGAAGATTGGATATGTATCTTGAAATGAGAGGAGGTCATATAGAGAATAGATTGTACCTAATATGTATGTAGTATGAGGACGTTTGCCTCATTTTTTAAGTTTCGTTATTGTTATCCTTTTATTTATTCTTAAAGATATGTATGCACTTCACACAACGAACATTCAACTATTTTCCAGCGCCTACTGGATCCTTCCACCGCTAATATGATTTTTAGGTGGTATTTTTTTTGAGACTCTTTAGGACGATATTGCTTATAACTTTTAAACGGAAAGTAATACAGAAAAAAATCTCATATACGTTTATTAGAAAAAAGAGAGCTTTTTAACAAGAAAAAAATTGATGACGTCATTAGTTTCTGTTTTTTCTGTTTCTGTCCCAAAGATAATACCACATCACATTTAATATCTCGTGTCTCAAAGTTTATTTAATTTTTTTGAATCCTCACAGTAGGCTCAAACTATCGCGTTTAAGACACCATACAATCTATTGTAATAATAATGTAGCTCTTTAAAATGATGTGCCTTATTTTTAAACAGCTGCCGACGCAATTAACACCTCATTGTTATATTACGGGAACTTCAGGTAACAATGGATTTTAAAAATTTTGCAACATGCGGTATCTATTAGTTGAGGAGATAGTTTGTACATCTATATCTAGCATATCTATTTAAGATACACACATTATTTAATTCAACAATGTTCACGAAAAAAAAAGGAGAGAATAGCTCCACACAAAGTACCCACGCGTGAGTTGAAGGTATATTTGTATACGGCCCGTATTGTGCGGTTGTCCTATCCAATCACCGGTTGGCACTGACATGCATTCAGCAAGGTGTGGACAGTCTTAGAGTACTTGTCAAACATCGTGTCACTCAAATAAAACACCTACTGTATACACTGGACAGATCCTTTTAACGCGATTCCTCGTGATAACAATATACCAACAAGGGATCTTGGGCCTTCTCGCTAAAGAATGACACGGAGTATTGATTTGGCCATCGAGATCATGTTACTTAAGGGGGCAGTTTTAACCCAAATTTGTGGGAAAATTGCGGCTCCTTTAAATTACGTTTTCAATTATATATTTTATCTACAACTGCTTTATAAGAGCCTCATTACTGCATTTATTTGGCACTGTTTGAATTTACTGACGTTGACATTTTGCGGCATACAGATTGTATACCGCAGCATAGAATAGAACGCCCAAAGACTAGATGATTTGCACTTCTTGGATAATTCTTCAAAAAATGCGAATAATACCTTTTCTTTTGCTTCATATTTTATATTCTTAGATCACACCAATCAGTGAATCGTTTATAAAATTGTTTGTACTTGGTTCTCGATTTATCTGGTAAAAGTGAAGCTTCTACAGTTGAGCAGCTTTTTCAATTTCAAGAAGCAAGTTTTCTATTCCTGAATCACTCATGATTTCAACCAACACCACTGTTTTAACAAGAAAATGTAAAAACGACAACTCAATTTTGTTTTTCTACGTTCATGCAAAAAACAAAACTTCATTGAAGTATATTTCGTGGAAAAAGTGGTTCTTTATTGCACTAGTGCAATAAAATGTTTATTGCATTCATCTGTCATTCTACTACAGCGTCTTGTCATCATGACAAACATAAACGCTCAAATCGATGTCATATTTTCCTACACTTAGTGTCATCTAAATAAAACATTTTTTGTACAAAAACTTACTTTTTGTACTTGTTGCATAAATAACTATTATAACAAGTTGGACAGGTTACCATAACAATGCCTTTGCTTCTTCACTTTTAAATTCAAACTTACAAACTGGTGCAATGTTTCACTCATGTATAATAATGCCTATATCCCACTTGTACTACAAATAACTATTAGTTTAGTTTATTAAATAATGCACCATTCGATTTTATTCGAATGATTGTTTTTTTTTTTCATTTTTTTAGTTTTGGAATATTTGTGTGTGTATCAAACTATATTTTACGAGGTTCAACTTCCACAAATGTAATTTTTTACTTTTCAAAGTCATAAATTACAAACCTACTCTCTGATTATAGTGAAGTAATTATTATTACTTATTAAACGAATACAAATATTTGTGTAATACAAAAAAAGTACATCAAATTTAAATATATTTATTGTATTTTTATTCGCAAAAACATTCCAAATACAAACAAATCTGGACAATTATATGTAGAACTTATACAAATTGTGTTAAATTTTAAAATAACTTTGATGCTCAAAACATGTTGACGACTGCTGTGCGCTAATGTAATGACCTCTAGTTCCAAATTGGTAAATCATAAATTCACTAGCGGCATCTATCAGGGATACGAAAAACTTCTGTAATATTATTTAATATTTATTATATATAGAGGGTGCCATGAGTTACGCAAACTGTAAATTACAGAATACTTCATTCACAAGTATTATGAATATTATGATGGCCCTTGTGCATAACCTCATTTTCTTGAAAATATGAAAATTCTGAATTATTTAATTGTTGGAACTTTAGAAAAGTTTTAAATCAATTTCAATCATGTTTTCCAACGTCTTCTTCAAACAAGCCGCGAACTCTTATATACTACGTAGTATTCACACAACTAATAGATGTTTTGAAATACAAAAATTGACCAGGCTTCGAGTAGTAGACAATAGTGAAATTGGAAAACAAGCCATGGCTGAGGGAAAGCCCCCAAGATGCATACATGTTTACAATAAAACAGGAGTTGGCAGAATAGGTATGCTACAAATATTACATTTAACATGCCTACTTGAACATTTGAAAGCCCGTCAAGTGCATGATACATTTTTCTACTTTAGGGGACAAAGTTTTGGTTGCTATAAAAGGAGAAAAGAAAAAAGCTATTCTTGTCGGACTTAAACAGAATCAGAAGCCTAAAATACCAAAATTTGATAGCAATAATATAGTTCTTATTGATGACAGTGGAACACCATTAGGTACCAGGATACATGTACCCATACCAACAATATTGAGGACAATTCTTAAAGAAAAAACACAAGCCAAAGGTGCGGATTATACAAAGGTGTTAGGTATTGCTTCCAGATTTGTATAAATTTTTTTAAATAAATTATATCATGTAAGTACATTTTCAGTCTATAGAAAAATAATTCTTCAACCTGTTTATTGACTCTTGGCTGATAATTTTTTATATAATACGAAAATATTCATAAAAAATCCTTCTCTACTTGTAATGATTCAGTACTACTACTATTAGGCCCGCTACAGACTATGCGTGAATTCGTGATTTGCAATGCGTGGTTTGTAACAAATTCATGTATCGTCTCTAGAGTTTTTATGAATGGATTTTTAACAAACAAGGCCCTACACACAGTGGCGTAGCTAGGCGTGGGCAAAGCGGCCCCTCGCCCACGGCCTCGCACTTAAAAGGACCTCGCGCGAGGCCCCCTTGGGGGTGATTTAAAACCAAACGCCATGAACTCTAAATAGTACGAATAGCACCCTAAAAGACCTTACTAAAAATAAGCTTTACCACACGTACTATAATTAATTTGCACACCCTGATCGACGTATTTTTGAAGAGATTACAAAAATATTTATTTCTAGCATTTAAACACCTCATAATTATGAAATTTTCAGATCATCCAGACTTCACTACTTTAACTGGTTTCATCATAAATGAATAATTTTGTAAACAAACTTTCTGATTTTTCACCATTCTTTTCTTGAAACTATACAGGGTGACATTGAAAAAACTACAATGCATAGTATCACGCGATAGAGAACGAAAAAATAATAAAAAAGTTATATACACTAATGTCCGATCGCCTTTTGTTTTAAGATACAACATTTAAAAATTTTTTAATATCTCCCTATTGTACGAAAATATTTGAACCAAAATTGATGCATACTGTGACCTTGCATGTAGCTATTATGTGTTACAATATTCAGTTCATTCAGCATCCAATGGTGGAAGAAAACGGCCTCACTGATGCGACTTTGCCCACGTCTAGATTAGTCCACGCTACGCCACTGCCTACACACTATTCGCAAATTCCTCGCATATCACGAATGGTGCGGCGCATAGTCTGTAGCGGGCCTTACTTGCAAAGGTTAATTTATAACTTAGAATACAAAAAATATGCTTAAAATATACCTTATTTTTACTTAAAAAAAAAGTAGAATTGACATTTAAGATGAAATATAAATTGTGTAAAATTATGTCACTATGAAGTTAAAAACTTGTAGATAATACTCAGATTTTTTAATATAATTCATAATCTTCCACTGATCTAACTGCTCCTCTACAAGAGACGTATTCCGTTTGTGTGCCTTTTGGAAAGACTCTTCTTATTTCACTTTCGCTGACTTCAGATCTTACCAATACCTTACTGCCGAGCTAGAAATTTGTTGCAAGTAAATAAATTCTAATTTACATTTTAATTACATAATTTACCGTCCAATTTACTGGTGTTTGAACTTGGGGTACACGATCACATACTTGAATAGACTCTAATACTCTCAGTTATTTTCTCTAAGGAAAAAACAACAAATGTTTTCAGTGTTATTTAAAAGAGTGATACTCTTACTTTGGGTTTCGTCCGGTGGTAACGGGATAACGTATTAAAAACCGTATTTTATGTTGGGGGTCGATGATATACAGTGGCCTAGAAGTAAAGAATTTATTATTTTCGTTGATGGTTCCATCGAACAGATCCAGCAATCTGGCCAGCTCTCCATTCTCGTCAGCCATGATAGGGAAGGGCAGGTCGTTACTTGGTAGATGTTGACAGTAACAAATAAAGTCTTTAACCCAAGCTAAGTGTTCTTTTAAATTGTCACAGGAATGGGCCAGAAATTTGGTATTTCTTTTGCTGAAGTAGGGTTCCCAAACTGCAATCTTTGATAGTTCAGATGTACACACAGGGGTGAAATCTTTTGGATGGGAAAAAAGTATAATCCATCTGTAACATATTGAATTATGGTACTGGAGCATACATGTACAGCTGTGGTTTCCAACATCAACTTTTTGTCTACAGCTGCAGTAACAGGGAGCTCTGAATTGTTCGTGTAGCATACCTACTATTAGAACTTTTCAAAATAAGACAAGTACTCATGAATATGGGTTGGGAAATGCTTAACTTCAGAGATACAAGGTGTTTCATTTGTAATTTTTGTAGATCATTAGGTAACAGGATGAAGGTATTTACGGTTTTTATTAACGATAAACAAGGACAGTATCTTTTTTTTTTGAATTATAAAAGAAGAAATGTTTAGGTTTACTATTGTTTTCTAATATCCACTTATATCAAGTTTGCTATGTAATTTTGTTGATTTTCTTTTATTTATCATGATTTATATAAATTTAAAATAAAAGGCTTTGCTAAGGGTACTTTTTTATGAAATTTTTGAATTTGATGTCAAATATGACAAAAATGTATAGAAAATATAAACTGATGGTTACATTTACCCCTCCTGAATCCATAAGGGTAAATGCTTCTGGGATAAGTGTAACCAGCGGTTCTGAGTTAAGAGAACTAATAATTATATTTTTGAGGAAGAACCCCAATTTTACTTCCACTTTTTTGTGGCATCAGAAGGTCCCAATATCATTTTTAGCATATAATGTTGTCCAAAAGTAAAACACATTTTCATTAGAAGCAGTTTTCAGAGTATAATGCGTGTTTATCATCAAAAAAAGTGTTAACTTTGAAAATAGTAGAAACATGTGTAACAACATTAGTACATATTTTGACTAAAAAAAAAATACAACTGAAAATTGTTTAGCCAATGTAATTTCTGGTTTAGTAAAACTCTTAGGTACCTACCTCCAAAAAATTTTTTTTCTCATTTCGACACACTAATTTATTTATAGAGAGCTTTTGCAAAGCAACTAAACAATTATGTCGTTATACTATATCTATAAAAAAATGATAATACTTAAAAAATAATTATAAACTAGATTCACTGAGTGGTCTAGTTAAAATTTTGACCTCTTTGTTATTGTGTCTTTCTTCGTTTATTTAAAACGATTTTTAAAATTCTTTTATTTCACACAAAAACTTGATTTTTTTTACTCAAAATTACTGAATTTTAAGAATAAACTTTCAAAGCATATTTTATGCTGAAAATAAATTTTAAAAACACTTGTTTGTAAGATCTTATTACTAATTTGTCGCAATTCAGAACACCCTGTATCTGCAATAAAAATTTAAAGAAATACAGAATCTTAGTAAAAGTGGAATTTTTATTACTGAAATATTATTTTTCTACGTTCATGCAAAAAACAATACTTTATTGAACTACTGTATATTTAGTGGAAAAAGTGGTTCTTTATTGCACTCATCTGTCATTCTACTGCAGCGTTTTGTCATCATGACAAATATAAACCTTCAAATCAACGTCACATTTTTCTACACTTAGTGTCATCTAAATAACATTTTTTGGTTTTTGCATGAACGTAGAAAAAATATTGTATGCAACTCGTACAAAAAGTGCTTATTAAAACACTTACTTTTTGCACTTGTTGCATAAATAACTATTAAAATGCATATTCAATAAATTGTACTGATACATGTTTAACTAATAATATATTTAAACTTTTTTTAATCCATAAAATATAATAATTAAAATTGATAAGACATAAACAATTGCCCAAAGATAAATTTTATAGGATCTAAATCAAATTTATGTTTATAAACTGCAGTAATTATATCTAATCAAATACTTACTTGTCATTCTGCCAATCATAAAAATTGATATTTCCTTTCGTTGTTTCCGCATTAAAGTTGGGAACAGTGGCACCAAGTCTTAGAGTAGGCATCTTTATTTTAACTTACACTTGAGGAAATGGTATATTATACCTCACAAATTAATAGATACTTAAAACTGAATTGGTAAGTTTGATGGTTGGGTATTTTATCTGTGACCTTCACCTTTTCCTTGATAGGGATAACAATTAGTTGTTTGTTTTCTCCTTGCTTTATCAATATACTAAAAGTGGCTTCTTTCAGTTCCAAATATTTATGATTTAATTATTAATGATTTTTAATTGTCTTGTATTTTACCATTTATCAAAATTATACCTAAAATATAGGAAACAAATTCCAAAAACGATATAATAATCACCAAATTTCACTCACTAAGTATGTTGAAATTACCAGTGGTAGACAATGTCTATCCAAAATATTGTATTTTCCACATTATCAGCCAAAGCATCTGGTTTAATTAATTTGCTAACTGGCTGATAAATTGTAATTCAAACAATATTTGACTTAACATCGGCACTTTTATGATCTTTTAATTTGGATACATTTTGTGTATGTAGTGTAAATATTACATATAATGACATACATAATAATAATAATAATATCTCTACCCCTCATTCTAATCATAGCACAGAAGTGGAAGACTTGTGCGGGAGACGGGGCGTCATATTATTATTAATCAGGACGCATTTGCGCCCAGGAACGACTTACGTTCCCTAACCACTATTCAGTGCAGGAATGAGGAAAACCTGGAAAACCTCATTAATTAGGGGGTGGTCAAATATCAACCGGCATCAATCTCTCACATTGACCCAAGCTAACATTATTCCACTCTACCATACCCGCAGAGAGGGTGCCAATCCCTCCACGAATATAGCTTATATACGGTCTACCGGCAGCTGGGCTCGAACCAACTCCGTCTAATCACCTCGATTCAAGTACTAACGCCTTAAACCGCGCGACCGCTGACCGATCCAATAGAGGAGGACCGATCACATAGAGGATCTAATCGTTTATATTAAAGATAATTGTGTTTCTTTACTATCTTTAGAAAATTCTCAAAAGCGGCCTGACTTATATTTAACGCAAATAGTGAATATTTTGCTATGATCAAAACTCGTCAACTCAAATCGGTTTATAAAAAAAAATAAATCTAATTGTTATATGAAAAAATAGAAATGTTCATTCAGCATGTTTTTCTCCATAACTTCTTTTAACAAAAACACCACTCTATTTGCATAACATAATATAAATATGATGTTATTCACCGCAAAGACTTCACTCCTCCTATACATTGCATACAATTCTACAAGCAATCTTCTTTATATATAACATCTCTGAAACTATAAATAGTTTACCTAATTTTACTAAGTTCAGGATGGTCCGTAAGTAATGGTCCATGGAGACATACCAGATTTTTCAGTTCAAAATATTACGATTTAAGCCAACTTACCTTAGTAAAATGTTGATAATAAAAAAGATACAGGGTACGCGGTGTAGAACTAACTACATCTATCGGCCGTTCGCTACTCCATGCCGGACTGAAAATGTCACAGGCACGAAGCGTTCTACATGCAGTAGACACCATTGCAAGCTGTCGACCTTTATCGCGATCGGCGAGAAACGATATTTTGCAAACACGGAATTCCAGGAAACAACTACTCTGCGGGCTAATCCGTGTTTGCAAAATATCGTTTCTCGCCGATCGCGATAAAGGTCGACAGCTTTCAATGGTGTCTACTGCATGTAGAACGCTTCGTGCCTGTGACGTTTTCAGTCCGGCATGGAGTAGCGAACGGCCGATAGATGTAGTTAGTTCTACACCGCGTACTCATGGTCCCTTCTGTCGGGTTAGACAGACGAAAGCAGCTAGGATTATTCGTCGGATACCTCACCTATGGCATACTGATGAGAGCTAATAAGCTCGAAACCGGTATATGTCTGGTGGGCGTCTGACGAATGACTCTAGCTGTTGCTATAGGTTTTCCAGGTGTAATTCAATGCTGGTCGGGGCATTAACCCGCAGAGTAGTTGTTTCCTGGAATTCCGTGTTTGCAAGATACAGGGTGTCAAAGTTGGAATTTAAAGTGATTTTTAATTTTTGTAATAATTACACTGTCTGAATGTATCGACTTTCGTCGTTATCGTAATTTTAGAATAGATGTTTTCGGATATGACCCTAACGCTTTCACTTTTTATTAAAAATCTTAAACCTACATTGTTTTTGAGGAAAAAGGTATACTTTTATTAATCTGAAAAGTTGCTAATTTTCGAAAAAATTACTTTTCAACATTCAACTCCAGTTTATTGTACAATATTTTAACGTAGTAGACACCAAAATTCCCTTGCAAATTGGATATGTTGAAGGTAGATCGACAAGGCAATAACATTTGCACTAGTGTAAAATGCTAGGGATAACATTTTTGAGCATGCAATGTTTTTAAAATAGAAGTCATACTGATTCTTGCAGCCCCAGATAGTCGTCCTGAACGAGTTTGTGGATAATCTGCAATTCGAACAAATTTTTTGTCTTTTCTTGAATTCCTAAACAGATTTTTTAAATTGTTTGATTATCAGGTTGTAATCTAATTCAAAATACTCCCAAATATTTTCGTTGCCCAGTACAGCATAACAGGCCCCTCATCTGAATATGAAAAATTATTGTCCCCCAGAATTTTTCAATTTTGTAAAGTAATTGAGGTAAAATTCAACTATTGGTGCCTACTACGTTAAAATATTATACTAGGAAATATGCAGCTGATTGTTGAAAAGCTATTATATCAAAAATAGTAAATTTCTAGGGTCAAAAATTGTATAAGTATAATTAAAATTGTAGTGGATTTTTATTGATGTAGTAAAATCATTTCTGAAAAATATTTGGGGAAGAAATAAATGAAACTTGGACCAGCATTGTAATAGTTTTATTGAAATATTCAGAATGGTACAAGCAACACAACATAATTATGATTGAAGCACGTACCTAACCGTAAGTTAATCTGTGCATAAATTTAGTCAGACCAGACCACAAAAATCATCGTAAATACAGAAATATTAGGACATTTAAATATTTCGTTATCTCCTTCTATGATTTGTGGTACAAAAACATCAGAAAGTTGTTTTCCTAACAGCTACCCACTACAGTTTTGTGGATTAATTGATTGCTTAAAAGTAATACTGAACCGTACACACACTCATGTTTTGGGCAACTGTCGAGGGAAAATACAGATTTCATTTAGCCCCCATTCTGAGCCTATTAATAAAATAACGCGAATAGTATTTAATAACAATAATAAACAAAGTATAAAAATGGGTCCTTATTAACACTATTTTAATAATAAAGCCAAAAGTGAATCTCGAATCACATAACTCAATGTTTACAGTATATAGCGGTCTGTATAAATAAAGACAAGATGATGGAAAAATAAGCTCAGAACTAGCAGAGGCGATAGTGCAAAGAGACACGAGTCAGTGTCTATTGCGAGTCTCTATCTTTTACTTTTTATGTCTAAAGTAGCATTACGATAGTATTATCAATTTATATAAATACAATCACAGTAACAAATGGGAACCAATTAAAGAAAATGTCAATTTTAAATCAATTATTTACTTTACATCCATCCAATAAAAAGTAGACTTATGTAATACATTTAATATTAATATAATGCTATCACTACACCCAGTCTTACTCCGACTTTTATTAATTTGTATGCTTTCTCGAGTCAGTGTACAGTGCCGATAAACTTTCATCCTTATTGTGAGTTCTTTATAGGATTTCATAAATATCTCTCAAAAACCCCAGTTTAATTTTCAAACCTTAATCGATTTATTATATTTACCTTTTAGGGAGGAATAACCACAAAATCATTTCATTTAATTTAAAATAATCATTATTACCAAGATCCCTTAAATTGAATGAATACAGAACATTTTTTCAATTGCCTAAATATTTAACAAAATTGAAGTGTTTTGTTGTTCTAGGAATCTTAATTTATAAAATTAAGTCAGTAGCTAACATTTTACAAAAGTCGAAGTTATTTTAATTCATTAAAAACACGTTCGTAACAGTCATGAAAATCTCTATAAATACCGTAACCTTTTCTACAACTAGAAATAAGTAAATACTTCATTCCGCCGTTACGTGAGTCTCTCAGAAGATCAATCATTACCGACATTGGTACAAGTTATAATACGAAAAAGTGATTCTTAACTTTACCTATACTACATTTACTAATTTTTTCACTGGTTTTTTCCCATCACATGCAGACTGAATATCTTTTAACAGAGAGACTTGTAACAACCCTTTTCAACATTTCCCTACCAACAAATTTCTTAATATCTTTTCTACGTATGTGTTAATTCTTTACATTGTTAAATCAACCATGAAAAATAAGATTCCTAGCGGATATGTTTCATAACAAATCCTACAAATCCCATTGACTGAGTGTTATATTCCGTAAAATTCCTCATTGGATGATGTCAAGTAGAGATACAGTTTCCAATAAGATGAGAATGGTTATCGCCCAATCAATTCCATTTTAACAATCTACTATCAAATTTCCTACTTCCCATATAAACTAATAAAAAAGCAACCAACCCCTCTCCTTTCAAACCTTACCTAACCTACGCTTATTACTTGTCTTTATCGCAGTAAATTATTTGTTAAAAATTTCAGTACTTTTGTCAAATGGCGCCTCGGCCATTTTCCGTTTTAAAAGAATTAATGTCATCAGGCCTGACAAAAATATTAAAATTGTTTATAAAAAGTTACTATTATCACATTATATCTGTTAAGGTATTCCTAGCTATAAACCGTCTAATAAAGCATATTACGTTTTTCGAGTAAGCCCACCTTACGTTGCATTTGCTGAATTTTCATCTGATTTTATCAAGTTCAGCAGGTCAGCAACAACATTTCATCAAAAAATATTTAAACAATTTTAAAAATACAAACCACAGGGTGTCCTGAAATTAATGCGACATAGAGCAAGGGTAGATTCCTGGCGACAAAATAATTTAGCTTACTTTGGTCAAAAGTTGATAGTTAAAAAGATACAGGGTGTCAAAAATAAAATTTTATTTTTGATATTTGCAAACAATTTTTTAAAAAATCGTAATATTTGCATACATTTTGGAGATCAGTTTTTTAGGGGCAAGAAGTTCAAATTTGTTTCTAAATTGAATTTCCCGCCTCCAAAAACCCCCAATCATCAAAATATATGCAACAGTTTGGATTTCTTAAAAAGTTTTTTTACAAATATCGAAAATAAAATCTTAACTTTGACACCCTGTATCTTCTTTTTAAGCATCAACTTTTGACTAAGGTAAGTTTGACTACATCACATTATTTTGTCACAAGGAATCTACTCTTGCTCTATGTTGCATTCATTCCGGGACACCCTATATATAGAAAAAATGCAAACTAAATTTCTAAATAGGTGACATTCTTAGAAGACGAGGTTTTTTTTTACAAAATCTTTGGTTTCACTCTAGACGAGAAAAAATGTCCATGATCACTTACCTAAGATTCTGGGATCTTTGAAAAAAAAAAAAAAAACACTTAACATTGATACAATCAGATGCTTATACATTTTTGCCAGGCATGATTCTAGCAATAATTTCCCGATGCATTGAATTAAAAAAGTTTCCAAAGAAAAAATAAGTTATATTTCAATATGATCTATGTGTGTGTCCTGGTCATATAAGAACCGTCATAAAACTATTTATCTAGGACGTAACAGAAAACAATCGTTAATATATCCTTAAACTTCATCGTACGTATACCAAATTTTCAAAGTTATGTACAAGATGCAAAGATGTAGAATAAAAAATAAAACAACAAACTAAAAAATAATAAAACGTTATCCCATGCATTCAGATCGTGCGCTGAACACAAACTAACTTCTAGATTTTGTCGCGGCTACGCGACGGCTTAAAAAATATGTACAAAAAAAAAGGAACAAACAATTCACTATACTTTCTAATATTGATAAATATATTTATATATGTTTTTGGCGTTTCACAAAAAAAGAAACTTTACTCTTTTAAGTAACAAAAAAATAATAATAAAAAATCGTCATGTTTAAAAAAATGAAAATCGAGAGCCGACCATTGTTGCGTATCAATCCACCAATAAAAATTTTATAACATGTTCATTGAAAAAGTATACATGCAATTAATATAAACACTTTGAATACAAGTACAATTTTTTAAATACCACGAAAGCGCTGAAGAAACAATGATTTGTTGCTTTTTGATTTCTATATAAATTTTACTTTTTACTGTGTTACTTTTGGAACTAGACATTTAATGTTGCCAAATCATTATTTCTCTCAGCAAATGTGAACAAAGAAATATTTTATTTACAAAAATTTGAAATTCTTTCGGACCTCCGATTTAGAAACATTCGAAATGGAAGCCTGTGCCAAATACCCCAAATAATGTCAATTTGAAGAAAATATTCAACTGTTGTAATTTTCTATCAAGTACAACAGTCATTAACTTATATTATTTTCGCAAGTGTGAAAAATCTATATGCAGGATATTTGGAAGATAGGGTCAAGAACGTCCTGGAGGTGCTACTACAGGCTAAAACGTTGAAAGTGGAAGTTTTTCAAAAATGTGTCAGTAATAAAAGAGTTACTTACACCTACAAAGAAATCACTTATATTTTTTCTATTTGAAATTACAGAATGCTTATCCAATCAGAATGATATTTGAAGTTGATTTTAAATATATCGGGTTCTTTTATAATAATCCGTGATTAGTTAATAGGCATGCCGCTAGAGAGCACGTTACTTAGAAATCTAAATTTATTTTGCCGATAACTTTTTTTCTTGCTAGATATTAGAAAATTTGATGCAGTATAGTAAAGGGGATTGATTATTTAGAATTTATCATGAAAACATATGTACTCTTTATTTTATTTATTTAAAAAAAATGTGTAGACGTACTAAAGTGTGTTTTCAAAAAATATTTAGATTGATGATTAACCAAGACTATTTTTACATCTGAAACAATGTGTTGAAGACATTAAATGAGTTAATGTATAAATTTAAGATATGGACAATGATTTGTCAAAATTATTTTCTTCTAAATGGTTACATATATCGGCTTGTATAAAGAGTACACAAATTTGACCGATATTGATCCCTTCCCAATAATGCTTCAAATATATATAGGCTAATAAGAGCCTTGTTTGTGTATAATATAGTTAGTCAACCAGTCAAACTTAAAAGTGAAAATAATAGATGGCGATACTCTTTTAAAATCCATGTCATTCTTATTTACACTATGGATAAGGGTGACACAAATTAAAGAGTATTGTCATCAATTATTTTCACTACTAAATTGACTAATCGACTAACTATATTATATAAGCAAGGAACAAGAGTAAAAAAGTTATAGGTAAAGTGCCATCTGGTGGAATGCCCAATGAACTAACTTTAAAATCAGCCTCAAATATTACGACAGAATAAGCATTATGTAACCTATTTAAATAATAATAATAAAGAATTTAACTCTTTTATTATTGATTTACTTATCCTTAAGAAACTCCTACTATTAATTTAACCTATAATGTCCAGAGGTTTCCTGACTAATTTTCCGAGCATCCTGTATAATTACTAAATGTATATCAAACATACTAATTTTTATATATACCATCCTCAATTTGGAATGAAGCAAATAGAAAGGTACAAATTAAGTAAATCTGAGAATTTCAAGAAGATAACTTCATGTACAATTATTTTTTAACTGTGTTAATTGTATGAGCTATAAAATATTTTTAAAAAGAATATATATTTTATAGCTACAGTTTCAAAATCCAATTTGATTAGCAAAAAGGGAATAAAAAGAGTCATGAGGAAAAAGTTGTTATTTTTATGTCGCGATTATAATAAAGTTACTAAAATTTGGTTGATAATAAATGTTTTTTCTTATAAGTTCTTATATCTATAAAGGACGACGTTACTAACATTTATAAACACAAAAATTAAAAAAACGGAAAAGTAAAGTATAGACAATTTTTTTAAAACAATTTGTCCAAATAAAATAATTTTTGATAAAGCTTACATACTCACATTATTTATTTGGCATTGACTTCCATTTTCGGCGGAGGTCCTCCCTCTCGTCTAATTTATAATTTAGAGCTAGGTGGGATTAACATAATAAAATGAAATAACAACATATTCACATTAAAAGGCCGGCCTAATGCGTGTGTGTTATAAACATTGCGCAACGTTGTCTAACATTTGCTACTGGGTCGGACACGTCCCGATGCGATTATTTACTCCTGCTTTGCCTGTCCGCCGCTGGGAGAGCTGGCAAAGTGGATGATTTTCGATCACGATGCCTGCTTCACAACTATCACTCCTGGTCGTGACTGCTGGTGCTGTTGTACGGTCGCCGCATTGTACTCCAGGTAGGCCTGCATGTCGGTCTTGATGTTGTCGGAGCTCCGTGTTGTCAACGCCAGGGGGACTTCTTGGGTCTGGGGTTCGTCGCCGAACATGTGATCGCCTTCGAGATGCCTGATGGCCTCGACGATGGTCTCCAGGTTCTGCCTGGAGGTGTTGGACACGTATATCCTGCTGCTCTCCTCGTGAGAAGTGTTAGGAGAAGGCAGCCTTTCCACTTCCACCTTAGGCTCTGCCTTTATGGCCGCCTCCAAGACAGAAGGCAGCCTTTGTTGTTCCGGGATAACGGTTATAGGGCTGGAACTGCGGGAGTTCGGTGGAGAACAAACGACCGTTTGCGTATGACCTACTGGCGGAAGGCTGTCTGCGGTCACTAACTGCAAACCGATTTCTTCGGCCTCGTCCACATGAAATATCTGTGTCGTCTGCTGTTGCTGCTGGAAAAGCTGAGTTTCCAGCTGACGAACCTGATCTTCCAAAACCAATCTTAGGTTCCTCTCTCTCTCTAACTGACGTTTCAGCTCGGATGGGCATTCGGCTGGATTGTTGACAGTAACGGTGATAAGACCCACCGATTCTGGCGACATCGAACCCAAACCCTCGTCGGACGATTCCGCGGAAATTGTTGGAATAATCAGTTCAGTCTTTCTCTTTTTAGGGGGCAATTCGCCGCCTTCGTGTTGGTTTACCAGCCTCTTCAACTGACAGTTTTGGGACAACAGCCTAGTCTTTTCTTGCTCCAACGAATAAATATATTCAGCGGTTTGCTGGAGTATTGCAGCCTGCAAAAAAATACAACTGTGAAATATGTATAAAAACCAAATGTATTGTAGAACAATTAATGTATTAGTGACCTTTATAATATTGTAATGGTAGATGTTAAGTCAACTTCTCAATTATTATTCAGCATTGTAAATTTGGATTGTCCTCGACACTATCCCTTTATCCTTATACATTTATTAATTTAAAATGAACTAAAAACGAAAAATATACAACCTTAAAGATTTCCGATAAATTGATGAAACATTCATCATAACAAAACAGTTCTTCTTCTACAAATCGGTCTACATAGAGCAGACATATCTTATTGAACATGGTAAATGTATGACTGGTTGCATAAACGTGAACAAATTTTTTTATACTGTCTTGATTTATTTTTTTTTAATAATTACTGATAGGTATAAACAACATTATGTGTGATATACTTATGAATTACTGTTTTTTTTTTTTACCGAAGTTGATTTTATATATTTATCGCACCTATTTAATGAAAATCCTTTTGGGAAAATGAATGAAAATTTTTATACCATCGTAACCTTACAAATTTAAGTAAGCAGGTATACCAAATTTCTGTTATAATATAAAAAAAATAGGAACTAATCTCGTGATGCATCGTGTTGTGGCTGGCTAGTAGTATAAATTTTGTTTGCGTTATTCAAGTTGAAAGCACAAAAAAGAACCGGTAATGTAGGTTTGTACTATAAAACATCGTTGTTCTAAAAATAGCCACATTCAGAGATACGCAAGTGTTGTGTTGTTAGGCTGAATGGTGGTGCCCCCTGAAGCCGTGTCGGAATGCCGCACTACCGAAGTTATGCGGTACTCTTGCGGTCCCGCAAGCACGAAAAGTAACAGCAAATAGCAAAGCCTAAGGAAAGAATGCATTGCCTCTTGGATTCAGCCGCAAAATAAAACTTACAATCTGTATACCTACTACATTATCGGTAACCGTTAATTATTATTTTTACTTTTTAAACAATTTGAATACCTATGTTGAATTTTGTAGGTACTTGTATCCTAATTGAAAAAAAAAATCATTGATGTCTCATTCACCTATTGATTTCAAAGCATGACAATATAAGATCTCTACGAAATTAAGTAGATAATTGAGTCGTCAAAATTTATGAACACAACAAATACATTTTTTATTAGGGCAGATAATGGACAACACATTTGGACCATAAAAAATATATGGGTTTAAAAAAAACGTATCCTTTATCTGCCGCTTTTCCAACATTTATCAATTGGATGTGATATTTTTTTACAGTACATCGTTAATTGTGAATTCATTTCTATGGGAGGCGTGCAAAATCTATTTTAAGAAACGACTACGCGCTCTCGGGTCCCACAACACATATATTTAACCTTGGCCACGAACGGTTGGTTGGCTGGCGCCAGAGCTTACTCGTATTATTTTTCACGGTATCAGCTGTTTTTTGCATGTAAAACAACCGTCCACATTTGCACACAACCGCGACGTCGGTATGACATTATGGTATGAAGAATCCGTATTGTGAATGTTCGATTATTAATATTTTTACCACGTAGCTACTGATCCAGTATTTACAGTTTTAAACGTTAGCAAATTTTTCTGAAAAGAATCGCTTTCAATTCACACGAATGACATTTACGAGACAATGGAGAAGATATACATCGGAAATCCAAGTTTCACAGTGTAATATTGAAACGTTCGGAACTGAAATAATGAAGGGAATTTTTGTTTCCAAGATTTCACATTAGAAAAAATTCCCAGAGAAATGTAGCATGGCCTGCCTTGACATTAATATGTATGAACGTATGGACTTTCTAAGATGCTGTATATTTAGTTAGTCGCTTAGTATTAAGAGAATTGTGTTGCAGGCAATGTTCCTATCTTAGAAACTTCCGGACCTGTTAGATACCAATATATTTTACCAGACCATAATGTTGCTACCAACAACCATCGAAAAACTTTTAATTCGAAACATTTAATTTCGTCCTACAAAATATTTTAAGACACAAAAACTGCATGTTACCAACAGAGAATATTCTGAAATCTTTTTTCCGGCGACTTGATGAGAATACTATTCATATACCTAATCTACAAAATTCGAGAACTAGCCATATGTTTCCGCTGGAGCCCCCCATTATCATATCTATTACGTCTTCACTACACAATGGTCTAGTCAATGTCGGTGTTTTTATTAAATAAAGGCGCAGTCAGCTGGGAAATTCTACCGGCCGGCGTTTCGCTAGGCCCGACACAAACAAGCCAGCTAGAGAATCGGAGGCTAACACCGTTCGGTAAAAGTATACAGTCGACCGCATTCAGGCTGTTCCGATGAAGCAGCTGTGAGTTTCGGGGCCAAGGAATATAAACAGGCTGACAGGTGAAAGACCTCCACGTCGAATACAATTGACATCATCTACCACGGCATCACGAAGGCGTTTAAATGGCAACCTCGACTCATAAAGGAAATTGCGTTCCAGCGTCTAACAGCCGGAGTGTAACGCAGGTGTCCGATTCCGAATCATTCGCATCGATTTAAATCCCAGCTTTTCTAGATGCAACACACCGGAGGTGCTCCCATTTAACAAATATTTCGATTTGTCGCTTGAAACATGATTCCCTATTCTGTAAAAGTAACCCACGTCAAGCGTTTGTAACCACACCTTAACCAAACTCTACCTATATAGCTGTGAGTTGCGCAGTGAACGATCTTTAACACAGCTCTTTATACAGATTTGGAAAGTGAGGATCTTGATGGTGAATTGTATTTTGCCGCTTGCGTGTATTTGTGTCATGCTACACGCATACTTCAACAACAGCGTGTTTGCATCAAGCAGTGTTGCCAAGTGGGAAAAATTCAGTGCATGAGAATAATTTCAAAGAAGCATGAGCTTTGGAGAAAAAAGCATGAGATGGCTTAATTTATCAAAAAACACCTCTTGACACAGCTTAATTTTTAATTACTTTTGTAATGCCATTTTTATTTCATTAACAAGCATTATGTTCTGCTCTTTTATCATAATATTACATTGTAAGTAGGTAGTTACAGGTACTTACTTAAAAGTTATTAACCACGTAACCTTTCTAATGTATTTTATTGTTAGGCCGGGCGAACGTTGAGGCGCAGTTGAAGTGACGCAGGGTGACTCACGGGTCGTAAAATTTGTTGTTTTCAGAAAATGTAGGTACCCTTACGGAATAGAGTTAAGAATCACTGCAATACAGCGTGAATACAGCACACACACCGCATATCCGTAGACTGTCATACCCGTTTATGTATTCATTGCTAATTATTAAGAGAGCAGTCTACAATAAAGGACATTTCAAGTACCCAAATATTGTAGATACCTACCTCTATCTATTCAATTTTGCCCTCGATTTTGCCTTTATTTCTCGTTAGGTCTTTGTTTTGGTAGATTTCAAAAAGTAATTTTAATAATTTTATTATTTCTTTTTGTGTCTATTAAAAAGCATGAGATTTTGTAATCAAAATATGAGAGCATGAGATTTCCTCGGTATGCATGAGATCTGACAACACTGGCATCAGTTGACCGGACAGTTAGATTTGCAATGGCGAATTGGCGTTGGCTATACGGAACCGATTACCGTAGTAGTGGGGAATGCTAGACCAATAATGCACGTCGCCGCCCCTCTTAATGTTCGTACCTTCCCTGGAATGAAGCGGCAATTTCTACTTTCTCTGTAAAGATCCGCAATTTCCGAATCTGTATAACAGCGATGAAGACAGAAGACGTTAACAGTGGCTAATGAACACTGCATATGATAATGGGTCAAAGTTTACAGATTAATATAAAATTTAAGTTGGATCTCTCTGTGTTGGTACCTTTATTCCTTACGGAAATGCAGCAGTGCGAGCCACCATGTATGGCCCGTCAAATAAATGGCCAAATTTCGCCTGCCAAAATCTGCCAGGTAGAGATTCGTCTGTGATGCAGTCACGGTGCTCGCCAGCGGCAATAAATAACAACCTAAGTAAATTTTATTAATTCAGAAAGTGGGTACGTAATAATCACCACTGTCGATTATTAACAGCTTCTAAAATGAGTAAATATTTCTGAGCGCATACATATACCTAATTTCTCATTTATTTAAATAAATTGTTTTTTTTTATTGTTTACCTTAGTAACCAATCTCGATTTAGTTAAACCGCAGTTAAACTTCATCTGATAAACCAACCGATAACCTAGATAAAATATTTTTATGTAGATAGCGTTTGTTTCCAAAACGATCATAGTGTGTGTATCTCCAACACTAATATTTGACAAAATTAACAGGTGTTATCATAAGGTTACCCATTGAACTTCAAGTGGCTATTGGTTACTTAATTTTTATTGTTAATAAAATAGTTATCAGCTAGCCATTTACAAAAAAAAAACATCCTTGACTAATTACATAACACATATACCTACTTCAGTAAACGCATATTATACTTTACAAAAATTAAGATTTGGAAGGTCAACGGTGAAACTAACCCAACTGAATTTCGGTTAGCAACACACGGATCGCTTTTCGAGATTCGTTATTATCTTATCAAGGTTTCTAGCAAATTCCGATTTTGCATCAGAGGTGGAGGAGGAAGGGGGGTTAAATATCTAAAGTAGGACGTTAACCTCGTGACGTCAAATAGTGCGGGCAGTGTATCGACCAAGACGACGCGCCATTACGTCACTGCGGCATCAGCTGGGTGTGGCGCCGTTTAGTAACTACGGAAACTTCCTACAGATGTCGCCGCGACGGTGATAAACAGCCATCTGAAGAAATAAGCAAGATGTGTCTACAGAAAAATGTACCATATACATTTTTATTCAAAATAAATAGAGTCAGGTGCAAAATCTATTAAACACTTGCAACGATACATCACTCAATCGTGTCATGGAATGTGTTATAAATTACTGTGGCAATTTTCGACTTTTCTTTATTACCGTCATCCCCCAGCGGCAGCAGTCATTAATCTACTGGCAAATTTATTACCGGGGACGTTGACACGTTCAAAAATTTAAATCGCCGATAAAAAATGACGCGCTCGCCTCCGCGTACACGTAGTAACCATGAATTAATTGTTTATTAATGAGGAGCCGGTGTAATAATACGTTTAAAGGGACGCCAACGTTGAGAGACGCCGTTGGCGGAGCGAATATTTGTTTGTGCAGTTGTAATGCGTTAAGTTGGCGAAGCGGAAACATCACTCCGCCGTAATCTCGCCGATTTATTCAAAGAAAAAGACAGGACATCCGCTTGGAATGCGGTGAGGCGACCTTTAAAGATGCCACGATGGAGAACACGGAACACAATGGATTCAGATCTGCGTTTTTTAAATGTTGATTATGTAACGTGAGGCGCACGACGTTGCGTGAAGGCAGACAATTTTAAAATTATCACTAATCAAACGTGATACAATAAAGATGTTTATATGTGATTTGTTTACGCGACCAAAAATATTTAAAACGTGCTCCTATAACTCATTAATACATATATGTATTGTTTAATTAATAAATTTAACACTAGCGACCAAAAGTGTACATATTTAAAGTACTGAAGAAACAAAGTAGACCAATTACGTTGGCTGAATTGAAATGGCAAATGAGCACTGTTATAATAATACGATACTAATAAGTGACGTGGAATTATGCAACCCAACATACAAAATATGTTTTCGCGGAAAATTTTGTTTTAAATTTAAAACATAATATATAACCATTTTCCAATAAAAGGGATAAAAGCTGATTGATTTTTCAGTATTGTTGTCATGATTGATGATCTGATCTCCGCATTTGGCTCTACTATTGTGCGGCTAACAATAAATGAAGTGAAGTATACGCTTGCTATATTATAAAACCACATGACAGCACGGATACTTATATTGAATAAAAATGCAAGTGTTGTCCACAGGAAGCTGTTTATTTCTGTCGCAAAACGGCAATATATCATAGGCTATGGAAAGGGGATGTAGTCGAATGACACGTTCTATCTCTCAGCGTACCACAATCATTTTTTATTTACTCCCAGCCCAGACCCAGGACGTTCTCCAACTTTTCCCGGCGCCCGTAAATATTTCCCCACGCCTGTTACACCACACCGTTTTGGCAGACGCCGCGTAAAATTAGCCTGTGCGGCAACTGTTTATCCGTCTGCTGAAATTCGATCAGTCGGTTTTAAAATAAAACGTTCGTGGATCATGGCACGGCGGCAGCATCGGATTGGGGTACCCGAGCGACGAAACGAAAATAAAAGTTATCGTGCAGCAGCGGCAGGCAGAACAGCGCACCTTTGTGGGGCCCGTTCTAGAAACAGCTGATACACAAGTTCGATGACATCATCGTAGAAAAATTCGGGCCTCATTCATGGCACGATAATGTAAATGCTCCACAGAGGAGACTGTTAATCATTCTATTAAGGCGCTCGCCGGAGCCGTTAATTTTTGTAAGAGCTGTACCGTTTCCGAGAAGAGGAAGCGTTACATGATCAATTCTATAAATGCCCAGGGTATTCCCAATGTATTTAGGCACGTCGATTATGTTTTAAAAATAGAACCGTTCAAGAAGAAAATTACTTGATGCATTGAGCCATTAGTATATAAATAGTAAAAAGTAAAAGCGCAAAAACAAGGGGCTAACAAAATAAAATGCAAATTCATCTAGTACTAGCGTTAAATGTTCTACAGTTAATATTTATCTGTCGCGGCAAAAACACCTGTAGGGCTACTTATACTTATCCTTAATTTGCATCTAGAATTACCGTTTTCATTAATAGCAGCTGTTAATAGGATAGATCCACGTACATATCTATACTTTTGCATTCGTGAACGGAAAACGTCTGATACCCATATAGTGGAGTAATTTTTGATGCAAATTGTGTTTTTTTTTTCGGGAGTATAACCAAATGAGACCAACATAGTTTTGTTAAGTATATTATTTTGCATCAGAAATGGCGATTTACGACATTTTTCATTAGGGCTGACTTTTTTTATTAAAGAAAAATACGTATAATTCAAGAAATCCCTGTGCATTGTTTTTGTATAAATACCATTCGATATCTGGATAACCACTTGGCAGATCGAAATAAAAAAATTTTTGTTTGAAAGTGGACACTTAAGCGACATTAAAAAAAGTATATTTGCTTTAAAAAATATTAAACTTTTATATAAAAAAAATGTTAATGTACGAATTAGTATTTCATGTAGCTAAACTTTCACCAATCGACAAACTTTTTAATTTATGGAAATTTTTGTATACATGCAGCGAATGAAACGAAGATAATACATTCAAAAGATTTTAATACAAAAAACTTTCATAGGGGCTCTGGTTTTGAAAATAAGAATTTTTATATCCAAGCGCTTGGCGTAGTTTTCTACCAATTCTGAATTGCGCGTGAGGACGCGCTATAATCCAGCGTTTCTATTTCGTTAAAATTTTTTATTTAATTAACTGAAGTGTTTCAATCAACATACAGTAGGTACATATAAATAAATTAGGTAGAAACTATATGCATTGAAATAATTGAAAATAAGCGAATTATGTTTCACTATAGTTTTAATTAATAATGTCCATCTTCAAATTTCCATCCACATTTGGAAGGGCTCTCAATATTTGTTATGGGCAAATGACTTGAGAACCAAATTTTTAACTAGTAAATACATCTAAAATATACGTATCTTTGTAAGTGTTGCTAAAAGCATTATCAGTGGGCTCTGGCGCTGACTTATTGCTTTTAGTTGTTAAGTGAAATCGCATGTCATTTAGTGTTTGGATATCTAATTTTTTATTTTTATATAAATGGAGTATATATCGTGCCGAAATTTCCTTTGCATCTTTCCTAGAAAGTAATGGGAGATTTGATAATTATTTTAAATTATCAATATTTTTCACTAAAACATCAAACGCTGTCCTCTTTCCTGTTTTAAAAAGCACTAGTTGTATCACAACCAGTCAGGCAATGGGCAGCTAACAAACTAGTGCAGATATCCTTCTCCAAATTTTGAGCAATTTGATGTATAGGCAAATATCGTGTTTTACTGTCATGTCCTAATTGTATATAAAGTTCACATCGACCTAGTTCGGGGATGATAGAGTAAAAATGTAAAAGTACATCAGTATCTACAGATTTAACAAGAAATGTTTTACCATACGAACATTCATAAATACAGTGTAAAACAATTCTAGTGTCTGCCTCATATTGATTGGACATAAGGGCAGTCATGAGTCCTTTTTTGTTGATAAGAATAACGTTCTGTGGATCGTCAAATCCTCCGGCTATAATTAATACTTCTTGTTCATGTAGATGTTTTTCAGCAATATGAAGTATATAGTTTGTTAAAAATATTAATAAGGAGCGTTTATTTTCAGAAGCCTTCAACACCAGTTACATTAAATACCACTGTATCGAAATCACCGCGTCGACATCTTTCACCATATTTTAATGAACCAGAGGCGTAACTATCAAAAACAATAGTTATTCTTTGGGCACTAGTTTTCCTTGCCAAGTTTAGAATATTTTTTAGAAAGGTATTACCCAACTCATCAAATGTTGAAAATAATGTTTCATTTCTAATGTTTCTTGGACACAAACAATTCCATCAATTATAATTATATCTACATTTGGGCATTCAGAAACTACGTTAGTATAAGTCTCAATTTTTTACGATGTCGGATTTACAATTTTGCGCATTGAACAATCTTCGTGAAAAAGAGATGCCGGTAATTTCATCGGATAAAATATTTATCAGATCCATTTCATGAAAACGCGGCGCACATACTACTCTGCGCAACATCATTTCTGACCCTATATGTGTTTTTAAGTTATATTTAGTTTAACTTTACTCTTATTAAAAGTTAAAATTTTACTTCTTTTATTGGCATCCAAAAGTTTTCCTAATAATTTAAAATAATGCTTACATTTTTTCGGACAATTTCATGTAGTTAGATAAGCTATCCTCTACTTCCTTATTGGAAATTTTTCCAGAACATATGTTTATCAAATTAGATGTAACGGTATTTAAATTAAAAGGATTGCACCAATTTTCTTCTATATTATTTAAAATCTTTAAAATATCATTTTCAGTCTTGTTTCTCATAATATGTCCTGTTCTCGTTCTTTCATGTAGTAAAATCGTACCCCGCAACCACTGCTTTTATTTTGTATACCTGCCATGCCGGCCGGCTGGGTTGAGAAACCGCGCGACGCTTAGATTTAAAAATCATTTATTTGGAAACTAGGGTTCCTACAGCATATTTTTGGTTTAAAACTTTTTAGTATCTTACCTTGATTTCGTTCGCTGCATGTACACTAAAAATTTTTAAAATAAAAGTTTCTCGCTTAGTGAAAATTAGGCTGCATGCCAGGTGATTTCTTATACTATCATCATTTTTACGAAAAAACTAATGTATTTTAGGAAACGTGCATTACATGGAAATAATCGCTTACTTTTCTGCTTTAAAATAAAAAAAAATCAAGTCGCTACATCAATTGGTTAACGATATATTGAGTGATATATGTAAAAAATACGGTAAAGGCAAATGCATCATTTAAATCTATTTTTGTTAATAAAAAAAACTGAACAATAAAAAAATGTCGTAATTGGCTATTCCGCATAGCCAATACCCTATAGAATAAGACTATATGCTGGTCTGATTTGGTTATACTCCAAAAAAATTTTTTTTGAGAACGGAGCGACTTCTCAAGTTTGTTACTACACTAATACCCGAATGCAATCTGCTCGCATATTTCAATTGCAAGAGACGACGTAGCAAGCAACACTGATAATTCATTTTTCAAAAATTTGTCCCCAAGCGGACATCATTTCAATAATTATGAATATGCCTCAAAAAATAATATTGTGATATTTTTTGTATGTATTTGCTGGACGTAGTAAATAGCTTTAACAACGCTTTAACTTTAAAAAGATGCTTACGCACAGGAATTAGTCTTTGGTTGGATTCGTGTTTAATGTTTGGGTTAATATAACGAGCAGAGAATAGTTGACTCTTTTAAAGGCCGCTTTACATTTAGGCAATGGAGCATGCAATGCAATGAAAATTATATTGCAACAAAATCTTTCTTTGTCATTTGTTTTACATTTATGCAATATATTGCCCATTGCCAAATTAGTAAAATGAAAATGATTTCGATTTGCTGGTCTGCTGCAAACCCATCAAAACATACAGGTGTTGTGTACTGTGGTGTGAAGTTTCAATCAATCTAGAGTTTCAATGGATGAAATAAAAAAGAACATTATTATGGTTAAATGGTTAATTTAAGTTAATCCACTTTTTACTTAATTCCTCGCTGTTAGTTCCTTTTGTGTAGGATGTGTTTAGCATGGCAAAACTGAATATTACCAGAAAAGGAACCAGAATTTCACGTGCAATGCAATCAAATTAGAGCAGGCTTTATATTCGTGCAATGGACTGAAAAATGCGTCAGTCATTAATTTTAACTTTAATGCGCATGCGCGCATGCAATATTTCTTTGCATGCAATAAGAATTGCATAAATGTAAAGCGGTCTTAAGATATTAAACAAATCTGCTAAGCTGGACCGTTTTGAATGTAAAAGTTATTATAGAAGTGAATCCCTGTGTGTGAATGTGTTTTTGGGTGTAGTTATAAATCATTATAAAAGGTGAGTTTTTAATCACTGAGCAATCTGTTTCACTTTGTAATTCTCGTTAGCATTATTTATGTTACCACCTCATATTATTTGCTATTGTTTAACTGTTAAATATAAAATGCATCATTTTTTGGTTCACATAAAATACACTTTAAACTCGAATTTGGGTGCCATTTCAATTGAATACTGTTGTCAGAGTTAGTGAATGATGTAGTAAAATGAAATGTTTATATAATTATTCTATGAATACTGACAAACTTTTGAACCGATTGCTCACCTATTTTTCTCTTTATTTACAGGTATGTCATCTCACTTCATCGAACAATGACTTGACATCAAATAGTTCGGATTAAGATTAATAGGTGTTTAATAATAACCAACTTCTATTTGATATTATTTCCTGACATCTGAAGTAAAAACATCCCTAACTAATATTTGTTTACATTTTATTTATTTATTTAGTATAATAAATAAATAACCACGATAAATCTAGCGATATAAAAAATGTTGCCTTACATTTGGGATAATACTACAATGTTAAACAATTTCTTACTCAATCGCAGGTTGCTTACGTGTACGAACGGCTATTTAAATTTCTCCTCCCGATTACAATAAATGAATTTTTAGTATAGGCTAATCGCGGCTCACCTTGGTATTTTAATCATTTTTCACTACGTCTATGAATAGGTCAATAGCTTCTAGAGAATCAAGGACATTTCCAACAACGCTAACGTTGCTACGGAACGGAACGCTTTGCGAACCGTGCAATCGCCACTGGATATACTTGCAGCAAGCGGAGACACGTCCGCAAGCCCAGCCAATCGTACAGGTGACTCGTTTGGAATTTTCATTAATTGGATGTTATTTATTATGTAATCTCCAGGCGATTACCATTTCCTCCTAACCGCCGTCTGTTTTTGTACAGAAACCGTGATTTTTTAAACAATATTAAAAGATTCAAGCGTAGTATAATAGTGCCATCGTCCAAAAACAGAGTAAGTCGACTCAAACTTAATTTCGCATCTAAAGCTCCTTCCTGCCGGTAGCACTTCCTCTTCCCCTGCTTAGCAGGCAATTTGTTACTTTAGTTTAATAGGCAATAATAAAAAAACATTCGTAATGCGACTGTCAAGGAATATATGGCTTGTTACAAAAACGGCGTCATATTCGACCGCATCAAAGAAATGAGCCAACTATTATAATAAGAATACCTTTAAACTATTACAGTATTACTGTACTACAAAAAATTGTGTCTCTGGAGTACGAGCAGCAAGCAACTCATTTCGCATGATCTGGGTAAGACTCGAGCCACCATCCACATCCAGTCGCAATTTGAACTTGCATTACTCGGTCTGAGCTGAGAGGTGTTACACTAGGTAGGAATGTGTGACGTAACGAACAATTGACCGGGCTCGCAAGTTTCTCCGGCAACCAACAGCAACTTTATACGTGGGAACTGGTTAGGAATGCCGCAGTCGGCCATTCCCACTGTTCAAATAAAAATTTGCATGCCTCTCACTTATTTCGGTATCGGCGTCCAATTCTCGTGCAGATGGCTCAATGTAATAAATGTTATACGAGGTAAGAGGCGGAATCGGTGGGTGGGATTTAAAGATCTGCGAGGGAACCTTGTCGTTAGGAGGTCTCGAGAAAAATATGCTCTGGGTGAATAATATTCGCAGCATTTCCGCTCACGCCACTCATGTCGTGCTACACAAATTAACAGTTAATAATGTTTTATTTGTGTGCTTGTATCTTCATTTCTATCAATGATTTAAGTTGCAAGGCAGATTGAATCACCAAAAACTGCAAATTTTTCTTTATGAAATTATGGACGGATTCAGGAATTACATCCAAATAGTATAGAACGAATGAAAACACTTTAAATGTCAGATGTTGAGCATATTCAACTAGTTGTTTCTTCTGTTCCATATTAAACATTTTACTGTGTGGATTTATAACTAATTTTGGTTTAAAACTGAAGAAAGTTTTCAAATATATTATCCAACTGACGCAACAGTATTACTTCTGAAAGATGCATTGAAGAATTGCAAAACGAAGTTGCCCACAAATGTTGACATTTGCCTTCAGCCTTCCATTGCATTACTATTGACACTCTCAGGTAAGAAAAATTAAGCATGGTTTATTATTATTTATTCTATTTATTATTTTTACTAACGTGTAACAGTTTAAATAACCAATTGCCTCTTTTTCTGGCACAAATTCTTAGATCTGTGTCGATCACAGTGATATCTTGATGCCAAGAAACATTAAAGTTTGGAAGCAATATCAACAATTAGATGTTCCTATATGTATATCTATCGTGGTTTAAATGCAATTAGACGGAAGAATGTAACGGAGAAATTGGAAATAATGGTAATATTGTATATATGTATATGGAGACGCACTGTGAATATAATACACATAAGCTTCTCTAACAAACAAAAAAAAACAGATTGTATCTTATCTAAAGAATGTGGACGGTATTTACTGCACGTATACACGCCTCTTCCTAAGAATAGACTAACAAACAGTTTTCAAAATATATTGACAATGCTGACATTGAAGACACGATGTCTTTTTCTAAATTTGGCTGCCTTCCTAGAGTAAAAGCAATATATATTTTTATTTATTATCTACGCAGTATGTTCGTATTAATCGATACGAATCCCTAGTTAACAGCTATTACATTATCTTGTTATTTAGCGTAACAATTGGAGCCCGATATATCTATCGTAAATTACTTATCAGCTGTTTCTGAGGACCGAACATCGCGATATACGTCGCGCCAAGCGTTTAAAAATAACCGGCGCCTTACTTTTAAGGTGCCAAAAACAAGTACCATAATTAATCGACGTAAACACAATCAGCTGGCTTAGTCAACAATGTGATTCTGAATCAGCTGTACCGTCGTTCGCCAATTTGATAACTACATATCTTATTTTACATAACTTCGCATCAGGGATTGTTTGTTATCGCTAATACATAGATAAAAGGGATCGCTTTGTTTTTCGCGTCGCCAATCACGGTCGACGTGCTAATTCCGTACACAGAAAGGAGGTTACATCGGTCAGATTCAACACAATTTTTTGTCGTCTTCGGATATATTACAAGCAAAATCAATGTCAAAGTCAAAGGTCGCTTTAATTTGATTATGTAGTATTGGCCACGGATTTATACAAATTTGGTTATAATAAAAAGAAATAGATAATGATAAACAAAGAGAGGTAAACACTGCAACGTTGCAAGTATCAGCGTACTATGCTTGCCCGATATCCGTAAAAGTAGCTCTATTCTTGTCTTTCACACATTATCTACATTGTATAATCCAGAAATAGGCGTGACATTGTTGAGTTGTAGGTATAGCATTCAAAAAAGCATTTTTTTAATAGTTTATTTTTTTGTCGTAAAATAAAGGTATTCATATGTTTCATAGGCCGTTAAGTCAACACTAATTATAGAAATAGTTTTGTTTTACTTGTGATCTAATGCTGGTGTATTTTATTTTCAATAACAATAATTTAAAAGTCAAATCAGCTGGGTAAATAATAAAATCGACCATAAAGTTAAAAATATTTATTTAAAAAATACATGCACAAATGTGTTCGTGCTTCAAGTACGAAATATGTGAAAATTTATTTTATCTACATAATTTTAGAAAAAGTATTACTTTAATTTTACAAATACTTGCCCTCTTGCGATGTCCTTCAGTTGTCATCTGATTTGCCTCGATCACCCCCACTGCACTAATAATAGCATCTCCTTCTAGATGCAACGGGATGAATTGCGTCTGGAATTGGGTAGAAAATTCGAAACGCTCTCGATTGTGACAATTTAAGCAGTATTAGAGAACAGCGTGAGTCAGTTTAGTTCAGATTTCGGTGATGATAGAGACAAATGATTTGGAAATTTATGATAATACAACAATTAATTTGTTGTGTTGGTGATGTAATTGAAAGGGACCTCGTAACAATATAAATTTTGAAACAAAACAGAATGCAAAACCTTTATCAGTCTAAAAAAAGGTGAGTATGCTAAGATTTTTTAAACGGTCGTAAATAATTTATTATGTAGATCATAAAAAACAAAATTAATACACTAAAATAAACATAAATATAGATATCGCTTTAACTGGATATGATATGAGCGATGGTTTAGTTTCTCCGCTTTAAACCGTACAACATTTTTGATACAATGACTGATTCATTCAAGTATTCTTTTTAGTCAGCAATCTCATCTAACACAAGTAGCACCTAATGCTTTTTCTGTTCGTTCCTTTCGCCGCGTTGCGAGTTACAAACGTTGGAATGCAACCAGACGAAAAGGCGTAATATTCGCTGCACTTGCCTTAGCCGGCCGATTGCCGTCCGTGGTGGAAAGCAAAGAGGACAGAATTGACCTTGGCCGCAGTCAATGCATCAAGCAGACAAAGAATGTTGTCCTATCGTCCGCATACCGATCGTGGTGGATTTGAATTATTTGAAACAGAGTAGGAAAGTACGACGCGTTCTCCCATTGGAGAATCGGAAGTGGCAACGATGGTTCTTTTAAGAGCATGGCAAGTATTGGACGGGGAGAGTGCAAGTTGGTCAATACAATTTCACTAAATTGTTGAATATTCATCATTCACCAACAATTTCAAAATGATTCAGAAATCATAATTAACTAAAGAAAAAATGTGAAGAATGCTTTATTAGTTTCATGTAACAATGATCATCTACAACAAGCATCGGCTAAATCCAATGTTTTCCTTGTGTAAGAACCTAGGATGCTTCGTTGATAAGCCACGTAGATCCGCACAAACTCCGAGAACAATGTATAATGCAACAGCGTCGTAAAACCATCCGGTTGGCGCCCGGAATTGTGGAAATGCATCGGCAGCCGGTGACCGAGTGCACTTTAACCTTTTGGAATTTTCCGGAGCTCCGGGAATACCCCGACATTGTTGCACCGCCTAGCAGTCAGTAGGATACCGCTGTTTTATGCTTTTATTTTATGATCTCTCAGCGAATATAGGTGGACGAGTAAATGGATCTCCATTGCGTTCTACAATATCTTATTCTTTAACGAAAATGTATAGTAAAATTAATACTTAAGTAGGTATATTGAAAATTTATTAATCAGTTTTCTCTGTATTAATATTTCAAATTCTTTTGAATTCAATTTAATAATCAAGTTTCCAAACTTTCGATGAATTAGAAAATGTGTATTATCGCTAACCAGAGTACTGTAATAAAATAAAAATAAGTCATTTCAATTGAATCTTCTAGATTATAGTTTAAATTTTTTTCACATGATATAGCCCATTCCTAATAGGTATACGTTTCACTGTGTTAGACCTCCAAGTGGGCCGAGATTTACATCTCAATAAGTTACCCTTTGCAACTACCCACAGTTGTATAAAAGATCAAAATTTAAATAAGCAATCATCAAGCGCCTATTATTAACGATCAAAACAGCTATTAAACGCGCATATTACGTGATAAAACGCGAGTAAACACTACTTCTAAAATAAATCGGCGAGGGACCGCCAACATTATTATCATCGCAGGACACGGCGTGATTCATGGCCCTTAAAAGCAAATAAATGAGCGTTTCCCAAACCCCGATAATAAATTGCATTTATTTCTAAATAACGTGGGACATAAATCCGACCCCTACTCATATCCCAATTTCTAGAGTAGTGAGTTGGTGGTGGCAGCCTGTGACGAAGACAAATATCCCACCGAGATGGGGATGTTTAAAAGGGGCGGCGTTGCCAGACGTCGGCCCGTTTACAATCACCATGTGCGAAATCGAATCCTGATATGGATAATACCATGGTTCTTTGTATCATGTATGGATACCGTCAAATATGAAAATCGTTTTTTAAACATAAACTGTAAATAAGAACTAAATTCGAGATTCTCCAAAATTTGATCAACTGCCAGAGATATGGTACTATTATTACTACTACATATCCAAAATTATTCTAGCATAAAACGATTTGTATTCAACTGAAAGACTACGACTAATAATACAACTGAAATAATAAAAGAAAATTATAAACTTTTCACAGAAAGACAATCACTGGCCAACTGCGACTGGCGATAATCCCCAAAGCGCAATATGCAAAAAACGGCGGGACGACCGGCAACATCGCATAACGAATCCGTATTATGGTTCTGGCCTTGAAAGGCAGCCAAGGGTTGTGCCGTCGTGCGAAGGGAGAGAGCTGGAAAGAGATAGCGATAAGGGGCGAAAGAGAGCGAGAGAAAGAGCGTCCTTGGACGGCGGGCGCCGCCCCGGCTGCCTGTATCGATCCCGTCGAATGAGCTTCGAAAGGTCACATCAAAATTTGATCTGAGACTGCTCTTTTCCAGAACGCCATACTTGCCGTCCAGCTCGATAGAAAGGAAAAAAATAATTCTTGAGGTTTTTCGAATATAACTTATTTCACTTGAGATATGGTAATGGACATTTATTTACACAGACTAACTCCATTCTAGTGTATAAAATATGTATTTGATAATGGGGACGAATTTTTTTGTTAGATAAATATACATATATTTACAAAATAAAATCAAAACATAAATAATCATGTTTGAGTGGCACATGTCAAAATAAATAGAGGAATAATAGACTACTATATTGACAAACGTAACTGATAAGTTTCAAGAAACACAAGTAGATTCGGCAATTCTGCAGTATTTACCCCACCGCCTAGATGGCAGTGCAAACCACGGTTTATAGTACGGCTACCTGCTTAAATGTAAATCACTGACTAATCAACAAAAATGCAACGCAAATATGCCCCTCTATTGGCAAAAATATCAAAAAATTAAAAAATATATTTTTTTAGACAATATTGAACGCAGATATTTGGGGTTATGCTAAATTACACTGTCTATAACATTTACTATTAATTATTATCTACTTAAACATGGCATATATATAATCACTATTATCTAGGCGTAGATAGTGGTGCACCTATTACGTAGGCAACCTGCCTATCACTGGATTCTATATTCCGTATCGATTAATAAAAATATTAGCATATTTTAAGTTATTTCTGTAAAATAAAAATGTCTAACAGTATTTAAACAAACAGCTAATTCAAAATTACAAGCATATAAAATATGTGTATCCTGATCATACAAGATACATTATCTTAATGTAAAGACACGCTGACACGCACCAGTGAGAACCACTGGGTAGTATCTGTCAAATACCTGGCCAAGCTTCGCCTGCCAAAACCTGCTGAACAATAAAAATGGAAAATGAAAATAGAGAAATGTAGGACACCGGAAACCAAGAGGTTTTTATCTTAGTTTCTCTGCGGTGCAAAAAGCCCATAGAATTTTTACAAAATTTTCGACATACATTTTCTGATTGCAACTTTCCCTCGTTACCAATATTCATATCCTATTTTAAACTTGGGACATTTTATCGACGTCCAGCCTGTTCCACATTAGCATATTGAAACGGGCCGGACCCGCCTGATCCTCCAATTAATCCCTCGCAAATTTCATAGTGAGAACGTCAAAAGACTAACGACCGACTATTAAATGAGAGTCGTAGTATTTATTGTGCGGCCGCCTTATCGCTACCCATTTTTCCTGTCGGCCCGGCCGAGGGAGCAAACATAAACGCGAGGATGGATCGGGGCCGCCGACGGGAAAGGGGTGCCTCGTGCGGGGAAACCGGAAGTTGCCATGGCAACGTACGTGGCGGGAATGACAGACTCGGCGGTGCCCGCGCCGCGCTTACGGCCGTCGCTGCCGCCCCCCGTTCTTTTTACGGGACGAAATGGGTCGTCTCGTAAGTTTGAGTAAAAAGACGCAGACACCGCAACCACATATACACGTATTTGCTATTAAAAATTATGAATTCTCCATACCTCCTCCCCTATCCCTCCTAAATCTAGTTTCTTCTCTACTGCATAACTAACTTTGATACATAATACAATAATAAATAACTACACAGAACATATGAAAGGGTTGGGAAGACGAATGTCTTAATAATTTAAAGTGTTTAACAAAGCCTCGCCCAGATGCAGCACAGACTTGCAAGGATTGCATTTAGGTAACCCAACTAAAGAAATCGATGTTTCGTGGTTGCCAAGGCAACCGACAACTGACGTCAAACAATCGATCCTAGTCGGACGCGCATCTCGCAGAAGAATGCGAAATAAAGAGCTCGCCTGATGTTGATCTAGTGGTAGCACTTAACATCATCACGCAAACGCTTATAAAATGTGCGTAAATCATAAAATGCAATAAACGCGACACCAGAAAATGTGGCATGCTCTTTTCCCACACAATTTATTTTCAACTAGCTCAGTAGGTTATTATAAATTAGTTTAATAATATCTACCGTGTAGTTCATTCTAGAAACCCGATCCACTGCTCTATCTGCAGGTGGGATCTCGCAGGGCGTCCCGGAAAATTCCAGATTCCCGGGCGCCGAAAAGCGTGACGTCACAAGGCGACTTGCGGTGTGCGCGCGAGAGAGACGAAACTATCGATTCCGATACGGAGCCATCTCGTAGGTCTGAGTGTAGCGTAAAATGCAGCGTACTCCAGTGCATACATAAATGGGCGAAATGAAACGTCGATATTCCTCCGGCGTGCACTTATGCATTGCGCACATTCGACCCCCTTTAATAAATAAATCGCCACAAGCCGGCCGCCGAGCCGGCAGGATATTCTAATTGACAAGTGACACGGGGGCACACACTCACTCCTGTAGTACTATTTAATCTACTCCGCCCGTACAATTCTTTGATGATACTAGAGAACTTGCACCTGTTTAGAAATACATTTACCGGCAAAAGAGTTTACCTACATTACTATACTTTTAATAATTTAACTTTATTTGTAATGTACTCGTATGTTGGGTTACATACATTGATAACGTTATTTATTAGTATGTTGTATCGTTATTCAATACTAATACTATTATTGTTACTATTAAATAGCTGAATTAAAAATCCCTGCAAGTGATGGGATGAAGATGGCTGCCATAAAAAATATATTTACTGAGACTTAATAATAATATTAATAATAATAACCCCTTAACCTAATCACGAGGATTAGCCCAGAAGTCGGGAGAGGGGGCAGCATATTATTATTAAACAGGACGCATTTGCGCCCGGATTACTGGCAACTTGGTTAAATAATCAGATGAGTACTGTGAATATACCAGTTCAGTTTATCAACCGTTCGACTGATTAAACAAGTCTTAATCAGAAACACTGGAATTTAAATAAAAACAACTACAATTTACTGCAACATTCAGCCAGATTATGATAAATTGTTCGCACCTTTAACTTCTGAAGCATCAATGTCACGTCTAGTATATTACTAGATAAAGTTTTCACAAAACCCTGAGCTATTATATCTCAAGTCATTCCACTTTATATTTTTATACACCACAAATAAAAATTCACTCAACTTTCCATGAATCGTCGTCAAATTGCGTAACTCTATAATTGCTCATAAGCAATGCTAATAAGTGACGTCATAAGAAATGCGTATCATGCGGGTATTGCCTGTTGAATTCATGAATTTCAGATAACAAAAGAAATAATTTAGAAAAATAATGCATACGATATAACAGCTCGACAGAACTTAGAGACCCATGGCTTCGATGTTATTATTTCTTTCCATCAGCCATCTATATGGCTGCATTTTACCATCTTGGTCCTTACCCTTACTGAACTTAAACCCTCCTTGCATGCCTCTAACCACTTCTTCCTCGATTGTCCTTTTCTTCTTTGCATTTATCCTCTTGACAAGGCTTGTTTTGCCCATCTGCTTATCAGACATCCTTAACATATGACCCAACCACCGAAATCTAGGGGATCTACCTATCTTATTTATCGATGGCTTTCCATATAGAAATTTAACTTCCGCAATAGTTCTTCTCCATACTATCTTCTGCGCTCTTACACCACCAAATATCTTCGTCGGTACTCTTCATTCCCATAAATTCAGGTTTTCTTCTGCTCTTCTACTCATCTAACATTCACAACCATGCATGCAGGTTGGATAACAGTTTGATACAACATATACGTATGATTTTTATACAAACATTCTTAAAACCTATTATAGAGAAAATTCAAAGCTTCCTGTGGAAACCTTCGAAATGACTAGCATATGTCTACTCGATTCCCAAAACGTATTATATTAATGTACATTTTTATTGTAATTTAGATATCATTTATATTTTCATAAGAACATGCGTCATATTTCTTACAGAAACCTTAATTAATCGTTTAAAACTGCTGATCATTCATTGTTCACACCAACCGGACGGCCTCAGTATATGAATGAAAAATATCGCCGGCAAGGTTATGCACAGAGCACTAAAACAAGATGGAGCACGGCACATCCATCCAGTACCTGTTTTGCTTTTCGCATTACAGTACGCTGAAAAACTGCAAGGACGTTGACTTGCCACCGCGTCTTGGTATTACTGGATTACGCTTGGACTTCCCACGTCGTACCCATGAAGATGAAGGGCAATCGGGCCGTATAAGTAGAGTAGACCGTGAAGGTCTCCTACCCGCCGAACTGAGCGAGGAGCGAACTTCTATCGAGATTTACATAATTTGTAGAATGAAGTGCACGGCTGTTACGGCTAGGAGAGGAAGTGCCTTATTACTTAGTAATCGTCTGCTTCGTAGATAAAGTATTTAATTAAAAAAATATTCGTCTCGCACTGTAAACACCCGTGAGTACGTATTTCCTTTTAAACATTTAAATAGTCTAGGGTATCTATAATACGTCGTACTAAAATCTTTCCCATACAAGTTTTCTGTTCTATTTGTATGTATCAAGTATATCATAGGGCACTGGTTGCCGATAGCTCACAGGAAATATCCTGGAGGATCTAAAAATTTATAGAAATTTTCATAAATTCCCATCATGTTTCGATGCACAACGAACAAATACGATTACTTACAAGTTTAGGTCTCAGTCTCAGAAAATTATTCAAGTAGCTCAATAGTCAATACATTAGAGAATGACGACCTATGCCATAAAGGATCTCTTGTTTGAAAATCAGAACAAATGAAATGCAGAACGTCGCAGAACGTCACAGAACAGCCACGGGATAAAAATCTGCATCATAAAGTGATCCCAGATCGAAAAAGGAAGAACGATGCAAAAACAGCATGTGAGAACAGACGGTCACACATTGCGAGAAAACGGGCCGACTGTGAATGTGTGCCTCAAGGACGTCGACGCCGGTGTAAGCGAAAAGCCGACAGACGCGGGAACGCTGCGACCTTGCATCCGCCGATGATTTTGGCGGGAATCGTACACTGGCGAATTCTTATCTCAAATGTCAATAACGCATTCTTCGACGGCGAACGGTCAGGATTCGGTTCTGTTCAGATACAGCAGCACATTAGTCTCGTTCGCTGGACATGTTTTTTGTTCCGGCAAGGCCGGGTTTTTTTCGTTAACCATTACAGATAGCATTCCTTTCCGCAATAGAAATCAAAACAACAATGATCGCAACGTGCTCCACGAACAGACGTGACTATTCAAGTCGTTGTTTATCACAACCAACAGTTACAGTTGAGTTTGGTGACTGGTTTTTAATTCGATATCGAATAGTTGGTACGTTTTTAGTAAAATTCTATACAGAATATGTAATTTTTAAGATATCACAAATCTTTCATCTTCAAGTAATCAATATAAGAAACAACTGGTTTCCCAATCATACGCCAAATCTGATGCAATGTTTATTTACTAATTGGAATGGTTAAATATCGTATTTTACGCGTTTCAGAACTGAATAATTCCTATTTGGACAATTACCAACTGCGCTAACTCAAATTATCCTTGACCTGGCCCCGTTCCTCATTTAGGATAGGTTCAGAAGAGTCTAGATTCTACATTTGAACCGTTTTATAATATTAGCATACCGAAAAAACTCCTGGCAGACAACGACGCGGCATTCTCTTCACCTTGTATTTATTCGGATTCCGACCTGCTCAATATGAATCATATAGAAATTGTCATTCTACGCCTTTACCTGCAACAAATACACCATGTGCCAGATCCGGAGCTCACTCCCACGAGGCCACGGTGAACTTTATATTGGAACAGTTCGCCCAATTTTAATTTCGACAGTATGCTACGATACATCGGTAACGATACCGAAATGAAAATATGTATTAATAAAAATTTGCAAAATTACTATAATGTATTGACAGCATTACTATAAGCAGCAGGTCCTACAGATTTGTTTACGAATAACTTCTCTTAGTATTTAACACGTTGGAATTGTCATTTTTTGCCGAACACATTGGCTGCACCCCGAATCGTCGATTATTGCAAAGTCTCCCCCACCTAGCCGTACGGCGCACTAATTTTATAATCTAGGTGCAGGCCATTAGCTTTTAAACGATCTTTCGTCGAGCCGGCTTGCCCAGACCGGCACGCAGAGAACTAGGTCAGGGTATTTTACTACACAGAGATAGGCTGTAATTTTCAGTCGGGGTCTTCTGTTTTAAATAGAACTGAGTAAGTTGCTAAATATGTAACACGTAGGCCGACACATCGATGCGTTTTATAATAGACGTTCCACGACAGATCGGTTGCGATTTATATTTCGCAATCGACGAAACTAGGATCACCGTTCGTCACACGATTACCGTAAGCATTGGAAACAAATTAAGTGGTCAAAGATAGTAGTGATTTTTGATACTTAATCCATTTGCTGATGGACCAGTACGACATCAATTGATAATTTTGACATTGTCAAATGTTAAGAGTGACTATAGAGTAATGAAGTGAATAAATATTGTCATATTTGCCCCCCACACCCAACTGCAACTTCCGCTGTTGTCGCGACATTATGCCCAGATCGTCCCCACTGTAAGGACGGTTATTTATACCTTCAAGATGAGACTGGATGAATCGAGTCTATACGTTGGATTGTACTGGAATTATATAAACGACTCGAAAAAATATGATTCCGATCTTTCGATTGTTACTAATTAAACATATTAGCCTTACGTCAGTTTAGTTCATATTTCGGTAACAATTGAAGTAAAAAGATTTGGTGATCAGTTAGCAACTATGTGAATCTATTAATGATTTTATAAAACAAAACCTATGAACATTAAGTAAATTTATTATTTTTGTTAGTAGATGGTGGAAACATGTAACAATATAATAAATTATAATGATAAATGTAATTCTTCAGATTTTAGGGCGTAGATCGGAAAGCCTCCTGGATTCTGAAGCTCTACCTCTTCAAAATTTGTGTGTAAAAGTCAGTCATTACCTATCTGATATCAAACTATAAACTTGTTTTAAAGAAAATCTGAGTAAGTTAATAAAATAATAATAATGTTGTGCCAAAACTACTTTTACTATATCAAAAAACTACATAACTGCCCATCGACGTCATAAAGAGATTATAAAGAAAAGACAAACCGACCATTAATGGACCTCTTTAGACTTTAACGAAACGTGTATGTCACCATTAGATTAGACCCGCAAAATTATTGTTAGTTATGAGACGAATATTACTTTTAACTTAATAAACTGCTGCTTTTGAATATGGAACTCTTTATAATCGAGACTGGAGACTTCATACGTTAAAATCCAACATCTATTATCCTTACCGGTCAGCTGTGCAATGTGTGCCGCTCGGACGACAAGTGTAAAAATATACTTCACGTTACATGTCGCCGACATCATGCAAGGCGTAATGTAGTTAATAATCACGCCACGCTGCCTTGAAATCCATTTAATAATAACACCGGTGAACAAAACAAATTCAATCCCGCATTCACATGAATGAAGCCAGTTGTGTGTGCAACACTCGATTGTACGTCCGAGGACATCATTAAAATCGATCGTAGAGTGGAAAAACGCAACCAACAGCGCACAATGAAGAGGTGAAATCTGCTTACAATTTTCAACAGTTAGTGGGTACCTTAAGGAGTTTTAGTATAGTCTAATTTAAATCTGATACTGATAAGACATTACTGATAAGGATCCTTTACGTGAATTATTTTTAATGAAATAAAAGTAGTATCGTCACAACTATCTCTTGGTTGTCTGATCTTAAGGTAATATTGGAAACGAGGTTAAAGCCAGCAAAATCAGAGATATCAGTTTTTGCGCTGCAACCCTCCCTCCATCGAATTCCAGCCTTTACAAAACCGAATGCAGGCGGTTGACCTCACTACCTTTCACTATGCGGCATTTCCTTTAACAGAGGTAGACTACAGACAGACTGCTCCAATGCATCTACCAGTCCTTGTCCACTACGTAACGTTAATAATTATAGAATTACTAAAAGAGTATCCCTGCGTCTTTAGCAGTTATCGAGTTATAAAGCAATTACTACGGATACAGTCGACTAAAATGAAATGTCATAAAAATACGCGTTCTACTTTATGCTTATTTTTAAACGCAGACGAAAATAAAGAATCAGCTGATACATCGGCGTTGAAAAACAGAAATCAGATGATCCAAGATCCAATCATGTGTGCTCCGTCTCCCAATAGACCAGTCTAGACAGATTCCCCGTAGTATTTTTAGTTGCGAATAATAACAATTTCTTTTAAATCAATTTGGAAATAACTCCTGATTTAAACTATCGAAATGCCAAAGTTATTTTTTAATTTCTTTGACAGTCATACAGGATTGTATCTTATTCACGGAATATACAGGGTGATTTACAACTTATCTAAATAAATTTGAGAATAGATGCGTCATGAAAATGGAGTCAATATTGTAAACATTTTTTTTGTAAAATCCTTACAGTTTCCGAGAAAAAGTTCTAGTAGTTCAAAATTTACATCTCTAGGCTATTAGTCTCTAGCCAGGCGATATCAAAATATCCAATTATTTATCGAATTAACTTTTTTGTGATGCAAGTATTTACATTAGTTTTTCAAATATCAAAAATGGCTACGTATCCCAACTCTCAGTCGATGGATATCGCGCCAAATGCAGCTACTTTTATAAGCGTGTGCAGTGAGTGCAAGTGTATGTAGTGCAAACGCAGGCGTGATGCAGAAAATTTGCAACGGAATCGTGGAAGAGATGGGGGTCCAGGCCGTCCACGGCGTATTACAGCAATCACATCCATACCATGTACAGCGTGTCCAAGAATTAATACCAAGAGATTGGACGAGGAGGACCGGTATCACGATCGCTACGATCTCCCGACTTTAAATTATTTGGACTTTTGTGGGGATTTTTTAAAATTGAAGTAAGTATATTGCACCGAAATGAACACTATTGATGATTTACGCAAATGTATCATAGCTGCTGGCAATAACTTACAAGTTCAAAACGGACAAGAAGCAAAAACATTTGTGTTAGTTTGTAGAGACTGGGTAAGGCGGATTCAAAATTTTGTTGTAACATCAGGTCTGTCAAACTATTTTACTAATTAATTCTATTAATAACAATAGTGACAGAAGCAGTTGAATTTGTTGCATTAAAATAGGTGTTGTAAAATATAATTTTTCTACGTTCATGCAAAAAACAATACTTTATTGAATTATATTTAGTGAAAAAAATGTTTTTTTCATACATCTGTCATTCTACTACAGCGTTTTGTCATCATGACAAACATAAACGTTCAAATCGACGTCACATTTTTCTAGACTTAGGTCGACGAATTTCACGTCGCGTGCAATAAACACTTACTTTTTGCACTTGTTGCACAAATAACTATTATTTCTTTCCTTTAAGTTTTTTTTTATCTGTTCGCCGATTACACACTTTATCAGGTCTTGCAGTGGACCAGTTTCCATTGCCGTGCGACGTGTTTTTAAATCATTTTTGAACTGCTCTTTTTGATTTTACTTTTACAAAATTGTATTTGTTCCCTGTACATTAAAAAAATTTTTTTTAGATAAGTCCTGAATCACCCTGCATAGATAAAGGATATTACTGATAATCGGTTAGGACTTACCTTACTTAATTTCTCCCCTTCGTGGTGCGGTAGGAGAGACCTAAGGGATTGAAATCCATTGTTGATGCTCTGCATACGTCTCCTCTCGTTACTGTTGGCGATCTCCCTTCTAATCCTCTTTTCCTGTTCCATGGTGGCCGTGGGTGGTTCACCTCCCTTGTTTATACGGCTGCAAACATCATTTTTATTTATTATACTTTAATCTGAATTTAAAATGTTTGAATCACTTCATTTTCCCCTCTCCCAATTGTTCTAAACTTATTAATGAATCTTAATTAATATTATCAGTATATTGCCTAATCGCTGCTACTATGCTGGTTCTTAAAAACTGCCGAGTAGGTTAACAACGTCACACTATATCTACTACTCAGCTGTGTTAGTTCTCATATTACGCTACTGCTACTGATAACAGATTGTTTTAATATGAATGACATGTTTCAATTTAGATACAATCTTTAATAATTTACTAGTTTTCTTTGTAACTAAACACTGTCTTAATTTATTATGAAGTAGTGTAAATTTTGTTATATTAGAAAGCAAAACTTCCGCATGGCTAAATTAAAACTATGGTAGACTTTTCATATGAGCACCCAGTATAAATTTACTACAATCATTGGTGATTAGGTACTACTATGCAGCTATTTTTAGAGTCGTTATTTATTTATTTATTCATTTGCTACGAACTGCTTTAGGTAACACAGTAGCAGCAAGGCAAGAAATGTGACAGTGATTTCTAAATAATCAATATTCCGTGAAATTACTATTCGTGACATTGTCCAGATCGTTTCATAAAATTGATAAACATATATTTGGAAAAATATAGCTCTAGTATTTACATCTACTAGTTTTCTTCCTCTTCTGATCGATTTCCTCTCACAGATTTCGGTATGAAGTTCACGTTACGTTGTACAACTCAAGTGGTTGCATTCATTCATGAAAATGATTATCAAAAAAAGAGTATGACGAATCTGTCGAAGTGGGCGTGACAAATTCGGCAATTATACTATAAAGGCCGAATTTAGAGATGGTTCGAGGAGTATTTTGCAACGGAAACTAAACCGTAACAACCGCTCTCGAGGGAACGTCAAAAACTCCTTAATTAATGTCTGCGGCGATTTAGAAAGTTTTGACGAGCTTGGCTAGTCCTTGGTACTAGCCGGCGACCCATATTTGTATTTTAATTATCAGCTGATCAAGCGGTTCAATAACAGTTCATTAATTACTTCAGATTGTTAACAAACACTATTATCGGTATCAGTAGTGCAGCACAATCGAACATTTTATAGGATAAAATTTGTAAACAATTACATCAATGTGATTCACAGGGTGTGTATTCGAAAATATTTCAAAACATATTTCATCTAGAATTATCTTACACAAAGTGTTATTCTATTTATGTCGAGAGAGCTATAAACTTTCCGAGTAACCGGAAGTGCACGGGCTTTCAAAACATATTAACTGTTGTAGTGTGTAGGCGACTTTATTACTGTAACTCAATAACTTTTGACAAAGTCTTTGTTCGAATCGCCTTATACACCCAACAATACTGCTATTTCGAAAATAATAAATAATTTCGCCCGTAACTAAATCTTTAAAATCTGAAAATTAATGTCTTCGATGCATTTTCCGTAATATAATGGGCGATGCACGCGTGGTGTAACGAATCGCCGTTTCATTTGCTGTGACATAAATAACAAGGAAATCGTTTTGTTTTCACAT